>OZ004697.1:12599211-17399211 GCA_963924545.1 Pogonocherus hispidulus | reverse complement strand
AATATCCAGCTGACAAAGAACGAAAAAAACGACGAGCTCCAAAAACAAAAACAGCAATCAAGTTCCATGTTAAGTAACTGAATAAATTGATATTTTTTCTTATGAATAAATAGATTAGTTTTTTATCAAAAAACTTTCTTTATGCGAGTACTATTTATTGTTGGCAAGAAAAAATGTTGTGGGTCTTTAAAAACTTTGAAATTTTGTAAATTGTAATTTTTGTCTCTTCCGACTCAAAAGGTTGCCGACCCCTGGCCTAGGGCATATCGAAAAGAACTGTCACAAAAGTGGTCACGCAGGACCTGAAGCAAGTACCTCAAGGAATGTCATGACTTTGGAAATACCGGACAAGACTTTTAAAAACTGTTATATTGTTTCATGCAAAGTCAATGGGTTCTTATGTACTGGACTTATAGATACAGGGTGTGCAGCAGTGACTTTAAGATACACAGATGCCAAACGTTTTGGAGTTGAGTGGCAGGAATCTAATGTTCAAATAAATGAATATGCAGGCGGACGATCCAAAGCAATTGGGCTATGCAACATCAATATTGAGGTTGATTTAGTTCAGGCGAATGTATCAGCTTTGATTGTAGCAGATGAAATACAAGACGTAAGTCTAATGATTGGTCAGCCTTTTATTAACCAAGCAAACGTTGTTTTGGTTATAAAGGGTGAACAAATACGAATGTTCGGTTCTGACGTTTTGGACCTACCAGAAGTTGACCATTTACCACCAACAAAAATTAGAATGATGGTAACTAAAGATACTGTTATACCGCCTAATCATATTGGTCATATGAAGTTTAATACGGAAGAACAGTATGAGGGTGATTTATTTATTGATTTTCAAGCCCGATGCAAACCCTTAAACGAATACTTAGTACCTAGATGTGTAGTCTCGTCTAAAACCTGGTACTATGCTTACATTAAATGTTTCCAACAATTCGATACGTTTCATAGCCAAAGACACCATTGCACGAGGAATACCGTGTGTACCAGAGCATCCCATGTCAACCAGAAAGGAACTCAAATGGGTGGTGCCTAAAAATGCACGGGGCACTGTTACGGCTTACTATCATGATTTGTCAGGACACTTTGCATTGGATAAAACATTATCCAATGTTTTATCCACTAAATAGTGGATAGTTGTCACTATCACAACAATACTGGTTTCCCCAAATGCGTAAATATGTTGCACAATATATACGCACTTGTCTTATGTGCGCTTACAATAAAGAACCAGCAGGAAAACGACCTGGCATTCTACACCCAATAAAGTTGCTACTCCTATGGATACACTCCATGTTGATCATCTTGGACCTTTTGTGAAAAGTTCAAGGGGGAATTCGTATCTTATAGTTGCCGTGGATGGTTTTACTAAATATGTCTTTGCTAAGACCGTGGCTAGCACAAAAGTGGGGCCGCTAATAAAATTTATTGATGAGATTTCGGACGTATTTGGAACACCAAGAAGAATTATATGCGACAAGGGAACATGTTATTCGAGTAAAGTTTTTGTTGAGAATATGTTTTGTAGTTTCACAATACTTGTAATAGTACTGATACCCTGATGTTGGTAGCACTGTAATAGGAGTTGTTCTATTTATATATACTCTGTATAAGTTAGTAGTCAGTGCTCCTAATGTTCAGTAGTTGTAGTTCTATGTATATGTTCTGAGGAACGACCATTAAATGTGTAGAAGTAAATTAAAGATTTTAATATAACAATCATTTACTTTCCCTATTATTCGCTGTGCTTAATTGTAAAATCAATCTCTGCACAACAGGTTATGGGCCCAGGTATGTCCTGGTAGGTGAAAGTAAAGACAATAGATAAAAAGTGTCGGCAGGCTAGGTTTGTCCACGTGCCTTGTCCGAAGTTGGTTTGTCCACGTGTCTAGTTCGAAGTTTTACTCAACGTTTGTCGTGAGAAGTTGTTTTAACCAATTCATCATGAGTGAGAAGATCGATATTGGAATTATCAGTAAATTCAATGGCTTGAACTATCCTCAGTGGAAGTTCCAAGTAAAATGTGCGCTAAAGGCTAAAGGTATTTACGATGTAGCTGACGGCAGTTCTCCAAAGCCAGCTAATGGAATTCAAGAAATAAACACATGGAGCAAATAGGATGCCCAGGCTATGTTCACCATAACAGCAGCAATGGATCTAAACCAGATCACGTTAGTTGAGAATTGTGAGTCATCTCAACAGATCCTTATCAAGCTAGACTCAATCTACCAACAAAAAACAGAAACAAACAAGATGCTAGTACATGAACGGTTCACCCAATATAAAATGGACCCAAAAGAAAGTGTTGCTCAACATGTTGCAAAGGTTGAGAATTTAGCGAAGCAAATTCGAGAGGCAGGTGAAACAATCAGTGATGCTGCAGTAATGATAAAGATACTAAACACTCTTCCACAGAAGTATCGAAACATTCGTCAAGCATGGTTGTCACTCGATGAAAGTAAGCAGACAATCGCAAATCTTACAGCACGACTGATAGACGAAGAATCAAGTATTACTATTTTTGAGGAAACAGAGACGGCCCTTGCATCAGTCAATTTGAAGTCCGTTGATTCAAAAAAACCCACAAGTAGCAAAGGAAAAGGAGTAGTGTGTTACAACTGCAGAAAACGTGGCCATATTGCGAGGAATTGCCAATTGTCCAAGAAGTCTACGACCAAAAGTAATGGTGAAGGTACCAGTAAACAAAATACTCGTGACAGTGCTTTTACTGCCTCAAATAGTGAAACCGCCTTCAATGTAGTTGAAAACGACCAATTTCATTTCGATGCCGATACATGGACCATGGACAGTGGTGCCTCAGCACATATGTGCTACAGACGTGAGTTCTTTACAACACTGAGCGAAGATTGCAGTTCAACTATGATGTTAGGCAACAATGCTCCGTTAGGTGTCAAAGGACAAGGAACAATAAAAATACAGAAGCTGCTTGATGGACAGTGGTATGACTCAACAATCAACAATGTGTTATATGTACCAGAGCTTAAACGAAATTTGCTTTCTGAAGGTATGCTCACAAAGAAAGGCATGAAGATTATAAAGGAAAATGATCAGGCTAAAATATACTACAATGGTCAATTGAATGCTGTTGCTATCCAGGGTGCAAATAATCTGTATAGTATGCAGTTCCGAACAGTTGTGTATTATACAAATGTCACATCACGTGAGAGTCGAGGTGAGAGCCTTAAACTTTGGCATGAAAGACTGGGTCACATCAACATTAACTCTGTATGTCAAATGGTTTCAAATGGGTTAGTCAAAGGTGTCAATCTAAGTGACAAAGCAAACTTTTTCTGTGATGCATGTTGCTATGGGAAGCAACACAAGCAGCCGTTTAAAGAGAAGAACCATGTCAAGATGAAACCAGGTGAACGTATTTACAGCGACGTGTGTGGTCCAATGTCTGTCCCATCAGTACAGGGAGCAAGGTATTTTTGTAATGGGTTGACTAGATATAATGCAACATTTTACGATAAATAAATTTATTCCTCTTTATAATTGTGCTTTCACCTCGACAATTACAGAAACATATCTTGGCTTAAGCAGTCGTATCTTCGAAGCATTCGGTTTCTCTAAAATAATAAATTGTTGTCATAATCTTATTCCTTTTGTAAGCTTGACAGTTTAGCATTACCTACCTGTTGAATTATTTCCCTCAATAATTGTTAATATTTTCCTCACTGTGGTTCAGGATTTCTGTCAATCTAATTATCTTTAAAACTATTCAGATACCTGTATTGCCTCACAAAGTTAGTATTCTGTATTCATTAATATAATAAATTACAGGTTACTTGTTATCTTTCAGACAAATTTCCATGTTTTTGAGAAAGTTATGATTTTCCCTAACAGATGGCACTAGGTGATGCGTTTTCGAATTGAACGCGAACAAGCGGTTTTTTTGGAATGTTTTTTTAAAAATCGTAAAAAGGAACTTGATAAAATCAGAATTCTGGTAGATGCTGTAAATTAGAAGTTGTGAAATTATTTAAAGGTGATATTATTAACGTTTAAGTGGGTGTTTTTAATTTAATTGTGAGTCAGTTGTACTCAGCCTTTTAATAAGGGAGAATTGGCCCATATACGTATATTGGAGTTTCCAGTTTGGTTTCTGTGGATTTTGTTTTCTGGAAGAATAATAAATTGAGTGTCCTGGAACTTCGAGCCGCTTCAGCGGGATTATTTTACTACCTTTATTTTACCACACTGCTATTCCATATCATCTATATATTTACCACCAGAATCCAGTAAGTTGAATTAGTAAAATATATAGAGAAACCCTCTTATAAATTGTGAATTTATTTTATTGAAAGGTTGTCACCTATCCATCCTGGATCAGACAGACAGGGAGAGGAGGTTCTCTTGAGATTAGTTCTAATTGTTCCAACTGGTGTTACGTGGATTTTATTGAGAGATATAGGTTCCCACCTATTATAGCGATTGTTTGCTGCTACTGCCACCACCTGCAAGTTCATCCAGTGGTCACCATTTGCTTGTATCCAGCTAAGTTGCATGTCAATTTCTATATTTAATTATAACTATATTTATTGTGTTATTACCTATGACATGAACTGATTGTTCTCAATTAACCATATTATTATAGTTTACCCTATATATATCTTACAAGTCACAAACTCTACTGTACGCTGCGCGTGTATACACGATCGGTAATTATAGAGGTTTAGAGGTTTATTATTACTAATAGTAAAATAGATTGTCCTTTTTTTTGTTAATAACGGCTAGTCTAATAAATTGTACATTCTGCCTACTTGCGTTATATTGATTATTTTCTTATTAACTGTAGGGTGTATTGTAATCATACGTGGATGATTATTTAGAATAACAGCAGTTTGACTTAGTTAATAACGATATTTATTTACTAAATTTATATTGCAGATACTTACATACCCACTCATTTTGAGTAGGCACGTAAAGTGGAAATTTTAAATAAGTATAGCATACTTACCTGGGTTTTCTTGGTTTGGGCTTGAATAGGAGTGGTGGTAGCGTAAACCAAGTGGCGCTCACAATTTTTTTTTATACTTTTACCCGGCCCGTCTCCTCTATAGCTGGCAAGGCCGCTGCCTCCACTATTTCGAAATAGGGTAAGTCACTTTGCTAGTAAGTATTCTGGTGAGCACGTCACATTTTGTCACGTTTAAAGACGAAAACACTGGTTATCGTGTAGCTTATTTTATTAAGCACAAATCCGATGTTTTGGACTGTTTCAAAGTATACAACGCAAAAGTGAAGAACAAGTTTGGTCGAGCAATTAAAGTTCTTCATGTAGACAATGGGTTAGAGTACTGTAACGAAAACTTCAAAAGCTATTTGGATAAAGAGGGCATTGAGTTCGAAAGCACAGCTCCGTACACACCACAACAGAATGGCAGAGCCGAGCGAGATAATCGCACCATAGTAGAAAGTGCACGGTCTATGCTTTATAATGCAGGAGTGTCACGCTATCTGTGGGCAGAAGCTGTAAACACTGCCATATATTTATTAAATCGAACGTCAACAGGCCAGGCTCCAAATTCAACACCCTATGAACTTTGATGTGGTCAAAAACCCTCTCTCGAACATGTGAAAGTATTTGGTTGTCAAGCATTTGTGCATGTACCAGACCAGAAGAGATCCAAACTAGATGCGAAGAGTCGAAAGCTCATTTTTGTTGGGTATGACAAAAACTCAACTAATTACAGACTCTTTGATCCTGAAAACAGAAAAATTACTGTTTCAAGAAATGTTTTCTTCAAAGAAAGTGAAAAAGGTGTTATGGAAGAAAGAGATAAAGTTCCAATTACCATTGAAAATGACGATGTTACAGAATTTCCCGAAGAAAGACAAAACGAAGAAATTGTTGAATAAAACCATGAAGTTGAAGAAGAAACAGTTCCACAGTTAAGACCTGAAAGAGAAATAAGATTACCCGCTAGGTATCAAAATTTTGAACTAAATTATGTAGAAATTGATGTTCCGAATACATATGAAGAAGCTGTTCAAGGGAAGGATGCAAAACAGTGGGAGAAAGCTATAACAGAAGAGCTGACAGCCCTAAAAGAAAATGATACATGGCAATTAGTGTGTCTGCCACCCGAAGAGAGAGCAATCGACTCACGATGGATATTTAGAGTCAAAAGAGATCCTAGTGGCTCTGTAGTGCGATACAAAGCTCGCCTATGTGCAAAAGGATACAATCAAAGACAAGGGATCGACTATCATGACATATTTTCCCCAACCACAAGGTATGACTCAATCAGAGTACTGTTAGCAATTGCTGTCAAAAATAGTTTTCAAATAATGCAATTTGATGTCCAAACTGCTTTTCTCTATGGTGAACTGAACGAACATATCTACATGAGAATACCGAAAGGTGTAGAAGAAGAAGACGAAGTCAAGAATTCTAACCTCGTATGTAAACTGAAGAAATCTCTTTATGGCTTAAAACAGGCACCACGGTGTTGGAACTACAAGTTTCACACTTTTCTGAGTGACTTTGGTTTTAAGCAAGCTCAGTCTGACAAATGTATTTACAACGGTGTTGTCCAAGGTGTAAAAGTGTTATTAGTAATATATGTTGATGATGGACTTGTGTTATCAAGATGTTCAAAAGCCATCGATAAAGTTTTGAACGTACTGAAGAACATGTTTAAAATGACCATCAGCAAGCCTCAATACTTTGTTGGCTTAGAGATTACAAGAAACAAAAATGAATCAATATTTATAAGCCAATCAAATTATATTAGGAAAATAATAAATCATTTTGGTTTAGAAAATACTACGCCCATTAGTATTCCCGAAGACCCAAGCTGCAACCTTACAGTGGAAACAGGCCCATTTCTCGAAGAAGGTAAGGTACCTTATCGGCAAGCAGTTGGCTCACTAATGTTCCTTGCAATCGTCAGTCGTCCGGATATTTCCCATGCAGTGGGAGTAGCTAGTCGTTTTGTAAACAAACACACAATGGCACATTGGAATGCCGTTAAAAGAATATTTAAATATCTACTACAAACTCCAGATTATGGAATTACATATTGCAGACATGGCAAGTCTCTAGATCTTATTGGATACTCTGATGCTGATTTTGCAGGAGACATTCAAAGTAGAAAATCTACAAGTGGCTATGTATACAAGATCTGTGAAGGTCCAGTGACTTGGTGCAGTAGAAAACAACAAAGTGTTGCCCTATCAACAACAGAATCTGAATACATTGCAGCTTCCGAAGCAACTAAAGAAGCTATGTGGTTGAAACAGTTGCTGCAAGATATCGGTGAGAATCTTTCAAATCCTATACAAATCAATATTGACAATCAGAGTGCAATAAGAATAATTAAAAATCCTGAATTCCACAATCGCACAAAACATATTGATGTTAGATACCATTACATACGAGAAAAATTTGAAAATGGGGATATTCAACCTGAGTACGTTGAGAGCTCAAATCAAGAAGCTGATATCTTTACAAAAGCTTTACCGAAGGTGAAATTTGAGAAACTGCGACAATTACTTGGTGTTACCCGAAACCAAGATTCATAGAAAATGTGTAGTGCATAGTGACCTTTTCATAAATGAAATATTTTTGTATTTTTAGAAATTGTGAAATTCAAAAAGTGGGAGTGTTGAGAATATGTTTTGTAGTTTCACAATACTTGTAATAGTACTGATACCCTGATGTTGGTAGCACTGTAATAGGAGTTGTTCTATTTATATATACTCTGTATAAGTTAGTAGTCAGTGCTCCTAATGTTCAGTAGTTGTAGTTCTATGTATATGTTCTGAGGAACGACCATTAAATGTGTAGAAGTAAATTAAAGATTTTAATATAACAATAATTTACTTTCCCTATTATTCGCTGTGCTTAATTGTAAAATCAATCTCTGCACAACAGTTTTTAAGGAATATACTACCAAATTGAACATCAAAGTTACACAAAATGCAACTGCGACTCCACACAGTAACGGACAAGTTGAGAGATGTAATAGAATCTTACTTACTAGTCTCAGATCAACAACTGATGATGAATCTAAGTGGGATGAAGGCCTTGGACGGATTAAATTTGGCATAAATTCTAGGGTACAGGAAAAACTTCTCATGAGCTTATGTTTGGATATTGCCCAAGAGGAATAAATGACTCTTTCTTGTCCAATGAAGTTGGGAATTCAGAATATTCAACAACATTGTCTGAACGCAGACAAACGTTTCCCAAGAGAAAAACATTCCTCAGGAGCAATACGTTGCTCAATGGGAAAATGTCTCCCAAGAGGAATACGTTCCTCAGGAGCAATACGTTGCTCAAAGGGAAAACGTTTCCCAAGTGGAAAACATTCCTCAGGAGCAATACGTTCTGAGGAATACGTTCCTCAGGAGCAATATGTTGCTCAAAAGGAAAATGTTTCCCAAGAGGAATGCGTTCCTCACGAGCAATACGTTGCTCAAAGGGAAAATGTTTCCCAAGAGGAATACATTCCTCAGGAGCAGTACGTTGCTCAAGGGGAAAATGTTTTCCAAAAAGAATACGTACCTCACGAGCAATACGTTGCTCAAAAGGAAAACGTTTCCCAAGAGGAAAACATTCTTCGGGAGCAACACGTTGCTCCAGATTTAAGACAAATTATAACACGGAAGAAAATGGCTGCGAAAAGGCTGATCTAGGCTAAACTCTTGGTGGCTATGTGGCTATGTTCTTTCGTGGTATCAGGAAGTTAATATTAATAGATTCTTTGTGTTGGTTACAGGTTCACGAGGACGTTGAACAGGGTAGCTGTGGCCGACTGTTAGCGATGAAGGAGATCGGTGTAGCCGACGGATGTTTGAAAACCGGTGTCGCCGACGAATGTTTATTTTAACTAGGGACATTTAAAAAAGGCTAATGGTAGAATGAAATCATTTTGTAATATGAGAGTTGGGCAATGTTATTGTTTTATGTTTAAGAAAACTGATGAATAAGAGGATGACGGAGGGGAGTAGAATATTAGTTAGTTAGTGAGTACCAAGCATTGGGATTGTACGTTTATTATTGAATATAAAATATTGTTTGTGGTATAGTGAGCCTTATTTAATTGAATTATCGGAGAACATTATCCCTTTCACTTGATCAACGCAGATAAACTCATGTTATCAACGAAATTCTCCTGACCTTCTACGATGGATGTAAAGTAGGGCCGTCAAGCACAAGATGAGTTGAAACCATAACAATAACATTTTATTACATGCTATCGAATATCGGGACACGCGAATAGCGGTCCTATTGAGATGTATTGATATTTTAAGAACATTCACATTCGACCCACTGTACAGTATCCATACGCAGTTTTCTCCACATTAAATATTAGTTCTAAATCACCATTTTATTTAACCTCGACCAACCCCCCCACGGGTCGTTCTTTACATCTATTTGTGATGCATTACATACCACAAAAAAATACAGGGTGTTTCATTTAAAAAGTCGATCAACATGTCACTTCTCTGGAAAACACCCTGTACACAAAATATAAATTTTCAAATATACTGTGGTCCTTAAGGACCGCTTATGTTCTACGGGCCTATAAAATTTTTTTCTTAATGTCTTAAAACGGCTCCACAGTAATTTTTTCAATTAACTCTTAAAAAACACGTTTTTCTGAGATAACGTGACAACGCTGCATTTATTTCAAAAACAAAATATTGTTTGGTAGCTAAAAGAGTAACAAATCCGTTACTGCTAAAATATATAGGGTGTTCCATTAAAAAAAAATATATGTTTGTTTCGTATATATTCGTTCCTCTTTACTATAACACCCTGTATGTTTGAAAACAATTTTAAAAGACGCTCTTAGGTGGTCCCAATAATACCCTAAAACGTCAAAATCTGATATTTAATAGCGGCTTTGTATTTGTCCACCGCGTCTTAGATGAGACACCCTATATATATATAAAGTATATCTAATCAACCCATACATATTTAATTGTAGATTTAGCATGGGGAAACACAAGAAAAGAGACAGAAGCTCATAGGGAGAAAGGATTTCCACTCGCGAGTTATTAAAAAAGATTAAGAGGTTAGAACAAAATTTGCAAAACCGAGAACGAGAGCGGAGCCGACCACAAGCATGTCGTCGTGCACGCCATACTCCTCGCTCGCGTTCGAGATCACGATCACCGAATTCGACGATACGGACTCCTGCAGGGAACCGTAGCCGTAGTATAACATCAAAAAAATCGCGTTCTAGGGAGCATGATTCTAAATATGTGTCGCGTGAGGGGCGGGATTTGGACAGTCCGTCGCCACCTGCTTCTGTTAGAAGTCGACACGCCGCACACCAGGCCTCGTACGACTCGGTAAGTGCGATCGAAACTGGAAGCTGTGTATCGAAATACAGGCGTCCAGAACAGCAGGGTACCCTCCATCAGACTTGCTCTTGTTAAACGATGATACGGAGGGTCATATAAATAAGGCAATAGAACAATTACCAGAAAGCATACAAAAAGCATTAGGTTTGGACCCGGCTGCCAATAATAAGCCATCGTACCGTTTACACGAGGCGGTAAATTCGCTTTGGCTAAATAATTTATCACATGGCATCCAAAAACCAACTTTGGACGAACTTCTTGGCCGTCATAATATACCTGAAAATTGCATAACACTCTCTCCCCCAAAGTTAATCCCAAAATTATAACAATACTGTCATAGTCATACGTAAAGAGAGACGAATTCCATGTAAATTATCAGACTCAAGCTAGCAAAGGTACCTCGGCTATTGCCAAATGCTTAAACTATGTACTAAACGAGATAAAAAGCAATCCTGAATCACCTCTCAAGGAACAAATACTCCCAGATCTTGCCGACGCAGGTAGTATTCTTACTGAACTTTTTCACGAAATATCTTGGGGGGTATGCCAGGGAAGAAACAAAACTCATGGGTTTTTGTCCAATGCAGAAAAACAAAAACACATAAATCATCTGGAACTAGTCGGAATTTTTTATGGCTTAAAATGTTTTCCTCATAACACAAAAAATGCCAACGTTCTATTAAGATCAGATAATACCACAACCATAACGTGTATTAACCGCATGGGAAGCATCCAGGCCACGGTGCTAGCCGATATCACACGGGAAATATGGCAGTGGTTAGAAAATAGAAACATTTGGATATTTGCGTCATATATAAACACCAAAGATAACATCGAAGCGGATAGAGAGTCTAGATCGACCTCAACCGAAACAGAGTGGTCCTTGTCCATGGAGGCTTATAATGACATAACATTAAAACTCGGACGTCCGAAAATCGACTTATTTGGCTCACAAATAAATAGTAAATGTGAAGAGTATGTCTCATGGAGAAGGGATCCTGGGTCGGTTGCAGTCGATGCTTTCACATTAACTTGGACACACCTCAATTTCTACGCATTCCCGCCATTTTGTATGATACTCAGAGTCATGCAAAAACTTATACAAGACCGTGCAGAGGGAATTGTGGTAATACCTGACTGGCCAGCCCAATCCTGGTATCCGCTTATAGATAAATTAGTGGTGGGAACACCCATCCGATTCGGACCAAATTCTAAACTTCTATCGTCTCCCTTTAGGTTGGTACACCCCCTGGCAAACGACCTTATATTGGTGGCCGTGAAGTTATCAGGCAAGGATTTTTAAATAAAGGATTATCCAGTACTTAATGCAACACTGTACTAGTATTTAATGCAACAGTGTTACAAGTTATAGATTTTTTACAATCCTTGCTCAATAGTTCTAGCGTTAACTATGGTAGCTTTAACAGTCACTGCTCGGCGATTTCTCTTATATCTCCCGGCAACTTAGATTCACACCCACTGATAAAAAGATTTTTAAAAAGAATCGCCAGAACACGTCCACAAAAACCCCGATACAACTCAACGTGGGACCCTCAACCGGTTTTTAAATTTTTGAAAAATACATCAGAAACTAACCTCAAACAAATTAGCCACAAACTTGTAATGCTCTTGGCACTTATTACCGGTGGACGAATACAAACAATATCGTTAATCCGGTTATCAAACATGTAACGAAATGAATCCGGAATAAAAATAAACATATCAGATAACATAAAAACGTCATTTTGTTTAAAAATCCAGCCTTGTCTATGCATAACCGTTTTTAAAAACAACTTAAAGATGTCCAGTTACTACGCTAATAAAATATATCGAGGCAACTAGTCCTCTTCGCAAAGAGGAAGATTTTATAATAATATGTTATGCAAAACCACATAAAAGAGCAACAAAACAAACAATTACTAGGTGGATAAAAGCCTCCTTAAAGGAAGTGGGCATAGACACAGGCATCTATAAACCACACTCTACTCGCCACGCTGCTACCTCAGCTGCGCGCAGAGCCGGACTTCCGATAGAAACGATATGCAAGACAGCCGGCTGGTCCCAAAATACCTCCACTTTCGCCAAGTTCTACGACAGACCATTGCAATACGAAAGTGACTTCGCAACCACAATACTGAATGCAGCGGGCGATGGTGATACCGAATTACGATAATACGCAACTTCGGAGATCCGCCGTACTCAAACCTAAAGGATTATGTTATTAGGTGATGCATGCAAGCTCTAATTTTTTCTTTTCTTATTGTTGTGCTTATTACTATCACATTCTCGTGATCGATATTTAGTTCCATGTTACCATTTGCTGTAATATAGCAAAATAAAAATTATTTTCATTTAAGTACTTTATTATTTTTATAGTCACTGTAAATTATACTACATATCAAGATTATGACATAGGATGTATCTGGTGTTTAAGTCTTTAAACATCTACCTAGTTATCGTATATCTTCGGAATGAACGTGAGATATAATTATAAGATCAAAAGAACTTACCTGAAGTTCGATCGTAATTATATCGCTCGTTCATTCCGAAGATATACGAACCCACCCTCCCGAGAAGAAAATACGCTTCACCCCTCACCAGACACATTAATAATAGTCTTTAAAGAAATGCCTAGGCTAGCAGTTGAAACAGCCGCGTTGAATATGTGACACGCAGTACACCGGAGGCGTACTACCTAGTTATCCTATATCTTCGGAATGAACGAGCATACACAACAGAATACAAATAACAACACAAATCACAATTCAAGATATAATTCACGTTACAATAATGAAAATTACAATAATAGACATGATCATAATGCAAATAATACACAAAATCACAACACAGATACACAAAACAGACATGTAAATTTTACAGAAACACAAAACACACAAAGAGCTCGATCTGCTGATAGAGAACCAGTAGGGAATTTGAGGCAGGATACACAAACAAGATCCCAATCATTGAACAGAACTTCTGAAACACAAAATTTTCAATAAATAGCAAACCTAAAGCATTAAACAAAATAAGCCAAAATAATTATGTACATCCTAGAGAATTTATAACATTAGAAAATGATTTAACTTTTAATGATCAAGAAAACTTAATTTATATAAATGTAAAATATTTAAATAATGATAAGCTTATGTTAGTTGATACTGGATCAGAAATAAGTATGGTAAATCAACAAGTAATAGAAAAATTTTCAAAATTATCAAGTAATATAATTAGAATAAATAAACTAACATTAATTGGAGCAAATAATAAAAAATTGTGTGAAATAAATAAATCTATTAATATTACTCTAAACATGAATGACAAGCCTATACAATTACAATTCTTAATAGTACCAAATTTACCAGCAGAATTTATAATAGGATCGGATGAACTAGCTAAAAATAAAATAATTATTAATTATGATAAGAAAATAGTCGAATATAAAGATGTTCAGTTACAATTTAAAATGGTGAAAAAAGCAATGCAAGAGAGTATGAATGTATGTATAGTTAATGAAGGAATGGAATTTAATAATAAGGGGATTAATTATATAAATAATAATGATAATTTTAATTATAATGAATTAAATATTATATTAAACTGTGCACAAGAGCACAAAGAAAAGGTGGGAATTTTATTAAATAAGTATGGAGGATTGATAAAAGAAGGAACTCGATTTGCACAAAAATACACTCATCATATTAAAGTAAAAGATATTGATAGTTTTACAGTAAAAAGTTATCCGATACCTTATAAATATAAAGACGAGGTAAGAATAGAATTACAAAGTTTACTTAAACAAGGTATTATAGAAAGGAGTACAACACCTTTTCTTAATCCAATATTAGTGGTGAAGAAACAAAACAATGACAAGGCTATGTTTAGATGCAAGAAATATTAATAAATATACTATTCCACAATACGAGAAACCACTTTCGATAGAAGCAATATTAGGCAGAATCACAAAAGTTAAATATTTTACCAAAATTGATTTGAAGCATAGTTTTTGGCACCCCACGTTGGGCGCCAATTATAATTAACTTCTCCTTTTGTTATTAATTAATTTTTATTTATGTGAATGATTATTTATTTTATTTTAATTACCCTTATTTTGTTGAGTCAAGGAGAAATAATTATAAGTTTTAAATGCCTCGACTTTTTAATAAATTTTAATAAATGTTGACTTTTGTAATTAATTTTAATTTTAAATGTAAAATGAGTTTTAATGTTGGGCGCCAATCTTTTAAATTTATAAAATTCTACGTTGATTTAATGTCAATTTATCAAATTTCCAATTTTAGATTTCAATAACAAAATATTATGCTTACCTTAATTTGCTTATCTGCTTTTCTCAGCAATTTATATATTTTCACTACTTGCTTTTATTTATTCCATTCAATTTTATTTTACTGATTGATTATAATTTTTTTTTTATATAAGATTATCTTTTGATTAGAAAATATTAAAATGAAAACTTATTTTGAAATGTTTCTTTTAGAGCATATGAGAAACTCTTCCCAGGTTGGGATCTCAACAGGTCGTTTTATTTTAATTTAGTGAATTTTCTTTATAAAACTTTTTTTTTTTAAATAAATAATCAATTAATTTAGTTTTAACAAATTTTGTTTATTATGCAACAAAACACAATAATTATTAAATATATCTTAGCAAAGATTAACTGTTCATGAATCATGTAATATTATTATTTTAAACACCTAGATGTAAAGTAAGTTGCCTATCTTGATGTTTTCGTGGCGTTAATTAAAAATATTTGTATGATATCAATATAATGGACTGGTCCAGTTTCAAATCTGGAAATGAACGTTACATAACTTATTATATCTAACTAAACTATTTAAAACTAAAGTGAAATTGTCTGTGAAATAAGTGCTTTCTTCTCTGGAATTACTGGATACTCTTCCTCCTGCGTTGGCTAGCTTATATGGAATTTTACAAGTACGTACTATGTTTTATTTAAGAAATATTTTCGTATCAATGCAATTGCTATTAAATTTGTCTCTGATCTATTATATCTGCATGAAATATTAAATTTAAAATTATTCTGCTTCCTGAAATCTGCTACTATCGTTGTTTGACTGTTATTTCTGGTTAAAACAGAATTTTAAATGTGACTTACATTTGAGGTTATCTTTTCAGCTCTCATGTAGATTCTGGACACAATTTTATTAATTTTCTTTTCTTTTAAACTGGATTTTTCACTTTTTAAATTATTTTCTCTTCTCAAAACGACGCTTCTTTCTGGAAATTCTCTCAACAACCTTTCGTTTTCTTGGTAACGGAACACATTCGTTTTTCTCAGTAACTTCCTTTGATATTGTCTTTCACTAACTTTGTAGCACTTTATAGTTTATTCATGATCACTTAATGCACTGTCCTTATATCTACTTACAATATTTAAAGTCTTTACTCTCTTATTATCTAATTTTAAATAATTTATCTTCTATATAAATATTTTTAATTTTCTTAATTAAAATTCATGTCCTGTTCACATCTCATTTCTGTATCTAGTAGCTACCTGTCACTTGTACTTCATTCCAAATTTAATTTCTCATTTCAATATTTAATATTCATCTTTATATGGTGATAACTAATTTAATGTTTGAGAAAGATTTTCCAATTTTTATTCAGATAATCTTTAAACTTTTGTAATTGAAAATATATTAATAGCTCTTATTTTAAATTTTATTTTTCTAATGTACTGTCCTAAATATTGTAATGTCTACATCATTTTTCATATGTATCAATCATATATTTATTCATATAACTCTTTTGGTATATTTAGAATGTCTTAATATATATATCAGTATTAAAATTCCTAGATTCGGAATTAATAATTATGAGAGTTCCTAGAAGTGGAACCAATTTGTTATTTAGAGATAGCATGGATGAATTAGGATGTGCCAAGTCGACTGAAATTAAAATACAGCTGGAACATGACATTCCATTTTCCTATCGACCATACCATATGTCACAGGGTGAAAAGGACTCTGTTAGAGAAATAATAGATGACTTATTGAGGGACGATTCATCAGAGATTCAAGTTCTCCTTAGTCATCGCCAATATTGCTTGTAAAAAAGAAAAATGGAGAGCAAAGGATGTGTATAGACTATCGGAAATTAAACCAAAATATGGTAAAGGATCGATATCCACTTCCTCGTGTCGATGATCAAATTGACAAGCTACAAGGTAGCGTATACTATACGAGTCTTGATTTAAAATCAGGATATCATCAGATATCTATTGCAGAGGAGTCGAAGAAGTACACGGCTTTTGTCACTCCAGACTCGCAGTACGAGTTCAACCGTTTACCTTTTGGATTAACCAATGCTCCTAGTGCCTTCCAGAGGTTAATGAATAAAATCTTAAGACCAGCTCGAGATGTGGCCTCCGTCTACCTTGACGAAATATTAATTTACAGTAAAACTGTCGAGGAAGGCTTACAACGTCTAGAAAACATACTAATTCTGTTGAAGAATGAAGGGCTAACACTAAATCCAGAGAAATGTAGATTTATGATGACCTCTGTGGAATATTTGGGGTTCGAAATAAGTAACAGCAGGGTGAGGCCTGGTGAGGCAAAAACTAAGGCAGTTAAAGACTTCAAAGCTCCAAATTCTGTACACCAAATTCGACAATTTCTAGGATTAACTGGTTATTTTCGACATTTTGTCCAAAATTATGCCCTTATAGCAAAACCTTTAACAAATTTAACAAGAAAAAATATACAGTGGAATTGGACGCAAGAGATAGAACAACGAAGTTTTGATCTACTTAAGAAGCACTAGTTAAGCGGCCACTACTAGCATTGTATAATCCTAATGCTCATACGGAGGTATATACTGATGCAAGTAGTAAAGGACTTGCTGGTATACTTTTACAGAAACAATCTGACGGTAGACTACATCCCGTTGCGTACTTCAGTAGAAAAACTACACCTGCAGAAGAAAAATACCACTCGTATGAATTGGAGACTCTTGCAGTGGTCGATAGTTTGAAAAAGTTCAGAGCATATTTGGCATTGGATTCATTGTAGTCACGGACTGCAATGCATTGAAAGGAACCAGCAACAAGAAACAGCTTTTGCCAAGAATAGCTCGCTGGTGGTTGCAGTTGCAAGAGTATACATTTGAAGTACATTACAGACCGGAGAATCGCATGAAGCATGTTGATGCACTAAGCAGGAACTCAATATCTTCGGCAGAATGTGCAGAAGAAATGGTCATACGCATTGAACAAGCAGATTGGGTGTTATTTGCACAATTAACAGATGAAAAGATAAAATCTATTCATGAAACGTTGAGTAAACCTCATAAATGCATTGGCTCCATCCAGTTTGTAATAAACAAGTTACAAGCAAATCTACTGGGCTTTCAGCGAGTGAGTTGTTGCATGGATTTCGACCAAGAAGTGGTCAAGATTCAGAATTGCTCGATGAAGTAAGTCAAATGGCGAAAATGATCAATGATATTATTAAAATACGAACAGAACTAGGTAACAAACTTGAAAGAGAAGCAACTAAACAACAGAACTATTTTAACAGAAGACGTAAAAATTCACACAAGTACCAAGTCGTGATTTTAAAGCAAGAAATTGGTATAGGCTCCAGAAAACTGATAGAACCTTATAGTGGGCCAATGATAGTGAAAAAAGTGTTATCCAATGATCGGTATATAGTGTGTGACCTGCCGAGTTCCATGCGAACGAGGAAAAAGAGTGTATATGAAAACATTGTAGCCGTGGACAGAATGAAGCCGTGGCGCATTCCAGGTGGTGTCAGACGATACAGATGAGATGAGTGGATCTGATGGCGTTGAGCTATCAGAGAATGATGAAGGTGATTCCAGTAACTAAAGACAGATAAGTGGAGCCTCGGGACGAGTCTCATGCAGGATGGCCGAATGTAAAGTAAGATTTAAATATTGAATCATTTCAAAACGTATACCATAAAACTTAAGATATAATGCCTGAATAGTTTACTTTATGCTTCGCCCGAGCGGTGGCTCAGATAAGCAGCCTCTATGTTGGGGCTTAATAAAATAAACAAAACCCTAGCACATATTGAAATTTAAGAATCAATAGTATTTCGTAGTTAATATAGTAACAGTGCAGACGTGTGGTTTGTTATCTGTGTTGTGTTTTAATTGCTGTTTTATACAGGTGAGTCCTCCTCACTAAGTGTCTGGTAGTTTAAGGTATTAGTTTTCAGTAGATTACGAAATTGGGGTTAATTAGTTGTAGATAGACTGAAAACAAAGAAAGACGTATACAGGGTGAGCCTCAGGGCAGGTGGTTACTAGAGCGATTGTCTCATATAGTATTTTGGGCTGCTTTGTCTGGTCGACATGGAGGTTGGCAATGGCCTCGGGTCGTATACACAAATGTAGGGTGAGGAGCGCCTGAAGGCATGATTATTACCCCTGGGGTACAGTTGCGGGGATACAAGTGGGTATCGCTCGGACTGCTGTATTCTGGGCCGTGCTACCGGGATGGTGAGCGGGCGGAGGCAATGCAGACCCTGTAGTGATGATATTTTGTAGTGCCATGAGAGTACGAGTACTTGAGAGGTAATATCATCATGAGACAGTCCCAGGTGAAATAGAGTTGCTATGTTAAGTGGGAGACACTAGCTTTGGTACCAGGGGTTGTTATGATTATTGTTCAGTAGTGGATAGATGATTAAATAATAGACTTATTTAATGGATGATTTACATAAGAGACTTATCATGACTAAATGACAGACTAGAAAGTGTAATGCTATGCGCACTAGACACTTACAGTGTTTATCTTTTATTCAGGTCAAGTGGTCACTGCGCAGTCTGCATTGTTATGAGCTAAATAAAGGATGAGTGATGTTATAGTATATGTATTATGATTATCCTGATATTTTGTGTTAATGTGAATGTATGAATATGCCCTGACTATTATTATTATTTTATTTATTATTATTTTTTTTTAATTACTTAGCTCATTCGGAGAAAACATGAGATTCTTTCTCAGGTGTTGGTTCAGAAGAAAACACTGTACTTTTGTATCTCTAATAGATATTCTTTTGATTGAAATGTATTTGCAATTAAGGTGAAAGAATTTGATTTTTATGTTATTTTATAGTATTGCAATCTAATATGAGTTTTGTTATGATTATTTGTTTATTATGTTTAAAAAGTATTTAGAATTAAATTTTATGTTAATTTAACAAATTGGTTTATTTAAATCATTCAAATTAATTATAATTTTTCAAATCTACATTAGACCATTCTCAACTGTTCTGGGATGTATCGAGTGTTGCCTATATCATAAAACTATATTACTTATTTCTTAATATTACATACAAAACACTTATCTGGTACTATTCTATTGACACGTATGTCCTAACTTACTTATACTAATTTTTAAGTCTGTCAAATATCAATTGTAATGCACAAAAGTTTATGTGATCACGGTGAATTAATTAAATAAAGTTTATCATCGCTAATTGTTGTTAATACTTGTGAAATATGACTGGATTTTGCTGGTGCTTGATTCGCCTTGTAAGGAATTTTGTTTGTCTATTCAGGTACGTACTTATTTTGATGGGTTATCTCCCTTTTAATATATTAAAGTTAACTTTATTTGTAATTTATCTTATAAGAGCATTTATCTGGGATTATATTAATAAAATTCATCAATTTAATTCAGCTTTGGGTACTATGCATAGATTTATGATTAATTGCAGTTTTGTTGCTTACTTTGCTCGATTTGTTTTGAAGTCTCTGACCTTTCCTGTCCTTGATCTGGCTTACTGGGTCACATTAACATTTTATTTGCACTTTTTACTGCATTTAAATTCATTTAGCGTCCTTTTTTTCCAAATTTGTTAGTGGCGTCCTTCTGCTAAATTTTTTGTTGTCAATCCTCGTTCTCGTTTCCTTGGATACCATCCTTTTTCTCTCCCTTCACAGCCTTTCTATTTTATTTTTAAAATTCTTGCTTCATTTAAAATTTTACACATTTCCTTTACTACATTAAAAAAATTTGACTTAATTCCTTAAATTAAGTAATTACTTCTATATTTATTATTTATATTAATTTTTTAAATTTAATTCCAAATATTTTTCCCGATTAATTCTTTTACTTTTAATCTTTCAAATTAATTGACATGTGTTTTTGTTACAATAAATTTTTGACTAATTGAATTTGAATTGATTGATTTGAAATTTGTACTGATTCTATGTCCTTTCCTTCCACCACATGAAATTCCTCTCCTCATTTAATTTAGACTTTAGATTTAGACTTTAATTAAAACTCGATTTATCTCAGTATATGCGTATATTTTGAAAAAATAAACTCGGTCCTGACTATCTTCGGATCTGTACCTTACAGTTTATTTAGCCATTTATGTGGATGACGGACTTGTACTATCCAAATCAAGAAACGCAATTAGTAAATTGTTAGAAATTATGCAAGACATGTACCAAATGTATAACAACATAAACTTAAAATAACAACAAATTTGGACAGTACACATCTACAATTTGTGGGTCTTAAAATTGAGCAAGATTTGTCAAAAGGAACAGATATTATTCACCAGGAAGCGTACATACGAAAAGTAATTGATAAGTTTAAAAAAATGATGCAAAACCATTAGCTGTTCCTGCCGACCCAAGTATTCATTTAACGAGTAATCAAAACAATACCGGGTGTACCTCGAAACAACAGTACAAGTCGCCACGATATTTGTTTTGCAGTAAATCAAGTAAGCCGTAACAGTCCAGTATAAAATCGTGTATTCAAAAACTTTAAAGATAGATGTAATTGGTTACACTGATGCCGATTATGCTGGGTGTACAGACACATGGCTATGTTTTCATAATGGCAGGTGCCCCAGTTACCTGGAAATGTCAAAAACAAACAGTTGTAGCTCAATCGACAATTGAAGCTGAGTATATTGCATTAGCTTTGGGTGCACGAGAAGCATTGTGGTTAAAATCCTTCCTTCAGGAACTAGAGATCGAGATTACACCGCTAAATATTTTCGTCGACAATCAATCAGCTATAAAGTTAACCCAGCCACAGCAACTCCACAGCAGAACGAAACACATGGATGTACATTTTGTGCGGGATGAGTGTGAAAAGGGCAATTTATCCGTAAATTATGTGAGTTCTAGTGATCAGTTAGCTGACCTTTTAACAAAGCCGCTCACCAAAGTAATTTTGAATAATTTGCTGGCGAAATTAAATATATGTTAGAAATAAGATTGCAATTATTATTGTTTTAAAGTCATATGTTTGTAAAATAATAAATAAGTGGGAGTGTTAGAAATGTAATTCGATATTTAAGATTTTACAAAGAGCCGCTCGATCAGTCCAGATTATATTTATTGCTTTATAAACATACACAATTCTGAGTACCATGAATGACTCTTGTCCAACGGTTTCAACGGCCTTTTTAATGTGTGCTATAAAAGCATATTTTTGTGTAACCATCAGTCAGTTAGTATTTGTTCATACTCAACTCATGTTAGACTAAGTAACCTACCTGTAACTTTTGTTGTTTGTTGTTCGTAATATAAACTTAATCAAACTACCGATTCAATTTTATTCAACAGATAGTTTGGGAGAAGTTCAGTTAGCTTTAAATTGTACAAAACACTGTGTGACTGGTTTTAGTCCGGCTGAACTTTTATATGGAACTTCAATCCGTTCTCTTGAACTGTAGTAGGTATACCAATACTGATGTAAATACTAAAAATCTTTCGTTGCCGGAAATTCGAGATGTTGCTTCTCAAAATATTGCCAAAGCAGCCAAAAGTGACGTAAATAAGAAAAATGTTGGAAAAGCTATTATTAGGCACTTCTCAGTGGGTGACTTTGTTTTTAGTAAAGTCAATGAATGAATGATATCTAAGCTTGATCGAAAGTTTCCAGGTCCTTTTAAAATTGTGAAAATTTTGGACAATGATCGATATGAATTAATTAAGCCTACTGACAAAGGATAAGGCCGACTATTCAAATTTCCACATGATCAGCTAATCAGTGTGCCAGAAGGCCAAGGTTATATGTCAGAATGAGCCTGTGTCGGCGAAAAGTAGTTGCAATAGTTGCTCTATTATTTGTTGTTTGATTATTTGCTATGTTATTTGTACTTTGATGTTATTGTTTACTGAATATTATGTGTTAGTGCCAAGTTGGCATGACATATTGTTGTTGTAATGATTGATTTATTGAGTGAGCATACTGTTATTCCTGGTTAGTACCCTATGTTACTACCAGAGAGACACAATGTGTTGTCTGGGTAATGCTAATGATTGATTTGTTGAGAGAGCATACTGTTATTCCTGGTTAGTACTCTATATTACTACCAGAGAGACACAATGTGTTGTCTGGGTATTGCTATGTGGCACAATGTGTTGCCGTTGTATATTGTTTTGTAGACATGTTGAGTCTGAACTGTGGCAGGCTATGTTGCCTGTGGATCTGTTAGAGTTATGTCACATGTGTTGATTGTGTTATTATTTTGTTGATGATCACATAGATAATTAGTAATGTTGTTCATGTCAGGATGAGCGAGCGGCACTGATAGAACTTCTGTTTTGTTAATTCTAGGTATTCACCCTTAAGTGAATGGCCGTGTCGGCGCCATCGAGAATGTTTTAACGACGCCTATGATGTTATGCTAGTAGAGCAGATTTCAGCTCTCAATATTTTAAATGGGACTTTTGTTGTTTTAGTATAGTCGTAAGTTGAGTGTACATATGCTGAAATGAATATTTGGATTGACCAATGATTTTTAAGATTTGATTTTAACTTTGCCTTATATGGTAAAAGGGAACACGCGGAGGGGATCCTACGCGAACGGAACAAAAGCCAGCTAGCCCAGGAGAGAGACTTACTTACTAACTTACTGTTGAACTGTTGAGTGATTACAAAGTATCTCCAAATAAAGATAACTAGCTAGCGGGTGACGGACCGTTAGTTCCCTATTTATTTTAAGTTAAATAATTTGTATATTGACAATTATTGTTATTCAGTGAATTGTGTTTGTTTTATTAATAAAATTATAATTTTTGTAAACTACACCAGTGGCGTAGAATTTAATATGTCAAAGCAGCCTAACCCAAGTAGTGCCCCTTTGGCTTCGACATATATTTCTTATACATAGACATAAATAATAGAGCCCCCTTTGGGTTAAGGTTAGGTTTGCTTGTAAAAGAAAAATATTATTGTTACAAAGGATTTATTCGACTTTAATAGGGTCTTGAAAGCCAGATGTTATTTTTAAAAGAAATAAATATCGTTTTGTAGTAATCTACTGAGTGATTTTCTTACACTTATTTTAAAATTATTTTAACGCATACAAGGTGTTTAATGTTAAAATGCTTATTGATATGTGTGTACCGTGTACCTAATTTAGATATCCAAAAACAATCCTCACTGTATGTATAAAATATTTCTCTTATGAACTCATGTGTTTAAATTCCGAACTGTGTCAAGGATATTATTACTTCTAAAGCTAAATGTGCTGATTTGACAAAACGGTCATAGATTAGGAACACTGAGATGAATGTTAAAATAGTTAGTTAGTCGAGTTTTAAATCTGGTTTGATACACTGAACTGTGAAACGTGAATAAACAATATCTTTACCTAAAACAGTTTTTCAATTTTACCCATAATTCCAATAATGCTAAACCGAACATACATTTTTTTAAATGGAACATATATTTTTGGTTTTTTGAATTAAGCGTACTTTTCTGCACAATTTAATATAGCATTAATGTATCTAAATTTACTCTCAAAATGGAAGTCATATCTCATTTAAATGGAGAGCTACAATAATGCGAAGTAGTATACCTACCTTTTTCATAGAAAACTTGCAACAAAGTCGCCAGGTGTAAATTTAGATATATTAAGTGTGCAATGAACCTAGTAGAAATTTAACTGACTTTTATCCACCAGGAATTACTGACATGAGCTCCGGCTTAGCTTGTCGGTTAGGTGTCGGTTCTTAGGAACAACATGTTATGTTTAAGTTATCCTTTTGGAGCGCCAGGATAATTTTCAATAAACAATAATAAATAATATGATCTAATATAAAATAGTGAATGTTCGATGAAATTAAACCAGGAAATTTAAATAATTGTATATTACAGTTGAAAATAATGATGCAGGAATATGTACAAATTATGTTTTGGCTAATTATGCGGACTGTATTTACTAGTGGTTATTTAAATTAGACACAGTTGAAAAATGGGTTTAAAAGTCTTACCTCTATCCTGCTCAAATGTCTTACGTCCTGGAACCTAGTAAGGGATGGGAAAAAGGATCTGGGTTCCAGAATATTGAAATACTGGATAGGCACTTCACCCACTTTTCTATATTATTTAATAATATGGTGTCTAATTCTAATAATGGTACATATTCACGTGCTTGTGACTAACTAACTACTCTGACTGAAAAATCGTTGTCTTTTTTGGTGTGCTACCTATTCAGTCCTTATCAAAACCAAAAAACCTTTAACAATTTAAGGGAACTATAGGTAGGCAACTCTCGATACTTATTACCTTTTAAGTTTAAATTAAGAGCGCGTAAACAAATTATGTTATGAATGTTAACGATAAATGATAATGTATTTAATATGGATTAAACTAAATTCAATATTTAACCAGGAAATTAAAATAATTATATATTACAGTTGAAACTAATGATGCAGGAATATGTACAAATTATGTTATGAATGTTAACAATAAATGATAATGTATTTAATATGGATTAAACTACTTTCAATATTTGTGGTTGTTACCACGCAACAATGACTTTACAAAAAACTTGCTGGTAGCAGATATTGGTTTGGTTTACACAAGAACAGATATATTCCTCTGGCCTCGAAGAAATCAGATTAACTCTCACCAAAATATATCCTTCACAATGGTAGATCAGGACTTTCCAAAGTGCAACAGTTATGCACCTACTGCAGTCTGCAACCAAAATAGATGTGCCAACTAGCGTTTGGTCGGTAGGTTCTGAGACGTTGGATGTCAGCAACTTTGTCCTTTCCAGTTTCTAGTGGTGGAGTTAAAATTTCTGGATGTTCCTCTCTTCCAGTAAGCCAAGGTGTTCTCATGAAATACAGTAAATGTGTTAAACCAAAATGATAGGATAAATACAAACTCTACTTTAACAAAGTAGAATCTCAGTAGACAATCTTGCCGTGATAACAAACACAACTGTATTAGAATTTGAATTAGGTAATGAAAAAAATTAAATGAAATAAAAAACACACAGGAATCACCCTGTATAATTTGCAATAAAATTATCCAAAATTTGCAAATGAAATAATAATAACTTAATAATAGTAAGTAACAAATATACAATGTAGTTAATTAAATACAGGAACTGTTAATTAGTTCCTAACAGAATTTATTAGAAATTATTTTTTTTACTTATGAAAAAAATTACAATGTGAACAAAACCTATGTGGCCTTGCTGGTTGAAAAGGAAATATATAACCATTCACTAACTGCTGGGTTATAAATTAAATATTAGAAATGAATATTAAAAGATTGTTAAATATTAACAAAAATAAATATTAAAATTGCCTAAACCTTAAACAAATCTATTTTACATCTCCGCAATTTTAATAAATAGAAATACAAATCAAATTAATCGCTTTGTGCAACTTGATCAGGAGAGATACTTGTTAATGAAAACTATTAAAACATGAAATTATTTGACGTCAATAAAGGTGGCACCCCCACTTCGATTAATTTAAAATCTTTTTAGCCTATAATTTAGTGCTAATTAAAGACTAATTTGTACCCATTAAAAATAATTTGTACCCATAACCGCTTAGCTGTAATTCGCATTTCAAAAGTGGGGGTGCTGAAATTAAATCAACTTAGCACCCCCACTTGCAAGTAGGAGAAAATTAATCAGCCCATAACGAAGTACTAATTAAAGACTAATTTGTACCCACTTCAGAAATTTTGTACCCATTACCATTTAGCCATAATTCACACTAGAAATGTAGAGAAACAGAAATTAATTAAATCAATTTGACACATCTACTTGCAGTTAGGGGAAATTTAATTGGGCCATAACAGTGTACTAATTAAAGACTAATTTGTACCCACTTTAGAAATTTTGTACCCATTACCATTTAGCTATAATTTCCGGTTGAAAAGTAGAGAAACCGAAATTAATTAAATCAATTTGACACATCTACTTGCAGTTAGGGGAAATGTAATTGGGCCATAGCAGTGTCCTAATTAAAGACTAATTTGTACCCACTTTAGAAATTTTGTACCCATTATCATTTAGCCATAATTCACACTTGATAAGTGTGAAAATCGCAATTAAATTAATTTGACACATCCACTTGCAGTTAGGGGAAATTCATTATAGTTTTCTTTCAATTTTTTAAAATAAAAGTAGGGCTGTGTATTATAAAATATCTTATAATCATAAAAACCTAGTAGGTACGCCTGAGAAAAAAGTTGATTATTTCTAAAATCAAAAATATAAAAAGTGTGAACAATTGTAGCTACTGAAATTTGATTAATTAAATTAATTTGAAATTTTTAGATAATTAGAAGCAACTACTCGTAAGTTAATTTATGCATGTCAAATGTTCATTAATAGATTGTCTAATTTGTCAGTGGTAATGATTTGGTCAAACCTATTAAGATTTTGAGAATTTTTTTTGTTTTAATTACAGAGACTCGTAATGAGCGTAAAATAATATAGTGTTATATTATTATTATTATTATTATTAAAATAAAAAGTTGGATGCAAAAATATATATTTTGTAACGTACATTTTAATGTCGTTCCATGAGGTTGACTATTATGCACCCCGTAAAACACCCAACCTAATTGTTGGTGGCTCGAGTTCTCAAGTTTTTCAATAATGCGTTGGAGGACGCGGATTGGCTAAGTAGCCCCTCCAAAATTCAAGAGACGCCGGTGTGATTTAGGAATGAGATAGACAGTCCCCGTCTTCGAAAGTAGGCAGATGCAGATGTGAGTTATTTTACCTTTTGATATATATATAATTTATTCACTTTCATTATTGGTCGCGATTATAATTATTAGTACAGAAATACGATCATAGCGATTTGTAGTTATTATTAAGTAATTATATTTCATATATAATCAGGATTTACCTGGATTTTAGGTAAATTATTTAGGCGTGGTCAGGGAGACTTTTTTTGTCACCCTATATGGTGATCAGGAATACGATTCAAACATTAGAATACTGTTTCAATATTACATTATAAATCTGTGAAGCTGTGCTCTAGTCAGGAGATTATAGAAAACATTGTTTTTTTAAAACCAATAAATTTGAGTTTTCTTGCCTCCATTTTGTTTGAATCGGATTGCGACTATCCACCACGTGTTGTGCCCTTTAGGAATTAAGTTCATTTATCTTATCTTTATCTTATCTTCTCTTATCTTAGCGTTATCATATATTGTATGTAAGCTATAGAAAATTGCTAATATCGTACTTTCTGCACTACATTAATTAATTTGTTTCTTTGTAATTATCTACATTTGTTTAGAGGTAGTGTGGTATTGATTTGCCTACCTGAGTAGATATTTAATTTTAATAACTCACATGCACGCCGATTAGAAGACTGGAACAGTTTCCTAATATTTGTAAATTCATTGATTATTGTTCTTTGGTAACAAATTTGTACAATTAATCAATACGAATTTTTACAACTTGTCACTCAGTATTTGAAATATTAATGAAATAATTTTTCTCTTTTATTCCTTGTTTAACCGGTTATGAAACCGTTGTTTTTGGAATTTTGGGTCAGATGATAGAGGGTTTTTTGTTTAATTTATTTTTGTTCCTTCTGAACTATAGTATCTTTAAATATTAACGATTAGAGTTTTTTATTAAGAATAATTGCCGAGTGGCTGAACTGTAATAAGTTCTTTTGAATGCAATTTTTTGGGTAATTTTATTTGCTTCATTCTGGGTCGGGTCACTAAAGATTGACACCTTCCAGGTTTTGTTTTCATTTGTTTATAATTTTCCCTGTGATAATTCACAGAGTATTTGACAACAACCATATTTCATGGTACATTCCCTTCAGGAATTTATTTATAATTTTTAATCTTGGCTACACTAGCCGTCAACGTTCATCTATATATTTGTAAATTTTGGGGCACTCTTAACACAAACAATTCTTTGTATGTACTCTTCTGAGACGAGGCTGCTGTAACCTGACTGCAAGATCCATAACCTGCTAAAGAACCCTGGACGCTGATCATCTACAAATCCATAGATAAGAGGATTGGACTTAGCCAGTACGTGACCATCATCTGGACTAGAGCTCTAGTGTCCCCACTTTGCCACGGCAAGTCCACCTGGATCCAATCATCAGCACAGGTTAAGGGTGAGAGTACTGACATCATAGAAGGAACGAGATTGTAAGAGTGTCACCGAACCTCATAAATTTTGTAAAGTTAGCCAATTTTAAAATTTCATTTGTCACTTCTTTTTTTTTCATATTTTAGTCAATATTACATCTTTTTTGAATTATTGTTAAATAGTAACTTTAATATTCCATTGTAATTTCAAGTCAATTTGCTTATTTGATTATAGTGTATTCAACTAACTTTTATATAGTTTTCTTTTATCTTATATCTAAAAATTATCCTGGTGCCCAAATAAATAATTGTCAACATTCAAAGCAGCCCTACGAATACTACGCCCTAGTGTCATAAATCTCCCTGAGCTACCGGAGCTAATGTCAATAAACTTAAGCTAGTGGAATTGCACATCCCTAGCTTAGCTGAGTTAATTGTGACAATTTCTATTTATATATAATAAATAATGGTTGCACTTTTGTTTTGTTGCCCGTGCTTCTGGTGTGTTTTGTTAGGTCGTCCATTATTATCCAGGAACCGTTTGGCCTTTTTGATAAAGCTCTGTAGTGTCCCACATCGCTTTCTTTCATAATCCTGGCGTACCTCGGAGGGATATAATCTATAATTCCTCTTAAATTATAAGTCTTATCATTAAAATGAGTTAATTTCATTTGCGGAGGTATATTCTTCAACTCAATTAAGGTTGGTTCGAAACTGTTAGGACAGACGTCCAAACTTAATAAAGGACCTGTAAGCAAAGACTTGGTACATGTAAACATTATACGCTAAGAAAATAAAAATTTAAAAACCTTTTTTGATTTTATGAGGAAATATTGAAAAAACCTCCTTTGTTGCATATTTTTGTCCTCTATAGAATGACAGAAGCAGTTTGGTGGATACGTTTCGTCAGGACCATCTTTAACAAGTTTTTTTATAAATAGGTGCGGATCTGGATTTTTTGCATTTTTTGCAAGAACCAATAAGTACTTACTATGGAGTTCTCGCCCGAACAATTTTGAATTTCTTTCCAATGTATATAATATATTTAAGAGAACAGACAGCCGCCACTGATCTATTATCGTTTCTGAGGTCACCATGCATAGAAGTTACATGCGAATGTAAATACAATCAATACAAGACATAACGGCATTTTCCAGTTCCATTGTTGTTTCATTTGTAGAACCAATAGTATGGCACTGGCCGTCCTGAACTTGTTGCAAAATCTTCTGTTGCAATTCGTCCTCAAGCGACTCTCCAAATAAAATAGTGTGTTCCACTGTTATTACTATCTGTTTCTCGTGACGAGCACATCCTCCCTTGCAATTTTGTTTTTTTATTAAACTTCAATTAAATTGCTATTAAATAGCAATTCTACTGCTAATTCTCCAATATTTGATGTACCACTAACCTCGAAGGAGTTAGAGGTTACTGTTCTCATCTTGGATGACCTACTATTTTGTAAAATCACCGCCCGACTTTTATAAGAACTGGCCGTAATTCCTCTTGTGCTTGCATCCAAAACCATGTTACAAAACTGACTTTCTTGAGCCAATGTCCTAATAAATGGATCGTCCATTTCAATTGCAAGCAGTAATTGGAACAGGCTATCGAACGCGCAGGTATTTGTTAGCGTATAATTTTTTTGCCTGATACATACTAGTTGAAGGGCCAAAACATTTCCATTCTGTAGAAGTGGAATTTTTCTTAGTTTCGAATGTAAATTAAAGTCTGTTGTATTAAATTACGCGTTAATGTATTTAGCTCTCTTTCGCGCAGGCTCCTTATTTAGACCTTTAGTACTATTGTACTAAAGACAATAGTTCGACTTATCGCCAGTAAAAATTTGAAATTTTTTTATCAATTAAAAAAAAAGTTATGATGTGATAAAGTGTCAGGTATCAATCTTGTAGGCAGAAAACCGTGTTTTTTCTACATTTTCATTAATAACTAAAAAATCGCTAAACGAAACTTACTGAAATTTTAGCACACAATAAAGTAATAGTGAGGCTATAATATATGATCCCAATTTCGCCCCTACGTTTTCTTAATATCGGTTTCCAAACTCATGGGTTTATTTCATTTATTTCGATCGTAAATGATCATGGGTACAATTTTTTATTGGGTATAAATTAGTCTTTAATTAGTACACTGCTATGGGCTAATTAGATTTCCCTTGACCAAAAGTATAGGTGTCAAAACGATTTAATTTCAGATTTTCCTGTAATTAAGTGGCAGTTATTATAGGAAAATCAAAGGTTTCTGTAATAGGTACAAATTAGCCTTTAATTAGTACACTGTTGTGGCCCAATTACATTTCCCCTAACTGCAAGTAGAAGTGTCAAATTGATTTAATTAATTTCGGTTTTTCTACTTTTCAAGTGGGAATTGTAGCTAAATGATAATGGGTACAAAATTTCTAAAGTGGGTACAAATTAGTCTTTAATTAGGACACTGTTATGGCCTAATTACATTTCCCCTAACTGCAAGTAGATGTGTCAAATTGATTTAATTAATTTCTGTTTCTCTACATTTCAAGTGGGAATTATAGCTAAATGATAATGGGTACAAAATTTGTAAAGTGGGTACAAATTAGTCTTTAATTAGGACACTGCTATGGCCCAATTACATTTCCCCTAACTGCAAGTAGAAGTGTCAAATTGATTTAATTAATTTCGGTTTTTCTACTTTTCAAGTGGGAATTGTAGCTAAATGATAATGGGTACAAAATTTCTAAAGTGGGTACAAATTAGTCTTTAATTAGTACACTGTTATGGCCCAATTAAATTTCCCCTAACTGCAAGTAGATGTGTCAAATTGATTTAATTAATTTCTGTTTCTCTACATTTCAAGTGGGAATTATAGCTAAATGATAATGGGTACAAAATTTCTAAAGTGGGTACAAATTAGTCTTTAATTAGGACACTGCTATGGCCCAATTACATTTCCTCTAACTGCAAGTAGATGTGTCAAATTGATTTAATTAATTTCGGTTTCTCTACTTTTCAACCGGAAATTATAGCTAAATGGTAATGGGTACAAAATTTCTAAAGTGGGTACAAATTAGTCTTTAATTAGTACACTGTTATGGCCCAATTAAATTTCCCCTAACTGCAAGTAGGTGTGTCAAATTGATTTAATTAATTTCTGTTTCTCTACATTTCAAGTGGGAATTATAGCTAAATGATAATGGGTACAAAATTTCTAAAGTAGGTACAAATTAGTCTTTAATTAGGACACTGCTATGGCCCAATTACATTTCCCCTAACTGCAAGTGGATGTGTCAAATTAATTCTATTTCGATTTTCACACTTATCAAGTGTGAATTATGGCTAAATGGTAATGGGTACAAAATTTCTGAAGTGGGTACAAATTAGTCTTTAAGTAGTACTTCGTTATGGGCTGATTAATTTTCTCCCACTTGCAAGTGGGGGTGCTAAGTTGATTTAATTTCAGCACCCCCACTTTTGAAATGCGAATTACAGCTAAGCGGTTATGGGTACAAATTATTTTTAATGGGTACAAATTAGTCTTTAATTAGCACTAAATTATAGGCTAAAAAGATTTTAAATTAATCGAAGTGGGGGTGCCACCTTTATTGACGTAATTATTTGGGGTTTATTCCCTTAGACTATACTCAGTTAAAATAAACTATCTCAAATAAGAGATATACCTAAATGACTTTGAATCCCTTTAATATCACAGATTGACTAACAATTGCCCCGAGTTATAGATTTACCTGCAAAGATGGTTAAATAACCTTAATAAAAAAAATCGAACCTAAAGGTCAACTGCCTTGTAGTCTGAAACTTGATTTGAACTCCAAAGTTAACCAAAATGGTAGTCATAAAGACATGAATTCAAAACAAAATTACAGCGATATTTAGTTATTCAAAGTACTTATATGATATATATCGAAGGCGTCAATCATACGCCCTAAAAAAAAACTGAAGCCAACACGTGGCTTTGAACCTCAATAAAAAACCTACAAGTGTCCTTGGTGTAAAAGTGGAAAAATACCAAGTATAATTACTGAGTAACACTATGCCCTGAATAAACCACAAATATAATAATACCAAATAATAAATAGATTAATCAATATATAGAAAATGAAGTTCAAATACAGAAGTATCTCACCTGCTGATTTACACCCAAAAAGCCCGGAAATTGGTCTGTCCTTCCAATTTATTGAGTTTCCCCCTCTCTTTTGCAAGAGTACAATGTGACACAAATGCTTTTAAAATATCATCCACAACTGGTAATACAGAGGTGGACTCATGGTTGCATATGAGTGAATAGCAAATATAGTACTGTGCGTAAATTGTTACAATTTTCGCTACAAGTGCTATATTAAATTGTTCAGAAAAGTACGCTTAATTAAAAAAACTAAAAACATATAGGGTGTTCCATTTAACAAAATTGTATGTTCGGTTTGGCATTTTAATATTAAACACCTTGTATGTGCGAAAATAATTGAGGACCTAAACGAACCTCACTTTGCTTAAACTCGTAAAACTCTTTCAGAATTTTACTCGATCATAATACATTCGATTTCTTAAAAAAAATGGACCTAATTTGCTTGGATGTACACTTAAAATTGTATATTTTAGTTCGACGCTGTTCGACGCTTCTCCACTGAGGACGTTTCTTTGTGAGTATATTCCGTAACCGTATATTATTGCCAAATCATGATTTATTCGCCACGCATTAAGTGAGGACCATAAAACTGGCAACAGTGTATAACGAACACAATTCTTATTATATTGATATCGGTGGGAAGCTTATCGCATGAATCCCACGCAGTAACATAATTGATTTCAGAGTTAGCAAAATAATTGCCGTCAAAAAGTATGTTGTGAGCCATTTCATATTTATTTAGGGTTCTCTGTTACTTTTCCGTGACGTTATTGCCGCGAAAATTAGTAAAACCTCGTTTAATATAACTTAAAGGAAAGTCCACATACAATATATTCATATTTATGCAAATAAATATTTATTTATTTTATATACATACATTTTTCTCACTGGTTGGACTACAGTTTGGCTTGTTTTTTAGTAGGTATCTACGTACCTATTTAATAAAATAGTTTATTTACTACCATGTGTGTAATGTTCATATTTCAAACTTAAATTAAGTTTGAAAGAAATATATTTCTGACTTTGACATATCCAGATGGAAAGTGCCATATAACAGGGTGCAAAGTGCTTACTTTCCACCCAGACAAATGTCACTTTCAACCCAGGTAAATTTTATTCATATTAAGTATTAACCGTCACTTGCATTTAAAAGAGATGGTTGTAAATAAAATAGTATACAAATCTCGGTGAAAAGTTTCATTCTTGTCTTGAGAAATCCTTTTCTTTTGACAAAAATTAAACACTTTCTGTTTCATATCATTTCTTTATTTGTATAGTTACAGAATTTGACCTTACCTCGTTCATTAGTATTTTGAAACGTAAAAAGTAGTATAAGTAGTTTTCTACTGAAGATGTAAATAGTAATTACAGCCTCTATAGAAGTTGAGAAGATACGTTCATGTGGTTTTGTGTTCTATACCTAAACAAAATAAGTTTTTGTCAAATATCTCTTTTTCAGAAAAAATAAAATATGCAATTATCATTCACGTCATAGCAAATAGGTACGTGTTATAAAGATTGGATTAAATGGAACTCACTATTTCTTAATCTTACACCTACATTATAAAATTAAAACCCTAAGTTTATAAACTACTGCTATTTTTAAACCAATTTAAAATATTTATTGTTATGACAAATAACGAATACCGCTTTGCATTTGCGTGTTAAATCATTTTGGCTTTCTTCTAGTTTCATTTTCAATGACGGAAATTCAATATTTGGCCTAAAAATATTGTAAAAGATCCAGTCTTGTATTTTTAAAAAAAATTTTTTTTCTCATTCTTAATCACTGGATTAATCACCCATTAACTTTGAATAATTTTGTTTGTAAAACAAATACAATTTTCCGTCAAGGAAAATGTGTGAATTTTTTTTTGAATTAATTTCTTTCTGACTTCACCTATATTCAGGAAAAGTAAATAAAGTATTTTTGAATTTTTGTCCTATAAAAAATCTCTAATTTGTAGCGAATCATTTTGTTTGGCTATAACCAACCAAGAGTTAGGCAAAATTGGTTATAGGCTGTCACCCAAAATAATGTACAACGTCAGATTTAATTTTTATACCTACCTATGTTATTTTCCACATGATGTTATACTATGATATTATTAATTTTCCACTGGTAACATCCTTGACGAGATAAAATTATCACCATTAAGTTTAATGAAAGGAGTTTCTTTAAATTTTCCAATCACCGAGTTGATTGGACACAGGCTAAAGTTTTACAAAAAGAAGAAAAATCAGTTAAAAGAAAATTAAAAGAAAGTGCTTTCATTAAACTTAATGGTGATAATTGTATCTCGTCAGAAAATATATTCATAGATCAAACATGGCTTCCTCTACTCCAGAAGGATGTTACCAGTGGAAAATTAATAATATCATAGTGATCAGTGCATGTGATGACAATTTAAATTAAAAATTTTCTTACAAAGAGTTCTTATGGTACAAACATTCTACCGACGAAGAATTGAGGATCAACTCGAAACGTTTAGAAAAAAGCTAGTTAAGTGTTTAATTTCTTTTAAATTTTATTAAAGCTATTTTATATAGAATTTTGTATAAAACTTAAAAACCACTGATGAAATTTAGTTAATCTATCAAATTTTAATTTATTACATATTATATAGTGGTTTTTTGGGGCAAACTTTAGAAGTTTGCCTTGATACTGCACTTTAAATATTTAATTTATATGCTTCTGGTTTTTTGCTTTTTGTTATTTTACAGGTGGTGTAATCCCAAAAGAAACTATGAATCATAATATAACTGTACGGTTCTAAAAATTAGCCTCTAATATACGAGAATGTTTTTAGAAATGATTATGCCATTCAAAGGGGTTATAGAAAGTCATAAGTATTAAACTTTTACACATTTTTATCCGCAACTTATCTGGTCCATTGTAAAACTTTAAATCTTAAATCCAAATCTAACTTCAGCCACGTGTTACAACGTGATTTTATCAGTGCTTGCTTTTTAACACAAAACTTAACAATTTGTATATAGAATTATTTTATATTTATAATATCAGAATTATAACGATCTGTTTGTTATTTATTAATTTAAATGTGCTTACATCCCAAACTTTGATATTAGAAATTACTAAATTACCCAGTAAAATATCGTTGCATAAGAAATTTTAAAATCGATAATATGGGCTTGAGTGGTTTGTTAATCTTGCATAGAGACAATACTTATGTGAAGAAATCGGGCATTAAAAAACCTTGGTGTGATGATTTCAACTTGATACAAACTGAAATTATATGGAAGATACTGTTAAGAATAATAAACAAGGCGAATGAATAGAGACGGCTGATTGTTTAATGTTTAGACTAGCGTATGCGGTCTTGGTTCCGGCGATATCAGCCGCAGCCGGATGAAGGACATGGGAACGCACCACGCGGGCGATTGAAGAATGCAACACGCTGCTATTTCCGCTGCCTGACTGGTACGTTGTACAAGGTGGCCCATTTAATATGGGCCTATATCACTTATCTTAGAACAAGATTCATAAATAAAATTATATATGAAATAGTTTTTATTATCTAAAGGTATCTAAAATTTTTTAAAGTGTTTAACCTCCTTTTAATGGTCAAAGATGTTGTTGGAAAACGAATTTCGTTTGTGGGCGCTTTTCCCAATTCTGTAACTCAACGATATTCGTTTAAAAAGAGAAATTCTCGCTCAAATTGACGTTTGTGAACGACAGCTCAGTGGCTTATCGTCAACCGAAAGAAATAGGTTAAGAAATTCTTGTGTTATGCCTTTACTGTTTTTGTTTTTTTTTTCTCAACCTTTTACGTATCGAAAAACTTGAGTTTTTCAATATTGTTGAAATGGACAACATTTTTTATGCATTGCTTGAGGAACTTCAGATAAGGTGAAATTATTCTCAAATATTCCTGTCAATAATAACAGTAACAATTTTAATAAAGTGGATACTAGAAGCGGATGGTTCTTTATGAAACATCGTGAAAATAATTGTTTTGAAAGAACATGGATCTCATTTATATGTTTCAAGAAATATATAAAAAACACTCTATATACTAGTATTTCGGCTTATGGGGCCTTTTTCAATAGAGTAAATGTCTATTACTAAATGTTTTCAAGCGCTTTTTTGTTATTTATCTGTTTACGAGTACCTACCCCGATTGATCCTACCATCTGGTAAAGCCCGAGTTTTTAGTAGCTTTTCTAAGAAGGGCGAAAGTGTAAAATCTATCTGATCATTCGTAGTACAAGGATTTATAATTAAAGATTTTTTAATTTCTAATTGCTCTAACAGATCTAAGTGCTTTCCTTTCTTTTCACAATGCGGTACGTTTACATTTTTCAGATCTATAAAATGATTGTTTTCTATACAATGCGTCGAAAAAAGACGCATTGTATAGAAAATCTGTTAAGCATTTAGAAATTAATAAATCTTTAAAATTATAAATGTTTGTAACGGGTCAGTCAACCATAGAGTAAAGTTCATTATCTCATTTGTTTAGAGAATTACGAAAAAACGTTAAATACAAAAGTTTTATAGAATATTACGGAGCATAGTTTAAAATTATTTTTGAGTCTACAGAGTGGTTCAAAAAAGCGTGGCGAATATAAAAGTTTTTTTAAATGGAACACCCTATTTGTTAATTTATTTTTAGATTTTACATGAACTTCTATAACTTTTCTGTTAATAATGTCATATACCTAAACCTAGTAGTTTTTCTAATTCAATTTTTTTAGAAAAATATTAGATTTTACTCTTATAAAAAATTGACAGTACCGCCATTGTTTCTGAAGGTGGAATACTCAAATTTGGTACAAACGTTCTATAAGGATGACAAAAAAGGTATATGTAAATAAATTTGAGTTAGATTCTACAGAGCCTTCAAAATAAATTTATACATTTCGACTATTTTAACTTAAAAAATTTCGACTTTTTTAAATGGCACACCCTGTATATTATTATTTTTTCTGATATATTTTACAAAACCCTTCAACTTTTTTTGAGTATGTCATATACCTAGTTTTAATAATTTTCGAGTTATTTTGATTTTATTCATTTTTACACTTGGTTTTATTACACTAACGGGACTAACGCTATAAAATAGGTTTGCTATGACAAAATAAAAATATATTGTTAAATTTTGACATATCAATTAAGCAAGTGAAAATAGTTATTGGTGTAAGTGACGTATAAAACACAGTTATGGATTTTCCTAAAAATGAATAAATTGATATGCTTTATATACTGGGCGAGGCGGAAAAAAAATGTCTTATGGCAGTAAGGCTTTACGAAGCGAAGTAACCTAATAGACCGATACTATCTAGACAGTATTTTCAATGCTTAATGGAACGGTTTAATGGTAGTGTTAGCGTTAAATATAAGAAACGGCAAGTGGTAAATCGGAATACTACCAATGAGGAAAAAGAAATAATGGAGATTTTACTTCATCTTCAAGATAATCCACAGGTCAGTAGCCGTCAATTAGCTAACTTATGTGACACATCCCACTCTACCGCTAATAGGACCACGAGAAAATACAAATATCATACCTTAACTATTATCTTCAGGAAATAACCAATAACCAATCAAATCGTGCTAGTAAAGTTAATAATAAAGTTTTTGAGCTCTAATTTGCACCAAGATAATTTTAATTTTATTTACTTTATTACCTATGTAATTACTTAATATTAAAAGTAAGTTTTAAAAAAATAAACGATGTTGCCAAATTTCGAAAAGCATAAATTTTCATCATTTTTTCAAACCAAAACCCTGTATATTATTACATTTCAAGAAAGCCCGTCTATAAGCAAATTCATTGATACACATGATCATATTATTAGGAATATTTCAATTTTGACCCAATGGGCGCCCCGTTGGTATTTACGTTATGGGCAGGTACGAGATATCAACACAGCAAGGAAGCGCATAGAAAGGGGGGGACACTCTTTCCCGAATTAAGAACATCGACAGTTGCATTTCATTTACCTATTTTTATTTACTCATTGTTATTTAATTCACATCTACATTTGTGATACATAATACTATTCTTGAGTGTTCGGTTTTATTTTAAGTTCTAACAATATCATATTTGATATATGAAATTACACTTTTATTTCAATAGCTTCGTTCCAACACACATTTCAGAACCAGTTCAGAATCAGTTCAGAACTAGTTCAGAATTATTCACTGCGCAGGACTACGGCGAGTGCAGTTCTGAACTAGTTCCGTACGATTATGTTGGAACAGAGAATCGCTAGTTCTATGGTTTACCTAACCTATCAATTTGTTCAAATTTGTTGTCCTCTGTGTTGTTGTTGAAGTTGACCTAGGAGTCCTAAGACCTAACCTATGAATGAAATATTTAAAAAATTGTTGTCTCTGTTTCAAAAGAAAAAAATGGCAGGTTTGTTAGAAGGTAAGTTAATTAGGTGAAATAATTATAAAACAAATAAAGCAACCCCTTTATCATTTAGAAATGGAAGAATTTATTATTATTGAAGAAGCTGCTGCGCCTGCTATGGAGGAAATAAAGTGGACGGACAATAATTCGAGGCTGTTAATCGATTTATACGGAAAGTATAAACCGAAGGTGGGCAGCATGAAAATCAAAACTATGAAGCAGATGTGGCAAATAATCGCCGAAGAACTGCAACAACTTCTAAACAAGACCGTGACAGCAACAAGCTGTGAGAATAGGTGGAAGGTTCTAGATAGAAACTTCAAAAAATATGTTGATAACAAAAATGCAACCGGCCGAGGAAGAAAGCATTTTGAATTTGCGGAAGAAATGCAGCGATTGTTGGGTAGTAAGAAGAATGTGTGTCCGGCTATAATTCTAACCTCCACAACCATTGATGTCCCGGAAGGAATTCTTGAGGATCGCGAAGGAGAGGATGAAAACATAGAGCCTGGCGAGATTGTCACAACAGTAAAACCGAAGGTTTCCAAGAATTGTGGCATGAAACGCAAGAAGAATGTATTGGAAGCTATACGAAGTGATCGACAGAAATACCAAGAAGAGAGGTTGACCATTGAGAGGGAGAAGTTGGTGGCTTTAAAAGAAAAAAATAGAATCTTAGAAGAAAGAAATAAGATCTTGGCTCAGTGCAATTGCAGTTGTAATAAGAATTTAGACGGAATAGTTCATAGTTGACTTATAGTTTTATAATTTCTTAGTTACATAATTATTTTATTTGCCAAAGAAAGTTTTACCAAAATGTGTTGTTATTCATTAAATTCTATATTTTTGTGGGAGTGGGAGAAAACAAATATATGAATGTTTATTTAATATTTATTTATTTAATACAATAAAATATCAGTATGTACATAGTAATACATACATATTATCTAAAAACGAATATAAAAATATTACAATTATTTATACACTGAAAATAATAATTATTACTGGATTATTACTAGGTATTATTATTATTATTGTTGCAGGAAGGTAGGGTGGATGAGCCAATAATTGACCACCACCCAATAATTGACCAAACATATTTCAAAAACCAGTAATAAGGTAACTGTTTAACTTATGATGGCTTTCGGCGTTTCACTATGATAGTTTGTCCCTTGGCTAATAGAGGGAGCAAGCTGACTGCCGTTTTTACGCGATCACGTGTTTTACAGCTGATGCAAATGTAGTGTTCCTTGTTAAGTGCTAAAAGCATGTTTGTGTAATAAGCAAGGTGAGTACACATGTATTCTTAAATCTGTAGTCATCCTGAATTAGAGGGAGTAATATGTAATTTTTGTGGCTTTTGTGGTAACTAAACATATAGAACTAAGGGTTTTTTGTTATAATTAATTTACAGTTTACGTTTTTTATAGAAAAAAATAGTGGTCAATTACTGGCATGAAATATACTTTAAGATTCCAATAATTGTACACCCTGGTCAATTACTGACGTTTTAGAAAAACAAGTTGTTTTCTTACTTTTTCTCAAGCAATCAGTTAGTCGTTAAATAAGGATAGATTTTGGTTTGATGAAATTTGTAAATTTTAACTGTTTCCAGTATTTGACCACATAAAAGGTGGTGGTCAATTACTGGTTTTGAAAGGTGGTCAATAACTGGACTTTTTTTTCTTTCGTGACCATACAGAACTGCATTTGGAAATAATGTTTTATTTTATCTCTTGTATTATAGTTAGCAATGTCGACTAAGGAAATTGCCAAAAAGAAGCCGTTTTTTAAATATACAGAAAAGGATTTAGAGCAAGCACTTAACGACGTAAGAAGCAATAAATGCTCTATACGCCAAGCAGAAAGAAGTTATCATGTTCCGCATTCAACACTTATTAATAAACTAAAGGGAAAAACTCCAACTAAACGTAAAATGGGACCATCAACTATACTAACAGATGATGAAGAAAATATCTTAGTTAGATGGATCCTGGCTTGCGCTAAGAAAGGATTCCCTCTTAACAAAAAACTCCTGTGTGAAACTGTACATGACATTATTAAGAGCGACGGTCGACCTAACCCGTTTAAAGATGGATTACCGGGAAATAAGTGGTTCCATGCATTTCTTAAACGCCATTCTGAGATTTCTCAACGTCACGCAGAATCAATTAACACAGCACGAGCTGCTGTAACTGAAAAATCTATAAGGCAATGGCATGAGGACATTCGCACCTACTTAGTCACTGAAAATGCCGAAGACATTTTAGAGGATTCGTCAAGAATATTGAATTCTGATGAGTCGGGTTTTGCCACTAATCCCAAAACAGGACTTGTTTTGGGGCCCACTGGGATGAAAAACTTTTATGAGATTAAATCGGGATCCGAAAAAGAATGTATTACTGCTCTATTCACCATCTCCGCAAATGGTGACATATATCCTCCAATGGTTGTCTACCCGTACGAAAGAATTCCTGCAGAAATAGTACGGAATACAAATCCGGAATGGACAATAGGTTTGTTTCATTATATATATGTAAAAGGGTTAAATAAAATACTTATAAACATTTTTTTTGCAGGAAGGTCAAAGAAAGGATGGATGACCAGTCAGACTTTTCATAGTTATGTTTGCAACACATTGTTGCCTCATTTAAAGAAAAAAGAAGTAAAACTTCCAATTCTGTACTTACTTGATGGTCATAAGTCACACTTAACTTATAATCTCAGCAAATTCTGTGCAGAAAATAAAATATATTTATTCGCACTTTATCCGAATGCGACTCATATACTACAGCCTGCAGACGTTTCCTTATTTCGACCCCTAAAAAATAATTGGAAAGATACTGTTTTTAACTGGAAAAAGGCTAACAATAATAAAGTGGTTAATAAGGCAACGTTTCCTTTTTTACTAGAAACTGCGCTGCAAGAAGTCAGTGCTGAAACTGTTAAAAATGGTTTCAGAAAATGTGGGTTGTATCCGTACGATGTGGAGGCAATTGACTTTACCAAATGTATGCAAGATCCTTCGCGAACTATTGGACATGAAGAACATGAAACTAAAATTAAACCAATTAACTTTCAAATACCACATTTTCTGTACTTTGAGTCGGTCATACCATCAAAAAGAAGAATTGAGTTTAAAAACGCAGAAAACGGTGAATGGACTGGTCCTGAATCAGCAAAAGAATTATTTTCCATTTGGAAGAAACTAAAACATAGGTGCCAAGAAAATGCGACACGAAAATCCGATAACGATGAGACTGAAGAAAATATAAACATTAACCATACTCTTATAAACAACGATCTTGATAAAACTAAAGAAAATTCAATTGTTCAAAAAACACCACCTAGAGAAAATCAGGAAAATGTTGAGATTTTTGAACAGCCATACAATAATGTGATATATAATGATGCACACAACCCTGCCACAGAGAAGGAAAATTTGTTTGACAATATTGACAAAATACCAAATGGAGAAAATCAAGGAAAGGTACCACGTTCTGAATTCGAGACTGAAGATGGGTTGTTAGTAAACCACTCCAGCACATTCGAAAATTATTTAGATAATACAAATGAAATGTATGAAACTGACGGAATTGCAGCAGACACAAAAGAACAAGAACAACGTGTTGTGATCATGAGCAACATTGTCCTCTCCCCGCCAGACGACTTATCTAAAACACTGAACCATAACTCTAACAACTATTATCCTAAAGAGCCAACCACATCGCAAAGTAATGCAGCTAACCCAAAACGTCCGAACCAACGGCCTATCAGTGCGTCTTTTATAGATCACATTTTCTGGCCAGAGGAATCACCTGAAAAAAAAAATACTGCCAGAAAAACCGAAAGACTACCTTACGCCACGACATCCTTGAGATGGCTTCAATATCACGAAGAAAAAGAAAGGCTCAAAATAGAAAAGGAAAAGGCAAAACAGGAAAAAGCTCTATTAAAAGAAAAAAAGAAAGAAGAAAAGCTTAAAAACGTCACGAATAAAAGAAAAAGAGAAACAAAAAAAAGTATAAGGAATAAAAAGCTCATAATAGAAGACTCTGACAGTGAAGAATATGAAGAATGGGAAGAAAGTGGATCCAGCCTAGACGATGTTTCTGATGAATTTGGTCCAAACGATAGTGAAAATGAGATACTGACAAACGATGCTGGAACAAATACGATTAGAGGCACGTCCAAGGGAGATTTTTACTTGGTTAGCTTTCCAGGAAAAAAGGTTGTACATAAATATGTTTGCTCTGTGCAAAACATAATTATTGAAACCGATGAACTGGAGGTGCAAGCATATTCCCCGACTGAAACAGATAAGACAACGTTTAAAATCATTGAAAATGATATCAGTATAGTCACTCAAGCTCAACTTATTTGTAAATTAGAACAACCCCAAATCATTGGGTCTGGCAACAGAATTAGGTACAGGTTTTCTAAAGAAATAGTGTGAGCATTACGAGTATATTCCCTTCGTGCCTTTGCATCTGTTTTTTTAAGTTGATTGTTTTTTTATACTGTTTATGTATTGTTTGATGTAATATTACCGTTTTTGATAAATAAATAAAAGTAGTAAAAGAAGGAGAATTTTTAATTCTTTTTCAAATATTGGTCAATTACTGGTAAAAGCTGTGGTCAAATATGGGGTTGTTTGTGGTCAATTACTAGACATTTCCGACTTTTGTGAAGTTTTTTTTTTTATGAGCCAGCAAAAGACTTTCTTTGTTTAAATATTTTTTTCCATGTCTAAAACCCTGTCCAAGTTGCTGGTAATTTATAATTTCAATTAAAACAATTAACAAAAAAATTGTAGATTTTTTATTTAAAAAATTTGCTTAACTGGTCAATTACTGGCTTATTCACCCTAAGTATATTATAAGCAAATACATAACATACAAAATAAAAATCAATTTCGTGCCATCCTTAATGTCGCCACCAAGTTATCTCTCACTTGTCTTCCATCTGCATCTCCATCATCTATATCATCGTGCATGATTTCCTCAGGAAGCACAACTTCTGGGTTTTGATTGTTTATTTCAAAATTTAAATCATCAGTCAAACAAATATTGTGCAAAACACATGCAGCGCGTATCAAATATACAATATAATTCATACTTCTTATTTTGATATGAAACAATTGCCGAAATTTTTGTTTCAAAATACCGAATGTGTGTTCGATGATGTAGCGATTTTTAGATAACTGCAGGTTAAAATTTATCTGCCGCTGGGTTAGCTGACCTCGGTCTCTAAATGGGACCATTAAATTGGCCTTTAGAGGGTATGCACTGTCACCCAATAAATAATAACGATCACACATTTCCTGCAAATTAGTCCCAACGGGTGAATTTCGAAAAACTCTGGCATCATGTACCGATCCTGGGTACCCAACGAAAATGTCACGAATTTTTCTGTTGTGATCACACACTGCCTGCATCTAAAAAAAAAAACATTTATATCGCAAACCTGTCATTGCTTTCGTAGAGACATACTTGTACAGAATAGAAACCTTTGCGGTTTATATAAGAATCTGGGTCATTTTCGGGCTTATCTAATTTGATGTGGCTACCATCTATTACGCCTATTACTCCGGGGAAGCCATTCTGTCGGAAATGTTCCTCGATTTCCTGTTTTTCTCGTTCATATGGCCACACAATGATTGCCTGGGACATATTACTCAAAAAAACAGATACTCTTCTAATGATGCGGTTTAGGGAGCTGATGGTTACATTGAAACGATCGGCAACATCACGGAAGCTTCCAGTTTGATGCCCCACAAACCACAAAAAAATTAGCATCTACAATAATATAACAAAAATGATGGGGCACACGTAAAACAAAATAATATATTTACTTGGGTAGATGCAGACAACTTTCCATGCTGTCCACTGTGGCGTTGGTAATATATGCTGTTTTCGTATTCATTTGCTAACCTCATGACATGTTCTCTCCTCATCCGGAAATGCATAAAATACGTTTCTTCATCATAATGATTAACCGTAACATCTAAAATGAAAAAATCAATATGTACAAGACATTACAAAACAAGTAGGTAACTCACCTATGTAATCTTCGTTTCGTGCTCTAGGAATACCTACAATGAACTCTAGATCTTCATCTTCACCGGAATCAGATCCCAAGTAATATTCGTCATCGCTGTCGCTCATTGTTGTTACTTTACTTCTAAACAAACACCGAATTATTAAAAATTGAAAAGCGGTACGAAACGAAAGTGCAAACTGAAAATCAAAGATTGATTAAAAATATATTAAAAAATGACGACAGAAAATGACACAGCTGATCGACGCTAAATGTTCGCATGCGCTACAAGATTAGAATTTTTCGTCCTCGCTCAGAACCAAGAACTGTTTGAACTGATTCAGAACCGGTTCGGAAGTAGTTCGGATTTTGTTGTAACGCGGGACTGCTAGTTCAGAATCGGTTCTGATTTATGTTGGAACGCTAAATTCGATCTGCGCAGGCGTCGCACAGTTCCGAACTAGTTCCATGGTGTGTTGGAACGAACCTAATATATAGGGTAGTCAAACGAGGACGGGGTGGAGGATTGGGACAAAACCAAAGAATTTCATTAACATTTTATTTGAATTGGTGTCAAGGTTACTGGAAGGCACATTTTAAAATTATTTTGGCCTATACAGGGTGGCTGAAAAAAATAACGAATCAAACATATATTTTTTAACCTTCCACTGGTCGCGCCCTTATCTGTGAGACCGATATATGTCAATTTCTCCAATAATTTTCTGCGCAGTGGGCGTGGCTTCATCCCCCCTCAGTTATTCCTCTGTAATCTTCGTTTCCGTCTGTAGTCATCAGTGTTGCCGATTTGCGGATAATTCACCGAAAATCGGGTATTTTCAATCAAGAGGGAAGAAGAAGAGAAGACTAGGGTTGGTGCCGGTGGTATTCTGGGGTTGGTATTCTTTGCCGATGGTGAATGGTTGGTGGTGGGGGTGGGATGGTTAATGACATTTGACATTCATAATATAAAATATGTCTCTAGGCATTATTGCAATTATTTAGTATTATCATTTATTTATTTGTTGTAAGGCTCTGTGTGGTATTATTATTAACAAATAGGTTCCCGCTCCCATCCCATATTTTTTGCCGCTTTTGTACATCTGTTCTTTTTGATCTGCGATTCAAACTTTTTTATTTTACGAATAATTATTTTGGCACAATAAAACGAGAAAGGTAAGTTCCAACTGTTATTTACAGTAGTAGCATGTTTTCTTTTATATAATTTATAAAATCTAATTTTGAAGCCTATATTTACCTATAATTCTGATATCTTCGACATCAAGTTTGGATGTGGTGTTGGTGGAGATACATACATATAGCCTAGTCGTTGTGATCATACAATTATAATTTTTTTATTGTTATTGTCTGAATAGAGCCAGCGCATTCAACAATCCAATAACACACAAAACACAGAGAAAGAGAAAGTAGCCTTAACTGAAACTGATGATGACCACAAAGCTTCTGATGACAACTCTGCTGATAGTGTTGATCATATTCCTGTTTCCAAACCCAAACGTCAAACTCTACGTTTGAATAAATTTTCAGTTTCGTGGTTGCAAATCCCTGAATTTAATAACTGGTTAACCAAGTCAAATAATACCAAAAAAGGTCATGAGTATGCTTATTGTAAGATTTGTGAATGTGATATAACTGCACACAGAAATAATATCCGCCGCCATAATTTAAGTGAAAAACACAAACTGAATTATAGTGTAGTGTCACAAAATAATAAAATTTCAAATATGCAATTTTTAACAACAGATAATTCGACTAAAAGAGCAGAAATGAAAGTGTGTGCCCTATTAGCTGAAAAAAAATTGCCATTTAGTTTATTAGATACTCTTTCTCCTTTGTGTATGGATATTTTTCCAGATTCCCATATCGCCAAACAACTGAGTTTGAAAAGAACTAAGGCAACAGCTGTAGTAACTAATGCTTTAGGGGAACATTTTAGTAAAGAAATGATTCGGGCTTTGTCAAACCCGGGCTGCTTTTTCTCGCTTATTATGAATGAGAGTACTGACAAAGCAACAATTAAACAGTGCTCCTTTACAGTAATTTATTTTTGTCCTAAATAAAACAAAGTTGTAACAAAATTTTTTGACACAGTAGAAATGAGGGAGGCTACAGCTGATGCTTTGTACACATGTCTTAAAAATGTAATAATTAAAAAAAATTCCGTTTACTAATTTTGTAGGGTTTTCGTAAAATGCCAGATGTCAGAACATAACATTTCAACCAATGTTATGTTCGGTCAGTTGCATTCAGTATATGCACTTTTAAAAAAATATTTACCTGACATAGTTTCTATTAAATGTTCATGCCACATGATACATCTTTCTGCATCCAATTCTTGTTTAAAACTCCTAAGGTCCGTTGAAGATCTACTTAGAAATGTGGGATCCCACTTTAGTAGAAGCTATGGAAGGCAGGAAAAATTGAAAGAATTTCAACTTTGAAGGGAACCGCCCTGTGTAAATTTTAGTACGAAATAGCAAACCACGCAGTTTAATTTGAGAGCACGATATCGCGATATAAAGGAAGAGTCGAGTGAGCAATAGGAGACTAGAGAGTTTGCGTCTGACATCGAGCAGAAAATGTGTTTTTATTTTTGTTTATTTTGTTCACCAGTATAATTTCGATGTCCTGAATTGAGATCGGGGTTTTCTCTGCCGTGCTCTTTTTCCCCGTGAATTCAAGGTTGAGGACGGCACTCTCTATAATTTTTTGAAACTGTTACTGTTTTGTCCCCATGTTTTCCGTTGTAAAATAAATAAGTAGGTGTTTTGAGTACAATGTCGCGTATTATTTCCCAGTTACCTCAGATCTCCCTATGATGTGTCAGTAACCAGTGCATTATGTATGATATGTAAAATTAAATATGTCAACACGTAGAGGTTTGTTTATATTTTCATCAAAGACGATCACGACTAAAGAAACATTCTGTATAGACCTGGGTAAGTTACACTACAGATTTTTGGTGCCGTGACCAGGATGCACTTTAGGAGAAAACGCTGTGGAGGTCTGGGTTTAATTTTGTGAAGTTTCGGTTCCATTTTAAACATAAGAATGATTAAGTTGCGTTTTTTTACAGCAAGCGGGTTACAGGCTGGAGAAATAGTATTAACGTGCCAGTTTGTTTATTGTTATGGTATGGAGTCAGGCAATATGATATCTCTTGCAAAGAATAATCGTAGAGTTTGTTTGTTTGAATAAAGTCAAATCAAAGATATCACTGTATTCTATATTGCGTTTTATGACACTAAAGAAAACATACTAACTCCGGTCTGAATTAGGGCACGCTCTTTCAGTCATTACGCGTACCTAAACAAAATAAATAATAAGGCTACACTTTTTGTCGACTCGATAATTGTCACGTCCAATGTTAAGAATAATTCCCGAATAGACAGGGTGGATAAATGAAAGAGAAAGGGATTTAAATTGAATTCAGAATTGAATTGCCAGATAGTTTTGCTTGTTTTTTTTTCTCGTTAAAATAAAAACATATATGTGTGTGTATATGTATATATTGGATCTTAAAAAAAAAAATATATTATGTGTGATTCTGCCAAATGCATTTCACACAGATACGTATATTGACATGATGAATGATGCTGAGGTCAACTTAGAAGCATCGACGTCTCACCCCACAGACACTTTGTTGTTGGACCATCCAAATGGTAATGAGACAAATGAGTTAGTCCCTTCGCGAGACAGAGGAGTACGAGAGCTGCGCGATTTGGTACAACAACAATCCACATTGTTGGCGACCTTCATCCAGCAACAGACCCTGACAAATGAAAGTCTGTTGAGAGCCACTGGACAACCCTTGATGGACAACAGTATCCGTACCGTTGCTCAACCCCTACCACCTTTCAGCGATGGTGAAAGAAATATTCAAACCTTGCCTGCTGTGGTATTTACACCTGGTTCAGAGGCAGAAAGGACTGATCCAAACCCAAGTAACCATAATATAGAAAATGTACATGAATTTTCGAGTACCGAAGGTTTGGGGAACGACTGGAAGCGTGTAGCTTTAGCTCTAACAACTCGAACACCCCAATTAATGGCAGTAGAAAAACCTAGTTTTCGCTCTCCAGAGTCCCAAAACCCGGTACTATTTTTAAATAGATTAGAGAGATATGCCAGGTCTGTTAGGGCTTCACCCTCTGAAACTTTGGAAATTGTTCAGGGCTGTTTAGTAGGTCCAGCATTAGACTGGAAAGACATGCAAAAGGAATCGTGGACCACGTATGAAAATTTCCGTCGTTGTTTTCTCGATTTCTACTGGTCAGAGGAACGGCAGTATTCTGAACGGGTACGTTTAAGTGAAATGAGGTATTCACCGGACAAATATGTATCCATGACGGAATATTTTTTGAGGCAAATTAACGCGTTTCGACTTTTTTCACCGCCAATCCCTGAAATCATTATTTTATCGGAAGTTATGAGGCAACTACCTGCTAATGTTCAGTCTTTGTGGGCCACTGTTTCAACGCGGACAACTGCTACAGCGTTAGAATTTCTTGAAAGACAGGTTTCAATAATCGGAAAACGGCCGCGGAACCCAGTTAATAAACCGAATCTAGCTGCCACAATTGACCGTTTCCATTATCGTCGCGATGATGCATTGTCAGAGGCCAGTAACAATACTTATCCTCCTTCTGCAACCCCTGTCGGAAATTATTCTATTTCTTCCCCTACTATATGTACTTTTTGTCATTGTAATAGACGTGAACCCTCGGGAAACCTGAACGGAGAGAAGTAAGGGAGGGCGCTCTCTCCAATGAAGCTTTACAAACCTCCACCATTTCTTATCCATTTGTTAAGTTTGTCCCTGAAGGCTATATCTGTAATAATAACACAAATGTAAAATCTGACATTGCTTATGTCCTAAGACTGTCCCCTTGTGACCCAATTGGTTACGCTGAATGTAAGTTTCTCTATGGAAAAGGTGTTACTATACTTCTAAAGATGGGATGAACCATGGGTACTCTTTTGGGCTCCTCCGGTGTTGGGTTAACTGAACCATTACAGTTTGTTAAACATGTCACTGATCTTATCATGCTATCATACCAATCTATATCTAACGACGCTGACCAGTCGATCGTTGCTTTAGCACAAGTTCCCGCACCCAACTCAGAGAAAGAAATGTTTCGAATGTTGCCTCATATCACAATAAATTGTTGCGACTGTGATTTACTTGCTCTCATTGATTCGGGATGTGAAGGTACGTGCATAAATGAGGAGTATTTTAGTAAATTAAAGAATACTGAAGTCGTTCCTAATCTGCCAGTATCATCGACAAATCTACGCGGCGCTATGGGACAGCTTAGTACACGCATCCGGTATCAGGTGTGGTTAAAATTTTCCATAGAGGGTATACCATATACTTTGGAGAACACGTTTCTGGTTGTTAAAAATCTGGTTAGACCTGTGATTTTTGGTATTGACTGGTTGTCTAAATTAAACGCTAAAATAGATTTTGTCCAGAATTCTATCACATTTGGTATGGGGGGCGAATATTTTGCTGTCTATTTCAATGTAAAAGCCCGATGCTTAATCGATGCTATACCTACAGATTTATTTTCAGAGTCGGCCTCGGCCTCTAAATTTAATTTAGCACTGTATATAAATTCAACTGTAGAATTATCTGAAAAAATAATCTAACTTCAATATCAGAAAGACAGAGGCAACAATTGCAAGCGGTGCTTTTGAAATATCAGAACACATTTAACAAATATCCGGGTAGAACTAATAAATATATACATGAAATTAAAATGAATGATAAAACCCCATTTGTAAAAAGACCGTATCCTATTCCATTTAGTTTGCGTTCCGAAGTTGATGCTACTATACAAAATATGCTCGACCTAGGCGTAATTAAACGAGAAGCATCATCGTACGCCAGCCCCATAACTATTGTTAAGAAAAGGGATGGCTCCGTTCGTGTTTGTTTAGATGCACGCATGCTAAATTCTAGAATGGTTGCAGACCATGAGGTACCTGCCCTGCCGGAAGCAATTTTTAGCTCACTAAATTTAATTAAATATATGTCAGTTATAGATTTTCGTTCTTCATACTGGCAAATCCCATTGACACCTGAAAGTACACATATACAGCCTTCCTGTATACTGGAAAGACGTATTCTTATCAGGTTCTCCCTTTTGGACTCAAGTTGGACTCAGTAGGGTCTTTTACTCGAGCAATGGATGTAATATTGGGTCCAGAGGTCCAGCAATTTACTTACAAATATATTGATGATCTCCTTGTAGTTTCCGAATCGTTCGATAGTCATTTAAAACATCTCGAAAAATTGTTTGCAAAATTATCGGAGGCAAACATGACCATCAATTTAGAGAAAACGAAATGTTTACAACAAGAGGTCAAGTTTTTGGGGCATATATTAACAACTAGGGGCGTATTACCTGACCCTGCTAAAACCAGTGCAATTCGTGAGTTCCCTACACCTCGAACAGTCAAACAATTACGTTCTTTTTTGGGCTTATGCAATTATTATCGACGTTTTTGTAAACAATACAGTTCTCAAACTGTTCCTTTAACCAGATTGTTGCGCAAAGGACAAAAATGGGAATGGGGGACCATTGAACAAATCAAGACATTATTTTTTAATACTGTCATGTTACATTTTCCAAACTTTCACAAAACGTTTTATTTACAAACCGAGTTCGGGTGTTGCTTTGGGGGTTGAACTCTACCAAGTGGATGACGCAGGCGAACATTTTGTGTTGGGTTTCGCTAGTAGAATTTTAAGAGGACCCGAATTGTTGTATACCGTTACTGAAAAAGAATTATTAGCTATCATTTTCGGTTTAAAACGGTTTCGGACACTGCTTTTGGGCCACCCTCTAGTCATTAGAACGGATCACTATGCCTTAAAGTTTCTTAAGCAATGTAAATTGTTAAATGACAGATTGACACGTTGGATGATGAACTTAAATGAATTCGATTTTCAAGTAGAACATGTGCGTGGCAGGGACAATGTGGTAGCGGATGTTCTGTCCCGTAATCCCCGTGTTAGGGGATACTACCTTAGTAACCGACTCTAGTCCACTTGCCATATCCGTAGTACATGAATACTTAGTAAACTTGTTTGAAGTAGATACCCTTAACGATTTGAAGTTTTTATTCTCAAGGATTTATATATCCACCAACTGAATGATTCTTTTCTTGGGCCCATTTTCCATTTTTTGCTGGGGCATACAACCGTTCTTGGCCAAAATCAGAGTCGTTTGGTTCATCAGTTTCAAATCCACAATAATGTTTTGATCTACCATGATCGTTTTCAAAATGAACCTAGGCTAGCTGTACCTGAGAACATAGTCCAGATCCTAATCGAAAGTTTGTAGCAGTTGGTTTTTCCAAACCACGAAATTATACATTTTACTTTATATTTAGCAGTTTAGTACACACTAGGACATCTAGCGGCGAATAGGCAGTGGTATTCATACTTGGCACTTGGATTTCTTTTGTAAAATAATAGCACTTCATATAATACAGAAGTTTCGTACCTATTTCGTAGTGTTGTTGTGTGACACTCTTTTGTTACTCCGTGAATTAAGGATTCTGTAATCATGTTCTGTGAAGGGGTTTTTTGAGAAGTCCACAGGGAACTCTGGCTTTTTCTTTTTATAACCGAGATGGGCAAGTAGTCGGTTGTTTGAGAGAGCTATTTTACATCCGCAAGGGTTGGACTTCATGTATTATGGACTTTATTGGATTTTTATGCATAGTATTAGTCGACTATGACTACGAAGTATTATCCCAGTCGGATTTATTTGTCAGTGTAAATTCCTCACAGGTATGTCTATATTAAAAATTTCATATCTCCACGTGGTTCTATATACCTTTTAATTTTTTTAGCTGCCGCATTGCCGTTCCTGACGTACTTTCAGTATGTTTCTTAAGTTTTTAAAACCCTCTTTATGCAGAGGTGAGTTGAATTTAACTTTTCGTTATATTACATAACTATAATGGGATTTCTATTCCAGGGTTTTAGGTTATAGTATGAGTTTTAAGATTCAAGAGTCTTAGACTACCTGGTTCCCTGGGTATTATTTAAGCAAGAGGATGATATCCTGTTTGCACTTATAAATCTGGTTATTTAATTTTTTTTGGTCCTGGTTTAATTTTTTATGGATAACCTGAAGTCTTAGTTGGGGATGAAATATTCATGGTCCTGAGAATTTTGTATACTACCTGCCTTTTTGCCTGCTGGAGATGTTAGGATAAATCTCAGTTGGTTATCACCGCTGTCCGAAGCCCTGTTTCACATTCGTTTCACATTTGTTTAGTAATTTAAGTATATGAGCTTCACTCTTTCAAATTTGATTAGTAATATAAGTACATGAGCTTCACTCTTTCAGAATTGGTTAACCTTGTAAAAGGATCTAGATTCTTGATTTCCCTAGAGATCTCAATTGTAATTCTATACAGGTTAAACTGCCTGCTGTAATACTTGAATATTTTATAATCTACCAGTGGCTATAACCATTAAATAGATCATATCTTGGACTATATACTGTGTAGTTTTATTTGTCGAAAGAGGTATTATATTTTTATTTCAGCTAGCTAGCGTTAAGTTCTAATTTGGTACATATCACTCAGAGGTACTCCACTTGCCTACCAATTAAACCAAGGGTGGAGTGGCACCCAAAATTGAGAGATTTGTTGACTCTTATAAGAAAACACGATTGACCAAGTGAACCTACGACTCATGCTCTAATAGGCGAACAGCTGCCGTCCGCTGTGTAACATAAGTATTATCTTCTCACAAAAGAACAGAGAGAAATACGTTGCAAGTTATCATAAACTATATGGCCATTTCGGTACTTCAAAATTATATAACATACTACGTCATGAGTTACTTTTCCCAAATCTGCGCAAATGTATTCATAGGTTTGTCCGCTCTTGTGATATATGTCAAAAATCCAAATTTCCGTCGCGATACCTCGTCGGGGCAATCCACCCAATTGTGGCATACAATCCTGGGGATCTCGTAACGGTGGATTATTATGGTCCATTGCCTGAGGGGCGTTCTAAATGTGCTTACATTTTTGTCGTTATAGATTCTTTCACTAAATTTATTAAATTATATCCATTACGTCAAGCACAGGCAAAAATATCAGCACTCAAAATTGTTAATGACTTTAACAAAATTATTCCAATAAAAACTATGCTTAGTGACAGGGTCTATTAGAGAGGCGAATTAATTCCCATCAGCATAAAGCTGAGACTCTCAGGGGAGATTGGATTTAGCACAGAGAGATCTTTGATCATTGCACACTCTATAATCATATACTCCCAAGACCGCTGGGTATCTTTGGCAAAAGACCAAGGATATGCAGTCTTTGACTGCATCCTTCACGAGGTGGACCTGTTGAAACCAAACTCGGCGGATCTAGACCGGAAGGTCGAAAAACACTCCCCCAAGCTAAGCTGTTAGTCACCGTGGCGAGGGCTGAATGATACGAGGGTAAGAGTATCTTGCACGGTACCCTCAGGGCACCAGGCGACACCCTGTTGTAAATAGCCTTACCCCTGCACGCGGGGCTCTACAGGGGTGGACCTTTATAACCCCGGTACTCGTGGGACTTTTATGGAACCAGTTATAAAACAAACATCTACGGAGAGCTCCTCTGAAGGGGCCTCCTCAAATAGCAATCCGGGGCCCTCCTCAAGGGCTCCCACTAGAGAGGGGGAAATTGTGGATGCTCCTCCTACGGCCGAGGCACGGGCACTTCTCACCTCGGGCTCTGGGCGACGTAATCGCTCGGGGTCTGAGAAAAAGAAGGCTCGCAAGGCCAGGCTGGCAACTGCCAAAGGAGGGGCGGGTCCCTCCTCATCGGGGGCTTCCCCCTTAAAGAAGCAAGCTGAGCAGGGGAGCTCCTCCGCCAAAGGGGGCCTGAAAAGTTCTCGCGAGGCGGGGGGGACCCCATCTCCAGCTCAGCAAGCCTTTAAAAAGGCCCGTGCTAGGGCCACATACAGCCAGGCTGTGAACTCGGCCTTGAGGGTAGCGATAGCCGGGGAGGATTTCCCGGCTACGAGGTTCTCGACCGAGTTACGAAACAGTCTGGAGATTGCGTTGGCGCGCGGTATTGACGCTCTCCCATTAGAGGGCTCTCTGCCACGCTTCGACGAATTTAGGTTGACGGAGCAGGGGATCATAATGGTCGCCTGCCACGACGATGTATCTAGGGAGTGGCTCACCTCTGAAGTGAGAAGGCTGTCTCCCTTCCAGGGGACTACCCTTCAAACTTTGGAGGGAGCGGCCCTCCCTAAGTTAAGGAAGATTGTTGCCTTCGTGCCGGGCGCGCCTGTGGACGAGGGCAACATTCTTCGACGCATCGAGCGGTCTACTCCAGAGCTCCAAACGGGACTCTGGAAGATAAGACAGACGATCGAGGTACCTGGCAAAGGCTCTAGGTTGATTCTCGGGGTGGATGAGGCGTCAGCCTTGACCATGCGGAGGATCAATTTTGTGGGTCATGCTGGTATGGCGAGGGTCTCTTTTTGGGACCCTAAGTTCCAAAGGGGAAACTCTGAGGCCGCTGAGCCGCCTGAGGCTTCCGCTTCCGCGGAGGTCCGGGCGGAATCTGGGGCTTCGGAGTGACCCTCAACCGGAAACAAAATGGGTACACAGGTAAATTGTGACCCCAAACTACTACGTTTTACGCAGAGCAACTTGCAACACTGCATCGCTGCGACTTCCATTATAAGTCAGCAGCTCGCGGTGGGGCATACAGATATTGTAATGATACAGGAACCTTGGGTGACCAAAGGCTCTATCAAGGGTCTTAGTCGTAAATGGGGACGCATATTTGTGAGCTCCGACGCGGAAACCCCAAGAGCCTGTATATATACTGCTAAGCATGTTAATGCCATTCAACTAACCAATTTCTGTTACAGGGACATGGTAGTCATCAGAGTGAACATAGGAGGTAGGAGCTTCATTGTTGGCTCCGCATACTTACCATATGAAGCACAAAATCCACCATCTAGACAGTTCATGGATCTCGTCACGTGGTGCAAGAATCAAGGTCTACCGCTGATTATTGGGTGTGACGCAAATGCTCACCACACATGTTGGGGGAGCAGCGACACCAATTTTAGAGGCACGGCAATTTTTGAGTACATCAACTCCAATGAGTTGGACACGCTCAATAGAGGCTCGAAACCTACCTTTGTTACAAGAGCTAGGCAAGAGGTTATAGACATCACTGTCAGCTCATCTTGGGCTTCGCACTGGGTCAAAAACTGGCATGTTTCGTCGGAGGTGTCCATGTCCGACCATCGCCACATCTGCTTTAGTCTAGAGATAGACACAGTTCCTACGACACAAGAGTATAGAAACCCAAAACTCACAGATTGGGGTATATACAAAGAAAGTCTGTCGGCTAATGTGAGACCTCACTCTAGGCCTCGCACAAACTATCAGATAGAGGAAAGCAATGATATTCTTAGCCATATGAGCATATGAACAGAGTTGCCCGCTAAAAGTTACTAGGAGTAAACATACAGTCCCATGGTGGAACTCTGAGCTCCAAGAAACAAGGAAAGAAGCACGCAGGCTCTTTAACAGGGCCATGAACACAAAATCGAACTTTGATTGGGACCAATATAGAATGGCTCAACGTCGATTTAAGAGCTGTACTCGAAGAAGTAAGAGACAGGCATGGAAAGACTTCTGCGAAAGCATTGAAGACGCCCCTGCCACATCTAGGATTTATAAAATCATGAAATATAACCACGAATCTAAGATCGATGTTCTTAGGCTTCCTAATGGTACATATACGTGCACCACCAAGGAGGCGTTGGAGCACCTCGTGGATTTCCACTTTCCTGGTTCTGCCAAAAGTTCCAGCTCTATCCAACACCAGAGGACTCCCCACATAGAGGTTGCAGCTATGGATTGGAGGATGGCCTCGAATGTTGCCACGGTGGAGCGAATTAGATGGGCCATAAACACTTTTGCCCCATATAAGAGTGCGGGTATGGATGGAATATTTCCGGCTCTTTTTCAACAAGGGTCAGAATACATCATCCAGCATCTGCGTGATCTATATATAGCAACATTAGCTCTAGGATATATTCCAAAACCCTGGAGAGCAGCGAGAGTGGTTTTCATTCCTAAAGCAGGTAGAGCTTCTTATGATGAAGCGAAGGCCTTTAGACCGATCTGCCTAACATCGTTTCTACTGAAACTACAAGAAAGGCTCATAGAGAGATTTCTGAAAGAGGGCCCGCTAGTGACTATACCATTACATAGCTCACAGCACGCTTACCAAACGGATAGATCTACGGAAACAGCATTGCACTCCGTGGTCTACAAAATAGAGAAAACGATTAGCCAGAAGGAGCTCGCTATCGGGACCTTCATGGACATAGCTGGGGCATTTGATAATACCTCCTACAATTCAATTCTAACAGCGGCTGAGGATCACGGATTCCCACCTACCATAGCTAGGTGGATTTATTCCATGCTTTCAAACCGCTCGATTTCTACCTCTCTCAATGAAGTCACAGTTAGAGCGACTGTGGGCCGAGGGTGCCCGCAGGGGGGGGTTCTTTCCCCCTTGCTATGGAGCCTTGTGCTCGACGGTCTTCTTCGCAGGCTTAATGAGGAAGGGATTATGACTCAAGCATACGCAGACGACCTTACGGTCTTAATCGCGGGGAAATCTGCAAATACAGTTAGTGAGCTCACTCAAAGGGCCCTAAGAATCGTAGAAGAATGGTGTATAGGACAAGGGCTGAGAGTTAACCCCTCTAAGGTCGATCTAGTCCTCTTCACTAAGAAAAGGAAGTTGGATGGTTTTAAAGCACCAACCATTTTCAATAAGACCATCCAGCGTTCAAAGATGGTCAAATTTCTGGGAGTTATCCTAGACGAAAAGTTGTCATGGGTACCCCACATAGACAGACAAATACAGAGAGCCACCGCGTCTTTCTGGACATGTAAGAGGCTCTTTGGAAAAATGTGGGGGCTTAATCCGAGAGCCACCTTATGGCTCTATACCTCGGTTATTAGACCCTCCTTTCTATACGCGTCGATTGTATGGTGGCCAGCCGTCCGGCGGGTTACCATCAAGCAACGGCTAAATCAACTACAACGCCTGGCGTGTGTAAGCACGACAGGAGCGATACGCACGGCTCCCACAGAGGCTCTGGAGGCTCTCCTGTCTCTCCCTAAACTGCATATAGTGGTTGAGGGAGAGGCAAGGAGGGCCTCTTATAGGGTCAAGCAGTGGGGGCGGTGGCTAGGTAAAAGCCACGATGGTGGACACACAAGTATTCTTGGGGAACTTGTGGGAGGAGATAGTCTACTGGACGCACCCAGTGACAGGATATCTCCCACTTATGTGTTTCTCAAACCTTACACAGTAGAGATACCGGACAGGGAAGCTTGGCTCGAAAATCCTGATGCTCAGGTCTCGAATGGGCTCGTCTGGTTTACGGATGGGTCCAAGACAGACCAGGGCTCAGGGGCGGGAGTCCGGGGCGTGCGCCCGAGGGCGAGACTATCCTTCTCCTTGGGAAAGTATGCCACGGTCTTTCAGGCGGAAGTGTTTGCTATCTCTGCATGTGTTCAGGAAAATCTCAAAAGGAGATATTCTAATCAGCATATCCAGATATGCACCGACAGTCAGGCGGCTTTACGTGCCTTGATTTCTTATAGGATCACCTCCAGGACGGTCCTAGAGTGTGTTAATGGTCTGACCCAATTGGGACAGAACAACCAGGTAAAATTGACCTGGGTACCGGGTCATCATAATATAACAGGAAATGAGGAGGCCGATACACTGGCTAAGAGAGGCTCAAGTATACAGTTTACAGGGCCCGAACCAGTGCTGGGGCTTCCGCCTAGTTATGTAGCAAGGTCCATTGGAAACTGGATCAAGGTAAGATCAAAGGAAGAATGGTCAAACGTGACTGGGCTGCGACAAGCCAGGCTCTTAATTGAAGGGCCTTGGTCGAACGCAACTCAATCAATACTTGCGCTAAGTCGTAACAGCATAAGGATTGTCACAGGACTGTTGACAGGTCACGGACATCTTAACAAGCACCTTAACACTATCGGTCTTAGTGACACTAGAAGGTGCAGGTTTTGCGGACACGATGACGAGGACTCCATTCACATCCTCTGTTGCTGTGCCTGCCTCATGGTCAAGAGACACAAACACCTGGGCGCAGCATTTCTTCTGCCTCAGGACATTAGGGAGCTTCCCCTACAACGGGTGTTGGCCTATGCGCACAGCACGGGTCTCTTCCAATAACTCCCAACTAGCGGCAGGCACAATGGGTCGAAAGACCTGAGTGCTGCGGGTAACCGCGCCGCCTATCAACAACAACAACAACATGCTTAGTGACCACGGAACTCAATTTCAATCCAGGTGCTCGCAGAGTATGATACAACGTAATAACATCCGACCAACCTTCTCATCTATACGACACCCTGCTTCAAATTTCACAGAACGGGTTATGAAAGAACTTAGCAGGTTATTCAGAACTTACTATAATAAATCACATCGTGGCTGGGTCTCTCAATGTCAAAATATTAAAGACTTATTTAACAGAACCCCTCACTTAAGTACGGGTTATTCTCCTTTTGAAATTTTGCATAGTACCCATCCTCCCAACACATTAAGTCGTCTGATTTTACCATTATTACCCTAAACATCTAATAAGACCGTAGAAGAAATTCGCGATGACGTACGACATCGTATGAATGCACGAATTCAACAAAAGAGGACATACTTACCTAACGATAAGCTCCTGTTCAATGACTTTGTCTTATTGCGTGAAAATACAATCTCAGATGCTACCAACAAAATTATTTACAAATTTTGTCCTCTGTTCTCTGGCCGTTACAAAATTACCGATAGTCCGTACCCAAACGTTTATACTTTGTACGATCCGGTCTCAAATGTGAAAAAAGGAAATTACAATATAACAAACTTGAAATTCTATTATCGTAATGAAGATGAAATATAGTAATGTTATAGTTTTTATGTGTTTTTGATATTTTTGTATATTGATGTTTGAATATAAAATTATATGTATCTATTATTTTATTATAATATCTTTTTAATGTGTTTTGATATGTTTTGTTATGTTATATGTATTTTGTTTAGCATATAGGTTTTATTATGTACTCAGGACACCTGAGGACAAATTAGAACTGTTGCTTACTGGATATTGAAAATTCATCTCATTTTTTTTGTTCTATCATTCGATGATTTTTCAAAGGGGCGTCTGAAGGGAACTGCCCTGTATAAATTTTAGTACGAAATAGCAAACCACTCAGTTTAATTTGAGAATACGATCTCGCGATATAAAGGAAGAGTCGAGTGAGCAACAGGAGCCTGGAGAGTTTGCGTTTTAGTGTGTGACGTATGACATCTAGTTTTCCAAGGTAGGAAATTAATATTATTTTTATATAATTTTTATAAAGTTTCTATCAATTTGTCAAACTATTTACCAATTTAAATCCCTGTGTTTGATTATTATTTTAAGTCATTGAAAATTAGATACTGTATTTGTATCGTCTTTATATTTAGTTCCGTCGAAGTTATACTTGAGTGTATTATTTGAATAACGTTTTAGATTTTCTGCTCTGGCTATAGTTTGGCTTGTTTTTGATTTCATTTTTGAATGGGCCTTGTTGAATGTACTAACATTCTTCATCCACGCCTGACCAAACATCTGGTGCATAATACCATGATTTTTGCTCAAACCCCTCAACTAATAGCTCGGTAGCCTCCCGTATGGGACCTCAGTACCTTCCGACAAAGTCGGCTAACTAACTCAATCTCTTCAGTTTTGTATTTAGAACAAATGTAATGCTGCAAATACTAGAGCAGAAAATGTGTTTTTATTTTTGTTTATTTTGTTCACCAGTATAATTTCGATGTCCTGAATTGAGATCGGGGTTTTCTCTGCCGTGCTCTTTTTTCCCGTGAATTCAAGGTTGAGGACGGCACTCTCTATAATTTTTTGAAACTGTTACTGTTTTGTCCCCATGTTTTCCGTTGTAAAATAAATAAGTAGGTGTTTTGAGTACAATGTCGCGTATTATTTCCCAGCTATCTCAGATCTCCCTATGATGCGTCAGTAACCAGTGCATTCTGTATGAGATATGTAAAATTAAATATGTCAACACGTAGAGGTTTGTTTATATTTTCATCAAAGACGATCACGACTAAAGAAACATTCTGTATAGACCTGGGTAAGTTACACTACAACTTTTTTTTCGTGTAGATTTACATAAGGTTTTACTACCTTCTAATACAAGGTGGCTTTCTTTAAAGTTATGTGTAGATCGCATACTCGAGCAATATGATCCCTTGCAATCATATTTTGCAGAAAATATTTTTACTGACAAATCAAAAACAACTGATGAAATGCTTAAATTTATGTCAAATAAATTTACTAAAATTTATTTGGAATTTATGAGCTACAATTTAGGCCTTCTTAATAATTTTAATCTTATGTTTCAGGCTGAAACTCCCCTTTTACATAAGTTGAAACCTGAGACGGCTAAGTTGCTAAAAACAATATGTTTAAATTATATCGCTCACTGAGTTCTATAGTGGCACAACTCAAAAAATTTACATTTTCAGGTGACCACAGATTTAAAATCAGGAACTCTTGTTCAGAATCATTTTATTTTATTTCTTTCTTGTTTTAAATGTTTAAGTTGGTAACCCTGCGCGGCTCGATTTTTAGTCCGCCCACGGGCATCATGTGTGGTAGTAGAGTTCTAATATATGTATTGGTAGGGTGTTTGTAGTGTAACATCAACAATATAGCTTATTTCTAAGTAACCAAGTAGTTTCATTCCAAGCAAAAAGATACAGTCCACTCACACAAACATTTGGTCCTACGAGCCTGGATCAAGCCAGATCAAGTTGTATCAAGAAATTATTTAGTAATTATAGCAATAATAATTACTATTGTGGAAATTGCACATGGCCATAACCGGTAGGAGAAAAGGACAGAACAACAGAGTCGGCCAGCCAACTTCTGGGTGAGTTACGCGCTAGGAAAGCTGAGAATCGCCTGAAGCCGAAAGAAAACGAGTGCAACTTCTCTGGACAGCTGGGACACCGGCACTTCAAAATTCCAAACAAAGGTCTGGTGAGCGTTCCCGTTTATTTCCTAAATATTTCTTGATTTCTGCTTTCACTAATAATGCAAAGTGTTTATTTTCATCAAAATAATATGATTTAATAATATTTAATTCATCAAAGTTACTTATTAATACCTATTACTTCATTAAATTAATAAGTAGACAATATTCTATTCTAAATAAACTGCTTGGTTTTTCATAACTCTAAATACTATCAAAATAAATAGGCAAACCAAATGGCAGATGCACAAAGAAAAAGTCTTATTAGACAACGAGGTGCCGCAAAGGCCAAGCTAACTTCATTTACTAATTATATTGATCACATAACTAAATCGGTCATTGATGACACTGATATAATTCAATTAAATGAGAGATTAACAAAATTAGATATAATATTTTCCGAGTTTGATACTGTTCAAAAGGATATAGAAGAAATAACACCTGATGAAAATATAGAAAATGAATATCTAGAACGCAATCAATTTTCAGATAGTTATTATTCACAACTATCTCTTGCAAAAAAAATAATATTAGATTTTGGAAAAAAAGACGATGAACTACGAGTACCTGAGCAATCTAATCAATCTAATAATGAGTTGTATAATGTCAAGTTGCCAACTATTGATTTGCCAAAATTTGACGGCTCCTTCGATGCGTGGCTTGAGTTCAGAGACACATTTGAGTCGTTGATACATGTGAACAGCAATATAAACAATATGCAAAAATATCACTATCTAAGGGCCTCTTTAAGGGGTAGTGCTGTACAAGTTATTAGGTCAATCGAGTTTTCTGCTAATAATTATATTATAGCGTGGGATACATTGTGTGAACGATATAACAACACTAGATTACTAGTCCATAATCATACGAAATCTTTATTTTCATTAGTCAATTCAAAAGGAATCTTCAAGCAAAATACGAAATTTAGTAGATTCCGTTGCTAAACACTTAAGATCTTTACAACAATTAAAACAACCTATAGATTCCTGGGACACTCTAATTATTTACCTGGTAACCACAAAGTTAGATAGCGTGTCATCTAGAGAATGGGAGCAATATAAAACAGGCAAAGATATTCCTACTCTAGGGGATCTAAAAACATTTTTAAAGGGGCGTGCTGACTTGTTAGAGACTCTTGAGGCAAAAAATGATATCAGACCCTTTGTTGAACCCAGGGGGGTTCAACAAAGAACTCGTTTAAGCGGGAGCGGGATCATGTAACAAAGGGTTTTTATGCAGCAAATCAAAAATGCGTTTTTTGTAAAGAAGACCATGCAATTTACAATTGTCCAAATTTCGAGAAAACCGTAATAAATGAAAGAATAGATTTTATTAAAAAATCGCGTTTGTGCACAAATTGTTTAAAGGGCGGTCATTTCGAGAAAAATTGTCGTTTTGGCTCTTGCAGAAAATGCAACAAAAGGCATAATACCTTATTGCACATAGATACCAGTCAAAATTCATCGACAAGTACTGATTCTAATAATTCGGTTAATAATATTGAGGCAAGCAGAGTAACCTCGTGCGCGTCAAAGAGCAAGGTTGATGAAGTTTTGTTGGGTACCGCCTATATTCAAATACTTGATAAATTTCGAAAACCGCATACAGTACGTGCACTCTTAGATTGTGGTAGCGAGTCTAGTTTCATTACGGCAAATTTAGCAAATTCTTTAAAACTGGAAAAATCAAAAATAAATTTTTCTATCGAATGCTTAATGAACATGCAGTCTCAAGCACAATATAGATGTGATGTTGAAATACAATCGCCACTAAATGGTTTCAAATCATGTTTATCGTGTATTATTCTTCCGCAAATTACTAGTGGTTTGCCAAGCGTACAGGTAAATCCAAATTGTATAGAAATTCCCAAAAACATTAAGTTGGCAGATCCAAATTTCTACAAACCTGGTACTATCGATATACTAATAGGGGCTGATCTATTTTGGAGGCTCATTTGTGTTGGTCAAATTGATTTAGGACGCGATAAGCCAGCTCTTCAAAAAACAAGGTTGGGGTGGATAGTCTCAGGTCCATGCAAGGACACAAATTCAGATAAAACGAAATGCAATCTTAGCATCAATTTCGACCTACAAAATTTTAAGTTCTGGGAGATAGAGGAGTGCCCTACCACTCAAGCCTTGTCTAATGAGGAGCGTGCTTGCGAAAAACATTTTACAGACAATACTGCTAGAGACGCGGAAGGCAGATTTATAGTTTCTCTACCATTGAAAGACTCGCCAAGCGTTTTGGGCGATTCTAAAGAACAAGCCGTAAATAGATTTTTAGCTCTTGAGAGCAAGTTACAAAGGAATGAACATTTCAGGTTACAGTATACCAATTTTATGTCCGAATACGAACTATTAGGGCATATGTCTCGAGTAAAGGATGATAATTTTGTCGGGGACACATATTACATGCCACATCATGGCGTTTTAAAGTCAGATAGCATTACAACCAAACTGAGGGTAGTTTTCGACGCCTCAGCTGCAACAACGACAGGTATTTCACTAAATAACCTACAAATGGTAGGCCCTACTATACAAGATGATCTACTAGCTATAATATTGCGATTTAGAAAACATGTTTATGTTGTTTCAGCAGACATTGCCAAAATGTATCGACAAGTCCTTGTTAAAAATGAACAACGACCATTGCAACGCATAATGTGGCGATCATCACCTTCTGATGATATTCAAACTTACGATCTTAATACTGTTACTTACGGTCAAGCTTCAGCTTCTTTTCTTTCGATTAGATGTCTATTTGAATTAGCTAATCAATGCGAATCAACATTCCCATATATTTCCCAAGTAATAACGCATGACTTTTATGTTGATGACCTTCTCACAGGAGCGGATAGTATCGAAAAGGCTTCCTATATTTGTAAAAATCTTTCTAGAATTCTCAAAGAAGGTTGTTTCGAGTTACGGAAATGGATTTCTAATAAGCCAAAAATCCTAGACGAAATCGACAAATCAAATATTTCTTATAATATTTTAAGTTTCGGAGAAGAGCAAAACACTAAAACTCTAGGCCTAATTTGGAATTGCAATGTAGATAAACTCATGTTTAAAATAGATATATCTCCGAAGTGTAAATATGTCACGAAACGTGGTGTATTGTCACATATATCTCAAATATTCGACCCACTAGGACTTTTGTCTCCGTGCACAATTATTGCTAAATTAATTATGCAAAAATTATGGTTAGAAAAGCTAACTTGGGATGAATCGCTACCTACTCACATACATTCTTCTTGGCTTACTTTCAAACGCGAGCCTCCAATTTTAAATAAACTTGAAATACCTCGCTTTATCTTATGCAAAGGTGCCACAGATATAGAGTTACATGGTTTTTCCGACGCATCGGGAGCAGCATACGGTGGATGCATTTATCTAAAGAGTACGAATAGCTCGGGCGATATTTCTGTGCATTTGCTATGTGCCAAGGCAAGGGTAGCTCCGCTCAAGTCATTATCTCTTCCACGTCTAGAGCTATGCGGTGCACTCATTCTGTCAAAGCTAGCTAATAAGGTTTTTAAGTCTCTGAACATTTTCACAGTACGTGTTCTGGACAGATTCGACTATTGTTCTCGGATGGATAAAAACTAGTCCCCATATTCTAAAAACATTCATAAGCAATCGAGTATCCGAAATACAAGGTTTGACTAATTCTGATCAGTGGCGACATGTTCCTACAAAATGTAATCCAGCTGATCTCCTAACAAGAGGTGTTTATCCTGATCAAATACATCAGACGATGTTATGGTGGCATGGGCCAGATTGGCTTACAAAAGATAGTTCACATTGGCCAAATACTATATATTCAAATGAAACTTTACCTGAATTGTCTTTATTTATCCAAAAGCATGATGATATTATATTTCAAAGATATTCCGACTTAATGAAACTCAAACGCGTAGTAGCATTTATGTTACGTTTTAAAAATAATTGCATGACGAGGGACAAAGCACAACGCTTATTAGGGCCATTAAAGCAAACCGAAATTGCTAACGCATTTTGTATTCTAATTAAATTATCCCAACTGTATTATTTTTCCCACGAATATAATTGCCTAGTTCAAGGTAAACCGATTAAGCAAAGTAGTAAGCTGCTAAGCCTTAATCCCTTTTTAGACAAATGCGGTTTGATGAGAGTTGGCGGACGTTTGAGTAATTCAAATTTTGAGTATTCAAAGAAACACCCATTTATAATGTGTTCGAAACATAAACTCACAAAATTGATTTTTTCCACGGAGCATGTACGTTTGCTGCATGCAGGCCCTCAATTGTTGTTGTCTTGCATTCGTGAGAAATTTTGGCCGATAGGCGGGAAAAATCTAGCTAAGGGTACCGTCAGAAATTGCATAAAATGCTATAAATTTAATCCAAAAAATGTAACCCTTAATTATGGGAGACTTGCCTGCTAGCAGGCTGAATCCAAATACCCCGTTTCTTATATCAGGTGTGGATTACGCCGGTCCTTTTTTTACAAAAATTAGCAGAAAACGTGGTGCTAAATCCTATAAATGTTACGTTTGTCTGTCGTATGTTTTGCGACTAAATGCATTCATTTAGAATTAGTCTCTGACTTGACTGCCGAAGCGTTCGTACTTGCATTGCGACGTTTCGTGTCTCGACGGGGAAAACCCGCACATATATATTCCGATAATGGCTCGAACTTCGTGCGAGCTAATAAGGAGCTAAAGGTTTTAGGCAAATTTTTAATGACTAATAAAGGGGAACTCGTAGAATCATTCTCTCGCGAAAAAATAGAGTGGCACTTCATACCCCCTGGAAGTCCACATTTCGGAGGCCTTTGGGAGGCCGGTGTAAAGGGTACAAAGCATCACTTAAAGAGAGTCATGGGAAACGCAAGTCTCAATTTCGAGGAATTAAGCACTTTACTTGCTCAAGTGGAAGCAGTCCTCAATTCCCGTCCCCTCTTCCCTCTTTCATCGGATCCTAATGACCTGTGTCCTCTCACTCCAGCTCACTTTCTAATAGGAAAGCCTTTAACTTCAGTACCTGATCTCGATGTACGTCATATACTCGAAAATAGATTATCAAGGTACCAAAGAATACAACAACTGCTGCAGCACTTTTGGAGCCGCTGGAGCAAGGAGTACATAGCAGAGCTTCAACAACGTCATCGTTGGAAAACTAATACAGACCGTCTGAAGGAAGGCAGCTTAGTAATCCTAAAGGAGGACAATCTTTCCCCACTTCATTGGAGGATGGGGCGCATAATTCAACTTCATCCTGGGACTGACGGTGTCAGTCGAGTGGCAAGTGTAAAAACATCAAATGGTATTGTGCGACGTACTTTTCCCAGAATATGTCCATTGCCCATAGAGCAATAGCATAAATGTGCTGTGTGCTTAGTGCCGCGTTATTTGGTGTTGTTGAAAGTGTTTCCTTTCAAGGGCGGGGGCATGTTCAGAATCATTTTATTTTATTTCTTTCTTGTTTTAAATGTTTAAGTTGGTAGCCCTGCGCGGCTCGATTTTTAGTCCGCCCACGGGCATCATGTGTGGTAGTAGAGTTCTAATATATATATTGGTAGGGTGCTTGTAGTGTAACATCAACAATATAGCTTATTTCTAAGTAACCAAGTACTTTCATTCCAAGCAAAAAGATACAGTCCACTCACACAAACAACTCTTTCTTCATATTTTAAATAAAACTGACACAAAGATAATTCAACTAGTGTCCTCAAGATAACGCTGTCACTAATACATTTTCGAGGTTTTGATGTAAGTTGTACCATTGTAGGATAATGGCCGGCACATGTTTAGTATGCCTCTGAAAATAATTGTAGGTGTAGGTATAACTTGTTAGTGTAATAGTGGCACATTATTGAGTTGTGACAGTGAATTCATTTCAGGTACGTAGAGCAATACTGACTCATTTTCAAATTGTGCCACTATTCTATTTTTTCACCTAACACTTTTATAGTTAGGTACGTCACTGAATTTCTTAAAAGTCGCACACTGTGTTACGGTCAACAGTGGCACATTTGAAGTTGTGCCAGTTTAAAATTATGATGTTGATTATTTTTTTGTTTGTGTCAGCGTATTATTAAGAATAAATTTTTGTTTCTTCATATACTACCGGCACATTTACAGATGTGCCAGTATAAACTCTCTTATAATATAACACTTAATTTGTGCCAGAAAAATTTTTTAAACATTACTTTTCTGCTACGCACCGACATATAATTAGCATATTTCTACCGACATGTACGTTACTTTCTGTGACAAAAAGATAAATAGATTTTAAACTGGTTTAAATGGTTTAAGTTAAGTACATCTCTTTTTAGGTAAAAAATGAGTTCTTCAAGAGCAAAAAAAATCCTTGCAGCCGTAGGCATTAGGTAATAATGTGTACAGCTTGAAGAGGAATATATAAAGCATCAAGAAGAAAAAAGACTGAGTCGGGATGAAAAGAATAAAGATAAGAGTTTAATTTCTCCAGATTATAAAGTGGCCTGTTACGACTTACACGCTGCTTTGCCAACCCCAAACGGACAGGTGTCATCATTTTATTGTCCACGTATAATTTTACAGTATGTCACCTTGACAAAAAGAGCTAAGGAGATGTTATTGCTTTATGTGGCATGAGGAGGAGGGCAAACGAGGAGCGATTGAAATCCGCACACACGCCACACGCAGAACGAGGGAGATAATGTTCACTCCCTTATCGAAAAAAATATTAAAAGAGCACTAAAATCAGGAACAATTTATACTCCATCACAGTATGTCACCTTGGTACAAACAGCGAAACAAAGTGGGCAGCCATTTAAAGTCATTGAATTCACTGATGATGATTTCGTTGATTTGAAGAAACTAGCAGAACAAACAGTTTTCAATACAAACACGAACTCTGAAGGACAGAATTTTAAATTTAGTGACATCTCAGTTCTTAAAGTAGAAAAAGAATAACCCAGCTTATTTTTTTATAAAACCTCATTTCAAGAAATTGACTTTAAATCAGTAAACTCAGTTAAACAAAAGCGCATAAGAAATCCCATTGCTGTACCTGTATTTGAAGGCCTTAATATTGAAAAAGCGGATGACGCAAGAATACCAATTTGCAAAAAAAGTATGAAGATTTAATCTCGTTGGTAAGATCAAACGCTATAATAAAAAATCACAGTGATTTGACCTATTCTGAAAAATAAAATGTAAGTTTTGTAACGAAGTATGAAGTTAATTACCTATGCAACACACAGTAAATAGGTACTATAAACCTTGGTTCACAAAAGATTTAAAAAGTTCAATAAACAAAAAAGTAGATTGTATAAGACATTTATAGAAACGCAAAATACGATAGTGAAACAAGAGTATAATAAAACAAGAAATGAAATTAATAAATTAGTAGCAAAGTCTAAAAAAGAATACTCTCAAAAAATAATAGAAAAGAATAAAAATTCAGCTAAACATCTGTGGCAGCATGTAAATGAAGTATGTGGTAGGTCTAAATCTGAAACAAAAATAGAGAGAATTAAAGTAAACGATACAATAATTGAAAGTAAGAGAGAAATTGCTGATGTATTTAATAAATACAATAGTGAATTGGGAGAACAATATGCTAAAAAAATAAAAGATGTGATAGACTTTAGGGAAAATGTAAACACAGTGGAAAGCACCCTATATTTATTTCCAACAAGCTCTATCGAAGTAAAGAAAACAATAAAACATTTAAAAAATAAAAAATCCCCAGGATATGGTGGGATACGCGCAGAAATATTAAAAGAGGTAGCTGAAAAACATGCAGAGCCATTGGCTCATATAATTAATAATATGTTTATTACGGGATGTTTTCCACAGTGTTTAAAAATAGGAATAATAAACCCATTGTACAAGAATGATGATAGATTACGTATCCAGAATTACAGACCAGTAACACTAATATCTAATATTTCAAAGATACTAGAAAAAATTATTAAGAACAGAATAAATAGCTTTCGCTCTAGATTCGATGTCCTTTCGAATAGACAATTCGGATTTAGAGAAGGTAAATCAACAGAAGATGCTTTACAACTGTTAATAGCAAATATATATGAAGCAATAGATAATAAAATACCCTGCCTGTGCATATTTCTAGACTTGTCGAAAGCTTTTGACACAGTTTGTCACCTTAGATTATTAGCTAAATTGAGGGGATACGGGTTTAGAGGGAAAGCTTTTGAACTAATGAATAGTTATTTGTCAAGGAGAACGCAGTGTGTTAACATTGATGGCATAAAGAGTGAAACAAAAATAGTGACATACGGTGTTCTCCAGGGTACGGTACTGGGTCCTGTACTTTTCACATTATATCTGAACAGCTTGTTGTGTATGTATAAGGAAGGAAAAGAAATCGTTGGGTTTGCGGATGATATTGCAGTAATATATAAAGGTGACACTTGGGAAAGATTAAAAGAGACGGCTCAGAAAGATTTCAAATATATTAGTGACTGGCTGAAATTCAATAAGTTAACATTAAATTCTCAAAAAACAGAATATCTACCCTTCACATCATATGCAAATTATCTACCTAATATGGGACCGCTAGAAATTGATCTTGAATTATTACAGAAGCAAAATCAATTAAATACCTTGGTATAGTCATAGATAGACACTTTAGATGGGATCTACAAATTAAACATGTTATTAAAAAATTAAGACCATTAATTTCAAAATTCGCTTTATTAAAATCTTTCTTAAACAAATCTCATCTAAAGATGTTATATTTGGCTCTTGTGCAATCTCACATATCCTATGGGATATTGCGATGGGGAGGAGTAAATGATTGCTATATGAAAGATTTAGAGAATATTCAAAAGTGGATATTAAAAGTCATATACAATGAACCATTGACATGCCCTAAAGATCACATTTATAAGATTAGTAGTGTAAATGACATTCGCCAGTGCTATTGTTTTAAAATTTTGGTAGGTATAAAAAAAAAATTAAATTAAACAAAATTACTCATACATACCCAACAAGAAAAAAGATACGTCTGTTGAACTATCCATTTGCCATAAAACCGTAGGACAAAAATGCTTCGAATGTTTAGCTCCCAGACTGTACAACGAAATTCCAGACATCCTGAAAAATGAACAAAGGTTAAATGTATTTAAACGAGTTCTTCAGGAGTTAGTAAACTGTAATTTTAACAATAAGTAGGAAATAATTAATGTACTGATACAAAGAATGAGTATACTGTAGCACTTGTGTATTGCTGCTACGCAAGACTGTAAAAACTGTGTTATTTCATAAAAGCCACGAAATATTTATAAGTTCCCAACGTTATCTAATGGTTAGTAATGTAATAGTTGCTACTTTTTAACCTATAATTTTACTTTTATTAATTAGTAGATTATAAATAACGATTTAACAATATTCAAAGCTGATTATCTCCAAACAATAATTTTCTAGTTATGCCACTAAAGAACTCAGTGAGCGATATGAAACTTCCATTTGTTAAACACAGTGATGTATTTACTTTAAATCACTTGGACGAAACTAATTTCTTACAATTAGAACAAATTTATTTAGATATTGCGGCAACTGAAAGCTATCAAACTTTAAAGAGAGATCCAAATGGCTCACCTGAAGATCTACATTTATTTCTCGACAATTGTTTACAATTTTATGTTGCTTTAGTTACAGATATAAAAAACCGTTTTGTGTTTGACGATGAAATATTTGAAATAATTAATATTCTTGAACCAGAATGTGCCCAGTCTTTTAAAATTACATCTCTCAGAAAGGTTATAAAAAGGTTTCCTATTTTAGAAAACTTTGTAAATTCTCAAGAATTAGATAATGAATGGAAAGAACATGCATTACTGGATTTTGAAAATTTAAAATTAGATAATTCGAAAACCCCCAGCCGAGGATTACTGGAAGCAAGTATTTTTACTCCAAAACTCTATCGGAATGGCAAAGTTTCCTCCTTTAAAAAAAGTAATTAATCTTTTACTTGTTCTTCCGTTTTCAAATGCTTCTGTAGAAAGGGTATTTAGCAGTTTAAACAATATTAAGACAGAAACTGGAAACAAATTCAATACGGATACTGTAGCGGCATTGTTATATACAAAAAAAGGTATTCAAGACTGTGGGGGGCTAATAAAATTAACCTAGTAAATAAATGTATTGGCCTAATATATGGAAAAAGAATATCAATATTGAACTAAACTGAAATTAAAATTTATCGTTTTGTTTCCTCATAACCTTTCAGTAATATTTTTAGAAATACTTTTGACAGAAAAAAAAACTGTTATAGGAGTCGCAGTAATACATTATTTAGTTAAAACCATGCTATATTACCATTTACGTATCAGTGACGGCTCGTAGTCGTAGAGTTAGGTACAGCCAAGGTAGGCATAGGGGAAGTGCTGCAGGGGGTGTGGGGGGCGGAAGTTCCCTAGCAAGCGCCGCAGGCGAAAATTTTTCAGGAATTTCAAGGTCATTGTATTTTAAAGTATATACGATTATTTTAGGATCTTTACTTACATAATAAAAATAAAAAAATAAATTGCTACTTTCTATTATTAACAACCAATATTTGCTCTCCCTCTGCCCTCAAACACGAGAGATGAAAGAGCAAAAAAAGAATGCGTGTCAGTCATTTTAAATTGTAAATAAACATAGATAACTTACAGTAGCAAAGTTTGTTTGCGAGTCCTGTAGATTTATGTAATAAAATTATCCGAGCAGGGTATTTAAATTATTATAAAATTTTCACTCGAAAAAAAAAATAACAATGTTCGTTAAATGTTTAATTTTCCTATTTTCCCTAAACCTTTGGTTGTTTATTTATAAATTCAGTATGTTTTGTTTTCCGCGACCTTTTTTAGGCATTTGACGTCTGGTACTTCCTACTTTTCCGCAAAAAGTAGGAAGTACCAACAAAATATTTTATTTCAAGTCTCTGCCCGCCAACCAATGAAATATGACGTAGAGAATGTTGGTGCCTTCAGAATTTGGTAGGTAAAACATTTGAGGCTCTAGTCAGTCAACTTAATTTTTTGTTATTAAACATTTGGAAACATATGGCGGACGTTAAAAATGTACAATGTGAAAATAATGTGTAATATATATACACAAAAAATTAAATCGTCCAGCAAGAACCACGGGGAGGTCTAGAGCTTTCTTGCCAGGGGGATGGGATGGGAAAAGGATCGGACAAATTTTGCAAAATAAAAATTAAGTGTCGTTGACATACAAAATAAAAATTTGTAGGTATTCTCACAAAGGACAACAGATTTCAAATTTAGGAGGGATTTGGTAAAGGAAGCGTATTGTAAAATATAAATAAATTCTTGAAACGGTAAATAGTCAACATAAAATAAATTCTCAAATAAAAACAATAAAAACTAAAATGTACTCTTCAGAAATATAATAACTCTAACTATATAATATAACTATAACTAATATAAAAAATTAAAAATATGTTGTAGGTGGGCTGACAGTTTAATTAGGTATTTAATCATTTTTATATATTAAATCAATTCTCCGTGGTTTAGTTGTCGCGAAGTCGTCAATAATTTTATTATAAAAACTGTCGTCTTTGATTTGTTGTTTAAGCAAACCCCGTTCTATTGCTAATACTGACAAGTTATTTAAACGCGATTGTCCGATTTTATTCCGGCTGTAGGATTTAATTCCCTTCAAGGCGGAAAAGCTTCTTTCTACAGACGCTGATGTTGGAGGGAGAGACAATATTAAAGAAAACAGTTTATATAATTCTGGAACATCGGTTATTATATTGTTATCATAAATAAATTTCACCATGTCACTTATTTTTTCACAGTTACCAAACAAAAATTTATCCGAATACAATATTTGTAAATTCCGTTTTAACTGTTCGTTATTAAAAAATCCCTGATAATTATTAATCAAAGCATTAAATTGTATTTCAGGAAAATTTCGATTAAAAGTGTCAAATTTAGAACAGTCCGTTAATTGCAAAAAACTAAGGGATGAAATATCTTTAAATCTTATTTCGATTTGATTTATAATTAAATCCAAAATTTCGAAAAACAATCGCTTCATGTTTAATGAATTGTCATTTAAATCGGAAATTTTACGTCTTTTAGAGCTGGGAGGTGTTATCTCTGAAATGTTTTCTACTTTAGAATAGGGTAAAAGACCCAATAGTTGGCACTGACCCTGTTATTGGCATCCTTATTAATTTTTACATTTTACAAGGCTTCCTGTAAGACTTAGATCTAAGTTTATATAATTTTGTGAAGATGACGCCTCTTACCTAGTTGATAACACAGATTTATATATTACCAATGCATATGGCGGTTGCAAACACAGATACTATATTGTGCGTGCTGTTTGTGGAGAGTTTTTTGTTCTTTACCTAACGAATAGGGCACAGTTTTGGGTAAGTTATAGCCTATTATTTCAATGTTTCCTTAGTATTTATATTTTGGTCAAAAAACATTATAATTAATATTGTTTTTGTTTTGAAAAAACATAATTTATCTTTTAATCTTATATTATTTATTATAGTGCCGAGTACTAGCACAAAAAGTCACACGTTTCTAGTTATTGGCATTAACTATTGGCATGCCAATAACTAGATATTACACAATTTCATGTGTTCTAGTAATTGTCAATTATTATTTCTTAAGGTAGTAATGAAAATTCAGCAAAATTTAACTTAAAATTACAGTAAATATTAATATAAAATGTACAATATAAATAGCTTCCTATAATATAGATCCTATAATATAGATCCTATAATACCTAATTATTTCATTATTCTATAGTTTTTTTAATCTACTTGCATAACTTCTTGCAATATATACATGCCTACACGTCTATTTTAAACTATTAGCAAAAAACAATATATACTTATAATACCTATATCTCGGTGCTTACACTAATAAAAATACTTTTCAACAGATAATAAACATTTCAATGCCGAAAGTCAAGGGCAAGTTTAAGTATGTCAAGAAATATGACGAAGAAACTTTGCAGAAAGCTCTGGAGGATATCGCAAATGGATTGCCAAAAAGTCAAGCTGCTAGTAAATATGGAATTCCTAGGCAGACTCTCCAATTTCGTTTGAGCGAAAAATTCAAGAAAGCTGGGCACGGTCCGTCATCATACTTAACAAAAGCTGAGGAAAGCCTTTTGGAAGAATGGATTATTGATAGCGTAAAGAAAGGATTTCCTAGAAGACAGTGTGATATACAAGCGTCAGTTAAGGCGTTTTTGGATGAAAATCCAAGGGACAATCCATTCAAGAACAACACACCAGGAAGGCATTGGTATATGGCATTTTTAAACCGTCATCCAAACCTTACCAGTCGTACTCCAGAAGCTGTTACGAAGGCGAGTAGCAATATATCAGAGAACGACATCAGAAAATGGTTTGACAACATAGAGAAGTATCTACAAGGAAAACAGTATTTTGATATTCTTCAAGACTGCACCAGAATATTTAACGCGGATGAAACTTGTTTTCTGTTGTGTCCAAAAGAAGGAAAAGTTATTGCTCCACGGGGCACAAAGAATGTATATGAGGTAGATCAGGGCCCTGCCAAATCTAATCTTACTGTGTTATTCACTTTCTCAGCTGCTGGTGTGGTCACACCTCCGATGGTGGTGTACCCTTACAAAAGGCTTCCAGCTAATATAGTGAAGACTGTTCCAAATGAATGGGGAATAGGAAATAGCGAGAATGGCTGGATGAAAGCAGAATTATTCTATGAATATGTTTCAAATGTGTTTTACCCTTATCTCGTTAAAGAAGAAATCCAGTTTCCCGTGGTTTTGTTTGTAGATGGTCACAAAACACACATGACCTATGAACTTAGCACCTTGTGCAGTCAACTTCAAATAATTCTGGTCGCACTTTACCCCAATGCCACTCGGATACTACAGCCGGCGGATGTGGGCTGTTTTAAGCCTTTGAAAAATGCTTGGAAGAATGCTGTTTTAAAATGGAGGCGAACTAATCCTTATCTTCAACTGACAAAAATACATTTCGCTCCTATATTACAAGATGCTTTGAGCAATCTAAAATCATCTGCGATTATTAATGGATTCAGAGCTTGTGGTCTCTATCCATGGACTGCCAATAACATCGATTTTTCCAAGTGTATTGGCAAAAAACAACCTACTGATAATTTAGAACATGATATCGATGGTGACTGTGAAAATCTGACATATAAAGATTTTATTAACATTATCGGACTCGACAAACTGAACCAAATTAAAACACATTCTGTGATGATGGAACCAAATAATGTTAATGATGATTTTATTCTACTTACTAAAATTTTTCAGGAATTCAAAAAATGCAATTATGAAGATAAATTAGAAGAAGAGGCAAATGAAGTAAATAATTCCGTCATAAGAATTGACGATATGGATTTCACCTCGGATTTCACTGAAGATGAAATACAAGAAATGCCAATATTTATTGACGAGGCGCCCAATTCTTTTTCCGAGAAAGTGTCAAGTGACACCACTGAAATTAATTACTTGTCTAGTCATCCATCAACATCAGGTTATAATCCTCAAAGTAACAACTCCTTTTTACCTATGTTAGACCAACAGGAATCAGAAAATTTTAGAAATCTATCAGACTCCGAGGAAACTTACTCAATTCAATTACCGGATATTAATACAAAATCTACCACACTTAGCCTTGAACCAACAAATTTAAATAAAATAGTAACCAATGAAGTAATCAGCTCTGTCTGTAGTGATAATAATATTCAAACTGTGATAGTTCATAGTGATATTGTACTTAAAAACATAGATGTAAATCAATTAGAATGTCCATCAGAGCTTGAAAAGATTGAAGTTTCTGCGTCTAAAAATAACTATGTGATGAAAAAATGTAAGAAAGTACCTGAAATGCAAGAGAACCACAACCCGACCAATTCAAGTAAGAGATTAAAGGAATATCTGCAGTGGCCAAAAACTCCAGAACGAAAATCTGTAAGACAAACAGAGCGCCTTCCATATGTCATCACGTCAAGTGGATGGAAGAAAATTCATGAAGAGAAGGAAAAGGAGAAAAACGAAAAAGAAAAAAAGAAAGAAGAAAATAAGAAAAAGAGAGAACTTAATGCCATAAAAAATAAGAAAAAACAATTTAAAAAGACAGCCACACACGTGAAAAATTTAACTCAAGAAATGAGCAAGGCTGACCAGGAAAAAAACAGACATATTAGTGAAGAGACAATACATAAAGAAAAGGAAAGAGGAGAAAATACAAAAATACAATTTGGAAAGACACCCACACACGTCAAAAATCTAAGTCAACAAATGAGTCAGGTGGAACAGAATACAAAGAGTTTTAGTGGTTTAAAATTAAAAATTAATGAAAAAATCGAGCAAAACAAAGAATTTGGTGAAGAAGTTAATGTTGATAATAACGAAGACGTACAAGTGCAACTAAATGCCCTGCCTGAAAATAATAAAATCATTAATAAAGGACTATGCTATACTTGTACCCGAAATGCTTCGCTAACAAATTTTGCCATCCAGTGTCAAAAATGTATTAGAATCTACCATTACAAATGTTTGTTAAAATATAATCTTTATGAAAACTTTTTTACCTGCAAGACTTGTAATTTAAAAACCAAAAAGTAAATTACTTAATGTTTAGTTTTTAAGATAATCTATGATATGATAACCTACCCCTGTTAGTAAATGTTTTTTGAATAATTCTTAATATTCTTGTTCTGATATATACCTACCAAAATATCTACTTTTAGCAGCTGTCTCGAAAGTTGTTTTTAATTTTTCGAATGAAACTAACTTACCAATAAGTGCGACGTAAGTGCCAATTAGTGGTCAAAAATACATGCCAATAACTGAAAATAGCTGCCAATAATTGGTAAAAGCTACCTGCCAATGACTACAGCTTGATGCCAATAACTAGTGATTTTCAATATTTTGTGGAATAATTTTTTTAAATAATACAATTACAAGCGTATCCTCAAACAATTTTTACCGATAAAAAATATATTGTTTATACTTCACAACATAAAAAAAAATACCAAAAAGATATGATAATTTAAAAAAATGCATGGTATTTATTAAGCAACTGATGCTTAAGGTGCCAATTACTGGGTGTTTTACCCTATATATTTTCAAAGTAATTATCGTCGTTTCTAATTTTTTTTTTTAGCGTATTTAAAAGTGACATTATTCTATCATTACAATACGTTATGTCACACAATTTAGTCTGAACAATAGAAAATATGGGATCGGTATAAGTGAATATCAAATTAAACGTAAAAAGTAAAAAAATGAAATCAAAATCAGTTAACCATTTTTTTAAACCGTTAGCTTCCCGTATAGACATATCATCCCACTGAATGCAATGTTCTCTTATGTGGTCAAAAACTTCAATTAAATCAGTTCTATTATCGCTTAAAATATTTACAGCGCGAGATTTAAAATTCCAGCGTGTTTCTGAATTACTCGGTAGTCGTTTTTTGCAAATTACATCTAAAAGATTAGTACGTTTGGTCGATTTAGTGAAAAAAGCTGACAATCCAGATAAATCGGAAAAAAATATTCTACATTCTTTAATTTTTTTGCATGAATCTTGTAATACTAAATTTAGTTTATGAGCGTAACAATGAGTAAAGAGTGCTTGTGGTGCAATCGATTTAACTTTTTGTTGCAAACCGTTTAATTCTCCCGCCATCACAGCAGCCCCGTCATAGGTCTGTCCGATTAATTTAGCTTGAATATCAAAATTTCCAAAACTATGCATCAAAACATTAAAAATGTCGTTTGCTGTTCGACCTTCACTAATATTGAAGAAACCGAGAAACCTTTCTATTAATTGACCATCGTGAACGAAACGAAAAATTATAGACATTTGGGAAAAACAATAAATATCCGTGGTTTCATCTATTTCCCATGAAAAACAAGTCGCGTCACTAATTTCGGCGTAAATTGTTTGCATTATAATTTTTGTTATAGAGTCGATTAAGTCATTTTGTATCGTTTTAGACAGCCCCGTAAAAACAGAAGAACCTGAAGGGTCTATAAATTTGTTAAAACTTGCATCTAACGTATCCGCAAATTTTGCTAATTCTTTAAAATTACCCTGATTATCGGAATCAGCTGTTTCATAATTACCCCTGAAAGCCAGTTGCGTAGACAGAAAAATAACCATATTTATTAAATGTTTAATCATTCGACGATTTTCGCGAACCGTTTCGTTAAATTTATTTATAAATTCGTGGTGGGCACTGTCTAACGCATTTACTATGTTCTGTTTACCGAACACTTTAAACTTTACGGTACAATGTGTATGATCTTTCGACATTTCGTGTTTAATTAACGCGCGATGAATTTCTTTTAAATTATCGTACCCGGTTGAGTTAAAAGGGTTTGTATTTGTGTTTGAAAAAAGGATACCAACACAATACCAACAAAATAATTTATTACGAACTTCACTACCGGTTAACCAAATATGCTTATCGTATAATGTTTTTGAAAATGAGCGATTATGACCAGATTTAATTTGTACGAGTTTAATCATAGTCGGTCGCGGAATTGGCTGTTGTTTAATAAAAATTTTGTCGTCGTAGGATAACCTAGAAAATCTATATGATAGTAAACAGCTCACCAAATCATCGCCGTTTCGTGCCATTATTTCCCTTATACTCTCCATCGTAGGTCGTAGGGTATTCACCGAACAAAACAAATAAAACAACTTCGGTTATAAGAACTGAAAGATACTATGACGTACACTCTAATTCACTTTAAGCGCGAAATTAACAAGTAAGTTAACTTGTGCTGCTTACCCGCGGCCACCGGCCGAACCATGCTTGGCCGATATTGCCTGAAATAAGTTGCGCGTTACGCAGGCAACTGAGGCCTCTAGCATGGTCTGTATAGCCAGATTCGTAGAGAGTAGATTAATTCATATAAGTATTTCTTTAGCATACAAGCTAATACCCGCTGGCGGCTGGCCGAATTGTGCACAGAGCGCGATTTTAAGACGATAAAGATAATGGAATGGCTGATTGGAAAAATATGTGAAATAAATAAGAAACGACCATTTGAATTCAAATCATTTGAGTGGTCTGTTAATATAAAATAAATGAATATAAAATGTACATTTATTTATTGGACAAAAACTGTTTTCTCCCAATTTTTTTGGTACGGCGCGGCCGACCCTGCCGTACCTGACGAGCCGTCACTGTTACGTATAGTTTTTATATTCAATTTTCAAAATTCTATCCTAACCTACAAATGTTAAGTAAAATGACGTTCGTGTAAAATATTGGGTGTTTTGACATCTGTTAACGGGTAGTAGTGGGTATTTTTTAAATTTCCCGCTGGTAATTTAAAAAATCAGATTTACAACACTGGTTGACTTAGCCGCAGAACCACATACCGTTAAGCATTTACATGAAGCAGCTTCTGTTTACTTCAGTTTTGTTTTATTCCAGAAATTTGGTGAATAAAATCATAAAACCGGTAAGTAAACTTCAAAAAATATTTTTAAACCTAATTTGGGAAGGGTGTATTGAACCTAAGTACCACTAATATAAATGGAATATTTTTATTAGCACAAAGAAGAGCTTCTAACCTTACTTTTTGTCGCATGTGACGCTTAGTATATGAACACGAACTACGTAATTTATAGTTGGAACTGTTCTGTTATATTTTGGGGTAATATGGCTCATTAAAGTGGTAGTGCGGCATATTACCCCGATTATTTTCTAGATATCTAGATGGGATAATGTCTACATTTTTTATTATTTCAGATCAGTACAATGCCACGTTCTTACATTCGCAGAAATCCAAGAGGACAATGGTCAGAAGAAGACCTTCAGAATGCAGTTAGGGATATCAGAAATAGTAGAGGGTCAGTTAGGGAAATAAGTCGAACTTATAAAGTTCCAGTTAGAACTTTAATGAGAAGAATGAGGTCTGGCAATTTGAATAAAGTTCCCCTAGGCCGCAAAAGCTGTCTTACTCCTGAACAAGAATTTAGTTTATCCAGATACATTCAAACCATGACATCGCACGGCTTTGCTTTATCTGCCAGTGGTATAAAAAGACTTGCATATTCTTATGTTGTGCAGCAAAATATTCCACATAATTTTAATAACGATAAAAAAGAGGCAGGACAAGACTGGTTTCTAGCATTTATGAGTAGACATCCTGAGTTGTCGGTGCGTAAGGCTCAAGGAATGTGTACCGCGAGAGCTAAGGGAACGACAAGACAAGAATGTGCTCAATATTTCGAATGCTGAAAAACATTTTAAAAGAAAATAATTTTTTGAATGCTCCACAGAAGATCTTCAACCTGGACGAAACTGGATTACAGTTGAACAATAATCCCGGCAAAGATGTGACAAATAAAGGTGCTAAGATGGTAAATTGTATTACTAGTGCTGAAAAGGGGGAGACCATTTCTGTCATAGCTACACCACGTACTGACTCCAACCTCTTGACCGATCATTTTTTAAGTCCCTGAAGACCTATTGGTCCCAAGCTTGTCAAAATTGGGTTCAAAACCATCCAGGTCGAAAATTGAGCCGATTACAGTTCGCCGCACTTCTAAATATCGCATGGTGTAAGGCGGCAACCATTCAAAATGTGACTTCCGGGTTTAAAACTTGTGGGATTTACCCATTTAATCCTGATCAGATTCCTGATTATGCGTTTGTCGTTGATGATGCCCCACAGGTGGAAGCGGATCTCAATTTAGAAGAAAACCTAAACGACAAGCAAAATGAGAATAGTAACTTTCTAGCTGACCAGAGACAAGATGTTCCAATTAACAATCGTGAAGACAGAAACCCATTCGAAGAAATTTTGCCGATTCCTTACATAGAACCAGGAACAAGTGACAATAAAGGTCATCGGAAACAAGATGCTGAAGTACTAACTTCACCTGAAACAATTTGTAGTATTGTTTTACTATATTGTAGTTGTATATAACTTAGACGAAACTGGAGTGACTACTGCGCACAAACCTCAAAAGATCATTGCTCGTAAAGGGCAAAAGCAAATTTCGAAAACTACTTCTGCAGAACGTGGGACACTGGTAACAGTATATTGTGCTATAAATGCGTTGGGAAATTCAGTGCCGCCATTTTTTATATTTCCTCGTGTGAGAATGCAGGATTACATGATCCAAGGTCCATTGGTTCCTCCTCCAGGTTCCATTGCTGTGACGCATGAAAGCGGTTGGATTACCGCTGATAATTTCGTGAAATACGTAGATCACTTCATAAAACACGCAAAATGTTCGACAGAAAACAAATGTACTCTTGGTCCTTGACAATCACGATAGCCACATTTCACCCAAAGCCTTAAACACTTGTAAGTTAAACGGCATCCATTTGTTAACCTTACCACCTCACACGAGCCACCGACTACAACCACTCGACGTATCGGTTTTTGCTCCATTTAAGAGATTTTATAATGAACAGGCAGATGCGTGGATGGTCAGTCATCCAGGACAAACAATTTCATTAAAAAATATACCGGAATTAGTTGGATTAGCTTATGTCAGAGTGTTCTCACCTTCAAATATAACCAAAGGATTTTCCACTACTGGAATTTATCCGTTCAACCCACATTTATTTGAAGATATCGATTTCGCAGGAGCTGAAGTTACAAACAGACCGTATCAAGAAGTAAGGCAAAACTCTGAAGAAGAACCGGATGTAGATGACCCAACAGCTCAACCTGCCACATCTCAGCAGCAGTCAACGTCAAATGCAATGGAAACTTTTTTAAAAAATACCACCACTATCCTAAGCACCACATCTGCTATATTTAAAAGTCCTGAAGAAGTTCGTCTTATCCCAAGGCACTTCCACGAAAGAAAAAAAGGAGGCAGAAAGCCTGGTCGGACCAGAATCTTAACCGACGCCCCGTAAAAAGAGGCCATTGAGGCCGATTCACAGGTGAAACGAAATATAACTAATGAAGCTGGGAAAAGAAAAGTTTTGGATAGAAATACAAAAACGAAAAGAAGTGTGTTCGATGACTCGGATACTGAGGACGAAAACGAGAAATATATTTTCTGATGCAGATGACGATGACGATGCCCCTTGTATCTACTGCAATTCGTTATTTTCAAAGTCTCGTTCTCGAGAAAAATGGATTCGTTGCCAGCAGTGTCTAAAATGGGGCCATTCATCCTGTGCAGGTGTTAATTATAACATAAAAATGTTTACTTGCGAATTATGTATCAATTAGGTAGTGTTCTAATAATAAAAGATTCCGTTCCTATTTATAGGTACCTAATTGGAAGATCTGACGTTTGCAGGCTGTTCTCTGATTTCTTCGGCAGTGTATTAGAACCATACTGCCAAATACCTATAAATTCAATTTTACCTTCTTCTGACGGTACAGTAGGTAGTATTAGAGCTACGGAAATACAGGTATTGGATATATTGTCCAATTTAGATGAAAGAAAAGGCCCTGGCCCTGACGGTATACCCTCGATATTTATAAGGAGATGTGCTAACAGCTTGTATATTCCGTTAACAATTATTTTTAATAAATATTTCAAGGAGTGTTCTTTCCCGCAATCGTGGAAATCTAGTTACGTCATCCCTATTTTTAAGAATGGCGATAAGAATATGGTAGCAAACTATAGGCCTATCAACAAATTAAACACATTTAGTAAAATACAAGAGCGTTTAGTTTATAATGTGCTAGTTAATATCTTGAATCCGAAAATTATTTTTCAACAACATGGTTTCTTACCAAAAAAATCAATCGACTCGAATTTAGTTAATTATTCAGAATTCATTCTCAAAGCTATGGATAGTCAAATGCAGGTGGATTCTGTGTATACCGATTTTAGTAAAGCCTTTGATAAGGTTAATCATAATATGCTTATAGCTAAACTTTTTAAGATCGGGGTGCACGGTGACCTCCTGCGTTGGATAACATCATATATGTTTAATAGGTCACAAATTGTCACTGTTGATGGTTATGCATCGTCTCCGTATGTTACCACATCCGGTGTCCCGCAGGGTTCACACCTTGGCCCTCTGTTCTTTGTAATATTTTTGAATGACATAAGCTCGTGTTTTCGGCATAGTAATTTTTTGTTATATGCCGATGATCTAAAGATTTATTCCCAAATCAACAGTGTTGCGGACTGTTTATTGCTCCAAGACGACCTTAATAGTTTTTCTGACTACTGTACATTTAACAAGCTTTTCTTAAATCCTGATAAATGTTCATTTATTTCTTTTTCACGGTGCTATAAAAAATTTTCATTTGATTATAGTTTAAATCAAAGGAACTTAAATCAAGTTGACACCGTTAAGGATTTGGGGGTTATCTATGATGCCAAGATGACTTTTGGGTCACACATCGATTACATCATTGCAAAAGGTAATCGGATGCTTGGTTTTGTGATGAGGGTCGGTCGAGCCTTCAATTCTCTCGATGCACTTAGAGTGCTGTATTTGTCTTATGTACAAAGCAGATTGAATTTTTCCTCTGTTATATATTGTCCTAGATATGATATCTACGTGAGTAGATTGCAATCTCTTCAAAATAAATTTTTAAGGTTTATAAATTTTAAAACTACGGGTACTTATGGTTGTGAGCAGTATCAATATTATCTTCTTCGGAAACATTATAATTTGTACACGCTAAAAACAAGTAGAGAGATCTCTGATGTATTATTTTTGTATAAAGTGTTGCGTGGTTATATTGATTCTCCTAATCTCTTGGCGAGTATTAACTTTTATGTCCCTGCACGCAACTTGAGAAACCAGTGTTTATTTTTTGAATCCTTCAGTAGAACTAATATGAGGCTGAATTCACCTATTAATAGAATATGTAAATTATATAATGATAAGTTCTCAGATATAGACATCTTTCACTCCTCTATTGGTTCATTCAAAACATCTGTTAAAAATAAATGCAATTATCATTCTTAATTAAGATAATCTTACCTTTTTCTTATGTAATTTCTAATATAATTTTATACTTCCCTTTGTAATTAGCATATAATTTTGTTTTAATGTACACCAAACTGTTTCTTTTTCTTTTATGTTCAAGTTATGGATCGTATTTTGGGCCTTAGTTGCCCGTTTGTATCCTTTATGTGTATAAAAATAAAATAAATAAATAAAATAAATAATTTCATTGTATCAAACCTCCCATTTAGTGTATCAAGCCTCCCATATATAGGGAGGTTTGAGAAACTTTACATTGCCAATTTCAAAAATTTATAATCAAGGTTAAAATTTCAATTTTCAATAATTTAACATTGCCTAATTCCTAAGCGAAGTCCATAAATTGCACTCTGACATAAATGGATTGGTAAATGTTAATCACAAAATTTTTATTAACATTTTTGTTAAAAATGTATCAACCCTCCCCAGTCTCCCCTACTTATCTTTATAAAACGAGAAAAAAGGGAAAAAATAAAACAATGTATTTGAAGCTATTTTACAAGAAAATTATTGATTAAGACAAAGTTTATATAAAAATTATTCTATGTCCAAAATAGTTGAAAACATGTTTTAGATAGTTAAAAAAAAATAGTTGTGTATAACATTTTATAAAAATCCTAAAACTAAAACAAAATTCGTGAATGTTTGTTTCAATTAGCTTGTATAAATCTACTTTACTTATACCTAGTGTTGGGCGATATTTATTTATTTAATTGAATACAACACCCTACAGGATAAACCTAGTTAAAGGGTGAGGAGAACAGGCAGAGAGAGAAAATATAATAAGTACAAGTAATATCTATACCTAGGCACTCACAACTTCACAGGAAAGTATAGTAGGTCAGACAAATAGGTACAAAAATACAGAAAAATTTAAAAGATGCAAAAATAAACTTCAAATACAATTATCACAGATAAACAACTAAAATATGCATATATACATATACATATCTGTACCTCAGTATCAAAAGGTCGGATGTCCATTTTTTCACAAAATCAGTTTTTTGGTCCGATGTATTCGCCGTAATGTACTACATCATTCGGTAAAAGGTCGGTAGTCCATACTTTATTATATTAAAATTATGGCTGATGCAAATACACGGTTGTCCACTTAGGTTTGCAATCAAAAGGTCTGATGATTACATACGACTTTATACATGCTTTAAATAGATGTAGAAAGTCTGATGTGGGACATCCGACTTTATGCTGAAAAAGCATATTTTCAAGGCAATGGACATCCGACCTTTTTTATAGAATGTGAGGTTATATTGCTTTGCTTTCATTATTGTGACAGCTACACGAGAGCTACTTCTTTGTCAGATTATTGCATAAAAATATTGTCCTTTATTGTTTATAATAATATTAAAGTGCCTGTGCTAGTTTTAGCTGTGTATTAATGTTATTGTGAAGTGTAATCGAAATCTGAGTTGGCAATAAAAAGAAACTATGTCCAGAGCTTTAAAAATCTTGCAACTAGCTCAACAAAAGCAAGAATTGAAAACTGCGAGCCATGAAACTATAGTTTTCAAATCAACAGCAGTTAGTACAGCGGACACTCAGCCATATAGTGATGCGATAACTATTTTAAATCTCGATTCTAACAAACGTATCACTACAATGTCATCGGAGGTAGTGAATTACGAAAACATTGTTTATAACGAAGGTAGGTAGATTGACTACTTGTGAAAATATTTCACAACAAGAACTACCTATAATATTATGTCAAAATCAAAACAAATAATTAAAGCACCTCATAACAGAGTCAGATAGAGTCAGGCTTCCTAATAAAAATAATATGTGAAATCTATAAAATATACCTAGTCCCTATATAAAATACATTAAGAAAAAACATTGCTGCACTCAGTAGATAGCATTAACCGAGGCATTAACATTAAGGAAAAATATTATAATATGTAAAATAAATAATGTAATGGATATATTAAGACGAAAACAGGGTAACATTAAAGAATAAAACCAACAACAAAAAAATTTACTCTGATTCATGAGGTGATTTGATCATAACGTTTCCTAGAAAGTAAACATTATTCCTATTTACAGATATTACTACAAGTTCTCAGATAATTCCCGACAGTGTGTCTCAACAACAGTTATTTCCATTAGGTGCGGAGTTAGATGCCAGTAATGATGTTTTGAACAGACCGGTTGAATGTACCAGTAATTGTCAAGGTAAGCCTGATATTTTTTATACAAAACTCACTGATATAAAAACAAAATATTATGTCCAAACAGTCCCTCTTTATATTTTTTAATATAGTGTTTCTTGCAGTGTCAACAGCAACTCTAGACATTCAACCACCAGTTACCCCGACGCCGACGGATCCGTATTCTAGTGATGATTCAGTTGCAGATAAGGACTTTAGTCCATCCTCTGGAACTGACTCAGAGTCTGCAAATAACTCACTCGGTACGGACAGTGATGATCAAGGTATACTTTGTGATTTCCAGTCCACATTCTTTACTAATTCTCTTAATTATTGTATTTATAGCTTCTCCTTTAACAACGGATGGTCAATCACTTACCACTTCAGGTCCACACAACACAAACTATTTAAACTCTACTACTGCTGTTTTACCTAAGAATCATAACAAAATATCAAAGAAACGTAAAAGAGCACCAGCAACATGGAAAAGAAATGATGCCAAAATAAAAAGATTAAAAGGGTCACCATACAAATCCTGTTCGGCTAGAAAGAATGTCGAAGTCCCAGAACGTAAAGTCAAGCCACCGTGTAGTTGCAGACAGAAATGCTATTTGAAAATAACTCCTGAACAAAGAGAAACACTTTTTAAGTATTTCTGGAAAGTGACTACCAACTGGAGCCAACGCAGACAATATATTGTATCACTGGTTCCAACTAAGCCGAAAGAACGAACTAGAAGCAGAAAGGAGCATGATGAGTCCAAAAGACAGTTAAACTACTTATATTCGTTACCGCTAAATGATGGTAAAGATATGATTCAAGTTTGTAAGGTAATGTTCTTAAATACTTTCTGTTTGGGCGAGAAGTTTGTTAAAAATGCTATACATAAAAGGGAAACTGGTGGTATGGTAAGCCCAGATGGAAGGCTGAATGTGCCTCCCCATAGAGCATTGCCAGATACTGTGAAAGATTCAGTAATCAAACATATACAGAGTTATCCATCATACGTATCACATTACTGTAGGGAAAGGACTCAAAAGAGGTATCTTGGATCAGAATTAAACATTTCTATTATGTACAAACAGTATATCGAGAAATGTGAGAATTCCAAAGTCCCAAAGAATCTTATTGCCAAAGAATGGTTGTACAGAGACACTTTCAACACAGAGTTCAATTTGTCATTTCATGCTCCTGGTGTGGACACATGCGATGACTGTGATAGATACGTAAAGCTCCTTGCCGAAAATAATGCTAACACAGAGACTATAAGGGAAGAACAGAAACTGCATCACGAAGAGGCTAACAGAAGATACGAATTAAAAAAAAAAGATAAATTGGAGAGCACACATTCAGGAGGTAGTAAAGTTACTGTAATGGTAGATCTTCAGAAATGTTTGTCGACTCCTTCTCTCACAAATGGCCAATCCTTTTATTTACGGAAACTGTGGACACTGAATTTAACCATATTCGAAGCTACAACAAATACCGCTCATAATATGATCTGGAATGAAAGCATTGGACAACGTGGTGCACACGAAATTGGGTCCTGTATTATAAAGTGGGCCACTGACTTTCTGCCTCATTCAGTTCAAGAGGTAACGATTTGGTCGGACAACTGTCAGGGCCAGAATCGAAATTTGAAAATAGTTCTTGCCCATATGTGGATTCTGAGACAATGTCCACATATAAAGGTGATTAATCACAAATTTCTTTTGAAAGGTCACACTCATATGGAGGCTGACATGGTGCATTCCATAATCGAAAGAAAAAAAGCAAGGCTAAAGAACTTGGATATAATAGTTCCTAGAGATTGGGCACAGTTTATCAGAACTTACAATGGCAAAATAAACTTTAATGTCCATGAAATGGAATTCGCGGATTTTAAAAATTTGTCTATTTTAATGCAACACTCAAAATCTCCTCTCATCAGCCGAAAGAAAAATGCCAACGGAGAAATTTTCAGCATTTCAAAAGTAGTCTGGCTTCAAGTAAAACAAGATACCCCTGGAATACTCTATTACAAAACTAATTTTAGCCAAGAAGCGTTTTTGGAAGTTAATCTTAAGAGAAATACACGATTGCCAGTCACCTGGCCTGAAACTTTAACTCCTGTGAGAACAAGGCAATACGTGATAAGTACAAACACCTACAAACCTTGCTACAATGGATTCCCACTGAATTTCATAGTTTTTATCAAGGTCTTAAGACTTCAGAAGAAGCACAAGATTACCCAGAATCTGATTCTGAAAATCAGTAAACTTAAAATAAATAACTCGAGTAAATCTGCTTTAAATTTTTTTTTTTTCAGGAATAATATTTTATTTTTTAACCTAGTTTTTTATTTTATAGTTTGTTAACAAAAATTAAAATATAACTAATTATCTACTGTATAAGATTCACGGACATGCAACTTTATACAATGTTTGCAAAAAGTCGGTTGTCCACACATATTGTTATTTTCTTTATAAAAACTTTTTTTTATAAAAAATCTAAAAAATATAAAATAACACTGTAATGTACCTTGGTTTTGTAATATAATAACAAATAAATAAAAAATTACTACTTATAAATTTGTTTATCATTTTTGAAGTAATGTACATAAGTAACAAACATAAAACTGTTTTTTTGCTCTCCTGTAAAGTTGTTACAATGGACATCCGACCCTTTGATACTGAGGTACAGATATATATTTACACATATATACACACATCTACACATACATACATAAATCACAACAAGAGACAGCGATTAATGTAAAAGTATTTCGTAAAATTACAGATTTGGAGGTAAATAATTATTTTTCTTAATTTGAGAAATAGAACAAAAAAGTATATCAAGCGACGCCTCTGTATTATTATAATTTCGTATCATTTGAAACATGGGGGATGAGGTCATCCTATTAGTTCTGGCACTTGGCAAAGTTAACAGATGGTGATTTCTTACATTAAACTGTGGAACCTTAAAATACAACATAGATAGAAGCTGTTCCGATTTAATAAAGTTATGTAGTATTTTATATAAAAATAATACCGAGGAGTTAGTTCTACGGGCAGCCAGGCTTTGTAACAAAAGCTCATTTGGCGTTCCTCTAGGTACATATGTGCTGTCATCTTGGAAACTGGCAGATTTCATAAACCGTCTTTGAATGCGTTCAAGGGCATTAATATGAACATTATATATAGAGGACCAGACACAAGAGGCGTATTCCAGCTTAGAACGGATAAAGGTCTGATATAGCAGCTTGAGAGTATCGATGTTTCGGAAATCCTTACAGTTACGTAGTACAAAACCTAAGCTTCTGTACGATGATTGAGTAACAACCTGAATATGTTGATTAAATGTCATCTTTGAATCAAACGTCACGCCGAGGTCTTTAACAAACTCAGGTCTAGAAAGAGAAATATCATCCAGCTTGTAGTCATACGAGATCTTGAAAACCTTACGACTGTATGACATAATATTACACTTGCTCGCATTTAATGGTAATTTGTTAGTTTGGCACCATTCGCCAATCTTAACTAAGTTGGACTGAAGATGTAAACAGTCTTCCAGAGATTCGACATTTATAAAAATCTTCAGGTCATCCGCAAACAGCAAATAATTTACATCTAGGTCGTTCACTATGTCATTGATGAATAAAACAAAGAAAATTGGACCAAGACCCGACCCTTGAGGTACACCAGAAACTTGGCTAAATTCGAAAGATTTATGCCCCTGAATTTGTACATATTGAATTCTGTCCGTGAAGTAAGAGTCGATTAAGTTCAGTATTGGGTTAGAAAATCCATATGAGCGTAGCTTACGTAGAAGAATTTTGTGATTGATCCTATCAAATGCTTTAGAGAAGTCAGTGTAGAGGACATCTACCTGACTTCTCCGGTCTAAAGCCTCACTGACAAACTGGGTTTTGCAGACAAGGTTCGATACCGTAGATCGCCCAGCAACAAACCCATGCTGAGCTTCAGAAATTAGATGTTGAGTATGATACAAGATGTCTTTTTGCAAAATAGTTTCAAAAATCTTACAGAAGTTGGATAGTATTGCAATCGGACGGTAATTAAGAATGTCATTACGATTTCCTTTTTTAAATATAGGACAAATTGTGGACTTTTTCCATAGATCAGGAAATACAGAAGTTTTCAAAATCGAGTTAAATAGGATGCTAAGCGGTTTACTGAAAATATTAGCACAGTCCCGTATTAAAAAACTGGAATTAAATCAGGTCCTGAGGTCATATTTGGTTTCATTCTTTTTATTGCAAGTATGATGTCACTCTCGGTTATCACCGATAGTGTAAAAGGATTTATATAGTTGTTATTTGAAAAATCAGGTGCAATAGGGTCATCAGCAACAGTGAATGAGTCGGAGAAATACTTAGCAAATGTGTTAACTATCTCAGAGGGACACTCGATATTTTCGTTGTAATACGTCATTGACAGTGGTATAGAAGATGGCTTAGATTTACTGTTTATAAATGTCCAGAACTTATTAGGATTCACCTTTATATCATCCTCAACAGTCTGAGTGTATTCCTTATACGCGGCGGCAGTCAGTGATTTAACTAGAGCTCGGAGTACTTTGAAAGCATTGTAGTCATTTAGTGCTTGACTTCCTTTGTAAGTTTTCCACGCTTTATTTTTTAATTTAATGTTATGTATAATATGCCCATTAAACCACAATGGATATTTTGACGTATTACTTCTTTTTTGAGGAACATGATTAGTTAAGACAAGGTTGAGTGTTTCATAAAAGCTGACGGTGATTTTATCCCGGTGAACGGAAAATAATTGGCGCTACCGGTGATCGATGTTCAGTTATGCAGTGAGTAGCGATTGTGGAATCGAAGCGAGAAGCGACCACTAACTGGCAACCGGCAGCGTTCGCCGTTTATAAATCGAATAATATTTAGCGTTCACCGGTTTGGCGTGTTGGAGATATAATTCGAAATATTAGTATCGAAGCGCTGTCCCCGTGCTGTATCGTTTTATTTATAAACAAACTATATCTCAGCTCAAACGCTACTAAGTATATCGCGGCTCGCGGCGTTAAGTTATATAAAGAAGGTATAGTTTTAAATTAAAGAGTTTTGTTTATTTTTTTTGTTTTGCAACATGGATTGCTTTAAAATAATGATTGATTTATATTTTCATATGCCTACCTGATGTTTTAATATTTTAATCGGTACCTGAATTTTACCAAATATATGATGTTAAGGAAAGAATATTTATTTTTACATATATTTGTAATATTTTTTAGCTCATAGGTGTACTTTTGTTACTGAGGTCCGAGACTGACAATACATTTTTAAAATTTTGCATTATTAAAATGTCTAGTTATTTGTTATTTTTATCCTTAAGACGTAACAAATTGTTTATTAGTTTTATTACTATTTACTAATAGGTGTTATGGTAATTTAAAGATCATATAATGCCTATAATGCTGCATAAGGATAAAATATTCGAGTCCCGTCCCGTGAAACCAGTCGATAACTAAACAGTGATTACTGCTTTCAGTGCTTTATAAAATTCTCCCAATCACTGGGGTGATTCAAATCACCGGTAAAAAACACAGTGATTTCTAAATCACTATCACCGTTTTACCGGTTACCGGAAAATCACGGTATTTTCCAACACTACTTATACCATATCTTACCATGGTAAGCTGTGCTATACTAGTCTTGTTCCATTGCCCTGTTTCACTGCTTCTCCACAATTACCAGCATTGGCAGCACGTAACCATCAGTTTACGGTAGCCAATTGTTGGTTTTGATTTGAGGTTAGTAACAGCCTGACAGCTGTCAAACTTATCTACTAGTGTTTTCAAGATTGTTTGGATGGTAGCCAAATTATCTTCGTTATTTTTAATTATTTTGTCGTTGTGTATATAAATTTTAAAGTTTTTATGAGTTTTGTGTTTTGTAGCGCCGTAAAGTGCAACTGCTGTCACTAGTGTCTCTGTCAACTTTTGACAGATTGATTATGCCACACTGACACTTTGTAGTTCTAAGCGTCTCAGAGTGGTGGCGACAGCTACGAAGTCTCCATGGTAACCACAAAATTAATTGTAGACCCCTGTACCTAAATTGGGTCAAATTGACACACTAGAAATAGGCACGACAACGTGATGTAGCGGACTATGGTCTAATAGACAGTGCCGATGTTATTTTGTTTCAAATTTATAATAAATCGCCCAGCAATCTAGTTTTGTTCGTTATTATTAAAGGTTTCTCTTTCATTTTTTCATATAGTTTTGGTATTATTGTGTTAAAATATTAAATAAAAGTTCGTTTATTTTTAAATTATACTAACAATTATAATTACTTACATAACTAGCCAGTATTAACAATGTTTATAATAAGGTTTTTTATAAATCATTTAGTTGTCGAGATAAAAATTTTGCAAGTTCTAACGTAAATTTCCATACACGTGTATCGAAAAGTAGCGCGTGAGACGAATATAATAACAGCAATAAAAAGACAAACATAAAAATGGATTAATTAATAGAAAATTTATATTTTTTAGAGTACCTATTTATATATTTTAGTGTACCTGGTGCCAGTGACACCACCTACAGACATGGAAACAATCTCGATACAGATATTTGAAGGTAATCAAATGAATCATTAAAATTTAATAATATTTATATAATAAAGAATCATTTATGGGCGAAATACCTGCGTTCTATTGCTGTGACTCGACCATTGTACTACACTGGCTGGCAGAAGAGCCTCATGTGTGCAAATCGTTTGTAGCCAACAGAGTCAGCGAAATCCAGAGATTGAGTAATGTCAAAGATTGGCGTCACGTAACCTCTGAAAATAACCCCGCGGATATAATATCTAGGGGTGCTAGCCCGTCCGACTTAATAAATTCAGATTTGTGGTGGCATGGATCAAATTTTCTACGAGAAGGCACAGTAAATTTTCAAACTATTGTAAATAATAAAACCGGAATACCCGAACGAAGAAAGTTGAAACCCGTCATATTATCTTGCCAAAATGACACTTTTTCGCTTATCGACAAATATTCCACTTTAACAAAATTATTGCGGGTAACTGGATGGTGTATAAGATTCCTTAAAAATTGTAAAAGGGTTCAAATTTCTCGTGACAGGGGAGAGTTATCTATAGGCGAGTTAGATTACGCATTAAAATTATTAATTAAGAATGTTCAAGGACAAAATTTTGCTTGTGAAATTAATAATTTAGCTCAAAATAAATTGATTCCAAGGTCAAGTAAAATTAAGTCTTTAGACCCATTCCTTGATAACGATAGTCTTCTACGAGTGGGTGGTTGTCTACGCAAGGCACCAATCGAGTTTGATAGAAAATTTCCTATAATTTTACCATATAAATCTCATTTAACAAATTTAATCATTCAACATGAACATTTAAGACAGTTGCATGCAGGGCCTCAAGCTATTTTTAACTCCGTTAGACAAAGGTTTTAGCCTATTAATGGTCGAAGGACTGTGAGAAGTACACTTACCAAATGCCTGGTTTGCTTTAAATCTAAACCTATTTTATCAATGCAAAAAATGGGTGACTTACCTGTTGATAGGGTAACTCCAAATAGACCATTCTATGCAAGTGGAACTGATTTTGCAGTCCGTTCTTTATTAAAGATGGTAAATTAAGAAACCGGTCTATTATAAAGGCATACATGTGTGTTTTTGTATGTCTAGCTACCAAGGCGGTGCACATACAAGCAGTAAGCGATTTATCTGCAGATTCTTTTTTGAATTGTTTTAAAAGATTTATCTCACGTAGGGGTTTATGTAAGCGAATTTACTCTGATAATGGTTCTAATTACCTAGGCTTCAGCAATTATCTTAAAGAAATGCAAGATTTCCTTTCTAATGTTTCAAAGGGTAATATCTTTTCAAAATTTCTCAATGAGAATAAGGTCGAATGGTTATTTATACCAGCTAAATCTCCTCATCAGGGTGGTATTTGGAAGAGCGCTATTAAATCCGCTAAATTTCATGCTGTTCGAATAGTAGGAAATAGTAACTTAAGTTTTGAGGAGCTTACTACTGTCTTCTCTCAGATTAAAGCAGTCTTAAACTCGCGCCCTTTAACCGAGTTATCACATAATCCTACTGATTTGTCCGCTTTGACTCCTGGTCATTTTTTAATTGGCTCCCCTCTTACTGCACTGCCTGAAGCTGAAGTTCAGGATGTACCCAAGAATAGACTAACTAGATATCAACTTCTCCAAAAAATGGTTCGTGATTTCTGGTCTCGGTGGTCCCATGAATATTTAGTGTCTTTGCAAAGGAGACACAAGTGGTATACTGCTTCGGAAAATCTCAGAGTTGGCGATCTCGTGCTTCTAAAGGAGGACAATCTCCCACCTCTCCAATGGAAGTTGGGCCGTATTTTACACACCTTCCCAGGAGAAGATGGAGTTGTGCGAGTGGTTAGTGTAAGAATTGGTGACAGTGGCAATGTTGTGAAACGTGCGGTACAAAAATTATGTGTTTTACCTATATACACTTAAGATATAATTTGTACTGTTATAAATAAAAATTTTGACATTGTTTAAGTTAAGGATGGCTTAAATTAGCCCAAATATGTTTAGATTTATTTTATCTTTGTTGAAACCTAGGTCTTCCAAGGCCGGCGGCTATGTTTAGGCTTAAGTTTACCTCTGAATAGTTTGTAGTTATTCCCTAGCAGCGCCACCTATCGGCAGCAAAAGTTAAACATTGTATTTATATTGTGTGGTGAACCAGTCTCTCAAGTACGTTGGAAGAGAGAGCATGTATTGTTGTTTTGTCAAGATGTGTAACGAAAATTAAAGCTTAAAACAAAGATAGTAGTAATTATTCAATAAAAAATACAGTCCATTATTAGAAGAACAAACAGTCCTCTTAGGGACAACAGAAGATTTAGGATGGCCGAACTGTCACGCATTAATATTCGCTGGTCTCCAGTGTGTGTTTCTAACAATACCATATATCTTAAATAAATAAACAGTGAATCTGTCATTGCCGACTGGGTTCTGTTCTGCGGGGTCAGTCCAGTCTGTAACGTAGTAACATAATACAGATTGGTTTTATATAGACATAAGAAGTTTTGATTTGATAAAGGTGAAGTAATATGTAAAGTTTTTAAGGCCCTTTTTGTAATAGTCTTTACATTCTCGATTGGGTAAAAGGTATAAAAATTCGTTTTCAATATAAACCAAGGCAAACTGTCGAACCAAAAATAAAAATTCCAAAGAGTCTCTTAAATAGTTACGAAAGATCTATTACAGAATTAGCAAAAATAGTGTTGGATATGGGTAGTTCCTGTTGTGCTACCCGTGCAGTTTACCGACCCTAAACCATCGGTTGTTTGAAAAGACCGAAAAGCTTACGGTATATAAACGCCTCTGTCGCGATATTGAGAATTAAGGTTGAGAGTTAAGGTTAATCGCGTGAAAATTAAGGTTGCCTTTAAATGGAACAGATGTAGTTGTTGATTTAAAAGATTTATACATAATTGATTTGGTACAGAATAAATTTAGTTTTGGGTTATTTGTGGCTTTATTGCGTCAGTTACGACCTTTTGATAGTGAGAATTTGAGGCCTAATCCTACAGTAGGTGCAATAAAAGAATGCAAGCCAACCCAAGGCCAATTTTTAACTCGTTACTTTTTGATTAAAAAACCAAACGGCAAAGATAGATTTATTCTGAATTTGAAAAATCTTAATAATTATATTAATGGGCCTCATTTTAAGCTGGAGGATTATAGAACTGTATTAAAACTTTTAAAGCCAAATTGTTATGTCACAAATATACAACAAGGAACAAGGGGATACGATAAAAGGTCGAGCCAATGTTGGTAATAACTGGGGTCGAAAAAGGGATAAGTGATAACGATATTGTCGGGAAATTAATTCGGGGAACCGAGGAGTTGGGCAAAATAAAATCCCATTTAGCCTGTAAGGGGTTTAACTGCCATTACTTCAGCATCAGATAGATTAATCTCAAATGAACAAAAAAGTTGTATATTACATAAGCGTAAGTTAAACCGTTTTTAAAATACGTTGAGTAATAACATCAAAGAATTTTATTACGATTTGGCAACATTGTCGAATACACTGGACCTTTCTTGAAAAGCTGGGAGTTTAGCTGGCCAGCGCGCGCGGCAACTTATTTCTTAAGTGGATGACAAAAAATCCAAATGTAAACAATAACAGCTGTGAATAATTTGAAAAATATGCAATTAAAAACATCTAAGAATACACGTCACACAATTATTCATAAGTATGAAAAATAAGAATGTAGACATTTACCGAACATCAAAATACAGTCATTTTGTAATGCATAACTACACAATAAACTACAGCAAATGTTCAAAATGTCCACCGTGGTTTTCAATACACGCACTACATCTCCGAATCCAATTTTCAGGCACGAGCTGGAAAATATTAGGATTTGTCATTATTTCGTTGGCAGCGGGAAAAATGCGATGTAGAAGGTCGTCTTCTGTTTCTACTTTGGTGGAATACACTAAGCCCTTCATATGTCCCAATAAGTAAAAATCCAATGGATTTAAGACCAAGACCACTATATTTATAAAAGAAATTTAAATGTGAACAATATTGAAAAAATCTTGGACGACCTTATTGGTGAAACTTGGAACTATACGTCTACTGATGTAGACATTCTGTACAGTGCGTTTGTAAATTTGATAATAAAATGAATAGACAAATTTTCTCCAAAAGAAAAGATAAAGTTGTCAACGAATCCTTGGGTGAATGCAAGAGAATGTGGGGGACAATAAAATCATTAATGGGCAAAACAAGAACAAATTATAACATGCAGAAAGTAGAATTCGATAATTATAATAAAACAGTGGAGGAAAATTTCAATGACTTTTATGCGGATAGTATTAAAGATATAGTTGAAAGTATAGAAGATACAAACTTAAACACCCTAGAAAACATCAACATAAACAATATAGCAGAATTAGATAAGTTTAACCCAATAAGTTTAAATAAGTTAAAGAAAATCGTATACAGCCTGAAAAACAAGTTTTCCAGTGACGAGGATCTAAATGTCACTATTAAAAGAACTATTTGGTGTGATAGGCTACCCATTACTCTATTTAGTTAATACATCTTTGACCACAGCTCGCGTTCCCTCTCAATGTAAAACTAGTGTGATAGTTCCAGTTCTAAAAGTTTCTTCTCCTAAACACCCAGAGGAATATAGACCCATCAATTTACTTCCACTTATAAACAAAATAATAACTTATCTGGATTAACTTATTAATAACTTATCTGGAAAACAACAACATTTTTTACATCGGTCAATCCGGCTTTCGTGCAGATCACTCATCCGAGTCTGCGCTGCAATACGTATGTGCTAAGTGGAGGAAATAGATGAATGAAGACATCATATTAAGTGTCTTAGTTGATTTGAAAAAAGCTTTCGAAACTATAGACAGAGATATATTATTGAAGAAGTTAGAATGTTATGGTGTAAAGTCAAGTGCCCTTCTTTGGATTAACAATTATTTACATAATCGGTATCATAAAACTAAAATATTAGATAACATTTCAAATCAGACTGAAAGCCTGTACGGAGTTCCACAAGGGAGTGTTCTGGGTCCACTATTGTTTCTGGTGTATATAAATGACCTAATTTCTGTTCTGTCTAAATCATTTGTAAATTTATTTGCTGATGATACTTTGATCTCTATAGCAGGGAAGAATTTTGTAGAAATAACTGATACCTTGAATAGTGAACTTGAATTATTATATAAGTGGCTGTGTGTTAACAAACTAAAATTAAATTCTTTAAAGACGAAATGTATGGTACTGGGGTCCAAAAGAAACTGCCAAAAGTATATTAATGCAAATCTATTCTTAAAAATTAATAACACGACTATAGAAGTTGTAAGTGAAATAAAATATTTAGGTGTCATATTGGATCCTAGTCTAACATTTTATTGTCATATTGATTATTTATGTATGTATCTATCGTATATCTAGAGACTTATCACAGAAAACAAAACTGTTAATTTATAATACAATTATTCTTCCGCACTTCACTTACTGTTGTTCTCTGTTAATAGCTTGTAATAAGGAAGAAATACACAGGCTACAAATATTACAAAATAAGTGTATGAGAAGTATTTTAAATTGTAATAAACGTACACATGTAAGTCATATGTTAAGTGAACTAAGATGGTTAACCGTGTGGCAGAGCGTTTATAAAGCAAATCTTGTTTTAATTTACAACATAAGTCATGGAACTTTACCAGAATACTTCAGCAACTTTTTAACAAAACGTTCCGATATGCATACATACGATGTTCGATCCAAAGAAAATTACAATATAGAAATGGTAAACTACAGAAGTCTCTGTTTAATGAAGGGTTGCATTTGTTCAATGCTCTGCCACACGACGTCAGGGATGCACCCAATTTGCCTGCATTTAAAAGAGCTGTGTTTTTATTGTTATTTCAGAATTTGCTATAATAACTTATTTATTTATGTGTATTCTCTTCCATTCTGTGTATATTAGCTTTGCTAAATAAATCTTTACTTACTTACTTACTTACTTACTTACTTACTTACTTACTTACTTACTTACTTACTTACTTACTTAAGTCTGGCATACGGGCTGGCCAACGATGCGGGCCATTTCTGCCTATCCAGCGATTATTAAAAATATTATTTAAGTGCTGGACTATACGTCGACTTGCGTGTGCCGGTGCCCCATCGTGCAAGAACCACATTATTTGCTCTTACGTTTAAAGGTATATTTTCCAGCAGTTCTGGTAGGATGTTCTCAAACAAATTCAAATATGCCTCTCCTGTTAATCTGGCTGGTAAGACAAAAAGTCCTATTAGATGATCTCCTATAATTCCACACCAAATATTAATCGAAAAACAACGCTGGAAGTTTGATCTCTGTATGGTGTGCGGATTTTCTGGTGTGCCCAGTTGGGATTATTATTAAAATAAAAAATGCCATGTCTAGTAAAAGATGCCTCATCCATAGCTAAAATTCTTAAAATAAAATGAGGGTTGAGGTTAGGTGTAGTTAAAAACCATCTACAAAAATGTAACCGAGAGGCGAAATTTTGAGGCGACAATTCCTGAACTCGCTGTAGATGATATGGATACAATAGTTGTTCCCGTAGTGGGATACTCCGATTTCTCGAGCGATACCTCTAGTGTTCTAATCTTGGATCCCTTTCAACGATGTCCAAAATTTGTTCTTCGGTATTTGCATGGATCTGTCGATCTAGGCCATGATTGTTAAGACGAGGAACAACACAACCAGTGTCAAGAAGACGCTGTGATACCTCAACGAATGTTCTTGTATTGGGCAGCCGCCGTTGGGGAAAACGATCACGATAAAACGCCGTGCACTCGCGAAAAGGCAGTGAGCTTCTCCATAAATTATTACATATCGTGATACTCACGTCTGCTAAACATTTTAATAATCACTTTAAAGCGACAAACGAAATAGTGGCACGACAAACACGTTCCGACTTGTAACAAATACGAATTTCAAACACCAACTGGTTCAAGCACTGGCGTCCAGCAGCTAGTCAAATGCTTACGATTTATTTGCGCTGTTGCGCGATATGTAATTTATGGAATTTTATTGATCAAGAAAAAAGTTATTCTACTAAAAGTAAGAGTAAATAAATTCATAGAAGTTGTAAAAATTCAATTTTATAATATTTTATGCAGACAATTACGTACAGATTCCGTAAATAACTGAAGTTTTGCACGTTAAATCGGATACTTTGATAACAGCCTGTAGACTTTAAAATGCATATTTTCTTGTCTCCATTAAAAACAGATATAGAAAATACCTTAGATTTCGTTTTAAAAATTGTTTATATGCGGGAATGGAATTTACATGCTTACCAAAGACTGTGTGTGCCATTGACTTTTATTACAAAAATTGTTTCGTTATGGAATACGCGATAAACCTCTTCAATTAATGGAGTCTTACCTGCGGGACAGAAAACAATGCATCAGTTATGATGGAAACATTTCAAGATTTGAGGTGATGAAGAGTGGAGTACCTCAGGGCTCTGTTCTCGGGCCTCTGCTGTTCATTGTGTACATAAATGATCTTTATTCATACCTGCTGCCAGATAAAACTGTATATTATGCGGATGATACCTCCTTAATCGTTACGAATAAGGGTTATGGCTGTCTCGTTAAAAATCAAGATCAGTTACTAAAAAAAACTAATACATGGCTCGCGAGCAACTATCTAAAATTAAATCAGGAAAAAACGCACAACTTAATAGTATCGAGTAATTTCGGGTTTTCACGGGGAGAAGACGCAGTACTGCTTGGTGTGACACTAAATAAAAACTTAAACTGGTGCTCTCACATAGAAAAATTGAAAAAGAAATTATCACCTATTATATATCTAATGCGTAACTTAAGAAATTATGTTGACCAAAGTACATTGCAAACAGTTTACTATTCTCTATTTCACTCCCATTTGAGCTATGGACCTTTCACTGTGGGAAGGTGACTCGAGATACGAGGAAATCTTTCGATTACAAAAAAAGGTAATGAGAATTATTGCTAACAAAAGCTATTTGGATCACTGTAAATCACTTTTTATACAGTACATAATTATAACACTACCATCTCTGTTTATGTTGTTACAACTTTGCGAGATACATAATAATATAGAGAATTACAGAAAGAACTCAGATTTCCACAACTACGCCACAAGAGGTGCCAACCTAATAAGAATTCCTAAATATCCTCTCAGCAAGACAGCTAAAAACTCATTAAATGTATCACTGTACAATGCTTTGCCATATGGTATAGTGTTTGGGTGAAAATAAATTTTAAGCAAAATTAAAAAAACTATTTAATTTCAAGAGCATTTTATTCAGTACTGGAATGCATGGATGCCCTGAACCATGGGGATCTATTTTAAACTTTAAATATTGAAACAGTCGCACTTGTATTTGTGTGTATATATAAGTGTATATGTAGGCATACATTATGTGATCGTGTAGATGTATTTTATTGTTTTATCGAATTTATGTATTCACTTTTTCTTTTTTCTATAGGACTTACCACAAATGTTTTATTATATAATGTGGTCAATAAACACGTATTCTATTCTATTCTATTCTATTCTATATCTCTAACGGAGAGGACTCTCAAACTATATTCCACCTGTTTAAAAAAATAGTGGGAATATTGCCAGAGCAAGTTACTGAACTCTTTTGAATTCAACTTAGACACGCATTTAGGTTTTTTAGTTGAAGAATTAAAAAAAGGCAAGTCGTACTCAGTATTAAATTCCTATAGCGTTAAATATAATATTTGGTCCACTAGGTAAAAATAACAAAAAAATAATTAATATATTTCTGAAGGGGGTATGCAATTTGCGCCCACCTAATTAAAAATATGATTTTACATGGAATACAGACTCACTTCTAAATTATTTAGAGAAATGGTATCCGCTGGAATCATTAAGTCTGGAACCACTAGTAGGGTTCAGACACTAGCATTAATAAAAATGGGTAATATCTAAAAATTGCAAGTAAAATTGAAATTAAAATACCAGATAGAATAAAGACAACCTCCAACGGAAAAACACAGCCGGTAGGTACTATGTTTTCCATATTTTAAGAATAAATCAGAGCTCTGCGTGGCATCCACTCGAGTTTTATATCAATAAAACAACACTCTTCCGTAAACCGAAACATAATCTCATTCTAACGCATAAAAAACCTTATCATACGGCATCAACTTAGATAATAAGCAGATGGATTAAAACAAACCTCAGTTTAGGAGGTATAGATACAATGATGTTTTCTGCACATAGTGTACGCCACGCGTCTACCTCGGCGGCTCCAAGAGCGGGTGTAAATATTGAGCAAATAAAAAGTACAGCGGGATAGACGCCTGCGTCTAATACATTTTTCAAGATTTACAATAAACCTCTTAAAGAAACCAACGAAACTTTTGCTAAGGTGATTCTTCATATAGATCACCCTTAATTAATAAGTTTATCAATATACCCAGAATGTTTGTTTTGTTATTATTGTTATGGTATTTTATACATTATTATATGGTTAATACTGTATTATTTATCATATTGTTAGTAACATATCGTACTATTAAAATATTATTGTTATACTTATATTATGTTATTATTACATTAATTTAGCGTAATAAAGTTACGTCCTTATAAAAAATCGCCTGCTTTACTCTGAACATCTACAACGTAATTATATCAAGGACAAGCGAAGGAAAATTGTAAGATTAATGGACTTACCTTAAGGGAAATTAATCTGAATTTTCCGAGCTTGTCCGAAGATATAATTACCCAGCCCACCCAAAAAGGTTTTCCCGGAGCTTAGGCGATTTCACCACCACTTCTACGGAAAGAGTAGCAAGCACCTAAGAGATAAGGGCCTCATATACCTATTTCTTTTAGCTCTAAAAACAGTTCGTGCTGACGAGTTATATTTCACGGAAACTACAACGTAATTATATCTTCGGACAAGCTCGGAAAATTCAGATTAATTTTCCTTAAGGTAAGTCAATTAATCTTACAATTTTAGGGAATATTAAACTAAAAAATTGTTATTCTAGAGACACAACAACACAACACAAATCTTATTTCTTAAGTTACAACTTTCTGCCAGGTCTATCTTAAATGAGCGTTCATAAATCTCTGCCTTTCGAGCAGTCACACATATGGACCTAATATTATCATAATAACTATAAACTATAAACATTTAAAGCACGTCGAGGGCTGGTTATTGATGAGGAGATAACATTATCGTCTCGGACCGTCGGTTTATTTGTTTTAACACCGATGAATTCTCATAAGTACATCCCGGGCTTGGAAGTTTTAATTGGACAGAATTTTACTGAGCTTTATGAATTATTTATTATTCAAAAATTGGTAATACATTCACGAAAATAAACGGACCCATAGTTAATATGATTGATAAAACTATTGTAAATACTTATACTTATACGTATGTGTGCACTGCTTAGCTATGAAATATTTGATGGCTAAGCTCTTCTCCACCGTAAAGAATAACTAGACGGCAGCAAAATAAAGGACAGGCATTGAGGCACGTTTGTCATATTTACAGACTTATAAAATATATATTGTTAGAAATATGAATAATATCGGCCTGGTGTTTATAAACATTTTGGAGACGAAGTCGCGGAGCCGCCGCCTTTCAGCATTGATTGATTCGACAGCGAGCGTGAAGGCTGCCTGGATATCTTGGCCGCTTCGAATTATTGTTATTTGTAAGACCTACCTGAGTATAGTACGGTAGTTTGTTTAATGTTAATTATTTGTAAAACAAGTAAATAAACAAGTGTTTATAATGTTTTGAGACATACGTCTTTAATTAATAATAATAAAAACCGACAAGTGTTTAGTGTCAATATTAGACATAAGTTGAGATTTATTAAATCTCATCTATAAACAAATCAAACATCAGAAGTGGGATCGTTCTCAGAACAGTGTGATTGTGCTTAGTTCCTTTGTTGTTTCTTCGTAACAGTGTACATTCTGGTGATAGAAGATGGAGCAGTTGCTGTCCGAATTGGTCAAGGCTTTGAAGGCAAACAAATCATCCCCTGATCAAGTGGACCTTCCAATCTTTCATCCAGAGACAGATGAAGCAACAAAATGGCTTGAAAGGTGGAGAAGATTAAAACTGAATTAGCTTGGTCCGATGTGGAGATATTGAATCGACTGGGTCGGTTTATGATTAAAAGTGCACACAAATGGTTTGAAAATTGGAAACCTGAGGTAAGAGATTGGGGTACGTTTAAAAGAGAGTTTACTGACGCTTTTCCACCACGTCGTAATTTGGGTCGTTTGTTAAATGAAGCAGCTAGTTTTGATAGTAGTCATTGCAATACGTATGAGGCTTACGTTCATAAAAAGTCATCTTTATTGAAAAATTTACGAGTGTCTTGGCAAGAACCAGATCTTGTAGAAATAATTGTTCATGGCATTACAGAATCACAGGTTCGCGATGCCACGATGTCAAAAGATTGTAAAGCGATCTCTGAATTGCTTACATATCTAACTAATTTTACAAAAAGGGCACGAGACGATAATGACAGTAGCTCTGAAATAAATGCCTTGAAGAAACGAAAGTTTTTTATGTCGCCAAATAGTAATCGTAAAAATATTAAATGTCATGAATGTGGTAAATTAGGACATGTAAAAAGACAATGCCGTATGAAATATACACAATTTAAAAATTCAGTTAGGAATTAATCTGTTGCAGGTCCAAGTACTAGTAATCAAATCACGTGTTCCTTTTGTGTTAAAGAAGGTCATGCCGAAAAAGATTGCTTTACCAAACGAGCGATTGAACAAAGACGCAAAGTAAATTTTTGCATGGTAGGCAAAACCGCTCTACCCACCAGCGTTTATTTAGACGGTATAGAATTTCAAGGTCTTATTGATTCAGGCTCAGATGTATCATTAATCTCTGTTAAATATCGCTCTATGTTTATAAACAAAATTGAAAACTGTAATTCTACTATACGGGGAATTTCACCCGGTACTATAGAAGTGAAAGATCAATTTAAAACCAATGTAGAAATTACTGGCGTAAAAACCGAGTTAGTGTTTTTGATTGTGCCAGATCACATTTTAGATTTTGATGTTCTAATAGGATGCAACTTGTACCAAGATCCTGAATTAATTGCTGTTACTGATGTAACAGGAACAGTAATAAAGCGAAAACAAATTCCCGGTATACGCCGAGTATTTGAAGATGTGCCTTTAGGTGTTGAATATTGTGAGTGTATTGCGCCTCAAGAGCACGTAGAACAGATAAAGGCTTTGTTGGATCAGTTTAGCGATTATAAACAAAATTGAAAACTGTAATTCTACTATACGGGGAATTTCACCCGGTACTATAGAAGTGAAAGAACAATTTAAAACCAATGTAGAAATTACTGGCGTAAAAACCGAGTTAGTATTTTTGATTGTGCCAGATCACATTTTAGATTTTGATGTTCTAATAGGATGCAACTTGTACCAAGATCCTGAATTAATTGCTATTACTGATGTAACAGGAACAGTAATAAAGCGAAAACAAATTCCCGATATACGCCGAGTATTTGAAGATGTGCCTTTAGGTGTTGAATATTGTGAGTGTATTGCGCCTCAAGAGCACGTAGAACAGATAAAGGCTTTGTTGGATCAGTTTAGCGATTTAATAACAACCGGCTATAATGTTCCGGCAATTAAAACAGCGACATTAAGCATTCGACTTGTTGATAATGATATTGCCAACAGACCGCCACCTCGGTTATCGTTAATAGAGAGATCAGCAGTTAGGCAAATTGTTGAGGAATTGCTTACGAATAATATTATTAGAGAGAGTGAATCACCGTATGCGAGTCCGATACTTTTAGTACGGAAGAAAGAAGGGAATTATCGGTTGTGTGTTGATTACCGCGAATTAAATAGTCATACTATTAAGGATCGTTTTCCCTTACCACTAATTCAAGATCAAATAGATCGTTTGGGAAAAGGAAAATATTTTACGTCGTTAGATTTGGCGTCTGGATTCCACCAGATTCCTATAAGTACAGAGTCAATCGAGAAAACAGCATTTATAACTCCCGATGGTCACTATGACTATCTACGGATGCCGTTTGGTTTAGCCAATGGCCCGGCGGTTTTCTCTCGAGCATTAATGAAAGCGTTAGGTAACCTTAAAGACACTATAGCCCTAGTGTACCTGGACGATATTTTAATACCTTCAGAAACACCCAAAGAGGGAATAGAATCACTAAAATTAGTTCTTGAAGCTTTGCGAAATGCCGGATTCTCATTAAATGCTTCCAAATGTAAATATTTGCAGAGTAGTATAACATATTTAGGTCGTCAAATTTCTGCTGAAGGTATACGACCGGATCCCAGAAAAGTACAGGCTTTATTGCATTCACCTATACCTAAAACAATTAAACAAGTCAGACAATTTATGGGACTTGCAGGGTATTTTCGGAAGTACGTACCTAATTTTGCTTCGGTAACTTCCTGTATTACAAAATTAACAAAACAAAATGAATCGTTTTCTTGGGGAAAAGAGCAACAAGAAGCTCGTGATTACGTAATAAACCATTTAATATCAGAACCTTTATTAGTCGTTTTTGATCCTGAGTTTCCAACCGAATTGCATACCGATGCGAGTTCGTTAGATTACGGAAGAATTTTGTTACAAAAAAGAGATGGTCAAACTGGTGTAGTTGGTTATTTTAGCAAACGAACAACTTCAACAGAAGAAAAGTACCATTCGTATCAGTTAGAGACGTTGGCCATAGTTAATTGTTTAAAGCATTTCCGTGTATATCTGTTAGGAATTCACTTCACAATCGTCACCGATTGTAATGCTGTCAAATCAACAGCAAATAAAAAGTCACTGTTACCTCGCGTAGCTCGATGGTGGTCTTACATGCAGGATTTTAACTTCACTTTAGTATACCGTAAAGGAAGTTCATTGCCTCATGTAGATTTTCTAAGTAGAAACCCTCCAATAAATGTCCGACGTGTTGCTCACGATGATTGGCTGCGAATTGCACAAAAAGGTAACGCAGAAACACAAGACATGTTAGCTCTATTGAGGGAAGGAAAATTAGACTCTAATCAATATGCAAAAAAGAACGGGATGCTTTTGCATCAAGAAATTCAGGCAGATGGAAAAAAATATTGAGATGGTTTGTACCAAGGCAAAATCGCTTAGGTCTATTGCGAATTTTTCACGACGAGCAATGTCATATCGACCCTGAGAAAACTGTTGAAAGCATAAAACAGCATTTTTGGTTCCCGAGAATTCGAAATTTTATTAACCATTACATTAAACATTGTTTGGTGTGTGCAGTAAAGAAAACACGTACAGGACCACTGCAGGGTTATATTGGGCTTTTTCCTAAGCCTGATGAGCCTTTGCACACTGTACATGTTGATTGTCTGGGTCCATTAAACCAATCCATAGACGGCTATAAACATGTTTTAGTTTTAATCGATGCATTCACCAAGTACTGTTTATTGTTGCCACTGAAAACTATCACATCTAAAGAAACTAAAAGTCAATTACAACATTTCGTCTCACTTTTTGGAGCACCTAAGCTAATAGTAGCTGATGCAGGTTGAAATTTTCAAAATTTAGAGATCGCACAGTATCTTGATTCGTGGGGAGTAAGTTATCATTATGTAACGCCTAATGTACACCGTGGTAACGGGCAAGTAGAGAGATATATGCGAACTATTATGAACTTATTACGTATTGAGACCGATGTTAAGGCAGAATGGTCGAGCAGTTTATGGAAAATTCAACTCGTACTAAATACAACTTTTCAAAAGTCAATAAAAATGACTCCTTTGCAAGCCTTATTAGGCATAAAAGCTGCAACTCCTTTGATTCAATCTGAAGTTCGAAATTTGGCAGACGATATCAGACCCGTACGAAATATAAATGCAGACAGAGAAAAGGTAAGAAAAGCGTTGGAAACTAATACTCCAAATCTCGAAACACTCAATGCAAAACGACGAGACAATCGCCAGTTTAAAGTCGGCGATATTGTCTTAGTGCACAGAGATTCTACCATGCATAAAAGTAAAATTAATTACGAACATATGGGTCCGTATGAAATTGTTGGAATCACGCAGGAAGGGCGATATGAAATTCGACGATTGGGCAAAAACCTAATCACGAAGGCTGCCAAGGAACAGTTACGTAGTTGGCCTACCGAATGGTCAGTCGAAACTGACATGGAGTATTTGCTTTCCTTATTGGAAGCTGACGAAACCATGGCAGAGTGATAAATGTAAGTACCTAGACCCTGCTAGAGTTAAGTTAATGACGAATAAGAATGAGAATGAGAATGAATTAATAATGAGAGCAAAAGTTTGGGCTCGTCAGCGTCGCAGAACCTGACGGAATAGCAAAAGTGTGGGCTCGTCAGCGTCGCAGAACCTGACGGAATAGCAAAAGTTTGGACTCGTCAGCGTCGCAGAACCTGACGGAATAGCAAAAGTGTTTACAGATTAACAAAATTTACCTAGCTATGAATCTAATTATGTCAGCGACGCAGATCCTGGCGGAACAGTAGTAAAGTAAAGTTTTATCGTTGTAAAATTGTGTGATTGAAGTAAATTTAAATCAAACTACTTTAGTACTGGACTAAATATTTTTATTTAATTAGGCTAATGGCTTGATGATAAATTCCTTGTGGTAGGTCAGTTAAGTCTATGAACGAAATGAATGACCTTTGTTTAGATGGACAAAAATTAAATAAACATTAGCTGGTAAACTCGTGCTTGTATGCATAAAGCGAGTTTAAGAACAGAAACTGTGAAAGTTTAAAGTAAAATTAAGTTCAGCAATTACTTGAGAAATGTTTTAACGTTTTGATCACAGGATGTGTAGTCGTTGATCGTTTAGATTAAAACATTGTTGAAATTGAATGAATTGCTGTGTTATATTTATGATTTACAGATAATTGACCGTGGACGACTTCGAGAGCGAAGTTTCTGTCAGGAAGGCCGTGTTAGAAATATGAATAATATCGGCCTGGTGTTTAAAAACATTTTGGAGACGAAGTCGCGGAGCCGCCGCCTGTCAGCATTGATTGATTCGATAGCGAGCGTGAAGGCTGCATGGATATCTTGGCCGCTTCGAATTATTGTTATTTGTAAGACCTACCTGAGTATAGTACGGTAGTTTGTTTAATGTTATTATTTGTAAAACAAGTAAATAAACAAGTGTTTATAATGTTTTGAGACATACGTCTTTAATTAATAATAATAAAAACCGACAAGTGTTTAGTGTCAATATTAGACATAAGTTGAGATTTATTAAATCTCATCTATAAACAAATCAAACAATATAATATCATCTGACTGTACTCATTGACACACTGGTAAAACATCGCTCCACTTGAGTAGGTCTTATAATAATAAAGTGAACATTTAGCACAACATTTAGCCGAAAAAACGAAAATCACTTTAACCATGTATTGGATCTGGGTCAGTGGCGCAGCCAGGGGGGGGCCAGGGGGCCCGGGCCCCCCCAAGCCTTCTTCTATGAACAAAAAAATAAAGAAGCATAATCTCTATTAGTACAAAGCAGTACGAAAATTATCCCTTGAAATAAGCATTTTGTAATTAATGCCAATATTATCTAATAGAGGAATCTATACAGGTATATCCGATCGCATTTTCACGTACAAAACGCAAGTAAAATCACACTGCAGAATTGGAGGCATGTCAGATCTCATCTAACAATAATTGCATTGCGCATCACGTGATCATACGGAATGCCTAGCCCACTGTGACTTAACTGTGTAGGTGTGTAAGCGTAAGCAATTAGTTTGCTTTAAACACTGTATTGTGGTGTATTCGTGTCGTGTGTGGTGTGTCCCATTCGTTTAGCTTTCTGTTTTTAAGATATTGATTATAACCGACGCTGACGAACCGACATAAGGTATCAGAGGTAGGTTAGTTAGTTTGTAGTAACTAACAAGAACAAGTAATGTAAAGTCCTAAAGTCCTCATTTATTTTATTGTATTATTTTTGTTTTGTTTTACAGAGATGGAAAACCACCGTTCAATTAAACATAAGGGCAGTCCGAATATTTTACTAAATTTTTTAAAGAAACGAAAACCAAATGAGGAAAACAAAGAGTGTGTGACTGAACACCAGAATACGCAACAAATTTGTGTAGCAGAGAATACACAAGTACAAGTGGCTATGATCAATGAATCATACGATATAGCTAATTTTGTTTGCCAGTTTATAGAAAGTGATGAACAAAAAATTCATATAATAGCCAATATATGGGTACCCAATGATAATTTTGTATTTCCTCTAGATCACCATGAAAAACATAGACGTAAATTTAATTATTCTTGGCTAAGAAAATTTTCATGGCTTGCTTATTCAAAAAAGCTTGACGGCGCCTTCTGCAAATACTGCGTTTTGTTCGCAAGTCAGTTCGCCGGACAAAGTAGTAGTCAAAGCTTAGGGAGTTTATGCAATGATCCTTTTAGGACATGGAAAAACGCAATGGAAAAATTTGCACATCATGAATCGGCAAATTATCACAAGTTTTCTGTTCTGCGTGCTGATAACCTTCAGAAAAATCTGAAAAACCAAACATCTATAAATCAGCTTTTGGATGCTGCATCAATTGAAATCGCTGAAAACAATCGCAAGAAATTGGTGCCTATAATAAAAACAGTGATATTTTGCGGAAGAACGGGGATTCCCTTAAGAGGCCACAGAGATTCCGGGACTCTGGACCTTTACGCTGACTTTAGTGAAAGTTTAAATTGGAGCGGACGAGAAGGCAACTTTAAAAATTTGCTAAAATTTAGACTCGATGCGGGTGACCAAATTCTAAAAGAACATTTGGAAACAGCAGGTGCAAATGCAACTTACTTAAGCTGGGACATACAAAACCAAATTATAAAAGCATGCAATTATATTATTTTGAAAAAAATTGTAGCTGAGGTGAATTCAGCAAAAGCATTTGTTGTGTTGGCGGACGAAACTGCAGACATTTCAAACAAAGAGCAATTAACTTTGTGCGTAAGATACGTTTACAACGATACAATTTGCGAAAATTTTCTACAGTTTATAGAAATAACAAGTACGACTGGTGCAGCATTAGCGTCAAGCATTCTGGAATCTTTGGAGAAATTTGGAATAAACCTAAAGTACCTTTGTGGTCAAGGATATGATGGTGCCGCGGCAATGTCCGCCACATAAAAGGTGTGCAAACACTAATTTCAGAAAAATTCCCAGCCGCTACGTATGTGCATTGTGTATTTTACAATCTAAACCTTTGTTTATCAAGCTCATCCACTGTTCCTGAAATCCGTAACTGTTTAGGTGTAATAGAAAAATGCTATACATTTTTTAACACGCCAAAGCGAGGGAATGTGTTAGCTGACAAAATAGAAATATTGTTACCCGAGACAAAGAAGCATGGACTTAAGAAATTGTGCCCAACCCGTTGGGTGGAGAGGCACGATTCGGTCATGGTGATGGAAGAATTATACAGACCTGTCTGTGAAAGTTTAGAAGAGATTGAGACCTGGGCAGATCGTGATACCTCCTCTGGGGCCAGCTCTTTACTTACCACTTTAAGAACACCTAAATTTGTATTATCCTTGTTTTGTCTAAAAACAGTCTATGCACTCACCTTGCCTCTGAGCAAGCTTTTACAAACAAAGAATTTAGATTTATGCGCTGCTCTTGAGTTAGCTGCGACGGTTACCGGGCGGGTGAAGGCTATAAGACGCGACGCTGAAAACCAGTTCGTAAATATTTTTAAGCAGACAGAAGACGTCCTCAACGAACATGATATTCAAATCAAAATACCAAGATTAGCTGCTGGACGAAGCCAAAGATTAGTTATTCCAACGACTTCAGCAATTGATTATTTCAGGGCAACGATTTTTATTCCCTTTTTAGACTCTTTGATTTCCAATCTGGAAGACAGATTTTTAAAGCACAGAGAAATTATTAAGCTTTTTAGGGTATTGTTTCCTTCGCCCGCTTCCAAAAGTAAAGAACAGGATGTTCAGTCATTTCTGAAGCTGCACAATGTATATGCTAATAACGATTTTTTCGAAACATTCAGCAACGAAAGCATTTTGAAAGGAGAATTTGAATTATGGAATAAAAAATATTCTGTTGCAGCAGATTCAACTCCTTCTAATGCGGTTCAGCTTTATATTGATTGCAACGAGACTATATATCCCAATATAAAAAGACTATTACAAATTTTCATAACTTTACCAGTTACAACAAGCACAGCCGAAAGATCATTTTCTAGTCTGAAATATTTAAATCATACCTTAGAAGTACAACTGGACAGATTAGATTAAACGGACTGGCACTACTATATGTAAATGAAAATATACATCTGTCCTGTGAGGAAGTTCTTAATGAACTAGCCAAACGAAGACGAAGATTAGGACTTTTAATTTAGCAGTCTACCTTGTAGTTATAATATAACTGTTATATTATATTTCAAGAACTAAGTACTATATATTGTTCAATTTTTTATTATGTTTTGGAAAATATTTTATTTTATTACTTCTATTATATTTTTTATTACTGTTCATTGTTCTGTTTTTTATTTTTAATAAATTCATGATATTGGTATTTATTTATTATTTATGAATGAGGTAACATAATATTTTCCAACCATTTGCTGAAAAGTTTTCCTCGTCCTCTGGGAAGATCGATTCTATTGGCCCCCCCCAAATGAATTTTCTGGCTGCGCCACTGATCTGGGTAGTTCCTGCTGTGCTACCCGGGCAGTACCGAATTTGAACCAGCGGTTGTTTGGAAAAGACCGAAATGCTTGCGCTACAAAAACGCCTGTGTCGCGATATTGACAACTATATTGAGATCGTTTTGGTTTAACAGAATTAGAATTAAGGTTGCTTTTAAATGGAACAGATGTAATTGTTGATTTAAAAGATTTATACATAATTGATTTGGTCTAGAATAAATTTAGTTTTGGGTTACTTGTGGCCTTTGTAAGCTATTATATTTCGGTGTTCAGTTCTCTATATCATTTCAGTACACTTTGTAGTACATGTTATCTCCTACTACCGCGCATAAGGTTTAAAGTAGAAAATTTCCTTCTCTGCCCCCCGCTTCTCTCACCCACCGGCGTGGTCTCTGGCTGACTGATCCATTGTGTTTTTTGTGCGCCGTGCGTAAGGTTGTGGCTCGCAGATTGCAGAAGCTGGATAACGTATTTCGTTGGAAAAACAAAACAGTAAGTAAATTGGAGTAATTTATTTTATATTTATTACCTTTTGTAGTAGTTTAGGTTATTTTAGAATGGGAAAATCAAAGAAAAGGAGGAGGGAGAGGAGTTCATCTTCGTCTAGCAGTAACAACTCTAGGAGTCGGGTAGATTCCACAAAAAAACTGACTAGACGACTAAAAAGATTGGCGAGAAGTGAGCGTTCTCGTTCACATTCTAGGCCTCGTAGTATTCCAAATCGACCGCCTGTAGCGACGATAAGGGAATGTCGATCTCCGTCTCCGAGTGCATCGGTACGAAGGTCACCGGCGCCGAGTGTATTGGCGTCCGTAGTTGATCTCGGCATTGATAACTATACCGATTATGCGTGCAGCGTTTTTGGTGATCAAAATGCTGACGAGTTAATAATACATAATGACGAAACTCTACCGGAGGATATTTTAGATATTCTGGGAAGCAACCCAGAAAAAATAAAGGAAACAATTTTTCATTACATGAGGCGTTAGTCCCTCGTTGGAAGCATATTCTATTACAGGGTTTGCCAAAAGAGGGGGCCACAGACCTTCTTAATAAATATGAAATTCCACATAATTTATTAAATTTAAATCTCCCTAAATTAAATCCGGAACTCCCACCCATTTTAGATAAGCAGAGTATAGCGAGAGACGCATCTAATGTCGAGGTGCAAAATCAATTAGGCAAAGCTATTTGCGCCCTGGGTAAGGGCCTAACTCCTAACTTAAATCCGGAACTCCCACCCATTTTAGATAAGCAGAGTATAGCGAGAGACGCATCTAATGTCGAGGTGCAAAATCAATTAGGCAAAGCTATTTGCGCCCTGGGTAAGGGCCTAAATATAATTCTCACAAATGTGGAGAATGTCCCGGCGGATGTAAAAACAATTTGTTATTACAGCTCAGCGATTCCGGAAAAATTCTGACTAACTTAGTACACCGTCTATCGGTAACACCAAGAAATTTGATTGTCCCTTTTTTAAATCAGGAGTGAAAAATCAAGTTGAAAAATGTCCGCCTACTGATTTGCTATTCGGACCCGACCTTAGCGAAAAAATAAAAGCTGCTAAGAATTTGGAAAATGTCGGTAAAGACTTAAAAACACCAAAGCCTGCTGCTCACTCTGCGATCAAAAGACCGACTAAGTGGGTAGGTAATATTAACCAGAAAACAACAGGGGGGCCGTCGGCGTTAAACTACCAGCGCCCAGCTTGTCGCTCGGGCGAGACGAGATTTTTCAAGGGCCAGCCCGCGAAGGAAGCTCGTTGGGAGTATCACAAAAGCAGTCACAAGGACAAGTGCCGGAGAAGGGATTAACTTTGATAAGTAATTGTAAAAAATACGCAGGCCGACTACAGTACTGTTATAAACAGTGGGAACAGGCCACTGCTAATTCGATAATTTTGAGTTGGATACAAGGGTACTAATTGCCTTTCTGGATGTGCCGAAACAAACAGTACCTCCTAAATTAACAACCTCTTCAGAGGATAAACAATTATTAGAAGAAATAACTAAACCCCTTAAAATTGGTGCAATAGAGACGTGTAGTCATTTGCCAGATCAGTGCTTATCTAAAATATTCCTCGCCGATAAAGCGAACGGCAAGAAAGATTTTATTTTAAATTTGTAACGACTAAATGATTACATAAATGCACCCCATTTTAAAATAGAGGATGCGAGGACCGCTATGCGTCTCATTAATAAACATTCTTATCTTGCAACTATTGACCTTAAGGATGTATATTTCGTGCTTCCGGTACATAGGGACTTTAGAAAATACTTGCGATTTTCTTTTGACAACAACTTATTTGCATTCACTTGCCTTCCTTTTGGTTTGGCTTCGGCCCCGTATACTTTCACTAAATTAATGAAACCGGTGATTAAGAATTTGCGCTCCAAGGGCGTGTCATGCGTAAACTACTTGGACGATTTTTTATTAATCGGTAGTTCAAGAGATGAATGTTTACATGCATTAAAACTAACAATTGCCTTGTTAGAATCTCTAGGTTTTGTCATGAATTACGAAAAGAGTGTGATTATCACCTGGCAGAAAATGTAAATTCCTAGGTTTTGTTTTTAATTCTGCTACAATGTCAATAGAACTCCCGACAGATAAATGTGAAAAAATTTTAAAATTTGTTAATTAAGTACCTTTTAAACAATAATTCTTGTAGAATTAAAGAATTCGCTAAGTTCATATAGGTATCATTACGGCGGCCTGTCCTGCTGTCAAATATGGGTGGGGATACACCAAATTATTTGAGCGTAGAAAAATCGTAGCTTTAAATAAGAACAAAGGAAATTATAATGCGAAAATGGTGATAACGGAGGAGCTTATTCCAGATTTGCATTGGTGGTGTCAAATCAACAAGAAAGCACAAAATGATTTGAGGAGAGATGAATTTCATTTGGAAATTTATACAGATACTAGCTTGTCCGGCTGGGGGGCATTTTGCGACGGCGAAAGTACATATGGGTGGTGGAACCCAGAAGAAAGTCATAAACATATAAATATTCTAGGACTCAAGGCTATCCTCTACGGATTGCAATGTTTTACCAGAGACTTAAAAATTATTAATGTTATAATACGAACTGATAATACCACGGCCCTAGCATGCGTAAACAAAATGGGTAGCGTTCAATTCCCAAACCTAATTAGTTTAGCAAGAACCATCTGGGCTTGGTGCGAACGAAAAACCATATGGCTTTTGGCATCCTATATAGCTTCTCGCGAAAACCGCGAGGCAGACAAGGCGTCTAGGGCTCTGCTGCCAGAAACCGAATGGTCCCTGAACCAAGAAAGTTTTAATAAGATCATAAGCACTTTTGGGATCCCCGAAATTGACTTATTTGCGTCAATAAATAATGCTAAATGTGAAAAATACATTTCGTGGCGGAAGGACCCAGGCGTTGTAGCAATTGATGCATTGTCAGTGAACTGGGCTATATATTTCTTTTACGCCTTCCCACCATTTTCTATGATATTAAAGGTACTTCAAAAAATCCGCAATGATCTGGCAACTGGTATCCTGGTAGTACCACTTTGGCAGGGGCAGCCCTGGTACCCACTATTCGTAAATTTAATAGTAAGTGAACCTCTATTACTTCATCCTAAACAATATCTTCTCCTTTCGCCTTACAGCAAGGAGGACCACTCTCTATCGACAAGTCTTACCCTGGTAGCCGCAATATTATCAGGAACGCCTATCAGGAAGGCTGACTGGCCTTCTGGCCAGTCAGCCAGAGACCACACCGGAGAGAGAAGCGGGGGACAGAGAAGGAAATTTTCTACTTTAAACCTTGTGCGCGGTAGTAGGAGATAACACGTACTACAAAGTGTACTGAAATGATATATTTCGACTGAACAACACCTCATATAATTACGATCGAACTTCAGGTAAGTTCATTTGATCGATTAATTCTACGGCACTGGTAGCTGGTGGCGTTATCGCGAGCTAAGCAGTTTTCGTTAAAACAATAATCGTTACTTATGTGAAAGGAAATATGTATGTTACGATTGTATAATTTATTCATTCAATGTAACTTTAGTTGGGTGCGTCTTTTCTTTAATATCTCTTAATTATCAACAAACTTTTTTACAAATCAGATAGATCAGTAGTAGGATAGTGAGCTCAGTGCCCTGCACGGCCGCTGTGTTGTGGCTGTAATTAATGTGTTTGTGTAACTAACTAGTAAAATATTGTTTCGCTTGTTCGCAGTGGACCTCCAGTAAGTACTCTTTTTGTTAATGCATAGGAACAGATCTTGCCTTTGACGTATGGGTTCGTCGAGTAGATGACTTGGCGAAAACGTATCAATGAGACAATTTGACAACATTAAGGCTAGCGTCAAATCGTTTAGTTGGAATGGCCAGGAGGTGATATGACTCTCAAGACCAGTTGACAGTCGATTGGACTTATATAAAAAAGAAGCTAATCAAACAATTTTCAAAACCATTACCATTTGCGAAACTGTTGAAAGAAGTGGCTCTTTACGAGACTCACAAAGGGCAAGACTTGAGTGAATACTGCTTTAACAAATTAGATAAACTAAAAGCACACACATTACATGTTTTTTTTTTTTGAAATGGGTAAACGAAAGTCAAAACATGTAGCGAAAAGTGCGTGAAAAGTGTGTGAACAGTCTAGAAGCAGTTCGTCGAGTAGCAGTTCGTCGATTAGTAGTTCGTCCAGTAGCAGTTCGTTGAGTGCAAACGAAAAGTCTGAGTTGAAAAGACGTTTAAATCTCCTTCAAAAAGAAATTGACAATATAAAAAATAAGTCGCATACTTCCGTGTCTTCAAACGACGAGTTTTTGATACCAGAATACGATCCTTCAAAAGATGATATGGTAGTTGAAAGGTGGATGATACAAAAAGTGGATGGTTTAGCAGAACGATGCAAGTGGAGTGAAGATCGCATTGTGCGTGTAATTGTCAGTCGATTTAAGTGAAATGCTCGTCAATGGTACTACGAACAAACGAAAAACGACATTTCCTGGTATGAAATGAGGACAAGCATGCTGGAACATTTTCGTAAGTCTGTTCCATTTAGTAAATTACTCAAAGAAACTTCCAATTACGAGGCAAGACCTGGCCAACATTTAGGCGATTATTGTTTTCAAAAGTTAGCTCGATTAAGGGCTTTAAATGTGCAAATTCCTAGTGAACATCTAATAGATGCTGTAATTGGAGGTATTCCTGATGAATCTATTTCTCGCACATTTAAATGAACTAGGAAAAATGCCGATTCAAGAAAGTATAACAAGCAAAACGATCCGATTTTAACTACCTCAAAACCAGAGCCGTCTAGTAAACATTTTTCTAAACGAAACACAAACCCAACTGTTGCATACTGTTATAATTGTGGACTAGCAGGACATTTTGCATGAGATTGTCGAAAACCTCGTCAAGAATGTATAATTTGTAAAAAGTTAGGTTACACAAGTAATAAGTGTCCTTCAGTTATTAAATCTTCAAATGTCAATCAAATATCTTTCGCATAATGGAAGCTATCGCAACGATCGAAGCTACAGTTGTCGCCGATCAGTATATTACTTATGATTTGATAGTAGGAAGAGACTATTTGGACCAAAAACAAATTTTATTAATTGATAAAGAAAGTTCGGTTATTTTACGAACACTCCACGTATTATACGATGTTACCATAAATGTTATTGATACTTATGCTGACAATGTGGTTAAACTAGAAGATGTAGTATTTGGTGACGTTTCCAATGTTATTAAAACAAAATGTATTAAAGTGCTGAACGAATTTTCGGATTGTATTTCGTCGTCAATAAATAGTCTTGGAAAAACGAACACAGTTTTTATGGAAATAAAAACTGTATCAGAACTGTTAGAAAATAACATTATTAGAGTATCTGTACATCTTTTCCTAAAAAAAATAATAAGAATAAGCATTTCTTATTCAATTTTTATTTTCAGGTATCTCGCGACTGGTTGCTCAATTACTGATCTACATTATACCTACAGAGTTGGAGTATCAACTGCAAGTGAAGTAATACAAGAAACATGTCAACAAATTTGGGCAGTTATGAAAGAACAGTGCATACCAATTCCCACAAGAAAAAAATGGTTAGAAATTGCAGATGGTTTGCTAAAGAATGGAAATTTTCCCCATTGTCTTGGTGCTTAGACGGCAAACATATTCGAGTTGTAAAGCCACAACATAGTGAATCTTTATACTACAGTTATAAACATTATTTTTCAATACAATTTCTGGCTATGTGTGACTCCAATTACCGTTTCACATATGTAGATGTTGGGGATTATCGCAAAAGCAGTGATTCCAGCACTTTCAAAAATTCAAATTTTTATAACAAATTAAGCAATGACAAGCTAGCCATCCCAGATCCAGATTTTTTACCAGGTAGAAACGAAATCAAAATTCCATATAATTGGTGATGAAGCATTTGGACTATCTTTTCATGTAATGCGCCCATACGGCGGAAAAATGTTGTCACTAACAAAAAGGATCCATAATTATCCCGGGCAAGGAGATACATTGAATTTACTTTGGGGATTTTATCCAACTAATGGAGAATATTCCACAGACCACTCAATGTGTCAATAGAATTTGCAGAGGATATAGTAAAAGCTTGCACTGTACTACACAATATCGTACGTGTACGAGACGGATACAGACACGAAGATACCTTGTCCTACGAAGGACTCTATGATAATGTTAATGGGATTATATCGAACAGTGCAAGGTCAGATAATGCTATTCGAGACTATTTTGCTGATTATTTCATGAATACGAATGTTTTGCCGTGGCAAAATTTTTATGCTTGACATGCATATAAGAAATAAATCTGTAATTACATTAATATAATAAATACTTACCATATTCATTCTGCTGCACTGATGTCAGTTCATCATAGTTTGGATGCATATCTTTACTGACTTCCACCCAGCACTGCTGTGTTTTATTTCTATCTGAATAATCTTGCGTAAATACCTAACCTCATTTGTGTAAATACCTATGTGCCTTTATTTTAAGTTGTAGAGTAGAAAATTGAATTTTAAGATATTAAGTATAGCTAAGGACTTAGAAAGAATCGGAGGCAAATTATTGAACCGGATTTCGTGGTGTGCACGGGAGTTTTTCGATAATTTAGATTCTTGGAAACATTAATCCTTTCCGTTGTACTTTGTGTTGTACGAACATTTATTACGTTGTAAATAGCTTGTTTATACGTTGGTAAAAGGGGTGAGATATTGTATTAAAGGTTGTACATAGAAAATAGGTACGGCTTTTTTTATTTATCGAACGACGTGCCGCTAAGACGGGTAGTTTTAGAGACGCGACATATTAAGTGGCGACCGTGACAGGACTGTGTCTCACCTTCTTTTTACCTTTTGGTTCGAAAACAAGTTCGCCTAATAAGTGAAGGATTATTACGCTTTAGTGACTAGTGCAATACTCAATGAACTTTGTGAGAATGTAACTGTACTGTAACTATAAACTGTAATGTGGACATTACATTTATAAAAGACAAAGATGGTCAGAAAATTTGTAATAAATTAGAAATGGCCAATAAATTTTGTACATATTATTTCACTAGCATAGGTAACTCTAGCAAATAAAATTCCAAACCAAACAAAACATAAAATAGGTATTAAATTACATAATTCAATATATTTATCACAGACGAACGCGCAAGAGGTAACGCAAGTCATAAATGAAATGAAAACTAAGAAAGCTCCAGGTATTGACAATCTGAGAACTGAAACTTTAAAAAAATATTGTGAAATATATTGCAAGACCTATTGTATTTATTATAAATAATTCTATCGAAAATGGTATTTTTCCTAGTGCATTTAAAATAGCTGTTATCAAACCACTGTATAAATCTGGAGACAAATCACAGGTTTGCAATTATAGACCAATATCACTCTTATCAAGTTTGAGTAAAATATTTGCAAAAATTTAAAAAAATAGGTTACTGAGTTTTGTAGATAAATATAGCTTAATATCTGCAAAGCAGTATGGTTTTAGGCAGGGCAAGTCAACGCAAGATGCAATAGAAGATCTTGTAAGCAAGATTTATAAAACTATTGGCAGTAGTGAACCAGCTTTGTGTGTGTTTGTTGACTTGGCCAAAGCTTTTGACACTGTGTCACATGAGTGTCTTCTGGAAACTTTAGAAAATGTAGGATTTCGTGGTAGTACATATGAGATTTTAAGGAGTTACTTATGTAATAGGAAGCAGTATGTACAAATTGGCAACATACTAAGTGCGGAACAGACGATTTCTTGTGGTATCCCACAAGGAACGGTTCTAGGACCTCTACTGTTTTCCCTCTATGTAAATGACATTTTTAGTATACAGTTATCTGGTGAAGTAATTAGCTTTACAGATGACACAGTCGTTTTCTACAAAGATTATGACTTGAATTCTGAAACAAAAGGTGAAATCAAACTGTGGAAGTAATACATTTTTTGATAGTAAGTTACTCACCATCAATGAAAAAAAAACACTTTCTTCCATTTACCTCATTGACTAATAACATTCCTGACTATTATGTTTGATAACACCTTTTATGTTGATAAGCACAATGGAGGTGTAATGGAACTTACATCTGTAAATAATATAAAATATCTAGGTATAATAATTGAATGATAATTGAAATGGGATAAGCATGTGAATAACTTGAAAAAAAATTACGATGTTTGGTTGACAAGTTTAAATATTTTAAAAAATTTATTAATATCAAGGATTTAATGATAATGTACTATGCTCTCGTCCAGTCCCACCTTACATACGGGATCGTTGCTTGGGGTGGAGCGGCCAACTGTTACATAACAAAAATATAAGTTTTACAAAAATGGATTTTAAAAATAATATCCAGTAAGTGTCGCAACTACCCGAGTGATGGTCTCTACAGTGAGATGAAAGTGTTCGATATCAGGCAACTTTTCTGTCAAAATGTTCTAATAGATTTATTTAGAAATCTAAATCTACATTATCTGATATTGACAAATCTAATTATACTGATATTGAGCATACTTACACAACAGGTAATAAAGACAATTCACTTAGACGTCCAGCAGCTATGAAAATGATTGGCCAACGAAGTCACTATTACATTGGCTCGCTAATTATTAATATTCTCCCACCTGAAATCAAAACATTGAATTCATTAAGATTATTTAAACGAAAAGTTAAGTACCGTAACATGGGGTGAAATTGATTTTACGGGGTGACTTTGAGACTTAGTGGAATTTTTATTTGAAATTCAAAATACGCGGCAAATATTATCCGAGAACATCCGCGCCACTTTTCGTTAGTATTACGAACTCTATGGATGGCTGTGTAACCATTTGTTTTAGGTAAGTGTTATTGGTTGTATTTTTATGATTTTTTCAGTTGAAGTAGTACATTTTGCAAGAAATTTAACCCTGAATAAATCCTAATATTTTTGTTTCAATTGTGATTAGACCAATGCTGTTTTATATTAATAATATACTTCATAGTTCTTCTAACCTCACTTTGTGCTGTCACTTTGATAGCTGTTTCGGGGTGAAATTGATATACCTATCAATTTCACCCCACGAAATCAATGTAACCCTCAGAAAAATAAAAGAACTACCTACTTATTTTGAACCGTATTTTTATGTATACTATTACATATTTCAGATCGACACGATGGGACGCATATACAAAAAAAAAATTGGTGGGCGTAATTATAGGAATTATCTACCGGAAAAATTGGAAGAGGTTCTAGCGAAGGTAGCTGACCAAGGATGGTCCATCAGTAAAGCCTCCAGAACATACGGAATTGCCTATGGAACAATATATAACAGATATAAAGGCTTGCACGGGGGCAAGCCCGGAGGACAAGTGGTTTTCACCAAAGCTGAAGAAGAAACCATAGTGCAGACAGCAATCACCTGTGGAGAATGGGGATTTCCCCTCAGCATCGAGGATTTACAGATGGTGACCAAGGCGTATTTAGATCGAGAGGGCCGTACTGTTTCTAAATTCAAAAACAACACTCCTGGGCGAGACTGGGTTTACTCTATTTTACAAAGGCACCGGGATAAACTCACTCAGCGTTTAGCTTCGAATATTAAACGTAATCGTGCTGCAGTGTCCAGAGAAACTATCGATGAGTATTTCACAAATCTGGAAGCTACCGTTGCCGATGTACCAGCAGCCAACGTCTATAACTATGACGAGACTAATATGTCCGACGATCCTGGAAAAAAACGCTTTTTGTACAAGAGGGGTAAAAAATATCCAGAGAATGTGATCAACCACAGCAAATCGGCAATATCGGTAATGTTCTGCGGCTCTGCTTCGGGCGTAATGTTACCCCCTTACGTGATTTATAAGTCCGAACACATGTGGGATCGATGGACAGAAAATGGGCCCAAGGGACACCCATGTTGTTCAGACAGATGTTGTAGCAATGGATCCCGTTACAACAAAACAAAAAGTGGATGGATAGATGCCAACTGTTTCACGGATTGGTTTAAAAGCTCTTTTCTGCCTCATGCATCACGTCTTCCCGGTAAAAAAGTTCTGGTAGGTGACAATTTGAGCTCTCATTTTACCGATGAAGTCTTGGAACTTTGCAGACATAACAACATTGCATTCGTCTGCCTACCGCCTAATTCTACGCATATTACACAACCACTCGATGTGTGTTTCTTTCGGCCCCTGAAAACGGCCTGGCGGTCTGAATTACTCCAATGGAAAATGAAGAATCCTAAATTATCAACTCTAAGGAAAGAAGAATTCCCCATGTTGCTCAAAAACACGTTGATGCACATGAACAACGAAAACAATGATGCTGTGAATCGAAATCTTGTAAGTGGCTTTGAAGCCACGGGAATATATCCTTTCAATAGAGACAGAGTTTTAAATAAAATTCCGCATAATCCTAACAGCCCTACACAACAACAATTTCAAAATAATTACCATAATTCTTTGATAACTTTTCTACAGGAGAAGCGTTATGCCAATTCCCCGTCTCGAGGGGCATCCAGGAAAAAAAGCCGCTTAAGCGTTGTGGCAGGCAAAAGTGTGACTTGCGAGGGGCCGTCAGATGATGAATCAAATGCGTCATTTCAAGTTTCAGAACCAGAATCAGATGTACCGGATGTAGATAATCAAGAAAATGAACTTGAAGTTCATAAGGAGGTGGAATACGTGGCACCAGATGTAGCAAATATTACGTCAGGAGATTTTATTCTGGTCCGGGTAATTTCCGGGAAAAGGAAGTCTGTATCTTATCGATATGCAGCAATTGTTGAAGAAGTGCTACCAGATATCGAATATTACTTACAAGGTTTGAAATCTATGGACACTGCCAAAAGGACTTTCAAAGAAGTTGAAACTGATATGTTCACAGCAGACGTCAATGACATTCTGGCAGTATTGCCAAAACCATTGGTCAATCTTAAAAAGGTTGCAAGCAGAAGTAAACATTATATATTTACAAATACCGTTGACGTTTTTGAAAATTAAGTAGGTACATACCCAGTAGGGTATTTATTTGTTAACTTGTTTAGTTTGCATAGCAGACAAATTTTACTTTATCTTTGCCTTTACCAAAGAAGTTTTATGTTTATGTTTGCGAGATACTGTTTTATATTTTTGCACCTATATTTACTTGTACCTATGTAAATACCTACTCAGTAGGCATAAGAGAAGTTTTTTATTTTTATAAATACATATGTATTTGTTCTTTTATAGTTCGAATTTATCATTTTATACCCAGAATCCAGTCTATCCGTAGTACCAACAATAATATAAAATCACAGACAAATACTTGTGTGGGTGACTTTGATAAGACATTGTAGGTAACATACTATCAAAGTCACCCCCATGAAGGATGAATTTGTAAAAAAAATAAAATGAAACGGCTTGGCAGAATTTTATGTGGGTGAATTTGATAACTTATACTTAAGTAACATTCATGAATATGCGTTTTAAAACGGGTTATCAAAGTCGCCCCAATTGCAGTATAGCTTTGATAAGGCATTAAATATATTTTTTTTCGAAAATGAAGAAGTTTACGTAAGTAAAACATTATGAAATGGTTTCAGGGCGATAGCTACTATAACCTGGATTTTTTTGCATTTCTATTTTGTTGATAGTGATGAAGAAATCATATAAAATATTTTTAAAACTATCAATGTCACCCCATGTTACGGTATTGGATAATTAAGTAGCCACGAATTTTTGTTCATAATATAATTGAAACAAATAAATGAAATTACTCTAGAATCTATGCACAATAATCTATAATCTGAAAAACTATAATCTGTTTGTTATAATATACTTACCAACTTAAAACTGTTTTCTTCATTAAACACTCACAATCTAAATCACAGTCTCACATGTCTCAGTTTTTTTTTCTCTTGTTTTTTATGTGTGTAACATTGTATGTATTACTACAAAAAATTATGTAATACCTCCGCCCAAGGGCCCTACTAGATCCTTTTGCAGGTTTTCTCAATTATTGCTATTTATTGTACAAAATGTAATTATTATTTTGAAATTATGATTAATAAACAATATTATTATTATTATTATTATTATTATTATTATTATTATTAGAACAAACGTAGACGGTTTGTTATTGTTTCTTAATATAAATATGGATCAACGAAAGAAACATCGCAAAGTGCTTCTCGCGTCATTTACGAAGGTAGCTGATGAGCTTGAGAGTTGGTTGCTAATCCTGGGCTGGAGCGACGGTTAGTTCAGATATCTTTGGACATTCTGCAGCAAAACTTTGATAACCTCAAGCAAGTAGATGATGAAATTTGCAATGCGAGGTGTATGTGCGCGAGTTGTTAAGGTTAATTATAAGTAACGGTACGTCTGGCAGTAAAATCGAGCTCTCATTGCTGATAAAATAGAGACACAACTACGTGCGTTAGAAACACTCGGTATAACGTCTGATAAATACGCGGCTATGTTATTCCCACTAATTTAATTGTGTTTCCCACCTGATCTTCTTCGCATTTGGCAACGTGCATCCGGTATGGATATCAGCGAGGGTAAAAGAGAATCTAGTTTAGAAAACCGTCTTAAAAGTCTCATGTTATTAAAAAATGAAGTCGAAAATGAGCAGCATGTATCTTTAGCTGTAGAAGGTTTTGGTTTTGCACAAAATAGGTTGAATACAAATAAAGAATTTGTTAGGAATAAAAATGTAAGTGGTGACAAGGGAAGACATTCTAGTCCCATACCTACTGCCACGGGTTTACCAAACAATATAAGTGAACCGAGATGTGTGTTTTGTAATAACAATTCTCATGAGAGCGCCAAGTGTTTCAAGCCACAAAAATTCACCTATGAACGGAAGCATAATATTTTAGGCGATATAGGTGCTTGTTTTCGGTGTCCAAAAATCGGGCATATTGGGCGAAGATGTCGCATTAAAATAAAATGTGTTATTTGCGGTAAATCACATGTAGAAATAATGTGTCCAGGTATTTTGGAGCAAGAGACACAAAGTAAACCCTCTAATGATAGTAGTAGTTCCAAGGCAGGGCCAAGTCAAGCTTTAGCAAATAGCACTAATACTCAGGTATTTTTGCAAACGCTGCGCATACAGTTAGATGGTATAGGGTGCTCAAGAATGGTGCGCGCTTTGATAGACACAGGTTCGCAGAAGTCGTACGTTCTAAAATCTACAGCGGGCAGTTTAAGTTATAGACCCAAACGAAATATTAATTTAATGCATGGTTTATTTGGAGGAACTCAGATGCTACGGCAACATAATTGTTATGATATTCACTTAAGACATAATAGCTATAGTTGCACCTTTGAAGCTCTGGATCAGGATGTTATTTGCACCGCTGTTCCGCCTGTTTTTAATGGAGTTTGGTGGCAAGAACTAAGACGGCTAGATGGCACACTCTCCGATACGTCAAGTGAAGTACCTATAGAGGTGTTAATTGGATCAGATGTTGCAGGAAAGCTGTACACGGGAAGAAGACATATTTTGCCATGCGGGTTGGTGGCGATTAAAACATTATTAGGTTGGTCATTAATGGGAAAAATACCTCAGGAATCAACCAGTACCGGCACCATGACAGCCTTGTCTCTCTTTGTTAATGACCCATCGTTGGCAAACCTGTGGGAGCTGGAGACCCTAGGCATTACAGATCCCTCGCAGCAAAATACACGTGAAGTTTTGTTTATTGTGACCTTGCTATAGGACACTTAGGAGTAGCAAATACAAAAGTGCGCATGGCACTCCGTTATTACTGGCCAGGAATGTTTCGTGAAATAGCAAAATTTGTAGGAAATTGTATGCATTGTCACCAGAAACTGTCCTTGCCTCCAACTCCCAAGAACGCCCGTCGCCGAAAACCGAAACCCTCCGTTAACCATCAACACTGGAAAACTATTAGTACCAGTTTGGTAGGTCCCCTACCCACTTCCTCTAATGCAAACCATTTTCTGGCAGTTTTCCAAGACTGTGTTTCAAAAAGGGTTCAGTTAAGCCCGTTGCGTAGTGCAACAGCACGAAATGTCACCCAAGCTCTGTATGAAGATATCATATGTCGCTTTGGTTGTCCCAGGGAAATCATAAGTGACAATGGTACGCAATATTATGACAGCCGTTTGTTCCGGACACTCTTACAGAACTTTGGGATACAACACCGTTTTACACCGCCTTATACTCCCCAAGCTAACCCTGGGGAGAAAGCTAACCGCACAATTAAAACTATGATAGCCCAATATTGTAACCAGGACCACCGTTTGTGGGATGACCACCTACCGGATTTTCAGTTTGCTGTCAACACTGCTCAACAGGAATCCACCGGATTTTGTCCAGCCTTCCTGAACTTTGGAAGATAGCTGGAAGTACCCGCAGCCATTTACCGAGATGACAATGAAACAGCAAGTGATGCGGTACCCGAGGAAACACCGACCACACCGACCGCCTCGCTAAGTTGCGGGAAATGTTTGACTTGGTAAGAGTGAATCTGTCCCGTGCATTCACCACCCAAAGTCATTACTATAATCTACGCCGACGTAAGTGGAGATGTCATGTAGGAGACCGAGTGATGAAACGAGATCATCCGTTATCATCTGCCGCCCAAGGATTTGGGGCTAAATTAGCACCGAAATATTCCGGATCGTTTACCGTAATCAAAGTAATTTCACCTGTTGTATATGAATTAAAGTTCGACACCGACAAAAAGTTAAAAAGAGTTCATATCAAGGACCTCAAATCAGTACCGAGATGTAATAAGCGAACAAAGAGCAACCTGGAAAAGCCCTTCGAACATATGTTACTTAATGTTCTTTAAAACCATTTTCAGTGGCATTTCGACGTATTCTGGCAAGAAGGGGAAGGCTACCAGACGAACCACCCAGAGGCGCCCAAGTACCAGCCGTCAGGGTCCCGGCATTTGATGCCAAATACAGTCGGATGAGGGAGCAGACTATAAAAGACTTGGTAAAAGACAGGGCAAGAGTATTAAAAGAAGCCTGGCGACGGAAACCGTGCCTGCCTAGAACAGCGACAACTGGCAGGGCGCGTCCGTTACCTGTGGCCCCAGAAGCGACTAAAACCAACGCGTCCACGGTCGGAGCCTCATTACGGTGTTCCATTTTGCTGAACCGGTTATCGACGAATGTATTGTGTGCACCACGGAGGGGCTCTGCGATACCAGTACTCGATAACCAGAAGTTACCGCTTACAGCGGCCCCCTCGACGGAAGCGACGCTCACACCGGACCCCGACTACGCCACCAACACCGCTTTGGGAGACCTGCTCTACGACCGCCGCCGACCGGAATCGTGGGACGTCGACACACGAGCACTAGTGGCCCGATTGCTACAGGCTCCGCTCCCCCGGTGCCGACTCATACTTTACACGTCCACCGGTGTAAAGTTCCGTGTGTCAATCCAGCCGAGTCACTTGCAGGGATAACGAGGTGAAAAGATAGTATAGTAAATATGTTAGGTTTGTATAAATGGAAAGTTTGCTAAGAGGCATTTAGCCAAATTGTATGGATGGCCGGTTAAGGGGTATAAATAAACACAATTTTTTTTTGTTTTCAGCAATGGACAGCCCCGTATTGGAGATGTGTGACCAGGAGCTTCTGCGGGATATCGAACAATTCCTTGAGGGTGAGCTAGAAAATCCAGTGCCGCCGCCCTCGAAGCAGCCGACCATCGGACCGAACGTAGCAGAAAAATCGTCACATCAAACTACACCGCCGCAGGCCGCATCTCCTACGCACGCGATCAGCAATAACTGGTCTATGTACCGTAAGCCCACGCCGGAACCGCACATATACTTACCCGTTGATATACGAGCTGTGTTGGAGATGCGAATATACCGATCATCGCCGAGATAATTGCTCCGGCATTCCGCGCCTTTTCTGCTCGCAATGTGGAAAGTACGAAGTCATGTCCAGAGAATGTAATTGTAACCGTAACGTCCGTCGCCGTCAAAACGAGATACGATCACGATCCAGAGGCGTGCAGTGTTGTTTGTATCTCCGGGCAAACAAACCGATACAAAAAATAAATCCACCCAGTGCGGGCCGCCGACTAAGAGCCATCGCCGGCATTCGTGTGACAAATAAATTTGTCACTTGAAGGGTGGGTTTAGGGTTTTTTTATTATGAATAAGATGTTTTAGTTTCTATATTTTTTTTTTGTAAAAGGTGTACGTGCCCAACAATAAAGTATAAGTATTTTTTAATTGAGGATACGCGCCTTGGTAGGGAGGTAATTTGAATTTTTGTTATGGGTTGTATTAGAAAAAAAACAAATGAAATGCTTTCATTTTTTTTTACCGAAGTAAGGGGAGGGTGTAACGAAGGTACTTTTCTAAGTCATAAATTTGACCGTTTGTTAATTTAATAGGTATTAGTTTCCGCCGGAATACATTATAGGTGAGCTCCGTAGCGCTGTACAAAGCGTGCCGACTTTTCAGCCGGAAGATCCGAGTTCGATTTCTAAACCGGGTCAAGTTTTTTTATATTACCGCCGTTGTTAATAGCATTCAACTAATATATTAGTTAATTGTTAAAATAATTAAATCCGAGTATAAAGTAGAAAAGCCACTTACAAGTATTCCGTCAATTACATTTTTATTAATATTATACGATTGTTTATTTTACCGACTTTATATCCCCTTACTTAAATATATTTTAGTTTATTTAGTTTAGATTGGGAAATCGTTCCGCATACAAACGCGAAGCTGCCAATGAATTTTGTTCAACTTCGCCATAAATAAGAATCATGTCGATTAACTCAGCATTACTGTACACATGAGCCATGTTGAAAATTGAAAACACCCGCACTGCGAGAGCGACACACATAGACTGATAGACAAAAGAGATATTATCCCCACTCCAATGCGATTCGCTCGGAATTAATCAGGCGTTACAGGTACAAAAAAACTTGTTTACTGTTTTTTACTGTAGTATATCAGATGTCGTTGAAGTGAAGTACAGTTGCCCATCTACGTAGTCCTTTATAATAATATAACTTTAAACGTTGTTTACGGGTAATCCTAATAGTTTTATTAAGTATAAATTTTTTGGTGATATCGATTTCTTATTTAAGGATGCACATATCCTCAAAGTTTTAGAGATAAGTTCTGAATAACCCTGTATATACTTGTATAATTAACCACTGAATATAATTCCATAATTTCTTAATATTAGTTTAATTAATCCTACAATATGTTTCTACGATCCACGAATGATACAGTCTTTATTAGATTTATTAAATGAATTCATAAATGCACTGCGCAACATTATTTAGCCGAAAAACAAAAATCAGTTTGACCATGAATGAATGGCGTCTACAAATTAAGGAAATGGTATTTGCTGATCTTTTAAAAACGGAATAATAAGAGAGAGTGCCAGCAATGTATTGTTGGCGACAAAGAAAAATGGTCACAAACGGTCATGGGCTGTCTATAGGGCTCTGAATAAATTACGTTACCCCATAAATATCCACTCACACTAGTAGAAAAAAATAATTACGCCACTTTTCTGGATTTACATATTTTACTAGCTTAGATTTATTTTCCGTTTATTAAATATGACATTCATAAATCAGTGTTTCATGGGTAGGTTTTTTTTTGACTTATGTAAGAGTGCTAAGTCATCGGAGTAGTATAGCTAGCGGGTTCCTGGGACCGAGGATGGCATGTCCATCCGAGTCTTACCAATAGTAGGAGGGTTAAGTTCCGCACCTGAAGAAGTATCTCCAATGACCAGAAGGTATATTGAAGGTGTCACAAGAAGAAACAAAGGTGCGGTTTACAAGACAAAGGATGATTCCTCAGGTGTCACCAGTAGGTATCTTAATTACAGGTGACAGGTGACAGGTGACAGGTGACAGGTGACATGTGACAGGTGTAATTACCAGGTAGTTTCTGCAATTTGTAGGCACGTCAGGGTGTCACTTTTTACGTGTTGAGATGGAGCAAGAAGGCCTTAATTGGATGTATTTCTTGAGATATAAATGAAATGTTGTAACAAGAGAACAGAAGAGATAAGAGTTAAATTATTGCTGTTTGTTAGTGTCTAGAAGTTATAATTATATTAAACAGCTGATAACCTTTCACCTTGTTTTCGTACTACAAGTGTATTATCAATTGATTAAGGTTTGCAAATAAATTATATATTAAACAGCTGATAACCTTTCACCTTGTTTTCGTACTACAAGTGTATTATCAATTGATTAAGGTTTGCAAATAAATTAATATATTGTTGCAATATAGTTTGTATCAAGGAAATAAAACAAATAAGAGTGGTTAAACGTTTACTACAGTTAAGTGAAGTGTATTTGGAGAAGAATTGTGATTACATCTTTTTCTATTTTTATAATAATCAATGCAAATGTTATCATGTTTACTACAGTTTTAATTTCTTACATGGAGAAGAATTGTTATTGTGATTACATCTTTTTCTATTTCTATAATATTCATATATTTGCGTATAGTAATGGACTAGCGATTTTATTTCAGTCCAATATTCTTCACAAATGTTATCATGTATGCAGGCCCGTGCATAGCTCTCTTCCATTTCTTCCCAATCCTCTTCTGTTTGAGGTTGAGCCTGATACATATAAAAATGTTGTTTCAAACCGCATATCAAATCCTCCTTCATTTGAAGGAAATCCTCTTTTGTGGGAATGTCCAATAAGACTGCTCTTTTCTTTGTAGGAGGCACATCCTCTCCAAGTCTTGTAAATCTTCGGTAATCCGTAAAGACGGAGTCCCAGTTGATCTGAAAAAAAACACGAATAGTTTATAAAAATTAAAAATAAAATCTAAATTTTTCTTACTTATTATCCGCTGTCTTGCTTGTCTAACAACATGAAAGCGAGAGAGAGTAATATTATCTAAAGATGAAAGCCCCACGGTACAGTATCAGTAAAAATATAGTTAACAACTCTTTTGTCATCATGTGGACTCAACGCCTTTTTAACTTGTTTAACAGTGTAAACTTCATGTTTTTTGGATAATATAGAATTTTGAACAACATCAATTTCAGTATTATCAAAGAGACAGTTGAAATAATCATCAAATGAGATAAGTTTTATAGCCGATGATTGAATACCCTTAGCTTTTTTTGTAATTCCAAAATTTTGAACAAAATTTTTTATATAATCTTCACTAAATCTATTATTTATTAATTTTTGAGTCTGTTTCTTTTGCTCATCCTCACTCATTTGCAATTTATAACAGTACATTTTTGATCTTAAGCCAATAAACTCCAACATAATTTTCCCGTTATTTTCGTCTTTCATTAACCCAATTTCCTTTTTATTTACAAGCGGCATATTATATATATTATCTACCGCATAGTCTGATGTATCAAATTTGTATATATCAGTTTTGATATGCTCATAAATATCATCTACATTAAAATGATAAATCAGACTATCAGTATCGGAATATAATAGCTTCGCCGTGTTACCAAATTTATTTTTAATATAATTATAGTGAAAATCGTATAGATATATTTTAGAAATGTCTAAAATAGACATTCCCATGTATATAGGTTTATTGTATTTGATTTTTAGTCGTCGCATCTCAATTAATACAAAATCTTTATCAAAAATTTCACAACTATGGAAATTTGGTTGAGAGATATAAAACTTTGCCCCGTATCTTCCCTCCCATTTAGTAATCAATTTAACGTCTCTGTATTTTTTCACATTTTCAATGGTTTTGCCAAATGGTGCAAGGTTCATTAATTTATAAAAATTTTTTTGAAAATCATTTTCACTCTTTTTTCTCATTTCAGTATTTAAATCAATATACTTTTTTAGGCATGATGATTGTCTGAATTTTAAACAGCGATGAATTTTCTTTATTTCTAAACCCAATTTAACAGCCTGTTGTAAATTTGTATAATGAATGACATATTTCGACTTATCATACAGAGTCGTTAATAATTTGGGAATGTTTGATGTTGAAGTAGGAGGCGTTATGTGCTCAGGACAAAGCGGTAAATCTTTGTGCAAGTCAAACAGTTTCTTGGGATAATGAAGGTCTACTTCCAACACATATCCATAATCGTGGTTTTCAGGTATGGTTAAAAAGTTTTCGTTATACATATCTATGTTCTTTACCCATTGAAATTCTCCAATAGGTAAGGCTTGACACATGGCAGCGCCATAGAGATTATTAATGTCTAAATATAAAAGATACGATGATGGTTCTTCGGGATTAAATTTTTCTCCCATGTATTTGTTATTAGCTTTACCATATCTATTGGAACACTGAGAAATTCCTCCCCTTATACCCTTTTCAAAAAACAAAATCATGTCAATATCTTGTAATAATTCTAATTTAACTTTAGTTATTTTAAGTAAAGCATCAAAAGCTAATCCGGGAGCAGTATAATAGTGAAGACTATCTAGTTTATAAGTTTGTAAACATACTTCACGAAAGTTTTCAAATATATCAACCAGAAGTAGCACATCGGTGGTTAAATAGAGTTCGGCATACTCTTGCAACGTTTTAATATTAAAACTATCCCAAACATTGCATGCATGTTTATAATCCTCTTCCGATATCTCTGAATTCCTAATTTTGCTATAAAAGCATGCTTTTGGAGGCAAAGATGTTTCCTGCAATTTTTCCCAATTATCTAAATATTCATAGGGAAACACACCCTTTCGCGTGACTAAATTAAATTTTTCATCATCCTGATAAAAATTTCTAGTAACTTTCTTTTGATTATCATTCAAGTAGGATGATAGTTTATCTAAACTGTTGCTCATAAATCGAAATGAATCCAAGAATCTAAATGTAATAATTGTATTTGGAATTTCTTTAGAGAAAGAGATATATTTTTCTTTGTTAAGTGGTAATAAGGTCACGTTCCCCTTTATTTCTTTACCTAGTGCCTTTATTATAAAATGACTGTCATATCCCGATAAATTGTGAAATATTACAGGAACATGTTGCGCATCTTTATAATTCAAGTTACATGAAAAATGTGCAGCACCTCTAAATTCACCAGTTAAATGACAATGATCACGAACTCTGTCTTTAGAATCATGAAACGGTTCATTACAAATATGACATGATTTTGCGGAATAATAAGCTTTGTTTTCATCAACAGATAAAGTTTTCATGGGCAGAGGAGTTGAAAATATGGTATTTAGTTGGTATGCAATTTTTTGCAGTTCCTTTACAAACCATACCTGACAATCTTTACCCGTATAACGTGAAAATTTTGACAGAGTTTCATTGTACGAACATTTAAGATAATAAGCAATACTGAATGCTTCGTGTTTTTGATACTTTTCAGTTTTTACATTTTCATTAATATTAGGTTCCTTGTGTTTAACTAAAATGCTTTCTAGATCTGCATAAATTACAAATGGAACTTTAATCTTATTTCTAAAATTTTTAAAAGTTATTGCAGCCTCACGATCCTTTGGTAAAATAATTTTTGCGTCATTTAACATTTTACAATCTTCCATATGCTTTTCTAAGGCATCCGAATGTGTAAAGTGGTTTAAACATCTTTCACAATAAATTTTTTTATTTCTATGATTTCCAACTTGCCGATTGATTAGACGACTTAAATTTTTAATATAAGCAAAGTGAAATATTTTCACATCATCATCATCCTCATCATCATCATCAGTTTCGTTTTCAAATTTCGAGAAATTCGTAATCATTAATAAATTAATGTTTCGAGGATATCGTGTTTTTGTTAATACTAGAGGCAAAATTTCTTTTTTCGATATCGTGAAAACGTTTATACCCAAATGGTTTAAATTTTCAAATTTTGGTATATTTTTCAATTTCATAGGAAAATCAATACCATCATACTTTAAAACTTCACTGAAATGTGGATAGGATGATGTGCGACTAATATTTTTATTTTCTGTAGCAGGGTGTAATGCACATACTACAGACCACAAAAAACAATATTGATCATTGTTTTTTATATTAACTACAGCTTTTCTCTTTAAAACAAATGAAGGAAGATCAACATATGTTGAACAACTAACATTTATTGGACTATATGTATTTATGTGTACTTTCAAGTAGTGAATTTCTAAAAGAGCATATCCGCTGTCTTTTTCCTGAAAGCTTTCTAGTTTATTTAAAATTTTATTTTCCACATACTGTTTATACCAATCAGCTATAATTGTATTTTGATCGATTATCTCATTTCTGGTAGAAAAATGTTTAAGCGATGTTTCGCCAGTTTGCGGTTTGATAAATAAACCATAAAACACAACATTTACCTTAACAATTGATTTTCTCAATGTCTCCTTGATTTTAAATGTGAATATGCGTAAAGCTTGTTTTAAAAATAACATAGGATCTTTAAATTTAAGGTTTACTATTATACCCGTTTTAATCCTACCCATAAAACACGAGTCTACATCCTGCCAAATAAGTTTCTTTGACTGAATACATTTAGATTTTTTTAAATTAAATTTAAATTTATTTAGATAGTAATTTAAATGGCTTAGGTTTGTCTCTATTTTAGAAAAATTTTTTGCGCATGCAACGCGTTGTTTTATAGCTCTCTTTAGTACCAAAATGTTTCTCTTCAAAAACGATATATATTTCTGATATTCATCTTTAGATTTTATTAATCTACTCACCATCTCCATTTTTTCAACTACAGATGTTGACAATGCATCAAGAACTTTTTCGCTCATAGTTGAAATAGAACAGCAACAACAACAACAACAATAATAGACAGCAGCAGCGGTGGCACTTTCTGAGAAGTATGTATTGGACTGGATAATGTGTCTCTGCACCATTCGGAATTTATACTGTAGATAATAAAAATCACTTGACGTCAATAAGATAAAATATATTATTTTCAACCGCTTGCATAACAAGATTAATAATTTCCATTGATTATGTTGCAATTAATTACAAGAATGATCGTAATTCTTTTATTTTTAATGATTCCAGTGTCAAGAGTGCTTTTGCGTATTAGTAATAAATGTAAAAAATCTTCTCCAACCACGTCTACTTGTTCACATCTACAAATAAAAAATAAAGTTAGTGTTTTTTATAGACTATTATAACAGTGTTTTGTATAAATAAATTTAATAATAATATTAACTACCAAAATCTGCCTGTAGAACCATAACCACCTCTGGATTTTATAACGTCTCTTTCAACTTGTAGACATCTCCTTTCTGGCATTTTCATTATAACAATTTGACAAAATCTTTCCCCGCTTTCTATGATACAATCCACCAGTGGAACGATCGTTGTGGATAATGTCTCTGCATATCCGGCATCTACAATTCCTGTCTGTAGCAGAATTCGATCGTGCCAAGAAGAACGTGAAACCAACATTCCGCAATACCCCACAGGAATAAGACACATTTCATTTAATTTAATTTTTCTTGAAATTCCTTTCTTCAGTTCATATGTTTCTTGTGATGTTAAATCTATTCCGGCATTTTTATCGCAAATCTTGAGAATTGTATTCAAAGTAGTTAAAATAACACAAGAATCTCTCATGTGATAAATAAAACCACTTATAGTGGTTATCATTTCAGTTGGTTTTTCCACATCAATTTTTAATGTTGGTAAGTCAAATTCAGCAGCAAAGCATTCAAATACCAAATCCTGGGTTTGTATATAATTAATATTTAAAATGTCGATTCCATTATTTCTCAATTTCATTTTTTGTAAAACGGCATTTGAATCACCATTAGACAATAATATTATTGCACGCCAAGACGACGGAAAAATTTCCAGTCTCTTCATTAATTTGAAATAATTTTGTACATCTTCTAATGTTTTTTCATTTTTCATTAATGCAAACACCAAAGCATAGCAAATGTTAGTAAAAGGCAATCTGTCATGAACACAATTTTCCTTTAAACGACACGAAACAAATGTCTGATATATCAGATCGGTAACTGGATCTTCATGTTTATTTAAAAATAAAGACTCACCAATACTGTGCTCAAAGAAGTCTCCCAAAACAACTGGCACGCCTTCTGACTGTAGTTTTAATAATGTGGTGCTCTTAAAGAGACAACAAGTTCCATCAACGAAATATTTCATTTTTATTTACTTGGGAATATTAAAAATCGAAAAAGATGTAATCACAATTCTTCTCCAAATACACTTCACTTAACTGTAACACTGTAGAATGAAAACCGTTTAAAATTTCTTTGCATTTATACATAAATTATTTTTTTATTCACTCTCATGTTTGACGTAAATAAAATTTCCAACAGTAAACAGCGTGATATTTGCATGTTATTTGTTAATGATCAGCAAATGATGCAATGTGTACCCAAATTTCCATCTTGTGCAAGCTCTTATCATAGTTGTTTGTGCAGTTTGGATATTGGCTGATGCAATCAATATTTGTCTTACATCCCGCAGTTTGAATATTGGCTGATGCAATCAATATTTGTCTTACATTCGCGACTTTGAATATTGGCTGATGCAATCAACATTGCATCCTGCATTTGTCTAAAGTGCATTTACGTACTATGTGATTAGAAATTTTTTGTAAAACTTAATATAAATATAAGGTTCTGATTTAGACAAATAGTATACAGTTCTACATTACTACTACGCTAGAAGAAGAAGAAATGGCCACCATTCCATCAACTATTGTCGTGTTCACCGAAGACAAAGTGAATTTTCCTTTAAAATGGGCGGTTGTTGTCATGAAACAATTATTTCAGTAAGTACTATTTTTTCTATAAATTTAATTGTTGCTGAGACATGGCTTTACTGTTTTGTAATTGTTATGATATTTCTCGTTATAATTAATACGAAACATTGCACTCTCGCCAATCTGTAGGTGGTTGGTTGGTTGACGTAGCGCGCGGTCTAAGACACCGCTCTACTTAAGATTGGGTTCTCGAAATGTCGCACTTGACACTACTTTTTTCTTTTTAGCTAGTGGTTACTTATACTACATACGTTTGATTTAGTAATTTCCTATTACTATTCAAATTCTGTTGTTCATATTCTGTATTATTCAAATGCTGTTATAATTTTCTCTTATTTACAGATATGGGGTTAATAAAATATCTGTTCGAGACGAAAAAATATTTATTGAACTCGCTTACACCCCGAATGCCCAACGATTAAAGAGTAAATTTGGAACTTTACCCGTAAGGTACATGCGGGTGAAGCTGGAAAACCCACAAGAATTCAAAATATTGGAAAATGTAGTGAAGCGCTATCGCTTCAACTTAATTGATGAGGATGCTTCCTCTATTCAAAAAATTGAAGGAGGCACCACCACCACCAATAAACGTAAATTGCTGTTAGCACCAGCATTTGACTTGGATGAAGGAGAGGAGACACTGGAGGAGGAGGAGACGCACGAGCATGACGGCGAAGCGGGAAGTAGCAGTAGTAGTGGTAGCAATAAAAAACAAAAACTTAGTGTAGATTAGCAATAAAACATATTTTAACATAATTGGTTTTTATTTATTCCCTTTACACACATATTATAATAGTAAATAAAGAAAACATTTTCCAATGTACAATTTAAATCATTATTTAAATGTCTTTGACAATGAAAAGATTTAAAAATTGATTTCATTTCATTTAATGACATACAGTTTTCAATATCATCATCTAAATTGTGAACATTGCAATTAAGAGATAATTTCTCCAACCATTCCTTTTTTTGGCTTCCTTTTACCATAATGACAACGTTCTCGTCTTGATCCCAGGAAATATTCGTTTTTATAAAGTTATGAATAAAATTGGTTAAATCTTCATAATTTACGTCATCCCATTGTCCATTTGACCACTCCAAACCATGAAAATTATTAGTTAACCAAGTCATATGCTTTTCAGTTTTAAATTTCATATGTTTCAAATCGAAGGGAAGCTTTACCATTGCATGTGCATATTGTCCATTAACTGTATTTAAAATAGAAATTTCCTTACAGAGAAAGTAAATGTTTCCATATTGAAAGCCTTGCAAATCAACGATAAACATTTTGATATCTCTTCACTCTAAACTGTATGAGACTAAACTGAAGAAAAATTTAAACTTTTTACTTATTTATGTCTTCTAATTGTTTACGGTATGCGCTCCACGAATGTTTTTGTTTACTGTTTTCAAGTACGCGAGATTCATATCCACAAGGTGCACATAAAGAATTACGTATAGGAGTTTCTCCGCCGCACTTTGTACATTTATATTTGTATCGGGTTGGAATAGGCATTTTTGAAAATATTACAAAAGTCTGACACGACCGGTTAAAGGTTCGTAGTTCACGTACTGTTCATGAAGAACTAAACAAAAAGCAGATGTGTTAATCGGTACATCTCCCATGGTTTCAAATTCTATTCTCGCATCTATAGTTCCATTTTTTATTTGCTCGTTTTGATAAGAACAGTCAATTACAAACAATGGAGCATCCGACTTGTACTTTGTCACATCAAGCAGAGGTTCAGATTTCTTATTATGAAAATAATATGACTGTTGAAATTTAGCATACATGTCATATGCTAGTGCATACTGATTCTTTGTAAAATCCAAATTTAAGTTTTCATAAGGGTAAGACTCGGAGTTTAAGTACAATTTAATATTTTTTAAATTGCAGTGATCAAACTTGCTGCCATCCATTCTTAAATTATTTTTTCTGTCGGTTTGAAAACCAAAAATAATAAATCTTGGTTTTTCCAAAAATGTAGACGATTTCAATACCCATGTAAAAGTTTGATTTGATTGTAGTGTGGGATAAGTAAACAATTCCCATCTTCTGTGCACTATTGGAATGGGATTATTTTTCTCAATTATATCTAGTATTTTTAATTTTTCATAATCAGACACCTTGTAATGAGGAAGTTTCCAAACGATTTTGGTTAGAACAATTTTTCCTTTTTCTGTGCCAGTAGATTCCATAGTTGCATTTAAATCATCACTTGATCGAATTAAAACGAGCTCCTGACGTAAATTGAATAGCGCCTTTTTGTAGTCTTCGGCAAACCCTAATATAGATGAAAGAGGCCAACACACATCAAATGTTCCCGATGCATCATCAAAAAAGTTATCTCTATCTACGGGATTCCATCCCGCATTCATTAAAGCTTTACTTTCATGAGGTGTTAGTGAAATATAAGATTTCATGGCGGTTGTTATTCCTGGGTTTTTTACTCTGTCAATTATCACGCCTCCAAGCTCATATCGAATTTCTTCAAAGAGAAATGCTATAAAGTTGTTAACTAACTTACATTTTGTAACATTTCCGGTTCCATCGTGGTTTTGAAGTTTCCCCTGAATCTGTAAGTAACTTTCTCCTGGTGCAGTTAGTAGTTCCTGCTGTTGGATTATTATTCTACATTCATCATTATATTTTAGTTCACCAGATGTATAAGATTGATAAGAATGAAATTCAACATTTGTAATTGAATTATCAAATGCAACCTTTTCATTGACGTTCAACAATCTATTCATGTTTTTTAAGTTTAAGACCAATCGAGGTTAGGAATTCTTTATTCTCCAACGTTAAGCCTTCTCGTCTCTTTTTATTACTAAAGTTTCTACTACATGATGGTTGATTTATACTTGAAGGAATTTTTCGAAGATAAGAATCACTATTGTTTAGTTCCATATAGGAAGTATTGAATCTAACTACCATAATTATTTTTCAGGAGCTTTCTTAAATGTAATGTTATCGTCATAACTTCTTTTCTGAAATTAACCGGTTCTCCATTCTGATCGATTATTTTTAACGTTATATTATGTATGACATGCGTATTAATGGGCAAATAGATAACATTCAAGGGACTCTCAAGTATTTTATATCCAGGTGGTTCTGTTGGGTAAAATGAATGTATAGTGTGAACTGAATTTCCATTGTTAAAAGAGTTTGTGGTAATGTTACAGTCTACTCGAATCATATTGACTCTCATAATATCTACAGGGAAATCCGAATAGTGTAATACGTTTGCTGATAATTTTCCTTTTTTAAATCCTAGCAATGGACCAATTGAATTCGGTTTTGAAAAATCTATGTCTTGATTACACTTAATCTCGCATTTCAATGTATTAAAATTTGCTTGTATCCGTAGAACAGTTTTATTTCCAGTTTCTTTCTGTTCTCTAGCAGAAAGAGCATTCCTTAGGTATTCGCTTATGTTGGTTAATTCATAACTTCCAACGGGAATCTCTATACATTCATCTTTACCATAATAAAATTTATTATTTTTCTCGTCTACATTAGGTATTGAATTATTAGCACTGAAATTAGTTAATCCAATTTCATAATATGCATTTTCATCTAAAAGTATAGGAGGATAGTAGTCTGCTGATAATTCAGATGTTTCTTCACCATTAAAACAAAAATAGTAAGACATCTTACTAGATTACTGGTTGAAATAAAACTAAATTGTTGTTATATTTATTCACTATTTATTAAAAATTTTATACAGAGGTGTCCGCAGTTATAGTCGTTGAATTGTTGAAACCTTTCATGATTATATAAAATTTTTATAGGATCTACTGAGTTAAAATATTTTATAGCTTCTGATGGAGGAGACAAATTTCCAAAGCTGTCAAAGTAACTCACAATGTTGTTGATTTTTTTGTAAGCTACCCAGTGAGTTCCTGGGCCTCTGTCTTCATCCAAATTAATTATTCCACTTTCCTTTTTGTGTATTCTATTGGGTAATTTGTCTCGCGAGAAAACACCACGAAAATAAGGTATTTTAGATTTATATTTTTCAATATCAATATTTGTTAGAGGTCTATTTGGTAATTTGGTGGGTCGTGGTGTTTTCATCGGCCTAAAAAAAGACCGAGACCTTTTTTATATGGTTTTAAGAATAATCCTTTTCCCATTGCGATGGCTTCCATTTTTTGATTGTGCCTTTGCGCCTCACTCAACTCCTGTTTTGCAGATTTTGCTTCATTAACAGCCTTTACAATACCCGCCGCACCTCCGCCCAAAGCACCAAGAGCACTGAGCCCAGCGAAAATTGGAATTAGGGGCAGTATGCCTCCGGTTTTTGGAATCTTTATTACTCGTCCAACTTTAATTTTGTTTTTTTGTTTCCTTGCAGTTTTTAATGCCACTGAAATTGCATCACCCACTGTTTTTGATTTACTTTTAGATAATTTTCTTTTAATGTGTTTTGCTACTTTAGTAAAACTTACGTTTCTCTTCCTTTTGGTAGAATTATTTTTCTTTATTCGCTTTTTAACTTTTTTGGTGGCTTTAACTTTCATTGTTGCTTCTAGATGAAAGACTGTTTTATTTCTAAAATGTTTTCAGCTTTTTATTATTCTCATCAGTATCGTCATCACTATCATCATCATCGTCATCATCAACTTTTCGCTTTCTCCTCAAGGTCTCTATATTATCGGTCATCTTGATTTTCTTTGTGCTTACATCATCATTATTATTGTCTAATTTACGTTTTCTAATCCTGGGCTGCAAATTACTTAACCTAATCTTTTTACCTATGTTTTCATTATTGCTACTACTGCTGCTACTACCGTTATATTTTCTTTTCAACGGTCTTTGAGCTTCTATCCGTTGATCATCAATATTATCCACCAGCATTACATTAACATCTTCAATTTTGTTCTTTTTTTCATATTTCCTCGTATTTTTAGTTCTATATTTCCGTTTCTTCTTTTGTGTTGAATTACTAGGAGTAGTAGTATTTAAGTTAGTTTTTTGTTGTGAAACTTTATTTAAACACTTTTCAACACTTTGTTTTGCTTTAACTAATTCCTTTTCACATTGATTTAAGATTATCTTACAATGCTTTTGTTTTGATGACAGTCCCATACCTAATGTAACTTTTGTTTTCATTGCAGCAGCAACACCCAGAGCCGCCAATTTTTCCTTCCAATTGGAGTCTTTTGCTCGAAATCTCCTTAAAGCCTGCTTTGCTAAAATTTTATCAGCTTCATGTCTATATTTCAAGTTATCAGTTTGTGAGTAGCTGACATCGTGATCCTTGCACGCTGAATCAAGTCCATTTATACCCTTGTCCCCTCTTTGTAGACGCTCTTCTAATCGTGTATTAGGACCACAAAATTGGTAACCTGGTAAATGCAATTCGTGTGGTATTGCATATAACGTTTTATCTAAAATACCTTTTCCCGATTGGTAGTTCATCGTGATGGGTTTTCTATATAAGTGAACACAAGACAACAAAACTAGTCTAATATAGAAAATGTTAAACATGAAAGTTGTTAAACAAAAAATATCGCTGAATGTCGATAACGTTGATTTATTAAAAAATCCTGCCATAAAACATAGTATTTTATTTCCAATGACATTACGTTGTTTAGTGATTGGTCCATCAAATTGCGGAAAAACTAATGTTATTATGAATTTATTAGAACATGTAAATGGTTTAAAATTTGAAAACATATGCGTATATTCAAAAAGTCTCGATCAACCAAAATATATGTATTTAAAGGACTTATTAAAACCTATAAAAGGAATAGGATATTATGAATTTGCTAGCACTGAAGACATAATGGATCCAACCGATGCTCCATCAAATACGATATTTATATTTGATGATGTGGCCTGTGATAAACAAGATATTGTAAGAGATTATTTCAGCAGGGGTAGACATAATAATATTGATTGCTTTTATCTGTGTCAAACGTATGTGAAGATTCCGAAACATCTTTTGCGAGATAATTCAAATTCCTTTATTATTTTTAAACAGGATGATATTAATCTTAAGCATTTATATCAAGAACATGTTGGGACCGAGATGAGCTTTGAACAATTTAAACAAATGTGTTCTCTGTGTTGGACTCGACCATTTGGGTTTTTATCTATTTTTAAAGATTGTGAAATTGATAAGGGTAGATATAGGAAGGGGTTTGATCATTTCATTTATATATAACCAAATACCTGTTTCATATCCGATTAAACCCGTTCAATACCTGTTTCATACCTGTTTTTACCTGTTCAATACCTGTTTCATACCTGTTTTTACCTGTTCAATACCTGTTTGAAATACCCAGTTTACAATGAAAGTTGACAAAAATGAAAAGGATTTGAAAAAGAGACTTATAATTAAACGGCAAATAATAAGGCATAAACTAAAATTGCTTAAGCAGGGAGAATTTATGCACGAGGATGCGCTGGATCCAATTACAAAGCATTTAAGAAACATAGAAAAGCAAATAACTGGTAAGGAGGATAAATCGAAAATAAAATCCGAAAAATACTTTGATCAAACAAAAGGCGTGCAAAAGGAAGAGGAACCTACTCTCTCGACTAGTGCTGCTGCTGCTGCTCACATTTCAGGAAATAAATCTTCAATTGATTTTCTGAATAACGAGGATGAAGAAATATTTGCAAGTGCTGGGGATGATGATAATACAGAAAAATATCAAATAGATGAAAATGAAGCATCTTTGGTACAGGAAATTTTATCTCCATCTACATCAAAAGAAGAACAAGAAAGTCATGAGTATTCAAGTGATATTGTAAACGAATATTTAGATCAGTACAAATGGTTGCCTAAAAAATATATTTCAGAAATGTTGATTGATAAAGAGGATCAATTTGACAACAAATATGGAATAAGATTCAATCCTACCACCGAATCTTTTAATATAGGTGATTCTAGAATATTTATCGACGACAATGATGTAATATTTAAAAACAAACGCTACAAAGGAACGCTCGGACTATATGAATTGTTATTTAAAAAAGCACCTTTCAAATATACTAAAGAGGATTTGGAGGCTTACAGAGAGATTATATTAAAAAGTAATGCATACAGACGTTACTATCAGGCTAATCAACAAGTGGATGGTAGTAGATTACCAAAATATAAATACATTATAGCACCTCTCATATCAGATGAACGCAAAGGATCACCATTACCAAAGAAGAGAAAATTTGGACAGGGGCTATTTAAAGAGGTGAATAGCAATAAAATTGATTATACCTATTGGGATGATCCTAATGAACTGGTTGATCGTTTACGTTTAATAATTGCATCTCAAGAAGCAGGTCATACAAACCATAGGAATGAAATTATTAGTATTATTGAGGAATTACGAGAGGCAGATATTATTGAGTAAATAGAAAAATGAAAACCAAAACATCAATCAAAAGACAAATTGTTAACGAAATTCATAAACCAGCAAGAATTAACTTTAACAGACGTCATGTTGTAATCAAATCACTTAATGATCTATTTCAAGCCGATTTGGTGGAAATGATTCCTTATGCAAAGGAAAATAATGGGTATAAATACATTTTAGTGGTTATTAATTGTTTTTCAAAATATGTGTGGGCATATCCTTTAAAAACGAAAACAGGTGAAGAAGTCTCAAAAAGTATAGAAAAAGTTTTTAAAAAGCAAGTTCCAAGGAATTTGCACACGGATATGGGTAAAGAATTTTTTAATAAGCATGTTAAAGAAGTCTTAAAAAAATATAATGTCAACCACTATAATACCTACAGCGAGAAAAAGGCCTCCATTGTTGAGAGAGTAAATAGAACATTGAAGAATTTAATGTGGAAGGAATTCAACTACCACGGACATTATAAATGGATTGATCTTTTACCAAGTATTGTGGAAACATACAACAATACTAAGCACAGAACAATTAAAATGAAACCGTCTGATGTGGGGAAACACAATGAAGAAATGCTTCTACGAACCGCATACAACATAATAAAAAGAGTTGACTTGAAAAATAAAAAGTTTGAAGTGGAAGATCATGTGCGAATTTCTAAAATTAGAGGAGTTTTCGATAAAAAGTATACAGCCAATTGGTCTACAGAAATTTTTACTATTGCAAAGGTATTACTTACGAATCCTATAACATACATATTGAAAGATCAAAACAATGAGGAAATTAAAGGTTGTTTTTACAGAGAACAATTACAGAAAGTTAAGTTTTCTGATGCGTATTTAGTAGAAAAAGTAATTAAAAGAAATAAAAATAAAGTTTTTGTTAAGTGGCTAGGTTTTGATTCTTCTCATAATAGTTGGATAAGTAAAAATAATGTATTGTAAATACTTTTATGAAATAAAACATTTTATAGATATACAGTTTTTTATTTCTTTATATATTCATTATTATACGTATACAAAACATTGAACATTATTAAAAAGTTTCACTTGTCTCTTTAAATCTTTTATAGATTTCAATTTCCTTCCTTGATAAATAATCTCCCTTTTCCTCAACAATCTTTTTAAACCATAATTTCCACAATACATTTCCTTGTCTTGCATCTTTGTTATTGGATAATAATTTTGATAGTTTCCAATTATATGTCCAACTGTTTCTCCATTAAGATTTTTTATTAAGGTTCCCAGCTGAAATGTTCCGTCTTCGAAATAAAATGCAGGATATTCCTTTAATTCTACTGCATTTTCAGATACTTCAAAAAGCAAAAAACTTCCATCCTCTTGAATAGGGATGTAATACACTTCAATAATTATAGTTCCATTATTCTGCTGTTCAGTACACTTACAAACACCAGCTATAAATACAACAGCTAATACAAATTTTACTAAATTCATTGTTAAACGTCTTATGTATTGGACTAACAAGAAGTTATTGAATGTGTAGACATCAGTCCGATAGAATATATACATTTTTACACACTTGCGCAATAACATTTAGTAAAGCTCATATTAGTTTGAAATTAGCATCCACTTGATCAAAATTAGATTCACAAGAGCAAAAGTTTATACAGTCACATCGAATTTTTTTTATAGTAATTTGTTCTTCCTCTTCCAAGAAACATAATATAAATTTACATAATCTCATAAAACAATTTCCCATTTTTTCAAATCAGACCCAACCATCTGTGTGACTATCAGTAAATGAGGAAGAAAGTAACATTCAATGAAAATTATATGAATCGAAATACCAATAAACAAACGTACCTACAAATTGCAGAAACTACCTGGTAATTACACCTGTCACATGTCACCTGTCACCTGTCACCTGTCACCTGTCACCTGTAATTAAGATACCTACTGGTGACACCTGAGGAATCATCCTTTGTCTTGTAAACCGCACCTTTGTTTCTTCTTGTGACACCTTCAATATACCTTCTGGTCATTGGAGATACTTCTTCAGGTGCGGAACTTAACCCTCCTACTATTGGTAAGACTCGGATGGACATGCCATCCTCGGTCCCAGGAACCCGCTAGCTATACTACTCATCGGGTTTGCGGGTTGGAAGACATGACTTAAGGCGAATTGCTGGACCGCCGCATGACGAGGGATGTTTACATTTTTAGCACGAACTGTGAAATATGTTAGATTAGCATGAGGAATCGATACGCGGTTACGACATTGTTGAATAGAGACGTATTTTTAAGCTCGCTTGTAAATTTGCTTGTTTTAATAGAAAATCTAGTATATCCTTGTTTATTATTGTGAGTGCCTTAGCACTTATGAGTTATTTAAACATAAAACCTACCCACAAAACAGCTAGACTAACCTGTCAAGTGTATAATAATGTCAGCAGCACTTCGACCAAACCATGATCGTTCTGTTTATATATTTAAAAGTATACAAGAAACCCTCTTAGATATTTAGATAACACCTATAACATCACAGAATAAACAGAAATCCCACGAAAAATACCTAAAGTCCACACATAAACATCTGTCACACATACACACATAACCTGTCAAGTGTATAATAATGTCAGCAGCACTTCGACCAAACCATGATCGTTTTGTTTATTTATTTAAAAGTATACAAGAAACCCTCTTAGATATTTAGATAACACCTATAATATCACAGAATATGCAGAAATCCCACGAAAAATACCTAAAGTCCACACATAAAAATCGTCATAAAAGGGGAAAAGCTTTATTTTGTTGATCTAGTACCCTTTTGAACCCTGGGACCCTTTGTTTTTCTTTTATTTTTGCCTTTGTTTTACATACATTTAATTTTTTATAAGGTAACTCAATGAAGCTACGTCGATATAGACTTAATCTTAATAATATTTTAGATGGGATACCCTACATTTTTTACATATTCAGAAAGACTCTTTTAACCAAATCGAATGTTGCAGACAACTTAGAACACCCAAGTCGTATTTTGAACGGCGATGAAAGTGGATTCTGCTTATGCCCAAAGACTGACAAACTATGAGAAGACATGACCTCAATATCGTTAAACCAGGAAATAGCAAAGAGAATTTAACAATGTTAATTACGTTTACAGCCGATGGCAGACTTTGTCCTCCACTCATCATATTCCCTTATGTGAAACATTTAGCGTACTAATGGAACTTCTCAGAATAATAGTAAATTGTATCACTTATTTTAGCAGTAATTATTACTAAATTTCATCCTTGATATCGTCATCCTTGATTTCGTCAGGTATCGTTTCAGTTTATACAGTGTAAAGTCAGCTTTCGTTTTAGCCTCGATCCTTTGATGTCTGTTAATTGTTTAACGATTTTATTATTATTGCTTCATATTCAAAGTCTATTCATATAACTAGTACAGATATGTAGGACACTTAAGAATAAGAATTTTCATATTAAATTTACAACATTTCAGGCGATAGTAGATTAGGGCAAAGTCTACAAATAATGTATAGGGTGTTAAAGTAATGTTTTCAAGCGGATCTTATTTATTATAAAATAATTAGATTACCTTACAGGTGTAGTACGTATGTGTAAACATAGATAGCAAGCGGCAGATTAGATGTGAGCTGTGATTGAGGTTCCTGGCAGCAACCAGTAACATGTAACAAAACAAGTACAGCTGTATGTTCTAATTATGACTATTTATGGTTTACACTCACCGGGGGCACTCCGCCCCTCGCTGTCCTATCTCCTGGTTCCATGCATATAGTGTGGTTGCACGAAGCATCCGCGTTGTAGGTTGTGCACGCATCTGGATCACCTGTAATCAAAACTCCACACACACCACATTCATCCCGTATCTCTCGGCTAAGCCTCTGGATACGCGTCCCTCGGCTAATGCCCCTCGGCCTCACCATTCATTCTCGTACCTCTCGGCTGTGCCCCTGGATACGTGCCCCTCGGCCTCATCATTCATTCATTTGATTCGACACAATAATCACAATAACATATATTTATATAGAGACAGATCTGCCCTTATTACATACTCTTAATACTAGGATTTTACTAGTTAATCGCTAAGAGCGTATTCACATTTCACAACACAGTATCTCTACTCTCACTACTCTGAATGAATACTCAATCAGTATTAATTCCCCATCTATGGCGCAGGAACCCACATTCACATCGTCAGCTAAAATCTACCCAAAGAATAATACCATGAAACAGAACACGTCATTTATTGAATCTAAACCTAAGCCTATTTGTTTATTTATCTTCCTTTTTTAAACAGTTCCTAACAAGGGTTTATAAGGTATGATGGTAGGTAGTATTATTGAGTGCAATTGGGAACAAGTGAAATAAATCGAAAACATCTTTCTCTACAATTGGAAACTATTAAAATCATTATATTATCATGATATTTATTTCTGTGTACAAGTATATACAGGGTGTCCACCTAGTGCGCGTAAGTCCAATATCTGGGTTAATAAAAGAGATAACTTAATTTTTTTTTCTACAGGGTTGTCTAATATCCCGAGCTGCACAAAATGAAAATATATTTACATATTCAGGGTGTTCTGTTTTTCCTGGACAGGTACCAACTTCGTTTTTCTAAATGGAAATATATATTTTTTATTGCTTTTTCGAACTAAACCCTTGATTTTAGTAGGACTTTCATCAGCCTTCCCTATACCTAACTTAAACTGTTTTTGAAATATTGACGGGTGAATATTGACATTTTTGCAACTTTGACACCCTGTAAAATCTAAACGGTTTGAGATCAAGCAAAACGGTTTGCACATTCCTATCTTAACTTTTCATAAGCTATCGTTTGATACTAATTTCAAATTTATACAGGAATAAAAAATTTTCAAAATTTTCAGAAAATTTTAAATTTTTGGATAATTCTGAAATTAGTACCAAACGATAGCTTATGAAAAGTTAAGATAGGAATGTGCAAACCGTTTTGCTTGATCTCAAACCGTTTAGATTTTACAGGGTGTCAAAGTTGCAAAAATGTGAATATTCACCCGTCAATATTTCAAAAACAGTTTAAGTTAGGTATAGGGAAGGCTGATGAAAGTCCTACTAAAATCAAGGGTTTAGTTCGAAAAAGCAATAAAAAATATATATTTCCATTTAAAAAAATGAAGTTGGTACCTGTCCAGGAAAAACTGAACACCCTGAATATGTAAATATATTTTCATTTTGTGCAGCTCGGGATATTAGACAACCCTGTAGAAAAAAAAATTAAGTTATCTCTTTTATTAACCCAGATATTGGACTTACGCGCACTAGGTGGACACCCTGTATAATACTCTAGCATAATGTGCAAACCTAAAATTTGGTTATTATATATTTTTTTTTTTCATAATGGAAATTATTTCAGTTAATTCGTTAAGGGGTAAAACTGCACTTGTCAGTGTGCTTAATCCAGCCAGGTTGATTGAATTTTAGATGATATCTACATGTTCTATCAACATGGTACAATCTATTAATAATATATTGAGTATTTGTTGTATACTTATATAACTGGTGATTTTATCAATGACTTATGAAAGTTCAGTAATTTCTTAGTTAACGATTTTATTATGAATATGCAGTTTTTTAAACAATATTGCAGTTTTATTCATAAAATTTTTACTAATAGATACAAAATTTGGAAAATCGTGATGTTTCGATTGTTGATTTTTATTTAAGGCTGCTATAGCGTTATTATATGTCTCACATTCTTCATTTGAGAGTGTGCCAAAAAGCCATCCTTGAGTTATTCTTATAAAATTAAATAAAGCTCGTTTTCGCCGAATAATTTGAGGTTTTAAATTATAAAGTTTTGATAAGCTTGCCGTATCGAATCTTGTACACGATCTTTTAGGGGTTCTAGGCTAGGTTTCAACTTATTAGTTTTATAAATAACTGAAGTTCCTGTTGGTTCTTTCATGTGTAAAGATTTAATGTTTAATACCTTCTCTAGTTGTAACCAATATTGTTCATATTGGTTAGTTTCTATATATTTTGTAAAAGTATGTTTTCTAGATGTAACATGGGTCGGTCCGATTTTGTCAGGGGAGTTATATGTAGTGTATTTAATATATAAATAAATGTTAGGTTATTCTCTATTTTCGTCTTATAAAGTAAATTTTGTATTAGTAACTTGTCTGATAGGTTTTTTTTATGAAAAGTCTCTCTATTTGTGTGTAGTTTATCTAAGTGGTCTAGTGATGGTTTAGTTTGTTAGTAAATAAGCTGTATTCTTAAGCTTAAGCTTAAGCGTAAGCTTATTTCGAGTGTTATCTTTTTTACCCGTTGTTAGTTTAATTTATATGCATTTCTGGGGGTTCTATTTGTAGTCGACAGTGCGACGGCACTGACAGACCAATATATCAATTAGGTCCATTAGTGCGACGTCATCACCGCCATTTTCTTGGAGTAGGTCATAGGACGCGATCCAAACAAAGCTTATTTGTTATACGTTTCTTATGGGTATTGGTTGATTCTTGTGATTTACAAACAATTTATTTATAACTACAGTAATTTTGATCGAAAATAGAGTGTTAAGGTATGTATTGTAAAAAACACTATTTGGATACGCCCATGGTTGGGCGAAAATGCTCAGACGGCTGGACGCGGAAGGCCTAGAGAGATCCCGGGAGAGGCAGTCAGTTTGGAAGTAACGTTCTTGGTTTAATAACGCATATTAATATTAAATGATTATTATTGACTAGAAATATAGTGTACCCACTTAAATGAATAATTACTGTTAATATTCTCTGTAGAATTTTATTGAGTATTTTATAGTATTACAATTTGAACGAATGAAATTAGTTAAATAGTCTTATTTATAGCATAATAAACATGTGACAATAAATATTTATCAGTTTTAAAGTTATGATTACTGTTTTTTGTAATCTCGAAGAATTTACTAAGTATTCTAATCTTTTTGATGGCAAGCAAGCATGTAATTCAATTTTACGCAATTAACCAATTGTTTAAAGACATGGACAGGCAACTCAAACGATGGGAAATAGCGTACAATGATGGCCATGTTCTACAAATGGATTTCGATTCAAGTGTGAAACCATTATTATTAAAGGGTGTTGTACAAGCTAGTCAGAGAAAACATGTGAAGTATAAAGTGGAGGAATGTATTACTTAAATAACTTATAAAAGTGACCATCGATTTTCAATAAATAATATTTTAGATTCGTTATGATGAGGAAAGTGGCCTAAACAAAGAGTACTGCAAATGTACTTGAGCTGTGGGTCAAGACGTATGCCATCACATGGCAGCATTACTATTTTTTGCACATTATAACTTCAGTTCAACTGATGTAGAGTGTCGTTGGAAAGCTCCAAAAACCAAGAGCACGGAAGCTTGCTTGCAGTCCCTTGAAAGGTTGTTTCCACTAAAGGAATCATATAAAGCTATTAGTGGAGAACTTCCTGCTGAACAAATCGAGGATTTTCGTAACAAACTAGGCGCCATCAGTATTGTTGGTTTTTCATGGTTATTAAAGCCAGAGGTATGTGAAGAGGCATCATCCATTATGCCCTCCATAGAGGATATTTTATATTCTGAGGAATATATAAAATCCAATATCAAACATAATTATTTTAAAGAAATGTGTGCAATTTCTGAAAAACAGATCGAGGAAATTCAAATCCTTACTATTGGGCAACATATAAATGAAAATTGGTTAATTTTTCGAAAATTACGTTTGACATCGAGTAAATTTGGGAATGTTTTAAGTGCTTGCAGGAGAAATAGTTACCCTCCATCATTATTTAAAAATCTATTGGAAGGGTATGATCTACAGAAAATTAAAGCAGTACACTGGGGCAAGGAAAATGAAAAATCTGCATTTGCTACATTTACATCCATTACTGAATTAAACGTTACAGAATCGGGTATGTGGTTACATAACTGTGGATATTTGGCAGCAAGTCCAGATAGATTAATAGGGAATAATTCTACATTAGATATAAAATGTCCATACAAATACCGAGATGGCATTTTAAAAGAGAAAATAAATGAGAAAAAGGATTATTTCTTCTATTATAATGAAGAAGGAGAAATTGTTATCAAAGTAGACCACATTTATTATCACCAAATACAGGGGCAGTTATATTTTACGGGACGAGAGCAATGATATTTTTTTGTATGGACCCCTATAGAATATGAAATAATTATAATTGAAAAAGGTCCTCAATGGGAAAACAATATTGACGTGTTAAAAGATTTTTATTTAAATACATTTTTACCATTTGTTACTAAGTAATAAATAAATATTGTATTAAATATTTTCTTTTATTTATATACCTATAAAACATTTTTTTACACAATATACTATTTTCTGTAAATATATGTAAACAAAAAAAGGATGCAAGGACACAGAGAATGTTGAATATACTTTTTATTTAATATTGTGTAATATACGGTAAAAGTTTTATCACTCAAAATATTACAATGGCACTTAAGTGTTCCTTAGAACAAGAGTAATTGATTTCAAAGGTTTGGGAGGTTTTTAGGAAAATTATGTGAAAAGGAAAGGATAGTTAAAAATATTTAGCAATCACATGACGCTAGCAAATATACTCTAGTCCAACAACTCCTCGTAGACGCACATGGAATTTAAAAGCGAATTTAAAAAATTGAGAAAGCCGCTCAAATTTCGTTCAGTACTAGTTCAAATACAAAAAATGTCATCTACATAGCGAGCCCAAAAGTGAACATGTGATTTTAAATTATTGTCACTATTGAACAGTGTGTTTTCGAAATGGTTCAAATTTCCGCTAGCAAAGGAGAAATAGGACTACCCATGGGTAACCCGTTTTTTTGTTTGTAATATTTTCCATTGAAATAAAAATCATTTTGTTTAATGCATACCTTACTATTAAACTTATTAATTCATATTTTTCTGTGCTGTTTAATTTTGACTGATTTATTATATTCCATAGTACTGACATTAATTCTGCGACTGGGATTGAGGTGAATAAACTTTTAACATCGAATGAAACTAATTTAGAATTTGTGGGCAACAATAAATTTTTTGTTAATTCTAAAAACTCGAAGGAGTTTTTTAGATAGTATTTGGAGTTGAAGGAGATCAATTTTGGGAGTTTGTAGCTTAGATCTTTACATAATTTATACGAGGGAGCGTTTATATAGGAAACTATTGGCCTTATCGGGTTACCTTCCTTATGAATTTTTGGCAAGCCATATAGTACAGAAGGAGACGGGTTTATTACTCTCAATCGATAATTGTCACCTAAAATGGTCCTATTACTTCTCAATGTTGTCACTATCTCGTTTTGAAATTTATTAGTAGGATTAGAAGGCATTTCTTCAAATTTGTTGCCGTTTAGCAAATTGTTAATTTTATTGATGTAATCTGGTTTTTCCATTATTGTAATTGTGTTACCGTTATCTGCTTTGCAAAGGATCAAATCGTTATTTTCTCTTTTTTTATATTTTCTATTTAATTATAAATTCGTGTACTACTAATGATCAGATAGATTTTACACTCTCGCCCTTCTTAGAAAATGTAATAAAAAGTCGGGCTTTAGCAGATGGTAGGATCAATCGGAGGTAGGTAGACTTGTAAACAAATAAATAACGAAAACGCGCTTGGAAATGTTTAGTAATAGACATTTACTTTATTGAAAAAGGCCTAACAAGCCGAAATACTAGTATATAGAGTGTTTTCTATATATTTCTTGGAACATCTAAATGAGATCAATGTTTTTTTCAAAACAATTATTGAAGCAGAAATTTTGAACTTCTATCCTCCGAAGAAAAACCACAGTGAAAAACTTCGGAAAGGTAGTCTTTACACCACCGATGATGCTATTTCATTTTGTGAGTATGCCAGAAAAAATTGTCTGTTAAAAATGTTAAATTTTCAACTCACTGATGCTCAAGTAATAGAGATTGTAATTGGCGACATAAGAGATGTTCATGTAAAAACAGCAGCATTCATTAGTAATATTACGTCTGCTGCTGAGTTGTTGGGTTTGCTTAGTAACTATAATTTAGTTAAACGTGAAAACCGTCCGTTTAAACGACCATATCTACCCGCTCACAGTACTAAACCAAACATTTCCAAATTGTGTTTCATTTGAGCCGCAGTTGCCAAGAACCTTTGAAAAAAGGAAATGTGAAAGATGAACCATCAAAAAAATTTTGTTCTGGGTTTAAACCGATTTGTTTTTGCAGGAAAATTTTACATAGTGACGAAACTTGTTTTCCGAAAAACAAACGAGTCAAACATTCAGACGAACAAAAAACAAATAAAGTTTCTAACATTAATAATTTTTATGCTATTTTAGATGATAACTTGTGCACTGAATTTAAAATTCAAAATTTAGCTGTTAATTGTTTCATTGATTCGGGAGCTAAGTGTAGTTTGATTACAGAAAAAATTGCTAGCAAATTACAGTGTCACTTAGAGCCGAGTTATGTTGTATTGAAGGGCACTGGTAGCAATAATTTAATTCCTACTCGTGGTAAAACTACTTTACGCATTGAAAAAGATGGTACAAGATTTGAAATTGTTTTCTATTTAGTCAATGATAATGTTATGAATCCAGATGTTATTTTAGGTCGCGATTAGAACTTCTGTAGGAACTGTTAAAAAAAAAATAAATAAATAAATAACTAAATGAACGACTTGGCTCAGTTTTATATTCAATAAATCACGTGTTCTGTTTCATGGCTTTATTATTTGGGTATATTTTTAGCTGACGATGTGAATTTGGGTTCCTGCGTACCATAGATAGAGAATGATTAGTAGTATTCAGCAGAGTAGTGAGAGATATTGTATTGTGAATGTTGATATTTTGAAATAATATATTGAACTCTCTCGAAAGCTTTACGTTCGCATTTTTAGTAATAAGACCATATGCTCTATATTTGTAAATAAACTTTGATAAATTTTACTGCACCCATACAAAGCGATTTGTAAGTGCTATATACAGAGTGGGCATAATAATTTACCGAAATGTCACGCCGTCGTGTACGTCAATTATCCACTTCAAGTGAAGATAGTGATACTGGGGATCGCGCTGTCATTCAACCTTTCAACGTGTCCACGTCGTCGCAGTTGAGTACGGATCCACCAACAATAACGTCTACTGACATGCAGATGCACCGACTCACGAATGCTATAGCGGGGTTGCTGGAAAATTTGGGAAATTCTGCATCAGAATGAGATGGTCGCAGAGACTTGATACCGTCGTATAACCCCGAAAGCGGCGAATTAACTATCCAGCAGTGGGTTGCCAAAGTTGACAGCTTGCAACAAATCTACGGCTGGTCTGAAGACCTCACAGCATTTAATGCCATTAGGAAACCAACTGGGTTAGCGCGTCAGTGGTATGACACTTTGCCGGAATCGATACTAGATGGGCAGACCTACGGGAACTGTTAATACATACATTTCCTACAAGAGCTAATTATCCAGACCTACTAAGGAAAATGCTCGCATGGAGTACAACTGTTAACGAGACAATGTTGCAATATTTCTTCGGGAAACTAACTCTACCCCAGAAATGTAATATCTCTGGGGAGAACGCCGTCTCTTGCATCATAGATGGACTGGGATATGATATGCTTCAGAGAACAGCAGACGCTGGGGAACATAAGACAGTCGAGAGTCTGTTAGGATTTCTGTGGAATTATCGACAAGCGAAAGTTCGCTCAGTACCGTCTTTTCGGGAAGAACCGTCTTTTCGGGAAGAACGAATGGACAGAATACAATCTAGACAACCTTATTCAACATCAGAGATTCGTTGCTTCTTGTGTGAGAAGAAGGGTCATAAAGCTTCAGTATGTAGGGGAGAGCGAAATCATACTAATCCTCGGGACGAGAATCCGCCAGGATAGGCCGAATGTTAGGAACTGTTTAAAAGAAAAGTAAATAAATAACTAAATGAACGACTTGGCTCAGATTTATATTCAATAAATGACGTGTTCTGTTTCATGGTTTTATTATTTGGGTATATTTTTAGCTGACGATGTGAATGTGGGTTCCTGCGCCATAGACAGAGAATGATTAGTAGTATTCAGCAGAGTAGTGAGAGATGTTGTATAGTGAATACGCTCTTAGCGATTACTTAGCATAATCCAAGTAATAATAGTATGTAATTAGGGCAGATCCATAATAGTATTTGAAATTTTATATGAATACCTTAAATGGACAGGATGTCCATTTAAGGTATTCATATAAAATGTCCATTTAAGGAAAAATTGTTTTTTAGGTGGTTTTAATTGGTATTAAACGAGAATAAAGAATGCTCTCGATTGATATAAATAACAGTCGTATATAGAAAGGAGATCCAATGTTGGACATGATGTCCATTTAGGGATAATTGGGGATGTCCATTATTGGATCTTCAATTTTTTTCTTTTTTGCAGATTTAAACACAATGGATAAAAAAAAAGTTTAGGAGTTATACCTGCGAAAATATGGCAGAAGCCTTAGCAGCAGCAAAAGCAGGTCTTCCCATTGCAACTGCATGTAAAAAATTCGGTGTTCCTCGCATAACTTTGCGAAATAAACTAAAAGGCATCAGTCCCGAAATTTGCAATATGGGACCTCCAACGATTCTGTCAGCTGTAGAGGAAGATTGTATTGTAAAATGGATTATTGATATTGCAAAGGCCGGATTTCCTGTGACAAAACAATGTTTAATTGACGCCGTAGCAAAACTTATAAAAGATTTTGACCGCACGACTCCATTTGCTGACGGTATTCCAGGGAAAAAGTGGTTTAAGTCATTTTTAAAAAGGCGCCCAAATATTTCTTTAAAAACCTCTGAAAAGCTTACAGGTCACCGTGGTGAACTAACAGAGGGCGATATACGAAACTGGTTCGAAGAAGTTTCTAATTACTTAAAGGAAAACGATTACTATGACATTTTAGAATATGGAAATTACATTTTTAATGCTGACGAGACAGCAATCTCGCTATGTCCTAAAACTGGTAAAGTATTAGCTCCAAAAGGAATTAAAAACATATACGATGTGTCCAAAACTTCCGAAAAAGAAAACCTCACCGTATTGCTTACAGTTTCTGTATGCAGAAACATTGCGCCTCCTATGGTGGTTTATCCATACAAGAGAATCCCTGCAGAAATTGCCAGAAATTTTCCAAAAGGTTGGGGCTTAGCAAAATCGGCGTCAGGATGGATGACAGGTGAAGTCTTTTTTGAGTATATGGCAAATATTTTTGAACCCTGGCCAACGGAAAATGAAATTGAACGCCCTGTAATATTTTTTGTAGACGGGCACAAGTCCCATTTGACACTACATCTTAGCATGTTTCTGCGCGAAAAACTAATTATTTTAGAGGCATTTTTTCCAAATGCCACTATGTGGCGGTCTTTTTTCCACTAAAAACTAAATGGAAAATTCACGTAAGAAAATGGCTCATTGAAAATGAAAACCTGCAATTGGCGAGACATCATGTTGCCAAACTACTGGAAACTATTTTAATTGGTGCCATTTCCCCAACTATCATTAAAAACGGCTTCCGAGTTTGTGGTATTTTTCCCTTTGATGCCAACGTGGATTACTCAAAAATACTATGCAGACAACCCAAAGAAGAAGCAGATGACACAAATAATCTAGGTAACACGCATAATAATGATATTAAAAACTGCTTAAAAGTTTTAGAATCTAATATTCCAGCAAATATACTTCAAATTATGAAGGAACACATTTTGGAAGAGGAATGGAGTGGACCTGAGTCTACTAAAGACTTGTATTGTGCCTGGAAAAATTACATAAATACATAAATTAAATAGTGTCAGCGTCTCAGTGAACAATGATAATATTTTTGACGAAAATACAAATTTCAACTTATCATTACAAATCGATGATGATGAAAATGATAAGCAGCACGCAGAAGATATTCAAAGTGCGAACAAAGCACAAGTTGAACAAGTTGAACAAAGCACAAGAAAACCCTGAAGAGGTTTCTCAAGAAGTGTTGCAAGATGTAACTCATACTGAAGATCTACATGTTATACCTCAGCTGAATGAAGTACAAAGAAGCCCAGAAGATGAAGAAGATTATCAACTTCAAGCTATCAAAGCATATGAAAAAAGGAATCAGCAAACTCCAGATAATGCAAAGCCTTCAACATCAACAGTAGTTGATGCTGGTATAAGTAATGCGTACTTCCAGCCAACTTGCCAAGAAATAGTCGTAAACGAAAGTCAGCACACTGTGATTCTCCATTCAAAAAATACCTTTTTTGGCCCAAGGAAGAAGAAAAGCCTCAGAAGAAAGTGAGAGAAAAGCCAAGGTCAGTTATAACATCTGATTTTTTGTTACATGAACAGCAAAAGAAAGAGTCACTCAGATTAGAGAAGGAGCAATTAAAGGAAAACAGAAAAAGAGCAAGAGAAGAAAACCAAAAGGAAAAAAAAATACAAGTTAAAAAACCAAAGTGTATAAAATAGAGCAATGTTGAAAGCAAGGTCAAAAAAGAACAGAAGATGATGCACTGGAAATGCTACAGGTCTCAAACGGTATGGAAAGACCAGCATATAATAGAGAAAAAAGCTAAATGGCTTTCGTGTATTATCTGCCCAAATAAAATGCACAAACTTTGTGTTTCACTTAAATATCTGAATAGCATTGGAAACAGTTATTCTGATTCGGAAGAGGACTCTCAGTTGGTATGCGAAAAATGTGGTATCACCATTGATAGCAGTGATGGAGATGACAGTGAGACCATCAATGAGGATGAGGAAGAATGGTGATGATCATAAAAGTCATTTGTCCCATTTGTCTATGTACCTAGACATTATTTTCTTGTTTTGAATTTAGCATAATAAAAAATTATATGGTAGTTATGTGATTCTTTTTAACCTTTTATAGATCTATAACAACTATTTTTATAATAGAAACATAGAGTTATCATGTTATAATAAAAAAGAAGGGTTATATGAAAAACATAAGTAAAACAAAATAATATCCATTATTGGCATCCAAAGTGTCCAAATTAGGATCGGTAAAAAAATTGACTGTCCATTACTAGGGAAAATACATCTGTCCAGATTAAATTCAATTTTATAGACACAACGTAATTTGGGAGAAACGATTGCTAAAGCAATGTAAAGAAGAATGTCTAAAGCTTTATTTGGGTACTTATATGTATTATCAAAAAAAAACTTTTTTTTTGCTGCAGTTCCAGGCGCGCTTAAATACAAATTGTTTCTTAAAGTGCCCATAACTGGTGCCACTACCCTGCGCCTACAATTTTTTTACCATCTTGAATGTTTACGGGCAATTTTTCTATCGCAATTTCATTCGGGTCTAGCGTAAAAGTTAGTGTATCATTATTTACTTGTCTATAATGAAATGGTATTGAAAAGTTATGTCCGAATAAACTTTGGGTTTTGAAATTAATATTTAAATTTAAATCTCTAAGAAAACTGATCGCTATTATTCCAAAATAATTATGGAAGTTATATGCTACACATTCTGGGGCATATTCAACATAATTTTGTAATACATTTCCTATTTGTTCACTAATATTTGAATTTTTAATTATTAGTTAAAACAAAGGGAACTTTGCTATTCCTCTAGCAACTACTGTACCACTAGCTGTTTTAATTTGTGTTCTTTTACTGGTAACAGAATTTGGAAAATAATGTTCTATTATATCCGGTTTTAATATATTTAAACTACAACCCATGTCACTTAATAGTAATTAGTATATATGGTAACGGTGTCTGAAAATTCGTGTTTATTTCTGCTAGTTTTATTAATTGAGGCGTGGGATACATAACATTCTTGGGACTCGATTTCTTTTAAATTATCGTCTACCAGATATTCGTTATCTACGTACTTATTGAGTTTCATAACTCAACCGGTAGAGTGGTTAGCAACTAATGGTTGGAGAAAGAAGAAATTCAGAAACCTGTATTATTTTTGGTAGATGGGCATAAATCACATACTATGTCTACAGAACTAACCAGATTTTGTGAGGAGAGTGGAATAATTTTGTATGCCTTACTCCTAAATGCGACTCAACTCCTCCAGCCTGCTGACGTTCTTGTTTTTACAGGACTACTGGCCGGAACAGGTGAGAAAATGGTAGTCTAAAAATGAAAACCGAGCAGTTACAAAAATTGGATTTTATCCCATATTTGGGAAAATCCTCCAGAATCCCAAAATGTCACACAATATGGAAAATGGCTTTAAAGCCTTCGGATTGTACCCATTCAATCCAAATGCCGCCGATTATAAAAGGTGGGTACCAAATGTTCGGGAGAAATTGTCAACTCAGGCAATCAAGGTCAGAAGCGGATATCATCAGTACTGAAAAAGTGATCCTAATGCTTAAAACTAAGATTTTTGAGCTTGGACTCTATACGGATACGATTTTGACCCTAGTATAATCACTGATTTCTAAAATGGGTGATGGTAGCGGTGTTTTCCTTTTTATTACCGAAGAAATTGACGGAATGGAAGTAGTTTTTTGCTGATAATACATCCACAGCTGAAAGTGAAGGTCTTTCAACATTTTTACATCAAACACTGCAGTCGTAGTAATACAAGACGTACTTATTAATCCACGTCACAAAGGACAAAATAGCGAGAATCTAGTCCAATATAAAGAAAATCTACAAAGAGAAAATCCTCAAATATATCTGATTACGAATTAAGAAAACCTGATAAGTCTGTGTTGAATGATAAACCTGAATTTCATAAAAAATTGCAACCCACCGAGAATGCTGTTATTTTGGCACAAGTGGCATGGGCTAGGAGAAAATAGTACAGACAGTTCCAGAATGATTATCCGGTACGGGAATGCAGCCTATCCTGAATATAATCAAAATTTATTTCCATTTGCTAAAATTACTTTCTTTTTAACTGTCAATTTGAGAATTTTCATATTTGACAGCATTTGACGTTTGACTCAGTGGCGTGTAGCATTTTTCGTGTTTAAATTGTTTTACTGAAGTATCATTTGCGTTTAAAAGAGTATTTTTCAATACTATACAGTTTCAGAGAGTCCTAATCAGGTTGGTAATTTTGTATTTCTTAATATTGAAATTAATATAAGAACCATAAATTAATGTTTTTTAACGCTCCACAATTCACAGTTTGAATAGGTTATACTGGTGATACATAGGAATAGAATAATACAAAATAATAACTATATTATTTTTAATAAATTGTCTTTATTTTATTTTTAATATCACCTATATTTACTGACGTACCCATGGCATGGAACAAATCAAATCAAACCAGTAAATTTCCTTGCCTGCGCTCATGATTCTAGTGCAGATATTAAAAATAGAAAGGCGGCACATAAAAAATCATTATGAAGCGGCGGGGACAATCATTTTGGAACTTTCTATATTAAATATAAAAAATTAACCTAAGTAAAGAAAAACTAGAGGACACTAAAACTAACGAAGATATAGAAGAAATCGGAAAACCAATTATTTGCGGAGGGAGATTAGAAACAGAAAATGCCTTCGAAGATGATCAAGAAAACAAAAATCTAACTTGGAACAAGGGCGAATGGAATCTGCCAGAGAAATCACAAAACTATTTATAGAGTGTACGGCACTATCACGGGCGCGTTCAGTTATGAAGAGCGTACTTTGGATAAACGTCCTAGCAAAAAATGAAAAAAGTTCGTCCTTCCGTCTTTAAAAACGAACGCTACTATCCTCCCTCGCTCCTCCTTCGACCAAATATGTCAACATAAACATAACCCAATTTTCTACTGATCTACTGAAAACAATGCAAAAATTATCAGATTAAAGATTTAACTGATCACTAAATAATACTTATTGAATTGAATGAATTGTAGAATAATGGAACTTTTTGACATAGACTCAAGCAGGTCAAGTAGTGAGGATAAATTTATAGAAATTTATGTTCCTCATAATCGACGAAGAGTGGCAAGAGTCGATAATTTTATTGTGGCAGTAGTTGCAAATTGTAGAAATAGGAAATTTCAGCAACATTTTAGAGTTAATAGAGTCCAGTTTCAACGATTGTTAACACGGGTGGCTCCTTTGTTAAAGAGACAGGAAGGTGCAAGTGGGAGACTACGGATTCCCGCTGAAAAAACAGTTAATGGCAGTACTATGGTTATTAGCAACCCCAGACAGCTACAGGTGTGAACTTTAAATAAGTAACTTATAAGACAAATAATCAGTAAGTCAGTAATCAGAAGCAACTCTTGATCTTGAAATTTTTGAATCTATTTTGAATACTATAGTCACACTGCGCATGTCGGGCAACTTTTACCCAACTCATCGAGGTGGGTAACTTTTTCTTACCCGGACGTGTTTCTCTTAAATTTTCGAACGGCGTGGACGTACTTTCTCGAATGAACGCCTTACGTTTACGAACGTTTTGGGCGCGTCCGGACGCGTTTCTCCTCGATATCTGAACGCGCCCCTGTGCTGAGTACGGCACTGATCATTTTTCAGTAATACAATAAAGTAGGTGTATTTACGAATTGGTGTTATTATTATTATTATTTAAAATTTTCACCTTCCTTAAATCTTCCTATTCAGTGACTAATTAGCGCATCAGAGGTAAGTTAATAATAGTTATCTTAAATCGCAGCAATAAACACAACGTAGGGAATAAGTCTTCGATTACTGGCGACTACTGGCGACATAATTTACTTCATTCAACTTTGTTGAACGAACCGGGGTATGTTACATTACAGATTTGATGGCGTGACCAGGATGCGCTTAATTAGGGAACAAAAAAAAACAAAACTTGTGGAGATTTGAGGAAGGATTTGTTTTTATTTGTAAAATATTTTAGAGCATATTTCGGTATATTATTTTGCTGCCGATGATTTTTTTTATCAAACAGATGTGCTAGAGATCGCCGGAAGGCTGACTCAATGTTTAGAAACCATAAATTGTATTTATCTTAAAATAACAGATCTCGGTCCAGGGTTCATATAAGGCAGTATTTCGAATTCTGCTCTTTAAGTTTAATAGAATAACTGAGAATCTATACAAATTATACATCTGAATTAATTTACATTTCATGGTTTAATATTTCTGTTTCAATAAGGGGTACTATTTGTTTATAAATTTTGTAGCCATAACAGCCGATTAGGAATCAGGCTTGATGTCGTAATCCAGCCGAAGTACTTGAGTAGGTCACTAAATTGTCAACACTACGTTATTTTATTTTTGTTGTGCCCTTTCTCTCAAAAACAATTTTATATAAGCACATCTTTCAGTCGTGCCTTGGAGAATAAATAAATTTTATCATGTTTACATTCGAAATGCTGTTGTGTTTAATAACAACAATGCATTAATAATAATAATGCATTTCTTAACGGCTATTCATTTTGTCATATAAAATATCCCCGTATATAAATACACTGATGTCTGAACTATTCCTTGTACTAAATTTGTTTTTAACTTTTTACACTGAAAGATCTAATTTACGGAAATTGACCGAAATGGCCACTGACAATTCGCATTATGGTTTAACTCTCGGTCGGTTTCACGACCATCAGCGCCTTCCCTGGAGGAAAAAGTGTTGAGACTGACCGTACAGCAGCTACATTTGGGGTATCTACTAGAGAAGAGACAGAGAGATGCGGTTTGTGTTTGTGCGATTATGGATATTGGTACTTCAACAACAAAACCCTCTGTTAACGACTTTTATACAACAACAAAACCGTGTAAATGAAGCGTACACAGGAACATGGTTCTGAATCACCGCCAGAGTCGCTTACTCCAATATTTTCAGTTTCAACAGAGTGTACTTATTTTCTTGAAAATGACTTTTGTTAATTACCCTAAATTAGCTATACCAGATAACATAGTGAATGTTTTCATTGAAAGCTACCATAAACAACATGGTCATTTTGGGACAACAAAATTGTACCGAATAATTTATTTATTTATTTTATTTATTTATTTACATTACTTGTCTTACAGGATTAAACCCAATTACAAGACAAGGCCAGACAACAGAAAAAAATACGCCAGAATTTTACATCAGTGAGGTAACAATCTCCGAACCGCAGAACCCGAAATATTGAAGTAGTCAATAGTGATTTGCTTATTATACAAGTAAAGAATTGAGTATAAGGGTGAGAATTTTTAAATATTTGTACTGGGAGTTGAGAGATAGAAAGTAGTGAAGTTTCTGCTGTTCTCACGGGGAATATAAAAATTTTATTTACATAATATATTGGGACAGTCAAAACATTATTCATGATATTGAAGAGTGTCGTTTGCAAAAGATATTCCCTTCGCTTCTTCAATAAACAAAACTTAAATTTATCAAGTAATTCATGATGGGGATACCCCTGTGGAGGGTAGCATCCTTCATTTCTCAAATTAATATATTTTAAAAATTTACGCTGTATATTTTATAATTTATCACTGTAAACATTATAGCCTGGATTCTAGACAACAGCACCATATTCAAGCCTGGATCTTACATAAGTGATGTATAGTGTCCTGATAACATCAATATCAACGAAGTCCCTAGGGCATCGTAAAATAAAACCAAATATCTTTGAGGTCTCAGATATAATAGTGTTAATGTGAGTACTAAATGCAAGTTTCACATCAAACGTAACCCCAAGATCTTTGAATGAGTGGACACAAGAGACTAAACCCTGGAGATGAACCTAAATAATGGAGATCATTTGTTCTTCCCCAATATGCGCCGGTCCATACAGCGTTTTGTGCGTTCCTACGATATTTGTCAAAGGTCCAAATCTGCCCTGCTAGAACAAAAAGTCGTATCAACAAAAAAAAATCATTTTTGTTTTTTCATATTCGGTTTCGTTATGTTGTTTACTACCTATTGTACTAAGTCTAAAAGTCGTATATGCCTCGTAAATACCCACTATGATAACTAATTTTATGTCGTATCTACAAAAGTTATATGTTTACTAAATCCAAAAAAGTTATATCTGACAATTGCTACGATCTAAAGTCGTACCTTTGTATGTAAATATGTGAGACGCCACTGTGAACTATATTATTTATGGTTACATTGCTAAATATTGTTATGTCGGATCGTACTTGGTCCGCAATAATGTTCATGAAAAGTAAAGTTGCATGTAGAAACACATTCTCTCTCTGGCTACTAAGCTTTCATAACGTGTTGTAAAATTTTAGTTCTGTCTTATTAAATATAAATTATGAATTACACATTTTTGTGTTATTTGGTGTTTTCCTGACGTTCAGAAGTGGGATAAAATAAATAAACAAACAAGTTTAAAAAAAGTGCGTGTAGTATACCTGTGCTAAGTGTGCACACGATCATTAAGATGAGCAACATGGCGACCTCTTCAGTCGACGACAGAAGTTGTACACCCCCATTGACGATGCAGCAGCAATTGGGCGTTCTGCGTCAAGAGGTACACAAACTAAAAAGTGGACATGAGGTTCGAGTCGCAAGTTGCATCCTGTATATAAAGGGCCTTTTCGAGTCAAAAAGGTTTTGTAAAAAGATAGATATGTGATAGAAGACCCAAAAGGGTGCCGTAATCAATTACGGTAGCCGTGTCGATAGTTTAAAACTATGGGTAATCATGAGTGATGGTCCGGACCAACCGTTCACGTAAGTAAATAATTTGGCATGTTGTGCACAACTTTGTATGAATGAGCATGCTCGAGAGGAATACTAGCTAGTAAATTAATGGTTTCAGAACTTTATGAAAATAAAAATAAAAATTTGTAAACAGCATAATATGCTCAGAAAACCAAATAATATTTGGTTAATAACTTTAAGAGTAAGGTAGTGATATGAAGGTAGTAAAGAAAACTGAGTTTGCTAGGAATCCTTATGGCAGGGTCGCTTTGCAAAGTGTTAGTGGGAAGTTGTTACAAATAATCTAACACGGTATTGCAAGCCTTGCAGAATCGGGATAAGGAGGTACTTACAGTAGTGAAAACTTGTCAGGTAGAGTGAATAACACTTACAGTAGGGTGATTATTGCAGGTGGGTACATATGTATCGAGATGGTTTATGACACGGGGGACGCCTCATAGTCTAATGCGTAAAGAAGTGAACTCTATGGAAATGTATAAGGTTAGTGCTACACTAATGAGGGCTACTCTGCTTTACTCTGTGGTGAGGTGAGGTAATTTGTTTATCCCAAGGGATTGGTTGAGGTGTGCATTATCAATAAAACCGTGATGATGTACAACCAGGAAATTTGTTTGTCCCATAAGGGATTCGTTGAGGTGTGCATCATCAATAAAACTATGATAATGTAGCACCAGGAAATTTGTTCATCCCATAAGGGATTGGTTGAAGTGTGTATCATCAATAAAACTGTGATGCTGTAGCACCAGGAAATTTGTTTGTCCCATAAGGTATTGGTTTAGGTGTGCATCATCAATAAAACTGTGATGATGTAGCACCAGGAAATTTGTTTATCGAATAAGGGTTTGGTTGAAGTGTGCATCATCAATAAAACTGTAATGATGTAGCACCAGGAAATTTGTTTGTCCCATAAGGGATTGGTGGATGTGTGCATCATCAATAAAACTGTGATGATGTAGCACCAGGAAATTTGGTATTGATTGATTATATATCATCAATAAAACTGTGATGATATACCATCAAGAACAATATATGAGTGATTAAAAAAAACAAGAAAAAAACCTTCACAAAGTTTACGACTTTAAACTAATAGGGTATTTTATCTTTAGGTTCGATGTTGACTGCATCTTGGATGACTTCACTGATGATCTCTGACTAATCGGCTACCAGGAAATCGGAATTAAAGAGCACTCTGTTGAGTATAACAGTTGTTCAGGATGGTCGACTGTGAGACGCCACTGTGGACTATATTATTTAGTGATTACATTGCCAAATATTGTTGTCTGTCAGATCGTGCTTGCTCCGCAATAATGTTTATGAAAAGTAAAGTTGTATGTAGAAACTCATTCTCTCTCTGGCTACCAAGCTTTCATAACGTGTTGTAAAATTTTAGTTCTGTCTTATTAAATTTAAATTCTAAATTACATATTTGTGTTATTTGGTCTTTCCCTGACAAATAATAATTACGGCATCATTGCTTAGTAAAGTAATATATGCCAAAAGTGCGATGCTAGCCCTAAATGACGTATCTGCACATTCCCTGTAAACCGTACCAGTTACGACTTTATGACTAAGTAAATCAACTTAGAAACCTGGACGAGTCCAATAATTGAACAGAAAGTATCGTATATCTTACAAATATAAGGTTATGTAATTTCTCAATAACCGCCGGCATTCACTTGTCACTTGTGATGAATGAGTAGGTACTTGTGAATTCAAGGAATTGTTGTGTTATTACTATAAACATGTGAGTACATACGTACTTCTGCCCGCTTTGGATACGATTTTGTATAAAATAGATTATTTACTATAATTCAAATATCAACAATAAACTTACCTTAACACTTAACTAACACTTAAAACTCTTAGTTGAACTCAATTTTCTTCTGGTCAAGTCTTTTAAAGAGGGTGTACCTCAACCCATTGTAAGGTCTGTTCCAAGAGGTATCGATAGAGAGGAAGGAAAAGCTAATAAAATGGCTAGCTGCAATTACTACTGCGAACAGGATAAAATTTTAGCAGGAACTAGCTCTTTCACAAACAAATGTAATGTATGACTCAGATTAATAGTAATACTGATATAATATAAGCTTGTATTTAAATACTATTAAAATAAATTTCATGTTTTATTGATACATCTATTATTCATATCACATCTTATTATTATCTCATTATTAAAGTATTATTATTATTTAGGAGATATTTTATAAATCAATAAGTCGTAAGTGGTACTTACGTCAATTGGTCATAGTACAATGTAAAACAGTATTGAGCCTTTACTAGAACTAAATGTCGTAACTTTCAAAGTACATTTTTTTCTTTTGTCAAAGAACATATGCAAGTTTGCTGTTTATTATTAGGTTAATGAAGTATGTTACTGAACAACTACCCTCAACAAATATTTTGACTAGGAAAATACAGATGGCATAACGATTTTTATAAAATGGCCCATTTCTCTAAACTTATATATTGTCACTTATGGCTTTCTGTCAGGAGGGCAGAAATATCTCTCGTATAAGCTTGTGGGTGCTTCACATCCATTTTTGTCCTACAATTCGGGTGATTTGGAAACAGTTGATTATTATGGTCGTTTGCCTGAGGGGCGTTCCAGATGCTCGTATATTTTTGTTGTCATTGATTCTTTTTAAAAATTTGTACGATTATACCTGTTACGTCGAGCACAAGCTAAAATGTCAGCTCTCAAAATTATTAATGATTTTCATAAAGTTATCCCTATTAAAGTAATTTTAAGTGATCATGGTACACAGTTTCAATCTAAATATTGGCAAGAAGCTACGCGCAAGCATGGTATTCGACCCTCATTTTCTTCAATACGCCATCTTGAGTCTGATCCAACGGAACGAGTCATGAAAGAGCTCAGTCGTTTATTCCGTACTTATTGTCATGCATTACATGCCGTTTGGTCTCTCCCAGTTACATAGAATTGAATGTTTATTAAATTATATATCCCCTTTATGTACTGGATTCTCACCTTATGAGATTTTACATGGTACCAACCCTCCAGCCTCAATCAGTAATTTATTATAACCGTTTTTGCCACGGGCGTCAACCAAGGATGTAGGATGTATTAGAGAGAATATGAGCCAGCTTGTAAGCGCACGAGCTCAGCAATACCCGCCAAAATTAACTAGGGACCAATAATTAATGATCAATGACTTAGTATTACTTCGTGAATGTCCCACCTTCGATGCGCCAAAAGTTATTTCCAAGTTTTGTCTTTTATTCTCCGGTTCCTACAAAGTTACTGGTAGCCCTTATCCGAATGTTAATGCACTGTGTACTCCAGGAACTAATAATAAAAAGGGTAATTATAATATAACCAATCTAAAATTTTATTATAGGACCGAGTCAGAACATTATTAAGTTTTATATTAATCTAATTGTATTGTTATTGTTATTATTCCTTATTATTTATGTTTATACGTTTTGTAAAAATGTATTTTGTATTTCTACATATTCTTGTACTTGTTCGACGCTACTAGCCACTCACACTCAGACGAATACTAGAAGTGGAAGATTATTTAAATTCCTCAACAGTATTTCTAAAATCTTCCAAAGGGGCGATCTGAGAGGAAACACCTCTTTGAATTTTATTTTGTTTTGGTAATTTGAAGATTATTTGTTTTTGTAACCCGAATGAATTACACTTGGCAAGAGTCCACGCGCTTGCTGCACGGGGAGGGAAAGGGATCCTGACGAGGACGGTAATGAGATAGACACGGGAACGCGGGTCGAAAAGGGAGGGTGTTTTTAGGAGTGCGTTGAACAAGTCGTATTAATTACCTCTACTCTTGATCTAGTTCTCTATTTGTTTGTGTATTGTGTATTGGTGAATTCGGAGAAACTATCTAATGTACAGGTTAGTAAAGTATTTGTTGATGTTTATGTTATGTTGATTTTATGATATATTTGGTATATATTTGGTATATATTTGGATATGGTAAGAGACTTAAACTTTCACAGTAAGTGAATTAAACAATCTTACAAAATATACATGGTCCTTCGAGCCGGATTAAGAAAGCAGTCAGAAGGGAAGCCAAGTGAATCAACCAACGAGTGCATCAAATTCAGTGCATCAACGAACGAGTGCAACAAAGCCAGTGCATCAACCAACGAGTGCAATAGAGAATTGCATCAGCCAGAGGGGCAGGATCTTCAAAAGAAGTAAGTGTGATTCCTACACGTAATTTCCTTTATATATTTATAAAACTGCTTCAATTTACTTATTTATAATGGAAGAGCTAAAGGTTTTAATAAATAAAAGAGCTATATTAAAAACTGCCTTAACAAGGTTTAACAAATATTTTTCATCAATATCAAATAGTGAAAAAATTACCAATGATGACTTAAATAGTTTAGAAATGCGTTTATAGCTTAATAAAAATTTGTTAGAAAAATATAACGATGTTGATGAAAAAATTACATTACTATCCCCTGACGAACAACACGAACTGGATTTAGAAATGTTTGAAAATACATTTAGCACTAGTTTATCAAAGGCTAAATATTTCCTTAATAATAATAAAAAAAGGTGTTGAAAAAAGATACGATATTGGTTGAAGATAACTTAGGGGATAACGTAATATAGGGGAAAGTTCAATTCGTTTACCTAGTATAAGCTTACCCAAATTTAATGAGGAATTTGAAAACTCGCTAGAATTTCGCGATACCTTTGAGTCTCTTATTCATAAAAATCCCTGTTTGTCTAACATACAAACATTCTTTTATCTAAATACACCCTTGACAGGAGATGCTGCTGAAGCAATAAAATCATTAAAAGTTTTTGCTGAAAATTATAAGTTTGCGTGGGAATTGTTATATAAACGATTTGAAAATTAAAAACTAATTGTGCAAAATAATATTAAGGCACTTTTCAATTTAGAATGTCTTCAAAGGGATTCATACTTTCCCGTGCAGGCTATTGGGTGGAAATTATATTCAAAATAAAAATTATAACGGTTTTAGGTGCTATTTTGTTAGGACCACGAACAAATCACGATTTATTCAAGTAGGTTACTTGAATAAATCGTGATTGGTTCGTCGTCCTAATCTCCTGTTAGCCTCTTTACGGGAAAAGTGTTGGCCCATTTCAGGCAAAAAAATGATGAAGGATGTAATTCATAAATGCAAAACCAACATTTAATAATCCCCGAATGGGAAACTTACTTAAATCACGTTTAGAACCTGCTCCGCCTTTCTATAACTGTGAAGTAGACTACGCTGGGCCCGTCCTAATCAAAAATAAAAGGGGCCGAGGCTCAAACTTAATCAAGACATATATTTTTTGTATTTTTGTATATTTTACTACAAGGGCCATCCATCTTGACTTGGTTACAGAACTTAGTACCGAAGTGTTCCCAGCTGGCTTACCCAGACTTATGGCTAGACATGAGCAGCCATTAAATATTTATTTTGATAATGGCACCCATTTTGTAGGTGCAAACTTTGAATTAGTAGAATTAAACGACTTCTTTTGAATAAGGAGACTCAAATGTGTTTAAAAAATTCGTTAAGCCAGATTAACACATCGTGGCATTTTATACCACCACGATCTCCCCATTTCGGTGGTCTGTGAAGCAGGAGTAAAATCTATTAAATTTCATATAAAACGTGTAGCTTTTAACGTAAATTTGATATTTGATGAATATTATACCTTGCTTACTCAAATTGAAGCAGTTTTAAATTCCCGTCCAATAAGTCCTTTATCTTCCGATATCAATGACCTTAAGCCACTTACCCCTGCACACTTTCTAATTGGAAAAATAATTATCTCTATACCTGATGTTGGATTACTTGAAATTGCTGAAAACAGATTCAGCAAATATAAACATACTCAAAAGATTACCCAACATTTCTGGAAACGATGGTGCAAGGAATATATGTAAGCGAACTACAAACCCAAGTGAAGTGGAAGAGCAATGTACACACTTTGTTGAAACCTGGAGTGTTGGTACTTATGCAAGAAGATAATGTAGTGTAACATACCCAGGTCTGTTCAACAAAGTTGAATGAAGTAAATTAATTATGACCAGTAATCGAAGAGTTATTCCCTACGTTGTGTTCATTGCGGTGATTTAGAATAACTATTATTAACTTACCTCGGATGCGCTAATTAGTCGCTGAATAGAGAGATTTAAGGAAGGTGAAAATCTGAAATAATAATAATAGCACCAATTCGTAAATACACCTACTTTATTGTATTACTGAAAAAGGAGGGAAAGAGCACGGCAGAAAAACCTCTGATCTCAATTCAAACGAATCTCGGTTACACTGTTGAAATGTGATAAAGAAAATAATATATGCTCACCTTTATGAAATATTGAAGTACTGGAATTTACAGTATCACACATCCATTCTCAATACAAAACTGAAGAGGGTAATTGTTAGTTAGCCGACAGTTGTCGGAAGGTACTGAGGTCCCATACGGGAGACTACTCCGCTAATACTTGAAAATTGAGCTAAAATCTCGATATTTTATCAAATTTTATTCGTTGTTATAGTCGGATGTTTTCTCAAGCACGGGAGAAAATATTAATAAATTCATCAAAGCTCTTTCATAGTATCTAACAAAATAGTACCGTAAATTCAAGAGATAAGTAGTAAAATCCTGTGTTTTGATAAGAAAACAATATCAATCTCAACAGCACAGCTTCGATTCAAACTAAACACAGACAATACAAGAAATGGATTACTGAATTGAGATAATTAAATTATCTTACCTCAAATATAAGCATGCTGTAAATTAAATGAGTATACAAACACATTATATAATATTATTAGAATAACAGAATAAATGATTGAGGTGAGTTCATGAAGATGGATAAAGAAATTACGTTATTTAATAATTAATAATAATAAAAAAATGACATTAAATACTAAATATAATAAATCATAAAATCAACAAAACATAAACATCAACAAATACTTTACTAACCTGTAACTTAGATAGTTTCCCGAATTCACCAATGCATAATACACAAAAAAAATAAAGAACTAGCTCAAGAGTAGAGGTAATTAATATGACTTATTCGAGGCACTCGTAAAACCACACTCCCTTTTCGACCCGCGTTTCCGTGTCTCCTCATTACCGTCCTCGTCAGCATCCCTTTCCCTCCCCGTGCAGCAAGTGCGTGGACTCTTACCAAGTGATATTTATCCGGGTTACACAAACAAATAATCTTCAAGTTACCAAAACAAAATAAAATTCAAAGAGGTGGTTCCTCTCAATAATCTACCTCCTTATAAACCTGTGTGGTGTCTATAAAAACTAAAAGTGGTACCTCCATCAGACGTTCAGTGTGAAAGGTGTGTGTTCTACCTATATCTGAATAAACTAAAAGCTTTGTGACTACTTTCGTTTAGTTGTATTCATTGAAAGCACACCCTTTCAAGGCGGGCGGTATGTTCAATTTAGGGATAATTGTTATATTTGAATGACCTATTTATTTTACGGCCCAAGTTTATTGAGCTAATAAATGTCGACTTATCTTGTGATTGATTGTTAGAAGTGGTGAAAAACACACCGTAGTGCCCTCATTGGGTCTTTGGGGCACATTGTCCGTGGAGTAGTTGTTTTCGGAATCTCCTTCAAATTACCTTGTGATATTAGATTGTATAAAATTACCTAGTTTAATAGTCTGGGAATCTCGAAAAGCTCTAACTGTATTGTGATCCTGCTCAGTATTAATATTCTAACCGTATGGTCGTACTAAATTAGGGATGGGTAAAGGCTTTAGGTCAAGATCTTATAAAAGCAACTTTACGTCATCTCGAGAGAACATTCATTCATTTGACATTGATGCATTCGGTCTAGCATCTCAAGTAACGTTTTGCTGGTATTCTTTCCTCTGTAAATAATAATTTTACCCATGTTTGAAATATATATTTGGAAATAAATAAAAGCATTTATTTGCAACTTTTTCAATTATTTATTTGGATTACTACGCAGTCATGTGTATAGCACATGTGACTCTGGCAAAGCAAATGATGAACATAAAGAAAATTACGCAGCAGCATTTCAACTTCAACGAATTGACAGAGAAAACGCTGCAAAAAACCCAGAAGTTCTCTATATATCTGTTGACTTGCAACAAACTCTGCCACTACCAAAATTGATTATATCCAAAGCCTTTTATCTAAGGCAGATGTGGTTTTACAATCTAGGAGTCCATTCAGTTTCGGTAACTGGTGAAAAGGGTCATTTTTTTACATGGACAGAAGATGTAGCACATAGAGGTTCTCAGGAAGTTACTAGTGCATTGAGTACTTTCTTAGAATTTAATGACAAATTTAGAGACAAAAAACATTTAGTTGTTTGGTCCGATTCTTGCGCTGGTCAGAATCAAAATTTCCAAATCATATGTCTTTATCAGTATCTAGTTCTCAACGGAATAGTTTCCACTATAAATCATAAATTTCCTCAAGTAGGACACTCTTATTTGTATTCAGATCGTGATTTCGGAAGGATTGAAAAGGTTCTAAGAAAACACGAGACGATATATATTCTTGAACAATACCGGGACATCATCAGAAGCAATTCCAGGAACGGCGTCCCCTGGGGTAGCAAACATTGCAACATCTCAAAGAGAAGTTGAAACCAAGAAAAGAGCCACTCGCCAAAACCCCCTCTTACAAACCAGGAAAGTTAAATAGTAACAAAAAAGTGCTCAGCAAAGTAAAATACAGGTACTCTAAAAATTGTTTTTGTAATTATCTAAAACTTTAAAATAAATAAATAAATAAATAAATAAATAAAAATGGACCCGTATATAAGAGACTATCATGTGAACCCTATAGAAACTGCTGAAATGCACAGTGTACAAAAGTATAATAATATCCAATTAAATGTAGTAAACTACTTTAAAATAATACATTTAAATATTAGGAGTATGTCAAAAAATTATGATGAATTGTGTGTTTTTTGAGTCAACTGTTTCAACAGTTTGAGGTTATTGTTTTAACTGAAACATTTCAAATATATGATAAAAGTATCTTTTATATGGATGGATACCAAATGATATACAATGAATCCAATATTAATAAAAATGATGGTGTCGCAGTTTTCATAAAATCACATTTACATCACACTTTTAAATTTATAAGACTAGGAGAAATTATAGCTATTGAGTTAAATATACAGGAGTAGAATGCAACAATTGTGATTACTTGTGTATATAGATCTCCACAAACAGATCCTTGTAATTTTAATGAGAGTTTGTCAGGTTACTTAAAGAATATTAAGAGCTACATTAGTGTTCTTGTAGGTGACACAAATATAAATTTGTTTTCACATGAGTACTATGACTAGTACTATTTTAGTCTATGAGGCATAGACTAAAAATCAAGTTAAAATTACAACTGCAAGTAAAAAGTATTAATGTTTATTTATTTCTTTTAACATATGAGTTATTATAGTATATTAACATAGTATTTATCCTTTCTATAATTTAACAAACATTTTAATTCAGAGATTAACTAATCCTATATTACCTATGAATTTAGAAAATAGCAGAATAATTTCAGTAAACATAATTTTGTTAGTTATCTAAATATTTCTGAACTAACAAAAATTCAAGCTAATTTACAAGAGCAAGTCAATTTTATAGTTTTTAATGAAAAAAATGTTAGTGTTATGTCAAGTACTGTTAGGAAGAGTACGGCCCTGGCGGCGCGCCGACGGATATCGAGGGAACTACTAGCTGCAACTGCCATTCGTGACATGAAAAACCAACGCCGCACACTGGCACGATTACGTTATATTATTTTGATAGATTAACCTGTAATACAATCAGTGATCAATAGTTTAGTGCTATGACAATTAGTTTATTCTCTTAACATCAAAAGTGGTTCGTAAACTTAAGATGCCCCAATCAAGGAAAAGTCGCAAAAGGTCCAGAAAAATTCTTCGTCATCCTCTTCCACCGCCTCCGGCAGCAGAACGAGTACTTCACGTTCTTCCTCCCGACATCGCTGCAGAAAATACAAAAAGCAAATACCAGTACAAGGTCGTGTACACCTCCTTTGAGTAATTACCAAAATAACTCAACCGCTTCGGTAAGTGACAATTTCAGTTTTGCTGTAAATAGTATTGTAATACTGAATTCGATCTATGAAGGATTCTGTCACAAAGTGGTTAGAAATAATTAAGCATTTTGCGAATATACATAATTGGAGTGAAATCAATAATAAAATTTCATGCATTTGGCAAATTAGCACGTACGGCTCAATTATGGTACGAAAACATTATTTTCCGTGAGTTGGGTTGGACGCAATACAGTTGGGAACACTGGGAAAAACCATTGATAAAAACTTTTAGTACAAAACGAAATATTCATGAATTGTTGACATATCTTTTATATCATAGACCTAAATTCGGTGACAGTTTATATGAATTTCACATCAAACATTTAGCTAAGATCGATAATTTAAATATTAATTTCACTGATGAGGACAAAATTTCGCTTATCGTAGGGAATATCGGTGATAAAAGTATCGCGTCTACGGTGGAGGCTGTGAACATAACACACATAAATATGGTACATAATTATTTGAAAAATAAAACTTCGAGAGTACAAGATGAAGCTGATTCAAAAACAAACATTTATCCTTAATTCCAAATCACAACGATCAGAGGCGTAACTTTAAAAGTTCGACAAGCGAACATTATATTAGTAATAGTAATCCACAACAATTCATTAAAAATTGTCACTCTTGTGGGAAATCCTCATATTTTAGGAGAAATTCTCCGTTCAGAAAAAAAGTATGTAGATTGTGTAATAAATTAGGGCACATTCAAGCAGTTGGCTCGCAGAATACCAGTGTCGAAAAATCAACAGCGGTAAGAAGTAAAGAAATCCATTTGATAAATTCAAGTGGAAAGGAAAAATGTTATAAACCCATTTTAGTTAATAAAAAAAATTGCACTGCTTTCATAGATTTTGATAGCGATTGCTCCATCATACAAAAAAAAGTTGCGGATAAATTAAAAATTCCAATTAAACCTTTGAATCAGGAAGTTAACCTCACAGGATTTCTTGGTGTTGGTACATTAGTATTTGAATATAAACGATTACAACTATTACCACAACTATCGTGGTAATCTATCGTCGGTATCGTCGTCGACGGTAATCTATCGACTATCGTCAAACTAAAGAAGATTGTATAATCAGCATTCTAACAAGAAATGAGGCTATTAACTGTTCAACTCTACCTATCCATTTAGAAAGAATGATTGCCAACCAAATCTCTCCACAGAACATTGATTCAGTTTACTACACCAATCAGTACAATAGTTACTGAAGCCTGTTTTATTGAAAAACATCAAGAACTTCAATCAGGAAGTTACTCGATAACTATTCCTGAAAAATGTCATTATATTATCAATCAGGAAAAGTTTTCTTTTGAAAACGAACATCTCTCACCAGTAAAAATTGTTCAACTTGCTTCAATGAATATCTCTACATTGATAGAACGTTCTCTAATATTGTAAAGCTCATCAAAATAGGCAAGAACTGTCTCATTTAAGAAAAAAACTAACAATCATAATAAATTGATCCTACCCATGGAACCTAAACAAGATCATTTATTTCCCACTTGGGTCATCTCTGTGGTTATTTGTATTTTTATTTACTTTGGAGGAAGATGCTACTACAGATCATGTTACCCATATTCTGTCGCATTATTTAGAAAAAAAAGAAACTCCATAGAAGCTACAACATCCTATGATGACCAACCTCGCTAACCAGACCCACGCTAGGTTTTCCTCCAAGGCGGGAGGATTTACAATGGACATCCACAATGTCTATGCTGGACCAGTGAATACCCATTCAGGTCTTAAGTGACCTACCTTACTGATAAAGTGCGCTAAAGCGATGATCTTATTATATCACACCAGGAATAATCTGCTCTTTATTGTTAATGCAACATATATCCTATTGTTTATCTTCTGGTACCGAGAATTATCTCTAGTAATGCCTATTATGCTTATAGGCTTTCCTCTATAAACCATATGAGCATGAGCTATGTAAGTTTAGCTATAGTTTAGAAAAGTCTATTGAAGACATACTTTCAATTTATCAGACAAGCTCATTGGGCTTAGTGTTATACCAGCTGTTAAATAAATAAAACACAGTTAGTAAGAGGGACATTGTATTAAAAGTTAAAATTAAGTGACAAGAGTATAGCAAAGTCCAAAACCACAAAAACGGTAGAGCTTCTTCCCACAACGGCTGCAAAAAGCCCTACGTTACTTAATGCCAGTGAAACCCTGGGTTTTATAGCCCGAACGAGACTGGTTCAGCCAATGAGAGCGGCGGATTCAATTCGATGTCCATTTATGGTCTCGAAATTACTGTTTTCGGCGAAATCATAACTGTTCTAAGTTAAAATATTAATATATTATCAATTACTTAATATCGGACAAATAAAATGCATTTTGACTTGCAAGAGTTATTTCCTGGAAACTAGGAAAATTGTAGGTATAACTGCATTAAACTTGATATTTGCACACATATTTATCATAAAATAAATTGTTTAAACAATTTTAAGAATACAAAATCATATACAGGGTAACCGATGATAATCAGTAATCGAATTCCTTCACTTAAATCTAACTGCATACTTATTTTAATCTAATAAATGCATATATACATAAACATAAATATACTAATACTGGTCAATATGGATAAATAATAAAATAACAAGCTGTTATAAACATATTTCCCTTAGTACAAATAAATGTTTAAAGCTACAAATACATAAAAGGCTGTGAATCAAATAAATACACTTTGTGCAGTTTTGGGAAAGTTACCTAAATTAAACTTTGTCATATTCATTATTAAATGTACTATCTCATAAGTACAACAAATACTACATCTCAGTTGCATAAATATTTTTAAATGCTATTTAAATAAAATATTTTAAATCTCCAATACATTAAACATAACTTTAGGTATCTAAAACTCGGCGTTTTACACGTTTAGCGGCTGTGACAAAAAGCCGGTGAAACTATAAAAACAGCGGTCTAGTTACGATACCTGCACCCTTTTCTTCCTTTGTTTGTACTCGTAATGCTAAGTGCTAGATCTGGAAAATCAGTATTTATTTTAATATAAATAATTAGACCGACATTGTCCTTCTGTCCGAGCTCACATCGTGCCTTATTAAACTAAATCTGAATAAAACTATTCCTTTTAGAAAATATTTTATTTTTTAAAAGTGATTTTCTCGGTCACGAACAGGGTTACCAACTATTTGACATTAGAAGTCGCCAAATTATAATTTATAGTCGCCCAAATCGCCCAATTTTTTCTACAATTATGATGATAAGGCATGTAGTTTATTATTCATCAGACTTGAAAAATAAAACTGTACCTGATAAATTTTAATGTACACATTACTGTTATTAATATCAAGATAGGAATTATCTTATGGACTGGGAAGTTAAAATTAGCGGGAAATTTAAAAAATATAAAGTATATATTTATCGAAAATTTACAAAAATTATATTGCAGTACAGTTTTAGGTTAAATTTTCCAACTCATTAAATACCTCAAATACTTCTTGAACATTTACATTATCTAGTTCATTATTATCATTTCTGTTGCTTTCTTTAAATTGATCATACATATTAACATTGAACAATTCATACATTTGCTTTGTTGGTACAAAAGTTTTGCAACAAATGTTTTTTACATTGAAATCCACTTTAATTCTTATTAAAGCATCTAACAAATCAATATCCATTTTGTTTCGAAATTTATTTTTTCTATAGCCGTGCAGAAAACCCGATTTTCCGCACTGATTTTCGTGCGGAAAATTGATTTTCCCGCACTAGTTCGGAAAAAATTTTCGCACTAGTGCAGAAATATTTTTCCGCACGTAATATTGAAAATTACTATACACGCATCGTTGTTTGTCGCGATACACATATCAATGCATATCTCAACGTGAATGGAGATAACAGGAAATTATAACAATATTTTGTACCAACATGGACTGCAGCAACAATAATTATTTATTATTTATTAATTCATTAATTGACCGTCTCTGATATGTATCTCAGAGTGTGTAACAGGCTTAATGCATTTCGTCTTGCTTAGCTACCAGGTTTCCAAGTTACTAAGGACGCTTAAACAATCATTAGAAATCAACAAACTGACATTTCGATATTATTATTATTTATTTGTGATTAATTGCTTTTTAAAAGTGTGTATTTTTCGTAATTCTGCATTATTAGAATGATTGAAGGTGAATTTGACAATCTGGCCATGGAAGACGGGGTTCCAGAATATATTTTGAGCGCAGCAAAAGAAGTAGATATGAATTTGCTTCCAGAAAAATCCAAAGTCAGGTACATTCAAGAATACGAAAAGTTCGTCAAATGGTGCATCAACAAGAAAATAACGAACATCAGTAAAGAAGAGGTACTTTTAGTTTACTTTCAAGAAATTTCAAAGAATTTTCAACCTTCTACAATGTGGTCCAAGTACTCAATGGTGAAATCTATACTAAAAATTAAGAAAAACGTTGATATTAGCAGGCATTTTAAATTGATTGCTTTTTTAAAAAAGAAAATGATAGGTTTTAGACCAAAAAAGTCTAAAGTGTTAAATCAGGAACATATTGAAAAATTTTTAAGCGTTGCGCCTGACGATACTTATTTACTAATCAAAGTCGCAACTATCATTGGAATCGCTGGAGCCTGTAGGCGCGAAGAATTGACTTATCTGTTGTGTGAAAACGTAGTCCAACAAGGAGATTTATTTTTGGTGAAAATACCGGATAGCAAGACTCACCAGAGTAGAAGCTTTGTAATAACTGGAGAAAAAAATCTTAATTTAATCAAGAAGTACATGTCTCTGCGTCCCAAAAGTACACCGCATCAAAGGTTTTTTGTTAATTTCCAAAAAGGTACATGTACTATTCAAACTGTTGGCATTAATAAGTTTGGTAAGATGCCATCCGATGTGGCTGCTTTTTTGAAACTTCCAAATCCAGAGAGCTTTACTGGACATTGTTATAGACGCTCTTCGGCTACCATGTTGGCTGACGCTGGAGTGGATATTACTAATTTGAAACGTCTCGGGGGATGGCAATCGACGAAAGTTGCAGAATCATATGTGGACGAATCCATGGGGAACAAAAAACGAATAGCCAACCAAATTCTATATTCTAAAGGAGAAAATTTCGAGGAAAGTGTACCTCCGCCTTCGCCCTTACCTTCTACAAGTTTCGCGTGTGAAATTGAAGCTATTGCTGACAACAATGAACTAGTGAAACAGCACCAGCATGACAAGTTGAGAAGAAAAAGTGTCAACATTATTGCTAACGAAGCTCACCATCAAAATGCTCCCAGTTTAATTAATAATGCTTATAATTGCCAGTTTTCGGTTACCTACCATGTTAATTATAACAAAGAATAATTTTATTCTTTGTTGTTTACTATGTATTGTTAATGTTTGCAATAGTTATTAAAAGTTATTAAATTATTACCAATTATATATACTTATTTCCGCACGTCTGTAGAAAAACTATTGTACCTAACATTTGCGGAAAATGTATTTCTCTGCACTCGTCTGCTTCACCGAACTCCGCTACGCGTCGTTCGGTGAACGGCAGACTCATGCGGAAAAATTTATTTTCCGCACTTGTTAGGTAAATAGCTATTTTACAAAACTCATTATGGAAAATACCCTTTCCACAGTGGCATTACTCAATGGCAAACTAATAATTTTAATGCAAAAGTTGCCAGGTCCTTAAATATATTGTTACGGAAGCTCACCTACCTCGCTAGTGAATCAGCCTGTTTTGTTAATTCCTTTCTTATTGTTTATAAATTAACATTTGTAAAATCTTTAGGTTGACGTTTCTAATCTAGAATTTTCGTTTAAGTCATAGAATCGTTCTATTATATTCCGGAATCCAAAAAGAGGCTCCCGAATATTCCAGAAGCTTGAAAAATATATACCTAAATACTCGTGATTTCGAGAGGAGGGGAGTTTTTAGTAGAAAGCGTGAGCGCGTTAAACTGAAACGTCAAACTAAGGAATTTGTGTTGACAGTTGTGAAAAAGAGTTGAAGTTTGTATCTAGTGACAATAAAGATTTGTGTTGTTTTGTCGAACAAGCTGGTTTAATCTGTTTGGAGGTTAGACAAACGGTACAATATACTCCCCCCCCTGCATTTTTGTATGTCAGAACATGCTGAGACCAAAAAACCTCCGAAGTTGTATTACCATCTACAACCCATTCCACTTGTGGCAAATTATTCCATTGTGCTTAATTAACCTGAGATCAACATTATTTATAAGTGATAACGGTAACATGTCAACTGTAGGTCTATTTACAACTTTTAGACAATTTTCTACAGAAAAATGTTTCACAGATTCAAAAAGAAAAATATTTTCTGGGATTCTCTTACAAATTTCTTTACACAAAGTTATAATACAGTCTCGACATCTAATTTTAATCGTATTTAAAGTTTGCTCACTAATATCAGGACAAGCCTGTAAGGCCTTTCGAAAATAAAATCCAAATTCAATAAGATCACTCGATATGTATGACAATTCATTGTGAAGTATATCATCTACTTTTTTAAAATTATCCTCGCACATGGTCTCTAAGTTCTCTAAAAACGTTGGCTTTATGACTATTCGTAAATTTACTAGTAGCAACTGATATAATTCACAATATATTTTAAATATATCTGCGTTCTCATGTTGGAACAGTCCATTAACTACATTTACATTCATAATTATATGATAAACCAAATTTAAATATAAAAATATAGAATTATCTTGTAACATCTCATGGATAATCCTGGCCATATGACTTTTTTCTTTAATCACAACAATACTAAAATAACCTCGAAGTTCTACCCACTGCTCTAGGATCATTTTAATTACATTTGCCCTGGACAACCACCTAGTATCGAAGAGTTGAATAAATTTGTAAAACTTAACATATTTTTCGTTTATATTTATCAAGTCAAAGTTTTCTTTGTAAGCAGCTCTTCTAAGACTACTGTTACTGAACCAATTATAAACTTTGCAGAGAAACTCTAAGCTAGACGGTAAATTATTTGCAGCTTTTAAGGAGCAAAGATGCAAGGAGTGGGCAACACACTTGACCAGTTGAAGCCGAGGTACTTCTTTTCCCAACATCGCATAAACTGAGTTATACTTGCCACAGAGATTGCTAGCACCATCAGTGCCAATCCCAATAAGATTTTGTATTTGTAATCCTGCTTTATTCAAAAATGTTTTTATGCAATCTGTTAAAATTTCTGCAGTTGTACTGGTAACCTGTACCAATCCTAATAAATTAGTAATTATTTTATTACCATTATTACTATATCTAAAAAAAAAAAAGATTATTTATAACGAAAAATGAGATGTTACATATTTTACCTCACAAATATATAAATATTTACATATAGAAATGTCAGTGGACTCGTCTATTAAGAGTGAATAAGTGTTTCCCCCTATATCAGACACAAGCTCTTTTTTCAAACTAACTCCTATAACATTTTTGATAATCATGGCACATTTTGTTCTATGCAAATGTATATTTTCCAAAATTCCACTTTCTGTGTTCCTACATACTCTACTTTTATTCAAAGTTTGAATTATTTCGGAAAGATGGTTCACAGATTTCACGGAACTATGAATAGCAACAAAGACTGCTAGTTTTATTTCAATTTCCTTAGTTTCATTCGTAATGATTATGTCATTATTTATTTTACTTTGAGTTGCTGGTGGATTAAACTGTTTACTTTTTTTTGTGGCTTTCCCTTTTCGAATGTCTTTGTAAATCCGTTTTATGTGCTCTTAATTGAACTTTACAAATATGACAGTATGCCATGTCTGCATCATTTTCCGCCTGTTTAAGCCAACCTATGGGAAATTGTTTCATGTGTATAAAAGAAAACCTTATAAAGTAACTATTACAAACCTTTGAACTCCTTTAAGCGTTCCCATTCTGGTTTATATTTTTTTTATATTTCGAATATTTTCCCATTATTTGGCCCACAGATCAGTAATATTTGACCACTTGGAATTGGGGCCAGGCAAAGGCAAACCCATAGAATAATATATATATATATATATATATATATATATATATATATATATATATATATATATATATATGGGGGGCAAACCGTTATAAATTTAAATGATAGTGACAGACGACAGACACAGTAGTACAATCACCACGTTAGTACTGCCAACTGCGACTACTGGCAGGCAAGCACTTGCACTACTTGGCAGTGGTACCACGTATCGTAATTTTATATATCGCCCATTTTATCGCCTGTCGCAAAACGTAAATTTCTATTGCAAAATGGAAGTTTATGTCGCCCAAATTGCGATATATCGCCCAACTTGGCAACCCTGGTCACGAAACGTATTTGGCGCAGTCTTGTGGATTTTTGGAGTTTTCCAAGAAACTCACCTAAATTTCAATTCTTCATCAAAACGCGAATCAAAAAACCCAGGAGAATCCGAGGAATCCAGTATGGTGGATTGAGGTAGCCAAACGAGAAAACAGAAGAGACAAAGTACCAGGCTTTACCGTTCTGTAATCGATTGAGGGAAAATCGGATCGGAAACCGGGCAATCGGCCCAGATTCCAGAGCACCCCAAATTTTGTGGTCGATTAAATGTACATTTTCGTGGAATTGGATCCGAGTTGCCAACGATGCCAGCACCTTTTCAGTCAAATAATATCTATTATGTTCGTATTCTGTAAACATTGGTTAGGATTAGTAAGCCATTCATTCATTCTCATTTAAACATATTAGGGTAGAGTAGATGTATTGTCATATACAGAACGCCAAGAGAATTCGATATTCGACTCCTCGAAGAGAAGAGCAAATTGAAAGAAAAATCAACGCCACCATTCGTCGTGCTGTGAGTGAGTCAACTGCAAGACTAACACCGGAAATGGAAGGTGAAAAATCACGTCCGGCTGTTTTAAAAGGGTATATTCTACCGTGGTTTGATCCAGACGAGAAAACCATGACAGTGGTAGCAAAAAATCGATCAACTCGGAAGGTTGCACAAATGGACAGAATATGAAATCGTTTGTTATATGCAAAATAAACTTGCAGGTGCTGCCCATGAATGGTACAATCGGTTGGAGGATTATGATAAAACTTGGGATGAATGGAAAACCTCCCTTCTTCAAGCTTTTCCGCGACATATGGATTATACCGGGTTACTTGCGGAATTTGTGGCTCGTCATAAGCGTCCTGAAGAGACAATGACGCATTAGTATTATGCGAAATTGGCAATGGCGCAACAGTGTCGCATGGATAACGAAGCAACAATTTCATGTCTTACTCAAGGTTTACCTTTGGAACTACGGGCTAATGCATGTGCTTTCAAGTGTGCCACACCGGACGAGTTATATGCAGGGTTCATTACAGCTATGGACTACTATCACTCCCCTAGATCTACCTTCGCCAAGGTTCCGCGAGTATCTCGAGTGATTTTTCGAAAATAAAAAGCTATTCACAACCACCAGGTATAGTCCGTTGCTACAATCGCGGTAAAAGTGGACATGTATCACGAAAGTCCCCGCGACATTCTCGATGTTTCACATGTAATCAGCGAGGACATCTAAGTGCAGAATGTTCTTTTCGCAAAGATCAAACCGATAATTCTAAATTCATGAAAAATGGTGGCGAATTGTACTATTCTTACTGACATTTATAAAAAACATGAAAAAAAAAACTGAACGATTGTGAAGTTGTTGGATTCGTAGATACTGGAACTGAACTAAACGTTATAACCACCATGATCGCCGCAAAATTTTGGAGGACAATATGTTTACTGTGACTTAAAAGCTAAGTTTTCTTTAATGATAGACAAACTTACTATGGCAACGTCAGCAGTGACTTCTGAAATCCTCTTGGATGAAATAGACATAATAATTGGACAATATATCACTACCGCCAGCTAAAAACCAGATAAGTATAAAAGTATAGTTTTCCATAAACAACAAAAAACTGCATAATAGAGTACCCTTATTAAATTAGTCTTTACAATAAAGTATAAATATAAAAAATATAATTAGGAGGCAGATAATAAAATACACTTTATGTATCCTACAATATTTTTTATTAAAACAGAAAAAACAAGTACTTATAGGGTTATTTTCATTGCAATAACATACATATCTGAATGTCATCAACAATAATTGTTCCATTGGGAACTTAAGTTAACTACGTTTAACTACGTACTAAATAGTAAAAAAACAAAAGTTATTACTTAAAAAACAAAACAAAATTCTGACAAATGAAAAATGGCATACATTAATCGTCTTCTTCATCTGAAATAGCTAAATCTGGATCAACGGCTGGTCTTGCGTCAGTCAATAAATTCATATAAAAATCATGGAACGTTCTGTCGATTAAATCTAGTTGACAAAGTTCAACTAAATTCTGCTTTTTCTTTGCATTTATTGGTACATTATTTTCGCTGCATACTTTGATGGGAGGAAAATTGAAAGCTCCTTCCTTCTTTTTTCTTTTGCAATTGATTGCTTTAAAATCTTCCTCTTCTGATAAACTTTCTTTATAAAATAGAATTCCTTTGTGATCGTTCACCACCCGTATCCATTTTATATTTCTCCAGTTCACTTTCTGATTTGTTTCACTCGTCTTCCGCATGATTAGACTATTGCCTTTAAGTAGTGAAGCGAAATCTAAGAAATGTTGCAATTCCATTTTCTGTACAATGAATTTTGTCTTTTGTCCACAAGATTCTACTAACCTATACCAATCATAAGGATGGTTAACTGTAAAATTGGTCTTCGTTTTCTGTCTCTCAATAATTGAATGATCCTGATCACACTCCATATGAGTGTGACCAGGAATCAAAAATTTATGATCAATTATTTTTAATGACGGCTTTTCATTAATGGCATACATAAGCATTGTGGCAAAATGGCTATTTTTGTTCTGTCCTCCACACGTATCGGAAAATAGAGAAACAGATGTTACATTCCCTGGTAATTCTAATAAATGTCTATAAACACAAGACGCTATCTGGTTACCTCCTCTACCTGATATAGCCTCATGCCACATGTAACAGTGAGCAATGCCATGTTTTTTTACAAAATCATGGATAGTTAAGTTAAACGTCCATAGTTTCAATTTGTAAAATGATTTATCTGCCGTTAACATTGGCGTCGGGAGACATTGTTGTAGATCAAAAATTAGAGTTTTATGATCTTCAGAATTCTTTGCTAGCTCGACATCTTTTCTCTTAACATCATAAGCAAAGTCCGCTTCTGCTTGGTGTTCTTTTTGCAATTTTTCAATAGTCTCTCTTTCTTCACCTTCCACAACTTTAAGCTGCATAGCGAACGTTTCACATTTTGAGCATGTGTCTGATTTCGGTTTTTTAAAGGCAAGGTTCATTTGATGGAAGATTTTTTCGTAACATGTTCTGCTGACCCTATGCTGTTCAAAGGCAGGATCACTTTTATATAAAGAAAACATCTTTGCTAGATTCAAGTATGATGGAAGGTACTCCTTAGCAGTTCTCCTCCTTGTATAATGCGACTCATATCTAGGAAATGATAAGATATGACTCTTAACAGTCTCAATAGTCTCTTCGGTATGTTTAAATGGTGGCGATTTTAACCCTCTTTGATCTGCACTCGCAATACCAGACTCTGATTGTTTCTTTTTTTTTATACACTCATCTATAAAACTATTAGATTCTCCTAAGGTGTTACGAAAACAAGACTTACAAACTTTTTCCATATAACCTTTTACTTTCAGGTAAAATTCATAGCTAAACATTCTATTTTTACGTTTAGATTCTTCAGGATGAGGTCTGCGTGTGACATTCTTAGATTTCTGAAGAATACAATCAGTAACAAATTGGACACGAAAGCAATAACTAGATTTTCCCCAGTAGTCGTCAAATACAGTCTTTCTAAATAATTCAGGTAACCGATTCGCACATTTTAACCTACATTCCTTAAGAGGCTTTAATTCTCGTTTTTTCACAATTTTGCCTTTTTTTGTTTCATACTGTTTGCCACTATTTCTGGCTAATTTTCGTGAAAAAACTAGTTTGCGAGATGTTGGTTTTTCTACATTTTGGTTTGTTGCTTCTGGGTTATTCTCTTGGTTTTCCTGCTCGAAGCTGGCATTGCTTTGTTCACTTTCTGTTTGATAATCAAGGTCAGAATTATGATCTTCATCAATATTATCATCTAATTCGGTTCCAGCGCCGGTATCACCCTGTTTAGTGTAAAGATTATCATCACGAATAACGTTAGACGTATCCATTCGTACTACTTCGCCTGGCAAATGAATGTCATGATTTTCTATCTGCAAATCAACCTGTTCTTGTAGACACGCGTCTGCAACCGGATTAACATCATATACATCCTCATTATAAATTGAATTTTGACCCTCAATAATAATAGGAATATCTTCTATATTATCAATCCACTGAACTATGTTTGATTCCGTAGGAGCTTAAAATGAAAACGAATTGTGAGGTTATGATTACAAAATAATACAAAAATAAATATTACTCACCATCTAATATGCAATTGTCTCTTATAACCGCCTGCATTATTCTTTTCGTTCTATCACTTGCCATCTTAAGTTATTAAGAACAGTTTATCTATACATCTACTCATTTAAAAAGTCGAATAAAACACAAAACAAAAGTTCAGCAAAATCGCAATATGTCTACAAAACGAGTGAAATAAACTGGCAACTACTCTGTTTAAAACTAAATAAGTAGACATATGTGACTCCCTCGATGCCACTTCTAGCTTTTCTTATTGATATAAATAAGATATGTTTACATATTCGCTAATATACATTTGAAAAATCATTGCTTATAACCAGATATGTATACTTGCTGTTGTCACACGAAATGCATTTGTTTGGTAAAAAACGAACATGTACACATATATGAAAAACTTCGATCAATTTACCAACGGAAATAAACACATATATTTACATACATGGTAGCAGTTGAAACATTCTATCAAATATGTAAACTTATGCTGTTAGTGACACAACTTTTTAGACATATTTGAATATTCTCATGCAATTTTTTGTACTTTAGAGAGTAAATACACTTATTTGGTTTTTACCAAACGATAGATATTAATATTTACATTTTTAATATGTACTTACCTAAAATTACCGAAATTTGACATATCTGGTTTTTAGCTGGCGGTAGTGATATTTTGAATAAAGAGGACATGACATTAATAAGTAATGGAGGTGTCTCAACTTTAATGGAAAACATCAGCGATCACTTACAACGTACTACGCTTAATAATGCCGAAGAAAGACCGATTGCAATTTTAAGTGATGATGTGGTGATAGCCGCGGGTAGTACCACAACCGTCCCTGTTAAAATACGGCGCCCAAGATCAAGGGAAATTACGTGTGTTTACCAAGATGCGAAATGCTATTCATTGAGTGGTGCCATTGTTTGTATGCCTGCTGGAGTCCATCAGCCACCAAAGTCTGACATGATTATTTCTAATTTGAGAAGTCACAGTGCGGGGTTTCAAACCGGACAACTGTTGGCGTGTGTTGAGGAATGTTCAGAAATTCAGAGTAATGTAGATGCCTACAGAGAAATTGAGTTTTACGATGAGTACTTGTGTATTGATGACTCAATAGAGAGCAATGTACGTGAGAAATTGTTTAGAATTTCGCACAAGTGGAAGAATTGTTTTGCTACTACTACTAAGCAGTTAGGTATAGTAAAGGATATAGTGCTGTCCATTATATTGAGAGACCCAAAGCCCGTTTGTTACCGGCCGTACAGTTTGCCGTTGAAAGAAAGGGAAATTGTACGGGAAAAAATTAATGATTTGTTAGATGTTAGATGCTGGTATTATCAGAGATTGTTCCGATTATGGGTTCACTACCGCGCTCTGAATAAAAATACTGTCAAGGATACTTTTCCTATGCCCAATGTAGACGAACAATTACATTATCTTGCTGACAAAAGGTATTTTTCTAGCCTAGATTGTAGTCAAGGGTTTTTTCACTTCCCTGTCGCTTCCGATTTAGTACTGAAAACAACTTTCATAACTACGGACGGTCACTACGAATACTTAAGGACACCTTACGGTTTAATGAACACACCGTCGGTTTTTCAGAGGCTAATTAACAAAATTATAGGCAACTTACAAAATGATAATGTCCTGACATACATGGATGATATTCTAATTCCTTCAGTATGAACCGATCAGGGTTTAAAATTATTATAAATCGTCCTTGAACGTTTACATGCCTTCGATCTTAAACTCAACTTACAAAAATATTCATTTCTTAAAGCTCAAGTTGATTATTTGGGTCATACAATTAGTGCTGACGGGTAAGGGGAAAATTGCAGCTGTTCAAAATTTCAAGGTACCCAGTAATGTTCCTGAAATTCGTCAATTCTTAGGTTTAGCGGGCTATTTCAGGAAGTTTCTAACACATTTCGCTATCATAGCTAGCCCGTTGACTAACCTGACTAACAAAAATGTAAAATGAGAATGGAGCACACCGCAGCAAACTGCTTTCGATTTATTAAAAGAAAAATTAGCGAGTAAACCAGTTTTAACACCCTTTCACCTCAAATTGGGAACCGAAGTTCATACCGAGTAAACCAGTTTTAGCACCCTTTCACCTCAAATTGGGAACCACCGAAGTTCATACCGATGCTAGTACTAATGAATAGATTAGTAGGAATAATAATACAAAAACAAGAAAATGGAGACAAAAGACCGGTGGCTTATTTTAGTCGAACAACCAGTCCTGCAGAAAACCTGGACTTTTGATGTTTGACTTTTGTTGATTACGTAAATAATTTTCCATGCAGAAGTATGCCACATAAAATAATTAAAAAAGAACAAACTAAACAACCACTTTTTCAAGAAATGGCAGAAATATCCAAATTGTATGTTGTATTGTCAACAGCAATGAAGAACTCCATAAACGTCACCAGTGTCCTAAGTTTAGAAGTACTAAATGTACAGTATGCCAGAAATTTGGTCATTTAGCAGAAAACTGCAGATTTAAATCAAATCATTCAGGGAAAAAGGTAGATAAAAATAAATCCATAAAATTTGTGGGAAACAATAAAAAAGTAAATGGTATAAAGTGGCAAAAATTAATGGACGTACTATAGGTTGTATCATTGATATGGGCAACGAGTCGATATTAATGAAACATTCTATTGCAAGAAAAATAAACCTAACGTTATGTAAGTTAGATAATGCAATTCAACTGTTCGGATTTAATGGGGCTCGAGTTACAGTTAAAATCAAAAGTTCAGCAATAATTAAAATCGAAAATGTTAGTTTACAAATTGAAATTTTAATAGATTTATTAATTGACCAAAATTGTATTGACCATCCGTCAGTGTTAATTATTAATAAGAAGAAACATTTAGTTATTACTAAGTTTCCAGACGATGAGGATATTCCGTGGAATATGAGTACCAAATATATTGTGTAAATTCAGTGAAGGTCAGTGGACTCATAACAACCGAACAAACAATATTAAACGTCGTATGTGGTGATGTTGAAGACATTAGGAAAAACAAACTTACAAAATTACTTACAGAATATCGAGACCGTATTTGTTTTAAAACTAACGAACTAGGAAATACATGAGTATTTCACGGAAAAACAAACACGGTGAGCATGACGATCGAAACTGTAACCGATAAACCTATTGGTTATCGCCCATATATATTATCAATATCTGAAAGTGAAAGAGTAAATGAAATTATTAACGATTTATTAGAAAATAAAATAATACAACCTTCAACGTTACCGTACGCAAGTCCTATTATTTTGCTAAATAAAAAAGATGGCGGACAGCGAATGTGTGTTGATTTTAGACACCTCAACAAAATTACTAAAAAAGATAAATTTCCCCTTCCATTAATAGAAGATCAAATAGATCGTTTAGGGGGACATAAATATTTTATTACTCTCGATTTATCACAGGGCTTTTACCAAATATCAATTACCAAGTCATCAGTACCTAAAACAGGATTCGTGACACCATCAGAGTTGGAATTTGAGGCCAGTAGCCCGGCCAGGCCAACCTCCCCCCGAAATCGGGCCTGGCCGGGCCGGGAAAATGTGCATATTTTACTGGCTGGGCTCCACCTGGCCGGATGCTTTGTAATACCTGGCTGGGCCGGGCTGAAATTGAATTGGCCAGACCCGACTGGCCGAGTCGGGCCTTCGATCAGATTCAGGTATCTTATGGGCTGACATATTCGCAAACACAGATGCTCGCCTTTCAATATGCTCAGAAGCCGAATAGAACATATCCATTAAGTTGGGATAAGGAAGATAAAGCTGATCCAGATGAAGTCTATGAAGAGGTTTCCCAATCTAACTTTAAATCTGAATACACCATTTTGGCAAGAACAACGGGTTTTAATGAAACTAGTGTGGGACAGTTTTTTGATAACTTGAAAACTACCGTAGAAAAGTATAAAACACCATCCAAAAGAGTGTTTAGTATGGACGAGACAGGAATTACGACTGTCCTACAAGCACCTACAGTCATTACTGCATCTGAAAGTAAACAAGTAGGTCAAATTGTGTCGGCGGAGAGGGACGAACTTGTGACTTTTTGTGCAATTATTAATGCCATTGGTAATACCGTATCACCTGTTTATATACTCCCAAGATCTAAAGACAAGCCAGTATTCCTCAAAAGTGCGCTTAATGATAGGAAAATGTGTTACATTTCTCGCTTTCTTAAACACAGTTTATTTTTTCAGAAGACGATTTTTTCATTGGATCATATGATCATATCATATAAATTTTCGTAGACTTTTATATATTAGGTCAGAGTTCGAATGTAGCTATGTTTATTTGAATTAATCTATAAATAATAAATATTCTATTTCCATTTATTTGAAGAATTAATGTCTACTTTAACCCATGTCCGCATGTGCCCTAGCTATGTTCTAATATATCCCATCATAGGGGTACATTGGGACATTTGCAATACATTTTTAAAATAAAAATATAAAATTTTTGTGTACGATGTAGCTTCTGTATAATATGCTACATTTGAAAGAAAACAAGTTACCTATTTTATTCGTAAATAAGAACACCAGATCAAAACTCTTCCATATCTATATACAGGGTGGGCCATTAGTGCGTTACCCGTTAAAGTTAGAATAATAATTTTTGGTACGAAGTTAGATGCCAGTGGCGTGCATATTTTAAAATTATTTTGGCACATACAAGGTGTTTAATATTAAAATGCCAAACCGAACATACATTTTTTTAAATGGAACACCCTATATATTTTTAGATTTTTCTGAACAATTTAATATAGCACTTAATATATCTAAACTTACACGTGCGACGTTGTTGCAAGTTTTCTATGAAAAAGGTCGCTACTTCGCATTATTGTAGCTCTCCATTTAAATGAGATACGACGTCCATTTTCTCATAAGATACATTAAGAATATGTCTTTATTCAAGAAAATATAACGATTTAAACAAAAGTTACATTTGCTATACAGGGTGCTCCATTTCGCATATCGTAATTTTACTTCAAAATTTTAAATGGAACAGCCTGTATATTATCATGTCGTCTTAAACAGCTCCTTTTCAGCTTTCTAACGATACCATTACTTGGTGGGCTTAAATAAAATTTATTTGTTAAAAAAAGGGTTTGAAACTTGAAGAACCGTTGAAATTAAGATAAGTTGTAAAAAATAATTGAATAAAAAGTTTATACTGGCAGTTTATTATTAGTCTTATTGTTAATAACAAATTGTGAGTCACACTTCATAAAAAAATAATTCAAATTTTAATAAATAACGAAGATAACCATGTCTTCGTGGTTGGTTGTAAATTGTAAAGATAAATTATTATTAATAGGGATACCTACTATACTCTTATATAGGGTGCTTTGAAAACAAAATTGAAAAGTGGTTCGGGGAATTGGTACTGTCATTATTAATGTTTCTATTTTGTTGGTTTTATTGTTTCATAGAAAACTTGCAACAACGTCGCCACGTGTAATTATAGATATATTAAGTGCTATATTAAATTGTTCAGAAAAGTACGCTTAATTCAAAAATCTAAAAATATATAGGGTGTTCCATTTAAAAAAATTTATGTACGGTTTGGCATTTTAATATTAAACACCTTGTATGTGCCAAAATAATTTTAAAATATGCACGCCACTGGCATCTAACTTCGTACCAAAAATTATTATTCTAACTTTAACGGTATAGGTAGTACAGTCCGCATACGCACTAATGGCTCACCCTGTATATATATATATACATATATATATATATGTATATATATATATATATATATATATATATATATATATATATATATATGTATATATATATATACTCTGTTACTGGAACTCTGTTACATTGTTTTTCCGTCAAATGTATTGTTAAAGTTGATTGGTAAATAACTATAACATTGAATTTCTATTTCTGTTTTCTACTTCCCTTAGGAATGAGCCTATGCACGTATCATAGAAAAGGATATTAATTTTTTGCTCGAAAACGAAGCGAGATAAAAAAAATGGACAAAAAAGTTTTATTTTTATCGCATAATTAGAAAACAAATATGAAACCTAGAAAAAAACAGTGGCGTCTTATATTTTTACTTATTAATATCAAGAGGAGTGAGACGCCGCTAGAATAGATAAAATAAATCAAATTACGTCAGACGACGTCTACCGTTTTTATAAACAAACAAAAAAATCGGAATTAGGATTCTCCAGATATTAGTAAAAACCTTGTATTTTCTCTAAATTTCAACACCCTGTATATCCGAAACGAAGCATTTTCGGACATAGGTTTATAGGAACCATCTGACACACCACCAATGAGATTAGAAAAGCAGTTCTTATCAGCTTCTACCTTCTACTAGTGCTGCTCTATCTATTTTTGCTTCTGGGAATTCTGGGTTGCAAAATACAAACCGGACGAAAATGGATGTAATCATGGCCTTGTCTAGCGCCATGAAGGGTGAAGCTGCTAGTTGACTGGTTTCTGCTAAACATGTAGAAAAGGATTGGACGGCTTTAAAAGCAGAATTTCTAGCTTTTTTTGCAAAACCACTGAACTGATCCACTGGATATGTTTTCTAGGATCAATGAACTACAGTTTATTGCTCACGGTTGACGGTTCTTTATATTCTCAGAATCCTATAAGAAATTCTTATCTGATAGAGATTCTTTCAGATGCTTCCCTCACAGGGTGGGGTGTACTTAGTGACAAACAAAGGATCTTGGCCACTGATCACAAGAGAGAGCTCTTCATATTAATTATTTAGAATTACTAACAGCTTTCTTTGGACCGAAGTGTTTTGCAAAGGTGTCTAATTGTGAAATACTCTTAAGAATAGACAACAACAACCATTTCCTATATAAATAGATTGGGGGGTATTCAATTCCCGAAATTGAACAGTTCGGCTAGGAAAATATGGCATTGGTGTAAGTCTCGTAACATTTGAATCATACATCAACTCCAGTGAGAATTATGAAGCCGAGAGAGAATCTAGGCGATTACTCACAGATACTAAATGGCAATTAAATAATAAGATATTTACAAAAATAGTAGCACGATTGGGATCACCTAGCACTGACTTGTAACTCCGGTTAATGCTAAGTGTCAAAAATATGTGTCATGGCACAAAGATACAGATGCTGCTGCTGTGGATGCATTTACCATTAAGTGATCAGATTATTATTTTTATGTGTTCCCTCCCTTTTCTGTAACTTTGCCAATGCTGAAAAAATAGTGAGGGACATAGCTGAAGTCATTGTTGTAGTGCTTTTGTGGACCACTCAACCTTGGTTTCCTTTTTTTTATAAAATTTCAAAGATCGGAACTAATGTATTTTCATCCAGATATTAACTTGTTATTATCTCCTCCTGAGATCCAGCGTCCATTTAAATGGACCATATCTTTGTAACCTATTATGAAGCTAATCGTTTATTGCATACTTTAAAATCCAGTCGTACATTGAAATAGACGTATTAGTGCTGCCATCTATGCAAAAATAGTAGCAGCATCCAACACATTCTAGACTTTATAAACAGTAATGGTGATGTAAACATGAGTGCCTATAGTAAACAAACGCTTGCCAGTAAGTATTTATGACTTTATGTAATAATAAGTAAATAAAATCTTAGGCCCAGTAGCAGAAAGGTCTAATCTTACTGTCTAAGAACTATTTATTGTATTTAATGATTAGTTGCATGTTCTACATTCAAAAAAGTTTCGTGTACATTTAAATGGACATGAAGCGTTGCTCATTACATTTTTTTGGTAACCTTAATATTAAATATTTATTATTTTTTCTTATTTTTAGCAATTTTTGGCACTCAAAAGTACCTTCGATTTGGAGATGATGATGAGAAATTATTGGCTTGTCTGGAAAATTCTGATATTGAGGGATTCGAAGAGGATGAAGCTGATGAGGATTTTGAGGACCGTGATGAAATTGCAGAGGAGTTACCATTCGAGGAAAATATGGATAATGACACTGAAATGGAGGCTGATGAAGGCGTTGATAATTTCTCAGATGATTCATACAACTCCGACCCAGAAATGAATGTGCCTCTAAGTGTTCTGCGGAGTCAATGGGGGCGAACATCGTGGAAGAAAACCGATAGATTTCAAGCACCAGATATCGATACACCCGAAGAAAGGGACACCAGTTATGACCGAAAGGACTGGGGTGTTTCTGACTATTTCAAAATGTATTTTGAAGATTCTGAGGCCGAAGAAATTTGTGGATGTACGAACCTAAAGTATTTCATAGATCATAATAAACCTATGAATTTAACAGTGGATGAAATTAATAAATTTCTGGGTATTTCAGTTCTCATGTCATGTCTAAAGTATCCACAAATTAAAATGTATTGGGCTGCTCTCACTGCAGTTGAAAAAATTTCTAAGTGCATGACTAGAAATAGATTTTTCAGCATCAGAAGTCATTTAAAAGTTGTAGTGGACAACGACGTGCCAGAAGATAAGAAAAAAGAAGACAAATTGTGGAAAATTAGAACACTAATCGACAAAATAAAGGAGACGTGTTTATCCTTGGAACGCCATCACATAGTAGCTGTAGATGAGCAAATGATTCCTTTTACCGGTGTATGTAAAATTAAGCAGTTTGTCAGGGGCAAACCAAATCCAGAAGGCCTAAAAAATTTTGTGTGTGCTACGCCAGAAGGATTGGTGTTAGACTTTGAGATATACCAAGGAAAAGGAACATTACTTCAAGGCTGTGATGTAGACTTAGGAGTGGGACCCAGTGCTGTAATTCGATTGACGAATTCTCTGAGGCCAGGTTCTCACGTTTTTGTAGATCGCTACTTTACAACATCCCTCTATTAGAGTATCTTCTCACCAAAAAGATTTTATGCACAGGAACAGTTATGAAATCGAGGATACCTGCTGCAGTACACTTAACAGCTGAAAAAATAATAAAAAAGTTTCCTAGAGGTTTTACTGAGCAAACAGTTAGAAATGATGGCCAAATTAACGTCGTGCAATGGTTCGATCAAAAACCAATTTTAATATCTTCTACAGCTTTAGGAAAGCAACCTCTAGATAACTGTAAAAGGTGGTGTAAAAAAGATTCTAAATATCTCCAAGTCCCTCGCCCAAACATAATTAAATGTTACAATGACTCCATGGGGGGCATTGACCTAATAGACAGGATGATCAGTTATTACAGAATGTCTGCAAGAACTAAAAAATGGACGGTGAAAACCATTTTTCATCTTTTTGATTTAGCAATAGCTAACTCTTGGATCTTATACCGCCAGGACAGAAAAAAGCTAGGTGACAAGCAGAGGGACATTTTAAAATTTCTTGAATTTAAACTTGAAATAGCAAACTACTTGTTAAAAGACAACCTGAATACTAACGTCGAAAATACCACTTTAGTACGACTGAAAACAAGAAACAACCTTGATGGCTACGATACATCGCCAAGATCGAGTCCAACTCAAAGTCAAAAGAGATTGCATTTGCCTGAATTAGTAAAAATAAAAAATTCCATGCGGTGCAAACTCAAGAATTGTTCAAAAAAAACAAAATTTTTCTGTAAAGTTTGTCAAATTTATCTATGTATCACATCAGAGCATAACTGCTTTTATGATTATCATGTTTCTACAATAAATAGATTATAATTTATGTGCATTTTTATTTTTCGAATTTTAATTAAGTAACAAAATTTTGACCCGACAAAGTTCCAATGCCCACTTTCATGGACACTTTTTTTCTCAAAAACTATATTTTCAAAAATTTTGAAAAAATTAATTTAGGGTATCTAATAGGCCTAGAGTCATTTCTTAAATTTTCACAGCATTCTGTCGAGCCGTTTTTCTTGGGGTCTCAGGAGGATATATCGACAGAAAATTCCATCCACTATGGAAACAACTTACTTTGATGTCAAGTATCTTATCGAGCATGGATTCAGATTGAAAGAACTTCCTATTTCTGCATTAAATGTTATGGTTGCTTCGCTGACTTCTGCGACCCTCAAACAGTATGACTATGGATTGAAAAATATGGTGGAGGTTTTGCATAGAAATAGGCGCTAATATATTTAAGAGAACAGTGCTCACGGTTCTGGACTTCTTGGTGACAGAATTTCAGAAGGGAGCTTCTACAGGAATTCTTAATAATGTTCGGTGAGCATTATCATTGTTAATATCTCCAGACTTAGGTCAGGATTATAGGATAAAGAGATTTTTTAAAGGAGTTTATTAATTAAAACCCTTAGCATCTAAATATAACACTACTTGGGATCCTTCTATGGTATTGTCTTATTTAGAAAAGTTGTATCCTAATGCTATGCTATGCTAAGCTGACTATGTCTAAGAGCGGCTTAGATACTTCAGTATTTACAGCGCATAGCAAGAGGCATGCAGTTAGATCAGCTGTGTCCAGAAGTGATGTTAGTTTAGAGCTAATAAGAAATACTGGGGGATGGTCGCAGGCCTCCAGCACTTTTTCCAGTTTTTATAATAGACCCCTTTCTGATAAGCATGCATTCGCTAAGTATATTTTAGATTTAAATTAATCCATCTCCAATATAATAAGATTGAGTCTGGAGGGAAATAAAGTTCTAAAAGGCAATAATGTTATTTCTGTATAGCAATAAAGTTTTTTGTAGCAACTTTCTTTAAACATCTACATTGTGATCACGAGTCACGAGAACGAGACGTGAAATATAATTATAAGACCTAACGAACTTACCTTAAGTGAAGGTCGATCTTAATTATATAAAAAATCTCGTCCTAGATGATCATCTGGGTGCGACAAGTACTTTGAAGAAATGATATTAGGCTACAGGATCAGTGTTAGGAGACGGGTAGGATATATGTATTTTGACTTTGATTGTGGATTGATTGTGGTTTGGATTTGATTGTGTGGATTAAAATTGTGGTGAACTCTAGTGGAAAGTGGAGACATTACATTGTGATCACGAGGACGAGACGCAAAATATAATTACGATCGAACTTCACTTAAGGTAAGTTCGTTGGATCTTATAATAATATATCTCTGGCCAGCACTCTTTACTGATCATAGTAGTTTAATCACGAGGAAATATCTAACGAACATATACGTTTTGTAACTATCTTCGAAATAAATAAACCTGTTGTAAATATTTGTTACACCTTTGCTGTTGTTGAAAAAACAGATCTGGGTCTATAATTTTCTATAATTTCTTTAATCCCTTTTTATGTATAGGCGTTATTGTTGTTGTTGTTCTTGGAAGGTGGCACGGTTACCCGTAACTCAGCTCTTTCGACCCATTGTGCCTGCCGCTAGTCGAGAGCTATTGGAAGAGACCCGTGCTATGCGCATAGGCCAGTACCCGTTCTAGGGGAAGCTCCCTAATGTCCTGGGGCAGGAGAAATGCTGCACCCAGATGTTTGTGTTTCTTGATCATGAGGCAGGCACAGCGACAGAGGATGTGCCTAAGACACCTTCTTCGACTTCAGTATTTAAACATTTACAGGCCCTAAAAACTCTAAGAGAGATTTTTCAAAATTGCCCTTCTCCTGGTGCCGCCTGGCAGGCATTTGTAAAGAGTGTAACTCAAAACATAATAGTAGACCAGGCAAATCTTATTTTTTCAGTGAAGTTTAAGGGGACATTTATTTTCCAATGGGAATCGATAGGTTTTATGTTTAGGAACAAATATATAAAAATCCCAAAAAATCCGTTGTGAGCTAAAAACGCTATCTTGAAAAAACATGGCCGCCCCTTAAAATTTTTAAAAATGAAATATTTTATATCTTGGAGCAATTTTAACATTTTTTAATTTTTACAGGATTTTAAGCTTAAAACTTAGAAAAAAATGATATTTTAATTTAGATATACAAAAAAAAACGAAAAAGGAAACGATTTTTTTTAATTTTTTTTGTATTCCTACATTTAACTTTTTAATATTGCTAACTAACTTTACAATCTAGTTAACTACAAAAACTCAGTCATTTAAAAGATTCTCGTACATATATATTTTTTTTGGCAGCCATTTCTACATTTACAGTCACGATATACACACAGAAGATAGGATTTTGTGCGAAGTGGGCGATCCTTAACATGACGCGTTACGTTACTCAGACAGTGCTTTTCGTTACAGGGATACGCATTTTGTGCGTTTTTCGCAGAAGATGTTTGTTATGGTTCGTTTTATAACTTTAAAATATAAAATGTCTCAATTTCGCGAAGCTGAGCTATTAAACACATTATTCTTACTGCAAAATTTGTTCCTGTAAGGTTTTCGCCACGAATTTCGGGAGAACTGTACAATATAAAGTAAAATTGTACATACACTATTTTGTAGAGCACAAAATATACTACAAGAAAGACTATGGGAGGGTATTATATGCACGAATATAAACACAACACAAGTTTTAAAAATGTGGGGTTTTATTGATACAGTCAAAATTTTATTCTTTTTTTTTTCTTAACCAGTTCAATTTATTTATTCTTTATATTTTTACTCAATATCTATTGCTTACATAAAATCAAACAATCTCCAAGTGAAAAGTATCCTTATATAACCAAAACCTTACGTTTAAAGGATTGGAAAGTAAGGACCATATATATCACATATGCCAAAATGATGGCTTACCTAAATTTTAAAAAATATTTACATATGCTATTTTATTATTGCCCATAGCATTCGGACTTTTATATTTAAATTACCTCATAGTCTTAAATTTACCAATATTTAATTTTAAATAATTTAAATTAGACAAGTTCACCAATTTATTTATTTATTAATATTTTCCTGGATTGTTACACCATTGTTGACGGTATTTACAAAACGCAATTTAAAGTATACACTATACATAAAAATACAACACATAATTCGATGTTTGTTTGATTTTATGCAAGCATTAGGTATTGATATATAAAAAGTAAATAAATTAAACTGGTTAAGAAAAAAAAAGATAAAATTTTGACTGCATTAATAAAACCCTACATTTTTAAACCTTGTGTTGTGTTTATTTTTGTGCCTATAATACCTTTATCCGGGGCTAGGAAATTTCCTATCCATTGCTATATTTGAAGATAGGTCCTGAAAATATAAAAAAAATTATTTGCTATTAATGTAATCACCATTTGAAACTACCTTAAAATATGTTGCTTTAGTGCAACTTTCGTTGGGGGAAGAACGTCCAAATCAAAAGGTTTTTCGAGCGTCCGCTTAGCTATTCCAATGTTGTAAAGCCTATATCGTTCTTCTATAATAATAATAATAATAATAATAATAATAATACTAAAAGGTCTTTATTATAAGGTGTTTACAAAAATTTAAAACACGCAACAGCTGTGCGAAGTCTAGCACTGGCTATTCCACTTAACCCAAATTAAATACAAAAAAAAATATACACAAAAACAACTCAACAAAACATTGTCATTGAAACATGACAAATGGTAATTCAACATGTACAATAAAATAAAATTTTAAAAGATACAAAGACAGCAAAAATATCAATTACACAGAAAATGCAATAAAACATTCTAAAAAATAATATTTAAATGCCACTACTGAAGAGCTAAGAAATAATCTTTAGTTTTTTTGCGAAAACTGTTTACGGGTAGAATCTTTAGTTCATCATTAAGGCTATTATAAATTTTAACAGAATTATATGTAAATGATTTTGTGAACATCGCCGTGTAGTATCGAGGAAGGAACAATTTAGAATTAAAACTTGTCTATAATGTCTCGGGATCCGTCTAATACGTACATAAAGGAGACAAATTTATAACCAACGTTTAGTAGTTCATCTAGATCCGCATTCTGATCACTGAAGACTAACAATTTGTTATATATGAATGTATGCTTCTTGAACACCTTAAAAATAACGCGAGCGGCCATGTTTTTTTAAATGCTGACTTTAGCTCACTTCCGATTTTTTGGGATTTTTAGATTTGCATTCTATGATAAGAGAGTTATCGTTTTCAACAAAAAAAATAATGTCCGCAAAAACTTCACCCTTAACGTATATTTCTTTAAAATTTGCCTGGTGTAACAAGCCTATGAAATTATACGATAAGTGAAAAAAAGAGCAATGTAAATGTAAAACAGAAATAGGTATACCTGGTTTCTAGTTTCCATGATTTCAGGCAGGTTGATTTCAACCATTCATCGTTAAGGTAAAGTAATCCTAAGTATAAAGAGGTACTTACCTGCTTTTCTTATTATTTTTAAATTTCTACGAAAACTTAATCACTCACAACCTGGATGTATTATTTACAGTAGGTAAAGATATAAATAATAATATTGCAACATGATAGTCCAACATAAATAAATATCTGTTTAGCGTCTTTCTATTTTGTACATATCTTCGCTAACACGAGAAACTGTTGTGACGGCTGGACAATTATATTTTTAAGTCAGTTCTATTCCTTGTCTTTGGTTCTCCATATTGCAGTCCAATCTTCAAAAAATTGTTCACTGAAATATGTGTCAAAAATCTGTCACCCAAATTGACTTGTTAATTAATGTTAATAAGCTTTATTAAAATACTATATTTTAGTAATAACACTGCTCTACATCTTTTTTATAGATCTCACTTCAATGTTTCCAAAAACTATAATTTTTTAAAAGAACAGAATTGAGGAAAGGTCTGCTGTAGGGGCAGTTCTCCATTTACCTCCAAATGAATAGAGGCACAAACTAATAATTCTGATATTATTTTGATACTTAAATGTTATTGGAGGTAACACCATGTGTACGAGCTGTCGTTTACTGTAAAATTAATTTTTGATAATAAAATACTGTTGTTTTGTTATATAGACAGTGTGATTTTTATGAAATAGAACCCATTTGTTCATTTTTTATATACCTACTGATACGCCATCGAAATACCTAAACGTGTGATTTTTTTAATGGATATCATTGTAGGCTTTGGTGCCACATTTATTTATACTTCCTAAAAATATAATTGATATAGCTATTTCTCAAAGGTGAATTGAAATATTAAATCTATTGCTTTATATAAACAGCTGTAAAATATTCATTTTATGAAAATCTAGAAAGTCATTGTTAGAGATAGATATAGATAGCTTTATTGTTTCTTCAAAACGTAACAGTTTAATATCAATGAGTTTTATATCACTTATGTATATCACGTATTAGTGTTAGTAAGTTATAATTTACAGGTAAATCAATGCATAGAGTCTATTGGATGTTTTAAAATTATTGTTTTTCAACAACAAAAAATGTATTACTAAAGAGAATAACAAGAAAAAATTAATAATGTACTATTAACTAAATTTAAAAAAGGAATAAATATAAATAAAAAATTATAAAGGCTTCATTGTCAGTTGAATCGTCTGAATATATTATATCCAACTCGGTATTTTTCTACCCACCTCTGTATTTTGCAGTGCTTGGTCTTCTTCCTTTAGATATTCCAGAATTCGTAGCACTTCTGGAATCATTTGTAGCACCTGATCGGCTCCCTTTAAAATATTGTCTATCAAGAATTTCGTCTTTGTTTGCGATGGCGCATCTACATTATCTGTCTCCATCGCTGATATATCCTGAGTGATGTGAGTTTTAGACAAATGTGGTAAGACGGACTGCATTTTCAATTGGTGCTCATAATCTTCAGTTTGTCTACGATATGCTGTTAGCCTGGTCATAAGTATTTTTAGTTTTTTTTTGTGTAAGTTTCAACTTGTCTCGTAGATTTTCGGATTTAGTTGCCATTTCACTACCGACCTTCAGATGTTCAGCACAGTGTCACTTAATAAGTTTTTAGATAATTCACAAGTTGCTGCTTGAACTCGATGCACCAAATTTTATCACGTCGGTATAAGTGTTGTGTTCTAACAAGTTATGAGTACAAATCTACTGCGGAGCATGTTGTAAGTTCTTTTATATACATAAGGAGGTATAGGCAGTAAGTGGGGGTGTAGATAAAACGGCTTATCTACCTACCTATTAGGGGTTAGTAAACTAATATAATAATTTGTATTTCCATGAAATAATGAAATAGGAAATATTTTGTCCTTATTACCTGTACTTACTAGCTCTAAAATAAAGCCTCAGTAGGCCTAAGCATTTAATGATATAAATAATAATTTTAAATCCCTAGATTTGTTATCCTTATGTCCGGAAAAAAGTATCATATTTGGAACTTAATAAATCCCTTTATTTTATATTCAAGAATATATAAAATTTCTAATCATTCATTATTGTTTATTATTTTGTTATTACTATAATAAAAGGTTGGTCCTCAGATCAGATTAGATTATTGAATGGGTGGTTTTGTCATATAAGATAGATATTGGTTGGTGCAAGATACTTTGTATACGAGGCGAGAAACGAGAATCAAGATAATTGTGATTAGCTACTTAAAAATAAACAGATAGATAGTGCCCATATTTTTTGACATATAAAATTTAATGAAATAAGAAAAGTTAACCTTCCATTAAAAAAGTAGATGTTCAAATTTTAGCATTGGAAATGTTTGTTTGTATTTGAGGACCAAGTTTGGTGTTTTCATTCAAGGCCAAAAGACGGCGGTATCGCGATGAAACCTATACCATCTTGTAGAGCATGTTTTGAGGCATATGTGGTGTGATCTACAACTTTTTTAGTAGGGCATATTTTTAAATGCGTTATTACTCCTTAAAGTGTGTTATCTGCACAATTCGAAACCATGTGTTTCTGATTACATTCATCACCATTAAAAAAACGGCTATACTTACCGCCCTGAAATTTTAACCACTTATGCACAATACCTAAATTTCTCTTCGGACAATAGAAACTTTTTTTGGTAGTACACCTATATATTACCAAAAAAATTACGTAAAGTTAAAACTTGTAAAATTATGCATGACAAACTTCGATATGCGATTAGCTATGTAAAATATTCAAAATTTGTATTTCTTTAAAATTTGCCTGGTGTATAGTGACTCCATTCGGAGAACCTGCTGTCTCGTCGATTGCTACAAAATCGAACAATAATAATTCAGACGACAGCCCTATACAAAAAATTACGACGATTGCATTAGCGACTTTAATTACATTATGGCACTTTACTCACTCTATGAGTAGTTTAATGTCGGTATTTTTTGCAAATTATTGGGTCTATCATTGTACCCACTAACAGTTGAAGTATCATATGTCACTAACAGTCAATCAAATACGAGGTACTTCAGGCATGAAGTGAAGTGTCCTGCATGGTCCTAGATGAAATTACTTCTAAAATTCTGATAATTAAGGTTGACATGTCCAAAAATGATTTGGAGCCAGCAGATCCTCACTTTTCCAAGCCATCGAATGTTGATCTTCCATATTTGGTAAATTATGCAAGGATTTGAAGAAAATATAAAATACTGTCACGTGTTGATCTAGGGTTCCTATTGGTTATTATCACTAGTAGTGGGGTAGCTAGCAGAAATGACTGGAATGTTCAAAGTCCCAGCCAATCTATCACGTGGACAGTTATTTATTTAAAGTAAATATTTGAGACCTGAAGACACTGATCTATTCTTGTGGCGACACCTTATGTTCGGTTTCGAATGATGAGTATAAGGGGTGAGCACAACAGGTACTTAGACTCAAGTAGGCACTGAGTACTAATGATAAAATGAGTTATTCATTATGAAAGTAGAGTTAAAATATTGGTTATATGGTTTGATTTGATCCAACACCCCGTATACACACTTGGATAGAGGCTGGATAACACCCTGTGTATGGGCAGTGATTAGTTTAAAGTAGAATTGTAAAAGAAGTTTGAATATGCTAGTAATTGAATGATAATTGTATAAATGACTGCTTATTAGAGAACGCCCTGTACAAAAGGTGCTATTCACTAATGCAGGTTGATAGGAAAGGTAAACGAAACTCGATGTATAGAAAGAACTGGCGAAAATATCCGTACGTAGCCTGTGTTCTGGATATCTTCTTCGTAGGCAGCTTGCTTGGTGATGGATGCGAGTGAGGCACAACGACACTACGTAGATATCGGGGCCTTTTAAGATGTCTCACGTCACTCTTAACGCGGACAGACGGATATTACATGACGAGATTCACTAGGAGACGGTTGACCACTGAGGCACTTGTCACTACACGCCACTTCCCTCTTAAAGCAGCCGACTTATGCTTATCAGACCCAGCCCGCACTCACTAGGATACTGTGGAACACTTTGGGGAAGCTTTGGTAACGTTGACTACACCTGGATATTGACTGACTTCGACTGACTAGGACTGACTTCGACTGACTCTCGGGGCCGCTATGTGTCGGCTTATATACTTTTTGAGATTTCGTGAAGTTCGATTTCTAGAATTTCGCGATTGTTCGAAGATGGAAATTGTTAATTTGGGGGTTTTTGAGATAAGATTAGAAATTGAAACTTGGGGGTGTGATAGGGGATGAAATGACCTATCGATGAGTACAAGTACGGTTTTGTTCGGATAATTAAAAGTGAAGATAATTAATGTTTTTCGATGGCATTTCCAGAACAATTCGCGAAGTGACGGCGATCGTTCTGGAGACCTGTTTAAAGTTTGCGGAATTACTGAGGTTTGGGTAATGATATTGATATTGAAAGATCGGGCATCGGCTCCTGAGTACGCTGAACTTTGTCCCGTTGCGCTAGGTGCAGCGGTTACAGAGTAATTAGCGTAATTTGTTTGTGGGCGTGGCTTGTGCATTTTAGGAATGAGTACTTGTAACTCGGAAACGGGAAAAGCTATGAAGATGGGATTTTTACTGTTGGATAGAGAATAGATGAAAGTATAATCTGTGCAAGTTTCAAGTAAATCGGATTAAGGGTTTGAAAGTTATAAATTAAATTAGAAAAGTGGGTGGAGCTTTGTTGTTTAGATCCAAGATCCGGGAAAATTGAAAGTACCAACGTATTCAGTATTTAAAGTTATGAATGTGTGCAAAGTTTTAAGTGGAGTGATTGAAATTTGAAAAAGTTATTTTATTATTATTTTTTTATTTGATTTTATGAAATAGACTCGCAGCTCATACCTAATTTCTGAGATGTCTTACTTCGGAGTTTGTTAACCGATTTGCAAGCTGTAAAATTTAATTTTGGGGTTTTCAGACCTCTAGTTTTCGAATCTTTTATTATTTTTCGCGAAATTTTGATTTCTAAGGGAATTTTGTGACAATACCCCCAATAACCGAAAGAAAATCTACTACCACTGGAGACGAATAGCAATACTTTAAAAAGGCCCTACAAATAACTGATTATAAAAAAAGAAAGCAGACTTTATTCGTAGGAGGATATACTTTCTAATAAAAATACTATTATTCGCAAACGCTTAAAAAGACGCTCAAAGAATATATAATAACCAGAAAGTCAGATGATTCCAAAGAATTTGAAGGACCAAGTAACTCACTTAACGATATAATGGCAGTATTAATGATATTCTTTCGTTTCAGTATATTCATGGAAGTAGTGCAATCGTTTGTTAAATCGCAAGTAAAATTTACGCATTTAATTCAGCTTCAATACTTTTTAAATGCAAATTAAATGTTACAGTTAACTATTATCCTCAAATAACTGAAATATTTGGCATATTGATAGCGATCTAAGTCAATTCTTCGGATAATTTTTGTTTTGTTAGGTACGATGAAAGTGATGAGAAAATGTAGAATATTACACACGAAAGCTTCGATATTCCTAAATAAGTTTTAAATTTATCAAGCTCCAATAGCACAGCGGGTATTCTAGCAAAAAATGCGACAAATACCCATTCTAACACTAGAGCTACTTACAAGAATTGTACGATTTTAGTATTAGAATTATACATGTAACAACCGAAATGTGTAGCGAAATATCGAGACGCTGAGAAGAGTCATTTGGTCACGTATTATCGCCGGACTTCTATAAACAAGGACCGGGAGCGGAGAGAGGCTTTCTGAGGACGGCATTCTGTGCTAGCGTCCCTTAAGTAAAACGTTCATATATAAATATCGTGTTGCCTAAGAGATAATGTATCTAATTAATTAAGTATTGTTATTCATCTTGATTATACCTATTCCAATAAATCGTTTATAGAGGAGCGGTGGGATAGGGTTTACGTGCCTAAGCTATAAATAATTATGTGGTGTGATGTTTATGAACTGTTCTTGTGTATTATTCCGTAAGTGGAATGTTTACTGCAATTTGTAAGTTTTGCTGGGCTGGACAGTTATCGTATGTAAGCATAAACCTCTTAAGTTATTTTTGTTTTGCACTGAACCTCGGGAATTATTAGCTTCTTCCCTAAAGGTTCAGGGACATAGCTCCGGTTAGCTCTGGGCTCAAGGCGGGGATTGGATTTTACTGTTAAGCTTACTTATAAAAAAATTGGGCACCAGGTAATTTAAATGAGAAAAAAAATATATGAAATTGTGAATGCGTGAAAGTAAGAACAAACAAATTACGTTAAGATAAAAGTATATATTACAAATTATATTTACAACTCAATTTATGTTAAATTGAAAAAAAAAACTCTACAGCCTGAAAACGTTTATCAAAATTTTACAAAAAAATTTTACTGGGCTGGGTTCACCAGTCTTCGGCCTACTTATGGTTTGATCTCACCCTCTAGCCTCTCCTAGATTAATCAGGAACTCCTGAACAGGTCCCCGTCTAGCTAGACCTGCTGGGGTTGCAAGGATGGAGGTAAGTAAATCCCACGTAGCTAGGTTTCAGGTTTCAGGCTGCAAAGGTGGAAACAGGCACATGTAAAAGATTGTATGATTAGCCCAGTCCCAGAGTTGTACAAAAAAATGATCCAGGAATTGGAATTTTGTAAACAATCAAACCGTAGAGCAACTATGTCTGAAGGACAGTATATAAAAATTGTAATAGCAAAAAGTAACTTATGACCAGTACTATATACTACAATAAAAATTACCAAAATTGCAGTAACAAAATTCGTAACTGTGCTACACAAAAAAACTGGTTAGCATAAAGGTGAAAATTTCTAATTCATACATGAGATTTTAAATGCAAAATTAACAATATCAAGTACAATGAAATAGAATTAAATTGAAAAAAAATTAATGTGAGACGGTCTAGAATACCAGCAAGTAATCAAAAATAAAATTCCTGGATATAATAGATTCTGTAATTAGCAGACAAAATTTATAGTATATCAAAAATAACCATATGGTTATATACAAACGCACTAACCAACCCAGGCTCTTCACAGAGAACAGACCTTTGCATACAGGGTACAATTTTCTTTAATCATATTCAATTTATTAAGAAAATGAAATGTACTCACCTGTATGCAAAGTGCAGTTCCAATCTCGTGCATCCACCTCAAATATGTCCTAAGACGTTCCACATGGAATAGGATGGTTTACGAGAATATAAAGTAGATTCCTGGGAAGATTAGCCAGCGTCTCAACCACTCTGCAAAAAAATAAAAACTCGGCAGAAAATTTACACCACGTGTAAACTAAATTTATTATCACTTATCTCGTGACAACAACACAAATATGCGATACTATCAATTAATGAGCTTATTACAGATAATACTCTATTATATCAGAACACCGATCACTAACAATAGTGATAATAATTCAAGATTTAAATGAAAGTAAAATTTAAGAACATGTGCTTTCAATAAGCGTAAAAATTGTCAACTTGCTCGTACTCTGTTGAAAACCAGACTCTCCGAATTTTAAAAATGTCTTAATTTCCTGTCTGTTTTGCGTCCCTACCTTTTCATAAAAGTGACCAATCAGAAACACTCTAGAGGTAGACAACACATTACAATGTAGAGAGCATTTTGGGTTGCGGGTATTCAGGGAAAAATTATACGGATTTTTGATATTATTTTTAATCGTCCGGAAATATACTGCTCGTCATATACCAAGGAACAAAATGATTATAATTTTGTTACAGTTTTTATATTGAAAAATAAGTTAACAAACTGATTAACGTAAAATATCAGTGCATTTATTTAAGATATCTAACGCAAGGTATCAAGGCAAGCGGTCGGTGTACGAAATTTATTTCCTGACGACAGCACGACCGTAATATAAACAAACCAAATGTGTTTATAACATTATCAAGATATTATTTTAAATGCTTAACTAAGATTTAAGTGAAATCTTTGTTAGACTAATTTGTGTATAAAACTTTAAACTATTCATATACAGGGCGTTTAAAGGTTTCATAGCCAAATAAAAGTGAAACGAATAATTATTCAAAGTATTGACAGATTCAGTTTTTTTTTCGTTTAATAAACTAACATGGGGCGAACACGAAGAAAATCTTCTTGAAGTAGCTCAAGCAGTTCGAGCTCTAGTTCAAGCGGTTATAATAATTATAAACGAAGTAAGAAGCGCCAACGAAGAGTACCTCATACTGAATCTACAACAACTAGTGAAAACCAACAGGTTGCTGAAACATCGACAAATCCAAGATTGGATCGACTGGAATCTTTGATGGAGAAATTGATTAACTAAGGACCTACCACTAGTTCGCAGCCACAGAAATTGCTTGCGAAACCAGAATTTATTCCAGAATTTAGTCCAGGAAACCCAAATCTCTCCTCATCGAAATGGATTGAGAAAGTGGAACAGTTGGCAATGATCAACAGTTGGGACGAGCACGCAACCATTTTCCATATGCAGGGTCGACTACGTAGATTGGCTGGAAAATGGTATGACAATTTACCATCTTATCAGATGAGTTGGGTAGAATGGAAAACTCTGCTATTAAAAACATTTCCTGAGCACCGCGATTTTGCAACATTGCTCAGAAATTTAATAAATAGATACAAACGGTTCGAAGAGACATGGGAACAATGTTACTTCGATAAAATGAACCTTATTAGTGCATGTGAACTTTTTGGGAAGAAAGCAGTGTCATGCTTAATCGATGGAATAAGAGATCCAACCATTCAAGCTGGCGCACGAGCAGGCAGGTACGATACACCAAACGAACTGTACGCGGAGTATTTGTCTATTCTAAATACCACGGTTGGACGATCTTCTGGGGTCGCAGAACCATTTCATTCAAGAGGGGATGCAATACAAGCATAACGAACATTACCATAAGAAAACCGACAAAAAACAGAAACGTGAGAACAAAAGTGAATTACGCTGCTAATTGCAAAGGAAAAGATCACTTTGCCAATAAATGCCCGAAACCTAAGGTAGAGTGTTCATTGTAAAAGACTTGGTCATAGAACTCAAGGTGAGTACCAAACAAATTTTTGTATGCTGTGTAGCTTGTTTTGAAGATAGGTCCTTAACTCAGAGTTTACCTGTTCTCTCCACTGCACTACGTAACAGTGGACCATTTGCGAATAAGGACTTAATTTATAATAAAAACCTCACCTCTAATGAAGTAAACCAATTGCGTGGTTTACTGAATGAATACAGGAGCTGTTTCGCGCAAAATAACAGTGAATTAGGAAAAACTGATGTTTTGAAAATGGCAATACATCTCGCAGATGATAACCCGGTTGTCTATCGACCATATCGTTTATCTCACAATGAACGAAAAATTGTGAGAGAAATTGTAGGTGACTTATTAACTAATGATATCATAAGCCTTCTTTTGAAGGCTTTATTTGTTCATTTTTTGTGCCACCGTATATTATAATTATAGTATACAAGTAGTAAGTATTGACAGTTATAAAATACTTCTGATTGTTACTCCATTAAGTGTACTCTGCATTTCTGTTATGAAAATTAAGAATCATGTCCAATATTTGTGGCAAATGTGAATCGGCCATAGATCGCCGCAAAACACCGGCGGTTTCTTGTTCTGGTTTTTGTGGAAGGCCTTATCATCTGTCATGTAGCGGAATTGCTCCCGAGGTTCAAAAATATATGAAAAGTTCAGGGCTGTACTGGTATTGTGAAAGTTGTAACAAAATAAAATTTGATTTTGAAAATGTTATTAAGTCTCAAGTTGAAATTAAATTACAGGAGGTTATGAATAATATTGGCGCAGTATTTGAGAATACCAAGCATGAAATATTAAAAATAGCGGAAGAGAAACTATCTCAAATCTCTATGCCCTCCAAAGTTAAAGATTCTGTTCCTTTGTATTCTCAAGTCGTAGATAATAAATCTATGGTCATTATCAAGCCTAAAAATTCCGAACAGCAGAATTACAAAACTAAAAATGACTTGATGAATAAAATTAATCCTGTTGATTTGAATATTCAAGTTGCTAAAGTAAAAAACCTAAGCAATGGTGGTATTTTAATTGGTTGTAATGACGCTAAAGATGCAAATAAATTAAAACAAGTTGCGAGGCAAAAATTATCAGGATCTTATGACATTAGGGATGCAAAAAAGGGAAATTTTAAAGTGAAGATCGTTGGTATGATTGAAAAATATTCCGATGATGAAATAGTTAAGTATGTCAAACATCAAAACGAAATGTTTTCGGACGACAGCCTATGTAAAGTTGTTAAAATATGGCCCACAAAAAGAAATAATAATTTATACCAAGCAATTCTGGATTTAGATGCAGAAAGATACTGCCTACTTATGAAACAGGGTAATTTGTTTGTCAACTATGATGTTTGCACAGTGTATGATGCTATTGACTTGAAAATTTGCTATAAATGCAGTGGATTCAATCATGTCGAAAAAACTTGTGTCAATACGAAGTTAGTTTGCCCCAAATGTTCGCTTGAACATACCATTAAAGATTGTCCTGATGATGCTCTTCCTAGATGCATGAATTGTGTTAATGCTAAGTTATCAGACTGTAATCACTTTGTGTGGGATACTGACAAATGTGCTGTTTATAAAAAGAAGTTATTACATCATAAAGAGTCTTTGTTTGGCAGTAAATAGCAATCAATTCACAGTGAGCTTGAACTACCTAACGTCCTTCATTTATATTACCAAAATGTTCGCGGGTTAAATACTAAAACACATAAATTGTTTAATACGTCATCAGCTAGTTCTTTTGATTTAATTGCTTTAACTGAAACGTGGCTTGACTCCGGAGTATTTGATTCTGAACTTTTTTTTAACGAATTTTCTGTGTTTAGGAAAGACCGTAACTTTGACCTGACAAATGCGAGTAGAGGAGGTGGAGTTTTAATTGCTATCAGAAAATCATATAATGTAACAGTACTTGACCTTGATGCCATTTCTAATGTATTTTATAATATAGATATCTTAGGGATTAAAATAAATTTAGCCTCTTCTTCAGTTTACGTTCTGTTGTTATATATTCCTCCCCGTATTAGTGCTGAAACATATGAATCTTTCTTTGACGCAATTGCTTCAATTTTCTGCCTTCTTAATGACGATGTTTTGCTTATACTTGGTGATTTTAATATTCCGTCCTATACTAATTATTTAACAACTGGTGAGGTTAGTAATAACTATTTAAGTTCTCTCCTTAATCTTTGTAGCTGGTTCGGTCTTACTCAGTATAATTACGTCGTGAACTTGAACAACAGATTGTTGGATCTGGTATTATGTAGGTCACCTGTTATCGTCAACAAATCTGAGAATCATCTACTTACTGAGGATGCTCATCACCCATCCTTAGAATTTTCCCTCAATGTTAAATCTAACCAAAAAATATTTGCCCGACGAGCGACGTCTTACTTTAATTTCAAAAAAGCAGATTTCGGTACCTTATATAATGATCTATGTGATGCAGATTGGTCTAGTCTATCTACTTGTACTGATGTCAATGAAGCCTGTTCTCGTTTTTATGATAAATTAAATTTAATATTTCTTAAAAATGTTCCTCAGACGTTTAGGAGTAATACGGTTTATCCTCCTTGGTTCAATAAACCAGTAATAAATAATATTAAGTTAAAATCTTGTCTGTGGCGTCAATTCAAGAGAACTGGAGATATATCCTATCTGAATCAATTCAGATCGGTGCGTTCTCAAGTTAAGCATGATATTGATATAGCACATAAGATGTACATAAGAAATGCAGAGTCGCATATTAAATCTAATCCTAGTCATTTTTGGTCTTTCTTAAACAACATGAGAAACACATCTAGTATTCCAAGTTCCATGAGTTATCAAGATCGCCCCCTTAATGACCCACAGGATATAGTCGATGGTTTTGCCCATTTCTTTCAGGCAGCATTTATTCAGTCGTCAGTTTATGATTTTTTGACCGCAGATTTAACGCCCAACGTACCTCAGCTTAATATACCCACGGTGTCTGAACATGACGTATATAACGCACTAAAAAAATGTAAAAATAAATTAACATCTGGCCCCGATGGAATTCCAGCTTTTCTACTGAAGGACTGTGCGCCTGTATTTGCTTCACCTCTTTCCATCATCTTTAATTTATCTCTTAAATCTGCAACATTTCCTGAGGTTTGGAGGAAATCAAAAATATGTCCTATCTTCAAAAAAGGAAGTAAAGCCACTATCGAAAATTATAGGCCTATAGTTATACTTTGCAATTTTAGTAAATTATTTGAGGTAGTTTTATACAATATACTGTGTTTTCATACAAAGTCACTGATTTCTTACTCTCAACATGGATTTATTTCTGGAAGATCTACAACTACTAATCTCGTGAGTATTACACATTTTCTTGCTACTACAGTGGATAAGGGCGGCCAGGCTGACGTTATATACACAGACCTATCGAAAGCCTTTGATAAATTAGATCATGGTCTTTTATTATATAAATTATCAAATTTTGGTCTGACACTCGACTTTATCAAGTTTTTTAGTTCTTATTTGAGTAATCGTGTCTTAAGCGTTCAATACCGCGGTTATAAATCGGTTGACGTGAATGCAACATCAGGTGTTCCACAAGGCTCGGTACTCGGGCCTCTTCTATTTGTCTTGTTTCTTAACGACATATGTAGCAACCTTGAAACAAATGTCCTCCTCTATGCTGACGACTTAAAGCTATTCGCATCTATTGACACTGTTATGGATTGTCATCGTTTACAACGTGATCTCACAAAAATTTATGTATGGTGCCAAAATAACAGTTTGCCATTAAATATTGCAAAATGCAACACAATTAGTTTTACCAGGAGGAGTGTTCCGATACATTTTTTTTATAGTATAGAAGATACTCACTTAAATAGATCGACAGAATTTAAGGACTTGGGCGTCATTTTTGATAGCAGGCTGAGTTTTGTTGCTCACATTAATTATATTATATCAAACGCTTACAAGAGTTTGGGTTTTATTATGAGAAATGCAAGTCATTTTGCAGATGTGTCTACGCTCACTTTATTGTTCAATGCACTTGTCAGGCCAAAATTGGAATACTCAACTATAGTTTGGGATCCTCAACATGATATTCACATTCTCAAATTGGAGAAAGTGCACAGAAAATTCGTCAAATATATTTGCTTTAGAATTGACGGCATTTATCCCGTGCAGGGTACGCCACAGGTTGATCTGTTGAATAGATTTGGTTTAAGGGACCTAGCTTTGCGACGTGTATATTTTTCCATCCTTTTTTTATTCAAACTACTGTGTAATTTAATTGATTGTCCAGACATCTTACAGCATATTTATTTCAATGTCCCCAATGTATATACTCGCACATATGCATTATTTTATTTAGCAACTACAAGAACAAATGTACTGAAATATTCCCCAATATATAGAATGTGTTCTAATTATATGAATTTTCATTTAAATTTAGACATTTTTAATTGTTCAGACATAACATCAGGCAATGTATTTTAAGTTAGGCACAAAACTTGTTTTAAATTGTTACACATTTGTATGTTTAGTTGTATTTTTTGATAATTTCATGCTCTTTGCTATTTGTTACCTATTTTTTTATCTGATCTTTTGATTTATTTGTAAATGTTTTATTTATTAATATTTTTTATATATAGTGTTTTTATAATATTTGTGTTTGCTAATTTATTGTATATGTATATTGTTGTATTCTTACTTTTTTGCATATTTTCCTGCCCTGTAATTGGATTTTGATCTGTCTGGGCAGCTGTACTCTAAATAAAATAAAAAAAAAAAAATAAAAAATAAAATAAGAGAATCGGAGTCTCCGTATTCGAGTCCTATTCTCCTGGTCAAAAAGAAAAATGGTGAACAACATATGTGCGTAGATTACAGGTCACTTAACGCAAAAACAGTTAAAGACAGATTTCCACTTCCATATGTAGATGACTTCCTCGAGAAACTGAAGGATTGCAAGTTTTTCACTGGCCTAGATCTTCCTAGTGGTTGCCATCAGATTCAGCTGGAAGAATCTGCAATTCCAAAAACAGCTTTTATAACGCCTGACGGACATTATGAGTATTTACGAGTTCCGTTTGGTCTTTGTAACGTTTCCAGAGGACAATTAATAATGTTTTGGGAAATTTGAGATACGGCCAAGCATTGGCTTATATGGATGATGTTTTGTTACCATCACAAACTTTTGATCAGGGTTTAAGTAACTTAAAAGATGTTCTGAAGTCTTTTAAAATGGCAGGCCTTACTCTACGTTTGTCCAAATGTCAGTTCTTTATGGAAAAAGTGGAATACCTGGGACACGAGATTAGTAAGGAAGGAGTTCAACCAGGTATCCGAAAAACTGAAGCAGTAAGACATTTTCCAACGCCCACTAATGTTCATTCTGCAAGGCAGTTTTTAGGTTTAGCTACTTACTTTAGGAAGTACATACAAGGCTTTGCTACGATTGCAAGGCCATTAACGTCCTTAACGAAAAAGGATGTTGTTTTCAAGTGGGGTGACGAACAACGCAACGCATTCGAAACCCTTAAGGAAAAACTAACTTGTAGACCTGTACTAGCTATTTATGATGCTAAATTGATGACGGAAGTTCATACAGATGCTTCCAAATGGGGAATAGCAGGAATATTGTTACAAAAACAACTTGATGACAGACTACGTCCAGTTTTGTATTACAGTAGGCAAACGACAAGGGAAGAACAGAGATATCATTCGTACGAACTCGAACTATGGCAGTGGTTGATTCTTTAAAGTATTTCAGAATTTATCTTATTGGAATTCAGTTCAAGGTCATCACTGACTGCAATGCAATCAGAATCACCCTGAGTAAAAGAGATTTAATCCCAAGTATTGGAAGATGGTGGCTGACCATACAGGAATACACTTTTGACGTAGAGTACCGTCCTGGACAGAAAATGGCACATGCAGACGCATTAAGTAGAAATCCAGTTATTACCAATCCAGTAAAAGCAGATACCATTACCAATATTATGAATATCAATCAAGACTGGATTTTAAATGCACAGTTGAATGATGATAGGTGTAAAACTTTACTTGAAGTATTGGGAAGTCTCTAAGTGATAAGGAGGATCGTGAAATACATAAAAATTTCTGTTTGTGTAATAATAGACAATACAAGATCACATCAGATGGAAAAAATGGGTTGTACCGAAAGCTGCACGAAGGCAGGTTGTACTACACTATCATGACGGAAATGGTCATTTGTCAGTGGACAAGACAATATCATCTCTATTTCTACTTTATTGGTTCCCAGGGATGAGACGATAAGGAACCAGGAGGTAAACGACCTGGATATCTACATCCAATCGAAAAAAATATCACTCCATTCGATACACTTCATATAGACCACTTAGGTCCATTCGTCAAATCAAAAAGGAGAAATGTGTATCTGATTGTAATAGTCGAAGCATTCACTAAGTGCGTCTTCATGAAGGCAGTACCGTCAACACAAACTTGACCTTTAATCTCCTTTTTAAATAGTGTTATTGAGAATTTTGGAGTGCCACGACGATTAATTACTGATAGAGGGTCGTGCTATACCAGTAAGCAGTTCGAAACATATTGTAAGAATCTAAATATCCAGAATATACTGAACGCAACAGCTACGCCAAGGGCAAATGGTCAAGTCGAGAGGTATAATCGAACCATTTTGTCGTCTCTTTCTGCATCAATCGAGGATGAAGAACGATGGGACTAAATGGTATCCAAGGTACGATGGGGTTTGAATTCAACGAAGAATTCAACCACAGGAAAATCGCCATACGAATTATTATTCGGTTATGCACCAAGGGGTGTTGCTAATGCCGTTCTAGATAACGAAATTGTCCTAGAACCAGCCCGAGATGATAATTTACTGGCGACAAGAGAAAAGATAAAATGTGTTGTTGATCAAAAGCAAGGCGAACAAAAAGCTAAATTTGACAAGCACCGATGTTAAGGAAGGAAATACCTAAAGGGCGACCAAGTACTAGTACGCACCCAAGCAATTAACAACTCGGGGAAAAGTCGCAAGTTACTTCCAAAATATAGTGGCCCATATGTTATTGTGGAAGTTTTAAACCACGATCGTTTTGTGGTAGAAGACGTGAAAGACTCTTCCCGATCGCAGCGGAAGTACAAGGGAATCGTTTTCCTTGATAAGCTTAAAGCCTATAACGTCGAAGTAAGTTCGCAATCGGAAGACGAACGCGATGATAACGAAATCATTGGCAGATCTCATGAACTTGACGATAACGAAATTGTCGCAAGATCTAACGAACGCGATGATAACGAAATCATTGACAGATCTCATGAACTTGACGATAACGAAATTGTCACAAGATCTACCGAGCTCTACGATAACGAAATCGTCATGGCTTCTAACAAGTTGACGATAAAGAAATTTTCATAAGTTTTTAAGGATCAAATCGAATTTGACAGACGTTGTCGATATTGATTTGAATATTCCTGAAGGAAATCGTTTCCTTATTTTATTATTGTTTTCGATATTTGTAGTACGATTAATGGTTTTTGTATACTAACAGATAATTCTTTCAAGAATTAACATAACTTTTCAGAATCTACCAGGCAGAGTGCAGTTAGCAGAATATACTAACAAATCATAATGTATTAATTAAGATAAAGACCCAACTATTTCTTACAGGGTTCACAAAATAAGGAATAACTGAAACTACGAGGACGTGGACATTGGTAGCGTGACCCACTGTAACAACCGAAATGTGTGGTGAAATATCGAGACGCTGAGAAGAGTCATTTTGTCACGTATTATCGCCGGACTTCTATAAACAAGGACCGGGAACGGAGAGAGGCTTTCTGAGGTCGGCATTCTGTGCTGGCGTCCCTTAAGTAAAACGTTCATATATAAATATCGTGTTGGCGTCGTTAAGAGATAATATATCTAATTAATTAAGTATTGTTATTCATCTTGATTATACCTATTCCAATAAATCGTTTATATACACAAAAATTAATCATCTTCGTTACGCAGAGTTTCTAATCTGTGTAATATACTGTACTGTAAACTATCGACTAAGCAAAAGGCAAATAAATTCTTGTGAGTTAGTTCTCTCTCTCTCTCAATAGAAACACTCAGCGACTTCTTCAGCGAGTTAGCATAGTTCAGTTCTCTGTAACCCATTATACGAACAAGGTTAAATTATAAAAGCTGCGTATTATATTTTGAGTTTTAATTCACCACTACTTTAAGAGAAAATTCCCATATTTAGAAGGTTGTTTCAAAGTGAGAGACATTTAGTAAAATACTACCAGGTATTGTTTATGAAAAAGATTCTCATATATGTAAACCACTTATGTGTAATCATAAATATTTAAGTATATTGTTAGTTATGTGAATATTATCGGCCTGGTATTAATAAACATTGATGAGCTGGGCGAATTTGGACCGCCGCCTGTCACGTTCATTCGATTGCGGACATGAACGGTTCCTGGGTCATACGGCTGCGTGTTATTTTATCTAAGTAAACTAGTTACCTACACCTATATTATCTGAATTAACGTTAAGTTAATTATTATTGGTAAAGTGCATTAAGTTGTAGATTAAACATTTAGTACCTAGTTGTGTTTTGACAAGTTAGCTGTGTTGTTTATATTCAATAAACAAGTGTTTACTTGTATTGTTAGACTTTTAAAAATCTTTATTATCAATAAATTTAACATCAGAAGTGGGATAGTGCTCACTTGCTTCACAATAGTGCGGAATCTGAAGTTAACTAAAAATGGAGCAATTAGTAGCTGAGCTGGTAAAGGCTTTGAAGGCGAACAAATCAACCCCTGATCAGGTTGATCTCCCAATCTTTCATCCGGAGACGGATCAAGCAGCAAAATGGCTTGAACAAGTGGAAAAGATTAAAACTGAATTGGTATGGTCAGATGTGGAAGCACTGGTAAGAGTAGGTCGTTATTTGATTCAAAATGCGAGAAAATGGTTTGACGAATTAAAACCTGAGGTAAGAGATTGGAGTACATTTAAAAGAGAATTTAATGACGCTTTCCCACCGCGGCGTAATTTAGGTCGTTTATTAGGTGAGGCAGCTAATTTTGATAGTAGTCGTTGTAACACATACGACGCTTATGTTTATAAAAAGTCATGTACAATTGCTATTGTAAATTAATTTGTGTTTCAAGATCTGCATCTACATGAGGCATAGGATCATTCATATCTCGGGCAATGTTGTGCAAAATTGCTGTAGAAACTACTGTTTCTACTTTTTCAACGTTTAAGCGTATTCCAAGTGCTAATATTGGAAAGCGACGTTTGTAAACATCAAAAGTACATTCAATTAAATTTTGCGTTCTGATTTGAGGTTCCTTAAACAGTTGTTCTGCCTTATGAACTGGATCATTTAAAAGGGTTATTAGGTGAGGCATTATCCCATAACCACGGTCTCCAACAAGAAGAGTGCCTCCAAAATGATAGTGCTCAAATAATGCGAGAATTGTTGAATTTCCAAAAATAGTAGCACCATGGGTAGAGCCTGGGCATCGGCAAATAATGTTCATATTTTTTAAATTGGCGTTACATATTGCCTTGAACATTAAAAGCAAAAAATGTTTTTCGACGGTAAATTTCCGCATTTTCTCCTCCTGGCGACTCTATTTTAATCAAAGTACAATCCGCTGCACCAACGCAGTGATCTTCGGAATCTTGGGAATCTTTGGAATATTATAAAATTCTTGAACTGCGCTGTTTCTTTCTTTCTGCGTTGTTGGAATTTTTATTATAGCCTATATTTAATCTAGCAATTGCTCTTAAAACCTTATTAATTACTTTACTGACTGTACTTTTATGAATTCCTTAGAGGTCGCCAACTAATTGTAAAAAACTACCAGTGGCCAAAAAGCGAATGTGCCGAACAACAAATCTTCAGTCGAGAGAGCATGATTTCTGCAACAATAATCTTGTTCAATTCTGTGTTATATTTAATGTAAATTAATTTATGGACTTACTGCATAGTTTTATTAGAAATGTCAGGCATTATTTCATTTCAAATTTCCCGAACCTTGCCTTCTGTAAGTCGAAACTTGTCGAAGAGGTCCTGTTCATTCCAAATTACCAAATTATTTGGTCTTGGTCTAAACGTTCTTATTACGGGAACTTCCATAATATCAATCATTTCCAAAAAATCTTCATCATCCGTGAATTCTTCCAAATTAAGCATCTCCATTGCAAGCAAAAGTTATATGGTAATAATTTAAATTTAACATTAGATATTAATAAATGTCAAATTTAAGAAATATACGACATTTGATGTTAAACCCAGTTTATGGGCCGGTTGTGTAAATGTATTCTGATCTGCGGTCCAATAGATCTAAGTTCAAATTTTGAACAGAGTTCATATTTTGTTCCATTGTTCAACTCATACTAATCAGTTGATCGTTGTCAATGTTCGCAGACGTGCAAGTTAGTTAATTTTAGTTTATATAGGTTTTTACAGTGATATTCTGACATTTGTCATAATTATTGACATGTGAACAATAGTATATTTAATTACAAATAATTTTATTTGTTCATAAGGTAAGTTTTTACTATAAATATGGACTTCAAGGAGGACTGTACTTCAAGGAGGCTGATCCTGATTATGTATACGAGATCTTCTCAGCTAAGGATATACAAGGGGGTTCAAGATGCGTGTTGCAGAAGGGCAGCACCGTTTCCATTAAGATTGGTAAAGTGCGGGCTCAGGGCACAATTATAGATTCATCAGATAACAAAAAGAACCTCGAGAACCGACTGGACCAGTTAATGCATGAAAAACGTGCGAAAGCTAAACAAAAGAAAATTATACCAAAAAAGGAATAATTTTATTTGTTCATAAGGTAAGTTTTTACTATAAATATGGACTTCAAGGAGGACTGTACTTCAAGGAGGCTGATCCTGATTATGTATACGAGATCTTCTCAGCTAAGGATATACAAGGGGGTTCAAGATGCGTGTTGCAGAAGGGCAGCACCGTTTCCATTAAGATTGGTAAAGTGCAGACTCAGGGCACAATTATAGATTCATCAGATAACAAAAAGAACCTCGAGAACCGACTGGACCAGTTAATGCATGAAAAACGCGCGAAAGCTAAACAAAACAAAATTATACCAAAAAAGGAATAATTTTATTTGTTCATAAGGTAAGTTTTTACTATAAATATGGACTTCAAGGAGGACTGTACTTCAAGGAGGCTGATCCTGATTATGTATACGAGATCTTCTCAGCTAAGGATATACAAGGGGGTTCAAGATGCGTGTTGCAGAAGGGCAGCACCGTTTCCATTAAGATTGGTAAAGTGCGGACTCAGGGCACAATTATAGATTCATCAGATAACAAAAAGAACCTCGAGAACCGACTGGACCAGTTAATTCATGAAAAACGTGCGAAAGCTAAACAAAACAAAATTATACCAAAAAAGGAATACTTCCTTCAATGCTATCTGAATCTTATTTTAATGTAATGTCTTTTGTAGATTTTGATTTGTATTTGTTCATAGTGGTGCTGGTGTTGAATTTTCATAGTTTAATTTGCTGTAGTTCCTAAGATGGTTTCAACTGATTTTTAATAAAATTATCCACTAAAAAAACATGTCCTGTAATAACACAACCCCTGAGTCTTTAAAAAAGAGAACTCTCAACTTCAGCTCTAAGAAAGTTGATATCTTAATAAACCTTGTTGGAAAATATAGAGATACAATTGAATGTAGGAAGACTAATCGTACCAGTAATAACACCAAAAGCATGGTTAAAGTTAGCGAATGAGTTTAACAGCATCTCTGGAGAAGCCTATCGGGATGCAAAAATTTTAAGAAATAAGTATGAAAATATAAAAAACGCTCGAAACAGAAATTACTTCATTAGCAAATATACTTTACAAACAATGTAAATTGATATGTATTAATTATATTATAAAATGCCGAAACAAAAGACAATATCTAGAAAGTATAGTTCGACTTCTTCCTCTTCGAGCACCTCTACAGTCTTCTTCTGCAGATAACATTAACAGAGGTACTAGTCGTCGTCGCAGACAAAAGAAATCAAAAAAAGGAAGTAAAGCTGTAAGTCACAACATATGTAGGTACAACCTACATATTAAAACTTAAATACTGTTCGGAATACCCTAATTTTTACAGTTAGCTTAATATATATTTATTTTATTTTTATATTTTTATTAGTATTAATATTGCCAATGCATATATCCCATTTTATTTAATATAATTCAATGTTCCCGCGATACACCTACTTGGTGAAACAAAAAACTCAACACCGACTAAGAAGCCCAATGCATCGCGGAGCAGACGAGAGTTAGTTTGAATTCTCATAGGAATAGTCGTTTATTCCTTTTCGCATATATTTCGCATATTCTCTAAACTTCCACACGCAACCGGTAGTTACGCGACATTAATTTGGTGTGACGTGACATATATATAATCTACAGTCCACTAAGTTTACTAATACTTGGAACTGCAAAACCTTTTACAATTCTGGCTAACCATAGGCTTCCACCACCAGCCACGCCACAGCAAGGCTGCATCAAGTAGCACGTCATTATCAAACAAATACAATGTCTAATATAATTCCTGAGTTTGATCCCAAATTAATGGAAGTAAAAGATTGGATTGAAGTAATTCAGTACAATGCTGGCATTTATAAATGGTCCGATACTTTTGCTGTTTATCAAGCTCTAAATAAATTAAAAGCTACTGCTAAGACTTGGTATGACAGTTATGAGAGTGAACTGGGGCGGTCTCAGTTTACTTGGGCACATTGGAAAGAAGTACGTCTTAGTACATTTAAAATCGCCCGTAATGCTTATCAGTTTCTAATGGATATTGCAAATCATAGACCAACAGACCATTAAAATATATTGAGTCAACATGGCGCCGACTGGAGGTTCCAGTGAAAGTGGAGGTGATATAAAAGCAATTAACTTGGAAATGAGTACAAAAAAATGTGAACTATGCAGTAAGTGTCAGAACAGGTTCTAAGTGTAGCTTATGTGACTCCATAGTGCATCTGAAATGCCTCGAGAAACTAAAAACCATATTGAATGGACAAGGCGGTTGGACTTGTAGAAGCTTTGCCTTAAAAGTGAGTACTAACTCTGTCGACAATTTAATAAAAGAAATAAACTCCTTAAAAAAGAAAATGAAACTTTGAAAATGTTGTTGCATGAGAAGGATTGTGTTAATATAATGTTAAAAGAAAAACTAGGAGACTATGAAGCAAATTCCAAACAAAATGTAAGAACAAAAACATATAGCACGGTCGTAGCGGAAAAAACCATTGTAATCAAGCCAGCTGATAAAAAAACTAAGGTAGATACTACATCTGAATTTAAAAAAACAATCGATCCGGTGGCAATGAAGTTGGAAATAAACAAAACAAAAAAAAAATTGCGAATGGGGGATTATTGATCAAATGCACTCCAGACTCTTCTGACATAATAAAATCTAATTTAGAAAAGCAAATGGGCTCCAATTTTGAAATTAAATTTGCTCGAAAAATACTACCGAAATTAATTATTTATGATGTAGAGGCTGATCATGTAGGTAACTAATAAAACTGATGAAGAATTAATTAATGAAATAAAAAGTAGAAATAATTGTACAAATGAAGAAAATGTGATGAAAATAGTTAGGAAAATTCCGACAAAAAAAAGTAGTTACAACATCGTCATATGTGTTGGTAGCGTCGATAGCAGGAAAATACTTGAAAGAAGTTTTGTTTTTGTAGGCTACAAAAAATGTTCTGTAGCGGATTCTTTTCATGTAGTCAGATGTTATAATTGTTCTTGTTTCGGTCATAAACAGGAAGGCGGTAAGGATGAAATGCCCACGAGCCCTATTTGTAGTGAAAAACATTCCCTAAAGCAATGTAAAAATAAAAACAATCCAAAATGTGTAAACTGTGAGCATCATAATAAAAAATCAAAAACTCAAAGTGATACTTGTCATACCTCATTGGATAAAGATTGTCCGTCTTATAAATGGCTATTAGAATTGATAAAAACTAAGACTGATTTATGTTAAGCATCTATTATCAGAATGTGCGTGGATTAAGAACCAAAACGAATGACTTTTATACAAGTGCTCTTACAAGTGATTACGATGTTGTAATTTTGAGTGAAACCTAGCTTCACGATGGAATATATAACAGTGAATTATTTAATGAGCGTTATACGGTATTTAGGGAAGACAGGGACTTCTCAAAAACGGGGAAAAATTAGGTGGTGGACTCCTAATAGCAATAAATAGTACCAAGTATGTATGTAAAAAAATTGACATTTATATTCCCAATCAATGTTGAAGTATTATGTGTACAGATCAATTTACCATTGAAAAATGTATATTTATTTGCTGTGTATGTGATTCCAAATTCTTCATTAGATATATATGAAACGTTATTCAGTGGATTGGAGTATTCCTCATTTGTGTTAAATAAGGACTTTATAGTAATGGGTGATTTTAATATTAATGAAAATAATTTAAATATATGTCAAGCCTTTCAAAATTTTTGTGACATGATAGGGGCACATCAGTATAATAATATTTTAAATGCAAACAGTAGAATATTAGATGTTATTGTAACGAATAAAGAATGCTTGGTCAAGAGAGAGATGGAATCTTTTGCATCTGAAGATGGTCATCATCCCGCTTTAGATGTGACTGTGACTATAAATGTTCGTGAAAGAGAATCTTTTTTTTTAATGATGCCTTGGTATATAATTTCAAAAGGGCAGACTACTTACAGTTATATTATAGATTGCAAGGAATGGACGGGTATATTGAGTGTTTGTATTGATGTAAACGAAGCATTTGATAAATTTTACGACCTCTTATACGGCAGCTTTGATGCATGTGTACCTAAAATTAAAACTAAGTGTAGCTCATATCCGCCTTGGTTTACTGCACAAATTATTAAAGACATCAAGGCAAAAAATCGAAGTTTCAATCTATACAAAAGAACCAGGCCAGAACAGTGTCTAACAGATTACAAATATCTTAGAACTAAAATTAAAAAAGATACAAAGCGACCGTACAAAAATTATATGTTATCAGTTGAAAATGAAATTAGCATAATCCTCAGACATTTTGGTCCTACGTGAAATAAAAAAAAGTAAATGCAAATATACCATCAGAAATGCATTTGAATAAATCTAAAGTTACAGGTGGAGAACTTATTGTTAATACGTTTGCTCAAAATTTTCATTCGGTATATGAAAACGAACCGAATATAAATACTATTAATAATGATATTCAGAATAGTAATAATGATTATGTAAATCTAACTTATATTTCACATCAAGACATAATAAGAGCTATAGATAAACTTAAACCAAAAAAGTCGATGGGATGTGACTGTGTTCCTACCTATACTTTAAAAGGATGTAAGGACATATTGGTATATCCGTAGCCCACGTTAACTAGAGGCCTATACTAAGGAATCGTGACGTCACGCGTGCCGGCCTCCCGATAAAACAGTATATATGGACACTTTCATATCTGTACGGGTAAAACTTAATATAACAGAGTATTTTTCAATAGAACCACTTACTTCCCATAAACTAAATGGAAAGAGGTTTCCACACCACCCATGGAGGTACTCTAATCGATGCGTTGGCTCTTATAGGAGGCCTCGCCAGTAGCCCTATCTCCATAAAAATAGATGTGAATTGATTAAAATTTGACTAGGAATGAAATTTCATAACTTTTTCTAAATCAGATATACTTGCGAATAAAACTAAATCAGAACTATCAATATGAGGAAAAACAAAGGAACGTTCTTTATTTTTTTGATTTAATCAATTATTGCGAATCGATTTCAATAAATGTACAGTATCGAAAAGTAAATAAATTATATGTTGAGTGTTAGAGGGATTATGAATAAAGCAAGGTAAATCATCTTTGTTAGTAATATTACTTAAAAGTCGATAACAAGTTCGGTTCATTCTGTGATTGTCACAAATTAAAGAAAGTACTCGAAAACCGATTTTAGTTAGAGTTTGGATTACATGTAAAATCATTTCTTTTAAATCAACTGCTGAAGACTGCTTCACAGGATAGAGAGCAATAATGTCTTCATTCTTAGAAAAAATTGAATTTAACATAAACGCTTGAATTTTAGTGGCAATTTCCTTTTTTTCCGTAGAACCAATTAAATCACCGCCTTTATATTCAATTTTGGGCGTTACGTGAATTTCATCAAATAAAATATTTACTATTTTTTAATGCGCTTCTAAATGCTGAATTTTTTAGAAAGATAGTCAATTTGTTGTTTTTTTCTACCACTCTCAGATTTTAAATCAGCAGTTGTTCTTTTCAGGTAATCGAGATGAGGAATTGTTAATAATTTTGAATTTCTTAAAGTATTGTATCCACCAGGAAATTGAAAATAAAGGGATGACGCCCACAAAAACATTTCCGTTGAATATTGAGGACGACGTGTAAATACTAAATTTAACTGATCTTTAATAAAATATAATTTTTTAAGGGAATGGTTTCATCATTCACATCACCATCCAAAATACTTTGAATTCATTTTTCTAATGCTTTGCAAGCTAATTTTACATCCTCAACTTTGTCAAAAACTTTACCTATGTCATTTGAATTTATATGACTTAATAAACAATCGAACTGCGACCATTTTGAACAAATTGAATCATTTCCTAATATGCATGAAAATTTTTTCGAAGGAATAATTTTGTTTTTACAAGAGAATACAACTTTTGAGTCCCTAAATATTTTTAAACCAAGCACAATTGTAGGATATTCATTTGAATCGCAATAGACTTTAAAAAACTAATAAAATACTCAGATATTTAAAAAAGGAAATCGAATAAATTTTTTTCTTTAAATTTAAGAAAAAAATTCTCAAAATTTAAAATGTCATCCTCACGGACCCATTCCTCAAAAATAGCATCATCCCGCTTTTCTAATTCACGTCGCCTTTCATCTGGATGTTTACGTTTAATAGGTGACTTTTTCGTCGTATAAGACGATTGATTTGGAAATATTGTAGGTACTGCGTTTTTGGTAAGTTTTGGTCTTTTTCTAGGTAGCTCTAAAATAGACCCATCATCCCTTGTCATTCTATCAACTTTTACAACGCATGACTCTGAAAAATGATTTATACATACAACCGAATGTTTTGAAGAGTTATATGACTCCCTATGAATAGCTTTAATCCACTTTTGTTTATTTTCCTCATCTTTAGGAAAAGAAAACACAGACACGTAACAATATTATTATTGCCGTAATTGCTTGAACAATGTGGAACACAACATTTATCAGGCATAATGAAATATAAAGTTAAACTACACTACCTATGTATGAATAAACTAAACTATGATTTAGCTACTGTTCGTATTTAAAACTTACCTATGTATTAACTGTAATCCTAAATTATTATTTAATTGACACCTACACAAATTTCTAACCAACACGAAAACACAAATAGAGGCACTGCTGCGCAAATACCAAATACCTGTTGCATAAATACAATACCAAACACCTTGCACGAAGACGCTAGCAATTGCAGCACAATTCACAACAAATTTACCTATTCTGTTTTCACTAAATGTTCATAAATAAATAAGCACTTTTCTGAAAATATTTGATAAATACACGTACAAACAAATACACGCATACGAAGCTACGCGGCTGTCAGCCATGTTAGTTAGGCGCGGTCACTTTGCAAGCCTACTTTTATGACGTCACGTCACGTGACAAATGTGATCTTCTGGGCCTCTATTAACGTTGGCTACGGTATATCCACTTCGTATATTGTTTAATCTTATAATTAAGTTGAAAACTTTTCCTGATACTTTTAAAAAAGCAAAAATTGTACCAATACATAAATCCGGAAGTAAAGAGGATATATGCAATTACAGCCCCATAGCAATATTATCTAATGTTTCCAAAATATTTGAAACTATAGTGTACGGTCACATTTATGAAAAGGTGAAAGATTCCATCTCTCCTTGTCAATATGGATTTCAAAGTGGTAGATCAACATGTGGGAACCTAATTACATTTACGGATAATGTAACATGTGCATTAGCAAATAAACAACAGCTAGATGTTATCTATACGGACTTCGCCAAAGCGTTTGATAAAGTAGATCATGACATACTATTAAAAAAATTAAAAATGTATTCTCTGCTAATTTGTTGCATCTTATAAAATCATATATAAGAAACAGAAAACAGTATGTGACCATTAATAATTTTACATCGGATTCTTATATAGCTACTTCAGATGTTCCACAGGGTTCTAACCTTGGTCCATTACTTTTTCTGTTGTTTGTGAATGACATAGTTGATGTTATATGTAGCAGTAATGCTTTGTTGTTTGCGGATGATTTAAAAATATACATACAAGGAGATAATAAAAGTTGATGATTGTATAAAACTACAGAATGATCTAGATAATATCTACAATTGGTCACAGAGGAATAAATTATTTTTTAATATCAAGAAATGTAAACAAATGACGTACACATTACAGATAAACCCTATCATGTTTAAGTACAAAATTAATGGTGTTTGTCTAGATATAGTGGAGGAAATAAGAGACCTGGGTGTAATTTTTGACACAAAATTATCTTTTAATATGCATGTCATAAACACAGTAAATGTGGCTTCTAAAAATTTTATAAACAATAAAACATTACTAATGCTGTATAATTGTTATGTAAAATCTAAACTTGAATATTGTGCAATTATATGGGACCCATTTTATGCTAAGTATATACAGATGATCGAGAGGGTTGTAACAAAATTTTAATCATTTTGTTCCTTTGTATATGACGAGCAGTATATTTCCGGACAACTAAAAATAATATTAAAAATCCGTATAGTTTTTCCCTGAATACCCGCAACCCAAAATGCTCTCTACATTGTAATGTGTTGTCTACCTCTAAAGTGTTTCTGATTGGTCACTTTTATGAAAAGGTAGGGACGCAAAACAGACAGGAAATTAAGACATTTTTAAAATTCGGAGAGTCTGGTTTTCAACAGAGTACGAGCAAGTTGACAATTTTTACGCTTATTGAAAGCACATTTTCTTAAATTTTACTTTCATTTAAATCTTGAATTATTATCACTATTGTTAGTGATCGGTGTTCCGATATAATAGAGTATTATCTGTAATAAGCTCATTAATTGATAGTATCATATATTTTTGTTTTTGTCACGAGATAAGTGATAATAAATTTAGTTTACACGTGGTGTAAATTTTCTGCCGAATTTTTTATTTTTTTGCAGAGTGGTTGAGACGCTGGCTAATCTTCCCAGGAATCTACTTTATATTCTCGTAAACCATCCTATTCCATGTGGAACGTCTTAGGACATATTTGAGGTGGATGCACGAGATTGGAACTGCACTTTGCATACAGGTGAGTACATTTCATTTTCTTAATAAATTGAATATGATTAAAGAAAATTGTACCCTGTATGCAAAGGTCTGTTCTCTGTGAAGAGCCTGGGTTAGTTAGTGCGTTTGTATATAATCATATGGTTATTTTTGATATACTATAAATTTTGTCTGCTAATTACAGAATCTATTATATCCAGGAATTTTATTTTTGATTACTTGCTGGTATTCTAGACCGTCTCACATTAATTTTTTTTTCAATTTAATTCTATTTCATTGTACTTGATATTGTTAATTTTGCATTTAAAATCTCATGTATGAATTAGAAATTTTCACCTTTATGCTAACCAGTTTTTTTGTGTAGCACAGTTACGAATTTTGTTACTGCAATTTTGGTAATTTTTATTGTAGTATATAGTACTGGTCATAAATTACTTTTTGCTATTACAATTTTTATATACTGTCCTTCAGACATAGTTGCTCTACGGTTTGATTGTTTACAAAATTCCAATTCCTGGATCATTTTTTTTGTACAACTCTGGGACTGGGCTAATCATACAATTTTTACATGTGCCTGTTTCCACCTTTGGAGCCTGAAACCTGAAACCTAGCTACGTGGGATTGACTTACCTCCATCCATGCAACCCCAGCAGGTCTAGCTAGACGGGGACCTGTTCAGGAGTTCCTGATTAATTTAGGAGAGGCTAGAGGGTGAGATCAAACCATAAGTAGGCCGAAGACTGGTGAACCCAGCCCAGTAAAATTTTTTGTAAAATTTTGATAAACGCTTTCAGGCTATAGAGTTTTTTTTCAATTTAACATAAATTGAGTTGTAAATATAATTTGTAATATATACTTTTATCTTAACGTAATTTGTTTGTTCTTACTTTCACGCATTCACAATATCATATATTTTTTTTCTCATTTAAATTACCTGGTGCCCAAATTTTTATAAGTAAGCTTAACAGTAAAATCCAATCCCCGCCTTAAGCCCAGAGCTAACCGGAGCTATGTCCCTGAACCTTTAGGGAAGAAGCTAATAATTCCCGAGGTTTAGTGCAGGGTACAGAAAAGATTTATGAAACATCTTGCATATAGAGCAACGAGACAGTATAATCTAGCGAATGACTATTACCATCAAATGCTGACTGATAATGATTTGCAAACTTTATATAATAGGCGCGTTATTCAAGGAATATTGTATATCCACAAACTTATACATTACAACATAAAAGATGATCTCATGCTAAGTAAAATTAATATTAGTGTACCCTGTCAAAAAACTCGAAATTATAGAACATTTTATTTTCAAATAGCCAAAAGCAATTATGAACTCAGATCACCCTTAATTACTATATGTCTAAATTATAATTCTTTGCAGGCACACTGTGGTATATTTGGGGATAAATTCAGTGTATTTTTAAGTAAATTGAAAAGCTATCTGCAAAGTAATATACATTTTGTAAATTAGGCTAGACTAACTTGTTTAGTTATGGTCTTTTAATTTTAGTTTAAGTTAGTTAAGTTTACTATCTGCTTTCTTTTCCTTTTTTCTTTGTATTTGTTTTTTTGTCTTGTTCTTGTCCTGATTTTTTAAACACAATCTGTAATTGGACTGTATTGGTCTGTTGATTGTTATAATAAATAAATAATAAATAAATAAATAAATAAATAAATAAATAAATAAATAAATAAACAGTTCCTGTTCCTGTTAACAGTTCCTGTATTTAATTAACTATTTACTATTATTAAACTAATATTATTTCATTTGCAAATTTTGGATAATTTTATTGCAAATTATACAGGGTGATTCCTGTTTGTCTTTTATTTCATTTAATTGTTTTCATTACCTAATTTAAATTTTAATACCACAGTTGTGTTTGTTATCACAGCAAGATTGTCTACTGAGATTCTACTTTGTTAAAGTAGAGTTTGTATTTATCCTATGATTTTGGTTAAACACATTTACTGTATTTCATGAGAACATCTTGGCTTACTGGAAGAGAGGAATCTTCATAAATTTTAACTCCACCACTAGGAACTGGAAAGGACAAAGTTGCTGACATCCAACGTCTCAGAACCTACCAACCAAACGCTAGCTAGCCCATCTATTTTGGTTGCAGACTGCAGTAGGTGCATAACTGTTGCACTTTGGAGAGTCCTGATCTACCATTGTTAAGGATATATTTTGGTGAGAGTTAATCTGATTTCTTCGAGGAATCGAGACCAGAGGAATATATCTGTTCTTGTGTAAACCAAATCAATATCTGCTCCAGCAAGTTTTTGTAAAGTCATTGTTGCGTGGTAACAACCACAAATATAGTAGTTTAATCAATATTTAATACATGATCATTATTCTTTAACATTCATCACATTAATTGTACATATCCTGCATCATTATTTTTTTAACTGTAATATACAATTATTTTAATCGACTTGTTTAATTTCATCAAACATTCATTATTTTATATTAACTCATATTATTTATTATCGTCTATTTAAAATTATCCTGGCGCTCCAACAGGATAACTTAAAATAACATTTTTTCTTCCTACGAACCGACAAGCTAAGCCGGAGCTAATGTCAGTAGTTCCTGGTGGATTAAAGCCAATTAATTTCCACTAGGTTCATTGCAAGTACAAATGCCGGTTAAAAGAATAAGTGTACTAGATTCTACTAAAAGAAAGCTCTTTTCTGAGGAAAATAAGTATCCAGACTGTAAGAAGGTATTTGTTGTCTCAGATATTATGATTACTTGGAGTAACATGTCAATTTTGTCTCAAGCTACCATATCACTTGTGTAGAAAAACCTCAGCAAAACGAAAATATTTATCTTTTTTTTGTGCAATAGCTGTAAGGATAAGAAAAATAATAAGTAAGTGGATCTAGGTGTAGGCCTTTTGGAGGTGGCCAATGACTATAGACTCATGGGCCAAATAACTGTGTCCATGTGACCAATAACTATGTGATGTTGTATGTTGTGAAAATGTTGTTAGTTTTAAAATTTGGTGCCTCAAATTTCCAAAATAAACATATTTTTTAAAATATTGATGTTTTACAGACCTAAAATAAATATGAGAAAAATATTTCAACACTAAAATTATACTATACATTAAAAATTCAACTGTTAAATCATTAAGTGGCCAATGACTGTACCCGTTACCCTATGTATAAACATGTTTGTTATCTACAATTGATTGCTTGCTATTTCTGATTAATTCCTTGATGTTATTTAATAATTCTAATACGTTTCACACCTTCTAACTTAAAATTATAAGAAAATTATGGACGGCCAATAACTACCCTCAAGTTTTTAACAAAAAATAGTCGGCTTCCCTGACCAATAACTGTGTAATAATGTCATTTGCAAAACAATACTTTTTTCTTTTAAAATAAGTTCTGTAACATTATGATATTTTTTTTAAATTTTACAGTAGAAGTTACTTTAAAGCATTAGACAGTCGTTGGCCAGGGCCACTTACTGTCACAATAATCTGTTTTCAGGTCCGTAAAAAAGCCTAAAGTCCTAGAAGGAGAAAAATATTCAAAAAATTACCTATTCGGAGGATATTTTGCAAAGAGCCTTAGATGAAATAGAAAATTGTGAACCCCTAAGAAAAGTAGCCAAAAAATTTAAAATACCTAGAGCTACTCTACAGTTTAGGAGTAACAAATTTAAAAAAATAGGTTTTGGTCCCCCTCCAGTTCTATTTGCAGAAGAGGAAAATCTTTTGGTTGAGTGGATGCTTTAGTTTATGCCCAAAAATACATCCACCGTATTAGCTCCAAGAGGTGGCAAAAATGTTTATGAGGTAGAACATGCTTCTTCGAAGCAAAATATAACATAACAATTTATGTTTACTTTCAGCCCTTTAGGTCTATTGACTCCTCCAATAAACTTAGAGAAAAACTAGCTGCTGTTAAAACCATATGTATTACCAGTGAGTATTTAATAAACAAATGTTTTTCAGAGGGAATATTTCCGGCAAGGTTTAAAATTGCTAAAGTTACGCCTTTATTTAAAAAGGCCAGTGTTGAAAAATTTGACAACTTCAGACCTATATCTACTGTCTGTGTGTTTGGAAAGGTTATAGAGGTTTTTTTAAAGAGAAGACTATTGGATTTTTTTAAGAATAATGGTTTGATTAATAGTAGACAATTTGACTTTCGTTCGAAGATGTCTACAACCAAAGCATTGTTAAAGATCGTGGGCGACGTGGTGGAGGGCCTTGAGAAAGGTGAACATACCGTTCTGACCATGTGTGACATGACTAAGGCCTTCGACTGCGTCTCCCACAATTTGCTGATGAAAAAGAGCCGAGTCTCAAATTGCCGAGCCTCAAGGCTCGGTCCTTGGACCGCTGCTATTTATAATCTATATAAATGATCTGATGTATTTTACCACAAATTCTGTTTTGTTTGCGGATGATTTATGAATTCAAATTCAGATCTAAATTAGTGATGGGATCGCTCGAGTGAAAAATAATCGATCATTCGATTATTGAAATCATCGAGATATTTCGAGTGGTTACGAAATTATTCGAACGATTTTTCCGTGCGAGCGATAGGTTGTTTCATTGTATTTGTGTATGTTACTGAGATTGAGATTTTATACTACATTACATCATCGTTCGAGTACTACATTAAGTACGTTCAACAACTCCTGTACGTTGCGTAGTGTTGAGCTTTTTCATACATGCTTTTTTCTTTTCTACTTTCATAGAGTTAAATAAATAAATGTTTCACTTTTGCTGGTTTCTTACAAGAATAACACATATGTTTTTCTATAAATAGTATTTTATTTGTAACAAAGTAAATCAAACGTACGATTCGGGTTTCGAAAACAAAAATGAGGTAGGTACCTAAGAGAACGTAACTTTAACATTTTAACTATAAAAAAATTTAAACAAGATTATAAAACGAGGAAATATAAAATTTGAGAAAAAACATTAATAAAAAATAATACAATATCAACCACTGTAGTAGGTATAGGTACCTACCTATACGTATCTTAACTTAACCTTAATGCATTTCATTATTAAGAAAAATGATTTGATTCAAATTCTTTTCTGCCAATCGACTACGTCTTAAATTTGTTATTTGCCCGCACTTGGAAAATATTCTTTCCGAAGGAACAGAAGTGCTAGGTACACACAAGTACTTCGTAGCAAGTTGGTAAAGTTCTGGTAAGAGACTTTTGTGAACTTTCCAGAACTCTAGAGGATCTTTTGTTCGATTTAATAGAGGCATTTCTATGTATTGCCTTACCAAAATATTTGCGGTGGTCGCAGCTGGAACACTAGGAGGGTGATGTTGAGCGGCTCGAGCATCAAAATAGTCCCAAATTGACTGCTGTTGAGGTTGGGATTCCGTTCCTGCTTCTGTGTGAGGTACCTGCTGCTCTTGTTCTGTCAGAATATCATCGTCATTTCTCTTACCCTCTATTATTTCGGCTATTTCTTGAGTTATCCACCTTTGGGTATTGGAAGCATTTTTATCCAATCCAAAAGCAACCTTCTTAAATTTTGGATCTAAGAAGGTTGCTTTTGCAGAAACCTTATTTTTTTCGAAATTTACAAATCGTCGACTAACGATATCAATTAAATTCAAACGAAGAATGTGACCAATTTCAGTGGAAGGTCTGACGTTTTGTAATGCCTGTTGAAGACCTCTAACCAAAGGAATTATGAGGGACATAGTGGGGTACTTTTCTCCTGATAATATAGTTGTGGCATCTTGAAAAGGTTTGAAAAGGAAAATTGTTACGCAGTCTTCAAGCAAGATCCATTCATTGACATCTATCGATTCTGGTGAGCGTGGCAAATTAATTAACGTAACAGTGAGCGCGTCTTTTATTTTTAACAATCGTTCGATCATAATTAAAACGGAGTTCCACCTTGTGGCTACATCTTGTTTAACCTTTAGTACAGGCAAATTCAGTTCTTTTTGGGTTTTTGATAGCTTTTCTGTAGCTACCACACTATGTTTGAAATGGCCCACTATACTTCTACACTTTTTAAGAACAACTTTTAAATTTTCAACACTAGATAATGCTTCCGTTACACTCAAATTTAATGTATGAGCCACACATGGATGGTGATACTTATGCAGATAGTCATTAATTGCACTTTTTACATTAGCAGCATTATCAGTTACAATGGTGACAATTTTGTCTTTGACTTCCCATTCATCGAATACATATGTCAATAAATTAGCTATGTTCTCAGCTGTATGCGAGCCAGTGAATTCAGGTGTAGCTAATACTTTTGCATAAAGTTTGTCATTTACGATAAAATGACACGTAATAGTAGCATATGATTTATTACTGTCCGATGACCAGATATCGGATGTAATCGCTACATTTTTAATGAGAGTCAATGACGCTTTTAATTCCCTTATTGCTTCATTATATACCTGTGGCAAAGCTACATTTGTCAATTGTTTCCTACTTGGAGGCTTATAAGGATATTCTTGCGTACTGCCCCTTATAAGTTGTAATTTATTAGTATATTCAAGAAACCCCTCGTTTTCGACTACACTCAAAGGCTGAAAATCAACCACAACCATTTTTATTATAGCTTTATCTAAATCATTTTGTTCAACACTTGTTAATTTATCTTTCTTACTTGCACCATATAATTTAATTTGTCGTGCTCTTTTAGCGACAGGTGCCTGTACAGCCGCAGGTACAATTAAAGCAGTGGAATTGCTTGTTGAAGGCTCTGAAGATGAAGTTAGCTCGTTGTGAAAGGAGGTCAGACTTTCACCAGTTCCACTTGTATTTTGGGTTTGGGGTAAACTCAAACTAGCACTGGAAGACGCACCACTTTCTTGTTCTTCGGGCCCTTATTCGGCTTGTTTCAGCTGAATTATGTGCAAACGGGTCAAATGTTCTTTCATATTTGACGTATTTTTAAAAAACTTCAATTTCTTCTTACACAATCTACATTCGACACTAGATTGGTCTGACGACTTTGTAAAAAACTTCCATACGATGGATTTCTTACAACCAACACGGCCACTCATTTTGATTTTTTTTTCGAATTTATTAGGAAATATTAACGTAGGTACCTATCTACTGAGAGTTTAAATCAAACTAGTTCGAAATTATGGATATCAAAGAATTTAATAATATTTTTATGATCAGTTTTTGTTAGTTCGTAGAAATTGTAAAATGCCCTTCCAATTCAATCTATATACACATATACGTACCTACCTAGCAAAAAAGTTGCTCTCGATTCTCGAAATCAATTAAATTGTAATTGTAAACAAGTGCTCCCTTGGCAGTGTTGTCAATACATTGTGTTTCGGCGTTGTAGGTACCTACTAAAATATATATTATTTAAATTTCAAGAATTAATTAAATGCAATTAAGTAACGTACCTACCTAGCAAAAAAGTTGCTCTCGATTCTCGAAATCAATTAAATTGTAGTTGTAAACAAGTGCTCCCTTGGCAGTGTTGTCAAGACATTTTGTTTCGGCGTTGTAGGTACCTACTAAAATATATATTATTTAAATTTCAAGAATTAATTAAATGCAATTAAGTAAGGCAGTTATTCCTATAATAAATTTGTACAAATTCAATACGTTTAAGACTAAAAAATGACAATTATTAATTGGAAAAACGCATGAGTATGAATAGGACTAATTAATCTAATTATTATCCATTAAGGATTCATAATATTCCACTTCGTTCTTTTAACAAATAAATTAAATACCTATACAGGGTGTTCTACGTAGACCTTCCATTAGACGTTTCTAATACTACATGCACTGGAATTTTGAAAATTTATATACGGGAGTTTCTCACAATTTTCTATTGATTAAAAATATTGCCAATGACGTCACACTTCCGGTTCTAACGAAAGTAGACATCAACTTGCTTATTTTAAATGTAACACCCTATATATTATTTCATTTCTGGATTCTACGTAAAATTCTAAACACATTTCATGTAGGATGTCCTATACCTATTTCAACTGTTTTTGAAATATTGACAGGTGAATATTGACATTTTGCAAATTTAACCCCCTATAAAATCTATACGGTTTGAGATAAAGCAAAACGGTTTGCACATTCCTATCTTAACTTTTCATAAGCTATCGTTTGAAACTAATTTCATATTTATCCAGAAATTAAAAATTTTCCGAAAATTGTGAAAATTTTTGTGAGAAGTATAGGACATCCTACATGAAATCTGTTTAGAATTTGACGTATAATTCAGAAATTGAATAATATACCTATAGGGTGTTATATTTAAAATAAGCAAGTTGATGTCTACTTCCGTTAGAACCGGAAGTGTGACGTCATCGGCAATATTTTTAATCAATAGAAAATTGTGAAAAACCGCCGTATATAAATTTTCAAAATTCCAGTGCATGTAGTATTCTAGAAACGTCTAATGGAGGGTCTAGGTGGAACACCCTGTATATGTTTTGTAGTGTTTAAAGTTAATAACTCTTAACTTCAAATTAAAGTCAGCTTTTATAAACATTCATTTCATGTTTCGCATACCTACCTAGGCATGTCAAGTAACAGACACATGTATAGGTACCTACGTACCTAGCTGGTACGTAAATAAATAATAAATAAATATTGTAAATTAGCATTACACCTTTAGAGCCTCGATTAATGGCCTATATCTAATACCAATCTAAGGCATTTCCGAACATGTTGAAATGTTTTCCCTGAAAATAATTTATAGTCAACCTTGTAATTATTGAGTACTGCGCCCGCCGATCCGTTTTTGTTTGTCTTATGTTATGTCACTTATGTCTCACTTCGAGTGAAATGTCTTACCCCAATGCCGAATGCCGGCCGAATCATCAATCGTCAACGTGAATCTGAATGTAACATGTAAGGAACGGCGATAGCTCGAATGACGAGTGCCAGCCAGAGACAACAGCGTTGTTTTCAAACCAGGAATCTGACGTCGTCACTCGGAAGAAAATCACTCCCGCGATCATTCGATTATTAATTTCACTTGAGTGACGATTTTTCGATTGTCAGAATCATTCGATTATGCCCATCATTAATCTAAATAGCCTAATTGAAATGTCCTCATCGTCCACAAATTCAGCAAACCAATGGTTCATAGATAATAAGTTTTTACTGAATACGGCGACGACACAAACTTTGATAGTTTCTAGTAATAATCAGATAACATAAGGAAAGAATTGTAAAATATTGGGGGTAACTATTGACGTTGCATTGACTTGGACACCTCACATTAAACAATTATGCCACAAATTATCTGGATCCTTATTTGTAATGAGACAAGTAAGGAATATCGTTAGTTTTGGGATTCTGAAACGGGTCTACTTTGCTTTGTTTGATTCTCATATTATCTACTCGGTCTTACTGTGGGGTAATTCTAGTAATTCATTAAAGGTTTTTCATCTTCAAAAGAAGGCTGTCAGATTGTTAGCTAATGTTGGTCGTTACGAGCATTGTAAACCTTTGCTTAAGAAATTAGGTATAATGCCCCTTCCTTCTCTTTTTGTTTACCATTCACTATTTGAAATACATTCAAATAAAGACAGTTATCAACTTCAGCCTGACTTTCACAATTATAATACTAGAGGAAATGTCTTGATAAGAACCTCCCGCTTTATATTGCAGAAGTCAAAGCAAAATTCACTGGTATAAATATGTATAACAAGCTTCCCCAAGGCATCAAAAGTCTCGGGTTGTGTAAATTTAAAAATAAAATCCGGGAAATTATTCTGGAATATTGTTTTTATACTGTCGAGGAATATATGGAAGCTAATGTAATTAGTGATCAGCATACTTAATGCAGAAAGGTGTTAGTGCATGACATGGAGATTTGTTATTATATGTTTTGTTCTTTCGTAAATATATGTACTACAGTGTTATCTACATTATATATTTTATGTTCTATTCTTATTCTTAATATGCTTATGTTTAGGATAGATTTTATACTATATGTGTATTGTATAATTGTAATTGTTACTATTCTTTTACTGACGTGCTTATACATTGTAAATGTTATATATGGCGAAACAATAAACTAAACTAAACAATATCATATTCCCAGGCAAAATACTGAGAGCTGCAATTGCTCAATCAGTTCCAGCTGACTGAGGAATTGGTATTAGCGACTCGGGCTGGATGAAAAATAGAGGTGTTCAGATTATGTTCTCAATGTGTTGTACCCGTTTTTAAAAAAGAATGACATTTAATTTCCTGTCATTTATTTTGTCGATGGTTATAGTACACACATCACTCGACGTGTACAAGGCAAAACGACGTAAGCGACATTTTAGTGAAAATCGAGGTTTTGATGTCACTTGAAAGGCATAAACGCCAGGAATCAGCTGATAAACGCCCCAATCGCCAAAAAAAATTATTAGTGGAGATATTTGAATTTAAATTTGCGCAAGCGCCACATTTCTGCGGACACACCTACTCTATGTTGTCGGTTTTTGACCTAAGCGCCAGTATAACATTGCGTATCATAGGGAGGAGTGCTAAATTTCACCATCAGTTTTGATTCGTTTTTAAAATTCCATATACTCAGGTAAGTCCATAAACAGAACCTTAAGTATACACACTATGTCATAATTATATTACTTCCGTGAAAGCAGAACATTTTCTTCTGAAAATAACGTCTCAAATTCCTGTCGGTTATGCCAAATTTCTATTAACATGTTATGTTCAGGCACAAGCGCCATTCTCCATTGATATTTTGTATGCTAGTGTAAGTCGATTTAATTCTCAATATCGAAATTATTTATAAATATTATTAATTCTCTGAATTCTTTGATTCGTGTTCTTTTCATTAGTATATACAACTTTACCTTCAGTTTTGAATTTTCATTTGTTTCAGCACATTGATCTGGGCTCTTCCACATAAATTTCACAATGGTCTCGAGGGGAAAGAAAATTTTAGCGATGTTGAACACTACCGAAGATAGCTTGTCAGAAGCGGTGACACATGATATAATTTTTGAAGATGTGCCCAACAATGAACAACTGACGGTTATTTCGGCTGAGAATAATAAATCGCTGGAAGTAGCGAATCAGGATATAATTTTTCCTGTTGAGTCTAACAACGAACAATTCATAAGTAGTTGTCCCGATCAACTAGTTATGATTATAGATCAAGTTGACCATAGTTTAGATACACTTGATTATTATGTTGAAGAAATTGCTTCGGATCATATTTCAAGTTATAGTGAAGAAACTCCTGTTTTAATAAAAGAATCGATTTCAAATTGTGCTCTTGAAAACAATGAATTTTATGAAACACTGGATAACCCATCTGCAAATGCGGATGTCAGTTCAGTACATAGAAAACGGGATAAATCTGAATCATCCTACGCACCAAGCTCTGGCACTTCAGGGAACAGTTCAGATGAAAATGAGTTTTTGGAAAGTGAAAATGTGGAAAACATCCCACAAAAAGCGAATAAAAAATTAGAAAACAAAAACAAAAGGCATTTTGGAAAGGAGTACAAGAATTATCGAGGAGAAATACAGCCCAGAAAAGAAATTCGTCCGAATCTATGCATAGGAAAACAATGTAACAACAAATGCAACACATTCACAGAAGAAGAGAGAAAAAATTATTTCAAAAATTTTTATGAACTAGGTGATGACAAAAAGCAGAAGGTATTTTTAAGTGACTGCGTACATCCTGTAGAAGTGAAACGAAGAACTTCAAAAAATAATTTCAAACGCCAATTGACTTATGAGTATTATCTTTTAAGAGATAATAAAAAAGAACGAGTATGCCAACAATTTTTAATATCTACTTTCAGTATTGTGACGGATACTTCCCGATTTGCAAGTAGAAAGTGTCACGTTAGTGCCCGAGGATCGGTTTCTCTTTTGCCTCGGGCGCCAGTTTCTGTTTATGGTGTAGAAACACCACTACTCAGGTAGCTACAGTGAAGATACGGCACGCCAGGTCGTTCAATAGGGAAAATTAGACTTCACACAACAGATAGGAATCATACACCAATAAGCATGTTATACATATATTAAACCAAATAAACCTACTATGTACAATCCTAAGAGACTTAAAGTTAAAACTAATAAACCACAGGCGGCGTAGGGGCGAGCAATATGAAGCAACTATTATGGGTTAGCTACAAGCGGGTTGGCAACAAGCTAAGCGGACTAAGCTACGGTAGGGGGGAACGGTAACGGTTAATAAGCAATCCGGGGTGTGACAGGGCGTGCAGATACCAGGGGGAGGAAGCAGTTGTAAATACTAAGCAAAATACTAAGCAAAATTTAATGGTGAATCTAATATACTTGTCTATCGTATACAGTAAATATGGGTGTGGTAATGTCGAGCTAAGGAGTATTCGTACGGAAGAGAATATTCTTAGTCGCGCTGGAAAGAAAAGGTATGGTTAGCACAAATAGGTATATCGCGGTTGTAACGACACATCCAGAAATATTCGCTCTAGGAATGACAGCTAGAGAGAATATCCTCAGAAGTCCCGGACTACATGAAAGTTCTGAACTGGAATTTACTACTACGGTGACATCCACCGGTCTTCACACTAGGAATGACACCTAGCGAGAGTACCCTCAGATGCTCTAGACTATGTGAAAGCTCGAAAACGGAATTTACTACTATGGTGACATCCATCGGTCTTCACACTAGGAATGATAACTAGCGAGAGTACCTTCAGATGCTCCAGACTATGTGAAAGCTTGAAAACGGAATTTAATACCATGGTGACATCCACCGGTCTTCACACTAGGAATGACAACTAGCGAGAGTACCTTCAGATGCTCGAGACTATGTGAAAGCTCGAAAACGGAATTTACTACTACTCTTACTGTTGCCCTAACTTACTTCCTGCTGCGGTTTAGCCACGTCTGTCTTCGGTGGCGGTCTGGTCGGTACTGTCTGACTTGTCCACTAACTCTTAGTAATAACTTGTGGACGGTGGTAGGGAGCTAGTGGTACCTGCGCACACGTATCGGTGCCGGACTCGTAGATTTGTACTTACTCGGACCTCTTCAACAGGCAGCTGCTTCGGATGGTGGTTACTAGCAGACTCAATGTCTCGGAATCCTAAGTCGGTTGTGGAGAATCGCAATTCTGCCACTCTCGGATCGGCGCAGTAGAATATGGACTTCCCACTACTACTGACGTCACAGGTGCGGACGTCATTAACGTGACGTAGGCGGTCGGACGGTACTTTCTGTGACGTATCAGTGTGACGTCGTATACCTACGTAGTTGGCGGCGGGCTTCTTGCTGGAATCGACTGGTTCACACTCAGGCAGGACATAGACTGATTTTCGGCGATGACCATTTCATCGCCTAACCTGGCTGGAACGGGAAGTCTCGAGTGCGCCCGAGTCGTTCCGAGAACGGCGTGCGTGCGGTCTTTATTTTCCTTGTGCGGAACGGCGAAGATTTAAATAAACTATTTACAAGTAATGGACTAATATATTTGCGTTGAAAAATATGCTTCATTACAGTATTTCTCAGAGAAACCTTAGAACAGTCATTTCCAATAAAGTTCGAGAAATTTTTCCAAATGGCATTGATAGAAGAGGTGAACATTCCCCTTCTAACAAAGCTACTGAATCTCAAATCAATTCATTTAAAGACTTTGTTCAGTCTTTTCCCGTCGTGCCGTCCCACTACTGTCGCAGCTTGTCCAGCAAGAAATATGTTCCGTCGGATATAAGGTCTTTAAATAATTTATACCGGATGTATCACTCCAAAATGCAAGGAAAAGATGTACGACCTTTAAAAAAGGCTAGTTTTCTAAATAAATTCAAACAAATGTTTAATATTGCTATTCACGTTCCCAGAAAGGATAAATGCGCTCAATGTGAGTTCCACAAAAATAAGAACTTTCAGTTCAGAACTTCCAGTTCCACTGGAAGAACAGATCAACAGAATGAAATGTATGACAAACATATTAAAGAGAAAGAAATTATCAAAAAAATATTCTTAAATAAGCAAAAGGAAGCAGGAATCAATTTGGAAAAACGTATAGTGACTTTTGATTTACAAAAGGTTTTAGCTACACCGCACAGCGATAGCATGTTAACGGGATATTACCGGAAATATGCCGTATATAATTTTACTATATACGAATCGTTTACAAAAAACGGAATTTGCTATTTATGGGAGGAAAAGAATGGAAAACGAGGTTCACATGAAATTTGTAGTAACTTGTTCAAGTATCTCTCAGAAACCGATATGAGCGGCAGCGTGAATTCTTTAGAATTCTTCTGCGATAACTGCGGAGGCCAAAATAAAAACAAAATATTACTTTTTATGTTTCACTATTTTTTAAATTATTGCTCCAGTAATACAAATCAAATAATTTTGACATTTCTTTTAATAGGGCACACATACATGCCTGTCGATTCAATGCACGCAATAATAGAAAAGTCTATAAAGAAAAATCTGTGATGGCTCCATCAGAATGGAGCACAATATTGAGAAATGCTAGACTGAATCCTAAACCATATACGGTAAAAACTCTCCATACTGTTGCGGTCAATTTTCATTTTACGACCAAATAGTACATAATTTCAAGTATCACCACTCACCTATGTGTAAAAATATCTATTTCATTTTGTAAAATCATTTTATTACATGCAATTCAGTACTGTATAATATACAACCAGTAATGCATTAATATAACTCAATTACTATACATAACTACAACAAGTTACGTCAAACAGTCTCTCGTTACGTCCTATTTTGAGTAGTGGTAGAGCTTGTATGGTATTGTTTCCTTAATGTAGGTTTATTGATTCATGCCTGATAGTTTTGAGATTTTTCCCAGTGGGGGAATGCCTACGAAAAGAATATATATAAGTATGAGGATTGTATAGAATAGCTACCTAAAGTTTGATTAAGGGATGTTTTGTTGCTGTCTAATAATAAAGCCCTTACCTTTAACCACCGTGCTTCCTTGCCCTGGATGACAGTTTGGTATCCTTGGTATATTCTAGAAAGTAATTTAAAACAAATTAGAAAATTCAACATTTTATTCTGTTAATTTTCAAGCTTCCACTACCAACTCTGAACATAACTAATTAATCTATTGAGCTGATAAGACACTTACCTTATTTATTTATAGATTGGAATCAATTGGGATCGATATATATTTAGTTGATGTAAATAAATAATTCTGTCAGCTGATATTGCATTCAGATGTCATACGTCGAGAGTCAAGTGTTACCAACCTGAATTTATTCTTCATAAAATCCCTGGGACATTATTATAGTTCCGTGTTCCGTTGTGGTTAATCTAATTACAAATTTAATATTTATTCATGGAAAAACGTTTAGAAACTTAGGAAATCCATTTTTACATAGGTAGATATTTTTCTTCAAGCATTTTTCATAAAATAGGTGATTATGTTGACACGCCCTCTACGATCATTGTGGATTCACCTTCTAGTTCAATTTTTCACCGCTGTAATTTTTGGAGTTTTATCCACCTAGTTTACACTTTGAAGTCTGGTCTCTTTCCTTTTCTTCTCTGGACGTCAGCAGGCAGGCAGTTTATGGTCGTCTTAGAAAATTGAATTTTTAATTCTTAATTCATCCAAATGTGGGATAATTTCTAAGCTTGTACCAGTGTTGTATTTCCTTGTTGTGATGTAGTATCATCGATGTGAAGTAATATTTTTGAGGAAATCGCACCACTTTGTGGGATTCAAAACTGTCTTTACCATCACCACGCTGCGTCCTTGTAGAAAGGCATTGTAGTTGAAAACCCTGTTCAAGGTATGTACCGTTTGATTTGATTGTGTATTCTTTGGCAGTGATGTCTATGTATAGTGTCTGTGGAGAAATATTTTTCTTATTAGGGAATTGTAGTTACAACATTTTCTCTTTTAAGGGTTTTTTTATGGGTGTATAGTATCCACTATACAAGTAAGCTACCGTAGGAAGAGGATTGTGACCCATGGTTGTGTATAGCTGATCCCTGGACGGTCACATTGATAATTTCTGTGGTTTCCCTGGTTAAGATCGCCTTATGTACACGTGGGTGTACAAGTACCTGTTGTATCATAGTGTTGATCTGGTCCAAGAACCCTAAACAAAGAAGGACTGATCAATCAGTAACAGCCAATCACATTTCTTTATCACTTATGTGACGTCAGTGGATTCCCTTCAGCGGGAGATTTGAAATTTAAATATCCTCTTTGTTTTAATTTGACAGCTTTAACCTTTTAACATAACCTATATATGTCACATTGTCATGTAGAATGTCTCGGTTGTCTTTGGAATGTCATCACTGTCATCAGTCATGTCATCATATCAAAGTATTTTTGTATCATATCATAGTAATCTGTGTACTGATTAACAAAACACAAGTTATCACAGTTGTCAAATCGACAACGATTTTTGCACAACGCACTTCAAATCGTAAGATATATATCGTAAAACATATATAAGTACTTTAAAATCACATTTGATTGCATTAATACAGCCTCTGAAATAATATTGGGTTGGATATTTTGACTGAAAATTTTTGAAATTGCAATTAGAGGCAAATTTGGCAATAGGGGATCCACTGACGTGTTACGAGAAATCTGTTGAAAATGACCTTCATGTTCTTGGATCTGGTCTTCCCTCCGTTCTACCCTGGAACCGGTTGTCTCTAGGTCCATTTACCTGGTGTTCGTCGATGCCTGTAGAACTTATGGTTCACCGTTGCCTATGGTTCATGTTGCCTATGGAACTTCTAGTTTTCCGCTGCCTACATATCTGAGACGCTAGCTCAGGAGTCACGCAAGTGCCATACAAGTCTTGATTACTTACTTGATTATTTTTTTTTATATATTTAAAAATTTTCTTGATAACCATTTACATGTGTCAATCACTGTGTACTTAGTTAAGTTAACTTTGGGAATGGGGTATAGATTTTGTAAATTTGATTAACCGCCTTCAGCTTTATTTTTGAATTATTCAATGTTGAACGTCAACTTGCAATTGCAGTTTTATGTAATTTTTCTAGTGTAGGTTGTAGGGAAATTTTATAAACCTGCAGTGTCAAGCCTCCGAGCTGTACGAATGTTCGACAGCGTAGGATAAAATTGTACATTTAGTTTTCATTATCGTTAACTGGTTATCATTGGGGGGATATATATAAAAAAATTTGTATATTGTAAGTATTAACTTACTGGGAATTTTTGGCGATATAAAATATTGGATATTACATTAGTGTTTAAGGGTTTTTATGGTTTCCTGTATATTTACAGCTGAACTGGCCAATTTTTGGATATTTACTAGAATTATTTTGTTATTTGCAAGTACAACAGTGTATTAGGCAACCTGTTGTCCAGCATTTTAGTGCCTACTATTTTTTCACAAGTGCTGTAGTTTCAGGACGCACTGCTAGCCATGTGTATTAAGTCCTCCATATATTGCGCTGCAGATATGTTAGGTCCCTGTGTGATGTAACATTTTATATTAAGGTTTGATACCTACGATTGCGTTCCACTGTAAACCTGATATAGCTATATTATGGTAGGTACCTATGTTTGAACGTACTTGGTTATTGTCCATGTAGTGTTCTGCTTATTTTTTTAGGGATACCAACATAAACTGAAGCGCAGGTTTTTGTATTAATTGGGTATATGTATTTTTGATATTGCAAGTTCAGGATATACAGGGAGGAATAATAAGTATATATATATATTTTTTATATATACAGGGGGGTTGTTAAAAACATAACAGTTATCGTGATTTCACAAATATCGATAGATATTTATTTATTTTTTTGATATACAGGAGATTGCAAATTGAACTTACACTTGTTCATATCATAATTAAAGTCACTTTAATTTGAAATTAATTGTTTTACTCTTGTGTTTCCTCCTACCTACTCCAAGATAATTGTGAATAGTAACTGTTTTTTTTTTTACAAAGACTCAAGTGTTTGTTGGGGACTTGTACCAATCAGTGAGTACACCTGTATTTTTGGTCTCGCTGAACTCATGATTGCTTAGTGCGTGAATTGTTTAAGTAAACTGGCTGGCTTTAATCATGTGGCGCCCTTGTCTTTTTTATTGACCTACCCCATTCTCCTCTGACAGCTAGCAGGCAAGTCAAGCCAGTTCGATTGGGATAAGCCCGAGTCACTTGATAATTTTAGTAAATTAGTTCAACCATATTTTGTAGTTTACAAATTTAAATATATTTTTTTTGAGGTTCACAATTTTAACGCCACAATACGGTAAAAGCATCCCAGTTAATGAAGTTCTCAGGAGACGATGGTGTTTTAAAAGTTAAAGACCTAAAAACAATAAAATTTACTAAGGGCTCTACATCTTTTTTTTATTCGTATGAATATGAAGGGGAGGAAAAGCAAGGTACAGTGGTAATGAAAAAGGTAAAGGGAAAGGAAGAATTAAAAGAAATTAGACAGGCTTATTCATCCGAACATCCCATTTCAAGAAAAAAATTTGCAAATTTTGAAAACAATGTTTGAAAATAATATTATTCCTCTAGAATATCATGACGAATATTTAAATCTAAAACATTGCGCAAATATACCGGATGTTCTTGATGAAACTGATATTGAAGATGTTTTGTAACAAAATTCTATTTTTTAAGGAACCATATTTTTAGGTTACCTAATTAGTTAATTATATTTGTTACTTATGTGTGCTCAACTTAATTAGTTTTGTAAAGGTTTAGAGTTTTAATAATCGTTTGTTGCGTTCATATTTATTTTCATTAAATAAAGACGTTGAAAAACATACATCCACATTTTCTTAAAAAATAAGTCCATTTTATTATTTATGTATAATACTATAAAACTACTCATTGAAAACTGACGGGTAGCGAATACAAATTTTATTATTAATACCCATTTTTTCCTAAGTATTCTTTGCTGGTTGCTTTCGATAGTCATGAACTCCATGTTAGTTTGTGCCATTGAAAATCTTCATAATGGAGTATTTTTCAAGAGTGGCATTTATGTATGTGTTGGTATAACTACCCAGATAGCATTTAATGTTCCGTGTATATACCTGTACATACCTCACAAGTTCACGACGTGAACATGACGTGCTGTATATCCCCAGTATATACATATTACATACATAAATGGGCATTCCAGATATGTATATACAGAAAACGTACACAGAGAGTATATTTTTTTATGAACATTCTATGAATAAGACACTTTATGTATGTACTGGATGTTACTAATGTGTACTTGCGAAGGATGTACGTAAAAGGTATATTCTTTTGACGTTGTAATATGTATATCCCCAGTATATACATAGTCCATACATAAATGGGCATTCCAGATATGTATATACAGAAAACGTACACAAAAAGTATATTTTTTTATGAATGTTCTATGAATAAGACACTTTATGTACATACTGGATGTTACTAATGTGTACTTGGGAAGGATGTACGTAAAAGGTATATTCTTTGGATGTACATTCTTTGAATAAGTAAGGTACCTTTCAGTGCTTCATGTACATTCTGCATGCCCCTAGGTACCTATCACGATATACACACAGATACCTATAGATAGGAAGCTGTAGGTAACAATTTCTATTAGGTACTACCTAAATAGGAGTAACAAAATCCATATCACTCATGTCATGTAATGTCCATGTCATTTTAAGTATATCATGTCACAATGGATTTTGTCACTCAACGCTAAGTAGGTACTTACCCATGATACAACTATTGTATCATAGTATCATGGTGCCTACCCATAAAGACACATTACAGAATACTTTATGGAACCATTTTGAGTGACAAAATCCACATGACAAATTTAAAAAATTAACCTCCACTTTACTCTGATCTTATTGGTCCACTTGTTACTTAAAAGTTCACCATCTATGAAGTTTACTTACGTTGAATATCTTTCCGTAAATGACCGAGCAATGATTCGGATCCCGCGCCCTCCGCTGCACCTGCGCCTGCCAAGCCAATCAAGCCATAGTTCTACAGAGACCCGCGCCTGCGCCTAAAATTGCCTTGCTGTTGCTGTTACCATGCTCGCCATGTTGTTCTTTTAACGTTTTAACTGTTCTGTGGCTGTTGTTTAACTTCGTGAAAGTGGCTGAACGTGAATGTTTTTGTAGTTAAGTCCTTGTAGAACTATCTGAATTTATGCCAAATATTTAACTAGATATATGCCTTGTAGGTTTATAATACTACTATTAGGTAAGTACATATTTATTTTCTGTTTTATGGATTTGGTTTTGTGATGTGAGAATGTGTGACACAGTGAGTGAATAGGTACTACTATAAGTACAGAGCTTTAACAAGTAGTGTCAACAGTGGTAAAAGTATATTAATGTAAGTACTTAAGTACCTATTTGATTTACCAGCAATAAAATACGATGTCTAAACGTTTCAAAGAGGGAAGTAATAATAATAATAATAATAATAATGCCTTTATTGCCCAACAGATAAAATCCATTTACAGGACAAATTATAATATATATATTACAGAGGAAAAAAAAAAGAAAAATAAATAAAAGATAGCAAAATAAACAAACAGAAATAATAGATAGTGATACATAGTAATAAGTTACATAAACTATAATAATTTAATAATTGAAATGCTGGTATGCTAATCTTATAAGATCAGATAATGAACAACAAAAAATATCACAAAACTGACTTAAAGAATTAAAATTATTACACATAATATGTATCGGTGATCTTAATAACAAGTTAGAATTAGGCGTCTTACAACTGAAAGTTACATTTTGCCTTGAATTCAACCTGGGTACATAGAAGTTGATAGCAGAAAGCAGAGAGTCACAGTCAATATTATTGTGAAGCAGTTTAAATAAAAATATTAAGGATGAGCATTTTCTCCTTGCCTCAAGACTTGTTATTAAAAACCTGTTGGTTAAAACGTCATAAGAAATCCCTCTCTCAGGGTAGACACCATCCTCCTTAAACACTAGATATTTCAAAAACCTTCTCTGAACACGTTCTAACATTGACTTCTGATTATTGTACAAAGGATACCAAACTAAAGCACCGTATTCAAGTCTTGAACGCACATAAACAAAATATAGAATTTTTAATGAGTTGGTATTAGTAAAATCCTTACAGTTTCTGATAATGAAACCATAAAATTTTAAAGCTTCATTTGTTATGAGCGCTAAATGCTCATTAAAATTACACTTTGAGTCAAACATTACACCCAAATCCCTAAAAGAGTCGCACCTGGCCAAAGGAAGATTGTCTATGTTATAATTGAATTCACAATAAGTTTGTTTCCTGGTAAAGCTGACTACCTTACACTTTGAAGGATTCAGGTGCAACCTGTTTATTAGACACCAATGCTGGATATTATCAAGTTCCAACTGCATATTTAAACAATCATCTAAAGTAGATATAGCCGAAAATATCTTTAAGTCATCTGCATATAGAAGCTTGTAACAAGTTATAGTGTCAGTCAAATCATTTATGAATAATAAAAATAGAAGGGGCCCAAGAACTGAGCCTTGAGGTACCCCCGACGTGGCAATGTAAGTGTTGGAACTAAAACCATTGTAACTAACAAATTGGGGTCTTTTATGAAGATATGACTTTAGTAATTCAATAAAGACGTTGCATAAACCAAAATTTGCCAGTTTGTGTAATAAAACTTCATGACTGACCCTATCAAACGCCTTTGAAAAATCTGTGTAAATGACGTCCACCTGCCCTCTATTATCAAGTATATTAGAAATATATTGCGTTAATACGGCTAAATTTGTGACGGTAGATCTACCTTTCATAAAACCATGTTGATATGGAGAAATTCGATTCCTAAGTGACAAGTAGATACGATCATAGAGAGCAATCTCAAAGACCTTTGAAAAGATGCAAATTATAGATATAGGCCTGTAATTTTCAACTAGTGATTTGTCACCGCTCTTAAAAACAGGACAAACTCTAGCCTCCTTCCAGCGATCTGGGAACGTATTTGTTTTAAGTGCAATATTAAATAAGTGACATAGGGGATTCGCTAAAACTGCGGCACAGTCTTTAACAACAAATGAAGGAATATTATCGGGACCGGATGTTAATTTATTTTTTAATTTCTTAATGGCACCAAATACTTCAGTTTCTGTAAATAAATATAACATAGTACTACTATAACTTATATCAATATTAGAATTATTATTTACCGCCTCAGGTGTTAAATATACACTACTAAAAAATTCAGAGAAAGCATTCGCAATATCATGCGGCTTACTGAACGTCAAATTATTGAACGAAACCTCGCCCGGTATTCTTGATGTATTTGACTTAGATTGAATATATGACCAAAAGAGTCGAGGGTTTTCAGAAATTGATGACTGAACATCTTGAATATAATTAGAATATGATGTCTTTATTTGAATTTTAATCAATGTACGTAGACGTTTAAACTCTTGCAAAAAGCAATTATCGCCAGTCCGTTTGAATTTATTGAAAAACTTGGCCTTCCTTTTTATATTCCCGATAGTGTCAGCATCAAACCAAGGAGAATATTTACGTTTAAAACATTTATATAGAGGGACATAGTAAAAAGAGAAGTAGTAAAAAGTATCTTGAAAGGAAAGTACAAAGTAGAGTATGTAATTTATTAGCTTCATATAATAGAAACACATTTGTAAAATATCCGTCTTCTGCATTGTCCGTAAATTTAACCCACTCTACAGTTTCTCAGGAATCAACAAGTGACGTTTTAAACTTGTATCATTATGAAAATCGGTTTAACAGAGACGAACAAGATACTGAAAATACATTTGAGCTTGCCCAGACTAATTGTGTTTTCCCAACATATATAGAACAGATAACTGGTGATTTATCTGAAGATAGTTCTACTGTTTCACCTTTCTCCATGCAGTTGGCGAAGTGGGCTATCCAAGAAAATGTACCTCTATCTACTTTAGGCAAACTCTTAACATTGTTAAAAAGACCTTGTATTATCTCACAACTAAAATGTTTACCCAAAGACCCCAGGAGCCTTTTACATACTCCGACATCAACTAATGTGAGAGATTTAGGGTCTAGGGGCTCCTATTATTATTTTGGAATATCTGAAAGCATAGTTAACCTATGTAAGACGATAAAGCTATCATCAACAGATATATTTTCTATTGCTGTCAATATTGATGGAGTACCTTTGTTTAAAAGCACCAATGAATCTTTTTGGCCTATATTGTGTGCTGTAAAGTCAATTAAAGTATTAGAAAAAAAAGTATTTTGTGTGGCTCTTTATAAAGGTGTGGGAAAACCAGAAGCCAATGAATTTTTATCAGATTTTGTGAATGAATGTATTCACTTAGTTAATAATGATATTTTAATAAACTCAAAAAAGTACATATTCCGCATTTCAATGCTTATCTGTGATGCACCTGCTAAAGCATATATTTTATATATAAAAAGCCATTCTGCTTTTTCTCTTGTACTAAATGCTCCTTAGAAGGAGATATGCATAAAAATGTCTTATGTTTTGTGGACACAGATTTTAATAAGAGAACAGATTTTTCTTTTAGAAACCAATTACAACCTGAGCACCACACTGGGAAAAGTCTAATAGAAAATATACCTGATTTTAATATAGTTGAAAATGTTCCGATAGATTACATGTACTGTATTTTGCTTGGAGTAGTAAAGATATTGTTATGTAATAAAAGGTTTGGCTATATATATGGTAAACCACCCTACAAACTTTGTGCTTCTAACATTAATATGATTAGTGATGAATTATTAAAACTCAAAAAGTTTATACCAAGGGTATTTGCTCGGAAACCAAGGTCTTTAGTTGAGTGTAAACGATATAAAGCAGCAGAATTTAGACTTCTTTTATTATACACAGGTTTAATAGTTTTTAGGAAAGTTTTGCCGACTAAAATGTATAACAATTTTGTTTGCCTTAGTGTGGGTACTCTTATATTAGTGAGTAAAGAATATTCAGTCAGTAACATTTTTGTGGAGTATGCTAATGATTTGTATAAACATTTTATAGCGAACTCAATAAAAATTTATGGCCCAGATTTTATAACACATAACGTACATAACCTTTTACATTTATCGGATTGTGTAAAACGATTTGGTTGCCTTGACAGTTTCAGTGCTTTTCCATTTGAAAATTTTATGCCTCAATTAACGAAGAAAGTTCGAAAAGTTGCAATGCCTCTTCAGCAAGTTGTTCGAAGAACAATCGAACAAAGGCAGTTAGGGCACTCTGAATTGATCTCTAGTAGTAACGAGACTAAATTTCTTATTAAACATTATTGCAAAACCGTAATTCTCCACAATATAAGATTATGAAAACGAGTGAATGTATTTTCAATGTGAGTAAGATATGTGATCGATTTGTTGAATTAAGTGATGGAAATATTGTTGAGATAAAAAACTTCACTACTTATCAAGGATCCATTGTCATTATAGGTTCAGCATATAAGAGAGAGGAATCTTTTTTAAAAATCCCCTGTGATTTATCTAATTTTGGTTTTAATTTCATCAAGAAAACTGACAATTTGCAACTGAATATTTTTCCAGTAACCTTAATTAAAAAAAAATCATGATTTTACCATATAAAAATAAATTAGTTTCATTTCCCTTGTTACATTTTTAATACTGTATTATTTAATTAGATAACAAATTATATACACTTTTCCACTGTAGGAATGTATGCTATGCTATGCATTGATATGTTAATATTGAACCTATAAAATCTAGTAAATTAGCAATTTACTAGATTTTTTCAGTTGATTAGAACGGCAACAGTAATTGTTTTCTATTATTTTTTATTTATACCTTAAAATTACACAAAAAAACTATTAATCGACTACACTTGGATGTGCTCCATGTACCTTATTAACAGTCACCTTGAGGGCACTGTAGTTTACTATTCTACCATTAAGACAGACAAGCTACCTGTGGTGTTATTATTTAGCTGCTTGTGGTTGTTATTATGCTTATTCCGTACTGACGAGAACAACAGGTTTGGAGCCGTACAATCTGCGGATAGCATAATGATACCACAGGTAGCTCGACTGTCTAGCAAACTAGGACACGTTCAGTTTATTAATCATCTGTAATGATGGGGCTAGACAAAGTTATTTATACTTTTAAAAACACTACTAAGTAGTTTGCTAATTTAAACAAATTGGTAGTTCTCATATTAACTTATTAGTAATGGTGAACGCATAGCCTTGAACACGGTGCATATTGTTAAAATACAGTGTGACACAGTTCATGGTATACGTACCCCTCTTAAGTTTTTAAATACAATTTTTATATTTGGCATGGGAAAGTACTTATTTAAGGTTACTTTTTGACGTAAAATTTGAAAATTGTATAAAAAAATTAGGGGAAAAGAAGGGTATATCATGAATCTGTGTCAGACTGTACAGAGAGCAGTCCATTTTTGATGGAAAACCAGGGTATCTTGGAAATCCTAACACCGTAGACCCGATCAAATTTCACCATTATGTCAAACTAGGAAAAGTAGCTCGAGGATGCGTAAGCGGTTTTGTTGTGCATCTTGTAGTTTCCGAGAGACCCTGGATTCCCATCAATAATGGACTGCTCTGTACATGTGTATGTAATGTATATGTAATTGTATTTTTCATTAGTTAAACGTTACAAATTGTAGGTACATATTTTGTCAAGCCGTAGGTATTGTTATTATTTAGAATACAGGATATAGGTGTATATTTTAGCTATATCGTGTATTTAAATAGAAGAGTAATGTTGGATAAATCATACCACTTTGCAAAATATACATTTTTTTTTTTAGAGAATATTAAATTTCAACCAACTTTCTATTAGATACTGATACAAAAAACATAACTTTTCTCTCTCTCCCTCCCTCTCTCCCTCCCTCTCTCCCTTGTGCTCCCTATTTCTCTCCCTCTATCTCCTCCCTCTCTATCTCTATTTGCGAGGTACTGCAAAAATTTCTGTTTTCTGTTTAGTAATCTAGATATTGTTTTCAACCACTCTGCAATTATGGGTTGGGCTGTAGTAAAATTCTCTAATGAGAATAACGGATAAAAGAAGGGTTGCGATGAGGGAAAGAAGGATGGTGACCAAGGCCAGGAGAAGGGGGGACCTCCCCGAAGGAGAACTAGAAAGGCTGGTGGAGGACCATAAGGAGAAAAGGAAAGTCCTAAAGAAGGTAATATTGTTGGAAAAGAAGCTGTGCTGGAGAAGACTATCTGAAAGCCTTGAGAACGATGTCTGGGGGAAGGCTATAAAATAGTTACCTGCGCTTTACAGGTAAAACACCCTAAAATTGACCTTACCAAGGAAAGAAGAATAGAGATCGCAGAAGTCTTGTTCCCGGACAGACCGGCTAACGATTGGCACCCCGTCAGAGGGGAGAGTAGGGATGACTGGCAGGAAATTACGGAAGAGGAGATAGGCTAAAGGATAGGAAAGCCCCGGGGCTGGATGGAATCATCCCGGAGGTAGTTAAGGCCTTGGCCAGGATTAGGCCGAGGTACTGTGCGGCACTCCTGAACAGTTCGTTCTCTGAGGGGCTTTTCCCCCCTGAATTGAAAAAATCCAGAGTGGTATTGATCCAGAAGCCTGGAAAGGACGCAGCAAACCCATCAGCATACAGGCCCATATGTCTGATAAGCGTAATGGGCAAATTATACGAGGCGGTCATCCTCGCGAGGTTGGACGCGGAGCTAGAGAGGCTGGGAGAATTGTCAGACGGCCGGTACGGATTTAGGAAAGGCAGATCCACGGTAGGCGCGGTGCATGAAGTATTGAGTCTAGCGAAGGAAGCAAACAGAGACGGGAAATGGGCTGCACTGATCCTATTAGACGTAAAAAACGCATTTAACTCAGCCCCATGGGGTCTGATTATCGAAAAACTACAGGCAAAGGGAGTGCGAGGGCAGTTAATGGCGGTTATACGAGAATACCTGAGCAATAGGATGATCGAGATAGACAGAGGAGTCGTCAGACAGACGAATATAGGGGTTCCACAGGGGTCCATTCTGGGCCCAACCCTGTGGAACGTCCTATACGACGGAGTTCTTGAGATCGGGGTGCCAGAGGGGGTGAATTTGACAGCCTACACGGATGACCTGGCAATGATAGTCACGGGGAAGAAGGAAGCTGAGTTGGAGCAATGCGCAAACAGGGCTCTGAACAGGGTTGACAATTGGATGCTCAGGCACGAGCTACTACTTGTCCCAGAAAAGGCGGAGGCGCTCATATTGGCCGGGATGAGAAGACCCACAGAGATTAGTTTTAGACTAAGAGGGAGGGAAATCGAAATTAAAAGGCAGGTGAAATACTTAGGGATAACGCTAGATAAATCCCTCACTTTCGGCCCGCACATCTCCGCAGCATGCGAGAAGGCAGAAAAGACCGTAGCGGCCCTCACTAGGATCCTCCCAAATGTAGGGGGTCCCTCGTACGCGAAGAGGAGGGTGACGAGGCAGGCCGCGGAGTCCATACTTCTGTATGGCGCACCCTGTATTGCAGTAGAAGTAGTACCAATTGCATGGTTTGTAAGGGCTTCAGGAGAATGCTTTTGGCCTCCAAATGGAACAAAAAATCTAAAATCATAGATTCGATTAAAATGAGAGATAATCCGGGAGTGGACTGGAAGGCATACCCAGCTATACTGATGGGTGAATATGGTAAACTTTATTTATTTATTTATTTATTATTATTTTTTTTAAATATTTGGTATGTTCAGCCACCCATACTCGCCACTTGAAATAAATTGTTCATATTTGTTATTTTGAATCTGATAATTAGATTGATTGTTTTGATTGTTTTTTGTATTTGTATTATTTTAGTAGAAACATTGTCATATCATTTATGATTTGCTGAAGGATAACCAATTACATGCTTGAATTGTAAATAATTTGCTAGTTAGTGTTAGGAAAATTTATAAAATATACTCGTGGATTATTAAGCAGGGGTTTAGTTTCTGTTCTACTTTCTGCGGTTTCTTTCATTTGACATTACAATCAATAACTATATTGAAAAAGGTTTTGTGTAATTACAACTCATTTTGTAGATAATTTTAAAACTGGCCAAAAAAAGCTGCCAAAGCACAAAATACAGATGAATTAACATCGCCTACAGAAAGCTTTGTCAGAGGTAGAGGCTATAGAAAGTCGCAAAAAACTAGAAGATATGACTCCAACTCAGATTCCACAGATGAATCAACTGATGATAACACCTATCCAACGTTAAGACAGCAAACAGCAGCAGCCAACTCCTCACAAAGTAAGTTCAATCGTATGGGTATGAAATCATATTGCAATTTGATTTTTAGATTCAAATCATGTTCAATCATGTTCAAATGAGCAACAAAATAAATTACCAAGTGACGAAGGTAAGACATGTTGTTTTTGTATTTAGACGTGAAATATTTTCATTATTTCCATAATTTCAAAAATAGGCCAATGCTTATGGTTGAACTAAAATATTGTGATTTGTATTTTTTAGATTTTAAAAAGATCGTTCTTAATGAAATTACATTATTAAATTTAAAACTCAACACAGCACTGGACAAACTGGATATTATCACAAGGATAAGAAGAACAGACACCGAATTACCCACTACGAGTCTGGGAGAAGTTCCCAAAATGTTATACTTACTTCCAATTCAACACGATAGAGACTTACAAAGATTTGAAGATTGGCTAAATAACGAGACAAACAATAAAATGTTGATGGTAAATTATTACTGCATTATATTTATGTTCAAATTATTTGATTGAATGACCTGTTTTTTTTTTCTTTTGTAATTATTAATAACTATTTACATGTTGAAATATTTCTTACTATTTGTCAGTAAAAAAATTCAGAATTCTGTTATCTCAAATGATGGTAATTACTAAATGTTTGTATTTTGTAGATTAAAGAACTCTCAAGAATAGGAGGTAATTCTGTAAACCAAGTTACTCTCAAAATTATGTATCGTACAGTGTCAAACCAAGTTGGAAAAGAATATTCTTGGGAGGGTGCTAAAAAAAAAGAAACCCTTCAAAAACTTGGGATTGTCAGTGATTATTTTAGGTAGGTGTTACACCATGTAATCATTTTTATTTCGTATTTCCATTCAGACTTTTATGGAAACACAGAAATATTAATAATATTTAGCACATTAAATTAATTGAGGCTAAAATGAGTGTTGATTTTCTTGGAAATTATACTAAAAATTATTATTATTTATCAGAGAGTGTGCGGGAATGTTGTCAGCAAGCCACAGAAACGGAAATTATTTCTATTATTAAATTGTGGCTTGTAAGAAGCAAAGACAGATTTGAAAACTCTTTGAAAAAGTCTGCGCCCCAGGAAGAAGAACGCACTAGTGGAATAATAGAAAATGTCCATATTGTAAGTCATATGTTTTTAACTAGTAATCAAGTTAGGTACTCCAAATTTTAATTTTAACCTAGTCTACTTGTCAATTAATCAAAATTCTTTGAATTAGTAAAATTGGTAGTGTAGTATATCTACGCAGTTTTTGGTCAACTACATTGCATAGTTGACCTGATAAACACCTAGATGCAACACATTAAGTGTAATTTGCATTATATATATTCTGACTTATTCCTGTAATACATATCACTATACTTCTGTATATCACAATATCACAATAAATTGTTTTTCAGATTTCCATGTAAATTATTTTAATAGAATTTCTAAATATTCAAAGAGTTGTTCAGTGATGTTTAGAGACTTAAAAAATCAATGTCCATTGACAAATAAAAATATTTTCAAAATCTCGATACAAGACTTACAAAATCAATATCCATTGACAAGTAGAAACATTTTCAGAATCTCGATACAAGAGGTGATACTTTTTATACATTACGTTGTGCTGTTTTGTTATTTTTCAGTCAACGGTAGAGCATAATACAAAATAAGCTAAGCGTTCTGTGCCACATTAAAGAACTCTATCTTTGATAATACCTTTTGCATATTTTGCAATGTTTTTTAGTTACTTAAAAATTTTATTTAGTTATGTTTTTAAGTGCTTTGTAATTATTTTTGTTTTTTCCACTCCAGGATTCAAATGAAGAGGAAGACGATAAAGAATAGACGATAAAGAATAGATGATAAAGAATAGACGATAAAGAATAGACGATAAAGAAATAAATGAATTATTTTGCATTTGTTTGAGTTTTATTTACTGTATATCCATCCTATTAATATTACTAGAGTTTACCCAGCCAAACTCCATACATGATAAAGGGCATAGAAAGCATAAAAGGGAAATCACCCCACCTATGGCATTCTTACGTTGGAGTAACGCGTATACATGTTGAAGTGAAAACAAGAACATAAATTAACCTTTTTTTTAAATAAGTTAACAAAGCTTTTAATTAAATATTGTAAAACTAGTGCCCGTAGTGAATGAATATAATTATGCAGCTATAATTACAATTATTAAAGAAAGTAAATGCATGTATTTCAAGACTGAATCCTTTTAAACAAATTTTGAACTATAAATAAAGAGTATATTTCTGAAGTAGGATATTGTGCAGTTCCAAAATGAGTTAGTTGATGCATTGGTCATGGTTATTTAAAAAAAAAAGAATTTCCGTTCACATATTTTACCTAGATCCTAGATGGAAAAGGAGGTATTTTTGTATGCATAAGGGAGGTGTTTGTTCATTAAAAATTGTCCTGTTTTTTATTTTATGTTGTAGACGAATGGTAACAGTTTTAGGAATATTAGTTAATAATGAAGTGATGGAGTTTCATATTTCAGCGGTATACACTAAACTTGTGTTGTAAAATAAAACACCTTTTAATTGAATACAGTTACAGTGATATAGCCGTTAATAAAGTAGGTATCCCTATTAACAAGGAAGATTTTTCCAAAACTAATGTGTTAGAAAAGTAATTAAATTTATTAAAGGTATGCCTAGCAACTCTTATTAATGTATGAGAGGATGTTTTATGTAAAAAGATCCGAAATGTTTCATTTAAAAAAAGTTTAAGTGTATAGGTGTGCTTCAAACACGATACGTTTGGATTCCTTCTTTATTTAGTGTGCCGAGATAAGAAAACAATTTTTGTATATACCATTTTTATGTAATGAAAAACAAGAAAGGAGTATAAATTCCTAAGCCACCTATTACGTATGTACCTAAAACATGCAGTACAAATATGCACTGGTATGTATAATGAATATACATGCCAGAATTGTGTACATTCATAGGACCAACTATGTGACTACCAGTGGACAGTTGTACATGTATGTTTTATGTATATACATGTTCAAGAAAAGGTATATTTATATTACGTACATAGTACGTCAAAATGTTATCTGGGATGTACCTGGAAGGTACTAGTCGAGCATCTACACTCAGGTATCTGTAATGTATATACATGTCATAGAACTAAGTATATTCATAGGACCAGTTATGTGACATCTTACAGGTGGACTGTTGTATATTCCTAGGATATGAAATATATATACACAATGGTAAATGGGTATATCATATGTACATACATATTCATTGAGAGTATATCTATATTACATACTTAGTATGTCAGAATGCTATCTGGGTAACTAGACAGTGAACTTATAGCAATGTAAATATTACTGTTGAATTGAAATATTATTTTATAAAATATTTCATTAAACCCCAAGACGCGGCATCAGTTCAATTTTACTTTTAAATAACAAAATCTAAGCGACAATGGAAATGGTATACTCACAAGTAATACTCAGGCGTAAGTGCACCTAAGCGACGGTTTTGAATGCATATCGAATTTTGGCATTTGGCATAAATGACGGGCATAATCGCCATATATCAAAACTAAAAGGCATAACCGACAAAATTTTACATTTGAATAGTTTATTAATTTAAATTGGAATTAAAGTTCATGACGTCTTTACCTAAACGTTTTTTCATCATATATGTTAAGTTTATATAAAAAGATATAAGTGCCAAGTGCCTAAGAATGCATTTTTACGACAATTTTGGTTTTTTACTTCTCACCAAAATTTTATCCAGTGGCGCTTACGTCATTTTGCCTTGTATGCGTCGACATATGAATTAAGTGAAGTATGCAAAATCTAGTATATTGAAGAGTGGTTTCAGAGCCTCAGGGTTATTTCCTTTTAACCAGGAAAACATAGATTAAGTGCACATTAAAAGACATAATAATCTGTTCCTGTTACAGCAACGCTATAGTAAATAAATAAATAGGAGATTCCCTCTACAAAATGTCTTTGTTTATTTAAATATAATCAGAGCGCCGAACCTAGCCGAACCGGCCGATTGACCTCACGCCGCGATGGCTAAATAATAATGTACTGAAAATGTAGAGTCTAGAGATGGGCGGTCCGGGTCCTCAGAAGGATTCGGTTCCTTTGGATCCATTGCATCTGCGGACCCGTTCCGTTGAACCCGGTCCTTTGTATCCGTTTATGTAAATCTGTCAGCACAGATCAACAAAATCCTGTGAATCGTTGACCTAAGCGAAATGCAATCAAGTTCAGTCCGAAATGGTTCCAAGACTAAAATCAGATAGATATACATAGAACCTAGGTAGTTACAAAATGTATTACCAAAATATTTTTTTGGAATACGTGGACATATGTTAATGTTAATATTAAATACCTATTTCTCACTTATTAATTAATTAGTTATTATATTGGCTCAATAATTTAATTCAATTACAAAAATAAACCATACGTAAAATTGAGTTGATAAAAATTTGAGTTTTCGTTGCCCTGTTTTTTTTTCATAAGTTTTCGCGAATATCACAAAAAGTTTCAAAAAAGTTTTATAATTCAACTAATCAGTACATAATAATAATATTATGTAACTACTTATATATTTTACGTAACGAAACTTCCTAGTCCGTATTTCTAATGCAATTGAAATTACGGATCCGCGTGCTGGGTTTTGCTTCAGGTCCGACCGGTGAACGCAAAACAAATCATAAACATAAAGAAACCCACATCCAATTTGGGTCCCGGCCGGATCGAATCAAAAGATCACTTCGGATTCGGTCTGATCGGATCCACCACTGGATTCGGTCAAACGGACCCGGTCCGCATGGACCGACATAACTCTAGTAGAGTTAGTCTGATGTCTCGCCGTCCAACGTCAACATCGTTGCTGCGCTAGTCTCCCACCTGTCTCCGAACACCGACTCAAGCTGCCTAGTAAGTGAAATATATTCCAACACCGTATAATACGTTTTGCGCCGGCGTTGATACTTAGTCAAATTTACCACCTGCTGTCTACTATTATTAAATATTCTAAGTGCCAACACACAGATTGATTCTCAAATCAATTCATTTAAAGATTTTGTTCAGTCTTTTCCCGTCGTGCCGTCCCACTACTGTCGCAGCTTGTCCAGCAAGAAATATGTTCCGTCGGATATAAGGTCTTTATATAATTTATACCGGATGTATCACTCCAAAATGCAAGGAAAAGATGTACGACCTTTAAAAAAGGCTAGTTTTCTAAATAATTGTCCGTGGTACCAGCCCAAAAAGCTCGAAGTAGAGAAAAATCCCGAGATTTTCCCAAATTTCTGTATAATAAATAACCAGCTGTTCCGCCATTTCTGGGATTCCAGCGATTTAACAGAACCAGATCTGTCCGATCCATGGAAACTGTGTGGTCCCACCCCTCTTCGCCGCACCGTTCTGCAAGAAAACCATGATGTACCGGCCGCTGGACACATGGGGATTGCTAAGACGACAGCACGCATTGCGCAACGATACTATTGGCCTGGTATGTTCCGGGATGTGGCTAAGTATGTAAGAGGGTGTCTGCAGTGCCAACGATATAAACTGTCACAGCAGCAGACTCCGGGGAAGATGCAACCGTCCAAAAACCACCAACCATGGGAGACAGTAAGCACAGATCTCGTAGGACCGCTTTACCAAGTGGATCCAGTGCCGTCCCCTACGGAGTGCTACCGCCCGCAACGTGAGCAAAGCTCTCTATGAAGAGATAATCACTCGTTTTGGATGCCCCCGTACTGTCATTAGTGACAATGGATCCCAAGACAGCAAGATTTTCCGCTCCCTGCTAGCCGAATTTGGCATTCAACGCCGTTTTACGCCTCCGTATACACCAAAGGATAATCACGTTGAACGAGCCAACCGTACGATCATAACAATGGTCGCTCAGTACTGCGAGCATGATCACCGAAGCTGGGACCAATACCTGAATGACTTCCAGCTAGCCATGAATAGCTCAAGCCCGAGTCCACCGGATTTTCCCCGGCTTTCCTGAACTTTGGACGAGAGCTACAATTACCGAACACCCTCTATAGCTCCGCCCAAGAAGATCCAGGGGAACCGACTGAAGAAAATGAGATACCGCCTGCACATACAGACCGTCTGGACAAGCTCAAGGAAGTGTACACGCTAGTCCGCGTCAACTTGGCACAAGCTTTCACGTCCCAAAGTCGGTATTACAACCTCCGTCGCCGAGAATGGCGTTGCCATGTAGGCGATCGAGTAATGAAACGAGAAAATCCTTTGTCGTCCGCTGTCAAAGGATTTGCTGCTAAACTCACTCCGAAGTACTCCGGTCCGTACACTGTCACCGCCGTGGTATTTATTACCAGTGGTCTACAATCTGAAGTCGGATACCGGGCAGAACCTATCACACATACACATAAAGGATCTAAAGCCGTATATTCCTTACAGTGTCGAACCGCTCAGTACCACCAGCTCCCCGCCTGGTGCTGCCCCGCTTGCCCACCGCTTCACGTAGACAACCCGGTGAGCCCCCACGCGGAGCGGCCATTCCCCCAACTTGTCGTCTACGGGACGACGCTCTCCAACGGCGCCGTTGGGGGCTCATTAGGACGGCCTATGCCCAACTCGCCGCCCGCTTTAGCGATGGGGCACGAAAACCCACACGTCCAGGACGCCCACCCACCAGCCGGTCCCACCTCGTCCATTTAGAGATCCTCGAAATACCTTTGCCCATCGGGCCGGCTCCACTTTCAGCCTTAGCTACGCCACCGCCGGAGGAAAACCCCCCCACCCGAGGCCCCGGAAGGGAACATATCACCGCTCCCGCCCGGCGTCCCTCAACCCCTCCTGGACCAAGCCCTGACTGGACAACCGTGCGAGAGCTGGGACGAGGACGTCTATGCCGCCATCCAGGGGTTACGACCGTCCGACAAACCAGCAGACCAACCCTGGCGATGCGGTTTGCAAACGCCCGACGGCCGATCCCGATGGGTACCCGTCCGGCCTCGACCTAGAAAACCAGCGGCAGTTAACCCCTGATGCCGCCCCAGAATTTCCCCACCGACCGTCATTAATAAATTTTCTTTAAGTTGTTATTATACCAGAAGTTTTTTTAAGTTCACCTCCCGCCCAGAGGTGCTAAAGTATTATAACCCTCATAATAAATTTAGTTGAAACCCATGTGCCAAGTTTTTTTTCTCTACCCGACCCACAACCGTTATCTTTTGTTCTAGATGACCTCCTCCAGGCTGCACTCCAACCTGTCTTCCGATGAGGAAGACTCCCTGCTGAAAGCCCTCCAGGAAGCCAGCCGGGAGCTGACCCGACAACCGTCGTTGTCCTGCCCACCTAGTCCCGCCTCCGCCGACGGTCAACCCAGCCGTTTCACCCTGGCACCCCAGGATGTCCCTCGCCTGAGAGTAACCTCGCTACACCAGCGATCGCACTCTCTCATCTCCGCCCCAGGAAACAACCGTCCGAAAAGGAGCCCATGTACCTGCCTGTGACACAGTATTCGCTATGTTGGCGATGCGGCCAGCCCGGTCACTCTCGCAGCGGTTGTGGCGAACCAGCCCGGCTTTTCTGTTCCAGATGTGAGCTCGTTGGGGTGATGTCAAAGTCCTGTACCTGTGACCAGCCTTCTACCAGTGCCCGTTTAGCCCCAAGACAATCATCCGTCAGCCGTCTACCCGCCACCTACCGTCCGCCGCGCAAATCACTAGCACAGATCGTATCACATTGGCTGTTTAAAAAGGCACAGCATTCACCAATCAAATTCATCTATTTTTCACTGTCAAACATGTTTGAAAAGACAATTTAATACTGATTCATAATGTGAAAATATAAGAATATCGTATACAGGGTTATTCAGAACTTATCCATAATAAAATTTGGGGATGTTCAACATACATGTACAAATGTGGTAGTGCAAAAAAAATTTTTTGGCGGGGTCTTAAATCTATTTAAAAATTTTTCATTGCACGCCACTGGATACTGGTCCACTGTAATGGAGTGACCTTGGGATTGACAATGCAAACTGGCTAGCACAAAAAAAACTTCGGAAGTTCTTTATTTGGTCGGTTTTAACCAGGCGTTCCAGACAAAAACGTGTTTACTTTTTTTATCACATTCTTAGGAATGTGGTAGAAAATTATCAGATGTGTTGAAGTACAGTTGCCCAGCTACGTAGTCCTTTATAATGGTATAACTTTAAACATTGTTTACGGGAAATCCTAAGCCTTTTATTATAAATTTTTTGGTGATATCGATTTCTTATTTAAGGATGCACATATCCTCAAAGTTTTAGAGATAAGTTCTGAATAAGGCTGTATATGTATTAATGCATCCACCTGTAATAGATAAATAAAGACATTTATTTTCTGACTTTGTTTTGTTAATTTTACTGACCTATTTTACTGTTTTAAAGGGATCAGGCCAAATCACTATACTAGTTAACGGCCAATAATTGTAGTTTTGCAATATGTACAAGTATCAAAAAATGTTAATTACAGTTAGTTTGTGACCATTAGAAGTATATTTTAATAATTATTACAAAGCTTTATATTACAGCATTTATTAGTTTCAAACGTACAGATAAACAAATTTCGTTAGAACTTGAGTAAAATTTGAAACCAGGTGCTTAAAAGGCCAATCACTGGGGGTTTTACCTTAGCATAAAACTTTTTTTAAACTAGTCGTAACAGTCGTTGGCCGTAGACCAATATCTGTCTCCAGGGAGGCCAATAACTGTAGTACATATATATTTTCAGACGATAATCAAGATGCCAAAAAATTAACGGATGACCAGAGATTTAAAAAAAATACACTGACGATGATATTCACAAAGCTTTGGATGAAATCAGACGTGGGCAATCACTAAGGAAAATTGCCAGAAAATTTAGACTACCAACAACTTTGCAATTTCGAAAAAGCGAAAAATTCACTAAATCAAGTTTTGGACCATCTCCAGTTTTACCCAAAGAAGAGGAATGCTTATTAGTCGACTGAATAAAAGAATGCAAAAGAAAGTTTTCCAAGAAGTCCAGAAGACTTATAGCTATCGGTGTAGGGCTTTTTCGACAAAGTGCCTCGACATTTAACCCATTTAAGGACAATTATCCTAATGTTGGTTGGTATAGCGCTTTTCTACGCCGTCATCTTGAAATTGCTACTCGTATACCAGAAGGTAACTTCTTCCAGTTCAAACGTTTCTAAAGAAGATATAAAAAAATGGTTTGAGGAAATTCGTTACCATGATATAAAGAATAAAAGATATGAATATTGCGCAAGTGGGTGGAGTCAAGCCGAGAGTTGATTTCGTCATACGGTGATAATTTTCTGGCGGGCTTCCGCTTACTTCGTATATCTATTTGGTACAGAATAACGTTTGTTGTATAGTAATAATTAAGTATAAAAATGCGCTGTGCAGTGGCGCAATGTAAAAGTGACAATATGTGTAAAAAAATTTTCAAAGAGATTATGTTTTTTCGGTTCCCAACTGACTCAAATTTACAAAAAGTTTGGATAAATAATATCTAATAATAATAATATCTCTACCCCTCCTTCTAATCACAAGGATTAGCCAGAAAGTCTGAGACTTGAGTGGGAGAGGAGGCGGCATATTATTATTTTGCGGGCCGCATTTGCGCATCAGGAACGACTTACGTCCTAACCACCATTTAGTGCTGGAATGAGAGAAACCTGGAAAACTTCATTAGCTAGGGGGACAAGTCAAACATCAACTGATTTTAATCTCTCACATTAACACCAAGTTGACATTCTTCCCATCCTAGGCCATCGCCAGGATGGTTGCCAAGCCATCCCTGCGAATAAGCCTTGATCTACGAGTAAACAATTTAATGAAAAATTGTTTGGTGGAATGGGTATCCACGACCTCTGGGTTGAGCGATCGACACGCTAAGCCCTGAGCCACCGGCTCGCGAAATGCTTGTAAACGCAAGGATATGATTAATGTGAAATATGCTAGGGTTTGTTCAAAACATTTCTCAGAAGATCATTATGAAAGGAATTTGAGGTACGAGCTCTTGGGTTATTCAGCGAAAATCGACGTCTTTTAAAGGCTGACGCAGTTCCATCATTGAATATGAAAAATAACTCAACAATGAAACCCCAAATTCGTAACAGAGAAGAACGGTTCTTAAAAAGAAGTCAATCAAAAGTAGTGAAGGAAATCCTTTTAACGGAGTAAGTTCCTCAACCTAAAATAATATATTTAATAATACCTACTTAAATATAACCCAATTGTAATTTTGTGTTTAATATTGTGTTTTAGCGTTTTTTAATTATTTTCTATGTTATACGTTTATAATGTTAATTATCATGTTCTTTACTTTTGATTCATAGAGCACGCTAAAACACCCTGTATTATATTTCATAATTTGAAATCCTATCAAATTCTGAATATGACACCGTTTTTATTTTTCCTTAAAAATGATAAATAGCAATACAAAAAATTATAGGTAGTAGGCCATGGATTGCATAATTATTGAAAACAAAGCATGCTTATGAAGAAAAAAGTTATGGAAATAACTCATAACTGCAATGACTAACTTCTTTGACTAACTCAAATGATATTATTTTCATTTATTTCAATAAATATTTTGTTTCAAGTGTGTTGATGCCTTGATTTATATTTGTACCCATTTGAATTATTGTACCTATTATTTGAATTTGACATATGTATCTTACTTCCCGAACTAGTAGAGGGCAGCAGGTGTGTCGCTGAATTAAATTAGTATTGTGAGGTCAGTCATTAAATACCTACAGTCCACTTTTGCGAACATGCGAGTTTCATTTTTTCATCTCACAACTCAAATAAATTAACTACAGTTAAACAAATGGTCCTTCTAGAGCAAATTAACAGTTCTCTGGATACTAATTAACAACAATTCATAACTTACAATAAGTAAATTAAGTTATCAGTAAGTGGAGGTACAGTGCATTGTCTCAACACGGGAAGATAGCAGCTGGGCGGCTCAGTCTACAACAACCCGACAAAAAACACAATCGACCAGTCAGGCACGGTGTCATCACGTTATCAAGTACAGGTGGCCGACTGACCCTCAAGGTAGCAATTTGGATAGGCATTTTGATGTGAGTAAAATAGTCGATATTTCTTTTTATTCCTATCTGGAAACCTATAAAACAATAATTTAATTTTATAAATCGCATCTATTTGTGCATTAGCGTGTAAATTACATATTTAGTTATTTGTCAATAAGTAAATACAATGACTGAAGTTGAGTTAGCTACACTTCGTAGATCGCGAGGTCAACAGAAAAGAAAATTAACAGATTTTAGCAAGTTTTTAACTTCTTTAAAAGAAAAAGAAAAGTTATCTTTAGCAGATTTAAAAGAGGTGGAAACTCGAAAAGAACGCATAACTCCGATTTTAGTTAGGTTTGAAGAAATTCAAAATTAAATTTATAGTTTGATAAATTCACAGGACGATGAAATTTATGCTTCCGAATTTGAAACTCTGTACTTCTCAGTTATAGCCGAAGCGAAAGCTCTATTAGAACATTCAAAATGTGAGGTACTTTCAAAATCAAATAGTCCTGCAAATGGCAATAATTCTAATTCAGTTTTAAAATTCGTTAAGTTGCCTACAATTACCTTGCCTAAATTTAATGGTCAATACATTAAATGTATACGTTAAACGATACGTTAAACGATATACAAAGGTTTCATTATTTAAGAACCTCGTTAGAAGGTGTTGCCGCGGATATTATTAAATCGTTACAAATATCTGCCGCAAATTATACTATAGCGTGGAACTTATTAATTGAAAGATATACAAACAAAAAATTATTAATTCAGAACCACATTGGCAAGTTATTTAAATTAAAAGATATCGTAAAAGAATCGTCTATACATTTACGAGAGATGTTGGATACAGTGACAAAACATTTACGATCTTTACCAGCATTAGACCAGTTGACAAATGGTTGGGATCCAATTATAATTTATTTAATAACAAGCAAATTAGATAAACAAACAGCCAGGGATTGGGAATCATACAAAACAGCAAACGAATTTCCCACTCTGGATGAGCTTAAGTCATTTATAAGTTCAAAGGCCGACATGCCAGATAATTTAAACATGAGTTGCGGAGATTTAAAGGTACAACATGATAATAAAAAAGTCAATAAATCTTTTGTAGTTCACAATGTGAAATGTTATAGTTGTAAAGGGTCTCATGCAATATACAATTGTGACAAGTTTTTAAAATTACCCGTACTCGAACGAATAAAAATTATGCAGTAACTGTTTGAGAAACAATCACACTTTACAAGATTGCAATACGCGTTCACGAGGGTATAAAAAATCCACACAAGCCCCATAATACAAATCTTACATTTAGAACATTCTGAGCCTCGTTCAGAGCAGTCAATCTCAAAAGAACCTAGCAGTCAGGTATCGTTATTAGCATCAGCCCATATGGCAACACCTTTTTTTCAAGTTTTGCTTGCTAGTGCGCAAGTACAAATACAAGATAATTCAGGTGGATGGCATACATGTAGAATTTTACTTGATTCTGCGTCACAGTCGTCGTTTATAACCGCCGAATTACAAACAAAATTAAACATTAAAAAATACAATACAAATGTCTCAATTCAGGGAATAAATCAAATAACAGCACCAGTAAAGTCGCAATGTGTTGTAAACATAAAATCACGCGCAAATAACTTTCATACAAATTTAAAATGTATCAATGTTACCTTGCAGAAAATGTAGATATACAGCAACAATTGCAAAGGTTTTGGGAACTGGAAGAATGTCCAAGCACTCACTTGAAGAACAAAGGTGTGAAGCACATTTTTGTGACAATGTGTGTAAGGATAGAACAAATCGTTTTATTGTTTCTATACTATTAAAAGATACTCCAGAAAAACTTGGCGAATCAAAGTCAATTGCAGAAAAAAGATTTCGCTTATTAGAAAAACGATTAAATTCCAACCCAGACTTAAGGTCAGCATAATTTATGACAGAATATTTAAGTCTAGGTCATATGGCACAGGTTCATACACCTGATGATACAGTGCCTCATTTTTACATGCCACATACATGAATACATGTGTGTAATACATGAAAACAGCACTACCACCAAGTTAAGAGTAGTATACAATGGGTCATGTTCTACGTCAACTGGTATCTCACTTAATGATATCCAGTTAGTAGGGCTCACGATGCAATCAGATTTACTAAGCATATTAATACGATTTAGACAACATCCTGTAGCATTTTCTGCAGATGTGCAAAAGATGTATCGTCAGGTACTGATTAAACCTGACGAAAGACGGTTTCAGCGTATATTATGGCGTGACGATCCAAATCAACCATTACATGCATATGAGTTAAACACAGTGACTAATGGCACCACAGTGGCGCCATTCTTAGCCACTAGGTGTCTAAATCAAATTGCAGATGAAAATTCATCTGAGCTTCCTGAAGTATGTAGCATTATTAAATCAGACTTCTATGTTGATGATATACTTTCAGGAGGGAATTCAACAGACGAAGTTGCCACATTGTGCAAACAAATTTCAATGGTTTTACAGGGAGCTCCAAAATGAGTTACTCTAAATACATTAAATATTCCCAGGCACATCTTGTGCAAGAACCCGATGCAAATCGAATTGCATGGATTCTCCGATGCAAGTGAAATGGCATACTGCGCATGTACGCTAGAAGCACTGATGCCGAGGGAAATATTTCTGTCCATTTAATCAGTTCCAAGTCAAAGGTAGCTCCTTTAAGAAAGTTAACAACTCCGAGACTTGAGCTGTGTGGTGCTCATCTTTTGACAAAGTTAATAACAACAATCAGACGATCATTACGTATAAACATAAGCCATACATACTTGTGGTGCGACTCAACCTTAGTACTAGGGTGGATCAAGACATCCCCTAGTGTACTAAAGGTTTTTGTGGGTCATAGAATTTCTGACATGCAAGCAACTTGTGAGAATGACACGTGGTGCCATGTGCCAAGCACAGATAATCCAGCAGATGCAGGTTCTCGAGGTATATTTCCTCAACAATTAGAAGCCTCAGAGCTGTGGTGGCATGGCCCTCCGTGATTAGCCAAATCTAGTTCCGATTGGCCTACTCAAGTGCTTACGCCAATGGAGTTATTACCAGAACTTAAAAGGTTGAAGTTACTTTTCATCTTCAATTGTAGAAAGTTCAAATCGGTTTTCACAATTTTCAAATTATAATCGACTAATACGATCAATAGCATACTGCTTTCGATTTCTAACAAACTGTCGCATAGTACAATCCGATCGATTATTCGGTCCTTTACAGATACAGGAACTTAATCGTTTTCTGATGCTTATCATAAAGTTAGTTCAAAAGTTTTCTCAAATGAACTTCGAACCCTTAAAACGGAAAATTTAGTATTTCGAAAAAGCAAAATCATAAATTTAAACCCATTTCTTGACAATGACGGAATTTTACGGGTAGGAGGTAGACTCCAGTCGTCTGACCTTGACTTTAACAAAAAATGTCCAATCTTACTACCAAAACATCATTTTAGTTAATTGCTATTCATTCATGCACACAAACGTCTTTCACATCCAGGGCCACAACAGTTACTGGCTTCATTGCGTGATAAATATTGGCCATTAAACGGGGAAAATTATGCAAAATATACCGTTCATCACTGTATCAGATGTTTTCGGTGTAAACCACGACACTTACCCCCACAAATGGGAAACTTACCATCCGATAAAGTAAATCAGGCATTACCAATCCAAATTACTGGCGTCGTTTATGCTGGGCCCTTAAAAATAAAGGATAAAAGAGGTAGGGGATGTAAACAAATAAAATGTCACGTATCACTATTTATTTGCTTTGCTACGAAAGCCATCCACCTAGAACTCGTGTCAAATCTAAGTACCGAGGCATTTTTAGCATCACTCAAACGGTTTGTAGTACGTCGGGGAAAACCGATGAAAATGTATTCTGATAACGGATGTAACTTTGTTGGTGCAAACAATGAAATGCGTCAGGTAATTGAGCAGCTTAAAATTGATGAAACAATTATCAAAAACAATCTGGCAATGGAAGGTATTGATTGGGTTTTTATACCACCTAGCTCCCCACATTTTGGAGGTCTATGGGAGGCAGGAGTGAAGGGTTTCAAATTTAATTTTAAAAGAATCGCAGGAAACGCACTTTTGACGTTTGAATGACTCGTTAATGACTCAGGCAGAGTCGATTTTAAATTATCGCCCTTTAACCCAAATGTCCTATGATCCTAACGATTTAGAGCCACTCACACCATCCCATTTCCTTATCGGTCGGAAACTCACCGCTATACCAGAGGATGGACTTCTCCACCTGTCACAAAATCGTCTCTCATCATTTCAAAGAGTGCAGCAACTATTGCAGCAGTTCTGGTCCAGATGGAAAACTGAATATCTGCACACCCTACAGCAGCAGACAAAATGGTGTCAGTCCACACTTCCAACAATTAAGGTGGGCACCATGGTGCTTATCAAATGCGATGACGTTCCACCCCTATGTTGACCTGTTGGAAGAGTATTACAAGTATTTCCAGGAAATGATGGAACAGTGCGTGTAGTGTGTGTCAAGACAATAAAAGGTTCTTACCGCCGAGCAGTTACAAAATTGTGTCCCTTGCCGATGGACACCGCGAGTTATAAGTGATGTGAACTCTTTGTAGAGTAATCACTATTTTTCTCTTTGTAGAGTAATCACTATTTTTATTTCAAGAAACATGTATTCTTTTTCATAACATTGAATTTAGATAATAAGTATGGATTTGTTATTTCTTTCAATTGAAAGCCAAGTCTTTCAAGGCCGGGGCTATGTTGATGCCTTAATTTATATTTGTACCCATTTGAATTATTGTACCTATTATTTGAATTTGACATATGTATCTTACTTCCCGAACTAGTAGAGGGCAGCAGGTGTGTCGCTGAATTAAACCAGTATTGTGAGGTCAGTCATTAAATACAGTCCACTTTTGCGAACATGCGAGTTTCATTTTTTCATCTCATAACTCAAATAAATTAACTACAGTTAAACAAAGTGTACAATCCATAATAAATATTCTGTAAACTTCGCTAGTACCGATAATTTTTTGTATTGCTATTTATCATTTTTAAGAAAAAATAAAAACGGTGTCATATTCAGAATTTGATAGGATTTCAAATTATGAAATAAAATACAGGGTGTCCATTTAAAAAAATCACCGTACATGTCGCTGCTCTTTTGTTTTTTTAATGAGAGCATTTTTAACCAGAGGGTTTAAAAGAGCACAAAAAACCACTTAGAAGTACTTTTTGAAAAATTTTAATATCTTGACATTTAAATAAAATGTCAAGAAAACGTGTGGGAATAAAATAAAAATATTGTTTTTTCGATGACGAATGTATTTTAGACTGAGAACACTCAAGAAAAGCTTTACAAGACAAGTCATTATGTATCAAAAAAAAAAGAAAGCTGTCAGAAGTTACGTTATACTTAATTGTTGTTTTATTAAGTTTTATTAAATAAATAAACATTACATGCCATACGTATGTAATAGTGCATATTATATATGTATATCTATATTAATAATTATTGTTATAATATATTTTTAAAGCATTAATTTAGTGCTTTTTTCTTTTACTTTAATTCAATAATAAAAAATAAATACGTATTTTAATAATTAACGAAGTCAATATTGTACATATACACAAATCCATTAAAACTTACAATAGTGCACAACAAAGCTCATATATAACGAATTATGCTTACTAGGAGTTTCTATTTATTCAAAATTCTGCTCGAAAAGTAAAACCAATATTTGGAAATCTCATAATATGCTGTGAAACTCCAATTCCTTGAAGCTGTAACTAGGCAATCAAAATTAGTAGTTTATTTATCTGGGGTTGGTAGTAGTGTGGGTGGTAACACTTAGACAAAAGGTAGAGTAGAGTGGGAAGAATCGGGATGTTGTGAAAACCTGTAAATGTGTAATTTGTTCAAAAAAACTGTTCATTAAAAACTAGACAAAATTTTATTTTATTGCTGATACCAGTTCTGTCGCTTCCTATTAATAATAGGTTTCCTATTAATAAACGAGCCGGAGATTATGAGCCTAGCGACCGTAGCGGGCTAGGCGAGTAACAGGCGAGTTCAATAAAGACACTTTACTAACATGGTGCCTCGCGTGGTGCATAAAAAATTTTATCGCCAATCGTAAAAAATTTATAATTTAAAAATATGGAGATATTATAACTATGACATCTTATTATGACAGTCATAATTTTTTTGATTGACAGTGACAAACGATTTCTGTTTAATATCATATAATACCTAATGGCTATGTTGATAAATATTTGCGTCAGGTAAAATGCTTGATTTTTACAATAAAGTAAAGTGTTTGTTTAATTCCGAAAATCGCTATGGTAATACGTAGATCTATAGACGGTTGGCGATAAATATTATTACAACCTCGATTGCTTCGAAAGAATTTGAAGATTGGCGTGGCTTATCAAAAGCAAACACGCACACCAAACAATTGTGAAATAGTCGACAGTAAGTGGGTTTTTAAAGTAAAAAGGAGTCATGAAGGTAAAATAGATAAATTTAAATGCAGATTAGTAGGCAGCGGTTTTCAAGAAAATGTTATGGATGATGTGTATAGTCCTGTTGCGAGATTAAATTCTGTTGGAATTTTTTTGGCTTTGCGCCGTCCTGCACCAGGTGCAAAGCACACAAGTCATTGAGCAGATGTTTTATACTGGAGAAAATCATTAGAAAAGGCACCATTATACTGGTATAAAAAGTTTGATAATTTTATGTTGTCAAAACTGTTAAAATCAAATGTGAAAACTGTTTGTATGTCAAAATTCAAAATGGTGCTGAAACACTAGTAATTATCTTTGTTGATGACATATTGATAAGTGGATCTTGCTTAAGCGAAATTGAAATATTGAAAGATAATCTAAATAAGTGTTTTAAAATGAAAGATATGGGTTTGTTGAGTTATTTTTTAGGTATTTCTATAACACAAAATGTAAATAAAAAATAATTTTTTTTAAGTCAGAAGCAATATCTGAAAAATGTACTTAAAAATTTAGAATGTTCGAATGTAAACCTGTGGCTACGCCCATGGATTCGAACTTTAATTATGATTTCTTAAAAGGTAGTAGATCTGAAAGTGAAGAAATTGAAAATAGATGTAGACAGATAGTGGGTAGTATTATGTGCATACATAATACTACCCACTATGATTTGTACCAGGCCTGATTTAAGTGCAAGTATAAGTATTTTATCAAGATATCAAAACTGTGCAAATAATTCGCTGTTAATCTCACTTAAGTAAAAGAGTCTTAAGATATATCAAAGGAATATTAGATTTAGGATTAATATATTGTAGTAATATAGATTTAGAAATTTCATAATTTTTTGATTGACAGTGACAGTGGCAAACGATTTCTGTTTAATATCATATAATTAATACCTAATGGCTATGTTGATAAATATTTGCGTCAGGTAAAATGCTTGATTTTTACAATAAAGTAAAGTGTTTGCTTAATTCCGAAAATCGCTATGGTAATACATAGATCTATAGACTGTTGGCGATAAATATTATTACAACCTCGATTGCTTCGAAAGAATTTGAAGATTGGCAAAATTTTGATTGTTATCAAAAGCAAAAACGGAGTCTAAGGCAAATATTTACATCGAGTAAACAACGAAAATTAATTGATTAATTTGATAGACTAGTATAGTTTACATAAGATACCGATTATAAAAAGAGAGAAAAGTCATTTAAAATTGGGAAAAAGGGAAATTTACATTAATAAATATGTGTGCCTTTGATTGTATTCTACACCTCTTTATTACTTCCTATATGGATAAAGATGTTTTTGGGGAAAAAATTGCTGAAATTGAAAAGGACATTACTATTCAGGGTTTGCGTTTGAGTTTGGGTTTGCATTGAGTACAATTTTTAAAGAATGACTGATAGGTTTTTTGCCATTCTACCTACCGTCTTATCTTATCCTGCTGATTCATTACATTATTGTGCTTCGTTGAGTATAGACGTTAATTACCTATCGAGAAAAATGCCTATGAGACATAGAAAAAGGTTTACAAGTACAAGTGAGACGAGTGATAGTGTTGGATATTGGTGGCCTCCTTGATTTTTAAAATGTATTTGCATTCAGATATAGTACCAGCGCCATCTGTCGGCACTAGGGAGAAGTTGTTCTCGAGTAGCTAGTAAGTTTAATAGAGAGAGACGAACAGTACGCAGTTAACCTTGGTAGAAAACACATGTCTGCAAAAATATACAGTCCATTATACAATATACGTAGACAATAAAGAACATATGAAGTTAAAGAAACTCTTTAGTTAATAACCCGAAGCAAACACAAACAGATAGTGATAGTGTAAATAGTGAGTTGGAAAGGAAAAAAAGACGATTCCGTAAATTTAGATCGTATAAACGGGAAAAAGTCGACAAAAGAACGAAAACAGAAACGAGACGTTCACGTTTGTGTTCAAGTAGTGAGGACACAAGTGATAATAGTAATTGTGAATAACAGGGTTTATTTTAAAAACCACATTACAAAAAGTTCACCTAAGCAACCGATTGTCGAGTTGTTTTTGGTATTTTTTTTCAAATATGTTAACGTAAGGATCCGACTGCCGAGCTGCTTGGGTTTGCCTTTTTTTTTTGTTTAGTGAATACGGGTTATGATACCTAGCCTTCCATCACTGGCGCGCGGACTCCCACTCCGCAAATTTCTCTGGCTTCGATTTACTACGGACCCCCGCACTCCCCGTATTTGTTCGTCTCGGTTTTCCTCGAGATAGTTTTAAGGATATTTAGTTGAGAGTGAGAAGTCCATAAGTGTAGTAGTGTTAATTTTATGAAAGATTGCGGAGCGAGAGTCCGCGACCAGTAACATTCATACTTTTTGAAATTTAATACGTAAATTTGAATTATCGAAACATGCACAAGGTAAGTCATGTGTTTTCAAATTATCAACTATTACATATCTATAAATATGTTATAGATGTATCATCCCATATTGTAATACGAAAATGAGCAGGAGAAACTGCATAAACTAATGTTAGAATGCTTGAATGAAGATAATGATGATGACGGAGTTGTAAATGATTGTCATGAAGATGATGAGGAGGAAGATAGATTAGAAACAGAAGAGCTGAATTCGGAGACGGAACAGGAAATTTCTGATGAGATAGAAGAACCGGTCCCACAATGGCAATTTTTTATTGGACAAGATGGCTCTAAGTGGTCAAAGCATGCTCCTCCTTTCAGTAGAACCCGTTCAGAGCACCTTATTACACGTTTGCCAGGTCCCAAAGCAGCTGTAAAAAAACTTGAAAACCGTTTCAGAAATTTGGAAATATTTTGTTGACGATGACATGCTTAGAAGAATTGTAGAATATACAAACATATAGAGAGAAATAAAGAAAATTACACCCGCGATAGAAATGCAAAAGAAACAGACTTAGTTGATATCAGGCCTTGATTAGTTTACTCTATTTGGCGGGAGTACTCAAGTCAAGTCGCCTAAATGTGGATGACTTATGGAACAACAATGGAACTGGTGTTGAACAATTCTGTCTCACCATGTCTAAATATCGTTTTAGTTTCTTACTGCAACATTTGCGATTTGATGACATGGATACACGTGTGGAGAGGCGACAGAGAGACAAATTGGCCCCAATTTACTGCTAAGTAGTTGCTAGTGCTGCTTCTTTTAGTTGTATCAACCATTTGGGTTGGATTTGTGCTCACTCAGAAATTTTATAAAGCATCTGCTTTCACTACGAAGCCGCTCTACAACCTAGGTAAAACATTCATTATTTCTTTAATCTAGTACCTATTTTCTCTAGACTCACTTGCTTCTAACAAACTGACATTTATCCGCTTCATTTCACTTTTAGACCTTTTCTTTTTCCCTCCTTTCTTTAACGCAGAGTCTATCTCCGCTTCTGCCTGCTTGCTAAGATTTGCTTAAGACTCACCCACTGGCTAATGTGCATTGCACATATCATATCGTACGAGAGCTGTACAACGTATTATCTCCTGGTATACCCTTGTCGGTTGCATACTTGTCGACAGACCTCGACAACCACAACAGGTGTAGGGCCTCTTCTGGACCCATCCGCCGCATCCTACCAAACAGAGCAGCTAATATACTTAATGGTTAACATAGATAAGCCTTAGAGAGCTTACTAGCATTTTTACTTTCCTTAATTTATGTTGCATACTTAGTTACCATTGTTTACAAGTGCTTGTTTTGCTTTATCTTCCCTTTGCTTTGCTTCCTTTATTTTAGTAAGCTAATCCTATAATTCTGCTTTTAGTGTAGTATATGTATATGTATTGTTTCCAGGTTACAAAATAACAGGATAAATAGTAACTACAAAGGTATTCTATAATTAAATCATATTATATTATCATATTATTATCAATACCACAATATATTTATTTTTATATAATACTTACCACAATATATGTAAACCAACTATAGTGCTATAGAAGGGTACAGGGAAATTACGGTTATAATTTTTATTCCTGCTACAAGCATCCAGCATAATAATTTGTAGTAGTGTAGTCATAAAATATATAAGAGAAGTGTAGTAGCTTGGTTCAATGTTGACAATTATTTGTCACACAAAATATCTATTTTGTCAATCTCATTAGTCCACAGAATAAAGAACAATAGTAGTAGAATTTAAGCAGTTTTAGTAGTCATTGATCCATAAACCCACGGATCAACCATAGATATCTTAGTATCTGATCTGAGTTCTCGGATTCGGATCAGACCAATCTAAGATCGTCACAAATCCCAATACTTACAAGAACATGATGAGAGGGCTGAATACATTTTAGGCGTTTTAAATGATCCTCTCAATTATATTTAGAGTTTTTACATATGTTTCGCCTTTTGTTGTAAATTTCAATCAAGAATTTCAGAACGAACAACCAAAAATACACACAATTTTATGAAGAAAATCCCAACAGTTTATAAGATTTTTAAAAATCCTATCTAAATCAAGAACACATTAAAAGCACACCACTAGACCAACAAGCACACTAGCACAATATTCAATTTAGAAATGCATTCAATTTGGGGCAGAAGACATAGTTGCCTTGTCTAGTAATTCAGTTCATTGAAGAAGCAGGAAATTCAAAATTGCAAGTTAAAATTTCTTGATTTTTACATTGAATGTTCCAAATATATAATAGGATCTTGCAGTCAGGTTACAGCAGGCTCGTCTCAGAAGAGTACATACCAAGAATTGTTTGTGTTAAGAGTGCCCCACAATTTACAAATATATATAGATGAACGTTGACGGCTAGTGTAGCCAAGATTAAAAAGTACAAATATTTTCCTGAAAGGAATGTACCAGAAAATCTGGTTCTTGTCAAATACTCTGTGAATTACCACAGGAATAATTGTAAACAAATGAAAACAAAACCTGGAAGGTGTCAACCTTTTGTGACCCTGCCCAGAATGAAGCAAATAAAATTATCCAAAAATTTGCATTCAAATGAACTGATTACAGTTCAGCCACTCGACAATTATTCTTAAAAAAACTCTAATCGTTAATATTTAAAGATACAATAGTTCAGAAGGAACAAAAATAAAATAAATAAATAAACCCTATATCATCTAACCCAAAATTCCAAAAACAACGGTTTCATAACCGGTTAAGCAAAGATATATTATTACTCTAATTAAAAGAGAAAATTTATTCCATTCCATTTATTTTGCCATATAGGCAAAAGACTGAGTGACAAGTTATAAAAAATTCGTATTGATTTATTGTACAAATTTGTTGCCAAAGAACAATAATCAATGAATTTCTACAATTATTAGGAAACAGATTCCAGTCTCCCAATCGGCGTGCATCTGAGTTATTAATTTAAATATCTACTCAGGTAGGCAAAGTAATACCACACTACCTCTAACAGATGTAGATAAATGCAAAGAAACAAATTAATTAACGTAATGCAGAAATTACGATATAAGCAATTTTCTATAGCTTACAATCAATATATTGTAACGCTAAGATAAGAGAAGATAAAAACTTAATCCCCAAATATTCAAGTCTTTGCAACCCGGAGAAGAAAGGAAATTGATTGTTTGGTCAGATCGGTGTGTCGGGCCAAACAATAACTGGAAAATGATCACCATGTTACGTTTCCTCATTACATCAAAATATTTCACCCAACTCGATCAACAATGTTTAACTACTTGTCACAGTTTTCTTCCCTGTGGCAGGGATTTTTTGCACATTGAAAGAGAAAAAAAATATCTATTATAGCTAAAGCCAAAATTAAAAATCCTTTTAAGGTGGTCTGGATGCATCAGACATTCTTTAAGGATTTTAAGCTTTTGGAAAGAGGTAAATGGAAAGACCCTAAACGTAAGATTACAGAAGGGTTATGGATTCAACTCACTACAGATGCTCCCTCTGTTTTAAGAATAAGAAAATCTCATAACGTCATGCAACCATGGAACACATTTTCATTATGCAATCGTAAAAAGGTAACTACTTTCTCCACACGAAGTCTGTGCTATGAAGATTTGCCTTCAGCCTGTAACAGTATACTTCCAATTAAAAGTGAAAAGTTAAAAAATCTACAAGATATGTGTGACTACATTCCACTAAAATTCGTACAATTTTATGATAAATTAATTAATTAATGTGATAAGTTAGTTAATTAATGTGTTAATTTATGTTTCATATTAATAACCTGTTTTTTTCAATATAATAAAACTGATTTTGATCACACATGTTTTGTTTGAGTAGATACATTTTGAGGCAATGTGTAACAACGTTGTAAGTAACATAAACATACAACGTTGTTACACGAATTTCTCGCACTTTTTCCTAGATCTACAAATTTCGTCATATATATTTTCTTTTTAGCATGCATGTCTCGTTATTTTACTATTCTTTCAACACATTGGGTTAAGTATGAAGTTACAATTTTTATTCAAACGCTTCCACATGGTCCAATTTTTGTCGTTCAGTAGTTCTGTTACTTACAACGTTATTACGGCCGACGGTTCAATTACTTAATAATAATACAAATCGTTATGATGGCATTTCTGTACTAATAATAATAATCTCAAACAATAATGAAAGATAAAAAGATAATAAAATAAGTCAAATAAAATAACTCCTAATTAATTTCCTTCGTAAATCACACCTTCGTGTTTGCTTCATTTTGGTGGGGCTACCGTTTACTAGCCAATCAGCGTATTCCAGCGATTACATTAAAATTTGCGAACTCATAGGCAACCAGGAATTAGGTTCATATTTTGCGGGGTGCATAATAGTCAACCTGATGAAACGACATTAAAATGTACGTTACAGCTATTATCGAAGATTTATCAGCAACTTTGCCAGACCATCTAAACCCCTTACCAAATTACTACAAAAAAAGTCCCTTTTGTTTTCGATTCCGAATGCGAGAAAGTTGTTACGGTTATTTTATAGCATTGTATTTTGCCACCGGGTATATACAGTTAAGTTACTTTTCACTCTTATATCAAGACATTAAATACAATTATAAATCTTTTATTCACTATATTACAGAAATAGGTACCTACAGCATGTTATACATATTTTATAAATTCACAGTAACACTACCCTCTGTGGCTTTCTAGCAATCTCAGGAACATCTTCTCACACTCCTCCCTAAAATAGAAAGGTCCACATAAACAAAAATTTAACTAAGTTCTTATTTAGATTAGCTACCTTTTTCCGTACTGGGATATTTGTCTATTAATTGCTCATTTGTAATAGGTACAGTTTCGTAGGCTGAGGCTGGATAAACCATCCCTTAACCAATGTGGAAGTTTCCCAGTAGTATCCTTAGTTGAATGCATTTTTGCGTAGTAGTGTTGTAACGGGTACTGGACTGTAGCTGTATAGGTAGACTAACAAATAGCTTCCTCATTCAGTCTACAAATGTCTCTGGAAGCCCTAAAACAAATAATAAAGATTGCATAAATATTGGTACCATGGTATGTAAACAAACATATCTCCCGATTTTACGAGTAGGTATACATACTTTTACATCAAAATAACGCCTTAAAACTAACTACTTACCTGTGGATTAAGCGCCTGAAGCTATGCATTTTATTCTTGAAGAATCTTTGTTTGTTTATGTCCCGGTTGGATCAGCTGATACCCACTTCACTATTTTGTTGTCAAATTAGCCGTGGTCTCCTGTCTTCCTCGTTGACTGTTTGTTAAATCGTCTTAGATTCTGCGCGGCACATTGTTGCCAGAATGTGCAGGAAAACTAATTTATGACTATTTATTTTAATTGTAAATAAATCCAAGTATTATGCCATTATTTGATCTTACCTTTGTTGTGATACTGTAGGATACCCATGGTAATATGTTTTGTCTAAGTTGAGCGTAACTTAAGACATTTATAAACTTTTCTTGAAATGTCCTTGCCTCTGGTTGGTTGGTACGAAACCAATAACTGCGAAGGGCAGGGGATTTCAAGAATCTGACAGACAGGTCAAGGTTTTTCGTTTTCTTCCGGTGCCTGTGTAGACAGCGTGGTGTGTGGGGTTTTCTGGAAAATCTATGAATTTTGGAAGCATCTCGTTCGAGGATAATTTTTCCAGGAAATCTATTGTCAATCTAGGCTTCACGGGTTGTTGGATTAGCGTATTTTTGGTATTAGTGAACCTAGATTATTAACTTTGAAAAAGGATTACTATCACATCACGTCTTCCGGTATCGTGCTACCATTCTACGGTTTAATAAGGCTCATAATTGGAACACCTCAGCGTCCCTCGGAGGAAGCCACGGGTGCTGATATTTTTATTAAAAACCCCTTGGAGCAAGGGGTTTTTATCTACGGTGATAGTCAACGTGCTCGGTACAACGCCACCTATCTATACCAGCAGGACTTAGGATCGACTTCCGAGCCTGACACCCCTTCCAAGGTTTCCTAGGAGCATGCAAGTTTTTGTCACTGCTTAATTAATATTAGTTTGCTTATTTTATTAACGCTATACTAGGCGTAGTGTTTACTAAAAGTTTGCTTATTTTTTTTGCATCATAGTAGTTTAGACATTAATTGCAAAAGTAGTTATATAAACTTAGTGCATTATTTATTAGTTCCTATTTGGGCTTACGGCATTGTTAGCTTACTAGTTGCACTTATCTTAGTAATGCTTAGCTTAGTTCAGATTGTGCTTAGTGATTATCATTAAATATTGCTTTTTATATTTTACGGCATAGTGATATATTGCTGAATTTAATTTACCGCCAAGGTATGTTTTTTTTTATTTGTGTAGTTATTGCTAAATTACATTTCCATTATACTTGTTATCTTGTGAATATTTTATTCAGCTTACTGTAGTCGAATCATTGCATGGCAAGTTTACTTAGAAACACATTACTGCTTGCGCTTATGTTGGTACTACGAAGTTGCCATTGTTTGCTAATAGTTTTATTTATTCGCAGATATATATTTTTTTTTGTTAACGCTTGTTTACTTGCTTGATCCAGTTATTTCAATATTTTGTGTGTAAGCGGAAATTAAGGTTTTTGAATTTTAAATGCGAAACCCTAAAGGTTATTGATTATATGCGGATGGCCTGAGCTCAAGCGTCGCTGGCGTGGTACCCTCTCAGTTATTTTTTTTTTTGTGTTACCATTAATTTCTGTAGTTGCTTAGATTTACTGGTAGCATTACACCTTATGTATACCTATAGTTGCCTAACCGACTGGTGATTTACGTATCAACACTCGCCTCTTGTGCCTGCGCTTAATTCTGGTGAACATTTATTTATTTTTTTTTATGATATACATGTATGCATATACCATAACACAAAATAGTTAGTTATTATTAGTCTGCCTTATTAATGTTACTAGCCTATTTCAATACTGCTAATAGCTGCGGAGTTTATAAATAATAATAGTAATGAGTTAAACGTATTGTTATTTCAAGAGTTTAGTAAGAGTAAATACATATCCTTAATAATCCCTGTTTTTTTTTTGTTAAACTCATTTGGTAAGTTTTGGAGATTAAGTTAAGGTAACTGGTTTCGTTGTGGTAAATTTACCTGGCGCCCATTAGAACTCAATCTTTTTTTAGAAGTGACGAACTCCCCCTTCTCCACTGAAAGCTAGCAGCGAATCCTAATCGTCATCTAAAGCCTGGGTATAATATTAGACTGTAATTATTTTTGTAACAAATATTTCTGTAACACAATACAAAATTGGGATTGGATCCAAAAAAGTTTATGTTTGTTTAAAATGCCTACAATTTTCAGCAAAAATTAAAAAAATTACCGATCCACGGGAAAAATAAGATTGACACAACAACGTGTACAAAAATTGCGTAGTAAAGCATTTTATAATTTATTAACCCAAATTAGCCTTGGGTTACCATATGATAACGCTTTCACGCCTTTATGTGAAGCAGGCGTGATATTATAAGCATATTTCTTAAATAGCGTTAAAGTTGATAGATGGCACCGGCTTTCGATTGTCAGATAACTAAAACAACTGCCTGAATTGTGCTGTTCATATATTCAATTGTATCTAGAATTGCGCCGGTTTAAAAAGTGGTCGTTAGTAAAGTGTGTAAAAACATGGAACCTAATTTCTTGTAAGTACTAAATCACATATTTATTGTTATTGTGTGTTACTGAAGTTGTTATATTTTATTCCTAACATATGAACCTACATAACTATAACGTATCGAAAACAATTATTATTTAGATGTCACAGTTAGCTTAGGTTGTTTTTTTGTGTTACTGTATGGTAGCGCTAGGCTAATACACTACCTATTTATATGATCTCTTGATAAATATCACGTCAAATATTATTATTATATTAGTATTGAATACCTTTTGCTATGAAAGCATCTATGCGATGGTAATTCAATGTAGTATTTTAATTTTTGACACCGTGAGTTTAATGTATTGTTATTCGTTTGTTACAGACGTGGTTTTACATTAGAGGATGATCTAAAGATGGTTTATGAAGAGGATCTCAATGCCGACTTTATCTCCGTCGAACCACCCGCTTGTAACGTATTTACCGATAAAGAATCTGGCGATGACGATGACGAAGGCGACATAGATCATCTGCCGCCTCGTCAACTAGCGGCACAAGCGGAAGTCGTTTTACCTATCAATGAGATGATTGATATCCGGAGTAACTGAGTGATAGTGATGAAGACATCATGAACATCAGACATGACATCAACGGAAACCCCTGACGCACAACAAAAAGAGAAGAAAGAGAGGAAAACCGGGAGAAAAGAACAAAAGAAAAATAGATCTTTTTCATGGATTGAAGGAGATATCGAGAATAACTGCTGTCGAGACTTTCCAATACCAGATTTCTCTGAATATAGTAGGTTAAGAATGACAGTTCTGTATACAAAATGTGCACCCTCCACCACTTTTTGCACCCCCTAGCACTTTTATTCAACCTCCGCCCATTTATCCCCGATATTTCCACTACCCCAACCAATAATAGATAGCAGAGTTCGAAATCTACCCGCCCACTATTTCCACCACCTACCTCTGATCCTATTAATAAGTCAACGACCGGTCAAGGTCTACAGGTTTATTTTTTACAACTGCATTAATGACAACGACCGGTTAAGGTGAACAGCAACAGGTTATTTTTAGAATTGCATGGTTGTCTACAACCACCCTCTAGTTCATCATTCCCAAAGTATATAATAAATCTAGTGTCTGGTCTACAGTCAAGTTATTTAAAGGTATTTCACCAGTATGTCTTACAATAGTCGTATTTTCAAGTTACCTGACCAGAGAAGATCGACATAACAAATAATGCACCACCTGCATTTCAGAATAAAAATGATTGTCTGGTAATTGGAGAACGAAAACTGGATTTTTACAATGTGTCACCAAGTAATTCAGAGGAGTTGGGTAATGTATGTACCCAGAATCAAACATATCCTGAAGGAGCATTTACAGAAGATCACAATGTAACGTCACCAAGTAATTCAGAGTTGAGTAATATATCTGCCGAGAAACAAACATATTCAGAAGGATCATTTACCGAAGATAACCATGTAACGTCACCAAGTAATTCAGAGTTGGGTAATGCATCTACCCAGAACCAAACATATCCTAAAGAATCATTTACAGAAGATAACCATGTAACGTCACCTCAATAGAGACAAGATTCTGAAGAAATCAGTCTTGTAGATAAAGAAATAAATATGACTAGGTGAAAATCTAATACATTTATGCAGAACCAAACGCATCTTGAAGTCCCATTTGCAGCTGTGTTGCAGGAAAATGATCTAATGTCATCACAAAGTAGGCAAGAGTATGAAGAAATCATTCTAGTTGATAATAGAGAAATGAACATCTCTGTATCCGAATCCAATTGCAAAAGATACTATTGTGCTTTCTGTAATAAATTAATAACTAAATTTGGAAGACATTTGGATGACATTTTGACATTTCCAAAAGGTTCCCATGCCATTTATTTAATACAGACTGAGTCACTCTACATACAGGAAATGAAAAAATAAAAAAATAATCACATCTCTGCTGATATTTATGAAGCTAGCTAAATTAACTTCATATGTTTTATTTTTCAAAAAACATGAGTTCAATTTTTTTTTGACGCTATATGTTCTATAAGGATACTAATTTCGTGTATTGCTAAAACTTTCAGTAAAACTGCAATTCTCTGGGACAATACTACATTAGTTGCTGAACTATGTAATAAAATTCACCCTGTGTAACACAACTTGCTGTACATTAGAAAAAAATATACACACATTGTGAACACTGCGAACTGTGCTTTTCAAAGTTGTTGTTTTTGAACAGTTTTAAGTTAAAAAAAAGAATAGTGGGTGTGTTATAAAGAGCTACTAATTGTTTCAGTCTTTTATGCTGAAAAATGGTATGTAAGCACTCGTCGTTATTAAACAAATTTGGATTTAAACATATAATGTGTAATAAAATGTGTCAGTAAGGAATAAAATAGTATTTCAGTAGTTCTTCTTTCACATATAAAGATAAGGAGTCCTTAGCAAACGGTTTTTGAGCTCACAAGCAAATTAAAACGCAGCGGCGTGCAAACAAAGGCAGTTATGGGAGATACTGATTTATCAAATAAAGATTTTTACTACTTCATTTGACACAGTTAATAAAAAGTGAAGTCAGCATTGCTAAAACAGATATTAAAGAAAAAATAAACAAGGAAACTGTTAAACTGCTGGAAAAAATTAAGTAGCAAAATTCTAAAATAGACCTTTTAACAAATAGAATTAATAACTTGGAAAACAGATGTAAACAGTTTGAGAAAATTCACAGAAATAATTATATTCATCGGATATAACATCGTTCTCTTTGGTTTAATAATCCCTAGGAATAGAAATTGTCTGGAGTTTACTGTCGAGAAATTATCAATTTGTTACAAATTCTTCTTCAGGAAATTGAGATTAACAATATATACTAATTTAAGAGTGATAAAACGCCCCCCATAAAAATTGAATTTATTTCTCACCTTAAAAAGGATAAAGTCATAAAAAACGGACATAAACTAAAAGACAGCAATATTTTTATTTCGCATGATTTATCTCCAGAAGAGAGACAAAACATGAAACTACTAAATAAGCACCTGAAATTAGCCCGTTCGGAAAATATTACGGCAAATATAAAAGGAAACACACTTTAGCAAACGGACAAACTTACTCTATAGAGAAACTTCATGAGTTGGATAGTACTGCTATGAATATTGGAGTCTCTTTGACACCCGAGGAACAAGTTTTTGTCTGTGAGCAAAATCAGAACAAAGAACGTCAACTCTCTCCTGTATTACCACCACAACTGCAAGAAAATATTAGTAATATAAGTAAGTCAATTTCAGCCACTAAGCGACTAAACTTATCTTAGCGGATTCAGAAAAGGAAAACGAAAAGAAGAAATTAATAGGAACAAATTCAACCAAAAGTTCTAAAGCGATAGAACAGAAAGGACGGTTAGGCAAAAAACAAGTAAAATAAAGTAGTAATTTGATCCATATGAAATTTAGTTTTCTGTATGTATATGTTTATTATATCTGTATTAGCAAAAACAGTTATTAGATTTGTGCATCTCTTTATCTCACAAAGTACTTTTATCCAAATATTTAATATTATATATTAATTGGTTTATAAGTTTATTTATCAGTATTAGATAGTTACTACTAGTAAGATGTAATATTAAGGTGGCGGTATTGTAACATTTGTACTTGTTTTTGGTCATATAAGTAATAGTTTCACGCTCTAATTGTTGAATTAACAATGTAGCCACGTGCAGGTTTATCCTTTGTGGTCATTTGTTTGTTTACCTTTTACAAATAATTTTGACTTTGTAAATTTGTCATTAGGTATTAATGTATGAATTTAAAGGAAATACACTTAAAGGAAATATATTATTATTATTATTATTATTATTTTATAGAAAACTGTATAATTGATATATTTTGTCCACATATGTATTTGCTATTTTATACTTCAAAGGTATTTTTTTAATTACATGTGTAATTTTATTTTTAAATATCTTTTCTAATTAAATAAACGCTTATTTCACATCGAAGCTACATACACGAAGAGTATTGAAAGTGGAGAGTAATGCAGAAACATACAATTTTAATGATACATTTCCCCCAATATCTGCATGTGTGCCTAAGCAATAGTTGGTCAACGGGTTAGTTCCCTTAGCATACTAGGAAACGTGATAGCAAGGGAAAGGTAGCTCTCCTGGTTACTGAAATTATTAAATGTGTTAAAATTAATTTATATATTTGTTATTATATAAGTTACTTTTAACGAAGTTACTTTTCTAAGTTATACATTTCACCGTTTTTATTTATTTTCATATTAAGTCCCTAGATTATTCTGCAGAGCTTAGAATAATTTGTATTTGCCGAAATGATTTAAATAAGTTGATATTATTTATTTATTATTATTTGATATTGTAAAATAGATTTAACATATTTAGGATTTGTTATAATATATTTGCTATAATTTAGTTATTTCTTGGAGTTTTGAAACCGTTCTTTTTGGTAATGCTATTTAAAATAAGTGTAGAAGCCCGTAAATATATCAAAATGTTATTTTGTAATTTGTTTATATTATTTAACGCTGTGACTAGACCAGGAATAATATATTGACAATATTAGTACCGCGCTGACCGAATTTGAATAAAAAATTAAGATATCCGCGTACCCAATGCGCGATGTTTCTCCCACATGATTTATATTCACGTGGTGTCTCCGTTTTCCTATTTAAGGCATTGTAACTGCCTAGAAAGTATCTTTTGATCTTTTGACTGTTTCCGCCAGCACCAGCACCAGCACCAGGAGGAGTAAGTAACCCTTAGTAAGTCCGACCGCCGCCGACAAGCAATCTTCAGGTTCACTTGGCTGCGATCGCTCTATGAGCGTTTGACATGGGCGAAGCAGCTTTGTGTGGGATTAAAGACGCTGCTCGACTGTACGCTGTTCCTGTATATACTTCACTAGGTGTACCTCTTGGTAATGGTTCCTCTATGAGCGTTTGGAATGGGGAAAGTTGCCTGTTAGAGTGCATTAGTTAAGTGTAGTCGGTTACCGAGTATAGTAAATAATATTAGGCTGGTATTTTGTTTTTGGGAGGGCGTTTCACTAGGTGTATCTCTTGGCAATGATTCCTCTATGAGCGCTTGACATGGGGAAAGTTGCTTGCTAGAGAACATCAGTTTTACGTACCCAGATTCCGGATACATAAAAGCCTGGTACCCGTATTTCAGTGTCTTAAGTGTCTTATCATATGTGCCTTGGCAATGGTTCCTCTATGAGCGTTTGACATGGGGAAAGTTGCTGTTTAGGTACATTGATAGAATACCGTCAGAGGCTGGTACAGTAAACCTATAGACCGAGAACAAGGTATTTTGTTGAATTATTAATTTATTGTGCTTAGCTTTTCTGGTTGCTACCGCTTTATTGCTAATTATTGATTGCCGAATGTATTTCCCTGAATAATAGTTATTGCTTGTCTATTTACTGCTACTTGCTACCATTTGTTGCGAATATATGTTTCCGTTTATTTATTGTTGCTGCTTGTATGAATAAATATATTGCTATTAATATTTTATGCTTATTTGGTGCTAACTGCTTTATTTACCTACCGATTGATTTAAAATACATATTTTAGGAGTTGGAAATGTGTGACTTTTATTACTTAGGTTAAGAAACATTGACCCTCTGGTATGTGTACTTCTTCACTTTCTTCACTGTAGCTACCCAGCCTTTACTCATAAGCGAGTAGAGTCCGCGTGGACCATTCACCACATAAAACCCATGTTTGGTGGCGCCCGAAGGCAAAAACCCGAGCATAAATCCGAAACCGAATTAAGAGCGTCACAAAAGCGTTAATTTGAAGTGGATAAATCTCACCATTTGAGATAAAAACTGAAACTCAAGACATTAATTACTGTGTAACATTCTGTGTGAAAGAAGAATTTTAAAAGACATTTTAATTAAAGAGGAATAAGGAGTTTGTCTGATCAAAGTAGTACTGTGCATGTATTAACTATACTAGACAAGAAAGAGTTCGGTGATAATGAGGAGCAAAAACAAGTAACAAGAAAATAAAATACATTTTATTTACAATAATATGGTTGAAAATAGTCTACTTGCACCAGGAAATGAATTCTATAAAAAGTTAATGGAAGCGATAGATGCAGCTAAAAAAAAACAACTTTGGAAAAGCCGAGATTGAAAGCGTAAAAACTGCAATTATAAAGGAAAAATTGGAAATAAACAAATTAGAAGAAAAATTCAAAGTACATTGTAAGAAACTTGAAAAAGCATTAAGAAAAAACAATGTTATAATTTTTGGTCTAGAAAGTACCAGAGGAGAAACTGTGTTGCAATATACAACTGAACAATTATATTTCGCAATCTCGTCTCATATTACAAAACACTTTGTAGTGGTAGTTCACTGCACGAAATGATACGACGTTCCAAGAACCAAAAAACAGCCTCACTCATAGCTACCTCGCCCGTATGCCCCACTACTAGGCTTCACTGTTGTTTGTCGTACGAAGTGAGAAAGACGTTTCAATTGTGAACTGTGCGTGTTTGTACAAGATTTGGTGATAATGGGAAAGGATAGTAAGAGAAGTAAAAAGAACCAGAAAATGAGGAAGTTACTATGTTAAAGAAGATAAAGGTATCAATAGTACTTCAAATAAGTTAAACTTTTCTCTCGGTGACGCATTAATATGGACGTTAATTGCCTACTTTACTATCTAACCCGGCAAATGTTAGATATATGTATGTAGGTGTATATGTATATATATGATACATACATACTAATTGATAGCCACTTATGCTGTGCAATATTACTTCGCCACGTATTGTGTGCTCTATTCCGTAGCCGCTTATTATGTGTAACGTTAGGCCACTTCATTTATCTAAACAATTTATCTTTTATCCAAACAATCATTTATTTTAGAAAATGTTCTTATGTTACTTTAAATTTGGCCATATATACGGGGTTTGACTTAATGTCATGTACCGTAAAATGGGGCGAAATTGATTTTGTAAAGGTAAATTTATCAATAAATCACATCTTAACATTGTTAAATTTGGCGCCCGAGTTACTCGAGATTACTAACTTAACAACCTCGTTTCATTCAGTTCCATAAATAACAAGAACGCGCTTGTGTTTTGTTTCCCCAAATATTAAGTTTTTCTTGGAAAAAAATAAGTTTTAAAGTGATCCTACAATTTCAACCTCTCTGATACACCAAGAACTTTTGAAGGTACGTTTAAAAACTGTTTCTTTTTAAGCCTATCTAGTTACAATGTCGTAAATAGCCATGTTTCCTAATGTATTGCATGCTGTCTGTTTGAGAATATTTTGAGCAGAGAGCCGGAATATTTAAAAACTAATTCGTGGGGTGTAATTGATCACTAGCGTTGGGTGAAATTGATCATCGGTGAGGGGTGAATTTGATCACCTACTTTTTAAAACAACAACTAGTTTTGCCACTTATACCCAATTTTTTTCTTTTAGGGATCTAACCATGCCACGTACTTACGGAAAAAGCTTGGAGCAAGATCCTACAAAAACTATTCTAACGAAAAAGTGGAACTTGTTCTTGAAAAAGTTGAGGAGCAAGAATTGAGCTTACGAAGAGCTGCAAGAGAGTTTAAAATTCCATTTGGGACTTTTCACAACCGATGTCATGGACGATGTGTTGGTAAAAACGGTGGCCAATTTTTTCGGTAAAGGAAAAAAAATCCTCCTTCATTAAGGTCATTTCCACTTGTGGGGAATGGGAATTCCCATTGACTTTAGTAGATGTTAGGCAACTTTCAAAAAACTACCTAGACAGTCAGGGACGCCCCGTAAATATCTTTAATGTCAATCTGCCAGGTAGAGATTGGGCACATTCTCTACTACGCAGATGTAAAGATAAAGTATTCCACAAATTAGCAGTCGCATTACAGTTCACGTGATTAATATTACCTAAGTGAGCAATTCAATGTAAAAATCATGCACGAACTATTTAAGCAGAAATATCCAGAGCATACCAGAGTTAAGTACGATTTTAATTTTAAAGTTTTTCATGATTTTTTTTCCCTGACCTTTGGCCGTCCGAAAGTAGACACCTGTTGAGAATGTGAAACACTTAAACTTAAAATAAACAGTAAATATTGATGAATATTTACTGTTTATATTTACAGTAAATATGGTGAATGATGAACGCAAAACGCGTTGCAGTGGCAAAAAAAAGGTCCACATGAGGAGAGCACGTAAATTCTATGGAAAGTTGGAAATTTGACGAAATCAGATGACACAGTTCTAGGAATCTGCCTCGATTACACAAACCCTTATTCCTAATCCTAATATTCCTATCCATGAGGCGTGCTATTTGAGGCAACTTGTTGTACCTAAGTGTTTTGTGTATACATAATCTGCGGGCCAACTTAGCTACATTTTATGTGTATCTCGATGGAACAGCTTCCAAAAGACCCAATGAGATGTGTTCTTTTCTTATCGACTATTTTAAAAACGTACTAGAAAATGTTAAGCACTTACATATTTTCGCCGATAGGTGTTCAGCACAGAATAAGAACAATACATTGGATGAGAAGACTTATGGCATTGACTAGTTTAAAGAAGTTTAAATAAATCGATACTTTCCAATACGAGGTAATTCTGTCTTGGCGTGTGATCGTGACCTCGATGTAATTAAAAGATACTTTAAGACTATACGGAGTGCATAGTGAAGTCTGCGAGGAAGCAAAACTATATAGTAAAGGTTCCGAAAAGAGAAGATACTTTAAACAGTGGAGGGCTCAAAATACTATAAAAAGACCTGCGATTCAGGGGAAAGACAAGGAAGAGGTGCACATAGAAATAATAAGGTGAATTTTAAGACAAGTCAATTTATGCACTTTATTTATTCATCTTATACTCCTAGGAAGGTACAAACTAGAGACTTTATAGATGGGATACATCATACTTCAAACATCAAAGGAAAAACGTATATATATAGTAGGCTATAGATGAATCGGTTATTACTTAAACACCTTAAGTCATTTTTATGCGAAATCGAGTTAAGTATGGCAACCCATTAATTTCACATTTTTACGTCGATTGGTGCTAAAATGTCTTAAGTCAGCACGATGCAATGTGAGAAATTCCGGTGTATCATTCAACATGTAGTACTAAAACACCTTAAGTCAATGACTTAAGGGGTTTTTACATTACACAGTTTTCGTGTGGCCAATATTAATCCTAACCTAAAAATATTGTGCTGTTGGAGTGTAAACATAATGGCAGAAAACGATGAAAACCTTACAAAAAAACGCCGTAAAGGTGTTCGAAACGATTCATCCTACAAGAGAAATGTGGTTCCCAAGTCCAGGGTCAAAGGTACGAGCTATGTTAACTACAGAATGAAAAGCATTCCAGCAAAAACATTCGGTGTCGTAACCTGCAGGTAATAATAACATTTTGCTATGCTTTCTGATGTCTAAAATAAGTATTTCAAAATTTCAGGTGTCCTTTAAAATGCAGCAGGCATATTGACGAAGATATGAGTAGAAGCATTTTTGAAAAATTTTATAACCTTGCTAGTAAAGACGAGCAAGATATATACCTTCAGGGGCTAGTTGAGGTTAGAAATGTGCAACAGAAACGTAAACGAAAAGTTGATGGGAAGGATCGAAACACATCATATGCACATTTTCTTAGTGTCGGCTCCAAAAAGATTAAGGTGTGCCAAAACACATTTTGCAGTATACATGTTATATCGGTGGACCGATTAAAACGTATCAAAAAATTACTGGTAAATAATGAAACTCCTCGGGACAAACGAGGAAAGCATCCAAAGGGTAATGCCATATCTGAAGGAATCAGAAATTTAATAAGAACACACATCAGTTCATATCCTGTACACGAGTCACATTATTCTGGAAATGAGTACCGCTATATTGATGCTCGCCTCAACGTGAAAATAATGTACGACATGTTTCGCACAAAACATCCTGAGACCAAAGTTACTTATCATTATTACCTAAAATATTTTCATGAAAATTTTAATCTACACTTTGGACGTCCACAAGTGGACACCTGTAACAAATGTGAAGAATTCACATTAAAAATAAGAAGCTCTGTTTTGGGGGATGCGGCGAAGAAAGCTGCCATTGCTGAAAAAATGGTCCATGAGAGGCGAGCAAAAAAATTTTATACCGCTTTACGGAGTACAGCGGAGGAATGTAAGAAATGTGATGACTTGGGTGCAGTGGCGTTTGATTACATGCAGAATTTGCAGCTGCCCCTTATACCTGTACAAGATTTATTCTATCTGACACAGTTAACAGTATCAGTATTCTGTATACATGATATGAAAACAGACAAGTCTTATTATTATGTGTACTCCGAGAACACTGCCGCTAAGACTCCGAACGAAGTATGCTCATTCTTAATGAACTTTATAGAAAACTATTTGCCGGAGAAAATCACCGAATTGCGCTTGTTTTCGGACAACTGTCCCGGTCAAAATAAAAACCACTGTGTCGTCCGGTTCTGTATGGCATTAGTTGAGTCCGGCCGCTTCAAGAAAATACAGAAGTTTTATCCAATTCGTGGTCATTCTTTTCTCCCATGCGATAGAGATTTTGGCGTTATAAAGAGAAGCTTGAGAAAGCATGATAGGATTTATGATTTACACCAATACACCGAGATTATTGTGTGTTCAAGTTTAAAAAGAAAATTCACTGTTCATGAAATACAAGTTGATGACATTTTGGACTTCAAGAGTTGGTGGCCAGCATTTTATAAAAAGGACACGACATCAGAAGAGACACAGAACTTGAAACGACACGAAAAGGTGACATTTACGATATCGAAATTCTACCACCTCATCCACGACTCTTCACATCCTGGATGTTTGAAGGCTTCAGAATACATTAATGGTTTCACATGGCACTCATTTTCATTAGCACATGCTAAACGAACGAAAAATGTGAAGGTAAAGTTTCCAGAACTTCGTGCTTATGTGGGACCTCTCCCAATTTTGGCGAGTAAGGTAGAACATCTGAAAATATTGCTTCAATGGGTTGAAGACGATTTTAAACCATTTTATGAAGCAATTATCAATTCGGGGGCCACAAGAGAGCCAAAGAAAAAAAAATCTGGGAATAAATAACATTTTTTTATAGTACTGTAATAAGAGTTTCTTAATAAAGTTATCATAATTCTTCTTTGTATTTCTAAAAGACCCTAAGTCAAAATTTTCAAAAACTTGTTTCTTCCAAATTCTTAATTTTTATTTTGATACATTTATGCAAAACAATGCATATATACATAATAATAATAAATTCTACTATGTAATTTTATAGCCTTCAAAAATGTTTTTCTCATCTCCTGAAAAGTTGCAAAAAATGACTTAAGGTGTTTAAGTAATAACCGATTCAGATGTACTCCGTAAGTTAAAGTCAAATGGAATTCTGCTGTTATACCATATGGTCCAACTATATCTGTAATTGACTTTAACAGGAGACTATTACGAATAGCCTATAGACGGGTACCTTACTAAGAAAAGTGACAAAGGTAGTTCAATTGCTACAAATTATTAGGTTTACTTAACCGCTGTTCTGTGATTTTCAGTGTTTTCACTACTTTTTGCGGCAGAGGTTATGAAATGAGTGATCATATTCCAAATTTTTGGTACCTAAATGAAATTTTTCAGTTTTTGATATGAGTGACGAAAGTGTTTGATGTAGGTATTTAAATAATCTTGAATATTTTACCTCTTACCTAGCATAAAGAAAAAGAGAATTAGAAGAGGAGACAAACAAATGCAATATTGAATAGATTACATGCTTACACATAGAGATTTTGCTTTAGGCAATTTCCAAGGTTGGTAAGATAAAAAGTCTTTGGCTGAACAGTGGAAGACACTTTCCAATACTCTAAATGAGATGGGACAAGTGAAAACTGTGGAGCAATGGAAAAAGGTAAGTAAGTATAAAGTTAATAAATTTTAGTTAGTGTTAATCACATAAATTTTATACAAAGTCACACCTTTTTATTTTCCAAATTGCTTGTATGGTTTACAGTGCATGTGGTTTATTTTTTAGTTTCAATTTTGTTTGTGTAATGAGAAATAGGTAGCTACTTATTTTTATAATAGGTATGGAAAAATCAAAGAATTATGACCAGAAAAAGAGCATGTGATATAAAGGTTGCAAACAGAAGGAGAGGAGAATTTTACGCCTCCACCTCACTTGTCTGAAAAGGAGAAGAAGGTTTTGAGTATTATTGGGAACGCATCATCCGAAGGCTTGGGATTTGGGGAGGGTTCTGTAGGTATACAACTACCAGAAAACATAGTGGAAAATGTAGACTTATTGAACCTGTAGGTCATTTTGAGGTATTTCAACTAGACTATCAATGTTGCTCTTTAGAATGTATATAACTAAGTAGTTAGGTCTGTTTTGGAGCTGGACGACCATATACTGTGCAAGAACTGCAAGATATAGATGCAGTTAATTTGGAGGAGGATGATGTCATTGCTTTAACTCCTACTCCTACTACTAGTTCTGCATAAATTAAAAAAAATGTGAGTAATTATTTATTAATATTGTACATTAGTATACAGGGTGTTCCCTTTTTAACCTTACAATCTCTGACCGTAGATAGAGGACCAGATTTTGAACAAAAAAGTTTATATGGATATATATCATAAGTCGCTTCCTAACCGAGATACAGGGTGTTGAATTTACTTTTTTTTTATAGTTTTTTCTTGATCTTTGAAAAATGGCAGGTGGTAGTGACTTACGATATATACTTATATAAACTTTTTTGTTCAGGGTCCTCTTCAAATTGTAAACAAATATGGAGGAAGACGAGTAAAAATTTTGAATGTCACATCATTTAACTGCTATATAAATTGCAGATGAAGGAGTGTTATTGAGTTTATTCGTGGATAATTATAGTGAATTTATGTGCTTTCTAGTTTGAAATAAATAATAAAAACAGTGGTAAAGGCAGACGATATCCCAGAAGTGCTTTTTTTACTATTTATATAAATTTTTAAGGTTTACACACTTTGTAGTTTACACCGTTGATAGGTACATGTGGTAGTTTTTTTACTTGCATTTTGGACAAAAATACGTGACTGGCGGTAGAATAAGTGTATGGTAATACTTTAATAGGTATTGTTTGTGTTTGGTATGGTGATAAGTATTGTTAAATAATTGTTATTATTTTTAGTTTAAAATATATTATTTTATGATTTGTTACTAATAATAGATAGGTAAGTAAGTGCTTAAGTATAGATATATACTAACAAAGTGTTCGCGATTATTAAATTGTTATACTTTTTAGGTGAAAATGAGTGAGGAACTCTTTCTGACACTGGGATCAGTCTTCTCCTATCTGAAAGCTGCAGCAGAAAACAGATGTGTTGCAGAAGAAGAAGAACTGTTAAATTCGATTCACATCATATTAATTGGAACAACAAATGTGTCTCCAGTAGAAATAGATGTTTTAGCACTATGCCTACAGACAAGTTCAATTAAGAGTAGTCCGCACGAAATAAGAGGAAAACTGGACATTTATTCAAGGGAAATTGCATATTTCTGAATTTAAATGGAGCTGTAAAGCTGGTTTATCTGGAATATGTAAACATGTTGCAGCTGTTCTTTTAAAATGTGCCAGGTTGTATTTACTCCATTTCAAATGTGCCAAATCGAGCCCTTTGCAATTGAATGGCTAGCAAGCTGCCTTTAATGTGTGTGCTGCTAACTCGGAGTTTTTAAGAGGCGTGGATATAAAACTTGATTCATTTTGTCTTAAGCCTTGTTGCAGACAATTTGTTTCAAGTATACTATCCAGCACTTCTTAAGAAGTAGCAGCAAATTCGGCTCAGAGATCGGCCATTTGGAATCAAGAAAGACAGTATCGGATAACGGGTAAGCATAACATAGTGTTTTCAGATTAGCAGTGCAAATATGGTCCTTAAAAGTTATAAAAGTGAAGTACCAAATTATAACAATACTTGATTGCCTAATATAATGACAACATAATGAGTCATTTAATTTTGTAATGAGGTTTCTTTCTGCATTTCAGGTTCAAGGTGTTATTCAATATTCACATTCACCCGAGGGGACTGGGAAGCCAAAACAAAAAATTATTTTTGGCCAAAAAAATTTTCTAATAGATACATAGAGCATGGCTTAAAGTATGAAAGGGAAGCATTGGTTAAATATAGATTAGTCAACAATTATGATGTTTATGAAGTGGGGCTAGTCATCAGTAAACAATTTCCTTGGTCGGTATACTCTCCTGATGGCATAGTTATATCTGACGGATTCCCTACTAGACTGGTAGAGGTAAAATGCCCCTATGATGGTACGTACTTATTAAGTTAATAATTGTAGATAAGAATTTAACACAACCATATGTTTTGATCTTACCACATATCTGATATGAGAAGTAGACTTATAATTCAAACAATAATTTGTTAGAAATTATGCCTACAATAATAAAAGGATATGTACCATAATTCCAAAAAAAAAAAATAAATAAATAAAAAATTATGCAGTTATAGACATGGAAGTTTCGGGGTTTTTTCTTAGCTTTAATTGTAGATTATTGAGACTCTAAATATGACTCAATCGTGCATGAAAGTAAAATGAGAGTACTCTAGTTCTGTACTTTGCATCTTCATTGATTTTCGTTCTAGAGCTATATCATTCTAGGTATATATCTTGTTTAACTATGCTACGAAAAGTAAATTTGAAACATCGATATCTGTAACTGTGTCGTTGACGTTTCCTTTTAGTAAAGTGGAAACTCGAAGCGGATGGTTCTTTATGAAACATCGTGAAAATAATTGTTTTGAAAAAAACATTGATCTCATTTAGATGTTCCAAGAAATATGTAGAAAACACTCTATATACTAGTATTTCGGCTTATTAGGCCTTTTTCAATAGAGTAATGTCTAGTACTGTACAGTAATAGACATTTACTCTATTGAAAAAGGTCTAATAAGCCGAAATACTAGTAGGGTAAAGTGTCCAATTGTTGGCACTGTGCCAATGATTGGCACTTACTATATTAATTTCCTAATAGGGCCCTACACTGAATATGCTACAGTCGAAGAATATACAGTTGTCGCTTCGATTCGGAAAGCGAAACAGATACTTTTAAAAGATGATCCTGTAGCCAAATACCTAAAATAGAAAAAAATATATTTTATATTTTAATTTTTTAGGAAACCTTGTGAGATCAAAATAGAAAACTCTGGTAGATACTGCATCTGAAATTGATTGAAAGTCATCGTGGGCGTATTTTAAAAGCCTTTATTTTCTTAAAAGACCAATTTATTGCTCGAAAAAGCTCGGGAAATCTTCCAGAATTGATTGATTCCAGATATTGTGATCGAAGATACATTTCAATCAAATGGAGAAGAATTAGAAGACAATAATATTGATGACTCACCATCAGTAAGCAATCAACAACAAGACATTCCTCAACCAAATACCTCAAGTGCTTCAACGCCCGAAAAACAAAGCAAACAAGATGAAGATGAACTTTTTTTTGGAAGTCTACTGCCTCATGCAGGCCTACTTCGACCACCAAAAAATGCTATTAAGAATGAAAATGTAGGATCTGGTTTATAACTTTATCTATGGGAATCAAAATAATAACTCACATGTAGGCACTTCAAGGCCTGTTCAACAGTCATCCCAATATTCAACTCTCAACTCAACTCCCACTTGATAGAACTTCACAATATGTCCGAGTATTCCAATGCAACATCAGTAGCATCTTATTACAGAAGTTTTTCAGAGAAAAGTCAAACATTTTGTAAAATTCATTTAGTTTAGTATTTTCTTCTAATAAATTATAAAAACAAAATACTTAATGTTTTTCTTATCTCAAGAGTTAATTCAAAACGTTCTGCCTTGCATGTCTTGATGGAGTTACGATTGAAATTTGTCCAGTGTTTCAATAACCATGGTTGAATCTGTTCCAAAATATAATCACAATTGTTATTAGTCATGCGAAAATAGGCATGAACTTTTTCTGGGTTTTTACATAACTGCTCATACAAATGATGAAATTCTCCATGTCTATGTCTCATTTTCTTTATGCTGTGACCAGCACAGTTTTTCTTAGTTTTAATAAATATTAAATCTTCAGTGAAAAATTTTCACTTAATAACAAATCCATACTGACAATGAAACACTCTTGAACGCGCTCCACTATGTTTTACTGAATCTTTTCGTGGGCTGAGAACCAGAGGGTTCTAAGTGACATTTTACTCGAAATTTAAATTTTTACTGTATTCTAACAGAATGCAGTATTCTGCATATAGCTCTATTGTAATTTTGTAAAAGTAATGTAAGGTGGCACCACAATCATTAGAGCAAAATGGTTCTAAGTACACTTTTGTTAAATGTGGGTTCTAACTACAGTTTTACATGTGATTCTTATTGTGGCTCTTACCATAGTACAAGTAGTACTGAAGAATTTTCGGATTTTGAGAGTTCTGGCTCTGAATATGACCCAAATAAAGATGTGGATAGACCTAGGTGAAGATAAGAACTGAACTGAAGTGGTGCCAAAGCAATACTTAAATTGAAGGGCTCGGGGCAAAAAGGGACCTAAGCCACATTTTTAAAGAAATTACACATTCTACTCAGAACTGTTTCTTAAAAAGGTAATAAGCCACCAAATGGATAGTGTTGCTTTTGGACAAAAGATGGCGTTACAATACTGAAGTTACCTTATTAACCATCTGACAATATCATGTAAATTTTATAGCAAGAACGTCATAAGCCGCTTGTTATTAAAGATGGCCGCTACTAGTCATACGGGTATGAAGCGTAAAATGCCGTATTTAGATGAAAACAACAGTGAAAGTGATGTAGATTTTGACTCCGACGACAGTGTAAAAGACAAGACATATGAAGCGAGTGGTAGTTCCTCTGGAAGTAACAAGAATCTTGAATATTCAGTAAGTAAACAATGATGTGGCTTATGACCTTTTTGATGTAGCAATTGTGGCTTAAAATTTTATACTCATTAATATAGAAATAGTTGTTCTTTTAGTAAAAAATAAGTAGTTATTCATTTTAGATTTTATGGCCAAACTACTAAAATATATTTTACATGTACTGTGAAAAATTAGTTAAACCTATTATTTACAATTTAGAATTTAATGCTAAAATAATTTAGATGTGGCTTAAGACCTTTATGATTATGACCATTTTAACTCTATTTTAGGAGCATGATAGCGAGTCTGAGGAAGAGCCTAACAATAAAGAACTTAGTAGAGGTGCTATTGAAACGCCTGAAAAACCAGGTCCATCAAGATGGAGAAAGCAAAATGTAGAATTCAGAAAGAAGGTGAAAGCAAAAACAAGGCGAAATTTGGGATATGCATATAAAACAGTTAAGGGTAAAGTCAAAGAAGCTAGAGTTATGGGTGCAGCATGTACATGCAAGAGAAAATGCAGAGAGCTGTTACAGGGAACAGAGAAAGATATATTCAATTCATTTTGAGATTTACAGACATATGACATGCAAAATACATATCTATTCGCAACCATAAAATCAATGCCCAAAAAAAGAAGCTACCCCAAGAAAACTAAAAGGCACGAGTCGGCAAGAAAAGTTACTTATGCATACTATCTGAAAGTTAATGGGAAGGATGTTCAAATCTGCAAAACTGAATTTTTAGCAGTGCATGGATTACATAACTCGAGTAAACGAATAAAGCTCATTGCTAAGCAGATCGCAGAAGGCAGAATAACACCAAAGAAGGATGGTAGAGGAAGACACAGCAATAGGCCAAACAGGATAAATCCAGACACTTTACAGTCAGTTCATGACCATATCAGTAGTATACCCAAGTACATAAGCCATTACAGTAGGAAGGTGAATCCCAACAGAGTTTACCTTAATCACGATCTCAACATTTCAATTTTATATAAAGATTACTACATCGACTGGTGTAAAGAGCACAATATAAAACCTGCAACAGAAGATAGGTATCGAAGAATATTTTGTTTGGAGTACAATATAGGATTTAAATTACCTAAGAGTGATACTTGTCACACATGTGATTTTTTAACGCATCAAATAGATGCTAATAAAGAAAATGAAAATGACCTATAAGAATTAAAAACAAAACTGGAGCTTCATCAGAGAAGAGCAGAAGCTATGCAGGAAAATTTAAAACAAGAAGTTGAAGGAAACAAAACAAAAAATACAAAAGATATTATAAGCTTTGACTTACAGCAGACTCTTCCCACTCCTTTGTTAACAGTGGGGCCAGCATTTTACTTAAGGAAAGCTTGGACTTACAATTTTGGAATACACGACTGTGTAAATGGAAAGGGTAGTATGTATATGTGGCCTGAAACAGTTGCCAAAAGGGGCAGCGCAGAAATAGCCAGCTGCATTTTGAGGTATATTCACAGTAAATCAACGGTGTCAGAAGACCTTGTGGTATTTACAGATAATTGTGGAGGACAGAACAAGAACTGGTTGATAATGGGAGTCTGGATGCAGCTTGTAAGAGAAAAAAAATACAAATCTATAGAACATAGATTTCTTGTCTCTGGACATACACATTTACCCTGTGACAGAGACTTTGCAATTATAGAAAAACATAAAAAATATATTAACCAAATATATACTCCAGAGGAATGGTATGATATAGTGAGAAAGTCGAACAGGAAGAATCCTTTTGAGGTGATTGTTATGGAACAGGATTATTTTCTGTCATTTGAGGAAATCTCATTACCCAAGAAAATAGTTACCATTAACAAACAACCACTAAAATTCAATGAGATAAGGTGCTTTAAATTTGAAAGTACTCATCCAAATACAATGTTTATAAAGCACACTTTAAATGGCGAATTCGAGGCAGTCAACATTGGCAAAAGGGGGATCCGACTGACTCATCAAGTTTCAACTAAAAACTTGAAAAACAAATACAATGAACCAATAAAACTTAACAACAAAAAAATCAATGACCTGAATAAACTTTTAAAATATATTCCACCGATTAGACAAAAATTTTTTACTGACATAATAGGAGACAGAACTCTCGTTGGGGAGGAGACCATAGAAGAGGATGAACAAGCAGTAGAAAATATCGATGGTGAAGTAAATGATGTAGAAATCGAAAATGTTTTAGATATTTAAATATTTAGTAGTAGTTTTTTAACATTCCTTTTGTTATTAACAAATAAATTTGTTCATTTACAATATTGTTGCCTGATTCATCAGAAGACATTATTTTTCCGTTTAATAAAAGTAAATTAACAGTTTAAGGAAAAAAGGCATATGCCACATTTTTCTTAGTTTTATTCATTTTTCTATAAAAAAATTATTTTTTTTTACATTTATTATTTGGAAAAGGCAAAGAGTAGGTTAGAAGACATAACTTGATCTTCAAAACAACAACTAAAAATTGATATTCTGATTTCAGGATTTAAATGCAACTTTTAAGTTGGGTTTTCTCTAAAAAATGAAAATGTGGCTTATGTCCGTTTTTGCCCCAAGCCCTTCAATTTAAGTAGTGAACTACTGGCTGCTGTAAGTGTTGCTTACTGAACTACTGGCACCGTCAGAGAGAACAGATTGTTCGAATTGTAGATGAAAATAGTATTGCTGTAAAATGGCATAACAGTGTTGTATGCCTCTGTTCTGATGCTTTGGGTGTCAATCCTATTCACTCGGCAAAGAGGTATTCACAAAAGGAAAAGAAAAATATTCGGGTATTTCACTTATCAAATGTTTGTCACATTCGAACAATTGGTTGAGATGCATCACTTTTTTCAGGTGGATCAACTTCATCTGGTTAGTGTCTACCATGCGAATATGGGAAGAGTCGATAGATCCGTCCAGAACATCAGTATATACCGTGTTTCAATTAGAGGGAAGAAATGATACTTCCCACTCATCACATATTCAATAAATATGGCGGCGCCGAATGCTTAGCATAGACACAAACATGATGGTGGAGAACCAACTATCATTCAGAAGACATCGCTGTGGCACTGCTGTCCCACTTGGGTCAATGTGTTGGCCCAACAGACTTATTATTAACATAAAATCTCTTAATCAGTTTGTAAGGGCAGATCATTTTAAATTGGAAGATCAGAGGACAGTGGCACGTCTTATTCAACTGTGCAGGCATCTCATCTTACGGCCTTTGGTCCCAATACAAAAGCAAAATGCATATTAATTTCTTAGAGCTGAACGCAGCATTCTTTGTAATTAAATGTTTTGCATTAAATCTACGTAACACTAATATTTTATTACGCATTGACAATACCACTGCCATAGCATACATAAATAAGATGGGAGGGGTGCGTTTCCAAAATTTAAATAAATTATGTTATGACCTTTGACAGTGGTGCGAACACAGAGAACTATATATTCTCGCTTCTTACATTAAATCGTCAGATAATAAAGAGGCCGATTTAGCATCACGTAAACTGAGTTTAGAAACAGAATGTGAACTTAATGACATTTATTTTGATCAAATAACCTCTTGTTCTTTCAAGCCCGATATTGATATTTTCGCCAGTAGGATCATTCGGAAATGTGAAAAATTTGTCTCTTGGCATAAAGATCCAGAAGCAGTACAGATTGATGCATTTATCTTGAACTGGGGCCAATTGAAGTTTTACGCATTTCCTCCCCTTTGTATGGGATTGAAAACTTTACAAAAAATTATAGAAGATGGGGCCCACGGCATTGTAGTCATACTTGAGTGGCCGTAACAGCCGTGGTACCCCACCTTCTGGTCTTTATTAGTGAAAGATCCCATTATTTTAAGTCCCAATATCAATTTATTACTTTCTGCCAATAGATCGATTCCACATCCGTTATGGCCTCACCTTACCCTGGTGGCGAGAATCTTATCAGGAAAGCCTTCGGGTTAAAACTAATACGTGGGACCCTAGTACGGTCCTAAATTACATAATGGAAATTAACAATAAAGAGGTTTCCCTAGAATATCTTACGTATAAACTCGCTATTATATTTCAACGGCCAATCCTCTATATCACCTTTTACCACGTAGTACACCCTGTAGTACTTCGCGCGCACTATGTTTAAAGATTCCATATCCCCACTGCCCTACCTGACTTGCGACTGCAACGAGGTGGAAGGGGTAGCAATATTACAAGGGCTAAACAATGGGAGACGACACATTGAGAATGAGAATACGATACGGGTCATTAGTGACTCTAAGCAAATGGTCAACCATTTACAAAGGTTAAAGACGACATGGTGGATTGTTAACAAAATACAGATGAGTATTTTCTCATGTCGGAGGGAAGGTATAACTATCGAAGTGGTATGGATGAGAAGAGGAAATGAGGGGAATGTGAGAGCGGAAGTGGAATGTAAGAGGGTAGCGCGCGAAGGAAGTGAGAATGAGATTGTTATTCCGGGACTGCCACGCAGCCATATGAGAAGGTGGGCTAAAGACCGCATCATGCGGAAGTGGCAGGCTAGCTGGGATACAGGTAGGACTGGAAGGTGGATGCATGAGTTATGGGGTACGGTTGGTGTGAGCATGAGGAGGATGAGTGGTTATCTAACGCAGGTGGTCACTGGTCACGGAGACCTTAAAGGCTACCTGCGTAGATTTCGATTGAGTGATGATACGGATGAATGTGATTGCGGGAACGGGGTTGAGGATATTAGGCATGTTACCCTACATTGTGCGTTGCCGAGGCGTGTAAATGCGAGGGAAGAACTTAGAGCATCCCTAGGAGAATATCCTCCTCGGTTGGATACAGTACGAATTGAAAATTGGGACAGGGTGTTGGTCTGGGCCAGGGACCTTATCACGAGGGAGGCTCCAAATGTGCCGCCCTGATCACGGTGAATGCCGAATAATGTATTTAGTTGTAGTTTAGTATAGTTAGTTAGTTTTTAATTGTCGCAATTTATTGATTATGTTATTAGATTTATTACTATGATGATTAGAATTTCTATTACTCCTTTGTTGTTTTTTGCTTTTAGTTTTTTGTGCCGCCGATCATGGTGAACACGTATTTAGTTGTAGTTCAGGGTAGTTTTTAATTTATTTCAATTTATTGATTATGTTATTAGATTTATTAGTATGATGATTAGAATTTGTATTATTATTTTATGGTTGTTTTGCTTTTAGTTTTTGTTAATTCGGTAAATGCCGAATAATGTATTTAGTTGTAGTTTAGTATAGTTAGTTAATTTTTAATTGTCGCAATTTACTGATTATGTTATTAGATTTATTACTATGATGATTAGAATTTTTATTACTCCTTTGTTGTTTTTTGCTTTTAGTTTTTTGTGCCGCCGATCATGGTGAATATGTATTTAGTTGTAGTTCAGGGTAGTTTTTAATTGTCGCAATTTATTGATTACGTTATTAGATTTATTATTATGATGATTGGAATTTGTATTATTATTTTATAGTTGTTTTGCTTTTAGTTTTTGTTAAATTAGGAACAATAATAAAGATATATTTGAGGTCCCCGCTAATTTTTGGAGTGTGGAGATGGGATGGGTTCTCTGGTAGTGGTTTTGATAGATGGAGGGTGTCTGTGAACGTTTACCTTATGCCGAGAGGCGGGTGGGTTGGTAAGTAACCGAAAGGCGAAAACCTGTAAGTGTATGCCCTACCTGCTAGCTGTCTGGTCCGTCGTCCGTCTCTTGTTGTCATTTACCGTTTAGTGCTTACGCCGTACAGGCGTACCGTTATCAACTGCAATACGAGTGTACAACGGTAAATAAAACCCTAAATATACGTAAGTATAACTAATTTCAAACAAATACTCATCTTTACAGATATAATATGGATGGAACAGACAGCGACACCGATTCAGCAGCTAGTATTTCCAAAAAAGATCTTTTAAAAAGACCAAACAAGCTACACAGGAGATTATGCAAAGCAAAAAATCGTCCCCGGGACAGGAGTCAATCTCGATCTCGCTCGAGGCGTAACAGCCGTCCTAGGTCGCGTAGCCAGATAGGGCGCGAACACAGACGATCTTCGAGAGGTATGGAAGCACGGACGTCTGCACAACAAAGCAATGTACGAAATTACCGTAGTCCGGGAGGCTCGGAGTTTCACCGTAACAACAATATTAGCGCAGATCGGCAAGCGTTTATTCAAATGATCACAGTCCGAGAGACGTGATATTTGAGATTGTCAACACGGATTCACAGTCACTATAAATTTTTACTTTTATAAAAATTTTAAGATTGATAAGAACATTTAATAACATTTAACGTACAGGGCATAAATTATTTTTTAAAAAAATATACGTCACGTGAAATATTATTTGTGTAATATCATTTTGAATAATATATCATGGATTTTGTGAATTAATAAGAAAAATAAGTTTTTACATTTGTAAAAATCAGAAAAATATCGATTGGTAAATAATAACTGTTTAAAGATATTATTTTATATTCGTTAAATTATTGTGTTTGTTTAAAAATATTTTTAAAATAATTTTAGTAAAAATCATTTGACATTTTAAAATATGACGGGATAAATAAAAAGCATAATTATCATATTTTGTTATAAAAGAAAATTTGTGTAAATGCAAAAAATCAGAAAAAAGTAAGGAATAGTTTAGTAATTTAGTCATTTATTTCTAGAAACGGCAAAGAAAAAAGAAATATATTGGGTATTTAAAAATTAAAATTTAATTGAAATATAGAAAGAAAGAGGTTTTTCAAAATTTAAAATAAATTTTAAAGAAAATGGTCGCGATTAGAAAGAGTAGAGAGGGTGGTAGTCAAGAGAAGGGGGGCAAAGGTAAAGAGATCTCGGCTAAGACGGAGGTTAAGCGATTGTCTGTCCGATTAGAGAGATTAAAGTCTGAGGAATTTATGGGAAGGGAGACGAGTGTTTCCTTACGACGAGTGGATATGTCTTCCATTATCTGTATATCCATAAGTCGTGGGCCTGTCGGCAGTAGTCAAGTGGCAAAGGTAAGAAGTGGGAAAAAGAGTAATCGTCAAACGGATGGCATACCATCAAACATTCGTGTCTCTCGTGGTGAGCAATCGTCGTCGTCGGCATTGTCAACTGGCAAGGAGTTGCGGGTGGTTCTGGTGAGAATCGACGCTTCTCGTTTTGTATCTTCCGTTGAGGAAGAAAAGGTAGGCAGACCTTGCCGACGGGCCAAATCACGTCCTACCAATTTCAGGCGTAGAGGGGATAATCTGCGAATAGTAATAGGAATAGGTCTGGGGATGTCAATAACGAAGCTGTTACTATAAACAGGGATCTAGTCGGAAGATTGGAACTTCTTCGATTCGAAGAGGAGGTGCGTATGACCCTGACGTCTTCTTGTCCGTCCTCATCTTCTCAGGGAAGACGTCGGCGCACGGACGTCGTATCGTCTACGACCATATGAAGAACTCGTTCCGATGAGGTGGTGACGTTTGCGAACGTGCCGCTTCCTTCTGTTCAAAGGAGAAGAGAGTTGGTGGTGCGGTTAATCCGTTCCGCGACGGAGAACGTATTATCCGTTTCGCCCGCTCTTTTCGTTCCTCCTGTTGTTACGGAACGGGCGTCGTCACGGCACCCTCCCCCGATCAAATCGAACCGATTCCTACCGGTCGATCCATATCTCCCGTTCCGGCAAATAGAGGTGTCGACGGCAGCGATTCCCCCATTCCTCTTCGAAGAAGTCGTTCTGTTTCTCCGGCTGCCGTCGTCGCGCCACCCAGGCGCAGGCACGCCGTCATACCTCGCCGCGTTACCTATCAGACGGGCGTAGGTAAGACCGCTGCCGAACTGGAGGTCTTCGCCGAAAATCCGTATTCCTGCGGACCCATGGTCGAATATTGTCGTCTGTGTGGGGCGAAGTTCTTTAAAAAGGAACCGAAGAGTAGGGCGGGCGTCAGATTGTCTTGTTGTAAGAATGGTAAGGTTTTTGTGGAACATCCTCGTTGTCCCCGCGAACTAAGACCCCTGTACACCGAGAACACTCAAAGGAGCAATGAGTTTCTTGCTAATATCAGGGCGGCCAACAGCCTTTTCGCGATGGCGTCGTTTAAAACTTCTGCTCCGAATCAAGAGGTGGAGGGTCAAGGTAGGTGGTGTTTCAGTGTCTGTGGGCAGATTTATCGTTTTACCGTGGGCGTTCCCTCGTCCCGAGGAATTGCTGCGGCCCGTGTTGTCCCATTACTACTTTTTAGATGTGGAGGAAGTCCTGGAGAGGAGGAGCGATTTTTTGGAGGATAGGGTCTCTCCCTAAACATTAGAACAATTGGAGAGGTGCTTACGCCGGCACAATAGGTATATCAGGGCGTTCCAGACCGTCGGAAAGGTCTTGCGTGAGGAGGCCGATCGGAGGGGTGAAAGGCCAGTTAGGGATGTTATCATTGCATTTTCTAGAACGGGCAACATGAACACGCTGAGAAGAGAGTTCAGTTTGCCCGAAAGTAGAAGGGAGATAGCCGGCGTCTTCTACGGCATGGAACCGCCTTTCGACGTCGATCTTAAGTTGTATCCTAGGCGTACGGTAGGGGCAGATGGGGCCAATGTCGAAAGGCGGTACGAACTGAAAAATTTAAATCCTATGTGTGACCCCATGGTATACCCACTGTTGTTTCCCATGGCCGAGGACGGCTATTTCATGCATCTTAGGTATAACGGTCAAATAACCATGAGAGAATTCTATATGTTCAGGATCCAGTGTCGAGATTAGTTTTCATTGTTACCCAACGGTGGGAACCTCTTCCAGCAATATTTGGTAGACTCGTGGGTACGTGTGGAGGCTAACATGCTTTGGTGGGTCCGGCAACACCAACAAAGATTTAGGTACGCGGCACATCGCACAATAAATAGAATCATTGAAAATTATTCTGAGCACAGAGAGAGGGTGGGTCGGGCAGTTGTTTTGCCTTCAGCCTTTAGGGGAGGGCCGAGTTTCATGTAACGTTAATATTATGACGCCATGGCCGTGGTGGTCAGACACGGCTAACCCGAACTGGCCAGAAATTAAGAACAATTTGGAGTATTATCAAAAAGCGGACACTGTTATGCCGAGTATTTAGGATCAAATTATTAGAATTAATTGACGACATGGTACAAAAACAGATTTATGGGGTCGTTAGAAATTACCATTATGTCGTCGAATTTCATAAACGTGGCCTTCCGCACGACCACATAGTCATTACCTTTATACCCGAAAACAATTCGCTTACGATGAACCAGGTCGACGAGGTAATTTTCGACGATAATGCCCAACCTGGTGGCCGCCCATCAGGTCCACCGCCCGTGCGATTCAATGAATCCCGCTGCCATCTGCATGGAAGCCGGCAGAAATTTTTTCCAAGATTACGCAGATCGTACCGTTCTGGGCGCCGGCAGCGACAGCTGTCCTATCTACAGACGACCTAGGGACAATCGTTTCATTCGACTTTCCGATTGTACGATCACCAATACCGAGATCGTGCCGTACAATCCTTTCGCTCTCGCAAAATACCACACTCACATCAACTTCGAGGTGGTGGGGTCCATTCACACCCTAAAATATTTGTATAAGTACGCACTATATGTGAAGAAGGGGAAGGCGGTGAGAGAGGTCGCTTCGAAGTCGACTCGGTAAGGCATTATCTAGATTGTAGGTATGTCAGTTCGATGGAGGCGGCTTGGCGTCTCCTGGAATTTAAATTATTGGATAGGTCGCATGCGGTAATGACTGCCGGTTCATCTACCCGGAGAGAATTTCCTCACGTTCGGAAAGGACGATGACCTGGATGTGTTGGAGGAACGGCTCGATCGCAGGTCGAAGTTGGAATCGTACTTTCTGTAATATATTTAAATCATATTTGTAGATATCTTTGTTGAAAGATAGATAGCAAGTACGGTTTTCTTTTGGTATAGTTTTTATTGTATAAAAAAGACTCCTACCATAGGTAGTGATAGTGTCGTTAAAAAGTTCAGTATATTCCTGTATGTCGACTGTTAAATATATATAGTAAAATAATTAAGTATTTTCTTTTGTCTTCCACTCGAGCAGATATTACAATTTGGCGGCGAGTTAAAAGTGTGTAGTGCTAATAAGTATATCAAAATATACACTTATTAGAATCAAGCATCAAAATATGCACCTAATAGAAAGTTAGGGAATTAAATGAAACTGCAAAAAAAAAAATGTATAAGTTTTACATTGAAGTAGTGAGCTATAGTGATTTCAGTGAAATAAAAATAATTAACAGACAATATGGCAACATCCAATTATATAGGTCACTTAAATAAATTTGACCATGTGACATCCGATTGGAGCATATTTCTAATTCAGCTAAAACAATATTTTAAAATAAATAAAATTGCAGAAGAGATCCAAAAAGACTTATTGCTAAATTCATTGAGTGAACGAACTTATAAGTGAGTCAATTATTTATGTACTCCAAGTTCTCCAGAAAATAAAACATTTGTGGAATTAAAAGTGCTGTTAGACAAACATTTTAGTCCCATAACTTCTTTCCATAATGAACGTATTAAATTTTATAGTGCAAGGCGTACGGAAAATGAATCTGTCATGGACTTTGCTACAAGATTAAAATGTTTGGCGGGAAACGCCAGTTTTGACAACGAAATTTCCACTGTTTTAAGAGATATATTCATTCTGGGAATAGGGAAAGGCTCTATTCAAGATCGTCTAAAAGAGGAAAAATGTAATGTGACTTTCGAAAAAGTACTGGAAATTAGGAAAAGAGCAAGTCCAAAATGATAATGGCTTTTCCAATGTAGCGAAAGTAAAAGCGGAACCAGGTGGCAGCAGCATGCACCATTTCACTTCCGGGAGGAGACGCCAAAGCGTCCAACCGAAAAAAGCAGCGACGATGCAAGAGTGAACCCAGGATCCGGTCCAGGCCCCAGCTATGGTACCAGCCAGCGAGTACCCTGCAAGGTTTGTGGTAGGCGCAACCATGAAACGCATAAGTGCTGTGGTGGCATGGCATGGCATCCAAAATCAAAGAATATCTACAAGTATAATTAGTTTATATTCTGTGGCATCAATATTGCTCGCGCCATCTATTGAACGAGGAAGTGACTAGAACGTAAGGTTGGCAGTAATATCTTAGGAAAAGTAGTTATCTGTAGGAGGTATTAAGTAGGAAATGCGATTGTCAATAGAGGAACAAAGTTGGCGGGGTTTTGGGTGAGTCCATAGATAGTTTGAAAAAAAAAGAAGGGAGGTGAAATAAAAAAGGTAAATGCGTAGTTTTTGAAAAAGCAAATTTGAAAGAAGAAATAAGGAAGAAAAAGTGGGTTTACCGTGAAAATTAACAGGTAATCTGTTCTCTATGAATTATATATATATATATATATATATATATATATTTACTATTGTCTATTTTTTCTATGTAATATTGTGATTATCCCATATTAAAATAATATTTTGTTTCAATGATACGACGCCAAAATTTATATTTGTAAATTTTGCTATTTAAAAGTTTTTACAATAATTAGTTAACACTTTACTTGTCCAATAATAGTTTTAACATTCATTAAATGTAAATTTGTAAAATTGTCGCGACTACCATTAATATTTTAATGTCGAGCCTTGTTATATATAACTGCTTCATAATAGTCCTGTATTTGGAATATAAATAATTAAGATATTTAAGTATAGGTTGCATCTACCAAATGTCATGAGTGTGATAGAGCCTTTGGTGATTGCACTAACATTTTCGCCCGTGAAGGATTGAATCTGTGTAACATGTAGAGGGCCGACTAGGTACGTCCTACTCAGCTGGTTATATGTTAATATGTTTAGATAGTAAGGAAATCTATATCCCCCTTGTAACCTAGTACTAGTATAAGGACAAATGTGGTGCCGCGAGTGGTGCGAGGCAGGTGCATCGTACACCAGTGTCTTTGGTTAGTGTAAAAACAACACGTCCCCTCCTTGCCGCACCTGTTCGGTCTTCAGCGAGAGCGATTCGGGATTCTGCAACGTGACAAGTCAGGCGGGCGAAGGGCTATTAAGAAGAGTTCCGATTAGAATAAGTTGTTAGAAGTTGAAACGGAGAATATCCGAGGTAATCGGATCATCACCGTAATCGGTTTTAATTTGTAGTGGTACGCCGAAAGGTTGTAGTGAAACCTGTTTAAGTTGTTTATTAAGTTATCCCAATTTAGTGTTTATTGGAGTTTGTTTCTCCTAATAGCAGTGTATGTTGAGGAATAAAGAAATATTCCTAGTTAATAGTCGTATGTCTTATTCCCCGCCAAACTTTTCTTTGAACCGAGAACCACACCCTAGAGAAGAGTAAAGTCGGTGTAGTTACAAACATAAAAAAAATAACTAATAAAAAAAATACCAGATCTTTCCGAACCTGCAACTATAGCTGGGATGCCTCCCGTATGGGACCCCAGTACCTTTTCCCCTACTAACCCCTAACTCTTCAGTTTTATTTGAGAAATTATGTATCATTGTTTGAATGCGGTGACATGTAGTAGTGACCAAACTATAAACACTTTTAAGTTTGGTAATTATTATCAAATCTTCTTATGTTGGTTGCATAATATATTTTAGGTAGTCAAGAGTAAAGATCGTGGGTTTCTCTGCCATGCTCCTTTCCCACAGGAGCCCTAGGCGAGCCTGGCACTCTCATTTCCTTACAATTCTAATTTTTTTCTGTCATATCTGTTATTAAAACTGTAAGTACGAATTTAATAAAGTTAGGTGTATTTACAATGTGCCTTTTTTTAAATTAAAAGATCCCCCAAGTATAACGTTAGTAGCCAGTGCTTCCTTTCATTTATTCACATATAGAAAATATATTTATATACAACCTGAGTCCTATTTGAGTTTACAATTTAAAGAATCTGGTAAGTTATACTACAGTGGCATTTTCGTGAGTGTGTGTGTCATAAGTGCGGCATTAAAGGTCACTTAACTCCTGTGTGTAAAAAAGGTAAAGGTTTTAGAAAAACTTCCCAAAGAAACCATTTTGTTGAAACTGTTTCTCAAAATGTAAATAATATTGATAATGCTGAGTCAATTTCCAATATGTTAAATTTAGAATTTTTTTTCCATTTAGACTATAGTAGTAAAATTAATATTGATGAAAATCCCACAAGAATCTTGTTAAAAATCGAAAATAAAAATATTAATTTTGAAATTGATACAGGATTTTCTGCATTCTCTGAAGAATTTTACTTAAATTCTTTTGTATATAAAAAGTTACTTCCGGCAGATCTACAACTAAAAGATTATGTGGGACATTAATTTTTTCCGTTAGGAAAAATTATTTTAAATTTTCAATTTGATAATATTAAAGATAAATTGGAATTATATGTAATAAGGCGTGGAGGTCCACCTTTATTAGGGAGAAATGGTTTGCGAAAATTAAATTTAAGTTTAGTAGCTATCAATTCTATAGATTCGAGCGATAACTTGACAAACCTGTGTAGTAAATATTTTGAAATTTTTAATAATGAATTAGGGTTACTTAAAAATCATACGTTAAATCTAACGATTAAATCGGATGCAACACCAAAATTTTTTAAACATAGACCATTGCCATATGCACTCAAAACCAAAGTTGAAACTGAAATTGATACATTAGTATCATTAGATATCTTGAAACCAGTTGAGTATTCTGATTGGGCTACTCCAATTGTACCAATATTAAAATCAAATGGATCAATTAGAATCTGTGGCGATTTTAGAATTACCTTAAATCTGGTTCTGGATAATATAAGTTATCCTTTACCAACATTAGAGGATCTTTTTGCACAAATACAGGGTGGTGAAATATTTTCAAAAATTGATTTAAGTCAGGCATATCAACAAATTGCAGTAACATTTGAAACTACAAAATTACTAACTATTTCCACTCACAAAGGATTATTTGGTTATACGCGTTTACCATACGGTATAACTAGTGGTCCCAGTATTTCCCACTACAGGGTCCCACCTACAGAATCATATATAAACCCCCACAATTCTACTCGCAGTTAGATCTTCAAGATGCCTTGCAACTGTAAGAACCTCAGAGAACTCATCGTTCGTCATGGCGCCAACAAGAAACTAATGGAGCCGTTTGTCGAGGAGATAAGGAATCTTCCGCTGGGGAATGGACTCGAAGTGGCAACTCCATAGCAAAGGAAGTCCTAGAGAAGATTTCCACTGGAAAATGTTCCCCAGCAGAGAAGACCAAGCAATTGGCATTCTACAGAAAGGTGGTCAATGACCACCGGGGCATCCTTCAATAGAAGCGAAGGAGAAATGCAGACAAAATCCTAATGGATGAAAATAAATAAACTTATAATAATAAACCGATGAATACAAATGTAGAATTATCAAATACTGACGACAACTATATACACACGCAAAAGAAACCAAGAAACAAAGAAAAAGCTTTCGGTTACCACCGAAAGCAGACGAACTACATGCCGCCAAATTTGCAAATTTAAAATAAAGCAACAAATATATTTGTCATCATATTCGAAGGAAAAAGAAAAATAAATAAGAAACCCCGGCTACGCCTGGCCTTACTAGGGCGCAGCCGCGCCGAGAAATCGACGAATTGATCGAATAAACATACAATAAATAATATTATATATACGTATATATATATATATATATATATATATATATATATATATATATATATATATATATGTATATATACGTATATATATATATAGATATAAGAAACTAAGTAAATATTACTACATCAATTCTATTTATGTTGGCATGAATTTTTCGGAACAGTACCTGTTCGATTTTCGTTTATTGTAATTGAACTTGGGGCTACCATTATAATAAACTATTTCATAGGCTCTTTTTAGAGTCACAGATTCTTAAAAAAAAAAAAGGAAATCGTTACTTGCAATGCACAAAAAAGTATAATTTTTTGCATAAAATTAAATAAAGAAAAGATAAAGATATCGAACGTAAAACTGATAATTAAAACAATTGTGAAACAAATTCAGTTATTTTATTTTTCACAGATCGTTATGGCCAGGTGGGGAATCTGTTGATGCAGAACCAACCGGTGAGGAGTGGCCAAGTTAGAACCTGCGCGAGGTGGCAGATTTATTTATTTTATGGTTACCAAAAAGTTCTATAACGGTAAACCCACTTATAGAGATATTTTCTCTTACTTCGTATGATTACGAGATATATTGGAGGAGAAGAGAATAAAAAATTTACCTGTTCCGTAGATAGCGTGCGGACTAGATGGGAAAGACTGGACAGTCGTTCTATTTATGTTGGCATACATTTTTCGGAACAATACCTGTTCGGTTTTCGTTTATTGTAATTGAACTTGGAGTTACCATTATAATAAACTATTTCATAGGCTCTTTTTAGAGCCACAGATTCCTTAAAAAAAAGGAAATCGTTACTTGCAATGTACAAAGAAGTATAATTTTTTGCATAAAATTAAATAAAGAAAAGATAAAGATATCGAACATAAAACTGATAATTAAAACAATTGTGAACCAATTGGGTTATTTTATTTTTCACAGACCGTTATGGCCAGGTGGGGAAGCTGTTGAGGCAGAACCAACCGGTGAGGAGTGGCCAAGTTAGAACCTGCGCGAGGCGGCAGATTTATTTATTATATGGTTACCAAACTGTTCTATAACGGTAAACCCACTTATAGATATTTTCTCTTACCTCGTATGATTACGAGATATATTGGAGGAGAAGAGAATAAAAAATTTACCTGTTCCGAAGATAGCGTGCGGACTAGATGGGAAAGACTGGACAGTCGTTCTATTTATATTGGCATACATTTTTCGGAACAGTACCTGTTCGGTTTTCGTTTATTGTAATTGAACGTGGAGGTACCAGTAGTATAGCTGGCGGGGTTCTGTGACACTTCGATGGCATGTCCATCCGAAGGTGTCCAAAGATCGAGGGGGTTCTCTCAAGGTCGCCGAAGAGTTCTTGGAATGGATCTGAAGAAGTGGTCGTCAATGACCAGAGGGTGTAGTTCTGTTTTCTGCCGCGCGCCAGATATAGACGTCGCTGTATGCGATATCTAGATGAAGAGATAAGCGGTGATCTTTTTGGTGACATTTTTTTTACCTTTGAAGAAGTGGTTGACAATGACCAGAAGGTTCGCTGTACGAAGAGCGGATTTTTACCTTTGCTTACCTGTTAGCCTGTTGGTGACACATGGTTACCTTTGGTTACCTGTTAGTTTAGCCTGAAGGTGTCTGTACCTGTTGGTGACACACACATGATGGAAAAAATGATGCATTTTTGTGGTATTTTCAAGTAATGTAAATCTTCCATCTTAGTGTGTATATTTTTAATCAGCATGATAACCTTTGCTCTTGTTATCTTGTTATTCTCGGTTTTAATGACGTAATTGATTTTTATAAAGATGTATGTGTGTGTAACTTCTCTAATTAAGCGTTGTAAACATTAGCAGATAATTATTGATCTCTGACCTTGTTATTTTATTAGGTTTTAACGGTGTAATTGATTTAAATAAGATTTAACTTCTTTCGTTGTAAAAAACAGGTTCAGATTATTTAAATTATAAAATGTTAAAGATTTAAGATCTGCTATTGAGTATGGAAAGATTCTATAATTTAACTTTGAATCGATTGTATATGGAGGGGTTTTTCATTGAAATTTAATATCATGATCGTTTCACAAGAGGATATTATGTAGAAATTAGTTTAGATGAAATAAAATGTTATATACTTATTTTATTGTTAAAATAAAAAAAGATGTAGAAATTTATTTTTAAGTTTTATTAACGTGTAGTATAGATTAGTGTTCAAGCAGATATCTAAAAAACAGTTCTGTTTTTAAAGAGGATACCTGTTAGTTTAGATGAATTCAAATAAAATATAATACATTTTTTAAATAGCTTTATTATTTAATATTTTCCATTTATACCATATATTTAATAAAATAACATTTTCATAAGCACAAGTTAGATCGTTAAAAGAATGATTTTTACAATGATAAGTTTTAATATTACAATTACAAGGTAAAGGATTATAAACTTGTTTTCTTAACGTTTTTAAATTTGGACAACCAAGTTCATCCGTATTAATTATTTTGTTGGAAATAAATTTACTTAATACAGTTTTTTTGTTCAGTCCTTTAACTATAACATCTTTATCACTTACTATATTTTTTACAAAATCACTAATATCTTCCAAGTGTAGAATAGAGTCGAACTGTTGAAATTCATCGCACCAACTTAGTCCATGTATATTTCTTGTAGTCCAAGTAACATGATTTTGAAAATCTTGATCGAAAGAGGAAATGCATGGTAGTCGTATTGTTTTATGAACCATGCAACCATTTGTCATGTTTAAAATAGCTATTTCTCTAATATAAAAATCACTGTTTTTATATTGGAATCCTTGAAAGTCAACAACAAACATTTTTGTTCTTTTCGATTCTGGCAACACTACACAGCACTTTCTGAGAAGTATATGTTGGATTGGATGTACCATTCAGAATTTATACTGTAGATAATAAAAAAGCACTTGACGTCAATATAATAATTAATCAATATGCATGATAACCTTTTGCCCTTGTTATTTTGTTCCATGTTCGCAAATGTTGTTTCCATATTAATTTAAATGTGATAATAAAAAAAATATACACGTCATGCTGTTTATTGCACTTCAATATGAATGATAACCTTTTACTCTTGTTATTTTGTTATTCTCGGTTTTAATGGTGTAATTGATTTTTATAAAATAAGATATATGTAACATTTAAAAATTTAGGATCTCAAATAATAAACAATGAGGTATTTAGAACAAGTTGTTTTACTTAATTTACTGTTGTACTATACAATATATATTTAATTCTCATCCTTACAAAACATTCTTAAATAGCTATAAATCTTCTTTCTTATTTTTTCATCGAGAAATGCTTTGGAAGTACATTCACATGTATCTGGTCCACTTATTGGTATATCACATGACCAGGGGCAGCTAACATAATGATTCCCATATATAGAATTTCTCATTTTAACATGAGCAAATTTTTCTACTTGGGTTTGATAATGAAGAAGCTCTAAATAGTCTTCCCTCAGTATTATCTGACCATATTTTTTTAAAAATTCTTTAACATCCATTGCAGAACAAGCGAATTATTATAATGATCAACTTATTCGTATTGCAATTGATATATATGAGGTGTAAAAGAAAACAAAAAACATTGATTTCATAAAAATATATTACATATTAGTGTTTCTTTAATTATAATAGGTCACTTTTATTCAATTTACATGTATGATTTGAACATAATTCAGTTTCTTTTTATTATTTTACAATATTCCTAATATATTTCTATACATATATGAAACATATCTTTTCTCTACTTGAAAGCTCTATAAAGTTTTGTGTGAAATCTTGGAGACTAAATTGTAAATCATGAAAAGTAATGGATGTACTATTTTGTAGTAACGAATCTAAATTATATCTTCCACAGTACATCTTAGTGTTTCTTCTTGGCACTATGGGATAATAATACACATCATGTCCCACTATAAAACCAATCACTTGATCGTTTAAATTTTTCACTGTAGTATTAACAGCAAATTCTTTCCATACATTTTCTGAAGTAGCAGGGAAATAAACTGCGGGGTACTCTTGCAAGACCAGATTCTCTTCAGATTTTTCAAACAAATAAAAAATTCCATTTTCTATTGGAATAGTATAATTTTCAACTTTTATAGCATTTCGTAAATAAGTGGGGACATTGATGGTTAAATTTATTTCAATGGGAAAATTGTAATTCCCTATATCTATATCATCTCGTATATACAATGTTCTGGAGACACTGCAACTTACTACGCATAAAAGTGAAGTGAGTAGTAAAAACATGTTTATAGTTGTTTTTTTGTTGTTTACCAAGCTAATGTTTGTCTGTATATGAATATCTCAAGGAAGCAACACTTTTTTTATATATTTTCAAGTATCCCCCCCCCTCCTATTTTTTATTTATAGGAAAAAATTGTCAACATCAGGTCTCGATCCTGGAACCACAAGCATGCAAAGCAAGTGCTCTACCAATTGCCTTATATTCTCTAAGTATTAGGTGATAATAGTTTTCAAATAAAATATAATACATTTTTTAAATAGCTTTATTAATTAATATTTTTCCATTTATACCATATATTTAATAAAATAACATTTTCATAAGCACAAGTTAGATCGTTAAAAGAATGATTTTTACAATGATAAGTTTTAATATTACAATTACAAGGTAAAGGATTATAAACTTGTTTTCTTAACGTTTTTAAATTTGGACAACCAAGTTCATCCGTATTAATTATTTTGTTGGAAATAAATTTACTTAATACAGTTTTTTTGTTCAGTCCTTTAACTATAACATCTTTATCACTTACTATACTTTTTACAAAATCACTAATATCTTCCAAGTGTAGAACAGAGTCGAACTGTTGAAATTCATCGCCCCAACTTAGTCCATGTATATTTCTTGTAGTCCAAGGAACATGATTTTGAAAATCTTGATTGAAAAAGGAAATACATGGTAGTCGTATTGTTTTATGAACCATGCAACCATTTGTCATGTTTAAAATAGCTATTTCTCTAATATAAAAATCACTGTTTTTATATTGAAATCCTTGAAAGTCAACAACAAACATTTTTTGTTCTTTTAAACGATTCTGACAACACTACCTAGAGGATTGTACTTCACCAAACGATCATGTAGTATTAAACAGTATGCGGATGTGTTGGCTGGTATATTCTTGTTGGTTTCAAATACAATTCTTATATCGACTGCACCCCCCTTTATTACATCATCATCATTTTGATGACTGCAATCGATAACAACGAGTGGAGCCAGCTGTAGATATGTATCTGGTGATAAACAAGGTTCGCTTTGATTTTTATAATAATATGAATGCTGGAACTGCGTGTACATTTCATATAAAATAGCCCACTGTTTGTTATCAAAATTGGTATTTAAGTTGTCATAGGGATAAACTTCAGAATTTAAGTAAACTGAAATATTCGTTAAGTTACAGTGATCAAACTGGCTCATAAATCTTCCTGGTGTATTTTTTCTATTAGTTTGAAATCCAAAGATAATGTATCGAGGTTTCTCCAATTGAGCGCTGGTTTTTACTGGCCATGAATGTGTCATTGTTTCTTGCAGTAGAGGATACTCTTGTAACTCCCAACGTCTAAAAGGTATATCAAGATCTATACCGGCTTCAAAGTATTTTAGTAATCGTAATTTTTCCATATCAGACACAGATACATGTGGAACTTTCCATAATATTTTTTGTAATACTATTTTAGGGGTTTCATCTACCTTGTTTGTATGAATAGCATTCACATCAGAGGTACTCCTTATTAATATCAATTCCTGCCGTGTATTAATTATAATTTTATTGAAATCTTCAGCAAACCCAAAAATCATTCTTAAAGGTAAGCATACAGAAAAATTTCCATTTGCATCTACTATTTTCGGATTCTGTAGGTGATCCCATCCTGAATTATTAAGTTTTGAAGTTTCATTTGCGGTAAAGGAAACATATCCCTTCATTAATGTAGTTATACCTGGATTTCGAACACGATCTATGACAACGCCTCCTAATTCATATCGAATTTCATCAAACAGGAAGGGGATTCCACAGTTAATGAAACTTAAAGTTGGACTGGGTGCTCCGGTTTGATCCAACAGTTTTCCTTCAATGTATAGAAAACTTTGTGATGGTAAAGTGTAAATATCCTGAGTCTGGATGGGTATTCGTATTTCGTCATTGTTATTGTAACTTGTTGATGCATAGGGTTGATGGGTATGATATTCTAATTTGCTAATGGAGTTATCTACTTTGACATGCTCTTGAATATTTAAAATATTAAAACTCATATTGTTCTTCGTTTTTATATTGGCAGTTGCACTTTAAAAATACGATAAACTTTTTTATATTTAAACTTATCCTTAACTTAAAATTGTACCAAAAAGATTTTCTAAATAATTTACTAATGTTTTCTTAAAGTAAATCCTAATAATCGTAAAAATTTTTTGTTCTGAGGTATTAATCGTTTCACTTGTCGTTTCATACTAATTGGTTTTCTTCCTGCATTTGTTATTATTGTATTTGGAGGCATGAAAACAGGTGGAAATGCATCATCCATATATCTAAATACCATCTTAAATTTGTTACACAACTTCTTTCAAATGCAATCTTACCGTGATCAACTCTTCTTTAAAATTGATTAGATTACCATCTTGATCAGAGATTTTAAGTACTATTTCATCAATGTATTGCGTGTTAATTGGTAAGTAAATAACATTTGAAGGATTTTCAATAATTTTGTAACCTGGTGCAACATTAGGATAAAACATGTGTAAGATGTGTACGGCGTTTTCATTGTTGAATGAATTTGTCACTAAATTACACTCAACACAAATTGAATTCACCTTAAAAATGTCTATGGGAAAATCTGATGTATGTTTCATATCTGCAACAAGTACACGAGGTTTAAACCCTAATAACTTCCCTATGCTGTTTCCTTTGGTAAAATCAATAGTTTTATTACATTTTATTTCACACTTTAATGTATTTCTGTTGGCTGTCAAAGTCAAAACTGTAGCTTCTTCCTCTTCCTTATCTGATATGTGATTAATTATGTATTTTTCCAGATCCCTTACTTCATAGGACCCCTCAGGTATTACAATTTCCTTATCATCATCATAATAGAATATATTATTAGAATTATCCACATTTGGAATAGAATTGTAACTGACAAAATCGATAAGACCCAAAACATAATTACTTTTATTTAAAACTATAGGAGGATAAATTCTTGAGGAAAGTGTTGAGGTCCTACTCGATATGGTAAACGTATATGACATGTTGACTTGTTAAAGATTATAATCAAATTAGTACATATTTTTAATGTTCAGTTATTTATTGAATAAAAATAATAAACATAAATGTCCACAATTATAGCTATTATAGGTTTGATATATCTTATGATTATATAATACATGACATTGACCATTTGAATTAAAATATTTTATTGTTTCTGTAGGAGGGCGAAGATTTCCAAAACTATCGAAATAAATTATGCGATCTTTATATTTTTTATAAGCAGTCCAATGTGTTCCAGGGCCGTCACTATCATCCAAGTTGATTACTCCGCTTTCATATACATGTATTTTTCGAGGTAATTTATTTCTCATAAATACACCTCTGAAATGGGGAATTTTCAATGATTTAGCAATTTGATCAATATCGATATTTGTTAAAGGTCGACGAGGAAGTGTTAGTGGAAGCTGTTTGAAATTTGATGAGGTGGGCCTAAAAAAAGCCCCAAACTACTTTTATAAGGTTTCAAGTAGACACCTTTACCCATAGCTATAGCTTCCATTCTTTTATTATGCCGTTGAGATTCATCTAATTGTTGTTTGGCTTCCCTAGCATCATTTACAGCCTTTGCAATACCAGCAGCACCTCCACTTAAAGCACCTAAGGCGCTAAGTCCAGCAAATATCGGTATTAAGGGTAATATCCCCCCTCTTTTCGGTATGTTTACAATACGAGGAGAAGGTCTGATCTTTTTCTTAATCTTTTTTGATGTCTTCATAGCCACTAAAATTGCACCAGCCATAGTTTTAGGTTTATGACGGTCTATACTTTTTCCAATTTGTTTAATTGCATCTTTTAAAGCTACACTTTTGAAATTTCTTTTTCCCTTTTTTCTTCTGTTGCATTGTGTTTTCCTTCTGGTTCTACACATTTTTCTTTTAGATATTTACTGTTCAACGTCTTTTTAAAACTGAAGTTATTACTGGTAAATATTACTATTTAAATAATTTTAGGTTTTTTGATGACTGGTTCCAGCTGCAAGTTATCTTTACCGTTGATATATTTACGTTTTCGAACCATCGGTAGACTCTCATAATGATTTAACTTTGGTATTTTTTCCTTAAAATTATCTTCACCATCATAATTACTTTTACGTTTTCGGTGCAGCGGTAGAGTCTCATAATGATTTAACTTTGATATTTTTTCCTTAAAATTATCTTCACCATCGTAATTACTTTTACGTTTTCGATGCAGCGGTAGAAGTTCATAATGATTTAATTTTGACCTTTTTTCAACAGGGTTCTCATCATCTATATCACCTTTAATATTATTTAATTTTCTCTTTCTAAAAGGTTTAATATTCAACAGCTTACGTACTTTGTTTAAAGGACTATCATCACCTTCTTCTTCAATATTTAATTTTCTCTTTTTTCCCTTCATCGTAGTAGTCGTCATTATTTTCTTTTTATTCAACTTTTTCTTTCTCACTACATTAATATTTCGTTTTCTTCTGATATTTGTTATACGTGCTTTTTTAAAAGGACTATAATTTTCAACATCTACTTTTCTTTTTCTAGAAATTTTAATGTTGTTGTTGTTGTTGTTGTTGTTGTTGTTGCTGCTGTTGTTGCTGCTGGTGCTTCTGTTATCGTTATTATCATTATGTTTGTAATTAGATTCTATCTTGCTATATAACAATGAAGGCTGCTGTGTATTAAAATGTGAAAATGTATCCAAATTTGCAATTCTACTACTACTACTACTACTATTGGTTAAATATTTATCTCTTTTTATTCTTTTTGTTTTACTTGGTTTTCGTTTTGTTTGTTGAAATTGTTGTAGACACTCGTTAATATTTTCTAAAGATTTTTCAGTCGATTTCTTAACTTTTTCCATTGATCTTACACAATTATTCATAATGTTTGAGTTTTCTATATTATCATATCCCATACCAAGTTTTACTTTAGCTTTCATAGCCCCCGCAACTCCTAGTGCTGCCAATTTCTCCTTCCAAGATGCATCTTTTGCTTTAAATCTAGTCAAAGCATTTTGCGCCAAAATTTTATCAGCAGCATGACGACTTTTAAGATCTGCATTTTTGGAATAGCTTACATCATGTTCCTTGCATGCGTCATCTAATGGGTTTATGCCCTTATCACCTCGTGCTAACCTCTTCTCCAATTTTGTACCCGGACCACAAAAGTTGTATGATGGAATATGAAGCTCAAAGGGTAATTTATTTATTGCTGAATTTATGAGACCTCGTCCAGATTTAATATTCTCCAGATAGTATTTCATTTCAAGGTTATACATTGACTGAATATAAATAGTTTGTAACACTAATTTTATATTTATTTTTCAAATGATAGTTGTTGTGATAGTAATATGAAATAAAAAAACTATGAGGGGTGAAAAAAAGACAAAAATGAAGTGAAGATAAACAGACAAAAAGTTAAGCTTCAAGTTGACAACCATGATTTACTGTTTCGAAAAAAACCACAAACGAAACATAGCGTTTTATTACCTAACACAGTAAGATGCATAATTACTGGCCCATCAAATTGTGGTAAAACCAATGTAATAATCACCTTATTAGAACATGAGAATGGATTGAAATTTGAAAACGTATATGTCTATTCAAAATCTTTGAATCAAGATAAATATGTGTACCTAAGAGATATATTATTAGGTCCTATAAAAGGTATACGTTGTTTTCATTTTGATAATAGTGAAGACATATTAGAACCATCAAAGGCTAATCAAAACTCTGTATTTATATTTGATGATGTTGCCTGTTCCAAACAAAATATAATTAGAGAATATTTCTGTATGGGAAGACATAATTCAATCGATTGTTTTTATTTACATCAATCGTATGCAAAAATTTCAAAACATTTGATAAGGGACAATTCGAATGCGCTAATTGTTTTCAAAGTAGATGATTTAAATTTAAAACATATTTATATGGATCATGTGAGTTCAGATATGAGTTTTCCAAAATTTAAATATATTTGTTCACTATGCTGGAAACATCCCTATGGATTTTTGACTATTTTCAAAGATTTTGATGTTAACAAAGGAGGATATAGGATTGGATTTCATGACTTTATAAGTCCTGATACTATTTCTGATAAAATGATAAATTCTGTAGAAAATAAATCAGTTTATCTAGAACAGGTCTGTTAAAAACCACCTGCTAAAACCTGTTCAAAACCTGTTCAAAACCTGTTAAAACCTGTTCAAGAAACTAAAGTGTTATGGATAAAAATTAAAAAGAACTTATAGCTAAACGTGATATTATCAAAACAAAAGCTAGAATTATTAAATAAAATGATAAATTCTGTAGAAAATAAATCAGTTTATGATAAAATCTAGAACAGGTCTGTTAAAAACCACCTGCTAAAATCTTTTCAAAACCTGTTAAACCTGTTCAAGAAACTAAAGTGTTATGGATAAAAAATTAAAAAAAGAACTTATAGCTAAACGTAATATTATCAAACAAAAGCTAGAATTATTAAAATTAAATGAACTTCAACAAAACAGTGTATTTTCCCCTATAACAAATCATCTACGAAATATTGAAAATAAACTAGAAACAAAAAATTATCACCATTATTTAACAAAAGTAAAAGATGATGATGATGATGATCAACAGGAGAAGCAAGAAAGGAGAGAGAAAAAAATGTCTAAAACGGAAAAAATAAAAGATGAATATAAAATGGATTATGATATACTACCTAGTACATCTACACCAAAAACCTCTACATTTAAAAGAAATGTGTCAAATTTATCACGAGGTAATTTGAAACGAAAACTGGTAGAACATATTGATTCTGATGAGGATGATGAACCTTTAATAAATAGACAAGAACAAATGTTTCAAGAATCATTTACAGATTATTTAAATCAATATGACGAATTACCTAGAAAATACGTACGTGAGATGATTGCTACTAATGACAATGGTGATTTCGATCATAAATATGGTATTAGACATAATCCAACGTTAGAAAAATTTTATATAGGTGATTCAGAATTAAAAATAGATGGCTCAGATATTATAGTGAAAAATAGAAAATATAAAGGTACTGAAGGTTTATATGAATTACTCTTTAAAAAACTTCCAAAAGATTTCTCTGATAATGATGCAAAAATGTATAAAGACATTATTCTCGAAACAAATGCTCACAGACGCCACTACCAGTCTTCGAAACAAATCGATGGTAGCAAGTTAGCGAAATATAAAAAAATTATAGCTCCTATGGTGGCCACCACCTCCGGTTATGGAATGTTAATGGAATCAACAGAAAATAAAATAGACTATGTACACTGGGATGATCCCAACGAATTAGTGGAGAGATTACGTTTATTGCTTGCCTCCCAAGAGGCTGGACATACTGGACATATAAATGAAATTAATTCTATAATAGAAGAACTACGTGAAGCAAATATTATTGAATAAATTATCTATTATGCCATCTAAAACTAAATTTGCAACTGATATTAAAAGACAATTTGTTGAGGAATTACACAAACCTGCTAGAATTAACTTTAAACGGCGAAGGGTTATACTAAAATCTTTAAATGATTTGTTTCAAGCCGACCTTGTGGAAATGCAACAATTTTCCAAAGAAAATAAAGGATATAGATATATATTAGTTGTAATTAATTGTTTTTCAAAGTTTGTTTGGGCTTTTCCCCTAAAAACAAAAACTGGACAAGAAGTAAGTAAGACAATGGAGAACGTTTTAAGGACTGAAAAAATGAAAAATCTGCAAACTGATAACGGGACTGAATATTACAATAAATACTTTAAGGAACTAATGAAAAAGTATAATATAAACCATTATAGTGTATTTAGTGAAAAAAAGGCGTCAATTGTGGAAAGAGTTAACCGAACGTTAAAAAATATGATGTGGAAGGAATTTAATATCAACGGACATTATAGGTGGATAGAATTGTTACCTAAAGTAGTTGAAGAATATAATAATACAAAGCATCATACAATTAAGATGAAACCAATAAATGTGTCGGAAAAGAATGAGAAAAGACTTTTAAAGACAGTATACAATCATATAAAAATTTCACCTAAAAACGTAAAATTTCAAGTTGGAGACCATGTTCGAATATCCAAAGTAAGAGGGGTATTTGATAAAAAATATCTGGCTAATTGGACAACTGAAATTTTTATTATTAAAAAAGTTAAACTAACTAATCCTGTGACATATCTATTACAAGACACCAATAAACAAGATATTCAGGGTGGTTTCTATCAAGAACAATTACAAAAAGTAAAATATTCGGAGGTCTACTTGGTTGAAAAAATTTTAAAACGTAGAAAAGATAAAGTCTTTGTTAAATGGTTGGGCTTCAGCAACAAGCACAATAGTTGGATTTCTAGTAATAATGTAGCATAAAAGAAAAGGAATAGTATATTAACAGCTCAGTAGCTGCAAGATGCCCGTTCCAGCAAAATATAAATGTACAAAATGTCAAGGAGAAACCCTTTTACCAAATACAAAATGTTTTGCATGTTATGCTGCAGAGATTTTCAAAGACAAGGATAAAGCAAAACATATACCTAGTGTTTATTTTAAGAAATGAAATATTAATTATTGTTCACTATAAAAATGTTAAGATAATTTATATAACAAAAATAAATATTTTAATAAAATGAAACCAAGTACGTATTTTTTATAGTTTTATTTGTAACGTAGAAAAGATAAAGTCTTTGTTAAATGGTTGGGTTTCAGCAACAAGCATAATAGTTGGATTTCTAGTAATAATGTAGCATAAAAGAAAAGGAATAGTATATTAACAGCTCAGTAGCTGCAAGATGCCCGTTCCAGCAAAATATAAATGTACAAAATGTCAAGGAGAAACCCTTTTACCAAATTCAAAATGTTTAGCATGTTTATCTGCAGAGTATTTCAAAGACAAGGATAAAGCAAAACATATACCTAGTGTTTATTTTAAGAAATGAAATATTAATTATTGTTCACTATAAAAATGTTAAGATAATTTATATAACAAAAATAAATATTTTAATAAAATGAAACCAAGTACGTATTTTTTATAGTTTTATTTGTAACAGATAGCGATCAGGCAATGAGTAGTGAATAATAAGAAACAACTTTTAATAACATAGTTTCAGAGTTAGATGCACTTGTTACGTTTTAGTACATGAATTTGCATACATATTGATTAATCAACATATTGACTCAAATGCATATTGATGTAAATAGTTCTTTGTAATGAAATAAACTCATGTTTTAAAACGTGATACACATTTATTGGTGCATGTTATTGAATTATCACAGTGCATTAATATTTAAACAACTTTATTGCATCATCCAATATTCAAATCTGCACAAACAACTATGATAAGAGCTTGCACACTTCGACTAGGAAAATGGGTGCACGTTGCATCATTTGTTGATCATTAACAAATAATAAATTTTATTTACGTCAAACATGAGAGTGAATAATAAAAATAATTTATGTATAAATGCAAACAAATTTTCAATTCCACTGATTACTCTTAACTTGTCTGTTGAGCTGTTACCATGTATTACGTTATTACTTATATTCCAAGTGATTCGTATTATGCAAATGATGTGATGGAATCAATAAGGAGTTGTTTTAAGTGTGTTTCTATTTTTAAGACTGGTTTTCTGGATACTGATATACGTATTGCACATATATTAATTAAAAGTTATAGTTCTTTTGAGTTAATAAAAGAGATACTGGAAGGATTTGATGATACTGGAAGGTGGAAATTTGATTTATTGTCAGATGTAAGTGTTATGCCACTGTTTATTTTTCTTTTTATATTTATTTTACTTTTCTATGCAAAGTTACCCTATGGTTCTACGCGTAGATTTTGATAGTTATTATTATTAAATTTATTTATACAAAATGTCGTTATAATCATCTGTAAAAAACACTATCATTTTTTTTTATTTTGTAGTGATGAACATGGAACAAAATAACAAGGGCAAAAGGTTATCATGCATATTGAATAATTATTTTATTGACGTCAAGTGCTACAAATGGTTGCATGGTTCATAAAACAATACGACTACCATGCATTTCCTCTTTCGATCAAGATTTTCAAAATCATGTTACTTGGACTACAAGAAATATACATGGACTAAGTTGGTGCGATGAATTTCAACAGTTCGACTCTATTCTACACTTGGAAGATATTAGTGATTTTGTAAAAAATATAGTAAGTGATAAAGATGTTATAGTTAAAGGACTGAACAAAAAAACTGTATTAAGTAAATTTATTTCCAACAAAATAATTAATACGGATGAACTTGGTTGTCCAAATTTAAAAACGTTAAGAAAACAAGTTTATAATCCTTTACCTTGTAATTGTAATATTAAAACTTATCATTGTAAAAATCATTCTTTTAACGATCTAACTTGTGCTTATGAAAATGTTATTTTATTAAATATATGGTATAAATGGAAAATATTAAATAATAAAGCTATTTAAAAAATGTATTATATTTTATTTGAATTCATCTAAACTAACAGGTATCCTCTTTAAAAACAGAACTGTTTTTTAGATATCTGCTTGAACACTAATCTATACTACACGTTAATAAAACTTAAAAATAAATTTCTACATCTTTTTTTATTTTAACAATAAAATAAGTATATAACATTTTATTTCATCTAAACTAATTTCTACATAATATCCTCTTGTGAAACGATCATGATATTAAATTTCAATGAAAAACCCCTCCATATACAATCGATTCAAAGTTAAATTATAGAATCTTTCCATACTCAATAGCAGATCTTAAATCTTTAACATTTTATAATTTAAATAATCTGAACCTGTTTTTTACAACGAAAGAAGTTAAATCTTATTTAAATCAATTACACCGTTAAAACCTAATAAAATAACAAGGTCAGAGATCAATAATTATCTGCTAATGTTTACAACGCTTAATTAGAGAAGTTACACACACATACATCTTTATAAAAATCAATTACGTCATTAAAACCGAGAATAACAAGATAACAAGAGCAAAGGTTATCATGCTGATTAAAAATATACACACTAAGATGGAAGATTTACATTACTTGAAAATACCACAAAAATGCATCATTTTTTCCATCATGTGTGTGTCACCAACAGGTACAGACACCTTCAGGCTAAACTAACAGGTAACCAAAGGTAACCATGTGTCACCAACAGGCTAACAGGTAAGCAAAGGTAAAAATCCGCTCTTCGTACAGCGAACCTTCTGGTCATTGTCAACCACTTCTTCAAAGGTAAAAAAAATGTCACCAAAAAGACCACCGCTTATCTCTTCATCTAGATATCGCGTACAGCGACGTCTATATCTGGCGCGCGGCAGAAAACAGAACTACACCCTCTGGTCATTGACGACCACTTCTTCAGATCCATTCCAAGAACTCTTCGGCGACCTTGAGAGAACCCCCTCGATCTTTGGACACCTTCGGATGGACATGCCATCGAAGTGTCACAGAACCCCGCCAGCTATACTACTGGTACCATTATAATAAACTATTTCATAGGCTCTTTTTAGAGCCACAGATTCCTTAAAAAAAAGAAAATCGTTACTTACAATGCAAAAAATTCTCGTCCGAGGAATTGCTGCGGCCTGTGTTGTCTCATAATTACTTTTTGGATGTAGAGGAAGTCCTGGAGAGGAGGAGCGATTTTTTGGAGAATAGGGTCTCTCCCCAAACGTTAGAACAATTGGAGCGGTGCTTACGCCAGCACAATAGGTATATCAGGGTGTTCCAGACCGTCGGAGAGGTCTTGCGTGAGGAGGCCGATCGGAGGGGCGAAAGGCCAGTTAGAGATGTTACCATTGCATTTCCCAGAATGGGCAACATGAACACGCTAAGAAGAGAGTTCAGTTTGTTCAAAAATAGAAGTGAGATAGCCGGCGTCTTCTTTGGCATGGAACCGCCTTTCGACGTCGATCTTAAGTTGTATCCATACGTACGGTAGGGGAAGATGGGGCCAATGTCAAAAGGCGGCACGAACTTAAAAATTTAAATCCGATGTGTGACCCCATGGTATACCCACTGTTGTTTCCCATGGTCGAGGACGGCTATTTCATGCATCTTAGGTATAACGGTCATCAGATTACCATGAGAGAATTTTATAGGTTCAGGATCCAGAGTCGGGATATCTTTTCATTGTTGCACAACGGTGGGAAACTCTTCCAGCAATATTTGGTAGACGCGTGGGTACGTGTGGAGGCCAACATGCTTTGGTGTGTCCGGCAACACCAACAAAGATTTAGGTACGCGTCACATCGCACAATAAATAGAATTATTGAAAATTATCCTGAACACAGAGAAAGGGTGTGTCGCGCAGTTGTTTTGCCTTCAGCCTTTAGGGGAGGGCCGCGATTCATGCAGCGTCAATATTATGACGCCATGGCCGTGGTGGCCAGACACGGCAAACCCGATCTTTTTATAACTTTTACGTGCAACCCGAACTGGCCGGAAATTAGAAATAATTTGGAATATTGTCAAAAAGCGGAAAACAGGCCGGACCTGTTATGCCGAGTTTTCAGGGTCAAATTATTAGAATTTATCGATGACATGGTACAAAAACAGATTTATGGGATAGTTAGAAATTACCACTATGTCATTGAGTTTCAGAAACGCGACCTTCCGCACGCCCACATCGTCGTCACCTTCATACCCGAAGACAATCTGCTTACGGTGGAGCAGGTCGACGAAATAATTTCGGCCGTAATTCCCGACGATAATGCCCAACCTTGGCTGTACGGGCTGGTGGCCGCCCATCAGGTCCACCGTCCGTGCGGTTCAATGAATCCCGCTGCCGTTTGCATGGAAAACGGCAAGTGTAAGAAGTTCTTTCCTAAAGAGTACGTAGATTGTATCGTCCTGGGCGCCGGCAGCGACAGCCGTCCTATCTACATTCGACCTAGGGATAATCGTTTTATTCGACTTTCCGATTGTACGATCACTAACACCAGGATCGTGCCGTACAATCCTTTCGCCCTCGCAAAATACCACGCTCACATCAACTTCGAGGTGGTGGGGTCTATTCACACCCTAAAATATTTGTATAAGTATGTGACGAAGGGGCCCGATTGCATCACTATATGTGAAGATGGGGAAGGCGGTGAGAGAGGTCGCTTCGAAGTGGACGAGGTGAGGCATTATCTGGATTGTAGGTATGTCAGTTCGATGGAGGCGGCTTGGCGTCTCTTGGAATTCAAGTTGTTGGATAGGTCGCACGCGGTAATGACTCTGCCGGTTCATCTGCCCGGAGAGAATTTCCTCACGTTCGGAGAGGACGACGACCTGGAAGCGTTGGAGGAACGGCTCGATCGCAGGTCGAAGTTGGAATCGTACTTTCATCTGAACGAAACCAACCCGGGGGCTCGACGATATCGTTACGGACAGATTCCGGAACATTTCGTGTGGGAACAACGTGATTGTTCGTGGCGGCCGCGTCGTCAGGTGGCAAAGATGATCGGCTGCGTGATGAACGTCACGCCCGCACGCGGCGAAATGGAGTTATTCTATCTGAGAATGTTGTTGTGTCACGTCGCTGGGGCCACATCTTTCCAGGATCTCAGGACCGTTGACGGTGTCGAGAGGGACACATTCGAGGAGGCGTGCATTGCTCTGAATCTTCTGAGCCGCGTCGACGAGTACGATCTTTGTCTACAGGAGGCGGCGCTGCTGAGGCACCCGCATCAACTGGGCCGTCTCTTCGGACTGATCGTTTGTATATTGTTACGATGAGACTATGGGGCAAGTTCCTTTATTGTGACGCAAATATAGGAACAGTATGATCGAGGATTTTGTCAGGAGGGGTTTGAGTCGGCGAGAGGCGATCGTCAGGTGCGTGAGTCATATAAGGGAGGTGCTTAGGAGGAGTACATCAGACTTGACTTGCGCGGCCGTGGGCATCGTCGTTCCCGACCAGGTCAGTGATGACGACGACGAAAATAACGACGATAGGGGACGGATGGGAGCTCGCGATGGTGCCGTCGTAGATAATGTCGAAGGGGAAAGAAACATTTATCGTCGATCCTAATCGGAAACAAAAGCAAAGAAACAAATGGACAAGTAGTAAATTGGATGTTGATTAAATGTCTTAAATACGTTAAAGAAATACTTGGAATAATTTACTTTAAATACGATCATTAAGCAGAGTACAGAAAAATAAATTTATATGGCAAGGGAAGACCGCCAACTGTGCCAAAGGAACTTAAAACTATACACGAAAATGTTACCAATTAGTTTAAAAAAAAAACAGGACCTCCTTACTTATGCAAATCTTCAGGCAGTAAACCCCCAGTTATACCAGAAGAATTCCATGGCCGGTATAAGTCACTTCCTACTTCTACTACTGTGAAGGATTTGACCGTAGAGCCCTCAGTTGAAGATAGTAATACAGAAGAATCTTATTGTGAGATAACAAAAACGTCATCTCCATTTCGTAAATGCGACAATTCTGATTCTGATGATTCGGATAGCCAACCATTATCCCAGTATATTTCTACAGTCATAAATTTTGACAGGATAAATACACTAAGTCCATTTTTCATGTTCTTATGTACATGTATGTACAATGTATATGTACAATGTTCTTTATTTTAATTAAATAAATTTTTATTCTTCATAAAATTCTGTTTTTCATTAAGTTACAACTTTTGCAATACCTCAAGTAATTACAATACATTTATCAGAATTTTATTATGTACCAATTGGATTTTACCTTTACTCAGAAACTTTAAAATCTGTTTTTCCTAAAATGCATGCTTTGGGACTTGTGGATTTTCGCTGTACCCCCACGAAATGTGGTCCGAGAGATAGGGCGTTTTGTAGTATTTTTGTATGAAGAACAATTACACCCTGGTGAAATTGTTGCATTTGATGACGATAACATTACCATTAACTCGATGCAAAAGTCCCTCAAGATGTGGAAATGGCCCTCAAAACGAGATCAGCTAACTTACTCATGGTCCGATGTCTTGGGTTCCATTAACCCCCCAAAACAGGTTTCTAAGAGGAGTGCATTCCCTGTCCCGGAATTAACGCTTTTTGATTAATGTATTTTAAGTTTTTTTATGAATAATACATATGCTTTCGTTATGTAATAAATTATGAATGTGAAATACTTTTTTTTGATCAGTTTTTTCCACAAATGTGATTATTGGAGAAGAGTTAATAATATATCCAAGTAACTTTGCTCCACTTTTAAACAAAAAAAATGTTATAGGTTATTTATCAAATATGTGGTAAGTACCATATAAACATTTATATGGTACCACATATTTGATAAGACCTGATATTTTACTGGACCTGATATACAAGTGCATTACAGAAAAAAGTGGACATGTCAGTTTTGAATTTATTTTCAAGTAGTTATAAAAGACACCTATAGAAGTGAAGCAAAGTAGCCCCCGTTTTCGGTACTTTAATCCTTGGTATTTGGTTATGGGCTTGCCCGTAAATAGATTGTTACCAGGCACGGTCAACGTGCCATGAACAAAACAATCTATCTAAAGCTAAAGACGACGAAAAAAGAGAGTGGGTATATAAGCCTCTGAAATATCTGCAAAGGAAATTGGATTGTATAGAATTTGAAGAAGAATATGCCGCTTTCATTAGTTTACTTCTTAATGAAGATAGTACAAAGGAAATGGGCCTCTATTTAATTGATTATTACAGTAATTGTACCAAAGCTTGGTCTTACTGCTACAGAAAACAGTGTGGTATTTCAACAAACATGCATATTGAAAACATGCATAAAAACCTAAAATATACATACTTTCAAGGAAAGAAAGTCAAACGTCTTGATAAGTCCTTACATTTGGTGCAAAAGTTGATAAGAGATAAAATCATAGACAGATTAATTAAGATAGCAAAGGGTAAGACAACTAAACATTCTCATCTTGAAAGAGGTTGGAACTTTTGGTGTGAAGATAACACTGACGTAGTTTGAAGTTGGGATCATCTGGAGTTTTTAATCATCATCTGGTTTTAATAATCTCCAGATGGTGCCAACTTGGTTGGAGAAACGCGCGTCGAGTAAAGTATAGTGTTTTAGTGTTATGTGGAAAACTACGCCAGTGTTAAACATTCTCAGCAAATAAATATGCAGCACCGACTTGCTCTAACATTGAAAGCTGATATAATAGAAAATACAAATCATTTTCTTATTAAGAAACCTAATAACAAAGATTAGTACGCAACAAGTTTGCAATATTAAAAATATTATATGTAGGCATATACATCATATTTGCCTTGAAAAGTATTCCGGTGGAACTTATCAAGCAAAAAATAAAATTGAAGATGACAATGACAATATGCTGGCTAGATATTCTACCTTATGTTTGCCATCGATGCATTTCAAAGAAAAAAATATCAATGATATAGAATATAATTAATCAGAAGAAATCTCCAAAATAAAAACTGAAAACCATTCAAAGTAATAATTGCTATTCATACTAGTGGAGAAAACTGTTGTTCAGTAGTTGGTAATACGGAAGCTGTTCTTTTACTGTTGTTAAGTTGGCAGCACTGAGAGTTGAATGTGAGCAAGAGAATAAAGCGTACGTGTAGTGGAATGTGAGAGTTTTATTTATTTGTTTTGTTTTGTTTTTTTTTTAAAAAACATTGATCTCATTTAGATGTTCCAAGAAATATATAGAAAACACTCTATATACTAGTATTTCGGCTTGTTAGGCCTTTTTCAATAGAGTAAACGTCTATTACTAAATAATTCCAAGTGCGTTTTCGTTATTTATTTGTTTACGAGCCTATCTCTGGCCATCTGGTGAAGCCCGAGTTTAATACCGTTTCTAAGAAGGGCGAGAGTGTAAAGTCTATCTGATCATTGGTAGTACACGGATTTATAATTAAAGATTTTTTAATTTCCACACATGGAAAATACAGTCCACACATGGAAATAATTCCCCGAAGGTAACAACATATTGTCGCTATAAAGCCCACCAACTAGAGAAATCCAAAAATATTAAAAGGGTAATGAACTTTGGAAATGATAATTTCTTAATTATCAAAGATACAAGTAGGATACAAGTACTATCAAACAAGAATATAACAAAACAATCATTTTATTCTACTTAAAAAAGAAAAAACAGTTCTAATAATAACAAAAAACCAAATCCAAAGGAGCAACAAATAATCAAGGAGACACTTACAGGTTCAAAGGTTAGTTTCTAATGATAGTTGGAATGATCATTTTAATTTATAATAATTTTATTTTTAATTATAAAGTTATTTATAATTAAAACCTTATTACTAATACCTAGGTACATATGATTGATGTAGTATTGTAGTATAAATATTGTAGTTTAACATACTTGAAAATATAATTTTTGTAATTAAATTAGAATTAGTGTACAGGCTGGTCCATTTTCGATGGGAATTCAGGGTATCTCAGAAACTACTAAAGATATGATAAATATGACACCACGTTCTCGAGCTCGATTTTCATGGCAAACTCGACTGTCATGTCAGAAATTTGCTATCTTCATTTGTTTCTGTGTTACAGGGAGTTTCTCGTTATTGTGACATTTCTGAACATGTCCGTATCTAAGCTGTTAAATAAGTTAGAGTTAAAGTAAAAACTGCTCTAGACTAATTCTTTGACGTAGAATTGATTGCCGGTATTAGATTTTTAGTAGATCTTAAAATTTTGGAGAAATGACTCAAAGTTATATTTTTTTAAATGGAAATAGCTGGCCATGGCCTAAAAAAATGTATATCTTTTTTTGCTTTTTAGCAATATATCACATGCTATAGTTATTTTTACAAACTCAGGAGATACGGGGGTTTTATATATAAATTAGATCCTTTTTTACATTTTAATATGGTTGGCCATGAAAATACATATAAATATATATAATACATACATACTACTAATACATATAATATTGTAATTCTTACTTTTACAAAACTTATATTTGTTGTAAAAATATGACGTTTATTTTAAATGTATGATATACGAGTATATTATAAATAAAAAGAAATACAAAAATAAACAAATAATAGTAAACATTATTTCCTATTTCTTTTTGTAAACAATTATTAATTTATCTGTTTATCACTGCTAAATTTTGTCTGATTAAGAGAAGGTGGCTTTGACATGTCTATGGCTTTGAAAAACAATAACTAAAGAATGAAAGGTAAATAATAATGACAGTTATCAGAACTGTTAGTTAGCGTTTATTGTTGCTGCAATATGTTTAATATTTATAATTTAATAGTCATAATTACCACTATCATTATGGAATACGAACATTTTGAAAAGTTTAAAATGTTGGAATGTTACATTTTGTCAAATAAAAACAGTGCAGCTGCCTCCAATTTATATTTTGACACATACCCAGAGAGAAAGCAACCGAATCAAAAAATGTTTAAGAGATTGGAAGATAATTTAATTAATCACGGATCCTTCAGGAAACCCGGACGAAAAACATATACAAAAGAAGATAACGAAGTAGCCGAAATAAATACTATAGGGTATGTATTGGCGAATCCTACTACATCCATAAGGAAGGTGAGCTACGAATTAGGGATTTCCAAAACGCGAAGTCTTCGAATTTTAAAGAAACACAATTTCAATCCATATAGAGCAAGGAAAATGAACAAACTGTATCCGGAGGATTATGCCAGACGAGTAAACTTTTGCAATTGGTATATTAATAAAATTGAAGAAAACCCTAATTTTTTTAAGAATGTAATATGGACAGACGAAGTCCATATATCTAGTGCTGGAATAAATAATCGTTTCATTGATTACCGTTGGGCCGATAATAATCCACACAGAACAGTGTCACACACACAACAGGGAAGACGTGGCTTCAATGTTTGATGTGCAATAAAATATAATGAAATTTTAGCTTATCATATTTTTGATGAAAAATTGACAGCACAAATGTATATAAATATATTGCATGAACAATTACAACGGGCAATCTTGGATATGGAACCGGGTGAACGCAACAACATTTACTTTCAACAGGACGGAGCAGCAGTTCACAGCGCAAGAATTACTATAAACTTCTTAAACGAAATTTTAGGAGATAGGTGGATAGGAACAAACGGACCGATCAGATGGCCAGCTAGGTCTCCTGATTTGAGTCCGTTGGACTTTTTCGTTTGGGGTTTTCTAAAAGACATTATATTTAAAATTTCTTTCAACTCTATCGAGGAACTCGACAAAATATTGAAGATTCTATTAATAATTTTTCAAATATTCACGAAACCTTCGTATCTCCTGTGTTTGTAAAAATAACTATAGCATGTGATATAATGCTAAAAAACAAAAAAATATACATTTTTTAGGCCATGGCCAGCTATGATTTCTATTTTAAAAAATATAACTTTGAGTCATTCCTCCGAAATCTTAAGATCTACTAAAAATCTAATACCGGCATTCAATTCTACGTCAAAGAATTAGTCTAGAGCAGTTTTTACTTTAACTCTAACTTATTTAACAGCTGAGATACAGATATGTTCAAAAATGTCACAATAACGAGAAACGCCCTGTAGCTCAGAAACAAATGAAGATAGCAAATTTCTGATTTGACAGTCAAGTTTGCCATGAAAATCGAGCTCGAGATCGTGGTGTCAGATTTATTATATCTTTAGTAGTTTCTGAGATACCCATCTGAATTCCCATCGAAAATGGACCAGTCTGTACACCTAAGCTTGTTGTTTCCACATCTCCAAATTGTATACAAATGTTTTCAAATTTTCACATCCTAAATGCTTCTACCTTCTTTTTCTCTATTCTTGAACATCTCATTTACCTTTTGTCTCTTTGTGGATAAGATCATGATATCATCTTCTTCTTCCTCCAACAGTAAAAGCAGTAACTTTTTGTACATTTTTATGCCAGATGACACTGATAGACCAGCGATGTCTAGTGCAATACTGAATTACTCAATTACTGAATTCATTTAATTTTTAGGCAGACCAGGGGTAGCCGCGCCAGCAGCGGGTCGTGGCCTTAGCACATCGTCCGTGGCGTTGTCGCCGGCGTGTATTTAGAGATACCAGCGCCTTATGATTCTATGGACTATTCACTAAAAGTTGTATTTGAGTCTGTAATTTTAACATAATGTTGCCAATAATATTATGTTAAAGTTAAGGTAACATAATGTAACACTTGTGAGGAACTATTTAAACAAATGAATGAACAACTTGGTTCAGTTTTATATTCAATAAATGACGTGTTCTGTTTCATGGTATTATTATTTGGGTAGATTTTTAGCTGACGATGTGAATGTGGGCTTCTGCACCATAGACTGAGAATGATTATTATTCAGTAGAGTAGTGAGAGATACTGTGTTGTGAATATGCTCTTAGCGATTATCTAGTAAAATCCTAGTAATAAGAGTATGTAATTAGGGCAGATCTGTTTCTTTAAAAATATGTGTTGTTGTGATTATTGCGTCGACAAATGAATGAATGATGAGGCCGAGAGGCATAGCCAAGGGGCACGTATCCAGGGCCTTAGCCGAGTGGTACTAGAAGGAACGATGAGACCGAGGGACACGTATCCAGGAGCTTAGCCGAGTGGTACGAGAGTGAATGGTGAGGCCGAGGGGCGCGTATCCAGGGGCTTAGCCGAGTGATACAGGATGAATGTGTTGTGTGTGTTGCACTGAACCTCGGGAATTATTAGCTTCTTCCCTAAAGGTTCAGGGACATAGCTCCGGTTAGCTCTGGGCTCAAGGCGGGGATTGGATTTTACTGTTAAGCTTACTTATAAAAAATTTGGGCACCAGGTAATTTAAATGAGAAAAAAAATATATGAAATTGTGAATGCGTGAAAGTAAGAACAAACAAATTACGTTAAGATAAAAGTATATATTACAAGTTATATTTACAACTCAATTTATGTTAAATTGAAAAAAGACTCTACAGCCTGAAAGCGTTTATCAAAATTTTACAAACAATTTTACTGGGCTGGGTTCACCAGTCTTCGGCCTACTTATGGATTGATCTCACCCACTAGCCTCTCCTAGATTAATCCGGAACTCCTGAACAGATCCCCGTCTAGCTAGACTTGCTGGGGTTGCAGGGATGGATGTAAGTAAATCCCACGTAGCTAGGTTTCAGGTTTCAGGCTCCAAAGGTGGAAACAGGCACATGTAAAAGATTGTATGATTAGCCCAGTCCCAGAGTTGTACAAAAAAATGATCCAGGAATTGGAATTTTGTAAACAATCAAACCGTAGAGCAACTATGTCTGAAGGACAGTATATAAAAATTGTAATAGAAAAAAAATAACTTATGACCAGTACTATATACTACAATAAAAATTACCAAAATTGCAGTAACAAAATTCGTAACTGTGCTACACAAAAAAACTGGTTAGCATAAAGGTGAAAATTTCTAATTCATACATGAGATTTTAAATGCAAAATTAACAATATCAAGAACAAGGAAATAGAATTAAATTGAAAAAAAATTAATGTGAGACGGTCTAGAATACCAGCAAGTAATCAAAAATAAAATTCCTGGATATAATAGATTCTGTAATTAGCAGACAAAATTTATAGCATATCACAAATAACCATATGGTTATATACAAACGCACTAACCAACCCAGGCTCTTCACAGAGAACAGACCTTTGCATACAGGGTACAATTTTCTTTAATCATATTCAATTTGTTAAGAAAATGAAATGTACTCACCTGTATGCAAAGTGCAGTTCCAATCTCGTGCATCCACCTTAAATATGTCCTAAGACGTTCCACCTGGAATTGGATGGTTTACGAGAAAAGTAGATTCCTGGGAAGATTAACGTCTCAACAACTCTGCAAAAAAATAAAAAAATTCGGCAGAAAATTTACACCACGTGTAAACTAAATTTATTATCACTTATCTCGTAACAACAACAAAAATATACGATAATATCAATTAATGAGCTTATTACAGATAATACTCTATTATATCAGAACACCGATCACTAACAATAGTGATAATAATTCGAGATTTAAATGAAAGTAAAATTTAAGAACATGTGCTTTTAATAAGCGTAAAATTGTCAACTTGCTTGTACTCTGTTGAAAACCAGACTCCTCGAATTTTTAAAAATGTCTTAATTTCCTGTCTGTTTTGCGTCCCTACCTTTTCATAAAAGTGACCAATCAGAAACACTTTAGAGGTAGACAACACATTACAATGTAGAGAGCATTTTGGGTTGCGGGTATTCAGGGAAAATTTATACTTATTTTTGATATTATTTTTAATCGTCCGGAAATATACTGCTCGTCATATACAAAGGAACAAAATGATTAAAATTTTGTTAGTGTGCAGTTTTGATTACAGGTGATCCAGATGCATGCACAATCTACAACGATGACGCTTCGTGCGACCACACTATGTGCATGGAACTACGATCAGAGGACAGCGAGGGGCGGGGCGCCCCCTTTTGGGGAAACCCAAAAAGCATCTCAGGTATTGTATTCATACTAAATTAATAGTTAGATGACTCAACTAATTTCCTTGAAGTAACCATGTATTCTTAAAAGAAAACGAATTTCCAAGACATCAGAAGAACAGCTGTTGGAATATATTAAGTTAATGGACGACGATATTATTTTTAGGGCAAAAAATTATTAGGTCAAAAATTATTACTCCGGGTATTGAACCAGATGAATATGTTAACAAGAAATGGGAGAAGCTTGCAAGAAAGTTAAATGTTTTGGATACGATCCCACAATTGTCTATAGCGAATTAAAAAATGGTAATTATATTCTAAAATATATTTCTGGTTGTAATTAAAGTAATGTTACATAATTTAGAAGTTTACTAATTATAAGAATACAATTCGAGCCAGGTATAGCAAGAAAATAGAAGATATGAAACGTACAGGGGGCGGACCCCCAATAGAAATACTTTTGAGTCCTTTAGAAGAAAGATTGTTAGATGTATGTGGTCGCGTACCCATAACGGGTTCCAAGAAAGTAACAGTAGCTGGTGGTTTGCAGTCATATTTGAAGAAAAAGGAACCAGAAATGGTTCAAGATATTTATAGTGACAGTCACCTATGTGATCTTGAGAATATAAGTAAAAAAGACGTCGAGATTACTGAGATAAATACCAATAAAACTGAGGAATTAATAGTATTAGAATATGTGAATAATAGTCCATTGATTAGTTCTTTAGTAAATACTGAACAAATCGATATTTCGGAATCACCATGTAGCCGTAATCTGCTTGGTAAATCAAGAAAGGTAGGAAAGCAATATACAAAGCGAATAGAAAATAAAAGTATAAAAGTAATTGGTGAAGAACTTTTAGGCACTTACATGCAGAATACCGAGGCTGAAAGACAGCTTATTGATTTAAAGGAAAAATACCTGCAATTAGAAACCACGAAATTAATTGAAAGGCAACCTAATAAGTCAAGTGGTTTACTTACCTTACCTTTTTTCGTCTTCGTCTAAAAGTATGTAAATGAATAGGGGTACAACATTCCTATTGTTCGTTGCCTACATTTATTTATTAATAATACTTATATTTTCGCTTAAATTTTTTTCCAAAAACCACAGAAAATAGTCTTGAAAGGAATACAAAAAAATATTTAGCTAACCTCAAACATCCTATTATCATGTAACATGGCTATTGGGGGTACTGTAATGTTAAGTGCCAATGTTAACCAACAAAATGTAGTTAGCAGACATGTTTTGCGTTACGGAATAGAGAATTTATAACATTATGTTATTTTCAACTTTAACAGACTGCAAACCATTAATATTTCTTTACAGAATAACCATATTAATCTACCTGTGCATATATTATTTGAACTTTACATTGTTTATTATTTCACCGTTTATATCTTGCACCGTTGTTATAATGGTTGTGTACTTGGCTGTAATGTAACAGCCAAAGACATTAAAATGCATGTTTTGCCCAGGGATTTCCAAATAGGATTTCTTTGTTTTATATTTTTATTGTACTTAGCCGTATTAATAATTAAACATTGTTTTCTATATTCATATGGGTATGAATTGTTTAAATTTTGAAGATCTTAATTGTTATACAAAATTGTTACATAAATATAAATTAGGTGTTCTCACAATTCCTGTTGATTATTGTTTTATAGGAGGAAATTATGGTATCTTGAAATTAATAGGACAGATTTGATTGAAATTGACGAAGCAAAGAGGCGGAAGGTCATTAGAATATGTGATCATCATTTTTTGGATGAAGATAAATTGAAGTCTCCTAATCTTAAGACGACATTCAAATTTGACGTGCGACATTGAATTTTAAATGGCACCAAGAATATTTATGTCTATTTTTTTCAATAGTTCCATTATCTATTAATTTTACTTGTTTGTTCCCTTTATTCCCTTCTGTCTGGTTTTCCGAGAAAACTATAGGTATATAACTAGTTCTGAAGCGATTGTTTTCCTGGCCCTTCAACGTCTATTTAACATCTAAACGTCCACGTTTCATTTTTATTTCAAATCAGTGCTTTATTAAGAAAGATTTTAATTTCTGACATTAAAATCCTTAGATGCAGTAGCATAACATTATCTTACATATTAATACATTTTGTCTTTGGCTTTGACGGCAATTGATTAAGTCATCCATGTTTGGATAATACACAAAATAACATGTATTTTAAATACGAAATAGGTTTTGTGAAATCTGAATTCATACTTTCATGATTTTTTAAAAATATTATTTTATATACATAAAATCTAAAATAATTTTAAGGCTCCCAAATCTTAGAGGCTTAAGGCAACTGCTTCATTTGCCTGTTGGGTAATCTACCACTAGGGCTGAATTTCTAATGCTTTCTTCCCTTGGTTATGCCATTGCTTCCATATTTTCTATACCCTGCTAAATAGTCTCATGCTTATAATTTGAGTATGTATTTTATAGAATCTCCACTATCAGTAATGTGTAAAATTCCAAGAATAGTAACCACCTACCCGAAAATCTAAACGTAAGTAGTTAAAATTTAATTAATTACTCTCGACCTCAGCAATACTTAAATGGAACATCTAATTTTAAAATTTTAGGTGAGGTACTGAAGGTGAAAATATTACATACAGTTGGTGTACGTCTCGGAAGAAATTTAACGTCAAAAGTAAGAAAATTGGCCAGTTACGCAAGAAATTTGCCAAAAAGTAGATAGACGTTTAGATTTTAAAAATTCCTACAATAGAGATCGTGTAAGTAGCTTTAGAATATACTGTGCTACAAGAATTCCTGAAGACAAAAGTCCTACAGGCCGTCGCTTTACATTTGAAGATGAAAGTTTTTGCATTATCCTTATTGAAGCAAGAGCCAGTATCTTATAAAATATTACGAAGACCATTTGCATTGCCTTCTAGGAAAACACTGACTACATTATTAAATAAAATATCGTTCGTGAACGTTGGCATAAATAATCAAATTTTTATTGCAACAAAAGATTCAGTTCAGAAAATGGATCCTCTAGATCGCCGTTGTGTTTTGCTTTTTGATGAAATGTCATTGAATCGTCTTATGATTTAAAAAAATATATTATAATAGGTTTTGAAGACACAGGTGAGGAAAGGAAATTAAAATTTGCTCTAAGGTAGGAGTATTCAGGCAGGTTTTCCCCTGACAAATTTTGCAGAGAGCAGAGCATTTCAATCCTGCTCCCTCCTCCGCACCCTTTCTGTAGGACAGGAATTTCAGCAGGGTTAGCGGTGCTTATTCCTTGGTTGAGGTCACCGGTGTCAACCCCAGCTGGCTTCTGGTCCACCCCCAGTTGGTGGGCTCTTTCTCTAATCCCAACCACGTCTACACCTGGTGGTAGGTTTTGTAGGAATGTTGGGCAGCAGCCTCTTCGGTTGAGGGCAGACGAGCGAGGTGGACTTTGGCGTTGGCAGCAGATCGGACAAATATCCCATAACACAGGGAGTGGAGAGAGTCGTCTTCTCTCTGCAAAATTTGTCAGGGAAAGACCTGCCTGAATACTCCTCCCTTAGCCATGGCCGAGTCGGATGAAGAAAATGACGTCGACGACCCTTTACCACTAGTATCTAGTAGTAGATCTAATTAGACAACAGAGGAGTCTCCGGAGTCCCAAGAAGAGCCGTCTGATGAACCTGGGCCTTCCAAAAGATCAGACTGTCTCGCTAAAGCCTTGGTTTCCTAGAGAGCGGTGCCGTCTTTTAACTGCCGTCAAAATACGGTGGGTGACGTCACAAAAAACGGTTTTATGGTAAATAAAATAGTTTTAAAATTATAAAACTACTTCACCGCTATACAAAAGACACCGCAAAAAAACATTGATGATCTGATTCGTACCGTATGACCCACCGCTTCAAATGAGACGGCACCGCTCTGTTACGTTACGGTGTGCGCTACCGCTCTCTTGGGAAACACTTCCCTTATTACACACGACCACACAGGACACCGTTTTTTATGACATTACCCACCGTATTTTGACGGCCGTTAAAAGACGGCACCACTTTCTAGGAAACCGAAGCTTAAGTGGGAAAAGGTAAGCGCCTAATATTTCATATCCTTCGTTGTAATTTATTATAAAATTGATTAGGTACGCAATAAATACTAATTTACATTGTGTTCCGTATTTCTGTCGCAGGAGTCAGCTGAGGTCCCACCATCACTTCACGTTCAACATTTCACGTCCAAGGTCCCCCAAACTACCAAAATATTTTTTATATATATATATATAGCGTGGAACTAATACAATTATAATTTCTACACATATTATACATTGGTGAATTCTTTAAAATGTTGGTGCGAGGGGTGGCAAGGTAAAATGAGTCAGTATTTCTTGATGAAATTCGGAGAAAATAAAATTTATACTATGAAGCAGGTCACGACCATCAATATTATTATTAATAATTTTATGAAGCATTACAACAGAATAGTATTTCCGTCTTATATCGACCCTGAAAAACCCATGCCTAGACAGTAAGTTATCATATGGCATGCCAATAGGTGGATACATATTATCAGTCTTATAGCTTAAGTATTTAAGAGACTTTACAAAAGTCCTGCAATTCGTCAGACTCCATTTCTTGAAAAATCCCATTTTCCTTCATTTTTTATTATTTCCTGATAACAAGGGAACTATTGGCCCTACAGTGCTCCGCTTATGCTTAAATTAAAGCTAAATAACTGCTCTACAACTTCATTTCCCATTACTTTCCTCGTAGGCTGAGTATTTTAGCTGATATTTGGCTCGGAAGACGGCTAAAACAACAATTTCGATCTTTTTGGAAAAACTGGCCAATATTTGAAGTGCTGTATCTCGGGACCTGTTAGACCCATGGAGCTGTGGTCCAGTCAAATTGTAGTAAATTTTGTCTACTCTAAAATTGTACAGAGCGACTTTTTCCGTAGGATGCACCATTTAGAAGTTACAAGCCAAAAACTGAAAAAAGTAAAAAAAAAAAAAGGTTTTTCGAGCACCACTCAGTTAGCACAGGTCTTTCGAAGCTGTAAATTTGGTTTTACACTATTGGTACCTATCCTAACAACATTCCAAAAAATCAGAACTCTGCAATTTTTTGCGACCTAACGCGATTTTTGTGTCTACGGTGACTGGCCTATACAGGAATTGATAGATTGGTTATCTGAAAATGAGAATACTTTATCTCCTTCTGGGATTAGGCGTGCCGAATCCCGACTTATTCATGTACAGAATCGTTGTTCATTATTGAAAACAGAAAATGAGTGTCAAAAAGATAAATTCGAATCTTTTGAAACACATATTTTGATAATATATGGTTTATTAGTAGATCAAAAAGATTTAAGTATATTAAGTCCTATAGCTTCGTCTACAGTACTTTCGAATTCTTTACCTGAAAATAATTATACTAAAGTAACTAAACCTGTTTCAGTTTTTAAATGGGGTATAAAATTTTTAGGGGAAACTACTTTGCCATTTACCTTATCCGGAATCACACGTCATGTAAACTGTTTAATAGTGTCTTCTGTGGCCCATTCGATAATTTTAGGCATAAATTTTGGTCTCATTTAATATTTGTTTCGATTTCCCTAATAATTCTTGGTATTTTGCCTCCCCTAACCATGTCGTTCTTGTAAGTGCTATTAAAGCTAAAAATTCTTTATCTTCAGAACAGCAATATATTTTACAGCAAACAATTGGCCGTTTTTAAAAAGTTAGTATCTCCTAAATTAGGTCGAACGGCTCTAGTAGAACATTATATCGATACTGGTGATGCCCGTCCCTCTAAACACAGACAATATCTTTTATCTCCTGTTATGCAGAAACATCTTCATAAAGAAGTTAATGAAATGTTAAATCTAGGAGTAATTCAACCTTCTACTTATCCCTGGTCATCGTCTATTTTATTAGTATCTAAGAAAAATGGTGAATTACGTGCCTGTTTTGATGGACGAAAATTGAACCAAGTGACTGTTAGAGATGCCTATCCTTTACCTCAAATTGACTCCATTTTAAATCGATTACGTGATCCCAAATATTTATCATCTATTGATCTTCGTAAGGCTTTTTGGCAAATATTTTTGGAAAAATCCGAGGAAAAATCCTCCCGAGAAAAGACTGCTTTTTGTGTTCCCGGAATGGGACTATTCGAATTTGTTGTTATGCCTTTTGGGTTGTCCAATAGAACTCTCTTAATCGTACTATGGAACGTATTTTAGGCCCTGATTTATTAAATGGTCAAGTATTCGTCTATTTGGACTACATTATTATTGCCTCTTCTAGTTTTGAGAAACATATTGCGTCATTAAATTTAATTTTAGAACGTCTATTACATGGCGGCTTTACTATCAATCTGCAGAAATGTGAATTTTGTAAATCTTCATTGTCATACTTAGGTTTCATTGTTGACCAAAACGGTTTAAGAACCGATCCTGGTAAAGTGGAGGCTATTCAGAATTTGAGAGTTCCTACCACTACGACGGAGATTAAGCGAATAATTGGCCTAGTATTTTACTATCGTAGGTTTATAAAAAATTTCTCAACTGTAGCTGCCCCGATTAATGATTTGTTACATGGCCGAAAAAAGGGTCAACCTATTAAATGGAATAAGGAAGCTAATGACGCTTTAATTCAGATTAAACAAATGATTACTTCCGCCCCTATTCTAGCTTCTCCCGATTTTACTGAAAAGTTTTATATACAAACTGATGTCTCCAATGTTGGAGTTGGAGCTGTTCTTTTCCAAAAGTTAGGAGATCGAGAACATCCCATAGCTTTTGCTAGTAGGTCTCTAACATCAGTAGAACGAAGGTATTCCGCTACGGAACGAGAACGTATTGCCATTCTTTTTGGAATAGAGAAATTCCGTGGATACGTGGAAGGTACTTCCTTTACGGTAATCACGGATTGTTCATCGTTAACTTGGCTGCATAACCCTCGAGAGCCTACTGGTCGTTTGTCTCGTTGGTGTTTACGTTTATCCCAATTTACCTTTGATGTTAAGCATAGGCCAAGCTCACAAAATGTAGTAGCTGACGCTCTTTCCCGTGATGTCAGTCTTATTGATGTTAACACTTGGTCTGCTGATGAATAGTACCTGAATATGTTAAACGGTTTGTTTTAGAAGGTGTTTTAAAACTATGTTTTAGAAGGTGTTACAGTGAAAATACTAAATCAAATTTTTATTTTGCTCTTTTTTCTGAAGATTGGTCAAGTTTGTATTAATTAGTGAATATTGACGAAGCATATGATTACTTTCAACAAATTTTTTTTATTATTTTAATATGCACTTCCCTTTACGTAAACAGTACAAATGCAAGAAATCCAGTAATAGTTGGATAGATGATGGGGTCAAAGTGTCAAGTCCAAATTTAAAGAATTTGTATTATTTCAAGTGTAAATACCCAGTTTTGGACTCTGTGTATAAGCAATTTAAAAAATTGCATAATGAATTGGTAGCAACAATAAAAAAAATATTATCAAAATAAGATATCAATGTCAGATAACCCTTCCAAAATGGCATGGAGTGTTGTGTTGGAACTCTAAGGGAAATCAAAAATTAAAAGAAACATAACTTTAAAAAATAATGATGGGAGCTTATGTGATGATCCGACGTACATAGCCTCTGTTTTTGCTAATTTCTTTATAAATGAGCCGTTAGAGTTGGTTCGTAATATACTTAATAATAAATACACTATACCAAGTCAATCAAGCTGCAATTTGGAACATTTTCAACTGGAATCATTTACAGAAGAACAGTTATTAACTTTATTAAATGCCAAGTTTAAAAATAAATCTTCGTCTGGTCCTGACGAAATCCCCTCCTTCATTATAAAAAATATTATTAATATAATTATACCACCTATTACATATCTAGTAAATTTATCTTTTATTACTGGTAGTTTTCCAAGATATCTAAAAATGGGAAATGTTATTCCTATATATAAAAAAGAGGATCCAATGAAAATTCAAAATTATAGACCAGTCACTCTCACATCAGCTTTTTCTAAAGTTTCTGAATATGCCTTTCTACACCGTCTTTTGGATTTTCTTGACAGAAACAATATTCTACCCGTAAATCAACATGGCTTCAGCAGGGCAATCAGCAGGGCATTCGACTGCGTCGATCATGATAAACTATTGGAAAAGCTTGGCGATTATGGCATCCGAGATATATCGTTGAGTTGGATTTGTTCTTTTCTCAAAGAAAGAAAACAGTATGTTAGTCTTATAACCACACAAAATGGAAGCTTGGGTAGGATCAACTCAAAGTATAATACGGTAAGTATGGGTGTACCACAGGGGTCAGTACTGGGCCCAATGTTATTCATATTGTACACAAATGAGGCAATTTGATACCCGATGCCTTCGTGACATTGTATACTCACGATCAATCGTTAATTTCTTCTAATAAATCTGATTTGTTACTAGAGCAAAGCTGTAATAATGGATTGAAAGTTTTAAATAATTGGTACTGTTTCTATAAACAGCACTTCAATCATGAGAAAACTAAATGTATAAGATTCCATAATCGACAAAAGAAGTGTGCAGGTTTAAATATCTCGGGGGAGACACCTGTAACTCCTACCGGGCGGGTCCCCAGGTGGCGGATAGGGGAATGCCCGCGGCACTGTCGCCAGCAGTGTCGAGGGTAGAAGGGAAATAAAATACCTCCCCCGGACCAACAGGATTGCACGGGGGGAAACAACCCCCTCAACAAGTTCGGCTGCTCTGGTGGCGGGAAGCAACAGTAGGTCTAGCCGGAGACAACATGGAAATGCACCAAAATGATGAACAGGTTACCGCACAGAGGCTGGATACCTCAGTGCTTGTCGGCACAGGAAAAGAAAAGGGGGGTGTTAGGGCAGGCCCCCCCCGACAGTCAGCAAGCTACTGCCAGGCGTCGGGTGGACCCCAGGCCGGGACGCTGGTTGATGCTACTGGGTGGTCAGGAGTTGGAGAAAACCCCTTCCGAAAGAATCCAAAGGTGGGAAGAACGCCGCCGAGCCTGAAAGATCGGACAAGTTCCCTACCAGATTTGGGAGATGTGGACAGAAATTTATTCGGGGATGTCCTGAATATAACTGAGGATCACAGCGATGTATTCGTGGAAGACGCGGGAGAAGGAGAGAAGAGGAAGAGGAAGGAGGAGACTCCCCCTTCCAAAAAAGCCAAAAGGGAAAAAACAGATGGCACAGGAACGAAGATTAAGGAGCTGAGTGACACTATTAAAGGTATAAAGGAAGAATTCAGATATGTGGCAATCCACGCGAGAGATAGGAACACAAAGCGGGAGATTAAAGAAGCTACAAGGAATGTGGCTGCTCTGCTGTCCAAAATTAATGTAGGAGAGATAATGGGGATGGGTCATGGTGCGCACGAGACGAGTGGCCCCAGCGAAACGATGGAGAATGATAAGGACGGGGAGGTATGGAAAAAGATAGCGGATCTGGAAGTACAGATCAAAACAACGAACAAGGAAAATCGCATCCTCAGGGAGGAGGTGGAAAAACTCAAGAGGGACAAAGTAACAGCCTCCAAAAAATTACAGGAGGAAAATCAGAGACTAGCAGCGGAAGTTATGGACCTGCGCGAAAGACTGCGTGGGCAGGAAGGCGAGAGCCAGGCTGAATTTATAAGATTAAAGGAGAGTATTGGGAAAGTCCTCAACTATGACGATTTTGAACGGGTCGCAAGGATGAACTGGCCTGCCGTCTGCTACGAGAGGACGAGGGTCACACGCACGGACCCGCTCGAGGGGGCGACAGACCTGATATGGTTCAGGAACAGAGATGACGTGGATATGGAAGAAGAGACAGCGAAGCGCTTAAGAGATAGATTCCCCGAAGTCAAGGAAATGAAGGAGGTTGGCTGGGAAACGCTAGTTACATCCACTAAAAGGGTAACACCAAATAGCGACACCGTGGGCAAGTCCACAAACATACATGTGGGCGAAGTAGAAACGGGCGAATGACGATACGAAAACTTGCAAAACCTGAAAAGACATTTGGAAGGCATGCGGGTAAACAGGGCAGCGCTACCTCTGTCTATTGATCAGGACTTGGACATGATCCGTAAACTACTCGAATGCTGCCTGGCGGGATCGGATATTGAAATAGAAATATACAAGCATGAACCAGCAAGTAGGAACAGAAACGGAAGGAATTTCACGTCTGATGCCATAATAGTGGAGGCAGGACCCTCCTCTTATGTAGATATGGTAAGGAAGATTAAAAGGGGCATAGCCAAATCTGACACAGACATCTGCGTCAAGGGTATTCGCAAGACAAAAAAAGGTGACGTCATACTTGAACTGAAGGACAACGGATAAAAGAGATTCTGGATAGAGAGTTGGGAGAAGTCAAAATTAATGTCATGGGGAAGAACCGAGACGAAATGAAGAAGTATTCGATCCAGGATATTGACAGTTTAACCAGAGAGGGCGAGATTATAGAGGCAATTATAGGAATGGCGCCGGAGGAGCGAGAAGTTGAGAAACCAAGGATCCTGGCGCTTCGACCGGCATTTGGGGAGACTCAGAATGCCACCGTTCTCATTAATAAGGCTCGGGGGGACACGAGTAGTATAGCTGGCGGGTTCCTGGGACTGAGGATGGCATGCCATCCACGAGTCTTACCACTAGTAGGGGGGTTGGGCCAAGTTCTTGTACCCCAAGAAGAAGAAGAAGTATCGTCGTCAATGACCAGCAGGTGGTTGTCACATTTCTCAGGTGTCACCAGTGTCACCGGTGTCACCTATGACGTGTTGCCCAAAAAGGCCTTAATTGTGTGTGTTTCTTGAGATATAAATGAAATGTTGGAACAGGAGAATATAAGAGATAAGAGTTAAATTATTGCTGCTGTTAATGATATTAAATTATATATTTACTATACCCGATAACCTTTCACCTTGTTTTCATCCAAGTGTGGTATCAGTTTCCAATTAAATATTATTGCAATGTGTAGATATTTACTATACCCGATAACCTTTCACCTTGTTTCCAAGTGTGGTATCAGTTTCCAATTAAATAAATTAATATGTTGATATAGTGCGGCCCAAGAAAATGTTTGTGACAAGGAAATAAAACAAATAAAAGTTGTTAAACATTTAAAGTCAGGTGACGTCACTCTTTACCTATTAGGATGTCCAAAAAGGTCTTAATTGTATACTTTCTTCCTCATTGATAGTCACACAGGCGGTTAGGTCTGATCGGAGAAAATGGGAAATTGCTTTATGAAATCATGTAAACTGATATTATGCTTCTTGGAAGAGGAAGAAAAAATTTTTGTGAAAAAAATTCGATGTGACTGTGTACATTTTTGCTCTTGTGAATCTAATTTTGATCAAGTGGATGCCAATGTGAAACTAGTATGAACTTTACTAAATTTCATTGCGCAAGTGTGTACAAATGTATATATTCTCTCACACTGATATCTACATATCAGTAACTTCTTGTTAGTTCAGAATAAGACATATTCCGCAATGAATTTAATAAAATTTTTATTAGCTGTTGTATTTACAGTTGCTTTTGTTAACTGTATATGTGAGTGTACTGAGGAGCAGAATAATGGAACTATAATTATTGAAAGTCTCTATTACATTCCTATTCAAGAGGATGGTAGTTTTTTCCTTTTTGAGATATCGGAAAATGGGGTAGAATTAAAAGAATATCCAGCATTTTATTTTGAAGATGCAACATTTCAACTGGGTACCTTAATAAAAAATCTTAATGGAGAAACTATTGGATATACAATTGGAAACTATCAAAATTATTATCCAATAACAAAGATGCAAGACAAGCAAATGTATTGTGGGAATTATGGTTTAAAAAGACTGTTGGGAAAAAGGAACATTATTTATCGAGGAAGATTACTTAAGTCCGTAAAACATTTAAAGAGACAAGTGAAACTTTATGATAATGTTCAATGTTTTGTATACGTATAATATGTTTTGAATATGTACAAATGAAATAAAAAAAAACAGTATATCTATATAAAATGTTTTATTTCATAACAGTATTTACAATACATTATTTTTACTTATCCAACTATTATGAGACGAATCAAAACCTAGCCACTTAACAAAAACTTTATCTTTATTTCTTTTAATTACTTTTTCTACTAAATACGCATCAGAAAACTTAACTTTCTGTAATTGTTCTCTGTAAAAACAGCCTTTAATTTCCCCATTGTTTACATCTTTTAATATGTATGTTATAGGATTTGTAAGTAATACTTTTGCAATAGTAAAAATTTCTGTAGACCAATTAGCCGTATATTTTTTATCGAAAACTCCTCTGACTTTAGAAATTCGCACATGATCCCCAACTTCAAATTTTTTATTTTTCAAATCGACTCTTTTTATTTTGTTGTATGCTGTTCGTAGAAGCATTTTTTCATTGTGTTTTCCCACATCAGATGGTTTCATTTTAATTGTTCTGTGTCTAGTATTGTTGTATGTTTCTACAATACTCGGCAAAAGATTGATCCATTTATAATGTCCGTGGTAATTGAATTCCTTCCACATTAAACTCTTCAATGTTCTATTTACTCTCTCAACAATGGAGGCCTTTTTTTCGCTGTAGGTATTGTAGTGGTTGATATTATATTGTCTTAAGACTTTTTCAACATACTTATTAAAAAATTCCTTACCCATATCCGTGTGCAAATTCTTTGGAACTTGTTTCTTGAAAACTTTTTCTATATTTTTTGACACTTCTTCGCCTGTTTTCGTTTTTAAAGGATATGCCCATACATATTTTGAAAAACAATTAATAATCACTAAAATGTATTTATATCCATTATTTTCTTTTGCATAAGGTATCATTTCCACCAAATCGGCTTGAAATAGATCGTTAAGTGATTTGATTACAACATGACGTCTGTTAAAGTTAATTCTTGCTGGTTTATGAATTTCGTTTACAATTTGTCTTCTGACCGGTGTTTGCATTTTTCTATTTATTCAATAATATCAGCTTCTCGTAATTCCTCAATAATACTAATAATTTCATTCCTATGGTTTGTATGACCCGCTTCTTGAGAGGCAATTATTAAACGTAAACGATCAACCAGTTCATTGGCATTATCCCAATAAGTATAATCAATTTTATTATCATTTACCTCCTTAAATAACCCCTCCCCATATTTTCTTTTCTTTGGTAATGGTGATCCTTTGCGCACATCTGATATGAGAGGTGATATAATGTATTTATATTTTGGTAATCTACTACCATCGACTTGTTGATTAGCCTGGTAGTAACGTCTGTATGCATTACTTTTTAATATAATTTCTCTGTATGCTTCCAGATCCTCCTTGGTATATTTGAAAGGTGCTTTTTTAAATAACAATTCATACAGCCCGAGTGTTCCTTTGTAACGTTTATTTTTAAATATCACATCATTGTCATCAATAAATATTCTGGAATCGCCTATATTAAAAGATTCAGTGGTAGGATCGAATCTTACTCCATATTTGCTGTCAAATTGATCCTCTTTATCAATCAACATTTCTGAAATATATTTTTTGGGCAACCATTTGTATTGATCTAAATATTCGTTTAAAATATCACTTGAATACTCTTGACTTTCTTCCTCTTCTTTTGATGGAGATAAAATGTCCTGCACCAAAGAAGCCTCATTTTCATCAATTTGGTATTTTTCCGTATTATCATCATCCCCCGCACTTGTAAATATTTCTTCATCTTCATTATTCAGAAAACTAATTGAAGACTTATTTCCCGAAATGTGAGCAGCAGCAGAAGCAACAGCATTATTAGCGGAAAGAGTAGGTTCTTCTTCCTTTTGCTCAGCTTTTGTTTGATCAAAGTATTTTTCAGATTTTATTTTTGGTTTATCGCCGCCGCTTTTACCAGTTATTTGGTTTTCAATGTTTCTTAAATGCTTTGTAATTGGATCTAGTGCATCCTCGTGCATAAATTCCCCCCGCTTAAGCAATTTTAATTTATGTTTTATTATTTGACGTTTAATTATAAGTCTCTTTTTCAAATCCTTTTCGTTTTTGTCAACTTTCATTATAAAGCGAGTATTTCAACAGGTAAAAAACAGGTACTGAACAGGTAAAAAACAGGTATTGAACAGGTATGAAACGGGTATTGAACAGGTATGAAACGGGTATTGAACAGGTTTAATCAGATATGAAACGGATAGTTAAAGAGTAAGTTATATATAAATGAAGTGATCAAACCCCTTCCTGTATCTACCCTTATCAATTTCACAATCTTTAAAAATAGATAAAAACCCAAATGGTTGAATCCAACAAAGAGAACACATTTGTTTAAATTGTTCAAAGTTCATGTCAGTACCAACATGTTCTTGATATAAATGCTTTAGATTAATATCATCTTGTTTAAAAATAATAAACGAATTTGAATTATCTCGTATAAGATGTTTAGGAATTTTCACATACGTTTGACATAGATAAAAGCAATCAATATTATTATGTCTGCCCCTGCTGAAATAATCTCTTACAATATCTTGTTTATCACAGCTCACATCATCAAATATAAATATCGTATTTGACGGAGCATCGGTTGGATCCATTATGTCCTCAGTGCTGACAAATTCATAATATCCGATTCCCTTTATGGGTTTTAATAGGTCCTTCAAATATATGTATTTTGGTTGATCAAGACTTTTTGAATATACGCATATGTTTTCAAATTTTAAACCATTTACATGTTCTAATAAATTCATAATAACATTAGTTTTACCACAATTTGACGGGCCAATCACTAAACAACGTAATGTCATTGGAAACAAAATACTATGTTTAATGGGGAGATTTTTTAATAAATCAACGTTATCGACATTCAGCGATATTTTTTGTTTAACAACTTTCATGTTTAAAATTTTCTATATTAGACTAGTTTTGTTGAACTTGCATTCACTTATATAGAAAACCCATCACCATGAACTACCAATCGGGAAAAGGTATTTTAGATAGAACGTTATATGCCATACCTCACGAATTACATTTACCGGGTTATCAATTTTGCGGGCCTAATACACGATTAGAAGAGCGTCTACAAAGAGGGGACAAAGGTATAAATGGACTTGACGCACCATGCAAGGATCATGATGTTGCCTACTCACAAACTGATAACTTGAAATATAGACATGAGGCCGATAAAATTTTAGCAAAGCAGGCTTTAAAGAGGTTTCACGCAAAAGACGCTAATTGGAAAGAAAAATTGGCCTCTCTGGGTGTTGCTGCTGCAATGAAAACAAAAGTTACATTGGGTATGGGCCTGTCGTCGTCGCCATCACTGAAACAAAAGCATTGTAAGATAATCTTAAATCAATGTGAAAAGGAATTAGTTAAAGCAAAACAAAGCGTTGAAAAGTGTTTAAATAAAGTTTCTCAACAAAAAACGAATTTAAATATTCGTAGTAGTAATTCAATACAAAAGAAGAAAAGAACAAATAGAACTAAAAATAGGAGGAAATATGAAAAAAAGAACAAAATTGAAGATGTTAATGTAATGCTGGTGGATAATATTGACGAACAACAACAACAACAACAACAACGACGACAAAGACCACCGAAAAGAAAACATAATGGCAGTAGTAGTGAAAATATGGATAAAAAGATTAAGTTAAGTGATAATTTGACTACAAAACCACCACCACCACCCAAGTCCAGAAAACGTAAATTAAATGATGACAATTATAATGATGATGACGTAAATACAAAGAAAATTAATATGACAGATAGTATAAAGACCTTGTGGGGGAAAAAGCGAAAACCTGATGATGATGATGATGATGATGAAGATGATGTTGATGAGAATAATAAAAAGCTGAAAACATTTTAGAAATAAGACAGTCTTTCATCTAGAAGCAACAATGAAAGTTAAAGCAACCAACAAGAAAATTAAGAAACGGATAAAGAAAAAGAATTCTACGAAGAGGAAGAGAAATGCCGCCACTGCCGCTAATTTTAGTAAAGTGACAAAACACATTAAAAAAAAATTATCTAAAAGTAAATCAAAAACAGTGGGTGATGCAATATCGGTGGCATTAAAAACTGCAAGAAAACAAAAAAACAAAATTAAAGTTAAACGTGTAATAAAGATCCCAAAAACCGGAGGCATACTGCCTTTAATTCCAATTTTCGCTGGACTCAGTGCTCTTGGTGCTTTAGGTGGAGGTGCAGCAGGTATTGTAAAGGCTGTTAATGAAGCAAAAGCCGCAAAACAGGAGTTGAGTGAGGCGCAAAGGCACAATCAAAAAATGGAAGCCATCGCAATGGGAAAGGGATTATTCTTAAAGCCGTATAAAAAAGGTCTCGGTCTTTTTTTAGACCACCACTGAAAACACCACAACGAAGTCACTACCACCATCACATCAACTTACCAAATAGACCTCTAACAAATATCGATATTGAGAAATATAAATTTAAAATACCTTATTTTCGTGGTGTTTTCTCGCGAGACAAATTACCTAAAAGGATACACAAAAAGGAAAGCGGAATAATTAATTTGGATGAAGACAGAGGACCAGGAACTCACTGGGTGGCTTACAAAAAAATCAACAGCATTGTGAATTACTTTGACAGCTTTGGAAATTTGTCACCTCCATCAGAAGCTATAAAATATTTTAACTCAGTAGATCCTATAAAAATTTTATATAATCATGAAAGGTACCAACAATTCAATGACTATAACTGCGGACACCTCTGTATAAAATTTTTAATAAATAGTGCTTAAATATAACAACAATTTAGTTTTATTTCAACTGGTAATCTAGTAACATGTCTTATTATTTTTGTTTTAATGGCGAAGAAACATCCGAATTATCAGTAGACTACTATCCTCCTATGCTGTTGGAAGAAAATGCTTATTATGAAATTGGATTAACTAATTTCAGTGCTAATAATTCAATACCTAATATAGATGAAAAAAATAATAAATTTTATTATGGAAAGGATGAATGTATAGAGATTCCCGTTGGAAGTTATGAAATAACTAACATAAGCGAATACCTAAAGAAGGCTCTCTCTGCCAGAGAACACAAAAAAACCACCAATAAAACTATTTTACGGATAGAAGCAAATTTTAATACATTGAAATGTGAGATTAAGTGTAATCAAGACATAGATTTTTCAAAACCGAATTCAATTGGTTCATTGCTGGGATTTAAAAAATATAAATTATCAGCAAACGTATTACACTATTCAGATTTCCCCGTAGATATTATGAGAGTTAATATGATTCGAATAGACTGTAATATCGCCACAAACTCTTTTAACAATGGAAATTCGGTTCATACTATACATTCATTTTACCCAGCAGTACCACCCGGATACAAAATAGTCGAGAGTCCCTTGAATGTTATCTATTTACCCATTAATACGCATGTCATACATAATATAACGCTAAAAATAAACGATCAGAATGAGGAACTGGTTAATTTTAGAAAAGAAGTTATAACGATAACACTACATTTAAGAAAGGTGAAAAATAATTAAATTATGGTAGTTAGATTCAATGCGTTCTATACGACGACGACGACGCCAATAAAAAATAGTGATTCTTATCTTCAAAAAATTCCTCCAGATATAAATCAACCGTTGTATAGTAGAAACTTTAGTAATAAAAAGAAACGAGAAGCCTTAACGTTGAAGAATAAAGAATTCCTAACCTCGATTGGTCTTAAACTTAAAAAACATGAATAGACTGTTGGATGTTAATGAAAAGATTGCACTTGATAATTCAATTACAAATGTTGAATTTCATTCTTATCAATCTTATACATCCGGTGAACTAAAACATAATGATGAATGTCGAATAATAATCCAGCAGCAGGAACTACTAACCGCACCAGGAGAAAGTTACCTACAGATTCAAGGAAAATTTCAAAACCACGATGGAACTGGAAATGTTACAAAATGTAAGTTAGTTAACAACTTTATAGCATTTCTCTTTGAAGAAATTCGATATGAGCTTGGAGGTGTGATAATTGACAGAGTAAAAAACCCAGGAATAACAACTTCCATGAAATCTTATGTTTCGCTAACACCCCACGAAAGTAAAGCTTTAATGAATGCAGGGTGGAATCCCATAGAGAGAGATAACTTTTTTGATGACACATCAGGAAGATTTGATGTGTGTTGGCCTCTTTCCTCTATATTAGGGTTTGCTGAAGACTACAGAAAGGCTATATTGAATTTACGTCAAGAGCTCGTATTAATTCGATCAAGCGATGATTTAAATGCAACTATCGAATCTACTACTGGCACAGAAAAAGGAAAAATAACTATATCCAAAATAGTTTGGAAAGTTCCCCATTACACGGTGTCCGATTATGAAAAATTAAAAATATTAAATATCATTGAGAAAAATAATCCCATTCCAATAGTGCATAGAAGATGGGAATTGTTTACTTATCCCACGCTACAATCAAGTCAAACTTTTACGTGGGTATTGAAATCATCTACGTTTTTGGAAAAACCAAGATTTATTATTTTCGGTTTTCAAACCGATAGAAAAAATAATTTAAGAATGGACGGCAGCAAGTTTGATCATTGCAATTTAAAAAATATTAAATTATACTTAAACTCCCAGTCGTATCCTTATGAAAACTTAAATTTAGATTTTACAAAAAATCAGTATGCACTGGCATATGATATGTACGCTAAATTTCAACAGTCATATTATTTTAATAAGAAATCTGAACCTCTGCTTGATGTGACAAAGTTCAAGTCAGATGCCCCGCTGTTTGTGATTGATTGTTCTTATCAAAACGAACAAATAAAAAGTGGAACTGTAGATGCGAGAATAGAATTTGAAACCATGGGAGATGTACCGATTAACACATCTGCATTTTGTTTAGTTCTTCATGAACAGTACGTGAACTACGAACCTTTAACTGGTCGCGTAAGAATTGTGTAATATTTTCCAAAATGCCTATTCCAACCACCTACAAGTATAAATGTACAAAGTGCGGCGGAGAAACTCCTATACGTAATTACTTGTGTAGACCCTGTGGATATGAATCTCGCGTATTTGAAAATAATAAACAAAAACATTCATGGAGCGCATACCGTAGAAGTTTAGATGACACCGCCACCGCCACCGCTTCAAATAAATAAGTAAAAAGTTTTAATTTTTCTTCAGTTTAGTATCATACAGTTTAGAGTGAAGAGCGAGCGACGAGCAAGCAAAGCAACCACCAAAAATGTTTATTGTTGATTTACAAGGCTTTCAATATGGAAACTTTGATTTTCTCTGTAAGGAAATTTCCATTTTAAATGCAGTTAATGGTCAATATGCACATACGGTGGTAAAGCTTCCCTTCGATTTGAAACATATGAAATTTAAAACTGAAAAGCATATGACTTGGTTAACTAATAATTGTCATGGTTTGGAGTGGTCAAATGAACAATGGGATGACATAAATTATGAAGATTTAACAAATTTTATTCAGAACTTTATAAAAATGAATATCTCCTGGGATCAAGACGACGAGAACACTGTTATTCTGGTGAAAGGAAGTCAAAAAAAGGAATGGTTGGAGAAATTATCTCTGAATTGCAATATTCACAATTTAGATGATGATGTTGAAAACTGTATGTCGTTAAATGAAATGAAATCAATTTTCAAATCTTTTCATTGTCAAAGACATTTAAATAATGATTTAAATTGTACATTGGAAAATGTTTTCTTTATTTATTATTATAATATGTACGTTAAAGGGAATAAATAAAAAAACAATTGTTAAAATATTTTGTTTATTTCTAATCTACACTTACTTTTTGTTTTTTATTACTAATACTGCTGCTGCTGCTGCTGCCTCCTGCCTCGCCGTCATCCTGCTCCTCCTCCTCCCCCTCCGGTCTTTCATCCTTCTCTGCTTCGTCGTCGTTGTCCAGGTTAAATGGCGGTGGTCCTAATAATTTTCGTTTAGTGGGGAGGCTCCCATCAATTTTTTTAATGGCATCGGCATCCTCATCAATTAAATTAAATCTATAGCGCTTCACCACGTTCTCCAAAATTTTGAATTCTTGAGGGTTTTCTAATCTTACTCTCATATACCTTACGGGTAACGTCCCAAACTTGCTTTTCAGCCTCTGCGCGTTGGGAGTATACGTTAGTTCTATAAAAATCTTCTCTTCACGAATCGATATTTTATTAACCCCATATCTGTAAATAAAAAAGGTATTAGACAAAATTATAACTGTGTGTGTGTGTGTGTGTGTGTGTGTGTGTGTGTGTTTAAAAATCTTTAAAAAATAGTTTAAATAAATATGCTAAAAAATAGTTTCAAAATCTCTGCAAATATAACGAGAAATAACCATAGCAGCAATTACAAAGTGTGTGTGTGTTAGTAACAATAATTAATGAGAAAATATTGGCTATTACTTACTGAAATAATTGCTTCATAACCACAAGCGCCCATTTCAGTGGAAAATGTATTTTGTCTTCAGTGAACACGACTATTGTGGATGGAATGGTGGCCATTTCTTGTTGTGTTAATAGCGTAGCAGCAATATGAAACTGTTTACTCTTTGTCTAAATCAGAACCATATATTTATATTAAGTTAAAAAAAAATACTAATCATGTAATACGTAAATGCTGCTACACTTTAGACAAACAAGTGCAGGATACGGAGGGTCAAATGTCGATTGCATCAGCCAATATTTCAAACTCTGCACAAACAACTACGATAACACGATTGCATCAGCCAATATTTAAAAGTGCACAAACAACTGCTGCTGCGATAAGAGCTGCTGCCATTGCATGCGCAGCGATTAGGAATATGGAAATTTTCGTACACGAAAAACAAGTTGCGTCATTTGCTGATTAGTAACAAATAACACGTATTATTATCAAATTTACGTCCAACATGAGACGAATAATAAACAAAATTTTTGTATAAATGCTAAGAATTTTAAAAACGAGGTTTCATTGTACAACAGTTTACAGTGGTGATTGTTGAAGTGAAGTAAATAAAAAAATGAAATATTTCGTCGATGGAACTTGCTGTCTCTTTAAGAGCACCGCATTATTAAAACTGCAGTCCGAAGGCGTGCCAGTTGTTGTGGGAGATTTTTTTGAACATAGTATTGGTGAGCCATTATTTTTAAATAAACATGAAGATCCTGTTATGGATTTGATATATCAAACATTTGTTTCGTGTCGTTTAAAGGAAGATTATGTCCACGACAGATTACCTTTTACTAACATTTGCTATGCTTTGGTGTTTGCTTTAATGAAAAATGAAAAAACGCTAGATGATGTAAAAAATTATTTCAAATTAATGAAGTGGCTGCAAATTTTTCCATCGTCTTGGCGTGCTATAATATTATTATCTGGTGATCCAAATGCTGTTTTACAAAAAATGAAAATGAGAAATAATGGCATTGACATTTTAAATATTAATTATGTACAAACCCAGGATTTGGTATTTGAATGCTTGGCCGCTGAATTTAACTTGCAAACATTAAAAATTGATGTGGAAAAACCAACTGATATGATAAACACTATAAGTGGTTTTATTTATCACATGAGAGATTCGTGTGTTGTTTTAACTAATACAATTCTTAAAATTTGCGATAAAAACGCTGGAATAGATTTAACTTCCCAACAGACACACGAACTGAAGAAAGGAGTTCCAAAAAAAATTATGCTGAATGAAATGTGTCTCATTCCCATGGAGCATTGTGGAATGCTGGTTCCGCGTTCCTCTTGGCATGATCGAATTCTGTTGCAAACAGGAATTATCGATGTTGGATATGCCCAAGCCCTATCAACAACAGTTGTTCTACTGGTGGATTGTACAGTAGAAAGTGGAGAAAAATTTTGCCAAATTGTTATACTGAAAATACCAGAAAGGAGAAGCTTGCAAGTTGAAAAAGATGTTATAAAATCCAGAGGTGGTTATGGCTCTTCGGGCAGATTTTGGTAATTATTATTATTAATAAATTCATTTATCTAAAATGTCGTTGTAAATTTCTTTTAAAACTAAGTTTTATTTTTTTATTTGTAGATGTAGGGAATATGATGGAGAAGAATTTTTTTAATTATTTACTACTAATTAAAAAAGGAGGATATAATTAATTGCATGAACATAATCAAGCGGAAATTTTTAATTATGTTTATGCAAGAATATCTTATCTTATTGACGTCAAGTGATGATATAATTAATTGCAACAATCAAGTGGAAATTTTTAATCTTAAGCAAGTGGAGGGAATATTTATTGACGTCAAATGATTTTTATTATCTACAGTATAAATTCTGAATAATGCAGAGATACACTATCCAGTTCAATATACTTTTGAGAAAGTGCTGTTGCTGCTGCTGCTCCTGCTGTTACTATAATAATTATGAGCGGTGAAAAAGTTCTTGATGTGTTATCATCATCTGTTGTGGAAAAAATGGAAATGGTGAGTAGAATAATAAAATCTAAAGACGAATATCGAAAATATATATCACTTTTGAGGAGAAACATTTTATTGCTGAAAAGAGCAATAAAACATCGCGTTACATGTGTAAAAAATTTTTCTAAAATAGAATCAAACCTAAGTCAATTAAACTACTATTTAAATAAATTTAAATTGAATTTAAAAAAGGCAAAATATATTCAATCAAAAAAACTTATTTGGCAGGATGTAGACTCGTGTTTTATGGGTAGGATTAAAACGGGAATAATAGTAAACCTCAAATTTAAAGATCCTATGTTATTTTTAAAACAAGCTTTACGCATATTCACGTTTAAAATCAAGGAGGCATTGAGAAAATCAATTCTTAAGGTAAATGTTGTGTTTTGTGGTTTATTTATTAAACCGCAAACTGCTGAAACATCACTTAAACATTTTTCTACTAGAAATGAGATAATCGATCAAAATACGATTATAGCCGATTGGTACAAGCAATATGTTGAAAATAAAATTTTAAATAAGCTAGAAAGTTTTCAGGAAAAAGACAGCGGATATGCGCTTTTAGAAATTCACTACTTGAAAGTACACATAAATATGTATAATCCAATAAATGTTAGTTGTTCAACATATGTTGATCTGCCTTCGTTTATTTCAAAGAAAAAAGCTGTAGTTAATATAAAAAATAACGATGAATATTGTTTTTTGTGGTCCGTAGTATGTGCATTATACCCCGCTCCACAACACAAAAATATTAGCCGCACATCATCCTATCCACATTTCAGTGAAGTTTTAAAGTATGATGGTATTGATTTCCCTATAAAATTGAAAAATATTTCAAAATTTGAAAATTTAAACCATTTGGGTATAAACGTTTTTACAATTTCAAAAAAAGAAATTTTACCTCTAGTATTAACAAAAACACACTATCCTCGAAATATTAATTTACTAATGATTACAAATTTTTTGGAATTTGAAGAGGAAACTGATGTGGATTATGATACGAATACATTTCACTTTGCTTATATTAAAAATTTAAGTCGTCTAATCAATCGGCAAGTTGGAAATAATAAAAATAAAAAAATTTACTGTGAAAGATGTTTAAATCACTTTACACATTCAGATGTCTTGGAAAAGCATATGGAAGATTGTAAAATGTTAAATGACGCAAAAATTATTTTACCAAAGGATCGTGAGGCTGCAATAACTTTTAAAAATTTTAGAAATAAGCTTAGAGTCCCATTTGTAATTTATGCAGATCTAGAAAGCATTTTAGTTAAACACGATGAACCTAATATTAATGAAAATGTAAAAACTGAAAAGTATCAAAAACATGAAGCATTCAGTATTGCTTATTATCTTAAATGCTCGTACAATGAAACTCTGTCGAAATTTTCACGTTATACTGGTAGAGATTGTCAGGTGTGGTTTGTAAAGGAACTGCAAAAAATTGCATACCAACTAAATGTTTTATTTTCAAATCCTCTGCCTATGAAACCTTTATCTGTTGATGAAAACAAGGCTTATTATTCAGCAAAAACATGTCATATTTGTAATGAACCGTTTCTTCTTGATTCTAAAGACAAAGTTCGTGATCATTGTCATTTGACTGGTGGATTTAGAGGTGCTGCACATTTTTCCTGTAACTTGAATTATAAGGACACGCAACATGTTCCTGTAATATTTCACAACTTGTCGGGATACGACAGCCATTTTATAATAAAGGCACTGTGTAAAGAAATTAAGGGCAACGTGACCTTACTGCCTCTTAACAAAGAAAAATATATCTCTTTCTCTAAAGAAATTCCAAATACAATGATTACATTTAGATTCTTGGATTCATTTCGATTCATGAGCAGCAGTTTAGATAAACTATCATCCTATTTGAATGATAATCAAAAGAAAGTTACTCGAAATTTTTATCACGATAATGAAAAATTTAATTTAGTTACGCGAAAGGGTGTCTTTCCCTATGAATATTTAGACAGTTGGGAGAAATTACAGGAATCATCTTTACCTCCAAAAGCATGCTTTTATAGAAAAATTAGGAATTCAGAGATATCGGAAGAGGACTATAAACATGCTCGCAATGTTTGGAATAGTTTTAACATTAAAACGTTGCAAGAATATGCAGAACTCTATTTAACCACCGATGTGCTACTTTTAGTTGATATATTTGAAAACTTTCGTGAGGTATGTTTGCAAACGTATCAACTAGATAGTCTTCACTATTACACCGCTCCTGGATTGGCTTTTGATGCTTTACTTAAAATAACTAAAGTTAAATTAGAATTATTACAAGATGTTGACATGATTTTGTTTTTCGAAAAAGGCATAAGAGGAGGAATTTCTCAGTGTTCCAATAGATATGGTAAAGCTAACAACAAATACATGGGAGAAAAATTTAATCTCGAAGAACCATCGTCGTATCTTTTATATTTAGATATTAATAATCTCTATGGTGCTGCCATGTGTCAAGCCTTACCTATTGGAGAATTTCAATGGGTAAAGGACATAGATATGTATAACGAAAACTTTTTAACCATACCTGAAAACAACGATTATGGATATGTGTTAGAGGTAGACCTTCATTATCCTAAGAAATTGTTTGATTTGCACAAAGATTTACCGCTTTGTCCTGAACACATGGCGCCTCCTACTTCAACGTCAAACATTCCTAAATTATTAACGACTCTGTATGACAAATCGAAATATGTCATTCATTATACAAACTTGCAACAGGCTGTTAAATTGGGTTTAGAAATAAAGAAAATTCATCGCTGTTTGAAATTTAGACAATCATCGTGCTTAAAAAAATATATTGATTTAAATACGGAAATGAGAAAAAAGAGCGAAAATGATTTTCAAAAAAATTTTTATAAATTAATGAATCTTGCTCCATTTGGCAAAACCATTGAAAATGTGAAAAAATACAGAGACGTTAAATTGATTACTAAATGGGAGGGAAGATACGGAGCAAAGTTTTATATCTCTCAGCCAAATTTCCATAGTTGTGAAATTTTTGATAAAGATTTTGTATTAATCGAGATGCGGCGGCTAAAAATCAAGTACAACAAACCCATATACATGGGAATGTCTATTTTAGACATTTCTAAAATATATCTATACGATTTTCACTACAATTACATTAAAAATAAATTTGGTAATACGGCGAAGCTATTATATTGTGATACTGATAGTTTGATTTATCATTTTCATGTAGATGACATTTATGAACATATCAAAACAGATATACACAAATTTGATACGTCGGACTATGCAGTAGATAATGTATATAATATGCCGCGTGTAAATAAAAAAGAAATTGGTTTAATGAAGGATGAAAATAATGGGAAAATTATGTTGGAGTTTATTGGCTTAAGATCAAAAATGTACTGTTATAAATTGCAAATGAGCGAAGATGAACAAAAGAAACAAACACAAAAACTAATAAATAATAGATTTAGTGAGGATTATGTAAAAAATTTTGTTCAAAATTTTGGAATAACAAAAAAGGCTAAGGGTATTCAATCATCAGCTTTAAAACTGATCTCATTTGATGATTATTTCAACTGTCTGTTTGATAATGCTGAGGTTGATGTTGTTCAAAATTCAATATTATCCAAAAAACACGAAGTTTACACTGTTAAACAAGTTAAAAAGGCGTTGAGTCCATATGATGACAAAAGAGTTGTTAACTATATTTTTACTGATACTGTACCGTGGGGCTTTCATCTTTAGATAATATTAATCTCTCTCTCTCACCTCCATGTTAAATAAGCAGGACATTGGATAAGAGGTGACAAAATTTTAAACTTTTATTTTTAATTTTTTAAAAAATATAAATTTTTTTTCAGACGAGCTACTGGGACTCCGTCTTTACGGATTACCGAAGATTTACAAGACTGGCGGAGGATGTGCCGCCAACCCACAAACGAGCAGTAATGTTGGACATTCCCACCAGGCAGGATTTTCTTCAAATGAAGCAGGACTTGATTTCCTGTTTGGAGGAACATTTTTATTTGTATCAAGCTCAGCCTCGAACAGAAGAGGATTGGGAAGAAATGGAAGAGAGCTATGCACGGGCTTGTATACACGATGGCATTTGTGATGAATATTGGAATCGGATAAAATCAATGGTGCATTATTATATACAAACTTATTTATATTATAAAAACAGAAAAAGATCTCATGTTGATGACGAGGATCCTACTTCTTCTTCTTCTTGTCCATTTAAAAAAATTAAAGACTAATAAATGTTTAACAACTATCATTTGTTTTATTTCCTTGTCACATAGACTATAATGAGCGATATATGTTTTCTTGAGCATATCACCATATCAACATATTAATTTATTTAATTGAAAACTGATACCACACTTGGAAACAAGGTGAAAGGTTATCGGGTATAGTAAATATCTACACATTGCAATAATATTTAATTGGAAACTGATACCACACTTGGATGAAAACAAGGTGAAAGGTTATCGGGTATAGTAAATATATAATTTAATATCATTAACAGCAGCAATAATTTAACTCTTATCTCTTATATTCTCCTGTTCCAACATTTCATCAAGAAACACACACAAGGCCTTTTTGGGCAACACGTCATAGGTGACACCGGTGACACTGGTGACACCTGAGAAATGTGACAACCACCTGCTGGTCATTGACGACGATACTTCTTCTTCTTCTTGGGGTACAAGAACTTGGCCCAACCCCCCTACTAGTGGTAAGACTCGTGGATGGCATGCCATCCTCAGTCCCAGGAACCCGCCAGCTATACTACTGACACGCTAATGCGAGAGGGAGGGGTGAGGATTGGTATGGTCTGGTGTAGAATTAAAGAGTGGATAAAGGTAAATCGGTGCTATAGATGCTGGGGGTATGACCATATCGCCAAAGACTGCACCGGACCAGATAGGTCCAAAGCCTGCCTCAGGTGTGCAGAGAGCGGACACGAAGCGAGTGCATGCGACAATGAATTATATTGTCCACTGTGCGAACGACACGGCCATAGAGCCGGAAGCGGAGCTTGCCCTAGAATGAGGGCGACAATGCGAAGCCTTAGGATGCAACAAAGGGCGAGGAGAGGAAGAGTCTCGACACGGCCTCGTATTAGGAGCCAGGTAGAAACTCGCCTAACAAGCTAAGTTATTGTGATATTAGTTACGTCTTATAGTTGTCTAGTCATCGATATCTGAGTACGCTTTATAACTGTGATATAGTATAGTCAAAACATAAATTTAAGTCGTAATCTAGTCAAATATAATTTATACCTTGTGATACAGCCTAGTCATTTACGAGTAATCTGTTACATAAGTACTTATATTTGTTATACATATGTTCGCTGCATGACTCTCAACGTGGGTTTTCTGCAAATCAATACCAACCGTAGCAAGACATCTATGGATATGGCTCTAGCTCGCGCGGCGGAGAGGGCTGGGGTTCGTTCTGGTGAGCGAGCCAAACAAGCGGGCGGTTGAAAGCAGAAGGTGGTTTAGGGATAAAAAAAGCGACGCAGCGATAGGATATATTGGTCATCGCCCGAGGGTCACGGCTACAGGATCAGGTGATGGCTTTGTGTGGATTAATGTAGATGGAGTGATGTATAGCTGCTACATCTCTCCGAACTGTTCCATTGCTGAGTACGAAGATTATATCAATACACTGACGATAGACCTGTTGGCAAAAGAGCCTGGTGAGATAATTCTCACAGGCGATTTCAACTCTAAATCTCCGCTATGGGGCTCACGAGTGGAGGACGCGAGGGGTAGGATTTTGGGTGATTTGCTATCCACCCTTAGGATGACAGCACTAAACGAGGACGGAGTGTACACTTTTGTTAGGAGGGGATCTGGCTCCACGATAGATGTTACAGCTGTCACGGAGGGGCTGTTAGGAAAGGTTGAGGAATGGAAGGTGCTGGCGGAGGAGGACTCAATTAGCCCTCATCTGTATCTAGAATTCCGAATTGGCGACATACCTCCCGCGCGGGCAAAATGGGGCTTCGGCCCGATTATCAGAAACAGGTTGGAGGAGGAATTGAGATGGGAAACGAGGATAAACAGCGACCCCACACCCGAGAGACTGGGTAGAATTCTGAAGGTGGCGTATTGCAGGGCAACACCGAGAGTGCGTTTAAAAGACGGCAAGGTGCCATATTGGTGGACGGGAGAGATATCCGAGCTCAGGGCGGAGCTGAATGTAGCAAGGAGACGACTCACCAGGAGGAGGGGTAGAAGAGCAGACGAGGAGGAAATTGCTGTGCTGGAATATGATCTCAAGAATAAGAAGAGGGAGTTAAAAAAGGCAATAAACAACTCCAAAAAGAAATGCTGGAGCGATGTAATAAGCCAATTGGATAACGATGTCTACGGAGAGGGCTATAGGATAGCGACTGGAGGCCTAAGTGCAAAAAAGCCACCGTTAGATTTAACGGGCGAAGAGAGGCAGGCCCAGGTGGACAAGTTGTTCCCAGTTGCGCCGGTTATCCGATGGAGAAGGCATGAACTGCGAAACGAAATCATCCCGTTAACAGAGGAGGAGCAAAAGACGGCGGCCGGCAAGCTAAAGAACAAGAAGGCACCCGGGAGAGACGGGGTACCAGCCGAGACGATAAAGGTAGTGGTGAATTGCATCGGTAACTATATTCTGGAGGTCTTCAACCGCCTATTGTTGAGAGGTGAATTCCCCAATGACTGGAAGTTAGCTAAATTAGTGCTTATCGAAAAACCGCTGAAAGAGGCATCTCAGAGCAAAGCGTACAGACCTATAAGCTTGATCAACACTGTGGGTAAGCTATTTGAGCAACTGCTGAACGGAAGGTTGGTAGGGGAAATAGAGGCGAAAGGGGACTTCTCTCCGGCACAACACGGTTTTAGAAGAGGTCGGTCAACGGTTATGGCGGTGGGGAAGGTAGTGAACTTTGCTAGCGCGGCACACAGAGACCATGGGGCATGGTGCATGACAGCGCTGGTAGACGTTAAAAATGCCTTTAACACCACCAGCTGGGCCAGGATAGTGGAGGCGTTGGAAAGGAAAAATATTGCTAGCTATTTAACCAACATTATAATGGGATACCTCTCAGAAAGATATATTGTGACGGACAATAAGGGAACCAGAAGGCGGGTAAATGTAGGCGTTCCGCAGGGGTCGGTTCTTGGCCCGACTCTGTGGAACGTCATGTACGATGGAATTTTCGACCTACAGCTCCCTGAAGGTGTGAGACCGCTGGGATACGCGGACGACGTTGCACTTATCGGGGAAGACAAACACATAAACGCACTTGTTCGGAAAATGGATGAATCCTTAGACCGCGTGAAGGAATGGCTATCAGAGAACGGCCTGGAGCTAGCCCCAGAGAAAACGGAGGCAATTTTACTCAAATTTGGAAGGAGAAGGCAAGAGGTGACGCTACAGGTCGGGACGCAGAACGTGTCCATGGCGGACAGTGTGAAGTACTTGCGAATAATGCTAGATATGAGAGTTAGCTTCGGGCCGCATGTAAAGGTCACTGCGAGGAAGGCCGAGGCATCTATAAAGGCACTTATGAGATTAATGCCAAACATAGGAGGTCCAGGACAAGCCAAAAGGAAAGTTCTGGGGGGAGTGGCGCAGTCTATAATGTTGTATGGGGCGCCGATCTGGGCCAGGGCTATGGATGTGGCGGCCTATAGGCGCACGTTGCAAAGCGTCCAACGAAAGTTGGCGCTTAGAATATGTAGGGCTTATAGGATGGTCTCGTTCGATGCAGCAATGGTGCTCTCCTCCATGATCCCCATTCATCTGCTGGTGTATGAGAGACTACGCATCTGGGAGAGCGATCTAGAGAATCCGGAGGCGGCTAGAGCGGAGAGGCAGAGCACTCTACAGGAATGGCAGAGGGAATGGATGGAGGGATACAAGGGGCAGTGGACTAGGACGTTGATTCCTACCCTGGCACCCTGGGTAAATAGAAGGCACGGAGCGATGACGCTCTATCTGGCTCAAGCTCTCACAGGCCACGGATGCTTCCGGGCGTATACAGGGCGCCCTATTTCTTGACCCGTTGCATGGGTAACTTTTTTATTAGTAGAGATACAAAAACGCTTAAATGAGCAAATTAGTGCAGTTTCGTATTAGTAATTCTACGGCAAGGCGAAAAATTATATACGGGAGAAGGTTGAAAAGTTATTGACAAAAAACGAAAAATAAAATCCAACTTTTCTATTATCCCTCGTAGCTCGTTCATTTGAAGAGTTAGAGAAAAATGCTTCACATGTTTTTTGCAGTATTTTTCATGTAAAATGACATGCACTTGCTACTTTTTATATATCTCTTAAAATGGTTGAGAATCACAGTAAAATATATTTTTTTTAAATGTAATGGATAGGTGGCTGTGACATTAACCGAAAGTCCCCTTTTTTCTCTTTCAGATGATATAACATAGTCCATATTTTATCCTTACAAAAGTAATAATAATCGTTGTTTTTAAAGAAAGTTTATTGTCACATCAAGAATGCTATGGAAATAAAACAAAAAATAAGATTCCTGATATTTTTAAAAACGTCTAGTTGGCATTTAATTATTGACTGATCATAAGTGACATTTTTAGTTTTTGTTAAGTAGTTTATTGTTTATTATTAATACTGCATACAAAATAATAGTGTTGCAAATATGTACACCAACGAAGAGAAAAATGATATGCTATTTTGTTATTATAACCAAAATCGAGATGCACAAGCTGCAGCGAATCTTTATTTTGAAACTTACATGGAACGAAGACAACCCCATCATAGAATATTTAGACAGCTGGAAAATAATATACGATTATACGGTTCTTTTTCAAAGCCTAAGGATGAAAGAAACTTCAATGAAGACACTGAAATAAATGTTTTGGCTTATGTAAATTTTAAACCTGATTCTTCAACTGCAGAAATTGCACATCACTGCAACGCTTCCAAGGAAACTGTAAGAGCTATTTTAAAAGGTAACAATTTAAAGCCTTATCATTATTCCATATGCAATACTTTATATCCAGCCGATAATCAAAGAAGGATGACATTTTGTTGATGGTACATTTCAAAATGCGAAGAGGATCTAGACTTCTGGAAAAAGATTTTATTCAGTGATGAAAGTAGATTTACCAACAATGGTATTTTTAACCGCCATAATAACATAATGTGGTGCCGAGAAAATCCACATCTTGTTTCTGAAAGAAGAAATCAACGTCAATTTGGGATAAATGTGTGGTGTGGAATTTTTTGTGGCAAAATTATTGGCCCATATTTTTACGAAGATAATTTGAATGCGAATAATTACCTTCATTTTCTAAGGAATACTCTAACAGAGGAATATTTAAATGAATTACCACTTCATATTTTTAGAAATCTTAAATACTTCCAACACGATGGAGCACCTGCGCATAATTCCCGCGAGGTAAAACAATATTTACATGAACAGTTTGATAATGTTATAGGAAATAGAATGGATATCGACTGGCCAGCGCGAACACTTGATTTGACCCCCTTAGATTTCTTTCTTTGGGGGTTATTGAAAGATAAAGTTTATGTGACAGCTCCTCTAGATATAGAGGATCTAAAAGTCAGGATTCAAGATGCAATTAGAAGCATACATGGACATACAATAAAAAATGTTTTAAGAAGTATCCAGAAACGTTGCTTACTATGTATCCAACAGGATGGTGGTCATTTCGAACATTTACTTCAATATAATTAATTAATTAATAATTTCTGTTCTCAAAACATTCTTTTGTTCCATAATCCATAGCATTCTTGATGTTACAATAAACTTTCTTTAAAAACAACGATTATTATTACTTTTGTAAGGATAAAATATGGACTATGTTATATCATCTGAAAGAGAAAAAAGGGGACTTTCGGTTAATGTCACAGCCACCTATCCATTACGTTTAAAAAAAATATATTTTACTGTGATTCTCAACCATTTTAAGAGATATATAAAAAGTAGCAAGTGCATGTCATTTTACATGAAAAATACTGCAAAAAACATGTGAAGCATTTTTCTCTAACTCTTCAAATGAACGAGCTACGAGGGATAATAGAAAAGTTGGATTTTTCGTTTTTTGTCAATAACTTTTCAACCTTCCCCCGTATATAATTTTTCGCCTTACCGTAGAATTACTAATACGAAACTGCACTAATTTGCTCATTTAAGCGTTTTTGTATCTCTACTAATAAAAAAGTTACCCATGCAACGGGTCAAGAAATAGGGCGCCCTGTATACACTCGATTGGCAAGGCTATGGACGAGTTATGCGAAGACTGCGGAGAGGTTGACACTGCTGAGCACGCCCTGTTTGAGTGCGGATATGGGGAGAACGTTAGAAGTAACTGGAGAGCGGCAATGGGGGTAACAGTGACGAAACATAATATGGTAAACCTGATGCTAGAGTCCCAAGCGAACTGGACGGAAATAGAAAATAGCATCACGGAATTAGTTAAGAGAAGGGAGGTGCGTGGGAGAGAGATGGAGAGAGGTGGTGGAGATAACTAAAGGAAGGAAAAGAATAGCTACCTCGGGTCTTGATGCCAGGTCCCACGACAGTCCCGAGTCCGAGGTAGAGAAGAAAAGGAGGGGTTTTAGTGGGAGTTGCGCCCCACACTCCCCGGTGCCGATAGAAACTAAGGCCCGGGGGTCCTGCGATTTCCTCTCGGATAAAAAAAAAAAAAAGGTTTAAATATCAAAATTGAAAATAGCAATTGTCAACTGTCAAGTAGTAACCAAGTAAAGTTTTTGGGAGTAATGTTGGATCATTGTTTTAGCCGGAAACCGCACTGTGAACAACTAATCTCAAAATTAAATTCAGTTTGCTATTTAATGAGAAGTTTGAAAAAAGTGTTGTCAAAGTCACAACTTTTGCAAATATATCACGCGCAAGTAGGATCAAGGTTGAGGTACGGCGTATGTCTGTGGAGTAACTCCACCTTGTCATCGGATGTTTTTGTAGCCCAAAAGAGAATTTTAAGAAGCATGGCGGGTCTTAATAGTACTGCCTCCTGTAGATGTGTTTTTAAAGATTATAGGGTTTTAACTGTTGTTTCTGTTTTAATTTATGAATTGTGTGCCTATGTTTTTGATAATAAGACTGATTTCATTACAAATTTGGACGTTCATGAAAGAAATACGCGACAAAATGGTAAATATTATGTACCATATTTCAAATATAATATTTCAATAAATTCGCCAAATTGCATGGGACTGAAGGTGTATAATAACTTACCAAACAATATTAAGCAAATTAATAATTTTCATAAATTTAAACATGAACTAAAGTCTTATTTAGTTGAAGGATGTTTTTATACATTTAGCGAGTTTTTTGTACATTAATTTTAAGTTTAAATGTGACTATTCCTATACGGTGTGTAACTGACTCTGAGGAAAATAAACGGATTATTATTATTATTATTAAACAATGTCAAGATCTATCCAGATAAGTATCCGGATTTTAAAATAGAAGATACTTATTTATATAAACATTTACCTTCTCCCTTACCTTTGTCTACTAATATTCCTGATTGGAAATTAGTAATTCCGACTAAAAATCGTGAACCCATTCTTCATCAAATGCATGATGAGCCCACTTTCGCTCATTTAGGAATATCGAAAACTATGTCCCGTATCAGTGATTTCTATTATTGGCCCAAATTAAAACAATCTGTTCGGCAATATATTAAAAATTGTAAAATCTGTGCTGCTCAGAAAGTTGAAAATTTACCACGTTTAGGATTAATAGGTAAAGAAAAAGAGGTTAGCTTTACTTTCCAAGCGATATCAATGGAGTTGTTATGTCCTTTGCCTAGGAGTAAATCTGGTAATCAATACCTTTTTGTAGTTCCCGATTATTTTACTAAGTGTATTTTAGTCCATCCATTGAAACGCGCTATAACTCCTCCGATAATTAAATTCCTGAAAGAACAAGTTTTCCTTATTTTCGGCGTGTCCGACATAGTTATATTCGATAATGGCTCTTAGTTTAAATCTTAAGGATTTATAAAATTTTCTTAAGAAATATAAACTTTCTAAAATTTGGTTTAATGCTCATTATCATCCCCAGGTGAATCCCACGGAACGTGTGAATCGAGTGTTAGTAACAGCCATTTCATCTTATATCCGTGATAACCATCAACTCTGGAATGAAAATATTGCTGAAATTGCACAAGCATTACTTTTGTCTAAACATGATTCAACTCAAGTTTCTCCGGCCTTTTTAGGTTTTGGTAGACATGTGCCAATATCTGGTGATTTTTATTCCACCACGATCAGTTCCAATAATTTTGCTATAAAAAATAACTTATTTTGGGCTAAGGAATTGACTATCTTACCAGAATTATATGATGAAGTTAAACAACGTCTACATAAAGCTTATGAAACTAATACCAAAACTTATAATTTACGCAAGCGCTCGTTGCAATTTTCTCTTGGTGATATTGTATGGAAAAAAACTTATTGCCAATCTGATGCGGCAAGAAATTTCTCCAACAAATTAGCTCCAAAATATACCGGTTGTAAAGTTATTAAAGTTCTTTCACCATTAGTTTATGAGTTGACGGATTTAGCGAGAAATCACCTCGGGAAATGGCATATTAAGGATCTAAAACCAAATTCCTGTGACTTTGAAAATTCCCTTTAGGATGAAAATCCTGCCCCTTAAAGTCAAGTCATTTCTTTGTCTAAAATATGATTATTAAATCCTAATCCCTTGTGTATATATTATCTTGTAGTTATAAGTTACCTTTATCTTGATATTTACCTTTATCTTGTCATTTACGTTACCTTACCTTTATGACTTACATGTATCATGTCAAGATATTACCTTCATGATTTACCTTTACCTGGTACGTTACGTTACCTTACCTTGTTAAGTTACCTTTATCTGTTAACTTACATTATCCTTTCATTTACCTTTGTTTTGTAAATTATCTTATCTTTACCTTATAGACTTATATGTATCATGTAACATATAGTATTTTTACCTTTAATATTTACATATACCTTGTAACTTGCGTTACTTTACCTTGATACGTTACCTTACCTTACCTTAATACGTTACCTTTATATGTTAATTTACCTTATCTTTAGATTTACTTTACCTGGTAAATTACCTTACCTCTACCTTTGGGCCCAAGATTATTATATATCTGAGAAGAATGCTATACCGTCCCTTTAATAAATTAAGCATTAATAAATGCTTAATATTTATGTAATATACCTATTACCTTTTTGAATACATTATCGTATCGTTTCGTTATTTTTATCTTATCTTTTTATTATCGTATCGTTTAATTATCTTTTATTTTCTTTAATATGGTATCGTTTGTTTACCTTTTGTTTTATTTATCTTTCTCTCTTGAATTTTGATCATTCCCTCTTTCTAGATGTCGACTCAAATAGTGATGTTGCACTGGTGAGTGTTCGAGCCTTCGACTCGACGTTGTTGGTGGTGATTTAGGGGCGACTGCATGGCGGCACCGTTCGTAGTGTGGGATGTAAATCCTAACGCTGGTTTTCCGTGTGCCTGTAGTCGGTCTCTGTCCTATACCATCCGCAGCGCCGCCACGGGACTTGAACGCTCATTCCTACGACAGGGGCATCACTGAGTCGCAGCTTAGGTTCGAAGAGAGCTTTTTATAAAAATCTCTTCCTCTATTTTTCTGTTCCGTCTTCTTATCTTTATCTTTTCCTGTTATCTAGTTTGATCAAAATTCGCTCCCTTATTTCTTTACGAAATACATTCCCTGATTAAGGAAGGTCTATGTGAATTCTTTGAAATGAAAGTATATCGGATAAAATTAACAAAAACTGCTGAATTTACAACAACAAGTAAGTGAGCAAAAGAACAAGATAAATATATTGGAACAAAAAATCGAAAATATGAATTAGCGAGAAAGACTGAACAACATATGCTTCTATGCCATAACAACTATTGCAATAATAAAGATGGCGCCCGATCAACTGGTGTCCAACGTAGCGGTTAATAAAAAGTGTAAAAATGTGGTATAGTGCCTACAAATGGGCCAAGATGTATAAACTGTAATGGGCAATTGCATCCAGGATGCGTCAAATATTTGAAAAATATTGAAATAATTAGCGATGACTTAATAAACTGTTGTAAAGTGGTTGAGTATAAGGTAAACAAACCTGAAGTAGACGATCCAGATTGTTCCTTCCAGAGCTTGGGACCAGAGGATGAAGTGCTGACGGAGGAGAAGAAATACATCAAACAGGTAATAGAGACCAAGGACAAGCTGATAGAAAATCTAAGTGATACAAATATATTTTTACGAAAACGCATTCTTTTTCTCGAAAAGTTACTGTCAAGCAAAACTCAGTTGGCAGCAACATCGCGTCAAAGGAGTGTAAAACAAAAGCGCTTAAACAAAGAAAATGGTAATAGTGGGAACTTGAAAGAAAGGGTATCTATTAAGGAGATATCAAGTACGAGCTCCCCACCAAGAGATTACTCTAGGTTGGAATCTCAGCCTAATCAGGTAAATAAAACGCAACCACCAATACATGTCGCAAATCTGAAAAAGTGTCGCTACAAAAGTGTTCGTTACTACAAGCGATTTGTCAACTGCAATAGATGCCTTAGTACCTCGGAAACATCTCACATTAACAACCAATTAGGGTCTAATCAGGAAGGGGGTGCTTTCACAGTGGTTACAAATAAAAAGAAACGCAAAATTCCGCTACCGATAGGGGGCGGGGACAAAACTGTCAATTTAAAGGGTTTAAAACCTGTGGATAAATTAGCTTTTCTACATGTATATAAATTGCATCCAGATACAACACTGGGTATCTGAAGCCTGTATTTCCTGAAGTGCAATGTGAGGCTATGATATCAAGATTTCCACACTACTATGCATCTTTCAAGGTGACTATTTACGAATCCCACCTTAATGAAGCAATGGAAGCATCTATATGGCCGAGAGGTGTTTGTGTAAACAGGTTTTTTCATCGACTGATACCTGTTCAAGGAAACCCGTAATACAAAATGATGATTTTAATGATAGTGAGTTAAACTCCACTAGTGTGACATCCCTATTTCATTTAAACGCACAAAGTTTATCAAACAAGGTTCTCCAAATTAATCATTTTTTATCAGGAAAACATATTGATGTCTTCTGTGTTTCGGAACATTGGCTGTCTGAAACGAATATTAAATTGATAAATATTACTGACTACCACTTAATAAGTTACTTTTGCAGGAGTCAATTTCAACATTGGGGTGTGTATTTATTTGAAAAATAATATTGTAGCTAGGCCAATCCCATAACAATTACCTCACTTAATGTAATTGTCATTACTTTGTCACCACAAACTCAGCTAAGCTAGGGATGTGCAATTCCACTAGCTTAAGTTTATGGACATTAGCTCCGGTAGCTCAGGGAGATTTATGAGACTAGGGCGTAGTATTCTTAGGACTGCTTTGACTGTTGACAAGTTATTTGGGCACCAGGATAATTTTTAGATATAAGATAAAAGAAAACTATATAAAAGTTAGTTGAATACACTATAATCAAATAAACAAATTGAATGGAATTTACAAATGAATAATAAAGTGACTATTTAACAATAATTCAAAAATGATTTAATATTGACTAAAATATGAAAAAAATTTGAAAAATTAAATTTTAAAATTGGCTAACTTTACACAATTTTAAGAGGTTCGGGGTCACTCTGAAAATCTCGTTCCTTCTTTATGAGGTCAGTACTCTCACCCTTAACCTGTGCTGATGATTGGATCCAGGTGGACTTTCCGTGGCAAAGTGGGGAAGCTAGAGCTCTAGTCCAGATGATGGTCACGTACTGCTAAGTCCAATCCTCTTATCTAGGGATCTGCAGGTGGTAAGCGTCCAGAGTTTTCAGCAGGTTATAGATCTCGCAGTCAGGTTACAGCAGCCTCGTCTCAGAAGAGTACATACAAAGAATTGTTTGTGTTAAGAGTGCCCCAAAATTTACAAATATATAGATGAACGTTGACGGCTAGTGTAGCCAAGATTAAAAATTATAAATAAATTCCTGAAGGGAATGTACCAGCAAATCTGGTATGGAAAAATCTTCTGTGATTCTCACAGGGAAAGTAATTAACAAATAAAAACAAAATCTGGAAGGTGTCAACCTTTAGTGACCCTACCCAGAATGAAGCAAATAAAATTACCCAAAAAATTGCATTCAAAAGAACTGATTACAGTTCAGCACTCGACAATTTCTTAATAAAAAACTCTAATCATTACTATTTAAAGATACAATAGTTCAGAAGGAACAAAAATAAATTAAATAAAAAAACCCTCTATTATCTGACCCAAAATTCCAAAAACAACGGTTTCATAACCGGTTAAACAAGGAAATATTACCAGTCTAATTAGGTAAAAGAGAAAAATTATTTCATTAATATTTCAAAAACTGAGTGACAAGTTATAGAAATTCGTATTGATTTATTGTACAAATTTGTTGTCAAAGAACAATAATCAATGAATTTACTATGTTAGGAAACAGGTTCCAGTCTTCTAATCGGCGTGAATGTGAGTTATTCAAATCTATATAAAGTAACAAATTACTTAACCTAGTGCAGAAATTACGATATTAGCAATTTTCTATAGCTCCAATCATATATTATAACTATAAGATAAGAGAAGATAAGATAACGATAAGATAATTAACTTAATTCCCAAAGGGCACAACACGTGGTGGATAATCGCAATCCGATTCAAACAAAATGGAGGCAAGAAAACTCAAATTTATTGGTTTTAAAAAACAATGTTTTCTATAATCTCCGGACTAGAGCACAGCTTCACAAATTTATAAAATCATATTAAAACTATTTTCTATTGTTTAGAATCGTACTACATTTCACTATATAGGGTGACAAAAAATATCTCCCTGACCACGCCTAAATAATTTACCTAAAATCCAGGTAAATCCTGATTATATATGAAATATAATTACTTAATAATAACTACAAATCGCTATGATCGTATTTTTGTACTAATAATAATTATAATCGCAACCAATAATGAAAGTGAATAAATTATATATATCAAAAGGTAAAATAACTCACATCTGCATCTGCCTACTTTCGAAGACGGGAACTGTCTGCCTTGTCTATCCTAATTACACCTGATAGTCTGTTGGATTTTTGGAGGGGCTACCGTTTTTTCTAGCCAATGAGCGTTCTCCAACGCAGAATTGAAAAACGGAGAACTTAAGCCACCAACAATTAGGTTGGGTGTTTTACGGGGTGCATAATAGTCAACCTCATGAAACGACATTAAAATGTACGTTACATATCCCCCCTTCCCCGGTAATAAAAATTGATAACTCTAGGAGTTATAAATTTTTATATAGGCAAATTTTATAGGAAACGACAGAGGAACAACGGTAATGAAAATGTGGAAAGGAACTTGAAAGTTATACCTTCCGAGACATCGGTCTGACGCCTCAGCAGCAATATAGCTGTTGCCAGTACTAAAATGGGTTTATAAAAAAAATCCCCAAAAGAAAAAAAATAGAGGACTTAATACACATGGCTTGTAGTACGTCCTAAAACTACAGCACTTGTGAAAGGAATACCAACAAAATAGATAGAGGACTTAATACACATGGCTAGTAGTGCGTCCTGAAACTACAGCACTTGTGAAAGGAAACAGGCACTAAAATGCTTGACAACAGGTTGCCTAATCCACTGTTGTACTTGCAAACAACAAAAATATGGAGCTAAAAATGCTGGACCTACAACTTGCTCCCAGTTGTGGTACTTGCAATTAAGATACTTTTACCAGTATAAGATACAATAAGATATAAGATATAAGATATAAGGTTACCAGATATAACTGTATATGGACCATAAAGGAATTAAAATATAGAGCCATGCTACGAGTTAGACTCGAAAAGTAACAAGAACGATAACCACCCTTCAAGTGAACCTTACTAATTAATATGCTAAGAAACTCTCAGCCAAATTTATAAAACTAGCAATTACACAAGTAGGAGGTATGTATGCCTGAACCCACGCATCTAAAACAAACCGACTACTACTAATCTAGTCCTGTGGTAAACCTTAATTTTTACTAAATATTTAATGTCTCATATTAAAGTAACTCAGAAAAGATACACGAATAATAGGTACCGACTCGACTAGGAAATATTGAATTCACATTCTATGTGAATTTAAGATAATGTTCACCAATGTAATTAACACTAGATAAACAATCATAGAGAGATAACACACAAAGATAAAGAGAAACAGGCAAATTACATAAGACCGACAATCACATCACAGACCTACTCTGTATATGACTGAGGGACTTATGACATCGTCAACCATCAGATGTGAATAATCGCACCGCTAGACCTACTCTTGAGATACGAATTTTAATCTAATTGTCGAACACAGACGGTTAAAATAAACCAGGAAAAAGAAAGGACATCACACAAGAAAGAATTTCGACGATGTTGTTGTCAAATTTCATGGATACTGGGTGAGCAAAATAACTAACTTACGACAATGCATTTATTATTTAGTTAAGATAACCAAAAAATCCGATAATAAAATATTTTGAGGGTTAAGATAATACGATAATAAAGGTAAGATATACCCAAAAAATATGTACTAAATAATACAATTACACTATATCTCAATCCATTGCTCTGACGCTTGCCCAGTCCATTAAAATACTTAAAATAACGTAACGTAACCCACCCATTTAACATCCCGAGTGTCTTAGATCAAAGAAAAGAAGAGAAGACAATACAGGAAAGGTGGCGACACTCACCTAATTTTTTTCAAAATTAGGCCAAATCATAAGATAAATAACGATAAGATACGGGCATATTTTACAAGATACTAAATCACTACAAAATACTAACTAATTAATTAGTGGTAAACAGTTCATAAAACACTAGAATACAATAATAGTAGACGTAAACATAAGACACAATAAAAGTAGCAGAAAACAGAAGAAACTAAGAACTAAACAGCTGACGATGTTACTGGTCATATTATCTATCTGTACTTAAAATAAAAAAAAAAATGGGAATGTCTAATTAACGACTAGATGCAATATCCATCAACAATCATTGTCTGAACCAAAAACCAAGATAAAGATAATATTCAGACCCCAGATTATGATACCATACCACCCAGTACTTACATATCTCAGATAATCACCAATTTCTTTAATTCAGCAACTAGAAATGGGAGTGCCTAAATAAAGACTAGATGCAATATCTATTATGAGATACCACCTACTACTAACATATTCCAGGCACTAGAAATGGGAGTGTCTAAATAAAGACTAGATGCAATATCTATTCTAAGATACCATCTACTACTGACATATAACAAACACTCTGACCCATCCCTGTAATTTCAAATGAAATGTACAATAAAATGCGGAGAATATACAGATAGCTAAAATAGTACAGTTTTAGTTTCCACCCTATAGCCTTTGCATTGCTAGAAAAACAGAAAAATACAGAAACAGAACCATCGGGAAAACAGAAGACACATAAAACAGATATATTTCCTAATATTCAAAGATAACTAATATACACCCTGTATATTACTAATATATAAAACACAATACTATTTATAACTCAGTCACTCAATTCAATTAGCCTAGGAATTTCTGTTATTTATACTTGTGGTTTCACGGGAGAAACAAAAATAACTCAACACATACAAAACATAGGCAAGATAAGATAAGATAAGATAAGATACGATAAGATACGATAAGATACGATAAGTTGCGATAAGATAAGATAAGATATGATAAATATTAAATATTTTATTTATTCCACTAAACCCGTTCTATAAAAACTTCAACCGATAAATACCAACAAGTATACAAAAAGTAGATATATAAAACTACTACTAAAAGTTTTCAAACTCAGGTAAAGAATAAATACCTCCTATGATTTTGTATGCTTATAAAAAGAAATTCCTAGTTTAATGTTTTACAAATATTAAATAGGAAATAAAATATACGAAAAAGAAATCTTATCACTAAAACTTTTCAAAATCGATTTATTATACACAAATTTTGAAAATATCTGAATTTTGGTCAGAAGGAAAGAGATTATTTTATTTCGATATCAGAAACTAATTTGTCAACTATCAAAACTTACTACAAGCACTACTTTCTTGCACGAGCCCTAAAATGAAAGTTTAAAATTGCCAATTTGTTGCACAGGCCTCACACGTTGGGCGTCAATTTTGTCGCACAGGCCCCACGTTGGGATTGCCAATTTTGTCACTACAAACTCAGCTAAGCTAGGGATGTGCAATTCCACTAGCTTAAGTTTATGGACATTAGCTCCGGTAGCTCAGGGAGATTTATGAGACTAGGGCGTAGTATTCTTAGGACTGCTTTGACTGTTGACAAGTTATTTGGGCACCAGGATAATTTTTAGATATAAGATAAAAGAAAACTATATAAAAGTTAGTTGAATACACTATAATCAAATAAACAAATTGAATGGAATTTACAAATGAATAATAAAGTGACTATTTAACAATAATTCAAAAATGATTTAATATTGACTAAAATATGAAAAAAATTTGAAAAATTAAATTTTAAAATTGGCTAACTTTACACAATTTTAAGAGGTTCGGGGTCACTCTGAAAATCTCGTTCCTTCTTTATGAGGTCAGTACTCTCACCCTTAACCTGTGCTGATGATTGGATCCAGGTGGACTTTCCGTGGCAAAGTGGGGAAGCTAGAGCTCTAGTCCAGATGATGGTCACGTACTGCTAAGTCCAATCCTCTTATCTAGGGATCTGCAGGTGGTAAGCGTCCAGAGTTTTCAGCAGGTTATAGATCTCGCAGTCAGGTTACAGCAGCCTCGTCTCAGAAGAGTACATACAAAGAATTGTTTGTGTTAAGAGTGCCCCAAAATTTACAAATATATAGATGAACGTTGACGGCTAGTGTAGCCAAGATTAAAAATTATAAATAAATTCCTGAAGGGAATGTACCAGCAAATCTGGTATGGAAAAATCTTCTGTGATTCTCACAGGGAAAGTAATTAACAAATAAAAACAAAATCTGGAAGGTGTCAACCTTTAGTGACCCTACCCAGAATGAAGCAAATAAAATTACCCAAAAAATTGCATTCAAAAGAACTGATTACAGTTCAGCACTCGACAATTTCTTAATAAAAAACTCTAATCATTACTATTTAAAGATACAATAGTTCAGAAGGAACAAAAATAAATTAAATAAAAAAACCCTCTATTATCTGACCCAAAATTCCAAAAACAACGGTTTCATAACCGGTTAAACAAGGAAATATTACCAGTCTAATTAGGTAAAAGAGAAAAATTATTTCATTAATATTTCAAAAACTGAGTGACAAGTTATAGAAATTCGTATTGATTTATTGTACAAATTTGTTGTCAAAGAACAATAATCAATGAATTTACTATGTTAGGAAACAGGTTCCAGTCTTCTAATCGGCGTGAATGTGAGTTATTCAAATCTATATAAAGTAACAAATTACTTAACCTAGTGCAGAAATTACGATATTAGCAATTTTCTATAGCTCCAATCATATATTATAACTATAAGATAAGAGAAGATAAGATAACGATAAGATAATTAACTTAATTCCCAAAGGGCACAACACGTGGTGGATAATCGCAATCCGATTCAAACAAAATGGAGGCAAGAAAACTCAAATTTATTGGTTTTAAAAAACAATGTTTTCTATAATCTCCGGACTAGAGCACAGCTTCACAAATTTATAAAATCATATTAAAACTATTTTCTATTGTTTAGAATCGTACTACATTTCACCATATAGGGTGACAAAAAAAATCTCCCTGACCACGCCTAAATAATTTACCTAAAATCCAGGTAAATCCTGATTATATATGAAATATAATTACTTAATAATAACTACAAATCGCTATGATCGTATTTTTGTACTAATAATAATTATAATCGCAACCAATAATGAAAGTGAATAAATTATATATATCAAAAGGTAAAATAACTCACATCTGCATCTGCCTACTTTCGAAGACGGGAACTGTCTGCCTTGTCTATCCTAATTACACCTGATAGTCTGTTGGATTTTTGGAGGGGCTACCGTTTTTTCTAGCCAATGAGCGTTCTCCAACGCAGAATTGAAAAACGGAGAACTTAAGCCACCAACAATTAGGTTGGGTGTTTTACGGGGTGCATAATAGTCAACCTCATGAAACGACATTAAAATGTACGTTACAACTTGCTATAGGTCATGTAGAGGAGATCCCGAGATCTTTTTAAATAACTTAAAAAATATTTTAAGTAAACTTGCTACTAAATCAGTAAAAATAATTCTTTTAGGAGACATCAATATAAATTTCAGAGCCCAGTCGAATAATCTTGATCAACTGATATGCCTTCTGGAAATTTTTGGACCGAAGATCACTATTTCAGATTATACACGAATTACGCCAAAGTCAGCGTCTTGTTTGGATAATATTATGACAAACATATGTACAGACAATTTCAGTGCGGGAGTCTTTGATCCATGTTTTTCAGATCATGCAGGTCAATATATTTTGCTAGAAGGTTCATAGATAATAAGTTTTTACTAAATACGGCGAAGACACAAACTGTGATAGTTTCTAGTAATAATCAAATAACATCAGGAAAGAATTGTAAAATATTGGGGGTAACTCTTGACGATGCATTGACTTGGACACCTCACATTAAACAATTATGCCACAGATTGAATGGATCCTTGTTAGTAATGAGACAGGTAAGGAATATCGTTAGTTTTGGGATTCTGAAACTGGTCTACTTTGCTTTGTTTCATTCTCATATTACCTACTCAGTAATAGTAATACTCAACACGTAGTAATACGTGATACACGTAAACTTAGTGACTATGACGTCCAGCAATTCTCGTTGCTATCGTTCGGTTTCATACTCTCATAAGTGGTAACGTAGTGCTCCCTTCGCTTCAGTGCATTTCTAGCATTAGGGAGATAGTGTTGCTGTGAAATATAAAGTTTTACTCGTAAAATAATAAAATAAAATTATGGATGCCGATTATTTCAGCTTTGACGAGTCTGGGTCTGATGTCGACCTGAATTTAGAGCTTAGCTGCTCTGATATAAGTCCGAAATCTGTCTCAGAGAGTAGTGCGTATTTAGAGAGTGAATTTGATTTGTCTGTTTCTCGACAGTGGTGTGAATTGCAGCCTAACTCGCTAATACTACCAGCATTTCCTTTTACTACTTTGTCTGCTGTAAATTTTATATATGATGATAATCCGAATATTCTTCGGTTTTTTTATGACAATCTCATTAGTCATATAGTTATCGAAACAAATCGATGTGCCGACCAAAAAAATCGCTCAGAAAAATGGTATCCAGTAACTTCTAATGAACTTAGGCTATTTTTATGTCTCATCTTTTACAAAGTGTTGTAAAAAAACCTGAAATACGGCAGTATTGGTCCAATATGCCTTCACTTTCAACGCCTTTTTTTCGCAATGTATGAGCAATAAAAGTTTTGAGGCAATTCGACAACTATTTTGTTCAATGAATTTGATATTCTGCCTGTTCGGAAGCTATATTCATATCAAGCACTGCTATGGATAACATCGAATTTAAATGATTTTTCAAAACCAACTCATAATTATTCCACAAGATCAGTATATAATGAAGCATTAATGGTACCACTATATAGAAAATCTCATATCCGCAGAAGTCTATTTTTTTATGCCCAAAAACTGTATAATTTTCTCCCAAAGAAAATTAAAAATATAAAATCATTAAATGTCTTGAAGAAAGAAATAAAATTGTTTATAAAAGAAAATTTTCATCAAGTAGAAACAATATTTTCACTATGTGTTCAATAACACTGAATTCTAGATTTCCAGTAAGGCATTTTTTGTATTTGATATTCTTATATCTTTGGCTCATCTTATTCAGTAGTTTATTCCAGTCCTCTTCAATTTCTCAGTCACTCTATATGTATATGTGTATGTATAGGTATTATATATTTAAAGTTTTTTTGTTTGTAATTTTGTATGTTTTCTTCAGTAATCGATATTTTGAAATATTATATAGATAAATACCTAGTGGTTGATCATAGTATTAAATTGTATGTATATGTATGTCAACACTAATACCGCACACAAGCTATGCTTAGGCGGGTTTGTAACTAAAAAAGTTAATATTGTAAATTGTAAAAATTAAGTTGTAAAATTGTAAATTGAAATAGTATAATGTTGAATAAACTCAAACTGAATTCAACAAAATCTTCATTTTACAAATAATGAAGAATTTGATGAAGAATTCCATCCCAATCCAAAGCTGAACCAAATCTGGTATGTGTATGAAAAGTTAGTCAGTTAATTTCACAATACCTGTAACCCGGAAAAAAACATTGCCATAGACGTAAGTTTTCTCTTATATAAATGCAGACTTGGTTGGATACAGTATTTTCCCTTGAAGAGGGCCAGATTTGGGATAAAGATTTACCTATTATGTGAATCTAAAAGTGGATACGTCTGGAACTTTATTGTACACCGGCAAACAGACAAAAACTTGATCCAGAATATAAAGATATGCCCGTTTCTTCTCAAGTAGTGCTGACGCTGGCAAAGGATTTACTAAATCAAGGGTACTGTATAACCATGGATAATTACTACAATTTGGTGCAGCCGGCTGATCTCCTGATTTCGAAAAAACAAACGTACATGGAATAGTAAAATTGACTAGAAAAGAAGTGCCTAACGAACTAAAAACAAAAAAGCTCAAGAAAGGAGAAGTTGCATCAACGCAAAGAGAAAAAGTTTGTATTTTGTAGTGGAAAGACAAGAAGGATATTTCTTTACTTTCTACTGTCCATTCAAACACTGACACTAAAACGAAACCAAAAGTAGTCGTTGATTATACGACACGATGGGAGGAGTAGATCGTGTTAATAAGCATTTGGCGGATTATACGATTCCAAAGCGAAAGCGAGGAAAAAAATATTATAAACAAATATTTGATCCTTTACTGGAGTGGAGTGGAGAGTTACTTTACTTTGTGGAATTCTTTTGTAATCTACAAAAAAGTTGATGGTCCTAAATCAGCTTTGATTTATAGGTTAGACCTAATCCAACAGACGATGGAAAAATATTATCGTACTGAATTTTCGTGTCGAAGAGGACGCCCATCTACTAAACTTACACCATTTGACTAAGTGGATGTCATTTTCCCCAGTACATTCCTGCTACGGAGAGAAATAAGAATCCAACACGCCAATGTGGAATATGTAGCAGAGTACGAGATGCACGGGGGAAAAAAATTCGCAGAGAAACGATATACCTATACCTATGCCTAGATTGTGATATGTCCTTATGTGTTGTGTTGTGCCTTGCTTTAGAGTGTTTCATACTGTCACTAAACACCTAGTTCAATAGTACAAGTGCAAAAATTTTGGTTTTTGAGATATGGTTCTATAAATATTGCTAAATAGTGTCTCCATACGGTGCAATACCGTCAGAACTGTTGTCTTGTTAGTATGTTCACTTAAACGATTTACTTCCTTATTGCATTGGATGATTTTTTTAAAAATGCTGGTGCAATACAGCCACAATTATCACTTATGGCGATATTACTTGTAACGAAGTTATTTTTTAGCCCGTAGTAATTTAAACAAGAATTAAATATGAACCGTTTTATTTGAACACACCGTATATAAGTTTGTAAATATTTTTATGAACAACTCATATTCAAGTATTGCCTTAATGTTTTCCAGTATAGTGTTATTATTATAGTACATTTGTTAATGGATAAGACTATAAACAATATACATTTATTCGATGGAAACCGGCCGAGATTCAAGAAATTCCAAACGTTGTTTTTACGCCGCCCGCAGTTTTTGTTCCTAGCGAAATACATGAATATTTTCGTGTTGTAGGTACCTTAAAATATTTATTTTATGCATTGGAACTGGATAATATTTGATTCATTTGCTATTTAAAAATACTTATGCAACCGCCACCTGAAATTTGATAAAGTCATATTATAATATATCTATTAAAGTATTTTATGACAAAGTTTGGAATACATAGCTCTCCGTATAGTCATGTTAGGACAATCAATTTGTTTATTAATGTTTATGCACTTTCCGGCAATAAATGTGTACCGAACTTGTTTAATTTACTAAGGGGAATATATCTGAGACATGTTTGATGTATTACTATACCGTATTTGCCCATTGTTACCGAATTAACTTAAATTAAATTAAGTTATATTGAATTTAATATTGTTCAATTATTAAAGATATGATTTCCGTTATAACCTGTATATAGTTTTGTTAATGATAAGTATTTAAATATGTTATTCTGTTAGGAACCGATATTTAAATGCAGGTTGATGCAGTAAGGCATAAAAGTTAAAGTACGTTACTAAATCTGATTAAAATATGTTCTAACTACACATTAGATGCATATTAATCATTTGCCGATATTATAAATTAATTTCAAGTAACCATTCCGCAAATTTAATAAAATTTGATACCATATTTGGTCATGAAGCGAAATCCGCCATTCTGATTGGTCGAGCCAGCGGCCGAGCACTATAAAAGACCGGCCGATTTTCGTTGAAAAGACAGTGTTCCACCGATCTCCGAAGAGAGTATTCCACCGATCTCCGAAGACAGTATTTCGCCGATCTCCGAACCTGCAACTTAAGTAAGTTACAATGGGTAGGCTTCCTGTCCCAACCCTTTGGTAAATGCTGATGATGCCTGTGATGTGCGTATGCCTCCAGGAATATTTCTACAGCTATACCTGTCCGATTCCCTTTGGTAAATGCTGATGATGCCTGTGATGTGCGTATGCCTCCAGGAATATTTCTACAGCTATACCTGTCCGATTCCCTTTGGTGAATGCTGATGATGCCTGTGATGTGCGTATGCCTCCAGGAATATTTCTACAGCTATACCTGTCCGATTCCCTTGGTAGATACTTGCTGAACAACCTGTGATGTGAGTATGCCTCCAGGAAGATTTCTATAAGTTATACCTGTCCTAAACTTTTGGTACATACATGATGAATACCTTGTGATGTGCGTATGCCTCCAGGGAGACTTCTACATTCGTACCTATCCCGACCCCTTGATACATGCTTGACGAATAACCTGTGATGTGCGTATGCCTCCAGGAAGACTTCGAATTCTGTATCCCTCTATCCGACACGTTGTCCCGTTCCCACATAAAGCCGTTTTAATTTATTTGTTTAATATGTTCACCGCTTCGCTTCTTAAACTGTGATTAAAGCTTTAGTTTGACACTGCCGAATTAATAGTTGAATAAATTGCACTACTGCTAATAACCTGGGTTTAATACATTGCATACCTGTATATAATATTGTTGCTTATTACCATTTGTTTATTTTGCTGATTTGCTACTTTTGCTACTTTATTTATTTTGCTATCCGCATTTTGTCGCAGCTTGGCTGTTTAATATTATTTTAATAAATCTTGTAGTAAGCCTCCGAAACCGACTTTTATTACCTAGATTTGAGAAACATTTTGACCCGCTGGCAAGTGTACGTGTGTACACCTTCTTCACTGTAGCTACCCCGCCTTTACTCATAAGCGAGTAGAGTCCGCGTGGACCATTCACCACGTGAAACCTATGGATGTGTGGCGCCCGATGGCAAAAACCCGAGGATAAATCCGAATCCAAATTAAGAGAGTGTCACAAATTAGCACCCTCGAGTAGAGAGCGTCACAAATTGGCGCCCTTAAGCAGGGACAGTTTTCTCAAACCTAGTGTGATATTTGGTAGCATATAAATATATTATTTTTCAGCATAGGTACCGTAGACCCTGTGGAAGGTCTGTTATTAAGTGTAGGTAGTAGTGCTTGTGAAAAATTATGTGTGATTCTTTTAGCCTGTGAGTTTTGTAGCGAATTTTTATTTACTGTTTTATTGAAATATATGTGTACTAGATATTTGCCCAAACCGAAAAAACAATACCGTTTCCGACCGATTACTCTTAGAAAAAAAAAATAAAAGAGTACCTGCCGTATTTTGAGCAAATTTTAGTAACATCCGAGTTTGTATTAAATACACAGTTGTATTAATAGTGGTGGCTTAAGAATCTAACATAATTACAACCTACTAAAGTAATTTGATTTTGTAGAAATTTCCGTATAGTAGAGACAGACAAAGATAGTTTTTTTTGTGAAGTTGTAAAAAGGGAGTTTTTTATACAGATAGGGACCGTATAGTTTTTTCAGATAGGGACCGTTTTTATTTGCCATACATACAAGAACTGTTTGCTTTGAGATATTAAATATTTTACAGGTATTAATAAGATTTGAAAATAACTGTTGTTACAGTTGACCGACACCGCGGCAACTGATAAAAACAACTCTTATTTGTGTAAGTTGACCGACACCGCGGCAACTGATAAAACAACTCTTATTAGTGTAAAGGCTAACTTGTCGTAGCCTGGTGACAGGAAAGCTAAGTGGGACTTGCCACTGCCGTTGAATATTGAATAAATATTGCCGTTGATTAAATTTTATTTGGTGTTGAAGTATTGCACCTAGATAGAATAAAGCAAACGACTTCTTGTATAGTATCCGTTCAGTAAAAGTTAAAATAACTTATTGTTTCCAAAAGCCGACAAATTTAAATAAAAGGAAGGAGTTAGATAGACAGAAAATAAGTTTGATAACTGTAACCTAAAGACCGACCGAGATACTGATACTAGTAGAGCAAGTTTTTTTTTATTTATATGTAAATAGATAAAGTAGATAAAAGTTTAGTTTGAAGTTTGCCTGGGAGTGAGCAATTAAATCCGGGATTATTTTTAATTAAAAATTTATACGAATTCTGGTGTGTAGGTTCTAATACCGAAAAAAAAAAATTAATTAACAATACCGATTAAATACCGACCTGATAACCGAAAATAATACCGTTTTAGAAAAAAAATATTGAGTCGTACATACCACCAGAATGCCGTCCGATTCAGAAACGAATGTAGTGCCACCCCCAGACATGCCTCATGAAACCGAGGATTCCGATGAGAATCCCCAGCCAGCTAAAGTGAGCTGGATTTATACATTAAAGAAAGATGAGCTTATAATTGAGTTAGAAAAATTTCAGTTAAGTAGTAAAGGCACAATGCCAATATTACGTAAGCGTTTGGTCACTTTCTTTAGAGAAGGGCCACCGAAAAAACAAAAAGCTTGTTCTACAGTAGCAGGTCCGTCTACCATTCCCACCGCCGACAATGTACCGCCCCCTAGTACCTTCCATGAATCAAATAACTCCGGTGATGAGGTTTCACATCCGCTTATACGAGATTGGGTTAAAACTTTAAGTAGGGAAGAACTTGTAACTAAACTAACCAAGTTCAACCTAGATACACAGGGAGAGACGTCTGTCTTAAAACAAAGACTAACCGCTGTCCTCTGTGAACCAATTCCAAGGGCACATTCACCGCCGCCGTCACCGATTTTAACTCCGTTGCCCTCCGAACCTCGCCCAGTACCGTTTCAACCAAATCACGAATCTACTTATAGAACTACACCGTACCGCCTCGCCGACGATGTATGTACTAGAGTTAGAAAATGGGGACTTAAGTTTAATGGTAAGACCGACGCCGTAGAGTTCCTGGAAAAATTATGTGATTTCCAGGAAAATAGCGGGATAACTACCATTGAATTAGTACCGGCCTTGTATGAAATTTTTCAAGGAAATGCCCTAGCCTGGTACCGCAATAACCGAGCATCTTGGACTAGTTGGCAGGATTTCCTAACCGATTTCAAACATTTCTATTTACCAGCCGAATATCAAACATTTTTAGAGGAACAGATACATAACCGCCGCCAGACACCTGGTGAACCTGGCCGCGACTACGTAGTCGCCATGCAAACGTTAATTCGAAGGCATGGTGAATTCTCGCAAGAAAGAACCTTGCGCCGTCTCTATGGAAACCTATTACCCGAATATCGACAATATATACGGCGGAGCGATGTACAAAGTATCCGAGACCTGGTGATCTGTATCGAAGAGTTTGAAACTCTTCAAAAAGAACTCCATCCACGTGGTGGTAGTCCGTCAATTAATCAGAGTCCTGTGTTGCCTGTTACCGAACACCGCTCCACGCCGCCTGTTCAAAGGATTCCTTTGAACACCCGTCCCCACCATACCGCACCGAGTAGAGCACCTGAAGGAGCCCTCCGAGGTAGTGTACCTAACCATACCTTTGGAGAGGGCATCCGGAGTAGTAACACCGTCCGTCCGGAATCTGTAAACCCGTCCAGAGAGGCGCATGCGCGCCCTCCTGCGCGACAGACAAGGCAACCGAGTACCCCTTCCCATAGACCCGTCTGCTGGAGGTGTGGACAGTCCGGACATTTTCGAACTGATTGCCGAGCACCTCCGAGGCTATTTTGTTCACGCTGTGGACGAAATGGAATTATGAGCCGAGACTGTAATTGTCGCAATCCGGAAAACTAAACCGGAGTTGTACTGCTGCGAGGCCAGCACACTCCCGGATTATTACAGCCCCGCATAATTCCGCCGTTACCGAAATAGACAACCGACCGCACGTCACCGTCAAAATAAGAGACAGGATGTTCTCTGCACTCGTAGACACCGGCTCCGTCCGATCCTATGCTGGCGACAAAGTCGCTGAATACTGTAGAGAAATAGAAATCCCGTTCCAAGAAGTTTTGACGCCCGCTGCAAAACTGGCAAATGGATTAACAGTAAACATACAGGGTGGTTACTGTTTGGAATTTTCGATAAGTGATATTCACTTTTCCGAAACAATTGCATATTTGCCAGATTTGACGTCCGATTTTGTGTTAGGCATGGACATCCTTGGTAAGAAAAAGTTTACCATGGACATGTTAACCAACACACTGTATCTAAATGACCAAGTAGTCTTTAGACAACAGCCGATACCGTCCTGTAGTCCTATTGGAGGACTAGAGATACAGTTGACCGATACCGCGGCAACTGATTTAAAAGCTAGCCTCCGAAGGATAGAGTTAAAGGGAGAAACAGAATTTGTGTTGCCACCCGACTTGCCTGAACCTTCTGCCAGTAAGGATATCGAAGAACTAAGTGCCACAGGAGGTGCACTTAGATGTTCTTGGTATCAACGCAAGAAGGTAGATGTTGAAAATAACCCAAAAGTATTTCCAGATTACTGTGTACGTAATGACTGGTTGTATCGGTACTTTTCGAATTCTAAAGGCATGTCCAGACCGAGCAATGCATGGAAACTCTGTGTGCCGAAACCGATGCGTGAAACCGTTCTAGCCAAAAACCACAGTGACCTTGCTATAGGACACTTAGGGGTAGCTAAGACAACAGCACGCATGGCACTCCGTTATTATTGGCCAGGAATGTTTCGTGAAATAGCAAAATTTGTAGGAAATTGTATGCATTGTCACCATAAACTATCCTTGCCTCCGACTCCCACAACTTCCGAGAACGCCCGTTACCAAAAACCGACACTCTCCGTTAACCACCAACAGTGGAAAACTATCAGTATCAGTTTGGTAGGTCCCCTACCCAATTCCGCTAATGGAAACCGTTTTCTGGCAGTTTTCCAAGACTGTGTTTCAACAAGGGTTAAGTTAAGTCCGTTGCGTAATGCAAAAGCACAAAGTATCACTAAAGCTCTTCAGAAAGAAGTTATCTATCGTTCCACCGATCTCCGAAGAGAGTATTCCACCGATCTCCGAAGACAGTATTTCGCCGATCTCCGAACCTGCAACTTAAGTAAGTTACAATGGGTAGGCTTCCTGTCCCAACCCTTTGGTAAATGCTGATGATGCCTGTGATGTGCGTATGCCTCCAGGAATATTTCTACAGCTATACCTGTCCGATTCCCTTTGGTAAATGCTGATGATGCCTGTGATGTGCGTATGCCTCCAGGAATATTTCTACAGCTATACCTGTCCGATTCCCTTTGGTGAATGCTGATGATGCCTGTGATGTGCGTATGCCTCCAGGAATATTTCTACAGCTATACCTGTCCGATTCCCTTGGTAGATACTTGCTGAACAACCTGTGATGTGCGTATGCCTCCAGGAAGATTTCTATAAGTTATACCTGTCCTAAACTTTTGGTACATACATGATGAATACCTTGTGATGTGCGTATGCCTCCAGGGAGACTTCTACATTCGTACCTATCCCGACCCCTTGATACATGCTTGACGAATAACCTGTGATGTGCGTATGCCTCCAGGAAGACTTCGAATTCTGTATCCCTCTATCCGACACGTTGTCCCGTTCCCACATAAAGCCGTTTTAATTTATTTGTTTAATATGTTCACCGCTTCGCTTCTTAAACTGTGATTAAAGCTTTAGTTTGACACTGCCGAATTAATAGTTGAATAAATTGCACTACTGCTAATAACCTGGGTTTAATACATTGCATACCTGTATATAATATTGTTGCTTATTACCATTTGTTTATTTTGCTGATTTGCTACTTTTGCTACTTTATTTATTTTGCTATCCGCATTTTGTCGCAGCTTGGCTGTTTAATATTATTTTAATAAATCTTGTAGTAAGCCTCCGAAACCGACTTTTATTACCTAGATTTGAGAAACATTTTGACCCGCTGGCAAGTGTACGTGTGTACACCTTCTTCACTGTAGCTACCCCGCCTTTACTCATAAGCGAGTAGAGTCCGCGTGGACCATTCACCACGTGAAACCTATGGATGTGTGGCGCCCGATGGCAAAAACCCGAGGATAAATCCGAATCCAAATTAAGAGAGTGTCACAAATTAGCACCCTCGAGTAGAGAGCGTCACATACTCTACAATTAAGACATTAAATAACGCAATATAGCCGCAACTGCCACTTATGACGATATTGTTTGTCATCAGTAAAAAGTGTCAATGCAATAAAGCCATAACTCTTGAAAGACGAGCTTATTTTAAAGGTTATGTTATTTTACAGTCAGTGAGAGTATGTCTGTTTCTCGGTAGTAGCTTGTATTTGTGTGTGATTACTGGTAAGACATTTTGTAAAATCTAGTTGAGTATTACTAAATTATATAAGGTGTAGGTATAGTGTGAATCAAAATGTCAAGAGCAAAGAAAATAGTACAACTTGCCAGGGAAAATTGCCAGTTGTAGTGAAGGTAATTTACAGGAAAATTTAGAGATTAGTTATAGAGGTTTCATGCCTTTATAATTACTTATTTCAATCATTTTCCTTTTTACAGCCAACCAGTTTGCATGAAAATACTCGTAATAGCGACAGAGATGTTCACCGAACTGTATTAACAGAGGTACCTAACCAATATAGTTTACAGTATACCACTTTTCTAACTAAATATTTTTAGTTAACTCGTGTCATTGTGTATTCAGGGCTATGTTGTTTTTGAAAATAATATTGAAGAAGATACTCCTTGTGTAGTGAGTTCAGTGTATATTAGTTTCTGACTGTAATATTTAAATAAAATATTTTTAGCACATTCATAACCCATTGGCGTCTCAATGTGAAGCTTCCAATAGTGTCGATACATTATACACTGAAATGGAGAATTCAGTTATGTTTCAAGAACAAGAGGTCGAAGAGGTATTTGAAATGCCTACTTAATATTTAAATAGTTTTAATAAAAGAGTGTAAAAATTTAACTACGATTATTTCTACAGTACATACAATATTGGAACTCAACTATTTCTAATTTTCAGATTGTTTAAATAATAATTATTAATTTATTAATCTGTCATTATCCTTATTAGTGTGAAGTGGAACAAATTACCAATATTTTACCATTATAGTATCTATTGATCACATTTTTTGAGTATATTATTTGTTTTTTAGATAGAAGCATAAAATGAAGATTTTAATTCTGATGACTCAGTTGCAGACAAAAATTATTTTCTTTCTGATGATTCCTCAAGCACTAATAGTGATGATGAGCAAGTACATGAAATAGAAAATAATACAGGACATATCGGAAATGAACTAGAAGAAAATATGAGTAATCCAGAAGAAACAGACAGTGGCTTTAGAGAAAACTTGTAAAAAGAAAAGAGTACGAAAATCAGAGGAATGGCAGCGAAATATTGAGAAATTAAAATTCAATTCTGGATTGCCGTATATAACAGAGGGCAAAAGAGAAAAAAGTGGAAGAACTGTAAAACCACCGTGTAAAGACCACCGTTGTCGAATAAAATGTAAAGAGAAATTTAGTATTGCTGCTATAATATAAGTAATATATAATATAATATAAGTAATGCTATAATCGATCTAATCAACTTCTAGCCTCGATTATCACAACTATATTGTATCACAATAATATACCCAAATATGGAAATTCTTATACAGAATTCAACATGTGCTCACAACAATGTCAAAGCTTATTCTCCCAGCCAATCTGAGATCTCACAGAACATCAAAACGGAAGCCGGCAGGCGTCACCGCCCCAGGGATCAACTTACAGTTGAGCGGAAACCTCGAAGGGACCTTAGACTGGTGCACTTTCCTTTAAAATTTGCTTAAATTAAACTTGACCTACATAAGACTTTATAAACATACTAGGCACGAGATAACGAGAATGTAACTGGTAAATTGTAACATATGCAACTAGTCCCTTACTTGACGGTACGTGGCAAAATTCTAGCCCTTGCACTGAACCTCGGGAATTATTAGCTTCTTCCCTAAAGGTTCAGGGACATAGCTCCGGTTAGCTCTGGGCTCAAGGCGGGGATTGGATTTTACTGTTAAGCTCACTTTATAAAAATTTGGGCACCAGGTAATTTAAACGAGAAAAAAATATATGAAATTGTGAATGCGTGAATGTAAGAACAAACAAAGTAAGTTAAGATAAAAGTATATATTACAAATTATATTTACAAATAAATTTACGTTAAATTGGAAAAAACTCTACCGCCTGAAGGCGTTTAACAAAATTTTACAAAAAGATTTTACTGGGCTGGGTTCACCAGTCTTCGGCCTACGCACTAGCCTCTCCTAGATTAATCCGGAACTCCTGTACAGGTCCACGTCTAGCTAGACTTGCTGGGGTTGCCTGGATCGATGTAATTAAATCCCACGTAGCTAGGTTTCAGGTTTCAGGCTCCAAAGGTGGAAATAGGTACATGTAACAGATTGTATGTCCAGTCCCAGAGTTGTACAAAAAAATGATCCAGGAATTGGAATTTTGTAAACAATCGAACAGTAGAGTAACTATGTCTGAAGGACAGTATATAAAAATTCTAATAGAAAAAAAAATAACTTATGACCGTTACTATATACTACAATAAAAATTACCAAAATTGCAGTAACAAAATTCGTAACTGTGCTACACAAAAAACTAGTGAGCATTAAAAGGTGAAAATTTATAATTCATACATGAGATTTTAAATGCCAAATTAACAATATCAAGTACAATGAAATAGAATGAAATTGGAAAAATTTAATGTGAGACGGTCTAGAATACCAGCACGTAATCAAAAATAAAATTCCTGGATATAATAGATTCTGTAATCATCACACAAAAACTATAGTATATAAAAAAATAACCATATGGTTATATATACAAACGCACTAATCAACCCAGGCTCTTCATAGAGAACCGACTTTTGCATACAGGGTACAACTTTCTTAAATCAGATTCAATTTATTAAGAAAATTAAATGTACTCACCCGTATACAAAGTTCGGTTCCAACCTCGTGAAGCCACCTCAAAGATGTCCTAAGACGTTCAACCTGGAATCTGATGGTTTACGAGGATTATCGTAGAATCCTGGGAAGATTAAGCCAGCGTCTCAACAACTCTGCAAAAATAAAAATTCGGCAGAAAATTTACACCACGTGTAAAATAAATTTATTATCACATATCTCGTGACAACAAAAATATACTATAATATCGATTAATGCGATTATTACAGATAATAATCTATTATATCAGAACACCGATCACTAATAATCGTGATAATAATTCAAGATTCAAATTAAATTAAAATTTAAGAACATGTGCTTTCAATAAGCGTAAAAATTCAAACTTGCTCGCATTCTATCTAAAACCAGACTCCCGAATTTTCGTTAAAAATCTAATTTCCTGGCTGTTTGCGACTTCCTACCTTTTCATAAAAGTGACCAATCAGAAACACTTTAGAGGTAGACAACACATTACAATGTAGAGAGCATTATGGGTTGCTGGTATTCAGGGATAAAATTTCAGGATTTTTTGATATTATTTTTAGTCGTCCGGAAATATACTGCTTGTCATATACAAGGGAACAAAATGATTAAAATTTTGTTACACCCTCTAGCGTGGCAATAACTGATATGCCGATATCACAAATGCCGGTAATCAGGGTTGCATACCGGTGAATAGTATAATAGAATAATGCCGTTTTAAAGCTGAATTAAAAGCAAAGTACTGGGTGGCCAGGTTCGAGAAATTGTAAATTCAGTTTCAGAATTTATGCAGAAAGAAGCTATCGCTAAGAAACCCATAATGGATTTAACAAAGATATTTATTTACAAACATATTCAGTATTTAATTTCTCATTTAATTTTAAAGATGTCATGAAGCACATTTTATTTTACCTTTAAAACCAATATTCAGACCCTGTGAATAATTTTCTAATCAAAGCCGTTAATAAATAAAAGTCTATAACACATAAAATATATCATTAGACACCCGCAATGAGAATCTAATGCGCACGCATTCGCGCCTTCACGTATTCACCGTCCGCCCTGATTAGGGAAATATAAACCTACAAATTCAGTTGATGTCTACCCACACGACAACATTGCTGTGCCAGCCTGAACTCCGCGAGACCCGCAATATATAAATTTATATAAGTAATTGATACTTATATATTTTTAGTAGTTTGTCTATCTACCAGATGTTTTTCTAAGTCCGCAAAATTGACAAGTGTAAATTGACTAAGTTGAAAGACGATATTGGGATAATTTCTTAATTCCCTGTTTTCACTACTGCGCCGGTCTCAGTTCTCACTGACCCTCCATCGAGCTGAGAACGATTTCAAGAGCCAGTCTCTGGCTGTCCACGACAACAACGAGTCCTGCCTGTTCCGCAACTATCACCAATATCTCAGCTGAGTAAGTGAGAAATATTTTCCTAAGTCCGAAAATCGACATAGTGGTGGAATTTTTACTATTAAAAATATATAAGTATCAAAAGTTATTGATACTTATATATTTTTAGTAGTTTGCCTACTTAATAGAATATTTGCCAAATCCGTAAAATAGACAGGGTATAATTTCTGAAGTCCCTGTCCACTACTGCGCCGGTCTAAGTAATTACTGACCCTCCACCGAACTGAGGCCGATTTAAATAGTCAGTCTGTACACCACGACAACGAGTTGCGCCTGTCCCACAGCTGCTACTAGTACCCCAGAAGAGTAAGTCAAATTCGGACTCTTGTGGACTCAAAGAATGTAAAATCAAAAACTAACAATCTGGAAGACTTGATATTCAAAAATCTTAAAAAATATTCAAAATGACGGCAATCTGTAATTTTTAACAGTTAAAGATGTCATTTTAATGTCAAAATATAGTTACTCAATATGCACAGGAAAATCTGGCGACTTACCATAGATAGGTACCGGACCTATTTAATTTTAAGGTTTTCTGTGTCGACAATTTCAAGGAATATATCTATAGTTTTGGCTCAACAACTTTCTCGTAGGAAAACGACAAAAATTGCTGCTTTTTTAATAAACTGCAAGTATTATTTTACGTCGGCGCTGTTTTTTACAATTTTAAAATATTTAAAATGCTCACTGTTTCAAAACTTAAAAAATAGTGTTGTGGTAAAAGTACAATATTATTTACCGAATTAAAAAACAGGACATTTTATTATATTGCTGCGAGAAGTTATTAGACAATTGTCATTGGTCAGTTATCATCAGTTGTCATTTTCGGCCGGCGAATTTCTGACATATGTGACTCTTTATCTATTAGAATAAATAATTAAATAATTTGTGCGACCAATTAAAAATTAATTTTAAAATTTGTATTTGAATAAATAAATGTAGGTAACCTAAATTTCCTTGAATAAAATCCATATCGCGTGGTAGATCTAGATACTCTAAGTAAGTATCTATAGGTAGGAATATTTAAAATTTCAGACAGGCGATTCCAAAAATGAATACGCCCTCTGCATGAAAATGTTTGAACCTACTTAAAAGGTAATTTTTAGAGGCTTATTGCTGATATAATAATAAATAACACGTATTTGGGTTTGTTTAACGAAATAATTTAGTGGTGCTTGTGATTTTTTGGTAGGTATTACAAAATTGAAAACGACGTGGTTAGTATTTGTACATCTTTATTTTTACATTTTAAAATGGCATTCAAAAGAAATCAGCACAACACAAAATGTCGTGTTTATGTGCGTGTCATTCCACAAAATGTCCCAATAGAAGTGTTTAAGATAGAAGATAGGTAGAAGTTTGGCCCTAGTATAAGAAACTGTTTCTCACTCATTTCTCCAAAAGGCATGTAACAAGTTATTATTAGGGAACACGTTTATTTACACAACATGTAGGTAACCACTTTGTTGCAGTTTGTCTATACTTTTCTATTATTAGTCTTATAAAAGCAGAATATATTTTAATTTAAACATTGTTTAACAAGAAACAAGCACTAATATGGTATCACCATACAGTTTATCACACTTATTTTAGACCAAATTCTAACTAAACAAAAACTAGGATACCTGTTTTAACACAAAAGATTCATATAATTAGCAATGAAGCGCACTTATGGGACGTATGACTGCTTTTACCACTCTTTTTATCCTTTATTTCACCGTAACTAGCAGTTGAATGCTAAATTGCCGCAGATGATATGATATGAAATGCAAAATGTTTACTCGTCTTCCTTCATATTTGTTTACAATTTGCAGCGCCCTCATCGATAATTTGAATCGCCAATAACAGTACCTACACCTACAGGGATACTTATAGGTTAGGTAATAACTAATATTGAATAAGTACCTACTTACCTACACCAAAATTGAAACAAAATGTGTTGGCGGGATTGTCATTGTCACCCTACAAACAACGGCAAACACTGTTCAAACTCGTATCTACTGGTATATTTAAAATATGCATTTGTCGCACTAACAAGGTCGGGAATTACAATATCCTTTCGCGAACCACTGGGTACCTACATAACAGAATGCAGTAATAAATATAAGTATTAGGTCCTCACGTGTTCGTGCAGATTGGCGCGTGGACGCGGCATTGTGAAGGTGACCCGGTGCAGGTCGCTATGATCACGATTAGCGCCGACTGGTTCAGTCTATGCCAGATTCTAACGCCAGATAAAATCAAGAAGCCGTTTCTACCACTTAACACACCAAACAGTTGAAATAGATTGTTATTGCGACATAGCATGGACAAACACGCCAAAACGCACCTACTGAATTTGATACACACGTTAAAATTGTAGCTTATCTATGCCTAACCGCACTTAGTGGATAGCTAGGTATATTTAGTATACGAGGTACTATGTTGACTATGTTGAACATTTTTCAAAATAATGTGGCGATATAAGTTGTAAACTTAGAACTTAGGTACAAAGTGAATACTTAGATACCTAGATTAGTTAATTTCCTACCCACTAAGTTACTTACCTATATTGTTGAGATAACTTATATACCAAGCACAAATGGTGTATGGACTTTTTGCTTTTTCGATTTTAAATTGCTTGTTTGCGTATGAATATATATTTTCATCCTATTACGATGAGTTCACAAAATATAGGTGCCATATCTTCTATAGGACAGAAGTAAAATAGATTCAGGGTTTCCAAAAGTGTTGACTAAAGGATTTGATTAAATCCGTCACGCAACGCCCAAAGTAAAAGCTTTTCCATGTCTAAAAATCGCATTAAACCATTTTAAGTTGATACTATACCTACTAGCGACCTACTTACCTATCACAGAGAGGGAGGCGGGAATTCACTCCTAATACTAGATAGGTACCTACTAATAAAACACTAAAAATCATAATAGTATATTAAACAACCAGTATCATAAGGCGTAGGTACTTTTATCGTACGCGTTGAGGTTAGAAAACGAGCCGGAAAGCGACGAGTTTTCACAGTTGGTGTCATTACGCGTTTATCAATTTTTTTGCTTGAAAATTTAGTTAGGTTATAATTTATATACCATTTGTATGCCATTACTATAGCAACAAACACACTATACAAAATAAAGGATGTAAATTTGCTGCTACCAACATTTAAAAACAAAAAGTTGAGTATCAAAAAGGTGTTTCTTTTCGATACGCAATCGGAGTACTTATAATTTTTTTACCGGAGTGTCTAGTCGTTATGAGTTAATGTCTGCATATTAAAATACAAATTTTAATGTTCGATGATGATGTACATATTGTGAATTTCGCGTAATGTAGGTATAGTCGATATTGGGTAAACAGTCACTTGCCAAAGAAATTTAAATTTGATTACGTATTTAAATGTATAACAAGTACCCTATATGCATTATACTGAAACCTATCAATAATGATGACAATAGGGAGATTTTGAACTCATTAAATGTTAGCACGTCGTTATCATAATCGTTATACTGAACATGCGCAGTGCCAAAAATAGTATCATTTTTGGCACTACGCCCACAAGAACGTGTGGACTTAAAGACTCAGACATTCCGTCTGTGGCCGCGCCGCATCCGAGCAAGACCTGTCCATCTTCACCGCTGTTACCAGTATCCAGAGATCAGTAAGTAAATTAGTGCAAGTCCCCAAAGGTATTGGGACTTGTATAATTTCGCCGGCTTTTGTGGACCACGCTGAGAAAATTATAAGTTGAAAAATGGAGCTACTGCGCAGGTATCAATAGCTCTCCCACCAGCCATTCCAAGACCTACTACCAGCTGCCGCACAAGTTCACTATAGAGATGTGTCATTCGTTCATTTTGCAAGGATTCGATCGATCGGCGATTGACTACAAAAATGATCGAATCTTTTGTATCAATCATTCAATCTCTATTGCACAGCCCTAAACTGACACTACACACTACCGAGTACTGGTACCGGCGGGCGACTGTCGGGTGTCCAGTGAAATACATCTATCGCGATTGAATATTGAATTTTCACTCTATTACTGCTTGGATTGGTGTTATAGTTTATAGTAGACAGAGTAAAATATTATAATTTTTAATTTTCTGCTAATATTTATAACATACAGGGATTATAATTTTAGATGAATTACATTTCATGCCCAATTAAGTGTAATATCAAATAAATGTGATAGTAAGATGAGACGAACCGCCACAAATTATTTAAAGTTAATTATTAAATTTAAAATTTTTTGTTACAATAATTTATTATATTATTTATCAAATTCGGCGTATAATGAACGGCTGATATTGATGTGTTATCCTAAATATGAAATAAATATTGAATATTCAATTCTGACTTCTGGGTTCTGCTGACTGACTTAATTTTTTCTTTATTAGGATTTCGTATTTCGTCTTACCCATATCCACACCGACGCCCAGAGCAAGGTCAATTTTTTGTTCAAGTTCTGTCTGTATTATGTGTAAGAATAACAAATCGTAAATCATAATCATAAACAATATAAACATGTAGATTGTCTACCTACAGCGATATCACTGAAATAAAGTAGGTATTAAAGTGTTGAGTGTTGGGATTCTAATGAATGTATCTTGTAGCTTTTACTTTTGCCAACTAAACTACAAAACTACAAACTACTAACCAGCGAGAATTTATGAATATTGATAAATATAATTCAGTGAATATATTTTTTCTTGTACCTATAACTCAAAACTGCAAATGCAGCATTTGAAGTTTGAAATGTTGGTAGGTCTATGTAAATGTGAAGAAATATATACTTAGTATAATTTTAATTTTTTAAACTATTTCCACGCGACAGTTCACGGTACGAACGAATAATAAATAATAACCTAAGAAAGGATGAAGTAGTGAAGTGATAGGAACTGCTATAGGAATGATAAATAATGAATTTCGGAAGTTATAAATTTAAAATATATTGAATTACATATACAGTGTGGGTGCAGTGGCGTAACAAACACCCCCGCAGACCCCTCATCGCGGGGAGGCCCGGCTCGCCGAGGGGCCCACGTTGCTCGGGTCCCATTCGAAAGCTTTGTAGCCAGCTTTGCGTTTCATATTTCATAAGAGTTATTTTCATTTTTGTTATAGTACTTAAATGATTGTATTTTTAAATCCCTGCTCCTGCAAGTGACCGAAGGTTGCAAGAAATAATACCTACATTAACATTTATTACACCGCACAACACCGTAAAAAAATTCTCGGTGTGCTGCTGGTTATTGAAAAGAAGCCCAGAATGCAATAAACGTCATCTGGTTTCCAAATGTCTAGGAATTGACTATTCTCTGTATTCTACGCCGGAGATGTCGTAAATTATTTATTTAAAAAATTCTCCCTAAAAAAAGGAAGGTGTGTATATATGAGTATATGGCGTTTTTCCAAATTATTAGATAGACATTTTTATCAACTGCGCTGGTACTACATTTTTTTTATTTCAACTATGTTAAGAATTCTAAAACCCCAAAAGAGATTCATGTATCATAATATTTTTGTCATCTGTTCAAGGGTCAATAATTTGTCCCTCTTTTTATACCTAAAGTGCCTTACCATTATCTTTAGGCTAAGCCCATCTGGCATTTTTCATTTTTGTACAGTTACAGTTTGTTACTTTGTACTTTTATTATAGATATTCTAGTTCTAAAGTTCTAGTCTAGTAGTCTAGTCACTTCTCTAAACTACGTATGCTAACGTTGCATATGTTAAATATACGTTTTTACACTAAAAATACGAGTTATTTCTACTATGTCTAACAATATAAAAAATAAACGAAGTGAAATTTGGAAACATTTTAATATTGTGAGTGCTGGGAAAGCTAAATGTGAATATTGCAACAAGATACTTAGCTATGGGGGTGGTGCAACGGGTAATCTTGCTCGTCACATAAAGTCTGTGCATAAAGCGATTTCCATCCAAAAAGTTATTTATGGAGGTCGTGAAAGGTATGCTATATATAATGAAGATAAATCAGAACCTTCAGCATCAGATTTAACAATAGCAAGTGCACAAAATAGTTCCGAGTTTACACAACCGTCAACTTCAACCTCCACAACAGCCGCAACTAATATTATTGAAGCTGAAAACAAACCCCCTGTGACACAGAAAAGAATTACAAATTTTATGGGAAGACCAATATCAGTAAGTAGGTCTAAACAACTTGACGAACAATTAATTCGTATGATCGTGAAAGAATATCAACCATTTAAAGTAGTTGAGGACCCTGAATTCAAAAAATTTGTGAACATGTTAAACCCTGGTTATAGCATGCCCGATAGAAAGACTATTTCAAACAGTTTGATACCAAAAACATATAATATAGTAAAAGAAACTGTTAGAAATAAATTATCAATGGTTGATGCCATATGTCTCACAACAGATGGGTGGACTTCAATAAACAATCAAAGTTTCATCGCTATCACATGCCATTTTATTGACGATAAGAAAGAAAACAATTTTCTCAGTTCAGTGCTATTAGGTTGTATTGCTTTCGATAATCGTCATACCGCCGAAAATCTAGCTCGCCAACTAATAGGCCAAGTTGATGAATGGGGACTTGCTAATAAAATATCGTGTGTTGTATCCGATAATGCTGCTAATATAGTTTCGGCTATAAAAAAGACTCAATGGAGACATTTTCCTTGCTTTGCGCATACGTTAAATTTAGTAATGCAGGGAGCAATAGGTGAAATTAAACACCAAGTCGATAAAGTTAAGTCCATAGTGGAGTTTTTCAAGAGAAGTTCAAGTGCTTTAGCAAAATTACAAGCTATGCAGACTCAAATGGGAATAACACAGCTTAAACTAAAACAAGACGTGGTAACCAGATGGAATTCAACATATGACATGCTTCAAAGAATAATTACAGTAAAAAATGCAGTACTTAGTTATTTGGCCATTGACCAGCCACAACTCAATACTTTGTTACCATCAGATTGGGTTGTATTAGAAAAATCCATCCAAATTTTAAAAATATTTAACGATATAACCGAGGAAATTAGTACTGAAAAATCTGTTAGTATTTCAAAAGTAATTTTATTTGTGAGCTTAATGAAGAAACAGTTGAGAAAATTTTCAATTGATGAACAAAATCCTCCAGAAATTACTAATCTCCTGATAAAATTACAATTTGAGATCAAAGAAAGGTTTAAAGAAGTAGAATTAATTGATTTAACTACTCAGGCTACATTCCTTGACCCCAGTTTTAAAAAATATGGTTTTTCGTCTAGCGCTACGTATGAACGCACTTTACAAAATATTAAGTCCAAAATTTCCGCATTTCATGTTGATGATGTACCAATAACTCTAGATCCAGCAGCAACCTTGGCCAATTCAGAAGATGGTAATCAAAACAAATCCTCTATCTGGGATGATTTCGATGAAAACGTCAAGGACGTTTTGACTGTTCGCAATCCCACAGCTGCAAGTATTATTGAAATAGATAAATATCTGAATGAACCCTTGATTAGAAGAACAGATGATCCGCTGCATTGGTGGGAAGAAAGGAAACAATTATATCCCCGTCTTTATAAATTAATGCGACGAAGGTTATGCGTAACAGCTACGTCCGTTCCGTGTGAACGGATATTTTCAAAAGCTGGACTTACGATAAATGAAAAACGCAGTAGACTAAAACCCGAAAAAGCATCTCAAGTTATATTTCTTAACCATAACATGTAACGCTACGGCTAGCAAAATTGGACTTATAATAGTGTTAAAAACGTTTAAGACAAGTATAAGTGTAAGTGTGAGTGAATGTGTGGTGTGGTTGTCCCGTGGCAAATAAATTACTGTTTTGTTTGTTTGATTTTTTAAAAAACTGAAGAATACTTTTAGCGCAATGATAGGAGCATAGAAAATAAGGTCAGTATTTATTTTCTAATTGATTTATTTGGGTCCTCCCGTGAAATAAAAGGCATCGCATCGGCCGCCACTGTTTTTTTTTAATCACAATAGACATTAATTTTAAATATTATAAAGTTTCTTTTTTATTTTTGATGCGTATATTCGAATTTGCTTTTTACTATCTGCCTAATCTCAATAACATATTATTGTACCCATACTTTAATTTAGTGCCATTAAAAAAATTATAAAATAATTAACATCCCAGTCCCCAGTCAAGTGTCGAGTCGCTCTTATTCCGTAATCCGTACTCTGTCTCTGTTCTGTACTTTATTACGGTATTGTACTCACTAACTCTACCCAGCACCCAGTCCAGGTACCTACTACCATTTATTGTTCATTGTTCATTCATTCAATCCGATAGGTCCAAGACTCGTTCGTTACATGCTACGTGAACGGTGCGCCACGAACGCCGTCGTGACACTCCGTGATCGACCGACTCCGCTCAAACAAGATTCTATCATTCAATACTTTCAAGTGATCGAATCCCAAAGATCGAATCATTCACGAATGACACATCTCTAGTTCACTAGTCTTCACCGACCACCCGGCACCAGCAGACGTGCCCCGAACTAGTAAGGGAGTAAGCTAGACATCGAGTAGTAACACTATCACTTGGATATTGTATCATTTGTGTTTGTGTACTAATTCTCTATCTCTTTCAGATTTCGAGTCATCTATAAAACAATCCGTCGCACACGACCTGTTATTCAGGCGGGTGGACGCATTGTTAGGATAGGATAGCTATTGTAGAATTTGTGTACTAATTCTGTCTCTTTCAAATTTCGCCGGTCTATAAAACAATCCGTCGCATCTGACCTGCTATTCAGGCAGGTGGACGCATTGTTAGGATAGGATAGCCACTGTATAATTTGTGTAACTAATTCTCTGTCTCTTTCAGATTTCGTCGGTCTATAAAACAATGCGTCGCACACGACCTGTTATTCAGGCGGGTGGACGCATTATTAGGATAGGATAGCCAATGTATAATTTATGTACTAATTCTGTCTCTTTCAGATTTCGTCGGTCTATAAAACAATGCGTCGCACACGACCTGTTTTCAGGCGGGTGGACGCATTATTAGGATAGGATAGCCAATGTATAATTTATGTACTAATTCTGTCTCTTTCAGATTTCGCCGGTCTATAAAACAATCCGTCGCATGTGACCTGCTATTTAGGCGGGTGGACGCATTGTTAGGATAGGATATCCACTGTATAATTTCTGTAACTAATTCTCTGTCTCTTTTAGATTTCGCCGGTCTATAAAGCAATCTGTCGCACACGACCTGTTATTCAGGCGGGTGGAGGCATTGTTAGGATAGGATAGCCAATGTATAATTTATGTACTAATTCTGTCTCTTTCAGATTTCGGCCGGTCTATAAAACAATCCGTCGCATCTGACCTGCTATTCAGGGGGTGGACGCATTGTTAGGATAGGATAGCCACTATATAATAATTTGTGTAACTAATTCTCTGTCTTTCAGATTTCGCCAGTCTATAAAACAATCCGTCGCATCTGACCTGCTATTCAGGCAGGTGGACGCATTGTTAGGATAGGGTAGCCACTGTATAATTTGTGTAACTAATTCTGTCTCTTTCAGATTTCGTCGGTCTATAAAACAATGCGTCGCACACGACCTGTTATTCAGGCGGGTGGACGCATTATTAGGACAGGATAGCCAATGTATAATTTATGTACTAATTCTGTTTCTTTCAGATTTCGCCGGTCTATAAAACAATCCCTAGCATCTGACCTGCTATTCAGACGGGTGGACGCATTGTTAGGATAGGATAGCCACTGTATAATTTCTGTAACTAATTTTCTGTCTCTTTTAGATTTCGCCGGTTTATAAAACAATATGTCGCACACGACCTGTTATTCAGGCGGGTGGAGGCATTGTTAGATAGGATAGCCACTGTATAATTTATGTACTAATTCTTTGTTTCTTTCAGATTTCGCCGGTCTATAAACCAATCCGTCGCATCTGACCTGCTATTCAGGCGGGTGGGCTCATTGTTAGGATAGGATAGCTAGTGTATGTACTAATCATATCTTTTATTTCAGTTATTGTCACCGGTCTATAAAGCAATTAGCCACCCACGACCTGTTATTCAGGGGGGTGGACTCATTGGTAGGATAGCACCAATCATACATATTATTTCAGCTATTGTCTCCGGTCTATAAAACAATTCGTCGCACACGACCTGTTATTCAGGCGGGTGGACTAATTGTTAGGGTAGCTCTAACCATAACTTTTATTCCAGTTGGGCCCTTTCATTACTATAGTTATAACGTAAACAATAGCCAAATGTGATAATAATTAATAGTAGCTTGCTTTTGCTTAGTAATTGCTTAATGTTTGCTTTTTAATAACTGATCCACGCACGACCACCGCCCGTAGTTGACCTAGTAGCTTGCTACCCGCCGTAGACAACTCAGCTTAGTTTGTTGCCACCCAGCTTGTGCTCACCCCCTACTTGTTTAGACCATCCGTGTGCTTTTCCCCAGTAAATAGATTGCCCAAATTCTGATTAACACTGTATATAGTAGGTATTAGGTCAATAAATGTACTGAAGGTTTATTGGAGTATCATTACTATCTGTTGTATGAAGTCTAATTGTCCCTATCGACCGCCTGGTTTACCGTATCTTCACTGTAGCTATCGGAATAGTGGTGTTTCTGTACTATAAACGAGAACTGGCGCCCCAGGGGAATATAAGAGAGAAACTGACCCTCGGGCGTGAAACTGACACTTCCTACCAGCAAATCGGGAATTATCCGTCACAAGCATATTTATTTATTATTTTTCAATTTCTTTGTTTTTCCTATTGAAGGTAAGAATATACGCGTATAATGTTTTTCAGATGCAAGAAAGCGTTTCTGCTGCAACAGGTGTTAGTTTGCGAACCATAAAACGGATAAAACAAGAAGCCCAAAGTATTAAGGGAGGAGTAAATACATCGTTTTCAACGCCACATAAAAACGCGAAAAAATGAACAAAAAAGTAGCTATATGGACGACTTTGATCATTCCTTATTACGAGGAACGATACACAATTTTCACACCACAGAAAAACAAATACCCACGTTACAGCGAATTTATAAAAAATTGTCCGAAGATGATGGATACCAAGAAAGTTTAGAATCTCTTAGAAAAAAGGTACAAAGTTGGAATCAAGATTCACCTATGAGAAAACAGCTAGAACTGAATCCCATTCCGAAGCATGTTTTAAGACCAGCGAATAATGTAAGAGCAAAAAAACATTCAGAAATTTTGACTTCGACTTCACTCAAGGAACAGTTGGAAACTGTTAAAAGAAAGAAGGAAGAAAAGGAATTAAAGAAAGTAGAAAAAAAACAGAAAGGAAATATAGATTCTAAAAAGACATAAAATAAAGAAGAAAAATTCTAAGGCGACATTGAAAAAACCGCGGCACGTAAGAAATTTGCACTTGGATGACACGGATTCTAACAGTAGCATCACCTGTGATGAAAACATGATTTGTGACTATGATGAATAGGACGACATTGACCCTATCAATCTATATATATATATATATATATATATATATATATATATATATATATATATATATATATATATATATATATATATATATATATATATTGCTACCAATGTATGTATAGATATATCTCTAATTTGTGGAGAATTCGGACGAAATGGGGAGTTGTGGTATCGATGTGTAATATGTTCAAATTGGTTTCATGCCCCCTATAGTGGTTGGGAGACTCCGCAACAGTACACATGAATGTGATCTGTGCTCTTAAAAAAATAAAATGCACAATTTGATATAACTATAGGTTACCTAGGTACTTTTATAAACTTTTATAAACATTGTTTTTATTTTTTGTTATGTATTTTAGTTCAGATTTTTATAATTGTTTTGAAAAAAACATTGATCCCATTTAGATGTTCCAAGATATATATAGAAAACACTCTATATACTAGTATTTCGGCTTATTAGGCCTTTTTCAATAGAGTAAATGTCTATTACATAAAGAAACATGGTCCTTCGAGCCGGATTGAAGTAAAGAAACCAGGAGCGAAGTTAATCAAGAAAAAATTAGTGAAGGAGTGCATCAAAAAGAAAATAAAAGAAAAAAAAGAATAGTGCGGCAGCCCTAAATCAAACTGATGAGAAAATTCCAGCCAAGTAAGTGTGCATCATTTCATATTCCCATTTTATTATCTCTCATATATATTCCTATATGTTTATTATCGTAAAAATCCTTTAGTTATAAATGGCTTCGTTTTTTGTATTTAGTTGTTAAATATAAAATATGGCAGAATTAAAGGTTTTAATTGTTCAGAGGTCTAGTAAAGGGACGCTTGACAAGGTTATAGAATCATCTTAAAGCTTTAACAGATAAAGACCCAGTTGGCAAAGATGATCTTTTTAATTTAGAAAGTCGTCTCGAAGAGAGTAAACAATATTTAAAGGAATTCGAAAGGATTAATTCCGAAATTATTTCACATTCGGATGATCCGACCCATGAAATAGAAATGGGAGCTTTTGAAAGTAATTATCATGAGACTACAACTGATATAAACATGTTTTTACAAAAAAAACAGAATAAGTCACAAGTCACAAATTGTTAATTTAAAGTCATCGATAAATAACTCAGACTCAGATAGTGAGATTCCATTGCCAAAAATAAATTTCCCAACATTCCATGGTGGTTTCGACAACTGGCCAGAATTCCATGATGCTTTTATTTCTCTAATTCATGACAACTGAATCTGATAATCTGGTATTCACAATACCAGATTATCAGATATTCAAAAATTGTATTATTTAAATGCAAATTTAAAAGGTGAAGCGGCTCAGTCAATGAAATCTTTAAAGATATCTGCTCAAAATTATAATATCGCCTGGAAAATACTTTCTAGTCGATTCGAAAACAAAAATTTGATCGTACAAAATTATATAAAGCAGCTTTTTAGTTTAAAAGCAGTAAAAAGGGAAACATATTCATCAATGTGGGTTCTTTTTGACGATGTCTTAAAAATAAAGGGATCATTAGAAAATTATGGTTAACCGACGGTAGACACCTTACTTATTTACATAATAATTTCAAAGTAATTTCACGCGCAGGAAATGGGAATCAAAAAATTCTGCGGGAGAGTTTCCAACTTTTGAAAATTTTACGAAGTTTCTAGAAAAACGGTGCTATCTCTTAGGAACATTAGAAGCTAACTCAATAAATCAAGAGTCACAATCTCCAAATACAAATCCTCATAAAGACAAAAAAAAATACTTTATTAATAATTAAATTAATTAAATAAATAGTACAGCTCATCTGAGCACAAACAAAATAAATTGCAATTTTTGTAAACAATCCCATACTATCTATTATTGCGAATCGTTTCTAAAATTAGATATAAACAAACGCATTCCTGAATCCAAACGCTTAAGATTATGTTTGAATTGCCTGAAAAGGAATCATTCAACAAAGGACTGTACCTTGCAGCCATGTAAAAAAAGTCAGAAAAAGCACAATACACTTTTACATCTTTCACACATTTCTCCTCAAGAGATAAATGATACGGGAGAGCAGTCCAACTCTGAGATGGAAAATTCAAAACATGAAATTTCAAATTTACGCAATCCTTCAACTAGTCGATCTGACGAAATTAGTTATACAAATTATTGCACTTATAATTCGCAGGTTTTATTGTCAACTGCCTGCATAAATATTATAGATAATAACGGCAATGGGCATACGTGCCGGACGTTACATGACCCGGGCTACCAATCCAATTTTATATCTACTGATATATGTAATCGTCTAGGATTAAGAAAGGTTAAAATTAATTCAACTATATCTGGCATCAGTCAATTAACCTCGCACATTAATTTTAAGACTAATTTGTCTTTTAAATCTTGCATAAATAACTTTCAGGAACGTATTTCTTGCCTTGTTTTAGACAAAATTACTGATGTTTTGCCAGTCAAATCATTTGATTTATCAAATTTGAACATTCCTAAAAATATTCGTTTAGCCGATCCAAAGTGCAATGTTCCGCGTAAAGTAGATTGAATTGGAGCGAACATTTTCTGGCAGTTATTATGTGTAGGACAACATAGTTTAGAAAGAGACAAACCTATATTACAAAATACTAAACTAGGTTGGATATTAGGAGGGAATTGCGTTGAAAGTTTAACTGAACCTCCTAATAAATCATTAAATCATTTTAGTTCGGTTGTTAATAGCAACATAGACAAGCAAATTGAAAAATTCCGGGCAATCGAATAATGCGCTAATAATTATGACAAATATTCTCCAGATGAATTATATTGTCAGGAGCATTTTAGGAAAACTACCCAGCGTGATAAAACAGGGCGATTCATTGCACGCATACCACTTAAACAAAATATAAGCAATTTAGGTAATTCAAGGGAAAACGCGCTAAAACGGTTCTATTCGGTAGAGGGAAACTAGCTAAGAATTCTGATTTATATAGAGAATATCGGGATTTTTTAGAAGAATATAGAGAATTAGGCCATTTGACAAAAATTATTGAATCGGAAATAAATTCCATTCATTATTATCTACCACATCACGCTGTAGTAAAGGAGTCAAGTACAACAACTAAACTCCGTGTTGTTTTGACTGGTTGGCAAAAACTAGCTCGGGACTGTCATTAAATGACATACAATATGCAGGCCCTACCATTCAAAGCGATTTATTCTCGATTTTATTAAGATTTCGTAAATACCATTATGTTTTAACAGCGGATATAGCTAAAATGTATTGTAAAATATTGGTACAAGAAGACCAATGCGATATACAATTAATTTTATGGCGAGATAAACCCCAGCAACCTATTTCATGTTACAGACTAAATACGGTTACTTATGGCACTACTTCTGCCTCATTTTTAGTGATACGATGTTTGCATCAAGTAGCAGAGGATAATTATGATAACCACTCAGATATTGCTAACATAATTAAAAACAGTTTTTATGTGAATGATTTATTAACAAGGTCAAATACCATTGAAGAAGCTTTAAAAATATACCACACTATTTCAGATATTTTAGCAAGATCAGGTTTCACATTACGCAAATGGAGTGCTAACAATGTTGAATTGTTGAACCTTATTAATGCTGGTTTAATAATTTATCTTTAGAAAACCATTGTTTTAAGTTTAATAATGAAGTTCAGAATAAATCCTTGGGCGTATCGTGGGATCCAAAGCACGCAGAAAATATATTTGAAAAGCGAACTTCTATAACTATCCTGTTACTTGTCGTAGAACCAGTACTTCCAGAAGATATATCTGAAGAGATGACTTCGCTACTACGCTGATACCTACAGAACCATTGTTATTAATAATAATAATAATATTAGCAGAAAATACATTGTTACCTGTTGCAGAACCAGTACTTGACTTTGGTGGATTCAAGCAAATAGAAGCATCTTGTACTATTTCAAATAATTGTACTATAGTTTCACTGAATAACGAGCCAAATACAGTACCTGATATTGACGAAATAGAAATTGAAGAAGGTGGTCTAAACGTCACTGAAAAACTGGAACACGAAGATGTAAATAACTATTACGATAAAGAATCTGATGATAAAGGACACAAGGATCTTACCGGAGAAAGAAAAATGAAAAAAGATGTGGACAAGGTAAATTAAAATATTGAAAATCGAGAAAATGATAAAGTCATAGAAAGTAGTGACTTCGAAGACGACCTACCACTTGCCCAGATAGTTAAGCGAAATGCACCCCAAGGGTTACAAGAAAAATGGAGAACCAAGACAAAGAAAAAATGAGAAAATCAGAAGAAATTAGATTAGGAAAAGCAAGAAAATTAAAATTGCTAGTTGAAAAACATAAAGTAGTTCCACCATGTTCAGTCAATGGCTGTAGAAAAAAGTGCATATCAATAATATCTGGAAATCAAAGACAATAAATTAACTTAAGCTTTTGTGTGCAAAATATTTTACCTAACCACACTTGGGTTTCATAAAAACAATGATAGACTCTTACATGATGTTCTTTCGAAAACCCCTAAAAATACGTTACAAGCTATAGCTAATGAAAGAGGCAAAACGCCAAATAAATACAAAATTGATGATAAATCCTTAACGAGCAAATCGATTCCCCTAATCCTACAGTTTCTCACTTGTAGTGAGCCCAGTTTTTATATAAAATGTGTAATTGTTTAGGCTGTGGGAATTGTTGTTTTGTACCCATAAAAATTCTTAGTTAGAGTAAGAAGTGCTATTTTGAATTGTGGTGTAAATATCATCGGGCACATGTTGGCGGGAGTGAAGAGTCGAGACCGAGCTTAGCGGGAGTGTGGCTGACTGGATCGTGGGAGGAATATTAAAAAGTTGACAGATGTCAAGAAGAAAAATAGAATGTTTGGTTGTTATAAATAAAAATTGGGTCGAAACAAAAAAAGTCAGAATGAATAGCAAATATTGATTTAATATCAGTAAAAAAGTGTGCGCATTATAATTTTGTCTGTGGCCCGATTAAAACAGTTGGAGTGGACTAGTTGAGGATTCCCTCCGGTTCCAGTTTACCAGTTACATCCTTATCCTTTGGTCTTGACGTTCCATACTGCCCCACATAATCTCCCCCAGTGTACCGGACTCCCCATATTCTCTAAATCACCTTGAAGGAATAAAACTTTTCGGAAAACAAACCGTAATAGTAAGAGTTTCTTGTGTTCTGGAAATACATATGATTTGCAAGTAGTATTTTTTATTTTAATGTTCCCCTGTACTCACCCTATTTTACATGTTTCTTTTATAAGCTAAAAGAAACAAATACATTATAACTTTAAATAAATACATTACACACTATAGAAGAGAACATCTTCCTAGCGAGGTTTCAGTTACCTTGATGTATGAAGATTTTAAGTCTAAGTACCCAGATATAAAAATTGTTTATGATTCCTATAGGGTTCGTGTTAAAGAGAAGAATATTTCTTTCGCAAAACTTGGCCAAGAGGAGTGCGAGATGTGTGAGGAGTTTAAATCTCCATGATGACCACACTAAATATAACTTTCAAGAAGGATGTATTGTTTGTGATAAATGGCAATTACATATCAACCATGCTGAAAAATCACGAGAGCTATATCAAGAACAAACAAGCATGTCTTCTAATGCCGATACCGTCTACGTTTCTGTTGATCTCCAAAAAGTGATCATGCTTCCCTGGATAGATGACTTTAAAAGAGTTATATTCAGTAAAAGACATATTGCCTATAATGAGAGTTTTATTGCCTCTTGGCAGTACAAATAAACTACCACCATTTGCAGTCCTTTGGAATGAATCCATTTCCGGACGAAATAAGGATATAATTAGGGCTTTTTATGCTTTTACGTTAAGTCAGAGAGATGTCAATTGCTCCGTATTTTGGTTGGATAATTGTTCAAGCCAGAACAAGAACTGGTGCTTTTTGACGTTTTTGCTTAGAATGATTAATTCTTCAGAAATATCAGCCAGTGAAATTCTGGTAAACTACTTTGAGCCCGGTCACAGTTTTATGCGTTCTCAACCCCACACTAAACTTAAAGAAATTTGTGCAGGGTGTGACTGTGAAATGGATAGCGACACGGAAGAAAATGATTTTACAAATTTGGGTTGCGATAAATGTCCAAGGTGATTTCACCTTAAGTGTACAGACTTCTTTGGCCGCCAGTATGAAGAAATCGCCGACATGAATTTTGTATGTCCATTTTGTTAAATAACTTTTTAGTTCTGTAGAGATACAAAATATTTTATTTGCTTTGTTTTATAATGATATTTTTTATATTATTTATTTTAGATGGTATACGTTTTTTAATGTTTTAAAAAAAGATAAATCAATAAATTCTTTCAACCTACCTAATCCATGTTTTATTTACCATGTGGCTGACAACTGGTCGGTAAGAGGCTGGACCTAGATTTTGGGTGGTTGACTACTGTGATTTTGATATTATTTTTTTATTAATTATTTGTGGATCATACTTACATTATTATAGGAATGCGGTCTGTAGATCAAAGTATAATATAACAATCTGACACTATAAAAATTATGACAATTTTTTTGTATTATTCATATTTTTTGCTAAACAATATCTGCTAAATAAAAAGACAACTTAACTGGCTGAACATTGACAGGGTCACCCTAGGTACTACTTTAGTTTTTCGTTACATATACAAAGTATTATGTAATATTTTTGGACTTATCGTATGTTTTATAAGTTTAATGTTATGTTTGTATACGAAAAATTAATGAAATAAAGTTATTTTAGTTATAAATTTGATATTGATTTCATTGAGCCATTAGATTAAAAGCGTCTTAAACTTCAAACAAAATGAAATATTAATATATCATTAAACCTTACACTTTAATGCGTAGAGATAAAGGTTTGAAATAAAAGGAATGTGACTTAAAAACGAATAAAACACTAAAGAAGCAACCATTTTCTTCTTTAAATCAAACATGCAGTTCTAACCGCCTTTAAATATAAACACTATTATAATGAAAATAATATATTTTTCTTTTCATTTAAATATGTAAGTCTTTTCAATTGGTTAACGTTTTATTTTTACTTTAAGACCTAAGATAGTGCGATGTTTTGAAAGGATGAAATAATAACAATGACTATTACCATCTTTGTTTTAAAAATGCATTATTAAAAGACATCTTATTAAGGTAATTATAAACATTAATGAGGCAAAAACATATTTGATTTTATTTGATTCATAACATTATTTTTTGTTTTATAACTTTTTTTTTTTTATGAATGAAGGAATTACAAGAGACAGATCTCGACTGGCAAAGAAAAAACACGACAACCGACGCATGCAGGCAGAAGGAGCAGCTAGTGATAATATTCCTCAGATATTAGGACATTGGCCAGAAAAAATGGCCTGGGCCAAAATCGAAGAAAACATCGGTTTTTCAGAAATGTAGGCTATGCATAAGAAAAAACCAAAGAAACGAGACAAGTTACCGGTGCAAAAGATGTGTAAACAAGCCGCCGTTTTGCCCAACATGTTTTGAAGAATGACATCAAACTGTAGCCACAATGTAATAATTTTTTTGTAGTTTTTACATCAAACACATGTATTTTTGTTGATTTTTTTTTATATTTTTGGAAAAAAAAAATGTTTCATTCAGATTGTTACTTTTATTTCACTATGCATGATATGTTTCTAATACATTAGAAAATACTACCAAGGTAACCTTTTGTAATGGTTAAGGGGGAGGGTTAGAGGCCGTTCAGCGTCCAATGCAATTTTGTAAAAATTCTACTGTAATATGACAGTAGACGTCTATCGGAGTTAACACTCAAAATTTTAATACAATCCCCCTATCATTCCCTTTCGCTACTGATGTCCTTGATCATGGTCATACATTTTAGAGGCTCTTAAATAATTCAAATTTTACTTTTTAGGCATAAAAACTATTTTAATATCTTTATGGACATTTATTTAATCAGTATGTATTTCAATCGGTTTATGCCATCTTTCGATAAATTGTATAACTATTTTGAAATATGCAAGATGGCTTCATCAGCTGATCGTGGTGCAAATGAGCAGCTCTTATATTTTTGTCATTTTTTGTTCTATTTGTTTGAAATAAGTCCAATGGCGTTGAAATATGTAATGTTGAATAGTGGTATCGTATTTTTTCAAAATTAGTTTTTATAAACTTTTAGTATTTACTCTACAAAAATCGGTTATTTATGCATGTCCATGACCAGGGACAAATGCACTGAATGGATGTCTTTTGTTTATAAATGTTATTCTAGGGAAATGGGAAACTTTTATCTTATATTATCTTGTAGGGCCATCCTCAAAGCCATATGTAGAAAGGGATGGTGCAAGAATATAAAATAACGACTCTTCAGATTTATCCGATATAGATGATGATGAAGCTCTATTGGAAAAAGCGCAAAATATGGAAGATGTTTTAGGAAGACATTTATCAGAAATAGACCAGAATATTGTACTTGAGGAAACTGACGTTGAAGATAGTTAAGCTATCGAAGAGACTCCAGCAAGGAATACATTTATCCAACAGAATTTCCATTCCATTTACAGAAGTTTACTTTGACAATTATTTTTCTTCTTATGGTCTGCATCAACAGCTGAAAGGTCGCGGAATTTTATCTGCTGGAACAGCTCGAATAAATCGATTTGCTAAACCACCATTTCCATCTGATAAAGAAATAATGAAAAAGTCAAGAGGTCATATGGAGGAGCTCTACAGTAAGGATAATGACCTACTACTGGTGAAATGGCTTGACAATCGTATTGTCAATATGTCTTCTAATTTCATAGGGATAGAGGAATTGGATAAAGACAAAAGATGGGACAAAGCCTCAAGAAAATGTGTGGAAATCAATCGTCCAGAACTTATTAGAAAATACAATTCATCAATTGGGAGGAGTTGATAAATTTGATTTTTTGATTGGTTTGTATAGTGTTTATTAGATCGAGAAAGTGGGCACTTCGCCTTATATTCCATGCCTTTGATATGGCGATATGTAACAGGTGGCTAGAATACAAACGGGATTGTCAAAAGTTGAAAATAGGTAAGAGAAACATTATAGATCTACTACATTTCAAATTAGAAGTTGGGAATACTTTGATAAAATATGGTAAAACAGTAGATCAGCGAAAACATGGGCGTCCTAGTTCTGATTCTCAGACTCAAAATTCAACACCAAAAAGAAACGCATTTGAAGTGAGACCATCAAATGTCGTAAGATTAGACACTGTTGATTATCTACCTGTTTACAATAGAGTAAAGGAAGCCGGTCGGTGCAAGAATAAAAACTGTACTGGAAAGTACGGTTTTTATTATTCTTTTATTCTATTCTTCAAGCATTTGTGCTTGAGTAACAACAGAAACTGTTTTTTGTCATTTCATTTGAAATAAATTGTACAATTTATAATCACAATATTTATATTTCTTATATATTCTCTATGTTTTTTCATTTAATTTTGTAATACTGTAGTGCCAAAATATATTATTTTCTCTATAAAATGTGTCCTTTACTAAAATAATTTATATCATTACATTTTACCGAAATTATACCATTGAATCCATTTGTCCATGATCATGGTCATCGGTTTTTTACTAACATTTTTTTTATAAAGTAAAAAAACGCGCTTATCTAGTAAAGTATCTATACCTCTAATAAGGAAAATAGATGAAACGTTGTGTAATGATAATAAAGAAGTTGCTGATACATTTGCAGATACGTTCTTCGAAGCATATACGATTGATCCTGGAACTCAAATTCCTGTTCTAGATCCGATTTCCAGGATAGATGCTACAATTGATAATGTGCTAATAAATTCGAACTTGGTGCTCAGACAGATGATCGAGCTACGCTCGGACTCGTCCCCTGGAGCCGATGCAGTCAATCCGTTGTTCTTGTCCAAATGTGCCAATAGCTTATGCATACCACTGAGCCAGATAATGGCGAAGTCTCTTGACACTGGTATAATTCCCTCGGACTGGAAAGCCGCAAGTGTAACACCCATTTATAAAAAAGGAGATAAACTGTCCAGCGTCAACTATAGACCAATCAGTTTAACATCGGTTCCCTGCAAAAAGTTGGATCGTATTATCTGTGATGCACTAATCCCATTTTTGTTAAACAACGGAATTATTCCTTCTCATCAACATGGTTTCTTACCTGGTCGATCTGTCGTCTCCAACCTTCTACAAGCAATCAACAGATGGACATCCAGCTTAGATGCGCAGCAGCCTATGGACATAATTTATGGACTTCTCTCGTGCCTTTGATAAAGTGCCGCTTAATAGACTATTACTTAAACTTGAACATTTCGGTGTGCGCGGAAAATTGTTAACGTGGATTTCGTCGTTTTTATCTGATCGTCAGTTTGCAGTGCGTATAGGTGATTCTGTATCAAAAAAGCTTAATGTTATTAGTGGCGTACCACAAGGTTCAGTACTGGGCCCGATTCTTTTCTTAATATACGTATCTGACCTTGCTCAAAACTGTTTCTCTAATATTGTATCTTATGCGGACGACCTTAAACTTTTCTCACTGGCATCGCCGACCATTCAAGCTGATCGCTGATTGGTGCTCTCGTTGGCTAATACCATTGAACCATACCAAATGTTGTGTTCTTTATATGTCCAAGAATAATCCAGAACTAATTTATAAAATTGATGGGCACATTATTGAAAAAGTTTCACAGCAAAATGACCTAGGCGTTATTGTGACAGAGTCTTTGTCTTGGAGTGCCCATGTTACAAAGGTTGTCAACAGATGTAATCAACTTATTTACATGATTCGAAAATCCTTTCAGGATCTTACTATTGATACATTTCTAAAGATCTACAAGGCGTATATCCGGCCACATCTGGAATTTGCAGTATCTGTTTGGTCACCTTTATTAAAGCAAGATATAAACAGACTCGAAGGAATTCAGAGACGAGCCACTAAGTTACCCAGTGGTTTTCATAACATTCCTTATGAAACCCGCCCGACCCGCCTTAAGTTACCATCATTAGATAAACGCAGAACGCGTGGTGACCTTATTGCGACCTATAGGTTACTGAAAAGTGAGATTTACTGTCCAGATGATATATTCCAGCTAAATATGGATCCCCGTCTTCGTGGACATCAATTAAAATTGAAGAAAGAACATTTTCACACCAGATGCAGGCAACATCTTCTGCCCAACAGAGTGTTCGACGTGTGGAACTCTCTACCCAATAGTGTAGTGACCGCGCCGTCTTTAAATTCATTTAAAAATAGACTGGATCGTTTCATGAATTTATCTGCTTAGTTTAGTCATATCTTTGTCTTTTTGTTCTGTTACATTAGTAGGTATGTCTATATCGTATATGCTCTCCTGTTATGAGTACTATGACATTTATAGGGTGTATTGTATTATATTTAGTTTTTTTCTTCCTTGTAATCTGAGCAAAACAAGCTGTCAAAGCTTCTGCACATATTTCTATCTTAATAATAATAATAATAATAATAATAATAATAACCATCTTAAGGCAGTAATACTTCAGCAAATATTTTTTTTTATTAAGAATAAAAGTGGGTAGCGAAAGGGTATTAAGGAAATAAGAGCCGAAATCGATCATCCTCGACTGATTTCTTATGGTAATGGTACTTGGGAGCAAGTTTCAATATTACCATCAAGAAATAAACGAGTTCAATATAATTTACAGCCTGGTGAATTCCTATTTCCTGAGAGAAAATATTTAGGTAATTTAAACATAATAACAATCATACTATTTTTATTACTAATTGCCGTCTTTTAGATCTTCTACCCATATCTGAAGAGAAATATAAAAACTTACAGGAGCAAGATTATCATACCCAATTGCCCTTTTCTAACCAACATCATGACTCTGCTTAGGTATAGCAAATTATTTGTAAGAATATTCTTGTTTTGTAACCATTGACTTACCTTTCTTTGGACAGTCTCCATTTTTCAGTTGTATGTTAATACCTTTTTTTGTGGCATTCCAACTTTTTCAGTTGAATTTTGTAAGTTTGTTACTAATTCAACGTATTTTTTTACTAAAATAAAAAATTTTGTGAACATTACTTCATGACATTACATACTAGATTTTCTAATGTAATTTTGAAATTAGCAACTTTATATATTTAAATAACAAATACCTATGTACACAGTTGCAAAGGTTAGAAAGCTTATTCTGAACAAACATGTAAAAGTGGCATTCCCCCTTTTCCCTTCAGGATAATCCAAATACTTGGGCATATGGGTTCTGGGAAAAATTCTGCATAGTACTTGTAAGTTTTAAAATATCATTTTAGTATCCCTGGGAATAGCAATGTTTTACAAAAATCTATAAATTAAATCGCCGAGAAAATCTTGAGGAGTCGATATTTTGTCGTAAAAGGGTAAACATCGAGCTATTTCAAGTAAAACAAGTGAGCATCGAAAATTGTTATTTAACATTCGAAAATATCTAGTAGTGAATTGTCAACATTTTAAGGTTAAGTGTTAAAAGAAAATTGTCACCTACCTGTTGATATAATTGTGCATCGTAAAAGAAAATAAAATAACAAAAAAGGTTTTTTCACAAAATAAATCCAAGTGAGTGTAGTGCCCGTGAAGATATAAAAGTTTCCGCGCTGAACCAGCACCACCTCGTCACCGTTGGAAATTCACATTGTAGTAAGGAGTACGGCGGTTTATCTTTAATGGTCATTATAGTTTTGACTCCAACCGTTCATAAGACGCTGCTGTTGTAATGGTGTCCTCTGTCAAATCAAATATCGTCAAAATTTGTCTCTTTCAATTAACCTAATTTATGTTGGCGTGTTAGTGAACATCGTGGTTTTCGTTGTTTTATATACGTTATTTTAGTTTTATTTGACTCTTAGACTTTTTATCTTATTGTGTTCATGTATTATAATAGTAGTATATAGTGTAGTATAGTATAAACTGAAATATGGTGTTCAGTTGTTGTGTTGCTGGATGCAGCACGAGAAATAAAAATATGCATCAGTTTCCCATAAAAGATGAAGAGGTAACTGTATCAACTGCGGCCTAAAACACGTTATTAATAAGTTATTTTATAAATATGCAAAATCTGGATACAAAGACTTGGTAATGATACTTTGAAAACGTAAGTTATACAATAAGCTTTATCAGGGGAATATACCACCTTTGAAGCGAAGGAGGCTAAAAAATTTTGCCCTTCCAATTTATAACTTACCTGATATGATTATTTTTTATTTTGCCTATAAAACCGTTCTTAAAATTTTTATTGTCATATCAAACAGTACCTAAATTATATTGATTTGTAGGTTTCAAAGTACCAATTATTGAAAAAACTGTATTTGTTGATACCCAAACGAAACATGTTCAGGTAGGTTCCATGGTTCCAAATGCAACTGATACTGCTATTGCCAGTACAAGTGGGATTTTCGATACACCAACACACAGTGAGTATCTGAAATCCGAGCTGAAATCTAACAATTTCAATAGATGATTATTGTTCAAGAGAATGACTGGGTAGGTATATACCTATCTAAATATATCTTATTTGCAGGTTGTTCTGAAAAATCAGTAACTGTCACTTCGTATGAATTAACAGACATCAAAAAAGAAAAGATGTGAGTAAATCTCTTAAAATAGTTAACTGAAAGTGATAACTACATTATTTTATTTTAGATTTTCTAGAGAAAGTCAATATGTTGAAGTTGGTTGAAGAAATAAGACAACATAATTTGACTCTAAAAGCACGAAAATATTAGTCATAAAAAACCTTCGTGGTGTAACCAGACGCTTGTTTTAAGAAAATACAGACGTGAAAGAGCGACTGAAGGAAGCAGTTCAATTTACCCATTTAGAAGATTTCTTTAAAACTTCTGTAAATAAAGTAACTTTTAACTTTATAATTTCACAACTGCAGCAACAGAAGAAACTGAAAAAAGGTCGTCGTTTTACAATGGATGATAACATTTTTGCTCTTTCCTTATACAAACAAACTCCACCTGGCTATAGATTTCTACAAAAAGTATTTGCATTGCCACATAAAACAACATTAAGGAAGATTTTGTCAAACATTCGCTAGAGGCTGGAATAAATGAAAACATTATGAAATGTTTAGCTGAAAGTGTAAGCATAATGTCTGATGAAATTTCGTTAGAATCAGGATTAAATTTTGATGTTTTGCATGATAAAATAGTAGGCTTTCAAGATCTTGGGGAAAGAAGAGAAATCAAACTTTTGCGAATCATGTCGCTGTTTTTATGTTGAAGGGCGTATACAAATGTTGGACACAACCCCTCTGTTATTATCTGAAGATGGAAGATTAAAATCTGAAGATTTAGCTAGAGAATTGGCTAATGCTATTAGCAGGTGTCAACAAACTGATTTAAAAATTATTGCTACAGTTTGTGATCAACAGTCAGTTAACTGTGCAGCAATACATTATTTAAAGAAAAAAACCAGTGAAAAATATATACGCCAAGACGTTGAGAATCGTCTGATAGGTTTCGAAGTTAACGAGCAAGCAATAGTTCCTTTGTTTGATCCACCTCATCTGTTGAAAGGGATACAAAATAATTTATTAGAAAATAATCCAACATTTATCTGGTTCAATAATAGACAAGTAACAAAATGGAGTGACATCAAACATCTGTATGAGATAGACGAAACAGATGTTGACCTAAAGATGTGTCACATATTGACAGATACTCATATATACAAAGAGAAAATGAAGGTGTGTATTGCTGCACAAGTCTTAAGTCAAAATGTTTTGGGAATTATGCGGAGATTACTTAAATAGGGTAAGTAAATTATTATGACCGCTCTACAATGACCCGGCTCCTTGGCAAAATAATTAATTGGCACTATATGAATGATTAGCATTATTTGGGTAATATCATGAGGACTAAAAAAATAATATGTGCTATGAAACACTGTGTTGTTGATTTATTTTTATATTGTACATTATGTAGTGCACCCATTAACCCTACCGTTTAGTTGTTATTATAGTTATAAGTAATGTAGTGACGTTAGCTAGAATGTTAGTGTGGGGAACATGAGGAACCGCTTAGAGGCCGGAGAATAGAGCCTGAGGCGATCGGCGAATCGGCAGGCAGGGTTCCCAGTTTTCACGGGAACAGGATACTTAGTAATTGAATTTTTCAATTTGCATAAAGTGAATGAAACACAATACAAATTTAATATGTATATTTATATTTACAATTTATATATTTACAATCAGAAAAGATCACAATACATTTCAAAATAATGACAATTCCTAAATGCAATTAATTAATAACTCATTTAAAAGCTGTATTTTTTATGGTGTAAACCATGTAAATGTGATGTGAAGATTTCCCATGGTAAAGGAGATTTGATGAAACATGGACAGACTGTTAAGCATATGAAAGCATATCAAATTTCTACTGGTCAAATGTCAATATCTGCCATGTTTTCAAAAAAATCATCAGAAAAATATTTGGCAGATAAAGTTAAGGAAGCATATTATACGTATAGCTGTTTTTTTAGCAGAACACAATTTACCATTTAGTATAATGAAACATTTCCCAGATTTGCTACGTTCGGTTTGCAGTGATTCATTAATAGCGAAAAAAATAAAGTGTGGCCCCACCAAAATTAAATCTATTTTAACTAAAGTTACTGGGGAATCAGAAAGGGAGAGAATTGTTAATTTGGTGTAAAATAACAAGTTTAGTATAATTATTGATAAGTCTACAGATCGATCGATCGAAATATTTTGTTCACACATACTGATCTACGTTTGTAGTTAGTAAAATTTTAAGTAAAAGATCATCTAATAAAAAGTAGTAATCATCAGCTAGGTCCATTTTTTTGAGAGGAAAACTATTTCGAATAGTGTATCTAAACTTTTCTAAGGAATGGTCTAATTCGTCAGATAATTTACGTACTATAACCACAACGTTCTGACGAATATCATTCGTACATATCCATCAGAAGGATAGTTCGTCAGAACACGCATCCACTATAACCGTAGCCTTACCCAGTCTTCAGTAGAGTATGCTGAATACTGTCATAAAAATTAGAGTTTTCACAATTTAATTTTATAGACTTGTAAACATCATTTCGCGTCCGTAATTTAATTAACTATTCGCATCTTTTTCAGGAATGCTTTTCCTGGAATGGGGCTTTTTGGGTCTGTGTATGGGGCTATTTGGTTTTATTAAAATGAATAGTGTTTCACTATTTTTTTTGTAACAGATGGTACGTACATATCGTAGACAGTATACATATGCCAGACATGGAAAAAACTTTAATCCCTACTTGTCATACAGCGAGGAGACTTTACAAACTGCCCTGAAAGCCGTCGATCGTGGCATGAGTTATAGAGACGCTTCAAAAAAGTTTAAAGTACCTGTTAGTAACATAGGACGTAAAGTAAGAGGTGGAAATAAAGTACAGTCAGTGGCAGGACATCCCCACCTCTTTTCTTCAGAGGAAGAGTCAGCGTTTACCCACCACCTAACAATAATGTACCAATGGGGGTTTGCTTGTGGCATGTTAGATTTGCGATTTATTGCAAAGAGATATTTGGATAGGCATAGAAGAAAAATATCAAATTTAAACATTCCAGGAAAAGACTGGGCACTTAACTTTATGAATCGCCATAAGCAACAACTCTCATGGGGCAAATGTTCAAACATATCAACATAAACGTGTTTCGTCTCGGAAGTCATTGATAGTTTTTTCCAACATTATGCTGGCGAGATTACCAGGATAATGCTATAGGATACAATGCCCGAATATTCCTCTCGCAGGGATGCTTGGGCATCATTTCAAGGTCTTAAAAAAGTAGATTTTTTTCAAAAATTAAAAAGATAGAGCTTCTTACTTATTCTTGCAAGCTTAAAAAAGGACATCCAGTTTGGTGGTAAAATCAAATTAAAGCTATTGCGCCAAACCCATTGTTCTGGCAATTTACTGAAAAAGTGCCCACGGATCCCCACCTTCCCCTACTTTAGGTGCTATAGATGGAAAGTATGTGACAATGCAGTATCCGACTAATTATGGGTCATTATATTTTAATTACAAATAACACTTTAGCATAGTTTTGTTAGCAGCATGTGATGCAGAGTACAGATTTATTTATGCAGATATTGATGCTTATGGATCAGAAAACGATGCAGGAATTTTTAAGAAGAGGTCCCTTATGCAAGCTGATATGGAAGAAGTTGCTACACTTTTGGGTCACCAAACAGTACCTGGAACTAATGTTGAAATGCCATTCTTCTTTGCAGGGGATGAGGCTTTTCCTCTAAAAAATATTTTATGCGTTCTTATCCAGGCAGAAATTTGAAACAAGAGCAATCGATATTTAACCATAGGCTTTCTCGAGCAAGACGAACAATCGAAAATGCTTTTGGTATTTTGGCAAGCAGGTGGAAGATTTATAGACAGCCTATATTATGCTCAGTTGAATGAGCAGAAGCTACGCTCAAGGCTTCACCACTATCTTAGAAGAGAGAAATGTGCAATCAGTATTCAACCCAAAATTTAACAGACATAGTATTGGATCATGGAGTTGTGATTGATGGTCAATGGCGGACTATAACGTACCGGGTGGCCAAATAAGAATGGACGCCGGCTGTATCTCAGAAACTACTTATCGTATAACTTTGGGAAAAATTTTAATAAGTAAATCGGACAAGAGAAATCGCTGGAAATTATTTTCAAGTTCGTAGGATGACCGCTAGGGGTCGCAATTGGTATGACCAATCAGAAAATGGGATTTTTCTCAAAAATATGCCAAGTTAAGAGGTATTTTAAATACTGGCATTGTAATCTTTGTAAAATTTGCAATATTTTTCTTGTAATACACTTTGCTCTACCTTTAAAAATAAAGTGGTGAGGGAAGGTTAAACTTTATTTTATTCAAATAAGGATAACTCCGGTTTGGGTTAACAGAATTAAACGAACTAGGGTTCGTTTAAAAGAGCTTTTCTTACTGAATGATCTGCAGTATATACTGTTTCTGAACTTATTTTACCGTGGTAGCTAGAGGGCGCTGTTTGACATCGTAACAGTTATTGTGCGTTTTCATAAAAATTTTAAATGGCAGGCTGTCTCTTTTTACATAGTTAAATAGAGCACAAAATTTCCAAAAAATCAGCTCATACCGCAACTTTCTATCTTCTCTCTAACGGGAGATATTAAGAGAACAAGTAAAGTTAGGCTGCCGCCCAGGCCTATAATAGTCTAATTAAAAATTATACTAGTAGGCTATGAAACAAAAAGAGGTAAATAGGTACGTCAAAATATTAAAACGTTTTAGTTACATGTTAATGCCATTTAGTTAATGTCGTTTCATGTCTTATTAAGTTTGTATTGTGCGGGTTTTTCTTGTTGTTGTTCGTGTTATTTTTTTGTTTATTCTGAATTGTAGTTTATTGTTCGTTTTTTCTTACAAAATGATTTATACAAACGAAGAGTTATTTGACATGGTAAGAGTTTATTTTGAATCAATCAGAAATGCTACAGTTGCTGCGAGAGTATATGCGCAACAATATCCTGATAGACGGCACCCCAATAAAAAAGTTTTTCTACCAGTAATTCACCTTCTGCGAACAACTCGAAATGTTCATCTAACTGTCTACCTTAAACAACGCAAAGGTCTCACCGAAGGGAACATTATTAATGTGTTAGCTTATATGGAGTTTAATCCTCAACTAAGTACTAGAACTATTGCGAAAAACCTTGGAGTAACTCAAACTACGGTTTAAAACATACTCAAGGAACATAGTTTTTGTTTCATAGCCTACTAATATAATTTTTAATTATAAGCCTATATAGGCGGCAGTCTAATTTTACTTGTTCTCTTAATATCTTCCGTTAGAGAGAAGATAGAAAGTTGCGGTTTGAGCTGATTTTTTGGAAATTTTGTGCTCTATTTAACTATGTAAAAAGAGACATAGCCTGCCATTTAAAATTTTTATGAAAACGCGCAATAACTGTTACGATGTCAAACAGCGCCCTCTAGCTACCACGGTAAAATAAGTTCGGGAACAGTATATACTGTAGATTATTCAGTAAGAAAAGCTCTTATAAACGAGCCCTAGTTCGCTTAATTCTGTTAACCCAAACCGGAGTTATCCTTATTTGAATAAAATAAAGTTTAACCTTCCCCCACCACTTTATTTTTAAAGATAGAGCAAAGTGCATTACAAGAAAAATATTGCAAATTTTACAAATATTACAATGCCACTATTTAAAATACCTCTTAACTTGACATATTTTTGAGAAAAATCCCATTTTCTGATTGGTCATAGCGATTGCGACCCCTAGCGGTCATCCTACGAACTTGAAAATAATTTCCAGCGATTTCTCTTGTCCGATTTACTTATTAGAATTTTTTTCCCAAAGTTATAGGATAAGTAGTTTCTGAGATACAGCCGGCGTCCATTCTTATTTGGCCACCCGGTACAATGACACAACTTGAAAAGTGTTGGTAGAGTGAGCTCGAATGTGGCTACAAATGTAGTATACCAACAACGAGATACATTGGCAAAATATTTCACCTGAAGGATCTGTGCCTTGGCAATCAAATAATAACTAAAGGACGATAATTATTGGTGTACTGAATTATGTGTAAATTGTTATTAAGTAGATAAATAAAAACCTTGATTATAAAAATATCCATGGTAAAAGCACATTTAAGTTTATTAAAATTTTATTTAGATAACTTACCTTCTATTTTTTCAGTATTATTTATATATTTTTGTACTTTTATTAAATAAATAAATATAAAGTTGTTTATTAAAATTTATTTAGTTTAATTTACATGTCCTCACTGTTATTATTATTTGCATATTTTTCCAAAAGTTACATTATTTCTCTTTTGAAATGAATTTTTTTTGCTGGTGGTATTAAAGCCATGTCTGATTGAACAGATTTCCAAAAATATTCGTCTTCATTTATTTTTGGTTTCTTTTGATTTTCTACAAGTGGTGAAAATGTATTTACTGCCTTCAAAATATTGTCATGCAAGTTATTCCTTTTCGTTGTACATCGACTAGACAAAGGGGTTGCATTTGAACTAGGACTTGGGTCTGAACTTATATCTGTTGGCGAAAGAAGACCACTTTCTGAATCTAGTTCGTACAAGCCATCCCTTGTATCTGTATCGTATATTAAGGATCCTTGAAATACATTCTCCATGTTATGTCATCAACAACTGCTGTGTTAGACATACTACTAGAGCGTCCACTACTTACAGTCATGGAAGTCAATCTAAAAGTTATATTGTTAATATTGATGTATTTGTATAACAGGATTACTGAAAACATAGTTCTTTTTTCTTATAAATGGTACTAATGACACCATTCTTTTAAAATGTGTAAATTTTATTAAAGGCCGTGCTTCACTTCCAGAAGCTGAAAGTAAATTTTTCAAAAAATCTGTGTGAGCTCTAACAAATCGATCCCTTAAATTCTCCCATCTTCTTTTTACATAGTCCTGTAAAAATTCATATCTACATATAAATATATTTAAAATATTTAGGTGCTTTATTATATAGGTATATCCTTTACCATCAGCACCTAAACTGGTGGCAATTGTTGCTCTACTGTTTTCCTTCATTCTAGAATTTTTAAAATCTTTTAAGGTCTCGTCGATAGATGAGGAAAGGTTTCCACTAGCGATATCAGTTTTTCATCAAATCGCTCTTGGTCCTCTATATCCATTTAGAATATCGACACCACTCACAACAGGCACAAAACATCTATACAGATTGAGCGTCCCCTCAAACCTAACCTAACATCGAACTTTGAGTTACCCGCGGGAACGCGAACGTATTAGTTAAAAGTTGACCAACTTTCACGTTGACGTTCCCTTTACGGGCGTTGTGAATACTTTAATGCAAGTTCCTAGTTTCAACTTTTTTCCTCCCGTTCCCGTTCACAAAGGAATTGTGGCAGAAAATGGGATTATGGAATACATTCTTGAAATGGAAAAGCGATTTTTTGGAATTACCTATAAAGAACTTGGTCATTGATTTTGCCCAGGTTAATAAAATTCCATTTAACCATTCCAAAACACATTTAATAAAGATAAAAGAATGGACCCTAAGAAATGGGTTTAGGGTTTTTGCGTCGACATAGAAATATTTCTTTTAGAAAACCAGAAGGAACTCTTACGCTAGAGCCACGGGCTTCAACCAAAATGCAGTTCAAAGTTTTTTTAATAATCTTGGAATATATTTACAAAAAACATCAACTCACCCCAGACAAAATATGGAACCTTCATGAGACCGGCGTGACCGCCGTCCAGAAATTGCCTAAATTCTTGCTCAGAAAGGCAAAAAGGAAGGGGGAGGTTTAACAAGTGCCGAAAGAGGAGTTACTATGACTATGGTCATCGCAGGTGCTGTTACAAACTGCGATAAATGAGATTCGAACTGGGATTTGGCCCTTTAATAAAGACGTATTTCTAGACTGGGAATTCGCACCTTCTAAAACCACCGAACTGCCAATGGAAATAGAAAATAAGACTTAAAGATAAGAAACTGCATCACCGACCATAGCTCAAACCAAAGACGTAAATCAGGGTAAAACGTCTGCGTCCAAAAAGAAATCATTGCATGATAATCTAACTCCTTCGACGTCGAAACAATCAGCTTCGATTTCAGTTGGGGGCAGCGAATCCGAAGATGACAAACCAATAGCATCTCTTGTTATGAAGTCGAAAACCCAGGTTTCGTCGCAGAAGGTAAAAGTAACGGACATTAGTCTGCTTGCAAAGGCTAAAAATAAACAAGCAAAGAAAGACTTCATCTAGACGTTCATTGAAATCGACGATCCTGACAGAATCACCATACAAAACTGAGATAGAGGCATCGCAGGCAATACCCCTCAAGAGAAATGTAAAATCTGCTAAACGGGCTGTAGTTATTGAAGATAATAACCAAATCGTTCGAAACTCAAAAATATCAAATATCAAAGATTAAAGATAAGATCGCCAATAACTCGATCCCGACGACTGAAGATAATGTCAATTGCATTGTATGCGGAGAGAATTACAAAGAAAGCACTGAAGATTGGTACAATTCTAATATTTGTTCAAAGTGGGTTAACGAGTCTTGTAGAGTGATGGACGAATCCTGACCCTACCCCCTACCCTGACCCTCGCGCTGACTCTTGCCCTGACCCTTCTGGAAATAAAAATAAAAAAAAATGTGATAAATAAAAATTGTATAGATATTTCACATTTATTAATTAACAAATATTTTCTTTTTCAGTATAAAAATAGAAAATCTTTCCTTTTCTATCCGAAAAAAGACCAATGCGAAATATACGTAGCTTACAAGACTCAAAATGTTACCGAAGAAGAGTATCAACAACATTTGATTGACAAGGCTGACACAAACACAGACTTTGTTTTTACCATGGATCTACAATATGTTTTAATGGCTCCTAGAAACAAAGTTAGTTCAATGTACAAAACCAAATTGGCAGTACACAACTTCACAATTTATAAATCAGAAGTCATGAGGGTTACTGCTATCTATGGAGTGAAATAGAAGCGGCTCTAACTGCAAATGAATTTTCATCAATTTTAGTGGATTTTATTGAAAAAGAGGTCTTGCCAAAGATGAATGATGACAATAGGACAATAATATTTTGGAGTGATGGCTGTACCGGACAAAATCGAAATGCATGTTTGTCAAATGCGTTACTAAATACATCACTGGTATATAATTATCGTTTCGGTTACGATCACCCCTCCACTGAACAATATTAAACTATTATATCAGCATACCATAGTTATTATATACCCTAGTTACTTGGCGGCCGGATGTATGTTCTCTACCATACCACTAAAATCACTAAGGTTATGAGTCATGCCTTCACGATTAATGATTATATTGTGAAGCAGGCACGTACATTTCACAATCGCTTCTGCCGTTGAAACCTTTGTTTCCATAGCTTTTCTTAATATTCTCCATCTTGCTACAAGTATGCCAAAAGCACATTCGACATATCGTCTAGCTCGGGAAGGCGACAATTAAAATAATATTTTTCTGATGTTAATTGTCGTCATGGATAGGGTCTCAGTAGGTACTTAGTTAAATGATATGCCTCATCGCCCACCAGATAAAAAGGAAAAGATACATCTGTACCTGGAAGAGGTTTTTCTTGTGGTAAACCGAATTTACCATTGCGTAGCAAAGCGTAGGTCGCGGAAGAATTAAAAATACCACCATCGCTTTGTTAGCCATATGCTCCCACTTCTATGGTAACAAAGCGATAATCAGCATCTGCTACAGCCTGTAAAACAAGTGAATAAAACTGTTTATAATTGTAGAACATTGACCCAGAATTCTCAGGACATTTTAGTCGTATATGTTTGCCAATTGAGTTGAATATATTATCAGACGCAGCAACTTGCTACATGTGATAATATATTTTCAGTTGGTAGGTACAGCATCTGGAAGTTAAGACTTCGTGCTTTGTTGACTGAATTAAGTGTGATTTAGGTAATAGACAATGATATCCTTGAGAAACCTACTGATGAATGGAATCACGCCGAACATATTGCTATGAATACAATTATTGAATATCTTGGTGATTCTTTTCTTGGATTTGTGAAACCTGAATATACTGCCCGGGACATATTAAATAGTCTGGATGTCATTTACGAGCAGAAAAGTCTGGCCACTCAACTAGCTCTACGAAAAAAATTGTTGAGATTGAAACTAAAAGGAGCACACCATTAATAAAACATTTCACAATTTTCGAAGATTTGGATTTTTTTCGAACGGAGTTATTAGCTGCTGGTGCCAAGTTAGAAGAAACGGATAAAGTGTCCCATTTATTATTAACACTTCCTTCTTGTTATGAGGGAGTTATAACAGCTCTCGAGACACTGTCTGAAGATAATTTAACATTGGCATTTGTTAAAATCAGACTATTAGATCAAGAAGTTAAATTAAAAGATGAAAGTCAGGAAACCAGTGCTAAGGTACTTCAAGCAAATTGTGAAGATGCTAGTTCATCTAAAACAGTTAAATATACAAGACCAACAAAAGTTTCTCAATATAAAAATAAATCCAGTTTTCATAAATTTTCAAAAAAACCTTTCACATCCCGGTTAATGACATGTCATCACTGTGGACGCAGAGGGCATTTGAAGAGAAATTGTGTTTATTACAAACGGAACCTGCAATATGAAAAACGAAACCGAACAATCCAAACAATACAACTTAGTAAGCCAAATACAACCAATAGTGAACATTCTAGTTTTGCTTTTATGACTGGAAGGAGACCCAAGAGAATAACAGAGAATACCATAATTACTTTTATTTTGGATTCTGGAGCATCGAATCACTTAGTTAACAGAGATGATCTTTTTACGGACTTCACTGAACTAGACGCCCCCTTAAAAATTACAGTAGCTAAGAAGGTTGCCTTCATCACCACAACAAAGAAAGGGGTCATCAACGTTGTTAGTAATTTGGGTATACACGGTGTTCTGGAGAATGTTTTCTACTGTCCAGATGTACCCTACAACTTATTATCTGTCCAAAGAATGCAGCAGGCAAAACTGTCGGTTGTCTTTGATGAAAAAGCCGTTAAAGTGCCCAAGGGTGGTAAGGCCATTATAAAAGGTAAGGTATTAAATAATTTAATAGTCGTAGAATTTGAAATCCCATGCAAGAAGACAATGCAATGCATCAAGCAATGAAAAATTTAAATAAATATATTTATAACTCGTTATATGTCTAATGAACAAGTTTCGATCAGTCACCACCTACATACTTTTATATTTTAGTACTGCTAACTTAGTTAGCAAAATATAAACATTCGGTTATTTACCTTACATTTTATTTTTCTAAGAACCTTAATGCTAATTTTGCACAAATATACAATGCAAAAACAAATAATAATAATTTATGGCATCAGCGATTAGGTCATATAGGCAAATCCAAATGTTTAAAGAGGTCATCGGGTTTGCGGGTTGGAAAACACGACTAAGGCGAATTGCTTGGACCGCCGCATGACGCGGGATGTTTACATTTTTAGCACAAACTGTGAAATATATTAGATTAGCAAGAGGAACAGATACGCGGTTACGATATTGTTGAATAGAGACGTATTTTTAAGCTCGCTTGTAAATTTGGGTGTTTTAATAGAAAATCTAGTATATCCTTGTTTATTATTGAGTGCTATCCTAACAAGTCAGAAGTGGAGCAATTCGTAACAGCAAAAATAATTATGCAGACATTTTGGGGAGAAATAAATTGGGATGATAAATTACCAAATGAATTACAAAATTCCTGGCAAGATTTTCTAACAAACTTGATGAAAATTCCAGCATTAAATCTTTCTGGTAATTACAAATTTCTGGGGGGAAAAGGATAGAACTAGTAGGTTACTGTGATTCCTCGATTATTGCCTATGGAGCTCTACTGTATATCAGATCAATTTTCGATGATAAAGTTCAAGTCAGCTTGTTATGCTCCGCGAATTGCACCTATCAACAAACAACTAACTATACCTAGATTGGAACTAAATAGTGCTCTTTTATTATCTAACTTAGCTAGCAAAGTATATGAGTTATTAAAATGCAAAATAACTGAAGTATTTCTATATTCAGATTCCAATGTAGTGTTAGCTTGATTAAATCGGATTCTATAAAACTAAATCCTTATGTGGCTAATCGAGTCACACAAATTCAAAATTTAAGTGGTCTTATATAAACACAAAACACAATCCAGCCGAGTGTTTATCAAGAGGAGTGGCACCTCAAAATATGGCATCAAATGACCTTTGGATTCAGGGTCCAAAATTCCTTTGAGTTAACCTACAGCCATTGCACAAATTCGATACATTTTCCAATTCCTTTGCCTGAACTTAGTACGTTTATTCAAGTGGTGGAACCACAGTATTCGTTTTTCGAAAAATTCTCAAGCATAGCTAAACTAGAAAGAGTTGTAGCCTATATGCTTAGATTTGTTCATAATTTAAAAAATAAGAATAATAAAAGTTAAAGTATTTTAACGGTTATTGAATTGGAGCATGCTTTAAAAGTTGTTGTGAGGTACGAACAAAATCGGTGTTTCAAAGACGAAATAAAACATTTACCTTCAGGAGACGAAACAAAAACAAGGTTGTCGTTTTTAGCTCCATAGGTTGATAGTGAAGGTATATTACGTGTATCGGGTAGATTACAATTTGCAAACATTCCTTTTGATCATAAACATCCCATGATTTTGCCAAAAAATAGTAGTGTAACTAGATTAATAATTATTCGGGAACATTTAAGGTTGCTGTACGCGGGTCAAAAACAAGTTTTAAGTGGCTTAAACCATGTTGGGGGTAATAAATGGCAATAGGGAAATAAAAAAGAACATCCATAAGTGTGTAACTTGTTTTAGATTGAAAACACAATGTGCTCAACAGCTAATGGGCTCTTTACCAGAGCATCGAGTAAATATAGCTCGACCTTTTCAAAATGTAGGGATTGATTTTTTAGGCCCATTCAATGTAAAACAATCCAGACTTGGAAAATCTATGATATGAGGTTTATATTGCTTTGTTTGTATGTTTTTCAGTTAAAGCCATTCATAAGGAATTAGTTTCAGATATATCGGCAGATAATTTCTTAAATGCATTTAAAAGATTTATCTCGCGAAAAGGGAGAGCTTCACATGTATACTGCGATAACGGGTCAACCTTTAAAGGTGCCAATAATCACTTAAAGGAGCTCTATAAAATTCACAATGCTAGTAAACATAAAAAATCAAGATCATCCCATTTCTCATTTCATCAAGATTTTTCAAGCAGAGCATATAAAATTTGATTTCATTCCTAGCTACTCCCCAGTATTCGGTGGTCTGTGGGAGGCAGGAGTCAAAAGTGCCAAATTCCATTTAAAAAGAGTTATGGGTAACAACCAGTTTACTTATGAACAGTTGAATACTATTGTAATCCAGGTTGAGGGCATACATAACTCGAGGCCATTAACACAATTATCAAATGATCCTTCGGATCTTACTTATTTAACACCTGGTCATTTTTTGATAGGTGTTCCGCTAACTAGTTTTCCTGAACCAGATTTCACTGAGACTCCAGAAAACAAATTAAAGTTCTGGGAATTATGTACTCAGCAAAGCAACATTTCTGAAAACACTGGCACAAAGATTATCTAGCTTAACTTCAAAGTAGGCCAAAATGTCTCCATGAGAAGTCAAATGTTAAAGAAGGCTATTAAAGGAAGACAATGTTCCTTCACCTAAATGGCCAATGGCGAGAATTGTAAAGGTAATACCTGGAAAAGACCAAAAAGTAAGAGTGGTTCAGGTCCGGACTCAGAATGGCGTCTACCTAAGGTCAATCACAAAAATTGCTATTTTACCGATTTATGACTTGGGATTGTTATGTCATGAATAATTTCAAAGTTGTACATAAAACCACTGGACATATTGTGCATATGTCCATTGTGTATTGTGTGTTTATTGTGAATATATTGTGCATATTACATTATTATGTAAATGTAAACATGTCTACTATCTGTAAATATTTAGTACATTCATATATTTTTAACTTTTTTTAATCCAAACATTAAGTTTCCATGGAAACCGTCGTGCCACCAGCATGTTGGAAATAATATATCCAACCACATATTATCTATAAATTTGTATAATGATATTTGTATACAAAAGTAATGAACGTTCTTAAAATAATAGTTGAGATTAAAATGTCTATACATATGTAGTAATTAGCATAAAAGAATGGCGCTGTGCACTTCTTACATAATGCACGCCTATCGACATATGCGCATATACTCGTATTAGGGTAGTTTTTAAGATTAGTATAAGTATAGTGTTTAACGAAGAAGCACGCTATAGGGTGCAGTTCCTTATATCTATAATTATACCTCAATTTACAGTATTTCTATAAAAGGCAGTGTTATAACTATTAATATCTTGAGAAATAAGTCTTTCCATAAAAGACAAGTCTTATTAAGGTAAAGGTGTGTGGACTTTGCGTTAGTGTTACCTATTGTAATTATAGTGCATAAGTTCATACCGTGTAAAACAAATAGTCATTTGATTATACCCTCAATAAAGATTTGGAGGATTCTACATTTCGTCGGCTGAGATGCAAAACCGTGTAAGTCCGAAAATACCTGAAATTAAGTTTTAATATACATATTTCTAAGAGTTAGTCTCTCCATCTATTAGCAAACGCTGAAACTAAAGAGATACGTAGTTTTTTCGCAATTTTACGAAATTTAAACCGTGTAAGTCTTGGTGGTTACAAAAACGTGTATCTCTATGCATTTCAATGAAAAGTGATTGAGGTTATAGTGCAATACAGTGTAGCTCCACAAAATGTAAGTATTTATTATTTTTAATGAATATCATATTGATATCAAGTATTCTACAGGTTCTTTTAATATGTAGGTATGCTTCATAATTTCAATAAATAAAGCGTTTTATTATTTTTATTTTTACACAAATTGGTTTAAACCATCAAATTTGAGTTACACGGTTTTGAATAGTCATGACACTCGACGTTGTGTTGTTGCTTGATTGACTTACCTGGTATTTACAGTACTTTTCTTGTAACCGATTTTATTTTTTAAGGCTTATATTAAATACTTACCTAAATGTAGTATTATTTTAGTAGCTAAGAATAGGATTAAATTTTATTTACATTTACACTTTCTAAGTGTTTTGATTTTTAGTTTGTTTTAGGATGCAAAGTCAAGCAATATTGTATGTTTTTTATATCTTTAACTATCTTTTAGCTATTATTATGATATAAATTGACAAATAACAAATATTTTTTTTATAGAAACATGGAGAAGCTCACAGACAAACAGTTACAAGATATTTTAAATTCAGAAGAATTTTGGGAAAGTAGTGCCCCTGACAATAATGCTCCTTCTGTTGGACAGAAAATTGATTTATCCCAAATTACTGAAATAATCCCTATATCTGAAATTATTGTGGAAGATATTGTTATACAGAATGCTGAAAATAACGTAAATGGAACTAAACATACGACAGTAAAAAATGATGTGGTAACAGTCGAACCTGAAAATAGTGGAAAAAGTTACTTAAAGCACACTGAGCAAGAAAAAAATACTGAAAATAGCCTAGACATAGAAATGACTCAAAAAAACTACCTGATGGATACCGCTGGTATAGACAGTAATAGAATGGAAATTGAGTTTGATACAAAAGACTATGAGAAAGCAATAGAAAACAAATTGAAGAAGGCTGAAGCTAAGAACAAAAAAAAACAAGACCAGGAAAAAGGTAACTTTGAGCAAAATACAGAAATTGAGAACTTTATAGATAAAGAAATAATTCATGATAACTACATAGAAGAAGAAGATATTCAAAACAACAGAACAGAAATCATTATAGAAGAAATTGAATACGTTGATATTGAGCATGTTGTAAATGAAGCGGAAGGGAAGGGAACAGAAAACGAACAGACGACAATAGAAAGCCAAATCCAGAAAGAACAACTTAATTTTGGGGAAGATACAGAAACGGAGAACAACCTAGACAGAGATATTGGTCAAGATGAACCTGCAGAAGAGAATGAAGGCAATGACAGCAATAAAAAAGTAACAGAAAAATCGGTTAGGAGGATTCAAAAGCTAAAAAGAATGCATGGTAATACATATAAAGGGCTGAAGAAAGAAGAGGGTACTAATAAGTGGAAATACATCGTCGATAGGCAACCACGAACTATGAAACATTTCTGCAACTCTAACTTTTGTCAAAGAGCAAAATCAAGGTTTTGTCATACGTTTGATGAAAGATTGAGACTAAAAACATTTGAAAACTTCTGGAAAATGTCGTGGGACATGAAAAAAGTGTATGTGTCATCATTAATAGACATTAAGAAGCCCAAAGAAAGAAAAGGTGAGAATGAAATTAGCAGAAGGGATTATTCCTATGAATATTTTCTGTTCAAGAGCGATACTAGGTGGCAGGTATGCAAAAAGACATTTCTTAATACCTTGGGTATAAAACAATGGATGGCCATTAATTTCGCCACAGCATCTAATGAAGACAGAACCTCAACAGTAAAAGATTCGGTCAAAATGCCAAAAAGATCAAGACAATCTAAAGAAGGTATTTCTGCAAAAGATTTCATGATTAAGTTTTTAAAGGACATTCCGAAACTTGAGTCCCATTATTGTCGGGCTTCAAGTTCCAAACTTTATCTTGAACCAGTGTTTCTATCAAAAATGGATGTTTATAGGCAATATAAATTGGAATGTAATACAGTAAATAAAAAAGCGTTAAGCACTGCCATGTTTTTTGAAGAAATGGTTTCTCAAAAAATAGCGATCTATAGGCCAAAGAAAGATCAGTGCGATACGTGCATTGCACATCTTTTGGGAAATAAACCGGACGATGAATATGTTAGGCATCAAGAAAAGAAGGAAGAAGCTAGAGAAGAAAAGCGGAGAGATAAAGAAAAGTCAGAAAAAGACAAGGACTCATTGGTGTTAACAGTTGATGTACAGGCAGTTTTGTTAGCTCCAAAACTGCATGCTACTGCAGTGTATTATAAAACAAAATTATGTCTACACAATTACACTATATTTAATTTATCAACACGAGATGTTACTTGTTTTCTTTGGCACGAGGCCAATGGAGGTCTAGAATCCAATGTATTTGCATCGATACTGTGCAATTTCCTAGAGATGGAAATCAATAAGAGACCAACTATAAAGTCTATTACAATTTTCTCAGATAGTTGCGGTTATCAAAATAAAAACAACACTTTGGCAAACGCTCTTCTCTGGTTTAGCAGAAAAAATAATGTAGCAATTTTCCAAAAATTCCTCGAAAAGGGTCATACTCAGATGGAGGTAGATGGAGCCCATTCGATGATAGAAAGAAAACTTAAAGGTAGGCCCATCTACCTCCCTACAGATTATATAAATGTCTGCGTCGAAGCTAGACGAAAACAACCCTTCAAAGTGCACTATTTAAATTATAATTTTTTTCGAAATTTTGATGGATTAAAATATTATTCCTCAATTCGACCTGGCACAAGGCGAGGAGACCCGACAATTTCTGATGTTGTCGCTATTAAGTATGAAACCGATATTATGTATAAACTTAGGTTTGCAGACGAGTGGAAGGCATTGCCAAAAAAAATTACAGTTATGTCTAATCAAACAGTGTTACCCGCCCTTTACAAAAAGTGCCTTAAAATAAAAAAGGAAAAGTATCAGGACTTACAAGAGCTGAAAAAAGTGATTCCAGAGCACGCGTGGAACTTTTACGACAGTTTAGAAACATGAGGTGTTATTTTTTTATTTTTAGATTAGTTAAATTGTTTTATTTTTAGATGTAAATCTTTTATTCCTATAGTTTGTGTTAAGAAATAAAAATAAACACTTTCCTTTTATTAAAAATGACTTTTTATTTGAGTTAATTAAAAACATGTAACTCTGAATACATTGGGTGAAAACTGTGTAAGTCTGTTATTTTTTTCTGAAAATAGGATTTTCCCAAAAACACTTTATATTTTTTGCTAAGATTAGTCCGTTTGGAAATTAACATAACAATGCAAAACAAAGCCCTTCCATTTCGCAAAAAAACTGTTTTTTTCATCTCCTGTAAAATCTGGCAAAACGTAGTTACACGGTTTTGCATCTCAGCCGACGATTTTTGAAATGGCAACCCATTCAAACTGCAAAAACCAATCGTTCACCTGGAAATACTTTTAGGATGTTCTTTGATGAAAACTTAATAGGAAAAGTTGCAATATTCAGCAAATTTCAGCAATATATATGCACAGCAAGAAACCGCACTGGTGACATTACTGTAGACGAGATATACTGCTTCCTAGGGGTGTTATTTGTCAGTGGTTACACAAGCATTCCAAGAAGGCATATGTATTGGCAGAACTTCGACGACACCAATAATAAACTTATATCAGCCGCTATTTCCAGAGACAGATTTCAGTTCATAATGAGTAATCTTCATTGTAACCACTGAAGAGAACCACAGCTTTGATGAAGTTATGATACCGTACTATGGGAGGCATAGTGGTAAACAATTTATTAGAGGTAAACCTATAAGGTGGGGGTATAAATTTTGGGTAGGTACCCTACGACTAGGACATATAGTTTATTTCGACCCGTACCAAGGTGCGTCGACGACAATTTCAGAAAAATATAAGCATATGGGCTTGGGAGCATCAGTTTTACTTCAATATGCAGATATTTTGAAAAAATGCCTTATCGGCTCTTTCACCTATTCTTTGATTACTTCTTCACATCTTTCATCACTACTAAGAGTTAAAATTGAGGAACATCAAAGCAACTGGTACTATACGCGAAAATAGGATTCCTCAATCTCCATTTAGTAGTGCGACAGTTCTGAAGAAAAAGGTTAAAGTACGTACGCAGGTACGTTTGAATGGGGAGTTGCCGACAATGAAATCGTTTTGTGCAAATGGAACAACAATAGCGTTACTTTGGCCACCAATGCATGTACAGTTTTTTCGCTAAATAAAGTTAAACGATTTTCTCAATCTGAGAAAAAGTATGTGTACGTAGATCAGCCACGATTAATTAAAGCATATAACGTAAACATGGGTGGTGTAGATCGTAGTGGCCAAAACATAGGCCAGTACAGTTTCAATACAAATTAAGAAGTGGTATTTTCAGTTGTTTTCCCACTGTGTTGACATGGCGGTACAAAACTCGTGGGACCTACATAAAAAACGATGGTGGTACTCTTGTCCAATTACAATTTAGACCGATATAGGGACAGAATTATTAGAAGTCTACACGAAAACAACTAAAAAAGGACCTTCAAAGTTGTAGAAGAACGCGCACCAAAAAAGAAAATTTCAGGACAACGATAAGACAGAACTTCTATTCCAACCGAATTTTTAACAACTGGAATCGGTTACCAGTGATGTGGTGACTTCAGTGAGTGTAAACTCGTTCAAAAATAAATATGACTTATTTAAAAATGGTGAAACGCTTTGATGTAAAGACAAGACATTTAGTTGGGTATTCTGTATTGTGTCTGCAAATTAACTTCACAGAACATATATTCTTGTTTGTATCTTTTTATACAGTTATATTATTTAAGTCGTACTTTGTAATTTTTATTCAATTACTTTTACTTATAAATATGTACATATACTGTTACCTATAAGGATTAGCTGTACTGTAACAATTTACTATTGCCATTCTTGTCAATCTATTGTTTATTTTTAGGAGCATAATAGGTTTCGACCTCTGCTCTTCTCTTTAGTTTAATAATAATAATAATAATAATAATATTCGCGTTATGATGATAGACTACATCATTTAGTCACGTATCAAGAAAGTCAGTGTAAATGATGCAATTATTATTAAACAGTCAAGGTAGTTCCACACGATCGGGTTTTTTGTCTAACGTTATGTCGACGCAGTACCACGAGAGTATGACAATTGATTTTGCTGATATAGTTTCAACCTTTATCACTCCAGGATATATTCAGTTGGATATAAATTTGGAGTGATGTTCCAGTTGAGTCTATAGAATTAAACGGATTTATAGCTCTATTATGTAAAGCCATTTTTATGCGAAGTGTTGGACCATTAGATACAATAACTGATGAATCAGCTAGACGTGTAGAAAATCACAGCTGAATTGGGATAAGCAACAATTTATTTTTAAGAGTAGATGATAGGATAATTGGACAATATCTTTAGAAAATATAAACGTAAACCCAAGAAGATTAGACCTAAACGTTTAAATAGATTTGAGAACTAATTGGAATGGTCAGTGTTGGATGAACTCGAATTGGAACGTTAGAGCTAACGACGGACATCAGGCAATTTATTTCTCTAAAATGGAACAAAGACCTGTAGGTATATGCTGTTGACTGTTCGAATTACGATGAATATGTTGTCATGAATATACGACGAGAATGCATTCTTAGGTCAACGGAGTATGCCACAAGACAGCGAATTTTTTGTGTCAAAAATGTAACATTGGCCTTCACCGTAAGACTTTTATTTACTACCACACTAATTAGTTTAAACATTAATATATGTTTAAATTCTAATTTATTTCTTTAGTAGCAGTTTTTAAACCTACCGTCCGTTTAAAAGGCCGCCACTTTTTTGCAAAACTGGAAGAAACATTTTTTTTGCATTATTTCCAGACATATGTGACTTTCTTTTAACTGTTAAAAAAAATACATAATACATAATAGGTTCAGGGATATTCAGGGTTAAATGGGTTAAAAAATTCCATAATTATCGTGTATGTAAGTGACCATTTTGAGGATGACATGTATTATAACAGCATAGGAAAATCTCATTTACTTGGCTTAGCAGAACCTAATAAATTTGAGGAGATACATTCAATGGTTTTTTGTTAGGGTACTGCATATTAATCAGCATAGAAAATACTAAATCTTTGATAATATAACCAAGTTAACAATATCCCCCACTTAATTTGTATCAATCTGTATAATAGTATTTATTTGTAGATGAACCTACGACTTCATCTATCCCTCGATTAGGCGACTATTCACCTTGCACCAAAAGACCCCTGGAAGATGAAGAGCAAATAAGTGCAAGAAAGAAAATTAAAATATTATCGGGCATTACACTTACTCCACTGAAAGAATATGTTTCTCCTCCTCTGCTTTCACTTGCAGAAACGTAAACCTCAAGTACTCGTTCTGCAAACACTCCCTGCAAGCCTAAATTAAAAGAAAAGATGGACTCCCTCACTACTGAAAACATCCGTGTAAAATATGAAGTGGAAACTTACTCTATATTGCGCCAAAGAGACAGATATGATTCAACTGAAATGGATTTTAAAAATTTATGCGGCAAATTTTTAAATAAGGAATTATCCGAAATTGTCAAGGCACAAGTGGACCTTTTAATGAGAAGTGAATATGGAAGAAGGTATTCTGACCATTACAAACAGTTTTCTTTAACGTTATATTTTTTAAGTCCAAAGTGTTATAAACGATTGAGTAAAACATTTTCCCTATCATCCAAGCGCTCATTGTGTAGACTTATTGATACAATAAAGTTTTCTGCTGGAGTTAATCCATCACTATTCCAGCTGTTAAAACTGAAGTTGGACAGAATGCAAGAAGTTGAAAAAGTTTGTTTTATGTATGGATGAGCTTTCCATTAAAACAGATTTATTTTATAATTATTATGAATCTGATACAATAGTTGGTTTAGAGGACAACGGGGAAGAAGCAAAAAAATCGACCCGCTTCTTCGGCCACAGTTTTCATGGTAAGGGGTTTAAAGTATACATGTGAACAACCCATAGCCTACACATTTTCAGCAACAACTCACAGTGCAGGGAAAATGAAAATCTTTTTAGACAAAATAGTGAAGGCATTAAAAATACTGGGTTACAAGTTCTTTCCTTAATTACAGATATGGGTTCTAATTGGACAGAATTAGCAAACATCTTGGGAGTGACTCCAAACAGTACCCAAATCACTTTAGGTGATGAACATATGTTTTTTTATTTTGATACACCACAATTGATCAAAGCATTAAGAAACAATTTAAAAAATCATGACTTCAAATGGGATAATAAGACTGCATCATGGAAGGATCGAGTTCTTTTATGAAAAAGACAAAGAATTGACTTATCACTGACATAGTTTTCCACATAACACCAAAACAGTATAGTGTTTTGGTGTTATGGCACTGGTTTGGGCACTCGGCGTGCGTTTCGCCAACCAAGTTGGCATCATCTGCCAACTGGTAGGTATCAGATAATATGTTTTTAAATTCATTAGTCGTTTAATTATTTAGTTAAGAAAAATTAAGTTTGGTAAATAAATTACTGTAAATATTTGTTTAACAAATTACTTATGTTTTTTGTTAGCCTTTTAATAGTAAATTATACATTATCCTACTAGTAAGATATAAAGTTAGTTGCACAAATATTTGTTACATTATAACAAACTCTTTTTTGTGTTTAATAATCCTAGTTATAATTTTTAACCAGTATGTTATTTAATATATTATACCTATGTCTATAAAAGTGTAAAAAAACCAATCAATTAGCCTTGAGATTTTTCAGCCATTATGTTGACCTCCTGATTGCGCAACTTTGTCCCTATTTAACCGACTTTTCCATTACCATTTCCATTTCCGAGATTCCCATGCATAGACCTAAATTTGAATGAGCATATATACCGTCCGTCCCTAAAGTAGCCCCCCCTTCCCTTAACTTTTGAAAGAGTTGAGATGTGGACCTTAAACAAAATGTAGTATGGTTGGTATGACAAATACTAGTTTCTACTCAAACGCAATTTTGACAACTGATGGATGGCGCCAGAGGACAATTATTGAGGTATGAAAAAAGTCCTAAACAATTGATTGGTTTTTGACTTTTTCTCTTGTATAAAAGGAACTTGTGTTGATATTACACTTTTTTTCTGTATATAAGTTAATTTCCCAATAACCACACTTATGGTATACATCGTGTATAAATATAATAGTTAATACCTTTTTATACCAAAGCTGATAAACAGTAAGATTTGGCTTCAGCATATAACAATTATCTAAAATCCTTTATTTTTTTATAAGACTGATATGGCAGCTAGCAGAAGCTTTGAGACAAGTCTCCCACACGGCAGATCTGACAGAAAAAGATGCACTATCCAGCCTCATAGTGAATACAAAAGAAAAAACTATAGATCTACTCCAACATTCAATTATTAAATGTGTAGCATTTGGTTTTTCCAAACCACGAAATTATACATTTTATTTATTTTTATATTTAGGAGTTTAGTACACACCAGGACGTCTAGCGGCGAATAGGCAGTGGTATTCATTTACTTGGCACAACTTACAGATTTCCTTTTTTTGAAAAATAATAGCACTTCATATAATACAGAAGTTTCGTAGATATTTCATAGAGTTGTTCTGTGACATTCTTTTGTTATTCCGTGAATTAGGGATTCTGTGATCATGTTCTGTGAGGGGGTTTTTTGAGAAGTTCACAGGGAACTCTGGCTTTTTGGTCTCTTTTTATAATCGAGATGGGCAAGTAGTCGGTTGTTTGAGAGAGCTATTTTACATCCGCAAGGGTTGGACTTCATGTATATTTTATTGGATTTTTATACATAGTGTTAGTCGACTATGACTAGGAAGTATTATCCCAGTCGGATTTGTCAGTAAATTCCTCACAGCTGCCGCATTGCCGTTCCTGATGTCTTGTATGTTCCTTAAGTTTTTAAAACCCTCTTTTATGCAGAGGGTTTTAGGTTATAGTATAAGAGTTTTAAAATTCAAGAGTCTTAGACTACCTGGTTTCCTGGGTAATCTTTAAGCAAGAGGATGATATCTTGTTTGCAGTTATAAATCTGGTTATATAATTTTTTTTGTTCCTGGTTTAATTTTTTATGGATAACCTGAAGTCTTAGTTGGGGATGAACTATTCATGGTCCTGAGAGTTTTGAATATTACCTGCCTTTTTGCCTGCTGGAGATGTTAGGATAAATCTCAGTTGATTATCACCGCTGTCCGAAGCCCTGTTTTGATGGTTACGTTACCGGATGGTCAGATAAGCCTTACATATTAATTCGTTATAAATTTGATTAGTAATATAAGTACTTGAGCTTCACTCTTTCAAATTTAATTAGTAATTTAAGTATACGAGCTTTACTCTTTCAGAATTGATTAAACTTGTAAAAGGATCTAGATTCTTGATTTCCCTAGATATCTCAATTGTAATTCTATACAGGTTAAACTGCCTGCTGTAATACTTGAATACTTTATAATCCACCAGTAACAATAATTATTAAATAGATCATATCTCGGACCATATACTGTGTAGTTTTATTTGTCGAAAGAGGTACTATATTTCTATTTCAGCTAGCTAGCGTTAATTTCTAATTTGGTACAATATCACTCGGAGGTACTCCACTTGCCTACCAATTAAACAAAGGTGGAGTGGCGCCCTAAATTAAGAAATTTGTTGATTCTTATACGAAAACACGATTGACCAAGTAAACCTACGACTCATGCTCTAATAGGCGAACAGCTGCCGTCTGCTGTGTAACATAGGTATTATCTTCTCACAAAAGAACAGAGAGAAGTACGTAGCAAATGAAATCCCTCAGGAGAGAACATCAGCGGCAAAACTTCCTGCAATAGAATTCTACATTTTTGCTGTTACTGATGATGAAGTTAAAACCATGAGTTTGAAGAAACAGCTCATATTATTGGCAACTACTCAAGATGATGTGAAATTCAATGAGGCTCTGATTGTCTTCATTAACCTTGTTATTCTTATGTTTCCTTCTACAAAGACACAATTAATTGAAAGACTACAAAGATGTGGTTATAATGTTATACAAAGAGTGTCATTGGCCGATTGGAAAGCAGGATCAGCAACAGGTTTCCAAGGGATAGATTTAGACGAAGTTGATTCTATTGCTGAAGCAGATGCAATGGAAGTACTTGCAATACTGGGAATACACTTCTGCTTTATTGGACGATTGTTAACATCCGTCAATGCAACAATTTGGATCGAACGAAGAAGCGCTGCACCCTTTTTAATGCACTCTTCACAGTCCTATGCGTATGCTGTACCATCCGTATGCTGTCCGTATCCTCAAAACAAAAAATAAGATCCTGCATATTTAAGGCGATATACAACATGGCCAATAATTCCCAAAACGACGTATTGAGGCTATGTTGTTCAACTGTTTTAGTATACTTATATGGTGCTGAAATGACCTAGTTTCTCCAAATCAATAAGTATATTGTTTGCCAGAACTCCATATTATTGGCTTGGAATGAGGTCGCCAAATATAGCGACAAATTATGAGGATGGACGCCAGGAGGTATTTCAATTATTTTCAAACCAGTGTAAGTACCTCTTGAAAAATTTAAATCGACTTATCCGTTCCCGAGTTTCCACCGGTATGACAGTCGGCGTCTCGGAAACAAGGAGAGTTGTTGTCTTTCAACCAGTAATATTTGGAAAGGTAGGTGTATTAATTCTTTAGGCGTTGTATTTGGTAAATAAAAATCAAGTTGTTCCTATTCTAAACAGAACTACAATAATTCATTGTTATATTTACAAACTGTCATCGAGTAGTCGCTAGTTTGACATTGAAGTTATTTTGCATGCTGCAATTTTTGAGTATTGGTATTTATCGTTTATTATCTCCTGTCCTTCATTTATTAGTATTTATTAATTGTGATTTATTTGTTTATTTATTTTTCGTGCTTTTCTATTTAAAATGCGTAGTATTGAACAACGAGGTTTTGCTGTTACACATTTATTGAAAACCAACACATTACGTCGATTTAACATATATAAATACTTACATAGTGCACCCCTAAAATTAAGTGAGTACAATTTATAATATGTAGGTTGCAGTGGACTGTATCTTGGTGTATTTATTGTTCCATAAAACAAATATGTTTGAAATGAACACATTTTTAATTTGTATTATGTCGTGTAAAATATTTACAGCAAAAGATATCTAACTAGTAACACAGTAAATTTATTCCATTTCCGGCTAGAGTGTAGTATGCACTATACATTTTCATCATCTGATTTATGTCAGTGCATTATAGGTACATCATTGCGACAAACGAATGTTTGTTGGTTGCACTTTTACTGCTTTTACTAATTTCTAACCGTACCTATTTTGTCTGCGTTCGCCGGACAGATATTATTTGTGGTTCTGAATTCTGAATGATAGTTTCGTGATAAAATGGTACAAAAGTGTGGATTAAGTGATATTATTGGAGGCTTGGACGACAGTGGAAGTGAATATGGCAGAAGTGATGATGAACTTGATCTATTATCCACATTTTTTAATAAAGAACTCAAATATATACTTATGTGGGATTTATCACATCATTTTTGAAACTTGAACTAAACTCATAAAACATTATAAGTATAAAATTCCTAACTACATATTACGGGCACAACTAATGTCCATATCGAAACGATCCAAACCGATTAATGATCCACACCATTCATAACCAAAATATCCAGCAACCACAAAATACCGTAACAGTTTTGTCTGCTAGTGTTATCTGCTCTTGTCTCTTAGGAAATGTAGATATGATGTACTGGTTGTATAATAGCACTTGACAAACAAATTAATGAATTATGAGACACGCCCCCCCCCATATCACAGATTGTAACTGAATGTACCAGATATACTGATACAAGTGCTACTCTGGTAGATTATGTACTGTCAAATAATGAAAACATAACTGTTAATGTATGTACATAGTATACCTACCTAGGATAACTGATCACGAACTGTTGACTCTAAATTTAAATGGCAGAGAAAAAGATTTTCATTGCAGCAGTTGTTTTGTGTATCGCAAATTTAACGGTAATGTTTGCATGATATTAATTTGAGATTTATTGAACAAAATTAGAATTTTAATAGTATAGATGTCAATATGGTTTATAAAGATTCTGTAGATACATGTATTATATTAGATGACCTTGCACCAATAATTACTGTGAATATTAAATGTAACAATGTTCTATGGTATGATAGTGAAATTAAAAATAGGTCCAATAGAAACAGATATTGCGTACTTGCGTACAAAAATTAAAAAAAAACATTCTATTGTTGATAGGGAATACTGGTGGACTATTTATAAACCTAAAAGAAGTGAGGTGGTTAACATGCATACAACAAAGAAACGTGAATATTTTGAAAGTAAAATTGTAGAAATAAATATAATGCCAAAAAAATGTGGAAAACTTTAAAAGTGTTCATTAAAGGAGATGAAAATGTTTTAAATTTTAAGAATGTTAAATTTAGTGCTAATGGCGTTATAAAATATTTCTCTACTGAAGACGAGGCAGCTAAAAAATTTAAACAGACCTTTTTCTACTATGCAATTTAGATAAAGAACTATAATATTGAATATCAGTACATAGGTATAGTATAAGCGTATTTGTAAAAAATAATGAATGCTAGTTGAACAACTTGAAATAACAAAATATTAAATATGAATATTTTCCCTTCAAAATACATATATACATTATAATTTTAAACGTTTTTTCTTAATTACATTTTTCGATTAAAGCCGTCTATTAAGCTTTCTTAAATAATCAGTCTTTCTGCACGTTGTCCGAATTCCTTGATCGTGGATGTTCAAAAGCTAATTTGCGTAGAATGGACGACTCACAAAAATTATAAATTCGAAAATAAATAGCAAACATAAGGTGGTGTTACGGCAGAAGCGTATTCTATTCAGTCAAATCAAATTACCTATTTCATAAACTAGTTTAAAAAGATAATGCGCATATTAATTAATAATTGTAATTGATTTCATTATGCTGTTTATACTTATTCTGCAAATTCAGTGTACTTCAGAGGTTGAGTGTTGTTCCAGAGAATTAACGGGAGATGTAAGTACGTTTTCTCGTAACATCTACTCGATTACTTTTTATTGGCTTTATTATCTACCTGTTCTCCATTACAGGAGACCAAAAACTTACGATGTGGAATGGCGTCAATTCTGGGCTTATTATAACAGGCAACAAAATTTTTGTTTGCCCACTGACAATGGTACGGGGCGACTTATTTACTGCGCCCGATTATTACAGCCTGGGTCACGTATATCCCAGGATTTCAAGATGAGCCAAGGCATAGCGCGACAGTTTATGTGAATGTGTTAAATATTACTCCAAGGAAGATTCCATTGTGGGCAAAGAAACGCACAGTGATTCCAGCGAGGACCGCAGCACTGATCGCTGTAACATCTAGAGGCAACTACTTAGGCGAGGTATATATTTGAGGAGGATTACGTCCACTTCCTGGTAAAGAATACATTGTAGATGACTGCATCACCAATGCAGAAAATGGTTATGTCTCAGTATCAAATTTATCTCATAACGAAATTGAGGTGAGTGAAATTAATATTTTTGTTAGATCTGTTATATGTTTAGAAGATAAGACTCCAGTGATACCGGTTTCATGTGTTAAAATATCTGAACAAAATGTTTTTAATTCTGATCACATAATTTTTAACAAAAATCTTGCACCAGATCAAGTTGGAAAATTACTCAATTGTTTTGCACAAAATACTAGTCAACTTGGCAAAACTGATATATTAAAAATGTCCATACATTTGAGTGACAGCACGCCTGTTGTTTATCGACCCTATCGACTATCATATGATGAAAGAAAAGTTGTGAGAGAAATTGTGCAAAACCTTCTAGAAAATAACATAATTCGTAAGTCCGAATCTCCTTATTCAAGTCCCATACTTCTTGTGAAAAAGAAAAACGGTGAAATGCGCATGTGTGTGGACTACAGTGCCTTAAATCGTAAAACTGTCAAGGACAGATATCCTCTCCCACGGGTAGATGACTTTATGGAAAAGTTGAGAAATTGCTGATACTTTACTAGTTTAGATCTTGCAAGTGGGTATCATCAAATTCAGCTAGAGGAATCGTCCATTCAGAAAACGGCATTTATCACGCCTGATGGTCATTACGAATATTTAAGGACACCATTTGGTCTTTGTAATGGACCAGCGGTTTTTCGAAAATTGGTAAATAAAGTTCTGGGAAACTCTCGCTATGGCAAAGCTCTTGCTTACATGGACGATGTTCTATTACCAGCGGAAGACTTTGAAACTGGTCTTGCAAATTTACGAGAAGTTATGGAGTTGTTCAAGAATGCCAATCTTACCTTGAGGTTGAATAAATGTCAGTTTTTTATAGAGAAAATCGAATATTTGGGACATGAAATTAGCAGGGACGGAGTACAACCTGGTAATAAGAAAACTGAAGCAGTTAGCCAAATTCCTGTGCCTACTGATATTAAGGGTGTAAGGCAATTTTTGGGCCTTACGGGGTATTTTAGAAAATACGTACATGACTTCGCTAGGATTGCAGAGCCGCTTACCCGTCTCACTAAAAAGGATGTTAATTTTGTATGGGATGTCGAACAACGTATAGCATTCGAAACCCTAAAACGGAAATTGACATCCCGACCTTTGTTAGCTGTGTACGATTCTCAGCTAGAAACCGAAATTCATACTGATGCATCAAAGTTGGGTATTGGTGGTATACTCTTACAGAAACAAGAAAATGGACAATTACGACCAATGCTGTATTATTCGAAACAAACAACTAAAGAAGAACAGAGATATCACTCCTACGGGTCAGAAACTATGGCTATGGTGTATACTCTGAGGGCTTTCCGTATATATTTGATTGGTATACATTTTAAGGTCGTCACAGACTGCAGTGCCGTTAGATCAACACTGAATAAAAGAGACCTTGTACCAAGAATTGGGAGATGGTGGCTGGATATACAAGAATATTCTTTTGATGTGGAATATCGTCCAGGGCAGAAAATGTTGCACGCTGACGCATTGAGTCGAAATCCGTTGGTAAACACCACCTGTCCCTTTGTTTCTGTTAATTTAATTAACATCGAACACGAAGACCACAGCTTGAGATATTGAGCTCCCAATTAACCGATGAACGATGCAAATACCTACGAGAAGTACTTTTACGAACGCCAGTGGATTCTGAAGAAAAAATATCCATGACGATTTTTGTTTGATTAATGAAAGATTGTACAAAAGTATGCCAGATGGAAAAATGGGTGGTACCTAATACAGCTAGAAGACAGCTTATCATGCATTTTCACGATAGCAGTGGACATTTGTCGGTGGATAAAACACACTCTGCTTTATCTAAGTTATATTGGTTCGAAGGAATGAAAAGATATATAAAGAAATATGTTTCATGCTGCCTTCATTGCCTTTATAATAAGGACCCTGGTGGTAAAAGACCTGGTTTCATGCATCCTATTGACAAAGTTGCTGAACCATTTGATACCTTGCATGTGGATCATTTAGGTCCATTTGTAAAATCCAAATGAAAGAACGCTTACTTGATTGTTGTCGTGGATGCTGTACCATCGACAAAATCGAGACTACTTATCACTTTTCTGAAAAGTGTTGTAGAAAATTTTGGAGTTCCTCGACGAATAATATCGGATAGAGGAAGTTGTTATACAAGTAAGCAATTCAAGGAATTTTGCGATAATCTGAACATTTCCTGAATGCAACTGCAACTCCAAGAGCAAATGGACAGGTTGAAAGATAAAACCATACCATATTGAGTCAAAGTGCTGCCTCAACTGACGATGAGGAAAGATGGGATGAGACCATTACCAAGGTTAAGTGGGGATTGAATTCTACGATGAATTCATCTACCGGAAAGTCTCCATATGAATTACTTTTTGGTTACGTACCAAAAGGTATAGCAAACGCTGTTGTAGCTAACGAAATTGCTATGACATCAAGCAATGTTCGAGATTTGCATGCTATTAGGCAAGAGGCAAAGTGCCTTATTGACAAAAACCAAGTTAAACGAAAGGCTAGGTTTGATAGACATCGCTGTCATGGAAAAACTTTTAAAGAGGGCGACCAAGTATTAGCCCGTACACAGACTCAACTAATCAAGGACTTAGTAAAAAGTTACTACCTAAGTATACTGGTCCTTATGTCATTTCTAAGGTTCTTGATTACGATCGGTATGTGATTAAGGACTTGAAGGAATCTTCTCGTTCGCAACGAAAATACGAGGGGATCGTCTCCCTCGACAAGTTAAAGAACTTTAACGTAAAGCTCAGTTCAGAATCCGAAGTGGAATCTGATACAACGTAAGGCCTAATTTCGACGTGAAATATGCTACGTAGTAAGTAAAATAGTCAGAATCCAACGTGGAATCTGACGCCACGATTAAATGTAGGATCCTACTTAGATTAAGATATACTTATAAGCATTTAGCTTAGGGACACTAACCTTTTATTTCATGGTTTAGGCAAGCGAAATAACAGTATGAGATATGTACTCATTTTTACTTTCTTACAGAGTACATCAGTATTCCACGAGAACGCGGAAAAGGGTAGCATGGCCGACTGTGAATAAATGTGAATAAATGCCTGCCGAATGTCATTCGCCGCCAACGTGGGCCATAAATTAAAGCTGTATTAACAACAGGAGCTGTGATTTAAGAACTGCTGATGTCGCTATTTGAATATATGGGGATACGAATGTATCGCGATATTAATAAGAACTGAAGTAGTCTTAGTTTGGCATTAGTACGACATTATACATTTGCTTAGAAAATAATATTCTCAACTCACTATTGTTCACATTTAGGTTTGTTGTTTAAATTCTTCCACATTAATGAGTAGTTGATATCATTGAAAGTATATTTGCAATCAGTAGATAGAAATGAAGATTTTTTTTATTGTAATTACTTCAAATTGTTAAATGTAGTACTTAATTAACTTAATAGTACTTAAAAATACTAACTTCATTGACAAAACTTGATAGCAATTAAAATATTGTGTATACATAAAAAGTATGTAATAAAATCAGTACTTACCTATAGGTATATTTAAAGTGATGTTGATTGACATATTTTTAAAATTTGTAAGTTTTCTGTTTCACGAAGTAGGTTAAAGAAATCGTGTTGGATATTTGCAATGCTTAGAGGCCATTCAAAATATGTTAAAAAGTGATCATTGTACATTGTCATTATGAAATTAAATAATACGCGTAGTTATATTTTCACCAATCCCAATAATTCTCCTTATATTTATATTAGCATTTAAACTTATTCAATTTACATTTTTTCAATGTTGGTTAAAGGGTTTCTGAAAACTGCATTATTTTCATCATTTAATATAGATACCTGTTTCTGTTGAACAACATATCTCTATATTTTCTAGAGACGCATACGCCTATGAATATATCTCTGTATGCCGAAATTAGAACTCTCTACTGATGTAGGTACTTCGACAAGAGAATTTTATATTTCCCTTGAACATTTTGACACATAACAATATACAGGGTACTTCAAACAGAAGTTACAGAATTAGCTTAGATATTTGTAAATGGAACATTTTAATTAATTACTTAGAAATTTGATTATATCATAATGAACTTTATTACCATCGCAAGTTATTATTCCGGCGCCTATTCCATTAGAGTTTTTTACTGACGTAGCAAATTTTTTTGTTTAGATGATGAAAAAAATTCTCAGTGTACGCCATCTAGCGTGTGGAGTCATGAAACCGGCGATAATATAGGCTGTTTACATTGTAGCTTTTTAATTTATTTTTTGATTTTTCTAACACAACCAAAAAGTATGAAGATAAATACTTGCAAATGCAGAAAATGTGTGCAAAAAAATAAATCTATTTTTTTCCAGGAAAATGTATTTGTAGAGATAAATAATAATTTGTGGAATAAATAACATATTTGTAGCTATCCATCATTTATTTATTAACGTCAATTTGTAAGTTATACCTGCAGCTTTATTACAAATGTTATTTGTTTAGCTAACGTAAAATTGAACCAAACCGAAAGATTTTGGTTTAGGTTATAGAGAATTATAGTTTAGGTTTAGGAAGTAAAAGTGATAAGAATGTAGGGAATATAAATACATATTAGGGTATACACGATATACGCGCGAAAACTATCCTCAAAATTATCAAATTAATTGACACAGGTGCAACTGACTTCATAATGAACCTCAACCAGCTATTTAGATTTAAAAAATATTTATTTCATAAACTTTTTGCAATGACTGGACTACATAAAACAATTAAATTCGATAAGAATATTTAAATCAAGCTACTTGAAGAACTCTCATATAAAATCAGAAACTAAAATACACGTATGCCCCTGCCTTTACCATTTTGATATGCTTATAGGCTCCTGCGACCTAAATAAACTAAAGGCTAATATTAATTACCAGGACCTATCCTTTATTTACCAAATACCTGTATCTATCGAAAAATTACCTATATTAGTATTGGAAATTGCAGATTTAGAAATCCCCCCTTTTATTACAATTGCCAATGACGGACTAGTAGAAATACCTTATGAACCAATTAATGGTAAGGACATACTTTTCAATATAAAAAGTCAATACACGGAACAAACTAAACAAAAACTAACTTTTTCCTAAATTGATTTGTACCGAACACTTATAAAATAGATGTATACCGTATAGATGTATAGCAAACCTACGACGAAGAGAAAGAAAAAATAATATCCCTTTGCCCTTTGTTACAAATACAAAGACGTTTGTTATTACGAGGACTGCAACCTTACGTTCACCTTTCATGTCAAACATCACATATTCACCTCCGATGGACACCCGATTTCTCCATACAGATCACCTGTATGGATAGTACCGAAAAAAGCAGATGCGTCCGGTAAAAAACATAGGATAGTGATAGACTACCGGATACTAAGCAAAAAAACTACAGAAGATAAATACCCACTACCCCAGATAGAAGAAATTCTCCACAACTTAGGCAAATGTACCAACCTATTTCATCACTCTCGATTTAGCACAAAGATTTCATTAAATCGGGATGGATCTCGAATCTATAGAAAAAACTGCTTTTAGCGTCAATAACGGCCACTACGAATACCTTCACATGCCGTTCGGCCTAAAAAATGCCCCTGTCACATTCCAAAGAACGATGGACTAGGTATTAAAGGGACTCCAGTATAAAACCTGTTTTGTGTACATGCACGACATAATATTTTTTCTAAATCCTTTTACCTTTAATTTTTAACATTAAAATTTAATGCGAATTTCTCCCCAAGGAAGTAGATTTTCTTGGACATATAGTTACCAGAGACCGGATAGTTCCTAACCCTGTTAAAATAGAAGCAATAAATAAATTCCAAATACCTAAGGGTACGAACAAAGTGAACACCGATTATAAGCGCCGGTAAGTCAGCGGCTATAAGCCCTGGTAAGTCAGCGCCTATAAGCGCTGATATGCACGAATAAATGTTGCCTAGTTTTAAAGCCGTTAAAACTTAGTAATATCTTTTTAATTAAATTTTCTTAGTTAATTTTAGTTATATAAATATTATTCAAATATACTAGGTTCAGCGAACCTAGTACATCAGACGCTACTGAAACGGCAAGTTTATACACAACTGCTGAAGCAAATATTGAAACTGTCATTGCGGGACCTTCAGGCCTTTCCCAATCAAACCCGTACGAGGAACTCACAGTTTCCGTTTCCGAAGGCGAAAACGAGGAAGGGAGTTATGAACCATTCCTTTCTGCAGCAGCGTTGGAGGCAGAAAATTATTTTATTAGAAAATAATTAGAGAACAAGAAATTTTGCTACAAACAATACAAGCAAAGTTTTCATTTAATCAGATCTAATCAAATGATAAACTTCTTCTTTTATATACAGGACCGCCAACGAGTAAAATATTTCAGTCATTGTGACTTGATAAAGTGCGTAAACATCAAATATTATTTGAAATTATGTGGTGGTATCAGTCAGTAAGTATAGACGACCAGTTATTAATGACACTTATGAAGTTAAGGCAAAATTTTCCGCACGACTATTTAGCTGTTCGATTTGGAGTGTCTCAGGCTACTGTCACTAATATAATTTTGACACATATCCATGTGATTTATGAAGTTCTGCACAATTCTTTAATGAAGAAAATACCAAGTAGGCAAAACAATAAGTCCTGTCTTCCTTCGTGTTTCTCGACATTTACAAATTGCAGGGCCATTATTCACTGCACCGAAGTAACGTGTGCAGTTCCAAGGAAGTCGTTAGAGGCACAACGAGCAACATACAGCTCTTTTAAACACAAAAACACCTGGAAAAGACTAGTTGCTGTTGCTCCGAATGGATTAATTACGTTGGTTAGTAATTTTTATCCAGGTGCCACATTGGATAAAAAATTGTAGATATGTGGAATTTTGGACCAGTTTGTGGTAGGCGATCTTATCCTTCCGGACAAAGGTTTCCTAATAAAAGATCTGCTTCAACCTGGAGTCAGCTTAAATATACCACCTTTTTTAAATACTCCCCCATCTACTCCCGAACAAATTCGACGGACACAAGTAATAGCTAAGGCTAGAGTACATGTCGAAAGAGCAATTGGAAGGATGAAAATCTATAAAATATTGGATTGTGCCACAATCGTTATTCCCTTACAGTACTGTTATTTTTAAAGCAGTGGCTGCACTAACAAATTTACAGTATCAACTAATTAAAGAAGTGAAACAGTTATATGGTAATGACAGAGTAATAGAATTATACGTATTTTTTATAATCAAACACTTTATTTGCTTTTTAATAATACATGTTTTACTTTTACAGTTTTTTTTTATTTATTTTGTATGTACATTTACTTTACATAAAAAATATTAGAAAATAATATAATGTGGAAGTTTATTAGATTACATAAATAACTATATAAACAATCGTCAAAGAACATATTACTGCTACAACACTGTATACTTTAAGAGACTAGTTTATTTGTAGGTGTGAATGTTATAATTTGTTTTCTTTTTAAATTTTTCTATTATTACAATGTTCTATTTTTCGCAAAATCTGGCAGTTGCTGAAACAAACATGTGCATCTAGGAGAAGTTGTTGGACTCGAGTATGATTTGCTAGCGTCATGTGATTGCTAAATATTTTTAATTATATTTTCCTAAAAATCTCCCAAACCTTTAAAATCAATTACCCTTGTTCTAAGGAATAGTTAAGTGCCATTGTAATATTTTCAGTGATAAAACTTTTACCGTACATAACACAATATAAAATAAAAAGTATATTCCACATGCTCTTTGTCCTTGTACCCTTTTTTGTTTACATATATTTACAGAAAATAGTACATTGTGTAGAAAAATGTTTTATAGGGATATAAATAAAACAAAATATTATTTATTTATTAGTAACGCATGATAACAATTTATTTAAATAAAAATCTTTTAACATTTCATTATTTTCCCATTGAGGATCTTTTTCTATTATAGTTATTTCATATTCTATAGCATTGCTCTCGTCCCTTCAAATATAACTGCCCCTGTATGTGGTGATAATAAATGTGGTCTACTTCGATAACAATTTCTCTATCTTCATTATAATAGAAGAATAAAATACCATCTCGGTATGGATGGATGGACATTTTATTTCTAATGTGCAATTATTCCCTATTAATCCATCTGGACTTGCTGCCAAATATCCACATTTATGTAACCATATACCCGATTCTGTAACGTTTAATTCAGTAATGGATGTAAATGTAGCAAGAGGGTCTATTAGAGAGGCGGATTAATTCCCATCGGCATGCTGAGCTGAATCTCTCAGGAGAGTTTCGATTTAGCACAGAGAGATCTTTGATCATTGCACACTCTATAATCATATACTCCTAAGATCGCTGGGTATCTCTGGCAAAAGACCAGGGATATGCAATCTTGAACTGTACCCTTCAGGAGGTCGACTTGTTGAAACTAAACTCGGCGGATCTAGACCGGAAGGTCGAAAAACACTCCCCCAAGCTAAGCTGTTAGTCACCGTGGCGAGGGCTGAATAACACAAGGGTAAGAATATCTTTTACGGTACCCTCAGGGTACCAGGCGACACCCTGTTGTAAACAGCCTTACCCCTGCACGCGGTGCTCTACAGGGGTGGACCTTTATAACTCCAGTACTCGTGGGATTTTATGGATACAACAAATACAAAAATATCTACGGAGAGCTCCTCTGAAGGGGTCTCCTCAAATAACAATCGAGGCCCTCCTTAAGGGCTCTCATGAAAGAGGGGGAAATCGTGGATGCTCCTCCTGCGGCCAAGACACGGGCACCTCTTATCTGGGGCTCTGAACGACGTAATCGTTCAGGGTCCGCGAAAAAGAGGACTTGCAAGGCCAGCCAGACAACTGCCGAAGGAGGGACAGGTCCCTCCACATCGGGGGCCCCTAAAAAGGCTAATAGAGCAGGAAAGTTCCTCCGCCAAAGGGGGTTAGAAAAGGTCTCGTGAGGCAGAAGGGACCCCCTCTCCAGCTCAAAAGGCCTTTAAAAAGCCCCGGTGCTAGGGCCACATACAGCCAGGCTGTTAACTCAGCCTTGAGGGTTGCAATGGCCGCGGAGGATTTCCCGACTATGAGGCTCTCGACCGAGCCTGGAGATTGCGTTGGCAAGCGGCATTGATGCTCTCCCATTAGAGGGGACGACAAGGGTAGGCAAAAAGGGCTTCTAGACATTCGCGTAAAGTTTTAAAAAAAGGATGTTGTCAAACAATGTCAGTTCCCTCATAATTTTAAAATTTCGCGTCTTTAAATAATAAAGATAAATCCTTAATAATAACAAAATTATTGCGCTCTCAGATTATGAGGCAAAAACGATATTTAATGAATTCCTCTTCGGGAATTTCCAGGGATAACAAAGTACGGCGAGGTGGAGGCCCCTTTAAATTATTGTTTCAATCACTGAATTTTGTTTTACTTTAATTTAAAAAATAACATAGTCACATGTTATATATAATCCCAGCGGAATAAAGGATGAATTTGTGAAATCAAAAATACACGATATGATATTTGTTGAAAATTATAATAAATTATTCAAACACAAACTTAAAGAACACAAATTTCAAAATAGATAGTAATAATAAGTATCCCTAACAATCGGCTAATTTTGTTTTGTGGCACGTACTACATATACTACAGTGAATGCATTATTACAAAAATTAAATTTAATAGGAACTTCCAACCGAACTAATACAGAAGAATTCTGCAAAATTTAATAATACAAAATTCTCTCGATATGAGAAAAGTGTGTCTAGTTTGTGGTATAGAAGAAAGCGAATCAGACATGTGTAATTGGGTCTACTGCGAAATCTGTTCCAGTGGATTAATGAAACATGTCAAAATTTTCAGGCCTTGAGCCTACATACGCCTTGTAGGCTTATGTAGGTATTCGTTTGTAGGTTATTATTTGGTGGTGGAATATTTCATATTAACATGTATATCTCTAACAAAAGGAGTGTTAATTTCAGTGCAAAAGAGATTGGCGTATTAATGAGTTTCGTATTGAAATTTAAGAGCACTATTGAATGTAGATAGACTGACAAAAAGAATAATGATCTGAAACAGAAAGCTTGGGAGCAGATATCAACTGAATTTAATAGCATTTGTGGGGAGCCATTTAGAGATGCAAAATTCTTCGTGTCAAATATAAAAATCAAAAAAAGAGATCGAAGCAGAAGTTTGCAGATGAAAAGACTCACTTACGAGGAGCAGGAGGATCTGTGAAACCTAAAATATTGGAAGATACCGATGAAAATGTCAAAGATATCATCGGTACTCAGATGACGGGCTTTGATTCAAAGTTTGGTGGAGACTGTAGTAGTACGTTTTTAAGCGTAAATTAATAATAATAATGATTAAATTTTAAAAGCATTTATTTCAGAAAATGACAACAGGCAGATAGAAATTGCTCATCACAATATTTCTGAAGCAGGTAAGTCCTTATAGTTGATTTTTATTTATAGCTCTAATGATTTTTTAAATGTAGACCTACCGGTGGAGTAGATGTTAAAGATTCTTACAAGGAAGATAGTTTATTGTCAGCTATAAGTAAACACTATTTATACTTATATAATTTAACAAACCACGTGTTTTCTAGATGTGATTTCCAAGCGAAGGAAGATAGAGGTTGCGGAGGTTACATGCAAATCAACACCTAGCTGTTCGAATAAGTATTGTAAACATAAATTGGTAAAGGTACCTAATTACTTTTTGTGGTTCCGTACTAAAAAGTAAAAAATAGGATCACTCTGTTTGTCTATCATAGTAGTTTTAATGTGGGAAAAACATACTCTATACTTAACTGAAATTTGACATTACAGGTACGGAACCCTCGGTGTATGAATTTTTGCTTTAACTTAATAGTTTTATTTTTAGCTGCTTTACCTATTGATTGGACAAAAATGACCCCAGACAAGCTTGGAACTCCAAAATGTATGCCGTTGAAAACCATTTTGTACTTTTTGTACTTATATAATTATAATATTGTTAATACAATTTATTTTTATCTTTAGAAAATAAAAATGTTTTGTCAAACAAAATTTGTGGGCTACAAATAAAGCTGAATTGGCCTCTCGGCAGAAAGAATATTTTAAAAAAGAAAACCTTTGAGAATAGAAATGATGAAGGAACGACACAAACATCAAATAGCACTGGACGTGAAGGAGAGTGACGCAAGTTTAATTATTCAAGCTAAGAAAGCAGAATTAAAGCCGTAGATCCTTCACTTGCAGAAAGATCTGCAAGTGCTGACTGCTAAACTCCTGTTAAAATTAAATTAAAAAAGTTAAGAGGAGTAGAATGTTATGTTCATAATTTTATAACTTTAATAACAGTCATATTTATAAATATATAAAAATTGTCTTTCCATTTAGTAAAATGATTAGGACCCTCCCTGAATGTCTGTGGAATCCTAAGATTCATTACAGCATCCACAAGACCAAAAAAATCTTCATCATCAGTTATCACTTCGTTAAATTCATGTGGGCGATCACTTGAACTCCGAATTTAAACTAATATCAGTGTGATGTACTCTTGGTATAACAACTTTTTTACTTTGAACTGTAATTCAAAGTAAAAAACTCAGTATTCAATAAATAAGTGTCCGCCTTATCTTTACAATAAAGTAAAATTTTGTACCATGTCCATACTCTAAATCTTATATTTAAAGGCTTGATCTCTCCGCCACCACATAAAACAACTATGTTTCACAGAATCCGGAAAACAGGCAGGAGCTGGCATGGGAGTATAGGAGTAAGAGAAAGGAATTGAGGAACGGTATCAAAGAAGAAAAAAAGAGATGCTGGAAGGGCCACCATCTTCCTCCTAGTAGGAGGAAGATGGTGAGCTGGAAAACAACATTTGGGAAGATAGCCATGAAAAGGGTTGGAAGTCTAGCTACCAGCGGACTGGACGTTGACAGCATGAGGATGATAGCAACCGACCTCTTTCCGCAAGATAAGGTGCACGTGTGGACTAGAGTGCCGGTGGGAGAGGTCCTCCCTATAGAAGAGGAAGAACTAATAGCAGCGGCAAATGCGTTGAAAGATAAAAAAGCTCCTGACCTGGACCTGGTGGAGGTGGTGAAAGTCTGGGTGAAGGCGGCAGGCGAGTACACCTTGAAGGTAATGAATGTCCAGCTGAGAAGGTGTCATTCCCCAATGAGTGGAAAATGGCAAGGTTCGTACTCATTGAGAAGGAGAGGAAGAAGCTGGACGATCCAACGACGTACCGTCTTGCGTAAAGGCGCAATTCCATTGGAGCAACATTTAGGCAACATGTAGCATGCGACAATGACACATGCTACACTCAGTTTTTCAACTGAAGCAACATCAAGCGACATGTAGCATGTATATTTGCCGCATGCCACATGTCTACCGTTGTTGCCTAGACGCATTCGTCAATTTTCGACAAGATTCAGCGTGTCGAACGATGTCGTCATTATCCAACAGTCAGCGGATCGGTGAGACTTGTATCCGGCAACATGGAATGGAATAATGAGAAAACTACATTATTTATTGAAGATTATCATAATTCTCCGGAATTGTGGAATAATAAAATTGCTGATTATAAAGACAACAGACTTAAAAATGATAAGTTGAAACAGTTAGCTAGTAAATACGAATGCACTGTGATTGAGTTGAAAAAGAAAATCAAGAATTTGCGTTCAGCTTTCCATCGGGAACGAAAAAAGCTACAACAATCAAAAAAGAAGAGTGGTTCATCTCCTTCTAAGAAAGCAAAATGGTTTGCATTTGACCTGTTAAGTTTTTTACTAGACGTCGATCAACCTAGACCAACAACGTCCACGGCAAGTGACGACGGAGAGGACTCTGTGGTGAGTTTTTTTTATATTAAAATATGTAAACTTACAAATACTAGAATCTTCAATTTATTCAATGTTTTCGAGAATACATCTACTTAAACTTTATGTATATATACTGGTCAACCATTGAAGTGGATACATATAAGAACAATATTTTACAACGGAATATTATTATATACTTAACTAGATGTATTACTAGAGCATTCAGTCGATAAAGTGAATAATTAAAATGAAAGTCAACGAATCGAGAACACATAACAACATACAAATTTAAGTATAATTAGAGATATCCACTTCAATTATTGTAGAATAATACTTTTAAACTTAGGCATAAAGATCTTGCCAAGGTACACGTCCTTCATCTGATGTAAAATATCTCATAAATTCGTTCCTAACTTCTTTGGCTTCAAAGGTTGACCTCCGTGCTCTATGTTGTAAATCCTGTATACCAGTGTCGCCTTGGGTAATTACCCTCCATGATCCTGGAATAATGTTTCCATCTCGTGTTTCATTGTCAAATATTCCTTGAGGAGAGTACACTGGTCTCGATGTTTTACTTCTTCTCAAAAAGTTATGAAGATAAATGTATGTTGTTGTAATTATTTCAGCATTCTCCACATTTAGCATTAGTGGTTTCCTAAAGACACGAAACACTGACGCTAGCAACCCAAAGGTATTTTCTACTACTCTGCGAGCGCGTGAATGTCTATAGTTGTATAATCTCTCAGAAGAACCTTTGTCATGGTAGCCGCTAAACGGTTTCATGATGTGTTTCTGGAGAGGAAACGCATCATCCGTCAATATAACATAGGGAGAACACTTATTGCTGCCAGGAAGTGACTGCGGAGGTAATGTTAGGTTATTATTTGCCAACTTTTTGTAAAATGTTGTTTCTCGAAAAACACCTCCGTCCGATATTCTGCCTTGACAACCAATATTAGCATATATAAAATTATAGTCGGCGTCTGCAACTGCCATCAAAACAATGCTGAAAGTTCCTTTGTAGTTGTAGAACAGACTACCACTGTTTTTAGGATTTTGCATAACGATGTGTTTTCCGTCACAATCTCCAACACAATGTGGGTAATTCCAGGAAACTTCAAAATCTCTTGCTATCTTTCTCCATCCATCTTCAGTGCATGGAATCTGGAAAAATAAATTATAATTCAGTTGATACATCTAAATTATACTGAAACTAGAGTCAGTAAATGCAAACAACGGTCAGAACGTGATAATTGAAATCTGCAACACGCTGGCCAATCAATCATATATAGTGTTTGAATGCGACGAACGCTAATTATGGTTGTTCACGTGCGCTGTTCACATTTACTGAGGTGCTTTGAGTGTATTATATTTTATATTATAAGAATTAATTATTATTATTAATTAATATTTTATTTTATTTGTATTTTTGTTGTTGCAGAATGGGGATGATTTTTCGGCCTCAGATACGCAAGATAGTCAAACAGAAGTCAGTGATAAACGCGAAGGCAAAAGCTGTGAAGAGGGAAGTGACATAGGCATTGCCCCGAAGAAAAACACAGGAAAAAAGAAGCGCTCCAAATCTCCTTCGGATCGCGAAGAAGCATATAGGATTTGAAAAAGTGCATGTCAAAGAGATGAGTGTTCAACGTACGGAGAGCATGTAGCTAATGAGTTGCGAAATCAAACTCCTAGAGCACGAACAATTGTAAAGCACTTGATGAATAATATCTTATTTGAAGCAGGTATGGGCAAATATGATACCAACGCTAGTACTCGTACTTCCACACCTCTTGAAAACTATGAAAATAGTTACAGTGGACCACCCTCCGTGGCATCTGCTTGTTCGCATCAATCAACGTTTTCTGGGCCCACCAATAGCTATGTACAGCCACTCGATAACTTTCGAAACAAGACACAACGAGAAGACTTATCAGCTTTTCCAATACTCTCTGAATTCCTAGTTAGTAACCCTTTATCAGAATAAGATATTTGAAATCTTGTAATAATATATTTTTTATGGACAATAAAATATTTAACATATGTAATAATAATTTTACTTACCTTGACAAAATCATGTAAGACGTCGATCAGAGCTCTGCATACCTCTGGAATAATTCGCGAAATGCTTGGTTCTGAGATCCGGAACAGATACATAAGTGAGGGATAGCTATCACCGGTAGCTAAATACCTTAATGTTACTAATAACCTCACATGAACTGGTATTGCCTCACGAAAGTTGGTGTCACATTTTTTTATAATCGGCGAGATCTTCCCTAGTAAGTATTCAAAATCTTCTCTGCTCATTCGCGTAAAATTTCGAAATAAAGCTTCATCGTCAGCAATCAATTTGTTAAAAAAATTATTCCGAGCTTCTTCACCTCCAACATATAACTCTCTCCTCCACCACCTTGGCTTTCTTCTTTTTTTTCTATTCAATGCTATAACCAAATATGCAGCCGCTGCGAGCGTTTGTAAAGACATGATGCTGCAAATTAAAGTTGCCTCTATTGAATTGATTATAGAAGCACGCTACAAACATATGCTACAAAGCGCATGTCATACTAGGCGACACGTTGCTCGTGCGACATTGTTTAAAGGCTGTGGCATAGCCGCATATCTACAAATCAGGAAACACCAGACGACGTGTAGCATACTACATGTTGCCTAATGTTGCCCCAATGGAATTGCGCCTTAATACATAGCGTAGCAAAACTTTATGAAAAGATTATTAACGAAAGGTTAAATGAGGAAATCGCCAGGAAAGGAGGCCTGGCAGATTGGCAGTTTGGTTTTAGATAGAGAATGAGCACAATCGATGCCCTGGAAATCGCGGATTTTATGAATAGCGGGGCCTACCAGCTATTGAAGATATTCAGATGACCACATTCTTGCGTCCTGGTCATCCTGGACCAAAAAAAGCATTTAACTCGGCCAGCAGACCGGGTAATATTGGGGAGTTGCAAAAGAGGCGGATAGAAGACTACCTGGTGGAGACTATAAAAAGCTACCTGAGTGAGAGAAGGGTGATCCTGCGGGATGGAAAATACATTGAGATGACCAAGGGGGTTCCCTCAAGGTTCCATTCTGGGACCGACGCTGTGGAACGTGTACTGTGATGGGGTTCTTCGATTGGCCACGCCGAGAGGAGTCCACATCATAAGGTACGCGGATGATCTGGTACTCCTCGTGAGTTGGAAGGGTGGGGAGGAGATTACCCTAAGAGTACAGGAAACAATGAATAACATCCGGGAACGGATGGGGGGAAAGGAACTGACGCTGGCGACGCAGAAAACAGAGGCCGTCATATTGGTCGGAAGAAGAGCATTGAGGGACCTAACCATAAATATGGGGGATACTGAAATTGAAACATCGGAGTGTCTAAAGTACCTGGGGGTCAATTTCAATAGGAATGAAACCATGGTGGAACATGTGAGGAGGGTCATGAGAAAGGCAGAAGGAATATGTAGGAGTCTGAATACAATCCTCCCTAATATCGGAGGTCCTAACAAGCGGGAAGAGGAAGCTGTTGGCCACGGTGGTGATGTCAACTGTGTTATATGCAGCCCCGATATGGGCAAAAGCCTACAAACTGCAGATGTGCAGGAAGATGTTGGAAAGAATTCAGAGAATGATGGCACTTAAAATATGCAGCGTCTGAAATAGCAGACTCGGTCCCAATTGATCTCCTGGTACAGGAAAGGGACAGGCAGAGAAAGGAGGAGGTGAGAAATGGTAGAGAGGAGACCCTACAAGAGTGGCAGTTGAGATGGAGTAGGGAGACGGAGAATGGCGGGTGGACCCGCCGACTAATACCAACAGGCAGTTTGGGGAAGTGGACTACTTCCTCACACAGGTCCTAACGGGACATGGGTGTTTCAAGGAATACTTGTGCCGTTGCAGAAGAGCCAATGGGGAAACCTGCCAACTATACCTGTTTGGTTCCGCCCATCGTTACTATTCCAACGAGGAGGTTACTATTCCAACGAGGAGGTTACTATTCCAACGAGGAGGTTACTATTCCAACAAAGTTTTTAGCCGGTAGGCGGCCGAGAGGTCGAATCCGGCACTACCCCCATCGTTACAACAACAATGGTGGAGGTGTCTTGTGAAGATCTTTTACCTCCTCAAAAAAAAAAGGTCAGGTCAGGTTAGGTACAATATTTATCGCTTATATTATATATGGTTTGCCAAGTCATCTAAAATTGTTACCCACTGTTTTCAGTTAGCTACTAGGGGAGACCGGGGCATTGTGGGGGTGTCGGGGCATAGTGGGGTACCGCCATTACAGCTGCAAACCATGATAGTGGAATACTGGTTTAGTGGGGTATTGTCTTGCTTTTAGTTTGCAATCAATCTCCGTACGGAGCGAACGTGCTGCATTGCCGGCGTTTTTTAATAGGAACCATATTAAAAAAACGTACTTTTCTTATTTGTTTACTGGAAATTGGCTTTGAGGGCACGTATAAAATATTTGTTCTGCATTTGTCAACATATTTCATCTAGATTGAGTTCTATCTTGGGTATCTTTTCATGCTAATAATACGTCCGAAAACGAACAAGGTAAGAGTCACAGCCATGTTTATTTAGCAACGTCATTTGGGGCAAAGTGGGGATTGTTTACTGGGGCAAACTGGGGAACAATATATTTGGTACCCCATTATGCCCCACGTAAGTAGATAATAATTTGTTCTAAAAATTCGTTTCTTTTAACTAAAGCACAATGGTTCGGACGTACAAAAGGAAAACAACGCAGCATTCCTGGGCTTTAGAATCGATGAAGAAAGCAGTCCAAAGTTATGTTTTCGGAGAAATGGGATACAAAAAGGCAGTACAAGAATACAATGTGCCACAAACGACCCTTGAACGCTGTCTTAAAGTACAGGGGTAATCCCGATGACAATCACCAAGAAATTAGGCAATTATGTAACTGTATTTACTGATGAGCAAGAGGCTGATCTAGTGGCGTACATAAAATTAATGGAAGCACGATTCTACGGCCTAACCTCTGCTGAACTCAGAAGGCTGGCTTTCCAGCTAACTGAAAAAAATAATATTGTGCATAAATTTTACAGAAGAGATAGTATGGCAGGGGCAGACTGGTTGAGGGGTTTTCTTAAAAGACATTCGGATATAACCTATAGAAAGCCAGAAGCAACATCAGCCGCCAGAGCTATGGGATTTAATAGGGTTGCTGTTAACAAATTCTTTACGTTACTTAAAAAATGTCTTGATAAATATAAAATTACATCCCAGCTCATTTACAACGTTGACGAAACCGGCGTATCGACAACTCCAAAAAGTCATTCCAAAATTTTGGTCTTAACTGGTAAGCGACAGGTAGGAACTCTAACATCTGCAGAAAGAGGAAAATTAATGACAACGATCGTCTGCTTCAGTGCTGTCGGAAATTATATGCCTCCAATGTTTATATTTCCCCGAAAACGAATGAAGCCTGAATTACTAGATGGAGCACCGGCTGGTTCTTGGGAAGAATGTCATGAGTCTGGATGAATACAAAGGCATTTATTCATTTTGTGATTAAAGAGATTTATAGAATGGTCGTATGCAACCAAAGAAGACCCGGTACTTTTGTTGCTTGATGGACATGCTACTCATGTCAAAAATATTGAAGTTATCGATTTGGCTCGCGAAAATGGTGTTGTTCTCCTCTGTTTCCCCCCGCACTGCACACACCGGCTCCAACCCTTGGATGTTGGTTTCATGAAGCCCTTAAGCACCTACTACAGTAATGAAGTCAAGAAATGGCTGCGATTACATCCAGGTCGAGTGGTGACCCAATTCCAGACACCCAGATTGTTTGGAGAGGCGTTTGTAGCAGCTGCTACTATGACAACGGCTATAAACTCTTTTAGGGCTACAGGAATCTGGCCTCTTGAACCAAACATCTTTACGGATGCTGATTTTGCACTATCCGAAAGGACCGATAATCAGGACGATCCAACTGCGACGGTCCAATCAACGTCCCATCTAAACTCGATTGAGATTTGCAACATAATAGATGACAGGCAAAGAACCCATGAACCAGTTTCACGACCCAATTCTCCGCCACCTGGATGCTCAGGAATGACTAACATCAGTAGCGTAACAGGCAAGTCTCCAGAACCAGCTATTAGTTCAACTTCTCCTAAAAGACTATGACTATTTTGCACTATCTCCTGAGGCCATCATGCCTGTACCTAAAGAAGTTAGAACAACTCAGCGGGTCACAAAGCAAAGGGGAAAAACCGCAATTATTACGGAATCTCCGTACAAAAATGAATTATTACTTGTTCAACAAAATGCAAAAGAAAAAAAGACATGTAAAAGGAATATGACGAAGAAGTTAGACGTTAAATCGCAAGAAACTACGACTAAGAAAATAAAAAGAAGCCGACTTTAAGGCAACTTGAAAATCCATGCTCTGATGACGACGAAGATGAATGTTTGTATTGTGGGTACCTGTGGTCTCAATCAAATGAAGGGTGGATTAGGTGGAGAGAGTGCAGTCGTTGGGCCCACTGCTCGTGTGCTGGTGAAGAGGATGAAGATGAAGAAGCCACGCATCTATGTTCCTTGTGCACTTAAATTTATACCTACGGATTAACATTATCCTATCAGAATGTAAATTAAAACGTATTTTCTAAATAGGCTATATGATTATCATTAAATTACCTATACCCCACATTGCCCCACTGAACACCCCACTTTACCCCCTAAAGCGGGGCATAGCGGGGTAAATGAGTTTTAGCGAAAATATATATTTTTTAATATAATTAACGGATGTGACAACAGAAACATCACTGCGGGTGATGAACAAAATAGTAGGTAAGCCATTTATGCTGATAAGGCAATATTTTAACCTTATTGTGCTGTTTTAATATATCATAAACCTTAAGTACCCCACAATGCCCCAGTCTCCCCTAGTCATTTTCAGAAACACTGCGATCACTGTCGATAATTGTTTCCGAATTTTGTTCGTCATGTCAACACATACAGTTATGGTGTTAGTAGTGTATTGGGGCTTGAACAAAGTCTAATTGCTCTTAATACTGAAAACGAACCATTTAGTACTTCGAAACTGTTCTCATGGTAGGTACTGGTGGAAGTACTTTGTTTGGCCATATTTTCAAATTCTGAATGGTCGGAAAGTTTTTCGTGGTAGATCCCAGTGGAAGTATTTGGTTTGTCTATATTTTCAAATTTTGAGTTGTCGGGAAGCTTTTCGTGGTAGATGCCGGTAGATGTACTTGATTTATTCATATATTGAAATTCTGAGTTGCTGGAAAGCTTTTTTAGATGTTTTTTTAAATTGGCATGGAACTGAAAACTACACTTTCATCTTAGATAATAGTAAGAATATGAAGAAAAATTTGTATCAAGTAAAATTTATATGATTGTGCCAAAACTTACATACTTCTTCTTTTATACACTTTAGTCAATTAACTATTATTTTTTTCTGGTGTAATATTTATTTTTATTGTTTTTTTTTAAACACTAGTTTCACACGTAAGATTCTTCCAATTAAAATGTTTAGTTTCCCCCTGCTTAATATATTAATTCAACTAATCATTTTTTGTTTAAAAAGTTTACTGCTACTACCAATAATGCACCCGTAGCCTTCTCCTATAACTAGATTTTTAAAAATAATGTTTAAGTTTAAAAAATATAGATATGAATTTCATTTTTCTATTTTTCATATAGTTTCTCAGGCTAGTGGCTCAGGTTTCTCAGTTCTTGATCGATCTTCAGAAGAATATGAAGTAAAGTTCCTCAAACGATGGCATAATCATCCTAATTCGTTCGTTTATCCTATATAAGGGCGATATTTCCTTTGTTGTTTCTAATGACATTGTCGTCATATTAAATAAACCTGTAATAAATAAGAGAAATGTTCACACTTGGGATGGATATGATTTCCATTTATATAATTTATTACAGTAAGTATATTTTTTGTATAACCTACCTACCTAACCCTATAAGCTATTTATTTTTGTAAAAAACCAAAAGACTGCTAAAAGCACAGACAAGATAGACTTGCCCTAAGGAAGCACGGCGCGAAGCTGCAGCGAAGCCTTGCATACGCCTGGCTTCGGTCGACTTTCAGTACTGTTTGAGCAGCTGAGCTGTAAAGGTATATTGTTTACTGCGTTATTTATATTTAATAATGGGTAAATGTGTTGTCGAAGTATGCCCTAACAGAAGTGACATCGGTTCGACCTCAAATGAGAATTTTTAATTTTTTAAGTAAGTGGTAATTACGAGTTATTTGAATATATATTTTAAGCGATCGCCTATGCCGTATACTGTATGTATGTATCGCGCACGCTTCTCGCGCACTTGTTTACAGGGCTGGATTTAGTAAATTCTTGTTTTAGTTCATCGAGATAATCCATATATTTTTTAATATTTATACCTACCTATTTTTATTAAATATATAATTTATGTCATTAATATTATCAAAAATTAAATAGGTATTAGGTAATCAGCTGCAATTTAATTTTATTTTTATCGTAATTTCCGAATTCTGCAAATATTTTTTACTTTTTTTGAAATCTACTTTTTAAAATTTTTTAAAAACTAATTTTAACCGTTTTTATAAATAATTTAATTTCAGTTTTCCAAAAAATCTAGAAAGGAAATCACAATGGGTTCAAAATATTTGTAGAAATTCCAACTGGATACCGGCAAAAAATAGCCGTATTTGTTCGGCACATTTTGAAGAACAATATATTTTGGTAAATACAAAAGGCCACCGATTTTTAAGTTCTGAGGCCATTCCAACAATAAATATCCCCAAACGAGTAAGTTAATACTATTTATTGCTTATAATAGTTTTATTATTTGAAATTTCGCAATTTTTAGAAGTTCCACGATATGTCAATTCAAACCGAAGACAGTTTATATGAAATGGAAACATGTTTTTCTCCCTCACATACACCACTATTTGATATAGAAGAGTTATCTTCTCGACCATCCACGTCAGAATCATTTTATTCTCAAGATGAATCCTCCCGGCCCTCCACTTCACAATCATTTAATGGTGATCCTGAACGCCAATTACTTGCAGATAATGAAGATAACTTATTTAAACCCAGTAATTCCGACACTCCTAGAAAAAGAAAACTTAAATTTGAAATAAGTCGACTTAATTATATATGTCAACAACGAAAAAAAAAAAAATAAAAACTGCACAGCAAAAAAATAGAAGACTAACAAAAAAAGTGGAAAACTTAAATTCTTTATTGAATGATCTTCAAAATAAAAATTTGGTTAACGGTGATGAATGTCAATTATTAAGGAATTTTGAAGACAGTTTACCAATAAACGAATTAATTTCAAGGAAAATTTCCAAATCTAAGGGAGCGTCACTCCCTAAAAAATATTCTCCGGCACTTCGCTCATTCACACTTACACTGCATTATTATTCTCCAAGGGCGTATGAATATGTGCGGGAAATATTTAATACATGTTTGCCGCATAGTAGAACAATCAAAAAATGGTTCCAATCTGTAAATGGAGATGCAGGTTTTACTACAGAAGCCTTTGAAGCCTTAAAACAGAAGTCATCAATTTCTGGAGAAAGGATAGTTGTAGGTCTTATTATCGATGAGATGGCCATAAGACAGCATATTGAATGGGATAGAGAAAAGTACCATGGGTATGTCGATTTTGGAGCAGTTTTAGAAAATGGAGACTGTTCGTCGGTTGCAAAAGAAGCTCTAGTATTTCTTCTAACATCAATAAAGGAAAACTGGAAAATTCCTGTAGGCTATTTTTTGGTTGATGGTGTTCGAGGGACACAACGAGCCACCTTAATTAATCACTGTTTAGAAATAGCATATGATCATAATGTGGACATTATATCTTTAACTTTCGATGAATGTCCTGCTAATATTTCGATGGCTAATATTTTAGGTTGCTGTATTACTCCTAACAATATGAAAACATATTTTAGTCATCCTGTAACAGGCGAGGATGTTGTTATTTTTCTAGATCCTTGCCACATGCTCAAATTGTTAAGGAACTGCCTCGAATTTAAAAAAAAAATTATTGATCATAGTGGACAAATCATAAACTGGGAATATTTGGTAAAACTTAACGAAATTCAAAATAAGGAGACCTTACATTTAGGTAATAAATTAAGAAATCAACATTTACATTTTCAAAATAATAAAATGAAAGTAAAATATGTTTCAAGCTTTAAACATTCATCAACTTGATAATTTTCCTAACAATACCAATCACATTATTGAAATTATACGCGCTGTTGCTGAAATTTATATTAATATTACATGTCATCATTTTACAAAATTGTTTGATAGTTTAAAAACGACAGGTTTTGAAAGGCAGGTTTTAAATAAATTGGTGTTATTTACTGGACAATAAATAATTAAAACTGTCATATTGTATTTTTTTTATAAAAACATTGTTAATTTATTAAACGTTTTATTTGAACATCATAATTATTATGTACTGGTAATATTTCCCTATTTAATGAAATTTGAAGAATTAAATTTAATAGATACGATACCCACAAAAAAGTTATTGCGGGCCTGGGAAAAGAGCGCTCCGCCCATGTGCTTCACCGCACGTCGCTCCCCGATATTTGGCTTCCTCGGTACCGTACAATTTATTCGATAGGGCAAGTCTATATTATCTGTGGCTAAAAGACTGTTTTAATAAGACTAAGAATACTGTTAAGTTAGTTATTAAGTTCATTGTTAATTTTTTACTGTAGCAGATCCAGTATGGTTCATAATAAAGTTTGGGTTGTAAGTTGTATTTCGTTTTTATTTATTCCTAGGAAGACAAAAATCAAATCACTAACTCCCTATATTTTTTAAAACGTAATAGATGGACAAACACGCGCCTATAGGAGTTACAAATTGCCTTTTCATAGAAAAAACTGGCCTGAGCAAAGTGCCCCCAAAGGAAGGTGGCTTTGCCCACGTCTTTGAAAAAAAATATATTAAAATCTACTCATGAAAGTACCATTCTCTTTACAGCTTTCTATAAAAGAAAGTTTACATTTTCACATATAGGAAAATCATAATTATCTGCAGATAAATAAACGAGTTGTTCATAGAAACATGCCAAAATCGTGGCAAAATCACCCCGTTTTACGGTAGTTGATTTTGGTTGAATATCGAGTTGAATATACTTTAATGATTAAAGTAGGGGAGGCCGGGGCTAGAGTGGACTAGAGTTGCGACTTTTTAAAAAAATTCAGGCAAGGCCAGGCCCGGCCCGACAGAATATAGGCCAGGCCAGATAAACCCACCGAACGTTTGGCCCAATTAAAGCCAGACCTCTTGACAATTATGGCCCGGCCAGGCCAGATTTGAGCTAGGCCCGACCAAGCCAGATTGAATTCGGCCCGGCCCGGCCAGACCAGGCCAGGCGCGACTCGGCTACGTCAGACCAGGCCAGACCCGACCAAGCCAGTCGAATCGAAGCTCAAATCGAATCTGATCCGGCCCGGCTCTATCAAGGCAAGTTTAGCCAGAATCGGTCCGCCCAAATTCAACCCAGTCTGCCTAAGCCACATTCGACGATACCAGAAATCTTGCCTACTTGACATTGACAATAGGTATGAGAATTCATAAATTTATTAACTCTTTTATGTCTCAATGAAACGTTCAAATGTCTCACAAAATAGAACAAAACAACCTTAATAGAATAATTTTTTATTTCATTATCAAATAAAATACAAACTCCGAAAACAAATTTGTTCAACAACTTAAACACAAACATAATGTTTTACATTTAACACTTGTAATATATATATAGTAGTATAAGATATTATATGTATGTACAGTGAGTCCCAGAAGTGATGTCTAAATTCATTTAAAATTCAGCGGTGTGTTTTTTGGAAAAACACTCGGACTTGTGGATTTTTATTTTTTTATGCTCAATTCATGTATACAGGGTAGTCCAAAAAGAAGTTACGACCATCAACTTTATTATTTCAAATATTTCATTTTTAAATTCTGCATCGAATTCTAAGTCTGTGTAAGAATTTTTAGATGTGCTTAAATATCACAGTAATACTTATTGCTAAGTATAATTTTTATGCGGCCCGGCCGCATTTTCGTAATTCGCCGACACATTAGCCGCTCGGAACAGTTCGGGTGATGCGAATTGCAGACTCGTAAAGTCCCGACGTATTAGACTTAATTCGTCGGCGATTTACGTATGAAGGTACTGCATGGCTGGAACCCTGCATGACAATAATAATTGTAATCATTGCTCTTCGTCAATAAGATTGATGTAACTGAGCTGTGAGAAACATTGATTTCAAGTGAATATAAATATTAAGTTTATTAAAGCTGAATAATCATTAAATGGATCCAAAGACATTGCCAAATGTGTGTTACAAAGATACATCCTCTAATACGATTAGGTTGCAAATAAGTGATCAAGACGAGTTTAAGGTATGTAGATTTTTATTATTTGTAGGTTATGTTTATGTCATTCATATACCTCGGTATTTACGGAAGTGTCATTTAAATTTAAACTCATATCAATTTAAAAGAACAGCTTGGAAAGCACCCCACTTTTTAGTGAAGTGTGTTGAAAATAATGTAGGTTTAGGGGGTAATAAATCCAAAAAATGAAGGTACCGTTGCTGCAATACTTAATATTTTGTACTTTTCTAGATTTATTTAATTAGTTAATAAACGCTGCTAAGGATTTTTCCGTTTATTTTACTAATACATACAGGGTGCGCCGTGGACGGCCAATTGTTATACGTTTATGGAGAACTAAATATCGGATCATTTTGAAAATTTGACTGCCGGGAAAAACGATCATGATCTACAGTTTAAATATATTTTTGACCATGCGGTGTTGACGCTTCTACTCTAAACCGATGGCAAGATCGCTATTTTAAATAGAACAGTCTGAATATTATTGGATTTTTGGATTCTACGTATAATATCCTTAACCTAATTTCAGCCGTTTCAGCCTAATTCAGCGATTCGCGCACCCGAACTGTTCAATATTTCGTAAATCGCCGACGAATTAGTCCAATACGTCGGGACTTTACGAGTCTGCAATTCGCATCACCCGAACTGTTCCGAGGGGCTAATGTGTCGGCGAATTCCGAAAATGCGGCCCGGCCAAGTATTACAAAGCATCCGGCCAGGAAAATATGCAGATTTTCCCGGCCCGGCCAGGCCCGATTTCGGGCCGGGCCTCAAATCCCAACTCTAGAGTGGACACGAGGTTAATGTGGACACTTCAAATTTCCCGCCTAATAATGACTGTAAAAATCTAGGAAAAATATATCATGTAGGCAACACTGCTCTCTATAACTGTGTGAAGTTTGAACGAGCTCGGCCATCTATTTGATAAATACGCCGTTTTTTGTGATATCAGCATTTAAAAGTAAGTTTCTTTTTAACAAACTATTTCGTTAGTTACACCTGCATGCTTAAATATTTTGTCTCTGATAGTAATGTCATAAAACAATATGATAATTATCTCTTAAATCCACGTTACAGCATTAAGAAATATATTGATAGTTTTTGGTTATGTATGTTAAATTTTAAATTATGTGTCGGGGTTAATGTGGTCAAGCTTAGTGGGGCTAGAGTGGACGTCCACTCTAATCCCATTTTCATTGTTTGCTGGTGAATAATTATCCTAATTTATTGAAATTTGCTTCTAGAATGGTTCTAAACTACAAACGGCTAACTAATAAGCCTAACATATCTGAAGATGTGGCAAATGCCCTTAGGGATGTGATAAAATACAAAAAAAAAGCATTAGGGATACAGCATCAAAATATAATTTGACGAAATCAATGTTGCACAAACGAATCAAATGATATAAAGTAAATAATAGTAGTAATAATGACGACGGTAATAGTACTGACTCCGGAAATATGAGCGGCGACGGTGTTTACAAGAATTTGAAAGTCGAAGGCAGAAACAAATACAAAGGACTTCAAATATTTTCGGACGAACAGGAAAAGATGCTTTGCAATTATCTCATCAAAGCTTCTGCAATACATTATGGCTTAAGCTATGTGCAGACTAGAAAATTGGCCTTTGAATATGCAACTCATTTAAGTATAACTATTCCCGGAAGCTGGTTGAAAAATGAAACTGCAGGTGAAGAATGGATGTCATGCTTCATGAAAAGAAATCCTGAATTGAGTTTACGTAAACCCGAAAACACGAGTCTGGCAAGAGCCACAGCATTTAATTCTACAAATGTTAATCAGTTTTTCGACAACTACGAGAGGGTCATGAATTGTTATAATTTTACTTCAGATAGAATCCTAAATTTGGATGAGACAGGCATTAGCACAGTCCTGCCCAAGTAGAGAAATATAGACGGTTGGACCCCTCCTCTGACCTTGGGCGCGGAGGTGACCTTGAACCGTGTGACCTTGAACGCGGCCGATTCGACGTCGGGTGACCTTGAGATGAGCTTGGTCTTGACCTCGAACAAGGTCGGTGGGTAACCATGACCTTGAACGAGGTCGATGGGTGATCTTGACCTTGAATGATGTCGTTCTCGACTCTCTTTGCGTGACCTTGAACAAGCTTTATAGATATCGCCCTTGACCATGCGACCGATGTGTAAATCTGTGAGTATGAGTTGGGGGGAGGGTGACTTGACGTAGCAGCCGCACGATTATAAAAGAGGTCAGAGTAGCCACAGAAAACCAATGTTAGTTAGGCCTCATACAATAAAGAGTTAAATATCTATATGTGCAGTGCTTGTGGTGCAACTTTTACACGTGGTGATAATTTGCGACGCCATCAGAGGCAATCATGCAAGAAGCTAGAGCGAGGTGGACCTCCAACAAAGCAGCCCAAATTGGATTTAAATCAGCAAACATCTACAAATGTTCAAACAAATGTTCAAAATTGTGCATGTAGTAATAGGCCATCAACGTCTGCAAATGCCCCAGTTTGTAACTGCCATAATAGACCTTCAACATCTACGAATATGCAAACATGTGACTGCTTGCAATGTTACTCTAACAGCGAATAAAATGAGAGGTCACAGAAGATCATTGCAACATAGATCAAATTCGTGTGTTCCTCTCACTGATGGTGTTGAAATGGTCCGAAATGCCTTTAAACGAAGGATTGCTAGCTATCGAGTACATAGCGAAATCAGCCACATAGATTATATTAATTTCTTTAACGAAATTAAGAATAAAATTTTGCATCTACTCGAAGAAGCACTTCAAATTCATAAAACGATGAAGGTAAATATGGAGACGTTTGCTAGGTACATATTGCAAACAAAAGAAGTATCCGATATTAAATCATTTAATACTTCCAATCAAATCGTGGATCAGGCGACTAATTTGAGTGATGCCTTTGATGCATTTGTGGACATGATGCTTACGCAAACTACGGAATTTCAGGAACGCGACTCAGGTTTGTAAACTTTATTACGATCGAAATAGAGTATTTACTATTAAATTCATTCTTTTTTAGGATGGGCCCTCGGACGTATAGAATTTGTGGAGGTTAACATCTGCAAATACAGTCCTCTAGGTGGCTCATCATACATTAAATTGCCCAAGTTCATTGCAGACAAGAGGGCCATAATAAATGTTGAGAACCAGGATAACCATTGTTTTGCATGGGCCATTACCTCAGCATTGTATCCCGCAATCAACCGCCACCCATCTGCGATGTCATCATATCCACATTATTCAAGAGTCTTGAATTTGACAGGTATGAATTTTCCAGTAAAATTACCAGACATCAAAATTCGAAGAAATGAACAATATTTCGGTGAATGTATATGGGTTAGAAAAGAAATTTGTAAAAAATAAGCTAAAATATGAAGTTGTAGGGCCTTTCCGTTATTCTGGGAAAAAATTGCGGGTACATGTAAATTTGCTCTTAATTTCCGGGGAGTGCGATTTTGATCACCATTTTAATATCGATTGCGCAAACACACACTATTGTTGGATAAAAGATTTGTCTAGGCTAGTCTCAAGCCAAATATCATCCCATGAGCATAGAAAATACTTTTGTGATGGCTGCCTCCGATATTTTAGTAATGAACGTCAGCTTATGTTGCACCAGAGAAATGATTGTAATCATGTCTATACAACGACACCCTCAACACAATTTAGGATCGATAAATATGGCAAAGAAGCGCCCGAAAATATATTAAAATTTGAGAACAAACCCCCGGTATTCTTACACGAATAAAACGTTTAAACATGAGCCCCACTCTTTCGCATATTTTATAAAATGTTCTTTTGATAATTCTATTTCAAAATTTGAGTTATATAGAGGGCACGATGCGGCTAAAGTGTTCGTCTCACGTATAGAGGCTGATATAAGAGAAATATACAATAAATATATGAAAGACATAGTTCCAATGGCGGCAACCCTTACTGCACAAGAAAGAAAAGACTTTCAGAGTGCAACGACATGCGGCATATGCGAGAAACCATTCGTAGAAGGCGATGTGAAAGTGAGAGATCATTGCCACTTAACGGGGAAAATAAGATTCGGTGCCGCACATTCAATATGTAATTTAAATTACAAAGTACCGGGTTTTTTACCAATTGTTTTACACAACATGACTTCCTACGACAGCCACCTCTTCTTGAAAGAGCTATGTCGCCATAAAGATAGAATAGATGTAATACCCCAAAACAGCGAAAAATACATATCATTCACAAAACATCTATATATGCATGATTATGTCAATAAGAATGGCGAATCCAAAAAAAAAATTGTTCAACTAAGATTCATCGATAGCTTTAAATTCATGTCAGCATCCCTACAAAATTTATGCAATGATTTAGCAAATAATCAAATGACTACGATGAGAAATTTTTTTCCTGACAACGAAAAATTCAGTTTAATGCGGCGTAAGCGTGTCTTTCCATACAGCTTCGTGGATAGTTTAGAGAAGCTAAATACCAAAAATATACCATCCAGAGCAATTCTATGATAAGCTTAATGAGGAAGAACTATCAGAGGAAGACTATGAAAGGGCTAAGAATGTGTGGAACTTATTTAAGTGTCAAAGTTTGGCCGAATATTCCGATCTCTATTTAAAATCGGATGTTCTTATTTTGTGTGACGTATTTGAGAACTTTCGCAAATTTAGTTTAGATAAATATGGCTTGGATCCTGTGCAGTATTATACGGCGCCGGGGCTATCTTGGGACGCCATGTTAAAATTAACTAAAGTCAAATTAGAGTTGTTGACAGACATAGATATGATCCATTTTTTTAAAAAGGGGATAAGAGGAGGTATTAGTCAATGTTCGGAAAGGAAACATATCGCTAATAATAAATTTGTTCCTAATTATAATCCAGAAGAACAATCATCGTTTATTTCTTATCTTGATGCCACAAACTTATATGGACATAGTATGTCACAACCATTGCCGACGGGGGGATTTTCATGGCTGTCTGAAAGAGAAATAGCCGATTTAGACATCATGAGTATTCCAAATGAAAGTGCCCAGGGCACTTTCATTTGGAGTACTAGAAGCAGATATATCTTACCCCCCGGAAACGCATGACTTACACTCAGATCTACCCTTTCTAGTAGAAAGTATTGTTCCACCAGGGGGAAAATCAAAATTTCCAAAATTGATACCTAATTTAAATGACAAGAAACGCCATGTTGTTCATTATAGAAATCTTAAACAGGCTATAGAGAATGGCCTAATTGTGACAAAAATACATAGGGCTCTTAAATTTATTCAATCGCCTTGGTTAAAAACATATATCGATCTGAATATCAAGATGCGAAATAATGCCGCGAGTAAGTTTGAAAAAGACCTATTTAAATTAATGAATAATGCTGTTTTCGGCAAGACAATGGAAAATGTCGATAATAGGAAAGTGATCAAATTGGCAACACACTGGGAAAGTATTAGAAGAGCTGTGGGTGCGAATGCATTAATAGCTAGACCTAATTTTAAAAAATGTACAGTTTTCTCTGAAGATTTTGTAGCGATTGAAATAGGAAAACTGAAGGCTGTTTACAACAAGCCCATATACGTAGGATTTACTGTTTTGGAATTATCCAAAACGGTGTTGTACAGTTTTTTCTATGACGTAATAAAACGTAAATTTGGTCAGAGGGCCTCTCTGCTGTACAGTGACACAGATTCTTTGGTCTTAAAGGTGTTTTGTGATAATTTTTATGACTTTATAATTGAAAACTCCGAACACTTCGACACATCGAATTACAAAGAGGGAAATAGCTTTAATGTTCCCAAGGGTGTATCAATTTTAGGCAACATGAAGGATGAATTTCCGGCCGACCCGATAATTAGTTTCTATGGTACAGGGGCCAAGGCTTACTATATACAATCTGTGGCAAATGAACTGAAAAAGGCGAAAGGTGTAAAGAAATCCGTTATTACAAAAGAGCTGTCAAAAGATGACTACAAGCAAATCGTAGAACGTTTTGTCATCCCCAATACAACAAAGACTCTACCATGGGGGCACTCGGATATTGTATTTTTTCAAACCGAACCTGAGCAAAATGTGGAATGGCTTGTCGGCGATAGATAGCGTACAGGCGGCGGGTGATGTTGTGCATGAGCGACATGAGCGAAATGAAAATTTGGAGGCATTAATTTTAGCAATAGCCGAACTTGAGTCACAAAATCTTCTATGAAATGTAACGCAAAGGCTGTAAACTTTTAATTAGCAAATCTCGTAGTTCTGGGAAATTCATTTTTGTACATAGCAATAATTGAAAATATTTTATTTTATGTAAGAACTTGTAATGTAAAGCGCTAGAGTAAAGTACTGTATCTGTATATATACTGTATCCCATTCTAATGTAATAATGTTGTAAATGATGGATTCAAATAAATAATGTGTTTAAAATCATATGTGTAAAATATTCTATGAAATATAGTGTTGTAATGAGTATTATTAAGGCGCCCCCTAGGTTGAATCTCTGAACATCAAGTTGCTAATCTGTTTTGTTGGTATCCCGTGCATAGATGCAGAGAGACAGAGAGAGGGCGACAGCTAGCCGTTCCAGTGGAAGATGACGCAACTCCCACATCTTCACTTACATATTGTATGTAATAATGTTGTAAATGATGGATTCAAATAAATAATATGTTTAAAATCATATGTGCAAAATATTCTATGAAATATAGCGCTGTAATGAGAATTATTAAGGCGCCCCCTAGGTTGAATCTCTGAACATCAAGTTGCCAATCTGTTTTGTTGGTATCCCGTACATAGATGCAGCGAGACAGAGAGAGGGCGACAGCTAGTCGTTTCAGTGGAAGATGACGCAACCCCCATGCCTTCAGTTACATAATATTGTTAATTTTTTAAAATATATCCACTGCCATACTACCTTACTATAATACAATAAAATATAAACTAAAACCATAGCGTTTTATAACGCAAAGGTAGTAAACTTTTAATTAGCAAATCTCATCATTTTTGGGGAAATTCGATGTAAATTATGCAATGAAATAAATAGTGTACTTATTACTAATAACTGAAAAGATTTTATTTTATATAAGACGACACTCTAAAATCGTATATATATTAGTTAAAGTTTAAGGTTGATCACACACATTGTATAATTGTAATCTAAAGTACTAGAGAGTACAGATATAGGTCCCATACTAATGTAATAATTTTTATAAGACGATGCTCTAAAACCATATATATTAGTTGAAGTTTAAGGTGGCCCAGACATTGTATGATTGTAATATAAAGTACCTACTAGAGTATAGTACTTATCTGCATATACTAATGTATTAATTTTGTAAATGATGGATTCAAATAAATATAACATGATTTAATATGTTATCATCTCAACATTCCCCATATAATCGTACTTCTATAATCAACCTTCAATTCAAGATCAACAAGCCAGCGACCTTCAACATGTGAAACGAGGTCGGCAGGCTATAGGATGCAAGGACAAAGTCAAATATGTCATCACTTCATATCCCCCATACAATCGTATTTCTATAACAATTCAGCGACCTTCACTTCAAGATCAGCAATAGGTTACAGCCAGCAACCTTCAACATGTGAGACGAGGTCAGGGTTGCTGTTAGGGGGGCGAAAGTCGCCTCAGGGGTACCAACGCCAAGTTACAGTCAATAAGAGCAGAGGGTGAAAAGACAGGGTAGCTAAGTTAGCTCAAGCCAAGCGACGCCAATTCTTTTCATCTCCACAACCTCCGGGGGTAGTTTAAAGCGCTCTCGTGCTCCGCCGTTTTTTGTGTGGCATTTTTTAGTTTTGTGTTGTTTCTCAGTTATTGTTTATACAGCGTAAAAATGGTAAGAGACGGTGAGAACAACGACGATTGTCATAACCTTGGTAGGCAAGTTTTAATTGATCCGGCGACGCAGCTCACGGTAATGACCTTTATTACCAATTATAAGGCGGCGTCGGACATGTCTGAAGACTCGGGACCCATTGATATCGCCGACAAACAGCTCCCCGAGGTGCCACAATTTGTAGGGTATTATGAAAACATCTCACCACCTCGGAGAGAGCTCCACGCATCTAATTATGTGGATTATGGGGTTCCGAGTGCATGTGTGGCCAATGCAGATGGGACCACACTTGCTGATATCGACGACCTAATGGGCATACAGCTTGCTTACCATGGATATGGCAATTCTCCATGTACAACTGCGGCTGCTACAGAAGACATCCCTGTGTTACATGTGATGAGTCAGGACTTCGATAAAGTTCACCCCGACGCCACTGACTTGTTGCATGGCACCCAGATATCAGATATACCCGCGTCGACTGCAATCAGCGGTGAAGTCGACGTCGGTATATCTAATAAAATAGAGTGTCAGCCGCAGTGTCTCACCATCACCGACATTACAAACCAACAGCATGTGATTTCTACTCCGGTACTCAATGTGAAATCGCGATCGGTTAGGCCAAAATGTAAAGCACGCCGCCCCATAAAACGTCGTGTAATAAAATCGGGGAAATTTAAAAATAGGGCCCGTCGTCCCATAAAAACATCGAAAGGGGCATCTGAAAAAGTGCAAATTATGGGCGATGGGGCCATTTTAAGGGGGTTGCTGACGAAGTCGGTTGTTTTGCCCACCCCAACCTGTCTTGAAGTGCAAAATCTTGCAACTCCAAGAATAGATGGCGGGTGTGCAAAATGGTCGGCTTCAAAGGCGGTGGTGTCATCGATCGTAACTTCGGCAAATACAACATCGCCAATAGACCGGAGTAGTCCGATTCTGAATCAGGAATCCGCCATCGTGACAGTGGATTCTGATTCAGAATCGGAGATTTACGCTCATAAGGACCATGCGCGTTTAATTAAAAATTTTATTAACGTGTATGGATCCTATAAGAGCGAACATGCTGAAAATTCCGCGGCTTGTAAAAACGATGCCGCTTTACGTGACCAAGCCAATACTAGCATACGCTGCGCGGAAGAGGTCATTCGGGGGGCAGAGGCGGCGATAGCTAATGCACGATTGACGATCGCCGAGCAGCGTGCGGTATTGGCCGAAATTGAATTACGCGGCATCGTTCTTGACAAGTCGCGGAAAATAGTTCAACAAATTGAGAAACAACTCAAACAAGTATGAGAGCACTTGTGGGGTGGAAAGATTTTTTGCTATATTATTATTATATATATAGGTATCCTGATATTTTTTAATTTGATTTTTTTGCCACTTTTATTTTTATAGGTATATAGATATTTCTTAATTTGTATATAGGTATATATATTTTAATTTATCGTAGATTTAGTAATTTTTCAATTGTAATTTGTAGCTTTAAGATTTATTTACATGCATTTTGTTAGTTAAGTATTAATTTTAGAAATAAGGGAACAAATCCAAAAAGTTATAAGTTGTAACATTTATTTGTATTTACATTTACTTAGGCTATGTATTAATTTACTTAAAGCTGGTGGTTTAATATGCTGTAGGTTTAGAGATTGCAAATTTTTCATAATGACATTTTGTAAATGGTAAATACCAAATACCAGTTTGTTTAATTAAGCTTGTAAAAAATATACACTTTGTTTTAGATATACCTATTCCACATAATTAATAAAACACATGTAATCCTACCAATATGTCTTTTATTTATCTTCTGTTTCAGTTGTCAGCTGGCTAATATAGCAATAAAAAAGATATTTCTTAAAACATAAAATAACGAGTGTGATTTATTGGACCAGCTATTTTGTACAGGTATAAGTTTTGTTGTGAGTATTCTGATATAAATTTCTATAGATATATCTCTATCTCTGTTTTATGGCATAAAAAGATATATACCTAAAACATAACAGTCAAGTGTTACAGGCTAAATATGGCAATATATACAATACACAAAAGGTGTTTCTTTACAATAAAATATGAAAATATATATAAAAACTAAATTTGTTATGTTGTAGCAATAAAAATTACATATGTTTACAACTAATCTAATGTAATTCTTATTACATTAATCTATTGCAATTGTTCCAATTGCATACCAGCTCCAAATACCTGTTCCACCATACCTGTTTCCCAAGGTCAAGTCAAATCAAGTCAAGTCAGGGACATACCGCTGTTGTTACATTATACATAATATTTACAATTGAAACACTTAATCTATTGCAATATGTAAGTATATTGCACTAATGTATCTATGGTATCTGGCAATTGAATACATATCTAATAATCTAATAGATCATGGTCACGTCACTACCCAAAATGGCTACTTAAATTGATAAGGATATGTCTCTCCGAATAGTTTAATTGATAATTTTTGTTATTAAACAGGATTAATTACCTATTATATGGCCAAGTAAGTACATATATCTTGTAGTTTCATAGACGAATCATTTAAATTACAATATGGCCTCGTTGTTTTGCAATTCATTATTCAATTTGCATCATACCTTTTTTTGATTGAGATTTTTTATGATTAGGACAAATTATTTGGACTTTCGTCCTATCTTAACATGGGAAATTCACCCCCCAGGCTCGCTGGAAACCTACTGTAGGAAACTGGCTGGATTTAAATTGCACCCACTTTAATTTTTAGTTGTACAAGGTAGGTTATTTTTAATAATTTGAAGCTTAAAATGCATCCAAAAATTATAGAATGTAATATTCATTTTAAATCGTACTTGATATATTCGTTGGTGCAATAGGTACTGCTTTATGCCACAAATGTAGTCAAGTTAAGAATTTTTTTTTTGGGATGCTTTGAGAATATGAGATTCAATATGAGGTGTTTTAAATAAAAGATAATTTTAAATGGTGTCAATACGATATAATATAAAAACTGACATGCAGAAATAAATGTACAAAAATAATGGTTAATATATACAATTACATTTAAAAACATTCACTCATATTTCAGCTCTGCCGTTGGATCCTCTTGTTCCACAAGCTGGTCTGGCTCTTCGTTTGGCACAGTCTCAATCGACCAACCAGATGGTGAATTAGATCCTGACCTCCCCATGTCATGTGGTGATGGAGTCCTCCAGGTTGCACTCGAATCATCATCGGACGTAAACATGGGCGAATGCTGCCATCGATCGCTCTGGTCTGGGTGATCTTCTTCGTTCGAGGAGCTTTCACTGTCCCAGTAAAGCATTCGCCGCTCGCTTCGATCTGCAGGACCAACCCCATTATATAATACCTCTACCATGTGACCATCTAATGACCAGGGTGGTGTTTCACGCCTAAAGTCGGTGGAAGATGTGACGTCTTCTGCGGTAGGAGCACCTGGAGATTCTACCGGCTGCATCTCAGGCCCACAATCACTACTAGAACTTATACAGCTGTCTTGTACATCTGCCATGGCGTGATACTGTGGAGATGCTGGACGGCGGCGGATGGACGGCGGAAAGCCGATCCATAAGGCTCTCCACTGTTACAGTGCTTGCCTTGGGGTGGTATTGAGAAGCTTAACTGTGCATCTAACGCGTTTAGCAATAGTACTGGGTGAGTTGGTTTATTGGGGTTTAATCTGTAGGGTTTTTTTATTGTTTGGGGTGGGAGGTTGCGGTGTTGGGGATGCGTTCATGGGGGGTTTATGGGTTGGTGGTGATTTGTGGATTTTTTATTGTTTGGTGGAGGATGTTCTGGGGGTGGTTTGGGGAAGGTTTGGTTAAGGGTGGGTTTTTTAATTAGGGGTGGTTTTTTGGTTTTGTTGTTTTTCGAGCCTGTTTTGTTTTGTGATCATTTTTGTTTAGGGGTGGTTTTTTGGGATTTTTTTTTATTGTTTAGGGTAGGAATAGTTTGGTTTGATTTTTGTGGTTTTTACTAAATAGGGGATGTTATTTTGGTTAGGGGTGGGTTTTGAATTGTTTGTTTATTTAATTGTTGGTGTGTAGGGGTGCGTTTTATTGTTATTTTTGCTGTTTGTGTGGGCTGTTGTGGTTAGGGGTTGTAGATATAATTAAGGGAAGGATATTTAGGATGGTGCGCGAATTTTTTGGTAAGTGGGTCTTTGAGGGTGGGATTTTTATGCTCTACCAATTGTTGTGCAAAGCGGGGTAGTAGAGTTTGAAGAATGAATTCTGCTAGTAGAGGTGTTCCTGAGATATTGTGTAAAGTTATGATAGGGGTGGCACGCGGTAGGTGGTTGGCAAGTCTGAGAATTTTGTGGAGATGCTCTGAGGAGTTGTGTGTATATATACACAATGCTACCCCAACCACTGGTATTTTATTGATAGGGTCTATTGCACAAACAAAGCAATATTATTCCCAAAGTCAAGTCAATGTTTCACTATATGCACAATATATATCTTAAAAGTAAACTGCACTATTTTATTAGATTGTCTGTACTAAACTACTAAAACTAAACTATCTATGTTGTTTTTATTCAACTTTCCTATTTTTTTTTCAGAGGAGTTGCAAACACAACAAACCTGGACGGGTTTTAACATCACCAGCCCACTCTTACAACTTGCACAGTACTCGTTTGGGAAGGTCTGTTGTAGTGTTGTTGTTGTGTGGATGTCAATGTGTTTATGACTTGCAATCCCCACTGCAACCCCCACTGCAAGTTTATAAGAAACGAAACATCTTTCGCAGAGTTGAATCCTCTCGTTCTGGGTACCATCCTCCGGGACCCTGTAGACTGCCACAAACGATGTGGTATTGCACCACAACTGTTCAGATTTGCCAAGATCTTCAGTTGACAGGTACTTTTCACAATACGCTGTCTCTTCTTGTTCATCTGCAACTTCGTCGCCGAAGCCTTGATCTGACTCATCATCAGAGTCTGGTGGTTCAGCAGCGTCACGATTAGCTAGCCGACGCAAAAACTTAAAATCTGCCCCACGTTGACCTGCCATTGTTACACTTTATATGGAGGGAAGTAAACTAACTATTCTATGCGGCCTCCTCTTTTATAGAGGCTGTCTGTACTAGTAGAGCAAAGCTCTAGTGGAGACAAGGCCAAACATTGTACACGGTCATGGCCAGATCTGACAAGGTTAGGTATTGTACTAGTCAGGGTCAATAGCAGAGCTTAAACTGCAAAGCTGTATTATTTGTTGTCAAGGACATCAGTGGTCCAGGTCAGGCATTGCATTATAACCAAAAAACTTATGTTCTCACAGTCAAGGTCAGATTTGTTCTCAAGGGTGCCACGAATGGTGGGGTATTGTACTATAGTCAAAAAAGACATGGTCAAGGTTCTCACTGTCAAGGTCTAGGTCAGGCAAATATGTCTTTAAATTATAGGAGTAAAAGAGGGGCTTCAGTTGTCATCCTGCATTTATTGTATTAAGACATGCCTTTTCCAAAAGAATGGGAAAACAAGCCAAAAATCAGCACATATCCATTTCATTTCGGGACAACCGTAGTATGTCATAATTGTTACGCCTCGTGGCCTAGAGAATATTTCAATCCCTGTACGGGATTATGCCGACGGTGTCAGCTGGAGAATCCGGTACCAATCGCAGCTAGAAAATACCGGAGGCTCGCCATGAAACCAGTGATGTGGTGTTGAAATGCCAAAAGTGTCGCAAACCTATGAAAAATCATAACAATTTTGGGATTTCTCGATCTGTGTGCCGTTCATGCATGGTGGATACCCCATTAAGACAGAGATGTTTAAGATGTAATTTATTCTTTTCGAATTGCTGGAACAATTTGTGTCTAGAATGCAGATCCGGCCGGGAGTTGTGCGAAAACGTGGGCTATTTCTTTATCAACAGACTGCAACATGACAGGAGATGCTCGTGTGTGAACGTCGAGGTGCAAAAATGGAGAATGGTATTTAATAAAAACAAGGTACCAACATCGATAGTATCAGCGTTAATTTTATAGGAGATGCGAGCATCACAATGCAAGAGTGGAGAGTGAAGTTTAATAAAAGCAACGTGTCCACATGCATAAATAATATATACATTATTTCAAATTTATTTTTATATGAAAACTATTTTTTATTTAAATATATACTGTATATTTTTTATCCAAATGTATATTTATCCGAATGTAGATTGATGGTTACTTGTATATGCTTTATTACAAACTTATTTTTATATGAAACTATTTTTTCTAAATATATGCTGTATATTTTTTATCCAAATGTATATTTATCCGAATGTAGGCTGGTGGTTAGTTGCTTAAAAGTATGAGCATAACCTTCCAGATAATAATCAAATATAATGGGATTTTGTAATATTTTTGTGTATGAATGTGTTTTTTATAATATATATTATAAAAAATATATTATACAGGGTGTAACTTTAAGTGGGGGCCATATTTGTAGTGGTGGTAGCTTTCGATTGTAGGAACACATATCTAAAGTTTTTTTTTCGAAATTCCGCCATGAAAAATAATTATTTATTAAAATGGTTTTCTATTAAATTGGGTACCCCGCCACTGGAAGGCGCTACTCCGTACCGCAAGGATCGCGCGCGCCACGGACGGTGAAATACATAGTTGCCAAATGTCGTAATTCAACTGAAACATGAGGAATTTTATTCAACAAAGCAAATTTCCACACCACCCGTGAGGTATTGCTATTGGAGCGTTACTTTTTTTAGTGGGTGTTCGCCAGTAACCATATTTTCCCACATAAACACAAAATAAATTTTAAATTTTTTTTTATTTTCCAAAACAACATAAAATATCCAACTATAACAAAATGTAACATTCAATAATAACAAATAAAAATATATTTTCTTTAACTATAACAGACAATAAAATATTTGCTCTAATAATAAAAATTAATAAAATAATCTCTAATTCTTACTTACCTAAACTTCTTTCTTCCTTCATAGCAGGTGCTGGAAATGTCCTCCATGATTATCTAAACATGCGTCAACTCGTCGCATCATAGACTGTCTTACTTTTTCTAGATCCATATTATCCCTTATGTAGTTGGCCGCGTTTTCCACTCTTGCACGTAATTCTTCAACATTATTAATAGGAGACGTGTACACCAAACTTTTCATGTGGCCCCACAGATAAAAATCGCATGGATTTAAATCTGGGGATCTTGGCGGCCAAGCTACTGGCCCGAAACGACCAATCCATTTGTCTTCTTGATGTTCATTGAGCCATTCTGTAACAATCCGTGCACTGTGGGGTGGTGCCCCGTCATGCTGGTACCATAAATTTCTTCTTACATTCAAAGGTACATCTTCAAGTAGGTCATCCAGTGTGTTCCTTAAAAAATCTAAGTACCTTTCGCCATTTAATCTTTCAGGCATTCTGTAAGGTCCAACCAATGTATTATTTACAATACCAGCCCAAATATTAATCGAAAATTTTTCTTGAAAATTGTTTTCTTTCGTTGCGTGCGGGTTTTCATCACACCAAACATGACTATTATGCATATTGAATATGCCCTCTCTGGTAAATCCCGCCTCATCAGTCCATAAAACGCATCTTGAAAAATTTTCTTCTTCATTACATTTTGTCCTATACCACTGGCAGAACTCGACACGTCTCAGAAAATCTTCTGGATTTAACGACTGTACCTTTTGAACGTGATAGGGATGCAATCCATGTTCCTTTAATATTCGTTGCACAGTCATGTGTGATACTTCATGTGCTAAAGCTAACCTTCGTGAGCTAGTTCCAGGATTTTCTTCTACGGCATCAAGAATTTGTGGCTCTAAATCCCTTACTCTTCTTGTTTGTTCTCGTCCGACATTATTATAGTGAGGTTCGAAGCTTCCATAATCTCTCAAATGTTGAACTAATTTAACAAATGTTTTTCTGTTTGGCGTTCGTCGGTTAGGATATTCTTCTTCATACTGTCTTCTTGCAGCCCTTGCGCTTTCTCCTGACAAAAAATAAGCTCGAAGCATATCCACTTTTTCTTGATTGGTATACATACTTTTAATATCACACACAGACACTGCAACTATAATATAAACACTTACCTTGAACACTAAACACCACCAAACACTATTTCAAACACAGAACACACCTAACCGAACGTATCATTAAAAATTACACAAAATACCTAAAGCTTTTTAGATTTCACTGAAAAGTAAAATTATTAATCGAACACAACCGCAAAACTACCGTCCCGCACGTAGGTATCTTTCGTTTTCACTAAAAATGACACCAAACCGAACGTATCACTAAATTACACAAAATAAAGCTTTTTAAATTTCACTGAAAAGTAAAACTATTAATCGAACACAATCGCAAAGCTACCGTCTCGCACGTATCTTCGCAGTCACTAAAAAATGACACCAGCACCAGATCCCGTTATTTCATATTAAATTTTCATTTTCAATTCAAATACTTCTTCGCATATTCGCGTTATAGCAATCGTTATACGGAGCAGGCGCATTGCGCATGCTTAGAATAACGATTACGATATGACATACTATAATTTTGTTTAAAATCTGGACCTACCTTAATCCCTGACCCATGTCAACAAATAAAGAACACGGGGAACGCTATAAAGATGCGACTATGCAACCTGTAACGCAACAGTCTTGCCACAGTTTATGCTGTGACTTTGCAACATCTAATTTAATTCATTCAGATTCAAATTAATGCCCAAACAGTGACAGTGACTTTGTCGTGTGTCCTTCGTGAATAAGAGACTAGGTCAATGGTAAATATTAGTGCCACTCAAAATGCAGAGTTATAAAAAGTGAGTTAGTAGCTACCTCATGTGTTTAAAGTTTTATTTAGTGTGTGTGCTTAAAAAACGCGTTGTTAGAAGGTTAACCTATCTCCCTTGTTCATCACGGTAGGTAGGTAGGTACCTACCTGTCTCTAAACACAGAAACAGTAAGTCATTCATTAATTCATTACATTTAATTGTTGCCTGTAGAACTGAATAAAAGAAAAAACGAGAAAGCCTACTTTTAGTACTTTTAAATGTAAAGTAGCGTGCTTTTCGGTGCAAAGCTTCTTTTGGTTTGTATAACCCCGCACATTGTAAGGCGTAAGGCGGCCTCCAGATCAAATGTTTTGCGGTAAAGCTACGTTATAGTATTCTATTAATTAACGGTCTAATGCAGAAAATAGTTATTTATGTATCTAGGGTCGTAAGTACAATTTTATGGTCGAAAATACAGTTTGCAAGCATTTGTGATCAGATATGTGCCACTTACATTTCAAAAAACCATGTTACAACGGTCTACTTGCAAGGAAGGTATGACGAAAAGATAATTTTGCGTAAAAAAGAGCAATAAAATACTAAAAATAATTTGAGAAAGTGGGCTGCTCTTTATTTATAACTAGGTGTACATTATAACATAACCTCATTACTTTTATACATTGCCAATTAATTATTAAAAATGGGTTTTTTATTTATTGTGATTATACAATTTATTGTACATTTAACCTCAGTGCTACCTCTCAATTAATAAATTAATTATTATCACGACTCCATTTTCTCAGTCGTTGTCGATGCGATAAAAGGCAACACTGCTCAGCGCATCGACACAACTAACCGACTCAAGGTTGAAGTCGAATGTTGGTTTCGGCCAGCGGCGCCGAAATAAGATTTTACCTGCAAAATTTTACAACATTTATAACTCGGCCATTTTCCGCAAAATCAAAAAAATAAATTCATATTAGCATTCTTGGCGACCAAGACTATTACCCCTGTAAATATGGCCTCCACTTAAAGTTACACCTTGTATATTTATAATATATAATATATCTTTAAAAAAAAGTTTTTATTTAAAACATTGCCTACTATATTGAATTTTATATCAGAGCACCCCAAAAGAGGTGTTTTTGACTATGTCAAATTCAAATGTATCTATATCCATTAGCACAATTCTGAACAGAAATGCTTTTAAGTAAAATATATGCAAATATTTGTTTCACGTTGACAGGTATATCTAGTATATAATAATTCTTGGGTGTCATCATTCTTTATTACATATTTTTTTGATTACAATACATAATATATATCATATAGTCATTACATAGTTGCTGATACATTAGCAAATAATTATAAAATACTAATTAAATACATTTATAAATCTACAATATTTCATTAAGTAAAATAAAACAATAATTACTATAAAAATGATACAACACTAATTTCACCATTTATGGTAATATAATAAACGTTTTACATGGAGCTAATGAAGCCTGACTGAACTGGACCACCTAGAGCGTTGTAACTTAACATTGCGTCGTGGATAATTAGGGCATAGACCCTCATCTGTTCAGGAAATTTTGTTTTTCGAGTTTCGAATTCGATTTTTACGTCAACCGTCGATGATTTCAATGCTTCTGGCTGACGAGAGCAGTCCAAAACAAACAGGGGGTTTTTATAAACTCCCCAAGATCCATCATTGGTTCAGCCATGTCTTTACCATAATAGCTACGCTGAAAATTTTCATATGCAAAATATGCTGGCGTATCTAGCTTCTTGTCGAAATCCAAATTCCAGCGCTCGTATGGATAAACTTCACTATTTAGAAATAGTCGAATATTATTAATATCAGCATGTACAAATTTGGTGGCATCTTTTGTTCGATTATCTGAGTGTGTATTATTTTGAAAGCCAATAATTATGTAGCGAGGCCTCTCCATACTGGATGTTGTTTTAATTGCCCATATTTTAGAGGTTGTATTACGTAGGCTAGGCAATTCATATAAATCCCACATACGGTAGGCTATCTTAATTTTTGTATTATGGCTTTTCCTAATCCTGTCGTAAAGTTTTAGCTTTTGTCGATCGCCAGGTACGATGTGCCTTATTTTCCACTCGATTTTTGTTAATTTCCAGTGTGGCATCAACGTCACCAATGTATGAATCTTTAAATGAGCGGGCTATTATTAAAATAAGCTCCTGTTTAGCGTTCATTAGTCCTTTAAAATTATCCTCGGCAAAGCCAAATAGATATTTTAGAGATAACCTCTCACTGAATATGTTGCTACCATGGTCCTGTTTATGTTCTGTTAGCCCCCAGCCTGACGTCAGCAGAGTTTTTGCATGTGATTCAGAAAATGATACCATGGACTTCATTGTAGTAGTAACACCAGGCTTACGAATTTCTGCAACCTTTTCTCCTCCCATTTCAAGACGCATTTCTTCGAATAGAAATGCCAGTGCATTATTGGATAAGTAAGATTTTTTAGTGGCATCACTAGGTGTAAATTTTCCCTCTATGACTATGTAGCTGTCGGCAATGTCCAGAATCAAATCTTGAAAATTTATGCAGATGTGGACCTCGTCTGAATTTTTAAACTGCGGGGAACCATATGGCTTGTATGTATGCTCGTGTAGACTAATCAACGCATTATCCAGAAGAGGTTCGTCAAAAAGTTGAAGTTTCTCGCTGGTTGCAGTGGACACCATTTTATAGCTATCAATTTCGGAGCTTTAATCCAATAGATCGGAGAAATGTACGATCCTTAGTTGACAGTCTATGTCGTCTTAACTGTTTAACACCCTTCACACGGGTCTTGTTTTTATTCCGACTAATGCATAATGTGGGCAGTCTAATGTGGTTATAACAGAAGCCCATTTTAGTCTGATGTCGATATTACGTCAATTTCTTCAATTCTAGCTTCACAATAATTTTTTCGCCACGAAAGTTAATTAAATGACCGCTGTCGTCCAATATCCGTAGAGTGATGTTATCGATAAACTGCCGTTTTTCTGGTCTAACAGGCAAATATATTATATTACCAGGCTCCCTGGAAAGTTTATATCCCGGTTCAACATCTATATCAAACTCGAATATGGTGTGCGATTCTTCGGTATTCAAATAAGCTCCATAGATAATATTGCAATCTATACGTATCATCCTTACTTTCATAATATCAACGGGCAGGGTAGATTCGTGGACTGTGTTTGGTTGTAAATGTACCGTCTCAAACCCCAATAGGGCACCTATTGAGTTTTTCTGTGTAAAGTCTATTTCATACTTTGACCAAATCTCACATTTTAATGTATTGTTGTTTGCCTTTAAGGAGAACACCATTGTTGAGTCCTTTTCACCTATACCCATAACGTTTAGCAATGCGAGATAGATTTCATCAATTTCGTAGGCACCTACAGGTATATAAACGGTGTGGAAACCATAGGTGGAGTTAATTTTATATCGAAAACAATTATTTGTTTCATCGACGTTGAATATCGAATTGTATGAGTAGAATCCAGTTAATCCTAATCCATATCGACCACACGTATCTAACTGGATGGGTGGGTAAAACTCTATACTAAGCACACTTGAACGACCTGATAGAGTGAATGTGACAGACATGACTAACACACTTGTTGACTGCTACGCGAACTTATTGTGTGCAGCAAATATGGGGGAATCTTCTCTTGTGCGACGGTGGGACATCATTACTTGATACCACATTTATATCGCTCACTTTACAGATGCAACAAAACATTTTTCGTGGTGGGGGGCGATCATTGACATCACAATCATCACAATCGGATGTGGAGTAATGTTCTTGGCAGTATTCATATTTTAATATATCAATATCAGTCTGGAGATGTTTGGGTAACTTATCCCACACTAATGCAATTTCATGTGCTGCGCAGCCGATCATTACCTCTTTAGGCATGTCTGAAAGTTGTTGTTTGGTCATCTTGAGCAAACTACGTACTCTAGAGTATGCGAGTAGCGAGTGACCCATTCGTTTAATGCTGTCTCGATCCATTGCATTCGTCACCACAGTTTTATTTCACTTTAGGGAGAGATACTTTAGACACAAGTGACCGCACCACACTGTATCGAAATTTTGTTGTCTCTTATAATTATAGTAGATTTTATCAGCAGATTTTAAACTCTTGCGCATGTATCCAATTAATTCTGTAGGAGGCGGCAAATCTCCAAAACTGTCAAAATATGTGACTAAAGCCCCCCGTTTTTTATATGCCACCCAATGGGTTCCAGGGCCCTCTATACTGTCCAAATTTATTATGGCGGATTCATTGCGGCGTGGCCCAGAGCTAGGTAGACCATCACGCATAAAAACACCCCGAAAATAAGGTATTGCCATCTTCTTAGCATAATATGTAAGATCGATGTCCGTAAGAGCTCTCCGTGGTAGGGTGTTTAATAGTTTTTTGAATTCTGTGGTTTAAGATAAAGACCCAATCCTTTGCGATATGATTTCAAATATAGCCCTTTGCCTGTTTTTCCTACAGCAATTCCCTCCATTTTTCTATTATGGCGATTTGCCTCTGCTAATTCCTCTCTGCCCACCTTTGCATCATTTACGGCTTTGGCTATGCCTGCAGCAGATCCAGCTATACTACCCAACGCAGACAATCCTGCAAAAATAGGTATTAAAGGAAGAATTCCACCAACTTTGGGTATTGGTATTATGCGAGGTGTGCGAATATTACGTTTTCCGCCGGCTGCCCTCAAGTGTTGCCGTGCTGCCTGCAATGCAATTTTTGCTGCTTTCTTTGTGTCTTTTACGGCAATTTGTCGACCACCCGCTTTCCGCCGCGTTTTGCGCACCTTATGAACTATTCCGGAGCCAAAAGCTATTTTTCTATTGATCTTTTTATTATTTTTCTCCTTTTTTATGTTTTTTCTCTTTCGAGCATGGGATTTCTTAGATGTGCAACCCATGCCAAAACGCTGCTTTCCCTTCATTATTGTTGTAACTAGCCAAGCAGCCGCCTTTTCTCCAATGCTTGCGTCTTTAGATCTAACTCTCTCCCATGCAGTCTGTTCAAGTTGATAATCTGCCTTGTGCCGAGCTGCTAGATTAGTCGGGTTTTGATCATATGCAATATCGTGATGCTTGCATGCAATATCTAATTTGTTTATGCCAGGATCACCTCGAGCTAATCTTTTATGTAGTTTAGTGCCTGGACCACAATATTGAAATGATAGCAGATGTAATTCAAATGGAAGTTTATTTATTAGGGAATTAACTACCCCTCCACCTATCTTTACTAAACGCCTTTTACTTGTGCGTCGCTCGGTGGATAACATATAAATAGTGATTGTAAAACATATTGCAGCTTATATAGTCTTCAGCTGTGGTACGATGCGTATAGTAAAACAGAAACAAAGTTTTCCCATAGATAATTTAGATGCAAAGGTGGGGTGCGGATTGGATGGGGCTAAGAAGCGACATGGACCACTATTACCATCAACTGTTCGTGGTATCATAATTGGACCTTCAAACTGTGGCAAGACAAATGTAATGCTATCTCTGTTTACCCACCCCCTCGGAATGTGTTTTGCAAATGTATACCTTTATTCAAAATCGCTAAATCAACCAAAGTATGAGTACTTATATAATGGTTTAGCACCGATTGATGGATTGGGATTTTATACATTCAGTAATAATGCACAAATAGTTGAGCCCTCCGAGGCAAAGCCGGATTCTGTTTTTATATTTGATGATGTAATATGTGAGAAGCAGGATGTTATAAGATCATATTTTAGTATGGGTCGGCATCGTAGTGTGGATTGTTTCTATCTCGCTCAGACATATTCTCGCGTACCTAAGCAGCTCATTAGGGATAATAGTAATTTTATTGTTTTGTTTAAACAGGATGATATGAATCTGCATCATATATTTTCTGATCATGTTTCACCCGACATAACATTTAAGCAATTTCAAGATATGTGTGCAGAGTGCTGGAAAGATAAATATGGATTTTTAGTGATTGATAAAGATCGGGAAGTACATGAGGGAAGATACCGAAAAGGCTTTGACAGTTTTATATATCCCTGATATATTTAAAAACAACTCAATCGATCAACAGACATCGTAGGGGTTATATTAGAAATATACGTGTACATATAGTAATTTATATTGTCGACAATGATGAAAAATAATGTTAATACTGCGGAAATTAACAATGATATAAGCTTAAAACGTCAGCTGGTCGTCGCAACAGACGCTGTAAGAAATTCAACTCCATTAAGAATATGAATGCAGAGAATCGGCTAGCGCTTGAGAAGATATATGAGCCAATAACAAAACCATTAAAAGTAATATCCTCAGCGTCAGAGGTAAAATCACACACCCAACCGATGCAAAAGAAGATGCTTAGCCGAAGGGTATATTCAGAGGATAGTGATGATGCCACTACGAGCACCTTAAAGGTGACACCTGATAGACCGCAACCGCCATCTTTCATGGAAACACCGCCAACATCAATATTTACCACACCTGGTTCAGAAACTTCTTTTATTGATAGTCCGAAAGAAATACATCATATGGTTAAAAAGCACATAGAAAATCTAAAGTCTGGTAGTGCTAAATATGATACAACATATGGTGTTCGTGTAGATGCTGCTACAGGTAAACTACACATTGGTAATGCCGAAATACGTTTTTCCAATGGGGATATTGTCCTGTGGCGTGGTAATAAGAAACTTGGAGAATATCCGGGTAGTTCCGAGTTGTACGATAGAATATTTCTGAAATATCCCCCCATACTGGATAATGATGAAGAAGTTAATACCACAGACAGTGATGGTCGAATCTATGGGAATATATTAAAAATTACAAGGGCACCATATAAAAATTATAATATGAATAATGGCCTGAACAATAGCAAAGGAAAAAAATTCCGTCTCATTATAAAACCACTAGTATCTACTGCAGTATTAACGAGGTCCGCCAAAAAAGGTTTAGGGGTGTCAAATATACCTACCCAGAAATTATACAACAATAGACCTGTGGATTACGTCTACTGGAACAAGCCCCAGGAATTGGTAGCCCGCCTCCGTCTGCTGTGGAGTTCAAAAATGGCTGGTAACAACAATGTTGATAATGAGATACTAAATCTGATTCAAGAACTGAGGGAAGAGAAAATAGTGTATTAGAAAATAATATGCCGTCAATAATAGCTATAATATACTTTGACACACCTAAATCGAATCATATGTAATCAGAAATGGCTAGTGTAAAGAACACCATTGATAAGTTTGGTCGTAGAAGGACAGGTCCGAACAAGTCCATTATTCTACGCGGACCGCCGGGTGTTGGCTTTCAGCTCACCAGCGCAGGGCATTTCGATATTCAGAATAGACGTTTAACGAATGGTGCAAATACCATTGATGATGGGGATACCGTATCATGCGATTTTTTATATAATTATATAAAGAAATATAGTGATGAAGCTAACAAAGTTTTGAACGAGAAGACGAGTGAGATAGAAACACATAGTGCTGCCATAAAACAAAATAATAGTGAAATTATCAAATTGAGACAATATGTCGATAAAAAACTCTAATCTCTAGGCTTCAAACGTACTAAGGGTGGTGATATCGATATTCAGAATAAGCATTTAAAGAATATTGCAGAACCCGCGGGTGGTGCAGATGCTATAACACGTGATTTCCTCTATAATTATATAAAAAAATATAATGATGGTGTTAATGGAGTTTTTATTGAGAAAACGAATGAGTTGGTTAAACTTAGTAAGGCTATAAAAAATATTAGACAATCCCTTACTGAGCTGAAAGATTATGTTGATGAAAAATGTTTATTAATTACGGTTAAATCATAATTATAATGCTTTAAATGTTGCAACATTAGCAAAGTGAGCCACACTAATGTAGAAGCACACACACACATGGAGCCTCAATACTTTTGAATGACAATAATAGCACCAGATAAATTTCAAAATAAGTAAAGATATGATGGCTAGTAATGTGAAATTACAGGTTGTTAATGAGTTGCATCGATCAGCACGTAGAAATTTTCGTAGAAGAAGAACCGTGATTAAATGTTATGGTGATTTATGGCAGATTGATTTGGCTGAAATGCAACCCTATGCTGATGATAATAGAGGTCATCGTTATATTCTAGTGGCCATTGACTGTTACTCCAAGTTTGTGTGGACGAGGCCTGTAAAAAGCAAAACCGGTAAAGAAGTGATGCAAGCTATGAAGAGCATTTTCCAAGAATCTAATTACTTCCCCGTTAATTTACAAAGTGACAATGGTACGGAGTTCTACAATAGATATTTCTCCGCATTAGTTAGGCAACACAACATCAATCATTATTCAACATATAGTGTAAAGAAAGCTGCAATAGTGGAGCGTGTAATACGCACCTTAAAAAATTTATTATATAAAGAATTTTCAGTTCGAGGTAAATACAAATGGCTGGATATTTTACCTAACATTACAAAAGTTTACAACAACCGAGTACATCGAACAATTGGTATGAAGCCTGCTGATGTTACGCCAATATCACGTTTAAATATGTATAATCATATAAAAATTGCATTAAAGCCCAAATTTCGAATTGGAGATATAGTTCGAATAAGTAAATATAAGGGAGTATTTGACAAAGGATTTACACCCAACTTCTCAACAGAACTTTTTAAAGTAGTGAAAATAAACATAACAAATCCCACAACTTACCTGCTTGAAGATATGTTTTCTCGACCAATTAAGGGGTGTTTTTATGAGCTGGAATTACAAAAAACTAGGATTATCTGGTTGCCAAAGAATATGTAGATTGTGTAGCCGTCGCTCAGTAGAGACGACGTTGCCCAGGGTGCACGAGGAGGCCAATCTACGTCGCACCCCAAATGGGAATTTGGGGTGCCAGGAATGGGAAGCAGGCTGGAGGGAGGATGCCCCCCCAGATGCACTCGATTATATAAACATCCAAAAAAAGCCTGCGGGATTCGACTTACCTCGCAATGTATGGAGGACGGCAAACAGAATTAGAACGGGACACGGTGTCTGCGCAGATATGCTGTATAGGTGGAATAAACAACCCTCGCGCAACTGTGAATGTGGAGCAACCTATCAAACAATAAAACATATATATATCAAGACTGCACACAGCGACATCCGACAGCGATCGAATGGATAATGAACTTACCTGTTAGTTTGTGATGGATGTTTGTGGACTTGTTATTTACAATTGCTTTGCTTTTATCTTTTCCTCTATGTATTCCTTACACTTATTGTTGTGTGTTGTTAATGTTTTTAGTTTTAATTTTACATACCATGTGTATTATTATCATACCATGTATACTATTGCCATACGCTAAATAAATAAATACAAAAAACTAAATACTCTGACGTATTTCTTGTGGAGAAGATCCTAAAGAAAAGGAACAACAGAGTATTTGTGAAATGGCTGGGATTTTCGGGGGATCACAACTCTTGGATTGACAAAGCTGATATAGTTTAATATGTTGTATGTTTAGAGATTGCTTACTGCATTAATTTCACAATGAAATTTTTTAAATGTTAAATAATATTGCTTTTAATGAAACTTGTACACAAAATATACACTATGTTTTAAATGTATTATGTAACCAGGTCGTTAATAAAACACATGCAACCTTATCGGTATGTCTTTTATTTATTCTTTGTTTGAAATCATCAACAAGCTAAATAAAACCAATGTATGCAATACATAAAAATATATTTCTTGAAACATAAATATACATTGAAAATGGCATCACATGTATATTCACTTATTAATGTAGCTAGTCATCTTCATCTATATCTTCACCCTCTTCCCCATCACCAGATTGTTTTAGCTGATATTTCTCAATAACTTCTTTAGGTAAAAACTCCTCAATTTCATATAGAAAATGTTTCAAATTTACACAGACCATCTCTTCACAAAATACATCTAAACTTGAATGGCCACAGCAATATCTTTTACATATATTTACACCCATGCCGTACCTAGTAGAATCCTCTATAAGACGACGACTTTCACTGGCATCCCAACAATAATCTAGATCGTAGTTGGAGGCGTGCAGGGCATCCATACTTAAGTCGTATAATTGGGAAGATAACCTTTCAATAGCTGAATCGATGTTCTCTGCTTTTGGCCACCCTTGAGCTGAATATTGCATCCACATATTTGCTGCTTATCTGGAAATTAAATATTCAAATAAAGAAAAATTATAAATATATTTTAATTAGCTACTTACACGGATGAGATAGATGCAATTTAATTTTAAAAATAGTTATGTTTTATCTACCATAGGAAAATGAGAAAATGAGTAACCCCAATGAATTAAGTATTATGAATTTATGATTATTTCACTATATACTACTTATTAATTAGTTAATGCTACAAAAATATGAATACTATACATTTTAACTGCTGTCTGAGAATCACTCAATGTGGTTCAATGTTATTAAGGGCCTAGATTTTGCACCGCCAAAGATTGGACGACTCTGTCCTAAATATGTTAGCGTATATTTATCGTTTGATGAGTTTATTGCATCAACAATATTCGACTGTAATAGTTCCCCGACTCGTTTCGGTAAAAAGGATTTAAATGTAAGCACAGCACTTTCATCAAATAAAACCGCAATTAGCGACTTTCCAAATCGCGTATCAACTGCAAGTATTTCTTTTATTATATATGGCTTATCTACGGTTAGCGATTTAATTGGTTTTTGTTCTATAAACGGAACATCTTTACCGATAAGCTCATTAAGTTTTGATAAATCAGCATTTGAGACTGCCATTTCTAAATGAACAAGCTATATAGTGAAAACTTTCAATAAATATAATATAAATAACCCTCACTTAAAACGGTTGAGATCACAACACTATGCTCACTTAGCTGTAGGAGATTTAAACTAACTATAATTTTGTTTGGCTGCCCTGATCTATTTTATAATCATACAGCCACTACGTCACATCAGACCCTCCCCCCAACTCATACTCACAGATTTACACATCGGTCGCATGGTCAAGGGCGATATCCACAAAGCTTGTTCAAGGTCATGCAAAGAGAGTCGAGAACGACATCATTCAAGGTCAAAATCACCCATCGACCTCGTTCAAGGTCATGGTTACCCACCGACCTTGTTCGAGGTCAAGGCCAAGGTCATCTCAAGGTCACCCGACGTCGAATCGGCCGCGCCCAAGGTCAGAGGAGGGGTCCAACCGTCTATACTTCTCTACTTGCCCAGTCCAAAAATAATTGCAGACCCGGAAAAAAGCAAGTGGGTCAAATTGTTTCCAGAGAAAGGGGAGAACTTATTACAATGTGTGGAATTATAAAAGCAACAGGAAATGCACTACCGCCTGTTTTTATATTTCCACGAGTTAGATACCAAGATTATTTTCTCACTGGAGCGCCAGTTGGTAGCCTGGGATTAGCTAGCAAATCGGGATGGATGTCCGCAGATTTATTTCCAGCCGTTCTAGAACATATTCAGCAGCATACTCTTTCGTCAAAAGAAACTCCTTTTCTACTGTTACTCGACAACCATTCGAGTCATATTTCCATCGAAGCCGTCACGTATGCCAAAGAGAATGGTCTAATTTTACTTTCATTTCCTCCGCATTGCTCTCACCGCATGCTGCCTCTTGACGTTGCTGTTTATGGACCATTTAAAGGAGCCTCAAAATTGCGTTCAATGATTGGATGAGAACCAACCCTGCCAAAACAATAACAATCTACAATATTCCTGCCCTCGCTGCAACAGCTTTCATGAACTCATTTACTCCAAAAAATATTACTTCTGGTTTTGCGAAACCTGGTATTTATCCATTTAACCGATTGGCTTTTACAAAGGAAGATTTTCTCTGCAATTATGTCACTGATAGACCTGACCCAGCCATAATTTCCACACCATCAACTTCCACATCTGCACTGACCACTCATGACCCACCACAAACACCTTAGACCAATGAATTTGACACAATGATAATCTCAACACCAACTTCGTCTACACTGGCAACTTATAGCCCACCACGGACTCCTGAGGCGAATGCTACCCCAGAAGCTAAGACCATTACCAAAAGTCAGTAACGTGCAAAAAGAAACAAAAAGAGAGTTAAAGGTCAATCCCGGGTTTACGCAGATACGCCTGAAAAAACAGATTAGAAAAACTTAGGTCTATAAAAAACGAAAATGTGAAGAAAAAAATATGCAATAACCCCAAAAAGAATGAAAAATCCATTGAACAGAACGTAAACTATAACTCATCAAGTTCTGAAAGTAGAGATGAAGCTCTCGACTTGTCTTCAGATTCAGATGATAATGGAAGAGATGTAGACCTACCTGAACCAACTATTTTATGTGACAGTGACGTGATCAGTTTCCACGATTTTATTTTGGTTAAATTTGAAGTCAAAAAAGAAAACGATTTGCTACGTTGGACAAGTGATTGATGAGTATGATGACAATGATTATGAAGTTAAGTTTATGATAAAGAAACGAAGAAATTTTGTTTTTCCAGCCCTAGATGATGTTGCCACAGTACAACGCTGTGACGATCCCTGCTCCAGGGCGACAATTTGTGACGGTCCCTGCTCGAGGGTATCAATTTGTGACGCTCTTAAATCGGTTTCGGATTTTTATTCTCGGGTTTCTGCCTTCGGGCGCCACCAACCACTGGTTTTGTGTGGGGGAAGGTCCACACGGACTCTACTCGCTTATGAGTAAAGGCTGGGTAACACAGTGAAGAAGGTGCATAAATGCACTTGCCAGAGGGTCAATGTTTCTTAACCTAAGTAATAAAAGTCACACATTTCCAACTCCTAAAATATGTATTTTAAATCAATCGGTAGGTAAATGAAACAGTTAGCACCAAATAAGCATAAAATATTAATAGCAGTATTTTTACTTATGCAAGCAGCAATAATAAATAAGCGGAAACATAGATTAGCAACAAATGATAGCAAGTAGCAGTAAATAGACAAGCAATAACGATTATTCAGGTAAACATATTCGGCAATCAATAATTAGCAACAAAGCGGTAGCAACCAGAAAAGCTAAAGTACAATAAATTAATAATGCAACAAAATACCTTGTTCTCGGTCTATCGGTTTACTGTACCAGCCTCTGACGGTATTCTATCAATGTACCTAAACAGCAACTTTCCCCATGTCAAACGGTCATAGAGGAACCATTGCCAAGGCACATATTATGATAAAACACTTAAGACACTGAAGGGTACTATACGGGTACCAGGCTTTTGTGTATCCGGAATCTGGGTACGTAAAACTGATGTTCTCTAGCAAGCAACTTTCCCCATGTCAAGCGCTCATAGAGGAATCATTACCAATAGATACACCTAGTGAAACGCCCTCCCAAAGACAAAATACAAGCCTAATATTATTTACTATACTCGGTAACCAGCTACACTTAACTAATGCACTCTAACAGGCAACTTTCCCCATGTCAAACGCTCATAGAGGAACCATTACCAAGAGGTACACCTAGTGAAGTATATGCCAGGAACAGCGTACAGTCGAGCAGCGTCTTCAAGCTCACACAAAGCTGCTGCTTCGCCCATGTCAAACGCTCATAGAGCGATCGCAGCCAAATGAACCTGAAGATAGCTTGTCGGCGGCGGTCGGACTTACTAAGGGTTACTTACTCCTGCTGGTGCTGGTGCTGGCGGAAATGGTCAAAAGATCAAAAGATGATCGGACGGTCAAAAGAGGCCTTTCTAGGCAGTTACAATGCCTTAAATAGGAAATCGGAGACACCACGTGACAGTAAATCTTGTGGGAGAATCATCGCGCATTGGTTGCGCGGATATTTTAATTTTTTATTTAAATCCGGTCAGCTTGGCGGTACATGGTACTAATATTGTCAATATCTTATTGCCAGCCTAGTCACAGCGTTAAATAATATAAACAAATTACAATATCAAATACTAATAAATAAATAATATCAACTTATTTAAATCATTCCGGAAAATACAAATTATTCTAAGTTCTGCAAAATAATGTAGAGACCTAAAATAAACTAAAATATTATATTGAAGTAAGGGGGTATAAACTCGGTAAAATAAACAATCTTATAATATTAATAAAACTGTAATTGACGGAATACCTTTAAGTGGCTTGTCTACTTTATACTCGGAATTTTATTTTAACAATTATCTACTATATCAGTGGAATGTTATAAACAACGCTATTGATATAAAAAAACTTGACCCAGCCCAGAGATCGAACTCGGATCTTCCGGGTGAAAAGTCGGTACGCTTTGCACAGCGCTACGGAGCTCACCTACAATGTATTTCGGCGGAAACTAAACCTATTAAATTCAAGACTCAAAATTATAAATTCAAACTATAAAAAGGTAACTTCGTTACACCGGAATGATATTATTTGCAAACTACCTCCTCCAAATGTTATCGAAGCTAGCAAACGTCTATCTGGCTACATAAATTTTGATATCGACTTTTCATTGTATGATGTGCTTTAAAATTGTTAACATTAAATGATAATAATTAATGTACTTATTGTTCAGAATGGTTATTATTTTTCTATTCAATATTATTTTAATTTAAAGTCATGGTTTTTCAATAAATTTACTATGTCCACAATGACCCCATATCATTTATTCCTATGTCCACATTAACCCCCATGTAGGGGCTATTGTGGACAAAAATTACTTTGGTGTTTTAATTCTGAAATTTTTATTATTGATCAATAAACTGTAAATTTCTATTGCACAATTAATACACTCTTACAAGTTTTAGATTTTTTGGGAGTTTATTTGCCTTTTTGAGTCTATTTATATGAAAATTGTCCACATTAGCCCCGGCCTCCCCTATATTCAACTCGATATTGATTAAACTTTAATCAATTTGATTAAAGTTTAATCAATATGCCCAGAAGAAAGTGCGAGGCATTTGATTTCTTTTTTTGTAAAAAACGAAATGGTGAAGACGTTTATGTTTATTCGTGCAAATTTTGTAATAGTGAATATAGCCGGCATGCCACACGGATGGGAAATAATTTAATCAAATGTGTGAAATGTCCCGAATCCGTAAGGGGTCAGTTAATAACAATAAGTAAGTACCTGTATTTTATAAATTGTGTCCAAGATAAGGACACTTTTCAGATATTTTCAGAAACTTTGCCGGGTCGTTCTTACAAATTGTGGTCGTCAGTTTGCCAGGAAACTGCAAATGAAATGTCAACGGCAGATTGAGATGGCAATTTGATTTTTCTTTTTTTAAATAAAAAAATATTTTTATATTTAAGTTATAAGCTACTATGTCAAAGCTATATTTATCTTACACTATGTTTCTAGATGCATGTTACTTAAGTTTTTGCTATTTTTTACATAATAATTTTTTTTTTGATTTTAGAAGTTATTACTGTATTATTTGCAACACAGAATATGAATACACTCTTATTTTCATATGAAGCATTAGAAGCATTTCAGCACTTTTAGCATTTTGAGAATTTTGAGCATTTTCACAAAAACCACGAAAAGTAAGTTTCTAAATACTTCAAATATACATTCTAGGGTTTTTTCGTTTATGCTCGATTATGCTCGTTTATTCTCGTTCGTCCTCGGGGAATATTCTCCAAAAATACGTGCTCGAGAATTTTACATCACTACGAACGCCATATAGAAAAATTGAAATGACATCAGACGACTTTAGCGATTTCCATTCATATTCAATGACAATGAATTATAAAGAAGTCGCTTTTTCCAAGATTGCAGCTTACAATTTTCCAAATTCTTCTTTGAAACCAAATATAAAACTTCATTTCTCGAATCTGACTTTGTGTCATGTAAATTAAGACCTAGACGAAACAATAGAACCCAATCCCATGTCACTGCCAAATTACGTGAAGACTTTATTCCAGTTATTCTCAGAAAGAATGATGTTAAAGAAATTACTTTTCCTCAAAATAAAATTGAGACCTTATGTTCAATGTTTAAATTAGGAATGCCGACGGGTACCCGGGTATCCGATAACGATTCGCTACCCGGTTCCCATTTTAGGACTCGATAACCCGTTAAAAACCTGATAATCCATTAAATACCCGATAACCCTCTAAGCACCTGCACTCGGTCGCCCACTATGTCACTCATATTCATATGACAATGGGTTTTTTTGCTGTTTTTTGCGGTTTTGCGTTGGCGCAGGTTTGGCGATATAAAATATGATATGAATTGGAAAATATTTGCTATGTTAAATGCTATGTGTTGATATCGCGTAATAAATAAATAGCGGGTAACGGGTAAATAACGGGTAACGGTTAATTAGCGGGTATAACGGGTTAATAACGGATAGCGGGTAAATACCGGGTATTGAAAATACCTTGTTCATCATGTTTCTATCGATCCTCGACTCAGTGAGGAAGAGTCTTGTACACAGTGTCTTAGGCGAGAGTTGTACTAGGTGGGCGAAATTCAGTTTGTTAATTTGTACATTGGCTTTGATTGTGATCACGATTTTTATTGTTGTGTCGATGGTTGCCTCTACCTTTACTCTTTACTACCTTTGGTAGCTTGACGATTCCTCCAAATAATTTTACGAATTATTTATTAGCATATTTTTGTAATAAATTTTAATAATTTTTGTAAACAAGATGGTGTAGAATATAAAATGATGAATGGATTTTCCGATGTGAGCTTTGCACACTCATGCACAAATTTTCCATATGAATATTTGGTTGCCTTATATACAAGAGTGAGAATATATTATACTTTTAAATTTGCAAATAGGGGATTAAAAACGCAAAACTGTAGTAAAGAAAATTCCAAATTGAAAATTTTACAGAACTTGTAATAGCCATTAAAGTTGACACCAAATGTTTTTTCTTGTGTATTATACCTTGTTTTAAATAACATCTCTAAATAATAATATTATTATCTATAATTCTTCTAATGTCACTACAACTCTTAAGACAATTAATGATAACATCAGTCAATTAAATTCTTCTATCGAAAAATGTATGCACAATAGATTGTTGGAGATTGAAAATTCTCTAAAAAAAACTCTCGATAGCAATTTGTCTGCATTTAGCACCGAGTTCCAAATTATGAAATCTGATATACAGTCTGCTATTAAGAAAGATTGGAAGGTCGCAGATTATAATAAACCAAAAAAATCCTATTCTGCTGCTGTTGAAAATAGAGCCAGTATTATTGTCAAACCGAAGAATAAACAAAACGTGAGTGAAACTAAATGTGATGTGTTAAAGTCCATAAATCCTGTTGCTTCTAACATCAATCTTGCTAATGTAAAAAATGTCCGTGATGGTGGCATCATCGTTAGCTGCTCAAGTTCAAGTGAACGTAATAAATATGAAGTGAATGATATTGTCTCTTTACATCCGCGAATCCAAATTGTAGGTATTTCTGAGAAATTTGATGTTGATTTATTAGTAAATTATATAAAAAATCAAAATAAAAATGTTATCGGTGATCGTTGTGAACTTAAGTTTTTGAATTTAAGCCCCTTAAAGAAAAATAAAAATGTGTATCAAGCAATGTTCCAGGTTGATCGAATTACATATGGTAACATCATGAAGGAAGGCAAGCTGTTTGTCGGGTACGATTATTGCACAGTTTTTGATGCTATAGAACTCCGCCGCTGTTTCAAATGCAGCGGATTCCATCATTTTGCTAATAAGTGTAAATCAAAGGAATATGTTTGTCCTCGTTGTGCTCAAAACCACCCAGTTAAAGAATGTACGTCTGCGGTTCTCTGTTGTGTCAACTGTTGTAATTTAAAAAAGAAAAGTGAGAGAGAGAGCCAATATTGAGACTAATCACGCTGTTTGGGATAGTTATTGTGGTGCTTATAAGCAAAATTTGGATATATTTAGGTCCAGTATCTTAGAAGTTGAATAGCAATCAACTTCTAAAAAATATACAATAAATTCTAATCTGCAATTATCTAATGGTACATGTGAAGTTAATTCTGGTTGTAAACAAAACAGTATTCAGAACAGTGCCCACCTTGTATGTTATTATCAAAATGTTCGCGGACTACGTACAAAAACGAGGGAGTTATTTACTGTGTCTGCATCGGTTTCTGAACTTGACATGATTGCATTTACTGAGTCTTGGTTAAATGACAGTATTTTCAATTCTGAGCTTTTTGATACTGTATTATTTGAGGTTTTTCGAAGCGATTGGGATTATATGTCTACTAATACTAAAAGAGGTGGCGGCGTTGTCTTAGCAGTTAATAAAACACTGAAACCTATTTTGGTCGATGTTAATTTGTACTGTGATAATTTTAAAGATCTAGTCTTCTTAGATATTTTATGTGTTAAAATAAATTTTGTAGGTAATATTTTATTTGTCTTGCTTTTATATATCCCCCCTGATACGAAATGTGACATATATGATGCAATTTTTGACTCGATTGCATCACTTCATTATGCCTTGGGAAATAATATTTTAATTATGGGTGATTTTAACATTTCTGATGTAGTGATTAACAATAGCAGTCGTCTGAATTTATCATTAAACAATTTTTGTCAGTTTTTAAATTTAACCCAACATAACTATGTTTTAAATGAACATCTCCGATTGTTGGATTTAGTTTTGTCTAATTTTTCTCACTGCATTGTGTCTAAATCTGATGTTCCTCTTCTTTACGAAGGTGGTCACCACCCTGCGCTTATTGTAGAATCCAAGTTTTATAAATATAGGAATGATTTATTTCCTCTCGAGCATAAGCAAAACCTTAATTATAAAAAGTGTAACTCCAATTTACTATACCTGGAACTCACTAATACAACTTGGTCCACGCTCTCTAGTTGTACGGACTCAGATGCTATGTTGGATGAGTTTTATAATATATTAAATACTATTCTACACAAGCATGTTCCATTAAAGACAACGTCTAGCAGCCAGTATCCGGTTTGGTTCAATCGTGATATAATTAATAAGGTGAAAAAGAAAAGTAAGTTGAGTCGAAATTACAAAAAGTTTAACCGCATTGAAGATTATAACCTTTTTAATGAACTTAGAGCTGAGGTCAAGTCGCTTATTAATGTTGCATACAATGATTACTTCAAATCTGTCGAAGTCGACTTGTGCAATAATCCCAAGAAGTTTTAGAGTCATATAAACTCCAAGTTAAACTCTACAGCCATACCATTGAACATGAATTATAATGGCACTGTGTTAGATAAACCATCTGATATCGTCAACGCCTTTGCGAGTTATTTTTCAGAAGCATTTTCTGCCCCCAAAAATCAAAATAGCACTGCTGATACATTTTTAAATAATAATACATTCGGTATGTCGGAAGTAACCGAAGATGATATAATTGGTGCTATTAAAAAAATGAAAGGTAATTTTACCATGGGCCCAGATATGATTCCCGCCTTTTTGGTCAAGGATTGCGGTTTAATTCTTGCAAAACCCCTTAAAATTATATTTAACTCTATCCTTAAAACCTGTGTATTTCCGCATGTATGGAAAAACTCCAGAATTTCTCCAGTTTTTAAGAAGGGTAATAAAAATAGTATAATTAACTACAGGCCTATTGCTATTATTAGTATCTTCTCTAAAGTTTTTGAAATTATTCTACATAAAAATATTTATTTTCACTGTAATAATATAATATCACCATATCAACATGGATTTATGGCTGGTCGGTCTACTGTTTCGAATCTTATGGAGAAAACTCAATTTGTTTCTGAGGTATTAGATAGGGGAAATCAGGTAGATGTGATCTACACTGATTTCTCTAAAGCGTTTGATTGCCTCGATCATGATTTATTAATTAAGAAACTTAAATTTATTCGGCTTGTCTGTTCCTCTTTTAAAACTCTTCCAATCTTATCTTAGCAACAGATCACAATTTGTACAATACCGAGGGCATCAATCAGTTATGTTTTCTCAATTATCGGGAGTCCCACAGGGTTCTATTCTTGGCCCCTTACTCTTCGTAATATTTATTAACGACATTACTGAAATATTTGATGTAAATTTTTTACTTTATGCTGATGACCTGAAGTTATTTCTTGAAATCAATTCGGTTACTGATTGTGCGAAACTGCAAGAAAACCTAAATAATTTAAATGTTTGGTGTGAGATTAATAATTTATTTTTAAATGTAAGTAAGTGCAATGTTATGTCGTATTCTAGGTGTAAAACCACTATAACTTTTTCCTATAAACTTGGTGGTACTGTTTTGAATAGAGTTAATAGATTCAAGGATTTGGGTGTTACTTTTGATAACATACTGTCTTTTGACGAGCACATACAGCTGACTTGTCAGTCTGCATTTAAAAGCCTGGGTTTTGTTCTGCGTAATTCTAAAGACTTTCTGTTATATATTTAGTAATAATATATTTAGTAATAAACAATTATATATTGTAGCCGTGTGTGGCTTTTACATTATTTTAATTGTTAAATATTTCTTTTGTAGGTAAGATTTCTTTTGTATCTTTTTATATATCGCTATGCGTTTTTTATAAAACAAGTTCACACTGAGCATTGTCTGACTATCCTTCACAGTATACAGTTGACTGCAATAAATCATTAAAAGTAATATATTTGTACTATTATTGAAGACATCACATTGGCGACGAGTTGTGTTACACTTCAAGATTAAGTGTAGAACCTACCGAGTAAGATGCCTAACGAAAATCCATCATATTATGGAGAACTTAGAGAGTTCAGCGCTCAGAATAGTGACTGGGTAATTTATAAAAGGAGATTAGAAAATTATTTTCTTGTGAACAACATAAATGATGACGGTAAAAAAAGGGCCATGTTGTTAAACGCCATGGACGAAGATGCCTACAAGTTGATGTATAATTTGTGTCTGCCCAGGTTACCCGAAGATATAGTGTATAAATCACTCATTGAGTTATTTAACAAACATTTTAAAGTTTCAGAACTTCCTTTTGTAGCACGTGCTAAGTTTTTCAGTGCAGTTAAAGACTCGCGAGAAAGTGTAAATGAATGGGCGGCAAGAGTGAGGAGCTTAGCCTTAAACTGTGAATTTAATAATGATGTAATCGATATGATGCTACGAGATCGATTTATCATCGGGTTTAATAAGGGGGCAGTTCAGGCAAAATTGTTTAAAGAGAAGACCACGTGTTCATTTGCTAATGTTGTAGAGATTGCAGTAGCAGAAATGGCGGCAGCAGAGACTTCCGGCAGTAAGGATCCACCAACTGTCAAAATGGAACCAATTCACCACGTCACTTCACGTAAACCACATCATACTCCAGCGACATCCACGACGGCGCAGACGAGTGCGAGTGCAAGTACGAGTGCGAGTGCGAGAGCGAAGTGCGCATGTGCTTGTTGTGGTAGGCAAAATCACATAACATCGAAGTGTCGTTTTCGTAATTATGCGTGTCACCTTTGTAAAGAAAAAGGACATCTAGCTCCAGTATGCCCAAAGAAGAAAGAACGCAAATTAAATGGTAAACCTAAATTTAAAAATGTACAAAATTTTATTGAAACGGAAGAAATATTTTCTATTCAGGATGCAGATGTTAAATGCCCATTTCTAATCACTGTCACAATTGATAAAAAAAATTATTCGTTTCAGTTAGTGTGACGGATACTTCCCGATTTGCACTGGTAGGAAGTGTCACGTTAGTGCCCGAGGTTCGGTTTCTCTTTTTACTTTGCCTCGGGCGCCAGTTCCTGGTTACAGTGTAGGAACACCACTACTCAGGTAGCTTCAGTGAAGATACGGTACGCCAGGTCGGTCGATAGGGAAAATTAGACTTCACACAACAGATAGTAAATAATACACCAATAAACCTTTTATACATATATTATCTCTATTTAGGTCTACTATATACACAGCTACTAACAATACGGGTGCCTCTTCCTAGTTAAAACATACGTGCGGGGTAAACAAGCAGGAGGTGAGCACACTGGTTACAAAGTGCAAGCGGGTGGCAATAAGCTAAATGATTTACGGCGGTTAATAAGCTACTGGGTCAATTACGGCCGGTGGTCGTGCGTGGATACCAGGTGAGGAAGCAATTATTAATAATCAAACCTTTAGCAAGTTTATAAGCAAATAAAAGCAAGCTACTATTAGTAAATTATTTACACACTTGGCTATTGTCTACGTGATGACTGTTGTAATGAGCTGGAATAAAAGTTATGATTAAAGTTATACTACCAATAGGCCGACTCGCCTGAGACTAGCAGGTCGTGTGGGCGAATTGTTTTTAAAGGCAGTGCCAGTAGCTGAAGGCAAAATATGATATCTGAACAATGGGCCGACTCGCCTGAGGCTAGCAGGTCGTGTGGGCGGATTGTTTTATTGCTAGTGACAGAAGCTGAAAATAAAGTATGATTAGTACGATCCCGAACAATAGGCCGACTCGCCTGAGACTAGCAGGTCGTGTGGGCTAATTGCTTTCACAGACGGTAACAGTAGCTGAAGGCACACTATGCTATTTTAACAATGGGCCGACTCGCCTGAGACTAGCAGGTCGTGTGGGCGGATTGTTTTATAGCCAGCAACAGAAGCTGAAAATAAAGTAAGATTAAGCTGGAAAGGAATATATGATTAATACTATCCCGAACAATAGCCGACTCGCCTGAGACTAGCAGGTCGTGTGGGCTAATTGTTTTCACAGGCGGTGACAGTGGCTGAAGGCACAATACGCTAACTTAACAATGGGCCGACTCGCCTGAGACTAGCAGGTCGTGTGGGCGGATTGTTTTGTAGCCAGCAACAGAAGCTGAAAAGAAAGTAAGATTAAGCTGAAAAGTAATATATGATTAATACTATCCCGAACAATAGCCGACTCGCCTGAGACTAGCAGGTCGTGTGGGCTAATTGTTTTCACAGGCGGTGACAGTGGCTGAAGGCACAATACGCTAACTTAACAATGGGCCGACTCGCCTGAGACTAGCAGGTCGTGTGGGCGGATTGTTTTGTAGCCAGCAACAGAAGCTGAAAAGAAAGTAAGATTAAGCTGAAAAGTAATATATGATTAATACTATCCCGAACAATAGCCGACTCGCCTGAGACTAGCAGGTCGTGTGGGCTAGTTGCTTTTACAGACGGTAACAGTAGCTGAAGGCACAATACGCTAACTTAACAATGGGCCGACTCGCCTGAGACTAGCAGGTCGTGTGGGCGGATTGTTTTGTAGCCAGCAACAGAAGCTGAAAAGAAAGTAAGATTAAGCTGAAAAGTAATATAGAATTAGTGCACAAACATAGACGGTCCAATAGCCAAGTGACAATTCCCTACTCGTTGTCTAGCTTACTCCCTTACTAGTTATTCCTGGGCACGTCTGCTGCTGTCGGGCGGTCGGTGAAGACTGAGTATCAGTGACCCGGCTAGTAGCTGGTACCGGAATGGCTGGTGGGAGAGCTTCTGATACCTGCGCAGTAGCTCCTTATTTCGACTTGTAATATTTCCGGCGTCGTTCACACAAGTCGATGATATTATACCAAGTTTCAATCCTTTTGGGGACTTGTGCTAGTCTACTTACTTCTCTGGATACTGGTAGGCAGCGGTGCAGATGTACAGGTCTTGCTCGTATGCGATGCGGTCCCAGACTGAATGTTTGAGTCGATGCCAGTAGTATAAGAGATTCTATGAAGACCTCGGACATGCGCAGAAGTGAAATACCTGACTTGGTATATTTTGGGTTCGTATCCCAATGATCGGCGAGATTTACAAGTCCACACGGGCTTGTGAACTTTGCCAAAATTCTAACTTACTATTCTCTAGGTCCTGGTGGCAGCGGTGTAGGCGGACAGGTCTTACTTCGATGTCAGGCGAGCATAGACTGAATGTCTGAGTCGTTCGTGCCTGTATATGGTTCTATGAAAACCTTGGACATGCGCAGAAGTGAAATTTCGGACTTTGTATATTTTATGCTTGTACACTACTAAATCTGAAATAATCACAAGTCCCCACGGTCTTGTGGACTCTGAAGAATATTCGGGTTTGGCGACAAAATTTGTTAAAGTATAAAATGATTTTTATACTTAGAAAAATTTCACTTTGTTTACTCACTTTCTGGTAGCAGCGGTGCAGGCGGACAGGTCTTACTTCGATGCAGTGTGGTCACAGACTGAATGTCTGAATCGCTGTTAGCTGGATATGTCTCTACGAAACCCTCGGACATGCGCAGAAGTGAAATTGTGGACTTTGAACATATACCGATATATTCCACTTAGAAAACTTTAGCTACCTTATTCTAATCGACTTAGAATAATTTTGTATATCTAGACAGCAGGTGATGAATTTTTACCAAGTGTCCAGACCTGCGCGGTACTTACTTCTAGCTGGTGCTGGTAGCGGTGGTACACAGGACTGCTTCGTGTGATGGAGGGTGGTAGACTGAATAACGGAGTCGCTGCTAGCTGGATATGGTTCTATGAAAACCTCGGACATGCGCAGAAGTGAAATCTCGGACTTTGTATATTTTATACTTATACACTACTAAATTGGAAATAATCACAAGTCCCCACGTTCTTGTGGACTCTGCAGAATATTCGGTTTAATTGACAAATCGTCTAAGTCACAATTTATTTTTAACCTTAGAAGAATTTCACTATTTCCAATTTACGGACTCTGAAAATATTTGATCAGGTAAACAGACGGCGAAAAATACACAAGTCCCAATTTGTTTTGATACTTAGGAGAATTTCACGATGCCGATTTTTATACTTGTAAAATATTTCTTACTTACTTATGGTACCAATCTATATACAGGAACTCGTGGTGACGTATTAGTGCGGCTGGATTCTCGGACGGCGGCTCAGCAACTCAACTCTTAGCGCGTGAAATTTCCTATGTTCGCGTGGTCAACAAAAGATGCGCGCGCTGTTGGCTTCTACTTCAAGTCTCGAAATAATACATTTCATGTCGGGTATAGTTGTTTTATTTACGGCGTTGTGTGGGTGACTTATAACAGGTAAAATATTATTATAACGGAAAAATATAATGTACTTCATTACATTAGATTCAGGGGCCAGTGTTTCAGTTATTTCTGAAAACTTCTGGAAACATAATTTTCCTAGTTATAAATTGAGTTCTGCTGATAAAAATTTAAATGTTTATAATGGAGAAATGATGCATACTCTAGGAATGTGTAAATTTAGGATTGAATATAATAATGTATCAAAACCTGTAAATATTTTCATTATAAAAAACGGTGGACCACCTATCTTAGGCAGAGATTTCATGCATTTATTTAATTTTAATATTAGCCAAGTAAATTTTTCTTCCAAAAATTGTGACATTGACTATTTAATGAAAAAATATGATACCGTTTTTTCTCCAGGTTTAGGTAAATTTAATAAGGGCACTATTTCATTAAAATTAACAGACCATTCAGTTACTCCTAAATTTATTAGGGCTAGACCGTTACCTTATGGTATCCGAGACAAAGTTGAAAATGAAATAAATAATTTAGTTCAATTAAACGTACTCAAATCTGTTGATTATGCACCATGGGCAACTCCCATTGTTCCCGTTATTAAAAAATCTGGAAAAATAAGAATTTGTGGCGATTTCAAGATTACTATAAATCCGGTATTACAAATTGATCAGTTTCCCTTGCCACGAATAGATGATTTATTTTCGAGATTGCAAGGTGGGGTAATATTTTCAAAAATTGATTTATCCCAAGCCTATGCACAAATACCTCTAGACGATGAATCTAAAGTGTTCGTTACTATTTCTACTCACAAGGGACTCTTCCAATATCAAAGATTACCGTATGGAGTAGCGTGTGCTCCTTCTAAATTTCAAAAAATAATGGAGTCATTGATACAAGACATTGAAGGGTGTGTATGTTTTTTAGACGATATACTCATTAGTGGTAGAGATGCTAGAGAGCATTTTGCTAGGTTAGAAAAGGTATTAAACAGACTACAAGATGCTGGTTTAAAAGTTTTACCCGAAAAATGTAGTTTTTTCTGTCATAAGATTAATTATCTAGGTCATATTATTGACAAAGATGGGTTGCATACATCACCAGACAAAATTTTGGCTATAAAAAATGCTCCGTGTCCTACTTCCGTTAAACAGTTGCAATCGATTTTAGGTACAATTAATTATTACGGAAAATTCATCCCTAATTTAGCGACGGTTCTGAGTCCATTGTATCAGCTATTGCGAAAGGAAGTTAAGTGGTTCTGGTCTAAAAAATGTGAGGAGGCATTTATTAAAGTAAAAAAAATTCTATGCTCAGCTGACGTGTTAACACACTACAACCCTGATTATCAATTAAAATTAACCACTGACGCAAGCCCATATGGGGTAGGGGCTGTCCTTTCACATATATTACCGGACGGGTCTGAAAAACCTATCGCTTATGCCTCACGAACCTTATCCAGCGCTGAAAAAGCTTATGCACAAGTTGAAAGAGAGGGGATATCTATTATTTTTGCTTTGTGTAAATTTAATCAGTATTTATATAACAGAGACTTTATTTTAGTTACCGATAACAAACCACTTGTAGCAATTTTTAATCCCAAAAAAGGAATCCCGCAATATTCTGCTAACAGATTACGCCGTTGGGCAGTAATACTGTCAAATTATAGGTACAAAATTGAATATGTAAAATCTGAAAATAATCAAGCTGATTTCCTATCGAGATTGCCAGTTGAAAACGGTGAAAATGAAGTTTGGGAATCAGTAGATGTAAATTATGTAAACTTCTTTTCAGATAGTGATATAGTATCAACAAATTTTGATCTAGTAAAAAAATATACTGATGGTGATCATGTTCTGAATGATATAAAAAAATTCATCAAATATGGTTGGCCAAAATATTGTAAAACTAATATTAAATTTAAACAGTTTTATGCTATTCGTAATGAACTTACTATAGAAAATAATATTTTAATATGGAACAATCGTATAATTATACCAGATTTGTTAAAAAACCGATTTTTTAAGAGCGGGGACAAGGTGATTGTTAAGGATTATCGCGAAGTAAATAAGGTAAGCTGGATACCAGGAGTAATTGAAAAAATAATAGGCAAGTGTACATACATGGTAAGAGTGCCTGAATTAAATAAAACATGGAAACGTCACACTAACCAAATAATAAAATCGAACGTACAGAGTGGTTTTAATGATTGTGAAATTTCGGAGGTACTTAACGATGAAAACTTAATGCAAGACTTTGATAGTGTCACCGGAAATAATGAAAATATTTCTACATCAGATGCTTATTCTAGTTCTGAAAGTAGTAGGCCTAAAAGGGCTGTTAAACCTCCTGAACGATTAATTTATATGTAATATATAAGTACTTAGTGATATATTTTTTTGTGTATACCTTCTTAGGTTTTGTGAATATGTATATGTTAACTTAGATTTATTTTAGCTTTTAGTTGATAAGTCTCATTTGGTGAGGGAGAATGTTATATATTTAGTAATAATATATTTAGTAATAAACAATTATATATTGTAGCCGTGTGTGGCTTTTACATTATTTTAATTGTTAAATATTTCTTTTGTAGGTAAGATTTCTTTTGTATCTTTTTATATATCGCTATGCGTTTTTTATAAAACAAGTTCACACTGAGCATTGTCTGACTATCCTTCACAGTATACAGTTGACTGCAATAAATCATTAAAAGTAATATATTTGTACTATTATTGAAGACATCACACTTTCGAAGTCTGAAAACTATAAATTTACTCTACTCCACATTTGTTCGTTCTAAACTGGAATATGCCTCCGTTGTTTGGAGCCCTATTTATAACACACATGTAACTCAGTTAGAAAGAGTACAGCGAAGATATTTAAAAAACTTACACTTCATTACACATGGAGTATATCCTCCGCAAGGTGTGCCTCAAGAAACATTTCTATCTGAATTTAATTTAATGAGTTTGCATCAAAGACGTGTAATGTATTCAGTTATATTTCTTTATAAAATTATTAACAACTTAATAAGTTCTCAGTCTTTAGTCTCAAGAATTATATATCGTGTACCTAGACTGAATTCTAGAATGTATAATAACCGTGTGCTATATTTGCCCATAGCACGCACCAACTTACTTTCTGCGTCACCCTTTTATCAAATGATTTCAAATTACCAGCTGTATGAAGATCAACTTGATATATTCTCATGTTCAATTAATTTTATAAAAAGAATGTTTGCTTAGCTGTTATTTGCATGTTTTCTTTCTTTCTTTTTTTTTATCAGCGTTTTTTGTGTTTATACTTTGATACCTCCCAACTTGTAGTTCCTTTAAATTTAGTTGTATATTATACTTGTCATGTTATGTTTATAAGTGCATCATCGTGTATTTTATATAGTTTTAAGTTTTCTGTTTTATGTTTTCCTTATCCTGTAACTGGGACTTTTGTCCCGTTGGATATTGTAACTGAAATAAATAAATAAATATTTCCAGCATCTCTTTAAACATTTTAATAAATGCGTAGAAAATAAATGTGGGTTTTCTTTTTATCTAACCTTTAGATAGCATAAATGTACTAATTTTTGGTACCTGTGGTATTACGTAGGTACCTATTAAGGCCACTACGTGGTATTAAGGTAATGTGTTAAGTATATAAAAGCCTAATCCTCTAGGTACCTGCTTTACAGTTAATATTTATTTAATTGATTTACTATTGTTAAAATGTACAAAGGTATTGTTTAAACTATAATCATTTATTTATTGCTTTGTTTGAATAACAATACAAATACCTACCCTGTAAAGAAGTACCTTTTGCCTGTGAATGATTTTCCACCCAACGCCGTAAATAAATAAAAATCTATACAATATAATTCATTCAACACCTGAACTGAGAATCCGATGCGCACGCATTCACGCCTTCACCGTTCACGCAGACTAGAGAAATATAAAACTCTACCTCTACCAATTCAGTTGCTGTTCCGCCGCCAGACAACACACCTGTACTAGCGAAGCTCCGCGAGACCCCCAGACGTCTACTCTGACAGTAAGTGGATAAATTTTTACAAGACCGTAAAAGGCAACATAGGGAATTTATATAAGTATCAAAAGTAATTGATACTTATTCATTTTAGTAGTTTGTCTACCTACCAGTTATTTTTTTAAGTTCGAAAAAGATGACAAGTGCGAATCGGTCAAGTCGAAAAATAATATATTGGGATTCTTTTCAAGTGCCTGTTGTCACTACTGCGCCGGTCCGAGTTCTCACTGACCTTTCCCCAGGCGGAGAATGATTTCAATAGTCAGTAGCTGTCCACGAGCACAACGAGTCCTGCCTGTTCCGCAACTGCCACCAACATCTCCGCAAAGTGAGAAATATTTGCCAAGTCCGAAAGCCGACATAGTATCAAAAGTTATTGATACTTATATATTTTTAGCAGTCTGTCTACTTGATAGAATATTGGCTAAGTCCGTAAAATAAACAGGGTGGGATTTTTATAAGTATCAAACGTTATTGATTACATTTTTAGTAATTTGTCTACCTGATCGGATATTCTTAAAGTCCGTAAAATAGACATGGTATAATTTCTTAAGTCCCTGTTTCCACTACTGCGCCGGTCCAAGCACTCACTGACCCTACACCGAGCTGAGACCGATTTCAACCGCCAGTCTCTGGCTGTCCACGATAAAGACGAGTCCTGCCTGTTCCGCAACCGTCAACAGTATCTCAGCAGAGTAAGTTAGGAATATTTTCCTAAGTCCGAAAATCGACCTAGTGGGAAGTATCAAAAGGTATTAATATAAAAAATCCCACTAGGTCGATTTCCGGACTTAGGAAAATATTCCTAACTTACTCTGCTGAGATACTGTTGACGGTTGCGGAACACGGTTGCTCGGATGGGGTGAGGCCACAGACTGAATGTCTGAGTCGTTCTCAGCTGTATAAGAGGTTCTGTGTAAACCTCGGACATGCGCAGAAGTGAAACACCTGACCTGGTATATTGTATGCTCGTACACCGTATATACATCGTATATAAGTATCAAAAGGTATTGATACTTAATATATTTTTGGTAGTTTGCCTACTTGAGGGAAGATTTGTTAAGTCCGTAAACTGGACAGGGTATAATTTCAGGGTATAATATAACTCCCTGTTTCCACTACTGCGCCGGTCCAAGTACTCACTGACCCTACACCGAGCTGAGACCGATTTTAATAGGCAGTCCGTTGCTGTACACCACGACGACGAGTTCCGCCTGTCCTACAGCTGCCACTAGTGCTCCAGGAAGTAGGTAAAGTGTCGACTTATAAAATTTTACCGATTGTTGGTGTACGAACATACAATATACCAAGTCAGGTGTTTCACTTCTGCGCATGTCCGAGGTTTACACAGAACCTCTTATACAGCTGAGAACGACTCAGACATTCAGTCTGTGGCCGCACCGCATCCGAGCAAGACCTGTCCATCTTCACCGCTGCTACCAGTATCCAGAGAAGAGTAAGTAAATTAGAACAAGTCCCCAAAGGCATTGGGACTTGGTAAAATATCATCGCCTTTTGTGGACTACGCCGAGAATATTACAAGTCGAAATAGGGAGCTATTGCGGAGGTATCAAAAGCTCTCTCACCAGCCATTTCAGTACCTGCTACTAGCTGGTGCACAAGTTTACTAGTCTTCACCGACCGGAAGCAGCAGACGTGCCCAGGACTAGTAAGGAAGTAAGTTAGATTCCGAGTAAGTTATTAGGGTAGGGTATTAGGTCAATAAATGTATTGAAGGTTTATTGGCGTATTATTAGTATTTGTCCTGTGAAGTTTAATGTTCCCTATCGAGCGCCTGGCGAACCGTATCTTCACTGAAGCTACCTGTGTAGTGGTGTTTCTGCACTAGAAACAGGAGCTGGCGCCCGAGGAACCGATCCTCGGGCACTAACGTGACACTTCCTACCTGCAAATCGGGAAGTATCCGTCACAATCCTTGGAATCTTTCCTAATCTGTTTATACAAGTGACACCATAATCCTAAAAATACTATTATTTTGTCGGCCCCCGTATAAGTAGTTATCAGATGTAACGTTGTCATCATAGATCCGTCCTCGGATATAGCGGCGCCAGGACTCATAAAATGATTTACGACCGGTAGCAAAAAACTGCCGGTCTTTCGAGAAGATCAAAGTGAACGGACTTATTAATTAGAATATATGTATCCTAGACTTTGTTTCCATTTACCCCCAATGTAATACAGAGAAACAATAATATGAACAAACATTAGCATATTTCCAATCTTAGAGACAAAATTTTCAAACGTGTTTATCTCAATTTAAACATTTGTGTTACTTGGAACCATGGTATACTGGGCCAGTGAAAAGTCAAGGCAAGAACAGACTTATGATGCAAAATTCTTGCCACCAGACCTGACATTTCCATTAATGTATAAATAATTATTTTATTTAGAGATGTCGACGATATTTACATGTATAACTAATACTGTGGCGGCAGAACTACGTTCTCTCTGAAGCTGCAACAAGTAGCCATGCCTTCTGAATCATATCGGAAAATACTTCGCATATAATACTGATAATGGTTCGAAACCAAACTATACCATAAGTATTTTTCAGTATAGCGTCTATAAGACAAGTCTTCGACACCACTACCTGTATCTCCAGAATCCCCCCCACTTGCCTCTGTAATGGTCTCGTCGTAGTCATCGTACTGAATCATAAAGAAATTTGTCACATATTACAAACAGCTCGGCCAACAGATAAATAACCATTGGCAGAGACCAATATTTGCAAAACTCTGTTATCCAAAGTTCACTTCACTTAAATTCTTAAATTTCTTAATGGGGAATTGAATTGTGTGGTCAAAACTCTTTAAGCCGGCTTCTTTCAGTAACAGTTCACATTTGACACTTAATTGATTACAACAATTATTATTCTACTATAATGTCTAAAACGTCTAAAATCAAATTATCACTTCCAAACGTTTCTCGCATCTTTCAACACAAATTGACAGTCAATAGCATCAGCAGTTAAGCATACATTAAACATCCAAACATTTGACGCTTCTGCAACAAAAATTAATTTGTTCGTAGACAGTTGTGGTGAACAAAACAAAAAAAACACAACTATGTTGACAATTTTAGGGTATTGGCTTCTTAAAGAATCTCCAACAAATATCACGACAATTTAGTTTTTCCTTATATCATTCCATTATCGCTTCCTCTATCTTGATAAGTTTTTGTATTAGAAGATATATAATTGAAGAAACCAAGCAACAAAATTGCAAAGGCTTCCAGAGCTTGATATTCCAAATGCTAAGAACCGATAAAATTATTATTGGTTTACTAATAAAACATTACATACAACTAGCAATGAAGATGACCAAGAATCGTATCAACATAAAAAGTATACCATTTCCATTTAATTTTAATTTTTATTTTTATTAGATTAAAAAGACAACATTTTTGTGATTTTATTTATTTAACAATGAAAGATGCGGTTAATCTTGGCTTGTCTACTAAGGAAAGTGGGTGCTTCAATTAAAAAGATATTGCATTGCAAATCTTAGTGTGTAATATGTAAAAAAGCTAAACAGGTTGAAGATGTCAACGAAATTAACTACAGTGCGATCAAAATATTTAGTAATATAGAAGAAGCCTTCCTGGAAAATATATAGTAGATTGTTGATTGTTCACAAATGTTTTATGGGCTGACGGTTACTAATTCTCGAAAACTTGTCACTGAGGACACCAAAAGTATGTAGCTTGTCTCCTGCAACATCTTTCAATCGGCACAATGTGTCAACCTCAGATGCTATGTTCCGAAATGATGACGTTATACCCTAGAATCAGAACACTACAAATATTTTCAAAAGTCGTGAGAAATTTAGAGGCTTCCCCAAAGCAGAGGCTCGTACAATGGGAAACAATGGGAACAATGGGAAAAAAGCCACAGATACACAGAATGAACAAGCTCATACCGGGATATCAAAAATTATCTTGGTCAAGGGTGGTTGTGGAATGTAAAACGTGTGCCTTACTTTAAATTTTTGAATATGTTTTGTTGTGTCAGAATCTGTCAAGTCATTGTGCTGAAATATTCTAATCCAGTTTTTGAATCATGCCTTTTACCACACAGCACAAAATTTTCATGATTTTGAAGCCTATTTCCGAACGGGTGCGCTAGTTAATGGAAATTGGCAATACAGTCAACGTTTGTGTTTGGACAATTTTCGAGAGCACTTCCCAAACGTGGCAATATTACCGGACAATTTTTATGCGTGCCTTACAAATTATGTTGAAGTGTTTCGCGAAACTGGTTGTGTGACTCATAAAAAAGGTGCTGGTAGACCAAGAGTTCGTACAGAAGAAGTTGTCAATGACGTTCGTCAACGTATGGAAGAGGAGCCCGCAAAACCTTTGAAACGTCTTTCTCAGGAAATTGGACTTTCTTATGGAACATGTCATAAGATTTTAAAGAAAGACTTCAACATGCATCCATATAAGATGCAAGCACATTCTCAGCTCTTCTGCCCGCAGACCACCCCAGACGCCTTGCTTACTGCCATTGGTTTGTCAATAATTTAATGAATGACGATCTTCTGGACTTAACTTTTTTTTCTTACGAAGCGTGGTTCCACCTTTCGGGATACATCAATTCTCAAAATATGCGAATGTGGAGCAATGATAACTCTCATGTTTTTACTAAATCGCCACTACATGCTCAAAAAATTGGTGTTTGGATGGCAGTTTCTCGCAGAAGAATAATTGGGCCAATTTTTTTCGATTTCACCGTCAACGCAGAAAGGTACAGACACAACTTTTTGGCTGAATTTGTGCAACAGTTAAACGATGATGAACTTCGGTACGGTTATTTCCAGCATGACGGTGCAACAGCACATACTACACGAGAAAATATTGCTTTCCTCCGCGAGTTTTTTGATAACCGGCTGATAAGTTTGCATACAGAAGTTGAGTTTCCTCCGAGATTGCCTTGTTTGACAATTATGGACTATTTTATATTTCCTTACTTAAAAAACAAGATTTTCGCAACTCCGGTAAATAATTTGCAAGAACTGCAACAAAGAATTGTTCAGCAATGTGCAACCATAACGCCAGAAATGCTGCAAAACGCTTTTCACAACATGAGGAGGCGCGTCAACTTGTGCATCGAACAAAACGGGGGACATTTCCAACAATTGCTGTAATTTAGTTTTTCTTGTTACTAAAACCGTTATTTGATAATTTGTAGTTCATTATTGTTTTACAACTGAAATAAATAGGTATGAAATTTGTAGGTTATTGATGATGTCAGTGTGACAATAACATAATTATTTCAAATTTAAAGTAAGACACACGTTTTACATTCCACAACTACCCTTGACCAAGATAATTTTTGATATCCCGGTATTTCCTGATATTGCTGATGAACCTGTTGTTCCTATGAGTGATATTAAATTTATAATCCACTCCCAATTCTTTTAGCGGTCACAACCGCATGTGTGAGCTCCTTGTTGCGGCCCCTAGGTTTGAAACATAACCTTAAATACACATCGCTCTTATAGTAGTCTATAGAAAAAACAGGACAACCTATCTTTACTAAAAGGATGTGCGTAGAACCCTATGTTATAGAAAAAATTCATGACATAATATGGCGAATTTTTGGTCGGTGAACAGAATAAGGAACGAGTCCAAGTTCCTTGTCAGCTCACCCTCTGTTAGTTCAGGGAAACCTCGCAGATGACGCTGCATGTGACGAGCACTAAAGCCGTTCACCTGTGATGTAGATCATGGTAGACCTATGAGAGTATCGACCATCGATTTACAACCTATTACTCTCCCCACTGAGCTATTTCAACTTGAAATAAAACACAAAAATACATTATGTATTTTTATTTAATTAAATGTATCAAATAATAGGTCACTTTCACTGTTGTCAGTGACACTATAACAAATAAAGATATTTTTTTTTTAATAAGGTTCATTTATTAGATAGAAAAGCATCACTATTGTAAATATCAATTATTTTGTTTTATATCTAAAAAAAAACTATATTTTTTCAATGATGTGTAACAATTGAACAATTAAATAATTAAAATAGACAATTTTCGAAGCCCAAAAATAAAATTGAGAAAAATGTATGGACCAAAATCCAGGAAAATTTATTATAGAAACTAATTACCTTTCCTCTTTCAGCTCCTCTTTTCCCTACTGGTCACGTTTTTCAAGTCTTCCTCTTCCTGGTCAAGTTATCCTCTTCCATCAGTGTCCCGCCGAGACGTTTCTAAAAAAAATAAAAAGAATAGTATATCTATATAATAATAATAATAATAATAATAATAATAATAATAATATCTATATCCCTCATTCTCATCTTAGTGATGAACCGGGAAGTCAGAGACTTATGTGGGAGAGGGAGCGGCGTATTATTGTGCGGGCCGCGAGTGCGCCCAGGAATGACTTACGATGTTATAACTTTAACTACCATTTAGTACGAGAATAAGGGAAACCTGGAAAACCTTATTAATTAAAGTGTACAGTAGGTTGTTAGCCATTTATAAAGTGATATTGCAGTACTAGTTGCATATTAAGAACGCTATCAGCCTTATGCACACAGATTTAATATTGGAGCAATTAGAAAAAGTTGACTATGGTGAGATTCGAACCGTCGTCATCCGCGGAGAATGATTAAAAACCAGACATCTTAACCGCTCGGCCACCGAGCTCCTAATATATATATATATATAAACCGAAATTTTGGATATCCGTTTTTGTTCCATTTCACCCTTGTTTGAGGTGATATTGAAAAAAGAACACTTTCTCTTGGCAACTTTTTGCCCTCTATCGAATGGCACAATCAATTTTTATATGAGGTAGTGGAGGCAAATATGGCCCAGCTGGTAATATGGCCCAAAATTCCTAGGGCAAACTCTAAAGTATGTATCAGCGATCTGGCAACGTCAGATAGTTGCCTGTATACGTCACTACCAACAACACGGTGCATACGGGTTATGCACATGCTGTTATAATTTTTCAACTAAATTGTTGACCACGTTTTTATGCTGAGGGCCAAAGTGAACGGTGTGCACAATTAAGAGGGGTAAGTGTATGTTGTTAAGCATCTCTGCATAGAATATTCGCTAATGAAAGTCTGTCATTTTTTTTCACCCATTATGTTGTCTGGATATCATTTCGGTTAATATGGCCCTGGGCCATATAACCCACCAGCGAAGCATATGACCCTACTCAACTAGAAAAGATTTTAAATTTCTTTCCTTTGCTTTAGGTTCGAGATGGGGAAAGCATGGAAAGGTTTGCGCAAGCGGTGGTCTCAAAACCAACTTGAAGAGGCCATAGCAGCACCAGAAGTGGAGAAACTCAAAGAAATGTTTGTGCTAGATTTGAAATAGCTAGGCGCACTTTACGACGATATTTGGTTCAGGGCTTTTCAGAAAAGAAATTGGGTCGTCCAAGCATATTGAATCATCCGCAGGAGAGGGATTTTGTGCAGCGGATCAAGCGATACTGTCAAATTGGACTACCTCTCACTCCCAAACATGTCCGACATCAAATGTTTAGATATTGTGATATAAACAAAATTTCCAATAATTTTAATAAGGAAAAACAGCTTGCTGGAAAGGACTGCTCTCTTTGTTCCTGAAGAAAAATGCAGATTTATCTGTGCGAAAGGTACAACTTATGAACCCTGCTCGCGCTCAGAACTTAACAAGGCTATTGTGTCTGACTACTTCACAAAGATATCCGAACTTATGGTAACAATGAACATTAAAGATAAACCTCAAAACATTTATTATAACATGGACGAGAAAGGCTGCCGCCTCACTGTACACCATCAACAACGCGTAATGTTTGAGAAGGGAGTACGACGGGTTCACATGGTTCCACCTGAGCATGCTGAGAATGTCACGGTTGTGGCTTGTTGTATCGCTATGGGCAATTCTATCCACCTATGATATTGTTTCGAGGAAAACGTCTAAAACCAGAATTTAGCGACAACTTACCTCATGGATCCCTTGTAAAAATGGCGCCTAAAGGCTCTATGACGACGCAACTCTTCAATGACTTTCTAAAACATTTCGCTAAATATAAATCGAGCGGATCTACACTTCTTGTGTTTGATGGAGCTTCCAGTCACTTAGATTTTACTATTGCTGAAACAGCCGAATCTCTTGGTATCATGTTATTTTGTTTGCCATTAAATACTACGCATGAGCTCCAGCCACTAGATAAGGCTGTATTTCGCTCGTTTGAAGCAAATTGGGACTAGAGCTTTTGAGATATTGGGATACCTACCCTCAGCGAAGCCTAAACAAGGCCAGATTCAACATAATTTTTCCCGTGTTTGGCCCAAATGTATGACACCAGAAAATATTATAATCGGATTTAGAGGTACAGGATTGTTTCCTTTAATTCCTGATGCAATACCCGAAGCGGCTTTTGCACCTTCCTTAGTAACGGAGCGAGCCTTGCCTGTTGAAACAATCGAAGATAATAGTGGAGACGCCGAAAGGACAAACGAAAGTCTCCCAACACCACGCTGTGAGATTTCTTCAGACGATGATGTTCCATTTGCAACTTTAGCGAAAAAAATCAATGCAGTTCCCCATCATTGTTCTCCAGGTAGATTGAACAAGTCTTTTCAGGAAATGCTTCCGACACCAGGACCTACCGATGGAAAGAATAATGCAGTGAAAACCGTTAGACGAAAAGCTTTGAATTACAAAGCTCAGCAAGTAACAAGACCTATTATTCTGAGAGACATGGCCAATCAGCTATGGAGTCTTCAGCTCCGAAATTTCCAATTCCATCAACTTCCAAGCAGCAAAGCGCTATCCCACAGTCTGCATCTAAGCAAACTACACAGGAGTCATGGTTATGTGCTGCTTGTGAAAAAGAGGACCAACTTGAAGTGCGAATGTGTGCAAAATGTTACTTGGTACCATGAGGTATGCGTTGGCCTCGAGTCGGATGATGATGAAGACTTTGAGTGCTGTTGAATTCTCTTTTTAATTTTTATATTATACGTTTTTTCCGCATAAGAATATTATGTAATTTGTTTTATTTTTCAACTGTAATGAAATGTTCATTCGTTCAATGATTTGTTCATTCAATGTTGTAATACCAATTATGATGATAATTGTATGTTTATGTTGTTTGTATGTTTATGTTTAAGTTTGTTTATGTTCCTGACTATTTTAATAAATGTTTTTCTTTTTAATTCTGTGAAAGTATCTTAAAAAATTAATAAAACTGCATCAGCCTTTCTAAGTTTAAAAAATTTTACTATGGGCCATATAATCCGACCATATTGATAATATGGGCCAAGTGCAGCGCAAAGAATTTTTACATATAAATCTATTACAAATTATTTCTGACCAGGTTATATTATATAAGTATGTCAGCCACTTACTTACCTATTATGTCGATAAAAAATATTCCTCAGAATCAGGTTCGATGGAAAAATAATTTTAATTTTCATTAAGTGGGCCATATTTGCCTCCACTACCTTGTAACGTTTCGTCTTTCCAGAAGCATCATCAACTTCATTTTTTTAAATACGGCCCTGGAAATTTTATTACTTTTTTGCAACCCTTGACCCCCAATGCTGTACTGCCTCAGCCCGAACCAGATTCAGACGTTTTGTCTCAAAAAATTCATCTTCAATGTATTCGTTAAAAATTTATATAAATTTTTTATTTAGACTTCTATGTTTATTGAATTATCGTACACTTTAAGTGTCGCTAGACTCTGAAATCCACCTGGTTATTTAAATTATATTTTAAACCATTACGCATTATAATAAAACATTATTAGAGTTTTCATCTCGTGCCCATATTTATTTATAAGTTTCTCGAGTGCTTTCAAACAAATTCTGATCTAATTTTTTTCAGGATATTCATACAAATACATCTGACATGCTCTTTCACAGTTGCGATTACAGGTATAATAAATTTCGATCATATTACGCTTATCTTCATTTTCAACATTTGCCAAAACATATTGACTTTTAAAAAAGACGAATTAGTTGTAATTATAAAGATTGCCGTGAATAATGTGTTAAGAAACAAACACATACTAAAGAACTGACAGTTACTGACAGTATTTATTTGAATTTGTCTGCCTTGAGTTATTGCCTGATATTGAGTATGCCCTTCTCAAATGAAGATAAACGTAATATGTTCAAAATTTATTAATCGCAACTCTGAAGGAGCGTGTGAAATGTATTTGGATGCATATCCTCAAAAAGAACATTATTTCAAAAATTAGATCGGAATTTGACTGAATTTAGAGCATTCGAGAAACCTAGAAATAAAATTATGGAAACCGGATACTAGAAAATGAAACACAAGCTATTTTAGATGAGGTTTGTTTAATGTTTTTTTTTTAATTATGCTAGATAGAGACATTAATGACCCACATAAATCAACCCGAGAAATAATAATAATATCTCTACACCTCATTCTAATCACAAGGATTAGCCCGAAAGTCGGAGACTTGTGTGGGAGAGGGGGCGGCATATTATTATTTCGCGGGCAGCATTTGCGCAATGGCTTTGAATATTAATTTAGCAGGAATTAGTCATGTAAAAGTATGGAGAACCCTTAGACACAATCTTTACAAACGCTTTAAAATACACTTTTCTCATTGCCTAAGACCAGGAAACACAGAACGACGATTCGTATATTGCAATTGGTTGCGTCAGCAATTACAGAATCGCCCAAATTTTTTACATGAAGTTATATGGACAGATGAAAGTAAATTTTCAATAGAAATACAGAACACATCTGGTCAATACAAAATCCAAGAGAAAATAGGCCTATAAGAAACCAAATAAAATTTTCATTAAATGTATGGGCCGGTAGTTTTGGAGACCGCATTATAGGACCTTTCATCTATGAGGGCAATTTAAATGGTTATAGATATCTCAATTTTCTTACTACTAAGTTCGAGGCATACATGCTGGATATTCCATTAAACGTATTACCACGCGTATGGTTCCAATAAGATGGTGCACCGCCACACAACACTAGAAATGTCAGGGGTTTTCTAAACCAAGAGTTTCTTGGACAATGAATACGAAATGGTGGGGTAGTCAAGTGGCCAGCACGGTCACCCGATTGATCATCCCCCCTTAATTTTTTTATGGGGTACTTTGAAAAATAAAATTTATAAAGAAGTACCCAACCATATAGAAGAATTGAGGGCAAATATGTTGAATGGATTTAACTCCCTGAGAAGAAGAAATATGCAAAGGGCAGTACACAATATTGTGAGGCGGATAGATTTTTGTATAGAAGCAAACGGAAATGTTTTTGAACAACAACTTATTGTAAGAACTTTGTATTGGTAAAATTTGCCACAAAGAGAAAAATTTTACATTTTGCTGGTAGTGTACAGGAATTACTGGATTATGGTGAATATGTTGTCAAATTCTTAAGAAATACAATGAACTATAAATTTCACTATCCCGTAGTAGATGACATCAGCCCTATACGTATAGGAACATATTATATCTAAACTTCCTATGCCTCAAGAAATTAAAGGGGCGGCCAGGTTGGCCTCATTTATAAAATTTAATGTGTCCTTCAGCAATTATAATAACATTAAGTAAACATCCTCTGTTCATAATATTAATAAAGTTGATTCTAAAGTCGATAATATCACCTTGTAGTTTTTTTTCCTAGAAGCATTTCTTTTGTTGATTAAAAACTGTTTCACCGTATAAATCATTCACACACAATATATTCCTAAATGGGTTTGCTATCTCTTAAATGTAAAATAATTTTAAAAAAATTAATACTTAACAAGTTACAGTAGGTAGTTTAAAAAAGTGTCCGAATGCCCCACCCTACCCTATCGTCAAACGGGGATATATCGGATGGTAGGAGTTATATCGGACAAATGCTATTATGTTTGGATTTTTGCGCTAGCACTTACAGTTTGCAACATTGCAACTTGGTAAAAATACTGATAGTTGCAGAAAGGTGGAGCGAGTAGATGACATTGCACAGCAATTGTTTTTCTTTTGTAAGTAAAAAATTGTTTATAAATGTGATATTTTCAAATTGTATTGTCCAAACTAACCTCCCCGTACAATCTAAACTATTACATAGGGTCGTGGTTCTTTGAGAAAAAATATTGGTACATAACCTCGTTAACAAATCTAACAGGTTAATTAGACAGTCTTGATTTCGCTTTTCAAAATTAAACAGATTATTCAATTTTTGGAATATTCCAGGGTTATACCGGACGTCCTAAAAATCACGCCACGAAGGCATAAACACGTTCTTGGGACAGTCCATAGAAGAAATAATGATGCAGAAAATATGGAAAGTGCGTTAAGAGCAGTTTTAATTGACCATGTTTCTTTTTCACAAGCAGCTGAAAGATTCTGCAATAAATTCTGTAATAGCTGAACTGGTGCGAGCTATTAAACGAAAACCTTGTGGAGAAATGGTAAGGGAATGTAGAGGAAATTATAAGAAGTCTATAGACGCAACCATCATTAAAAACCATATTGAATCATTTCACCATTCTGTCACCCACTATCGTCGAAAAAATTCACCATTCCGTGGATACCTTCCTAGAGAATTAACAATTCAAAAAATGTACGATGATTTTAACGAAAAACATCACAATGTATGTAAAGTTGAGACTTACAGAAAAGTTCTCTAAGGGATATGAACATATCCATGTGTCCCCCCAAATCAGATGAGTGTGAAGATTGTGAGATCATGCAAGATATCGATGATGATCAAACCAGGCAAAAATTAAAAGCTGGAAAGGCTACTTCTCTGTATAAGAAGGATACGGTAGAGCCAGATGACAGTGAAAACGATACATCTCAACGCACATATTCAATGGATTTACAGAAAGTTATGCTTCTACCCATGATGTCGGCTTGTAAAAGTTCTTTTTCTTTTAGCAGGCTAGTAATATTTAACGAAACTTTTGCAACATTAAATAAAAATAGCCGTAAAAAGAATTACTGCGTTTTGTGGCATGAGGCTATTGGTGGTAGAAAAGCAGAAGCGATAGCTGATTCAATTTTAAAAGTAATAAATGAAGAAAGAGTTGTAACCAAATTTTTATTTTGGCCCGACAATTGTAACAAAAGAAAAATTAGGTGTTGTTTACCAGTCTTGCAAACGCAGTTAACTTACCTACTGGTCCAAATAAGATAACAATCCGATACCTTACGAAAGGTCACACCCATATGAGTGGCCCAAGATGGAATACATGGCAATATAGAAAGGAAAATGGGAAGAAAATGTACGATTAATGACTTTCAAGAATTAGTAAAAGTAATTGAAACTTGCAGGAAAAATACTGAAGTTCTTCAACTTTGCCGATTTCACTTATGGCAGAACAAAAAAAGGACAACTAAGAAGGCGAATGACCCATTGAAAATGTTTCTTTTAGGTGAATTAGTTGAAGTTTTATTAAAGGAAGTAGGAATATTAAATACAAGTTAGATTTTGATGACGAGGCGTAAAAACTTGATTTCCTTCAAAAGAAAATCAATTTACCCCTTTGTCCTGAAATTTTACCGCCAAGAGGAATTTCTTTTTCAAAAAAGGAACTTATTTGTAAATCATTAGTACCTACAATCCCTCTTAATAGAAGACTATTTTGGGAGTCTCTGCCCAAGTCTCAGACATCCTGAGTTCGGAGCAAAATATTGAAAGTGACACTGAATAGTTTTTATTTCGTTTATAGTTAAAGTAAGACTCATTAAAAGAATATTTTTTACCTTTTAGTTTGTGGTTTATTTAGCATCACACATAAGAATGCAGTAACTGCCGAAAACAATGTATAGGTACATTTTTAAGGATACCCAACAAAAAAAAAACAGTAAATGCAGTTACTATGTAATTATTGGAAGGAGATGCCGAAAACAACTACTCCACGGGCAATATGCCCCGACTGGCGTTGCATTACATCAACATCTCCATGGATGTAATGCAACGCCAGTCGGGGCATATTGCCCGTGGAGTAGTTGTTTTCGGCATCTCCTTCCAATAATTAAGTAGGATTGTCTTCCTCAAAGACAATAGAGGTCGCTGTAATGGCATCTGCTTTCTGCAGATCGTTATCTGTCTGTCAATTAGACAATAATTGTCAGACAGGTAGTAGCAAAGACCCAAAGAGGGCACTGCAGTGTATTTCACTGTATCTCGCCACTACAAAGCAGTTACTATGTTTTGACACTGGGATATTGTCAGCAACTCTTTGAGCAAGATTGGTTACTGTGTTTTTACAGATTTATTTTTTAAATACTCTATAAAAACCCCTAGTAAAACAAAGTTTAATGAGCCTTACTCTAAATTGTAAAAACAAATGGTTTTAGATGAAATCGAAAACATTGTACACTAATTGTTTTAATTCAGTCCAAATTTGAAACCTCTAGTACTATTAGTTTTGATAGGCTAATCAATTTTATAAAGTTTAAATTGTCACAACTACCTACATGTCACAACTGCAATGGAGACGGAAGATATCACGCAACATAGTCAATTAATGTCACTGAAAGACTGTAGCTATCAAAATATTGACATAGAGAAAAATGCTTTATGGTGTGTGGCGGGCTACTTAATTAAAAAGTGCTTGGAGAAACACTCGTGTGAGGTTTGAATATATGCTAAACCCCACACTAAACTAGACCTAACTATGTTATATTGTTACTTTAAAGCTTATGAGAATAGCAGTCAAAATACATTTAGGAATATGATTTTTTTAATTATATAACCATCTTAGAAACAATGCTTGAGAGCAACTTTTCTAATTTACATTCATCAGGGCAATATTGTAAAAAAGTATGTTTCATTATTCTGCCCTATCTTGTCCTTATAGAACAAAAGGTCCTATCTGCAAATTATTCCATTTTGAGTTATTTGTTGATTTGGACTAACACGGCCCTGCTTAGTTAGAGACTCATCTGCAAAAATTGCTATTTTCAGTTAGGACCTTGCTTCAATTAAGTCCAATGTTTTGGATCTATCAGGCTTAAACAGAACGCCCCTATCTGTATTCAAAGCTGATATAATTAACTATTTCAGTTCTGTCCCTTATGAGATTACACTTGTTTTGCACACCTACCAACATCGATATTCTTTCTAATCGCCACACTTATCGTATGAATTTCCTAGCTTCACGTCGCAAGGGTCTGCATTGGCAACGCCGCCTCGCGGATTCCCAGTCCGCATGGGTGACGATGCAACCCATGATAAATAAAACAAGGTATGATATTAACGCGTCCTAATTTCGTATGCTTTCGCGCATGACGTCACTTGGTGGAAAGATTGGTAATTATTTACTATAGAGAACACCTCGCCAATTTCCTTGAAACTTTGTCTACCCCCCTATTTTCGGGTGTGCTGAACACGAATCTGACAATATTTTCTTGCGGTCGGGATTAGTTCTTGAGAAAAAAATTAAACAAAGTTAGCCCTTAGGTATGCAACCATTCATTTCGTTTTTACACATCATTTAGGGGACAATACACTCAATATACTTTTCAGTTATGGAAGTAAACGAACGCTTAGTTAATGTAGAATACGTATTTTCAGTAATTTCACCAAAAAGCATTGATTTAAGAAATAATTGCCCATTATCGACACTTATTATTATCCGATACGCCATTTGCATTTTCCTGCTAACAGTACTCACGTCGCGGTAGGGATTATAGCACTAGATAAAGGACAGCAGACTCGTCCGCCATTTTGGAACCCACTTTGTGAATTGAACGCTTGTCAACGGTTGTGTCCTAAGGTTTTTAGTAGAATTTTGTGTAATTTGTGTGAAAAATGACTGGCTGTTCGGCTCCAAATTGTACGAATCATTCGAGAAATGGGTATAGATTCTATAGGTAAGTACTTTTGCTATATAATCATTAACCTCAAAATGAAATGTCATCTGTTTTTCAGAAATTTGGATTGAGTTTAAAGTCCGTTTGTAAACATTATTTGCTACAAATTTTCTATACATTTTAGGTTCCCTGCAGATCCCGAAAGGCACAAAAAATGGTTAATAAATTGCAGAAGACAGGATTGGAATCCTGCACAGAATGATCGCTTGTGTTCAGTAAGTTTTTGTAATAATACAATGATTAGCAAAATAGAGTGGTTTATTTTCTTTTAAGGCTCATTTTGAAGAATCACAGATAGAACAACATCGTCCTGAAGTTACCGAGTAGCCAACACTAATGTTTAAAAAACTGATAATTAAAAACACTTATTATATTAGTATGTTATGAAATAAACTGTACTGTATAGTACAAGAACATGTACTTAATGTAAATAATATTTTTAGAGACCTAGAGATCAAAGAAAGTAGAATAATATGGATACCCCTAAACGTATAAAGCTGGATGAACCGGGTGCTATGGACACTACATCATTATCATTAACGGCTCTTAGTGACATTGCGTCAACTAGCTTAATGGGTGACAATTTGACGGAAGGTAGTGCTCTACAAGATGAGGATAATAAAGTAAGTTTATTGTTCCGTAGTTAGAGTTACATTCTGTAGATATAGTTTTACGGACAAAATAATGTTACATAAATAAAAGTAGACACACTACAATTGCACTTACATTACAATAAGAAAAAACTCATTCACAATCTGTTCTAGGACACAGCAAGTGAAGTTTCTGAACTGAAAAAGACAGTTGCGAAGTTAGAAGAACAAGTGAAATTGCTAAAGCAAGCATTAGGGACATTTTTAACACCAGAACAAATTAAACATCTTCAACTTGAAAGGAAGTATATAAAAAAATGGAGCCCTGAAGATGTAGTAAAAAGTCTAAAACTGAGGTTGGCCTTGGGTAAAAATGGATACAATTTCTTACGTGGGACTGGGACTGCTCTTTCATACAGTACAATTAACAGAAAAGTTTCATTGGTCAAAGTTGATTTTGGATTACTGCAGTCGATCATTGATTTATTGCCAAAGAAGGTGGAAATGATGACACATCTTGAGGACTGTTCAGTGATGGTTGATGAAATGGTAATTTCGGGTGACTTAGATTTTGATAAATCTAAAAAGGCTTTAATTGGTCAGGTTACCTTAGGTGATAAAAACAAAAGGGGCACTCATTTAACGGTTGTTGCTCTTCGTGGGTTGAACACTCCATGGAAAAAAATTCTTGCCTGTCACGTTACCGGTCCATCAACTAGTGGAAATGACATGAAACATCTCATCTCATAAGTCATTAATGCTGCCTGCCACTTCTGTTGGTTTAAATGTTGTAAGTACTTGTTCTGATATGGGCAGTAACAACGAAGCTTTGTGGGCTTCACTTGGAGTATGCGTTAATACGGATCAACGAGACACCAAATTTCAACTAGAGAACTCGAATAATGAAATCAATATTCTTGCTGATGGTCCTCATTTACTTTGTAATGAAGTACATTATATTTCCCCGTTATAATAATATTTTACCTGTATATAAGTCACCCACACAACGCCGTAAATAAAAGAACTACACCCGACACAAAAAGTATTATTTCGACGTCTGAAGTAGAAGCCAAAGGCGCACGCATCTTTTGTTGTCCACGCGAACATAGGAAATTTCACGCGCTAAGAGTTTAGTTCAGGGCTGCCAAAACTAGTACAATTGTACTAGATTTAGTACATTTACAAATTTTTCAGTACGTTAGTACTACAGCCACATATTTAGTACAAAAAAGCAGGAAGTTGTTTATCTCTTTCTTGCGCCTGCGCGTCTGTTTTGTTGTGGAATGTGGATGGTGATGACAGTTGAAAAGTTCTAGTTTTAATAAAAAAAAACTAGTAGTTTGAAAGTTAAACACAGATTATAGGTAGATAGTTAAGTTAAATTAAAATTAAAACTAAAATCTTCAAGTTTGGACCACAGATTCTAGATACCTACTCGTTTGGAATTTTCGCATAATGTCACAGAAAAGGCAAAGCACGTTGGAAAAGTAAGTATAGTTTATAAAACAACATATAACAGGTTTGTAATATTTTATGGTTTTGTTTTTGAAGGTTTGTTTTAAAAACTACAATCACTGATGCACAGAGCACAAGTCCTTGTCTGTGCACTGATGATAATCCAGAAATCTTTATTGAGGTCGATGAAGACATAAATTCCTCAGAAATACAAATGTTTTTAAACGAGGCTCCAATAAACTTTGAAAGACCATCTCCTACCACTAGCCCGGACAGGTATGATTTTTGCAATGAAGAAAATGCTGAACCTCATCATTTCGATGACTCTGAAAATGTAGCAATAGAGAGTGATGACGATGATTCGAATTACGAAGACGAAGGTGAAGACTTGAATGGGAACAAACCAGAACCAGCACGGAAGAAGAGAAAACTGTACAAACAAAAGTTCCGCCAATCCTGGCAGGAGAAATTCAGCTGGTTGGAGGTAAAGACTGAAAAAAATTTTTGTAAAATTTGCTACAAATATATCATTGGTGGAGTGGCTCATTTGAACAGACATGAAAAATCAAATTACCATACATTAAAATTGAAGGCTGCCAAGTCAACTCCACTTGTGACAAATTATATAAAAAAAGGTAAAAATACTAACTTGCTATCTAATGAAATAAAACGAGCGGAGCTGAAATTAGTTATGTTCCTAGCAGAACATAATCTTCCTTTTGCTATAATGAATCACCTTCCAAAATTGATGGCATCAGTGGGATATGACTCCAACATTTTAAAAAATATTAAATGTGCTCGTACGAAAGCTGTTGCTTTGATAAATGCTTTTAATGCTGAGTTTAGTGGAAACCTTGCCATGCTTAAATATCAAAAATTTTCTATACTGGTTGATGAAACTACAGATGTCTCTACGAAAAAGTGTTTGGCTATGGTCTTGCGATTTACAAATATAAAGGAAAGAAAAGTACAGGATCATTTTCTGGATATGATTGAGATGGAACAATGTAATGCTGAAGCCATTACCGACGGAATAATTAAAACATTAAATAAATATAATCTACCACTTTCCAATTTAATTGGCTTTGCAGCTGATAATGCATCTGTGATGTCTGGAAATCTAACTGGGGTACAAGCCAGGTTAAGGCAGACAGTTAATGAAAATATATTTGTCATTGGATGTGTATGCCATTCGGCAGCCCTTTGCGCATCGGCAGCTGCTCTAAAATTACCAAAGCAAGTTGAAGACTTCACCCGAGATTTATATTCATACTTTTGTCATAGTTCAAAACGCTTGAAGGAACTGAAGGAATTCCAGGAATTTATAAATTTAAAACCAAAGAAACTTTTACGTCCCAGTCAAACTCGCTGGCTGTCACTAGAACAAGTTGTAAATAGAATATTATTGTTATGGCCCTCATTAATACCATTTTTTACATTAGCTGCAGTCGAAGATAATTTGCAATCGGCTGCAACTCTACTCAATGCACTTAATAATCCAATTTACAAATTGTATTTATTATTTTTGGCATATGTGTTGCCATTAGTAAACCAGATTAACTTGGAATTTCAATCAGAGGCTCCAAAATTATTTTTATTGAACTTTAGAATTACTTCACTGTTTAAAAACATCACGAAAAATTATATGAACAAGTTATACATCGACAAATGTAATACCCTAAAGGAAATTGCTCCCACAAAAGTTCAGGAATTTTTAGCTTTAGATAAAATTTACTTTGGAGCAAAATTTGATATGTACATTGGAAGTGTTGATATAAGTGAAGTTGAACTACAAGCCGTTCGTAAGAAGTGTCTAGAATTTTATATTGAATTAGCCTGTCAAATAAAAAATCGATTTCAAAATTTTACTGAAAATTATAAAAATTTTGATGTTTTAAATCCTAGGTTAGTACTTAGTGGTGTTCAGAGTATTGTTCCATTAATACAACAATTTAATTTCATTACTAGTGAAGAAAATGTAGAGCAAATTAGTAGTGAATTTCGACAGTTGGCGGATTTGCCTAAAGAAATATATAATAACATTGATCAATCTGATTTTGAAACATTTTGGTTTACTGTTATAACAATGGAAAATTCACTAAATGAAATAATGTTTCCCACTTTATCAAAATTTATGTGTGACATACTTTGCTTTCCCCATTCAAGTGCCGCAGTGGAAAGGATTTTTTCACAATTAACTTTAATTAAGTCTAAAACTCGAAATTCTCTTTCTGTCCAAACTTGCAATTCCCTGTTACATTGTAAATCCCTCTTACAAGATACAAATACAAATTGCATAACATGGAATCCTTCTGCAAAGCTATTAAAAACGAAAGTAGTTTATAATACAAACGAATAAAATGAATAGATGAGTGAGTAGGTAGGTGAATTGCATAAAATAAATGAATTGTTTTTTAGTTTACTAAGAATTTCAGTATTTGATTTCAGTGACTAATAAAGTTTGGTCGAAATTAAAAGTAAGTAGGTAGTTGTTTTTTTATGTAGGTATTCGGGTAAGGTATGTAGTTGTAATTATAGTCTATTTTTAATGAGTTAGAACTACTGTCGAATTAGGTAGGTACTGTATAACCTGAATTTTGTGAAATATTTAACTCGGACTGGTTATCGTTTGTTAAAAATAACCGATATGATACACATTAGTTATTACCATAGAAATTATAATAATGTTATTATTTACAGATGCTTTAAACGTTATTTATATAGATTTTAAAATACCTGAGATAATTATATATTTTGTAAATAAAATAAAACTTCGTATTTCTCATGAGTTTTGCTTTAATACATTTTTTATTGGTGGTAGGGTAAGTGATATATTATCAAATTACCTTAAACATGTTAATTATTATCCTTTATTTTGTTAAACAAGTACAAATTTAAAATTCCCGCCAGTTTTTTAGTACTTTTCTCTAAATATTGGTATAAAAATGGTACATTTTACTACCATTTAGTACACTTTGCTTTTGTTCCTCAGTTGGTACACTTTGTTGAAATCTAGTACCTTTTATTTACTTTTTTAGTACATTTCCCAATTTGCATTCTGGCAGCCCTGGTTTAGTTGCTGAGCCGCCGTCCGAGAATCCAGCCGCACTAAGACATCACCACGAGTTCCTGTATATAGATTTGTACAACAATTAAGTAAGAAATATTTTACAAGTCAGTAAAATCAACATAGTGAAATTTTCCTAAGTATCAAAACAAATTGGGACTTGTGTATTTTTCGCCGTCTGTCTACCTGATCAAATATTTTCAGAGTCCGTAAATTGGAAATAGTGATATTCTTATAAGGTTAAAAATAAATTGTGACTTAGACGATTTGTCAATTAAACCGAATATTCTGCAGAGTCCACAAGAACGTGGGGACTTGTGATTATTTCCAATTTAGTAGTGTATAAGTATAAAATATATAAAGTCCGAGATTTCACTTATGCGCATGTCCGCGGTATTTGTAGAGTCATATCCAGCTAACAGCGATTCAGACATTCAGTCTGTGACCACGCTGCATCGAAGTAAGACCTGTTCGCCTGCACCGCTGCTACCAGAAAGTGAGTAAACAATTACAAGTCAGTAAATTCGACAAAGTGAAATTTTTCTAAGTATAAAAATCATTTTATACTTTAACAAATTTTGTCGACGAACCCGAATATTTCTTCAGAGTCCACAAGACCGTGGGGACTTGTGATTATTTCAGATTTAGTAGTGTACAAGCATAAAATAGCCAAAGTCCGAAATTACACTTCTGCGCATGTCCGAGGTATTCATAGAACCATATCCAGCTAGCAGCAACTCAGACATTCAGTCTACCGCCGTCCAGCACACGAAGCAGTCCTGTCTACCACCGCTACCAGCACCAGCTAGAAGTAAGTACCGCGCAGGTCTGGACACTTGGTAAAATTCATCACCTGCTGTCTAGGTATAGAAAATTATTTTAAGTCGATTAGAATAAGGTAGTTAAAAGTTTTCTAAGTGGAATAATTTGGTAAATGTTCAAAGTCGATAATTTCACTTCTGCGCCTGACCGAGTTCTCTCTGGTACCTTACCTAGTTGAGAACGACTCCGTTATTCAGTCTGCAGCCGTCCAGCCTACGAGGAAGTCCTGTCTGCTACCGCTCCTACTACCAGAGAAGAAGTGAGTAAATCTGTCAGAGTCCACAAGGTTTACACTTAGTAGAATTTCACTACCTGCTGTCTACTACTTCAAAATATCTACTAAGTCCCTGACCACCGTTCTGCGCATGTCTAAGCCCTGTTAGACATCAACAGGGAATAACAGCCGATACAGAGAGTAGTACCTGTCGTCCGCCCGAACCGAGCAGACGTGCCGGCACCTGAGTGGAAGTGAGCTAAATCACCGAATAGGGCACTAGTACTTGGCTATTGTTATTTGTGTACTAATTCTCTGCTCTCTTCTAGGGATCGTCGGTATACGATCGGTTCTTTGGGTTAAGCTGCTCTTTCAGACGTGCTCAATTGAATCGTGTCGTATCGGAAGCCCACTGTATTTATTTGTGTGCTAATTCTCTGCTCTCTTCTAGGTATTCCCGGGATACAATCGATTCACTAGGTTAAGCTGCTCTTTCAGACATGCCGAACTGAATCGTGTCGTATCCGAAGCCCACTGTATTTATTTGTGTACTAATTCTCTGCTCTCTTCTAGGTATTCCCGGGATACAAGCGATTCACTAGGCTAAGCTGCTCTTTCAGACATGCCGAACTGAATCGTGTCGTATCCGAAGCCCACTGTATTTATTTGTGTACTAATTTTCTGCTCTCTTCTAGGTATTCCCGGGATACAAGCGATTCACTAGGCTAAGCTGCTCTTTCAGACATGCCGAACTGAATCGTGTCGTATCCGAAGCCCACTGTATTTACTTGTGTACTAATTCTCTGCTCTCTTCTAGGTATTCCCGGGATACAATCGATTCACTAGGTTAAGCTGCTCTTTCAGACATACCGAACTGAATCGTGTCGTATCCGAAGCCCACTGTATTTATTTGTGTACTAATTCTCTGCTCTCTTCTAGGTATTCCCGGGATACAAGCGATTCACTAGGCTAAGCTGCTCTTTCAGACATGCCGAACTGAATCGTGTCGTATCCGAAGCCCACTGTATTTATTTGTGTACTAATTTTCTGCTCTCTTCTAGGTATTCCCGGGATACAAGCGATTCACTAGGCTAAGCTGCTCTTTCAGACATGCCGAACTGAATCGTGTCGTATCCGAAGCCCACTGTATTTACTTGTGTACTAATTCTCTGCTCTCTTCTAGGTATTCCCGAGATACAATCGATTCACTAGGTTAAGCTGCTCTTTCAGACATACCGAACTGAATCGTGTCGTATCCGAAGCCCACTGTATTTATTTGTGTACTAATTCTCTGCTCTCTTTCAGGGATCGTCGGTATACGATCGGTTCATTTGGGCTAAGCTGCTCTTTCAGACGTGCTCACTTGAATCGTGTCGTATCGGAAGCCTTACTATACCAGTCGGCTAAAATAATAGGCAGTGACTCATGGTCTAATTCGATACAGAATAGGGACGAAGTGTAAATACTTAATACATAGCGGCACAAACAAACGTTCTATGAGCGATTAAAAGCGCGTGATAAAAATTTAAGTGTAGCGGATGCGGCGGAACTGTGTAGTGAATTAACAAAAGTCTCCGTTCGTAGTGTATTTCGCGCAATAAAATATGGAGACACAGACTCCATTGCTCTGGCAGAAGACAGCGATTTGCCCAAACTCTCGTATAAATTGCTTATAAGGACAATGCATGAAATGAATTTCAAATATTGCAAACGGAATCGGAAGAGTATGTATGCTTATGGAGAAAAATGAGATTGTGACATGGAGACGAGAATATTTGGAGAAAATAAGAGAATTTCGCGCTTTAAATAGAAAAATATATTATATGGATGAGACATGGTTAAATGAAGGATGTGTAGACATGTGTTGTGTTGTGTAGTGTAGTGTAGTGAAATGAAGTGAAGTGAAGTGTTAAATAGTAAACTTGCTCCGGAATGTGATTAATCGCGTTTTCGGTGGCGGCTGTGGGTTGGTGATGGGCCATCAACACTTAAAAGCGTTCTTTTAATATCTGTGGCAATATTCATCAATTTCGTTCGATGTACAAGTAATCTGTAAGATGAGTTTGAAAAACAATTCACAATTTCTATAACACCGTTCATGTTCTGATATTTTTTATATTTATTTGACATTATTAGCACCTTTCCAACGATTTTTGCGTACGCCTATGGAATTACAGTCCCCACTACAATTTATTACGTCACGCGGTAATACGTCACTGCCTATTATTTTATCCCACGGGTGTACTGTATGTATGTTTTAATCATAATTTCATTCCAGATTTCTTGCCATTGTTAATCATAACTTCATTCCAGATTTCTTGCGATTATTAATCATAACTTCTTTCCAGCTTTCTTGCCATTGTTAACCATAGAGTATTATTCGTATTTGTAGACAATAGCCAAGTATAACCTGTGCTTTTAAATAGCTGTAGCTTGTTGTAACATTGCTTGTTAATTATTTGATGCTTGCTTAGTAATAATTGCTTCCTCACCTGGTATCCACGCACGACCACCGCCCGTAACCGCACTAGTATTCATCACCCGCTGTAAATAATATCACGTAGCTTGTTGCCATCCCGTTAGTAGCTTGATCCCTGCTTAAGCTTGTTTATACCTGCCCAAGACATCCATGTGTGCTTTAGAGAAGGATAGTATTTAGATTTATATATTTTAGGTCTCAGACAATATATGTATAAAAGGTTTACTGGTGTATTATTATTATTTGTTGTGTGAAGTCTAATTTTCCCTATCGACCGACCTGGCGTACCGTATCTTCACTGAAGCTACCTGAGTAGTGGTGTTCCTACACTGTAACCAGGAACTGGCGCCTGAGGCAAAATAAAAGAGAAACCGAACCTCGGGCACTAACGTGACACTTCCTACCTGTGCAAATCGGGAAGTATCCGTCACAACTTAAAAACTGGAAATTGGCTATTCAGAATTCTCAAATATATATCCCAACGGAGATGGTCAAAGAACACAATTTACCAACAAATATAATTACGGGACACTATAGTACAGATCTCTGGAACAAGGAAATGGAAAATGAAAAGCGTCTACGATCATTACACCACCTAACTGAAGAAATTGTAACCCCAGGACATTTTTCTAAAATGAACGTTGGATATGCCATGAGATAAATATCAATAAAAACTGCAGCTGCTTTGGAGACAGCTGTTATACAGAAAATTTTACCAGCAGAGGCCTTAAATACACCATGGTTTCTAAGATTCCTTCGTCAGTGGTTTGAGCTTATTAACTCAAGAAGACGGGTAACTTCAGTCACCTCCAAAAACTTTGAAAAAAAACAAGAATTTATTAATAACTTTATAACAGTTGTTACAGCAAACTGTAATTGAGAAAGGCTGGAAACCTTTAAATACTGGATCAATTTTAACCTCTATTTTATTTATTAACATTGCAAAAGCAAGCTTCGAAAGAGGTTATAAATTTATACTGGGTTCACGTTTAAGTCAAGATGCATTGGAGAATATATTTTCACAAATTAGAAAAAAAGCAGGCATGAAACGGAGCGCATTAGCTGCACTTAGATTAATAAAACTCATCTGTCTATCCCAATATATGTCCGATACAAAGAACACAAATTATTGTACCGACAGTGATCTCCACCTTTTGGATTATTTAGAAATAGGTGATTATTTACAGTATTAGCAAATTACAATCGTACAGTTATCAAATTAACTTAATAACATTTTCATTTAATTATAACATTTTGACAACTTTTTTTCTTAAGATTTCTTTTTAAGATATTTAAATCTATTGATATATCTTTTACTTATTAACAATGAATTTATAGATAAAGAAAACAAGAACAAAGAAGTTCCTAATTTAATGCCTCCTCAAATACAATTTTCATCTGCTGAAAAAGTTAACATTCATTATATAGCTGGCAGTTGTGTGCACTTTGTTTTGCAACACAAAAATGTGTGTGACAATTGTAAAAAATTAATAAGCGATGAAGAGGGATGCAATGACTGAGATATTATGACATTAACCGAATGCTTGAACTTAGGAGGACTGAAGAACATTTCTACAATCGTATATGCTATACAAGATAATCTATCTGCAATACTGGAATCGTCTTTGTCGTTTAACACAGTTTTTAAAAATCTGAAAAAAAATATTGTGAGGTATTTCCTAACTGCTGTAATATTTTGAATTTCTTGGTTGAGCATTATGCAACTGTAAGGGGAATGGGAATCAAGAGTTTAGAAATTTGCTCTAAAAAAAAAACAACTGTTACTTATGGTTCTAAATCTGTGCACAAAAAAACCTACAATGAACTTTTTTTTCAAACGTCATTAAAATACCAAATACCAAATGTCAATATTCTGCAGCTTGCACAGGAGCTAAAGTATCACTTTGCTACCTAGGCAGTAAAAGTGATGCAGGGCATGAATATACATAACAAATGAATTCATCCTGTTGTATTCCTCTACGTAAATAAATAAATTATAAACATGTTTGTCTATTTTTTTTTGTGTACCTAATCCCATAAATCTAAATCTGTCTTGTAAGGATAACCGAAAGTAAACTAGAATAAACAGTTCTCACAAATTAAATATTGCCAAAGTCTTAATATACCTACAATATTTTATGGTTCTCCAGATATTTGGTAATAAAGATTATGACCTGTATCATTAATTTATTCCCGATGTCGAATATGTGTGGTTACAGAGTTTAAAATCGGCGGTTATTTTCATTGACCTTGAAGAGGTAGTGGGCTCGAAAATGGCGGACGAGTCAGCTACCCTTTTCTAGTACTGTACTTTCGCGCATGACGTAACTTGGTGGAAAGATTGGTAATTATTTACTATAGAGAACACATCGCCAATTTTCTTGAAATTTTGTCTACCCCCCTATTTTCGGGTGTGCTGAACACGAATCTCACAATATTTTCTTGCGGTCGAGCTTAGTTTTTGAGAAAAAAATTAAACAAAGTTATCACTTAGGTATGCAACCATTCATTTCGTTTTTACACATCATTTAGGGCACAATACATTCAATATACTTTTCAGTTATAGAAGTAAACGAATTCTTAATTAATGCAGAATACGTATTTTCAGTAATTTCACCAAAAAGCATTTATTTAAGAAATAATTGCCCATTATCGACACTTACTATTATCCGATCCGCCATTTGCATTTTCCTGCTGGCAGTACTCACGTCACGGCATTGTTGCCAATTCGTCATGAATGTCGGGTAGTCGACTGCCCAAAGTGCATGTAAGCTGCCTGAATAAGTAAAAGATATTAAATAGAATGAAAGCTAAACAAATGTAAAATCATAACAGAATTTCAGCGAAGATGAAAAAGTATAGGAAACATATTTTTGTAAGGGAATGATAAAACATCAAGTAACTTTGGCGTACCTATTCTATATTTGACAAAATACAAATTAAGTAGGTAGTCCTTTTCCTAAAATATTGAATTAATAACCTTAACATACTTAATAAATGAGGCGCGAAAATGAGACAGTTGCTAACAGTTCTTCATAGTGTAAGGTCTAGGTAAGGAACATATATATAAAATAAAATATATATGTATATATAAGGTCGGTAAGTGGTAAAGTGCACGTTGGTTTCAGTAGTGGTTTCTTACGTTTTCCTTTTTTCTTTTTTTTCTACTAAGCACGTAATCATATTTTACTATAAAGCTTTTATTTCTTGAATCAAGCATGGCTTGTACTTCCTGCAAAATATCTTTCTTTCACTTCCATGAAATTATTTTAATTGAACGACTAATTTCATTTCTACAGGAGCACGGTGTCTTGCCTGAAAATGTGGATTGCCCAAATTGCAACAAACCTTGCAAATTTTATCCAAAAAGTGCCTTTAAATTTAAATGTAATAGCAGTCAAGTTGTTGCCAGTAATAAATGTAAAAAAAAGAAAATTTCCTGCGGGTTTTCAGTGAGTGCACAAAAAAGTACATTTTTTGAGTAAATATCCAAAGTTGCCTTTGGATACAATTTGCAAATTTGTTTCTTTATGGCTCACATTTCCTCCTATCAGACAAACTTTGCTTGAAAATGAATTCGATCTGTCTTCTAAGATTGCTGTAGTTTTTGTAGAGAAGTCTGCATAGTTTGCATGGTAGATGCTTCCAAACCCATAGGAGGTGTCATCGATACCTAGACACCTGGAAGTATACTTCAAGAGTGAACATCCGTCCCCACCATACTATACCGATTCGGCCACCTGAAGAAGCAACCCGAAGTAGGGTACCTAATACCTATGGAGAAGGCACCCGGAGTACTAACGCCGGCCGTCCAGACTCTGTAAACACGCCCAGAGAGGCGCACACACGCCCTCCTGCGCGGCAGACAAGACAACCGTCTACCCCGTCCCATGGACCCGTCTGCTGGAGGTGTGGACAGTCCGGACATTTCCGAACTGAATGCCGAGCACCTCCGAGGCTATTTTGTTCACGGTGTGGACGAAATGGAATTATGAGCCGAGACTGTAATTGTCGCAATCCGGAAAACTAAACCGGAGGCGTACTGCTGCGAGGCCAGCACACTCCCGGACTATTGCAGCCCCGCATAATTTAGCCGTTCTCGAAAGAGACAACCGACCACACGTCACCGTCAAAATAAGAGACAGGATGTTCTCTGCACTCGTGGATACCGGCGCCGTCCGATCCTATGTTGACGACAAAGTCGCTGAATACTGTAGAGAACTAGAAATCCCATTCCAAGAAGTTTTAACGGCCGCTGCGAGACTGGCAAATGGATTAATAGTAAACATACAGGGTGGTTACTGTTTGGAATTTTCTATAAGTAAATTGCATATTTGCCAGATTTGACGTCCGATATTGTGTTAGGCATGGACATCCTTGGTAAGAAGCAGTTTACCATGGACATGTTGACCAACACACTGTATCTAAATGACCAAGTAGTCTTTAGACAACAGCCGACACCATCATGAAGTCCTATTGGAGGACTAGAGATACAGTTGACCGACACCACGGCAACTGATTTAAAAGCTAGCCTCCAAAAGATAGAGTTAAAGGGAGAAACAGAATTTGTGTTGCCACCCGACTTGCCCGAACCTTCTGCCAGTAAAGATATCGAAGAACTAAGTGCCGTAGATCTTCTTGGTATCAACGCAAGAAGGTAGATGTTGAAAATAACCCTGAAGCATTTCCAGATTACTGTGTACGTAATGACTAGTTGTATCGGTACTTTTCGAATTCTAAAGGCATGTCCAGACAGAGCAATTCACGGAAACTCTGTGTGCCGAAACCGATGCGTGAAACCGTTCTAGCCAAAAACCAGTGACCTTGCTATAGGACACTTAGGGGTAGCTATGACAACAGTTTCGTGAAATAGCAAAATTTGTAGAAAATTGTATGCCGTGTCACCTGGAACTATCCTTGGCTCCGACTCCCACAACTCCCAAGAACTTCCGATATCGAAAACCGAAACCCTCCGTTAACCATCAACAGCGGAAAACTATCAGTATTAGTTTGATAGCCCCCCTACCCAGTTCTGTTAATGGAAACCGTTTTCTGGCAGTTTTCCAAGACTGTAAAGGGTTCAGTTAAGTCCGTTGCATAATGCAAAAGCACAAAGTATCGTTAAAACTCTTCAGAAAGAAGTTATCTATCGTTTCGGCTGCCCCCGTATGATTTTCAGTAATCGTGGCACCCAGTACGATAGTCGTCAGTTCCGTCAACTTCTAAAGGACTTTGACATACAGCTTAGTTGCATCACACCGTATACCGACCGATTTAATAAAAAAGGCAAACCGTACTCTAAAAAAGAGTTTAGCAAAGTATTGTAGACCACATTTAAACAACTGGGTTCAGCATCTGGTTGTATTCCAGAATAAGATTACTAGGCATGCAATCAGTAAAACCGCAGTTGAGTCTTAAACCCGAAAATAAACAGTAAAAGAGAAAGGATACAGCAAGACCGTATAAATATGTGGCCTCCGAAGAACTTTCCGATTTCAAGTGGCACCCAAACGTAAACGTTTACCAGGTGAACCGCCGCAGGGAGCAGAGGTTCCAACCCTGAGGACATCTGCCCTCGACGCCGCCTTCGCTAGCCTGGAGCGACAAGTCCGGCAACATGAAGTTAAGCGCCGGGCAAGACTTCTATGTCTGCCGAGTCCCCAAGCTGCGACGCCAACAGCCCCCGCCACAGCCCCAGCAGACGCTCCGGTAGAAGCCCGGAGTCCGGTAACAGCTGAAGACGCCACCTTGGGCGATTGGCTGTATAAGCCCAGAGATTTTAAAATGTAGGATGACCAAACATGGGAGCGGGTGCGAAGCTGTGCCAACTGTGGGAGGCAACATGGCAGAGTTCGGAGGTACATCGTTACCTCCGACGGTGTCAAATTCCGGGTCAATGTGTCACCCGAGTAACTTAAAGTCCGGTTACCCGTAAAATTGTACCCACTATCTAGAATAAATAAATTAGATTTTCTTTTTAATTTGCCGTTTCTTTCTGCAGGAGCAGGCGACCTCCAGTGCCGTTCCCGACTTCCTAGAGGAAACAACACCCAACCACGACCGCTACCCCTGACTCCAGAGAGCCCGATAGATTGGACTATGTACCGAAAACCGGAGCCGGTACCCATCTACCTGTCCGTGGACAAGTACGATTTGTGTTGGCGGTGCGGCTATCCGGGCACGACCGGAGTACTTGCAACCGGAAGCCTTACCTTTTTTGTTCGCAGTGCGGCCTGTACCGATGACGAGGCACTGCGGTTGCCAGCAAGCACGCCGACCAGTCAAAGCCCCCGTCCGGACCCGGCACCGAGGGACGCAATGTTGCTTGTACCTGCGGGATGTGAAAGCCAAGCAGTCCAAGGCCAGCCAAACAGAAGGCCCAGGAGTCTGACCCCGCAGGCTAGTGTCCACGGAGTGGTAAAATAAAAACTAGCCGCACCAAAAGTGATGAGAGTGAGAATTTTCTATTTTATTTTACTTGTTCTTGTTAAAGGTTGTACACACCCCTAATAAAGTTTAGGTTTTTTTCACATGGGGTAATTATGCACTTATGCACGATTTGAAAAAGGCAAAAATTTACGCATGTGGTACGATTCGTAAGGACCGAAAAGAACTACCGAGTAACTTTAGACCTGATAAAGATATGTCCATAGGAGAATTCGACTGGAAAACAAATTTTGAAAATATTACAGCTCTAAAGTAGAAAGACAAAAAGGGTATATATTTTATTAGCAATTTTCATAATCCCGAAGATGTGACGTCAGTGAATCGAAGACAGAAAGATGGCACGCTGCAAGAAGTTGTTTGCCCACAATTAGTAAAGGATTACAACTCCCACATGAAATACGTAGACAAAGCAGATATGCTAAAATCATGCTATGAAATCAATAGAAAGAGAAAAAAGTGATATATGCGTATTATCTGGCATTTTGTAGATGTTACTATTGTGAATTCATTTATAATATTTTGCCAAAGAACCGAAGGAAATACCCTGTCACTCAAACATTTTAGACTAGCTGTCGCACGTGGGCTAATTGGGCTTGAAGATTACAAGAAAACGAGGTAGAAAAAGTGTAGAACCCACTGCAAGTAAATTCAAAAGATATGTACCCCTTGAAACACGTCTAACTGCTGCTTCACATATGCCGATTCATGGTACATCTCGCCATTGTGGACTTTGCGGTACAAAACAAGACCCTCATCGAAGTATTTGGCAATATTCGACTTGTAATGTAGGACTTTGTCTTAGTAGTAAAAAAAATTGTTTTGCCTTATACCACAAGAACTGACCCAGTGGTCTTACCACAAAACCACCATCATTTTGAAAAAAAGTTTCCGTTATATTTTTTCTTTTTTATTGGTCATTTTTAAGCGAGTTTTCAATAAAAAACTTATAAAACAATGCTTTTCTATTAATTTGGGACTCAAAGGGTTATGACAAAGTTTGGAATACCTAGCTCTCCGTACAATCATGTTATGACAATGAATTTGTTTATTAGGGTTTAATACACTTTCCGGCAATAAATATTTACTGCACTTGTTTAATTTACTAAGGGAAATATATCTGAGACATGTTTGATTTATTAATATACCGTATTTGCCAATTGTATCCAAATTAACTTAAATTAAATTAAGTTGTGGTGAATTTAATATTGTTTAATTATTAAATATATTATTTCCATTATACCCTGTATATAGTTTTGTTAATGATAAGTATTTAAATATGTTATTTTGTTAGAAACCGATATTTAAATGCAGGTTGATGCAGTAAGGCATAAAAGTCAAAATACTTTACTAAATCTGATTAAAATATGTTCTAATTACACAATAGATTCATATTTGTCATTTGCCGACAGTTTAAATTCATTTCAAGTAATTATTCCGCTAATTTTGTAAAAATTAAGACCATGTTTGGTCATGAAGCGAAATCCGCCGTTCTGATTGGTCAAGCCAGCGGCCGAGCACTATAAAAGAGGTGCCGATTTTCGTTCAAGGGACGGTATTTCACCGGTCCCCGAAGAGACAACAACTCCACCAAACGAAATATAGTTACCACCGATTATCAATTAGAGTAAGTTCTAATAGGTAGGCTTCCTGTCCTTTCCGAACCTATTAGGTAAAAGCTAATGAATAACCTGCAGCGCCTGTTCGACCCTCAGGAAAGATTTCTACAGCTATAGGTATGTACCCCGAACCCTCTATAAAAGCTAATGAATAAACCTGCAGCGCGTGTTCGACCCTCAGGAAAGACTGCTATAGCTATATCTATCCCGACCCTTCTACATAAGCTGATGCATAAACCTGGAGCGCGTGTTCGACCCTCAGGAAAGATTTCTACAGCTATATGTACACCAAACCCTCTATAAAAGCTAATGAATAAACCTGCAGCGCGTGTTCGACCCTCAGGAAAGACTTCTATAGCTATATCTATCCCGACCCTTTTACATAAGCTGATGCATAAACCTGCAGCGCGTGTTCGACCCTCAGGAAAGACTTATATAGCTATATCTATCCCGAACCTTTTACATATGCTGATGAATAAACCTGCAGCGTGTGTTCGACCCTCAGGAAAGATTTCTACATCTATATGTACCCCGAACCCTCGGTAAAAGCTAATGAATAAACCTGCAGCGCGTGTTCGACCCTCAGGAAAGACTTCTATAGCTATATCTATCTCGAACTCTATATAAAAGCTGATGAGTAAATCTGCAGCGTGTGTTCGACCCTCAGGCAAGACTTCTACAGCTATATCCGTCCCAAATCCTGTATATAAGAGTTGATAAATAACCTGTTGCGTTTGTTCGACCCTCAGGAAGACTTCTACAACCCGTTCCTTTGTTCCGAATCCCTACAAAGCTGTTTGATTTATTTTCAAATAACTTGTTTAATATTTGCACGGCTTCTTCTCTTAAACTGTGATTGAAACTTTACTGCCGCTTTAATGCTTGAATAAAATGCACTACTGCTAATAACCTGGGTTTAACAGACTGCCTATATTATATATAATATTGTTGCTTATTACCATTTGTTGCTTTTCTACTTTTGCTAATTGATTATTTTGCTGTCTGCCTATTATGTTGCTGCTTGCCTATATAATTTTATCTTAATAAACTTTGTAGTAACTTCCGTTAAACCGACTTTTATATGACCCTCTGGCATGTGTACTTGTACACCTTCTTCACTGTAGCTACCCAGCCTTTACTCATAAGCGAGTAGAGTCCGCGTGGACCATTCACCACGTAAAACCCGTGGATGCGTGGCGCTCGAGGCAAAAAAAATAGACCGACCGATTATTTGAGAGTAATAACCGATATTAAAATAAGGGAGAGTAATAATTTGACGTCTCAAAAGAGTGAAGGGAAAAAGAGCGTCACAATTTCAATAATGAAAATGTACACCAACTTTAAAGAAAAATATAAAGATTCAAAATAAGTTATGAGGTGTATCGTCTACAAGTTAATAAGCTGAATGTATCTTTGGCAAAGCTTGCATGTGAAGAGTGTTTTTCATGTGAAAGATATAAACTTCATAGAACAAAAAAAAACACATGATGATAGAAGTATTTGTGAAGCATGGCGATCATATGAAGTACATAATAAAAAATACAATGCAGCTAGAGAAGAGTACCAAGCAGATGGTGTTGTCGCTGAAGCAGCAAAAGAACAACTTTTTGTATCGGCTGACCTTCAGAAGGTATTTGTTTACAATAATATTTCTCTTTACGTAGATACATTTTCAAAAACTTATTTTAAAATAAAAAAAGTTTTTTATTTTAGGTTATTATGCTTCCTCGATCAGATATGTTTAAAGAAGTACTTTTTATACCAAGAATTATAGCTTTCAACGAGAGTTTTGGACCCATAGGTTAAAATTTGACTAAAACAACCGACAGCAGTTATTTGGCATGAAGGTGTGGCAGGGAGTAAGAAACAAGACATCATTCCTACTTTTTATGCATTTCTTTCAAAAAACAAAGAAAAAATTACAATCTGGCTAGACAATTCTGGCTAGAACTGGAATTGGGCCCGTTTCTCTTTTTTTGTTTATATAGTTCATAATCCTGATTAGATTGAACAATTTCGATTGAAAATAAAGTATACTAGGCAATGTGAGATAAACCGTCAGTTTTGGAATTTGTTTAAAGATCAGCAGACACTATTTATTTTTAACCCTTTCAGTCATAACGTCCAATCTGTTGAGCATCCATTTTCTATAACATCTACAGGTGAAAATAAGATTTCTGCACTCAATATCACAAGTTCATCCAAGAAGACATGCATAAATATTGCGTTTAGCACAAGTAGAGCCATCTGTTGCCGAGAGGCAGAAGCCGGACACAGATTGAAGTGACACGTTTTACTGTCAGTAGTAGCGCGAAGTAGCTGCTGTAAAATATTGATTATTATTGAACAGAATCGAATTCTAAACGGTGTTTTTGATACCATTGGTAAGTAAATAACATATTTTCAACATACTATTGTTATTTTCTCGAAATATTTGCTTGGGGCATGCACACAATTGTTTGAAATCTGATGTCCAATACATTGGACAAATTGTTTTCCCGTCATAAAAATTTCATACAGATATTTTTTGTTCTAGATTTTGAAAGATGGAAAATTCTTCTTGTAGTAGTGGAAAAAGAAAATATCAACGGCCTCTTACTGACGAGAAGCTCCTAGAATATCTCCTGAATGATGACGATTCAATAATTTTGGGTTTGTCAGACGACGAAGAGAAAATTGAGGATCTTACTGAATTTTTAGATGAAACAGAACAAAACGATTTAGACAACATAATCGACCCAGTGACATCAGATTACTTGGATATAGAAAATCAGGACCTAAATAATGAAGAAATAGAAGTTATAAATAATGAAGAAAGAGAAGAGGAAAGAACTGTGAAGGACAGGTTGAAGGATTTTTTTACTCACTTTGGCATCACGGAAAAAAATAATGTTTCATGGAAAGATGGTGCTAGTTATGAAACTCGGCCAATAAATTGGTTTATTCCTCAGGATACCCATGTGGAGGAACATACTCCGCCTATACAATACTTCATGAAGTACATTCCTGATTATTTATTTGAACAAATGGCAACCATGACTAATTTGTATGCAGCACAAAGTAACATAGCACGATTTCCCCCCACAAATAAGGAAGAAATGAAGAAGTTCCTCGGGATTCATTTGGTCATGGGAAATCTAAAATTTCCGCGAGCGAGGATGTACTGGAGTTCAAATACAGGTATTCCTATGTGTTGGAAACAATATATCCAACCACATATATTATCTACAATGTTGTATAATGAGATTTGTATATCAAAACAATGAACGTTCGTAAAATAATAGTTTAGATTAAAATGTATATACATATGTAGTAATTAGGATAAGAGATGGCGCTGTGCGCCTCTTACATAATGCAGGCCTATCTGCATATGTGCATATATTAGGGTAGTTTTTAAGATCAGTCTAAGTATAGTGTTTAACAAAGAATCACGCTATAGGGTGCATTTCTTTATATCTATATTTATGTCTCAATTTAGTCTTTCTATAAAAGACAGTGTATTAATACCTTAAGAAACAAGTCTTTCCATAAAAGACAATTCTCATTAAGGTAAATGTGTGTGGACTTTGTGTTAGTGTTACCTATTGTAATTATAGTGCATAAGTTCATACCGTGTAAGTAGTGTAAATAAATGTACAAAAGTAACATCGCTCCTTTCATTAAAAGAAGGTGAAATAAAATAAATATACAGTCCACTTTAAATAATCGAAGATCCGTGTATTGAGCTATAAATCACAAACACTATGATAAAAGAACTATGACATTTAATCGATTTTCAAAATTGAGAAACTGCATTCATTTAGTTGGCATAACATCTAGACCAGGGACAACAAGGATCGCCTTTGGAAAGTTAGAGATATCTATGATTCAATTCGAAATCGTTGCAGAGAACTTCAGCCTGAAACACATCTATGTATAGATGAGCAGATCGTTCCCTTCAAGGGGCAAATAAATATAAAACAATATCTTCCTAACAAGCCTAACAAATGGGGTATCAAAATTTGGATTTTGGCGGGTCAAAGTGGTACCATATTTGACTTCATCAATTATCAAGGTGCACAAACTGAAATAAACGAAATATACGCTCAATTTGGGCAAGGTGCTGGAACCGTAATGCAGTTAACGGCAATATTTGAGTTCGAAGTCAATTATGGCCGTTGGAACAATACGAGTCGACAGATTTTTTGGACCAAAACTTAATTCTGATAAAGAACTAAGACAGAAAGGGAGAGGGAGTTTTGATGTAGCAGTTAGCGACGACGGCATAGTGATAACAAAATGGTATGACAATAAACCAGTTTTAGTGGCTTCCAATTTTGTTGCTGCGGGTACACTCGATAAATGCCAAAGATGGGACAAAAAAAACAAAAATTATGTCAACGTTCAGAGACCTGAAGCCATTATTAGATATAATGCAAATATGGGAGGCGTTGATAAATTAGATTTTCTCTTGAGTATCTATAGATTAGCTAGACGATCCCGAAAATGGACAGTCCGGATGATGTCACACGCTCTAGACATGGCAGTGGTAAACTCCTGGCTGGAATACAGGAAAGATGCTAACTGCTTAGGGCTCTAGTCCAATAAAATCATGGACTTATGGGATTTCCGAATGAACATTGCTCAACAATTGGTATACTTCAAGGATCCTCCAAAACGAGGAAGACACTCAAATGAAGATAGGGACATGGAAAAGAAACGAGTGAGAGTTGAGTCTAGGCCAGTTGACGAGGCTAGATATGATCAGTACGGCCATTTTCCTGAACTTGATGATAAAAAGGATGGTACTAGATGCAAAATGGAAAAATGCAAGGGAAAAACCAAAATTTTTTGTGTCAAATGCAAAGTCCACTTATGTGTTGTTGCTGGCAGGAACTGTTTCCTAAAATTTCATAGCAATTAATTTACTTTTTGTCACAAATATTCAGTATTTACTAAATATATTTTTTTTAATAAAATTTCTTTGTTAATGCCTCAAAGTCGTAATGTCCATCGAAATGGACATGTCATAAGTCATGTGCTATGTAATTAAAATATGTCAAAAATTTTTTTACTAAAAAATGTAAAAAAATTATATTAGTGTGGACACAAAAAATCAGAATTTTCCGTTGAGTGGTTCAAGTTGGTGACTGAAAGGGTTAATTCAGTAAAAAAATTTGAAAAGAAACACTGCAACGAGTAAAGAAACGCCGAAACGGATATACTCCTTCAAGTATATATATTTTATTTACATTGTTAACGGCTCAGAATCGCTATTGAAAACCTTACAGTAAAATATACATACGTTTATGGCAGCAGACTCTTTTCATCATCAGGTGGAGGTGTCACTGAAGCGCAAAAAGAGAGTTTGTGATTTTAATGATTTTATTGAAACTGTTAAAGCAGCGAACTCAACTAGAGACGATGTTCATGTAATGGAACTTAATAATTTTTATGAATTTATTGATTATACATTAAAATACAAACTATGAAAATTTATATGAAACATATTGTTTAAAACTTTTCAAAACCCTAACCCTAGATTATTTTCTCTTTTATTCAAAACATATATCCGGCCAATTCTCGAATATGCTAACATAATATGGACACCGCACTTAATAAAAGATATAAAACTCTTGGAAAACGTTCAACGGAAGTCTAGTAGGCAAGTCCAGTGTCTGAGGAATCAATCCTATCAAGATCGGCTTCAAGCTCTAAACCTCCCACTTCTATCAGAACGAAGAAATAGAGGTGACATGATTTTCACATATAGGTTGCTACATGATCACTTTACGCAAGACATCAGAGAGCTATTAGAATTAAACACAGACGACCGACTCCGTGGCCACTCACTTAAACTCAAAAAAGAAAATTTCAGGACAACGATAAGACAGAACTTCTATTCCAACCGAATTTTTAACAACTGGAATCGATTACCCAGTGATGTGGTGACTTCAGTGAGTGTAAACTCGTTCAAAAATAAATATGACTTATTTAAAAATGGTGAAATGCTTTGATGTAAAGACAAGACATTTAGTTGGGTATCCTGTATTGTGTCTGCAAATTAACTTCACAGAACATATATTCTTGTTTGTATCTTTTTATACAGTTATATTATTTAAGTCGTACTTTGTAATTTTTATTTAATTACTTTTACTTATAAATATGTACATATACTGTTACCTATAAGGATTAGCTGTACTGTAACAATTTACTATTGCCATTCTTGTCAATCTATTGTTTATTTTTAGGAGCATAATAGGTTTCGACCTCTGCTCTTCTCTTTAGTTTAATAATAATAATAATAATATTGTTGCACTTTTTTTCAAAAGAAGAAGTACGCTTTTCTCATATAAGAATTTTTCAAATAATTTTACGGAGGATGATGATATCTTTTTAAACAATTATAAAAATAGATTAAACAAGCCCATTCCATGCCATACAAAAGAAGGGATAACCTTGGAAAGAAAAAATACCCTGATTTCGACATTAAAATCACACATTCCAGATAATAGAATGTAGTTTTGGGAAGAACTTCATGTCAATGATGACTATATTGATGATGTGAACAACAACAATAGTAATTAGTCATAAGATGTGCATAATAACATTTTTCTAGCATTAAATGTTTTATTATATGTCGTCGTTCAATCCTCAATATCACTTTACCACGTAGTACGCCTCTGTCGTACTCATTGTGCACCTAGTTTAAAGATTGTAGCACCCGCTGCTACACTTCATTCGTCGCTTTGTGCTCGTAGTGCGTGGACCTAGCTTGCTCCTCATCGCAGACGCAGTGCAGTGAGCGTAAGTACACATAATTACAATAACATTTCAGCATTTTAGGATATATATAAAGATGTCAGACTCTAGTGATATAGAGAATATTTCAAATAAGGAACTTCTAAGAAGGTTAAACAAATTGGAAAGAAAATATCGAAAGGCGAAACGCCGGCAGAGATCACGATCACGTTCTAGAAGTAAAAAACGTTTCTAAGATTACGAGGGATCATCGTAGCACGAGCGGCTCGAGGTCACCTCGCTCAAAGTCTAACGGACGGGAACCTAGCAGCGTGAGGAATTACCGCAGCCCGGGCGGCTCGGAGGGTCGACAAAACAGCGGGGGCGCAGCCCGGGTCTCGCACTACTCGGCAAGCGTCCATTTAGCTGATAACCACAATCTGAGCGATGTGGCTACAAATAATAATATCCCTGACGAACTATTTGACAGGGAAAATAATCAGTATTACATATTCATAATAACGAGGAAATACCGGAGGAATTTCTGGAAATACTGGGAGATGACCCAGAGAATAAACCAAAACTTACATTTGATATACACCCAGCACTTGTAAGTTGCTGGCGTTACATTGTTAAGAACGGCGTAACGCTTTCAGATTGCAAAAAATTCACTGAACAATATCCTTTACCTAGTAATTGGAGTGGCCTAAGAACATAACCAGAAAATTTCAAGCGACAGGGTACATTGTATCAGACAGAACCGTCAGAAGAAATCTCTACGAACTTGGGTTCAAATGTCGAAGACCGGTGAAGCCCAGACTGACACCAGCCATGGTTCAAAAGAGGCTATCGTGAGCCAATGCTCATAAACACTTGACAGTCGACAATTGGAGAATAGTAATAACTCCAGATCTTTTTTATGTTCATTTTTATTATTATTTTTTAATCATTTCAGATTTGCTTTAGCGGCGAATCAACTTTTCACATCTTGGACGACAAATCTCACTTTGTGAGAAGAAAAAATGAAAGATACAATTCTGATTGTATTATAGAAACTGTTAAGCATCTCCAGTCCGTTGTGATATGGTCTGTAATAAGCGGTAAAGGATTGGGTCCCTTGTATGTTGTCGAAGGTACTATGAGGTGATACTAATACAAGGATGGTTTTGGAAACCAGGTTACTTCCACAATTGCAGGATTGGTTCCAGAATGCGCCTGGAACCAATCCTGCAATTGCAAACAAGATGTTTATACAGAATGGGGTACCTTGCCACACAGCAAAATCTGTGATAAAATATTTAGAAGAAGCTGCCATACCTGCTTTACCTTGGGCCTGGAAACTTGCCAGATATGAATTCTATAGAGAATATATTGGAATGTTTAAAACGGCTATTGGCAAAAGAAAATATCACTACAAAGACCAAATTTGTAGAGAGAACAATCTATCATTGCAATCATACAGAAGAATTAAAATATATTGCTAAAAGTTGCATTGGCAGGATGCCCCAAAGAGTGGCAGTAGTTATACAAGCTAAGAGAAGCTAACCCAAGTGTTGGATTTTTTATTTTTTAATAGATGTTATTTTGATCAAGTTAGCTGTAATATATGAAACTATATGTACATTTTTTATAAGTGTATATATTGTTAATTTATAGCACCTAAAAATCATTTAATTTGGAAAATTGCTTAAAACTGAGTCTAATAAAGTGGCCAGGGACTGCAAATAGCAGGATAATGTCGAGGAGGATGAGGATGTCGATCGTTATGCGCGGTAGCGAGTAGACGTCTGCTCTATTGCTACTACATTTATTTACTTATCACATATATATTTTTAAGTGCCACAGTCTAGTGTTACCTTGTTAATATTAGAAGATAATAATTAATATAGTAAGATGCCTGCTGATACCAGAAATAATGAAGATATAAAAAAGATTGTTGAAAGAGTGTCAAGATCCCTCCTTAGTAATGAAACCTTCATTAAAAGCATGGTGAAACAAATAGTAGAAGAGGTCTCAGCAATTTATGAAGATAGATTTACTGTTTTGGAAAATCAAGTCACTGGATTGCAACATATTAATCAACAGTTGAACAACAAATTAGATTATTTGGAACAGTCTAATAAAAATAACACGTTACGAATAATGGGTGTACCTGAGCCACCTAATGGAAAAGGGGAGGAGAACGTGCTAGATAAGTTGATTACTTTATTTAATAATAATTTAAAATTAAATATTATCAAAAACAATGTTCTTAAATGTTATCGCATTAAAAATACCAGATCTGATTCTAATGTTGATAATAGAACCAACAAAAAACCCATGCCGATAGTAATTGAATTTTATGAAAGGAATGTAAAGAATTTGGTTTTCAAGAACAAAAAGAATTTAAAAGGTACCGGTTTCATTATACGTGAGGATTTAACTTCTGTTAGATACAAATTATGGAAAAAATTTATAAATACTATTGGACAAAAAAATGTATGGACAATGGATGGGGTGATATGGGCTGTAATCAACAATAAGAAAAGAACTGTTAAATGCTCTGAAGACATACAGGGTGTACAAGATCCCATGGGCTTATGAATTACCTACTATATTCTGGCATATTAATAATATATTTTACCTGTCTTCTTTTAATGTTTTATTTTTGTAGTAGCAGTATGAACATTGTTGTACGTACCACATATTCTACTGCGAATTTGATTTTACCACTCATATTTGTTTGATCAGCCACTGAGTATATTTAAAATTATTTAAAATCATTTTACTGATATTAATAATATTACTTTTCTGTCGTTTAGCACCATAACTGTTAGTAGTAACCGATAATATATTATATCTCTGTCTTTTCTATTTCTTTATTGTTTAACAAGATAGGTACTGTGTAGGAGTTTACATATTTATAAGCTTTTCTTGTTGGGGCAGAATTTTATTTATCTTATCTATAATTTTTTTTTTCTTTTTATTTTTTTTTGTTTTTATCTATTGTTAATATGTTCTAGACTATAATGGATGAATATATCACTCTAGCGCAGCTCAACATTAGGTCATTATTACCAAAAATTAATCTACTAAGGGAACATATGTTGGATACAGACTATTCTGTGTTGTGTATGTGAAACTTGGCTTTGCAGCGCCATAGATGATGATGCTATTGGATTAGAAGGTTATAATCTAGTAAGAGGGGATCGCAAGGTAAGGAGAGGAGGGGGGTGTCTGTATTTATATTAAAAAGAAAATGTCATATTCTATTATTCCAACTTCCACGCAAATCGAACAACTATGGGTAGATCTAAAAATAGACGGGCAGCACTATGCAATGGGCGTGGCTTATAAGCCACCTGACTTTTCTTATGTAGAATTTTTAAATACACTAGAACAAACTTTCACAATGCTGTTACCTCAGTACGATGAAGTCTTCTGCTTAGGTGATTTAAATATAGACATGCTTAATATTAATTCTCCTGCTTATATAAAGCTTAACTCATTATTAGAGGCCTACAACTTCAAGCAGCTGGTCTTGGAACCCACTCGAGTGACATATGATTCCGCTACATTAATTGATCTTTTTATTACTAGTAATAACAACAGTACTATTTCACAAGAGGCTAGTGTTATAAATATGGGTCACATGTCTGACCATGATTTAGTTCGCTGTAAGGTTAACGTAATACGAGAAGTAGATTCCCCAAATATGAAAACTATACGAAGTTTTCGAAATTTCGATGATAATCTTTTCTTGGCTGATTTGCAGTCCATACCTTTCGAATGTATATATGATCTTCATGACGTTAATGAAAAAGTGTCTTTCTTTAATGAAGCTATTTTATCACTCTTTAATGTACATGCCCCTCTTAAAACAGTAAAAATCTCTAAGAAATATGCACCTTGGTTAACAGATAACATACGTTTTCTCATGTCGCTCAGAGATAAAGGTTACATAAAATGGCGGAAAACAAAGAACCTAGCTCATTTAAATTATTATAAAACACTGCGCAATTACACTACCCTGGCGTGTAGAAGTGAAAAGAAAGCATATTTTGCGCATATGCTACAAGTTAAAGGTCCTAATGGAGTTTGGAAAGATTTAGGTTTATTAAACATATCTAAGCAGAAAAAAACATGTATACCCGATGATTTGAAAAATGTTGTTGATTTAAATAACTACTATGCAAACTTTATACCTGAAACTGTCCGTGATCAAGGTGTAATTAACTTTTACAAAAATAATTCTAAACCTGATGTTGGGCTATTTCGATTCAAACAGATATCTGAATATGAGGTACAAAAGACACTTTACAATATAAAGTCTAACGCACAAGGGCATGATGGGCTTAATATAAAGCTAATATTACTGTGTTGTCCAATAATACTGTCGCACGTAACTCACATAATTAATTATTGTCTTTCCAACTATCAACTACTATCAGAAAATGTATTTCCTGATAGTTGGAAAGAGGCCTTAATTCAACCAGTTCCTAAAGTCAGCAACCCTAAGCAGTTTAAGGATCTGCGGCCAATTAGTATTTTGCCTGTTATATCCAAGGTCCTGGAAAAACAAATTGATATGCAATTGCGTGGTCATATAAGTAAATATAATATCTTGCCTGACGTGCAGTCAGGCTTTCGTCCAGGTCATAGTTGTGAGACGGCTATGTTACATATCACTGATGATATTATGAGAGGTATAGATAAGAAAATGATTACAGTCTTGGTTCTCCTTGACTTTTCAAAGGCTTTTGATACCATCAACCATGAGATTATGGTTGCCATTTTGAGGTATCAGGGTATGGCTGAGGAAGTAGTAACCTTTTTCCGAAATTATCTTCTTAATAGGGTCCAAAGGACAAAAATAGATAACGATATTTCATATCCTCTTGGGATATCCTCCGGTGTACCCCAGGGCTCTATCCTAGGGCCTCTGTTGTATACATTATATACGTCTGAATTGGTGAGCTCTCTGCAACATTGCCAAGTACATTTCTATGCTGACGATACGCAACTGTATTTATCATTCGACCCCGATGATACTCATAATGCATTAATAAAATTAAATAGTGATATAAGTGCTATTGTTAATATTTCCAAAAGACACTCTTTAAGTATTAATGCAAGTAAGACATCAGTGCTTGTATTTGGTCCAAAAAATGTCAAGGAGGTAATAGCTCAGCTTATTTCGATTAATGTAGGCGGACAGCTAATTTATCCAGTAGAATACGCTAAAAACCTTGGGTTAACACTTGACACCTCTTTTAAATTTAAACTCCATATCAATAATTGTATTCGAGCCTCTTATATGACTTTAAAACTAATTTATGGAAGCAGGTTTTTTCTCAGTCAAAAGATAAAAACGCTTTTATGCGAATCTTTAATATTATCCAAGTTTAATTTTGCTGATGTGGTCTATGGTCCATGCATCCTCTCAGAGGACATTCGAAGAATACAAACAGTTCAAAATTCATGTTTGCGCCTGATATTTGGTATCAGACGTGGACAACACATATCTCATAAGTTAAGGGAGGTGGGTTGGTTGAACATGTCGGGGCGTCGCCTGTTGCACTCTGCCTGTCTATTTAAAAGAATCATAGATAGTGGTTTACCTACCTGGTTAGATGTCCACAATCTTAACTTGCGCTATAAAGGTATGCTTACGCCTCCCTCTCACTACACTGAATTCTTCAAACGATCATTTACTTACCAGATTTCTAAAGTTTACAACTCTTTCTCATCTGATATTAAAAATTATTGCATTCCATCTTTTAAATACCATTTAAAGAAGAAAATGCTGTTACAACAAAATAACTTCTGTATGTAGTAACTACTCTTTTGTTTATTTATTTACTTGTTTTTTTTTCTGTTTCTCTGGAGTGATATATTGGTCTGCTAACGAGTACTAGGTACATATATTGTTTTGCTGCGCAATATGGATTGTAAACTCTATGTAAATTTTTATTATGTTATCTTGATAGCCTTATCAGTATACTCATTATTTTGTTATTATTTTGTGTTATTATTTTTTTTTTTAAGTAATCTCGGCAATGAGCTTAAGATGAAAAGCAGGGGCCATACTGTGTATGACCATCTGATCTTCGGCTTTTTATTTTCATTTGTAGTGTAGGTTCTCTACCGTGTTCCTCTCACTCATATTCAATTATTGTATTTATTGAAAATAAATAAAGGCATTATTATTATTATCATTATTATTATGTTATTTCACAATTTAAAAGTTATAAACAGGAACTTTAAAGTAGCCGATGAGAAAAGTCAAGGACTTTTGGACTTGAGGAATCGGTTTCTCATTGATCCAGATTTATTTTCAATTATCGTCACAGTGAAATCCAGTGTACATAAATATTTATGGTTTTTACCGCGTTTGTCTACCCATGTTTGAGACCAGGCTATACAAAATCAGATGTATTCAGAAAGCACCACATCAAAATTCAGATGCATTTTATAATATACCACCTAACAACCCTGAGTTGTTTTCTTTGGTTAAAACAGTCAATGCATATCCTGGCCTAATGGGAAAGATTTTGAGTAGTGTCGGACCTATTGAAGATGGAGATGAATATTACGTACCAGCAGTTGCAGCAAGTAGGTAGACACGAAGGAGAATGGTACCTTTAAGCTAAATATATATTAGATATTGGATATATTAGCTAAATAGATATTGTCTGGTCGTCTGGTCTGTGAAGTTTGACCTAGAGGTGAATAGCAATTTTGGTGGTTTGTTTTGTTATTACTGTGACGATATTTTGTCCAGTTGTGCATATAGTTGCTATTAACAGTTCCCAGTAAATTCAAGCTGAAATCACTGTAACTAAGATTAGGTATTAGGAATGCACCAATATGGTTAACTGCGATATTTGTCTATCGGCGATAAGCCACTCTAGGCCGGCTATTTTTTGCGAGGCTTGCAAAAAGCAGACGCACGCTTCTTGTGTATTGAATACTGATATACTGGCTGTCCTAAAATCAGTTCCGGGTCTTACTTGGAAATGTACCGAATGTATTAGCAGCTGCATTTTAATTAATCAGAATGATATTGTGCGAATGCTAGATGGGAAAATTGATCTGCATTATCAGATATTAAAAAGCAAATAGCTTCTATTAAAGCCGACGTTGTTAAAGCGACCAAAGATAATGCAAATTTAGGAAAAGCTCCCATTCCTTATTCAGAAGTCATTAAAAACAGAGCTCAACCTGCTTTGATTATTCAGCCGAAAAATGCAAATCAGTCAGTAAAGCAAACTAAATCTGATGTGTTGCGGTCAGTTAACCCAGGTGAAGCTGAAATACAATTAGCGAGAGTAAGTGCGACTCGAGATGGTGGAATTGTTGTTGGATGCAGAAATAAGGAGGACAACAGTAAAATAAAAGATATGGTTATTGAAAAGATGTCGGATAACTATGAAGTCAGAGAAGTGTCTGGTATTGATCCGCGTGTCCGTCTGGTAGGATTGTCTGAGAAATATTCCAACGATACACTGCGTAGTTTAATTATTAATGGTAACTCAGATACTTTTAGTGACGATTCTGATTGTAAAGTAATTAAGATTTTCCCGACTAGGAAAAATGTTAATATATTTCAAGCTTTCGTTCAAGTTAGTAAATTTGCCTATGAAAAATCTGTTAGAGCTGGCTATTTATTTGTTGGTTATGATAGTTGTAGTGTATATGATGCAATAGAAGTTTTCCGCTGTTATAAATGTAATGAATTTAATCACTCGTCTAGCAGATGTCAGAAACAGCTTACTTGTCCACTGTGTGGCAAAAATCATGATGTACAACAATGTAAGGCCTCAATTCGCAAATGTGCTAACTGCACTAAACTGAAATTGAAAGATAATGATATTCTTGTAGATCATGCAGTGTGGGAGAAAGATAAATGTACTGCGTATATGAATGCTGTCAATAAGCGGAAGCAAGATATCTTGGTCTCGCAGTAGCAATTATCTAGCCATCCTTCCTGCAGCAGTTTGGGTTCGTCAGGTATTACTGACAATAAAAGGTATATCCGGGTGTACTATCAAAATGTTGGGGGATTACGTACGAAAACCAAAAATATATTAAACAATGTTGCTGTAAATAGATACCCTGTTATTGCTCTCAGTGAGACTTGGCTCGATGCATCCTTTAATTCCAGTGAATTTTTCCAGGTCATTATAATGTTTACCGTACTGATCGAGACTATGATCATACTGGCTGCTCCAGGGGTGGTGGTGTGTTTATTGCTGCTGACGAACGATTCTCTGCTACTCAAATACATTTAGCTGATCATGCAGAACTATCTAAGTTGAAAATTGATGTTATAATTGTTAAAATCTTTAATCACTTATCATCTTTGGTGATAGTAAATGTGTATGTGCCTCCTAACTCAATATCTGCAAATTATAACCTATTATTTGACTCATTGTTGGCTAACCCTCTTGTATTTGGCAGCAATGTACTACTAATGGGTGACTTTAATATACCTAGTTTTGTAACTTTTCCTCAATCGCCGCAAAAGCACCCACACGTTGAACTTCTCAATAATTTCTCAGTAGTTTTTAATCTTACTCAGTTCAATTATGTTTACAATAGTTTGAATAAACTTCTGGATTTAGTTTTTTCTAATTGTCAAGTCTCTGTCGAACGCTGCCTTGATCCGCTCAGTAATGAAGGTGGGCATCACCCTGCACTTAATATTCAGTACCATAATAGAAGAATAACAAAAACAAGGAATAATTTCTGTGTGTCAATTAGAAATTCTTTTAACTTTAGACGTGCTTATTTCAATACAATGTATGATATGATTTCTAAAATTGATTGGTCCTTTCTTGATGAGGTTCTCACTGCAGAAGATGCTTGTACATGTTTCTATAGTAAACTTTATAATGTATTTGATGTATGTGTTCCCAAATTTAGCTGTAACAATAAAAAGAAATATCCCCCATGGTTTAGTTCAGATATTATTAATCTTATAAACCGCAAATCTAAATTATTGAAACAGTATAAAAGAAACAAGGATATTGTTGTATACTCTGAGTTTAAAAGCATAAGGAAGCACATTAAAACTAAAGTCGATAGTGCATATTTGGACTATGTTGGAAGAATTGAGTCAAATATCAAAAACAATCCGTCTAAATTCTGGGCATTTTTAAATGATATGAAATGCGAGACAAATATTTTCAATGTAATGACTTACAGTGGTACAAATTTGGATCAGCCACAGACTATTCTGGATTCATTTGCTAATTTCTTTAGTAAGTCCTATTTACCTGCATCTGGTCTGATTGTGGCAGAGTCTGTGTTGAATGACTCATTGACTTTAACAGTAGACAGTTTTACTGAACCTGAGGTTTTAAATGTTTTAAAATTAATGAAATCCAAACTCACAGCGGGTTCTGATAGTGTTCCTTCATTTCTGTTACAGACTGTGCCTGTGTTCTTGCTCGTCCATTATGTATGTTACTAAATATTTGTTTGAAAACGTCTACTATTCCTGAAAGCTGGAAACTCTCTAAAGTGTGTCCCATCTACAAGAAAGGAGATAAATCGGATATTACTAATTTCAGACCAATTTCAATAATTTCCGATTTTTGTAAAGTTTTTGAGATCCTTCTGCACAATAGACTTTATCATCACGTAAGTAAAATGATTTCCATATATCAACATGGATTCGTAAAAGGACGTTCAACTACGACCAATTTAATAAATGTTACTCAATATATTGGTGAAATTCTTGATAAGCACTCGCAGGTTGATGTCATATATACTGACTTATCTAAGGCATTTGACAGACTTGACCACAAAATACTCATAAATAAATTGACAAGGTGTGGCCTATCATTACCTTTGATTAATCTGTTTATTTCTTACCTTAAAAATCGCAGGCAATACGTGATGTTCAATGGATTCAAGTCTGTTGAATATTTGGCTACCTGTGGAGTTCCGCAGGGAAGTAATCTGGGGCCACTTTTATTTTCTATTTTTATAGATGATATTGACAGCTGCATTGACGTTTTTTGCCTACTTTATGCTGATGACTTTAAAATTTATTGTGAAATTCAGTCGGAGAGCGATTGTATTCGTCTTGCTGCAAATCTTAGGCGAGTTGAGGAATGGTGTTTTTTGAACCATCTTAACCTAAACGTTGCCAAATGTAATGTGATGTCGTACTCATTGAAAAAGCATCCGATTCTTTATGATTATTCCCTGAATAACGTTACCTTGCAAAGACCAACTACTTTTACTGATCTAGGAGTAACTTTCGATGCACATCTCACCTTCAATAAGCATATTAGCAACATTATTGCGAAATCTAACCGTATGTACGGCTTTATAGTTCGCAGTAGTAGAGACTTCTCCCACACAGACACATTAAAAACGTTATATTATGCATATGTCAGGACGAATCTCGAATATGCTTCGATAGTGTGGAGTCCTCACTATCAGACACATGCTGGTAGCTTAGAATGCGTACAGCGGCGCTTCCTCAAATTTTTGTCTTTTAAAACTGATGGAGTTTACCCTGAAGTTGGCGTACCTCATGATTTTTTGCTTAGAAAACACAATTTTAATAGTTTAAGTTCTCGTAGGAACTGTCATTCTGTTGTATTCACATACAAAGTGTTACATAATTTAATTGATGACTCTTCTATTTTACGGAAAATTGATATAAATGTTCCTAGGATGTCATCTCGTTTGGTCACTACATTTCATTTACCTTCTCCTAGAACTAATATTTTAATTAATTCTCTTCTGTACAAAGCTTGTAAAAACTATAATAATATAAGTAGCCAGCTTGATATTTTTAACCCTTCTGTAAGTTGTATAAAAAAACAAATTTTATATTAGGTTAAAGATCTTAATCAGTGTCTGTACTATTTTCCATTTTCTGTGTTTTCCTCATCCTGTAATTAGTATTAACTGTTGGATGTTGTAATTAATTAAATAAATAAATAAATAAATAAATAAATATATATATAGGAAAAAATTATTTGGCGGCATGAATAAATTCTTTCTTTTAAATTTAAGAAATGTCTTAATAGCTCCAGAAGTATAGCAATCAATACATCTGAAGTAGTTGGTATTTAGGTATGTCTAAGTGTACATACAAAAGTAAGTTGTAAACTATATTATGTACTCGTAGAATTACAAATGTATATGTAATATGCTTCATATATATCTTGTGTAATAATACCATTAAACGGAGTGAAACCATACATCACGTATATTTTGGCTAATGTCTTTAGTACTAGCAGTAGGTATACAGCAGTCAGCGCGCGTCTAAAGCCGGCAAGTAAACAAACAAACAAGACAAGTAAAGCAGGCTTTAAGGCATGCATGTGTGATAGTCACCTTTAATCCAGACCAAACGCTAAAAAAAAAGTCATTTAAAAAAGACAGAAAATGCTGAAAATGAAAATGAGGTAGAGCAAACATGGAGATGTTTATTATATGGATTATGTTTATTATATGGATTTCCTTAAATGGGAAACACAATTGTTTCCCATTTAAGACAATTAAGAACAGGAGGGGAAAGTGCTCCGAAACAAGGTAAAAGAGTAACCGTGGAAGATGGTAAGAGCGTTTCTGTTGGAGATTTAATTAATACTCTTGTGGAGAAAGAACCTCCAGAGCAGGAGGAAGAAATGGTTGAGGACCAATCCCCTGGAAAGTCCCAAGATTTAACAGATCTTTCCGATGTAGAGGAAGCCCAGAATAATTTCGATTTAAGCAGTGAGGAAAACATTGAAAACCAAATTTTTGGCCTTGGAGGGAGACTTTGTGATGGTAAAGTTTTTCACCAATAAGAGAGACAAATTTTTGTTACTAAAATTGAGCAAATTAGTGAGACGGACAATACTGTCAACTGTTTACAAAAAAAAGAACCATTTCTTTATACCCCAATGTGCAAAACATATCCGAATTAAACAGGACCAAATAATGTTTAAATTTTTGGAAAGTTCTTAAGACCAGGGCATTATATTTTTAAAAATCTTTTTAATCATAATCTTGAATAGTTTGATAATAAATACCTACCGTTTTCTTACTAGTTTTCGATCGGTTTCAACCCCTAGTATGGGGTGAAACCGATCAACCTTCATAAAAATATAAAAAAACTACTGTGGTTATTTTCACAGTGTTGACAGTTATAAATACTCGAAATTTCAAGCTTTAACATATATTTTTTTGTGGCATTTTTTTGTGTACTATTTTTATTTTTGTAAGAAAACTGAAAAAAACTAGAAAATAGTAAATTTTTACCAGTTTCACCCCCTTTGACGGCACTATTCAGGTATATAAAATACTCGAGCACATTGTTATTACATATCCATTTTTGCCCGGGTTGCTCTGCAACGAAAGTGTTATACTGCATTTTTTAACAAAAGCACAAGTAAATATATTTACCCTTCATTTTGGAAAAGTAAATTAGAAAAAGCTATTAAACACCAATTAACTCCACCTGATTTCCCTGAGGGAGTATGAAAGGGTACAATGGACAATTAATGTCATAGAAAGATTATGATAGTTTTAAAGTGGCAAATACATAAGGGTCAAAGGCATGCCTTACAAGTGACATCTCTAATGTTAAAGAAATACTTCAGAAAAAGATTTCAAAGAAAAAAGTTTTGACCATTATGACACTGATTAATTTTGAATTAAAAATTACATTTTTTAATTTCCTATTTTATTTTTATAGAAACCCAGGACACTAGTATGTGAAGCAGAGACTTCCGCGTTTCAGTATTTATACAATACTGAAGCGCGGATACAATACAAGATTTTTTTTGGTTTTTTTTGCTCTAAAGATTTAGAGCCACCAAAATTTTTAAATCCCTTAAACTAGGAATTCTCCAGCAGCCCTTCTAAAGGGATAGTCCCCAAATCAAAATCATATTTAAAAACTTAAAAGGGAGGTAAATAAACTTGACAGTTGGCACGCTTTTATGTATGACTTTCTGTCACAACAATAATAGTCATAACAATCACGATATTGGGGCTGGGGGGAATTTTGGGAGATAAAGCAACACACTTTTTTTAAATTTATTGACAGAAAAGAAAATTCTAAATATTCTTGATGGAAAAAGATTTAGAGCTACTGAAATTTTTAAATCCCTTAAAATAGGAATTCTCCAGCAAGAATTTCAAAGGGATAATGCCCTAATGAAAATCATGTCTCGGAACTTAAAAGATAGGTAAATAAAATTTACAGTAGCCACACTTTTATGTATGACCTTCTGCGATTATAAAAATATAATTTAAAATATTTATTTTTATTGTTTTAGGTGAATACTTCCAACATAAAAAAATATAATACAATAAGTGGAGTGGAACAAAACTTGACAAGTTCTAGGCGATTGAGTTGCAAGCTCAATACCAGGGGTTGATTCTTCTAAAAGTACAGATATAATTGAAGCTGAAATACTTATTGATGAATTTGAGATACAGAAGGATAGATCTTTGACCATGACAATAACACCTAGTGTGACAGATAATGGTGCTTTGACCTCGACACAATTACCTAGCATGTTGGGCGATGAAAGTTTCCCTCCTGTGTTATCACCTGGAGTAACTTTTTCGTCCAATACTGGTAATCCACTACTAAAAGCAAGTAGGGGAAGGTGGTCTATTGTGTTCTTACTGAGACATTGCAATTTATTCCCCTCTATTATATAATTTAAAAAGTTTGCTCACTTTACGGTTACCCTTAGTTAACAAACAACCTCATTATTGTAAAAACCTATTTTTCTCACAGATCGATATGGCGAAGTGTATAACCAGGAATTGCTAATCTGTAAGTTATCTGTGGTAGTTGTGAAGAATACATAATATACAGGGAGAATAATTCTCCCTACCCTACCTATGTATTTTAATCTTTGTTTGGTTCTGTGGTGATTGAACTTATCATTACGTATAGAGGGTTATGCATAGATTAATTACTTAGAAAGGATTACATATCGAGTTAACTATGGATAAAATTCAAGAGGTAGGTATGTCACGGCAAGGCATTTAAAATAATAAGTATTAAGGGTATTACATCAAGAAAGATCAGGGGAAGAATGGTCGAACGGAACTGGTCTGCGACAACCCAGGCTCTTAATTGAAGGGCCTTGGTTGAACACAACTCAATCAATACTTGCGCTAAGTCGTATCAGCATAAGGATTGTTGCAGGACTGTTGACAGGTCATAGACATCTCAACAAGCACCTTAACACTATTTAACACTATCGGCCTTAGGGACACTAGAAGGTGCAGGTTTTGACCAGGACTCTATTCACATCCTCTGTCGCTGTGCCTGCCTCATGGTCAAGAGACACAAACATCCGGGTGCAGCATTTCTCCTATCCCAGGACATTAGAGAGCTTCCACTAGAACGGGTGTTGGTCTATACGCATAGCATTGGTCTCTTCCACTCTTCCAATAGCTCTCGACCTGAGGCTGAGAGCCTGAGTGCTGCGGGTAACCGTGCCGCCTTCCAACAACAACAACAACAACAACAAGGGTATTACATATCAAGTGCTAGCTGACAACGGTTAACAATGATAATAACAGGTAATTTATTGTCTTTACAGATACTGCCTTGACTTTTCCCAGCTATAAATTCAGTAAAAACTGATATTATGTATTTTGAACTAAAAGTTGAGTGTGAAGCCAAATACTTTAAAATTTGGTTAAAATAATTTGAAAATATCACGAAGACAAACTATACTGTGATTATTAAATGTCCCATAGATAAATACATAATACCGCAGCCCACGAGAAAGACCGGCCATGGCGCGTAAACATCACGTGACCGTAGGAGTTCCAGAACGCCGTGCGCTGTCAAGTGTCAATAGTTGTTGTCATGTCTGTGAAATGTAAAACAGGTGTTTACTATTTTGTTTACGTCGTTTTGTGAACTTGTTACCTAAATACTGTGATCAATTAAAAGTCGCAGTAAGTTATTATTAGTCAAATAGAAAACATTAAATTATAAGGTATAAATAATCTGTGAATTAAGTATACTTAACTAGATAAACAATGCCGCGAACGTGTAGTGTTGTTGGTTGTCGGTCCAACTATAAAACTGAAACTGAATATGTGTCAACTTTCAACTTACCAGTGGATTTAAAAATGCGAGAAATTTGGCTACGAAAAATTCCCAATGATTTAAGTGTTTTAAAACGTCCACAAGTTTGCATCAAGCATTTTTCTGAAAAGTATATCATTTGGTTTGATAAGTGTGTTGTGAAAGGAGAGTTAAAAGAGTTCAAAAGACAGAGACCCAAATTAACAGAAAATGCTGTACCTACTATTTTTGAAAATGTCCCCAAATACCTAAGTAAAGATCCTGTATTTCCTGTTCGATTAGCTGATGTTGAGGAGCAACAAATGGAAATCGCAATAAAAGAAAGTCTTGAAACACTTCAAGCTCACAAGAATTCAAAGGTTTTATCAAATATTGAAGACATTTCGAAGTTTTATTGTGCAAATAATGAAATAAACAAAAATTGGATCTTAACGCAAGAAGATGACAAAGTTTTCCTGTGCCTGATGAAATTTTTGGACAAGAATCCATCACTATTAGGATCGCTAGTTGTTGAGAAAGATCTGTCATTTTTTGTGAATCTTAGCAATTTGCCGGTATCAAGAAATAAATTGCCAAAAAAACTACGAGGTTTGGTTCTGGACAGCACCGATATGCTTGAAGGGCTAATGCAGTTTATTGAAATGAAAGTTTTAAACAGTAAAGAAATGGTAACAGATAAAATAGATTTAGTAATAGACATTCTTAGTGACATTTTTGATAGTGACAGTGAAAAATGTGTTCAATTATCATTTCTTATTGAGCAACTAGGTCTTTTGAAAAGGTCACCTGAGAATCGAAGATATAGTGGATACACTTTATTGTTGGCTTCATCTTTGTTTATACAGTCATCCACGGCATACTTGTCAATTTACAAAAGTAAGGTAATATATCTTCCCCACCCTCGCAATATAAAAAAACTGATTTGTAAAATATCGCTAACAGATAGTAATCTCTCTGGTAGTGTGCAATATTTAAAAAGTAAAGCACAACTTCTAAAACAACATGAGTTTATAGTTAACTTACACATTGACGAAATATATATTAAACCTGAATTAAACTTTAAAGCTGGTCAGATATTAGGCAGTAGTAGCAATGATCATTGCAAGGCTGCCAAAACTGCCCAAGTGTTTATGATATCTAGCTTAACCTCAAAATACAAAGATGTTGTTTGCATAACACCCATATCTACATTGACAGCTGAGCTTTTAAAAGCTTTTCTATTGGATGTCATTAAAGAAGTTGAAGCTGTAGGTTTTCAAATTGTATCTATTGTTTCTGACAATAATGCGGTGAACCGAAAAGCTTTTCAAGTTTTTACTGATACTGAGACATTGGAGCCATGCATATCTCACCCTTTAGATCCTTCAAGAAAATTATTTTTCATATTCGATGTTGTACACATTTTAAAATGTGTCAGGAATAACTGGATAAGCAATAGAGTAAAAAATAGTATATTTAAATATCCTGAGTTTGAGGCTGATCATTCAGAGAGAAATATTGAAAATATTAATTTTTTAAAAGCAAATTTTAAACTTTTGGAACAACTGTATGAGAAGGAGAAAAATTCGATAATTAAATATGGACACCTTTTGAACTATAAAGCTTTGTATCCGACAAACATTCAAAAACAAAATGTAAAATTAGCTCTAAACATTTTTAATGAGAAAAATATTGCTGCACTTCGATTAGGCTTAGAAAACAGCGAAAATGTCCCAGGAACTTGTAACTTTTTAAATATATTTTGTACCTGGTGGAAAATTGTAAACGTGAAAAGTGCTTTTGAGGGTCAGCGCTTTAATGACGATTATAGGGAACCAATAAGGCAGAATTCTTTTATACAACTTGAATTTTTGAAAAAATTAGATTCTTGGTTAGATCAATGGCGAAATACTGTGTCAAGTTCTGAACGACTTTCTGTGCCAACCTTTCAGTCTCTTATAACTACATCAAAAGCTTTTATATTATTAATACCCTATTTATTTCAAACGTACCCGCTTGATTACATTTTACTTAGTAAATTTCAAAACGACGTACTTGAGGGTAGATTTGGACATTACAGACAATTAAGTGGGGCAAATTATTATATTAGCTATGTACAAGTTTTAGAAAGTGAAAGAAGGTTGCGTTTTAAAAGTACCATGTTGCTATTCCAGAAAAATAAAGATATACCCTCACATATATCCCTAAAAAATATTTTGACCTCCATTTCACCATCTGATCAATATAATAATTATTGTAGTCAGGATTTTGAAAATTTTATAGTTTTATTAGACGATATAAAGGATTTTTCGATTGAAAGAATACCAGAGGAAAAACTTCCAATCCTAACATATATTGCAGGATATGCCGCACGAAAGGAATTGCGTCTAAAAAAATGCAACATATGTTTAGATTGGTTAAATCTTTCAGGAAAAGTGGTCGATATAGATTTACAATCGTTACCTTTCGATCTTATCATGGAACTTGATAGGGGAAAACTAACGTTGCCAAGCGAACATGCAGTCTTTGCAGTGTCTTTGTGCTGGACAATTTTTCAAAAAATTATAGATGAACATTACATTCAGTTCATTGAATGTGAAAACCATCTCTCACTCATTCATAAAATCACTTGTTTCTTTTTACAAAATTATTGTGAAATGGTGGATATTGAAAATTTTTCATTAGATGACCCTACCGAGTGTTTATGTGGAGAGAAACTATCGCTAAAGCTTGAGAAAATCAGTTTAAGAGCATGCAAAATTTTTTTAAATAATTTTATTAAAAAGCAAAACGATATAGTATCTGCTAATAAATCGTTGGATAAGTATTCAGACAAAGATGATGACACTCAAAGAAAAATTAAAAAATTAAGAGCTTGTTAAACCAAAAAGGATGTAAAGATAGTGAGATTATTGTATTCTTTTGGTTTAAGTTTTTTATTTTATAGATACAGTTTCTTCGTCCTTTAATAAAAAGTTACATCAGTAAAATATATATATTTTTTTTAATTTCTGCTTATATATGAACAGAAAATATCGTCAATCCATTTAAATTATGCCACAGCATACGAGAAAGGCATGTTAAACAGCTAATATAATAATAATGCTGGAACTCCTAAGATCACGTGACCGCCGATATGTGATAACGCGCCATGGCCGGTCTTTCTCGTGGGCTGCGCATAATACTTAAAAATGTAAATATCATTATTATATTTACTTATTTGTATCTAGATAAGGAAGAATTCATCGCAAGGAATTTAATATGAACGAACCATATATGCTACTTGTCATCATAACACCTATGGAATGTTTTATAATAAAGGTGAATATAACCATCGAAAAGGGTCGAAAAAACAGTGTCCTGCAAAAATTCAGTTGAAAAACCAACGACCACTTTTGGATGGGCTTAATGGCAGCGCCTTAATTTTTGTGAATTATAATTATAATCATCCCATTTTAGTTGCTGATTTATTACGATTCTGGAAACCAACTAATGAAGTAAAAGAAAAATATATAAATTTTTTTGACAATGGATATACATCGGATTCACCAATTCATTACATGCTCATTACGGCTCATACATTAGATATCATCCTAGAAAATCCAGATGATTATGATCTAATGCTTGCCGATAATAGTTTAAACCCGAATCATCAGTGGACATCTATATAAAAAAGTAGCAGACTCTAACTATGGGACTTATAAATTAAATAATGTAGAACAAGCACAGTTAATTGCAAAGTTAGCTTTAGAGAAAGACTGCTGTTGAAAGATGTAAGTAAGGATGTTATAAATAGAGCATTAAACGCAGTTCGAAATGGTTGTTCTATCAAACGTGCTGCAGAACAATTTAATGTACCGTATAGCGCTTTATGGGATAAACTAAAGCAAGGAACTACCGATTCAAGGATGGGGAGAAAAACTGTTTTTTCTTTTGAAGAAAAAAAAGCTATTGTGGAACATGTGAAAATATTGGCCACTACCTTTTATGGAATTACGTGTTTTAAGTTAAGACGAGCACGTTTTGAATACGCTGACACAAACAATCTTCGACATTGTTTCAATCAAGAAAAAAAGCAGGCAGGCATGGACTGGTTATATGGTTTCTTAAAACGGAACGCCAACATATCTCTGAGAACTCCAGAAGCTCTTTCTTTGAACAGGATTACTGCCTTTAATAAAGTAGAAGTTAATTAGTTCTGCGATAATTTGGAAGACATCTACGAAAAGTTTAAATTTACTCCAGACAAAATATTTAACGTTGATGAGACGGGAATCACCACCGTCCGTGCGCCTGGGAAATTTTTTGCAGAAAAAAGCCTGAAATGCTGCCAAGCGATAACCAGTGGCGAAAGGGGGCAAACAATTACGGGTGTATGTGCCACGTTACATTCCACTTTTGTTCATCTATGCCCGTGAACGTTTAACTGGACATTTTTCCAAAGATGAGATGGGGATGGATATATAAATGCTCCAAATAGGAATGGCTTACCGAAGAAATGTTCATTGAGTGGTTGGAACATTTTCAAAAAAACGTTTGTTGTAGCAAAAATATTGAAGTCCTAATTGCTATAGATAATCATGCCAAGCCTATCAGTTCTGTAAAGACAAGCGAATAGTTGTGGTGTTCCGGCCCCCTCACACATGTCATAGGGTTCAGCCTCTAGAATCTAGAGGCCAGATGTTACATTTTTCTCCATTGAAAACTGCCTACAATCAACAATGTTCCAGTTATTTAAAAATGCACACTTTTGACAAAATTTTGCAGCAAGATAAGCTGTTATCGCTGCCATGTTATTTGCTGCACGTTCATACAATCGGGTGGCGACATCAGAAAAAGCTGTAAAGGTGTTTCAATGTACAGGTATTTACCCTTTGAACAAAAGCATTTTTGCAGAAGAATTCTTTGCTGAAATTACAGTTGACAATCCAAACAATAATGAACAACCAATAGCTGATACATTTATGATAAAAAATGTGGAAGAAGATAATAAAATAATAAATGAAACTGACCTTGATTACAGCATTCCGCCTACATTTGGAGTGTCCAAACAACGAAGCCGGCGTAGATATTCAGAGAGTGACCCATCTGCCTCAGAATATTTAGTCGAGGTATCAGATAATGAAGATTTTAGTTTAGATAAAAGTGTAGTTTAAAGTAAGTCCATCTTTGATATTCTTCCTGTTCTGACCAAAAACCTAAACACACGGCAACAAAGAAATATGAAAAAAAAAACATTCGGAAATATTTACTTCCCCTCCTAATAAGGCCATCTTAGAAGAAAAAGCAAATCGAAAAGACAAAAAAATCGAGGATGACAAAAAAGTGACAAAAAATCTGGTACTGGATAACGTAGTTAATGGAAAGGTTGAAAAAGTTGTAAAGGTCAACAGCAAACACCTGATGGCAATGAAAAATTGTAAAGAAAATGAACACTTGTGTTTTCTTTACTAGTACATTCTTCGATATATTGTTTTATTCATTTTGTTGTTTGAATTTTCAACTGGATTAGCTTTGTGATAGATAGGTAGAATATTATGTAAATATTAGCAGTTGAGGTCACAAATATTTAATAAACTCTGACAGTTTTTTCTTGGTTCTTACAGTTATAGTTCTTATAGTTATAGGAGCAGCCGACTACCGGTTTAACCAGTAGTGTTCCACTGAAAAATATGATCCCCAAAAATAATATAAGCTTCTGTAATAAATCGGAAGAAAAAATTAATAATAATTGTTTTGATATCGAAAACATGGAAATTGATTTTAGTAGTAATAGTTTTTTGGACTAAGTGATATTATTGAACTGAAAAATGCTTTTGAGTTACCTGAAGCAAGTTCTGAAAAATTAATATAATATCTAATATGGTTTTATGCAGCGAAAGGGAATTACCTGCCAACTATAGCGTATTGGGTCCTGAAATAATATCTAATACTTAACTAATACCAGAAATCAAAGTAACTAACTTTCCAGTTTCTGAGAATATTCATCTTCTGGATGATTCCGATTATGATCCGTCTTCTGAAAATTACTGCAGTGAAAATATTGAATCTGAAAATAATAGGAAGGAAGCATCAAAATTTGGAGTCTCAGAGTAGTGAAGGGAAAAAGAGCGTCACATTACTTAATTCCCTAAAGTAATATATAAACTATGCAGTAAAAATCGCGTTGTTTTTTTTATTCTCTCTATTTTGTGTATATTGTCACTGTCATTGTAAATATTTTTTTATATAAAATTTGATAATTCTATAAATAGACACCTTTGTATTACGGTTGCTGTCTTTTTTGCTAAATCTACGAAATTCGCGTTCTTCAATTAGTCAATGTACCTCTTCAGTTGTTACCACAGAACCAGAGCAGTTGTCGTGAAATGAAGACATTTAAATAAGCAATTTTTTGTATTATTTCTAAAATCTTGTTAGAGAAAGTATAGTCTAAAACACGTTTAGAATGGCATATTCCACACTCGCGAACCGTAGTCCTCGCCTTCGGCTCGGTCTACAAATTTCGCTCGTGTGGAATATAGGCCATTCTACAACTTGTTATAGAATATACTATTCCTGGATTTTGTAAAATAATTCTAGATCATACCTGTCATAATATTTTAAGGTTAATTTTTGTGTACCAAAATTATACTTCAAACAGTGAAAAATAGTGAACCAAAAAGCCAAAATTGTCATTAAACTTCTTTCTAAAAACAAATAAATCAATTTAGTAAAGCATCTAATAAACAATAAACCAAGTCTGTGGCGAAAAGGCAAAACGGTATAAGTCTACTTATCTCCCTTTTAATATTATTGTGTCATAATGTCCACAACAATACCTGCCATCAAATGACAAAAGGATATAAGTCTGCAAAAAACCCATTTCGATTTATAACCCGATTTTTAAATGAACTATGTAGACTTATGCCTTCATTTTTACTATGATATTAAGGAAAATCTAGGTATATAGTGTAATATCAAATAGATGTCAGTGCACTTATGACACTTATAAATAGGTTGAAATACACACCTTGTAATATCATAAGGGATATGTCTACTTATACCCTTTTGTCTGTTCACAGATTTTTACAATATGTGTACTTAACCTTCCTTTATATTGACATGCTCATGAGAAAGTTTACTGTGCCCTAAGCAATTTTCAGTATCTAGAGTGTTATTATTTATGAATATTAGGTATTTACAGAGACAACAATGAGACTTCCAAGTACATATGCAAATTAGTTCGGTCACATATCAAATAATGTGATAGTTGTATCCTTGTTTAATACACGGAAATCTGAATTAAGACATCCTTGTCTCCAATGAGGAAGGTGATGGCAGATGGCGCTAAAAGTCTTCATTTTGAAAGAATGAAAGTAACCAAATGTGTACCTATCCATCGTTGTCCATGGCCCGTGATAGTAACCTTGTTTTCTTGTTTATCGTTTTACGTTTCTATTTGTGTTTATTGTTTTATGTGCTGTGGAATTTTTACCAAAAATTGTGACTTTATTTGACTTGGAATGTCTTGTTGTGTAGAGATACTTTAATTTTAATATAAGCATGCCTCCAAAACGGTGTCTTGTTTGTGGATTTAGTATAGATGAAGTTGAAAAACTGCACTACTTTCCAGTCAATGCCCAAAAGTAAGTTTATTTAATAGAGATTTTGAAGGAAATTTACTGACACTTGTTTTCTTCTTTTTTTGTAGATCCAAAATTTGGCAGGAATCGATGGGAATGAAATATGTGGCGGGTGTTTCTTGCTACTGCAACTCCCAGAAAGCAGCACTTAATTCATATGGTTCAAAGTAAAGAAGCGCAGATAAGAAATTTGAAAACATTATGCAAGAAAAGGACCAAAGACATTAAGTCCTTAACAGATATTGAAGATAGCCCTATAGTAAGGAATTTATTTACAGGCATGTCAAGTACAACTGCGGATTTTCTAATTTCGCAATTATGTTGTGCGAGATGTAGTGCACATGGTAGAAGATGGACCGTTGAGGAAAAAGTAGTTGCATTGGCACTACTAAAAAAAAGCCCAAGATGTTACAACTTGTTACGAAAAATTGTAGCTCTGCCATCAAAGAATACTTTTTTGCAAATGCTAGAAAAGGTGCCATTTCATTCTGGTATAAACAATCACCTATTTAAGCATATTGCAGATTTCATAAGTAGGGAAGAAGAGAAACACTGTGTGTTGTTATTCGATGAGATGGATATTAAAGAACATTTACAATATGATAGTCATTCTAATCGTATAATTGGTTTTGAGGAGTCACATGGAAGTTGCAACTCAAAAAAATTACCAAATAAAGCCTTAGTTTTCATGCTACAAGGATTGGTGCATAAATGGACAGCCAGTGGCTGATTATTTTTCAAATGGACCTTGCCCAGCAGATAGATTAAAAACTTATATTACTAATATTTTGCAAATATGTAATCGAGAGCATCGCAAGAGTACCCTCCAAGGAAAGGCTCCACCTGGTCTCCGCCTTAGAAATGTCGGACCAGGACCTGGAGAAGATTCTGGCGGAGAGAAGATTAAGCAGGGAACGACCAAGAGCTTCCGAATCATCGGAGACCCAATAGGGGTCTTCCGGAATATTATTAGAATTAGGAATTTGTATGTACGTTTATGGACGTTTATTTGTACGTTTATGGAGCAAGTAGCAGGAGTAAATGTAGTAGCTACGATATGTGATATGGGGTCTACTAATGTGAAAACTTTGAAGGAAATGGGCTCATCTATTGAACATCCCTATATTGTCATTGGCAGTAAACGTATATTTGCAATGTTTGATCCACCCCATCTACTTTAATGTACTGTTTCATTGTTTAGAAAATACAATCTACTATTGCCAGTAGAGGTTGCGGGGACAAAACAAATTATGGAAGCCCGTTTTGGAGATATAGTGAAAGCTTACAATATTGACCAAATATCACCATTAATATTTCGAGCTATGCATAAAATGAAGCAAATACATTTAGCTCCAAAAATGCAGTTCGCAATGAAAGTAAATATTGCTGGGCAATTAATGAGCCATACTGTTGCAGCATTTTTATATACATTGTGTAGTCGAGGTAAGTTACAAAGTCTAGTTTTACATGTACATCTACAATAATTAAACAATTTTATAGGTGAACTGGAGCAGCGTTCCCTGGCAACAGCAGCACTTGTGAAAGAGGTGGATACACTTTTTGACAGCTTCAATGGCAGCCGAGTGTCACCACTCGATGGAAAAGAAGTTAAATGCTGTGTGACAGAGCAGTCCGTTCACTTACAGTATTGGAAACAAGCTTTTCATATGGTTAAACAGTGGCAGTGGTAAAGGGGGACAACAGCAGGCAGTTTAAAAATAAGCAAACCCCCTTCCCAGATTGGTTGGCTAACTACTCTGAACTCTGTCCGGCAAATTTGGATACACATAAATTCACAGGGGGTAACTTCCTTAAGTCCTAGATCTCTCAACCAAGATGCTTTGGAAAATTTATTTGGAGCTGTTCGAGGTGGCTGTGGAAGTGGAAGTAATCCTACTCCAGTACAGTTTTCGGCAAGTTTGAAAACACAAATCTTAAATGGACTCACAAAGCAGAAAATTGTTGGCAACAATTGCGAAGAAGACGAATTTCAATTATTGACAAATCTTAGAAAATTTCTAATTGTCGATGATGAACCGGTTACATCATCAAGCTCTACAACTCGTGTACCCCTACCCCACCAGCAAACTGAAAGTGCAGATGAAATAGCTAAAGCTGTGGAGCAAGAGGCAACGGCAAACTTATCGGTTGCTTACGTTAGTGGGTCCATCATTAAAAAACTTTTTGAACATTTAGATTGTGTCACCTGCCATAATAATTTGCAATCAAGTTCTGAGTCGCCCCATAACTTATTTATAAGTTTTAAGGAGTGGTCTGATAAAGATAGATTATTTTATCCATCAGAACCTTTAGTGGTGGCTGTAGGTCAAGCCATTACATTTTTAGAGGAGACATTGGACACGTTTTGTAATATGGCAAACATTTCTAACATTTTTCTTCAGTCAATCCATAGTAATGTGAGCTTTGCGTGGTTGTCTTGTTCAGACCATAGTCAAATTGTGACTAAGAACATTGTAACAGCCTCAGATTAATCATGTAAAGATAAATAACAGCCAAAGAAAAACGTCCACATAATGAAAAAATATATCCCACTGCATCCCATTGGTCGAATTAATTCGTTACAGTTTTTGACGGACCGAGTATACGGCGGAAATACACGAGACACAACGGCTCGTGGCTCCATATTTGTTTTGAAGTGTTGGGAATGCGAAGCGGTTTGAGTATTTTGTGTTTTATAGTGATCATTTGTGAGTTATCTAGTGTATCTTATTGATTTTTAGTTTGTGGAAAGTGTTTGTAAGCTGTAAAATGACTAATAAATGCATAGTTTGCAATAATTGGGGTAAAAAAGGTGATGGGAGATCATTCCACCGGTAAGTAAACAATGTTGACCATAGACGTATCATTCGTTAGAATTTCAAATTTACGCATAATATTCCTGGATAATATATATATATATATATATGTAGATAATATTTTAGTTTTGTATTGTATAGGTATTTTCTGTGGATAATAGTTTCTGATTCTTATAAAATTATGTAGCGTTGTCGTTTGTTGATAACGAAATAAGGTAAATTTCAAATGTTTACCTATCTTCGAAAATAAAAAAAAAACTAATAATTTAGACTATAGATTGGAGATAGGTTTTTATTTAGAATGGCAAGTGAATTCCAAACCTAGAAAAATGTATTTTCTTACTTTACTTCCAGGTTATTCAGTAGTTATAAGGTATTATGTAAATATACCTACTTATTATCTTTATATAAAAAAGATAAGTGAATATGGTGAATATTTACATATATGGTTTATATTTTTCAGATTTCCCAATGATAAAAGAAGGAATTTGTGGCTTCAAGCACTAAATTTAGGGAAGGAGAATGTTGGGAAATAGACATATGTATGTTCACACCACTTTCAAAGTAGCGACTTCACTGTACGAAAATCGGGAATAAGGATCTTAAATTTTACTGCTGTACCTAGAAAATCGAAGTAAGTAATTAAACATACATTCATAATATACATTAAATTCGGTATTTGCTCCTACAGAATAAAATTTTATTGGACCGTTACCTAATCAAGGGTAAGTACTTCCCGAGGTACTGCATTAATCTGTTGATAGTTTTCATAGGGTTGTACCTGTTGACATAAGAAAACAAGAATATACCTACATATTTTTAAATTTTTTTTTCTTATTTGTCATTTATTTATATGAAGAACAGGCATGAGGCTTTTTCATTTTGAAATTATTATTTTTGAAAGTACATGGTATACAGAATTAATTGTAAAGATAGTATCGAAAATTACAAGCAATTATATTATACCTTATGAAGTAGGAGGGAATAAGCACAAAACAATCTATTTTTGCATACATCTCTTTAAAATTTAAATATATCTGCAGCTATATACTGAGTGATTGAAATTGAAATGTACACGTGTAATTGAAAAAAATATACTTATGCAACTTGTATGCATGTAACTGGTTCTTATTAAATATTAACTCTATTTTGGAAGACATTAAATAAACATTTCATTGCAACAAATTTTTTTTAAATGTTTCTTCACTCTGGGATCATTTTCATTTTTTAAGATCATTTTGATATTTTTGTTTTATTTTGGACAAGAATTTATGATCCTCTTACCTGTATAGATATCCCTGTCGACCTAACTATATTCGTCAATATTTATCATGATTTTATTCTAGATTTCCATGGATAATAAATCTCTTTCACATTAAATGTCATCTGATACTTACAAATTTAATAGATATTTTTTAGTTTTTTATGCTTAAATGCTTATAACAATAATGAGTAGATTGACAGTGCCTATAGATACTTATAAATAAATAGGAATATCGGATATTGTTCATGTGCTCATATTGTTCATTAAACCAACAAATTTTTTAAGGAAGTAATTTGTTATAGATTTATAACGAATAACTATCTGGGAAAGTAAAAAGTTTTATCAAAGAAATTTTCTTCTGAAGTAATAATAATAATTATAATTCATTCACTTAATTATTCAGGGTAGACAGTGATTTACCAAGCACAACAGTATTACCGGAAGGCAGTGGTTCTACCACTGAAACCGCTTCTTCTGAAGGCAGCAGTTGTGAAGAAAGTAACTTCAGGAGTGCTAAAGAAAGAAATCAGCAGACACAACAAGAGATGAGGTAATTCTATATACTTATATTACCATAGGGTATGCCAAGTTGAAAAAATATTTTGAACATGATAATTTATTTTTCATATAAAAATGTTTTTTCCAGGGGTAATTCCTCTAGTACTTTGACAGCATCAGAAAGTATGCAAAACGAGCAGAGAAGTGGGTCATCATCATCAAGCACCTTAACGGCCTCAGAAAATATTCCCGGAGAAAATGGTTCATCCAGTACTTTAACAGCCACAGAGTTTGTTGAGGAAAGTACTGAAGTGTTAGGTCAGATATGCCAAGAAGCCGAACCGCCAAAGAAAAAGTAAATATACTGTTTATTTATTTTCTGGAATTGCCTCAGATTAACCAAATTATGGTTAATCTGAGGGAGTAACCTTGTACTGACGAGAGTAGACAAATGAAACCCAACTTACTACATCTCACTGCCATGCAATGAATATGAGTGTATATAAGGACAAATTAAAATATTTTTACACCTAGGAGGATGTTATGTCCTTGTCTCTGCCATTTAAAATAATGTCTCAGTGTCACTTGACTCGATACTATACGAGATACACTAAATATACACGATACTACTTTGAATGGGATAGACAATAACAGAACATTCTCCTCTGATAAAAAACATTTTAACTTAACCTGTCTGTCTTTTTTTCTTGTAACTATATGGGCTAGTGTGGACAACACAGGTCTTGTAGCATTGTACTAGATATTGGTGAATAGAACTTTATTCACTTAAGAATTGTATTACCCTAAGACTGCTGATTATTATATGATTGGGTGAATATTGCACATAAAACAGCATAATGTTGCACCTTATATTTCTCAGTTAAAATTGCAGAGTATAATATGAACCACTAATAGTAACTTTTGTTTCATTTATAAAATGTTTTCTAATATCAATACATAGAAGTTGATCATCAACACCACTGTTTGATTGATACATACATTGCTTTAACTATTTTATGTGTAGCAGGAATAGGTATTTAGAGAAAACATTTATCACTGGCAAGCAAAAAGTGATAATATATGAGTCGCCTATTTTCAAAAGCGGCTAAATCCAATTTCTACCAGTTTCGAGTTAGTGCCGCCATCTGGTAGACAGTAGCAATAGCTATCACTACCAACATTTGCTCAGTTTCAAATCTGACTTTAATCTATTTAAAATGAGCATAGAATCTTCAGTTTACTTTCAAATCCGGCTTAATCCTTTATACAGTATATTTCAAAACCGACTATATCCACTCAAGTTTGTTTATTGCAAAAGCGACTAAATCCATATGTTTGAAGTGTGAAGTTGGGGTGTTTACGAACAAATTCGGGTAAATCCAGTTTAGACTTGTAAGAAATTCAAATGGCGTGTCATTGTTTACTGTGTCTGCTAGATATAGAAGTGTGTGCATAGATACATAAATAGAGTGTGATTTGGCTGGTTGTGGTAATTTAATCGTCTTAAAATAATGGAGACTGTTGAGGAAAAGACTCCGGATAAATGTAGGAAAAGGAGATATTGTCCAGAACAATGGAAGAAAAATGTGGACAAGAAATTGAGGTTATAGTTTTATAATTTTGTTTATAAAATAATAGATTTCTTACAATTTACTTTTATTTATACAGGTATTCGGCTATAAAAGACCCTCAATATCCAGCTTGTAAGCATAATTCTAAGACTTATGAATGCTCAACGTTATCCATGGAGGATGTAAGAAAATTTCATGAAGCTTTTTATCGTGTACCACAAAAAATTGTTCAAGACAATTTTCTTCTGAAATACATTTCTGTGTGTCCTATTAAAAGAATAAGGAATCCTACTTCTGGAAGACCACATACTATGTCAGCAAAATACTTTATTCAAAAGGGTAAGGAAATAATTCCTATATGCAAGTTGTCGTTTTTGAGCATTCTTCATGTGAAAAAGCACAGAGTAGAAGGAGTGATCAAAAGATTCTTTGATAAAAGCCAAATGCCGCGGGAAAATAGAGGTGGCGATCACAAAAGTCAAAAAACAAAAGCCTTGAGAGAAAATATAAAGACATTCGTGAAAGGATTTAAGGTATTAGAGAAGCATTACTGCAGGGGGAAATCTGAAAGGCAATACTTGGCAAGTGATTTAAGTATAGCAAAAATGCACACAATCTATAACAACTCCTCTGAAATGAATATGCGTTGTAAAGCAAGTTTTTTCAGAAAAGTTATTAATAATAACTTTAATATAGGCTTTAGTGCACCACAAGTGGATGTTTGCTCACAATGCCTCGAATATAAAGAAAAAATTAAACAGGAAAAGGATAAAACGGTAAAAATCAATCTAATGACTACACAACGGATTCATAAACTGAGGGCAAAGGCCTTTTTTGATCTTCTAAAAGAACAGAATGATGAAATACTAACCATATCATTTGACTGTGAAAAGAATTTAGTCTTACCTAAAATTCCTGATCAAATAACGTATTACAAAAGACAACTGTACTTATACAATTTTACAGTTGTTATAGGTTCGTCTAAAAGTAAATTAACAAAAGAAAATATTTTCATTCATTCATGGCTAGAAAGTGAGGCCTCCAAGAGTTCCAATGAAATCGCTTCAGCGATTTTTGACACTTTAAATAAAATCAGTTTTTCGGAAAACATAAAAATAGTTAGATTAGTGTCAGACGGTTGCTCAGGTCAGAATAAAAACAGTATTATGATGACTATGTGTGCCAAATGGTTACTATGTGATGCTCCACCTCACATTAAAAAAGTGCAAATAATATTCCCTGTGACGGGACATTCCTTTTTGCCACCAGACAGTGTGTTTGCTTACATAGAAAAAAAAATAAGAAAACTTGATACAATAATTTGTCCAGACACGTACTATGAAATCTTTGAAAATCAAGGAACACTGAAAAAATTAGGGGTTGATTGGCAAATCCAAGATTGGAAAAAAGAAACACATGCCGTAGTAAAAGCTACAAACGGTCTACATTTTAAAATTAAATCCTGCAAAAGATTAATACTTTCACGTTCACGAAATAAACAAAATATTCTTGTAAAAGGAGAGCCAAATTATCGAAATGATGTAAACAATGCAAAAGGGATTTGCAAACAAGGTAAAAGAATATCCTACATCAATCCTCAGAATATTGAAATAAATGCTGTAAAAATTAATCCAAAGAAATTAAAGAATATTGACGAGTTGCTAACAAAACATTTCGGAGCAGATTGGAAAGAAAGAAGTGTAGATTTGAAACTAGAATACTATAAAGCTGTTTTGGATGGGTATGACAATAATGAGGAAATAGCCGAAGAAGATCTAACTGAAGATGTTCATGAATGCTTTGCTGATGACGATAATAATAACACTGACGATAACCTAGTTTAGTTTTGAGAGAATAGATTTGCTATTAAGAAAAATAATATTAAAATATGTAATATTTTTGTACTGTTATAATATAGGTTAAGTTATGTTTCTTTTCTATATCAAAGTATTAATAAAACAGGTATTTAAAAAATCAAGTTATTTCAATATCTTGTAGAAAACTGGTCACTCAGTGTCGGATAAATCCACAAATTACTTCCAAATCCGGATAAATCCACAAATTATTTTCAAATTCGGATAAATCCATTTCATTTTTTCTTTTTTCATAGTCGACTGACAAATAATGTTTTTGAATGTCACATAGAATCAAATATAAGATTTTTTACAATTTTTGATAATGTTTTGAAATTTCCTATATTGTTTCTAAGGTATACCTCCGTTTTTTGCGTTTTTTATAAAATATGATCAGATGGATTTAGCCGCATTTGGAAATAGGCGACTCATATAAATAAATTCTGTTACTGTCTGGTCTGGAAATTTTGTTACTTTTATATTATTCATCTCAAGTTTTATTTTTTATATGTCTAATATTACACAAAAAAAAAACAAAATAAATATAAATATATATTTTCCTTAAAGTTTTCAAAATCATAAATTTATTATTGTTTTAGAAGGATAGTTCGTAAGGCTTTTGTTGGAGATATAACAAGTGACGATTTTGAGACACCACAAAATGCTAAAAGAGCATTTAATTTTGCCAAACATAAAATTATTATGCATAAAAGAAAACTTGATGCCATGAGGAAACAGAATGCGAGATATATGGCTAGAATAACATCATTAACAAAGCTTCTCAACTTTTTAAAAACGAACAACTATATTTCAGAAACTGCTCAAGAGTCTATTGAGGTAACTATCCTTTTTAGTCGAAAAAATTGTGCTGTTTCTTTAATAAGTTTATATTTTAGGTTTTTATAATTTATGCATTTATTTCCAGGCTTCATTACCTGACGGAGCACCGCGAGAGATTATAAGCAGGATTTTAAAAGGCTCTACTCGTGAAAAATATTCACCAACTTTAAGAGCATTTGCTCTTACTCTTAACTTTTATTCTCCTAGAGCCTACAACTATGTTCGTGATAAATTCAATAAATCTTTACCACACCCATCTACAATAAGTAAGTGGTACGAAAAGATCGATGGCTCTCCAGGTTTTACGGAAGAAGCTTTAAGGGCGTTGAAAAATAAAGTACAGGAAGATGGAAAAGAAGTTTTTTGTAATCTAGTTATAGATGAAATGTCAATTAGGAAAAAAACTGAGTGGGTGGGTAATAAATTCTATGGGGGTATTGACATAGGAGCACATTTGGATGGAGACATCGTGCCAGAGGCTAAAGAAGTTATGGTTTTTCTAGTGACCAGTATAAACGGTCACTGGAAAGTACCAGTGGGCTACTTTTGTATTGATGGTCTGTCAGGCAGTGAAAGGGCCAACTTACTGAAGAAATGTTTGCAAGTGCTTCATGAAACGGGAGTAAAAATTACTTCGCTCACCTTCGATGGCGCTGCCTCTAATATAAATATGGCGAAACAGTTGGATGTGGATTTTTCAGATCCTAGCAACTTAAAATCATATTTTAGACATCCTGTAACTCAAGAAGAAGTGTTCATATTTTTAGACATATGTCATATGATAAAACTGGTGAGAAATTGTCTAGGTGACCAGAAATCATTAAAAACCAAAGACGGTAAAATTATCCAATGGTCATATTTACAAGAACTGGTCAGCCTGCAAGATGAAGGACTCAACGCAGCTACAAAAATAAAAAAACGGCATATGCAGTATGTACGTGAAAAAATGAGGGTTAAGATTGCATCACAAACATTTAGCAAAAGTGTTTCTGACGCTTTAAAATACCTTGAAAAGGATTTACACTTATTGCGATTTCAAGGTGCCGAGGACACAGCCAATTTTTGTCAAATTATTAATGACATTTTCGATATTTTAAATTCACGCAACTTATGTTCAGCGTATAAATATAAAAGAGCCTTGTCTCCAGATACAGAAGAAGACTTTTTTAATAAATTTTCACAGGCAAGAGAATACATATTAAATTTAAATTTGCATGAAAGGTCTGTAGTTTTAAGTAACAGAAAAACCGGATTTATTGGATTTTTAGTGGGCATGGAAAGTTTTAAAGGGCTTTACAATAAATATGTAAAAAATAAAAAATTAAACTTTCTTTTGGGTTACAAGTTTTCTCAAGACCATTTGGAAACACTGTTTAGTTCAGTAAGAAGTTTACATGGCTTCAATAATAATCCTACCGCACGACAGTTCCAGTCTGCATTTAAAAAATTATTGATATCTAGAGAAGTTCGAGGAGCAGACACAGCAAATGCTGTAGCTATAGACAATACATTGATTTTAAATGTTAGTAGCAGGAAAATTACTGTCAATGATGATAATGAGGATTTGGAATATTCCACCGATTACACAAATTTATGTTTGTATCTAAATAATCATGATTTCTTTGGCACTTCAGGATGGCACCTCTCATCTTATGTGCAGGATGTTATTATTTATATAGCTCGTTTTGTAGTGAAGTCATTAAAAAAGTGTGTGACCTGTTCTAAATGTTTAGCCTTATTAGAAACCAATGAAACATTTTCATTGTTACAAAGAAGAAAAACTTTTGGAAAATTATACAAAGCTTCAAAATTTGTTAGTGAAATTTGTACCTGGGGAGAAAAGTCACTCAGAAAATTAAAAGCCACCTCAAGTATTTTTAGTCGTAGACACCAAAATATTGTTGAGTTCCTTATTCTCAGTACTGTACAATGTCTACCAGAAATGGATCCTTAATACCTGTGGAGATCATGTGTTTGATGGAGAATTGCTGGATAATCACCAGCTATCCTTAATAAAATTAATTTTAAAGAGATACTTTACAATAAGAATTCATCATGAAACAAGAAGAAAAAGTGACGAAATAAGTAATCGAGTGAGAAGTGTTTTAACGCATTTAATACTGTATCAAAATCAGTAGTGCTTGAATACTCTTCTTTATTTGGGCATTTGGCCACAGTTCTTAATAAAGTATTAAGTAAACAATACTCTGCACCAGAGATCTGTCAGTTTTTTTAATTTTTCTAATCAGTTCTCGCACAGAAAAATGAATAAATATTATAAATAAAACACAGTCCACAATTTAAGTTAAAGTAGCATTAAGGTTTAGGAGGTTTATCCGTTTGTTTTCAGTCTAAGTATATGTATGAAATGTAAGAAGTATTTATTGTGTTCTGCAATATTTATCTATTTATATTAAATAAAGAAAGTATGTATTGCATATTATTTTATTTTTTGCTATAGTTTGGTTGCTATTGTGAAATACTCATGTGTTTTTATACCTAAGTTATATATTACCTTTATTCACAACCATAGGTATATGTAATAAGGCTATTACTGACTTTTTGGGACTTTTTTCGTCATTTTTAAATAAAGCACAGCATAATAAAGGTACCTACAAATTTATATAAATTATTATTATTGTATTATCAATCGTCAGTGTGAAAATAAACTTGCTTAGTATGAAAAAATATGAATGAATGGTGGAGATATTTTCGCTTTTTTTTTAAATGGTTGTGATTAAAATCGTATACATACCTCAGTGAAACGTTTCAATCCCGTCTCATGCTGTAGTAACCTCGGTACTTCGCACCTCGGTCATTCTAAACAGCCCTCAACAGTAATGAAACGTTTTCCGCCTCAGTATATAATATACTATTATCAATTTTCATTTTAATCATAGAACTGTATCTTTTGTAAATAAATGGACATCTATTATAACAATTTGAATAAATTTCATATTTTCCAGAAATACATTCTTTTTCCACATAGGGATCCTTAAATTAATTAATACATATACACGCTGCAGTTGCAATTTATACATACATTACTTCACCTTCTCAAACAGCTGTTCTACATCTAATACCAGTTTTTTTAGTTATATATAAAGAAGTTGCGGAAGCATCACCACCATTAGTTGCTACAAATATATCCCGTTTAAACGATAGAATATAACCAGATTCATAGGTCCGTTACCACTAATGTGAATAACTTTAAATACACATATTTACATGATTTCAACTTTTATAAACTTGTATAATACATGCATTTACTATTTACATCTTTATATAGGAATTAAGCCAAAAAGTTAACTAAGATATAAATTATAAATGATTTATCTCTTGGTTAGATTTTTAGTTTAAATCCTATATAAAGAAAGATGTAAACAGTTAAATAAGCCAATAAATAATATTAAAAACATACCATAAAAAACATGCATTTACTGGTATTATTATTTTTTCACTAACTATAAAATACTATACCGAATTAATTATTATTCTTATATTATTATTACTATAGTAATTATTATTTTTGGTGTGAGCTCTATATTTTGAAATATAGCCTAAAAGTCCTTAGGCAATACTTTTTGTGTTAGAAACACCTTTAAAAATATCTAGAGCCTTTTCTTATTTTGAGAAATACCGCCGCCACTGGTAGCTGTTTACAAACAGTTGAGTAAACATCCCCCCCCACCGCAAATAACTGTTTATTACATGGACAGGCATATTAATGCTTTAGGTATTGTTGTTACTTATCTTGTACATGGTTAATCTGAGGTAACAGCAGTATCTAAGATTGGGATACCTTGATGGTGTAAACGTAGGAATCAAGAAAATCTACAAGCACGAAAATATACCAGAGCCTCGAAGCGCAAACTAAGGACCTTTCACCATCGATAGTTTTGATGTATGATATTTTATGTGTCTTCTTTCATTTTAATAATTAATACTTAATTATTGGAAGGAGATGCCGAAAACAACTACTCCACGGGCAATATGCCCCGACTGGCGTTGCATTACATCAACATCTCCATGGATGTCGCCACATCCTTCATCAAGACCAAATACCAGACAATGACCGGTTTCGATCTTGTTATGATCTCGTCAGACTGCCATAGGTATTGGAATCGATAAATGATCTGGCGACGTGATTGCCTAAGGGGCATAGTGAATGTTTGTAGTGGCGAGATACAGTGAAATACACTGCAGTGCCCTCTTTGGGTCTTTGCTACTACCTGTCTGACAATTATTGTCTAATTGACAGACAGATAACGATCTGCAGAAAGCAGATGCCATTACAGCGACCTCTATTGTCTTTGAGGAAGACAATCCTACTTAATTATTGGAAGGAGATGCCGAAAACAACTACTCCACGGGCAATATGCCCCAACTGGCGTTGCATTACATCAACATCTCCATGGATGTCGCCACATCCTTCATCAAGACCAAATACCAGACAATGACCGGTTTCGATCTTGTTATGATCTCGTCAGACTGCCATAGGTATTGGAATCGATAAATGATCTGGCGACGTGATTGCCTAAGGGGCATAGTGAATGTTTGTAGTGGCGAGATACAGTGAAATACACTGCAGTGCCCTCTTTGGGTCTTTGCTACTACCTGTCTGACAATTATTGTCTAATTGACAGACAGATAACGATCTGCAGAAAGCAGATGCCATTACAGCGACCTCTATTGTCTTTGAGGAAGACAATCCTACTTAATTATTGGAAGGAGATGCCGAAAACAACTACTCCACGGGCAATATGCCCCGACTGGCGTTGCATTACATCAACATCTCCATGGATGTCGCCACATCCTTCATCAAGACCAAATACCAGACAATGACCGGTTTCGATCTTGTTATGATCTCGTCAGACTGCCATAGGTATGGGAATCGATAAATGATCATAACGAGATCATAACAAGATCGAAACCGGTCATTGTCTGGTATTTGGTCTTGATGAAGGATGTGGCGACATCCATGGAGATGTTGATGTAATGCAACGCCAGTCGGGGCATATTGCCCGTGGAGTAGTTGTTTTCGGCATCTCCTTCCAATAATTAAGTAGGATTGTCTTCCTCAAAGACAATAGAGGTCGCTGTAATGGCATCTGCTTTCTGCAGATCGTTATCTGTCTGTCAATTAGACAATAATTGTCAGACAGGTAGTAGCAAAGACCCAAAGAGGGCACTGCAGTGTATTTCACTGTATCTCGCCACTACAAACAATTAATACTTAATTTAACATCAATTGATATTCAATTAAAAATTTATTCATTTGTTATTATATTTTTAAATTTTCAGACTGAATAATGAATCTCAATTGATGGATTACTTATCTCTCAACGAAAGAATATTATATACTTAACTATAATTTTATCAATGTAGGTATTGCTATTGCGTAAATTAAAGTTTCAACATATATGTATACATATATGTATAATTTGTAGTTTGCTTAATTGAACAATTGCATAATTATGAAAACACGAAATTTCTTAAAAAATGGACATATATTTCTTAAAAATATTCAGTTTCAAATTGGGTAAAGTGTATGTACGTTTTCTAATAGCGAATAAAAAAATTCTGAAAACCATAAAAGTGTTTATTGAATAAAATGAGATTATTATTGTAAGTGAAACATTGTTTATATTGTTTGATGTTTTTCATAGGTAGTTTCAGAAACACTAATCTTTAATAAATTTAGCTGGTAATAAAAATAATTACTGTGCGTTTCACGAAGTTGTATCCCGGATTGGAATGTTAATATACATCTCCAACGTATGGAGCGTCGTCATGTTATTAGTTAAATTCAATGCATTGGCACATCTCGGTTACGGACCGCTACAAATTGAGGTGGTATGATTTAAACGCGCGTGCAAGTCTCGCACAGGATTTGCCAGCGAATCCTGACAATCGGAACATTCCAATCCGGGATACAACTTAGTGAAACGCACAGTACCTAACTGTCAGATTCAACAAACTTGCTATATTCCCTAGCAATGGCCTCACAGGTAATCTTCCTTAAAATAATTTTCCTACAACCGTTCCGAAAATAAGTATTTTCGGTTCAATATTTTGTACCAAAAATAGTTTTTTCGAAAGTCCCGAAAATGACAGATCTTGTCGTACAGCTACTAGGTGATGCCAATTGACATTGACGTATTAAAATGGTTTATAATAATCATGAATGTAGTGAGAATTCATATTGATGTATTTCTATGACAATGAAGTATAACAACATTTGTTGGTACGATTAATATTAATATTAACAAATAAATGTTGAAACTATGAAAATTGTATTTATTTTTTTAGAATAATTGACGGTTGCAGGAAAAATAGTGTACGTAACTTGCCCCGAAAGTGTTTTTACTGGACTCGCAGGCTTCTGACTGGAACTTACCCACTCGCCCAGTAAAACATTACTTTCAGGACTAGTTTCGTAAGTATCTAGTATGTTCGACTGCATCATGATACCAGAGATTAGACCTTTGTTTATGACACTGTTTAGCATCCATAAATTAGCACTTTATTGTACTAATACTATAAAAAAGTTAAAGTGGACTGCTGTCAATGTCACAAGAAATGTCGAAAAAGAGTTAGGAATTTAGAAACGAATTTGACAATTTAATAAATTTAAATGTCATCATTAGTCAAAGTATACTAAAATATTTTTCATGCACTTCCAATAGAGTAGTTTTATTGATTAGAGTAGATTTAGTAGAACATTTTAAGAAAAATCCTCCTCAACCAAGGCAGTCGAACATAAAGTTTTGCATGCAACTTGTACATAATCGGACTTTTTAGACTTGCCGTATTTTTATCAGACTTGTTCGCTTGTCCATAAACTGAGACTCGTCCAATAAAGTCCTACATTATGTACTTGTTTCATAAATAGCTATTATAAAAAATTATTACAGTTATTATTTGAAACTTATATAGAATTACTAATAGTAGATCGTGAGTAAAATCGTATAGGCACATACTTCGGAGGAATTCATTACAGCCTAGCGTTTGTAGCTACTTGAAGTTCAGTTGTAATAGACTACTTCCCCCCTCGGTATATAATCTACTATAAACCTTTTCAGCTAATTTCAACTTTTCCCGGTTATAAATCAATTCTCGATTAAAAACTTAAAGTTCAAATATTGAACTATTAATGTGATAGAGAATGCATATTTGCAATTTGAAACTGCTTATTGATTTATTATATTATTATTTATTGTTCATAATTGTAAAAGTACTTACTTTAGTTTAAAAGTTTATACTTTACATGTTTATATATATAGCTTATAGGAATATAAATATAATTAATTTAAAAATATCTCATCTATATAATGTCTGGCTAAAATTATAAACTATGATCTGGAACTGTAAGTGTGGCTTGTTCATTTTAATAAATAATTTACTTTCGTAATTCTGTTTTATTTATATTTTCTAAATAATTATAATTAAAATAATAGCTAAGGAGAAAATACCGCAATGTTTAAAATTCGTGCCAGGAAAGTGATATGAGCACCATCTGCGCTCACCTTCCTCAACAGTGGACCAGTGCAATATTGCGAACTAAAATTTTGCATGTACTTGACCGTCTCATTGTTGTCTCTGGTATTTACATTAAAAATGAATACTAGTTCATACACATACACATTCAACAATGTGTGAAAATAGTTATATACATTAAGTATATTTTTATTGTAAGCCTACCCACAGAAAAACTAATAATAATCTACTGCCTTACAATGAACATTATGTTCAATATTTCGACTACTAAGAATATTGTTCTAACTCCACTTTTTTCGTAAAAATGAAATACTGGTGAAATGGTGTCATAACTCCTTTAATTTATGTGTTGATACATTAATATTCAATATAACGCTGTCTTAAAAGCATTTAAACCGTATATTTTTGGAATGTTATATCTGCATTACCCATAATATTTTAAGAATAATATGGTTTTAACTCCACTTCTAAAGTGATAGTCAGTGATAGTGCTCTAACTCCTTTAGCAACTGGAGTTAGGATATTCTGCCCCGCTTGGTATAACATGATGAGATGGAGTTAGTACAAGTTAGTATGCATAAGGTTAGGTAGTTTGTAAAAGTGTAGTGTGCATTAGAAACTGCATTGTATGTGCAAAACAGTATTATTCTAATAAATAAAACTTGTAAAATGGGCAAAACATTATTGGAAATTGACTTAAATTCAACCAGTAATATTATTATAATACAGGATGATGAGTAAGTTAATAATAATAATAATTCATATTAAATTCTAACCTCAAAATTAAATGTTGTAGATTTTTTTTCTAATTTTTATGAAGGAAGCAACATTAATGTGGAGTCTGAAAAGAATACAGAGGATTTCATTGAATATATTTCAGTTGAAAATAATATGGTATTAGAAAATGAGCAAGACGAAATTTTGTTACAATTGGAAGAAAAAGCTGATGACCAGACAACAAATTGTTTTAAAGAAGGTGGTGCGACCGAATATAATGATAATATAATATCGGAAAGTCTCCCTAGTCTTTTAGGGAACGGTATAACAGGAAATGAGAATTGAGAAACACAAAATCTCGAGGATGAGGATAATAGGTAAAAGTGCATAATTATGTACTTTGAATAAAATGGAGTCATAAAAATTTTATTTATTTTGCAGCGACGAGAAAAAACTAACTGGGAAAAGAAAAAAAAAACGTAACCAGCTGGAAATGTAATGTAAGAAAGAAACTCCGACAAAGCGGAAAAGAGTACATTGATAAAAAAAATAACAAGCATGCTCCCCAAAGTTTTCGTTATAAGGAATGTACAGGGTGACCCATTCGTCTGGGATTCCTTTATTTCTCCACTATTATCAACTTTAGCAAAAAATATCTAATACAAAAGTTTTCAGAAATAATAAGGGCTATAATTTAAAATTAGTTACAAATTTACAGGGTGTTCGCATCCTTCCAAACCTATAAAAACTTTCTTATTTTAAATGGAACACCCTGTATATTATTAGCTCATTGGATTCCTCATCGCAAGTGCTTTCAGTCCATATAACATTTGTTATAGCTAAACTTTATAGATTCGAAGATATTTAATATTTTGTGTAAAAAATGACAAATGCAGACTTTGGTGAAAATAATAGTATCTTCCTTAGTTTTTACATTTCGATAATAAATATTGGTATTCGTTTAGTATAAGCCATGGCGAATATTTTGCTGTATATAAATGTTTTATAAATTATACAGGGTGTTAATAATCTGGTAGCAAAATTGGAAAACTGTAAGGGGCAATATCTCGTTTATTTTAAATGGAACACCCTGTATATTTTTAATGGATCAAATTCAGAATTGAAAACTCTATCGATCCATATTAGTATGTTATATACCCAAAAATAGTAGTTTTCGAGTTATTTTGAAATTTAAAATATTTTACTCTTTGGTTACAAGTGAACATAAATTATGAGCCTAGACATTAGTCAAACACAAGTTAGTAAGTGTTTAAAGGATAACAAATTTCATCCCTACAAGATTAAGTTACATCAAGCTCTACGTCCAAATTACTTTGAAAAACGACTACAATTTTGCGAACAGATGTTGGAAATAATAAACAATGAAGAAATATTTCTAAATTTTGTAATGTTTAGCGACGACGCAACGTATCATAAAAATGGAAATGTGAATCGTTGCAATTTTTATTTTTATTGAACAGAACAACCAAATTTTTTGAGAGTTGTCAATAATCAAGGCTAATGGACTATAAATTGCTGGGGAGCAATTTTAGGAGAGCACATAATAGGTCCATATTTTTTTGAAAATCCACTTAGATACAGGAGAGACATATTTAGATTTTTTACAAAATTATCTTTTGGAATATCTATCTATTAGATGATATTCCCTTAAATATCATACCAAAACTATGGCTTAAGCAGGATGGTGCCCCCGCGCACTATAGCGTTAATGTAAGGAATTTTTTGAACGGACATTTTCCAAATAGATGGATTGGTCGAGCGGGTCCAGTAAATTGGCCTGCGCGTTCTCTAGACCTTATATGTCTGGATTTTTTCTATGGGGTATGTCAAAGATAGCGTATACAGCATGTCTCTGACAGCGGACGATATGAAAGAAAGAATTAGACATTGCTTCCGAAACATTACACCAGATATCCTAAGAAATGTGCAAGTTTCATTTCGAACAAGACTTGAACTGTGCATTCAGCAACAGTTGAACAGTTGTTTGAAATGAAATAAAATAAAATTTAACGAGACTGTTATTGTCTAAGCGTTGAGCAAAATCTCATTTATATTAAAAAAATTTATTTTTATTACATTGTACTGATAACTTTTAAAAATATCATGTTACGTTAGTTATTTATTTGAATAAAAAAAAATATTACAAGAATTAGATCTAAATCATGATTTTAATTATGATTTAAATTCACTTGATAAATTTTGCTTTCCAAGCCATCTAGGCTCATAATTTATGTTTACTTGTAACCAAAGAGTAAAATATTTTAAATTTCAAAATAACTCGAAAACTATTATCTTTGGGTATATAACATACTAATATGGATCGATAGAGTTTTCAATTCTGAATCTGATCCATTAAAAATATACAGGGTGTCCCATTTAAAATAAACGAGATATTGGCCCTTACAGTTTTCCAATTTTGCTACGAGATTATTAACACCCTGTATAATTTATAAAACATTTATATACAGCAAAATATTCGCCATGGCTTATACTAAACGAATACCAATATTTATTATCGAAATGTAAAAACTAAAGAAGATACTGTTATTTTCACCAAAGTCTGCATTTGTCATTTTTTACACAAAATATTAAATATCTTCAAAACTATAAAGTTTAACTAGAACAAATGTTATATGGACTGAAAGCACTTGCGATGAAGGATACAATGAGCTAATAATATACAGGGTGTTCCATTTAAAATAAGAAAATTTTATAGGTTTGGAAGGATGTGAACACCCTGTATATCTGTAACTAATTTTAAATTGTAGCCCTTATTATTTCTGAAAACTTTTGTATTAGATATTTTTTCTAAAGTTGGTAATAGTGGAGAAATAAAGGAATCTCAGACAAATGGGTCACCCTGTACAAAGTGTCCTTTTAAATGCTCTATTAAAATTTCACAAAATATAGCCGACAGAATTTTCAAAGAATTTTGGACATTAAGCGACAATGAGAAATTTAATTTTTATAACAAAACGACTACCAGAATTCCAAAAAAAATAGTGCGTAAGGAAAACCAAAACTCAAATAAACCAAGAGGATACAGTTTTATATTCAAATTTTTTATAAATAATCAAGAAGTTCGAGTTTGTCGTGGCTCTTATTTACTTCCATTCGGAAAAGAAAGTGGGAATAACCAACACACCTAAATGCGATCAAAGGGGAAAAAAGACAACCATTAAAATTCCTGAAAGCCGCAGAATATTAGTTAAGGAGCACATAAATTCCTTTCCAAAAGTTCCAGGTGATTATTGCAGAAAAAACACAAAAAAGGAGTATTTAGAATTTGGACTAAATTTATCTAAAATGTATGAGCTCTATGAAGAATTTTGTAAAACTAAAAATAATTTACCAGTAAAGAAATGGTTGTATACAAAAATTTTCAACGAAGAATTTAACATAGAGTTTTATATACCCAAGAAAAATCAGTGTGATTTACGCTGTGAACATGAAAACCAGAAGAAGATTAATAAAGTAACGAAGAATTAGATAATACATTTAAAAACCATGTTAAAGAAAAGGAACATGCGAGATGTCAGAAAAATATAGACAAACAGTCAGTCGATGAAACATCAGCGGTAATATGCTTTGATTTGCAGATTTGCCTCAATCAAATGTATCAAAAGCATATTATTTACAAAAATTAAACGTTTTTAATCTAACTGCCTGTTACATTGCAAACAAGCAAGGTTATTGTATTATCTGGCATGAGGGAGATCTGTCATCAGCACTAGTGCAAATGCTTACTAAGTTTGTTGAAATAAATCTAAAATTTCTAAGTTAGTGATTTCGTCTGATGCTTGCGTACCACAGAACCGCAATTCGCACATGACAACTGCTCTTATTAATTTTCTCAGTGATAAAAAACACAATATTTGTATCGAACAGAAGTTTCAGAAACCAGGCCCATAGCTGTGTCCAAGAAGTTGATGCGATTCACAGTACTATAGATAAAGCTTTTTCTAGAGTTGACATTAATAGTCCTCTGGATTTAGTAAAAAAATAGAGTAAAAAATCCATATGTACTGTATCAGATGAAAGCAGATAATTACAAGAACTACCAGGAGGTAGCTGCCACTACTAATTTGAAAAAACTACCCTATACAAAAGTAAAACACATTATTTACGAAAGAGGGAAAGAACGTATTCAATATAGAACCTCCTTTACACTAGAAGAATTTGAGACACTAAGTATTCTAAACAAGAAAAAGTTGATAAAGAACAACGGAGAAAAAAATTTATCAGTTCCTAAGACAATAACTGCTCTCAAGAATATTTCAGAAGATAAAATAAATAGTATCAGAAGTCTTTATCCCCAGTTCCCTCAGGTTGATATAGAATTCTGGGAATGCATTTTTAAACTGCCACAAAATACTAAAAACAAAAATAAAAAGAAAAAAAAAACACTGACATTTTTTATAATTTCTAATATGAATATGTTAATGTATTAATGTTAATAAAATATGTTTTAATTACTTGTTTTATTTAAAATTTTAAAATAAATGGTAAAACTATTCCATTTAAGTTAACCCATTAGTGCATAGAGTCCCCTATAGGGGACGCTTGTATTTGAATTATTTGCACGGTTACAGAAGTTAAGCTGGTTGCATACTATTACTCAGTCGCTTCGAGACAGTTCAGACAATCGGCAGTTGGTGTCATATCCCCGTATAGTGCTGTAGTTTAAGATTGAAAAAATCATGAATCCAGAGTTATATTCCACTCCTGGTGGCGGGTAAGTATTTATAGTTTTTTCACTAGTATAAAAGCATCATCTTTGCAATATATATAAGTTACGATTGTAAATGACAGATATAAGTATTGATGTTGATTTTGCTTGATTTCAAGCTTTTTTCTTAGTTGTAAATACAATTTTGTCGGGCGTCGCTTATAGGGGTTCAAAGGTTCAAAAGTGAGTGGGCCGAAAACCAGACCCTCCACCGCGACCATGTGGTCTATTGTGGCTCGCTTATAGGGGACTCCATGCATATAATACTTTTCGTGTGTGTATATTAAAATGTATGTTCTTTTTATAGATTATCACTTGATCAGCTTATCGAATTGATTGAACAAGATTCAGATCAAGAGCAGCAGTTAGATATTTACATAGAACCTCCACAAGAAGGCGAAGGATACACGGAAGAGGACAGTGACAAGTCGGACGACGAACATATAGGTGATATAAACCATCTTCCACGAGGCATTTTACGTCAAAGAGGTGAAATAAGACGTGGAGTAGAGGACGACTTTGAAGCGGAAGATTTAATCCCGCTTGCACAACTGTTTCAACAACCTGGACCAAGTGGTAATAAAAAAAGAAAGTTGCAAAAATCAATCACACCTGGTTGCAGGAAATTCCTAGCTTTTCCATAAACACTATTTGTAATAAACCGCGCCAGGCATCTGCAGAAGCGCAGTTGGCAAAAAGTCCAACAGATTTTTTCAATTTATTTTTTGACGAAGAACTTCTAGATATGATAGTGTGCCAGACTAATATATATTCACAACAAAAGAATATTGATCTTGGTTTCACCAGAGATGAGTTATATGTAGTACTTGCAGCTTTACTACTTTCTGGTTACGCGAAGTATCCTAATAAAAGAATGTTTTGGAACAGTATATCTGACGTGCCCACAATTTTGAAAAATAGTATGCGCTTGAATCGATTCGAAACTTTGCTACATCACATACATTTCAATAATAATTTACAAATTGACCGTTCCGATAAACTTTACAAAATAATACCTATAATAGACGCACTGAATGATAGATTTAGAAAACACGGTGGACTGGAGGAACATATTTCCATTGACGAAAGTATGATTCCGTACTACGGCAAACACTATGCAAAACAGTACATAAAAGGGAAACCTATTCGTTTTGGATACAAAAACTGGGGACTTTGTACAAACGACGGATAAATCACAAAATAATACAGAAGAGGGAAGTTTTGGGATTGGAGGTGATATCGTACTGAAGTTATTAAAAAAATCAGATATTTTACCAAATAACGGATACAAAATTTACTTCGGTAATTATTTTACAAGCCTACCCTTACTTGGTCACTTGTCGAAAAACAGTATCTGTGCTACAGGGACTGTTCGAGAAAATCGTACAGGACACTGTCCATTTCCTGACAAAAATTGGTGGAAAACTCAAGACAGAGGTGCTTATAAATTTGTGGGAAAATATGACACACTGTTAGTCCAATGGAAGGACAATAAAGTGGTAACTTTGGCATCTAATATTGAAAACGACGATATTGTCAATACCACAAGATGGTGTAGGATCTTCAAATCCAAGAAACGCATTCCGCAACCAAAATCAATTGCACATTACAATAAAGGGATGGGAGGTGTCGATAAAATGGATGGCCTCATAGCACTTTACCGAAGCAGAATTAGGCAAAGAAAATGGTACTGGCCAATTTTCGCTTATTTGCTAGATGCCAGCATTTCCAATGCTTGGTTACAAATGAAAAGACTCAACCCAAATGATCCAAACTGCGCATCTCTACTGATTTTTCGTCGTCATGTTGCCCTTGGCTTTTTGAACACCTATGGGAAACAGCCATCCAGGGGAAGGACAGCTACGTCTTCTGTAAAGCCTTCTCAATTTCACAAAGTGGGGCATATGATACGATACAATTATACTGACAGAAGATGTCGAGTCTGTAAGATAAAGAGCAACTTCATTTGTATAAAATGCGATTGTGGGCTGCATCCAAAGCTATGTTTTGAAAAATTTCATTTAAAAATGTGATTTTTTACAAAACACATATACATATATTGTTTTTTTATTTTTGTTTATAAAACATGTATTATTGAAATGTATTAAAAACAAATTTGAGTAAAATTATAATAACTTACATCAGTAGTATTTTGTGCATAGAGTCCCCTTAAAGGGACACCTGTTACAGAAAAATCTATAAGTTACGAAAATATGTTACATAAAAAATTTACTTCTTTTTTCTAGCTAAAATGATCTGAAATGGAAAATATAACAAATTAACTTTTTTTTAACTTCATGCACTAATGGGAATTATTGTCCCGACTGCTTGAGGTTAAAACATTATTTTCTTGAAAATTATACATATAATTGTTCTAACTCCAAAGCATTTAAGAGAAATCTGTATTCTAGATGAAATAACAATTATAGAAAACTGTAATAATATATTTGGGCTATTCTCCGTTAACTTTAACTTTTGATTCCCGACTTGATTAAAATTTATTTTACAGTATACTTGTCCCTATTTTTGTCGTAAGATGGTCTATCAATCATCGGCTACTAAGAACTACTCTTTATTACATATTATAATATGCTAAACGTGAGGTTAGACAACTAAAAGCTTGTTAAATGTCACTACCGTCCTCTGCCCCCATCCTAGTTTTTATGTAATTTGCATTGATTAGTTAAAAATGTATAGCCTTAATTTATTAATTTATGCTAGTTATTACAAAGTATTAGTTTCTGAGTCATCTGTTTTTTGTTTGCAAGACTTTGGTTAAATCGTACAGTTTTCAGAGCTGTTCAAAGTCTGTCCCTAGGTATGTAAATCACTACCGTCCCTTGGCATAAAATTTTAAATTTCGCGGCACTTTGGCGCTTTAAGCGTTGTTTCAGACTTGGATCTAGCCGTAGCATCGCAACTTTTGCGCCGAACCAATAGAATACTTTTATCGCTTCTATCACGCAATTGGTTGATTTTGTATACTTTCCCGCTTTTATCTTGAAATTTGACAGACAAGTATTAAACTTAACTTTGTGTTGTGCATTGTGTTTGTTTATACAGTTGTATATTTTTGTGATAATTAAGATTAAATACCATAAATACCTAATTGAATTCTTGAATAGACTACAGTCTCTATTTTGTGCTACATTGACTATATCAAGTGACTGTATAATAGACAATAGATATTAGATACGTTTTGATTTAATACCTGATGATGAATAAGTGCAGTGAGTGTGAAAAACAATTTGGAAGGTTGACCGATTTACGAAAACATGTTAAACGGTTTCATAGCCACAAATCTGACGAAATTGCTCCACTGAAGAGACAACAAACAAATTTTAAATTTACTTGCCACTGTGGGAAAAATTTTAATCACAATAAAAATTTTATTTCCCATAAAAAAACACATCATGCTCTCGATCATGTTATGACATCTTCCCCAAGTTCTAGCGATCTTTTGAAAACAATTAAATTGAAGAAATGCCCACTGTGCCCCTGTGAAAATCAATTGAACAGTGAATTATATAAACATTTTGAGACAGTTCATCATATACTTATTTCTATTCAGAAAATGGAGTTTTCTACTTTTAATGAATTTGAACAGTGGAAAAGTAGTTTTGAGAAAGACTCCAAGTCAAAATTTATTAAAAAGCGAGGTGTTGGAGTTAAGAAATCATCCAGAGAAATTGATTATTACTGTCATAGATCGGGTACTTTTATATCAGAGAGTAAAGGGCATCGTTGTTTAAAAACTCAAGGAAGCAATAAAATAAATGGTTTTTGTCCTGCTAAGATTAAAGTATTGTTATATGAAAATGGCAAATGCCAAGTTACACTCGTAAAGACACATGTGGGGCATGCAGATAATGATCTAGGTCATTTATCACTCACGGGTCCTGAGAGTCAATCCATGGCTGTTAAAATAGCATAAAAAATTCCTTTTTCATCAATATTAGATGAAGTTCGGAACAACTTAACAAGTGACTCATTAAACAGACTCGATTTGTTAACTAAAAAAGACCTATATAATATTGAAGCTGCTTTTAATCTACAATCAAGAGCAGTACGACATCAAAATGATGCGGTCAGTGTTGAAGCATGGGTCAATGAAATGAAAAAAGGTAAATACTGTAATACCCACTTAGAAACATTATAATCAACCTTGGTTTTTATTTTTAGGCAACTCATGTGTACTATTTTACAAACCACAAGACGTCTTGCTTCAAGAATATCCTGAATTGAAAATCTCAGACTTTGTTCTATGTATAATGAATGATGGTCAATCTCATGTTCTTCAAAAGTTTTGTAACGACTGTATATGCATTGATGGTACTCATGGTTTGAATAAGTATAATTTTGAGATACATACACTACTTGTATTAGACGATTTAAGGCAAGGTTTCCCATGTGGATTTCTTATCTCAAATAGGAGCGACGAAACAGTATTAAAAATATTTTTTGAAGTCATCAGAAATCATATAGGTATGTCGATTAAACCAAAGGTGTTCATGTCCGATATGGCGGAAAGTTATTACAATGCATGGACAAAAGTTATGGATAAAGCAGAATACAGGTAAATATTTTTTTATAATACTTGATATAAATTGTCATTAATTTATCAACGTGACTCCAGGCATGCTAATGTTTGGCAAAAAATAAATAATACTTGCACGCAAACACATTATTGTTCATATGTCACACTTTATTATTGTGTTAAATACCTGGCCCACTGCTAAGTGTGGTCACTAGAACCCTTGGCACCTACGATATGTAGTGTACATCTCAAGCGAGGTGGTCGAAGGTTCAAATGTCAGTTGAGGCTTGCTTTTTTGCCTCTATTCTACGTTAAAAACAAGTTTGATAATTTCAAATACGTCTGGTCCATCTTTTTCTTTATTACACATGCTAACGTGCGTGTAATATTTGCTTTTGCAGTATGTTAGCATGTTTGGAGTTCCGGCATTAATTTATATTTATTGAAATCTAGATTATTTTGCACTTGGCATGTGCTACGGGCTTGGAGTAAAAATTTATCTTCAATTTGTTCGAAAGAAAAACAGGTTTGTAAATTATATTAAAACCATACTATCCTATCCTAAATTTATTATTGATATTTGAGCAAAAAGTAAATGCCCAACTGAGAACACTTTTGGAAGAAACTGATTCTGAAGCATTTGACACGATGCTGAAGAATTTTGTCACTCAAGCATCAAATGATCCAGACACACTTGTTTTTTCCAAATATTTCAAAGATAATTATTCACACAACTCCACATTTTGGGCATACTGTCACAGACTGCATTGTGGTTTGAACACCAACATGCATATTGAAAGAATGCATCGAACCATTAAATATGTATACTGTAGGGGTAAGAACGTAAAACGTCTTGATAAAACTATTAATTGTCTTATGACACTCGTTCGAGATAAGCTTTATGACAGAATTATTATGTTGCATAAGGGAAAAATTAGTAGCAAGCTAGCTGATCTTCGATTACGCCATACAACTAGCACAAAACTGACAAATACAATTTGTGAGAGTAGTGAAAACACCTGGGAAATACAGTCAACGAGAAGTTTTGAAGTCTATGTTATACACAAGGAAAATAGCAACTGTGACTGTTCATTGAGGTGCGAGGATTGCAAAAGCTGTATTCACCAATATATATGTAGCTGCCTTGATTCGGCAATAAAGTGGAATATGTGCAAACATATCCATTTGTTATGCACATATTTAAATACGAGGCTTACCAACATGACAGAAATTGTAGGAGATGGTAAACAATCCTTTTTTTTCATATTCATATTTTGGTTTTAATTAAAATTTATATGCCATTTATAATTAGCTAATTGATCCTAAAAATAATCCATGTTGATTTTTCAATATATAGGCAACACAAAACTCTTGGCAACTGATAACAGGTAAGGTATATTCGTAATCACAAAAGATGTTCCTTATGTATCTGGGTTGTTGATGGAACCACAAATCAAAAACTTTAGACGGAATTTCAGGTATCAAATTAAATCAGTAGCTGTTTTGATTATGGACTATTAATTTGATTTGTGAATCAAATCAGTGTAGGTATCTGGTATATGTATTTTGATATTACATAAGGTGGAGGAATGGTGGTTGGTGTAGCCCTTTGTTTTTGTTGTGTATAATATTATTATTGAAAATTTACATATTGTTTTTCATTATCTCTTTGAATTAGGCAGGAGATGGCTTTTTCACGAAATTTTTGCGAATTTTATTATATATGTAGTTACTAAAATGCATGACACCAAATGTAATCTTTTTTATGTATTAGATAATGAAGACGACAATCTAACGATACATTGTGATTCAAAAGATGCAGAATCGGATGATCTGATGAAAGCATTGTCTGTTGGCTCTGTAAATAGCAGAAGGAATGAAGACTCGGTGAATGAAAGAAAAGAAAAAATAAGAAGCCATTTAAATAAAATTCTAGATAACATTCATACTAAATCAGAAATTGAGGCTTTTGAAAGATTGGTTGCTCCCATTGAAGCAACAATTTTAACTGTTTCTCAAGCATCTAGTTCTGTTTTGGGGACGATTTCTGAAACATTTACTAACATTCCGGCAAATAAAAAAATTATTCCGCAAAGGCGATTATATAGTACTAAAAAATCAAGTAAAAAGCACAGGAAGAAACTTTTACATGCAGATCACAATAAATTGTCTCTAGCATTGCTAAAAAATATCAACATGAATGATAATAATATATAATGTTTTAAATATACTTATAATGCTAGTTATAATACTGTTCTGTGCTTACTATGATAATGAATCTAGTACCTCGTGGTACTGAAATTATATGGAATTATAATTTTCTTTTAGTAATGTCGTCAATTTTTAATATTTCATGGTCTGTAGAAATTATTGATACTTGTAGATACTTTGTGTCTTGATCTGTTATATCATCTACGTTTTTGTTTAAATTAATAGCATAGTGAACGGAGTATCAAATTAGATTCCAGAATCTATAATTTTTGTTTATGGGTTTAACCATTGTTCAACTTGGAGATGTTTAAGTTTTATTTATTTTAAATAACTTATAAACATGTGAGATTTATAGTTTGGAATGTTTGGGTAGATTTAGGCATTATAATATAACAGGGATAGGTGGCAGGCTTTAGCACTTTAAAGGTGGTTTAAATTAAAATGTTAGGTTTCTTTATTGTAAAGGTCAGTGGGTAGTTTTAGTTGCATGTGTGTTATGTGTATGGTGTTATGTGTACGGTGATTATTCCATACTTATGAAATAAAATTCATAAATCAGTGACTACAGAGTTTCTTGAAAAATCCTGAGACATCAGTTTTTTAATTTGTATGCGTAGTTTCTGAAACAAGAAATATGAATGTGGAGACAACAGGGACGGCTCAAGAGGAAGAAACAATTTTTTTCTTAATGACTTGAGGCGTTGAAATAATGGGTGTGTTGATACCCCTTTGACTGCTACATGCAACTCTAGAAGAAAAATAAAATCGGCAAAGCAAACAAAAGTTACAATTTTTTGAAACTTCAAAAATCAAAAACTTCATGCATTGCATAAATGTAGGTTTTATTAGTTTTTTGCTCCTCCTTGAGCGGTCCCTCTTGACTCCACACTCATATTTTTTATGTTTCAGAAACTACCAATACAAATATAAACACTGACCTGTCAGAATTTTTCACAAAACTCTAGTCGGTGATATCGGTAGACAAGTACATTACACACTGTATATAGTATGTATATGTATTTATCATTTCATGATGATTTTATGAAAGAATACATTTTTCATACGTCATTAATTTATTATTGTTCATAATTTTAATTGTGAATGTTTTAAATTGTTTACATTTTTAGTAAAAATTATTCAGAGATATAGTTGTATAATATTACTGAAATTCTTGTAATCATACTTTCAAATGGATCCTATTTCAGATGTACTTCCTTGCGGATGCTCCTTTTTAAATGTAATATTTTCTTCCGCGTAAACTCAAGACTCATATACAGAACAATAAAATAAATTATAGTGACTACATAGATGGGTATCGTTCAACCTATGCACTAGTTAATTTTGACTAATTGAACTGAGGTTGGGGTTTTCTCAGCCGCACTCTTTTCTTTCGATAGTTGAAGGTTGAGTATAGCACTGGTTTTATTATGTGTGCATGTTATATTTACATTATATTTGTTTAATATAAAGTTGAAGTATAGAAAGTGAATGGTGTTTTATTTCTTTGTCACCCATCTCAATATTATCTATTACCCAGTGTATCAAATAAAACTTAATTCATCATATTTATTATTCATAGTTTCTTTTGAGATTACACACCACTTGTAAAATAACCAAAAGAAACTGTGAATCATGAAAACACACCACAAATAAGTTAGTCATTATTTATCACATTAATTGCATATTGCATTATACATAACTTGGTGCACCACATACAAGGTAAGGTTTAATTTAAGATAATCATAATTAACATAGATGATCATACTTTTTCTGCTATATTCACAATAGATTATAGAATAAAAAGATTATTCTATTTTAAATGAAACATACCTATATAATATGTTATTTAAACAGCGGATGAGTCAGTTTGATGTTTGCTTTGCATTTTTTATTTTTGTGAAGGAAACTTTCCCACATTCATTTATGTATATATCATCGCCAGAAGATGTTTTGATAGTGTTTCAACCTTAATTTGAGATTCAATGATATTTCTTAAATTGTAGAGTTAGTTGTTTAGTTTGTCAGTATATTTTTAACAAAATAAATCACAATAAAAAAAAATTAATTTTCTGTTAAAATTGCATGGAATATGTTGTTAAATGAACCCATAAACTTAAAATCACTCAGACCATTATAGAAAACAAGCACATGATATGAAAAATAACTTCTTGATAGTTGTTAAGGCTTCGTGTTATTAATCTAAACAACATTCAACAACAGTTAAAAGAATCTATGGTTAGGTATATTTTGTGAGGTTAATACTTTCATCTCATTTTTGTTCAGGCGGCAATATTTAAATGGGCAATGCGTTTTTATTGGCCAGGCGCAATAGTTGCCTTGCTACGGCTAGATCCAAGTTTGTTTCAGAGGCTAGTATCGCAGTCACGAACCACCTGTAACGTAAATCGCTTGTTGTTCACTTAAAAAACGTGTTTATTGGGTCTTCTAAGATAAATTTAAGGTAATAAATCATTGTTTTATGTTTATTATGTTTAACTACCATCCCCGGGACTATTGATTACAAATTTTGTAAGAACTGTTTGGTTTTTGTGGTTTTGTTTCAACTTATTGTGCCACTTTAAAAATATAACCTCAAAACTTTTGATTGTAAGATTGATTTGTATATAGTTCCATTTTTAATAGCAACAGTCACTACCGTCCCCTTTTCAAGCACTCTCTAAGGGGACGGTAGTGATATAAAAGGGACAGTAGTGACGTAGTTTTTACTTCTCAGAAAAATGGATTCGCAACCTGCATCAAGTGGTTTACAGAGTTTTAAGGAAAAACTAACAAAGCTTAAAAATGAGGCCCACCAAAAAAGAATCTTAAAAGAAAGGGAAAAACATGAACGAGTAAACAGATTACGAAGAGAGAGTTATGCAAGGAAGAAGACCAAAACTGATAATGATGTACCTGATGCAACCGCCAAACAAGAAGATTCTATAAAATCAACCAAAGAAATAGAAAGAAAAAGTATGGATTTCAAGAATACAGTGAATATGCAAAACCTTACGAATAAAACTGGTTCCTGTGTCCAGAGCTGTGATAACTGTGAAGGTAAATAAAAAATAGGAGTTAACATTAAATTAGGAAAAATTAAAAAGTCCAAAGAAAAAGCCAATCAAAAACAAAGAAAAGGTTAACTATTGAAGAACAACGTCTGAAAGAAAGAGAGAAAAAGAAAAAGTAAAGGGAGACGATTCCCCAGAATAAAGAACTACACGAAAAATATAAGGAGAAGGAAAATCAGAGAAACAAAAAAAGACGAGTTGAAGGGAAATTAAAAAAAAAATCCGAAATGAGCAAACGGGAACAAAGACAGCAGCACAAGCAATGGAGATCTAGGAGTGCGATATATCGTTCGAAACAAAAACAGGATGCCGTGCTGGATCGATTTATAGTTAATAATACTCCACCAGACTCCCCTCCTCGACAAGTAACACCTGATCCTGAAGTTGTAAATCCCAATATGAAAAATAGTTTGTCGAAACAAAAATCAGGAAGAAAGAAAGTTCGCAGAGACAGAAGTAAAGCTTATGCCACAATTAATCGGTTGAAAAAGGCTCTACGTGTATCTGATGCTCGCACGAAAAGGTACAAAAAGAGATACCTCAGGGTTCAAGAGAAATACAAAAAGGAAAAAAGTCCAACACCTAACACAAAAGTAAACACAATTCTACGCCGCCCCACACCAGAAGTAAAGAAACGTCTTATTTTTGGTGAATGTGTTATAAAGCAATTAAAAGATACATCTAGTTCCTGTACTACTGAGTCGGAAAAGAAAATGTTAACGACATGTGTTGCCGGACCTATTTATAAAAAATAGAAAGTTTCTAAAGATGCCAAAGCAATTGTTTCCATGCACCATTTGAGAAAATGTCAGAATAAAAGTCTTAGTCATATTGAAAGAAAAACTAGAAACGTTAAGAATTTATATGAACTCAAGAAAAATATCACCAACTTTTTTGATAATGATGAAAACACAACTGTTGCACCTGGAAAAAAAGATACCTTAACTAGGAGAAAAATTAAAAAACAGAAACGTTACTTATGTACTACCATGAAAAATCTTCATAAGAAATTTTGTTCTCTTCACGGCTATTCTAAACTATCTTATTCAACCTTTTGCAAATTGCGATTTTTTATTTAGTTAAACCAAAAATATCCGACAGAGACACATGTATGTGCATAAAATATACAAATTTTAATTTGATTTTAGAAAAATTATTTCAATATAAAATAATTGATAAGAAAACCAGTTATGAAATAGTTCAGCAAATGACATGGAATCCAAATGAAAAAAATTGTATTTATAGGATCTGTCATAAATGTAAAGATATTAAATTTGTAGCAAATTTAACAGAGCCCCAAAGAAAGTGTTTTTATTACACAGTGGGTCACAATGGGTCAGTAAAATACAAGACAGAATAGATAAAAAAAATAACGCAATCTAAGTTCGAGTAACTATTAAAGAAAAGAAAGAAACAATCATTTCAGAACTGATAACGACAACAGACTCTTTGCTTCCAATATTTTTAAAACACGAATATAATGCCAGGCATCAACATAAAATCAATCTATATTTAAGTAATCCATTAAATTAAGAATAGAAGTATTTTTTCAAACCATACTAAACATCACATCAGAGCTCTCGAAGTGCAAATCGAGTCAGTGCTCACATAACAACATAACTTATATAATTTAGTGTAAATAGAGAGAATTTTATTTACTAGTGCAAATTCATTTTAACAACAAAATTATTATGTTTTTAACACACAAACAACCCACAACAGTACCCACTTCGGTGCATCAAAATTACAAATCTCAATTCACACTTGCGTTCTTTATTATAATAACGGCACAGATATTCTGTGCAAATCTTTTGCAACAGTTTCTGATACTTACCAAACTGATACCAAGTACAAAACATTATCCCAAATCTTGATACGCTCTACTTCATTAGTGACGGCCCAACAACTCAATATCGTAACAAGAAAAATTTTTTTATGATACATCATTTTGGAATGTTTTTTAATTTAAAAAAGATACTATGGAATTTTACAGAAGCTGGACATGGCAAAGGGGCTGCTGGCGGGGTTGGTGGAGCTATTAAAATGGCTGCGGATAGAGCATGGTTTTGATATTACATCTGCTGAAAGTTTCATAAAAGTTCTCGGTGAAAATAACCCAGAATCAAAAAATAAAATTGTATTTGATAAATGGAACTGATATTAAGCTAAACAACATACTTCCTGAAAATCTCAAAACTGTAAAAAATACAATGAAGATACACCAGTTAGTTTGGAATTATAATAATGCGCAGGTGTTACATCTGAGATATTTGAGTTGTTTGCTGTGCAACTCTGACTGTTTACATTTCCCAAGTGATCCAAAAACAATTGCTTTTACGAACGTTGAAAATAATAGTGACATGGAAACAGTCCCGGAGATAGTCAATACAAACGAGCAGACAAATCTACAAAACACATCCGACAACATAAAACCAAAAGACTGGGTTGCTGTAATTTACGAAAATGACTGGTATCCTGGTCTTGTTGAAGAAGTTATTAACGAAGATCTACAAACAATGTTTATGAGCCCCGTAGGCACTAGATTTCTTTGGCCACCAATTAAAAAAAATAATTTTTGAGAATAGCAGACTTCAAAAATTCAAGTTAACGGAGAATTGCCCATTTATGGTATCTGACATATCCAAAGAATAACATTAGAGCATAATCATATTCTTATTCCTTACATCATGTTATTCTTGACAGTCGATTTATGTCTACTTATATCATTATGTCAATACCGCAACCTACGATAAACAACAAATTATTGAAATGGTAAAAAGGTATATGTTTACATATCTCCGTATAACTTTAAACAGATTTAATTATATGAAAAAAATGAAAACATAAGTAATAAATTATGTAAATATTTCATAATAATCTATTTTAGCAACAGTACATAATTACATTTTTCATTACATTGAGCTTAATTCTTTTGATGCCATTAATGACTTCATAGGAATTCTTTAAGGTTGCTTTGCAAAACAGTTTTTTGTTGTTTTTCTAAAACAGTCATATTTTACTTACATTCTTTTGTCTTTTTGCCACAGAAGTGATAAACATCAATTTAGTGAATAAACAGTGCTTACCTTAGTCAAGAACTCTTCGTAACAAGAATTGGTGATATAAAACGGACTTTATCCAACGTTAATCGACAAAATAGTAATTCAGGAGTACTGGAGAGCTACGGTGCTACGGTAATTTTCTAAAATCCCGAAGGAGTTGTGGATTGCGGCAAAACAGTCGAAGAGTGGAGGTTAACCTCGTTAGCAGACAAACTGTCAAACCAAAGAACATACTCAAGGAAAGAAGCGACAAGACAAATCCGCAATAATTTGTTGTCCCTGAAAGCGCCCTCTGCCAATGGCTGACCTTACTAATATCAGGCGGGACAGTTTGAATTACTCCTTTAATAGTTGTATTAAAATTTTTATTTATTACTTGTATTAAAATTTGCTATCAAATACTTAATGACCTAAAGATTGTTAAATCTTAAGTAAATGGTTAAATAAAAGAATATGTAGGTTTCAATAAATTTAATGTCATAAATCGAATAGTAACATTATCTAATATCGAAAGAATAGTTTTTTATATAAGTGTCTAAAATATTATTTGGACGAAGATCTTTCTTCCCTAATTTCCTATTAATTTGTAGGATAATGTATTTCAACATCATGTCTTCTTCTGGAAAGTTAGAAGTAAAATTACAACAATGCAAAAGTTAACTAAGTGTTGTGAGTTTTTTACATACCTTTTTACCTACTGAATCCATTTCGTAATAATCACTTAAATAATAATTGTCTATATAAATTCTAACTAACCAAACACTACGAGCTATACACTAAACGTCCAATGTCACAAAATATATACCAACAGTACTATAATTCAGAACGAATTTAGAATATTTCTAATAACGGAAATAAAGACTTCATTACGAAATGGAAACAAGTAAATTTTCACCTGTATAAAGAACACCAAACTAAGAACACACGTGTGCTACTCGTATAACCACAGAATCATCAAAATAAACAATAAACCACAGAACAGAATCATTGTACTGTTAGTTGTAAATTATTCTTGTTCCGACATCAGCGCCTTCTGACAATGGCTGACCGAACTAATTACTTGAACAAATATATTTTCCTATATTTGTCATACCCGTGTGTCAAACACAGTAACACAGATATCTATAAGAAGGTCATTCTCCTTGTACCAACATAGAAACAGCAATGACTTTTAGAAAGTGCCATCTAGTTGCAGGGACCATGGAAGAATTGGAACTAAAATTAATATTTTGTTCCATGGTTCCTACCTCCGTAGATAAAACAGTGAGTTTTTTGTTTTTTTAAAGGTGACCTCTAAATTATTTATAATCCTTGTATTTACATTTATTTACAAAGTTATTTAAAATTACAAACACAAATTTACTAATAAGTAAAACTGTGTCTGTTCCTTTAATTTTAAATGTAAATCCATGTAAAAGTAAAAAAAATCACAAATGTATTTAAAATTTTTATTTAATTAAAAAAAGTATATAGACACGAGTTTTTCCAACTCTGCCTCCATTTCTTTCATCTACCATTAAGTGTCAAGTAACTATTTGGCAGATTAGACTCAAACATACAATGTTTGGAATGTTTTCTAATCTGCCATGTAGGTACGTGATGTTATGACGGAGAGGGGTAGCGAAAAATATAAAAATATTTTGTTGTTCGATAACACCACTAACAGATTTAAATAGTGAAAAGTAGTGATTTCTCAATCAAAAATAAAGACATTGTAGAATTATTACGACTATAAAAATGTACTAATGTTTGTGTTTACTGTTTGCCTTATGTTAATATGCAATATGCAACATACACAACACAATTAACCTGTTAAAAAGTTGTAAGCAGGTAAAAGTGATTGTTTCAAATAGCTATGTACCATTGCAGAATATAAATTGGTATTACAACAAAACATTTTTTAACACCACATTAGCATTACAAAACCATTTAAAAAACTACTATTCTATATACAAATAAGGTAGGACCTACTAAATAACAGTGATAAGAACTTACGTTCTATATTTTCTAATATGTGTGCTTGCAATAATGGTAAGTTTTAAGTATTGTTTCATGCCACTAATTTCACTTTATCATTACCAATATGTAATGAACTGTCATTCTGATGTTCGATACGATAAATGTAATGACACTAAACGAGGCACTTTTTACACAATACACTGAAAATATTTTATTTTGTTCTTGCGGCTTAAGATTAGTTACACGACTCTTTCAGGTGTAAATTGCAGTGTAGGTTGAAATAAATCACATCAAATCATATCTTACTTCGATAGGTTAATAGAGTTTTCAACATCATTCAAGCATACATTTTTGCTACTGTTAGACTGATGTAATGATATTCATAAAGACTTCTTTTTACTTTTCCAACATTTTGCTCGATATATGTTGCATCAACTCATAATTGCAAATTATTTCTGGAACTACTGTTCCTTTCGTATTATATGAGTACCTCAAGCAGCTAGCAATCCTTTGATTCACCTATAATTACATTAAAAAATGTTAAAACAAAATGATGCAATTATATTTTCAGTTAGTTATTTATTGAATTGAAATTAAGATACAAGTATACCCCCAATTACTTTGTTTCTCATACGCAAGATGGAACTAGTGTCAGGCTGGTAAAGCAGGTACCAAACTTGGAAATCATAGTAAACGTCTATGCAGCGTTGCCGGTTTTCAGCACTTTAGAACTCGTATCATTTTATGTGTTTATGAGGCGGGTGAAATACACATACGAAGAAGAGAGCACGCAGTACAGCGAACAAAAAACGAGAGAGAGTGCGCTCCACCACTTTGCTAATGAGATGAGATACATATTCGTTCTTCACCTGTCAGACGAAATGAGTTGACCGGTTTAAAGTTAAAAATATTTGGGTTTAGCATTAGCCCACAAAATTTAGAAAATAATACACTTATTAATATTATGTTTTAACTAGAATTTAGCTTCCGCCAGTATTTTCTTTTTACAAAATGCATACGATATTAGGAAATCAAGGAGGATTCATAATTTTTAAAAATAAATAGGGATCTATGTTTTAGATTTTAATATGATTAAAAATTGTTTATACATAAATATTATACCATGTAAGTTATAAAATAATTTATTTAAGAAGTTAAATTTTGGCGTTCGAAATAATATTTAGCATGTAGCACAAAGAATATGCGTAATAAATTTACTTATTCAATATAAATCTCTATACCTATAATACATATACCTAAGTATATTTATAAGGATACAACTTTTGATACTTTTTTTTGGATTCTGGGTTCTACGCGATAGCGACAGCTTAGCTTGCATAAAGAAATATCGGTGAAGTAAGAGAATAATTATTATAAATTATATGCACATTGCATTTTTATTCGGAAGTAGATATAACCAAATAAAACAAAATAATTTTTTGTTCATGTTAGGTAGGTATTTGCTGTCAGAAATGACTACGACATTTTTCATTTAGGCTCATTTCAAACGGGGTTCAAAATTTTTAACGCTAATTTCACCATTGTTCCGTTGAGCTATTGGACAAATTTTTTGTATAGCGTACAATAAAACTTAAAAAATGCGTAGCCGCACGACAAAGTATGGTTTCGGCAAAAATTCCAGGTTGGGAGTTGGTCGATTCCCAGCGTCGCCGTCGGTAATTGACCTTAGTTGAGGAAATAGGCCGATGGTAATAACAGAAACAAAAAAGTAGTAATTGTTTAAAATTCTTCAAACGCAAACTTGTTTTTAAAAATAATAATATATAAGCGACTCATACAACTTGGTTATAAAAAATATATTTTTTATGAGAAATGTTTGTAGAATTCAATACATTTTTTATTTTCGATTACAGGAAGTCGTACATAAGTACCGCAATACAAATTAATATTTTCATTTTCTAAATGTCACTTATATTTTTACATTTTTTAATTCCTTAATTAATATTCTTTCACCACTTTTATTATGATTCCCTATACCAAACTTGAATATAATGACGAATTAATGTAGAAAATGACCAAAATTTTGAAAGACTTACATACGTCACTTACTTGATTATAATGCCATTAGTATTCCATAGTTCCTAACTAACTGTTCACATCATGTAGGCAATATTATTTTTTGAGAATTGTAATATTTATCGAAAATTTCAAATAATACATCCTCTATATTATTTTCAATGCATTTAAAAATTGTTTTAATCTTACATTTGATCAATTTATATTACTGATAATAATATCACTCATTCTAATCACAAGAATTAGTCCAAAACTTTTAGATTTCCCCTTCCTATTTCACCCTTTAATAGTGTATAAGAATATGACAAAGAAATTATTATTATTTTCATCTTATGTTATATATAATTATATATATAACATAAGATGTTAATATAATCTTATGTTATATATATCATCTTAATTTTATATATAATTATATATTATTTAAATCAAAATTAATTGCAATGCAAAAGTATATCCAAAGAGCAATAAAAAAACAGTTTTTTATTATAGCCATAAATTACTTAGAAACAACAGCCAATAATATTAGCAAATCTGATATAACTAGAAACATTTTCGTATTTATTAATAATTGTATAACTTTCAATAACAGACACTCCTCCCTGACACTGACCATTATATAGACACACGTACTTATATTAAAAAAAAAGCTGAAATATACAGAGAGTATTAAAAAAAATATATTATGTCCACTGTATTTTCAACGCAATTCCACAGTTTAGAGTACCTACCTAAACCAACTAATTAACTCCTATATAGACTTTGGTAGTTCTGATTAATATTTTAATTTTAATATATTTAAGTGCTGTTATAAATAATTTTGTTATAATTTTTTAATGATATAAACTCCAATTTGAATAAGCGTGCATATCATTGCCCAAAAAGTCTTATATTTTTTATGAGACAATGATATTATAAAACTTTAAGATTAAATCATTATCGATTAATTACTGTTTGAATATCCACCCAAAAAAATGTGTCTGTATATATTTCATTAAACGTTATAATGTCCACTCAATAAATAGATAACAGTGTGGTTAGTGTGGAAGGTTTATAATATCAACTTTTTTCCAAACATAAATATTATAGGTTGCAGTTCTAGATTATCTCTACACTCTTTTGGTTCTAGTACGTACCTATTTCCTTTCTCATTTAAATTTTTTCTAACCATTTCTCTGGTTTAATTATTTTTTTAAATAATTTCTATTGTAATAAAAGTTTGCTCAAAAATTTTATAGCCTAATAAAATTTAGCGATCTAAAATATACCTACATGTCTGCCAGTCCGGTAAGAGTTCGAACCCCGACGGAACCACTTTTTTTTATTTTATTTTATATTGTAAAATTCCATTAACAGTACATTTTAGTTTAAAAATATTCAAATGATACCTAATTCAGTGAATTATTGAAAAATATTCGCATAATATAATGCGTTATTATTATCGCTTCCATTGTATTCCCTAAACTCTAAGTTTCATGATTTTACCTTCGTAACCAGTATCAAAGTGCCGTCACGATCTGGCAACTATGTAATTCCTGACTTCAAGTTGCAAAGATGACTAACAGAGGACAGCACGTGCTGGTTCATTATTGTTGAAGGCGATTTTGATCAATTATTATTTAATATTTTAAAAAGATCTCTAAGAACTTTAAACATTTTTGGTCCTGTCTATCACTAAAAGACTATGGCATCATAATATACTTTTAAATCCTAAAATTTCTTTATATTAATTGTGTTATAAGCAATTTTTTACTAAAAATGCATTTTTTTCGAAAACTGTAAGTTCAAAAATTTTCAAAAAAATTAGACGTATTTGCAATAGACATCACATTAATCTCAAAAATTTTAATCAACATCTGTCGACTAGTTTTTGAGAAAAAAAAATAAAAACTAATTTTTTTCAAGGTTTTTTCACTTTTTTTCAAAAACTAGTCGACAGATATTTTTCATTATTTGCTAGTTTATTCATCATGCATCAACAAGTGTACCTGAATTTTTTCATAATTTTTAAACTTACAGTTTAAAATGAAGGGGGGTATACGTAAACCTTAAAGATATATTAGATTGGATCGTGGAACTTGCTATAAGAATAATAGAAATAGCAAAAAAAATAATACCAAAACATTTTGATGTGCCTAATGATATCAATGGAATAAAAGTAACAACATTGGAGAAGCCTAGGTATCTTAATTTTACCGTTAGGTATTCTTATGGAAAGCTGCATAAATCCAGCAGAAGCATCAATAATTTTAAACTGGTTCTAAGATATTGAAAATTTACAAAAAGAATAAAATCATAAGCTTCTTTACTTACATTGTAATAATAATGTTTATTTTAATTTAATTTTATTTATAATAATAATATTCTCCATATTATTTGGACAAACACAAAATCCAGGGTGGACAGGACGGCTTTAGTGTACAAATTTTAATCAACCTTTGAGATGAAAAAGAACTAGAAATTTTCCTTCCCCTTACCTCATACTTCGGTTGCAGGGACAAAAGATCCATGCTGCTAAAGCACCTATTACACTTGCACAGCTCTGCTGTCAAACCAAAGACAGGCGAGAGTAGGGGAGCGTTCAGATATCGAGGAGAAACGCGTCCGGACGCGCCCAAAACGTTCGTAAACGTAAGGCGTTCATTCGAGAAAGTACCTCCGAGCCGTTCGAAAATTTAAGAGAAACACGTCCGGGTAAGAAAAAGTTACCCACCTCGATACTAGCGTCTACGTCCCACTAGTCAACTCGGGCACCCGACGATGTTGCCGCTTATCGGGTCATCGATTGTCAGTTGTCAACCAAGAAACCCGCTTGTTTAGGTTCAGGGTTGCCAGATTGAGCTACTTATCGCCAATTGGGCTATCTCAGATGACTTTTGGCTACTTAAAATTAAAGCAAAATAGCCAGTCGCTAATTTGGGCTATTTCGAATTTTTACCGGTATCGCATATAAGTACTTATGTGTACTGCCTGTATGCTGAATGCCAACGCATAAAAATAGTTTTATTTTCGGAACACCGAATAAACCGACAACGTGGCGCTATCCAGCGTACAAAGATAATGGGCGCATTCAGGGAAACATAGCACTCCAGCGCTTCAGCGCTTTACCGCTTCACGTTCCTGAATCGACATTTTAAACGCAAGCTTAAAGTGACATAATTTTCAATAATTCATATTTTGCAATTAATATTAATAATAATTAATATTATCCATAGATATTTTGTCCGTAAACCCATAGACGTAAACTTAAACTATATTAATTTTATCGCTTGATGGAACTATTCAGCGTATATTTTCCCATGGAAAATGGGAAAAATATATGCTTTACCGCTTTAATAAAGCGCTGCAGCTATTTGAATAAAGCGCTGAAGCGCTGTGGTTCCCTGAATGCGCCCATTCTGTCTTTGACCGTGTTCTGTATCATTCATCTTTTCGTTCTATGATGTTCTGTCTACCTTCAGTCAAGGATTTTTAACTTATATAGGATTGCTCGATCCCTATTCCTCAATATAGTCCGTTTTGGTGACGTCACTACGAGACCCGGATACTCTTTCTCTCTCTGTATTGTACGATTCCTTATCTATGATGCGTTGACAAATCACTGTCACTGTCTAATGCCGATTTCGATTCACTTGCTCCAGTTCCACTCTGAAACGAAGCAGTGACGTCAAAAATCGGGCATGGAGCACTCCAAACTGAATCTTCTGTTCAATTCGGAATCAAACAAAAGATAGGTGTTCTGTGACTCTGTGTAAACAAGGAAACGATTCTTGGTTATGTCACAGAAGACTGTTTTGTTACACCAAAAATACTTTCTATTTCTAATCACGTTAAATATGGAAGAACAAGTTTTCGTGAAAGAAATAATGAGATATTAATTACAAAATAATTCAAGATGGAGACAATAATGCTTTATGCCGTGTAGAACACAATGGTAAGTAGGTGCTATAATACATTTTCATATCTACTACAATGACAATGTTTTGTTTGTGATAGGGGAAGAAGAACTTCTTTATGTAAATAAAGACTGTTTAAATATTGAAAATGAATCAGAGCAATCAGAGGTTTCAGTTGTATCGGAAGAGTCATCAGAATCATCAGATAATTTATTGCATTGGGCTGATAGAGATACTAGATTATTGCTAGATTTATATGCAAAATATTTACCAGAAGTTGGTCCAATGAAAACATTCAAAAATAAAAAACAAATGTGGATGAAAATCTCAGAAGAAATATTAAAACAATGTGAAGTTATACGTACTCCAGTAGGGTAGATGCACCGTTTGTGGCCACTGATCCCTTTGTGGCCCTTTTACACAAATTTAGTAAATAACAGGAAATCTGTTAAACCTGGCATCATTGTTTATATATTAATTGTCAACCAGATATACCTAGCGCCATCTACACTAGACTATACATTACAAAAGTAACACAGTTTATAACTAAACACCATTAAAACATCACGTGTCTCCTCGTCCTCGCATTCTTAATCAATTTGTTAAGAATCGCCATGTAAGTAAATCTTTATTATTTAAAAAACATGATTAATTATGTCTTTCTATGCATGACCATCGTAAATATGACATATTTAATCGTTAATTTATAGCTTAAAAGACGAAAATCGATCAAGGTTTTAAAATGATTTAGGTGGCCACAAGTGGAACAGGAACTTTTATATTTATTTCTAATTGTGGCCATCAAGTGGCTAGAAATGGATCAGCTAAAATCCATTTCTGGCCACTACTTTTTCGGCAGTTTTTATTTCTGTCCTAGGGCTCGCGCACCATGGTTATAAATTAGAAAAATGTGTAGCATCTGTTAACAGTTAGTGTTACAAATGGTATTATATTAGCAAAAAGTGCTATACCGAGTATTTACCAGATATTGTTCTAGGATAAAATATGGCTTGTCCCAAAAGAGTCCTGTTCAAGTATTCCGAAGAATCTATGCAATCTGCCCTTCATGCCATCAGGGAAGAAAATATGGCAGTTTCAACTGCATGTAAAATGTTTAATGTGCCAAGAACTTCTGTCAGAAATAGATTATCGGGAAAAACATCTGACAACTGTCGTAGAGTGGGACCTGATTCATGTCTTGGAGCAGAAGTTGAAAAAAAAATGGTAAAATGGTTATTAGATTCTGCATCTAGAGGATTTCCTATAAATCGCGAAGGACTTTTATATTCTGTTCAAAAGCTTGTAGAAGAATTTAAAATTCAAACGCCCTTTGTAAGCAATATTCCAGGAAGAAAGTGGTTTGATGCATTCTTAAAAAGAAATCCCATTGTGAGTCGGAAACACGCAGAGTTTATAAACAAAGCAAGAGCAGCAGTAACAGAAAGAAGCATTAGACAGTGGTTTTTTGAAACAAAGGAACTGCTAGGGCCAGATTTTGACATACTTAGTGATCCAAATAGAATTTTCAATATGGACGAGACTGCCATCTTCTTATCTCCAAAAGGAAATCTTGTTCTTGGTGAAAAAGGCAAAGGCATTTATGATATAACTTCTACGTCTGAAAAAGATAACGTTACAACATTGATTGTTGCCAGTGCTAGTGGACAACTGGCTCCACCCCTTACAATATTTAAATTTCAACGACTTCCAAAACCTTATCTTGCAGCAGCTCCCAAAAACTGGGAAATAGGAATTTCTGAAACAGGATGGATGCAAAGTAAACAATTCTATGAATACTTTGCAAATATTTTTGTAAAATTTTTAGCAGATCAAGTTATTCCTCGACCAGTCATTATTTTTATGGATGGGCATGCTTCACATCTATCATTGAATTTGAGCAATTTTTGTCGCTCTAATGGAATTATATTAGTATGTCTTCCTCCTAACACAACTCATATCCTTCAGCCGCTTGATGTAGCTTTCTTCTTCCCTTTAAAAGCAGCATGGAAAAAATTAGCAAAAAAATGGCAGTTAGAGAATGGTGGAAAAACCATTCAAAAGAAGGATGTTCCAGCCGCTTTAAATTCTATCTTGATTCATAAGGACTTTTCTAAATCTATACAATCAGGTTTTAGAGCAAGTGGGTTATACCCCTTTGATGAAAATGCCCCTAATTATGCTAAATGTGTTAGACGTCCAAAACCAAATGATCCGATTGATTCAGAAAGAAAGCAAGAGGTGACAGAAGATGAAGAGCAGCTGAAAGTTCTGGAAAATCATTTACAACCTGATGTTTTGTTGGAGTTTGAAAGGACATTTTCCTCTTTTTATAACTGGAACGGAGAAGAAAAGTTCTTAGAACTGTATAATGTCTGGAAGACAGCAAAAGAAAAAACGATAAAAAACACGTTTTTAGATGTTTCATTGGACGAAATTATTACCCAAGAAAGCGATTTTAACTCAGCAACAGAGAATAATGTCATGATATTTGATTTTCCAGAATTTTACACCAATGAGGAAGTAAGCTTTACTGATCAAACTACTCCAAAAATAAACATATTACAAGATTTGGTGATTAAACCCTCAATATTACCAAATAAAAATGTAGACGTATTTTCAGAGGACGATTTGGAACGCACCGAAATAGAAGATAATGAAGAAAATGTACAAGAGGAAAGGGAAGAACAGCCCGAAATAAAAAATAGTGACCAGACAGAAGAAGAGAACAGAAAAGTTAGCCACGAAATAGTAAAGAATGAAGAAACAATGACAGAGAAAGATGAAGAACGTCCTGAAACAGAAAAGAATAAAGTAAAAACAGAAGAGGAAAAAAGGGATCGCCTCGAAACAAAAAATAATGAGAAATCAGTAGAAGAGGAAGAAAACGGACTTTCTGAAAGACCAGAAAACAAGAAAACAGTAACAGAAAAAAAAGAAGAAATATATACCATTGAAAAGAAGAAACAAGACGAAACCTTACCAAATAACGACGTAGAAGAAATCAAAGAAAATTCCAAAGAAGGTGTAAGATTCTTTAAAAAGAGGTCTGTCAGCGAGGTTTTGAAAGACCTTTCCATTTATCCAGAAGAAAACAGTAATTCTCAAACCTCAAAAAGAAAGAGACTTCGTCTACCTTCAGTTATGACGCATGATAAATGGATTGAGCTGATGGAGGCCAAAGAGAAAAAAAACAAGTCTGAAAAAACAAAGACTGGAAAAACAAAGACTGAAAAAATAAAAATTGAATTAGAGGAGAAAAAGACTAAAGCTAAAAGTTATCAAAGTACAGGAGGCCAAAAAGTACAAGGAGAAAAACAACAAAAAATTGCTGTAACTACTGAACTAACCATAGGAACATTTGTGATTTTAAAATACGATAACGAATTTTATCCTGCAAAAATTGTTCAAATAGAGAACGATGAATTTTATTGTTGTGCAATGACCCAAAGTTGTGGAAACTGGAAGTGGCCCGAAAAGAATGACTTACTGTGGTATAAACTAAATGATATTTTAATGAGAATTAATGAGCCAAAGCAAATTAATTCTAGAGGAATATATGCTGTACCTGAATTATTAGATGTTCAAAGTTAGTTTTAAAGACATTATTTTTTTAATTTTTCATACTCATTTTTGTATTTATATTTTGAGAAAAGTTTATTTATTTATTTGTTAACAAAAATGTATTAGATGTAAAGATATCTAAAGATACCTATTGGTTTTATTTATATCTCCTGTATTTGTCCCCAGTGACCACAAATAGTGCATCAGGTGGCCATAACTGGCAAAATGTGGCCACAGATAGTGAAAACTTAATTGAAGACGAAAATAATTAATTTTTGTTAGATGCGGGTCTGTATTCCCAAATAAAACATATATTTTTTAAAGATAAATCATCATCAAACTGTAGGTGTACATTTTAAATCAATAACTCATATTCATTTATTTTTTACAATTTTCCAAAGTCTGGAAATTGCTAAAAGTGGCCACAAACGGTGCTTCTACCCTACAGTGTGAAAGCCGATACAAAACTGTGTTAAGAAGGAAAGTTGTCTCAAACAAAATAAATAAAACGTCTGGAGAGACAAGAACACCCGTCCAATTCGAAAAAGAAATTGAAAAAATTAAATCAATAGATGACCATCTGGAACCGGAAGTATTAATAAGTGCCACAGAAATAAAATTTAAGGATAAACATGCTCTATCTCTGTCGACATCTAGACCTACGAAAAAAAAGAAAGCAGATGTTTCTACAGTTTTAAAAGAAATTCATGCTGAAAGAGAAGCGAATAAGGAACGACGACATAGAGAAAAATTAGATTTATTAAAACAGTTATTCCAAAATAATGACTAAAAATTATAGTAGGTAAATGTATACACCAATCTAGAGATTTTTCCTCTTTTGAACCCAGACAGCACTATATATTCTGAGAATATACTGTAGTTGTTCTAGTTAGAACGAATATATTCCGTATAATCTAAGAAAATTCTAGGAATATATTAATGATTTCTGAATATTCCAGTAATAATTTTCAAGGAATATGTTTGGAATATTTACATGGAATATGAAAATAATATTTATTTTGGAATATATATATATCTTCTTATGCATGATATATTCCAGGAATAATTATTATGTATAAAAAAATTGTGAATCCTCCATGTGAATAAAACAATTGTATCTTTTAATATGGAATTAAAATATACACTAAAACATCACTAAAACTAGATTACCTACTACATATAAAATAGTAATAAACTTCAAATTTATCAGAAGGCAACGGGTACCTAATTTCCGTATATATTTTATCTGATATGTATCGGTTATATTTATTTTCTAGATAAATAGACATTTATTCACCTCTTTAGTTCCTGTATAAGATCATTATTATTGTTTATGCCTATGTAAAAATAATTTTAGATAGTACCTACAGATAATTAGGGAACACATCTGTATGCAAAGCAGCAACCTCTATCCGTGTGAAATGTGAACGTACCGCCAAGGCAAAATAGAATTTTCATTAGCTGATTTCATCTTCTTTTATGGTTTACGCTCCATCTTTTTCTGTGTTATTTGTGTATATGTCGGAGACGGAGATGAGAGTCAAGAAAGTGCTCTTTTTCTTTGTCTTCTTGCCAGTGCCAGTGGTCAGTGGTCAGTGGTGCTTGCAGCTCTGCGCCTGCGCGCAGGTCATTACAAAACAATTATGGCAAAATTGTTTTGTTCCATATGGCAAAACAATTATGTGTCATGATTGTTCATGTAGTGGAGTGCCGAGTGCTATCAGCTTTGTTTTAGGTGTGGTTAAATTTATTAATTGTCAATCTAGTCCTAATAATAGACAATAATAATAATTGCGGTCAACATAATTTTGATCCTGGCGTGTTAATATTTAAAATACTTTTAAAGTTTTTAATAGAAGATTTTATATGTGCGACAAAGTTAAATGAAGAGGAAGGCCACGCCTTGCTGTTTTGGCGGTTCGACATTTTATATTTTATTCAAGGATTTGATATAACGAACAGAAAAGTAGGTAAGTTCTTTTAGTATTGTATATCTTCTTTAATTTTCTTCCAGTAGATAATTAGTACTAAAAATTCATAGGTACAACAATAGTGTAATTTAATTATTTTTATAGGTTAACTTATTGTAGGTAGGTTGTAGGTGATTGTTTCTAACATTTCCAATAATTCTAATATTAGAAACAAGTGACAGACTAGTCCTCTGTGTAGCAGATAATATCGATCATCCTACAATGGCCAAGAGAAAAAGAACTAGTGCATGGTATAGACATCTTCGTACCGAAACTAGTTCTGTCATAGACAAAATTTTTAAACCCGATAATAATTCAAATGGGGAGCAATTACAGGACATTTCAAGTAACTGTAATTCTTTTGTTAATTCTTTCGATGATCATGATTTAAGTGCTAGTTCAGATAGTAGTATTGAAGTATTCCAAATTTCATCTAATGATAGTGAATCTGGGAATACGAGTGATGGCCTGCTACCATTTGATCAGTTTTCATTTACTAATAGTAACAGTAACGGTCATACATCTGAAAATTGTAGTGTCATATCACAAAATAACTCCTTTACATCAAGGTAATGTTACAATTCCAACAGTTGACAAATTGCGAGATTGGGCTGTAAGTCATAAAATAACACATAGTGCACTGAAGGACTTATTAAATATATTATCAGAATCTAATGCAGATGACTTATTTAATACGTTACCTAAAGATCCGCGAAGTTTTTTGACAACACCAAGGAAAACTATGATTAGAATGGTCAGTCCAGGCGAGTATTGTCATATTGGTATAAAAAATTCACTTGAAATGCAGTATAACAATCTTAAAGTAAAGCCTTCTGGAACTATATCAATTGCAGTCAACATTGATGGGTTACCAATAGCTAAAAGTTCCTCAAGTCAGTTATGGCCAATACTAGGCATTAATAGAAGTATTAGTGCGGGAAGAAATGTATTTTTAATTGGAGTTTACCATGGGTATGAAAAACCTAAAGATTTTAATGATTTTCTTTCAGATTTTGTTGATGAGGCAGTAGATTTATCAGTAAATGGTTTAAATCTATTTGAAAATACATAGGGTCAGTTGGGGTATATGTGAACAGGAGTAAATGGAAACGCCGCTGATAATATTCAAAAGTCGCGCCTATATTTGAATTAGCGTCCGATCTTACAACGCTCGGGTCGAATCGGTAATCGCCGCGGCAACAATTCCCGCTTAGTTCACTTGTAAATCGCATAGCAAACATTAACGTGTTTACGACTGTTTATTGGATTGTGGCATAGTAGTTTGAGCTAAAATATTTGCAGAAATTATTGTCTGGTAAGTCTATAGAGTTAATGTGCTATTTTTAAAGAACCTTGTAGATATTCTACTGCATTTTGAAGTAATTAAGTAGTAAAATAAAGCTAAATTTTTAGTGTTCACATTTACCCCAGGAATTTATCATTCTGGGTAAACGTAAACACTAACTAGGGGGTAAATGTAAACACAAATGCGTTTCACATTTAAGTAAATAAATTGTATGCATTTTTGTTTCAGATATGCCTCGCAAATATAGCAAAAAGAGTTATATTCTCTAGACGACATACGAAATGCTGTACGAGATGTGTCAAACAAAAATCTTACATATAGACAAGCAGAAGGAGTTTACGGCGTCCCTAAAGCGGTTATATATAACAGAATTAAAGGAAGAAAAACATCATTAGAAGTTATGGGACCAGGTCGCCGTTCAGTACTGTGTCCTACAGAAGAGCAGCAAATTGTTCAATGCCTATTAATGCGGTCTCAAATGGGACATCCATGTGATAAGCTGGAATTAAGAGACAGTGAAAATTTACGTAGAAGGCAAGAATTTGAAGACTCCCTTTGCAGAAAATAAGCCTGGTGAAGATTGGTATCAGAGCTTTATGTCGAGGCATCCTGAGCTGTCCCTCAAAAAGCCTGAGTATCTTCAAAAACTCAGAAAGGATGCAAGAAAACCGCAAATTGTCTACGACTTTTATGAAAAACTCGAAAATGTAATTTAAAAAAATGATTTGGATGGTGAAGGTAAAGCTTGCTTTGTCTTCAATGCAGATGATCAGGTTTCCATAGCGACCCTAGCAGGGTAAGGGCTATTGGTCAAAAAGGAAAGGCATTGACTAGAGTTTCTGGTGGCTCGGGCAGGGAATCTACAACAGTTTTGGCCTGTGTATCTGCTGACGGCAGATGCTTACCACCTTTAATAGTCTTTAAGGGTGCTGCAGTTCAGCCAAGGTGGGTGTCATCAAATGCTTACCCGGGAACTTTATACACCACTTCAAAGAATGGATGGATGGAGGAACCGCAGTTTTTTCAGTGGTTCAAGTCTGGTTTTGTTCCTTTTATTAAAGAACTAAGAGCCACAAAAAAACGCCCCTATCAAAAAGTTCTTCTGTTATATGATGGCCATTGCAGCCACATTAGCATTAGAATTGTTGAAGAAGCAATTATTAACAATGTAATACTCATGAAATTTCCCAGTCATTTAACTGATAAAATCCAGCCTTTAGATAAAGCTGTTTTTGGACCTGTAAAGACGAGCTGGGAAAAGAAACTTGTGGCTTATGGTAAAAAGCAAATAGGCAAAAGTAGTGGGAGACTGACAAAAGGAGATTTTTCTGAATTGTTAGGAGAGGTCTGGATAGAATCAATGAAAGAAAAAAATATTATTGCTGGATTTGTTATGTCCTGTATATGTATATGTTATATTTGTATATCCTGTAAATCGTTTCAAATTTCCCAGAGAAGAATTTAACCCAATTGATCTTGAGATATATGAAACAAGAATGACAATAGGAAATCAAGCGGAGGAAAGCAACCCAGGTAACAACAGAAGGTAACGAGTCCCAATTAGAAACATTAGGACAATGTCATCGCCAGAATTCTGAGAATAATAATTCTAGAACAGAGAAAATTATAAATGATGAGCAAATGTTTCAACTTGAGCCACAACCGTCTTGTTCCAAGGAGTCTGTTGTGCGAGAAAATTATCGCACTAGTGTCTCATTAACAGATATTTTTACTCCAAAACGATTGGAGCTCTCAAATATAAAAAATCCTACTTGTGACCAAGAAAAGAAAACTGTGAATTGTAGACTTAAACAGCAGTCATATGGTGAAGTTCTAACTACAAGTGACGTCTTGCATAGATTGAAAGAAGCTGAAGAAAAGAAGGCTAAAAAAGGTATTGTTTCAGGTGCTAAAAGAGCTACGACAAAAAGAAAAATGAAACTGTCAGTCGGTCCAGCTGGTAGTGATTCAGATGAATTACCGCTTGCGACACTTGCCAATGAAATCAAACAGAAGTCGGTGAAGAAGAAAAAGAAGAAGTCACAATCAAAAAAGTTTAAATTAGATTCATCAGAAGAGAGTGACTCCTTCGAGTGTGATGAGGACAGCTCCTGTGACGAGATTCTTGAAGAAAATACTAAATTCGAAAGTGAAATTCACTTGGAACCTGTTACAGATATTTCCAAATTATGTTGTGGTAAATTTGCACTAATTAAATTCAAGGGAGGTAAACGTAATACTACCGTTTTCACCTATGTTTGTTCCATAGAAAACATTGATGAAGAAGACAATGAAATTAAAATTATTGGTTTAAAAGCGGCAGATGAATAAAATTTTTTATGTTGTCGAAACAGATGTTAGCTATATTCGAATTCATCAAATAATGGGTGTACTGCCAGACCCAGAAATATTTCTAAAAGGGGAAAGAATTTATTATAGATTTAAAACCAGAGTTCCTGTACTGGAACAGTTCTAAATCATTGTCCACTTGTTTTTATTTCGTAATAGCTATTTAAGTTTAAGAAATACAGTTCTTCGTTTCTTCGTTTGTTGTTTAAAATATGCAATTAGAAATATGTTTTTTAAATGTTTGATCGTTTTAAATAGCCGATTTCATGTGTATTTTTTTTAAATATATTATCTTTATATACTTAACATATTTTTCTTTAAAACTTACCTTGCTTCATTACGCATTTATGGGGTAAATGTGAACACGATGCTAATTTAAAAATATATTAAGGATAAATACAAAATTAGTTAAATTTACATTTACCCTGAGATATTTTGCAATGAGGCTTATGGTTTACAGAGCAATTGTCCACATTTTCTCCATACGTTATGGGGTAAATGGAAACATGAACGAATTTTTTTTTTCTAAATAACAACTAAAAACTGTAAGAATAAAATGTATGGTCTTTAAAACATCCAGCTATTATTATTACTAAATCCGCTTGTACCAAATAAATGTTCATATTATTTAACAAATAATGTTAATTTTATAATTTTGTATGTAGGTGTCAAAAGTGTTAAAATTCGTCTAGATTTACCCCAACTGACCCTAATATCATACTGTATTGATAAAAAGAAGTTATGCAGAATAACATTTCACAGGTTTGCATTACAAATTAGTAAACAATATGCAGAGCTGTATTTGGCATATTACAAATAATTATTCAATGTTTTAATTGATATTTAATTGCTTAAATAGAATCTAATAGTACAATTCGTTCGAAAATCCGATAAAAACTAATAGTTGTAATTAATAAAATCTAACATAAAAACATCTCAAGGTGGATAGACTAGATACATGCTCAGGGAACGATTAATACATATATCCACACTGGAGGAAACATTAGTAGCTCCGTGGAGATGAGGGTGCCCGCAGCAAAATGTTATTTTATCTCTACCGCTGTAAGCCTTGTGGTGGGATGATGTTACTTTTGCTGACGTCGAGGTTTACTGGATATTAACGAATATCAATTATCAAGCCCATAACATTTTCAACCAATTATTAGATATCTTGGTTGTACTAGCTTAGGGTAAATTAAACAGCACAGCGATGGAACATATGCACAGGGCCTTGAATATGTAAGATGGACAGATAAGAAGGGGGAGAGCGAGCAAAGCTACCGGGAGTGGATAGTATAGACTGAAGATTTTCCTGGAACCCAGATAAAATTTTCTAAATATATCAACATATATTACGGAATACATTATTCAAGCTAATTTACTAAAAATGTACTGTTTTAGTAAAAAAAAAATGAATAAATCTGAAAGCATTACAGCAATAAAATTGTATTATTTAAAGAACAATAAACTTTTTTTTTCATCTGTATGACAATTTTATTTCAAACTGTGTTTTATTCTATTGCGTTATTTTGGTTCCTCATTTGTGACTTATAATTCTAAATAATCTGGCCCCGGCGAAGCAGCTATATTCTTACGACACTTAGCCACGCCCAGTGAACCCATTTTTTGTATGCGGAAAGAATGCTTACAGCGTCTTCATAACATACTACATCAATTGACCCAATATATTAATATTTTTCAAAACTAACTTTTCAGGTATTTTTGTCTGTCTAAGTAACTCCGAAACATTTAACACAATGTTCAAGTGCTTCTATGATAGTTTATAACATTCTTAATTCTTTTTTCTCCGTTAATATCATGCTGTGATAGAAGCATTTGAGATCAACCAATTTACTTTCCGCTATTTTGTACTCTTAACTGTCGTTACAAGATCTGTAAAACCCTGTATATTACAATTTTTTACATTTACACGTTGTTTCATCACAGTCTCAAACTGGTTTGTAACTTGTGTAACTTATTTAATAACTTCACTTGTCAAATATTTCTAACGAGTCAGAAACCAAACTTGGTTGAAGCAGGTTTTTAGTAGAAAAATATTTCATATAGTCTTTTCGGTTGTTTGGTCTTTATTAATCTGAGAGTACCTCTCATCTTTTACTGCGCAATAGTAGCAAAGAAAAATAATATTCTTAGAGCATCAAAGACTAGTTTACTGAAATATCAGTTGCGTTTATTAATTTTTTATTTCCTGATACATATTTCCTTAAAAAAATCCAACTTTGTTGATTATTAAAACACATACTGCATTTTAGTTTTTAGCATATAATAATGTATTTGTTTAAGGCTGAATTTCGTAATCAAATTTAAAGGATGTTTGGCTAAACTAATTTTTAATGTATCCATGGGAGGTATTAAAAAGTTGCTTTAGCTAATGGTCCTTTAACTTTTATTATGAAACCCAGTCTAATATAATTAACGAAGTTTATTATTAATTTATTTAATTCAAATTTATTCCACAAGTTCGTATTTCATCAAAACCTCATAATGTAGTACTCTGTTTTACCATATGATTCCAGGTGCATCCACTTGTGTCGCTGATGTTTTTATTCAAAATCTTCGTATATACTTTCTTTTCTAGGGGGTCTATTCTGTGTGGCGAACTAGTCTACATGGTGCTGTGTGTTTATGAACCAAAGGTAAAAATTTTATGATTTTTGTTAGCATAGTCGATATGTTACATCTTTGTTGCAGTGTGATATTATGTATTTGTTAATAAATTACAGTTTAGAAGTTACCAGTAAAGCTTAAATTGTCGATTTAACGCCAAATTTAGAAAAATATTTAAGTGAATGCTATATTTTTTAAGGTGCCAACTATTGGGTTGTTAAACATACAGAAATCCAATTATTGGCACCTATGCCAATCACTAGTAACCCTATAGAAAAGTTATTTAACTATTCATTGGCACACCTAGAATATATTTTTTACGATCTTATTCAGGAAATTATTTAAAAAAATTAAGGCAAATGTATTAAAAAATTACATTACCTAATAAAACTCTAAAAGTTATGTTCATTTAGTCTCCAGCTGTTTTTCCGTAAAAGTTAATATTTTGAATAAAATCTAAGTAGGTACTTGCTTTGTAACGAATATTTTATATGAAGATATCTACAGCTTAACATTGCTTATAGATATCAACATGCCGAAAACCAAAGACAGAAGTAAATATTCAAAAAAATATAGTGAAGAGAATTTACAGAAAGCTTTATTAGATATATAAAATGGGTTGCCAAAAAAACAAGCGGCGACTAAATATGGTATTCCTAGGTCAACTTTACAATTTAGAATAAGAGAAAAATTTAAAAAAATTGAACCTGGCCCTAATACTTACCTATCTAAAGAAGAAGGAAAGTTAATAGTGAAGTGGATAATCGAAAGTCAGTGAAAAGGATTTCTGAAAAGAAAATATGATATCCAAATGTCGGTGAAATCATTTTTAGATGAAAACCCTAGAGTAAATCCATTTAAAAATAATATACCTGGAGATCACTGGTACAAGTCTTTTCTAATCATCCTGAACTCACAACGCGTATACCTGAAGCAGTAACCAACTCTAGTAACAACGTTTCAGAAAGGGATATCAGGAACTGGTTTAAAAATATAGAAGAATATTTGAAAGAAAACGATTATTTTGACATACTAAGAGATCGAACAAAAGTTTTTAATGGAGACGAGTCTGGCTTTATCTTATGCCCAAAAAAAGATAAATTTGTGGCACTACGTGGAAGTAAAAATGTGTATCAAATTGATCAGGGACTGGCAAAAGCAAACATGACAGTCATGTTTACTTTTTCAGCATTTGGGCTTACGACTCCCCCGATGATAATTTATCCCTACAAAAGAATTCCATCCAACATAGTCAACAGCGTTACTAAAGGTTGGGGTATTTGATGATAGTGGATGGATGAAATCTGAGGTGTTTTATGAATATATTTCGAACATTCTCCATCCCTATCTGGTTAAGAAAAGTACAAAATTTCCTGTTATTTTATTTGTGGATGATCACAAGACTCATCTTACATATTAATTGAGTAAATTATGCACAGATCTCAAAATTTTACTAATATCTTTATACCCAAATGCTACCAGAATTCTACAGCCTGCGGATGTTTCTTGCTTCAAACCGTTGAAAAGTATGTGGAAAAAAGCTATTTTACAATGGAGACGGGTAAATCATTTCGTGCAATTAACTAAACTTCACTTTGCACCAATTTTAGAAGAGGCTATAAGTCACTTAAAGACGACTTCTGTTAGTAATGGTTTTAGAGCTTGTTGGGCTCTTTCCATGGAACGAAAATGCTATAGATTACTCCAAATGTCTTGGCAAACAAAATCAATTAGTAGATGTAGAACCAGATGTAGATGTGCCCTAGAGTCAGGAAAAATATAAAATGACGTATAAAGAGTTTATTCAAGTTATTGGAAATGATAAAGTTAATAAAATTAAAGAGGCATTAACAAAAGATAACAAAATAGCTTATAGTGAAGATTTTGACTTTTAATAAAAATATTTAACGTATATAAACTGAATCAAGAAAACGTTACTGAAGTAAATGACATAAATCATTCTATAATTAGAATTGATGGCATAAACCTAACTATACCAGAAGACAATGATGTAGATAATTCAATATACTTGGATTCAGTACCTGAATACAGTGAGAAGGAGTTTGATCAAATGCTAGTAATCATCGCTAATGCAGATCAAATTACTCCTTTAAGAAGTCCTAACGGTGAGTTACAATCTACGGAGGAAAACATAAATATGACGATATTGGAAAACCAACCCTCTACTTCTACCACAAGCTTTAATGAAATCTCCGAAAGTATTCTAAATGAAAATATTTTGGCCTTTGAAACAAGTGAATCAGAACACCGAACATAGTTGAAATAATATTTACTATGGCCAAAGACTATAGTAAATAAAGGGAAAGCGACAGAGTGAAAGATTACCATATGTTATTACTTCAACTGACTGGAAGAAAATTTATGAAGAAAAAGAGAAAGAAAAATTGTAAAAAGAAAGAATAAAACAAGAAAATAAAACAAAGAGAATTGCAAAAGCATCTACAAAAATTAAAAAACCAGATATAAAAGCTCAAAAAGTAAAAACAAATGATAAATTGAAATCAAAAGGAGTAACTAAAGATACAGAAGCTAATAAGGAAAATTCTGAATTAAATCCAGTACCAAGTAAAACAGCTCATATTAAAAATTTATCTTTAACCTTTGACCCTGTTGACTGTCTTTCATTAAACAATAATGAAAAATTATCAGGCTCACCTCCAAAAAACAATAAAATACTTAATAAAGGATTATGCTTTTTGTGTGTACAAAATATGTCTCTATTAAAATTTGGTATACAATGCCAAAATTGTACAAGGGCATTTCACAAAAAATGTCTCGACAAGAATGGCTGTTATAAGGAATATTTTTGTGCAAAACATGTTCCAGTTGTAAATAAGTGACTTAATAAAAATGTTTTCATAATACTTTTTTGTCTTGTACCTACTTGTCTGTTTTTCATTTACTATTGTTATTATTATTATTAAAGTTTCGTATTTTTAAGTACATACCTAGGTACTTACCTAGGCTAGATATGTGTTTTTTCGACTGCTAATCACTAGTAAACTATAAGTGCCAATAACTAGAAGATACCAATTTCTATAAACATTTTTTACTTACCTAGGCTAGATATGTGTTTTTTCGACTGCCAATCACTAGTAAACTATAAGTGCCTATAACTAGAAGATACCAATTTCTATAAACATTTTTTATTTTAAGGTTTCAAAATATAAGTTTAGTAAATAATATTAGTTTTCTTAAACCTTAATGTTGTTCAACAACAACAACAAACCTTAATGTTTATAGTTTTTAAAAATATAAATTACACCAATGTCCAATTGAAGTAAATAAGACATACCATACCTCAAAAAATGTTTGGTGCTTAAGGTGCCAATGATTGGGTCGTTTACCCTATTTAGGTATATTTATTGCCTATTATTTTGGGTAATGAGTGTACCTAAGTAGGTACAGTGACTTGACTGTTTTAGGTTGAATTGTTGTTTTAGGTGATGATATAAATAACACTAATATCTCAGTGCAAAATGTTAGAAAAAAGTGTCCCCTATATGATTTTGTCAGTAGATTCAAAGCTGAGCATCATGAATATTTTAAAGTTAAACATGATATTAATGTTAAAACGAGTTACATGAACTTTTCTTGGATAGAACAATATAATTTGTGGGTTTCTAAAACGGAAAAAGAAACTCAAAATAAATTTGTTTTAGAAAGGCGTTCTAAAAGTGCTAAAGCAATTTATACTAGCTTTGTGTGTCACCGTTCTGGTTTTTTTAGTTCCAGAGGTTCTGGAAAACGTCATCTGAAAACACAAGGGAGTAAAAAAATGAATGGGTATTCTCCTGCCAGAATACAAGTAACAATTTACAAATATTGTTGAGACACATGTTGGCCATCAGAACGATTTGTGTCATTTATTTTTGTCAGATAATGAAGGTAAAATATTAGCTACTAAGATATCTATGAAAATACCATTTGATGAAATACTAAATGACATAAGAGACACAGTTAGTAAGAATTCGATGGAGAGGATACATTTATTGACAAAAAAAGATTGTTCAACATAGAGGCTTGTTTTAACTTGTACTCTTCATCACAGCGGCATAAAAATGATGCCGTTAGTGTCGATGCTGGGGTTGAGGAAATGAAAAATTCATTCATTTTTTCTACAAACGACAGGGCACTTTCCTGGAAGGGAAGACTATCCACAATTTAGGCAGGAGAATTTTATTTTGATTATAATGGCGGAAGGTCAAAAAATGATGTTGTTAAACTATGCCCAAAATTATATTTGTATAGATGGAACCCATGGGCTTAACAGCTATAATTTCGAGTTGCATTCAATTCTTGTTTTGGATGAACTTCGCATTAAGGATTTCCTTAGTGCCAAAACTCACTAAGTCATATTTTCACTATTCTGGAATTTATTTAAAAACCATTAAGTCAAGTGTATTTCTATCATTAAAAAACTCACTAAGTTCTATAAATTAAGAAATTATTAAAAATACAACGTATATACAAATTCTCATTAAGTCATTTAGTTGTACTCCGCAAAAAATCACTATCTCACTTAATGAGTTCTTTTAAATGTAGATTGCTACTTAGCCGACCTAGTTTATAGGTGTGGTGACAGCTTTGTATTTCCAGTTTCTAACCTACAAATTAGGTCTCTGAAATGAGTTTAAAGTTGTGATTGAAAGTGTGTTTACGGTTAAAGTGGTCCTAATTCTTTATTAAATAGTATATATACAGTGTACATCTATTTTGTTAAATTGTACCAACATGTCACTGTTTTTTTCACGAACTTTGAGAATGGTAAAGTCGATTTTAATAAATCCGATTCAATCAGGTTAGTAGATTTTGATTATGTTGTGGTAGTGCACAAGTCATACATAATTTGTAATTTCATTTAGAAACTGAATTACCCGGAGAAGACTATGAAGTTAAAAACTCAACTGGTGTAGAAATACCCCTTGAAAATTATAAAACTAAGGATAAATCTGAGTTTAGTTATACAAGTGCCAGTTGTGCTGTTCAAGAACAAATGTGTGATATTACAGACCTTCAGGCCCTAGTAACTGACAAAGAGGATTTATTTTATATTGATGGTAAACATTTCTTACAATAGGAATCAAATTTGTAATAATTTATGATTTCAATTCTTTTAGATGCACTTCAAAATAATTCAAAAATATTCAACTGCATTGTAGATGAAGAGGGTACTTTAATTTTGAATGAAGACGTGCCAAATAATAGTAATACTTCTAAGAATAATTTTTCATAACAGAATATTAATAATTGTTGTTTTTTAGGTGTTAATACTTTACCCTCAGATATTACTGAAGGTGGAGATTCTGCAGCGAAAATTAAAAGAAAATAAAGAACACTCAAAGCAAATTGCAACAGAACCGACCAGATGGAAACGTCACGTCGAAAGATGAACAAAAAATATTAACAAAGAAAATATGAATCAATGTAAACAATATTCAATGAAAAAGGGTAAAATCTGCACTGCGAAAAGTCCTAAAGACATTTCTTGTGGCGATACGTGCAGATTTCAATGTAGCACAAACTTCAGTAAAGAAGACAGAATTAGTATCTGTCATGAGTATTGGGGTCTAAAAACATATGAACGGAAAAAAGATTTTATCTTAAAAAATGTTGATGTCAAATCACCAGAAATTAGAAGACCGAGAAAAGGTATTGACAGCAAGGAAAGGAAAAATGCAAAGAAGTATAATTTTTTTAAAGATAAGGTGAAAATCAGAGTATGTCAGTCATTTTTTATGAAGACATCAAGTATAAATAATGGCCCTAATTATTATTATTTAATGGACAAGACAGAAGAGTAAAGGGAACACCTTTGAATAAAACTAAACAATCTGATGTCGATATTGTTACAAGACACATCGAAAGTTTTCCCACAATGGAGAGTGACTATACTCGGAAGTGTACCAAAAGAATGTATTTAGATTCTAAACTTTCAATTTCAAAAATGTATGCTTTGTATACCGAATTTTGCATAGAAAATAAACACACTCCTGTTTCCCAGACTATTTATAGAAAGATATTTTGTACCTGCTACAATTTATCTTTCTTTGTGCCCAAGAAAGACCAGTGTCAAATTTGTACAAAATACAATTCTCTCAAATTAAATAAACAGGTCTCAGCTGAAGATGAATATAAAACCCACATCCAAAGAAAACTTGATGCAGCAAAAGCAAAAGAATTAGATAAAGAACGGGCTTCTAATAATCCAAATTTTATATCGGCGACTTTCGACTTACAAATTCCCTCTTAAGCTGCTCTGCCAAATAAAGCATACTGTTATTGTTGGACAGAACTGAATGGGAAACGAGGAAGTTCTGAAATTGGTTCGTGTTTATATAAATGGTTTAGAACACTGCCTCCTGAAGTTAAACATGTATCTTTATTTTCGGACACTTGCGGAGGTCAAAATAGAAACCAAAATATTTCCGCATTAATGTTATACCTTGTCCAAATTACAGATGTTGAAATTATAGAGCATACATTTCTGGAAAGTGGTCATTCTTATATGGAGGTCGACTCCATGCACAGTTCCAGCGAAAGGGAGAAAAAAAATTCTCCGGTTTATGTAGTCCACGACTGGCTTAATATTCTTCGAAGAGCTAGATCTACACGCAATCGTAATAAAAAAAGAGATCCTTACGTAGTTATTGAATTAAAATTAACTGATTTTATAGATTCACAAGATTTATCAAAAACTTTGGTAAAAAACAAAACTTACGATGTAAATAACGAGAAGGTTAATTGGCTACAGGTGAAATGTTTTAGATTTCAAAAAACACTCCCATATACTATTGAGTACCTTTATGATTACTTTGGTGACTATAAACAAATTGATATTCGTGGAAGAGTACGGAGGTCTCAAAACATAGAAATACAGAAACTTAAACTTAAGAACTTGTACACAACATCTCTTCATATTTCAGAAGAAAAGAAAGCAAATCTCCTACAACTTTGCAAAAAGGAGACAATACCTGTAGAATATCACGGTTGGTATAAGTCATTACCAACAACCTCATCGTTAGCTTCAGAAGAAGTCCCTGAACCCGGAGTAGACGATAGTGATTCCGAATAATACATTCATCCAACCGTCAAAATATTCGTGTAAAATCATAAATATGATCATAATTTTTTGTCAATATAATTTAATCTAGCTTTGCAATGTTTTATTATTCCTTCATTAAGTCATCAGTTCATTCAAAACACCTAATTTTAAGAACTCACTAAGTCACAATGTTTTATAAAATTCTGTTTATTTTAAATAAGACAATAATTTATAGCTTCTATTCTATTATTTAATCATTATCTCAGAAATGTCATTATCAATAGTAACAAAAAACAACAACAAAATAATTTCAATTTTTTTATTTTTGGTCAAGTTGTGAATTAAAAAAGTTTAACCACGTTTTTCTGGAATTAAACTGTTTTGACTTAGTGAGTTTTGGCACTAAACCCACGATATAATGTTTATGTTTTATTAAGGATATCAGATCTAGTATAAGGTAGGTGACCCAAATTCAGACACTGCTCTAAATTCAGACATATTTCTGTTTATTCCGTTAAAATAAGAAATTTACAATATCCAGATATATGTGAAGACATCTGTTGGTACAATTTAACATTGATTTGGCGACTTTGGATCGGTCACTGGTTTACATGTAAATATATGAACGCTTCTGTCGTCACGCTGAAGTCGCGTAATTGACAACGCGGTCATATATTTACACGTAAACCAGTGACCGATGCAAAGTCGCCAGAGTCGCGCGTCTCCAGCCGCGCGGCTGTAGCCGCTGCAGTCGCCTGATTGGCACTCCACCTTTACTGACACTTTAGCGGTCAGTGCATAACCTGACAGTTGGACGGTGATTAAAAGTTGCTGTTGTGTTCATCTACACAGGTACAGGAATTAGGTACAAGCTCGTGTGTTTCGTAAATCAGACACTGGGTGTCGGAATGTGTTACTTGCATATGGAGGGCGCTTGCGTCGGGTTTGAATACTACAACATAACCCCACTTTGTAGTGTATGTTTTTGATCGTCAAATACCGCAAGTTTCATGTTGTGTATATTGTCGTCGTGATTTGTTATTTAAAAATGCCGAGTAATTGTTGTGTGCCTCAATGCACCTCATATTATAGAAAAAAATAAAGACCTAAAGTATCATAAATTTCCACAATGCAGTAGACTTAGGATGAAATGGTTAGTGTGTATTAGATCAAATAAACAGCCTTCTAAACATGCCAAAGTATGCTCCAAACATTTCAGTGATTCCGACTATAACGTGACAAGTATGGGTAAGTTTTATTGGTAAAATTTAGTAATAGATGAAAGCTAATTTACTTATGGTTACTATTAGGACAATGGAAAGTCTTAAAACCTGGGGCCATTCATTCACAACATCTACCAATTCGAAAATTGGACAAGATAATAAAGTGACTGCTAGAACTCAACGTTTTGTTAATAGACAAGCAAAAATATATAATCTTAAATCTAAGGTTACATCTCTTGAGGATATCGAAGATAGTGTGTTACAAAATTCATTAAAACCCATTGAACGAAGTAGGTAATTGATTAAGTACACATAAATACAAATCGCCAAAGTTAAAAAGTGACTGTACAATGCTCTTTTTATTTTTTCAGATGCTGTGAGGCCAAGCACTTTCACAGTGTCAGAAGTTACCTGTAGTACTTCAGCAATCCAGATCGTAATATCCTTGAAGCGTTCCCAACTAATATCAACATCATTTCTTTCAGAAAAGCAGCTTAAACATTTCTCTGGATTTCTAAAAAATGAATTTCAGCTAATTTGTGACTTTTTTATAACAAATACTCATTATTGTAGTGCTTTAAGTGTAGAAGATGAAATTTTATTAACATTAATGAAGTACAGGCACAATTTCTATTACCGAACTTTAGAAATGATGTTTGATGTTGATAATAGAGTTATAAATAGAGTAATTACATTTTGGACAAATCGTATGTATTCAAAATTAAAATCTGTTGACATTTGGTCTTTAATACGTAAAAGGTCAGAGCGTGAGTATGACGTTATAATAGATTGCACTGAGATTATGATTGAAAAAAGTAAAGATCCTGTAATTCAGCAAGGCCACTTTTTCATCCTATAAAAATACTAACACATTTAAAGTTCTAGTGGGATGTACAGAGTATGGCGCTGTTATTTATGTCTCTGATGTTTATGGTTTATCGAGCTTTAGTGGAAAAATGTGGATTTTTAGAAATTTTACAAAAGGGACAATTCATTTTAGCAGACAGAGGTTTTGACATATCAGATTTACTAGAAAACAAAAAAGTTAGACTTGATACACCACCATTTAAAATTCGGATTCAGTGGTCCGAAAAAGATGTAAGTAAAACTAGAGCAATTGCCAACCGACGAATTTTAATAGAACAAATTAATGGGTTAGCAAAAAAAAAATCTGATCTTGGTGCATAAAATGCCAACACATATTTAGCCTCTGGCAAATCAAATTGTGTATAATTGTTTTATGTTAACATCATTTAGAAATTATATTGTACATTCTTAAATTAATAATTTAATGTAGTTGGGTAAATTTTATATAGGTCTTTGGAAAGTTACATAAAACAAGTAATGTAGAAGTAACAAATGATTTGTATTTCCATACTTATATACAAACAATAAAGTATTTAAGCAAAGTAACTTGTCTCACTATTTTCGCTTAACTTACAATAAACTATATGAAGATCAACATTTCTTATTAAAATAAAATATAATATATAGTCCAGTAACTTTATACATCACAGCATGCGTCAAATCCGGTAGTTCTGATTTTTTGCAGACTTGTTTATGATGTTGGCCTAATGAATAATCCAAGTTTATGATCTCGAGCGCCGAACGAAACTTTGTCAAAAATCGAAAAAACCGCGAAAAAATCGTTTTTTTTCAAATTTTGGCGATTATAACCCTAAAGGACTAGTTTTTGAAAAAACTTTCTTAGGACGTTTTTAAAGTAGACTAAATTTGTTACAATATGATACTAGAACTGTCTCTGTAGACCCAATAGTTTCAGAGATTAAGCCTTTCAAAGCTTATCATTTTTTTCGAACTTCGCAATTTTTTGCAATTCTGTCGTTCTGAATGAATTTTGACCCTGATTCACCCTATCGGATGATGTTTAAGCTAAGCTACGCATAATGAAGTGAAAAAGATAATACAACAAAAGTTAATAAGTTTATTTGTTAGGAAATTGAGTAATATTCAAAATCAAAAAATTAAATTAATTTAGCCCTCTTGGAAGGCCCCGGTTGAGGTTCGTCAGTATCTGGATCGACGTATTGGGATGGCATATCCCCATCAGGGGATGGTGATGAATCCTCGACGTCTTGTGCCCACAAGTCATCCTCCATTTCGACATCGGATAGATCGTCGCCTTCTGGGATATCTACTACTGCAGCATCAGGTATATTGTCACAAGAGGCCCCGCTGCAGTGCCTGCAGACTGATGAGCATTTTAATCCTGCCTTCCTGCAGCTGCACGCGTTCCCACAACCCTTCGTGCAGCCGCAAGAAATCATAAGCCGCCAGCACCCGCCGTGCCATCAACTTCCAAAAACAGTTTTTCAATGTGGTCCAGACATCATCAGCTTGTAGAGACCCAAAAATCTAGTACTTCATTGCAGGAAGATGAAGTTTCGTTGTATCTAAGGAGTCCCGTGTGTGAACTTTCGAAAAATCCTCTGCAAGTATGGCATCAGTTATCGCCTGCATATCCAGCACTATACAAATTATCTCAAAAATTTCTGACAACAGTAGCAACGTCAATGCCATCGGAGCGACTTTTTGCTAAAGCCGGCCAAACGTTAACTCAGCAACGAAACCACTTAAAGGAAAGTCGGATTTCAAAACTTTTATTTTTACAATCCTTGGTTAAAAGAAGTTTTAATATGGCTTACAGTGGTTTGCACCGTTAATAATTAACTTTTGGATTTGGTAACTGTTGGTTAATTTTAATTAATAGTTAAATTGGAGAGAGCTTGCACCAATTAATTTAAGTTGTTAGTTAACAAATTAAAGATTAAAATTAAGTAAGTGATGTTGGCTACAATGAAAAACAGGGTTTTTATATAATTTCGTTATTGTATTGGCCTCATTGTGTAAACATAACCTCTTTTTGTCTGTTTTGTGTTATTGTCATGTTATTGTGTTTGTGTGTTTTTCTCTGAAGTCTTGTGTCTGTCGAGGAAGCAGTGAGGAAGATAAGAAGTGTTAACGTTAACGAACAATTATTGTTAAAATACCTATGGTAAGTTGTGATTAAAATTAGTTTGTGAAAATGACCGAAAATATGAAACGTCCACGTTCAACAAATTTTACAAACGAAGAGAAACTTAATCTTCTCACTATAATAAAGGAATATAAACATATTATTGAAAATAAAGAAAGCGGTGTGATGTCTTGGAAAACTAAAGAAGATGCTTGGAAAGCCATAGAAAGAAAATTTAATTCAATTTCTTCCACATTCAGGTCAAGTGACGTGCTGAAAAGATTTTATAATAATAAGAAAAAGGAAACGAGGAAAATTGCTGCAAATTTTAAAGAAGAAATGAATATGACAGGTGGAGGACAACTGGTTAAAGTGAAAGATGATCCAGTATATAATTTAACATTAGATATTATTAATAAGAAGACAGTTTTTGGATTAACAAATAAATTTGATAGCGACATGCAGGTAAAGTATACTATATATTTTCATTATTCATAATATTTAGGTATAATTTTTGTTTAGCCTAGTGCTGCTTCAGATATTTCTAATAGAGAAGTCGAGCGAGACATTCAACTACCAGAAAAAGATTATATCATTGAGGAAGAGGACAATGGCATTGATGGGATGGAAGAAGTCGAGATTATTGTACTACAAGTAAATGAAGGTGAAAGCATGTTGGAGACGGATAAGGAAAATGTATGTATATCAATCAACCTGCAGCTGATATATCTACATTTTTATGAAACTAGCCTAACAGACATCTTCGGATTTTTACAAAAGACAGTTGAAGCAGCTATTCAACCGTGTTTTCAATGTAAATTTGAATCGAAATGATAAAAAAACTGCTTCAACGGTCTCTTACACAAACTGCAACATGAATAGTAAATTAAAAATACAAAAGTTACAATATATACAATTTTCAGACCCCAAAGTCAATATCAGGGCAATTAAAACGGAAAGCAAATTGGCATAGTAGACGTCGTCCAAAGATGACAAATACTGAAAACATTACCTTAAAATATGAAGAGGTGGCAGATGTTAAGAAAGAGGTAATGCTTGCTAACCTTGAAATTTTAAAAATACAGAGGGCGGAAAGTGATGAAAAATATCAGTGGGAAAGGAAACAAAGGCAGTTACGAGAAAAAAGAGAGGCTGAAGAATTTGAATTAAAAAGAAAAGCTCTTTTACTTGATGTGAAAATAAAGGAAGCTCAATTAGCAGCTTTAAGTTCCAGTTATTAATACAAAAAACAACATTACTAATAGACAAGGGATTATTTAATAGACCTAATAAACATGTTACTGACATTTAAAAAAATTTACAAATACTGTTTTTCAAATAAACAACTTTTATTATGACTGTTTGTATTATTATACGAGAACATCTAAGCAACTTTTAATTCATTCATTAAAAAAATATATATTGATACAAAATAGAATAATAGCGATAGCTAAATGAGAAAGAATAATATATATCAACATTAAACAGTTTAGATACTGATTTATGTAATATGGTTTGTTTAAAAATGAATAAAAGTTAATAATACCATATATTATTGTAATATGCATATCTTAAATTAAGTCAATTGTAGAAAGACAGTATAAATTAAGTATTATTTAAAGATTTTTAAAAATAAATTCATTAGAAATGCATGCATTGCAAGAAGACATTGGAAATTACCAATAAACAGCATCGATTTGTTTTATTTAACATATGTCTGTATTTTGCTCAGATAACGAACTCCAATATCAAACAATCAATATAACATTACGATTAGACTTTAAAATTATATTTATGTTTAAAATTGAAATTTATTAAATAAATAATTTACCTGACAGCAAATGTCAAACGATAGGTAAAGCCAGATTTGCAAGTTCCAACCGTGGTACCTACAAGAAATAAGAAATTAAAATAATTTAAGAAATATGTTAACTATTAATTATTAAAAATTTATATAAAATAAATGAAAGAAATGTATTAGTTTTAAAAAATCAGTGAAGTGTAAGTGAATAGAAAATTTAAACAATAAATTAAACTCATGTGGATAAACCTTTAGTCAAAGATAATATTATCAAAATCTAAGTGTACGAGGAAAAAACAAGATTTTATTTACTTGGTTACCAAAAATTTTAAGAAGAGCTTGGCGTCGTATATTGCATTGAAAAAAAAATTGTTTAATTAGAAGGAAATAGTTGAAAAGGAAAATAAAATTACTTACCATATCAAGAAAATAGGTGATAGAAGGTAGAAATAAAATACATGGTTCCATTTAGTCAATTGAGACCTAGAGCAGAGTGGAGACCATCTGCAGGAGTTCCTGATCCATTCAAGGAAGGTGCAAAGTCTAAAAGACACCATTGTGAGGAAAAATTACAATAAAAAGGTACCTTAAAAAAAAATTAAATCTAAAAGCTAGCATAACGTGATCACACGAGAAACAGAATATAATAATATCCACAAAGAATATAATTTGAGTGATACTTACAAACAGTTATCTCCACTTATATCCACAAAACAAGAACTTTGAATAAGAATATTTCACTAAATTCTTCATAAACATTCATATTTAGTGTACGTAAATAATAAAATAGTTAGGTTAGGATCTTAGAATAGTAGAGCTAGTTTGTTTTCAAGAAGTGAATTTCAGATCATAGGACCAATAAGAAATTAGTGTAAAGCGTGCTGCATAAATTCAGGGGTAATTGAACAAGTAGAGATTTTACAGCAAATCATAAATTGTTATTGGTTCTATATCAAATAATGATAAGATAAAATTTGAAAATTGATAAATATTATTATTATTTTTTCATACATGTGAAAAGTTTATTTTAGTTACTTATATCTAAAAGGTGGAAGTAAAAGACAATTTGTTGAAATTAAATATTCATTTATTTTAAAGTCTATTTTATTGATTGTGAGCTGAGATTGTCTATTGAAGATCTCCTTTTGAACTGACTACTGAGAGAAGAATCTTATGTTCTCATAGACAAAGTAAAAGAGTAGAAGAATATAGAACAGGCAAAGTAATTAGAGCAGAGCTAGGGAAAATAAGTGTCAAAAAGAATAAGAAAGAAAATTAAAACATAATATTCAATTAAAAAAAAAAAATAAAATAAAATCTTATAAATTCGAAATTATATATTTACTAAAATAATAACAAATCATATAAATTAGAAGCTCAAATTAAGGGTACACATACAAAAATACAATATTCATAATAATTTGGTGCCCAACGCGAGGCAAATCACAAAATTATTATATTTAATAATAATTTGGCGCTCAACGTGAAAGGCTCAACGTGAAAGGGAAAAAGTAGGGAAAGAGTAGAATTGAACAGAGTCATTTGAAATTAAGATATGGATCTAAGGAGTGGAAGACAAACAGGGGAAGAAGAGGGACAGTCAGATGAAGAAACTACAATGACCCAAGAAAGTGAAGAGAGACCAGCATGGCATTTGATGTTGGAAGAAATGATGAGAAAACAGGAAGAAGATCGAAGAAAACAGGAGGAAGATCGAAGAAAACAGGAGGAAGATAGGAAAAGACTAGAAAGTATTATTAAAGAAGATTTGACGAGAATAGAAAAAGGTCAAAAACAAGATTTGGAAAGAATGGATAGAGGTCGGAAAGAGGATTTGCAAAACATTATTAAAGTGTTGGATGAAAAAGTGCAGAATATTAAAGACGAGATTAGAAGAGACACTCAAAGTTGGAGACAAGAACTAAGACGAGATATAGAAAAAACAGAACAAGAAGTAACAGCAATTACAGTAAAAACATTAGCAATAGAAGAAAAAGTAGAAAGCCAGGACAAGGAGATAAAACAGATTGAGAGAAATGTTACTATAAACAGAAATGAAGTTGAACAGGTGAAGAATCAGATTCAGACAGGGATAATGGTTAGCAAGGAGGAGATGGAAATGGAAAGAATAAGGACAAAGGAGCAAATAGATCAATTACAGAACGAGATAAAGCGAGTAAGAGAAATAAGAAGCATGGAAATCGAGCCTATAACCAGATTCATATGTCAAGGCGAGAATAAGATACACAAATTTACAGGCCATTATAACAAACTACATCCTAGAGTGTTTATTAAATCCATAAGCAGGAAAATAACAGAGTTAGAAGGCAGAAGAACGGGTCAAGGTAATCAGATGGAAAGGATAAAGGAAATAATACGTGAAAATCTGGAAGCAGAAGCATTAATTTGGTTTAATGGTATTGAAAATACTGTAAATGACTTTGCACAATTCGAAAACAAATTTCTAAAACATTTTTGGAGTGATAATATACAATCTATAGTAAGAGAGAAATTATATTTCGGGAAATTCAACCCAAAACTTTCTAATTCTATGACAAATTTTGCTTTAAAACTATTTTCAACTGCTCAATACTTAAGTCCTAAAATCAATGAACCTGAGTTAGTACTATACATAGCGAGACAGTTCAAACCCGAGATATCAGAGACCATAGCAGTTCAAAATATTGATAATATGGAGCAAATGTATAGTTATCTGACAAGGATAGAGAGAAATATTAACCGAATGCCACAAAATTTTAACAATAATAGTACAAATTCTTTTCAAAATTCAAGTAACAATAATAACAATAATAGTTCTCGAAATTTTAACAGACAAAATGATACAAATCAAAACAATTTTAATAATTCCAGGTCATACAATAATTTTAGACAAAATAACAATAATTATGAGTCTCGCAATACAATGCATAGAAATGGGAATAATTTTAACAATGATAGATACAATAATAATAATAATAGTCACAGATACAATAATTACAATAATAATAATGGGAATCGTTACAATAATGGTGGTATTAATAATAATTCAGATAGGACAAATAATATACAGAGAAATCAATATTATAACAATAATAATCATAGAAATTTTAATAACAATCAAAATTATTCAAATAATTATCGAAATGATGAAGGTTTTCGACACAACACTCAAAATACAAATTTCCAATCAGCACGTCGAGACCAAGATCAACCACGTAGACAGGTAAATTTCCAGCGACAAGATAGATCGAGTAGATCACAGGAACGAGAGGAAAGCCAACGAGCTGAGGAAGGTGGTACACGAACAAACAGGACACAATCACTAGACAGGTTACCTACAACAGAAAACAATAACATGAGTCAAAATTTTTAAATACATGCAAGCCAAATACACATATTAAATTATACACAAGTCATTATACACACCCAAAGGAATTCATAAAATTAGATGAAAATTTAGTAATTAATCAAAATAATAGTTTAATTTATATAAATTCAAAATTTCAAAATACAAATATTAAAATATTACTTGATTCTGGTTCAGAAGCATCTCTAGTTAACAATAATATACTTAATAAATTTCCAGAACTTAATAAGGATATAGTTAAAGTGAATAAATTAATATTGGTAGGTCCAAATGCAAAGAAACTATACGAGGTTAATAAATTAGTAAATATTAAATTAAAGATAGGTCAAAAAGATATATTATTTCAACTTTTAATAGTACCAAGCATGTCAATAGATATAGTGATAGGATCTGATTATTTGCATAAATATAAAGCTAAAATCGACTATGAAACAAAAAAATTGCGTATTGATGATATATGGGTAGAGTTAGAAAATGAAAATCAAAGTATTATGAATATAGAAAATGAAACAGGGGAAGTAGATAAAGATGAAGGTAGGAATGAAATAGGAATGTTTAATATAGAAGGATATGATTATTATGATAATGTAGAAGAGGATGAATTTAATATAAATAATTTAATAATTAATGCTGATAGTAATTATAAAGGTTTAGTAAAAGATATGTTAATAAAGAATGAAGGTTTAGTATCAGATAAGATGAGTTTGGCAAGAAACTATATTCATAAGTTAGAAGTACATAATTTACAAAATTTTAAATCAAGAACATACCCCATACCATTCATGCACAAAATTAAAGTTAAACAGGAGATTGACAAACTATTAAAAGATGAAATAATCGAACGAAGCGTAACACCATACATAAATCCAGTCGTGATAGTCCCTAAGAAATCCGGAGATATACGAATATGCCTCGATGCAAGGACCATAAATAAATACACAGTTCCACAATATGAATCTCCATTAGTAGTAGACTCGATATTGGGACAAATAACCAATGCAACAATATTCACTAAGCTAGACCTTAAGCATAGTTTTTGGTTGATACCACTAGACGCAGAATCTCGTAAATACACAGGTTTTATGATTGATGGGGAGGTATTTCAATTCAGGGTGACACCATTTGGCTTGCAGAGCTCTTGTGCTGCTTTGGTGAGAGCATTACACGGGATTTTAAATAAATATGATACATTTGTGCTACACTACATAGACGATATACTCATATTTTCTGACACTATCGAAAATCATAAATTACATTTACAGACAGTACTACAAGAACTTGACGAAAATGGTTTGAAATTAAACATAGACAAATGCAAATTTTTTCAAAAAGAGGTAACATACTTGGGTTATTTGGTAAATGAAAAGGGAATACGAATGGACGAAGACAGAATTAAAACTATAAAAGAATATACGCGACCACAAAATTTAAAGACTTTAAGGGGATTTTTGGGAATGGTTAATTATTTTAAAAGACTAATACCAGACTTGACAAATTTTGAACTACCGTTGATAGACCTTTTGAAAAAGAATGTAAAGTGGACTTGGACTGACAGACAAGAGACAGCTTTCCAAGACATTAAAAATCTCATCATCAGACAATTACAAGTTTATCATCCAAATTACAATTTACCTTTCATGATACGGACAGACGCATCAATTAACAGACTAGCGGGAGTATTATTACAAATTCAGCAACATCAAGAAGTACCAATTGCATTTACATCAAGAGTTACTAAAAAACACGAGCAAGGCTACAGCGTTTCAGAAATTGAATTGGCGAGCATAATTTTCACAATTACCAAATGCAGATTTTATTTACTAGGGAAAAGGTTTAAAATTCAAACTGATAATCAAGCTTTAACAGCTATATTAAATAATAAATTTGGAAATAATAGAATTCATCGATGGGCTTTGTTACTTACAGAATATGACTTTGAAATTGAGTACATACCAGGAAAGACTAACATACTTGCAGATGCATTGACACGAATGGACGATAGACAAAACGAGGACCAAAGAATAGTTAAAATTGGGGTAAATATATTAAAAGACGAAGAGGGTTTATTTTCATTAGAGACAATAATTACAGACCAACAAAGACTGACGGACGTTGAAAAAAATAAATTACATTACAGAGACAATATTTATATAAAAACAATAAAAGACCAGGAATTATACGCAATAACGAGTGACTTGACCAAACCAATCATTGCCACACTACACGAAACATATGGACACATAGGGGTACACAAGACATGGAAGATATACAGGGAAAATTATTACAACAAACACGATAGAAACATCACCAAACATTTCATAAAAACATGCCACATATGTCAATTGGCTAAGGAGAAAAACTTACACTACCAAGGACTACCAAAGACAATAATATCAACAAGACCACGAGAAATCATAGCCATAGATTTTATTAGCAACCTTATAACAAGTTATAATGGTAATAAACACATATTTATAATTGTAGACTATTTTTCAAAGTACGTGAAACTTTACCCTTGTACAAAGACAAATACAAAGACTGTAATAAAACTACTTGACAAATACCGACAGGAAGAAGGATTTTTTGAAAACTGTATTTTGGACAACGCTACCTATTTTAGAAACAGTAGGATATTAAATTATTTCAGCAAAATTAAGACAAGACCTCGATTCATTAGTATACGTAATCCTAGGGCCAATTATGCAGAAAGGTATATCAAGGAAGTGTCCAAGTATATGCGTATACTAGTGAATGACGACCACCCAAGGTGGGAAGACCACATAACAGACGTAGAGACTTATTTAAATCATACACCAAACAACATTACAAACGCTATACCTATCACAACATTCAAAAATACACAACCTGAAAGACCATGGATAAACACAACACCACACTATGATACACTGATACAAAAGGTAAATGATAGACTAAGAAAGACAGCAGACAAATACATAAGACGAATGACAAAACGACAGAAAAACATTCGACATTTCAATAAAGGGGATTTAGTTATTGTGAAAGCACTCAGAGTACCAAATCAAAGGGAAAAAATATGCAAGAAATTATTGCTACCTTACGATGGGCCATTTGAAATTAATACACCCAATGGACAAAACAGTTATGAATTAAAATACATAGGGACAGACAAAATAAAAGGGATATATAACATAGACCAAATACATCCATATTATGAACTTTGACGAAGTGCAGTACAAATAAAATTATTATTTACATGAAAAACAACATTACACATCACACATTACACAAACACTGAAAAGAAATCATCATCGATAAAATTTATTTGACAAATTATCTTATGCAATCTAATTTACAAATAAATTTGGGAATATTGATACAAAATAGAATAATAGCGATAGCTAAATGAGAAAGAATAATATATATCAACATTAAACAGTTTAGATACTGATTTATGTAATATGGTTTGTTTAAAAATGAATAAAAGTTAATAATACCATATATTATTGTAATATGCATATCTTAAATTAAGTCAATTGTAGAAAGACAGTATAAATTAAGTATTATTTAAAGATTTTTAAAAATAAATTCATTAGAAATGCATGCATTGCAAGAAGACATTGGAAATTACCAATAAACAGCATCGATTTGTTTTATTTAACATATGTCTGTATTTTGCTCAGATAACGAACTCCAATATCAAACAATCAATATAACATTACGATTAGACTTTAAAATTATATTTATGTTTAAAATTGAAATTTATTAAATAAATAATTTACCTGACAGCAAATGTCAAACGATAGGTAAAGCCAGATTTGCAAGTTCCAACCGTGGTACCTACAAGAAATAAGAAATTAAAATAATTTAAGAAATATGTTAACTATTAATTATTAAAAATTTATATAAAATAAATGAAAGAAATGTATTAGTTTTAAAAAATCAGTGAAGTGTAAGTGAATAGAAAATTTAAACAATAAATTAAACTCATGTGGATAAACCTTTAGTCAAAGATAATATTATCAAAATCTAAGTGTACGAGGAAAAAACAAGATTTTATTTACTTGGTTACCAAAAATTTTAAGAAGAGCTTGGCGTCGTATATTGCATTGAAAAAAAAATTGTTTAATTAGAAGGAAATAGTTGAAAAGGAAAATAAAATTACTTACCATATCAAGAAAATAGGTGATAGAAGGTAGAAATAAAATACATGGTTCCATTTAGTCAATTGAGACCTAGAGCAGAGTGGAGACCATCTGCAGGAGTTCCTGATCCATTCAAGGAAGGTGTAAAGTCTAAAAGACACCATTGTGAGGAAAAATTACAATAAAAAGGTACCTTAAAAAAAAATTAAATCTAAAAGCTAGCATAACGTGATCACACGAGAAACAGAATATAATAATATCCACAAAGAATATAATTTGAGTGATACTTACAAACAGTTATCTCCACTTATATCCACAAAACAAGAACTTTGAATAAGAATATTTCACTAAATTCTTCATAAACATTCATATTTAGTGTACGTAAATAATAAAATAGTTAGGTTAGGATCTTAGAATAGTAGAGCTAGTTTGTTTTCAAGAAGTGAATTTCAGATCATAGGACCAATAAGAAATTAGTGTAAAGCGTGCTGCATAAATTCAGGGGTAATTGAACAAGTAGAGATTTTACAGCAAATCATAAATTGTTATTGGTTCTATATCAAATAATGATAAGATAAAATTTGAAAATTGATAAATATTATTATTATTTTTTCATACATGTGAAAAGTTTATTTTAGTTACTTATATCTAAAAGGTGGAAGTAAAAGACAATTTGTTGAAATTAAATATTCATTTATTTTAAAGTCTATTTTATTGATTGTGAGCTGAGATTGTCTATTGAAGATCTCCTTTTGAACTGACTACTGAGAGAAGAATCTTATGTTCTCATAGACAAAGTAAAAGAGTAGAAGAATATAGAACAGGCAAAGTAATTAGAGCAGAGCTAGGGAAAATAAGTGTCAAAAAGAATAAGAAAGAAAATTAAAACATAATATTCAATTAAAAAAAAAAAATAAAATAAAATCTTATAAATTCGAAATTATATATTTACTAAAATAATAACAAATCATATAAATTAGAAGCTCAAATTAAGGGTACACATACAAAAATACAATATTCATAATAATTTGGTGCCCAACGCGAGGCAAATCACAAAATTATATTTAATAATAATATATTCACACGAGTAGAAAATAGTGAAGCTATTCTCAACACACCATAAAATATTAAACTAAACTAAATTGCATAAAGAAAAGCAGAGAAATTTCAATATTTATTTTCCCCATAAATTTCTACAAACAGAAAATTAGTGTATCTTTTCTAAATTACAGCTATTGTCATACTAAATTATTAGATAAGATTTTGGAAATAATCATTAATTAAAGCAGCTCTTGTTGCAGCAGGCATGTCTTCACCACCATCATTAATATGAGGAATCTGCCCATTCAGTATAAGCTGGTTAAGAATGTGTTCATCCACTTCATCTGGTAAAGGAGGTGCTTCATGGTCCCCTATAGATAACGCAATATTATGCAGTACTGATGCAGCAACTATAATTATTAAAAAGGTTGTCGTTTTTAATCTGCATCCATATGATAATATGGGAAAACGCCTCTTTAAAACCCCAAATAGCCGTTCGACTGCATTTCTCGTTCGAATATGGCTCTCGTTATATCGCCTTTCTGCTTCTGTTGCCGGATTTAACAGAGGTGTCAATAGATATGCTTTATTGGCATATCCATTATCGCCTAAAAATTTAAATGCTGATTGAATTTTTTTTTATACAACATTTTTTTTAAATGATAAATTTTTCTCCATGGTTTATAATAATTATCGATTTAATAATTCAATACCATCAGAAGTTTACAAGGAAGTACTAGTGACAAAAATATATTTTTATTTTAATTATGTTAAAATATAAAAAAATTCCAAAAAGTCTTGGAACTGAATGCTTATGTTAGGTATTTAAATAAATTTCCAAAATTATCAGATTATACCTAGGTTCACAGAGAGTGAAAATACCTGAACACAGAAATACCTAAAACGGTACCTATCCTACTTACCTAACATGAGACACTCTTGATATTGGTTATTTTCAAACTCCTGTTTTAATCGACTATTATTAAATATTGTAGAGTCGTGGGTGCTCCCTGGCCACCTTGCAACTACATTTAGTATCTTTAAATCTGCATCACAAACGAATTGTGAGTTGATTGAAAAGAAGCCTTTTCTGTTGCGGTAGATTTCAGGATCATCTCCCCCTGCAAGTCATAAACCCAGTAAAATCTAAGCTAAGTTTAATCCAGAGTAAGTACCTACCTGGAGAAATTATTCTGCAGTGTGTCCCATCGATTGCCCCAATAATTTTAGGAAATAAAGCCACGTCATAAAAATGTTGTTGTATGGTCCTTATCTCATTAACATCAGCTGGCATAAATATATAAAGTGGTGATAAACTTGCTATTGCTTCTGATACTTTAACAACTATTCTAGACACAGTTGAAAAATGCATCCCAGCAAAGTCTGCAATTGCATCTAAATGCCCACCTGTCGAATATAATCTTAATGTAGTAAGCAGCTGATTTACAGGAGACACGCAGTTGTTTCTGAAAAATAATAGATAGGTATATGTTAGGACTTATTAATAATAAGCAAGTAAATTTACAGCAGGTATTACTTACAAGTTGTATGGATATTCTAACTGATCTTCAATCTGCATTACAATATTTTGAATGGCTTCTTTTGGGAGCCTAAAACGCTTTCTAAATGTGATGCCATCCATTATATGAAAATAATTAGCTCGTTGGTATATTCGACGAGGAATGCCATGTATTATATTCAACACTTCTAAGTCATCATCATCATCAATTTCCAAATCATTAAAATTATATAAATTGTTCACTTCCATGAATAGTACCTATTTCTTTTAAGAAACCCTTTATAAATGATAAAAAACACTGATACTAGAGCTAATCTCAATTTCAATATAACACAATGTATCAACAAACGTCAATAATGTCATTATTACCACTTTATCCATACTTAAAGTATGGATTAATTTTAACTAAAAATTAATCTCTAACTATCAGTTAAAGTTGACGGTGCAAACAATTTATAGATTTAACTATAACTTAAGTTTAATTACAACAAGATCACAATTGGTGCAAACCACTGATAATTATTCTTTTATGTGTTTTGTGTGTGTATTATTTTAATAGTATATTATCTTGTAGGTATATACATTTTTTTTCAAATATAAATAATATTTATGCTACTTGTTTTTGACTGTTACATTACTTTTTATTTGTTCACTAAATATACAGGGTTATTCAGAACTTATCCATAATAAAATTTGGGGATGTTCAACATACATGTACAAATGTGGTAGTGCAAAAAAAATTTTTGGCGGGGTCTTAAAACTATTTAAAAATGTTTCATTGCACGCCGCTGGATACTGGTCCACTGTAATGGAGTGACCTTGGGACTGACAATGCAAACTGGCTAGCACAAAAAACTTCGGAAGTTCTGAGAGTATACCGACACCGGCGCAATAAAGATTTGCAGCGTTTTTATTCGGTCGGTTTTAACCAGGCGTTTCAGACAAAAACGTGTTTACCTTTTTTTATCACACTCTTAGGAATGTGGTAGAAAAGTATCAGATGTGTTGAAGTACAGTTGCCCAGCTACGTAGTCCTTTATAATGGTACAACTTTAAACATTGTTTACGGGAAATCCTAAGCCTTTTATTATAAATTTTTTGGTGATATCGATTTCTTATTTAAGGATGCACATATCTTCAAAGTTTTAGAGATAAGTTCTGAATAAGGCTGTATATATGTTATTTTTAGTGGTATTTTTATTATTTGAATATCTGATTTAATTCCTTGAATATTTCGATTAGCTACATAGACAAAATTCCATCTTTTAATTTGGTCATACTTACCAGAAATAATAAGGTACTTAGCTATTTCTGTTTGAAAAGAGTATTAATATTATTGACATTTGACAGAGTGAACATCGATGTTTTTCTTACGATGTATCGCTAACATCGATTATGCTTTACGATATTACCATCGATGTCCAACATCGATGTTTAACCGGTCGATGTGCATCTCTAAAGCTAGGTATTTACCGAGTTTGCGCAGAAGATGTTGGATTGTACCTATGTAATACACCAAGTATCTGTTGTATGTAGTTCTCGAAGTCTGTGTTCAGTGGTTTACTGTTCTGTTAGTAGTTAGTAGTTATGTTCTAAGCTATGTTTTTGTTGGTTACTGCTGTGCACTGTACTTTTGCAGTACTTATTTAAGTTAATTAAAGACAACAAAATTAACAGAGTAATTATTTATTAAGCTTCGGTTCAACCTCATAAAAGGTTATGGGCCCAGTCCCAGAGTGAAAGTTAAAGAACATATAAATAATTAAAAATCTGTAAAAGAAAAAGTGTCTTTTTGTTTTGGCGGCAAGAAGCAACGAAAAAGGCAGCGAGTCAAAAATGGCGGAAGATACTGGACATATGCTTGGCTTTAAAAAATTAAAAGGGCGTGTAAACTATGTCGACTGGAAATTTCAAATGCAGAATTATTTGAGGCATGAAAATCTGTGGTGCAGTATAGAAGGTTACAGTACGAGTGATACTACAGAAACTGCAGTGCGATTACGTCGCGATGAAAAAGCACTTTGTAAAATTAATTTAATGGTTGACAAATGTGCATTTCCCTATGTTATGCCAGCCACTACTGCAAAAGAGGATCTTGAAAAAGCATACGAAGACAAAGCGTTGAATAGAAGACTAAGATTGCTTCGTAGTTTATGTTCTGTAAAGCTTTCGAACTTCAAAAAAATGGAGGATTACATTAATGAAATAATGTACCTGGCTCAACAATTAGCGAGTATTGAAAAACCTGTCGAGGACGAGTTCATTGGGGCCATAATGTTGCAAGGACTACCCGAAGAATATGAACCTATGGTCATGGCTATGGAGAATTCTGGTACGGATATCACTAGCGATTTTGTGAAAACCAAATTACTTCAAGATAATAAGTGGAGTATGTCTTCAACTGAGTCGAGAGATATAAACAATTCTGCTCTATTGTCCAAACAATATAATAAGAAGTGGAAAAAACCATGGTGCCGAGAATAATGGTGCTACAGAATAATTTTTCTGTAGTGGTTGGGACAAAAATTAACTTTTCGAAATTAAAATAGATGTTGCAGTTTATTGCCAATTAGACATGACATACAAAAATGCATTAAACTATGTTTGTGGATATTTATTAAAAAAATGTAGACAGAAACATGAATGTGAAATTTGCAGGCAGTACTCCAGTAAACATGACAATTTGTCAGAAGACGTTTTTTTCACATATTTTAAGGCTTATAAAAATAAATACAAAGATATATTTGGCAATTTACTAACTCTTGCAGAAAATTTTGTTGAATATGTTTTTCAACTGGAAAAAGTGTTTTCTAACTCATTTCCATCAGTATCCATACAGGAAAACGTTGGAATTAAACTTAAAAATCAATTGAAAGAAATCTTTTAATCCTCACCCTTGTAAAGAATTCCCTTACCTACAGCTTTTTTTATCACTTTTTACTCGTTTAAAAATTTATCATGTATTGAAGCAAAGAAATATGCAGTTAAGGCAAGGAAAGCCTATTCAAATTCAAAAACTCAGAAATTTACAAAATGTATAAGTAGTAAAAACAAAACAGGTTTTCACACAAAACGGATTTTTTCACGATTTGTAGTTTCATTATTAATAGAACTAAATGTTAAATACATCTATCATGATTGTGGGTTTATAAGTTGTAGTTATAATTCGTGAAATGTTATCTATCTAGGAAAATATTTAGCTGTATTTCGTTAGCTGTATTTAGCTATATTGGGCAATCGAAACAATATTTACATAAGAGAATATACGCGCATAAATACAGCATAAGAAGTCAAAATGATTCTCAAACTGCTTTATCAAAACACGCTATTGAAAATAACCATGACTTCAATTTTAATAATGTACATATTTTAGAAAAAGAAACAAATTATAACAAAAGAACAATTCACGAGATGATCCAAATAAAAAGACATACTAATGCAATAAATAACCGCACTGATACAGAAAATTTAAGTGAAACTTATTTCAATATAATATAATTCATTATTAAATATAATATCTACTAATTAATATAAATAAAATAAATACAAATAATAATAGACCATTTACGGGGAAAAACAAAAAAAAAAAATTTTTACATCTCACACAAAAAATACTAAATTAAGTAAATTTAGTTTGTAATTTAAACATGTCGGAACAAATATTATTTTTAAGTTTCAATTATACCTCTACCTAATGCATGTATATGAATATTATCAGCAAATCTGTCAGCTTGGAAACAAAACTGAACCCAAACCACTTTAAAACTCAGTCGCGTCAAAGCCCTCAAACAACATGTATGCAGCATAATAACGCACTAATCGTTTCAAACAATTTAAAATTATTATAATTTAGTTAGTTACAATACATGAAACATCCTATAAATGTAAGTATAATATATCAAAAAAATATTAAACAAATAATGTAAAATGTAATCTTCTGCAGAATCTCTGAAGATGGCCTAATAAAGCCGAAACGTCAGAAATATATATATGTATAAAAAAATGTAACCTTTTTTATATGTAATTAAGTGACCGATATACCCAAGAAAAACCATCTGTGTTAAATCTCTAACGGTCAAGAAAAGAAAAGTTAAAATAAGCTGTATTTAACTCAATAGTAGGACGTATAGTATTTATATGATATGTATACTTTTATTAAATGTAAGAGTACTTGTAAATAGCATTTTCTTCTTTTAAATAAATAAGTTATTATTATAAATCAGTCTTTATCTAGTAGGGATCGAGTTTTTCATATTTCTGAACTTTTGTTCGATAGAGTTTAACAAATGGTAAATATGTGTTGCGATGAGATCGTAACATGTGCATTGTTGACTATTTTTAATAGGTGCTCCATGTCATAGAATATGGTGGTTATGTCTTACAAAAGGCAGGACATTGCACTGTCCTCCAGGACACCTTTGTAGCATCATCTGCTGAAATATAGGGACACTTCGAAAAGTACGAAAACGTTTAAACCTAATATCTACCTACTAACATTAAAGTTATAAATATGTTGCACCCTAAGTACGCCTTTGCGTACATAAAGAAAGTTTTATGTTCGGCTGCAAGGTGGGCAACTTTCTTAAAATATATAGGTACTAGTTAAAAGTATTTGTCGATATTTTTGCAGGTAATTTGGTAGATTTGTAGCAGCAGTAGCAGGTAGTTTGGAGGCAGGTACCTATGGATATTCTGATTGTATAACTGTTTTTTATATATTGTAGGTATTGAAATGCACTGTTTAATTTAATAAACAATTGTAACATATGTAATAGTGCTATTTTTTACCAACTTTACAATGATTAAGACTATGATGCAAACACTGAGCTTGTTAAACTGCCCCAATTTAAAACTTAATTCTTGCATTTAAATTTTACAGTCAGCAAAGAAACGTATTTCTGGCCTTTTCGTTCTTGTCCCAACACTTTAATAAAAGTTATAAAAATATTGTATCACTGCCAGACATGGCAAAGCCGGTCATGTATTCTCCTCTTATCTGAAAGGCAATGTCAAATGTTCATTTTATGAATGAATTGGGTCGATCTACGCGTGCGCCGGGTATATTAGAAATCATAAAAAAAACAAAACTTGGTAGATAGGAAATTACATTAAGTGAAAAGTCTTATTAGTATATCAGCACCTCAGAGGTAAAGTGTATTAAGTCAAGATTTTACCGAAAATAAGGTTTCAGTTACTTAATATCTGACGATCTTTTCAGTGGTATACAGTCCTAAGTTAAAGAAGGTTATATTACGAAAATAGGTAATGTTAAACAGTACTAACTCTAACAACGTATTGGAAGTAAACGAATTTTATGGGATACCAAGTCATGTACCCTACTTAGTATTGCACCTTTTCTGTGCCTAGTAATCATACTAAAGCATAATTAATACAGTGTTTCTGTTATAATTAGCCTATATTTATGACGCCAAATTTACAATATTGATAATATGAGTCGTGGAAAGTACTTGTGTGATTTAGCCAAGAAGATAAATAATCAAATCGTGACTGTAGACGAACAATATGAAAACATAACTGTAACAAAAGCACACAGGGTAAACGTCAAGTAAAGTAAATATCTTTAGAAAGTAACATCTGGCTCAAATAGATAGATTTTGTAAAACCATCTCTGGTTCTGTAGCAAAGATGTCATTTTGAGTCATAAATAGTATTGATAATTGTTCGGGCTTAACAGATTTAGTAAAGCATTTTATGGATGCCTAATTCCGTGCATCCCTGGACACGGAACGATGTTGAGGACACAAAGCGCCAATTGGGCGTAACTAATTAAAGCCAGTAAATTATAATGAATTATGGTGGTACTTGGAAGTTCTCGGAAATACGATCTTTTATATGTTCAGTTAAGTGTAAAGGCATAGGTCAACCAGGTTTTTTAGGGGAGTTTTTCCTGGAAGAGTATCAATAGAGTAAGCCGTAACTCCCTCTCACTTTGAGACGAGGATAATATCTAAGGGTTTTAGGTCACTAGCTAGTAAATAATATTTTGATTGGCCACCGTGACAGAAACAGGTCATGGTTCGCGGTACTAGACAGAGAGAAGAAACGTACTTTAACAACCAATGGGATTAGTGTATGTAAATTTCATAGCAAAGAAACTTTACTTGGAAAGTTTCGACTGAAGAAAAGTTAGTCTCCCGCGATACTACTTCGGAATAGGTGGTTGTTTGTATTTATTTGGGGCTTCTCCCCACAGTATGAGGGCACACCACCCAGGCAGGGTAAAGTACGTTTCTCGGGCTCGAAGTAGACGCCGTTAGTTGTTTTATATAGAGTCATTCAGTTTAGAGTTCATTAGTATTGTATTCAGTCGTTTTCTTAGGTCAAATATTATTTCAGTATTTTGCATTTCTATTTTGTTTACGTTTCTAAATTCTATTTATTTGTTATTAAAAACCCTTGCCTAAAAGTTGTGTTTTCGTGCAAATCCGCCCAACTACTCTCTCAGTGTTAGCATATAAGAAGTGTCCCAGGAATACGTCCCTACATCGAGATTCAGGATAAGATAACCCACGGTAAGTCAATACTCTTTTTATACGTCAATCACAGCATATCTCGAACCCCGCGACAGATAAATCGATTCAGTAGTAAAACTTTAGACTCCCTTTCGAGATAACTGAATAATTAAGTAAGTTCCGCGAAGCCTGTAGAGTACATCGACCAGCCTGTTACATAACCCCAATCAGTGACAATTTATCAGGTAATTATTGCAATTTCAGCTATTTCTTTCATGATATGTAGTTGTTGTGTTGCGAATAATATTGACAGGTAAAATGTATTAAGCCACTGTGATTTAATTGTTAAACATGACCAATCTTCATAAATTCAGTGACTTAATACACTTTACTTCTAAAATATATTCATCTATCACTGACTTGATACTACCGCACACGATTTTGCAAAGGAAAATGATTAATCGTGCTAGGTTTAAATGTGTGCAAATTGATACAATAATAAGATTTATTTTTTAATCGTGGTTCTAGGGAATCTACAGCAGGATCATCTTCAAAATTATCAGAATGAATCAGTTTATTCAAATTCATTTGTCGATGTTCACTCCTCAGGTATGCTTTTGTTACTATTATCCTTTCATCATATTTATTCCACATAATGTTTTCAGAGAATCTAGAGCAGGAACATTTCGGAATTTTCCGGATGAAACATTTACTCCAAATGAATTTGCGGATGTTTGCTCGTCCAGTATAGCATTAAAAGTGGTACCACCGGAAAATACACCATCATCAATAAATTCGTTATTTCAAGAAGCCGTCGTTTATCCAGATATGTCTGAGATATGTCTTGGTAACCTCTCTAAAACAGCTACAAGAACAGACGACATTGGTTCTGACAGTGGTATAATACCTAATAATATACTATGTGAGACTACTAATCCTCAAGCATCTGACGGTACACACTAGAAACACCGCCCAGGCTATGACCCAAACAGTCACGCCGAATGTGAATCAGACGAATTTATAGATGATTCAGACGCAGATCCAAAATATCAGTTATCTGAACATTCCAGTACTTCCAGTCAAAGTGAAGCACATGACAATACAAACGATGACATTAAATGGCGAAGAATATGAAAATACTACCATTAAGGCGCGTAAACCGAAAAGAAACTACAAAAAATGGAAATCGACTGATAGAAAAGAGAAACGACCAGCAGGTGAACAGTACATATCGAAGAAGAATAAGATAATGGAATCTCGCAAAGTAGGCCATACGTGCAAAGAAACTTGCAGGCTAAAATGTAGTGAGAACTTTTCACAAGAAGATCGTGAAAACATTTTACATCAGTTTTGGTCTGCTCAAATTGACATCAATCAAAAACGTCAGTTTGTTGCATCAAGTGTTAAGGTGAAACCAGTCCGTCAACGACGCGAAAGAACGGGAGAAAGGCACGCCAAACGGGATAAAACTCTTATTATTTTGTTAAAAGTGATACGTGTGTGCCCGTTTGCAAAACATTCTACTTGAATACTCTGAATATTTCGCAGACCTTCGTTAGAACCGCTCTTTCTAAGAGAGGAAATGGTGGTGTAGTACTTGAAGATAAAAGATGAAAAAAAACTCTGCCGAACAAAATCAGTGAAGAGGTGAGGCGTACAGTAAGAGAACATATTTTAAAATTTCCGGTTGAACAATCGCATTACCGACGTTAAAAGTCTAGTAAGAAATATCTAGGGTCGCATTTGAATATTTCAAGAATGTATGAACTTTACAAACAAGACTGTGAGGACCAGGACACTCCCGTGGAAAGTATTGCCAAGCAATGGCTTTATAATGAAATTTGCAACACAGAGTTCAACTATTCCTTCAGGTCGCCAGTTAATGACACTTGCGATAATTGTGATGGTTTCCTAATTAAACTGCGTGATTCGTCAACGATAGAAGATAGAAAGGTAATCCAGGAAGAATACGACAAGCATTTGATAGAAGCATCCAAGATATACAAATTGAAAAGACAAGATAAGGAGACGTCTTCTGGAAATCCTAGTGAAAAGGTAATAATGGTAGATCTCGAAAAATGCTTACCCACACCTGTTTTGAGTAATGCACAAAGTTTTTATAGTTTAAAACTTTGGACATTTAATTATACTATCCACGATGCAACTAATAAAAAAGTTTATTGTAGTATGTGGGACGAGTCAATAGCGGGAAGGGGAGTAAACGAGATGCCCTCCTGTTTTTTTAAATGGGTAATGTCCTCAGACATACCAAGCATTTAACAGTTTGGTCGGATAATTGCCCATCCCAAAACAGAAATCTAGCTATGGTCATGTGTTACCTCTATGTCCTCCAAATTTGTCCCAATATTAAATCTATAAGTCATAAATTCCTATTGGGAGGGCATACATACCTAGAGGTGGATTCGGATCATGCACGGTTAGAAAATGAGTCAAAAAAGCAGCCACAGTTTCACATTATTACACCGTGGGATTGGCAACAAATAGTCAGAATATGCAACAGAAAAAATCCTTATGAAGTACTAGGAATGGAAACGAACGATTTTAAAGATTTTAAAAGTCTGTATACAGCTCAACAGTCACCTTATGTATCGCGCAAGAAAACTACAAACGGAGAAAACTTTTTAATATCTAAAGCTGTGCATATGCAGGTGCAGGCAGACGCTCCTGGTTTCTTATTTTATCAAACAGACTTTGATGGTGACTTCACTGAACTGGATCTGAACAGATTCCGCAGGAATCCAAAATTATGTGTCAATTTACCTCTTATCCGTGATGGATTAAATCCACTGTCCACTATGAAGTACCAGCACTTACAAAATTTATTAAAATGGATACCCAAAGTGTTCCACAATTATTATATCAATTTACCACACTCTAATAATGTAGCAAACGAAGACATTGACGACGATTGAGTTTATAACATTTTGTATCTTTTTTATATCCACGTCATGTTTGTATTTTCCAGAAAAATTAATAAAAGTTTTGTTCTCTTTCAGTAATAAGCATTATTACGTGTGGTTTTAGATTTTCCTTATCACGAATAGGTATGTATTAAAATTTTGGCAAAATAGAGGCAAAAAAGTTATGAGAACAATTATTAACTCTCTAGTAATTTTTGGTTTATGAACAATGCAATTTGAGTTAAAACGTATTAGTCGTTTTTCCGAAAATCGTAAAATTTTAAACCTATAATGCAAAAAAACTGTCTAGAACTTGTGAAAACCATTATTACTCATGTATTAAGTCAGATTTTTCTATAGGAAAAATCGAGGTAAAAAGTGTTGTCACTTTTTTCAAAAATTTTGAGTATCAGTGATTACCTGTATATTTTATATTAAAATGTACTATTGGTTCACAAAAAGTTCACTTGTAAAATATTATTGTATTATAATGTAGAGAATTGGCAATGATTTGAAGATCCCTAGAAATTTTAATAACAGTTTTCTTAATACTTTACTTTTATGACTTACTAAACTTTACCTCTGAGGTGCTGATATTGTCTTTGCCTGAACTAAACACTGTGTAAACCGTATTGCTTTGACAAGTGCATAGTACGGACGGAGAGTGGAATCATGAAATGGACTGAAGAGCAAACAATCAATTTCGTAGTAGAATTCATAAAGTACGAATGCCTATTTAATATAAATTGTACAGGATACATAAATAAACAGCTCCGAGAAGCAGCTCTGTTAAAAATAAGTAAAACCCTAAACATCATAGACTTTGGCCCAAAGGAGGTATACCTGAAAATAAGAAACTTAAAGTCTACATATTCTCAGGAATTAAAAAAAATTAAAAGTTTTCAAAAGTCTAGTGCTGGAACGAGCGATTTTTACACACCACACGTTAAATGGTTTAACATTTTACATGATGCGTTGACAGCGGTAAACAGTACAAGAGAATGCAGGGAAACAACAAGTAGTTTTGTAAGTATATTTTTATATTGTTTAAATTTGTTTACTTAATATATTTTTTAAATTCTTAAGTAATAATTAGATATTCTCAGTGAACCATTCTTGTTTGCCATGGGACATCCCTGCCCCTACATCTTGTGCTTGTTGCGATGATCTATTTTGCATATTTCTAATGCGGGCCATACCGGCTGATTGAAGATCTCTCCAAGAACCAGGACTACTACTACCAGGACTACTACTTTCAGAATCTTCCACTTCAAATGTTTCTACTTGTACAGCACTTTTTGTTTTCCTCAGCCAATTGTGTAAAGCACAACAACATTTAACAAATATCTTCTATCTAAAACTAGTAATAAGTACAAAATTAGTGTTATAAGCAGCCTTGTGGACAGGGCCCTGTTACTATCAGATAAACAGTTTCACAAAGAAAACATAATCAAAATTAAAAACATTCTTTTAAGTAATTTCTACCCGCTACCATTCATAAATAAGTACATTCAAAAGAGAATACATATAATAAACAAAATACATATATAAAACCCATCAAAATCAAGCTGACATAGATTTACAACCTAACTGTTTAGGACCCATATGCAACAACACAAACCAGGACAAAAATCTAAGCAATCCAAATAAAGACAATATACATATCGGCCCCATATATACCACAAGTATCAGAAAAAGCTCAGAAAGAATTAGGTAAATATAATATACAATTAGGCACACAGAAATGACAATAGCATAAAAAACAAATTATATTCAAAACTGAAAGATCCAGCAGATAAATTAAATCAAACTCATGTTATTTATAAAGTAGACTGCTCAGATTGCGATAGATGCTACATAGGACAAACCCAACAGTATTTAAACAAACGTATAAATCAACATAAGTTATCAATTAGGAATTCTATAGCAACGTCTAATTCATGTAGCACGGCATTAACTGAACACTCCGTAAATAAATTACACAACTTTAATTTTCCGAATACAACTATACTACATAAAGAACTACTACATAAAAAACGTACGTTTTTGGAAATGGCAGAAATACAAAAAAACAATTAATTATCAAACCGATGTAGAGAATATGAGTAGCATATATCGCAATCTCATACAATAGTAAATTGCTTTTCAAACACCCAGTAGATGAACAAACTCCGAAACCTCGTCTCAATAGACTCTCGAGTCGTGAAAATGTTTATAATAACTCTGTCATTCAGACCATCAATATTAGCCTATCTGTACCACTAACATACGTACTTTACTTAATTAGGTACCTGGCTTTCAAAAAGAAACACATCGACGGCGACATCTAAAATGGTAATTTCACTGCTCAAAGCATCGAGCAAACGTACATATATAAAAATAAAATAAAACCACAATATAGCAGGTAGTTAAAATAGGAAGATTCTAGTAGGTAAGAAAACACTCTTTTGGATAAATATTCTGTCACTAACCTAATTTAATTATTCATGTAAAAACATTATTTTCAGTATTTAAGTAACCTGTGAAGAAGTCCGAAAACTCGGGCGAAACGTCGGAGAATGTATCCATGTAAATAATAACGAGCTGAAAGTCCTCCAAAAATAAAAGGATAAAAAGATCTTCTTTTGATTTTTTTTTATTAAAGAAATAAATTCTAAAAATTCATGATGATTATTTGTCAGATGTGTCTGAAAGTGACATTGACCCACCTCCATCACTCGAAAAATGTGAATATAATAAACCGAGTCAATATTTTCATAATGAAAGCCCTACGACATCGGACACATGTAAGTTTATAATATATTTTAACTTGATATCTCTAGAGACATTTATAATTATAGTTACATGTATTCAGAGCTGTCCAGTATTTGAAATAAAAGTAATTGAAAAAGTATTTCAAATACTTTCGGTATTTGAAGCACTTTATTTCAAATCCTTTGGTATTTGGTGCTTGGTATTTGACAACTTTTGGTCGAGTATTTGGATTTGGTATTTGATTTTCAGAAATATTGGTATTTCAATTACTTTGCTTGGTATTTGAAATACTCTCCGGTATTTCAAATACTTTCCGGTATTTCAAATACCGTACCGCTATTTTAAGTACCTCCTACTTCTTTTCTTACTTATCCATATATATTAAAACGCGTCCATTCTGTCTCGCTCTAACTTCCGCCGCCGAATCGACAAAGTTTCAAAGTTATCTCCTCCGAGAGGGGATCGTGGAACGATATCCGCGGGCGACCGGAGGTCGCCTCCGGCCTCTCTTCAATGCGTAGGGGTATTTTCGTCCCGTATCCTACGCGTATCCCAATATAAACGCCTTTTCAAAAAACCTCTGCAAAATTTTCGTCGATCGCCGTTGGGCGAGAGAGATACGGCTAGCACCGGCGTTTTTGTCCTCGCGCCTAATGGTCCCATCACGCCTGCCAAAATCCCGACTTTTCGCGGGACTCCCTAGACCCTTTTTCTAATTTTACGACTTTGAGAACCGTTTCACGCGAAAGTTCCGTTCTTTCTCTAATCCTTTGAGATTTTTTTTCGAGACCGTACGTCGACTCTTTCTACGTCTATTTCGTCTTCGAAAATCTCGAGTCGCGTCCGTCTCAACTTCTTTCTCATTTTATCTACAGATGTGAGATTGCACTAACGAGACAAGCACCTCCCACGGAAACTGTCAAATTAATTTAACTTCAGATAGGTTACCTACTTTCCTACGAGAAATATTGCAAACGGAATCACTGCCAAACTGCCAAACACTTGCCAAACACTAATTACCAAAATACTGAAGCGAAATGCTGCTCCAATTAGAAAATCGGTAAAAATTATTTTTTCAGGTTGACACGTACAGTTTACATACTTAAACGTCTCAAGGTAAACATTTGGCAACAGGCGTGGTAGCGCATCGGGGAAGTCGTAGGATTGAAAACTTCATAATGCTGATTTCGCGAGTTCTAGTCACACTGGAGGCAAACTTTTTTTTAACTTTTTAATTCCAATTATTTATTAGTATTAGTATTTAGTTATTCTGTTTCATTATCCGTAGCTTTTATTCTTTCTGCACGTAAAGTTTAGAATTAATTCATTCATTAAGGCAATCTGTTAAATTCATCATTTTAGCTTACAAAAGTAAATATCTACAATATTTTTGGTCCCACTGATAAAATTGATAATAATGTTTACTTAAAAATAAATTCTACTTTCAGTACTTAAAAAATTATGATATTTTACCATCAAGAATAGAGTACACCCCTTACAATTCATGAAAATATTAAGAAAAATCGTTTAGTATAATTACATCATTATTCCAGATACAAAATTTCGTTAATATATATTTTCTTAAAAATAATATTATTTTAGATGCATTTGTCACCCGACGGGTGACCCAGGCCGCAGACCTGGACCCCCGTTAGGGCTAGAAACGGGAACTAAAATCGCGACAGTGATTTTCTCCCATTTCTAGTTATTTATTAAGACTTCATAAGTAGATAAGAAAGGTAAAAGGCATGTATGTACCTAATCCTACTACTTAGAATCTGTAGTATTGTAGAATTAGATACTTGAAAACGTCTCCATTCCATATTATCCTACTATTGTACTAATTGTACCATGTATGTAACCTCATTGGCATTATTGGCAACACTGGCAACAGTAACTGTATAATTAATTATTGTGAATACCTCATTTACTGTTGTTGAATGTAAATATTTTGTTACCCTTTTCAGACTAAATTAAAAGTTATGTTTGTTTTATGTTTTGTTATTATTATTACTTATTTTCTCAGGCGTAAAATTTCAGCAGGTATAAATAAATATAATTCACATTATTCCAAGTACCATTGCAAATATCTATAAAAGATTTGAAATACCTTAAAATATTTGTTGGATATTTGAAGTACAATTTGCAGTATTTCAAATACCTATAAAGGATTTTAAATACCCTAAAATAATTTTTAGGTATTTGAAATAAAACTTGTGGTATTTCAAATACTGGAAAGTATTTGAAATACTTTATTTGCTCGAAATTTCAATTACTTTTCTTGAGTATTTGGTATAGCAAATCCTTTCTGTTAAGCAAAGTATTTGGTAATTGAAACTGCAAATAGTTTTTGAACCCCTTAAATTTCAGCACGTCGTTATCGTTATCGTTATTCTGCGCATGTGCAGTGTCAAAAATAGTATCATTTTCGGCACTGCGCATGCTCAGAATAACTATAACCATAACGATAACGTAAATTTTAAGGGGTTCAAAAACTCTCTAATACTTTAGATGGTATTTGGAGCAGCTCTGCATGTATTATAGGTTACAGCATGGAAGTAAAATAGTTAACATATAAATAATTTGTCTGCCTGACTCCACATATCTTATACAAAATAAAAATTAATAATAGTAGGTACTGACATTACAAATTCAGTTACATTACTTTTTCCAGCAAATATCTTATAAATCATGAGTTACTTTTGAATCTATCTACTTTAGCTATAAGTAATGTAGTTATTTATATTTCTTCTCAGAACTGATTATTTTCAGTAACTCTGTAAGTGATGAAGAAGATAATTATATTGCTGAAATAGATGTAGATGCAATTTTAATGCCACCACCACCCACTCCAACAAATAATTTAAATGATGAAGGTAAGTTTTGTAGTCATAAGTTTGTCATACTATTTTTAAATATTTACTGTTCATGGGACATGTAGAAATTTAAATAAAGTATTTCCAGAGTTTTAACAGAAATTTATACATACATAGAGGGGACCAAAACCTTTAGACCATATTTTATTTTTTGCAATAAATTAATATGCCGTTAAACATTACTTTATATGTATGTGCAGTAAACTTTTAGTTATGGTTTTAACGTAACAATTAGGTAGGGGGAATATAATCTTATAGCTTCAAAGTATCGTAATTAGCCAGTTCTTGTATGTAAAGATAAAATTGTCACTTTTCATAGGAATTTGATCTTGCAACTGACAAAAATATTTTTCATATGAATATTTTCAGATTATGCAAAGAACAATGAAAAAACTAGGAGAACTGGACAAAGTGGAGATACTTCAGAAAACAGTGGTATGTGAAAATATTTCAATTTACTTTTTCCTATTGTAATTCAACTTTTTTAATTTATATTGGAAACAGGACTAAGAATAAAATTATGTTTTATATAGGAAAATTTTATATTTATAATAAAACTGTTAACATAGATGCACTTCAGATTATCGACATTCATCACGAGTATAATTTAAATGTTCAATTTTTATAGAAAATATTTTATAGTCTGCCAAATTTTTTTCTACAGGTTCTACAGTTGTACACATGGATTTATGATAAATTCTATATTTGAAAATATAGTAGCTACACGTGCTCTTCATAAAGAACAAAACAAAAATTTTGAAAATATAATTGAAAACATGGTTCTGCGACATGAAGAAACCGTGACCACTCTTGAAGCTGTACCAAAAAACCCATTCAAATTATATAGAAAACTTGTACAGTATGATGAAGAAATAAGAAACTCTGAAGCCGCAAAGAAACAAATGGTAATAATGTTTATTTATATATTTAGGTAAAATATATATTTATATTTTTTATTTTTTATAGGAAGCAGTATTTTTCATGTGTGGAGGATCCAATGGAAAATGTGTAATAAGAAGAGGGCTAGCAAAACTTTTTACAGACTCATTAGCAAAAAAATGTTCATGGACAGGGAGAGGCAACAATTTTCCAGTAAAGCACTTATTACTAATGGCAACTTTAAAAAGTAGTTATTAGTCTTTCTCATTTTAATATATTTCTCTTATATCATACTCTTTTGGGCACATCTTCAGTCAAGCATAAAGTAGTAAATTTTTTGAGTTATCATCAAACGCAGTTTATTTTGATCTGTTAAAAAATTAAATAGATTAGTGAACTTTTTTCGTGTGCTACTTAGCCCACATACAGATTCTTTTTAATATTTTTCTGATGTAGATACAGCCCGGAAAAGATTTCCTGATGTCACTGATGCTTACTTCGAAACAGTCATATCCAATTGGTTTAGACAAGCCCAACTGAGATTTAACCGACCCAAAACTAAAGAAACTACCATCAGTGACAACTAGTCAAAGTTATCATGAATGAAGTGAATGTTATTATATTTTATGGAAATATTTTTTATTTGTATGCATACACATAAATAAAAGAGTTTTTATAGGTACTTCTTTTTGTTTTAATTGTTATAATCACAATGTTATATTTTATATTTATTAATCTGTTTCTAACAGAATTAAAAGACTAAACGTAACTATTATTGTCATTATGGATGATACCTACAATAAATTGTTATGCTTTTATGTTATTGAGTACAGTTATTTGAATTTGGCTCATGTACAATGTACATGTACATTGGCCGGCAGATCTCATGTTCCATATATGAGAAACTTTGTTGTTATCGATTTCTCCAAAAATTCTATTTTTGATGAAAGTTATTTGCTGCATCCCTTAAACTAGAAGAGGCATGCATAACGGAATATCAAAACTTATTATTATTTTTTTACATATGCAAGGTACAGTGAAGTCCTGTTAATTCGAATTAATTGGGACCGAGCTAATGACGGATTAACCGAATAACTTCAAAAATATATTTAGAAGGAAATCTAGTTTATTAAGAAATTAATGCTATTATTTTTATTATTTATATTTTCGAAGTACCTACACCATTTTATCCAGTCCAAAATTTGTTGAGGAGAATGAAAAAAGATGCCCAGAAAGACCTAAAAGAATTTGCTTTGTTGACTCCAGTGTACACAGGTAAATATAGGTTCTTGTTTTGTTTTTTTGAGCAGAAGACCGTAGATCACTTTGTATTGGAATATTTAAATCTCTACCAATTTACTGAATATTTTACTTAAAATGGAAAATAAGTTCTTAGAAATTTGCATCTCGTATATTTAAAAAAGAATTTGAAATTTTGGAAGGTAAGCACTTTTTAGTTGAAGAGCATGCAGTAACTTTTACAATAAATTTTTTTTTTAGAAATCGGTAAAAAAGTTTCAAAAATATCACAAAACAGTATCAGAAACATTTCAAAAATTGCTCATATTACCATTTATATTGTTTCAATAACGCTTCTGAAATGGGAGTTTTCTAATGTTGCGCACCACCATGAAAACAATATGGATTACGTTACTGAAACGTTCTGAAAACTACTGAAACGTTCAATAAAAATATCTAGTGCATAAATGAAACTGAAAAAGAATGTTACGGAAACAATTTTTTTGAAACGTTTCATTGGAAACGTTTTTTGGAGAGGACATCTTGGGTTTCTGCAATGTAACCAGAAAGTTGCATGCCTCTTTTATGAAACGTTTCAAAAAAAATTGAGACGTTTCTGAAATATGTCTGTATACGAAAAATGTTTAGTGGGACTGAAGTCTTCTGCTTATCCATTTTCTTTGCCATAATCTCTTAGGTTTTTCGATTTCAACTAACAATTCATGTTCGATTTCTGATGCGATGACTGCGACTATATTTTTTAAAATGTTTCGCAATTCTAACCGTCGTTCTCCAATCATTTTGTACCGACACTGACAGACACTTTTGACCTGAAAGAACCGTGTGAACGTTTTGTTTACACTTAACACTTAACACCGTAAAAACATGTTAACTTATCACTTCTCACCTACACTTGCTACTTAACAAAATGTAAATCAGCCTTAACTAAAAGTTTATAAAACAAGGCGGTCGCGGGAGGAAAGGTTCCCACGATGGCGCACCTAGCGGCCGGATTGTAAAGTTTAAGTCAGTTGTAATTTCCATATTTCAGTGTTTAAGCAAGCTGTGGTTTAGTGTGGTTAAAGGTTAAAGGCTTTGGCACACAGAACGCGGTCTGTCGCGGCGGGCAGCGATATTAGACCGTAGCGACAAGGCGATAATTTTGTCAACTACAGAAATGCAGTATGACAGTCACACTGAAGGCGGTCTGTTACGGCGTGCCACATTAGATCGCGACGACAAGCGATATACTTGTACAAATTTACAGATTTTCGCGCGTGGTACATCATGTCGGAAAATACTGAAATATTAATTGATACCGTGAGGAGTTATGTATTCCTCTACGACACTACACATGAATATTACAAGAATATATTGAAGAAAAGTGAAGCTTGGAATGAAATAGCAAAAATTGTAGGCATGACGGGTAAGTACATATTTATTAATTTTTAAAATATAATGTGTTGAAGTAATCGGCAAATTTTTCTCGTATTTCAAACGCAGCAGTATTTGATCTTCTGTTGGTGGGCCTTGTGTTTAATAATGCTCGTATTGGTTTATCTTCTTCCTCTGTTTCCATGGCTGCATATTCACGGGTGTTGTTTTTTGTAATAATATAATTGTGCAGGCAGCATGCTGCTTTCACAATCCAGTCAGCAGTTTCAGCATCTGTTTCTATGGGTCTTAAGAAAACTCGCCACTTCATAGCCAATATGCCGAATGCATTTTCGACTACACGACGTGCTCGGCTGAGCTGCGAATTAAATTGTTTCCTTCTTGCATCATTAATAATTCCAGTTTTTGGGTAGGGTCTCATCAAATAAGTTTGCAGTGCAAACCCTTCGTCACCTACAAATACATGAGGTACTGGGTCTTCTCTTCCGGGAAGCGGTTTTGGAGGTAAAATAGTTTTATTATCAATATGCTGTTGGTAGAAAGCTGAATTTTCAAAAATATCGCTATCGCTGTGACGACCATAATTGCCAATATCTACTACCACAAACTTGTAATAAGGGTCAACAATAGCAAGAAGAACTATTGAGAAATAATTTTTGTAACAAAAATAAGCTGAGCCACTACGACGAGGACATTTTAACCTAATATGTTTTCCGTCTATGCTTCAGAGGCAGTTTGGGAAGCCCCAAAGTTTTAAGAAACCCTCAACAGATTGTAACCATATCTGTCTGGTAGGTAATGGCAAATAAATTGGTTGTAAAATTTTCCACATTTGTTGACACACATTCCTCACAATTTTGGAGACAGTTGATCGTCCTACTCGATAAGAAAAAGCAATAGTCTCATGACTGTCGCCTGTCGCCAAATATCTGAAAAAGAAAAAATATACAATGTTAGCATCATGGTGGTTTAATTATAATTATTTCGTTGCTATTAATGTATGATGTGAATGTGTTTTGTAAAGGACAACAGTACTTAATTTCCATTGTTTTCAATAAAAAATGTAAATAAAATATAATAACTCAAGGAGGTCTCTAATTATGTTATCTAATTAATATATTTTTGTTTCAGTTGAGTCAGCAAAACAAAAATGGAAAAATTTACGTGATTCTTACATGAGGTACAAGAAGTTCACAAAGGGTGAAACAGATCAGGCCAAGAAGTACCATAAGTGGCCTTGGAGCAGCCACATGGAATTTTTGGATTATACCCTTAAACCACGTTTGCATAGTAGCAATGTACCGTCCGAAAGCTTAACAGAAACTGAAGAAACCCAGTTACCTGACGCAGAAAATTTGTCGATGTCTGACGATACAACAAACACATGCATCTATCGAACAATCTTCTTGCGGACCTTTATTAGAAACACCAGCTCGACCAAAACAAAGAAACATGAAGTCCCGCTGTCGCCCATCAACAGAAAACTGCTCGGATGATGTCGACAAAGTAATTGACTTTTTGTCAAACAAAAGAAGCAAACAGGACATGGATGGTATTGATCATTTGTTTTTAAGTTATGCTGCGACCTTCAAACAATTCACTCCATTGACACAAGCCCACTTGAAGGTAAAGCTTGCCACGTTATTTGCAGAAACTGAAATGAAGGAACTACAAGCGCAGTCAGCACCAACACCAGAGGCATCGACACCACATTCTCGACCTTATTCAGTCAACTCTTCACATTATCCTCAGCATTCAGATTCGGAGACATCGCGACCATATTCGCAACATTTGGACTGGAGTCATCGATCACACATCTCGGAGAAGTCGTACTTTGACCCGAGGAAATTATGTATAGGACAATCGTCATGCCAATCCACCCATTTTGAAGGAATGTCAGCAAGGGATGTTTATGAAAGGGCAAGCAACATTATTGAAAGTTCCGAAGATACCTACTTATTATCTAATTTATCTTAGTGGACGAATAATCTTACTCTGACTGTGTTTTATTTGACTTTAAGTTTTAAGTTTAACATTTTTATGCATTTTGATTAAGTTTAAACGCTATAAAAATTTGTTAAAATATATTCATAATGTGGTAAATAAAGTCTATTTGTGTATTACACATAAAATGTACGTATGTTTTTTAGTACTTACCTCAAACAAATGGCTAATCTTTCTCTTGTATGAATTGGTTTCCTCCAGTTCGTGGTGCACTGAGCAATATTTGGCTCTAAAAGATCATGTAATTCTTCAAAACACAATCTCGACATGCGGAAATATTTAAAAAATCTATCTTCATGCGACTGTAGTTCAATACAGAGACGGTGGTATTCACCAAACTGTTCTCTCTTTTTATTAATGGGATGCACCCAGTAACGTCTTTTCTTTTTCTTTTTTTGTAGAGCAAAGAGAAGAAGAACTTGCTCCTCGTCAGAGCTAGACATTGCGAACATAGGCAAGACCAAACACAAAGTAAAAAAATTCGCTGCCTGTGTGACATTATCAATCGCTTACCGCTGCGAAGATCGCGCGAAATCTGCCCGTCGCGACAGACCGCGTTCTGTGTGCCAAAGCCTTAAGTTGACACGGTTGACGCTTTCACGAAACACGGAGTTCTTTTACCTATATGTTTTTGCAGTTTAATGTTTAAACTGCAATGGAAACAGTAAAACAGTTGTGTTTGTGGAATTTGTGATAAATTATTCAGTAGACCATCCAGTTTAAATAAACATCTGAAACTGACACATGGAATAGAACCTAAAAGCAGGAAGAAGTCATTGGTTTGTCCTTCCTGTTTCAAACTCATCACCACATATGAAGAGCTTCGAAATCATTTAATTTCAATTCACAAATTGAAGTTGTATAAAGAAGAAAAGGAGTTTGAAACTTACAAAGGTAAGTTGATTTCAAGGACGATACAATAGTAAGCTTGTGTTGTGTTACTGCCTTTGTCCTTTGTGACTATGAAGGCAGTTGTGTAACTGGTACTTACCTCTTCACTAGTCTTCACTATATAAATTTAGTATAGTTATAAGCTGATAGAAGTATACAAACATAAAAAAAGAAGTCGTGAAGCTAATACCATTTAATTTGTAGATTCTAGATAAGTAAGGATGAATAATAAAAATCTTTCTTGTTTTGCAGACTTTCAACAATGGAAAGAATTTAGGCAGAAGGAATTAAAATGTGTGTATGTGAAAACAAGTGGTAAAAAATTCTAGGAATGAAGAAATAAAAAATTATTATGTATGCCATAGATCTGTAAAACCCAGTAGATATATGTCCACATCAGAAGGTATCCGACAAAAGTTTTTCAAATCCCAAGGCTCTGTTAAAATGACCGTTACTTGTCCTTCGACTTTAGAATTAATAACTGACAAAAAATTCAAAGCTATTTTATATATCCCGCATTTTGGGCATAAATGCAGTTTGACACACATAAATTTATCAAAGAATGAGAGGCAACATATAGCAGGTACTGTTGTGCTTTTAGAATAGCATATAATTACTGTAGGTATTTAGGTAGTTCTTTTGTAATGAGAAATTAATTTTAATTATGACTTTCAGTTAACTACACTCATGGTGGTGGATGAATTTGGGGAAGATATACCAACTGCATTTCTATTGTCAAATAAGGTTAATACGCAGGTACTGACGTATTTTTTTGAAAACATCAAATTACAAACTGGAGAGATAAAATGAAGAGAAGGAATTTTTGCCGGGTAAAAATTACTTATTATATTGTAACACTTATTTTATTCAATGTGTTAATAAAATTTTTAATATTGCAAAATATGTATTGTCAAATTATAAAATAGATAAGCAACCGAAAAAAAATATTTCTTATTATGTTAGGACATATGTTAATTTTTCTTTCGTTTGCAGTCACAAAGAAGAAATTACTAAATTTCTATGTAATTTTATAATAGATTTATGTATTTATAATTTCTGCAATGGCATAAATACCATTCTAATGGTAAAAGATTGTAGAGTATCCGAAAAGCGCTGTGCTTTATTATGTACACGCCTACGAAATAAATAGAAAAAGGTGTGTATCCTAAATAGGCGTGTTTAGATTATTTATATTTTAGTTATTGTTCCTTTAAAATCCAGTTCCTTTAAAATGTATTGCGTTTTGACTTGTTTATATTTCATTCCTTCATTCGCCATTTACTAGTTTCTTGTATTCTGCATTTTAAAATTGTAAATATTTCATATGTATATACTGAATAAATTATAAAAAATTTAAATTTTGTGTTTCTTGAATAAAATTATTGTATTGGATTAATTTTATTTTTCCTTTTATATTTTCAATGTAACCTATTTGAAATTAATATTCAGTAAAATAATTTGCCAAGACATTATTTTAGATATAATTTGTCTGTTTTGACAACCATTTGCGACTTATTTATTCAATAACTAAATAGCTATGGAATGAAAACAGTATTTTGATATACTCTTTCGTAAAAGTTTTATATTAGGTATTTAATAAGGTAAAAACATGCACAGATTTTATAAAATAAATGTCTGGCAAATATTTTCTCTGAATATTATTAAAAAAATAATAAATTTCGAAAGCTACCACGGTTCTGGACAAATTAGTTTTACCACATACCACCAGAGAGCGCTGAAACTTGTTAACATAAATTATACAAGGAGTATCTATTTCGTATATATAATCTATGTATATAATCTATGGTGTAGTGCTTTTTAGATCTTGTTACCGGACGTTCCTGTAAGTACTTTAATGTCTTTCATTATTCATTAATACCAATGAACAAGCACAGGTTACACTATTGTATGATTCAAGCCAGTTGGATTATTAGGTTATAAAACTTTAAAATAAGACAGTTCGAGCGTGATAGCTATCTAGCTGCAGTGTCTACTTTATGAGCAGCTGATCGTCGACCAGTGTTTAGTAACCACGTTCGTTTTATTCATTACTGAACCATATTGTGTTGCTTTTGACAAACTCTGCCAGAATCTTTTTAAATTTTATTCCTTGTTTATCCAAACCTACCACATCAAGTTTTTGATTCCCGTAGGCGTAGAGACAGGAGTCCTATTTTACCATTCATAATATGTAGAATAAACTTATTTATAAATAGCACTAGTATAATCTAGTATTACGTGTTAACAATTGTAAAGTCATGGAAGAACAGAGATCCACTATGCCGCCGTTGATTGGGGCGAATGCTAGAAAGGGGTAGACTTTCGACGTCAAGACCAAGATCGGTGTTGCGCTCAGCTTCAGATTCGTCGGCTGACAGCAAAAGTGAGAAAATACGCAAACTCAAAAAACATTTGAAGCAAATAGAAAGTAGACCCAGGTCTATCAGTCATTCTGGAGATGACAAAATCAGCAAAAGTAAGAAAATACGCAAACTCAAAAAACATTTGAAGCAAATAGAAAGTAGACCCAGGTTTATCAGTTATTCTAGAGATGACAAAATGATTCCTTTATTTGATCCTCAAGGAACAGATCATCTTACAATTGACATCTGGGTTCGTCGAGTAGATGAACTGGTAGAACTGTATCAATGGGATAATTTAACCATAGTAAGATTGACGTTAAACCCTTTAAATGGAATGGCAAGGTGGTGGTATGACTTAAAATGAATTAGTGCCTAACTGGGCTAACATAAAAATGAAACTCATTAAACAATTTTCGAAACCATTGTCATTTTCGAGACTCGTGAGGGAAGCAGCCCTCTATGAGACCCACAAAGGACAGGACTTGAGTGTATACTATTTCAATAAGTTAGGCAAACTAAGAGCTCTCAAGCTGCCGATTCCAGAATTACATTTAGTGGATGCTGTCATAGGTAGAATAACAGATGAGAATATTGCAAGATCCGCACGAGCTTCACGATTTACTAATACAAATTAGTTGTATTCGTATTTAAGTACTGCACACGTCCACGAGAGAAAATATAAAAGGAACAGTTAATACCCCTGTCCAACATAATCTTATGTACACATAATAAATGCACATATAAATGAAAGAGTGGTCATCAGGCGTTGATGTAATGAGGATGACATCTGAGGCCAATACGCCAATACAGCCTCCATTTTATCTGACTAAAGATGTAATGACGAGAGATGAAAAGTTTGTCATCAAAATGACTATAAATAAAAGTGGTCATCAGGCGTTGATGCAATGAGGATGACATCCGTGGTCGATTCAGCCTGCATGTTATCAGAATAAAGACGTAATGACGACAGATGAAAAGTTGGTCATAAAAATGACGATAAATGAAAGACTGGTCATCAGGCGTTGATATAATGAGGGTGACATCGGAGGCCGATACAGCCTGCATATTATCTGAGTAAAGACGTAATGATGACGATAAAATGATAACAGATTCCCGATCAGTTAACTTTATTAAGTGTTGTTGACAAGTGACTAATGCCCGGCAGCGGCGTCTTGGGGAATGAAGGCATTCCATAGTCAGGATGGTCGAATGTAAGCGATCCTACGACACTGGATGAACAGAATGCTGGATGGGCATTTTCCGAGAGAGGGCAGACGGGGGACTGAAATATAATATGTATCAGGGATTAATTCGATAGAGTTCTTGAAAGGAACACGCATTTGTTTTCTCTCTTCCGTTCATTATTATTATTATCACTAATTGTTATCTTACATGAAACCTGTGAAAAACGATGTAAATTTAATTGGTTGATTAATGTATGCAATGTACACGACTAGATTTGTGTAGTGCAGTAAATTTCTTAAGCAGGTATCAAAAAAAACTAATAAAGAGGTATAATAATATAATAATAATAATAATAATAATAATAATAATAATATATAATATCTTTATTGTTGTAAATCTGAAAGGACATAGCAACGCCATATACATAATCTGCGAAGATCAATTTCAAACATACACATCCTAAACAATGATTACCATAGAAAAACATTTAAATCCACCATCAAGATAAACCTAAACATAAACATATATACATTTAAATCCAACCATCGAAATTAAAATGATATAGTACCCCATCCTTCAAATAGTCAATGACAGAACTTCTGAACCTTCTCAGATTATGAATATTTTTTATATCATCCGGTAAAATATGGAATGCTTTAATAGCTCAATACTGAGTATTCTTCTGAAAACAATCTGAGCGATGTAGGGGAATCCTGAGTTCCTTTCTATTCCTGGTTGTTATATTCATTTCGGTAGAGTATAGGTCAGAGTTGGTATGAAACAAATTTGGATACTTTTTAACAAACAAAACTAGAGCCAAAAAATACAAAGATGAAACAGTCAGAATCTCAAGTTGCTTAAAGTGACATCTACAGGAAGTATTATATCTTAATCCTAGCATACATCGTATAATTATTTTTTGCCAAATAAATATTTTATTTGCATGCGAACTTGACCCCCACAATAATATACCATGGGTAATGATAGACTGCACATGTACAAAATAGTATACTTTTAAAGAATGTACTGACATTTGTTTTCTTCAAATCTCATCTCATCAAACCACAAATGGACGCCAACCTCGAAGCCAACTTATCTATGTGTTCCTTCCAACATAATTTTGAATCGATGTGAATTCCCAAAAATTTTATTAAATTTAATTCCGGTATTGATTTATCCTGTAACTTAACATAAAAAGACTCAAGATGTGCATTGGCCATATAGAATGTGATTAAACCAGTTTTAGAGTTAGTTAACTTTAAGGAATTTAATTCACACCATTGTCTCATAGTGCTCTGCTATTACAGTAGATACCTGAGCAACATTCCTGATAGCAGATTCTGCCAGAATAACTGATGTATCATCAGCAAATTGATATTCTTTACTATAGTTACTTGTCAAAGCAGATGAAAGAGAATGTATATATAAAATAAAGAAACGTGGACCCATTATGGACCCTTGAGGTTCTCCCTGCCACTAATTGTCTGATTTGAACTATACGATATACCATTGTTAACTATATTTACAACTTGTCTATATCTGTTAGTAAGAAATGACTTCATCAAGTCTTCGTATTCCAAAATCATCAAGTTTCTTTAATAGAAATGGCAATGCCTTAAACAAATTTTAAGATGTATTAAAGGCTCACTTGAACTCAAATTAGAATACCAACGCAGTACTTATAATCATATTTTGATTGGTTTTCTAATAATTATCCGTCGGCTAAAAATCGTTTCAAAATTAGCAGGCTAAATATTATAGTGCCAGTGGAAAAAATGACCCCATAGGGAGATATATTGGAACTTTTATTTATTTTTTTAGTTTAATTTAGTTTGTTTTATATTTTTATTTTTTAATTTTTACGATTATTTTTATTTTTGATGCATTTAATTAAATGATGAAGATTGCGGTATTATAAAATAAAATACAAAATAATCGCTATGTCTAGATTTAATTTCTCCTTATCGATGACTTATAATATGATGACATAATAATACCTATTATGCTTACCCATCTAGTAGGTAAGAATAAATATATAGATATTTTATTGGTAAATGCGAAAAAATTCTTCTAATATGTGAAAAATTAAAAGACTATATTCTGCTAACGGCTAATTATAATATTTTTAGCCGGCTAAATGCTAATTATATAATTAGCATTGGCTAAATATATAATTAACGGCTAAAAACCCATCACTGTGGAGAAGTAATGGAATTGACCGTAAAAGCACAACGGGTTATATTTTTCAATTATTTGAATACATAATACAATATGTTGAAATACAAAGCGACAAAATTCAGTTGCAGCTTCATCAACTGGGCCTCTTTGAAGGTGTTCAAAAAGTTTTGTGGATTAAATCACTTTTAAGTGATATTAATATCACTTAACCTGTCGGAGCCTATTACCATTTATAAAGATAATAATGGTTGTATAGCTATTGCTAAAAATCCAACAGGGCATAAGCATTCAAAACACATCGATATTAAATATCATTTTTTCAAGAGAACAGATTGAACAAACTAAAATAAAACTTGCTTATGTTCCTACAAATAACCAATTGGCAGATGCCTTAACGAAACAACTTCCAGCTCCAAAATTTTTTGAAGTCCGTAATCAAATGGGATTGGAACAAGTTTTGGATCCTCTGGTCTGATTGGGTTTTTCAGGGGTTTCTTCCCAATCCACGCAACAAATGTTGGACCAGCACTTAGGCAATTCTCCCCTCAGTTCCATATAGTTATATTCACATGGAACAACATCAACTATTACAACACTGTCAATCATATTTTTTTGAGTGGACGTATTGCATATAAGCAAAAGAAATACGTTGACCACTATGTAACTAAAACTATGTGCTCTTACTTACGTTTATAAAAGTCCTAAGGATTGAAGTTGATGTTATGTTAAGAACGCTGAATCAAACTGTAATATAAAAGGCACACCATTATATGTGAGATATGTAGTCGACATTGTGAAATGCACCTACAAATATAAGTAAAGTTAAAGTTAATAATTCATTCAGAAGCTTCTGTTTTCAACATATACATTTTTAGAACAATCAGATATCAGAGTTCAACATCAGTCACATACACCACTAGATAATTTTAAAAGTAAAAAAAAAAAATAGGAAATGTGGAAAACCCGGGTACTCAAATTCGACTCCTGAAATTGAAGAACTCAAAGAAAAAATATCGGAAAAAGCTGCCAAAATAAGAAGATAGAAAAGCAAAAAAGCAAGTGTTTAATGCCAAGGATACCGACGAGGAAGCGATAATCGATGTTTTTGAAGATGATGGATTAGAGGACGTACCTTGCATTTACTGTAACGTACTATTTTCACATTCAAGAGCACCAGAAAAGGGGATTCGTTGCCAAACATGCAGTTCTTGGTGCCACAATGAATGCGCGGTGTTGGCAGCAACTGCAAAATATTTGTTTGTGAACTGTGTAACTAATTTTTTTTGTTTCATTAAGTTATACATGAAATACATAGGGTTTTTTCGTTTTCTAAAGAACTTTTTTTATTGTTTAATAAAAATCTTTGGACATTTAAATGTTCTCTTTTCACTTTTATTAGAGGGTCCATCATAGGAAGGTCACTGGTCCATCATAGGACTATATATTAGAGTTGGGATTTGAGGCCAGAAGCCCGGCCAGGCCAGGCCCGGCCCGAAATCGGGCCTGGCCGGGCCGGGAAAATCTGCATATTTTACTGGCCGGGCTGGGCCTGGCCGGGTGCTTTGTAATACCTGGCCGGGCCGGGCTGAAATTGAACTGGCCAGGACCGACTGGCCGATTCGGGCCAGGCCTGGCCGGGCCGGTTCGGGCCTGGCCTGGCCGGATCGGGCCTGGCCTGGCCGAATCGGGCCTGGGCTGGCCTGACCGTTTCGGGCCGGATCGGACCGATTTCGACCTAACCTATGCTAACCGGTTTGCTGTATAACAATTTTAAAATACTATTATCTTGTTCTTCCTATATGAGGAATTTGTTTTCATAATAACTTGAGGTGTTTCACCCATTTATCTGACCACTTACGGCCAATCTCACTCATACTACTTAAAATTTAAGGTGTCCCAAAATGGAAAAATTATACAATGGAGTTAATAAATTTATGAATTGTCATACCTATTGTCAATGTCAAGTAGGCAGGATTTCTGGTATGGCCGAATGTGGCTTAGGCAGACTGGGTTGAATTTGGGCGGACCGATTCAACTGGCTTGGTCGGGTCTGGCCTAGTCTGACGTAGCCGAGTCACGCCTGGCCTGGTCTGGCCGGGCCGCGTATGGCCTGGCCTGATCTGGCCGGGCCTGGCCTGATCTGGCCGGGCCTGGCCTGGTCTGGCCGGGCCGGGCCTGGTCTGGCTGGGCCGGGTTTGGCCTGGCCGGGCCGGGCCGAATTCAATCTGGCTTGGTCGGGCCTGGCTCAAATCTGGCCTGGCCGGGCCATAATTGTTAAGAGGCCTGGCTTTAATTGGGCCAAATGTTCGGTGGGTTTATCTGGCCTGGCCTGGCCTGGCCTATATTCTGTCGGGCCGGGCCTGGCCTGGCCTGAATTTTTTTAAAAAGTCACAACTCTACTATATATGCCTATGATGGACTCATTGGCTTATTAAAAAAAACGTACAACAGATTTTTTTCTGTATTTGCTTTAAAAATCATTATAGCTAAGGTAAATTTATTAAGACTAAGAATCAAATACATACCTAGTTCACTTTAATAGAAACATAGTTGAGAAAGTTATTAGAGATTTTCCTTAAGGGGTCCATCAAAGGCATACTTCCCCTACGTGGAGTGACTCTAGCGTCCCCCAAAACAGAAACAGCTTTATGGCTTGTGCTGTAATGAATTTTTTAAATGATGTGAATATTAACTTCATAACATTAAAATATTCTATCCCTGGACATTCCTCAAAGGCTTCTCCACTTGCCTCACCAAGACTTTCTTCGCCAGTGCCTTCCGATACTGATTCATGGGAACCTACTATTGCCTCAATTCCAGATTTAACTTCGACGATAGCAGCAACCATTTGAAAATAAATATCGGTGCAGAATCAACAGTAATGGAGTATTTAAAAGTATTTTCACTCCAAATACTTATATTGCACTACATAGTCGAATGCAGTAATAATTATAGTATAGCCTTAATGAACACAAATAGACCGAAGACACGAAGTTAAGTTTATTAGGAAATATTAGGTTTCACCCGGTGAACAATGAAGAAATGAAAAAAATTATAGAGTTGTGTTTGTTACAAGGCCAAGTTTCTACCAAAAATATGTGTCGTTATTTTTCCTATTCGAATATATTGTACTTCCACCCAATGTTTGCCTATACAATGTCAGTAGGATGGTCAACGAACAGGTGTTCGTCTTGTCCGGATGGCATTTCCATAACAAATATATAATTTTGAATGCAATTTTTAGGAGGGATATTTTATGTATACAGCGGAATCTCAAGTCGAGCTTCTTGGTCAGAAGTGTGTCTATAAAATATTCGATACCGCGTATCACACTGTATAGACATCTGAAAACTGGCTCAGAAACAAAAAAAGTGGGAAGATATGAGTGCGTTTTCACGAAACAGCAGGAACTTGATCTCTGCAGTTACTTAAAAGAAATGGACGGTCTTTATCATCCGATGATGAGCCGTTGGTGCAAAAAGCTGCAATTGCGAAAAAAAATCTTAGATGTCCTTCAACCCCGGGTTGCTGCGAACATTAAGGTGCGCGCCATGCTGCACCTAGACATCAATCTCCGAAGGATTACCGACAAAACTCGCCCGAAAGCTTATATTATAGCCCCAGCGTCCCCAGCCCACTTCCTCCGCCATGCCCGAAAAAGAGCAATAGGAAGCGCAAACTTGGCAAGGCAGAAATATTAACGAGCACTCCAATTAAGACGGAACAACTGGCTAAACTTAACACTTCGAAGGTCAAAGTGAAAAAGTTACCCAAGGAAATGACGAACAAAGGGAAACAAACTGGAACAAGAATGAAGAAGCAGGAGAAGATAAAGGCGAATGACACAGAGAAAGAGGAGACATACTGCGGAGTATGCGGCGAATCATACGAGGAAGTAAAAGGCAAACCCATCGAAGACTGGATCATATGTAATAGATGCCAAAATTGGTCCCATGAGGTCTGTATTGCCTACGAGGGTAAAGGAATACACGTGCGAAGGTTGTGAGTAGTGTTCGTTTTGCCCAGATCTGAATTTTGTCTTGCCCGGGTATACCGGGCAAGATGAAAGTTTGCAATGTTTTTTATTTTTTGTTACCACTTTGTTCCTGTTAACAAATAGTTATAATTCATGTTATACAGAGAGAGTTTATATATTAATATTGTATTTTCAGTAAAATACATGTATTTTTTCCACGATTTTTTTTCTATGTAAAATAGCCGTTAACGTGTTCGTCTTGCCCGGACTTCCCCTACCCCCATAAACGTATGTACTGGTCAAACGACAATGACGTGCCAAAAATACTATCAGAAAGTATGCGACTAAACCGGTTTAAGATGATTCTTCGGCACATAAGTACATTTAAATGATGATAATAATAATATCGACAAAGAAAATAAATTATACAAGCTGCAGCCACTTATCGATAAACTAAATGAAAATTTAAAAAAATAGGGTGGTCTAGATAAAAATCTGAGTATCGATGAGAGCATGATCCTTTATTGCGGGAAGCACTTTGCAAAGCAGTATATAAAGGGTAAACCGATTCGATTCGGTTTTAAAAACTGGGCATTGTGCACAAGCAATGCATATTTAGTAAGTTTTGAAATATATACCGGTAAAAATAAGACGCCCCAAAAAACATCAAGAGTTTGGCTTGGGAGGCAGCATAGTTTTGAATCTTACAATGTTAGCTGCAATACCGCCCAATAGTGGCTACAAATTGTTTATAGATAAATACTTCACTTCGCTAAAGCTTGTAAACCACTTATCTACATTATGATATTGTGCTACAGGAATTGTAAGGGATAATAGATTAGCAGATTGTCACCTAAAAAAAAAAAAAAACCAAAAAATTATGGCAAAACAAAAGCGTGGTGCACATACATTTTCAAGTAGTGAGAAATTTATAGTGTTTCAATGGAACGACAATAAACGACAATAAACTAAACGTTATTGCAGAGAAACAAAATCTAAAATTTTAATACCTCAACCGAAAATGTTTGACAGGTATGACAAGGGAATGGGAGGCGTCGACAAATTGGATGGCATGGTTGCTGTATATAGAATCAGGATGAGGCAAAGAAAATGGTGGTGGCCTATATTTTTATATCTTTTCGACGTATCTGTTAATGCTTGGCTGCGTTTTCGAAAAATCTATCCATCTCAAGAAGCGTCTGCTGCTTTACTAAAGTTTAGAAGATGCTTAGCATCTTCGCTCTTTTAAAAAGTTATGGACAAAAATCAAATAAATGAAAAGTAACACCAGCACAGAACTATGATGTGAGATATGACAAAACAAATCATTTGCCAGAATACTCTGAAAATGAAAGATGTGCCCATTCTGGAAAAAATGCTAAATTTATATGCATAAAATGTCAAAGAGCATTACATACAAAATTTTGTTTTTTACAATATCATACTAAATGATTTTTCGTTTATCAAATTTTTTTATTGGTTTTGTACCTCCATGCATAAGAGTCGTTAAAACGAATATTCTATATCTTTTTTGTTTATAGAAAAAAAAAGTTATAAACAGAATGTGTTTGAATACCTCCCAATATATCAATTTTCCAAAAAAGAAATACATTTTCAACTTTTAGAACCTTATGCACTGATGGATTAATATAAATTTAATCTAGTCTTAATTGTTTAATTCATAACAAAGTTGTAGATTTTTGATCATCACAAAACTGTCAAAAAATATAACTTGCGTTTGTTTTTTAATAGACAAAATCTAAATCTAAAAAGAAAATTCTAGCCCTTCTAGAAAATAATGAAAGTAACCAACCAAGCACGAATTCAAAAGTCTCGGAAAGTAACTTGATTAGCTAAACAAGAGAGCTCAGTGCGTTAAAAGAAGCTTTTGCAGAAGAAAAATCCAGTGAGAGTGATGAAAGTGAAAAAACCTTTGTGAGGACGCTACAGATATCAGCTTTGAGGAGCAGGAAGATGCTGAGATTGAAATAACAGCTGGAGACTTGTTATAGTACAATACTTATTAAAGATAAGTATCAAACACTTCGTTGGACAAATAGATAACAGTGGAGAATGAAGAATATCAAGTAAATTTCTTAAAAAAGAAGTGTGACTATAAGTTTGTATTTCCCGATGCAAAAGATGAAGATACAGTCAGAAAACAAGATGTTCTTGATAAATTGCCTAAACCGACCTTTTTGTGTGGTACTAAGAGGGCAATTAAACAACTACAGTTTGAATTTAATTTTTCTAAATATAAAATTCAGTAATGTAACTTTTATGTGATCCATTATTCATTGTATAAAATATTTTTTTATCCAAAATATTATTTTGGTGTAGTAGTGTAGATTTTATTTTGCCTATTTTTCTTTATTGATCTAATTGAGTATTGAATCTCGGTAGGTATAAAGCTATTAAGTATTATTTTTCTTGAAGTGGCTATTCGAAAGACTCATCATAAAGAGAGAAAAAGAGCTTTAAAAAGTCAAGGTTCATGCAAGACAGGTAGTGCTTGTACCAGTACTATCATCTTTAGGAAGGAAAACAAAACGGGGTTATGCAATGTCAAATAATATATGTAGCTTCACATTATGGTCATACCAATGAACTTCGGCATTTGCGACTTCCACTTAATGATCGAGCCGAAATAGCTGAAAAATTAGCCAAAGGTGTTTCAGTTTCAAGGTAAGTTTTCATTTCAATTTTAAAGAAGAATGCAAATAAATAATTCTTTAGCACCTTCTTAAAATCGGCTACACATGTAAGTAACCATAAATTGTACCTTTAAACATTGAATCACTCGTACTGATTTGTCTGTACAAGCCAAACTGCTCATGTTAATAATCACAAAATCAGCTTTATCTGCAATCTACATGTCGTCGCTGGTGGTAGGACTTGTATTGTGAAATCATTTGCTAGCTACATATTTTAAAAGTGTGCGGTTTCATTTGTATGTACCTACCTCGGTTTGTTAAGACAAAATCACACGGTTTATTGTTATGAGTGTAGCCAGCAAGTCGGACAGTATAGTTTTAGCTGTTTAAAAAAGGCGAAATAAAGTCACTTCTTAAACTGTTTTTGGATTTTACATTTTTAATTTTAAAACGGCAGCTTGTTTACTGATAAAAATAAATATTATTTTAAAATTTGGCATTTTCTGTTTTAGAATTTTGACATCAAAATTATAGATAGAATAATAGAGAAGACATATCATGACATAATTTAAAGCGAAAGGGCATGTTAACCAAAATTAATATTGCTAACATTAGGACTTTTTACAATATCTCTATTAATGATGGAGTCAGACACCAAATTGATAGTGTAAGTGTTGAACTGTGGATTGGAGAATATAAGCAGCAATCAAATACAATATTTTACAAGAAACAAGGCGATGATCATGATTTTTTTCATAAGAATAATTTCTGTTTGATATTTATGAATACTTTCAGGAATATATGTTAACAACTTACGGAAATGAGGGTATTATATATGTTGACAGCACTCATGGCCTTAATGGCTATGATTTTGAACTGACCACTATTTTGGTTATAGATGATTGGCAGAACGATTCCCGGTCGATTTTATGTTTACAAATCGAAAAGATACGGAGGCTTTTTCTTTTTTCTTGGGAAAAATTCAGGAGAAAACTGGAATCATAAAAGCAAAAACATTCATGACGGATATTACTAATGTATTTTATAATGCATGGTATCCTGTTATGGGGTCAGTTCAATATCAAATTTTTTGCTCCTGGCATATAGATCATGCATGGAGAAATAATTTGAATAAAATATTAGATAAAGAAAAAAGAGACTGAAATGGAAGAAAATACGTTTTTAAAAGTGATGGTACAGTTTATTAACATGCCGTATGAAGACCGGGATACGGCCAGCTTTGGAAAATATGTTGTGGAAAATTATGCAAATTAGAGATGTGGAAAAAATATCAATTCGTTACATGAGTACCTACTCGTTACTCGATTGGACCCGCAGTAACGATTACTCGGTTTTAAAAGTATTCGTTACTTTTACTTGTTTGATTACTTTGATTACATGGGTACCTACCGGATACTATTTATCTATGCAGTATGGATGGATAAATTATATTTTTGAACTCCAATCAAAATTTATTTTAACCAATTAGGTTGCCTAGGTATACCAAATAAAATATTGTTAATTGTTACCTCCATTTATTTAGTAGGTAAGTACTTATCTCTTTCAATAATGAAATATTTAATTCATATTTTTATTCATATTTTATGGTTGGTACTGAGTAGATGTGTGTGAGAAGCTCCCGCAAATATTCTGAAAAACCTAACGATTCTTAATAGAGTTGAATTGTATAAAGTCGGACCACGTATTAGTTTTCAATTTAATTAGGGTAGTGTGCAAAATTAAAAAATAAACAATATGGTAATTACACGTGAACTCCGTGATGAAATAGAAACAGCTGTTCATTCTGCTAAAGCTATGAAATCGGACTCGCTTATCAGTGAGATCGTGAAAAAGGTGTCTAACGCTATAATAAAAACAATTGACTCTAAATGGCTAAATATAGAATCTACAGTGGCCCAGTTTAAGGCAGAAAGTGAAGAAATTAGTATCAAATTAAACAATAAAATTAACTCGATTTATACCAAGATATGAGGCAAAAATTTAAAGAAATGGAAATTAAAATGACAACAACAAACAAAGAATGGCATGACATGAAACTGAAAGTGGAACAAATGGATCAAATGAGTCGAGCGAATAATCTAAGAATTTTCAATGTTGAAGAGAAAAGACAAGAAAATACGAGGGAAATAGTAAAACAATTAGTGAACTCTACAATGTCATTAAATCTTTCTGATGAGGATATACTGATATGTTACAGAATTGGAAATAAGAACAACACGAAAACAGGTATATTTTTAAAGTTAAAAAATATAAACGTCAAACAAGAAATTTACTAGAAAAAGAAATTACTAAAGGGTACAGGTATTGTCGTTAGGGAAGATTTAACCAAACTTCGTGTGGCACTACTGAATGATTGTATTGATAAATTAAGTCTAAAAAATGTTTGGACCATGAATGGAAAAATTTATATAAATAATGGAGGGAACGTAGAGCTTGTTAGAGATAGGAATGATTTCTTAAAAATGTTTCAATAACAATGTCTAATTAATCATTAAAAATAATTCAATTTTGTATACTTGTATGGATTTATACCCACCACATTTGTGTTAAAATTTAGATAATTAACTTTATATTTAGTCTAGTTTCTAAAAGAATTGTTTTCAATAAATATAATTAACTTAGCTTCGCTTACTAACTTAGCAGTAGGGAGCTTCTTAGTGTTCCTTTGGTTTGGACCAAAATGTTCTATTTATTATGAGAGAATTCTTGAATATATTAGATAAATCAGAAATTAATGCTAAAGTTGTTAATGATTTTGAGGAGTATTTACGGAGAGAGAGCAGAGGGAGTTAAAGGTTTAGGTATTGTACATTTTAATATTAGAAGCTTGCAAAAACATTAGGATGAATTATTAATATATGTGGAAATGGCTAGGGATATACTGGATGTTATTATTTTATCATAAACGCACAAAATAGATAATTTAAAGAATTTTGAAATACTTAACTACTCTATCTATTACAATGAGTCACGGTTCAATAAATGTGATGGTGTTATAATATACATTAGAAACGAATTATCTGCCATTACAGGTATTTGCTATAGTAAATACCTGTAATTTCTGCTGTGAGAGCAGTATTCACAATAAAATATTTGCAGACAAATTATACTGTAGGTGTGACAGCAATTTACAGGCCTCCTACTAGTATAAATGAATATTTAAACGATTTGCAAATTTATTCAAACACTTTACTAAAACAGCATCTTGAAATTAATGTGGGGGACATAAACATAGATCTGTTAAAAAAAGATTGTAATGATACAAACAATTCCTTAAATATTTTAAATAGCTATGGTTTTGTAAACTATACAGGATTATTCAGAACTTATCAATAATAAAATTTGGGGATGTTCAACATACATGTACAAATGTGGTAGTGCAAAAAAAATTTTTTGACGGGGTCTTAAAACTATTTAAAAATTTTTCACTGCACGCCGCTGGATACTGGTCCACTATAATGGAGTGACCTTGGGACTGGCAATGCAAACAGGCTAGCACAAAAAAACTTCGGAAGATCTGAGAGTATACCGACACCCGGCGCAAAAAAGATTTGCAGCGTTTTTACTTTAAAATAAACTTAAAAATAGATAGATGTGTCTTTAAAATGAATAAAATTTTGTTACACTAATTTTGAAGAATTGCGCTACTTGATTACTAGGTATTAGAAACGTGAAATTTAGGTATAAAAAATTTGTACATACCTTGTTACAAAAGCTTTTCGAAATAATATTCCTCGACTTGTACACAATTTTGGGCACGCCCTTATCCAATTTTGCCGCACTAAACCGAATGTTCCTCCTGGTTGCTGATCTTGTAAACGCAAATTATTAAGTAAATTGGGGATTTTCAGCATTTTGCTGCAACAACCACTCACAAAACCTAACTGTCGATGTGTCGGTGTGTCGATTGGGAAATCGTTCCGCATACAAGCGCGAAGCTGCCAAAGAATTTTGTCCAACTTCGCCATAAATAAGAATCATGTCCATTAACTCAGCATTACTGTACACATGAACCATTTTGAAAATTTTACAGTTTAACACTCGATAAGTAAAACACCCGCACAGAGACAGCGACACAGAAACACTGATGACTGCATAGACAATAAGAGATATTATCCCCACTCCAACTGTATTCGCCAGGCGTTCGCCACGTACAAAAACTGTTGTTTACTGTTTTTTGAAGGAATGTGATATATCAGATGTGTTGAAGTACAGTTGCCAAGCTACGTAGTCCTTTCTAATGGTATAACTTTAAACATTGTTTACGGGAAATCCTAAGCCTTTTATTATAAATTTTTTTGGTGATATCGATTTCTTATTTAAGGATACACATATCCTCAAAGTTTTAGAGATGAGTTCTGAATAACCCTGTATAGACAAGCCTACTAGGATTACCCAAAATTCGAAATCTGCAATATATCACATATTTATCCGGAAGCAAAATGGCTTACAAAGCGTATTTGAGGTAGATCCAATTGTTTTTAATACAGACATGACTGATCACTTCTCTCCATTTGTATTTCTATCGCTTTCTAATAAATATTGCCATAAATTTATACCTGAAAATGAAAAAATATTATTAAGTTTGAAAAGTTAATTGCTATATTAAGTAAAGAAGAGCGGAACGATGTAATTAGTGTTAAAGATGATCCTCAATTAGCATATAATATATTTTTTGATAGACTAAATAGTAGTATTGTAGCGTCGTCCCAGAAAAAAAACTGCAAATAAAAAATATGTAAAAATAAAACCATGGATAACATTAGGATTAGTTGCTACTATCAGACAGAGAGAGACTATTTAAAAAAAAGACTACTAAAAAATTATACTCCTGAATTTGGAACTGAATATTGTTACGCCGTGGGCGCACAAGGGGATAACTTAGAAGTAAAACACTCGCTTTTATTATAAAAACAATTTAATTATAAAAGGTAGTTATTAGCTTGCAACATAATTAGTTTACTGGTGTTATAGACAAAGTAGTGAAGGTAAAAAGAAGTAATGACACAGTCACTATACAGGGTGTCCACCTAGTGCGCGTAAGTCCAATATCTGGGTTAATAAAAGAGATAACTTAATTTTTTTTTCTACAGGGTTGTCTAATATCCCGAGCTGCACAAAATGAAAATATATTTACATATTCAGGGTGTTCAGTTTTTCCTGGACAGGTACCAACTTTGTTTTTCTAAATGGAAATATATATTTTTTATTGCTTTTTCGAACTAAACCCTTGATTTTAGTAGGACTTTCATCAGCCTTCCCTATACCTAACTTAAACTGTTTTTGAACTATTGACGGGTGAATATTGACATTTTTGCAACTTTGACACCCTGTAAAATCTAAACGGTTTGAGATCAAGCAAAACGGTTTGCACATTCCTATCTTAACTTTTCATAAGCTATCGTTTGGTACTAATTTCAAATTTATACAGGAATAAAAAATTTTCAAAATTTTCAGAAAATTTTAAATTTTTGGATAATTCTGAAATTAGTACCAAACGATAGCTTATGAAAAGTTAAGATAGGAATGTGCAAACCGTTTTGCTTGATCTCAAACCGTTTAGATTTTACAGGGTGTCAAAGTTGCAAAAATGTCAATATTCACCCGTCAATATTTCAAAAACAGTTTAAGTTAGGTATAGGGAAGGCTGATGAAAGTCCTACTAAAATCAAGGGTTTAGTTCGAAAAAGCAATAAAAAATATATATTTCCATTTAGAAAAACGAAGTTGGTACCTGTCCAGGAAAAACTGAACACCCTGAATATGTAAATATATTTTCATTTTGTGCAGCTCGGGATATTAGACAACCCTGTAGAAAAAAAAATTAAGTTATCTCTTTTATTAACCCAGATATTGGACTTACGCGCACTAGGTGGACACCCTGTATAAGTCCTACTTACATCATTCCAGACTTTGGAGGAACTTTGGGGAAATGGACACTGTTAGGAAGCCAACACAGAAATGCCCTGCCCGGTCTATGACCCTGTTTGGTTAGGAACCAATATGTTAGGAACCAATTGTTCCGCAATTTTCCCTGATTATACAGTTTTGCCAGTTCATTGGCATGGGACTTTTAACTTTAGTCGACAATTATTGCAAACACAGCAAATCAGCAATTTAGGAATTGGTTTTATTTTTATATTTGATATACAGGGTCAAGTAAGTTAAGTAATACTATTATGAATAAAATTACAAATTTTGAAAGAATTGAAATATTGATATGCTACCAATTTTTTTTATTTCCTTTTTACTATCGTGACACACCCTAAAAGGGGTACGTAAAGCGTAACTCACTATGTATAAATAAGGTTAGTCAGGTAAGATAGTCTCTAACAAGAGCTTAAGAATTGCTTTTATCAATAGTTGCTTTCCGGAAGAATGTTATTAAGTTGTCTCTTCTGTCCTGGTAAACTGTCTCGAGAATAGCTGTGTCCCACAAGGTATAGCTGCCTAGCATGTAAGTGCTATTGCGTGTCGCTGTCCAGTCTTAAGGTACCTGTCTGTAACGATCAAAACCGTAACACGACCAAGATGTTGCGACTGGTGTGCCGCCTCCTTTTCGTTTAATGCGGTATGGCATCAGGAATGTAGCTGCAGCTATCCGTATATCACCGTTGTAGCTGGTATTCAGTTTAAGCGTTCTATCGATTTAAGCGATCTAGTGATCGCTTCTGTTAAATAGGTTCATACTCATCTAGCGCACTAGTGGAATAGAACAATTGACCTGTACTTCCGAGCGCATGGTCGCTAATTGATTGCGACATTCTGTACTTATTACTAACGGTTGATAGCCATCTTGATATGTGAAGTAACAGAGTGGAGTTAATCCAATATCTGTCACTAGGTAAGCCATGATCGAAGACTTCGTCAATACCGGCATGTCGACAAGCGTCTATCTGTTCGATAGTGAGTAATTGCGCCGTATCCTTGTAGCATTCACGGCTTTCCCATATTTCTTATTATTGTATACCTAGATATTGTTAAGTTAAGCTGTATAGTTTTTAGTTGTGAAAGATGTGAGTGCGGTAAGGGAGAGAACAGTTCACGTGACGTGTGCGTTGAGGAAGGGAGGAGAACCCGCTCCGCGGGGGGAATTAAAGTTAGTTGATGAACAATGTTGAGAGCGGCGGCTGTGTTTTGAGCCGGCCGGTATTAAATGTGTGTACTTTTGTTTGTATTATCGTATCTATTTTATATTTAACACCTTAAACAATAGGTGTAGTAAATATTGTGTTAAACAAAGTGTATTGTTTGTTCTTTTACACTAACCCAGTCCGAGAACCACAACATTGAACGAGCAGACCCTGAAGAGAGAGTTACATTTGGCACCCAAGCGAGGGCTCGAGAGTTGGGAATAGTTGTAAAACAAACAGTTATCTATTCGCCTGGTAAACAAGTGAACTTGAGGCGAGATTTTTGGCCAGTTTTTGGTAAGCAAGTGAACGTGAGTTGAGCGTTTGTTAAGTTTTATGGTACCTACGCGGCCTAGCTGCTGCTGCTACCGCGGAGAGAGTTGAGACAGGCGTACGTTACGTTACGAGAGCTCGAGTACGAAGGAGAAGGCAGATACAACGATAGGTGGAGCCGACGGAGATACTGAGAGAGCGAGAAGGTCGACGGCCAGGCGGGTCAGGTGTTCTTGCTGGCGAGTCTAGCCATCGCATCGCAACGTTGGATCGCCGTGCTAATAAACTGATAAGTAAACAATAATTCAGTCATTTGTGTTTGTTTAATTAAAACCATATGTTTGCTGAATATTCTGTACAAAAAGTACAATATTTTAGTTACTGTTGGCATGCTTAGAATAAGTTGGTATTCACAATTAAAATGGGTAAACCTAAAGCGAGTAAAAGTAACCAGGATAATTTAGGAGAGGAAGATTCAGGTCGGACTGAAACTAATAGTGATTTAGAAGGCACTTTAATTAATGTATTTGAGAAATTTAATGAGGTTCTATCCGCTAATTTGGAGAAAAATTTAGAAGCGGTATTCAATAACGTAACTTTAAAAATTGACAACAATATGTCATTAATTAATCAAAATATTATCAGTTTGTCTAATAAAATGCTAGAGAATCAAGCGGACACTAGTGGTAGTTCAGATAAAAATGTTGTACAGAAAAAAAGTGATAACCAGGGACGTACCGGGGTAAATATAGAAAATAGAAATTATATAGGAACCTTTAAAGATTTGGGGGGTATGAACCTTCACTTTTCAACAGGTGGTAGTATGCATCCTGTTACTTTTATTAAAAAGTTAGAACAGATTTTTGACGAATCTGGTGTTCCATCTGAAAAGCGAGTTTATTTCGCAGTAAATTGTCTACGCGGTTCTGCACAAGACTGGGGCGAAATAAAAGAATTCCACTCATTTAATCAATTCAAAGAATTATTTTTAGATAGATATTGGGGCATTGAAAGGCAGAGAGAAACCTTTAATGTTTTAAAATTCGGAATTTTTGAACGGGGATCTCGCGCGGATTACTTTTTGAAATTAATGAGGGAGGCTAAATATTTGTCAAACCCAGTAACCGATGAAGAAGTTATTAGTATGGTTATTAATCATTTTCCTGCAGATATCAGGCGAGGAATAATAAATTCGGGATTTACGCGCCCAGAGGACATTGAATGTCATTTAAGGAAAGTGGACGACGTAGAGGATCGCATAGGTGACCGGGAACAAAGAGTAGGCAATGTAGGTTGGCGTGATCGAGAGAATCGGCCAGTGGTGTCGAGTAGAGGGGGTCCAGCTAGGCAGGATAATGCTCGCGAAAATAGAAATGAAAATGTTAGACAAGAAAATCGAAATGTTAGGCAAGATAATCGAAATGAAATTAGACAAGGGGATAGAAATGTGGGTGGAACGGTTTCTACGATTTTTAATAAGGGTTTCGAAGATATTCTTGAAGAAGGCGAACAAGAGGTTAAACCTATTGGTGTAGTACCGATAGTTGAAGCGGAAATAGAGGCATTAGGGACAAGTTGCCTAGTAGATTCGGGGAGTCAGGTGACCGGCATTGGGGAAAGTTTTCTGAAAGAAATATTGCTAGTAAATCCGTATGTTCCAAGAATACCGGCAAATGGCGTTACACTAGTGGGGGCAATGGGGTCAAAATCGACTAGGGTTAAAGAACAGGTGTATTTAAAGGTGAAAATTGATTCCGTGATTTTTGAGTATCCGTTTTTAGTAATTCCAAATCTAACTCGAAGCGCGATACTAGGGTGCGATTGGATGAAAGATTATAAAGTCGTTATCGATTTTGCGCAGGATTTGATGAAGGGGAATTTTGATAACCAAGAACGTTGCATATCGTTTGTGAGGGAACCCAATACAGGTACGCAGTTATCGATAAGTCAGATGTGGGACGAGGACGCTTTGGCCGTGAAACCGAATCTGATACTGTATACGGAGGAAGAGATTCTCAAAACTGCGGCGGAAGCGGAAGTGTTCGATGAAACTTATAAAAAGAAATTGGGTTCTTTACTTTTAAGTTATAGGGATATATTTTCTAATCAGCCCGGCATTACTCACGTTTACACTCATAAAATAATTTTGCACGATTATAAACCTTTCTTTACCAAGTCGTATCCAATTCCGCATGCATATCGGGATGAAGTACGCAAACAAGTACAAGAAATGATCGATTGGGGAATAATAAGACAGTGTCAAACAGAATATATAAGTCCACTTGTTGTGGTAAGGAAAAAAGACGATTCAATTCGAGTTTGTCTTGATGCGCGATCGCTTAATGCGCGAGATAAACCGCGTGGCCGGTTTAACGATTTTTTAAAAAATTATTTTCAAACATAAACTTTTAATTTTTGAATAAAATATTACAGAGTTATATTTGTTTAATTATATGTATGCTCGACGACGTACCAAGACCGAAGTAACGTTCTCGGTGCATTTTCTTAGAGTCCGAATGGGGAGAAATGCAAGGTGTCGTTTCTTTATCTGAATAACTCCTGGAGAACCCTGCTAACTCTTCCACCCTTAGATTGGACTTTAGGCAGTGTCTGAAGTCCTGAATGGTTCCTGCGGAGGGTTGATTGATAGCGATTTACGTCTTCTTTTTATCTTGATGCCAACAATTATACTAAAACATAGTATACAAATATAAAGTATGATTGTCCAAACACTGGGGTGATACCAATGTGGGGCGGTGCTTATTGAATTTAAATTTTGTTTATTTTGTTCCATACCATATTTAATGAATTTTAAATCATCCAAATTAGTTAGTAGTAAAAGCTAATGTTTTTTATTTCATGGTGATAAGAGAGGTTTACTTTGTAATCCAGTGTTGGTATATAAGTATTGACAACATTATTTGAAATATCTGTTTGCCTATTTAAAAATTTTTGATTTGAAATTTCAGTAATACAATTATCCAAGTTTGTTACAATATATGTCCCTACTGCTAGCATCCTGGTTTCAGAGATTTTCTTGCAATTAAATTTAATTTGTTCTTCGTCAGGATTTATGATTAATAACTGGTTAAATTCTAAAGTTTGGACTTTAACATTTTTTAATTTAATTAAATGAATTTGGCAATTTGAGTATGGTCTTTTAGCTAATAAAAGTTGAACTTCACATGGTATGTCTGTTTTTATATTAATAATATCCATGTTATTGCAATAATAAGTTGTATCTACAAATGTACATAGTTCGTTACTGGAACTGTAATATTGATCGGACAAAATGAGATATTTATGGTTTGGGATTATTAATTGGAAGGTGGTTTGGTTTAAAGGTACTGGACATGAGTATAAGTGATATACATTATACAGGGTATTTTCGACAATTGGGACTTCTAGAATGAAATTAATTTTTGTCGTGATTTGATAAGCCTTAATGTTTATTAATGTTTCGAAATTTAAAATTTGTTCTTTGGTGGCAGGAAATGGCAAATTTACTTGTTTTGCAATTTTTTGGATACTATCCATAAGTCCTCGGGTTCCATAATTGAGGGGTGCATTATATTGATTTTTGAGAATGTAACGGCTTCTTCGATTGTTTCCAGGGTTTGCAATATACTTAGGGCCATAGTATTTATTTGTGTATATATGTTATTAAATTGTATAGTGTGATATAATTGAATGTTTTCCTCTTTAACAGCTTGTTCTATTTGTAAAATTCTTGAGTGTAAGATAAGTTGGTTTGATGTTAAATTCTTTATTGATGAGTCAAATTTTTCTATAGCTTCTGTAGTTAATGTAATTTGTGATTTCTGTATTTGTTTCTGAGTCAGCTGATTTTTTTCGAGTTGTTCTAAATGTCTCTGGATTCTTTCACCATCTTCGTTGTCTAGGTTTCCAGTGATTGCTTTCCATATTGAGCCTAAACCATTAATTATCCCTCTTTTATATCGAGTTTGTGGTATTAACTGATTGAATTTTCTTTTTATTTCATCGAATAAAAATGTTGTTATGGTAACAAAATTCTTGACTTCCTTTTTGATGGTTGCATTCATATGTAGTACATCTTCCAAATAATTAATGTTTTGTTTTAATCTGTTGTATTCATCTAGTAATGGTTGTAGATCGATGCTTTTTAGTAGTGTCCATTTATCAATAATATTTTTACAGCTTCCTAGAGGTATTGGTAGTAAGCCGGGATTATCAGTTAATTTTCGGATTCGATCTCCTCCGTGGGTGGCGGTGAAGAATCTGTAACAAGAGGCCTTTTTAGGTTTCTTAAATGTGTCTTTCTTGTAGATTTATTATTTGTAATTTCGCATGTATTATCATCGTTTATTTTGGTGATAATAAATGGTCCCTCGTATCTGTTTTTAGTTTTATGTCTAACTGCTGTTGCATTTTTTACATAGACAGTTTGTCCTTGCTTGTAAGTGGTTTGGGGGTCCTTGACATTGTCATTTCGTTGTCTGTGAACTGTTTCTTTAGACTCCTGTAGCCTTCGTTGAACATTTTCGTATAAACGTTTCATTTTTGTTTTATGTTCATCCAGGTAATTGCTATATATGTCCTGGTTATAGTGTATTTCGAAAGGGTCGCGACTAGCCGTGTGTCCTGTGGTAAGCTCGTGTGGTGTTAATCCTGTTGCAGAGTGGATGGAACTATTATATGCTAAAACGGCGTATTTTACTTGGGTTGAAATAGGATCCTTGTTAACATCTTTTAGAATTCTTATGTGTTCTAATATAGTAGAATGGAATCTCTCGATTAATCCATTACTTTGTGGGTTTCTTGGCGTGGTAAAGTGAATGTTAATTTTGTGTAATTTTAGTAGCTCCTTTACAATATCGTTGTCAAATTCCTTACCGTTATCTGCTACTATCTTTTCTGCAGTTCCATAGAATGTAAAATATGTGATTAATTGATCGGCAACATGGACAGCTGTTTTTGCAGGAATTTCGAATACTTGTCCTAGTTTGCTAAAAGCGTCAATAATTGTTAAAAATATTTTTTGTTCCATTACAAATGTATCCATATGTAATATTTGGAATGGCTTAGTAGGTGTTTCTGTTAACATCATTGGAATATGTTCAGGTGTTCTCTCGTATTTACATCTTTTGCAAATTTCACAATTTTTTATAAATTCTTCTATGTCATTTTGGAAATTTGGCCAGTAGTACCTTAGCTTTAAATGGGCTATAGTTTCTTTTACTCCACGGTGATTGGTCTTTCCTTCGTGATAATTTTTCATTAAGGATATTTGTTCTTCCTTATCTAGTACATCTGTTAATTTCTTTGTACATCTTATTAATGTTGGGCCGTCGTTGGTAAATTTGTTTGTATATACTTCACAGAGTTTTTTGTATGTGTCCTCGTAGTCGATGTAAACAAAATATTGTTTGTTGCTTGTTGTAAAATCCCTAATTAACTTGAATAAATCATCTTTTATTGTTTCTCTTTGAACTTCTGCTTCAATTATGGTTTTCTGTCCTCGTTTGATAGTCTTTGTCTCTGCGGGATTTAAAAATACAGTTTTTATATGCAATTGGCTCCTTTTGGTATTGATTGGTTCATCTAGAATTTGTATACCATTTGTTGGGTTGTCATCGGCTATAGAGTGTGCTGTCGATGCGGGTGATAGTAGAATGTCCGGTGGTCTTAAATTTTGTTGTACTTCCTCAAGTGTAGGTGTAATTAGGTCACGTGTTGTATTGTTGACTTTATCAAACTCTGTTAGTAGGGCATCTAGTTCAGGGTCGACGTTAACGAGTAGTGATTCCGAATCTATTGGGTGTATATGAATTCTTGACAATGCATCAGCATTGGTATTTAATTTTCCCTTTTTATATTCGATTTGGTAATCGAACTCTTCTAATTTTAATTTCCATCTGGTTAATTTCATGTTCGTGGGTTCCTTTAGATTAAATAACCATTTTAACGGGCGATGATCTGTATATATGGTAAATTTATGTCCATATAGATATGGTCTAAATATTTTTGTTGTTGCCCATACTACGGCTAATAATTCTCTTTCGGTGGTTGCCATGCGTTTTTCTGTGTCATTTAAGGTTCGAGAAGCATATGCTATTGGCCTATCTTGACCTACGATGCCTTGAGATAATACAGCTGCTATAGCTTCGCCGGAGGCATCTGTTGTGACAATGAATGGTTTTGAGAAGTCCGGGTATTGTAGAATCGGTGCTTCGGTTAATAATTTCTTACATGTTTCGAATGCTTTTATAAATTCTGGCGTATGTTCAGTTTTTACATTTTTCTTTAGCATGGATGTCATAGGTTTTACAATTTTTGCCATGTTAGGGATGAATCGGCGATAATAGCCTACGAGTCCTAGAAATCCTTTTATTTCCCTAGTTGTTTTAGGTATAGGATATTTCTGTACTGCTGTTATTTTTTCCGGGTTTGGCTTGACTCCATCTGGTGTTATTATGTGTCCCAAGTATGCAACTTCGTCCTTTAAAAATTCACATTTATCGAGTTGTACTTTAAACTGAGTCTCTCTTAATCGTTGGAATACTTTTCTTAGGTGTTCAATGTGTTCTTGTAAACTAGCAGAGTAAACAATTATATCGTCTAAATACACAGAGCATATTTCATTTTGTATGCCGCGCAGGATGTTGTCCATGACACGTTGAAAAGTCGATGGCGCTCCCTTAAGGCCAAAGGGCATCCTTGTATACTCGTAGTGTCCTTGTTCTGTGGAGAAGGCCGTTTTTTCTATGTCTTCGGGGTTCATTTGTACCTGGTGAAAGCCGGAGGCGAGGTCAAGTGTTGTAAAATATTGAGCTCGTCCTAATTTATCTAAGATGTCCGAGATATTTGGTAGGGGGTATTTGTCATCTACCGTTTGTTCATTAAGTTTTCTATAGTCTATTACGACTCTCCATTTTCTCTTACCAGAATTGTCCATTTTCTTAGGTACAACCCACACTGGGCTCGACCAAGGTGATGTCGATGGCTTAATAATGTTTTGTTGTAGCATGGAGCTTATCTGTTTCTGTACTTCTTGTTTGTGTATTTGTGGGTATCTGTAAGATTTGGTAAATATGGGTGTAGCATCGTTTTTTAGCCTAATGTGATGTTTGATTTGATTATTAAATGTCAGTGGTAATTTATCGGTGTAAAATATATCTCGGTATTCGTAACACAAGTTTCTTATCGCTAAATATTCCTCTTTGTTTAAATGTTGCAATTTTATATTCTTTAAGTTTTGCTTTTGAATACGGTCCAACGTAGAGGTATCAAATTCACAGCTGACTGGGTCAAGTTCGGATTGATGTATTTCTTCGTTCGTTAACACTTCCAATACGGAGAATGGACTTGTTATCTTTAAGTATTGTATTTCGTCAGAGTTATTAATAACAGTTGTTGAGGCATGGTTATTTTCGATTTTTACTAGAGATGCAGGTATTTCTAGTTTATTTGAAAATTTTCTGTATTCCAATAATCCTTGTTGTAAAGTTGTATGTACCGGGATGGATATAAATTTTTCAGTTCTTGGTGGAATCGGAATTGAAATTTCTTTAAATATTTTTTTAATTAATTTTTTCTGCTTGGGAGATGTTTCAATTTCTTGTTGTGGTGTCATTAAATTTCCACAAATATAAAGCGGAATTTTTGTATGTGGGGTAATTAAAAGTCCCTTTTTAAAATCTACAGTTGCTTCTAGGTTTAGTAGTAGGTCTGTTCCTATTAATCCTTCATAATTTGGATTACAATCGAATATGTAGTGCTTATGTTTTAAATCTGTTTTTCCGAATATCTCTGATAAAGGTATTTCTGCACTATAGCGATGTATTGTTGTATTGTGGGGTGTTGTGATACAAAACGGGTCTTCTTTTATGTAGTTGCTGAAATAATTTTGGGCTAGATTTTCGTTAATAAATGTTTTTGTTGAGCCGGTGTCGATCATAAATCGGGCGTTTATTTCTGGGATTTTTATATATGGTAATCTATTGTTTGTTGACATATGAACTTCTATTAGTTCTGTTTGTCTGTTGTCTCCGAGGCTCGTGTAGAAAAATTTGCGTTTTCTTGTTCTTCATGTTCTTGATAATGATCCTGGTAATCAAATTCGTCATCGTAGCTCTCTTGTTCGGTATATGTGTCTTCAGGGGATAAATAGTTATTGTCCTCAATTTCATCTGAATTTTGGAGATGTAGTTCTTCGAATTTAAAATTCGGTTGTTGTCTCTGTTGTACTACATTATTATTTGATGTGAATCTTGTCTTGTTAGTGAGCCGTGTTCTTCCAGAGTCGACTTCCATAGGTGTTGGTGTATATGTAGAAGGTTTATTTCTTGGCATAAATACGTTTTGTTGTTGCCGGAACTGGCCTGAGTTTGTCTGATTTGGGAAATTAGGGTTCCTGCTTGGGAATGGTCTCGGTGTCCAATTTGGTTGTTGATACATGGGCCTATTCACTGGAGGACGTTGCGACTGATGTGTAAAATGATTTTGAAAGTGATTGTTTGTTGTTCGCAGTTGTGGTTGATTGACTCTTAATTGGGATGTCCTCATGTTATTGGCTGAACTTGCTTGCGGGGTGTTGACAATTTTTGCTCGGTGGTAATTAATGTTTTCTTCGTCGATAACCATCTGTACAGCTTCCTCTATTGTAGTGGGATTTTTACATCTTAAAAGGTGACTTAACTGTTCATTGGTACCAGTTAAAAATGCTCGTAATGTACTGTTATTGTACAATTGTGTTTTAACAGTTTTTATTTCTACTGATGTGTTTTCGCACGATAATTTTGATAATAACAGACATCGTAAATCAATACATCTGTCTGCAAATTGTAGTGGTGTCTCTTTAGATCTTTGTTTCAAGGTGTTAAGGTCGGCAAGGAGAGATTCTTCATTTCGTTGGTCACCAAATAAATTAATTAGTAATTGTTTTAGTTCTGGGAAGGTAGTAAATGTTCTGGCTGAAATTAATGTCGCTGCTTTGCCAATTATCTTGTTTCTTATATGAAGCATCGTGAATGTAATTCTTGTTGCTTCGTTTCCTGGTGCCATAAGTGGTATTACATTTTCACAGGCATTAATAAATGTAGATAATTTTGAAGGTTCCCCATCGAATGGTGGGATTAAATCCAGATAATCTCTAACATTAATTTGTGGTAAGGCCATGTTTCTTTGATCTTCTCTATGTGAAGTTAAATTAATTTGGCGAACAGTTGGTATGTTAGCTAGTTGATCGGCGAGTTGGTCGATTAAACTCATAAATGGGTTAGTAATATCACTTTTATTTTATCGTTGATTTTATTGTAACTCTATATTCACGGTTACCAAAACCTAGGACACGCCGTATATAAATTACTTGCGTAATTACACAGCACGACTTTAGTTATAGACTGTGAATATTTTGTTAGCGGGGCTTGTGGTTTTAAGATTTTATTTAAACTTATACTAAGTTGTTAGTGTTAAGCCAGTTATGTTGGGATTTATTTTCTTGCCCTACTCGATCCAGGCAGTACTCATAAATCTTGGAGAAAAAAAAATTGAAAAGATGAATTTTCACTGCTAATGTAAAAATTCAAAAATGCTTGGGAAAAAGTTTTTCAAATTTGTTCTGGAAGGGAAGGTTTGTGGGAAAAGCGGAATGATCAATATTACTTACAATAATAATATCGCTGCGATTGCTGACTTCATTGGTCCTTTTCTTTCTTGATTTTCCGTTAAATGTCTACGATAGACTGCTGGCTCGCTATCCTCGATGGATTGATGGTCCCCTGGTTCACAGGTCCTCAATTGGACGTTTTGGTTCGTAGCACCTTAACCGTTGATACGGACAAAATTTTTGATTTTCGAAAAATTTTGGGTACTATCCTACCGACTGCGCCAGATAAACCGCGTGGCCGGTTTAACGATTTTTTAAAAAATTATTTTCAAACATAAACTTTTAATTTTTGAATAAAATATTACAGAGTTATATTTGTTTAATTATATGTATGCTCGACGACGTACCAAGACCGAAGTAACGTTCTCGGTGCATTTTCTTAGAGTCCGAATGGGGAGAAATGCAAGGTGTCGTTTCTTTATCTGAATAACTCCTGGAGAACCCTGCTAACTCGCGTATGGTAAAGGACCACGTACGTCCACTGAATCCGAATGATTTCTTGTATAATTTTACGAAAGGACAGTGTCTCAGTACAATAGACCTCACTGCGTCATATTGGCAAATCCCCATCGAGAAAGATCATCAGCAGTATACCGGGTTTTTATATGAAGGGCACTCATATGTGTTCCAGGTATTGCCTTTCGGTTTATCAACTAGCGTAGGTAGTTTTATCCGCGGTTTGACCAAAATTTTAGGAGCTGACGTAGAAGAGTGGGTTATTCCATATGTTGACGATTTATTGGTTTATTCTGAAACGCCAGGAATGCATTTGCGTCATTTGGCTATTATTTGTGAAAAATTCCGTAGTGCAGGTATTACTGTTAAGTTGCGGAAATCGAAGTTTGCTCGGTCGGAAGTAACATTTGTTGGTCATATTGTTAGTCCGGAGGGAATCAGTATGGATCCGGATCGAATACAAGCTATAGCTGAGTTTCCAGTCCCTAGAAATGTCAAACATTTGAAAGGTTTCCTTGGGTTAGTTAATTACGATTCACGGTTTTGTAAAAACTTCTCAAGTCTTACTGTACCATTGCTTCGGCTGTTAAAAAAGAATGAGACTTGGAATTGGGGGGTTACCGAGAATGAGTCATTTCAGGACATAAAAAGGGCATTTCTTAATGTTATAGTGTTAAGACACCCTGACTATAGTCGAAGGTTTTATATTCAGTTTGATGCGTCGGGGTACGCGGTAGGCAGCTATTTATTTCAAATAGACCAGGGAACTGGGTTGGAAAATATAATTGCTTTTACCAGTCGTACCTTACATGGACCAGAGCTACATTATACAGTGACAGAGAAAGAGGCACTGTCATTACTGGTTGCTCTGAAAAAATGGCGTGTATTTGTTTTGGGTAGAGACTTGACGGTACGAACGGATCATAAGGCGTTGTCATTTATTCAGTCTTGTCGCCTATTAAATTCTAGACTTAAAAGATGGATTTTATACTTGCAAGAGTATAATTTTAATATTGAATATTGTAAGGGAACCGAAAGTACAGTGGCGGATACGCTGTCGCGGTATCCGGTAAAAATTTATGATGCAGGAGTTGTTGAAAATCCGGAAAATATTGAATCTGATTTAGCAGCCGTTTGTTCAGTGAATCGAGATAGAATCCTTCCAAAGGATCTGAGGCCTTTGCAGGAAAATGATGTTTTTTGTAGTAAAATTCTAAGTCAGTTACGAGAACCCGATCCACCGGTGCGCTGGCGGAATTGGTTTGTTATACATGATGAGTTGTTGTTTCGGAAAGGTACAGAAGCTAATCCCCATTTTAAATTATGTGTACCGTCTTCCTTAATTTCGGATGTGGTGTTAGGTGAACACCAAAATAATGGACACTTTGGCGCGGAAAAGTGTTGTAAGCAGTTACAAAAATATTATTTTTGGCCACGAATGCGTCATGTTTGTAGGAAATTAATATATGGTTGTGATTTATGCCAAAAGGCAAAGATTTCTCCACATTTGGTAGGAGAAATGTACAGTGTAGTACCGACGGGTATTAATGAGGTTGTCTGTCTAGATCTTATGGGACCATTACCCACTTCGCGTGCCGGGGCTACGCAATTATTGGTGGTAATCGATGCATTTAGCAAATATGTATCGTTATACCCTTTAAAGCGAGCGACGACTAATTCGATTTTGCGTTGTTTGACTAACAAATATTTTGTTGAGGTAGGTCAACCGCGAGTGATTCTGTCGGATAATGCGACACAGTTTTCGAGCAAATTATGGTCTAATAGTTTGTTGGAACGTGGTATTCAGATTTCGCATACATCAGTATATTATCCACAGGGGAACCTAACAGAGAGAATTAACCGAGAGATTGGTAGGTTACTCAGATGTTTTTGTTTTGCGCAGCATACCAAATGGGCCACTTTGTTAAGGGACATACAGTCTTGGCTAAATCGAGTTGTACATAGCAGTACTAACTTTTCACCGGAATTTCTTCATTTTGGGAGAGTTTCGGAAAATAAATTCATTAAAAAAATTAATTACCCCGAGTCAAGCTTTCCTGAACCTAGTCGTGAGGAAATAATCACTCTAGCGCATGATCGGCTATTATCTAAAGCTCAGAGACGCCAGATTCGTCATCATAACTGTCATAAAAAGTTAACCAAATTAAAAATAGGAGATAAAGTGCTGGTTCGGACCCATCCACAGTCTTCCGCGGAGAATAAACAGATTAAGAAGTTTTTCTTATTGTATACTGGCCCTTGCACGATTACTGATGTTAAAGGTCCTAATGCTTACGAAGTTATAGATGATGCTACTGGTACTTCGCTGGGTACCCAGAATCTTTATAATTTAAAACTGTATATTCAAGCTGGGAATGGGGAACCCGTGGTATGTTAAGGATGGGTATTAAATCTCACAAAATTATGTATATTCTGTTCAATTTAATAGGGGGGTAAATGTAGCATTCACGGCTTTCCCATATTTCTTATTATTGTATACCTAGATATTGTTAAGTTAAGCTGTATAGTTTTTAGTTGTGAAAGATGTGAGTGCGGTAAGGGAGAGAACAGTTCACGTGACGTGTGCGTTGAGGAAGGGAGGAGAACCCGCTCCGCGGGGGGAATTAAAGTTAGTTGATGAACAATGTTGAGAGCGGCGGCTGTGTTTTGAGCCGGCCGGTATTAAATGTGTGTACTTTTGTTTGTATTATCGTATCTATTTTATATTTAACACCTTAAACAATAGGTGTAGTAAATATTGTGTTAAACAAAGTGTATTGTTTGTTCTTTTACACTAACCCAGTCCGAGAACCACAACATTGAACGAGCAGACCCTGAAGAGAGAGTTACATCCTAAAAGATTACGTGTTGGTAACCCCGCACGTTTTCGCTCACATGGCCTTAATGCTGCATCAAGGTTCCATTCTGCATCTCCACCGCGTAGCATAGCATCGCGTAGCATATCTGCTAGAATGCGTCTCGTCACTACATACATGGATGGTACTGTTTCGTATACCGTATGAGTATTATGGTTGACTTGTCCGAAATGACCTTGTTCATTCATAGCAATGGATAAGATATATTTAACCCTGCCTTACTCTTTCGAGTCTAAGTTACCTAATCCGTCGAGCCATGGTGAAATGGTAGATGGACAAACTAAGTTTAGATCAGTTAGCGCCTCATGCGCCAGTCTGTCTTGTACGCTTAGAACACTCGTCTTCGCCTTGATGTTAAGGATTCTCTCATAAAACATTATGTATGTAGCAGTAGTACTCCATCATGCCTTGAGAGATCTGATTTCCGAACCCTTATCACGGGCAGTTAACTCATTGTAGAGTTGTAAAATAGCTGATGGCATAGCCTCAGCGCTCGTCGCCACTGATAGGGATTTTCCAATGGGCTGGAGGACGTTCTCATCTACTAAAGATATCGAGTCCAGTTCACCTGGATCTCGCATCATAGTGTCAGTAGCTGGGTTGTCCCCTCTTCCTCGACTTATGGTCTGGTGTTGTTGTTTGGTTTTTTTCCACATCCGGAACTTGGATGGTACTTCCCCTTCCACGATAGACTCCGAAGATGTCTCCGCTTTAATGGTAGGGTTAGCTTTCATTTCCCCATGTCCGTTTCTAGGAATTGGTGGTTCATTGGTAGTTTCAACAGGTGGATCAAGCCTTGGCTTGTCTTCCGATGTCCTAGCTACCTGCTGACGTGAGGTGTGACCTCAGCTGCGTCTGCCCCCTCTTCCTCTTGCGTAAGCTGACATATTAAGAAGCCTTCAGGTTAAGCAGCAGCTTAGCCTGAAAAGCAGCTTTTAATACAAATGCTCAATACCAAAGTCACAAATATTCCTTCTACGACCTGAGTCAGACACCAACCACTGCAAATCCACACAAACCTCAACTGGAATCCTGGTTAATATACCACCCAGTCAGTACAGCATTCAACAAGTGGACAATAGACCAGTACCAGTAGAAAAACTATAAACCTGCCAGTATTCTAAACATGTTCTAAACGGTGTATAGGATAATTGTAACACTAAATACTTACCCAACCCAAGCACTGTACAAAAGTTCTTATAAAACGGTAGTTGTGTTAGTCTGTGCGCTAGTTTCACTTTCACATATTTCGCTGACGACACAAAATAGAAGACGAATCTATGCACAGAATATAATCTATGCGACGACAGCGGCGAATAAAACTCATACGGAGAGATGGGCAATGAGTCGATGATTCGAAATACTGTTTCGAAACATAATGATTCAGTGAATCGATACTTCAAAACGCGATGTATCGAAACATCGACTCATCGACACGCAAAATTTCTGTGACAGGATGAGTTGATAGTTGAAGAGTCACGACGACAAGACCAAGACAACAAGACATCGAGACAAGAGTTATACAAACGCATTACGCCCACTGACCTGTATATAATAACTGGAACGCTATAGCGGGTATATGCGCGAAGAATTTTTACGTCTACCTAGCGTAATGCAAAAAGGAGTGGGGCGTCTGCGCAGAAGTAAATTTAATTGGCGAGGTTGTCTGAGCTTACTTATCACATCCAATTTTACGTATGTGAATTATTACTTTATATTTTATCTGTCAGGTCCGGCTTTGTGTAATGTGGAGTTTTAGCATTTAAAGTTTTATTTTGGTTCTGGCAAAGAGAATAATTAGTTTATTGCATATTGCATAGATAAAATATATTGGTTTATTGTCTATGTTGTATTCGTCCAGACTCTGATTCTGAACTCTGATTCGTTTAAATTACAATGAGTGCGGGTTGCGTTATTTTGCAAGAATAAAGGACCAATTCCTGGAGTGAATTACTATAGGGTGATTCGACCTGTTAGTCGGACAGTACCGGTTCTCGGACATCTCAAATTAAAACCGACCTTAATAGTAAAACCACAAAATATAGTTGTTGTTTTATCTAATACTGGGCCACCTTTCTCCCGCCTGAATTTAAATTTTTACCACTGTAACGAAGTTACCTTTTTTATAGTTTGGATTTATTATTTTGAGTATAGAATTTAATATGGGTATAAGTGTCCGCCGAAATATATATTATTGGAAGTGAGCTCCGTAGCGCGGTACAAAGCGTACCGACTTTTCACCCGGAAGATCCGAGTTCGATCTCCAGGCCGGGTCAAGTTTTTTTATATTATCCGCATTGTTTATAACATTCAACTATGGTAGTAGTTAATTGTTATAATAATATAAAGTAGAAAACTCACAAGAATTCCGTCAATTACATTTTTATTAATATTATAAGATTGTTTATTTTACCGAGTTTATAGCCCCTTACTTCAATGTTTTAGTTAATTTCAGGTCTCTGCATTATTTTGCAGAGCTTAGAATAATTTGTGTTTTCCAAAATTGTTTAAATAAGCTGATATTATTTATTTATTATTATTTGCTATTGTAAAATAGATATAACATATTTAGGATGTGTTATAATGTGAATTTATTTATTTCTGGGAGTTTTAAAACCGTTCTTTTTGGTAATGCTATTTAAAATAAATGTAGAAGTCCGTGAGCTTATCAAAATGCTATTTTGTAATTTGTTTATATTATTTAACGCTGTGACTAGGCCAGCAATAATATATTGACAATATTAGTACCGTGTACCACTAAACTGACCAATTTTGAATCAAAAATTAAAATATCCGCGCAACCAATGCGCGATGATTCTCCCACATGATTTACAGTCACGTGGTGTCTCCGATTTACTATTTAAGGCATTGTAACTGCCTAGAAAGGTCTCTCTTTTGACCGTCCGATCTTTTGATCTTCTGATCATTTCCGCCAGCACCAGCACCAGCAGGAGTAAGTAACCCTTAGTAAGTCCGACCGCCGCCGACAAGCTATCTTCAGGTTCACTTGGCTGTGATCGCTCTATGAGCGTTTGACATGGGCGAAGAAGCTTTGTGTAAACTTGAAGACGCTGTTCGACTGTACGCTGTTTCTAAGATATACTTCACTAGGTGTACCTCTTGGTAATGGTTCCTCTATGAGCGTTTGACATGGGGAAAGTTGCCTGTTAGAGTGCATTAGTTAAGTGTAGCTGGTAACCGAGTATAGTAAATAATATTAGGCTTGTATTTTGTCTTTGGGAGGGCGTTTCACTAGGTGTACCTCTTGGCAATGATTCCTCTATGAGCGCTTGACATGGGGAAAGTTGCTTGCTAGAGAACATCAGTTTTACGTACCCAAAGTCCGGATACACAAAAGCCCGGTACCCGTATTTCAGTGTCTTAAAGTGTTTATCATAATATGTGCCTTGGCAATGATTCCTCTATGAGCGTTTGACATGGGGAAAGTTGCTGTTTAGGTACATTGATAAAATACCGTCAGAGGCTGGTACAGTAAACCGATAGACCGAGAACCACGTATTTTGTTGCATTATTAATTTATTGTACTTAGCTTTTCTGGTTGCTACCGCTTTGTTGCTAATTATTGATTGCCGAATAGGTTTACCTGAATAATAATTATTGCTTGTCTATTTACTGCTGCTTGCTACCATTTGTTGCTAATATATTTCCGCTTATTTATTATTACCGCTTCTATGAATAAATATACAGGGCGCCCTATTTCTTGACCCGTTGCATGGGTAACTTTTTTATTAGTAGAGATACAAAAACGCTTAAATGAGCAAATTAGTGCAGTTTCGTATTAGTAATTCTACGGTAAGGCGAAAAATTATATACGGGGGAAGGTTGAAAAGTTATTGACAAAAAACGAAAAATCCAACTTTTCTATTATCCCTCGTAGCTCGTTCATTTGACGAGTTAGAGAAAAATGCTTCACATGTTTTTTGCAGTATTTTTCATGTAAAATGACATGCACTTGCTACTTTTTATATATCTCTTAAAATGGTTGAGAATCACGGTAAAATATATTTTTTTTAAATGTAATGGATAGGTGGCTGTGACATTAACCGAAAGTCCCCTTTTTTCTCTTTCAGATGATATAACATAGTCCATTTTTTATCCTTACAAAAGTAATAATAATCGTTGTTTTTAAAGAAAGTTTATTGTCACATCAAGAATGCTATGGATTATGGAACAAAAGAATGTTTTGAGAACAGAAATTATTAATTAATTAATTATATTGAAGTAAATGTTCGAAATGACCACCATCCTGTTGGATACATAGTAAGCAACGTTTCTGGATACTTCTTAAAACATTATTTATTGTACGTCCATGTATGCTTCTAATTGCATCTTGAATCCTGACTTTTAGATCCTCTATATCTAGAGGAGCTGTCACATAAACTTTATCTTTCAATAACCCCCAAAGAAAGAAATCTAAGGGGGTCAAATCAGGTGTTCGCGCTGGCCAGTCGATATCCATTCTATTTCCTATAACATTATCAAACTGTCCATGTAAATATTGTTTTACCTCGCGGGAATTATGCGCAGGTGCTGCATCGTGTTGGAAGTGTTTAAGATTTCTAAAAATATGAAGTGGTAATTCATTTAAATATTCCTCTGTTAGAGTATTCCTTAGAAAATGAAGGTAATTATTCGCATTCAAATTATCTTCGTAAAAATATGGGCCAATAATTTTGCCACAAAAAATTCCACACCACACATTTATCCCAAATTGACGTTGATTTCTTCTTTCAGAAACAAGATGTGGATTTTCTCGGCACCACATTATATTATTATGGCGGTTAAAAATACCATTGTTGGTAAATCTACTTTCATCACTGAATAAAATCTTTTTCCAGAAGTCTAGATCCTCTTCGCATTTTGAAATGTACCATCGACAAAATGTCATCCTTCTTTGATTATCAGCTGGATATAAAGTATTGCATATGGAATAATGATAAGGCTTTAAATTGTTACCTTTTAAAATAGCTCTTACAGTTTCCTTGGAAGTGTTGCAGTGATGTGCAATTTCTGCAGTTGAAGAATCAGGTTTAAAATTTACATAAGCCAAAACATTTGTTTCAGTGTCTTCATTGAAGTTTCTTTCATCCTTAGGCTTTGAAAAAGAACCGTATAATCGTATATTATTTTCCAGCTGTCTAAATATTCTATGATGGGGTTGTCTTCGTTCCATGTAAGTTTCAAAATAAAGATTCGCTGCAGCTTGTGCATCTCGATTTTGGTTATAATAACAAAATAGCATATCATTTGTCTCTTCGTTGGTGTACATATTTGCAACACTATTATTTTGTATGCAGTATTAATAATAAACAATAAACTACTTAACAAAAACTAAAAATGTAACTTATGATCTGTCAATAATTAAATGCCAACTAGACGTTTTTAAAAATATCAGGAATCTTATTTTTTGTTTTATTTCCATAGCATTCTTGATGTGACAATAAACTTTCTTTAAAAACAACGATTATTATTACTTTTGTAAGGATAAAATATGGACTATGTTATATCATCTGAAAGAGAAAAAAGGGGACTTTCGGTTAATGTCACAGCCACCTATCCATTACATTTAAAAAAAATATATTTTACTGTGATTCTCAACCATTTTAAGAGATATATAAAAAGTAGCAAGTGCATGTCATTTTACATGAAAAATACTGCAAAAAACATGTGAAGCATTTTTTTCTAACTCGTCAAATGAACGAGCTACGAGGGATAATAGAAAAGTTGTATTTTTCGTTTTTTGTCAATAACTTTTCAACCTTCCCCCGTATATAATTTTTCGCCTTACCGTAGAATTACTAATACGAAACTGCACTAATTTGCTCATTTAAGCGTTTTTGTATCTCTACTAATAAAAAAGTTACCCATGCAACGGGTCAAGAAATAGGGCGCCCTGTATATACATATATTGCTATTAATATTTTGGTATTAACTGCTTTATTTATCGACCGATTTATTTAAAGAATAAATAAATATTTTAGGAATTGGAAATGTGTGACTTTTATTACTTAGGTTAAGAAACATTGACCCGCTGGCATGTGCAATTGCTGCACCTTCTTCACTGCAGTTACCCAGCCTTTACTCACAAGCGAGTAGAGTCCGCGTGGACCATTCACCACGTGAAACCCATGTTTGGTGGCGCCCGAAGGCAGAAACCCGACCATTAAAATCCGAAACCGATTTAAGAGCGTCACAAATTGACACCCTCGAGGAGGGAACGTCGTCACACCACCATGCAATGAAAATTAGAACTAATTATCCATTTCAAAAATGGTCGCCTACTAGATGCAGGCAGGATATGTTGAAGTGAAGTGTTAGTTGTAGTGAGTAGTTGTAGTCGAGAAATAGGAAGTATTATTGTTCTTATTTAAAATTTTTACATTATTTGATTGCCTCAATCAACTAAGTTGATAATTTACTTTGTTAAATGTGTATTCATCAATTTTTGAAATAATTTTATGAGAATTAAGTGGCCGGTTAATTAGATGTCCCGTAATAGCTCCAACATTTTCTTGGCCGGGGTGCCCGAGAACCAGTAGTTTAAACAGAATATGTCTCACTCTTTTTATTGAACAAGAAGATGGCATATTTTCTGTTTCATGAATATTGAAGTTGTTATGACACATATCTAATGCCAATTCTCGGCCACTAAATCGCGCTTAAAATTTTACTAACATTCAGAAACAAAATATTGCGTGTCCGAAAAAGGACCTATTTTCGGCCACATTGAAAATTATACTTGTTTTCGCGGCCGACGAACAGGCCAGTTATTCGGCCAATAAAGACATTATCAATGACTCATTTATTTTAGTACCTACCTATTAATATATGAAAGAGGCTTAAATGCAAAAATTGGAAAATAAGGAAATTGTTAATTCAAAAATATATGAAAAACCGGCTGTTTTAATGTACTTTCTACTTTTGTAACATATTTTTTTGGTGTTTTCAGATGGCATCCATAAAAAAACACGACTTTAAACATAAATTGAAAAGGCATTTATATCAATACTCTGAAGATTCTTTACAACGCGCAGTACTTGAAATTAGAGACAACAATTTAGGCATCCGCGAAGCAAGTAGACAATTTGGTGTGCCAAAATCAACAATTCAAGATCTACTGAAGGGATGTAGTACTCCCAAGAAGATCAGAAAACCAGGGCCACAACCCCTTCTCACTGTAAAAGGAGAGGACAAAATAGCTGCGTGGGTCCTTAATTTAGCTAAATGTGGGTTTCCGGTTACAAAATTTCAATTAATTGAGACGACAACAAAATTTCTGAAAGATACGGGAAAACAACATTTATTAACCCTTTCAGGTGCAGGTTGCCACATATGGCAACCAACCGACTATGCGTTGCCAGACCAGGGTGCCACATATGGCACCCAATAGTTCAGCATTAATATAAGACATTTGTAAGACTGGTATAATTTTGTGGACATTGTTTTATGCATGGGTTATCAGTTTATCAAGAAAATATGGTGGGAGTCTTAAGTTTTGATTGGTTCGTTCAAGGTCAACTCTACATCTCTGTATTTATTTGTATTGTACGTTAGTCATTTCGCTGCAAGGAAGGGGCGCTGTTGTACGTTCTTTTGTGTGTAAAAATGAATGATATCAGCGAGAATGAAGAACCATATGAAGATTCTGAATCCGAATATTTACCCGATCAATCCGATGAGGAGGAAGACGATAGTTGGTCCAGTGCTTCGGACACTGACAATGAAGTAGATGTACCGATAACTATGGGTGATTTCACTGTGGTAGCAGATCCGTTTTCTGTAATTTCTCTTATTACTATTTTTGTCATTACATATTCAATTTTTTTTTTAATTTTAGGATGACAGAGCTTCAGTGATAGTGCCATTTTCAAGTATGTTTGAAGGCATTCATCCCGCTGTTGAGTTGGAGGACATAAAGCGTGCTGAGGATTGTTTTCTAGCGTTCATGTCTGAAAATATTGTCCAGTGTCTTTGTAATTGGACAAACGAACGTGCAGGAAAGTACCTGGTAGAGAATGGCACTCAGAAGGTGTATGATATTATATGGAAAGATGTTACTGTTCCTGAAATGTACACATTTTTGGCTCTACATTTATATATGGGACTTATTCATTATCCTACAATACACGACTACTGGAGTCGTGACTTCTTGTTTAGAGGGCCAAATATATTTTGCGCTGAAGTAATAAGTAGAAACAGATTTTGTGCGATTTTAAAATTCTTGAGATTTAGTGATCCACGTGCGTTCATTCCAGGTAAACCTATTACTCGTTTAGGAATGTTTTTTGCGTATGTGAAAGAAAATTGCAAAAATCTAATAGACCCGGGAGAAATAATTGCTGTCGATGAATGTTTGGTTTTATACAAAGGTAGAATCCATTTCAAACAGTTTATAAAAACTAAGCGTTCACGTTTTGGAATGAAAATGTTTTGCGCATGTCCCAGTAGTCCAGATTTACGTGGGTACACGTATAATTTCGTCATGTACTTTGGAAAAGACACATACAATGTTGATCACATTCCAGGATCACATGTTCTATCTATGTCTGAGAGAATTGTGGTATTCCTACTGCAAGATTTATTAGATCAAGGGAGAGAAATAATAATTGATAACTGGTACACGTCTTTGAGACTAGCAGAGTTTCTACTAACAAAAAATACCTATGTCACTGGAACTATTCGAGTGAATAGAGGTGTACCTAAGGAGCTAACAGAGACTCATTTGGAAACCTTTCAAACATGTTTTATCAGAAAAGGTGATGTTCTGATTGCTAGATATAAGGATAAGAGAGATGTTCATTTACTGACTACTAAGCATAAAGCCGGTTATATAGAAAAAAATCGTTTCCAGCCATCTATATCTAGAAATGTACCTATTTTGAAGCCAAATATTATTGAACATTACAATCTAAATATGGGAGGAGTGGATGCGATTGATCAGGATATTGAACCCTATGATTGTACTCGAAAAAGCTACACTTGGTTTAAAAAAATTGGTTTTCATATAATACAGCGCATGGTGTTGAATTCTAAAGTTCTTTATACAAATGCTGGAGGAAAGGAGAAAACTGTGCTCGGGTTTACAAAAATACTAATTGATCGTCTTTTGGCTAAATATTCACCTGGATACAAGAAAATAAAAGAAAATTACAAAGAACGGTGTGCTCCCAGAAGATTATCTAGGGGAGATCACCCGGCTGAAAATAGACACAATTTTGGGTGTAACGTCAAAGAAACTGGGCATCGCCGCAAAAGAGGAAAATGTAGAGTATGTTACCAAACTGCTAAGAAGAAATCATACACAAGCAATTTATGTGGGCAATGCCCAAATGGCCCTATCTATCTATGTTCCAAGGCTCATTTCGACATATTTCATGGTTATGATTGATATGACATATTTTGTGTTTTTTAGTTCGAAATAAATATTTCTCTGTAGACCTCCGCCACTGTCTTTATTGTATCTTCAGACCTGTCATTGACTTGCTTCACAATTATTCAAAATAAATGTATTAGCAAACATTAGCTATGCTGGCGTTCAATAAATGAAACATATATGAGTTTATTACATATACATTTTTTTACCCCCATAGCGCCGCCTATGGCAAAAATTTTACAATTGTTGGAATTTGTTTACATAAAATTAATATTTAAGGCTAGCGGAATAAAGATATATATATATATATATAAGGCTCTAATTAAAGAGTAACCAGTTTTTCATCAAATCTGGTATAATGCTGTCAACAAAGAATATCAATTTGGGCGCGAAAGGGTTAAAGAAAAACTCGGTGAAACATGGTATTTCAACTTTATTAAACGGCATCCTGAAATATCAATTAGGGAAGCAGAAAGCATAAACAAAGCCAAAGTAATTGTTACTGAACAATCTATAAGACTATGGTTTTCCGAATTACAAAGTTATTTAGAAAAAAAATTAATGGAGTGCTGTTTTGGAAGATCCTACAAGAATCTTTAACGGAGACGAATCTGGTTTCTCGTTATGCCCTAAGACAGGCAAAGTCCTTGCTCCAAAATGGTGGAATAACCTATATACTATAAAAACCGGCAATGAAAAAGAGAATTTAACATTTCTCGTTCTTTTCAACGCCAGCGGAAATATATGTCCACCAATAGTGGTATTTCCGTATGTGAGACCACCTAAATCATTGACTGATAGTATGCTCGACTATTGGATTTTGGGGAAGAGTGATTCGTGATCGATAATTGGGTTGTGAGCAACAACGTAACCAAACCAATATTAGTGTTTTTAGATGGTCATCGATTATATATGACTCTCCCATTGAGTGAGTTCTGCAATAATAACCAAGTTATTTAACCGGACTGGCTTATAGGAAGTCCAACAATTTAAAATTTAGGTATGATAAACTTTCTGAAGTTCTTTCAAATAGTGAGATGTTCGAAAACCAAACTATGAATTTAAATCTATGTGCCGATAAATAAACAGTTTCGTGTGTGCTTTAGAGAAGGACAATGTAGTTCGGGTTTTGTAATGACAATGATTTAATTTTTTAGGGGTAGGTAGGTTTACGAATTTTCTAGTTTGAATTTTAGATTCTGTGGATATATTAGCATTGATGTAGATTATGGTTAGGGGTTTTCATTGTTTATTTATATGCAACAATATTATTTTCTTTTGGTAATTGGTATTATAATTTTTGGTAATTGGTATTATATGATTAGGTTTTTTTTATTATATTCTTGTTATTATCAAGGAGTCAAATTGTGATTTGGGGTGATTATCTTTATTTTGGTGTGTTTTCTTTTTATTAGAAGGCCAGTTTATTTAAAAGCTGGTCGCCAGCTTTGAGAGGATGGGGAAATGTGTCACAGCTTAGACAAGGGTATCCATGCTGTTAATAACTACGTAAGAAATAAAATTATTGATATAATTAAACAAGTAAAAGGATAAAACACTACTCATCTACTTAAAACTAAAAAAAGACATGAGACTGCATTAAAAAATGTGTTTGAAGTAGAAGAAGAACAAATAAATGTATGGCAAGTATCGAGTGAGGACAAGATCTACATGGTTTCTAGAAATCAGGTGCAAAATCCATCATGTTGTACATTAAAATGTGTGTTATGTAATACCTGCATACACCCATACGGGTGTACATGTGTAGATTATTTTGTTAAAGCTATAATATGCAAACATACATTTTGTTAACATATTGAAGCATAATAATGTTACGAAAAAGAAAATAATTTCCTTAGTGTTAGTCCTAATTTGTGCAATAATGATAATAACGAAATTAATGTGCACCTTAAAACAGTGGCAGCCAGTAATATAAGTACAGAAAATCCAATGCGGGATTTACTAAGACAGCAATGTTTAGAAGTTTTGCAATTTGATTTGTCAAATATAGATAACAGTATTATTGAGCAAGCTTTAAAGCAGCAAAGAAACATTAAAAACTTATCAAAAGCTAATGTTACATTGTCAAAGCTACCATCCACATCAATACAAGATGAATCAGATAATAAAAAAATAAAAAAGCAGTAACACTTTTTTTCAACTAAAAAAAAGAACCGATCAGTAGTAAAATGTCACTGTCAAAACCAAGCAATGATCAGTACTCCCTAGTAAAACCCATGTTGCCTTCGCCCTGTGCTGAACTACCAAAACACAAGTGATCCAGTATCGTGAACGAAGTTGCCAGCTATACAACTTATAACGAGTTTCAAAATTTTAAATCTGTAGACCACCAGCACCTATTTGTCGTTATACACGTTAACAACAACCAAAGAAGACAAAAACTAGGAATATAGAGAATTCTATGAAAGTTTACACCAATCAATATTTCTTCACAGTAAACGGTACTTCCTTACTTGTTTGTAGAAATTTTTTTTATGGCTACATGGAATACCACGGACAGGTTTATTAGAAGCTCTCTAAAAAAAGAAATTCAAGCGGCATTTTAGAGAAAGACGAGCGTGGAAAGCACACACCACATAACAAGCTGAATGAGGAAAACGAAACATTTCTGCGACGATACATTTTATTCGTCTATAGAATCCCATTACTGCCGACAGTGATCACAAAAAAAAACATTTAGATTAAACTTTGAATATTTCTATTATGCATCGTTTATAAAGCAACATGTGAAGCAGAAAATCGAAAATCTGTTTGCATAGAAAAATATCAAAATATTTTTAGCGAGTATAACTTGGGCTTCTTTAAACCTAAAAAGGACCGGTGTATGAAGTGTTTATCATTCTGCACTATGACAGAGCAGGAATAACAAATAAACAAAGAAACACATGACACATATTGAAAAGAAAAATGCAGCTAGAGTGTCGGAAGTGAAGACAAGACAAAGAAATAGCTAAGAGAGATGACACGGTTCTGTCCTTTAATTCTGATTTGCAGGCAGTTTTATCCTCACCGAAGGGACCAGCTGGACAAATATTTTATTTACGAAATCGAAAACTAGCTGTCTATAATTTAACATTTTACGATTTAGCAACGCAAAATGTACAGTGGGATGAGATGAGGGAAAAGAGGGTCCAATGAAATATCGACCTGCATTTTTGATTATGTTTGAGTCGCCCAACTATAAAATCTGTTCACATATCACAGACAAATAGACAAATTATAGCAACACAGTTTTGTTTTCAACAATATCTAAAACAATAACTTTTTGTTTACATTAGTGTCCAAGCATTTGGTTCAATAAAAAAAAGTTATTTTAATTTACCGCCTAAATTGTTAGGGATTTTGTGACCGTCACTAATTTGAAATCAGTTAATTGTCATAATTGCCAACTTTAATTTACACATATCTTCAACGTAAAAATATAACTTTTAGAAGTGATTTTGTATGTATCGTTTGATGTTATAAACGTCGAATATGGTTAGAAACTGTGTAGTGTGTAAATATTAGCAATTCAAAGGATGGGAGCGATTCACACAGGTAAGTAACCATGCATAAGCGTAGAATCGGCGATAGCTAGAGGGATCGTCAATGATTTTACATTTTTTTAATAGTAGGTAAATATTAAATACTATTATAAATAGTGTAGCAAATATTGTACACATATGTGTATAAATTGTTGTTCTTGAATATTTAAATCTTAAACTTTGTATTTACTAAAATAAAATATTCTAATTTGTACTTTTAGTTATGTAATTCTGCAATTATTATTTTCAGCCCTTAAAACATAGCTGCCCATGCCCTTGGGCACTGTGACAATTTCATGAAATTGAGGTTGTCTTTTATTATTGTTGGAAACTACCATTTTATATACTGAAAAAAAGAACAATAGATCGCAAGTTTTCCGAACCGGGTCACACAGAAATGAAGTGTGACTCAATTCACTCTAAAATTGAGCAAAAGGCAAAGTTTGTTCCGCTATATATACCAGAAGGTTGGGCACAACTAATCAGAGATTGGCGTAGGAACCCAAGACCGTTTGACGTCAAAACAATGTCATTTAATGATTTTTACGATTTTAAATCATATTCTTTGGAAATCATTCCCAAAAATATTTTCCCCATACAATCGGTACGCTGGTTACACTACGAAAAATATCGCCCCACTAAATTTTTTTCCAAAACTGTATTTAAACAAAATGAATTTTTAGAGGTACAAAGAACAACAAAACAGTCTACAGTTTTGACTGATACTCCAAACATCGATGAAAGGAGGAAGAAAGAAGTCAAGATGGAAAATTTAAAGAAGAAACAACAAAGTAGATCCAAAGGGCCCACACTGTAGAAGGTATGGTAAATGAATCGTCAATTGAAAGTGATGTTGAGGAGGAGATAGTGGATGATTCACTTGATGACATAAGAGACTTATGGTGTATACGGTATACTTCAAAGTAGCTGATTTTATTCTGGTTAAATATCAACTTAAACGGAGTGTTAGGTATTATGTGGGTCAAATTGATAAAATAGAATTTGATGAATATGATGTTAATTTTTTAAAGAAAACCAATGACTTTAAATGTATTTTTTCCGACAAGAAAGACGAGGGTATTAGCAATGAAGAAAATATTATTTTTTGCAAGCTTCTTGAGCCGCCTATAATAGGTGGCACTGAAAGAGCTGCTAAACAACTTCACCTTATATCGTCACCACCTGTCACAACTTTCCATACACAGATGGAAGTTAATTCTGTTCACGCAACCATCGAACAAAATCTCAAAAATAAAGTCATTAATATATCAACGGATCATGTACCTATATATCTAAAGGCAAGGAAAAAACCAGCTCCCTACCAAGTAAAATATTTAACACATGATTTTTTCAAAAATCTTGACTCAATTCAGCGTAATAAAATAATTCATCCAGGAAGAGGTAAAGGTGATTTGAAAGTGACATATATTACTGCTTTGAGGTGGTAATTAGAGATGGGCTGAGCGGAACACTTTACTGATTCGAATCATTTGAATCAGTCATATTAAAGATCCGTTCAAACTGGTTCGGTCAATTGTTCCGTTTAACTACTACAACTTAAATCGCACTTGAACGATGCGAGCTGATCAGCTGATGTAAACCGGGTCCCAACCCAACTTCAGATCCGATCCCTGGCGGCGAACGGCGACTAATCACGACCACTAATCACTGCTAATCAGTGTTGTGGAACTTGCGTAACTGCGTACTTGCATGTCGCTTTTGTTGTTTCCCTAAAAAAAACTATTTTCAGTTTTTGTAATATATTTTATTTTTTTTTTTAATTTTATAAAATGTTTGGAAAAGTGACCAATTTTGTTCAGTAATATTAAGTACAGTAGGGGGATCCACTGGAAATTTAACTAGGCATTTAAGAACGAAACATTCGTCTGCATTAAATGAACGTACGCATTTAGTGATGGATGAAGATAGAACTGCTGAGCCAGAGCAAGTACATGAAAATGATGAAAATGCAGAACCGACTTGCAATGATGTTATCGCATCCACATGCCTAAATGACGATTTAAATGAACCATCTACCTCAACGGGTATAAGTAAAAGAAAAAGGTTTGCAAACTTGTAACTTGATATAAAACTCTTTTACATAAGTTAAATATTTGGTTAACTTTGTATTAAATAACGTTATATTTATGTATGTTACTTTTTTTATTAGAATAGAGGCGATAACTCTTACGTTATTGTATGTAGAATAAAGTAATATTTCGACTTATAACAGTCTTCACAGAAATTTAAATCAATTTATGTTTTATCTCAAAATGTATCTATAATAGCTAAATTTTAGTTTTTAAATGAATAGTATCATTTCCGACAAGAAAGAAACATTTTTTATACCAATGTTCAATAGATAAACAAAATAAATTTTGTTTCAAGTAAAAATGTATTGTTTCCAGTTTTCGGAATTTTAAAATTTTATTTCAACATGAATATGTAACACTTTTTTATGTAGTAAAAACTTTTTAAGATGCATAATTAGATACTATAAATAACGTTTTAACCTCAAAATAAAAGCAAAAATAAATTATTTTTATTGCTTTTCACAGGTGTAAGATGTCAAAATTAAAATCTGGTCGAAGTGCACGCATTTTGGGCATGTTAAATATTGATGTTGGGTCTGGAGAGGCCGATAACTCTGCAAATACTATTCCTATTTTATCTAATACATCTCAATGCATCCTAACTGAGAATAAGAATGCGGAATATGATATCCAGAGAGATAAGGAAAACATTACTGAAATGAAAATGTTCAATATTCCTTACACCAAAATTGGTGAAGTTATAAATCTACCTAACAACCAATTCCCTGACCAAGTGGATAACAATAATTCTTCCAACAGTATTTCTGAAACTTCAATGAATGAAATGACATTTAGCGGATAAATAGCAGGGAAAAAACTTAAAAGTTCATATTATTTTGTTCAAAATGATGACCCTAGCGGACCTAATCTTCATTGTGGGAATACTATTTTTATTCAAGGTACAAGCCACTATAAGTTAGGCTTCTGTAAGAACTACTGCAGAAACTGTTATTTATTTTTAGGCAATGTCCCAGGCAACTACGTACTACGTTACAGAATTAACAATAGTTAAAAATGTTATAGTGGAAGAAATATTTGACAATTCGGTTTCCCAAATAGATAGTAATTATTCTGACATAACTACATCCGTAGACAAACAAGATCAAATCACATTGTTGCATAATTATGCTAGTGACTCGGATTACGACTGTTTAATGGAAAATATAGAAAACACTGTAATGGAACAAACCGTTGATGACTTTTCAGCTTCCCATGATATAGACAGTAATTGTGACGCAATGGTCACGGTTGAGCCAAATGCAATTACAATATTAACCACCAGTAACAAAAATAATGATCCTGACGTTCTAATGCAATCAGAGTATTCGGAACATGCAAATATAATGGAAGAAACGATTTGCACAGTATTAGATCATGGCGTGAAACGCAATGAAGAAAATTTTAATTTATCCATCGTACACCATCCAGTGGCCACAGAAAACGTTCTAGAAAAATATTCCATGGCTTCGACAAGTCGTCAATATCAAAGTAATCCTGTTGTTGATGATACAGACAACTTAATTAGCGACGTTGTTAGTGATGTTTCCTTTAAAATAGTGCCTTATTCAGACCACTCGGATTCTGATGTGTCAGTACAGAAATATCCAGTAAAAAGTAACACTAGAAAAAAAGACATAACGTAGATAAAAGAGTATGGTTATCACAAACAAATTTGAAACTTAGAGAGCAAGGTAAAGCTTATCTAGGAAGGAAAAAAAAAGATGGCAGTTGGATATATGATATAAAAAGACAGCCACGCAAAATGAAGTCAAGATGTTCATGTAAAGATAAAATAACTAGTCATTTTAAATGCAGTATGGTATCCGAAGAACAAAGAGAAAATATTTTTAAGAGCTTCTGGAAGTTAAACTGGGAGGCAAAGAAAACCTCGATTGATAATTTAGTATCAATTATTCCAATTAATAGGCCACGGAATAGAAAAAAAGCGGATTGTTCAAGAAGGTCCCACTCGTTTTTGTATCACTTAAAAGTAAATGACAGTCGCGTACGAGTTTCCCGGACAATGTTCTTAAATACTTTGTGCATCGGTAGAATGACGGTACTCGAATGGAAATGCGGAAATACTCTGATGAGGACCATCATGCTGATACAAGTAACGAATCTGTTCCAAGTAAAATATTTGAAAAAGAAAGGAAAGGACTAATGAGTTTTATAGATGCACTTCCAGCAATGGAATCGCATTACTGCAGATCCTCATCGCAAAAAAAGTATCTTTTGCCTGAGTGGCAATCAAAAAGAAGTCTTTATAGATTTTATACTGATGATTGGTGTAAAACTAAAAATATATCACCGTTGTCAATAACAACTTTTTGTCAAGCACTAGATTCCAAAAATATTGCTTTATTTCGCCCTAAAAAGGATCAGTGCGAAAAATGTTGTGCATATAAAGTTGGTCATTTGTCTGATGAAGAATACAATCTACATATTGGTAAAAAAGAAGAAGCTCGAAGAGAGAAAGAAAGAGATAAAGAAAAAGAGGACTTTGTCTTCACTATGGATTTACAGGCGGTATTAATGGCTCCCAAATAAAATATTTCGAGTTTATATTACAAAACAAAGTTATGCGTCCATAACTTCACTTTATTCAATTTAAAAAATAAAGATGGCTTCTCTTTTATATGGAATGAAACGGAGGGTGGTCTTAATTCTGAGGAATTTGCTACCATCTGTGGTCATTTTATCGTAGAAAAAGTCTTACCTTTTATTGACAGAAGCGACCCTCAAAAAGAAATAAAAATAATCTTGTACAGCGACGGTTGTACATATCAAAACAGAAATGTCACTGTCTCTAATGCTCTTTTGAATGTTGCTATGCATGAAAAAATTATTATAGAACAAAAATACTTAGAGACCGGGCATACGCAAATGGAGGCAGATTCGATGCATTCCACCATAGAAAGATGTCTCAGAAATAAAACTATAAATGTTCCAGCCGAATATTATGGAATATGTCGAGCAGCCCGCCGCCTACCAAGGAAATATGATGTTACTTACCTCAACCACACTTTCTTCAAGGACTTCAAGAAAGTTGAGTTCCTGAAAAGCATTCGTCCTGGCAAGAAAAAAGGCGACGCAAAGGTAACGTCATTATGTTTGCTATACAACTGATTGTTTTTGTACAAAATTATACCTTCGTTCAATCACATTTTGCGATATAGTGTACAGTCTACAATGTATGTTTTGTTTTCAGGTACAGGATATTCGAGGTCTCAGGTATGACAAAGATGGTCAGGTATATTACAAACTGAGATTTTCCGATGACTGGAACTTTTTACCTCAGCGAAAGACTCCAGGTGTAACTGCATGTCCGCTTTCTGAATTAAATCAACTTCATTTGAATAAATTAAATATTACGAGTAAAAAGTTTGCCGATTTGCAGGTATTAAAAAATACTCTGTCTGATGACTACCATTCATTTTACGACAATCTGCCGCATAAATAAAAAAAAAACGTGTAATACAGCGTCCGTCCATGTTTAATAAAAATAATATTTTATACTTAAAATGCAGTTTTATTAATTGTCCTATTATATTTTGTTTCTTCCACTTAGTAAAAAATCATACCTCATACATACCTACTTTACATTTAGGCAAAGTTGCTAAATCCAAAAATGTTTTGGATGTTTAGCAAGAAAAGCTGCTATATCCTAAATAAATAATTTAAATCCATTTTATGTTTAAAAAACATTGTGATCTCTATCACATCGAGTAATACTAATTTTGCAATCCGGCTGCAGAGTGCAGCACTGCAAAATCATCATGACATCATGCATAAATAAATCCTCCATTTTGTGCAGTGGCGTTCTTTTGGTGATGTGATGCTTTGGTAGGTGGTGTTTGGCATTATTAAAAATTGCAAAGAAGCGAAATAAATCGTTTGTTCTTTATTTCTGTTTAGTGATTACATTAAGTAGAGATAATCAAGTATTAACTTCCACCGTTTACTTGTTTATATTTCCTGTAGGTAAGTGCAAATTATTTTATATTTTCTAATCTATTTAATCTGTAATCTGAACAATAAATTTATATTATGTGCATATTTGGATCGTGATATACTCATACATATATTCTATACATTTCCAGATCTAACTAAACTAGTTCATTTGTTCATTATTAGGTATCTCGAACTAAGAATATTTTCTAATTGCGATTTAATATGTTCTAATTGCGATTTAAAAAGCACGTAGCTACACCTACTGCTACCAGATAACTTTTTTCTATGACTACCTACCTACTACCCTAACATAATCAGGCAACTAATTTGGCTTTTTAAAATAATAAGTAACTACATATCATAGCCATCGGAAACTTATTGATGGTTACGCTACATATGTAATAACAATGCATGTTTTATTAGTTATTGTATTTTAACCTCTGCATGTTTATTACTATAGGTATGTCTTACAAAATAGTGTAATTTGAAAATGCGGAGGTGGCGGTTGTAATCGAAACCTGGCTATCCCCTAATAAGAAAAATTCTTACTGGCCGTCTATTCTGGATCGTTTTCCGTACATTAAGGCACTGAGAAAAATGCAAGATGCTGATAATAATTGGAATATTTATCCAATTTCCAGAATACTTTACGAAACAGGTATTTTTTTTTATACTGATTAAAAATTCCTGAAGACTGGAACTTTTTAATGTCTTTTATTGGATTATTTCTTTTAATTACTTATTGGCTTCTATAACGTGTAATTTTTAACGTGTTGGTATCTACCTATTTGTCACGATCAAACATACTATTCTCTTAATTGTGTCAAATATATTTTATACATATTTGATTTTCTCTCCATTAGTAGATACTTTGTAAATTTGTTCTATATTTTAATAGCGCTTGTTTAGATAAGCCAGTTAATCATCCCATACATTTTTTAAAATTTACGTTTAGGAAAAATAAAAAATATTTCCACATCTTGTCATCTTGGTTACAGTTTCTTTAAATGTATTGACAGAAAGTGTGTAAGGAATCGTGTAGTAAAGTATGTAATATTTATTTACCTATAGTTTATAGCTATATAAATGTTACTTTGAAAAATGGTATTTCTTGTGCCCGATGTAAAATTACTTTTATTAACTCAACTTATTAATTTTTAGCATTAGTTTAGATTAAAAAAAATTTAATCGCTTGTATACCGGCTTCAAGTATTAAATTAAAAGATAAATTTGATGGTACATGCAGCAACATTAATGTTGCAGTTGTAATGTTTTTCTTAAATTACTTTTATTTTTTATTTTGAAGATGACATAGACAAGGCCTTGCATAAATTAAAGGTGGCAGAAAATACGTCAAACGGACATTGAAGAAATTTCGCAGAATAAGAGAAGAAGGATTAGAAAAAAAATATTTGATGACTCCTCAGAGAATAGTTCGGAAGAATCACAGACAACATTAACGAGACCTCCAAAATTAAATTTCAAGAGATATGAAAGACAACCATTTTCTCATTTAAGTAAGTTGTTAAGAATTTTGATAATTTTTAACAATAAAATGAAAGTTATACTTGTTGAATTTTTCACCTGATTTTGCAAATTCTGAATGATAAATTTTTAGAATCCAAGTCTTTAAGAGGACCAGAAATACCAAGAGAAAATAGTTTAGTAGTCGATGAAAATGTGAATGGTATGACTCCAAAATCTTGTAAATCGTCTTCGCATTTAGGTACGTGCAATAAGTAGCTTTTATTTTAACAATATTTTGAGTATAAAACTTCCATGCACATCTCTTATTATTTCATCAGCATTTTGAGTTCAGTTTTATCCATTAGGGATTGGTTTAATACGTATTCACACGGCATACAGAGATGTGAATATAGTGATTTGGTGACGGTTTTATAACGATTTTTAGACGTGTTTTGGTTGCCTGGGGTAGAGTCACCACCAAAAAATAATGACAGAATGCTGAGCGAGAAGTATCCACATCTGAAGATAAAATAATTAGATTTAAAATATTAAAATATTTAGGTAATAATATTTGACTCTTTTAACATACTAAAAATTTTAAGGAGTATTAATTTTTACATAAAATATTTGTATTTCAATCTTTTAGAGGAAAAACTTCCACAGGCGTCCCCGAGCAGTTCATCATCTAGCTCATCTTCATCATCGTCTTCGTGCTCAGATTTCTCGTCTTCGGCATCTGAGGAAGATAAGGAACCTTTACAAAAAATCTCTATAATAATCTCTCATAATAGAAATGAAGGTAAAATTATTGTATTCAGAAATAATTGAAATTTAATTCTGTTTATATTTTTAATATTAAGATGGCTCCGACGAGGACCTACAATTAAATGTTTTGATAAAATTTCTCCCGAACAACGTGAACAAATTTTTTCAGAATTTTATAAGCTTGGTGACATCGGAAAACAAAGGGAGTATATAGCATCAAAATTGACAAAAAGTAGTCCCAGATATAAATATAGTAATGTTGCCAATCCAAGAAACCCGAACAATGCATTCTTCTTTATAATCTGTAATGCTGTAAACATATTATATATATGTAAAACAGTTAAAAAAATAAACTAAACTAAACTAAACTAATCGCAGGAAAGAATATAAGAGTGTGCAAACAATTTTTAATGGCAACTTTGTCAATTAACAATAGAACTATTCAGACTGTAAAAAAAAGCAAAATGTTTGTGAAACAGGAAAGGTAATTGATAGCGATAAAAGAGGAAAATCACAAAAAAGTAAGTGAAGAAATCAAGAATAAAATAAGGTTGCACATTAATTCCATTCCAAGAATCGAAGCTCATTATTGTAGAGCAAATACATCACGGGAATTTATAGAAGGCGGAAAAACGTTAGCAGATCTACATAGAGACTATGTAGAAATTATGAAAAGAAGAGAAGGTGGCATACGGAAATTACCAATTATATAGTAAAATTTTCTATCTATCTATCTTTTCACATACCAAAGAAAGATCAATGCGAGCAATGTTTGGAGTATGAAAAAGGTTCAGAAGAGGAAAAAGCTAAACTCGAAGAGAGTCATCAGGAACATTTACGAGAAAAGGTGCTCAGTCGAGAAGAAAAGGACAAGGACAAACAGAATAGTGCCCATGATGTAAAAGTTGTAGTTTTTGACCTTCAAAAAGTCTTGCCCTGCCCAACTGGCCATGCAAGTTTGTTCTATTATGTCTCAAAGTTGAACGTTTTCAATTTTACTCTATTTGAGATTAAAGCCACAGAAGGTGTGTGTAATTTGTGGCATGAAGGAGAAGGTTTGCGAGGAGCAAATGAAATAGGCACATGTATATTCAAATACATTGAAGCTCTTTCTGATAAAAATGAAGATTTAGAAATAATTTTCTATTCCGACAATTACCGCGGGCAAAATAAAAACAAGTTTATACTTGCTCTTTATGTTTACATCATTAATAAATTGAAAATCAAATCTATTACCTACAATTACTTTATAAAAGAACATAGTCAAAATGAAGGAGACAGCGTACATGCAAGAATCGAGACGAGGTCACAAACTATAAAAAAGCAAATCCTATTTTTGTTCCAGATCAATACGCTGTTATAATCAGACAAGCTAAAGAAAGAGGCAAAAGCTATGAACTTAATGAATTATGTTTCAAAAACATAATTGAGTTGACCACATTGGCTTCAGAACTTTACATTAATATCCTAAGAAACGTCAAATTTACCAATTTCCGAGTAATAAAGTTGCAAAAGTCTGATCCACATACATTGTTTTACAAGTACTCCTATGGCGAAGAAAGCTTTATGGAAACAGAAATTATTAATGAAAGAAAAAATATTCAATTTGACGATATAAAGTTAAATCCTGCTTTTGTGAAAAAAACAGGGATTTCTGAAGCGAAGAAAAAAGGGTTATTGGAGTTAATTGAGAAAAAAAGTGATCCTTATTATTATTTAGAATTTTTTGAAAAGCTCGAGATTTTCGGCTTTAGTTTTAAAAGCACATAGTTAATAAGCAGTTTTTAGTTATTAGTTAACTACCAAATAATGATGTTTTTCACGATGCAACACTTTTAATGATATTATTAATAACTACAGATGTAGAATGTCTGATGTAGAAAAATCCAGGTCCACTTCAGATACTCTTGAGATATGTTTTGATCTTCAACACACTCAAAACACTGCACACCATTATTAACAAACCTTTAAAGTCTTTTATCTGCGGCAATTATCAACCTACAATTTTTATATTTATGATCTCACAAATCAACAAGCTCATATGTACGTATGGTCTGAAAATATAGCGTCCAGAGGATCTCAAGAGATAGGGTCTTGCCTACTTAATTTTATAAAATCTTTACCATCCAACATAAACATTTTATTGCCTATAGTGACTCATGTGGATGGCAAAATAAAAATAAGAACATCTGCAAATTATTTATGCTCAGTGGATTCCAAAAAAGCGGCACTGCAGATTGTAATATAGGTGTCTTCACATGTCGACGCGTTCAAGGCAAAACGACGTAAGCGACATTTTCATCAAAAATAACATTTTAGTATTAATCGAAAGGTCTAACCGCCAACTATTCACTAATGATGGTCTCAAGCGCCAAAAAAAATCTGCTTTGTTATTTCTATTTTAACCTGCGCAAGCACCACATCCAGGTGGACACAGTTTGACATCAGCGGCCATTAACGACTTAAACACCTGTTACACATTGATTTTCATGGGGTGAGGTTGCTGTGCTCTGTTAACAATTTTGCCGTGAAAAATAACTATTTTAGTATTGGTAAGTGATATTATCGTTTATTATGTAATCATTAATACATATAAGATAGCTTTTTATATTATAATAACATTATTGCATTATAAATTGCTTAAAAAGAACGGGAAGAAAGTCGCTTGTGCCTCTTGTGCTTAATACAGGTGCAGGTTTCTGTGCAGGTATAAGCGCCATTTCTGGTGTAGTTGGCAATACTCAATTAACTATATTTTAGTTGAGTATATTTTATATTGTTTTCTGACTTTAATTATGTGCACGAAAAGAATGCAAAAATTTACTTTTTAAATTTCACATCTCTTATATTTTTATTTTAGCGATTAAAATATTGGCGCTTAGGCCTACATTATGTCAAGGGGCAAAAAATATTAAACCTTCTGGATAAACCTTCACACCAGCAAACTACAATATTATTAACTGACTAATGAGTCACAACCAGTCACAGATCCTTTTCTATTAGAAGCAATTAATACTGACATAATTATAGAAGATACAGTAATTCATCAGAGCACCAATGAGGTCGAAGTCGAAGCTGAAAATTCTCCCACACCGTATAGCACAGATCTGCAAAACATACCTGATGATAACATCTTGCCCGAACGTATGAATCTCAGCTTCGAGGTTGAAAATCTTTCATTCATAGACTCCGAACAACCAACAATTTCAGGAGAGCCGTCTTTTTTTTAGAAAGCAAGGTTACTGAAGCAATCAATCCATCCCTGAAAGTTTTAAATACCTCCTGCACGGAACAGCAAAATATTTCGAGACTCAGTGACTCTTCCGAAATACAGTTCTTGAGTAACTACCCGGAAAAAGAAAATTTACCTGCAGCAATGAATGTGTGCATACCCTCTCGCTTAGTGGGATATTCCAGTTCCGGCAGCAGTAGTGAGTCAGGTTCAGTTTCTGAGGCACAGTCCTCAAAAAAATCAGAGGCGTCAAGGAGTGACATTATGACTAGGAAGAGTAAGAATAGAAGGTATGAAAATAAGCAAACAAAAGACAGTGGACAAAAATATAGGAACACAACTCAAAGGAATTTGTCAGAAAGACAAGAATATGTGCGAAAATCCTTGTAAGGGAAAACTAAGTAACAATCAATGTAATACGTTTTCTGAAAAAGAAAGAGAAACATATTCCAATACTTTTTATAATTTAGGGGACAGTCAAAACAAAAACTTTTTTTAAGTGAATGCGTGCATACAGTCAAACGTCGAAGAACTTCAAATCCTCAAATGAAACGTCTTCTGACACATGAATATTATCTATTGAGAAACCATACAAAAGAAAGTGTGTGTGTGTGTGTGAAAGTGTGTCAGCAGTTTCTACTAGCAACTTTTTGTATATCTCAAAGATGTTTGAGAACAGTGATCAAGAATAAAGTGCGAGAAATTTTTCCAGATGGTTTGGACAGGAGAGGAAACATAGCAAGAATGAAAATGACAGTGTCCATGCACTTATTGGTAAAAACAAAAAAAAAAAAAGAACTTTTCACGCCGGATCAGTTTATTATGTTGGTAAAATTGGCTAAAGTAAATGGAAAAAAATACCAAGTGAAAGAAATGAACCAAAACGATTTTTTTGATTTTAAGGCTATTTCAGAAAATTTTAAAGATTTTGCCAAAGATACAGCAAATAAAAAAGTTGTATGGAACAATATCAGACACATCACCATTTCTCCAGAAAATTCAGAGTTAATAAATTTAAAGTATGACATTGATGGAGACGCATTTCAAATGAATATAATGCCAAAGAAAACTAGGGCATCTGCAAATAATAATAATAGTTATGACAACAACTGCTCTCTTAAACCAGTGTACATAGCACCCATTCCATTAACGAAGAAAAAATATAAACATTTGCAATTTTTATCAAAAAAAGATACCTGAAACATACAGAGGTTTTTATCAAATATTGGTAACTGATAAATCACTACCTGGACAACGAAGATCTGCATTCGGAATAATTATCTTACGTTTTTCCACAATATTAAACGACTTACCTCAAAATAATTACGGCTGTGTTTTAATAAATAGTTAATTTAATAAATTTATATTACCTAATTGTTTCTATAAATAAAAATTTATGCTCTATTACTAACTACTTTAATGTTTCCTTCATTATTATGGATAAGTGAATCGATACAATAAAATAAGCACTAGATATACATTATTACGTAGCTCTGGAAGGAACACCTAAAATAGAATATTCAGAAGGAACACCTGTTCCTATTTGAATGAAGAGAATAACTTCCCTGAATTAGAAAATATCCTGGCAATGGTATAAAACTAGTTTAATTATTTTTTAGTAGGATAACATTAGGATAACATTAAAAATTGTATAATTTTGCAGATAAAGAAAACTATGCGGTTTTAGAAAATCTCATACCAAACGACGTAGAAAGTTTATATTATATTCCTCAAATTGATAAATAAGAAACATTGTTCAATATAGATGAAATTCGTGTAATTATTTTAAACAACGAAATTACAAAAAACAATATTTTTGAACATGAATGTGATGTAAGTTCAAGAGCATTAGATAATGGGAACAAGACTGCATTAAATGAGACTTCCATAATGATTGAAAACACGGAATCAAATTTTTTTGAAGATGAATGTATTGACACACGTTCAAGAGAATTGAATAATGAGAGCAAGTCTGCAGTAAGTGATGCTTCCATATTGGTTCAAAATACGGAATCAAGTGTTTTTGAAGATGAATCTGAAGTTGATGCTGAATCAGATGAAGAATACCTACTTCCAAGTCATGAACATGACACATAAAACATATTTATATAAGCGAAAGTCAAATGTATGACCTTGAACACTTATATGGTGCAAAAATCAACCGTTGGATGTCGCCAAAATAGAATAATGAGGATTGTCGATAAAAACGGCACCGACACTACATGCTTTTCCACCACGCACAAGCATTGCTGAAGGAAGATATTCTGTTCTGTGATTTGGATTTGTGATTGTGTGAGTTGAAAGTGTGTAGGTTGTTTGTTATTTGGAAGTGTTTTAAGTTTTAATTTGTGGTTTATTATATTGGTTTTATACAAGAAGTGTTATAGATTTGGTTTTTCGTGTGGTTCACATTCTTTCTGTGTAAAAACATTTTGAGATCTGTTTTTAAATTGAAGTCAGTAGCGATGGAAAAGCGATTAAATAAATGCTCAGTGCTTGGATGTACTAATAGGACAAGTAAAAGACATTAATTTCCATTAAAAAATCCTGTTCTGATGAATACATGGCTACACAATATTGGCAACCCGGTATTAAATACTTTATCACTGAATGATATCCACTACAGCTATTATGTCTGTGATAAATATTTTGCAGAAGATTGTAAAGTTCCTGGTACCAAGAGAGGATTAAAAGTTGAGGCTGTACCAACGTTATATTTACCAGGTAAATAATATAAACTAATTATGGATATGCTGAAAACCCCATGTATATAATAACCTATAGATGGCCACTGAAACTGAATTTAATTTTGCTAAACTTTATTGTAGGAGGCAGTGGAATTCTTATAGATAAGGAAAATGAGCCAGTCGAATTATCAGGAACAAACAATTGGTGATAGTTCAACAGTCACTATTGAGCCGCTAACTACTTGTCAATACCATGAAATGGAGCCCCCATTAAAAAGAAAAAACATGGTAAGAAATCCTTAAGAGTAGTAGCAAAGCTGATATGTTCTTAACATAACATAACATATACAGTGTATCTACTTTTAAGTGTATACCATAGATTTAAATACAAATCGATAAAAAGTTTATTTTCTGAGATATTTGTAAAAACCTATTGTTTCAAAAATCCAAAGCAAACTTGACCATCATAAAAATCGAATAAAGTCAAACATTTCAGATGCTGCAGAGAAAAATATCCTGTATATTTCTTACTGCAATTTCGTCTATCAACAATTTGGGTGCTCCTGTTAATTTTTCAACTGTTTTGAAATAATTCCATGGCACTCTTGACTCGCCAAGTGCCTTTGAAGTCCTGATTTTGCTCAACTTTAACACGGTGTTGAACCGAACACCCTCTATATTTTCTGTTCAAATTTGGGAAATGGGAGTTTTTATGGGTCCTCAGTAGTGCTGTTGTATTAGATTTTACACAAAAAAATCGCTAAATGCTTTTTGTGAAAATCGGGGGTATAAAAAAAATCGTAGCCGTACTTGGATTTCCATTGTGACAAAAGTAATAACGTCAAAACGAACGTTTTTTATAACATTTCGAACAAAAAAAAGGTTTTTGAAAATATCTCGCAAAATAAACTTTTTATCAATGTTTATACACTGACAAGTAGACACCCTGTATGTATGTTATGATACGAATAATAATACATGACAAGTAATAAAATTTTTATGTATACCAAAGTTGTAGGAAATTTTCCTGTCAGTTCAATGTACTATTCACCAACTTTGTGGTACAGATATATAAATTAAACTTTTGGTTTTTTAATAGAACACAGTATATACTTTTTTAAATCCTTACAATTTCTGATATGATAATATGAACTAATATCAACTAATGAAACCCGGCTATGTTTTAAATTGTAGAAAACCTTCCAGAAAGTGTTGCACTAATAGAGACACCTACGGTAAGCCAACAGGAAAGTTCATCATGCAACTTATCAAGCACAGAAGATTCAAGTTCCGTTAGAACTCAGGGTAGTCCTACTTTAGCAGTAAACCGAAAAAGTAAGTACTCTCAATGAACCACACTTACCTACTTCTAAATCGACTTTATTGCATGCTGACATTTACATGTTTGCATACTTCTTGCAAACTTACTCAAGTTACAATACTCAAAAAAGAATAGAGAATACTCAAAAAACTAAAGTAATGATTCTTACAACTAAATATAAATATTCTAAAATTAATTTAAACAATTTTAAAATTACTTTTGCTAATACAGATATAGAGTTTGTAAATAAAATAAAATACTTAGGTTTTTACTTAGATAATACGTTAAGCTTCAAAGAACACTTCTCATACATAAAAAATAAGATATTAAAAAAACTGTACTTTTTCTCAAGAATATCTAAGAATCTGTCTATCATGACGAATATTACTGTGTACAGGTCAATTGTTCAACCGCATTTTGAATACTGCTCAAGTATTTTGTACTTATTTGACAATAATATGAAAAGACAGCTACAGGTTTTGCAAAACCGAGGGATGAGGATTATTTTACGGTGTAACAGATATACACATAGTTATTTGATGCTTGATGCGTTACAATGGATGTCAGTCGAAACTAGACTAAAATATTTTGCATTATTTTTATACACAAAATTATTAATAAGCAGTTGCCACAATAAAATAATCATATTTTGAGCCATTTGTAATGTATAATAATGAAATTCATGATCATAATACTAGAAGGGCGAATTGTTTATATGTAGCCAGAACTAATAGTTCAAAAGCACAGAAAACGTTGTTCTATAAAGGATTTAACGAATATAATTCTCTCCCACAAGATATAAAAAACTGTGTATCTATTAACGTCTTTAAACGTAAACTTTGTAATTTTCTCAAATAATTTTGTTTTTCTTATTTTGGAAATTTTTAATAATTGTGTAATGTAGTTATTAGTTTCTTGTTGTAAAATCTTATCTTTACTTGGTTAACTTTAGTTATTAAATACTGCTGCGACAGATGTATATGTATTGTGTACTTTGTGTATAGATTAGGTACTTCTTATTTAAATAAATTACTTACTTACTTACTACTTACTTACTTACTTACTTACTTACAATTTGGATATTTAATATCGTGTCATTTTTAACGATCATTAATCCTTGTCTTATTATTAGTAAAAGGATCAGTTGATGTCATTTAGTCAACTCGAATAAGTTTCCGAACAGGCTTTTAGGTAGTTCACGTGTTCGTCGTCAACATGTCTAATATTGATTAGAAATATTATGCACTCATTTTTTTATTTTTAGGGCATTTATTAAAAGAAGTAAATGTTAAACGTCTGTTCCAGCTAACATCACGCTGTAAAGTGTTTTATAAAAAAATTACTGAATGGAGTAGGAAAAATGCAAAGATGCAGAAAAAATAACCAGTTTTCAAACGAGATTACAAAATGCAGAAAAGGTGTTAAATTCTCCTGCTTTTGAAAATCTTCAGAAATATGTAAATAAAAATACTTACAATTTTATTCTACAACAAGTTAGAACCCAAACTCAGAAACCAAAGAGCAGGAGGTTTACATTAGAAGAAAAGATAATGTGTTTAACTTTCCTAAAAGCTGGTGGCAGGGCATATCGCCTGCTATCAAAAGTATTTTGTCTTTCCTCAAAAAGAACTTTAAGCACTTTAGCAAACAGGTTAATTTTCAGAGCAGGTATAAATGAACATTTATTTAATTCCTTGCAACAGACTTATTGCAATATGAAAGATGATAGGGAAAAGTACTGCTGTTTAATATTTGATGAAATATCTATATCATCATACTTATCCTACAATCCCAAACAAGATAATGTAATGGGATTAGAAGATGATGGATATACAAAAAAGCCTTTAATAGTCGATCATGCTAATGTATTTATGTTGAAAGATGTTTTTAAACAGTGGAAACAACCATTGTTGTACACATTCAGCAGTGGCCCTATAAAGTCTGCTACTTTAAAAAACCTGGTTAAATCCATAATTAGCAAGTGTCAATCAATAAATCTAAAAATTATATCTATAATATGTGACCAAGCAGCTAATAACAGGAAAGTTATTAAGGATCTTCTTCTGGAAACCAAAGAAGAATACCTAAGGAAAGAAGAAGAAAAAAGAAACAAAACTATCGAAATTAACAGACAAGAAATTGTGCCGTTATTTGATGTTCCACACCTTTTTAAAGGTTTAAGGGTCCATTCACTAGTCCGAAATAAGCCTAAAATCGGCGTTCGGCTCGTGTCTAATTATAAAAAAACTATAATAGATAGCGACTTTCAGTAAAAAAGTATTGAAAGATAAGACTTTAATCTAAATCCCTATAGTAGTAATTTTTGGTAATTCTTTTTATTTTTAAAATTCCAGACAAACAATCTTGTACTAAAATAGCGTATTTTCAAAAATTATTTTCTCATGTATTAAACAAAAATTTGCTACTATAGGGATCTAGTTTATCTTTTTATCTTTCCGGTGATATATAATTTATAACATTAAAAAGAAATTTTGTTGCAATTATAAGACAAATCCGGTACCCTTGCAGTAAGACCAAAATTTATTTCCATGTGCGTTTTTACTCCGGCTAATGAATCATTACTCGAGACGTTTACGAGCAAAGAGGCAGTTTGTGCAGACAGGGCTGGAGCCAGAAATTAGTGTAAAATTTAGACAGAAAATTAAGCCGATAGTTTTAATTTGCATACAAAATGATCTCTATCGTGTACATGGGTTTTTTATTATTGTTAAAAAGTCCGGTTATTTTGAACTAGAAGCATCCCTAATTTGAATAGTTGGTAGCTGATAGTTATACCACAGCTTACCATAAGAAATGGTAAGCTGTGTGGCTATACTTTTTATTTCTATTCTAATTTTATTCTGGAAAAAAGATCTACTCAAACAATAATCCTTATATAGAATGAAAATTATTGTAAAACCGTAAGTAGGTTTTTATAACTTTAAACATTACTCTGTATAGCGTATCAATATATAACGTATATCAATAACGTACCTACCTATATCTACCTATTTTTTTTTTCTTAGAACATCTAGCTTATATGATCTAGGGCGGGGTGATGACTTAAGGCGGTGCTAAGTATCTGATCTTCTGCGTAGATCTATAAACTTTGCTTTTATAGTCTTTATAATCCAGTTTGAAACTGCATAAAAAATTCCGATAAAAGACACACGTGCGTAAACAAAGAGGCGGCTGTCGAAGTGCATGTGTTTCTTTTGTCGGATTTTTTTTAGTTTCAATTTAGATTATATTAAAACTATACCAGTTTTTAGTTATTCATTCGCATTGAATGCATGAGTTCCGTTGTTTTTTAATTTGTTGCTCTAAGATTTACCTATTAATAAGTTCATATTTAAAATCAGTGTAGTGAGTGATAACTGATAATAACAATTACATTATGGAACCAAACTACAGAAAAGGATCTAAGGCCAAATTGCGTTTATCTATTAAATGCAGAAGTAGAAATAATTTTGCAAAATATAATAGGTAAGTACACCTTGTTGTACACCTAGTTTTGATACAGTGCTTTTTAAATAGTTTTTGGGTACAAAAGGTAGTACAAAAAGAATACAGTAGCACCTTGTTGCAATAATACCCTGTTTTTACAATTTCGACAATCCGTCTAAAATTTTGTGCTCGTATGTATGTGTGTGAAGCGTTTCTAACTAAGCAACGTTTTCAATAGTACCTACCGTCGTCATAGAAAAACTAAGGAGCGTTACATATCTTGCGTTATATAATATAGTACAAAAAATAACACTTTTTAGTTTCCCAGTAAAACATAATGTTGAAGTCGATTTATATTCCAAATTCGATTTTTTTGTTATTGTCAGAGCTCCTACGGGATTTTTTAACTTATGCTTGAGCCTAAGCTCAAGCATAAGCTATTGCTAAGCCTTGATCTACGGGCAAACAATTTAATGAAAAATTGTTGGCGAAGTGAGAATTAGAACCCACGACCTCTGGGTTGGGCGATCGAGACGCTAACCCCGCCACCGGCCCGATATACATAGATAATTTCTTCAATTCTGTGGAATTGCAATTGTCATTGTTGAAAGAGGAAATATATGTATGCGGTACTGTCAGAAAAACTAGAAAAGGATTTCCTAAGGATTTATTAGAGGACAAACACATGAGGAGAGACGATAATAATAATAATAATAATAATAATAATAATAATAATAATAATAATACACTTTATTTCAAACAACTACGAACATCTGCAAAGCGAAGTAAAGTAGGTTGAAACAGGTCACTAACATCACTAACGTCAGTATAAATATACCTATAAAATTCATTTGTTACATTTTTACCCCTTCCATGCGGAAGCCCACTTAACAACTAAATTAAAAAAAAAATAATTTAAAAAGAGCATAGGAACCATCCAGAAACAAGGTACAACACGCTATAAAGTAATAATTTCAGCTTTAATTTTCAAAAAAATTCATTTATTGAATACGGTTCAATTTCAACCAAATAATTGAAAAAAGTTCTCTTTTAAAACATTTAATATTTGTAATACACTTTATACTATTTGGCAATTTATTAAAAAATTTCATGCTTGCGTAGAAAGGTCCTTTTTGATACATGCTTAACCTGTGGATGGGAAAACAATAGTCATTGAAGCACCTAGTATTATACCTATGGTTTATTTGTTGTGTGTTATATTTTGCTTTATATTTAAAATTAAACATCAAACACTCATAAATGTATATTCCAGTAACCGTAAGATATCTATTTTCCCTGAATTTTCCTCTGCAACTGTTACTAATTGACATATTACTAATAATTCTGATAGCTTGCTTTTGAATGACAAATAATTTATTAATATCAGATGCTCCGCCCCAAAATATAATGCCATATTTTAATTTTGAGATAAAAGAAGCATAATAGACCGTTTTCATTACTGCTTTATCAACATATTTATTTAAAACTCTCATACTGTAACAAAGGCCATTTAATTTTTTCATCAATTCTGTAACATGTCGAGACCAATTTAAATTTTCATCTACATAAATACCTAAAAATTTTGTTGACACGCTCAACTCTATTTTCCGATTATTTATATTTAAATTCTTTTCATCTATACTTAAATGTGATCTATTTGTTCTAAATATTACGTGACAAGTTTTTTCTTTATTTAAGACTAGCTTATTTTGTAGTAACCAATTTTCTACTGTTTTCATGGTGGTATCAGCTTGAGTTAGTAAGGTGTTAATATTTTTTGCTTGGATTAGCAGTGAGGTATCATCAGCAAAATTTATAATGCGGTGCTCACTTTGATCCAGAATATTACATAAATCGTTTATATAAATATTAAAAAGCACAGGGCCTATTATGCTCCCCTGCGGAATGCCTAATAGTACTGGTTTTATTTCCGACTTTATCTCCTTATTGTTTGAAATGATACTAACAAATTGGACTCTGTTTTCTAAATAAGACATTATCCAATTTAACATTGATTCTCTTACTCCATAATTTGAAAGTTTTTGTCGTAATATATTATGATCCACTGAGTCGTATGCTTTGGACAAATCCAAAAAAATTCCCATGGGCGCTTCATTTTGTTATAGCATTTAATATACCATTTATATAATCAAATAAGGCAGTATTTATTGATTTGCCTTTCAAAAACCCATGTTGGTTTTCACTAAATAATTTATTGGTTTCAAAAAACCCTACTATTCTATTACATACCGCTTTTTCAAAGATTTTTGAAAAAGATGACAGTAAGCTGATTGGCCGAAAGTTTGTTAAGTTTGTTTGTTAAGATATTGACTGGCGAGTAAATGTCGATGGAATCGTTGCTGTCAAGTGGAAAGATAATAAAGCAGTACATTTCCTTAGTAATTTCCACAACCCTGAGGATAAGGAAATTACTTTTAGAAAACAGAAAGATGGAACTTGGGAAGAATTTGGATGTATAACATTAGTAAATGATTATAATAAGCATATGGGTTATGTCGATACTACTATCGGAATATTACTATCCACTATGGATGCTGTTAATATAATCCACATCATAATAAGTATGTTACAACACACTGATGATGATTTGCTTTAGATATTGCAAGAAGCATCATTGATTCGACAAAATTTGCGTTGCAAAAATCGTCGTTGTAGAAGTACTGTATTATTCAACATCGTCATGATGCTACTCTAAGTAATAGGTTTTATTCCAAAACTTGCAAATCCTTATATTCAATATTAGAGGGATCTTTTTTTGAGACAATCAAAATAGCCATTAGAGATATTATTTACCTCATAATATGGTATTGAGTAAATGAGGTAAGAGCTGGCATGATGGTAATGTCTCTTTGATTATCCAAGACCACTATAATACAAATGCACAGATATTTTAGAGATATATGCTCCTGGAAACTATTACAGCATCCAAACTTATTTCTCTTAACGTATACTTCTCTAACATGTATGCAATTAGGTATACTTATTCATTGTGTCTTGTTCTGTTTCAGGACCTGATCATGTCATTCAAATTGACGAGAGCGTCATAACAAAAAGAAAATTTCATGTTGGCAGAATAATTCCCCAGAAATGGATTTTGGGAATTTACGATGTAACTGCCGAGCGTGAAGTTATTTTATTCCTCAAATTCCCCATTTGAGGAATTTATTCCCCAAATAGAAGTTCCCAGACATTAATCAATGAAATTATAACACATGTTAAACCAGGTTCAGAGATATGGACTGACTGCTGGAGAGGCTATGTTGAACTAGCAAATTTAGAAGAAGCATCACCATATATCCACAAAACCGTTAACCACTCCCGCTACTTTAAGGATCCTGTAACTGGTGTTTGCACTAATCATGTTAAGGGGTACTGGTCACTTCTTAAGCAATTCTTACGCCGACTAGCTGTAACACAATCTCCGTATTTGGTAGAATATATATAGATATGTTTCTCTGGTGGCAGCTATATGGTCCGACACAAACGGAACGTTTTAGAAATTTCATAAATAATATAACGGAGAGATACAATTTTTAATTTATTATATACACATTATAATTTCTGTTAAACTTACTATTTAAATATACAGTTTTTATACAAATAAAACATGATCTTTTTTACATTCTTTTCAACGTATGCTTAAGGTTAGCACCTGATAAGATTTTTTTTTTAAACATACTTCTCCTCTTTTTAAACCCTCATATTAAATGATTTTCAATTACTTTTTTTACACAATTTTTTACTCACACAGCACCCAATTTCACTCACAGGTCCCGCAAACATGTGAGGTTATGTTCGAAAAAATGTTTAAAAATACATTCATTCGCAATTTTTACTTCACGAAAATAGTTCTTAATAAGCATCTTTTCATTATCACTTTGGAAAATTTCTTATTTCATAGAGTGGTATTTTGGACCAGACCCATTAATATTTGTTGCAGAAAATTTAAAAAACTGTATACCTACCTAGGTACCTACTGCAAATTTACCCTTTTAAACAAACGTATACCTTTATTGCTTGTGGCCATAGAATTTGCTATTAGGTATAATAATCTAAATTTACTTACATAGTTATTTCGGTACGGATGAATTCTGAAAAGTGTAAGCAGGTATTAAAAAATATTTATTCTATTGCTCCTCTACCTTTTCTCTTGTATTTGCATAACAATAAACAACACAAACAACCAGTCAATCACAGAACAGGTAGTAGGTTAGGCTAGTTAGGTAGGTACACAGCCTTCTCTACACAGCCTAGAGAAGGCTGTGGTTGGTAGGTACTTTACTAGAGGTGTGTCGTTCATGAACGAATCGTTCCAGAGGAACGATACCAGAGTCGGATTCGATTCCGACGGTGTTGGGTGTACGATTCACGTTCACTCACGATTTCGAGGTTCTAGGTGGCTTCGACGGGAAAGATTTGGGGGGAACGATAGGAGACCATAATACGAAAAACAAAACAATTCCAATTCCGCTCGCTAATGCCGGGTTTAATATCCCATGGTTTTACTTAGTGTGCCTTGCGCGTTATTTACGAATTATTACTATTTTGTGGTTTGGACCTACGAATTTATGAATCGGGATTATCGGGAATCATAGAATTGGTTAACTGTGATCTGTGAGGGATAACAAATAAACAATAATAAACATTATTTTAACAAAAACTAAACTTAATATGAAAACAAGAAATCGATCTATAAACAAATAAAAATATTTCCGTAAAAAATAAATACCTATTTAATAATAATAATAATTTCTCATTAAATGAAAAATGAACTAAACTAAACTGTAACTGTTACCGTGGGGGTCCTGCGGTGAGTGGGGGATCAGTGTTGAATGAGTAGCCCAGCACCGACACCGGAGTCGGAATCGTGAACGAGTTGAAGGATTTGATTTCGGCAATGGAATTGAAACCGGTGAATCGAATCACCGAAAGGAACGGTTTACGAGCGTCTCGCGGCAGTTTGGCTCTTGGTTGCTGCGATTTTGAGAAATATCTATTTCTATTATAGATGTTCCCATGATACACCTTCGTTTCACCAAGCAGAGCAGCATCTAGTGTTCCTTATCGTAGGTTTTGAAACGTTTTGAACACCTCTAAAAGATTTCACAAGAACAAGTTAAAAAGCCCACTACTTTACCGACCGAGGCTTTGACAACGACATTCATGTCAAATGTAATGGTGGACGAGTGCAGGTGGCAAAAGTAAAAAATTCTTGTGTTCTGTAAAAAATCAAGGTAAATAATTGAATAACTACGCCAGAGTACTATGTAATTTATATGTGTGTAGTTTAATTATCTTAAATTTAATTTATTTTTTGGGTTATGTTTTGTGATTGCACTTGCCCCAGAGAAATTCAGTACTGGGGCAAGTGCACTCATCGACATACTGAAAAGTGCAAGTGAAAAGTCACTTGATTACACTTCCCCTGCATAATTCTTACCTCTTCATACAATTTCAGGTCAGTCATGGTTAGGACATATATACGGAAAACCACAAAGGGGAGTGGCTACTCCCAAGAAACAGTTCAACTCGCGATTAATGAAGTCAGGCGGGGAATATTAACCACTAGAAAAGGTAGTCGAATGTATAATATTCCCTATAGCACTTTAAATTGTTACCTAAGTGGCAGGCGTAAAGTTAAAAGTAAATCGGGGGGTAGACCTACAGCATTATCCATAACAGAAGAAGAGAAATTAGCAAATTATTCGAAAATTTTGGAAAAATGGGGTTTTGGACTAAGTAGAGTTGAAGTTCTAGACTACATAGAGAAGTTTGTTGTGGAAAACAAGTTGAAGAGTCCCTTTAAGAATAATCGCCCCGGATTATTGATAATAGGCAGAAAATTTTGTCTTCACCAATTATCAAAAGAGGTCATTACTATTTTCCAGAAGTTTTTTCCCCATTTAAATAGTTTTAAGCAATCAATACCTTTTGTACTTAGGTTAGTTTAAAAGTCTAAAATGTTTTTAGAATAATAATAATAAAAAAAACTATGTGGTACTTTGTCTTTATTGAAGTGAATTGTATGCACTTATCCCTAGTACTTATATGCGATTTCAAATAGGAAATTCAGATATTGATTGCACTTTCCCATTCCCACTGGGAAAGAGCAATCACTAACATCGTTTTAGAATTTTTTTTATTTACTCATTTCTATCTATGGTAATTTAAAATTGAATTACTGTAAGTTTTGAAACATAGTAATAGTGGTCTATGCAAAATTTGAATAAAATTAAGGGCATATATTGGCTACTAATAATTTATAAAGTTGCACTATAGAAAAAAGTGGTCGCACTTATCCCACTCTACCTTAATTTTAAAGTAATTTTTAAACTCGAGTTTCACTGTGAGCTGTTTTCATTCAAATTGTTTGATTTGGTGACGTTGAGATTTGATCTCGTGACTGTATATAAACCTCTAATAAAATTAGCTAAAAATAAGGCAACTGATCATATAAATGCAATAGAAAAGAGCCATAAAACCAGTTTCACGATTACATCATAAATTATTGAAATTGTTAAAGAAGGTGATGAATGGTTAGTTGTGTCTCTACATGAAGCATCAAAAAAATATTCAGTGTATAAAAGGGAAAAAGATTGTTCCGATTGCCAAATTAAATGTGAAGCGTGTAGCGTGTAACATTTGCTTACATAACTTTAGTTTTTAATGCATATATAACGTAATTAAGTTAACTATTTGTAAATATATACATGCATGTGTTAGTCATACAACTAATATAACTGACTTTGAAAATATTGTAACCATTAATTTTTCAGAAATTAGTGAAATTATAAATAGTGACCTGTGTGCTACAATTTTAACTGCCGATGTTCACTCATCAATAATTGGGCAGGCTATAATAAAAAAATGTGAATTAATTACAGGGTTATGTTCAACTGACTTCTCACAAGTAACTGAGGATCAGACCAATGTTATCATGTTATTTACTGTGATTATATAAATATTACGAAGAAATAAAATTTTTTTGGACCTTTAATGTCATATAAATAATATTATAATGATAACATGCATCACTTGGACTCTTGTTTTGACCATATATTTTTTTTATTAGAGTTTAGAGTTTTATTTCTGTTATTTTTATTTAAAAAAAATAATATAGATTACAGAATTGCATAAATTTCTGAATCTAACTATTTCATTAAGTAACTGAAGCAATTTTGCAACTCTTGCAACTGTCTAGGTAATACACTTGTATATAGAATCTTACAAAGTTTATATACATAGACCGTAACACTACAATGCATGAATAAACAAAAAAATATATATATATAAGAAAGAGCAAAATCTGTAAAGGCCAGATTGTAAAAACGAAAAGGGGTCAGGTTTCTGTATTTCCCGCTCAAATATTTGCATGCGGTTGCACCGTGTATCGGCAACCAAGAGTCAAACTGCCGTGAGACACTCATAACGGTTGAGCCCAGTTATATGCTTTACTTCCAAAGAAAATATTCACTTTATAAAAACATCGCAACAGCAATGACAGATAAATCGCAGAAAAGACGCCATCACTGTGCCTTCACGGAACTAAAATCTATAAAAATCAGCCAATACAGATTTACAGCGTAAGCAGATTAACACTTAGTAGGTAAAACAGCTAGCTAACTGTTTGTAACTTGTAAGAGTGGTTACAAGATGTCACAATTTTCACCAAACAATCAGTGTTATGAGAGTACTACAATTATTCTGTAACCACTCGAAAACCATAGAAAATAGATATAAATAATAGAACGAACGCTCTTATGACGCATGCTGTTCCGTCAAAAACTTAATCCCGCACCCGTTTGAGGGCGCTGCACAGCTTCTAGAAAAGAATCCGCTTAATTAATTTAACTACTCACGCCAACGTTGCTCTCAGTTAACAGATGGCGCGATATATCATATTACCATAGACAAACCCACTAATACTCTGTGGTACAGTCTAACCCCCTAACACCCGATCGCAGAATAAAATTTCTTCGTATTCTGTGATCCGATGCTGAAGACAGAAGACAGCTGATTTAATGTTATTTTTGAATTATTGGAAAAACTATAAACGATTTGATGGTTTCAATTTCAATGTAAGTAGAATATCAAAACCTGAAGCCTGAAGCCAAACCCTGAAGTGACCTGTAAGAAAAAACATACAAACAATTTGGAATACGAAAATCCCAAATTTTTTAGTCTCAAAAAAAAAATTTTTATAACTATTCCATATGTGAAGAATTTAAGTTTTACTATAAAAGGATTTTTATATTTATGAAATGTACTGAATAAGTAAAATTTTTGATATGTTAACGGGAGCATTTAATCAAAATCTTTTAGAAAATTTGTTTGGTTACATACGGAGTTATGGGGGTCCGCAATATTCATCCAACTGTATCTCATTTCTCCTGGTCATTAAAAACTTTAATTGTTAATAATTTTATGGCCAAACATTCACCAGATTACAACTGAGGCGTGTTTAGCGCCATCGTGTAGCCAACTCTGCCGTCCCAATGTGATGTTTCTGTTATAAATATCACATGTGCCAAGATACCTGCCACGAAAATATCAGCGTTTCTCTAAAAACTACATAAGTCCAATACATTTATTTTAAAAACAACATAAGTCCTTGGATCCCTTGGACTAATGTTGTTTTTAAACGAAACAAAGCAGGCTGAGACTTGTCAAAGTCATTATCGTGAATAAAGTTCATACTAAGTAAGCTGCTTTATATTCCCTGGTTGCTAGTCTCGTGTTGTGTGTCTGTTTAAGAGTTTGTATTTCTAAGGATTTTAACGATGGAGAATGTAGCAAGTAATAGTGAAATTCAATGTGCACCAGAGCGCAAGGAAAAGAAAGAAATGTGGAAGCTGCAAAACCACATTCTGGAAGATATGGATTTAAAATAAGGTTTGAAGGCGAGGAAATAGAAGTTTGTAATGAAGCATTTTTAGGCATTCACGGTATAACTGCTGCAAGACTTAGGCGCATCCAAAATCACTTAGTCAGTCAAGATACATCGCCGAGGGACTTAAGAGGAAAAAACAAGCAAAGATCAATCGATTATCCAGATACCGTACTTAATTTAATTAAGAATCACATTAAGTCCTTCAAGCCAACGCAATCGCATTAATCACGACGTAAAAATCCTCTACGTTTTTACCTGCCAGAAGCTTTAACCATAAAGGACATGCACTCCATGTTTCGGTCTGAATACTTGATTAATATTCCTTATAAGATCTATTGGAAAATATTCAAAACATCCTTCAATATAAAATTTGGTTTTCTACGATCGGACACATGTGCTCAATGTGACTCGTTCCAACAAAAGCTTACTTCGCAAGATATCTCCGATGAAGAGAAAACCAGAATAACCGTGGAAAAAGAGATTCACTTGAGAAAGGCCGAAGCATTTTTTGCAATGAAGAGACGATACAAAATACAGGCCAAAGCTGGATAAATCGATTGCGCAAGCTTTTGATTTCATGCAAAATCTACCTCTTTCCCACATTCCTTCCAATCCAGTTTTCTATTCACGTCAGTTGTGGTACAACGTTTTTGGTATACACAATCTTGGTTCAGATGAGGCATTTATCTACAACTACCATGAAGGGCAAGCAAAAACCGGAGCTAACGATGTGTGTTCCATGTTGTTGCATTTTTTTAACAATAACGTTTTTATGAAAAGGGATCTTGTGCTGATTAGTGATGGATGTCCTGGTCAAAAGTTTTCAAGATGCGGCGTTTAAGGGTTTTTGTGAAATTTAGATTTGAAAATGACTACTGATTGTAAAATATTTGAACCAAAATTAGTGCACACTGTGCCCTTGGATGTGGCCATTTTGTGTCACAAGTTTATTCGGCATCTAGTGGCAGAGTTATAGGTGCTTTTTATCTTTAAACAGAATAAATAACACTGTTCCATTCTTGAAAACAAGAGGCGATCGGAGATTAGTATATAGGAACTGATTTTATTATTTTATCATTGTAGTTTTTTTAATCTCACCCTGTACATATGCACATATTAAGATTTTTTGTCAATTATTGTTTCTATTTATATAAAAATACCTACTGATTATTTGGCTTATAAAGTTCGCTGTCTACTTTGTAATGAAGCATATTTTTCAACGCAAATATATTAGTCCATTACTTGTAAATAGTTTATTTCAATTTTCGCCGTTTCGCACAAAGAAAATAAAAACCGCGCGCACGCCGTTCTCGGAACGACTCGGGCGCACTCGAGACTTCCCGTTCCAGCCAGGTTAGGCGATGAAATGGTCATCGCCGAAAATCAGTCTATGTCCTGCCCGAGTGTGAACCAGTCGACTCCAGCAAGAAGCCCGCCGCCAACTACGTAGGTATACGACGTCACACTGATACGTCACAGAAAGTACCGTCCGACAGCCTACGTCACGTTAATGACGTCCGCACCAGACTTTTAGCTTTAAGTCTCTTAGGATTGTACATAGTAGGTTTATTTGGTTTAATATATGTATAACATGCTTATTGGTGTATGATTCCTATCTGTTGTGTGAAGTCTAATTTTCCCTATCGAACGACCTGGCGTGCCGTATCTTCACTGTAGCTACCTGAGTAGTGGTGTTTCTACACTATAAACAGAAACTGGCGCCCGAGGCAAAAGAGAAACCGATCCTCAGGCACTAACGTGACACTTTCTACTTGCAAATCGGGAAGTATCCGTCACAACTTACCCATCACTGGAAAATTTCGTTAAGATAACTGTAGTTAATGTCAGTTTTCTGTAGATGTCTGTACATAGCTAAACTTAATGACTTGCAATAAAATAACTACAGACGTCTCATATATATGTGACCTAGTGGGGCGTTTGTCTTAAAGACTGTAAGCATGTAGGTACTTTCATGAAAACAACTAAGTACTCTACGGACTAATGCCTTCACTTTTTGGTTTTCTTCTCTATAGATTATTTTATGTGGTGGAATTTCCTGAAGAGGAAGATAATGGAAGTTGCCCAATGGCAATTGTATCTAGTGGATAGATATTTACAGAAAATGGCAACCAATATTGTTGGTGGGCAAATTATAAAAATGATAGGACTCGAGAAAATGCAATAAAAATCACATTGAAATTGCCCCTGAAAATGCAGCTATGTGCTTCATCAATATAAAATATAAAACTGGCAAGTGCTTTATAAATAAATACACAAGAAGACTTTTCAAAATACCCAAATAATGTATTTTCAAATATGCAAAAAAATCCGACGTTGTAGTTAAAATTATACATATATAAATAATAAATATAAAATATAATCCAGTATTTTCTTTTTTAGAAAGTTTCGAAAAAGCAAAGAAATTAAAAATGTTTGAAACGGAATCTGATGTGGAGACAACAGATTCATCTACATCTACAAATATTAAAAGAAAAACTGTCCTTAGTGGAAGACTACAGGATTATGTACTTTCAGAGTCAAATGACTCAAACGGAATTCCAAGTATTCCTCATCCACCAGCAGTACAAAAAAATATCCAGCTATTGCAGGTTACTGAAGTTGCGTAGAAGTCATTTACAGAGTTAAATAATAACAATGACAACTGTAACTCATCATATGGTAAGTAAAATAATGTAACACTGTAATAACTACTGTCTGTAATGAAATTATTCTCTTCTTATTTGGGATTTCTTGCACTGCTACAGGAAAAATAATAATTTTTAAACGTTTCGTACTACGTACATCAGATTTTTTTCTATAGAATGACAAGAAATCTCAAATAACTAGGAAGAAGAAATGTAAGACTATTATATTACATACAGCTTGACCAAATTCATTTAAGCCGTCACCTTGAGGTGCGCAGTAGAAATATGGCCTAATAGAGTAAGTAAGTAAGTAAGTAAGTAAGTAAGTAAGTAAGTAAGTAAGTAAGTAAGTAAGTAAGTAAGTAAGAAGTTTGCTGAACTTTTGTAAACAAACGTCGTATATACAGTCTAGAGAAAAGTGTTTCAATTATGGAAGGTCCATCAGTCACACTGAGAGAAATCGGTTTACGACTTCATACCAAGTGGTACTCAATCTACCTCAGGGAATGCACCTAAAGAAGTTGTGCAAAATGTAGTCCTTAATGCAGAGAAAAGTGTTTGCCAATATTCTAGATTTGTAGAGAATGGTAAGTTTGTGAATTTCTATTAGCAATCACGTGTTTCTTTATTTAATTCATTATACTCGTCACTTACATACAATTTGATTGAAAGCAACAATATAAAATAAAATTATTTTTGTTTAGATAAATTGCTGAAAAAACATGTGAATCGTGATTTTGAATCAAGTGGTGATGAATATAATGCAGAAAATGAAACCAAGACAGTGGTCGTATTGCAAAATGTGGTTCTTATCCCAGAGGGTGTATATGATAGTCAATATTCTAAACGCCTAGAGGATATAGGAAATGGTAAGTTTATGTATCGCCATTAGCATTCCCGTATTTTCTATTTAGTTTGCTGCACTAGTCAATCATTCAATATATTTCTAAGAAAAGTGGTAAAGAAATACAAATTAAAATAATAAGTTTAATTTGTTTTAGACAACTCGCAGCAAGAACATGAAATACCGGATTTTGAATCAAGTGATAGTGAATATACTTCAGGCAATGAAAGCTCAGGTTCCACCGATGAGGATTATCAAAATAAAGAAAATGTCGATAATGTAAATGAAATGAAAGACAAACGTATTTTACCGCAAAAGAAAATTGTACAAGGACCAAAAAAGAAAAAAATATTTACAATGAAACCTAAGGAGTCTAGAAAGAAATTGAGAAAGCCAGAAGAATGGAAAAGGAAGAAGGCAGCAATAGCTCGAGAAAAAGGGGAAGATTACTTATCTTACCTTGGCAAAGTTCCAAATTTAAACAATTTATGCGGAAGAAAATGTAGATTAAACTGTGACGATAAGTTTAAACATCAGCAAAGAGTAGATATTTTACAAGATTTTTATAGCCTTGATGTGAATGCAAAAAATCCTCTCTTATTAAAATCCATTGTTCCTATGCCTGTAGCTCTTTTCAGAAAAAATTCCAAAAATCATAAGCAAAATTCTTACAAATACAGTGTTGTGGAAAATAAGGAAATAATAGTATGCAAACCAGCCCTTTGTTCCTTGTATCAAATAGGTCGAAGAAAACTTGATGTAATCAAGGAAAAAATGTTAACCGGAAAATCAGCTCCAACACAAGATAGACGAGGAAGACATTTAAATCGCCCACATAAAATGGTAGACGAAGTTATAGATTGCATTAAAAATCATATTTCAAAATTCCCCCCGGAAGAATCGCATTATTCCAGAAATAGCAACCCATATAAGACATATTTATCCCCTACGTTAAACATGTCAAAGATGTTCCGCTTATATTTAGAAGAATGCACAGAAGAAAGACGACCAGAAAAGTATTTAATTAAAAAAGCTTCATATGCAAATATATTTAACACTAAATTTAACCTTTCATTTAATCCAAAGAGTGACACATGTAGTACTTGTGACGCTGATCAGTCGAAGAACATCACGAAAAAATGAAAGCGGGATTTGAATTAATGCAATATGATCGAAGCGTCGCTGTTTCTGATAAAAATGTGGCCTATATTACTGTTGATCTTCAACAAACGATGCCCCTCAGCTGACAGTAGCACGAATTACACAGCATTTGTTGAAGAAGAAACAATCGCAATGTCAATTGACAACTCTGACAATTGACAATTGATGAAGAGACAACCTGGCTCTTAGACAGTGGTGCATCGAGACACATAACTGGAAATAGAGATAGTTCCATATCTTGAAAAAAGAAGAACAGACAGCTGTGAAAATAGGAAATGGTCAAGAACTACTGGTACAAGGAGTAGGCACAATTTACATTGAATGCTGGTTAAATGGAGAATGGGTTAAAAGTGAACTAAACGAAGTTTGGTACATCCCAAATATGGTCTGAAGAAAAATCTCTTCTCTGAAGGTATAATTACTAAGAAAAATATGGCAATTATCAAAGAAGCAAAAAAGACCAAAATTGTAAAAGATGGCAAAGTCAGGTTATATGCAATACGACAAGACAATAACTTGTGCAAGCTTTTGTTTAAAGTTATAAAAACCAATAATAGTGAAGCTAATGTCGCATCAGAGTAACTCCAAACATGGCACGAACGATTAGGACATGTAAACACAAAAACTATTTGTGAAATGATTAATAAAGGTATAATAACTGGTGTGAAGCTAAATAACAAAGACAACTTTACTTGCGAAGGTTGTCAGTATGGTAAACAACACAAATAACAATATCCAGTTCATCCAAAACATGAATATAAACCAGGACGATATCCCTAAGATATTGAAAAATCCTGTAGATAAGACTGTAACGAAGTTACCTTTTTACAATTTGGATTTATTATTTTGAGTATAGAATTTGATATGTATTAGTTTCCGCCGGAATATAATATAGGTGAGCTCCGTAGCGCTGTACAAAGCGTGCCGACTTTTCACCCGGAAGATCCGAGTTAGATCCTCGGCCGGGTCAAGTTTTTTATATTACCGCCGTTGTTTATAACATTCAACTATTATAGTAGTTAATTGTTCAAATAATTAAACCGAGTACAAGTATTCCGTCAATTACATTTTTATTAATATTATAAGATTGTTTATTTTGCCGAGTTTAAACCCCCTTACTTAAATATATTTTAGTTTATTTCAGGTCTCTATATTATTTTGCAGAGCTTAGAATAATAATTTGTATTTTCCGAAATGATTTAAATAAGTTGGTATTATTTATTTATTATTGTTTAATATTGTAAAATATATTTAACATATTTAGGATGTGTTATAATAAGAATTTAGTTATTTATTGGAGTTTTAAAACCGTTCTTTTTGGTAATGCTATTTAAATTAAATGTAGAAGTCCGTGAGCTTATCAAAATGTTATTTTGTAATTTGTTTATATTATTTAACGCTGTGACTAGGCTAGCAATAATATATTGAGTAGATTAGTACCGTGTACCATTAGGTTGGCCGAATTTGAATCAAAAATTAAAATATCCGCGCACCCAATGCGCGATGTTTCTCCCACATGATTTACAGTCACGTGGTGTCTCCGATTTACTACTTAAGGCATTGTAACTGCCTAGAAAGTACCTTTTGACCGTCCGATCTTTTGATCTTCTGATCATTTCCGCCAGCACCAGCACCAGCAGGAGTAAGTAACCCTTAGTAAGTCCGACCGCCGCCGACAAGCAATCTTCAGGTTCACTTGGCTGCGATCGCTCTATGAGCGTTTGACATGGGCGAAGCAGCTTTGTGTGGGCTTGAAGAGGCTGTTCGACTGTACGCTGTTCCTGTTATATACTTCACTAGATGTACCTCTTGGTAATGGTTCCTCTATGAGCGTTTGACATGGGGAAAGTTGCCTGTTAGAGTGCATTAGTTAAGTGTAGCTGGTTACCGAGTATAGTAAATAATATTAGGCTTGTATTTTGTCTTTGGGAGGGCGTTTCACTAGGTGTATCTCTTGGCAATGATTCCTCTATGAGCGCTTGACATGGGGAAAGTTGCTTGCTAGAGAACATCAGTTTTACGTACCCGGATTCTGGATACACAAAAGCCTGGTACCCGTATTTCAGTGTCTTAAGTGTTTTATCATAATATGTGCCTTGGCAATGGTTCCTCTATGAGCGTTTGACATGGGGAAAGTTGCTGGTTAGGTACATTGATAGAATACCGTCAGAGGCTGGTACAGTAAACCGATAGACCGAGAACAAGGTATTTTGTTGCATTATTAATTTATTGTGCTTAGCTTTTCTGGTTGCTACCGCTTTGTTGCTAATTATTGATTGCCGAATAGGTTTACCTGAATAATAATTATTGCTTGTCTATTTACTGCTGCTTGCTACCATTTGTTGCTAATATACTTCCGCTTGTTTATTATTACCGCTTCTATGAATAAATATATATACATATATTGCCATTAATATTTTTGTATTAACTGCTTTATTTACCGACCGATTTATTTAAAGTATAAATAAATATATTAGGAGTTGGAAATGTGTGACTTTTATTACTTAGGTTAAGAAACATTGACCCTCTGGCAAGTGTAATTATGCACCTTCTTCACTGTGTTACCCAGCCTTTACTCATAAGAGAGTAGAGTCCGCGTGGACCATTCACCACACTAAACCTATGTTTGGTGGCGCCCGAAGGCAGAAACCCGAGAATAAAAACACCGAAACCGATCTGAGAGCGTCACAAATTGACACCCTCGTCCAGGGACTGTCACAAATTGTCGCCCTGGAGCAGGGAACGTCACAAGACGAAGGAATTAGTTTTGGTTGGTGCAGCCGTGTATTATTGTGCCAACCTAAAACAAATACTGCGAAATTATTTTGAACAATTTTAAAAGAATATGCCTGTGACACCAAGGACTGGACACTATACAGCAGTTGTGTATAGGAGAAGGTCTTCTACATGGATAGAATATAATGATGCGCAACCAAAGGGTAGGTACTCATAGAAAGAAAAGTCACAAAATAGTATTCCTCGTGCGTTATTAATTATTATATACTAACTCTTATATTAAATAAATTATAAAATATACATTGTATTATTTTTACATATCCTACAGTTTTAGTTCAAATTCAATGCAAATAGGTAGATTAAAAATAGGTAGAGCAATGTTATAAAACTGACTGAAACTGAACACTCTAAATTACTTTATTTCTTTGATATATAATGCGCATACTCTTAACAATAATTACGAGGCGGTCAGCCGAATGGGTTAAATTTACAGAAGTGTACCATTCCAAATTCAATTTACGATGGATTGAATTAAAATTTTGACCATTATGACCTGGCGTTACTTATATGTGACGCATATAATATAGGTCTCTACGCAAGTGCCACAATTGCCCAGTTTGGGGACATTTCGACTAGATGGCACTGGATACACTATCTTTAAAGGTAAAATTTCTTTAATGTTCAGTCGCGTGATGCCATTGTTACTGTAAAATGTTATATCGGACGATTTTTTAAAAGCTAGGCATGAATAGGGACGACCCAACGGGGATCCGCTTTGAGTAAGTACTAAGAAGTAATCATTTTTTTAGTTGTTTTTTATAATAATCGAATGTAAGGGTACAAAAATAAGTATATTTCGCGATATATATATATATATATATATATATATATATATATATATATATATATTATATCTAGTGTTTAACAGAAACGGGTTACTTGGGAGGGCCATATTTGTTGATGTTACATATAAGTAACACTAGGCTTTTAGGTGTTTGCTGGTGGAATTTTTTGGTTAATATTATATTTTGCTTCCAGAACGGGTTTTACGTTACAAGAAGCATTAGAAATGGCCTACATAGATCATGTTGACGAAATTTTCATTGAGCCTCCAGATCCTAATCCACTTAAAGATGAAGACTCAGCCGATGAGGATGATGGGGGTACATTGGATAATCTTAGTGGCTGTCAGCTAAAGAGCAAAGTTGAAATAAAATTTGCAGACTCTACAGAGAGAATAACTTCTGAAAATCATGAGGATACGTCTAACAATAATAAAATAATTGACGATAGAACCACATTGCCCGAAAAGATCAGTCTTCAAGAAATAATTGTGTGGGATGAAGTTGGCGATCTAGAAGTCACGCGCAGCCGAATATTTCCTGAGCAAACTTTTGATCAGTTTCTTGAAAAGTCCCCTGTCGAAATCATTGAAATGTTTATTGATGATAACATTATAGAATTACTCGTAAGAGAAACACAAAAATATTCACTTTTCAAGAACTGCCCAGATCCACAAATAACTGCAGAAGAAATGAAAGTATTTATTGCAATATTGATATTGAGCGGGTATGACCCAAGACCAAGTAAACGACATTTTTGGGACAGTGGATTATATATAAAAAACGTAATGGTGAGCAACTCTATGAGACACGACCGACTTGCACAGATAATGAGATTTGTTCATTTGGCTGACAACATCTCCATAGATCCGATAAAATGTATAAATTACGGCCCCTGATAAATGCACTGAAGGAAAAATGCCTGCAGTATTTTGTACCACAAGAACATTTAGACTTTGACGAGTCGATGATAAAATATTATGGGCGTCACAATTGCAAGCAATTTATTAGGGGAAAACCCATTCGCTTAGGATACAAAATGTGGTCACTAAATGGGAATAATGGATATCTAGTCGATTTCGACATGTATCAAGGAAAAAACCCGAATGGAGTTGAAGAATACTAACGTCTTTTTGGAAAATGTACTGCGCCATTTGTAGTGATGCTTGGAGACTTGCCCCATCCAGAATATCCTTACAAATTTTACTTGGATAATTTGTTTATGAGCGTTGATCTGCAAATTTTTTTACGCTTGAAGAGTTTCGGAGGAAGTGGTACTTTAAGTGGTACTGGCCAGTAAAAAAAACATTACAGAAAAAAGATCATGGTACCTATGTATGAATGTTAAAATCTAAAATTTTAATATATAGATACAGTGCTCATTCAACAGTAGATATTACAAACTCTTAGGATATCATTTTACCTTGATATCAAAACGTAGTAGCTCCAGTTTCGCGGTAGTGTAAGATGCCAATAAATTTCTAACATGACATGTTTTCCATTCCATTCCATTCCAATACTAAATATCTTAAAATTCAGTTTTCTACTCTACAACTTAAAAATAAAAACACATATTTACACAACCGATACCCACTTAAAATAGTCATAAACTCGTATAAACATCGCTCAGCCCTCAGCCACTTGTCTACGGCAATAAATATCAGATGGGGCCTTACGCCCGACAGCTATATCCAATGAAACAGAAACCTTCTATTTTAAGTAGGTATCCCATATCTTATAGCAGACTTAACTTCACGTCCACTCCGCGTCATTAGCACTCTTTCGGCGGGTACTCTGCTTTCAATCACTCCCGAATTCGCGGAACTTTTTCCTACATGCACTCCCATATGCTTGCTGACAACTCTTGCAGGTGCTTGATGGTTGTTGGTTTCGTTCTGGTCAGGAGGAGTCGATTCACCTCTAACTGTGTGGGAGGGTAAGAGGTCGGTGCACTCTAAGGTGTAAAATCGCTGTATGGGGCGTAGGTACTGTCCTTTACTTGTAGCTACTTTAACAAGGCGAACCTTGCCGTCCTTACCACGGATCAGTTCGGTTACTCTTCCCATCGGCCAATCTATCCGTTTATCCTGATCATTTCCTATTAGTACAACTTCTCCCACCGATATCTGCCGACTCCCATGGCGATTTTGTGACAGATGTAGCTGCCCCAAATATTCGCTACGAAACCTTTTCTGCAAATCTTCCCTCAATTTAAGTTTATACAACATCTTTCTGCAGAGAGTTCTACGATCAACGTCGTCAAGGTCAGGGACACCACTTTCCGTCAAGTTTCTGAGAAACATCATCGGCGTTAACGGAGTCAATTCTTTAGTATATCACTTGAAGTGAACGTGATTGGGCGTGAATTTATTATGGACTCGCAATCGCAACCAGGGTCGACAAGTCCTCGAATTGGAGTGAAGCACGGCCTAACACTTTCCTTAACAGTGGTTTTAGGATCCCGATAAGTCTTTCCCAAAAAGTCCCGATAAGTCTTTCCCGTCGTACTCGCCTCTTTTATGACTGGCCTCTTCTCTAATACCCTCTTCTATAATATTTTCCTCAAGCCATTCATTAAAGATTTTGTCATATGACTCAAAGAGCCCGTCTTTATGTAACTTATTTACGGTGTTATCAAACCGTTTCTTGGCAATATTATAGTTACTAGGCAACTCTGAATGGGTCCTCTAACCACGGTAATCTAACGTCGTACCCTGACTCACTATTCACAGTAGTTGTGTTTAAAAAGAAATCCTTTGCGGCCAGCGCGCTCTCTCTACATGTATTTTGCTGCGAGAAATCTGTAATGCCTAGGGTCTCCAGCTCCCACAAGTTTGCCAACGATGGGTCATTAACAAAGAGAGACAAGGCTGTTATGGTACCGATACTGGTTGATTCCTGAGGTATTTTTCCCATTAATGACCAACCCAACAATGTTTCAATCGCCACCAACCCGCATGGTAAAATATGTCTTCTTCCCGTGTACAGCTTTCCTGCAACATCTGATCCAATTAACACCTCTATAGGTGTCTCACTTGACGTATCTGAGAGTGTCACACCTAGCCGTCTTAGTTCTTGCCACCAAACTCCATTAAAAACAGGCGGAACAGTGGTGCAAATAACATCCTGATCCAGAGCTTCAAAGGTGCAACTATAGCTATTATGTCTTAAGCGAATATCATAACAATTATGTTGCCGTAGCATCTGACTTCCTCCAAACAAACCGTGCATTAAATTAATATTTCGTTTCCAGTTGTAACATTACTCACTCATCTTTAGATGTGATACCTGCAGTTTTTGAAAATGATAAAGTTTCTAAAGCAGAGAGAGTAAGCACTGAATGTGCTTCCCATGCTTTTACCAACGAGCAGTCCACATCAAAACAGTATGAGGGTTCTAATAGTGACACAGTAAATATTGAAACATCATTTTTTGAAACTGTTGGTTTTTCTTATGCATTTACAGACCAACCATCAACATCAAAAGAGCAGATACTGTCAACAAATACCTCTTATACGCACCCAACTTCGGTTAATTTTGGATGTAAGAAAGTAGTTTCTGGTCCTCCAGATAAATATTCTTTTCTCTCTGAAAAGAAAAAGGGTATTTTTGGTCAAGCTGGAGTTTCAGAGAAAAATGTAACACCAGAGCAGGCTACAATGTATCGTGTGCATCGGAATGTCACCTCCAAATTATCCAAATTGAAATCGGTATTAAACAATGAGAGGGCAGAATTTAATATTTTAAAATATTTATATAACGATGGTCGATTTGCTTTAATTCAAGAGAACCTGAACGAGGTTACAAAGGAATTTATTAATTCTCAGTAAAGAAATGTTGACAAAAAACCCACTGTTTGAAGGTGGACTCTTCAGGATAAAGCTTTTGCTTTATCTGTTTTGAGGAGAAGCCGCGATTATATCTTCAAACATATTTTCAATTGCCCTCTGTTAGAATTCTGAAAGGTATTTTATCAAGGATACCCTTTGATACTGGAGTAAATGAGGCTATTTTAGAACATTTAAAATTAGAAGTACAGAATATGGACGATCTTGATCAACATTGTATTTTAATCTTTGATGAGATTTGCTTAGGATTTGATATTATTATGATAAAAGTGTAAAACAAATGATATATGGGTTTGAAGATCTTGGTACATTAGGAAGATCGGCAAAGGTTGCAAACCACGCTTTAGTATTTATGATCAGAGGTATTAGAAAAAAATACAAACAAGTAATTGCTTATTATTTCACATCCAATGCTATAGAAACTAATAATTTAAAACAACATAGTAGAAATTATTAAACAGATACCAGTTTGTGACCAGGGACCCACAAATAGAGCTGCATTAACTGAACTCTGTTCTCAGAACAAAGATCGACCAAGTCCATATTATTTTCTCGTTAATGATGCTCCTGTATGCACAATTTTTGATGTACCGCACTTGTTGAAATGTACTAGAAATGCTCTGCTTCGGTGTAAACTTCAATTTAAAGATCAAAAGTGTGCAAAATTTGTGTATATAGAGACAGTATTTAAACTAAACCAAGCTCATTCATATAAAATATTATATAATCTGAAACCAGAATATTTTAATTTTAAAGATTCATTTATTAAGATGAAAGTTAAGATTGCCGCAGCTCAATTAAGTAATACGGTTGCAGCATCAATAGGAACATATTCTACTTTTGGACTAAGTAAGGCATTGCACACAGCAGAATTTGTTTATAATATTGACAACCTTTTTGACTCATTTAATCGTACAAGTTGCATACCACCCGATGGAAAGAAATTTAAATGTGCATTGGCAAAGAATGTTCCACATTTAGAGTTCTGGGCAAATTTGCTACCTCAAATTGGAAATTGGAAATTAATTGATATTAATACAAATAAAGATTGTACAAAACAATTTCATTTTATCGTGGGTTGGCAATTAGCGATTCGATCAGTCATATTTATTTGAATTAATTTGAGAGAGAAAGGTTTAAGATATCTTTCACTACGGGCACTGAATCAAGATCCAGTGGAAAATTTATTTAGTCAAATACGTCAACATGGTATAGCCAAGCAATCACTTGTTTGTAAATTTTAAGGAGTATGATGAGAAGAAACGACTGATTTATGCAAGTGATAACGTTGTCAAATTAGTAGAGTTAATCCACACTTGTTTATATAAATTTTTAGATAAATATGGTCATTGCACTTCTCTGGAAAGTAAATTCAAAGACTCTTACACTGATTGTTTAAAACATTTTAAATTTTGCCATTTACATAATTGTGACCAATCAACTATTGACATAACAGTTCGTTTAACAATTTATAAATATTTAAAAGATCGCAAATATGTCAGACCTTTTACAGTCGGTCATAAAAAAAATGAAAAAATTTCAATCACAGTAATTACATTTTGTAAATATAGTACATGAAAATATTCGATCGAAAAATTTAATACTATTAATTTGACAATGTATCTCAATTTTCTTATTCTGTAACAGCAGGTCAGTTAGCATCAAAGATCTGTGATGAAGTTTCTAAAATCTAGTCATTCGCATGCGCTTCCATATTGTTAGGTTAGGTGTTAGGTATTGTTAGTGTGTTCTCAAAGTGCTGTGAAGGCTATGTCTTGTACCTTATCAGTTTTTTGGAAACATGTTTATCTTCTGTTGTTATTAATGATTGGTTTTTTTAGAAGAATTTATTTTTATTGCAGAAGTGCTTTTTTAAGATTATATTTTTATTACAGAACTATGATTGTTTTTTTTAGAAGATTTTATTTTTATTTATTTTTATCACACATCCTTCAATTCCTTCCTTTAATCCGTAATTCACCCCATCCCAACAAGAGTGGTCTACACCTTCTCGTGGTTCTTGTTGAACAGAAAAATGTTCTAAACATTTTAGTTATATTATATTATTTATATACAGGGTGTGTCATTAGTGGGTAATTGTTCGATTACTCACAAACGGTACATTATATCAAAAAACTTTTTAAATTAAAGTTTTTTGGCACTAAAAGAGGCCAAAGGACCAGTCGGTCCCACCCCGTTCAGTTAGAGGTCCCCGACATACCGTTGCCCATCGGGCCAGCGCCGCTTTTGACCTTAGCTATCCCACCCCCAGAGAAAAACCCCCACACGAGGCCCCAGAAGGGAACGTATCACCACTTCCGCCCAGCATTCCCCAACCCCTCCTGGACCAAGCCCTGTCTGGACGGCCATGCGAGAGTTGGGACGAAGAAGTCTATGCCGCCATCCAGGGGTTATGACCGTCAGACAAGCCAGCTGACCGACCCTGACGATGTCGGTTGCAAACGCCCGACGCCCGATCCCGATGGGTACCCATCCGGCCTCGATTAGAAGCCCAACGATCTCCGGCAATTAACCCCTGAGACCACCCCAGAATTCCCCACCAGCCGTCATTTAATAAATGTTCTTTAAGTTTATCAACTCTGTCATCGCCGGCTAGCTTTGCAAACACCCAACCAAATATCCCGCGGCGTCCAGTGCTATTATGCTGATATGTTACGACGACCAAGAACCCGTTCCGAAGGTACCCAGACCGAAGAAGTGCCGTAAGATCCGTTCACCCGGCTAACCCAGGAGTCATATGGCGGACTCCCAGAACCGTTTTCCGGTTTATTTCTGTTAGCTAAGTGACAGCCGTCACCATAAAATGTTTATTTATTTTGGGGTTTTTGAATATTAACTTAATGAGAAACTTGTAAGTTAACAGATGATACTAGACAAGTTGTTGGCTGTTATAGTTGAATTTATTTCTTCAATAAAAAAAACCAAAAGAAAATCTTTTTATTTTTTTTTATTATTGGAGGACTTTCAGCTCATTTTTTTTTTACATTGATACCTTCTCCGACGTTTCGTCCGAGTTTTCGGACTTCTTCATAGGTTACTTAAATACTACTAGACGGCGACACCTAAAACAGTCAGATCACTGCTCAAATCATGGAGCAAATGTACATATAAAAATAAAATAAAACCATAATGTAGTAGGTAGTTAAAATAGAAAGATTCTAGTAGTATTTAAGTAACCTATGAAGAAGTCCGAAAACTCGGACGAAACGTCGGAGAAGGTATCAATGTAAAAAAAAAAATGAGCTGAAAGTCCTCCAATAATAAAAAAAAATAAAAAGATTTTCTTTTGGTTTTTTTTATTGAAGAAATAAATTGTAAGTTAACCGTTAGGATATATAGTTTTGTTTTTTATTTTTGTAAAAGGTGAACATATCCTCAAATAAAGTTTCACGTAACTGCTGGAGGATATGCGCCTTGTAGAATATTTCTTTTCAGTTAGGGAAAAGGAAAAATGATCATTTCATTCTCATTTTTTTATGAAGTAAGAGGGGGAAGTAATGAAGCACATTTGAAGTGCACATTAAAAGACATCATAATCTGTTCCTGTTACATCAACACTCTAATAAATAAATAAATGGGAGATTCCCTCTACAAAATGTCTTTGTTTATTAAAAATATAATCAGAGCGCCGAACCTAGCCGAGTCTGGCCGATTGACCTCACGCCGCGATGGCTAAATAATAACATACCGAAAATGTACAATCAGTCTGATGTCCCGCCGTCCGCCGTCAACATCGTTGCTGGGCTAGTCTACCACCTGCCTCTGTTAACCAACTCCAGCTGCCTAGTAAGTTGAATAATATATTCTAACACCGTATAATACATTGTGCGCCGGCGTTGATACTTAGTCAAATTTACCACCTGCTGTCTACAGTGAAATTTTGTAGTGTATCAAAATATATTGGGACTTGTGTATTTTTCGCCGTCTGTCTACCTGACCAAATATTTTCAGAGTCCGTAAATTCGGCATAGTGAAATTCTTATAAGGATAAAAATAAATTGGGACTTGTGTATTTTCGTCGTCTGTCTATACTTGATCAAATATTTTCAGAGTCCGTAAATTAGGCATAGTGAAATTTTTACAAGTTTAAAAATAATTTGTGACAGACGATTTGTCGACTGAACCGAATATTTTTCAAAGTCCACAAGACCGTGGGGACTAATAATTATTTCCGATTTAGTGGTGTACAAGTATAAAATATCCAAAGTCCGAAATTTCACTTCTGCGCATGTCCGAGGTTTTCATAGAACCATATCCCGCCGGTAGCGACTTAGTTATTCAGTCTACCGCCGTCCAGCATACGAAGCAGTCCTGTCTACCATCGCTACCAGGACCAGCTAGAAGTAAGTACCGCGCAGGTTTGGACACTTGGTAAAAATTCATCACCTGCTGTCTAGGCATATAAAATCGCCTAGACGGCGATTGCCGTTGCAAATCGAATAAAAGTCGATTAGAATAAGGTAGCTAAAGTTTTCTAAGTAGAATAATTTGGTATAAGTTCAAAGTCGATAATTTCACTTCTGGGCCTGTCCGAGTTCTCTCTGGCACCTTACCCAGCTGAGAACGACTCCGCTATTCAGTTGGCAGCCGTCCAGCCTACGGGGAAGTCCTGTCTGCTACCGCTCCTACTACCAGAGAAGAAGTGAGTAAATCTGTCAGAGTCCACAAGGTTTACACTTAGTAGAATTTCCATACCTGCTGTCTACTACTTCGAAAATCTACTAAGTCCCTGACCTCCGTTCTGCGCATGTCTAAGCCCTGTTAGACATCAAAATGGAGTAACAGCAGATACAGAGAGTAGTACCTGTCGACCGCCCGAACCGAGCAGACGTGCCTGCAGTGGAAGTGAGCTAAATCACCGAATAGGGCACTATTACTTGGCTATTGTATTTGTGTACTAATTCTCAGGTCTCTTACAGATATTCCCGGGATATAAGCGATTCATTAGGCTAGCTGCTCTTTCAGACATGCCGAACTGAATCGTGTCGTATCCGAAGCCCATTGTATTTATTTGTGTAGTAATTCTCTGGTCTCTTACAGATATTCCCGGGATATAAGCGATTCATTAGGCTAAGCTGCTCTTTCAGACGTGCTTAATTGAATCGTGTCGTATCGGAAGCCCATTGTATTTATTTGTGTACTAATTCTCTGCTCTCTTCCAGGGATCGTCGGTATACGATCGGTTCTTTGGGCTAAGCTGCTCTCTCAGACGTGCCTAATTGAATCGTGTCGTATCGGAAGCCCATTGTATTTATTTATGTACTAATTCTCTAGTTCTCTTCCAGTTATCGCCTGGATACACGCGATTCTTTGGGTTAAGCTGCTCTTTCAGACGTAGGTACCTAATCGAATCGTGTCGTATCTTGAGCCTTACTAATGTATGTATGTATGTATGTTTTAATCATAACTTCATTCCAGATTTCTTGCCATTGTTAATCATAACTTCATTCCAGCTTTCTTGCCATTGTAATCAGAGCTTTATTTCAGCTTTCCTGCCCGTGCCTGAGCTTTTATTACCATAGATTATTATTCGTATTTGTAGACAATAGCCAAGTATGAACATTGCTTTTAAATAACTGTAGCTTGTTTTAACATTGCTTGTTAATTATTTGATGCTTGCTTAGTAATAATTGCTTCCTCACCTGGTATCCACGCACGACCACCGCCCGTAGCCGCAATAGTATTCGTCACCCGCTGTAAATAATATCACGTAGCTTGTTGCCATCCCGCTAGTAGCTTGATCCCTGCTTAAGCTTGTTTGTACCTGCCCAAGACCCATGTGTGCTTTAGAGAAGGATCTTATTTAGATTTATATATTCTAGGTCTCAGACAATATATGTATAAAAGGTTTACTGGTGTATTATTACTATCTGTTGTGTGAAGTTTAATTTTCCCTATCGACCGACCTGGCGTACCGTATCTTCACTGAAGCTACCTGAGTAGTGGTGTTTCTGCACTGTAAATAGGAACTGGCGCCCGAGGCAAAAGAGAAACCGATCCTCGGGCACTAATGTGACACTTCCTACCTGTGCAAATCGGGAAGTACCCGTCACAAAGTAATTAACAAATGAAAACAAAACCTGGAAGGTGTCAACCTTTAGTGACCCTACCCAGAATGAAGCAAATAAAATTACCCAAAAAATTGCATTCAAAAGAACTGATTACAGTTCAGCCACTCGACAATTTTCTTAATAAAAACTCTAATCGTTAATATTTAAACATACTATAGTTCATAAGGAACAAAAATAAATTAAATAAAAAACCCCTCTATCATCTGACCGAAAATTCCAAAAACAACGGTTTCATAACAGGTTAAACAAGGAAATATTACCACTCTAATTAGGTAAAAGAGAAAAATTATTTCATTAATATTTCAAATACTGAGTGACAAGTTATAGAAATTCGTATTGATTTATTGTACAAATTTGTTGTCAAAGAACAATAATCAATGAATTTACAAATATCAGGAAACTGTTCCAGTCTTCTAATCGGCGTGCATGTGAGTTATTAAAATCAAATAACTACTTAGGTAGGCAAAGGAATACCACACTACCTCTAAACAAATGTAGATAATTGCAAAGAAACAAATTAATTAACGTAGTGCAGAAAGTACGATATTAGCAATTTTCTATTGCTCCCAATCATATATTCTAACTATAAGATAAGAGAAGATAAGATAAAGATAAGATAAAGGAACTTAATTCCCAAACAGCACGTGGTTGATAGTCGCAATCCGATTCAAACAAATTGAAGGCAAGAAAACTCAAATTTATTAGTTTTTAAAAAAACAATGTTTTCTATAATCTCCTGATTAGAGCACAGCTTCACAAATTTATAAAATAATATTGAACCTATATTCTATTGTTTCGAATCGTATTACTTCTAACCATATAGGGTGACAAAAAATCTCACTGACCACGCCTAAATAATTTACCTAAAATCCAGGTAAATCCTGATTATATATGAAATATAATTACTTAATAATAACAACAAATCGCTATGATCGTATTTCTGTACTAATAATGATAATCTCAACCAATAATGAAAGTGAATAAAATTATATACATCAAATAGGTAAAATAACTCACATGTGCCTTCTGTAAAAGCCTGGACTGGTCTATCTTTCCTACCTAAGGCACACCGGCGCTTTCGTTTCATTTTGGAGGGCTACCGTTTACTAGCCAATCAGCGGCTTCCAGCGCCTTACATTAAAGTTTGCCAACTTTTAAGCAACCAGGAATTAGGTTCCTGGTTACGGTGTTTTACGAGGTGCATAATAGTCAACCGCATAGAACGACTTAAAAAAAGTACGTTACAAATGTAGGGTTTGGAACCCCACAAACTGATCTTTGTTCAACATGTCTCCAATATAAAGCAGAAATTAAAAATAGTACTGATCCTACAACAAAACAGTCGCTTATGACAAATTATAGAGTCCATAAACGTCAAGCTAATAGCTTTTATGCTTTACTTAAACAAAGTGACCCCACCCCCAAGTTGTAAATTTTTCATTTGATTGGGAGAAGAATCTACCACTACCGAAATTGCCTGATCAGCAAGCATATTTTTCAATGCAAATAAACTTTTACAATTTTGGAGTTGTTACGGGAAATTCTAAAGCAGCACTTTCACCAGAGAACGTGAGTTGTTATGTATGGTCAGAAGTAGAAAGGCCAAAGAGTTCCAATGAAATAGCCTCTGCTATCCATCATACATTGAGTAGTTACGAGTTCAAATCTGACAACAAGATGATTCGCTTATTCTGCGATGGATGTGGGGGGCAAAATAAAAATTCAATTTTTATTGGAATGCTTTGCAACTGGTTCAGTTGCTCTGCACCACCAAATATTGAAGAGATACAGGTGATTTTTCCTGTAGTAGGCCATTCGTTTATACCCCCGGACAGGGTATTTGGAAATATCGAAAAAGTTGTCCGAAAAACCTTAGAGATTGTAGACCCTGGATATTACAGGAATATGATAAAAGAACGTGCAAAAGTTCTACAAATGGGTGTAGATTTTAAAGTTTATGACTGGAAAGCTGAGACACAAAAGGTTCTGAAACCTACTACACAATGGCATTTCAAGTTCAAGCCAGCAAAAAGGTTCATTCTAACCAAAAACAGGTCAGGTATGGTCTTAGTCAGAGGGGAAGCAGTGTATAGAAGCGATTTAGGAGAATCAAAAGGTATTTACAGAAAAGGGAAGCGAGTTGAAACAATGAACCCTACAGAAGTTCCCATTGGAATAGGAATTAAGGACGACAAAATTAAGAGTATAACCAACCTATTAAAGACGCACTGTGGGGATGATTGGAACTTAAATAAATCATTACAATATTTTAAAACCATCTTCGCAAACAACTGCCAGAATGCAGAAATACTAGACGATGCTGGCGAAAACGAAGATGATGACCAAGAACTCAATATCTGATCACTAAGTTGCAGTTTTTATGTTTTATTAAAGTTTTTTTTTTGTTGTGTTGAAGGTATTTGGGTATGTTGTAAACATTCCCTTTTGTAATAAAGGTATTATAGGTTATTGAACTTTTTTATTACCTAAATAGGAAATAATAATACAATGATTTACAAAATTGTTTACTGTCGACATCTCCAAGAGTTAAATGCAAAACGCTACGTGTTCATTGATCAGCTGCAAAATCCGACATGTCCAAAATTTAAATTCAATTTTGAAGATTTCTAATTATTATAAATCCATGCAAATCGCAGAATACCAACATTTGACAATTTCCTACAAAGAAATTATTACAAATCATTTTAACAGGCAACAGGAAACATGTAAAATGTTTTTATCGATTTTCTCTAAGTAAGGTCAAATGGACATCTCGTGTTTTGCATCTATACCCCTCATTTATTATTCATGGTAAGTTGTAACAAAATTTATGTGTATTTCTCAAGTGTGAAATGTCTGTTGTTTTATTCAAGCAACATAAGAGTCACTTCTTGCTTTAAATATACAGGTTGCCCAATATGTATGGAGTAATGTATAACTTTTTTAAAACACCCAGTATAAAACAATTGTTCAGATAAAACTTTTTTAGTTAAGTTTATTGCATCTTTTGGTAACTTTGAATTTGTTTCGGAGCCAGTACTTTCGTCGCCATATCAACCAATTCTGTTTTTTTTAATGGCACCACGCTATTTTTTGTTCTTATTTGGAATCGAAATATATATAGCTTAACTGCAAATTTCCGACATCCTGTTTATCAAGGAAAAAAATTAGACAATGAACAGTTAAATTCTGTTTAAGACTTTTTAATTGAAATTTTAGATGAAAAGGGGAATGCTTTAATTATGTTCAGTAGAAATGAAGATATATTTGAAAAGCTCCTTCATAAAAAAATTACATCGGTTAACACTTTCTGGGATTTGGTCGAAAAAAAAATTTGGATTGTTGGTTATTTTGGCATTGAAGCTTTTAAAAATTCCTGCTATTCACTAGAAAGAATATTATCAAATTGGTCATTTGTTCACGCAACTTTATGAAATCGTTTGAGAAAATAAAAGTCTGCGAACCTGGTATTTGTTTATTATTCACTCAACTTAAGAGACTCTAATTTCACTGATCAATATTAAGAGTGTTAGTTATTCTTTTTTATTTTTCTTTTTGCAAAAAAATTGTTAATAATGTGTTTCAATATACTAAATTGTGTGGTTTTACCAAACAACATTACCAAACATTTGTGTGGTTTTTATTGCTTCAGAAAGAAAAACAATGTTTCATTTCATATACTTCATAATCAGCTGAGCTGAGTGCAGTATAATTACAGCATAATTAAGAGTATGCTGCAATATTACACAGTCTGTTAACTTATTTAGCAGAGTATGAATACATTATTATGTTTTAACATGTACAAAATCGGAAAAAAAAACACTAAAAATAGATTTAAATTGAGTGTCTATTAGCTAGATATTAATGATCATTAGTACTATGATTGGAAAGCTATTAATTTACTGTATAAATATTTATTTCACTTTTCAATAATTAAAAAGACTTAAATATTACATCACTTTCATGGACTTCATCCATTTCACCATCTTTGTCATTTTCCACCACGGAATATCAATTTTTTCACAATGACAAATCTTGTTCGGCAATTTTCGATCATCTACGTTAGACTTCAATGGTACGGCTCTCCCTCTTTGGAATATTCCATTTTCAAATTATTCAACGTCCGTTTTCTGCCTTGTCGTTTTAATTTTTGTGTTTCCTGTGTTTTACGTCTATTTACCATTATTTTACCTGCATTTCACTTGTGCTTTTATGTATACAACATATGTTGCTCCAAACATGGATAAAGTTACTAATTTCCACCAAATTACTGCAATAACATCGGCTCCAGATGAAACCCTTCTAATAACTCTACAAGATGCTACTTTACTGCGAAGGAATTTCCGTTGCAAAGTCCACCGCTGTAGATGGTATTGCCCTTCAACATCGACACGATGCAGTTCTTGGCCACATTTTCCATAGCACAACGTGTAGAAAACAATATTCAATACTTGAAGGATCTTTTTTCTCAACTTTGAAAACACCAATTAGAACCACTTTAATTATGCTGTGGTGTTGGGCTTCAGAGGTTCGAGTTGGTGCACTCCAAAATCTGCTTGATGTACCAAAAAAAAAGTCAGATGTTCAGATATTTCCGAGACATATGTTCTTGGAAACTGTTGCAAGATCCAAATTTATTTTAATCAGGTAATTAAGCATCTCCTGTTCGAATTCACCTTTCATTTACTTTTATTTTTGTTGTTACAGGAGGTTCAGGACACGCCGTTCAAATAGAAGAAAGTGTCATTACCAAGAGGAAATATCATGTTGGTCGTTTAGTTCCCCAAAAGTTGATTCTTGGTTTATTTAATACCACTTCTAAACGTGGGTACATTTTATATATGCAAAACCGATTGTTGAGACACTTTCCACCCACATACAAAACCATGTCTTTCCCTGTTCTGAAATATAGACAGATTTGTGGCGTGAATGTGGAGATTTATCCACTTTAGAAGGAGTTTCCCCTTACGTACATCGAACGGTAGATCATTCAAGAAGTTTCAAAGACCCTGCTACGGGAGTATGTACCAACCAGGTGAAAGGCTACTGGTCGAAACTCAAACAATTATTAGACGTTTGGCAGCGACTCAATCATAATTTATTGAAGAGTATATTGACATATTTCTCTGGTGGAAAATATATGGACCAACAATATCTGACCGTTTCAGAAATTTTATCAGACACATAAGTGAAGGATATAATTTTTAAAATAAAAAAATTGAGCCATAAACCACTGCGTGTTTTCTATCTTATCCCTCCTACATCAACTTCTATACAAGGTTAGCACTTTGTTAAGATTTTTTTTTAATAATTTAAATATTCTAATTTCATACCGCTGATTACATGAGTGACGTGATAAGAACACTGTGCACAGAGTGGAATATCCCTTTAAGTAAAGTTACAGCTGTTGTTATAGTTAAAAAAATATAGTTAAGGCAGTTACATAACATTTTTGGTAAAAACATTCATTTACCATGTTTTGCTCATACTCCCAACCTAGTGACATCAAAGATTGTAAATGATATAGAAGAAGTAAAAAAAAATATATAGTCAAAATAAAAAAATATTGTTTCATATTTTAAACAGAGTGTTATTGCCGCCGATGAATTAAGGAAGGCACAAGAGGCAAGTAATATTCTAAAATTAATTCAATCAGTTCCTACCCGTTGGAATTCAACATATTTCATGATGGAAAGGTTTTTAAAATTATTTACTTATGTTGCACCTATTTTCTTAAAGTATCCGAAGTCCCCAGCAATGATAGATGCCAATGAATTGGTAGTGATCAAAGAATTAATTACGATTTTGGAGTAAATCTGACAATTCTATTAAGAAAATAGCACTTTTTCTTGCAATATGTATTAGCACAGTCTAATGAAAATGTAAAGTATTTTGATTTTATTATTTATTGCAGAGATAATTACAATTGCAAATGAAATAGAAAATAACTGTTATACTGACAGTACCAACCAAATCACTGAATTTGCTCAATATAAAGTGGATATATTATCACAGGACGATCTACATATCTCTAGGTTTTCTGCGGTAAGTATATACCCCTAACAGCATGCAATATTTTAATAATATTTATATTTGATTGATATGAGGTTAAAAATATTTTAAATATTTTTATAACATTACCAAAATCTTCCCATAAAATATTTAATTTTCATTAAGCAAAATACATTTTAAAAACATTAAAAAATGTTTTCAAAATATTTTTAAAATATAAAATTAAATATTTGCCTTATCCTTTCTGTATAAATAATAAAATATTTTCAAAACATTTTATTCATAAGGTTATTTTAAAAATCAATCTCATTTCAAAAATTTATTAAGTAATACTTATCTACCTATATTCCTGTATACCTGAATTAATTATAAAAATGAATATTAAATGCTTTTTTTTTATCACAAATCTTATCTACATGTTTAAATAAAATGCACCAGTAAGAGTGTTCAATGTTCCCTCACTCATTACCTTTTTTTTGTTTGTTTTATGTAATAGGTAGTCGTAATAAATTTAAGTTGTACAAGTACCCTATAAGGATTTATTTATTTTACTTTAATATCTCATACCGCGTTGTTATTGGTTGGAAATGTGACTTATACGCACGCGTCCAACAGACGAATTTGAAAGTCAAACGAGTGTATTTTCGAAACTCACATGATTTTGTGCCGCTACAAAAAAGCATACGACTCGCATAGTGCCATTATTAACGCTTCCGTGAAAATACCCACGAATCCACCAGATGTCCATTGTGACTATCGCTGAAGAGAATACAGTCCACAAAAGGGAGAAAAGTCAAGTAAGTGCATTTCCAACTTGCTTTTGTATTTGTAATTTCGCGCTAAAATCAGCCCTTACTCGTACAAAGAGTTTTATAAGGATCGCGAATCGCAGAACATAGCCGATTTGCCGCTTTCCTTTGACTCTGTCATTTCGGGATAATGATTATCATATCTGCAATTCTATTCGTCCATTTAAAAATAGAAAGAACGTGATAGACTTCAGAAATCAAATCATGATCACGAAATATTACGAAAGAAAAGGGCTCACATCGGGCCAATTCAATCCGCACGATTGAATACCCAGACACTCCACCAGCACACTATTCACTACTTTACTATAAAACGGTCATTTCGCTGGGTAAATTTTTAAATTTAGGGCTGGACCTATCCAACGATTAATCCCAGTTTCTATTTCTATGGTTGGAACCTATCGTTGCCCAAGGATTTTTAACTTATACAGGATTGCTCGATTAGCCGTATCACGTGATTGGGTCTTGCAGCTACGTCATCGGAAACATAGATGAGTTAGATAGGGACAGTAACTTGTCAACGCGTCATAGATAAGAATCGCACAATACAGAGAGAGAAAGAGTATCGGGTCTCGCAGTGACGTCACCAAATCGGACAACATTAAGGAATAGGGATCGAGCAATCCTATATAAGTTAAAAATCCTTGATCGTTGCCATCATATATGTATTAAACCATATGGCAGTAGTTATCATACACCGATTTAAACCCAATCCAAGGTCATCCATCACTAGGTGCCATCAGGAGCTAACTTCAGGATAGAATCTCAGGATAGAACATGAGGGTAAGAGGTTATGGGGATGATGTCCACGTATGGGGTCCGTGGGTGTATGTTGGAGGCCAGTGGTGGTGCAAGAATCATGTGGGGAGCTGGTGGTTGTGAAGTTAGCTACGGGGATGGTGTCCATCATCAGCAGGTGTCGTTCAGAGGGTGGTGCGGGTGAAGGAGGGTGGTGCTGGTGAAGGAGGGTGGATGTGGATGTTGTGTGCGCGCGCTGAAGAAAAAAGATGGCGTCTAGCAGTTGTTAGGTAATAATGAATAATTAAAAATATTATTTATAATTAAGAATGATAGGTATGTACCTGCTTCTCGCGAGTTGATTTCGGGTGGTGATTAATGATATGTAATTAAGATATTAATATGATTGATGTAATTTAATATTGGAAAAGTATGTAGAAAAAATAAAGCTGATTGGTGGAATTGATAAAAAAAATAGGAATGGATGTCTTCGGGGAGCTGTAGGGGGATGTTGTACTTTGATTTATGTGAAAAAATTGGTCGCTTGATATTTGTGTGCGAGGAATAAACGTTTAGCATATATAGGTACCTATATCAAACTTGTCGAGACAGGCATTACGCATCCGACGAAAAACATATTGCATAATATTTATCATTATTGAATTTAACTACCTAGAATAGCAGTTTGAATCGAATGTCAGATTCTAAATACAGTAATAAATTAATACATAAATGGGTCGGCATTGTCCTCTGTCGGCAATGATACAAAGGAAATTTTGTTGATATAAATAAATATACTGATTTCCGTCAATGATTACTCATATTATTTTAAAGCATATTGCGCATTTGTTTAGATAAACATTTTTGATTTCTGTGAATAAATAGTGATGTAGTCACGTACGCTGCTAAATGTGTGAGAAAGTAATTTTTGCATAGTAAGCTGTGCCAGACATTATAAAATAAGAGATCAGTCCGTCTGGTAATCATTCCACTTCTAAATTTCGAATAGTGAACATCAAACAAATTACAATGGCATTTAATAAAATCAATAAAGAAGCTTTTGTAAAACCATTTATTAAAATCTACTATATGGAAGTAGATAAAAAGTATAAAATTGAAGATATTGAAATTTGTCAAAGCCAGTTTGGCCCAAGAGTGTTAGTTACACTGGATGAGGGTAAAGTAAGTTTACCTGAAAGATATATAAGAATAATTTCCGAGGCTGATATTTTGGAAATAAAGAAGATTATTCTGGAGAAACCGATATATCTGGTTAGCAAGGGTGCTGTAGGAACCACTACTAATCTAGAATTCGTAGAGTGAATAATATTATGGATTCTACCACATGTTATATGAAGAGGTTAAATAAATTTATTTTAAATATACAAAAGTTGAAGCAAGATCTTCAGTATATTGAAGTATTAAGAAAAATACAGAATGTTAACATCTGTGATGGATCCAGTTCAAGCTTGCAGAAAAAAAGTTAGTTTCAACGAACAGGTTAGAGTCCATTATATCAACCATTGGACTTATGCTCACCGAACTGCTAGAAATGGAAGTTGCTGGATGCAGGATGCTGTAGATCGAGCTCGGTTTAAGTGTAAAATATTAAATTTTAATTCAATATTGGAACCCATACTTATACATAAATGTAATTTAATTTCAGAAAAATAACCTCTTCTTATATACCAATATGTTTTTATATATGATATGATAAAATAAAATAATTATTAAATAATCTTTATTTCTTTACCCTTATTCCCAATTAATTAATATAAAAAATAATTAAAAACAAATTTCAGATATATAATATTTTTATTTAACAAAATAATTACAGTGATATATTAATAATAATAATAATAATAATACATAATAGTACTTATAAAATATATTAAGCAATATGACTTTTATCAATCCAACTGTTGTGAGAACTGTCAAATCCAAGCCATTTTACGAAAACCTTGTCCCCCTTACTTCTCAACACCTTTTCCACGAGATATACATCTGGATGTTTGACTTTCTGCAGCTCTTCAGTGTAGAAGCCACCTTTTATGTCTTGACCTTGAGCATCTTTCAGTAAGTATGTGGGAGGGTCTGTATATTTAACTTTAGATATGGTGAATATTTCATTGGACCAATTAGGAGTATATCCCTTATCAAATACACCTCTGTATTTACTAATGCGAACTCGATCTCCTATTCTAAATTTAGACATGTGTGAGAAAGAAACAGTAGGATAGCTGTATGAGGCTTTTAATATTCTCTTTTCATTACTCTTATTTACATTTATAGGTTTCATACCTATAGTACGATGTTTACGATTATTATATTTTTCCACAATATTTTGTAGTAAATCATGCCATCGAAAAGTACCGTTAAGACTGAACTGCTTATATAACATATTCTTTAATGTTCTATTTACACGCTCAGCAATCGAGCATTTTTTAATGCTATATGCAGAGTAGTGATTAATATTATATTTTTTCATTAATTGTTGAAATTTGAGGTTGTAAAATTCACGTCCCATATCAGTTTGTAAGTGTACAGGGATACGTCTATCTTTATTTAGAATCCTTTCCATAGCACTCGTAACCGCCTCCCCTGATTTATCCTTAAGAGGCTCCGCCAGTAGTATAGCTAGCGGGTTCCTGGGACCGAGGATGGCATGTCCATCCGAGTCTTACCAATAGTAGGAGGGTTAAGTTCCGCACCTGAAGAAGTGTCTCCAATGACCAGAAGGTATATTGAAGGTGTCACAAGAAGAAACAAAGGTGCGGTTTACAAGACAAAGGATGATTCCTCAGGTGTCACCAGTAGGTATCTTAATTACAGGTGACAGGTGACAGGTGACAGGTGACAGGTGACAGGTGACAGGTGACAGGTGACAGGTGACAGGTGACAGGTGACATGTGACAGGTGTAATTACCAGGTAGTTTCTGCAATTTGTAGGCACGTCAGGGTGTCACTTTTTACGTGTTGAGATGGAGCAAGAAGGCCTTAATTGGATGTATTTCTTGAGATATAAATGAAATGTTGTAACAAGAGAACAGAAGAGATAAGAGTTAAATTATTGCTGCTGTTAATGATATTAAATTATATATTTACTATACCCGATAACCTTTCACCTTGTTTTCATCCAAGTGTGGTATCAGTTTCCAATTAAATAAATTAATATGTTGATATAGTGTGGCCCAAGAAAATGTTTGTGACAAGGAAATAAAACAAATAAAAGTTGTTAAACATTTAAAGTCAGGTGACGTCACTCTTTACCTATTAGGATGTCCAAAAAGGTCTTAATTGTATACTTTCTTCCTCATTGATAGTCACACAGGCGGTTAGGTCTGATCGGAGAAAATGGGAAATTGCTTTATGAAATCATGTAAACTGATATTATGCTTCTTGGAAGAGGAAGAAAAAATTTTTGTGAAAAAAATTCGATGTGACTGTGTACATTTTTGCTCTTGTGAATCTAATTTTGATCAAGTGGATGCCAATGTGAAACTAGTATGAACTTTACTAAATTTCATTGCGCAAGTGTGTACAAATGTATATATTCTCTCACACTGATATCTACATATCAGTAACTTCTTGTTAGTTCAGAATAAGACATATTCCGCAATGAATTTAATAAAATTTTTATTAGCTGTTGTATTTACAGTTGCTTTTGTTAACTGTATATGTGAGTGTACTGAGGAGCAGAATAATGGAACTATAATTATTGAAAGTCTCTATTACATTCCTATTCAAGAGGATGGTAGTTTTTTCCTTTTTGAGATATCGGAAAATGGGGTAGAATTAAAAGAATATCCAGCATTTTATTTTGAAGATGCAACATTTCAACTGGGTACCTTAATAAAAAATCTTAATGGAGAAACTATTGGATATACAATTGGAAACTATCAAAATTATTATCCAATAACAAAGATGCAAGACAAGCAAATGTATTGTGGGAATTATGGTTTAAAAAGATTGTTGAGGAAAAGGGAGATTATTTATCAAGGAAGGAAATTGAAATCTATAAAAGATTTAAAGAGACAAGTGAAACTTTTTAATAATGTTCAATGTTTTGTATACGTATAATAATGAATATATAAAGAAATAAAAAACTGTATATCTATAAAATGTTTTATTTCATAAAAGTATTTACAATACATTATTTTTACTTATCCAACTATTATGAGAAGAATCAAAACCTAGCCACTTAACAAAAACTTTATTTTTATTTCTTTTAATTACTTTTTCTACTAAATACGCATCAGAAAACTTAACTTTCTGTAATTGTTCTCTGTAAAAACAACCTTTAATTTCCTCATTGTTTTGATCTTTCAATATGTATGTTATAGGATTCGTAAGTAATACCTTTGCAATAGTAAAAATTTCTGTAGACCAATTGGCTGTATACTTTTTATCGAAAACTCCTCTAATTTTAGAAATTCGCACATGATCTTCCACTTCAAACTTTTTATTTTTCAAGTCAACTCTTTTTATTATGTTGTATGCGGTTCGTAGAAGCATTTCTTCATTGTGTTTCCCCACATCAGACGGTTTCATTTTAATTGTTCTGTGCTTAGTATTGTTGTATGTTTCCACAATACTTGGTAAAAGATCAATCCATTTATAATGTCCGTGGTAGTTGAATTCCTTCCACATTAAATTCTTCAGTGTTCTATTTACTCTCTCAACAATGGAGGCCTTTTTCTCGCTGTAGGTATTATAGTGGTTGACATTATATTTTTTTAAGACTTCTTTAACATGCTTATTAAAAAATTCTTTACCCATATCCGTGTGCAAATTCCTTGGAACTTGCTTTTTAAAAACTTTTTCTATACTTTTTGAGACTTCTTCACCTGTTTTCGTTTTTAAAGGATATGCCCACACATATTTTGAAAAACAATTAATAACCACTAAAATGTATTTATACCCATTATTTTCCTTTGCATAAGGAATCATTTCCACCAAATCGGCTTGAAATAGATCATTAAGTGATTTGATTACAACATGACGTCTGTTAAAGTTAATTCTTGCTGGTTTATGAATTTCGTTAACAATTTGTCTTTTGATTGATGTTTTGGTTTTCATTTTTCTATTTACTCAATAATATCTGCCTCTCGTAATTCCTCAATAATACTAATAATTTCATTCCTATGGTTTGTATGACCTGCTTCTTGAGATGCAATTATTAAACGTAAACGATCAACCAGTTCATTAGGATCATCCCAATAGGTATAATCAATTTTATTGCTATTCACCTCTTTAAATAGCCCCTGTCCAAATTTTCTCTTCTTTGGTAATGGTGATCCTTTGCGTTCATCTGATATGAGAGGTGCTATAATGTATTTATATTTTGGTAATCTACTACCATCCACTTGTTGATTAGCCTGATAGTAACGTCTGTATGCATTACTTTTTAATATAATCTCTCTGTAAGCCTCCAAATCCTCTTTAGTATATTTGAAAGGTGCTTTTTTAAATAACAATTCATATAGTCCGAGCGTTCCTTTGTAGCGTTTGTTTTTAAATATTACATCATTGTCGTCGATAAATATTCTAGAATCACCTATATTAAAAGATTCGGTGGTAGGATTGAATCTTATTCCATATTTGTTGTCAAATTGATCCTCTTTATCAATCAACATTTCTGAAATATATTTTTTAGGCAACCATTTGTACTGATCTAAATATTCGTTTACAATATCACTTGAATACTCATGACTTTCTTGTTCTTCTTTTGATGTAGATGGAGATAAAATTTCCTGTACCAAAGATGCTTCATTTTCATCTATTTGATATTTTTCTGTATTATCATCATCCCCAGCACTTGCAAATATTTCTTCATCCTCGTTATTCAGAAAATCAATTGAAGATTTATTTCCTGAAATGTGAGCAGCAGCAGCAGCACTAGTCGAGAGAGTAGGTTCCTCTTCCTTTTGCACGCCTTTTGTTTGATCAAAGTATTTTTCGGATTTTATTTTCGATTTATCCTCCTTACCAGTTATTTGCTTTTCTATGTTTCTTAAATGCTTTGTAATTGGATCCAGCGCATCCTCGTGCATAAATTCTCCATGCTTAAGCAATTTTAGTTTATGCCTTATTATTTGCCGTTTAATTATAAGTCTCTTTTTCAAATCCTTTTCATTTTTGTCAACTTTCATTGTAAACTGAGTATTTCAAACAGGTATTGAACAGGTAAAAACAGGTATGAAACAGGTATTGAACAGGTAAAAACAGGTATGAAACAGGTATTGAACGGGTTTAATCGGATATGAAACAGGTATTTGGTTATATATAAATGAAATGATCAAACCCCTTCCTATATCTACCCTTATCAATTTCACAATCTTTAAAAATAGATAAAAACCCAAATGCTCGAGTCCAACACAGAGAACACATTTGTTTAAATTGTTCAAAGCTCATCTCGGTCCCAACATGTTCTTGATATAAATGCTTAAGATTAATATCATCCTGTTTAAAAATAATAAAGGAATTTGAATTATCTCGCAAAAGATGTTTCGGAATCTTCACATACGTTTGACACAGATAAAAGCAATCAATATTATTATGTCTACCCCTGCTGAAATAATCTCTTACAATATCTTGTTTATCACAGGCCACATCATCAAATATAAATATCGTATTTGATGGAGCATCGGTTGGATCCATTATGTCTTCAGTGCTAGCAAATTCATAATATCCTATTCCTTTTATAGGTTTTAATAAGTCCTTTAAATACATATATTTTGGTTGATCGAGACTTTTTGAATATACGCATATGTTTTCAAATTTTAAACCATTTACATGTTCTAATAAATTCATAATAACATTAGTTTTTCCGCAATTTGATGGACCAATCACTAAACAACGTAATGTCATTGGAAATAAAATACTATGTTTTATGGCAGGATTTTTTAATAAATCAACGTTATCAACATCCAGTGAAATTTTTTGTTTAACAACTTTCATGTTTAACATTTTCTATTATAATAGACTAGTTTTGTTGTCTTGTGTTCACTTATATAGAAAACCCATCACGATGAACTACCAATCGGGAAAAGGTATTTTAGATAAAACGTTATATGCAATACCACACGAATTGCATTTACCAGGTTACCAATTTTGTGGTCCTAATACACGATTAGAAGAGCGTCTACAAAGAGGGGACAAGGGTATAAATGGACTTGATTCAGCGTGCAAGGATCATGATGTTGCCTACTCACAAACTGATAACTTGAAATATAGACATGAAGCTGATAAAATTTTAGCAAAGCAGGCTTTAAGGAGATTTCGAGCAAAAGACTCCAATTGGAAGGAAAAATTGGCGGCTCTGGGTGTTGCTGCTGCAATGAAAACAAAAGTTACATTAGGTATGGGACTGTCATCAAAACAAAAGCATTGTAAGATAATCTTAAATCAATGTGAAAAGGAATTAGTTAAAGCAAAACAAAGTGTTGAAAAGTGTTTAAATAAAGTTTCACAACAAAAAACTAATTTAAATACTACTACTCCTAGTAATTCAACACAAAAGAAGAAACGGAAATATAGAACTAAAAATACGAGGAAATATGAAAAAAAGAACAAAATTGAAGATGTTAATGTAATGCTGGTGGATAATATTGATGATCAACGGATAGAAGCTCAAAGACCGTTGAAAAGAAAATATAACGGTAGTAGCAGCAGTAGTAGCAATAATGAAAACATAGGTAAAAAGATTAGGTTAAGTAATTTGCAGCCCAGGATTAGAAAACGTAAATTAGACAATAATAATGATGATGTAAGCACAAAGAAAATCAAGATGACCGATAATATAGAGACCTTGAGGAGAAAGCGAAAAGTTGATGATGACGATGATGATGATAGTGATGACGATACTGATGAGAATAATAAAAAGCTGAAAACATTTTAGAAATAAAACAGTCTTTCATCTAGAAGCAACAATGAAAGTTAAAGCCACCAAAAAAGTTAAAAAGCGAATAAAGAAAAATAATTCTACCAAAAGGAAGAGAAACGTAAGTTTTACTAAAGTAGCAAAACACATTAAAAGAAAATTATCTAAAAGTAAATCAAAAACAGTGGGTGATGCAATTTCAGTGGCATTAAAAACTGCAAGGAAACAAAAAAACAAAATTAAAGTTGGACGAGTAATAAAGATTCCAAAAACCGGAGGCATACTGCCCCTAATTCCAATTTTCGCTGGGCTCAGTGCTCTTGGTGCTTTGGGCGGAGGTGCGGCGGGTATTGTAAAGGCTGTTAATGAAGCAAAATCCGCAAAACAGGAGTTGAGTGAGGCGCAAAGGCACAATCAAAAAATGGAAGCCATCGCAATGGGAAAAGGATTATTCTTAAAACCATATAAAAAAGGTCTCGGTCTTTTTTTAGGTCGATGAAAACACCACGACACACCAAATTACCAAATAGACCTCTAACAAATATTGATATTGAAAAATATAAATCTAAAATACCTTATTTTCGTGGTGTTTTCTCGCGAGACAAATTACCCAATAGAATACACAAAAAGGAAAGTGGAATAATTAATTTGGATGAAGACAGAGGCCCAGGAACTCACTGGGTAGCTTACAAAAAAATCAACAACATTGTGAGTTACTTTGACAGCTTTGGAAATTTGTCTCCTCCATCAGAAGCTATAAAATATTTTAACTCAGTAGATCCTATAAAAATTTTATATAATCATGAAAGGTTTCAACAATTCAACGACTATAACTGCGGACACCTCTGTATAAAATTTTTAATAAATAGTGAATAAATATAACAACAATTTAGTTTTATTTCAACCAGTAATCTAGTAAGATGTCTTACTATTTTTGTTTTAATGGTGAAGAAACATCTGAATTATCAGCAGACTACTATCCTCCTATACTTTTAGATGAAAATGCATATTATGAAATTGGATTAACTAATTTCAGTGCTAATAATTCAATACCTAATGTAGACGAGAAAAATAATAAATTTTATTATGGTAAAGATGAATGTATAGAGATTCCCGTTGGAAGTTATGAATTAACCAACATAAGCGAATATCTAAGGAATGCTCTTTCTGCTAGAGAACAGAAAGAAACTGGAAATAAAACTGTTCTACGGATACAAGCAAATTTTAATACATTGAAATGCGAGATTAAGTGTAATCAAGACATAGATTTTTCAAAACCGAATTCAATTGGTCCATTGCTAGGATTTAAAAAAGGAAAATTATCAGCAAACGTATTACACTATTCGGATTTCCCTGTAGATATTATGAGAGTCAATATGATTCGAGTAGACTGTAACATTACCACAAACTCTTTTAACAATGGAAATTCAGTTCACACTATACATTCATTTTACCCAACAGAACCACCTGGATATAAAATACTTGAGAGTCCCTTGAATGTTATCTATTTGCCCATTAATACGCATGTCATACATAATATAACGTTAAAAATAATCGATCAGAATGGAGAACCGGTTAATTTCAGAAAAGAAGTTATGACGATAACATTACATTTAAGAAAGCTCCTGAAAAATAATTATGGTAGTTAGATTCAATACTTCCTATATGGAACTAAACAATAGTGATTCTTATCTTCGAAAAATTCCTTCAAGTATAAATCAACCATCATGTAGTAGAAACTTTAGTAATAAAAAGAGACGAGAAGGCTTAACGTTGGAGAATAAAGAATTCCTAACCTCGATTGGTCTTAAACTTAAAAAACATGAATAGATTGTTGAACGTCAATGAAAAGGTTGCATTTGATAATTCAATTACAAATGTTGAATTTCATTCTTATCAATCTTATACATCTGGTGAACTAAAATATAATGATGAATGTAGAATAATAATCCAACAGCAGGAACTACTAACTGCACCAGGAGAAAGTTACTTACAGATTCAGGGGAAACTTCAAAACCACGATGGAACCGGAAATGTTACAAAATGTAAGTTAGTTAACAACTTTATAGCATTTCTCTTTGAAGAAATTCGATATGAGCTTGGAGGCGTGATAATTGACAGAGTAAAAAACCCAGGAATAACAACCGCCATGAAATCTTATATTTCACTAACACCTCATGAAAGTAAAGCTTTAATGAATGCGGGATGGAATCCCGTAGATAGAGATAACTTTTTTGATGATGCATCGGGAACATTTGATGTGTGTTGGCCTCTTTCATCTATATTAGGGTTTGCCGAAGACTACAAAAAGGCGCTATTCAATTTACGTCAGGAGCTCGTTTTAATTCGATCAAGTGATGATTTAAATGCAACTATGGAATCTACTGGCACAGAAAAAGGAAAAATTGTTCTAACCAAAATCGTTTGGAAACTTCCTCATTACAAGGTGTCTGATTATGAAAAATTAAAAATACTAGATATAATTGAGAAAAATAATCCCATTCCAATAGTGCACAGAAGATGGGAATTGTTTACTTATCCCACACTACAATCAAATCAAACTTTTACATGGGTATTGAAATCGTCTACATTTTTGGAAAAACCAAGATTTATTATTTTTGGTTTTCAAACCGACAGAAAAAATAATTTAAGAATGGATGGCAGCAAGTTTGATCACTGCAATTTAAAAAATATTAAATTGTACTTAAACTCCGAGTCTTACCCTTATGAAAACTTAAATTTGGATTTTACAAAGAATCAGTATGCACTAGCATATGACATGTATGCTAAATTTCAACAGTCATATTATTTTCATAATAAGAAATCTGAACCTCTGCTTGATGTGACAAAGTACAAGTCGGATGCTCCATTGTTTGTAATTGACTGTTCTTATCAAAACGAGCAAATAAAAAATGGAACTATAGATGCGAGAATAGAATTTGAAACCATGGGAGATGTACCGATTAACACATCTGCTTTTTGTTTAGTTCTTCATGAACAGTACGTGAACTACGAACCTTTAACCGGTCGTGTCAGACTTTTGTAATATTTTCAAAAATGCCTATTCCAACCCGATACAAATATAAATGTACAAAGTGCGGCGGAGAAACTCCTATACGTAATTCTTTATGTGCACCTTGTGGATATGAATCTCGCGTACTTGAAAACAGTAAACAAAAACATTCGTGGAGCGCATACCGTAAACAATTAGAAGACATAAATAAGTAAAAAGTTTAAATTTTTCTTCAGTTTAGTCTCATACAGTTTAGAGTGAAGAGATATCAAAATGTTTATCGTTGATTTGCAAGGCTTTCAATATGGAAACATTTACTTTCTCTGTAAGGAAATTTCTATTTTAAATACAGTTAATGGACAATATGCACATGCAATGGTAAAGCTTCCCTTCGATTTGAAACATATGAAATTTAAAACTGAAAAGCATATGACTTGGTTAACTAATAATTTTCATGGTTTGGAGTGGTCAAATGGACAATGGGATGACGTAAATTATGAAGATTTAACCAATTTTATTCATAACTTTATAAAAACGAATATTTCCTGGGATCAAGACGAGAACGTTGTCATTATGGTAAAAGGAAGCCAAAAAAAGGAATGGTTGGAGAAATTATCTCTTAATTGCAATGTTCACAATTTAGATGATGATATTGAAAACTGTATGTCATTAAATGAAATGAAATCAATTTTTAAATCTTTTCATTGTCAAAGACATTTAAATAATGATTTAAATTGTACATTGGAAAATGTTTTCTTTATTTACTATTATAATATGTGTGTAAAGGGAATAAATAAAAACCAATTATGTTAAAATATGTTTTATTGCTAATCTACACTAAGTTTTTGTTTTTTATTGCTACCACTACTACTGCTACTTCCCGCTTCGCCGTCATGCTCGTGCGTCTCCTCCTCCTCCAGTGTCTCCTCTCCTTCATCCAAGTCAAATGCTGGTGCTAACAGCAATTTACGTTTATTGGTGGTGGTGGTGCCTCCTTCAATTTTTTGAATAGAGGAAGCATCCTCATCAATTAAGTTGAAGCGATAGCGCTTCACTACATTTTCCAATATTTTGAATTCTTGTGGGTTTTCCAGCTTCACCCGCATGTACCTTACGGGTAAAGTTCCAAATTTACTCTTTAATCGTTGGGCATTCGGGGTGTAAGCGAGTTCAATAAATATTTTTTCGTCTCGAACAGATATTTTATTAACCCCATATCTGTAAATAAGAGAAAATTATAACAGCATTTGAATAATACAGAATATGAACAACAGAATTTGAATAGTAATAGGAAATTACTAAATCAAACGTATGTAGTATAAGTAACCACTAGCTAAAAAGAAAAAAGTAGTGTCAAGTGCGACATTTCGAGAACCCAATCTTAAGTAGAGCGGTGTCTTAGACCGCGCGCTACGTCAACCAACCAACCACCTACAGATTGGCGAGAGTGCAATGTTTCGTATTAATTATAACGAGAAATATCATAACAATTACAAAACAGTAAAGCCATGTCTCAGCAACAATTAAATTTATAGAAAAAATAGTACTTACTGAAATAATTGTTTCATGACAACAACCGCCCATTTTAAAGGAAAATTCACTTTGTCTTCGGTGAACACGACAATAGTTGATGGAATGGTGGCCATTTCTTCTTCTTCTAGCGTAGTAGTAATGTAGAACTGTATACTATTTGTCTAAATCAGAACCTTATATTTATATTAAGTTTTACAAAAAATTTCTAATCACATAGTACGTAAATGCACTTTAGACAAATGCAGGATGCAATGTTGATTGCATCAGCCAATATTCAAAGTCGCGAATGTAAGACAAATATTGATTGCATCAGCCAATATTCAAACTGCGGGATGTAAGACAAATATTGATTGCATCAGCCAATATCCAAACTGCACAAACAACTATGATAAGAGCTTGCACAAGATGGAAATTTGGGTACACATTGCATCATTTGCTGATCATTAACAAATAACATGCAAATATCACGCTGTTTACTGTTGGAAATTTTATTTACGTCAAACATGAGAGTGAATAAAAAAATAATTTATGTATAAATGCAAAGAAATTTTAAACGGTTTTCATTCTACAGTGTTACAGTTAAGTGAAGTGTATTTGGAGAAGAATTGTGATTACATCTTTTTCGATTTTTAATATTCCCAAGTAAATAAAAATGAAATATTTCGTTGATGGAACTTGTTGTCTCTTTAAGAGCACCACATTATTAAAACTACAGTCAGAAGGCGTGCCAGTTGTTTTGGGAGACTTCTTTGAGCACAGTATTGGTGAGTCTTTATTTTTAAATAAACATGAAGATCCAGTTACCGATCTGATATATCAGACATTTGTTTCGTGTCGTTTAAAGGAAAATTGTGTTCATGACAGATTGCCTTTTACTAACATTTGCTATGCTTTGGTGTTTGCATTAATGAAAAATGAAAAAACATTAGAAGATGTACAAAATTATTTCAAATTAATGAAGAGACTGGAAATTTTTCCGTCGTCTTGGCGTGCACTAATATTATTGTCTAATGGTGATTCAAATGCCGTTTTACAAAAAATGAAATTGAGAAATAATGGAATCGACATTTTAAATATTAATTATATACAAACCCAGGATTTGGTATTTGAATGCTTTGCTGCTGAATTTGACTTACCAACATTAAAAATTGATGTGGAAAAACCAACTGAAATGATAACCACTATAAGTGGTTTTATTTATCACATGAGAGATTCGTGTGTTATTTTAACTACTTTGAATACAATTCTCAAGATTTGCGATAAAAATGCCGGAATAGATTTAACATCACAAGAAACATATGAACTGAAGAAAGGAATTTCAAGAAAAATTAAATTAAATGAAATGTGTCTTATTCCTGTGGGGTATTGCGGAATGTTGGTTTCACGTTCTTCTTGGCACGATCGAATTCTGCTACAGACAGGAATTGTAGATGCCGGATATGCAGAGACATTATCCACAACGATCGTTCCACTGGTGGATTGTATCATAGAAAGCGGGGAAAGATTTTGTCAAATTGTTATAATGAAAATGCCAGAAAGGAGATGTCTACAAGTTGAAAGAGACGTTATAAAATCCAGAGGTGGTTATGGTTCTACAGGCAGATTTTGGTAGTTAATATTATTATTAAATTTATTTATACAAAACACTGTTATAATAGTCTATAAAAAACACTAACTTTATTTTTTATTTGTAGATGTGAACAAGTAGACGTGGTTGGAGAAGATTTTTTACATTTATTACTAATACGCAAAAGCACTCTTGACACTGGAATCATTAAAAATAAAAGAATTACGATCATTCTTGTAATTAATTGCAACATAATCAATGGAAATTATTAATCTTGTTATGCAAGCGGTTGAAAATAATATATTTTATCTTATTGACGTCAAGTGATTTTTATTATCTACAGTATAAATTCCGAATGGTGCAGAGACACATTATCCAGTCCAATACATACTTCTCAGAAAGTGCCACCGCTGCTGCTGCTGCTGTCTATTATTGTTGTTGTTGTTGTTGCTGTTCTATTTCAACTATGAGCGAAAAAGTTCTTGATGCATTGTCAACATCTGTAGTTGAAAAAATGGAGATGGTGAGTAGATTAATAAAATCTAAAGATGAATATCAGAAATATATATCGTTTTTGAAGAGAAACATTTTGGTACTAAAGAGAGCTATAAAACAACGCGTTGCATGCGCAAAAAATTTTTCTAAAATAGAGACAAACCTAAGCCATTTAAATTACTATCTAAATAAATTTAAATTTAATTTAAAAAAATCTAAATGTATTCAGTCAAAGAAACTTATTTGGCAAGATGTGGACTCGTGTTTTATGGGGAGGATTAAAACGGGTATAATAGTAAACCTTAAATTTAAAGATCCTATGTTATTTTTAAAACAAGCTTTACGTGTATTCACGTTTAAAATCAAGGAGACATTGAGAAAATCAATTGTTAAGGTAAATGTTGTGTTTTATGGTTTATTTATTAAACCGCAAACTGCTGAAACATCGCTTAAACATTTTTCTACCAGAAATGAGATAATCGATCAAAATACGATTATAGCTGATTGGTATAAACAGTATGTGGAAAATAAAATTTTAAATAAACTAGAAAGCTTTCAGGAAAAAGACAGCGGATATGCTCTTTTAGAAATTCACTACTTGAAAGTACACATAAATACATATAGTCCAATAAATGTTAGTTGTTCAACATATGTTGATCTTCCTTCATTTGTTTTAAAGAGAAAAGCTGTAGTTAATATAAAAAACAATGATCAATATTGTTTTTTGTGGTCTGTAGTATGTGCATTACACCCTGCTACAGAAAATAAAAATATTAGTCGCACATCATCCTATCCACATTTCAGTGAAGTTTTAAAGTATGATGGTATTGATTTTCCTATGAAATTGAAAAATATACCAAAATTTGAAAATTTAAACCATTTGGGTATAAACGTTTTCACGATATCGAAAAAAGAAATTTTGCCTCTAGTATTAACAAAAACACGATATCCTCGAAACATTAATTTATTAATGATTACGAATTTCTCGAAATTTGAAAACGAAACTGATGATGATGATGAGGATGATGATGATGTGAAAATATTTCACTTTGCTTATATTAAAAATTTAAGTCGTCTAATCAATAGACAAGTTGGAAATCATAGAAATAAAAAAATTTATTGTGAAAGATGTTTAAACCACTTTACACATTCGGATGACTTAGAAAAGCATATGGATGATTGTAAAATGTTAAATGACGCAAAAATTATTTTACCAAAGGATCATGAAGCAGCAATAACTTTTAAAAATTTTAGAAATAAGATTAAAGTTCCATTTGTAATTTATGCAGATCTAGAAAGCATTTTAGTTAAACACAAGGAACCTAATATTAATGAAAATGTAAAAACTGAAAAGTATCAAAAACACGAAGCATTCAGTATTGCTTATTATCTTAAATGTTCGTACAATGAAACTCTGTCAAAATTTTCACGTTATACGGGTAAAGATTGTCAGGTATGGTTTGTAAAGGAACTGCAAAAAATTGCATACCAACTAAATACCATATTTTCAACTCCTCTGCCCATGAAAACTTTATCTGTTGATGAAAACAAAGCTTATTATTCCGCAAAATCATGTCATATTTGTAATGAACCGTTTCATGATTCTAAAGACAGAGTTCGTGATCATTGTCATTTAACTGGTGAATTTAGAGGTGCTGCACATTTTTCATGTAACTTGAATTATAAAGATGCGCAACATGTTCCTGTAATATTTCACAATTTATCGGGATATGACAGCCATTTTATAATAAAGGCACTAGGTAAAGAAATAAAGGGGAACGTGACCTTATTACCACTTAACAAAGAAAAATATATCTCTTTCTCTAAACAAATTCCAAATACAATTATTACATTTAGATTCTTGGATTCATTTCGATTTATGAGCAACAGTTTAGATAAACTATCATCCTACTTGAATGATAATCAAAAGAAAGTTACTAGAAATTTTTATCAGGATGATGAAAAATTTAATTTAGTCACGCGAAAGGGTGTCTTTCCCTATGAATATTTAGACAGTTGGGAGAAATTGCAGGAAACATCTTTGCCTCCAAAAGCATGCTTTTATAGCAAAATTAGGAATTCAGAGATATCGGAAGAGGATTATAAACATGCATGCAATGTTTGGGATAGTTTTAATATTAAAACGTTGCAAGAGTATGCCGAACTCTATTTAACCACCGATGTGCTACTTCTGGTTGATATATTTGAAAACTTTCGTGAAGTATGTTTACAAACTTATAAACTAGATAGTCTTCACTATTATACTGCTCCCGGATTAGCTTTTGATGCTTTACTTAAAATAACTAAAATTAAATTAGAATTATTACAAGATATTGACATGATTTTGTTTTTTGAAAAGGGTATAAGGGGAGGAATTTCTCAGTGTTCCAATAGATATGGTAAAGCTAATAACAAATACATGGGAGAAAAATTTAATCCCGAAGAACCATCATCGTATCTTTTATATTTAGACATTAATAATCTCTATGGCGCTGCCATGTGTCAAGCCTTACCTATTGGAGAATTTCAATGGGTAAAGAACATAGATATGTATAACGAAAACTTTTTAACCATACCTGAAAACCACGATTATGGATATGTGTTGGAAGTAGACCTTCATTATCCCAAGAAACTGTTTGACTTGCACAAAGATTTACCGCTTTGTCCTGAGCACATAACGCCTCCTACTTCAACATCAAACATTCCCAAATTATTAACGACTCTGTATGATAAGTCGAAATATGTCATTCATTATACAAATTTACAACAGGCTGTTAAATTGGGTTTAGAAATAAAGAAAATTCATCGCTGTTTAAAATTCAGACAATCATCATGCCTAAAAAAGTATATTGATTTAAATACTGAAATGAGAAAAAAGAGTGAAAATGATTTTCAAAAAAATTTTTATAAATTAATGAACCTTGCACCATTTGGCAAAACCATTGAAAATGTGAAAAAATACAGAGACGTTAAATTGATTACTAAATGGGAGGGAAGATACGGGGCAAAGTTTTATATCTCTCAACCAAATTTCCATAGTTGTGAAATTTTTGATAAAGATTTTGTATTAATTGAGATGCGACGACTAAAAATCAAATACAATAAACCTATATACATGGGAATGTCTATTTTAGACATTTCTAAAATATATCTATACGATTTTCACTATAATTATATTAAAAATAAATTTGGTAACACGGCGAAGCTATTATATTCCGATACTGATAGTCTGATTTATCATTTTAATGTAGATGATATTTATGAGCATATCAAAACTGATATATACAAATTTGATACATCAGACTATGCGGTAGATAATATATATAATATGCCGCTTGTAAATAAAAAGGAAATTGGGTTAATGAAAGACGAAAATAACGGGAAAATTATGTTGGAGTTTATTGGCTTAAGATCAAAAATGTACTGTTATAAATTGCAAATGAGTGAGGATGAGCAAAAGAAACAGACTCAAAAATTAATAAATAATAGATTTAGTGAAGATTATATAAAAAATTTTGTTCAAAATTTTGGAATTACAAAAAAAGCTAAGGGTATTCAATCATCGGCTATAAAACTTATCTCATTTGATGATTATTTCAACTGTCTCTTTGATAATACTGAAATTGATGTTGTTCAAAATTCTATATTATCCAAAAAACATGAAGTTTACACTGTTAAACAAGTTAAAAAGGCGTTGAGTCCACATGATGACAAAAGAGTTGTCAACTATATTTTTACGGATACTTTACCATGGGGTTTTGAATATCATCATCTTTAGATAATATTACTCTCTCTCGCTTTCATGTTGTTAGACAAGCAAGACAGCGGATAATAAGTAAGAAAAATTTAGATTTTATTTTTAATTTTTATAAACTATTCGTGTTTTTTTTCAGATCAACTGGGACTCCGTCTTTACGGATTACCGAAGATTTACAAGACTTGGAGAGGATGTGCCTCCTACAAAGAAAAGAGCAGTCTTATTGGACATTCCCACCAGGCAGGATTTTCTTCAAATGAAGCGGGACTTGATTTCCTGTTTGGAGGAACATTTTTATTTGTATCAAGCTCAGCCTCGAACAGAAGAGGATTGGGAAGAAATGGAAGAGAGCTATGCACGGGCTTGTATACACGATGGCATTTGTGAAGAATATTGGACTGAAATAAAATCGCTAGTCCATTACTATACGCAAATATATGAATATTATAGAAATAGAAAAAGATGTAATCACAATAACAATTCTTCTCCATGTAAGAAATTAAAACTGTAGTAAACATGATAACATTTGCATTGAATATTATAAAAATAGAAAAAGATGTAATCACAATTCTTCTCCAAATACACTTCACTTAACTGTAGTAAACGTTTAACCACTCTTATTTGTTTTATTTCCTTGATACAAACTATATTGCAACAATATATTAATTTATTTGCAAACCTTAATCAATTGATAATACACTTGTAGTACGAAAACAAGGTGAAAGGTTATCAGCTGTTTAATATATAATTTATTTGCAAACCTTAATCAATTGATAATACACTTGTAGTACGAAAACAAGGTGAAAGGTTATCAGCTGTTTAATATAATTATAACTTCTAGACACTAACAAACAGCAATAATTTAACTCTTATCTCTTCTGTTCTCTTGTTACAACATTTCATTTATATCTCAAGAAATACATCCAATTAAGGCCTTCTTGCTCCATCTCAACACGTAAAAAGTGACACCCTGACGTGCCTACAAATTGCAGAAACTACCTGGTAATTACACCTGTCACATGTCACCTGTCACCTGTCACCTGTCACCTGTCACCTGTCACCTGTCACCTGTAATTAAGATACCTACTGGTGACACCTGAGGAATCATCCTTTGTCTTGTAAACCGCACCTTTGTTTCTTCTTGTGACACCTTCAATATACCTTCTGGTCATTGGAGACACTTCTTCAGGTGCGGAACTTAACCCTCCTACTATTGGTAAGACTCGGATGGACATGCCATCCTCGGTCCCAGGAACCCGCTAGCTATACTACTTCCGCCCACACGTACTTTGAGAAGGTATCAATCACCACGAGAATATATCGATAATTTTTATTTAAACTAGCGTATGGAATCATTTCTACTAAATCAGCTCGAAATAATTCATCTAAAGCCCTAATGACAACTTTTCTTCTATTGAAATTAATACGAGCTGATTTGTGAAGTTCATTCACGATATCTTTCTTTACAGCAGACATGTTTACACTTAGTCGGACGTATCTATACTAAACAATTAATCACGTGGTTCGATTATTTTAGCCTCGATGAGTTCCTCTATAATACTGTTAATCTCATTCGCATGATTTGTATTTCCTGCATTCTGAGAAGCTATTAAAAGCCTAAGCCGATCAACAAGTTCGTTTGGGTCATCCCAGTACATGTAATCGATAGCATTATTATTGACTTGCATCATCATACCGCGACCCACGTTCCCATGAGAATATTTAACTCGAGGACCTCGAGCAATGTGTTTAATTATATATTTATATTTCCAGCTCCTATTACCGGAAACTTGATTATCTGGATTGTACATTTTCTTATGAGCACTGGTACTTTTTACTATATCAATATAATTCTTTTTATCATCTTCATTATAATTGCGAGAATATTTTTTAAATAATAATTCATAGAGACCAGTGGTGCCCTCGTACTCATTATCATTTATTATCAAATTATTACCGTTAAATTGGATTGAGGAATTCCCCACATAGAACTTGTCCTCATCAGGGTTATACCTAACCCCATATTTTAAATCATATTTGTTTTTAGTGTCATGTATCAATCCCTCGATATATGTTTTAGGTAATTCGCTAAATTTAGATAAATAAGCATCATCAGGTCTCTCACTAATATTAGAATCAGTATCATAATTATCATTATCATAGTCATTATTGGAGAAAGTATCGTTTTCACCCTGTTTAATCACCCCGAGCTCATCTTTTGGTTTGATTTTTCGCTCAAATTTTACATTTCTCTTTTTATCAACGAAATCATCATCATCATCGTCATCATCATTTACTTTTCGATTAATACGTTTAGCTATCGAACGCAGAGGTGTCGTAATAGGTGCAAAGGACTTTTCTATAAACAGATCTTTCCGCTTAAGAGACTCCAACTTGCGTTTGATGGCTTTTCGAGCCTCGATAATTTTACTAGTGGTTTTATTATCAGCGTTCATAGTAAAAAACTAGAGGTGTATTTTTTGCGGACGTTAAGCACAAACGGCTAATTGACAACTGACAGGTAACTGTTCAATTCACAGGTATATATATTCATCGAACCCCTTTCTATAACGGCCGTCTGTAATATCACTGTCCTTGTCTATCACTAAGAACCCATATCTGTCTTTCCAGCACTGAGAGCACATGAACTTGAATGTATTAAAATCCATATCGGTGTTGACGTGATCAGAATAAACATGTCTGAGATTCATGTCATCTTGCTTGAATAAAATCAATAGGTTAGCGTTATCTCTGATTAAATGCTTCGGAATGTGACTGTAAGTCTGACAGAGATAGAAACTATCCACTTGTTTATGTCTTCCCATGCTGAAGTATTCACGTATCGGGCTCTGGTTATCGCAAGCCACATCATCGAAAATAAAAACTGAATTTGTTTTAGCGTTGGCAGGCGGTATTACTTTATCGCTATCCTTGAACTGATAGTATCCCACGAGTGAGTCAAGCACTTTTCTCAGATACTCGTATTTCGGCTGGTACAAATACTTTGAATATACATAAACATTCATGAAACGTAAACCATTAGGATGAGTCAGCAGGCCTATCATTATGTTTGTTTTGCCACAGTTCGAGGGACCACAAATAATACATCTTATAGTGGTTGGTAATAATGAGCCGTGACGATGTTCCACTTTAGCACTAGCGTCATGGAAATCAATATTTTCGATTTTCAAACCCTCTCCTGCTCTTACAAACTTCATCTTGATACTGTAACAGAGACGGATAGATGTGCTGTATTTATACCTCTCAATCAGTTTAATGGAACTGGTACACATTGCTGGATACGTTTGGTGGATACAGAGCGGTTTTTTAAAACCGGTCAAACCGGTATCTGAGAACCGCTCGAACCGCTAAAACCGCTCACGAAAAACCGCTCGAAAACCGCTTTAAACCGCTTTTTAAACCGCTCTAACCGCTCAAACCGGTTAGAGCGGTTAGAGCGGTTTAAAAAGCGGTTTAAAGCGGTTTTCGAGCGGTTCTGCGATACCGGTTTGAGCGGTTCTACCGGTTTTCGAGCGGTTCCCAGATACCGGTTTGAGCGGTTCTACCGGTTTTCGAGCGGTTCTCAGATACCGGTTTGAGCGGTTCTACCGGTTTTCGAGCGGTTCTCAGATACCGGTTTTAGCGGTTCGACCGGTTCTAGGATACCGGTTTGAGCGGTTGCACCGGATATATCCGATGTCTCTGGTATCCAGGACAGTCACCTATAAATAGACCTCTCGAAGATTACACCCTTCAGTCGTCTTCAGGGCACCGTAGGGGTAACATGGCTCTAAACTCTCTGATTAATAAGTTACCGTTTGAAGCTCATATCCCAGGTTATCGTTTCTGCGGACCGGGTACGAAATTATCCAAGAGATTAGCCAGAGGTGATCGTGGAATTAATGCTTTAGACAAAGCTTGTAAAAATCACGACATCAAATACAGTAAAGTACTAGACGCGACTTCAAGACACGTGGCAGATAACGAATTGGCTCACAAAGCTCTTCAACGAGTATTCGCGAAGGATTCCTCATTGTCTGAGAGGGCTGCTGCAGCCGGTATAGCTGGCATTATGAAGGCTAAAGTTAAATTGGGTTTGGGATGCTCAAAATCAAATAAGAGCTCCAATAGAAAGAGTAAAAAGAAGGGTGGATCGTTAACGTTCCGTAATATATCCAGTAAAATTCGTAAAGTGGTCAAGAGGGCTCCTACAGTCGACGAGGCCATCAAAAGAGCCGTTCGTGTGGCGGATCGAGTGAAGCGTGATAAAAAATCCATTTCACCTCCCAAAGCTCGCATTATACCCATTCCGAAAACAGGAGGCATCCTTCCTCTAATACCGATATTCGCGGGACTTAGCGCGCTCGGTGCTCTGACCGGAGGAGCTGCAGCTATCGCGAGGGCAGTTAACAATTCTAAGGATGCCGCCACTCAACTCAAAGAATCCCAACGTCATAATCAAACTATGGAATCCATAGCGCTCGGTAAAGGACTCTACCTCCGTCCGTACCGAAAGGGACTCGGACTCTATTTACGCAACCACAATCAACATAATAAAAGCAAAAAATGACTAACAGTGGATTTACCTAATCGAGCACTCACCGATCAAGATCTACGTAAATATGCTGTTGATGTGTTGAAAATACCTAATTTCCGGAGAATTTTTATGCGCGATCGTCTGCCTAAACGTGTACATAAAAACGAATGTGGAATCGTGAACTTGGACAGTGACTCTGGTAGTGGAACTCATTGGACAGCTTATTGTAAAAAGGGCTCGAATGCCATCTATTATGACAGTTTCGGTAATTTAAGACCACCTACAGAACTGATAAAGTATTTAAATTGTTCCATTAAGTACAATCATACTCAATATCAGACTTTTGATACGGTAAATTGTGGTCATCTGTGTTTGAAATTCCTATATAATCAGACTGCACGCAGTTAGTCACATTCATTCTGCGAACTGATTGTGTAAAGTAAACATGTCGTATACATTCACTTTGTCTGAACGATCATCCGTTCTAAACGCACATTTCTGCCCACCCATTGATCTTGAACCGTCAGCTGATTACTCACTCGGTCTGATAAATTTTGATGCTTACAATTCCATACCTAACATTGACTCTTCTAATAATCGATTTTATTATGATGACGATGATAAATTTATAGAGATTCCAGAAGGTTCATATGAAATTGAAGATATAAATAAATATATAAAAGACTATTTTCTTGCCTCTCACATTAATGACACATACATCTCCATAATATCTAATAAAAACACTTTAAAGTGTGAGGTTAAATCAAATAAACGGATTAATTTCAGTCCACCCGATAGTATCGGTAGCTTGTTGGGATTTACAAGTCGAGAACTGAAACCTCTAACGCGTCACATATCAGACTCTCCCGCTAGAATTCAAAAAGTAAACTCCATATGTATCGAGTGTAATCTTGTGACAGGTAGCTACATGAATCATAGACAGGTTCACATAATTCACGAATTTTTCCCGACTGTGTCTCCGGGCTATAAAATAGTGGAATCTCCTGCTAACGTGATTTATTTGCCTGTCAACAAGCGTAGCATAGACAGCCTAACAGTTAAAATAGTGGATCAGGACGGTGATCTGGTCAATTTCCGTGGAGAAGTCGTGACGATAAGACTACACCTGAAGAGAAATGGTTCTTAGATTTAACAAAAAGTATATAAAGGGTGCAGGAGTCCGTCATCCCCTCAGTTCATCTGTAACCTTCAAACCGTTAACAGTGCAAAATCGTAAATTTCTCTTGAATCTCGGTTATAAATTGCATAGCAGTCAACTTCGTAGTAGTAATGAATTCTAATGGTATTTTGAACGTGTTGGAGAAGCCTCAGTCAGATATCTCCATAGTCAATTTCGAGAAACATACTCACAACCCGTATGCAGCATCAAATTTAGGAAATAACGATGAAATTAGGATCCCTATTCAACAGCAGAACGCGTATACGGCGCCTTATTTCAGTACGTTATATATTCGAGGTCGATTATGTAAAGCTGATGGTACAGTGTCGGAGACGGCTGTCTTCGATAAAATGGGTGTTTTGCTTTTGTTCGACGAGATACGATACGAACTGAATGGTATAACAGTGGACCGATCTAGAAATCCTGGACTCACTACTCTTATGAAGGGATATGTGTCCTTTAATAAAAATGAGGTCACCCGCTTGGAGAATGCCGGTTGGACTGATGAACATATGGTTAATCAAAATGGTTACTTTGACGTGTGCATACCTTTGAAAATTTGTTTGGGGTTCGCTGAGGACTTTCAAAAAATAGTAGTAAATTTACGTCAAGAATTGGTTCTTATTCGAAGTAGTACTGATTTAAACGCTATTGTAAATAACGCAGCTGATAATGAAGTCGTTAAAGTAGAACTGGAGTCGGTACAATGGAGGGTACCGCACGTGACTGTAGCCGATGTCGAGCGTCTAAAATTAATGAAATACTTGGAAAAAAATATGGAATTAGCAGTACCGTTTAGGAGCTGGGAACTACACGAGTTTCCATTGTTACCCGAAACTCAGACGCATGCGTGGACTATTAAGACCTCGTCACAACTGGAGAAACCGCGATTTATTATTTTCGGGTTCCACGTGGACCGTAAAAATAAAGCATCCAAACGCATGAGCGAATTCGATCACTGTAATCTGACTAATTTCAGAGTTTTTCTAAATTCCGAGTCGTATCCCTACGATAACCTAAATGTTAATTTTGATAAGAATTTTTATGCCAACCTGTATGATATGTACGTTCAATTTCAAGAATCTTATTATCAGAAATTAAGTGAGCCCTTGATTTCCCCTTATAATTTCAAAACGAGCGTGCCCCTAGTAGTAGTCGACTGCTCTTTTCAGAATGAGGTTGTGAAATCCGGAGCAGTTGACATTAGATTGGAATTTAGTACTAATAAATCTATTCCAAAAGATACTGCAGCCTATTGTCTTATAATTCACGACCGCATAATTTACTATAATGCTCTAACTAGCATCGTTCGGCCATTCTAATTTCACTAATCAGTATGTACATAATAGACATTCAGGGTTTCCAGTACAAAAAAGAACTAAATTTCATATGTAAAGAAATTTCTATTTTCAATATTGATGAGAAGTCTTGCGTACACAAGATTGTTAATCCTCCTACAACGTACGTGTACAAGCTGTTTAATAAAAATATTAAGCAACAAATCAGGTGGACTACTAAAAATTTGCATGGTCTGCTATGGGAAACCTCCTATGATGCTATCTCTTACAAGGATCTGGGTCAGTTTATACGAGATCACGTGACATATGAGGATGAAGATGTCCTCGTCAAGGGTGTGGAGAAGCAGCAATGGCTCCAATCATATTTACCAAATAATAATATTATAGATTTACATTCATATGGCTGTTGCAGTGTTAAAGATTTAATGTTAGCCAATAATGAATTCCACTGTGGGAAACATATGTATAATAACTTACGTTGCACTAAGCAAATTGTTTATTCCATATATAAATGGTTCTTTATCAATAGAGATAAGTTTTAAATGTATGTTTATTTTTTCTTATATTCAATAAACGAAGTTATGCTGAATACGAGCGTTTCATTTCATGGTTGCGAGGTGGGAGAGAGGTGGGTAGTGGGGCGAATGTGTGCGCGATGAGAGAGCTGCGGAACTGTTTAGTTCCAGTCACTTTGTTATTTGATTTCTGACTGCAAAGATGCATAGAATCATAACTCTAGAAGAACTTAAACGAGGGGAACTGTGTACATGCAAAATGTGCACGGTTCCCCAATGGGTTTGGGATAAACTAAATATCAAAACAGAAGAGCTCCCATCCCTGATCCCTATTATCGATATAAAAAGAGGTAATTTTATTTAATTTTTACATTAATAACAGTAATTATATGGATTTGTCTCTCATTGTTACAGATAGGAATCTTTATGAGCAATTTATAATAGCTCATAAATCAAGGACAAATGATGATGATGATGACATAAAATAAATTGTATATATGTATATATTTTTTTTTTATAATAAATTTTTTTTATATATTGTATATAATTTTTTAATAAAATATTAAAAAGAAAAAACAATAAAATTTAAAAAAATAACACTCAATGAACACTCTGTTCTAATAACATTGACAGAGATGGGCGCTACCATTACACTAATTTAGTAATGTGTTGGCAGCCCTGATTTTATTTACTATGGTAGAGTCGTACACTGATTCACTATAATGTCATCTGTCATTTTTTAATATTGGTAACACTGGTAACCTTAATCACTAGTTGTGTGTGAGTAATATCATATATCTTTATTATTTTTTGATAACAGTATTTCAGTCTAGAGCTGAATAATGATAAATTACCAATATATCAAACACATAATAATTTTAAGCACTGATATATTTTATTTTATTTTTATAGTGGGATGTGGGAAAAGGAAATAAAAACACATAATTAAGTTTAATTAATTTTATTAATAATAATAATATATTTAATATTACAATAATTATATACATATATATATTTTACAAAAAATGTCTATTTACAATTTCTAATGTTTTACGATAGTCTTCGAGAGTGGTGCTAGGCCATTTGCCGCTGTCTGGACCCTCTGTCCAACCAACTCGTAGACCAGATTGACCTTTGAATATATTATGCTCTAGCCACTTCATTAACTACATATATCCTTCGTTTAATTTTTTTAATAATTCTCACTATACACTTGAAAAGTAAAACTGTAGAACAAAGTGTAATGTAACACAGCAGACCTATAACTGTGGGTTCAGCATCATCAGTAGAGATTAATTGTGGTGGTTCCGATATGATAGGGGTGAGGGTGGGGCACTTAAATGTAATCCAATCTAAATGTTTGGTAACACCTCCATGAAAGTTTATTTTTATCATAAATTTTTCCGTGGTATTAGACATAGGAGTGGAAAACGTACGCATACGATTATCGTTGATAAAGTGTGAAACCATTTTTACCCACATCGAAGGACATGATTCATTTCCTATGTTGTTTCTAGTTCCATTATCGAAGCAAACAAAAGCCTCGGTTGATGCATGGGGCTCCTGAATGTACAAAACATTCTGGAAAACCGCATACAACAATATAAAATGTGAACTTAATACCATCATCACTGTCGTATAACTAACAAGTTTATATACAAACACTGACAGTCTATACAGCTCACAATATGTCCACACGGTAGAAACATCACTTGCATAGGATTTTTAAAGCACTTTTTACATTTAGAGGAACAACAGCCCCATATTTCATCTTCAGGTACAGAATTAGGTAAAATTTCAATGTGGGGAGACAATAGAGGTGGGGGTGATTCTTCTTGATGCTGTTGCATATTGTAATTTTCCACACCGGCTTCTATCATTAAATATATTAGTCACACTTAAACTTTGAAACTGAGAAAACACCATCTGCTTGTCTTCATAAAATTTTATAGTTTCTTTTAACTGGCTCAGTTTTAATAAATGATCTTGTATCAAAAACTTAAAGTTTTCAGCTGATGACATGACTTACTCTTATCATATCTAGCAAGGTACTAAGTGAACATGATAGAGATTAAAACATTTTATAAATCAGGAGGATGGAGGGGGTAGGAAATAAAAAAACATTAATTAAATCAATATATTTATTTAGGTAAACTAGAATACAACCAATTATGAAGCTTAAACCTATTTCTTAAACTACACATATATTTCTTAGAATTATTAATATGATTTAAACAATATGGTAAATCTTTACAGAAATCAGGCGGTTGTTCAGTAGAAACATTAAGATGCTCAATATTGACAACAGATGGCGTTGCAGATGATTCCTCCAACTCGTGTAGTCTTTTCTCAAGAAATTCCTGTTTCTGATGTCCTTTTACGTACACAATATCGGTAATATCGTTAAGCAGGTGATTACGTAATATTTCATTAAGGTCATCGTCACTCACATAACCGCTACTATATTTCAATCCATGATGGTTTCTTTCTAAATAATTTACATGTTTTTTGACGTCACAGCTTAACTTAGCGTATGGCACTGGAGGTTTCAGCAAATAGTGGCTATTTTGTTGACCATCAACAAATGATATTTCCTTGGGATAAAATTCGGGGAGATTAAATCCTTGAATATCCACAACAACCAGCTTCATGTTCCCTGATCCGTAGCTCGTCTGATACTAAAGTAATATATTTTTTTTATTCTGCTTTCTATCTGTAACTTAACATTGACGGTTGAAGATTTTATACTTCTTTAAAAAGATGTAAAATCCATCTAATCAGACATAAATAATTTTTCTTGCTAAATAATTTATTTTTATCATCACTGGTAAGGTAAGAATCTTGTATTATTTTTAGCAGACTTTATTAAACAGAAAACCAGAGATTTACAAACAGATTACATCTAGCGATTGTTCCAAATTACATCTCACCGACACACAAGGTGACTGAAAGTGATCATGCCTTTTAGTACAAAGAACTCTAATGGTGTTTAAGATTAATCTCAATGCGCATGTATAATATAAAATAAAATGTTCAACAGTAGATATAGACCTTCAAATTTATTTTTTTTTACATATCCATGGAACCTGAATAATTTTTCATTAAAACTAGGTGTAGATAAAACTACATTAATTCATATATTGTAGCATCACCCTCTAACTCACCTCGAGAGACGCATGTGCATACCTATCATTCTTAATTAATAATTAATATTTTTAATTATTTATTAATACACATCAACAGCTAGCAGCCATCTTGATTTTTGAGTGAAAAACACCCAGCTCCGACATTCACGCACCTGAACATCATCTCCGTAGTTAAGGTTTCTGGATATATGTATTACCAACAACTTGAAGTATCTCAAGATGATACCATTATTAAAATGTGCAGTTTGATAACCATAACCACCTATAATTACTTATCACACAACATACATAATCTCCCATACCAGTAATCAATATTAGACCCAATAGAATTTTTTGTTTATTTTTAATACTATAAATTACCCGAGTCTTTAATTTATAAATAATACCTTACATCATCGTACAGAAGGATTATTAATATTTTTAATGATCAATCACCTTTGTTCTCTTATAATGATATGAGACATTTAAAAATAATATTTTTTCTTTATGAAATAATTTGCAGCCAGTTTGATCCCATAATAATTATTTTAATATACAATTTATGTCTTTAGATTATTCACATGTATTTGATCTCTTAATATCAGTTATGGTTAACAAGACATATCCTATTATGAAGGTACCAACCCCTCTACTCTTCAGAAGTCTGAAACCAGCAGCGTCTTAAAATTTTTAAATTATAATTTATATCAATCAAATTTATTTGTCATATTTACTTATCACGTTACCTTAATTGACCAATCACGTGATAGCATCTGCAAAATATACCTACACTCTCAAACAAGTATAAACATCTATGAGGAAGCGAGAAATGACTCATAATGTAAACAATAATTTATCTAGTATCATCACCTGAACTTCTTGGAATCGAACTATCTAAAAAAATTATGATGGTAGAAAGGCCTCGTGAATTATACAATTTGTTCGTGTTTTCCATTTAAACCAATGCATATTGTACATTTCCTGCTGGGTGGCTACATTTTCCCATATAAAACCATACAAAACGAAACACAAATAATAGTAATACCTACTCCTTATGAAATCCTGTTCACGTAAAATATATCGCTCTGTATGTAATAAGTTATTTTAATATACTACATTCATATGGTAAAAACAAAACGTACGTTTTTATCTCATAAAAATATAAAAGCATTTCATTAAAAATAGTGCTTATTTTACTGAAATCATTATATTTATTTATATAAACAAACAAGGTATTTTATCATTGCCGACAGAGGACAATGCCGACCCATTTATGTATTAATTTATTACTGTATTTAGAATATGATATTCGATTGAAACCGCTATTCTAGGTAGTTAAATTCAATAGAAGGAAATGCGTTGTGCAATATGTTTTAAATGAGAAATTATCGGATGCGTAATTTCCAACCTGTCTGAACAAGTTGGTAGGTACCTATATGCTAAACGTTTATTCCTCGCACACACACACACAAATATCAAGCGACCAATTTTTTCACATAAATCAAAGTACAACATCCCCCTACAGCTCCCCGAAGACATCCATTCCTATTCTTTATCAATTCCACCAATCAGCTTTATTTTTTCTACATACTTTTCCAATATTAAATTACATCAATCATATTAATATCTTAATTACATATCATTAATCACCACCCGAAATCAACTCGCGACAAAGCACACACTATATTCTTAATTATAAATAATATTTTTAATTATTCATTATTACCTAACAACTGCTAGACGCCATCTTTATTCTTCAGCGCGCGCACACAACATCCACATCCACCCTCCTTCACCAGCACCACCCTCCTTCACCCGCACCACCCTCTGAATGACACCTGCTGATGATGGACACCATCCCCGTAGCTAACTTCACAACCCCCAGCTCCCCACATGATTCTTGCACCACCACTGGCCTCCAACATCCACCCACGGACCCCATACGTGGACATCATCCCCATAACCTCTTACCCTCATGTTCTATCCTGAGATTCTATCCTGAAGTTAGCTCCTGATGGCACCTAGTGATGGATGACCTTGGATTGGGTTTAAATCGGTGTATGATAACTACTTATGGCTGCCATCGAAAACTATTTCCATCTTTCTTCTTAATCAAAGAAAAAAAAAGATGAAACATATCTGATGAAATCCGTCATTGAATTTAAAAACTCGCGCGCTCATCACAGGACCAGCACGAAATGCAGTGCGAGCCTAGTCGCAGACCGCAGGGCAAAAAAAGCGAGAAGCACAAACGCGCGCCATCGCCATTTACAATAATATATTTTGTTCTAACTCTGTGTGTTGTATGCTTTGAGTTTTAGTTTTCTGCAGATTTTGTGGTATAAAATATTAAGAGTGGACAGAGTGAAGTAAATTGTAAGTACCCAGTTGACGATGATTATCTCTGTGATATCGCTTACTGAGCTCTCACAAAGAACCATGTTCTATTACAATGTTTTACATCACAGACATTTCAGAGGTAAAAAAGTTTAGTCTCTATTATTTAACATAGTTTTATCATGGTTTTTAAATATAGATAATCATTTTTTAGTCAATGTGGATAAAACAAGCATAACATAGGGATATGTTGCACTTGTAACCAATATAAAACATCTATCTCAACTGAACACGCCCCTGCATCGGATAGTATAAAAATTAATACCTTTGGGGCTGGTGGCTGGCGCTGCGCTGCCATCGGCCATGATACTTTCATACTTTTTTAACATTTTGAAACGTAACGTAATCGTAATAATTATGTGTGGCGGGGATTTTTGTGTTTTTCAGTTGATATATTCAAGATTTTCGCCATATAGGTGTAGTTTTGCACAATTAAATATATTTCCTAGTATTCACATTTTCAAAGGAAGTATAACTTGTTTCTTCTTCTGAAACGACAAAAAAGAAGAAAAGCCTTTATCTGTTACCAGTAGTAATAGTAATAGCCAGATCATCAAATTTAGACAATTTTAATCACTAGGATAATCATCTGATAAATGATTCAACAGCGGGATCGACTAACGGCACAAATCATGGAGGATGTATTACTGAAAATTGTCAGACTGTATCGGTCTCTAATTAATCTAGACCAGAATAATATTTCAATTATTAATGAGTTCTGTAATGATGGAACCGATATTTCAAAAAACCCTTTTTGCTCTAATGCCAAAAATAATGAAAAGAATCAGAGTGTGTCAGCTCTAAATAGTATAAACCAAGTAATGTTTCATTGATTAATGATTTTGATAATGATGCTCCAGAAATTTCACTAGGTGATATTTCTTCAAAACTTTATCAACACCAATCTTTAAAAATTGAATTACTTAGTTGGGCAGTTAATAGTTCAATAAGACGGATACATTTTAATAAATTATTACATATTTTAATAAAATATGGCGACAAAGATCTTCAAACAGATTCTAGATATTTACTACATACTCCACAAGTACATAAAAGTATTGTTGTCACGAATCCGGGCCACTACTATTACTTTGGGGTGGAAAAAGCCTTGAAAACCTCTCTTGATCAATATTTTCACAGAGATAATGCTTCTCAAGTTATAAAATTAAACATAAATATGGGTGTACTACCTATATCAAAAAGCTCTGGCGGTCAATTTTGGCCAATTTTAGGTCAAGTATATTCTACCGAAACGTATACCCAGCCATTTGTAATTAGAATGTATTATGGTTTGTCAAAACCTAGAGATCATAATGACTATTTAAAATATTTTGTAAATGATATGAAGCATTTATTTCTGGAGTTAAAGGAAATAATGCTTACTTTGGCTGTCATAAATGTATTCAAGAGGGTAATTATGTGAATAATCGAATGACTTATCCAGAAATACATGCAGTTTTGCGAACAGATGAAGGCTTTCTTAATCGTGCTTAGCTGAACTGATTAACCCATTAGTGGACAACATTCGTTTAAAGGAACAGCGCCATTTCCTGTATTTATTTTAATAGGAAGGGATATACAGGGTGTCCACCTAGTGCGCGTAAGTCCAATATCTGGGTTAATAAAAGAGATAACTTAATTTTTTTTTCTACAGGGTTGTCTAATATCCCGAGCTGCACAAAATGAAAATATATTTACATATTCAGGGTGTTCAGTTTTTCCTGGACAGGTACCAACTTCGTTTTTCTAAATGGAAATATATATTTTTTATTGCTTTTTCGAACTAAACCCTTGATTTTAGTAGGACTTTCATCAGCCTTCCCTATACCTAACTTAAACTGTTTTTGAAATATTGACGGGTGAATATTGACATTTTTGCAACTTTGACACCCTGTAAAATCTAAACGGTTTGAGATCAAGCAAAACGGTTTGCACATTCCTATCTTAACTTTTCATAAGCTATCGTTTGATACTAATTTCAAATTTATACAGGAATAAAAAATTTTCAAAATTTTCAAAAAATTTTAAATTTTTGGATAATTCTGAAATTAGTACCAAACGATAGCTTATGAAAAGTTAAGATAGGAATGTGCAAACCGTTTTGCTTGATCTCAAACCGTTTAGATTTTACAGGGTGTCAAAGTTGCAAAAATGTCAATATTCACCCGTCAATATTTCAAAAACAGTTTAAGTTAGGTATAGGGAAGGCTGATGAAAGTCCTACTAAAATCAAGGGTTTAGTTCGAAAAAGCAATAAAAAATATATATTTCCATTTAGAAAAACGAAGTTGGTACCTGTCCAGGAAAAACTGAACACCCTGAATATGTAAATATATTTTCATTTTGTGCAGCTCGGGATATTAGACAACCCTGTAGAAAAAAAAATTAAGTTATCTCTTTTATTAACCCAGATATTGGACTTACGCGCACTAGGTGGACACCCTGTATATGGGCTTGCGCACTGTAGCAGCATTTCGCCACTCCAGTTGCAATTTGTACTCTAAACGTGATAGTGTATCTTTATATTCAAAATGAATCCTGAATTTTTTTCCACGCGAAATGAGGGGTAACTAGGTATCTAGTTATTTTATGTTAAATTAGACGACTTGTAGTGATTGTTTTATGTTGTCGACTTGGAAGTAACTGTAACAAATAGATTTGGCTGTGTAAATTATTATTAAAATATATGGTTTTTCCATAGTGTTTGAAAACATGTGATGTCCCTTATGGAGGACGCTACCCATTGTGACCTGACGACTTTGAAAACATGCGATGTCCCTTATAGGGGACCCTACCCATTGTGACTTACACGTTTTCAGGTTGACTCTCGCACAACTCATGGACATTATAGAGGAGGATGATTTGTTCTCGCCTGATGTATTTATTATGCCTCCCGAAAATGGTAATGAGACCCCGAGGAATAATAGTCAGCCCTGTGAAATGGTGTTGCAAGATGATGGTGATGAAGATGATGAGCTGAAGATTTGTTGACTTTAGCTGAACTAAGGAGATGCATGAAAGGTAAAGACAAAATAAAATATAAAGTAGGCTCTTACTGACAATATATTTTTTTGAATAGCCAGTGAAAAAAAAAAGAATCATATGAGGAATCTAAATGGTAATAAAATCCTACTGTGATACCAGATAATGACATACAGAGAGTGTGATCCGAAGCAGCCATCTATTGACAGCATGAATGCCAAAACTCCAGTTGACTATTTCACGCTTTTCTTTGACATGGAGCTGTTGAGTACTATAATAGTAATAGTATAATAGTAATAGAAATAATAATCTAACAAATATGCCTTGCAAAAAAATGCTAGCTTAGACTTATCTCTAGAAGAATTACATGTCTTTTTGGGAATCCTTTGATTGTCGGGATATGGAAAATTTCCAAACAGAAGAATTTATTGGTCTGGCGAAGATAATGTGCTGAAAATTGTACAAAATAGCATGCGATTGAAAAGATTCGAAAAAATATTGAAACATATTCTCTTCAATGACAATACTGCACTTGTATAGGAAGAACGGCTATACAAAATAAGGTCGCTCATTGAAAAACTGAGCATGAACATACAAGGTTGCTTCATGTAGGTCCTAATCTCCTGTTAATCACTTAGGGAAAGGTTCTGGCCAATATCTGGTAGAAATCTTCCTAAACGAGTAGGCGAAAGTATTGTTTGAGCATGAACATACAAGGTTGCTTCATGCAGGGCCTAATCTCCTGTTAATCACTTAGGGAAAGGTTCTGGCCAAGCCTGCGCATGTGTATTCAGATAATGGTACGAATTCTGTGAGGGCAACTCTAAATTAGAAGACATGGCTACCTTCATAACAAAGGCAGAAAAACCATTACTCGAATCATTTTATAATGAGGGTGTCCACTGGCACTTCATTCCTGCCAACTCCACACTTTGGGGGCTTATGGGAGGCAGGAGTCAAGGCTACGAAATTTCATCTACGGCGTGTGTTAACAAATGCCTCGTTAACTTTTGAACAGTTTTCAACCGTGCTTACGCAAATTGAGGCGATCCTAAACTCACGTCCTCTAACCCGATTGTCGTCAGATCCAAATGATTTAGATGTTTTAACTCCGTCTTACTTCCTAATTGGCCAGCGAATGATGTTACCAGATCCAAATGTGACAGATATTCCAATGCATAGACTTTCTAGATTCCAATTTTTACAACAGCTTCAACAGCACTTCTGCCCCAGATGGGTTAAAGAATACATATGCGAACTCCAGACCAGAGTCAAATGGAAGACTTCTAAGGGAGATCTGAAGGTAGGCAGCATGGTTGTAATCCGGGAGGACAATCTTCCGCAACTGAGATGGAGTCTAGGACGTATCGTTGACCTTCACCCAGGACAAGATGGTGTCGCGCGAGTGGCTACTATAAAGACAAAAACTGGCATAATCAAACGAACATTTGCTAAGATATGCCCATTACCTATTGAACTGTAGTATCTAGTGTAATATCTATTTAAGTTTACCTGTTTTTATTGAAAGCGTTCCCTTGATCCTTTCAAGGAGGGGGCATGTTATGATTTATTGTAACATATTACATAGAATAAGAATCGGCATTTATTTGCGAACAGGTTTTTCAGTTGTTTGTACACCTGCAGTAGAAGGACAGTGGTGGGAGGGCAAGTGGCACGAGAAGCGAGCCCGGAGAGAAAGGGGCAGTGTGTGGCAGTCTGTAACAGAGCAAACTGTACGTCTTTTGTCCAGAAGATAGCAATTGTAGTTAATCTCAATAAAGTTGTAATAAATTAAAAACTATTTTATTCAAAACAGACAAGTGTATCTATCAGCTACCTAAGAAAAATACCTGCCACTAAAATCATACACTTATTATTTATCAAAAGTAATCTTTTGCATATATTTTAGTGCAGTGAACTAGTGGTTTGTAAATTAATTAAAAAGTAAAAACATTTTATAAAAATGTTTGGATTTTTTGTTGCTTTTGTCTCATTTCAAGGACATCAGTAAATAAATGTCTACATGTTTGCATATTTAATAGAATGTGAAGAAAACTTAGTTAAAAGTAATTTTAAAAACTAGTTAGCAATTATCTTAAATGAGAATTTTGTTACAGATGAATTTATGGAACTTACGGAGCATATTACAAGTAAGAAAAAGAAAATAGATAGAATAATTGATAATTTTAACTTTATAAATTTTAGATCAATTTATTAAAAATCAAAGAATGCTAGCTAAATTGCAGTGAACAGTTGAAACACTCGGAATAAATAAATAGAGTTTTTATTGAAGTGATTATGAAATACCTTTTTTGTTTTAGTTTACCAAATTATTGGAAGAAATAGTTGAGTTTATTGCATTAAGGAACGTCAAAATTCCAATTCAAGAGGCAATAAAATGCTGCGACTGTTAGGCATTAAATTAATAAAAGACCCTTCTATGCCTAACCCTGCAAGCTGGAAGATCGCATCTGATTCGTCTGTGATTCGCGATGTAATATCGAGAAAGGGGAGTTAAAGAAGTTGGTCTAGATTTATCTGCAGAAATGGAAGTTGATATAATAACAGAAATGGTTCATCAAAGGAAAGATCTAGAACCAGAAGAACAGGAGCGATGTTCGGAAAAAAAATGTAAAATAACCTATAGTGAAACTTCCCAATTTTTACAAACTGAAGAAAAAATGCTGGTAGACAGAGAAAATGAGGAAGAAATCAATTCAGAGTCTAATCCATTCTCAGACGACTCTATTCTCGATCCCAATTACGAGCCTACTACACAACAACAGACAGTGAACAAGAAGCACCGCCGCAACACGATCAAGAGGAAGCAAATACAACAAACAAGAAAACCAGAAAAAGGAAGAAGAACCATGAGGGAGGGTCAAAAGAAACAAAGCAAAATCACTCAGGAATAGTGGACAGACCTATGTCACACTTAACAAACGTAGACCTGTAGCACCTAGACCTAGACAAATGAAACTGCCTTGTGGTGATAATTGTAAACTTAAGTGTTCAGCTAAATTCTCCGAAGAGGAAAGAACTGTGATATTTCGTAAATATTGGAACCTGGCTGATATTCTCAAACAGCGAAGTTTTATTGTAACCCTGATGCACGAAATTCCTCGAGCTGATAATGATTCCATGGCCCTTAATGGCAGAAGTAAACGAACCAATAATAATGTTTTTTATTTTTTAAAGAACGATAAGGACAATAAGGGTCTGTAAGATGTTCTTTATGTCAACTTTGGGAATTACCACTCGCTGTATTCGGAGCGTGATAGCTAAGAGAAAAGAAGGAAATTTTCAAGATAAAAGAGGAAAGCAATCTAGATGTCAAGATTAGGGGCCGAGGCAGGGAAAAGGCGATGACCCTGAGAGACATGGATACGATGATTGGCAAGGAGGAGGTGATTGAGGTGGTTTCGCGAGAAACAGGAGCCCGGGTTGAGGAGCTCAGGACAGGCGAAACGAGGCCCGTCTTCGGCGGAAACCAGGCTGTGACGCTATACATGGAGACGGCAAAAGCGAACGCCCTGATTGCGAGAAGGAAAATTAGGGTGGGGCTTAACTGGTGCACGGTCATGGAAAGGGTTCCTGTATTGCAGTGCTACAGGTGCTGGGGCTACGGTCACACCAGGGAAAACTGTAAAGAGGAGAAGGATAGGAGTGCGGTTTGCAGGAAATGTGGAGGGGACGGGCATAAACAAAACGCCTGTGAGGAAAGCACTATGGTTTGCCTGACCTGCAAAGGACAAGGTCACAAGACAGGATCTGGTAAATGTCCAGAGTTCAGGACAGCTTTGGTAAAGGTCAAGAGGACCAGGGAAAGCGATAGACGAGACACGGTGGGGAGTTGACGACCGATACACGTCCGGCAAGTTAATGCATCTGTGATATTATACATTGTTTTACATATTTACATCTGTGATAAGTACACATCTGTGATATATACATTGTTTTTTACATTTTTACTGTCTGTTTATATACATTGTTTTTACATTTATTGTCTGTTTATATATTATCTACCTGTTATACACATATTTTACATATTTATTCTATATTTATTTATTGATTGGTGTCTTTTAGCCTGTATATATCTGTGTATCTCTTTTATATTTATTTGTTATATTTGATTGTATTAGAAAATGAAAGATTGTGTTAGAAAATGAAAGCGGTACAAACCACCAAAATATAAGTTTTACGGTTGAGGCGACTGCTAGGGAACGGTGGAATTTTAGACCGCCCCCAGGACAAAAGATTGGGAGAGTTTCAAGCTAATGATGGAAACAATAGTCAGGCTATTCTTCAGCTTGTTCGATTATCGTACGACAAAGTTATTGAGGCTGGTAATCTGTTTGTGGGGTATGACAGTTGCAGAGTGTTTGACGGAGTAGAAGTAAATGTAATGAGTATCAGCATTCTGCGAGCAGACGTAACAATTTGGTATCGTGTCCACTTTGCAGTAAAAGTCAGAGCTTAAAGGAATGTAAATCTGAGGTTCTCTGCTGTTCTAATTGTTCTAAATTAAATGGTAAGCTTAATATTTCGGTATCTGCCACCTATGCGGTTTGGGAGTTGGATAAATGCGATGCATACAACCGTGCGCGTGACAAGCTAAGGCATGATATTTTATTAATAATGAATTTGCACCTAATGTAGATACTGTTACCACTACCATCTGTTTGAATTCCTCCACCTTTGATTGCGATGCTTCCAATGACGGTGAAGATGATAGCTTTGTAGTTTTCTATCAAAACACTCGCAGTTTAAGAAACAAAGCACCTGAAATGTTAAATTGTTTATCCCAAGTTAACTACTCGGCCGTTGCACTAACCGAAACCTGGCTAGATCCGTCTATTGACAGTAATGAATTTTTTATTACCAATTTTGCTAATATTTATCGTTCTGACAGAAACTTCTCATGTCATAATTGTTCAAGGGGTGGATGAGTATTAATTGCTGTGAATAATAACTTTCCGTTTGTTTCATTTGGCTTGAACACCCCTGAGTTTGATAACATACCTCTAATCGATACAGTTGTAGTAAAAATTACGTCTATCTCCCATTCCTTAGTCATTATTAACATAGCAACTCTTTTATAATTTGCCTTTTTTAGATGGGTATGTATATTTTCTTTATAAAATAGTAATCAAAATGAATATAAATATTTAATTTTTATTAAACAAAACATACGGCTGTAGATTCCACAGAGCTCAATGTTTTGAGCTTTGCAGCTTCGAGATGGGTGAAATTTCTGCAGTATTGGTGTAGCGTGTGATAAGTCTTGTTTGCCTTGCAGAAGTGAATTTTGTTTGGTTCTGTATTATTTTTTTTGTTGTTATTCTTATTACATGTTTAAATAAGATTTCCTTGTTTAAATTAGAAAATAAGTTAAGATAATAACATATCTCATTTTATTACAGAAATCAACTTATAATGAATTGTAAGATTTTATGGGAACAAAAATTCTACATTAGTGGAGCCACCTTGTAATGAAGTACATTTTATTTCGCCGTTAAAAGTAATATTCTGCACCTGTAAATAAGTTTCCAATACAACGCCGTAAATAAACAAGTATATCCGACACAAAATCTATTATTTCGATACCTGAAATAAAACCCGAAGGCGCACGCATTCCGGTTTTAGGAAGTATCAAAATATATTGGGACTTGTGTGTTTTTTGCCGTCTCTCTATTTGACCAAATATTTTCAGAGTCCGTAAAATATACCGTATCTTCACTGTAGCTACCTGAGTAGTGGTGTTTCTGCACTGTAAACAGGAACTGGCGCCCGAGGCAAAAGAGAAACCCATCCTCGGGCACTAACGTGACACTTCCTACCTGTGCAAATCGGGAAGTATCCGTCACAACTTGATAGAAATGTTAGTGAGGATGATAATTTATCCGATGAGGAGCATATAGGTAGGGAGAGATCATGTAACCCACCTAGAGATAAGCATATTGAGGAAAATATTGTATAAGATATTCAGGATTATGATAGCCCCCGACATCCCTCTAATTGAATTTGTTAGATAGCCAATGCATAGGAAAGTTGAGCTCCCTCAGTGGAAGAACTCTAATCTAACGATTTCAGAAGATCATACCAGATTTCTAGAAAATCCAACCTTTCCCTCTGAAATTGCAGACTTGCAGAATGCAAATTGCAGAATTGCAGAGTCACCATATCAGTTTTTCAATTTTTTTTTACTGATGAAATATTGAGAGAATATTACTTACCAAACTAATTTATACGCTGTCTAGAAAAATCCACATAAACAAGTTAGAATTTCTGAAGTGAAAATAAAACAGTTCATTGGAATATGTATTTTAATGTCTGTCGTGAAAATTCCTGGAACCAGAAACTACTGGAATTCATATCTTGGACATCCCTTAGTGTACAATGTTGTCATGCAACAGTTGGGAAGAAATCAAACGATTTATTCACTTTCATAATAATACCACTGTTGGTTCCAAAAGAAGAATATCTTTCAGTCGACGAATACTCCTCACGAAAGCACGATCGTCTTTAAAACAATATAATCCTAAAAAAACCACAAATGGAGTTATAAAGCCTTTGTATTGAGTGGTATTTCTGGATTTTCATATGTATATCAAATATTTGCTGGAGCCCAAAGTAATATAGTACCTGAACACACACCAGATTACCAGGGGTAAGCAGCAATGTAGTTGTAAGAATAACTCAAAGTGTTCCTCGAAACATGAAGTACAATATTCATTTGAAAATTGGTTTACTTCAATACCACTAATGCTTTATCTCACAACAGAAGGACTGCTGCCTTTAGGAACTGTACGAATCAATAGAGTTCCAAATGCTTCTCTCCCAACAGAAGCTGAGATGAAGCGGAAAGGACGAGGTACTATTATAGAAAAGGTTTTCAATTACCAATTGAAAATATAAAAAATTCTTTAGTGTCATGCTTGGATAACAGCTTCTGTTTAATGATATCATGATATCACTTCTAAGCTGAGCTGCGAGTCATTACTATATGCAGATGACTTAAAAATCTTCTCATATTCATAACAGAGATGACATTGTTCCGTTCTCATGGTGTGAAGTTAATGAACTTCCGCTCAATATTAGCAAATGCAATGCTATGACTTTTACCCGACAACACTGCCCTATAATAACAGACTATGTACTTAACGGCCAGATATTACAAAGATATGACAAACTGAAGGATAGATAGTAACAGAGTCGTGTGGGTATACAAGTGAACAATTTAATAACTATTCTTTATCAACAAACTGATGAAATGGTAGCAGACATTTTGGCAAAGAGTTTAGCAAGTCAAATATTTTTATTTTGTTAGGACTGCAGATTTAAAGTGAAGGCTTGATTGTTTGAGATAGTAGGGGAACATTGTAGTTCTGATTTTTATGTCAATAAAAAAGAGCCTGCGCTTCCTGAACTTCCACTCAGCTAAACCCTCTTTGAGCGCTTGTTTCCGTGTTACATGTCTACAAGATGCAAAGTTCAACTGGGCGTCGAATACCTCTAGATTGGCAGTAATGGCACGGCTAAGAGCATGCGCATTGCAATTCATCTGGTGAGTTGGTGACAGTGATGGCAGCTGACAGATGCCCAAAGCTCAAATCAAGAATTGGGCGGGAAGCGGGGAATCGAGAAATCAGCGTTTTTGTGTGTTTTGTGCCACTGCAAATTGCATAAACTACATAATTTGTGAAAAATAAATAACGATATTTGATTGACAGTATCAAGGTAAGTAAATATGTAATGCAATAGCAAAAATGATGAGAAATGTAGTATTGTAGGTACCTGGAAAAAGTTTTGAGGTGTTAGTAGCTGCTGCTTGTGCTTGGTGAAGGCTTAACAATTTGAGAGGATAAAAAACGAGCTGTGAATTTTACTGGTACTGAGGGAAACATTTTTATTTCCTTGTTAAAAAAAAATACAAAAATGTGATTGAGTGTAAACTCTCAGACACCGACACCAATAAGCAAAAATTGATGTGTTGGAAAAATGGAAGAGGGATTCAACAACAGCGCTGGGCAGGTGTTTCGTACAGATAAGGTTTTAAAGAAAAACTATGAAAATATCAAGAAAATGGCTAAACAGAAATTAGCTGATGAAAAATGCAATACTTTAGGTAGGTATAGGAGGCGGACCACCGAAAGAAATTAAAATGTCACAAACTGACGTCGAAATTAAAGAAATTCTCGGTGTCGGAATGGAAGGATATTCTTCTCAATTTGGAGGAGACTCCCAGACAAGTAAGGTATATTTGTAATAAAGTTTTCCTGAATTGTACTTTTACTTTTGTAGCCATAACCACATCAAACGTAGGAGATCTTCCAATGGAATACGACACAGAATCTACCTTTTCTTTTATAGACATTAATGGTAATTTTTATTCGGCATTTTTATTTTGGCAAGAAAAGTAATCGTTATTTTGTGTAGGTACACTAACAGCTGAAAATAATTCTGCAGTGAATACTTCAGAAGATAATGTGGTTCTGTGTGCTTCTAGGAGTGTTAGCCAACCTTCAGGTACATTATGCGGTTAGGATAATTTATGAAAATAAATTACAGAAAGAAAATAACAAGCAATTTTGGTAATTTTTTTAAAATTAATATTAAAAAAATTCTATTAAACCACTCAGCAAACATAATTACATCTCAGTAGCGTATATGGTACATCGAGAGCTTTACTGAGATGTATAATTTTATAGATCAAAATATGTTATGAATTTCTCGCCGATACTACCAAATGTCCGCCACATGCACACATAATTGTGTATGTAATTAGCATATATGATTATTTAAGTCACCAGTACGTCCACAATGTATATCCATGATATATAGGCATTTTGATATGGATATTCTGCAATCGACATGATGTCAATTGTCTGTAGGCAGTGTTATAATTATCAGCATATTGATCACTTAAAGTAGTTTGTATGTATCAATTCTATATCAACGGAAGGTAGTCAATTTTACATCAGCTGTATGTTAAGTATTTTATATAGATGGTATACATCTTTCTTTATATAGAAATTAAGCCAAAAATTTAACTAGAGATAAATTATTAATGAAATTATCAGTCAAGTTGATAATTATCAGATGGACTGATAATTTCATTAATAATTCATCTCTAGTTAACTTTTTGGCTTAATTCCTATATAAAGGAAGATGAGAACAGTTAAATGGGCCAATAAATAATATTAAAAATATACTATAAAAACTACTTACCTGTAGCTTTCTTATTTACATCAACGATTTACTACATTTTTTATTTGCAGTATACTTACCTGTACTTTCCACATCCAGCAGACAAGATAATTAAATGTTTGATGAACATGATACGTTATGGAGATAAAAGATGCTAGGATAGTACGTAATTGAAACTTCGTATGTCTTCCAATTAGACAAAGTAGAATATTTCGTGCTGTTTATCAAATGTACTAAGCGGAACTTTCTACAAGAACATTAGAACTTTATTGTGCTCCACTAATTACTTTTAGTCTTTTTGAAAGGCGGGTCTTTAGAAAGTTAATAAACAGAAAATTAGTACAAGAATTCTTGAAGAGGTTTTTTTGTAAAAATATACTTCTTATTGGAAAACTCTTAATAACTGTGAGAATTATGAATGTTAGCAACAAACATGTTCTTATTAAATACTTTTTCACTTGATTTCATTGATTCACTTGATGATATCCCATAATACGTACACTGAAATTTCTATACATGTATGCATATGGGAAGTTTCAACAAAAACAATCCACTCTAAAGTACAGTTCTTTGTAAAATTTCTGCCGGGTCAATTTTTATTTAAAGCAATAACTACCGATATGAAATTCACAATGTAACCTCTACTCCACCTCCTCTTTTTAAATTGAATGCTATTTACATATATTTTGTAGATTTTAATAGAATCACTTGCACAGATAGGTACACTGAGTGATAGAAGGGGATGTCTGAGCTATTTCAATTCAAATTTGCCGCTGTTTTGTGGCCAGTGCCGCCTATGGAAGCAGACTGAAGTAGTCTAGTTAGAGCGCTGTCAGCAGATAGACGTAATAAACAAGCTTCCAAGTTTTAAAGTGTTTTATTCAATATTCAATTACTATTACTATTATACAGTCCACAAGCAACCACAACAGGGGATACCTTTAAGAGATATGACCAAAAGAGTATACCATACCATAAATGTAAGTAGAATAAGTTAAAACTTACGGTATTATAATTGTGTCAGTATAGAGGGTGTATTTAAATGAGGAATCACAGTTGATACCACTTCTTCATCTTAATACACAAATACGAAGAATGAACAAAGTTGCTTTGTTTTCAGCTACGTGGTATTTTCTAGTCAAACACTCTGTAACCTGGAAACAAAGCAGGTTGTGAACAATACATATAAAGAATATTTGCTTCAATATTTTTATTTTTGCATGAAGAGAATGTGGTATCATTTTCTACTGCTTTATTTGGATACGGTCTCTAAAGAAGAACAATACGATTCTTCTGAACCCGGTACAAATAATATGGTAAATTTGGTGTAAGTACACTTGCAATAAATGTCACGTAAACATGATAAATGTAGCAATTTCTTAATTATTATAAATTTTATTAGATTATAACGCAATGAATTGAATAATATACCTGTTGATGATCTTAGAGAAGAAGACCAAGCAACTACCACATCGTTTTCAAGAAGAGAGTCTCCTGCTAAACCTCCATCCAAACGAAAGAAAAGTGAAAAAGAATCACAGGGATTATCCACAGAGCAGCTCGGTAATACTTTCAGAGCAAGAATAACTAGACAGAATCTGCAGAAATAGGTATTGAATAATTTAAATAAAATATCTAGTACTTTGTAAGTCACACATTGGAATATTCTTTGAATGTATGTGTATATATATATGTATATATGTGTATATATATATAACCCATTTTGTTTGTTTTAAGTTGTTTTGGGTTATATAAGGGTTATACATATAGATACTTTAATAATAAATAAAATAAAATATGGATCCTTATATTCAATATTACGATAACAAAGACATTGAAACAAATGTAGTAAGAAATTTACAGGAATTTAATCAAATACCATCTAGCTTACAAAAAAATTTTAAAATATTACATAATAATATCCGTAGCATATATAAAAACATAGACGAATTTTATCTTTACATAAGTCAATTCACTGAGGAATTTGATATCATGGTTTTAACAGAAACATTTACAAAACTTGATAAAGATCTAATTCAATTAAATGGGTATAAACTAATTTATAATGACGGGGAATTGAATAAAAATGACGGTGTAATAGTGTACATAAATGGTATCGATATCACCTACTCTATTGTAAAAATCGGTGAAATTAGTGCAATACAAATAAATGTGAATAATTATAGTGAAAGTATGATAATAACTGCGATATATAGATCCCCCAGTATATCTGCAGATAGCTTTAATATTGAATTGATTAACTATCTAGACCAAATACAAAATAGTGATATTCATATTATTGTCGGTGATATTAATATAGACCTATTAATTAGTGATAATTATGTCGAAGAATACAAAAATATAATGAACATGAATGGATTTGTTTCATATATAAATGATGTTACAAGAATACAAAACAATCATGAATCTTGTCTGGATCATATCTTTATTAAAGCTAAACATATTACAAACGATGATATAGTATCAGTTATCTATAGACAAAATATCACAGATCACTTCCCTATAATAGCTATGATTAAACTTGTTTCATACCCTCTAAACAGTAGTACTAGACAGAATTCTAAATTCAAAAAATTTATTAATTACAATAATTTAAAATATGATTTACATAGTGAGCACTGGAATGAGGTATATGAACAGACGTTTGTAAACTCTATGATGGATATATTTATAAACAAATTGAAACTTTATATACAAAAAAACACTGACCTAAAACGAACTTCGTCTAAACAAAGAAAAAGAAAAGAATGGATGACTAACGGTTTGGTAAAATCAGTAACCAAAAAAAGTGAAATGTATCAACAACTACTGTCAGACAAAAACAACAAAACTTTAGAAATGAATTACAAAAAATACAAAAACAAACTTACTCATTTAATAACACAAACTAAAATTAAATATTATAAATCACTTCTAGAAAAAAGTAAAGGTGACTCAAAGAACTTGTGGAACACTTGTAATAAAATTTGTAACAAAAATAAAACAAATAATCACATTAACAAAATTATCTTGGAGGATGGAACAGTAATAACACAAAATGTAGATATAGCTAACCGTTTCTGTGAACATTACTCGAATCTTGGGAAAAAGTACGCAGATAAAATTGTGCAACCTACTGGATATAAAGAGCAACATAAAGTACTGGAAAATACTATGTATCTAAAGCCCACTAACGAGAACGAAGTCAAAAATATCATTAAAACGTTAAAAATTAAAAAAGCTCCAGGTTATGATGGCATAAGAGCTGAAACTATTAAGGAAATATCAAACGAAATAAGCACCCCGCTAACCTTTATAATAAATAAATGCTTTGATACAGGGTGTTTTCCAGATTCACTCAAAATTGGTGTAATTAAACCGATGCATAAAGGGAATGACAGTACAAAAATAATAAATTATAGGCCAATTTCACTTATTTCAAATATTGCTAAGATCATAGAAAAATTATTAAAAGTTAGAATAATAACATTTTTAAACAAATATAAAATAATATCTAACAATCAGTATGGATTCAGAGAGGGTAAATCCACTGAAGATGCTATTAGTTATCTAACGAGTAATGTGTATAGTAACTTAGATATATCTAAACCAACTTTGTGTGTTTTTATGGACCTTGCTAAAGCCTTCGATACGGTTTGTCATAAAAAATTACTCCATAAATTAAAATGTTGCGGACTAAGAGGGAACATTTTTAATATCCTAAAAAGTTATTTACACAATAGGCAGCAGTTTGCAAAAATTGATGATGATATAAGTTATCCAAGAACTGTAGAATACGGCGTTCCTCAAGGAACAGTTTTGGGCCCTGTGCTTTTTTTAATATACATAAATAACCTTTTAGAATTAGATATATCAGGTACAATTTTATCTTTTGCTGACGATACAGTCATTTTATTTGAAGCTGATTCTTGGCAAAATCTAAAAGCAATAGTTGAAAGAGAAATGTTGCTGGTGAGGAGATGGTTACAATTAAATATGTTAACACTAAACTGTGAAAAAACTCATTACCTACCTTTTACTTCATATTCCAGCTATCTTCCAAATTTTGGTGAATTAAATGTTGATATTGATTTTAAAATACCAGAAGTTATATCGGTAAAATACCTCGGAATTATAATCGATAGACATCTAAAATGGGATCTACACATAAACTATGTTACACAAAAAATTCGAGGTCATCTTTCAAAATTCAAATACCTAACGAATATATTAGAACAAAAACAGTTGTATACTCTATATTATGCTCTAATACAGTCACAATTGTCCTATGGTATAAGGGGTTGGGGAGGAGTGAATGATACTAATCTAAGTAACCTAATTATTATTCAAAAATGGATCCTAAAAATAATACACAACAAAAAAATAACGTATCCATCCGACCTCCTGTATCAAGAGGCCAAAGTGCTTGATATAAGGCAATTGTTTTGTCAAAATATTTTAATGGCAATTTTTACTAACAAAATGAATCTAGTAGATAAAAGTCACACTTATAGCACCAGGCAAAAACAAAATAATTATTCCCAAACTTCACGATGCAATAAAACGATAGGACAAAGATGCTTTACCTACCTTGCTCCAAGAGTTTATAATATTTTACCATCATATATCAAGACTAAAGAAAATAACATTAAAAAAATTAAAAACAAAATTAAAATCTGGCTTTTGAACGTTCCAAGAGACATTATTCATGATATTATAACTCAAAATATTCCAATATAAATAAAGGTTTATTTTACTCGAAAGAGACAATAACATGATTCGGCATTATTGTTATTAATTATTAGGTGTTAGTTATTGTTGTGATTATAAGGCTGAATCAATATAATATTTATATGTAAACCTACAAGTCACGTACAAGAAGGATTTTCTTCTTCTGTGATTCTTGAGTTTATTTATAAGTTTGCCTAAAGAAATGATCAAGATTACATATATGTAAGAATGTGTATAAGTGAGAATGTGTGTAACTAATGTGTTTTTCAATATATGTCCGTATCTTATTTACATCTCGTGTAGTATTTTTATGTATTCCATTGTTATTCTGAATATTTATATGTTAATAAACTTTATTATTATTATTATTATTATTATTATAACTATTCCAGACTACTGACATTGAATCCAACGTATCATCTGATGATGTAAGAAGTTGTGTGTCCTACAGCTTTGAACTAGATAATGAGCTTGTTTATGCTTTATCATCACTTTCTAATAAAATGAAATAGCTTCAAGTGAAGTTCCTAAACCTCTGTTGCCAAAACGGTCATATGTAGACATTTGCAACTTATCCCCATTAGATTCACCAAAGGTTGATGAAATTTTGAAGGAACTTTTATGGCTAAATTTCATTTCCCAGGTACTGTTGGTGCTATAGATAGCACCCTTACCGCCATCCTTAAACCTACACAAGAACATAATATCATCAATCGTAAAGGTTTTCACTCAATAAATGTGCAGTTAGTCTGTGATGCAAATTTAAAAATATTACCAGTGAATGCCAATTATCCTGGATCTAGTCACGACTCTTTTATATGGTGATGGGTGATCTTTATATAAATAGAAACCAAGGAATCTGGTTAATAGCTGATTCAGGTTATCCCTTGGAACCATTTTTGTTAATCGCCAAGAGGGTAGTCCGGAAGCACGTTACAATTATCATCACGTCAGTGCTAGAAATTATGTAGAAAGGTGCATTGGACTTCTTAAGACAAAATTCCGATGTCTTTTAAAAGAGCGGGTGGCTAGATATAACCAACAGTTCGTAGGGCGTTTAGTGAATGCATGTGCAGTCTTAGATAATATATGTATGGATAACAATATTCAATTCATTGATGACCGCTTTGAACCTAATTATGGTATAAACATTAATCTGCCTTTACAAGATTATTATTTACTGAATCAAGCTCAAAGAATAAGACACACTGTTGTGGTAAGTGGTGTGGTAAGATATTTCTTAAACCCTTAGTTGTTTGAAAATTAAATTTGAGTAAGCTTATTACATTGATATTGTTAAGTGATTTATGATGTTAATAATGTGTTAATTGTAAAGATAAATAAAATTAAAGTAATAATTATAAAAAATATTTTATTTACTCTTAATAGGTACCTATGGTACACTGTATGTATGAAAAAATAATCCTTGGTTTTGAGATAATATCTACATTATAGAACATTATAGAACAAAATATATTATTTTTTTAGGCTAGTAATTATTGCTATATAAATATTATTTAATTTTTTATCTAATGTGTCATTTACTGCTGATAATTTTTTCTTCTATTTTCACCATTTTGTTAGAAATGTAAAGAAATTAACCCTGAAGCCGACGTGAAATATGTACGAAAAAAAAACAAATAGACTCATTACGTGCTGGGTTTCGGCGAGAATTGAGAGAAAGGAGGAAGAGCAATAGAACAGGAAGTGCTGCTGACGATGTGTATGAACCTTCATTATGGTACTTCAACCTATTTTTGTTTACGCAGGACCAGGAAGAAGTTCGGGCAGGAACATCATCAATGGCATCCCAGAACTAGGAGTCCGATGAAGAGACTATTGGAAATAATACAATGGTAAATACGAGAAAAATCCCATTTTTATTCTTTAAATTAGGAACATACAAATAATGGAGTTAATGATTTCCGGCGGCGATTGCAGCTTCTTGAAATGGTACACGCCCTTCATTGCAATAATAATCAGTAAATGCTTTCCTGACATTCTTAGCAATATTATCGGAATAGGTTCTACGGTTTTGTAAGCCTTTTAACTGATAAAGTCCTTCACGCCAATCGCCATGTTAAACACTGTGGTCACTGTTATCGCGATCAACAGAACATATATTCATATATTAGTAGTGGTAAGAAACACACCATAGTGCCCTCTTTGGGTCTTTGCTACTACCTGTCTGACAATTATTGTCAAATTGACAGACAGATAACGATCTGCCTTTCCGCAGGTGCCATTCAGCAGTGACCTCTATTGTCCTTAAGGAAGACAATCCTACTTATTTATTTGAAGGAGATGCCGAAAACAACTACTCCACGGACAATGTGCTCCGATTGGCATTGCATTACATCGGCATCCCCGTAGGAATCGCCACATCGTTCATCGAGACCAACTACCAGACACTGACCGGTTTCGCTCTTATTTTGCACTCATCGGAGTGGCATAGGTAGTAGACTCGATGAGGGCACTACGGTCTGTTTCTCACCAGTGCTAACATTCACAATGCCGATTAGGCAATTACGTCGCAGCATCGTTCATCGAGTCCACTACCTATAGCACTCTGAAGAGCGCAAAATAAGCGCGAAACCGGTCAGTGTCTGGTAGTTGGTCTCGATGAAGCAAGTCTTGCTTCAATTAATAAATAATATGACACTCACCGTATAGAAACAGATTTATCGCGAAAAGAAAAAGAAAGCGATAAGAAGTCTGGCAATATTGTTGCTGAGTATGACCTACAGGCTGTCTTGCCATGCCCATCAGGAGAAGCTTCCTCGTATTATTACTTTTCAAAAGTAAACGTGTTTAATTTAACCGTATGCAATCGTAGGCAGAGGCCCAGAGGGGGGTAAATGAAATTGGTTCTTGTATATTATGGTATCTGGACATGCTAGTACAAATTAAAGAGAAAGACAATGCAACCCTAACCAAAATAAACAAAATGTAATATTTTATTCTGATAATTGTGCGGGGCAGCAGAAAAATCGGTTCATGATTGCAGCTTACATGCATGCTGTTTTGAAATATGAAAGCTTGGAAAGCATAACACATACATTTTTAATTACAGGGCACAGCCAGAATGAAGGCGATAGTGCTCATTCTGTAATAGAACGCCATGTGAAAAAATAAAAGAAATCGGGACCAGTATATCTTCTTACTCAATATGTCACACTTATAAGGAGTCCCAAAAAAACTGGTCAGCCATATGAAGCAGTTAGCGGCTGATTTGGGGTTTAACTCCTTTCCAAAAAATACAAAATACAAACGGAGAAAGCGTGAACATTTCTGACATTAAAATTATTAAAATTGTGAAGGAGCATCCAGGGACATGGATGCTCCTTCACTGGAGCAACAAGGAGCAAGGAGCTCCTTCATGGAGCTCCTTGCATGAGCGGCATTTGTTGTAATTCCAACACTGCTGGTACGGAGTGTGAGCTGGAACTGAGAATTAACCATTCTTGTAAATGTTTAAATGATCCGGGGATCATTTTACCCCATACATTTTTAGAAACCTAGCAATACGTTGATATTGATACCAATATTTGTTCTGGTTATTTTGAGGATACCACGTACTTACCACAGCAAAACCCAGCATGAAAACTGGGATCCTGAGAACATGGAAAACGCCATAAACGAGGTAAAAGAAATGGGATGTCATATAAAACTGCTGCACGTACATTTCAAGTGCCTTTAATGTCCCTTAAGCGCAGAGTTAAAAATAAAAACACAAAACTACGACATTTACCGTAGATCAAAAAAATGAACTTATACGCCATGTTCTAGACTTTGAAACCAGAATGTATGGGCTTACAACAATTGATCTTCGGCGCTTGCCCTTTTCAGTTGGCTGAAAAAAATAAAATTCCACATAATTTTCCCCGTGAAAAACAGATGGCTGGACATGACTGGCTTTCCGGATTCCGAAAAAGGCACCCAGAAATTGCGTTACGAGTTCCAGAAGCAACCTAAGCAGCCCGGGCAAGGGGATTTAATAAAATTGTTGTATCAAAGTTTTATGATCTTCTTAAAAGTGTTTTGCAACAGCACAAGTTTCCTGCTCACAGAGTTTTTAATGTCAACGAGACATCTGTGTCAACAGTTCCTGGCAAAAACACAAAAACTTTTGCAAAAAAAGATCGAAAGCAAGCTGCTCGTGTAACATCAGCCGAAAGGGGAGTTTCAACTACTGCTGTAATTTGCGCTTCTGCTGGTGGGGTTTTTGTTCCTGCGATGCTAAATTAGAGACGTTTGCTTAATGGTTTGACCACTTTTTGAATTTTTCGAAGTCAACTAAAGAGAATCCCGCCATGCTAATTGTAGATGGACCTTTGACCCACACTAAAAATCTGAACGTCGTGACTAAGGCAAAAGAAAATAACGTTGTAATATTATGCTTATATTGGACCAGTCGTTGGAAAAATGGATGACCAATAATCCAGGCCGAACGGTAACAATGTTCCAGATACCTAAGCAGAATTTTTTCAGAAGCCTATCTAAAAGCATCCGTATCGAATAATACAATACTTAAAAAAAAAACGGTATTATGCCCTTTGATCCTGACACGTTTTCTGACGCTGATTTCGCAGCAGCAGAAGTTACCGAAGAGACCCACAAAGCTGTTCAAAATAATAAAAAAAAACTCGAAGAATAATGAAGAAACTTCTGCAACCAACCCACCTTTACGTAGTTCTCCAATTTCTGGGCCAAGTACACAACCGGATACACCTCCAGTAATTACAAATCAGGTATCAGATCAATGTGAAGCCGAAGTGGAAAGTTCCTTTACCGTAACCCCTGCTGATTGCAATCCTCTTCCAAAAATTAAAGGATAGAGACCAGCTCAAAAACGAAAATCTGTTAGTACTGTTTTGCTCACGAGAGCCCTATACAAAATCATGCTTGAAGAGGAGAACAGGAAAAAATATAACTAGAGGCTAAGACAAAAATGAAAAACAGGTTAAAATCAGAATGCACAAAAAAGTTAAATTAAACAAGAAGACAAAAAAGTAGTAGAGTGTTGAGGTGTAATTATTTTACTCATGTATTAGTTATTTAGTCTATGGTGAGAAAACAGTGTTCTGTCATAGAGATCTAGATTTCTTGGCGATTTAAATTAAATTTAGCACTAAAATCGAAAAGTATATTTTTAGTAGCTACGGGTATCGTAAGGACACCTGTAGGACTTGAGACAGATGAGACAGTTCAAGCTTGGATCAAACAAGATTTGATCATGGCTTAAATTTAAGCAACAGAACAGCAAGAAAAATAGCAAACTGTACGTCGGCAAAGCAAATGGTTGAGAAATTAAGTATTTATTATGGAAGAAACTCAGATCTTATAGTTGCGGGATTGCAAAGACAATTCTTTGGTTATAAGTATGATTCAAATAAATATGTTATTGAAAATTGTATGATCATTCAACAATATGCTGAAGATCTAAAGGCGGAAGGTGAAGAAGTTAAAGACAGTTGGATAATGACAAGAATACAGTACAGCTTGGGATGCCAATAGTGAGGACAAAAATGTAAATGCTTTACTAGAACGGCTTAGATTAGAAGAGGACAGATTAAATGAAGATGAGCAGTCAAACGAACCTCAAAATGCCTTTATTTCTAAAAAAAACATTAAATTTAGGAAGCAGCCAGCTGGGAACTCCAACACAGAATGCTTCAAATGTGCAAAAAAGGGGCACATTAAAAAGTATTGCAGAGGTAAACCATGTGCAAAATACCTATCGTTCTGCAAAGAAAATTACTGTTGGAATATATGCAAACAGAAAGGTAATTTTCCCAAAGAATGCTCAAAAGAAGGCTCCACTGAGAGAAATGACGTCAAAACCGACGTGAATTAATAATAACTGTTGGTGTTTCTACGGCAAATGTTGAGTACGTAAATTCGGAACCAGACAATTATAAATCGAGGTATTAAGATTGTGCAGCCACACAACACAAGACATTTAGACAAGATTGGTTGACGAACTATGTTGATCAGTGGTAGTCAGTGGTATGTGAAATAGTCTTGAAAAATGTTTTATATGTACCAAAAATAAAATGATTTTTAACCTATTTTCTGTACCTCAAATTAGATAAAGGTTATGTGCAGTCAGAAAAGTAAGTCAGTCTATTTTAAAAACAGCAGAAAATCAAGAAATAGTAGCGATAGCCAGGAGAGACAGAAGTTTATTAAAAATGATGTTCCGTCAAGAAAATGAACATGAAAATTGTTTAATAACAATTCCCATAACAGTTGTTTCCATTAAAACGTGGCACGAAAGACTTTGTCACCAAAACGTCTAACTTATTAGAGACATTCTCAACAAAAACTCCATAAAATACCTTGATGATTGTGTATGCCCTGGATGTGTTTACGGAAAACAACACAGGATATCTCACCCCAGAAATTTAAAATGGTAATCTGTGCCAAGATTCCTCAATAAGTAAGGTTACCTCAGTTCTATGTTTGTGGGAGAGGGTGTTACGGTGTAGACCGGGAGGAGCGACCTCGTCTGGCGGCCTTGCCTCTCACTCTTTTTATGTATATATCATTTTTATGTATGATCATTGTCTCTCTGTAGTCTAATGTTTACATTTGAAAAGAATTGAATAATATTAATAAACCAAGCGTTTTATATATTTGTCAATCCTGTTTCGTGAATTAAGAGTGGAATTACAATAGATTAACAAATAAATACTACTATTTTAATTAGCAACCAGCAATAATTTTTGTCAAATCGCACTCTCGTTCACTTAAAAAGTATTGCAACCCAAATGTTAATTTTTATAAACAAGTATCTCATTATTTAAAGTGGCCGAGGCTGTATGTATTTATACGTATATTGTTAGATATTTAAAAAGATTAAATATACGTGGAAAATGTTTTATGTAGGATGAAAATATAAAATAATTTAAATTGTCAGCAAGATGCCGGGGTTCCAGTATGCCAGGATTATTTGTTTTATGAAATCAGAAAATTATTGTTACCATTTTCTAGTGCTGCCTTCATTGATGTTAGCCAAAACCCAAAACAACACTTTGTGCAGTATCTACTAGCAATAATATGGATAGACAAAAGAGACCAGAAAAAAAAAAGAGAATGCTATTGTTGAGAAGTTATTAAATATTATTATTAAAGAAATATTAGATTTTTCAAAAAGGTATATGATTATCTATTACTTCCTTAAAATCATTGTATCTTGATATTAAAAATAAATATGACCTACCTACCTAGCTATGAATAATACGTACCTATTAACTCAAAAACTGAATCAAGACAGCCTAGAAATTTTTTTCGCAAATTAGAACCAAAGGAGGCCTACATGATCAGAGAATCAAGAGGGAGACAGGAGGGGACAGAGGGAATCAAGGGAGTGGTGGAATGCAGTGCAGAGATGAAGCCTGTTGAAGCACAAACCAGAATGATGATGGTAGGGCTAGGGGGTTGTATTTGTTGGGGAAAGAATTAACCACGACACCAGTAGACAACACTCCATATGTCATGCGAAGTTGGAAGGCATTTATAGCTGGTGAGAGCTTATCACTGGAAACACCTGGAACTATGGCGTCAGATATCAGATATATTCTTATGTAGTACCAAGTGGCCATAAGGGGAAGGAACCTGTTACGCAGGTACTGGATCCTCTATGTGATTAAAATGGCATCAATGAATAGCACACTGAAAACACAGGTTCTCCTTGTATGGGGTATGAGTGGCTTAAAGGCAGCTGAATGCATGTATGCATTCATTGGTACACCGACTTTAGTGTTGGCAGAAGATGCCGTGTTTAATCAAGCAGTAGCATTTAGAGATGCATGGGATCTTCTTAAAGCCTCATGGGGATCCTTATTTGAATATATGGGGATTCTGGGTTGTGAAGCAATAGTAGACCTTCAACACAGAAAATACCCGGATGTCTATTATTGTGCGGTTTACAACCGCATTCAATCAAGAAGCCTAGGTGAGAGGGGTATGTTCAAAATAACCGACATCGAAACTGTCACCCCTAAAGCCAAGCCTAGAAGACTGATGCGCCCATTGTCTGCTGTCTCTGTGTACACAGAGGAAAGTGCTCCCCAGATTCTTGTGATTACAGAAACTAGGGCACAATTTTCACCCAAGTCCTCTTAATGCAATCTACAGAATTAGAATGATAATTATTCTGGGAAAAATCGAGGTATGATACAAAAAAAAGTTAACAAGACAGTCTAGAATTTTTTTTGCAAATTAGAACCAGAAAAGTCCTACTGTTTAGATTTAGGTTTATCTTTCAAACATGTTAATTTTAAGAACAAGCGGCAACGCTGTAGAAGCACGCTAACAGTTCATGCATTTTGAATTTCGATCGAATCAGTATCGCTGTAGCCACTGTCCAGTGTACAGCGTGGTTCAAACAGCTCTGCAAGCCGGCTATAAAAATCCATTTTTTGTACTAGAAACAAATGTAAACAAGCCACTTCTTAATACACTTATACAAAAAATAAGTGTTATCAATCCACTAAAAAGTGGAACCAACCCTAATACAGTCCACAAGAAGAATCAAAACACCTACATGACCACCCAAGTCCCGTTAATGCAATCTACAGAATTAGAATAATAATTATTCTGGGAAAAATCGAGGTATCATACAAAAAAAGTTAATACTGTAGATGCCTCTTCTGATGAATACTTACTATCTGAAGTCTCAAGTGGCTCTTGAAAATAACTTCCTCGGGCATGAAAACCACTTTGCCGATATTTCTGATACAGACCGTGTATCGTCATCTGCATCAAATTCAAATTCTCAAGGTGTTAACGGATCGGCTCTATCCCAGCAATCAGAGGATGATGATCTAATGCATCTAGCAGGTTGGGTAGCTTGGAAGTTCAAAGAAACACACCCAGATTTAGGTGATCATCCTGAGTACAACATTTTTCTTTTAGAGGTCTAATAGAAACATCCAATGAATGGTTGCAGCAATTAAAATTATTATATAATCAATTTAAAAGTTTCATGGAAGTACATTTAAGAAAGGAAAGAATATTACTATGCGATTAGTCAATAAAATCTTGAAAAGAAAAATTAATGTGCTCGAAGATGTTATTAAATGTTTTGTTCGCCAGAGGACATCTATACGTATAAAATATTTTAACACAATAAAGAGGGTATCTTTAGTCACTAGAAAAAGAAAATCACAATCTCTAGCCGATCATAAAATCGTCAAAAAGATTCGAAAAATCATTAATTAAAATTTCTTTTGTCATTCATTTAAGTATTATTTTTACTGATTATTATTTTGTTCACAATGCGTTAGTGTTAATTTTAGCAGTTATTGTACTAGATTAAGTAATCTCTTTTATCAAATGTTTATATTACTCTGTGTTTAGTAGTAATATTATACAGTCTGTATGATGCATCTTTGCGTGTGCGTCATGATCCAAACTAAGGAAATCACATAAAATCGTCAATTGCTTTAAGAGATATACAAATGTCCGAATCTGAGTAAGACTGCAATAGAATGAACTTTAAATATCGGCTTATAAGTTCATACACATGCAAAGATCCATTGTACAAACTACAAATGTAGGTATTATTTATGCTCAGCAAAATGGTTAATTTTAAAACCAATATACATCTATTTATCTATTTCCTACACCTACATCCCACCTACATAATAAAAATAAAATATCTGCAGTTATATGAAGCAGTTTATTGTTTATCTCTTATATATATATATATATATATATATATATATATATATATATATCGATATACCGCCTCGATCTATACCTATATGGCAACTATAATTAGGAAAAAATTGAAAATTGGGCAGTGTACCAAAGTCACTGGGGGCAAGCGATCTAAAATATTTTCAAGATGGCCGCACTTCCGGAATACCGCAATACCGGAAGTAGGTGTCAACTTGCTTATTTCAAATGGAACACCCTGTATATTATTAGATTTTTGAATTCTACTCAAAATTTTAAATATATTTTATGTAGGATGTCCTATACCTATCTTCAACCGTTTTTGAAATATTGGCAGGTGAATATTAGAGTTGGGATTTGAGGCCAGAAGCCGGGCCGGGAAAATGTGCATATTTTACTGGCCGGATGCTTTGTAATACCTGGCCGGGCCAGGCCCGACTGGCCGAGTCGGCCCTGGCCTGGCCGGATTGGGCCTGGCCTTGCCGGGCCGGTTAGGGCCTGGCCTGGCCGGGTCGGGCCTGGGCTGGCCTGGCTGGATCAGGCCTGGTCCGATCTATATCTATACTATGTCTTGTTCTTCCTATGAGGAATTTGATTTCATAATAACGTGAGGTGTTTCACCCATTTATCTGACCACTTATGGCCAATCTCACTCATACTACTTAAAATTTAAGGTGTCCTTAAATGGAGAAATTATACTTAGCAATAAGTATTATTCTGCTATTTAAGCACATCTAAAATTTTTATTAATGTAGGTGGGATAGGCCATTAGATTAGATATGTATGTCTTCCAATATAACCATAAATATTTACTATTGAAAAATTAAGCCGCAAAATTTTTCATACAATCAACATAATTCATTTATTTTAACTCTAGTACCAAAAATGATTATTTGTGGCTTAGGCGCATTTTCGTCCCGGTTCCTACGCGCTTTCCCAATTTAAACGCCTTTTCAAAAAACTTTTGCAAAATTTTCGTCGATCGCCGTTCAGGGAGAGAGATGCGGCTAGCACCGGCGCTTGTTCTCGCGCCTAATGGCCCCGTCACGCCTGTCCCCGTCACGCCTGTCGAAATCTCGACTTTTCGCGGTACCCCTTGTCCTTTTTTTCTAATTTTTGCGGCTTCGAAGATGAGAACCGTTTAACACGAAAGTTCCGTCCTCCAATCTTTTGAGATTTTTTTTTTTTTTCGAGACCGTACGTCGACCACTCCTTCTAGGTCTATTTCGTCTTCGAAAATTTAGAATATCGGTAAAAATTAATTTCAAGTTAACACATACAGTCTACATAGTTGCCTCTGCGCCAAATAATAACGAGTGACGCGGTGGTGTAATGGTATAAGTCGGAGGACTTCAAATGTCAAAGTGCAGAATTTCGCAAGTTCGAATCCCACTGAATGCATTTTTTTTTACTTTTTAATTCCAATTATTTATTAGTATTAGTGTTTCGTTATTCTGTTTCATTGGCCGTAGTTTTTATTCTTTCTGCAGGTAAGCTTGGAATTAATTCGTTCATTTTGGCAGTCTGTAAAATTCATAATTTCAGCTTACAAAAGTAAATACCTTCTACAAAATTAATTTGCTGCAACAATTATGACAGCAATATATTTTTTAACGCCGCCGTTACCTCTTTACGATGGGCGGGCGGGGCTCCGAACAGTAGCGGAGGGCCCTATTGATAAAATTGATAAAAATGTTTACTAAAAAGTGAATTCTATTTTCAGCACTTAAAAAATTCTGATGTTTTACCATCAAGAATAGAGTACCCTTACAATTCATCAAAATATTATTAAGAAAAATCGTTTAGTATAATTACATCATCATTCCATATACAAAATTTCAGCTTTCTGTCTCTAAATTTATTATTTCATATACAAGGGATTATCTTAAATTTTTTTAATATGTATTTTCTTAAAAATAATATTATTCTAGATGCTTTCGTCACCCGAAGTGTGACCCCAGGCCTGTACCCCCGGTAGGGCTAGAAATGATAACGAAAATCGCCATAACTATTTTCTCCCATTTCTAGTATGACATTATTTTTCATTTCCGTGCGTTATGCCGGATCCGCCTCCCTTATTTTGTCATCTACTACTGAAATCCCATCTCCAGCGGAAATCGATATGTGATCTAATAAATGTTTTTGTCAAGTCCCGTCGATATCGACGGACTGTGCGATGCCGTGCGACTGACTGGATGCTGTGTATTGTGTATATATATATATATATATGGACTGCCCGGTCCACCTGCGCGTGAAAGTGCGCGTGCGTCAAAAGTTACATGGTTTGTTTTTTGTTCTTGTCTGCGAGATAATTATTAGTATTATCTAGTAGTGATGGGCGATTCGACTCTTTTCAATGATTCGTATCATTCGAATCGGATTACAAAAAGATTCGTACCAATGATTCGTATCAAACAAAGTTTCTGTACACCTAACCGCACACTACATTTCAGTATCGTATCGTACCGTACAGCGGGTACAGCCGTACGCCGTACGATAGTCGCTGGGCTGACTAGTATAATTTATACCACTTTATACTAGTACCAATGTGTCGAATAACTCGCTACACTGTACGGTGTGTGCCCAGTGTGAGCGCGCTGTGATGTTTTGTACATATGCAGTGGTACGAATCTTTTTAAAACCGATGATCCGTACCATACGAATCACTAAATTGATTCGTATAATTTGTACGAATCATACGGATTCAACCCATCTCTATTACCTAGAATCTTGTTATTGTTAGACATAAAAATCTAGTGAATTTAGAAAATGGCAACTCCAAGTTTAGAAACTTTAAGAAAATTACTGAACCAAAATTCACACAATGTTAAATTAGAACTGAAGGAAGGAAAGAGCGATATATGGAAAACATTTTCAATGATTACAAAGATATTGAAATAAAAAATATGGTAGTATGTAATAAATGCAACAAAATCTACCAGTACAATTCGAAAATAGGTGGATCACACTTAAAAAGGCACATAGAAATTTGTACCTCAGAAAGAGTCGCAGTTGATGAAGCTCAATCAAATTTGAGCCATTATTCAAAGAAAAAAGTTAATTCACAAGATAAAAATGATATCAACAAGGCTGCAATAAACTTCATATGTAAAGATTTACGGCCGTTAAGTGTGCTCGAAGGAGCTGGTTTTCGGGTAAGAAAGTACTAGTACTCTTATCCTTGTTCTGATTTCCTGTTATTTTCACATTCAATCATCATACCTGCTCTTGTTTATTACAAGATGCACTGAACCTCGGGAATTATTAGCTTCTTCCCTAAAGGTTCAGGGACATAGCTCCGGTTAGCTCTGGGCTCAAGGTGGGGATTGGATTTTACTGTTAAGCTTACTTTATAAAAATTTGGGCACAAGGTAATTTAAACGAGAAAAAAATATATGAAGTTGTGAATGCGTGAATGTAAGAACAAACAAATTAAGTTAAGATAAAAGTATATATTACAAATTGTATGTACAAATAAATTTACGTTAAATTGAAAAAACTCTACCGACTGAAGGCGTTTATCAAAATTTTACAAAAAGAAGATTTTACTGGGCTGGGTTCACCAGTCTTCGGCCTACTTATGGATTTATCTCACCCACTAGCCTCTCCTAGATTAATCCGGAACTCCTGTACAGGTCCCCGTCTATCTAGACTTGCTGGGGTTGCATGGATCGATGTAATTAAATCCCACGTAGCTAGGTTTCAGGTTTCAGGCTCCAAAGGTGGAAATAGGTACATGTAACAGATTGTATGATTAGCCCAGTCCTAGAGTTGTACAAAAAAATGATCCAGGAATTGGAATTTTGTAAACAATCAAACAGTAGAGTAACTATGTCTGAAGGACACTATATAAAAATTCTAATAGAAAAAAGTAACTTATGACCGTTACTTGTCGCACAATAAACTCAGCTAAGCTAGGGATGTACAATTCCACTAGCTTAAGTTTATGGACATTAGCTCCGTTAGCTCAGGGAGATTTATGAGACTAGGGCGTAGTATTCTTAGGACTGCTTTGACTGTTAACAAGTTATTTGGGCACCAGGATAATTTTTAGATATAAGATAAAAGAAAACTATATAAAAGTTAGTTGAATACACTATAATCAAATAAACAAATTGAATGGAATTTACAAATGAATAATAAAGTGACTATTTAACAATAATTCAAAAATGATTTAATATTGACTAAAATATGAAAAAAATTTGAAAAATGAAATTTTAAAATTGGCTAACTTTACACAATTTTAAGAGGTTCGGGGTCACTCTGAAAATCTCGTTCCTTCTTTATGAGGTCAGTACTCTCACCCTTAACCTGTGCTGATGATTGGATCCAGGTGGACTTTCCGTGGCAAAGTGGGGAAGCTAGAGCTCTAGTCCAGATGATGGTCACGTACTGCTAAGTCCAATCCTCTTATCTAGGGATCTGCAGGTGGTAAGCGTCCAGAGTTTTCAGCAGGTTATAGATCTCGCAGTCAGGTTACAGCAGCCTCGTCTCAGAAGAGTACATACAAAGAATTGTTTGTGTTAAGAGTGCCCCAAAATTTACAAATATATAGATGAACGTTGACGGCTAGTGTAGCCAAGATTAAAAATTATAAATAAATTCCTGAAGGGAATGTACCAGCAAATCTGGTATGGAAAAAATCCTCTGTGATTCTCACAGGGAAAGTAATTAACAAATAAAAACAAAACCTGGAAGGTGTCAACCTTTAGTGACCCTACCCAGAATGAAGCAAATAAAATTACCCAAAAAATTGCATTCAAAAGAACTGATTACAGTTCAGCCACTCGACAATTATTCTTAATAAAAAACTCTACTCGTTAATCTTTAAAGATACTATAGTTCAGAAGGAACAAAAATAATTTAACAAAAAAACCCTCTATCATCTGACCCAAAATTCCAAAAACAACGGTTTCATAACCGGTTAAACAAGGAAAGATTACCACTCTAATTAGGTAAAAGAGAAAAATTAGTTCATTAATATTTCAAAAACTGAGTGACAAGTTATAGAAATTCGTATTGATTTATTGTACAAATTTGTTGTCAAAGAACAATAATCAATGAATTTACTAATGTTAGGAAACAGGTTCCAGTCTTCTAATCGGCGTGAATGTGAGTTATTCAAATCTATATAAAGTAACAAATTACTTAACCTAGTGCAGAAATTACGATATTAGCAATTTTCTATAGCTCCAATCATATATTATAACTATAAGATAAGAGAAGATAAGATAACGATAAGATAATTAACTTAATTCCCAAAGGGCACAACACGTGGTGGATAGTCGCAATCCGATTCAAACAAAATGGAGGCAAGAAAACTCAAATTTATTGGTTTTGAAAAAACAATGTTTTCTATAATCTCCTGACTAGAGCACAGCTTCACAAATTTATAAAATCATATTGAAACTATTTTCTATTGTTTCGAATCGTACTACATTTCACCATATAGGGTGACAAAAAAATCTCACTGACCACGCCTAAATAATTTACCTAAAATCCAGGTAAATCCTGATTATATATCAAATATAATTACTTAATAATGACAACAAATCGCTATTATCTTATTTCTGTACTAATAATTATATCGTAACCAATAATGAAAATGAATAAATTATATATATCAAATAGGTAAATAACTCACATGTGCCTATCCACGAAGACGGAAACTGTCTGGTTGTCGATCCTAATTACACCCGATCGTCTGTTGGATTTTGGAGGGGCTACCGTTTATAGCCAATCAGCACATTACACCGCGTTATTTCAAAAATCGAGAACTTAAGCCACAACAATTAGGTTGGGTGTTTTACGGGGTGCATAATAATAGTGAACCTCATGGAACGACTCAAAAAGTACGTTACATATCCCCCCTTCCTCGGTAATAAAAATTGATAACTCTAGGAGTTATAAATTTTTATATAGGCCAATTTTAGAGGAGACGACAGAGGAACAACGGTAATGAAAATGGTGAAAGGAACTTGAAAGTTATACCTTCCGAGACATCGGTCTGACGCCTCAGCAGCAATATAGCTGTTGCCAGTACTAAAATGGGTTTATAAAAAAAAAAATCCCCAAGAGAAAAAAAAAATAGAGGACTTAATACACATGGCTAGTAGTGCGTCCTAAAACTACAGCACTTGTGAAAGGAATACCAACAAAATAGATAGAGGACTTAATACACATGGCTAGTAGTGCCTCCTGAAACTACAGCACTTGTGAAAGGAAACAGGCACTAAAATGCTTGACAACAGGTTGCCTAATCCACTGTTGTACTTGCAAACAACAAAAATATGGAGCTAAAAATGCTGGACCTACAACGTGCTCCCAGTTGTGGTACTTGCAATTAAGATAGTTTTACCAGTATAAGATACAATAAGATATAAGATATAAGGTTACCAGATATAACTGTATATGGACTATAAAGGATTTAAAAGATAGAGCCATGCTCCGAGTTAGACTCGAATAGTAACTAGAGCAATAACCACCCTTCAAGTGAACCTCACTAATTAATATGCTAAGAAATTCTCAGCCAAATTTATAAAACTAGCAATTACACAAGTAGGAGGTATATATGCCTGAACCCACGAATCTAAAACAAGCCGACTACTACTAATCTAGTCCTATGGTAAACCTTAAATTTTACTAAATATTAAATGTCTCATATTAAAGTAACTCATAAAAGATACACGAATAATAGGTAACGACTCGACTAGGAAATGTTGAATTCACACTCTATGTGAATTTAAGATAATGTTCACCTATAACTAAACATAAGATAAACAATCATAGAAAGATAACACACAAAGATAAAGAGAAACAGGCAAATAACATAAGATCGACAATCACATCACAGACCTACTCTGTATATGACTGAGGGACTTATGAACATCGTCAACCATCAGATTTGAATAATCGCACCGGTAGACCTACTCTTGGGATACGAGAATTTTAATCTAATTGTCGAACACAGACGGTTAAAATAAATCAGGAAAAAGAAAGGACATCACACAAGAAAGAATTTCGACGATGTTGTTGTCAAATTTAATGGATACTGGGTGAGCAAAATAACTAACTTACGACAATGCATTTATTATTTAGTTAAGATAACCAAAAAAATCCGATAATAAAATATTTTGAGGGTTAAGATAATACGATAATAAAGATAAGATATACCCAAAAAATATGTACTAAATAATACAATTACACTATATCTCCATTCATTGCTCTGACGCTTCCCCAGTCCATTAAATACTTAAAATAACGTAACGTAACCCACCCATTTAACATCCCGAGTGTCTTAGATCAAAGAAAAGAAGAGAAGATAATACAGGAAAGGTGGCGACACTCACCTAATTTTTTCCAAAATTAGGCCAAAAAATATAAGATAAATAACGATACGATACGGCAATATTTTACAAGATACTAAACCACTACAAAATACTAACTAATTAGTAGCAAAAATTCCATAAAACACCATAATACAATAATAGTAGACGTAAACATAAGACACAATAAAAGCAGAAGAAAACAGAAGAAACTAAGAACTAAACAGCTGACGATGTTACTGGTCATATTATCTATCTATACTTAAAAAAATAAGAAAAATGGGAATGTCTAATTAACGACTAGATGCAATATCCATCAACAATCATTGTCTGAACAGATAAAAAAAAGATAAAGATAATATTCAGACCCCAGATTATGATACAATACCATCCACTACTTACATATCTTAGACAATCACCAAATCTTTTAATTCAGCAATTAGAAATGGGAGTGCCTAAATAAAGACTAGATGCAATATCTATTATGAGATACCACCTACTACTAACAGATTTGAGGCACTAGAAATGGGAGTGTCTAAATAAAGACTAGATGCAATATCTATTGCAAGATACCACCTAATATTGACATATATCAGACACTCTGACCCATCCCTTTAAATTCAACTGAAATGTACAATAAAATGCGGAGAATATACAGATAGCTAAAATAGTATAGTTTTAGTTTCCACCCTATAGCCTTTGCATTGCTAGATAAACAGAAAGATAGAGAAACAGAACCGTAGGTAAAACAATAGACACATAAAACAGATATAGTTCCTAATATTCAAAGATAATTAATATACACCCTGTATATTACCAATATATAAAACACAATAGGTACTGTTTATAACTTGGTCACTCAATTTAATTAGCCTAGGAATTTCTGTTACAATTTATTCTTGTGGTTTCACGGAAGAAACAAAATAATTTACCACATACAAAACATAGGCAAGATAAGATAAGATAAGATACAATAAGATACGATAAGATACGATAAGATACGATAAGATAAGATAAATATTAAATGTTTTATTTATTCCACAAAACCCGTTCTATAAAAACTTTAACCGATAAATACCAACAAGTATACAAAAGGTAGATATATAAAACTACTAGTAAAAGTTTTCAAACTCAGGTACAGAATAAATACTTCCTATGTTTTTGTATGTAAGAAATTCCTAGTTTAATGTTTTACAAATATGAAATAGCAAATAAAATATATCAAAAAGAAATCTTATCACTAAAACTTTTGAAAATCGATTTATTATACACAAATTTTGAAAATATCTGAATTTTGGTCAGAAGGAAAGAGATTATTTTATTTCGATATCAGAAACTAATTTGTCAACTATCAAAACTTACTACAAGCACTACTTTCTTGCACGAGCCCTAAAATGAAAGTTTAAAATTGCCAATTTGTTGCACAGGCCTCACACGTTGGGCGTCAATTTGTTGCACAGGCCTCACACGATGGGCGTCAATTTTGTCGCACAGGCCCCACGTTGGGATTGCCAATTTTGTCACCACAAACTCAGATAAGCTAGGGATGTACAATTCCACTAGCTTAAGTTTATGGACATTAGCTCCGGTAGCTCAGGGAGATTTATGAGACTAGGGCGTAGTATTTAGGACTGCTTTGACTGTTAACAAGTTATTTGGGCACCAGGATAATTTTTAGATATAAGATAAAAGACAACTATATAAAAGTTAGTTGAATACACTATAATCAAATAAACAAATTGAATGGAATTTACAAATGAATAATAAAGTGACTATTTAACAATAATTCAAAAATGATTTAATATTGACTAAAATATGAAAAAAATTTGAAAAATGAAATTTTAAAATTGGCTAACTTTACACAATTTTAAGAGGTTCGGGGTCACTCTGAAAATCTCGTTCCTTCTTTATGAGGTCAGTACTCTCACCCTTAACCTGTGCTGATGATTGGATCCAGGTGGACTTTCCGTGGCAAAGTGGGGAAGCTAGAGCTCTAGTCCAGATGATGGTCACGTACTGCTAAGTCCAATCCTCTTATCTAGGGATCTGCAGGTGGTAAGCGTCCAGAGTTTTCAGCAGGTTATAGATCTCGCAGTCAGGTTACAGCAGCCTCGTCTCAAAAGAGTACATACAAAGAATTGTTTGTGTTAAGAGTGCCCCAAAATTTACAAATATATAGATGAACGTTGACGGCTAGTGTAGCCAAGATTAAAAATTATAAATAAATTCCTGAAGGGAATGTACCAGCAAATCTGGTATGGAAAAAATCCTCTGTGATTCTCACAGGGAAAGTAATTAACAAATAAAAACAAAACCTGGAAGGTGTCAACCTTTAGTGACCCTACCCAGAATGAAGCAAATAAAATTACCCAAAAAATTGCATTCAAAAGAACTGATTACAGTTCAGCCACTCGACAATTATTCTTAATAAAAAACTCTACTCGTTAATCTTTAAAGATACTATAGTTCAGAAGGAACAAAAATAATTTAACAAAAAAACCCTCTATCATCTGACCCAAAATTCCAAAAACAACGGTTTCATAACCGGTTAAACAAGGAAAGATTACCACTCTAATTAGGTAAAAGAGAAAAATTAGTTCATTAATATTTCAAAAACTGAGTGACAAGTTATAGAAATTCGTATTGATTTATTGTACAAATTTGTTGTCAAAGAACAATAATCAATGAATTTACTAATGTTAGGAAACAGATTCCAGTCTTCTAATCGGCGTGAATGTGAGTTATTCAAATCTATATAAAGTAACAAATTACTTAACCTAGTGCAGAAATTACGATATTAGCAATTTTCTATAGCTCCAATCATATATTATAACTATAAGATAAGAGAAGATAAGATAACGATAAGATAATTAACTTAATTCCCAAAGGGCACAACACGTGGTGGATAGTCGCAATCCGATTCAAACAAAATGGAGACAAGAAAACTCAAATTTATTGGTTTTGAAAAAACAATGTTTTCTATAATCTCCTGACTAGAGCACAGCTTCACAAATTTATAAAATCATATTGAAACTATTTTCTATTGTTTCGAATCGTACTACATTTCACCATATAGGGTGACAAAAAAATCTCACTGACCACGCCTAAATAATTTACCTAAAATCCAGGTAAATCCTGATTATATATGAAATATAATTACTTAATAATGACAACAAATCGCTATTATCTTATTTCTGTACTAATAATTATATCGTAACCAATAATGAAAATGAATAAATTATATATATCAAATAGGTAAATAACTCACATGTGCCCACGGTACACTTACTAACGGTATGCCGATCTTCGGTTGCAATCGAGACACCCCCGCGCATCTACGTCACATGCGAGCGTCGGCTCTCAGTTGGTCCAGTGCAAAGCCGTTGTTTACAGTGTATCCACTTAGAAATTTATGTTCCATTATATTTATTTCTATACTTATTGCGCTATTCTAGGTAGTTAGAGTTCTTATTTTTATGTTAAGTTGTCTTAATTAATAAACTAAAATAAAATAATGCCAAATTGTGCTGTGGCCACGTGCAAAAATCGCAACCAGAACACGAAAGGAACAGACATTAAGTTCTTTCGCTTTCCAAAAAATATAGATTTGGCGAATCAATGGGTTGTTGCGTGTAGAAGAGATGATCCGATAAATCTAAAGAATGGTAAGCGAAAAATTCTCTCCTTATCTATCTAGTTAAACAATTCATTTATATTTTTGACAGATTAGATTTCTAAAAAAGAAGTTATTAATTCGACATGTGGCTTCTTTTTACGTTTGTTAAAACATAATTCCTAAACAGATCCACATATTTGATATTTGTATCGTACATATGTCATTTTGGTAGAGGGTGTCTCTGGCATAGTCCACTACTGTGGTTTCACATATACAGGATGATCAAAGAAAATTGTAATACTTAAATGAAAATGGTTAATTTTTGATATTCCTATATAATTTATATGCATGGCACGGGCTCGTAATGAAAAAAAAACGCAATTTTTTGCATTTCTCACGGGTGCACGGGTGGTCTCGTTGTATATAATATACAGGGTATCTCAGAAAAGAATATCAAGCGGTGGCGCAGAAATAGCTTAAACTTGGTCCTAACCCACGCGAAGGCAACTGAATCCACAAATCAAAACAATGGGTACAAAAATAAAGAAATTATGATATAAAAAGAAAAATTAGAAAAGTTAGAAAAGTCCAATAATCATAAGTTCTTTATTTTTGTACCCATTGTTTTGATTTGTGGAATTAGTTGTCTTCGCGTGGGTTAGGACCAAGTTTAAGCTAAATGTTTAAATACAAATCAGATATTTATCTAACTTATTTACTATGATTATATAGCCAAAATAAGTTGAAAAATCGTCGAAAACTCTGAAAAATCACCAAAAAAAATCATAGCTCCTAAACTAAAAAGAAAGGGGTAACATACATGGGGGTGATTCGGATTCCCCAAGGGGTGATCTACTTCTGCGCAACTGTTTGACACTCTTTTTTGGGACACCCTTTATATATACACATGGAATGACCAGAAAAACGTGACATTTCAAAGCAAATGCACCAATTTGTATGAATACTATAATAAAAAAATTGTTAATGCCGGGAGTAGAATTAATGAATTGGTATTGAAGTAAATCATCGTGTGATATGTCATTGCATGTAGGGGTTGTAATACAGTTTAATATTAGTAGTACTTTCTTGTAGCAACCGTGTGTTCCATACATTTCGAATTGAACGCTTTTGAGATACCCCTAAAACAGAAAATGCTTCAGTATACCCCAAAAAATAGTCGTCATTTAAAGGCTGATGCTGTGCCTACAGTAAATGTTCCTAGATTTCCTGAGGGTATTAAACGAAGTTTAGTGGAAAGAACAATAAGGTTGGCTAAAAGAAGACGGCGCCATGAGGTTAGCGACATCTTGAATGAATCAATGAGTACTAAAGAATCAAAAACTTCAAGTAGTGAATCGAATTATGTTACTACCAACCTAGACACTACACAATTGCAAAATTCAAATGTTGGTCAAGACACTAAGTAAGTATATATAGCAACTTCGTAATTAATTTATATGCGTGAAATTAAAAAATAATATGTATTCTAGGATAAACCAACACGAAGTAGCTGAACTAAAAGAAAAAATAAAATTCTTAGAAATGCAAAACGAGGAATTATTGAAGAAACTGAATGAAAAAACTGAAAAAATTGAAAAATATGAACTTGCCTTAGCTACTGTATTCACACCGGGGCAGATAAAAAAAATAATGAATGCGAAAAAAAACATACGGATACATTGGTCACCAGAAGATATTGCATCTGCTGTTTCTCTACGCAGCGTTAGCCCAAAGGCGTATAGATATTTAAAAGCCAATAACTATCCGTTGCCAGCTATGTCAACTTTGAGAAGATGGGTTTCCAATTTTGATGTAAGTGAAGGAATTTTAATGAATGTTGTATCATTAATGAAAAAGAAAGCTTCTGAATTTACTGAGTGGGACAAGATTTGTGTGTTAACATTTGATGAAATATATGTGTCGAACAAAGTGGATATTGATAAAAAAGAGCAACAAGCCATCGGCCCCCACCACGCTTGTCAAACAGTTATGGCACGTGGACTGATTAAAAACTGGAAACAGCCGATTTACTATAAATTTGATCAGGCTATGACCAAAGAAATTTTGGAACAAATTATTTCAGAATTGTATAGAGCAAGTTTTATAGTGGTGGCAATTGCGAGTGATATGGGGGCTGGAAATGTTGCTCTGTGGTCCAAATTAAATGTGGGGCACGATAAAAATTGCGTTTTTGAACATCCGTGTGACGACTCATTGAAAATTTTTGTGTATGCGGATGTCCCACATTTAATAAAGCTAGTACGAAATCATGTAATTGATAATGGTTTTATTATACAAGACCATATAATTAACAGTGACTATTTTGAAGCCCTACTAAATATTTCCACTTCAGAGTTAACTTTGGCCCATCGATTGACGCAACAGCATATCCATGTAAAAGGATCATTGAGACAAAGAGTGCGACCAGCCGTTCAGTTACTTTCAAATTCCGTTGCAAAAGCAATTGAATACTGTGGTAAACATGGACTGATGCCTAAGAATAGCCATTGGCAGCAAGCTTCTGACATGGTGAAGTTATTTAATGAATGGTTTGACTTATTTAATTCTCGTTCAAAATTTATTGAAAATTGCCCAAGTCGAAATGCTTTTGGCACAGATTTGGATAATCAAACTAAATTACTTAACTCAATGTCAGAATTTGTTGAGTCAATGAGAGTTGGCAAACATAAAGGACTCATTCCTTTTCAAAAAGGGATATTGCTCACTAACAAGTCCCTTAAAGAAATGTTTATTTATTTAAAGGAAAAATATAATGTGGAATACGTATTAACATCTCGACTAAATCAGGACGTACTAGAAAATTTTTTCGCATATGTTCGGGGTATGGGTGGTGCAAATGATCATCCTTCCCCCTTAGAATTTAAATTTAGATTACGGTGGTACTTACTAGGAAAAAATTCAGCCGCAATTTTTACAGAAAACAGAAATACTCTCGAAAACAACGAGCAATGTCTACTAGATATTTTCAATCAGACGAACTCCGTTTTAGAAGATAATATCACACAAGACATTTGTCTTACGGAAGACATGCTTGGTAGTGTATCAAAACAAACAGAAGATTCAGAACAACTTCAAGACGAGGAAGAGAAATTGTTAACAAACATATCATTTTTCGAACCGCCATATTTACAAGAAGTCATTGACGCAGAAACAGAAAATTTAATGCAGGATTTGGAAGTTAAGGAGAAAATTAGTGAAGAATCATTAAAATACATTGCAGGATTTGTAGCTTATAAATTTAAGAATAAGTATTCACTAGGAATCCCGACATCAAAATTAGATATGCAAAAAGCACCTGATTGGCTGCAAACTATTTCCAAAGGCTCCCTTTTGCAGCCTAATGATGCATTATGGGAAGTAGCATTAATATTGGAATCGGAGTTTTACAAAATGCACGGAAATTCTGTATGTAAAGAAAAAAATATTTTTCAAAAATTGGCCGAAAATACTCAGTCTCAGCTAAATTCGAACTCTGTGACATTTGATGTAATTTTGTATTTTAGTAGAACTAGAACTTATATTAGGTTGCGAGATGTCAATAGAAAAATTAGTTTCAAAAATTGCCAAAGGAAACTAGATAAGAAGATCTCGAAGTTTACAAATTATAAAAAATAAAAATTGATATTTATTAAACATGTTCAATATTTATAGGTAATTAAAAAATCTACAGTCAAAAATAAATTTTAGTGTTCCCATAGAAAAATATTTTTTACACATCCCTGTATACCTATTTAGGAACTTTTTCCAAACTACAAAATATGCAAGCTTTGAGAAGTATGGAGAATGAGAAATAGGTAGGTATATTGAAAACTGTAAAATGCCCTATGGAGGCGTATTTTAAAACATACTTATCCTTAATGCAATTACTATTCTTAAATTCTATTGTAAGATAATATATTTATCACATTTATTTATACTTTTAAAGCAACCATATCGTCACAATCATAATACATATACCCAACCGTTGAGCCAAACCGCTTATATATCATAATATAACATTGGTAAAGCAAGTTTGGCGCTCGCATGTGACGTCACGACTCGGGGAATCTTGGCGCTTGCATGCGCATAGGCATACCGTTAGTAAGTGTACCGTGACATGTGCCTATCCACGAAGACGGAAACTGTCTGGTTGTCGATCCTAATTACACCCGATCGTCTGTTGGATTTTGGAGGGGCTACCGTTTATAGCCAATCAGCACATTACACCGCGTTATTTCAAAAATCGAGAACTTAAGCCACAACAATTAGGTTGGGTGTTTTACGGGGTGCATAATAATAGTGAACCTCATGGAACGACTCAAAAAGTACGTTACATACTATAGACTACAATAAAAATTACCAAAATTGCAGTAACAAAATTCGTAACTGTGCTACACAAAAAAACTAGTAAGCATAAAAGGTGAAAATTTATAATTCATACATGAGATTTTAAATGCAAAATTAACAATATCAAGTACAATGAAATAGAATGAAATTGAAAAAGAAATTAATGTGAGACGGTCTAGAATACCAGCAAGTAATCAAAAATAAAATTCCTGGATATAATAGATTCTGTAATTAGCAGACAAAAATTATAGTATATAAAAAAATAACCATATGGTTATATATACAAACGCACTAATCAACCCAGGCTCTTCATAGAGAACCGACTTTTGCATACAGGGTACAACTTTCTTAAATCAGATTCAATTTATTAAGAAAATTAAATGTACTCACCCGTATACAAAGTTCGGTTCCAACCTCGTGAATCCACCTCAAAGATGTCCTAAGACGTTCCACATGGAATCTGATGGTTTACGAGGATTATCGTAGAATCCTGGGAAGATTAAGCCAGCGTCTCAACAACTCTGCAAAAATAAAAATTCGGCAGAAAATTTACACCACGTGTAAAATAAATTTATTATCACATATCTCGTGATAACAACAAAAATATACTATAATATCGATTAATGCGATTATTACAGATAATAATCTATTATATCAGAACACAGATCACTAATAATCGTGATAATAATTCAAGATTCAAATTAAATTAAAATTTAAGAACATGTGCTTTCAATAAGCGTAAAAATTCAAACTTGCTCGCATTCTATCTAAAACCCGACTCTCGATTTTTCGTTAAAAATCTCATTTCCTGGCTGTTTGCGGCATCCCTACCTTTTCATAAAAGTGACCAATCAGAAACACTTTAGAGGTAGACAAACACATTACAATGTAGAGAGCATTATGGGTTGCTGGTATTCAGGGATAAAATTTCAGGATTTTTTGATATTATTTTAGTCGTCCGGAAATATACTGCTTGTCACATACAAAGGAACAAAATTATTAAAATTTTGTTACAAAGAATAAAATATTTCTAAGTGGGTACTTTATTTTTGTATTAGCACATGCATTATTAAATAAACTAAATTTGTGTTATAAAGTTACAACACAGCATACCATTCAGAATTTTCTTGTTGATTTTGTTACTAACGAAAAAATATTTGAGAAAATAAACAGCGTCATGCAGAAATATAAAGTTCAGTACAAGAACATCATCTTGTTATGAATGATTTTTTAAAAAATGCTGAAATAGGTTGACTTTGTTTTTTAAAAAGATGCTAGTTGTCATAAAATGTTGTTTTTTATCAGCTTTTGTTTTTGAGATATGACGTCGTTATATTTATTTTTAAATGATGCCATTTGCTTTTTGTATCAGAAAGGGACATCCCACCGTTTTCTGAGTAGGTACTCAGCTCTATAGGTACTCTCCGGTGGTACCCTATAAGTAAGTAGGGCTTTGCTATTTACCGTTTACAAGATGCCGCATGTTTTTTTAGATAAATACCCTTAAAATATGCTCATAAATAAGTACACACGTTTCTTACCAAAATAATTATGATAATAAAAAAGTATTTTTATGCTGTCACATATTTTCCGTATATTTTTGCCAAAAGAAACACTACCTATGTATTTTATAGACATGGGCGTCGCCAAGGCGGACAGGGAAGGCGACCGCCCCCTGGTAAGGTTTTCGTAGGTAAATCACAAAAAAGCGATGGGTACACTCCACTCCACCAAAACACTGCCTTTTTCTCGATGCGCGCTTCGCTAACAATGTTAGCACCAACTCAAGGTGATTAAAGTTGAGTGGAGTATTTTGGTGTCCAGTGGACTCACTCGTTTTTTTTTTTCTAATACAAGACCAAGTATATATTTCCACACATACTGTTTAGGAATATTTTTTGAACTTTTATTCTGTTTATTTGTTTTACAAATTATACATTTATTAGCTGTTACAATATAGTTCCGGTCTTTTGTTATCTTATTTTAAGATAATGCACTTTTGTTAAAAATATTTTTATGTATTTTATGTATTGGAAGGAGATGCTGAAAACAACTACTCCACGGGCAATATGCCCCGACTGGCGTTGCATTACATCAACATCTCCATGGATGTCGCCACATCCTTCATCAAGACCAAATACCAGACAATGACCGGTTTCGATCTTGTTATGATCTCATCAGATTGCTATAGGTATCGGAATCGATGAATGATCTGGCAACATTGATTGCTTAAGGGGCATATGTGAATGTTTGTAGTGGCGAGATACAGTGAAATACACTGCAGTGCCCTCTTTGGGTCTTTGCTACTACCTGCCTGACAATTATTGTCTAATTGACAGACAGATAACGATCTGCAGAAAAGCAGATCTCCATGGATGTCGCCACATCCTTCATCAAGACCAAATACCAGACAATGACCGGTTTCGATCTTGTTATGATCTCATCAGATTGCCATAGGTATCGGAATCGATGAATGATCTGGCGACATATGTGACATATCTGAGGGGCATATGTGAATGTTTGTAGGGCGAGATACAGTGAAATACACTGCAGTGCCCTCTTTGGGTCTTTGCTACTACCTGCCTGACAATTATTGTCTAATTGACAGACAGATAACGATCTGCAGAAAAGCAGATGTTGATGTAATGCAACCATGGAGATGTTGATGTAATGCAACGCCAGTCGGGGCATATTGGCCGTGGAGTAGTTGTTTTCAACATCTCCTTCCAATAATTAAGTAGGATTGTCTTCCTCAAAGACAATAGAGGTCGTTGTAATGGCATCTGCTTTTTTGCAGATCGTTCTGTCTGTCAATTAGACAATAATTGTCAGACAGGTGGTAGCAAAGACCCAAAGAGGGCACTGCAGTGTATTTCACTGTATCTCGCCACTACAAATATTTTTTATGTGTTTTGATCAAGTAGATCTGTAGATCTTGACAGAATACTTTTTTTTATTTATGATGTGGTATTTTTATTTTACTGGACATTTATTTTTTTGCCCTCATTTTTACCGATATTTGATTAAATTTTAAATAATATGTTTTCAAATAATTTTTGTCTTTTCTACGAAACTAGTTGTTTTAGAAAATGTTTTTTACTATTCACTGTGAAGTGAATAGAAAAATTATATTTTGTTGTTTAAAGACAAATTAAAAAAATTTATTTTGGCCCTCCTAGAGATTTAGGAAGCGACGCTGATGCTTATATAGACGGTAACTAGCAGACCCCTAAACTATGAAATACCACTACTCGGAAAATGTTAAAAACGTCGCTATTTTGTAACACGCATTCGCATGTCTAATTATATAATAAAGATGAATAATTTCAAACGCAAAATCTCAAATTTCTCGTATCGATATAAGTGCATGATTTTTTCATATTTAGAGAAAAATAGACAGATTAGACTAAAAATATGCATGTCATGCAGTGACCCAAAGTATTTTATAGGCTACACCACCTAGTTTAGTAAATTATAATTGTATAATTAGTTTGTTCTTTTTAAAAATTTGGTGCAGAATTAATAAACATTGGAGCAAAATACGTTCAAGTGAATCTTGATGAAGTTTTGGTTAGTAGAAAAACTTTAACCAGTAAATACTTACATGACGAATACTTATCTCTCAAACAAAAAGCTTTTGATGAATTAAAATCATCATTGTCGAATGGTATATGTTTTACTACGGACTTTTGGAGTGATACAAAACAAATTTCATACATTACATTAACGTCACATCTTATTACTGATAATTTTATTTTAAAGAACTACTTAATCAGTACGGAAATCGTGGAAGAAAAAAAGCTGGAGAAAATATTCTATCAATCATCACAAAAATTATTAAAGATTTTTTTGCCCTTTCTAATATAGAATTTAGCGACCCAATATCTTTGGATAAAGTAACATTTGTGACGGACAATGGGTCAAATTTAATCAGTGCCTTAAGAGATTTTTGTAGGGTTTCATGTGCTGGACATAATTTAAATTTAGTTATTGAATACTGGCTTAAAAAAATTGAGGAATTCGACGAAATTCAGATTTTAATTAACAAATCAAAATAATTACTAATGTATTTTAAAAGATTATGTCTAAATAATAAACTCAAGGCAAGTTTGAAACAAAGTGTTCCTACTCGATGGAATTCAATTTTAATTATGCTACGCTCTATCGAAGTAGGGTACAATGAGATTTCTGATTTACTAAACTCTAGATCAGAGACCTCAAAGATAGAAGGTATAGACATCGCATTATTGAAGTCCCTGATTACACTATTGACACCATTTGATGAGGTTACAAAAGAACTGAGTTCAGAGAAGCTACGTTACATTTGGTAATACCATGGCAAAAGAAAATTGAAAATCACCTAGTGTTCAATTCGCACGATTCTATTATAATAAGAAATTCCAAGACATATCTACGAGATGGAATTAACAACAAGTATATTGTGAAGCCTGTACATCAGTTTGCGACATTTTTAGACCCTCGCATGAAGAAATTTAAAAATTTCTGTACCGAAAGCGAGAAAAAAGATATTTACCTGTAAATAAAGATTTATGAACGAACACGATTTTCCCGATATTGCCGAAACTCAGTCAAACCTCCAAAAGGATAGAAGTGGCGAAAAACATATTTTAGAAGACTTCTTTGATTTAGAGGAGGCAGATCAATCATGCAGATCAATAGACGCAGAGTTGGATAACTATTTAAATATCAAGATAAGTCAACCGAATTTGGATATTCTGGAGTTTTGGAAAAATAAAAAAACCGTTTTCCCACGATTAGCCGCTTTAGCAATACAATATCTAGCCGTACCAGCTACTAGTACTCCCAGTGAAAGAAGTTTTTCCTTAGCAAGATATACTCTACAAAAACGACGGAGCCAACTTAGCCCTGCTACAGTGCAGGAAATTCTATTTATAAAATATAACTCATAGTTATATGTCCATAGGTTTAATGTCCATTTTAAAAAAGTATGAGAGGTAAATATCTTGTGATACTACCAAACAATTGGTACAAAATTTGTTAACATCATTTCAACGCGCTTTGATAAATGCGAATATAATATTATTTTGGCAAAACCATCCCTTTTAGATCCTCGATTTAAATTAAAAGCATTTTCACATGAACAAGCGTCTAAAAAGGCAAAAGATAAATTACAGGATGAGATGGTTGCACTTATAAGAAAGAATAACGAAATTATTACACCCACTGCAACCGGAGGTGATGACGGTGATTTGGTCGAAGGTATTACTGAAACAGATGAGGCTTCAGAGAATTTAATTTGGCAGGAATTCGATTGGTCAGTGAAGACCGTCACTCAGAGACCTAGTCCATTGGCTACTGCAATAGCAGAAATACGAATGTATCTGGAAGATGCTAATATAGTAAGGACGGAAAACCCACTTACAAAAGAGCTGCATTATCCCACACTCTCTATATTAGCAAAAAAATATTTATGTGTGGTAGCCACATCTGTTCCCAGCGAGCGTGTTTTTTCAAAAGCTGGCCAGATTATAACAGAATGACGCAGTCGACTTACTCCCAAACATGTAAATAAACTGATATTTCTTAATTGAAATAAAATTTTGTTAAACTATAAGAAATAGGGATTTATGTTACTGTTACTTATTACTTTGTTTTATCTTTTTAATTTTGTTTTGGAATGTTATTTTAATTTTTGTTTATATATTTCTGTTGGTACCTTTTGTTTATCTTAAAATATTTATTTTTACGTATTAAAAGACTTAATTTCAAATATCTGTTTTTGACAGTTGTGTTTATTTTAAGTTATTTTATATTTTGTTAACAGTTAAAATCCAAGTACAAAACTATTCATACTTAATTAGGTACATTATTCAGATAATACCGTTAATAACTGAGAAACACATAAGTACCTATACCTACGCCCTAGCCCCACTTAAAATAATAAAATAGAATTGCAAAATTGCAGAAGATACCCGCACACTTGTACTAATACTAATATATTAACTATTACCCTTCCCTTGAATATCCATTACTAATAAAATAAATACATACCGACATTACCGATTTACCGATTTACCTATTAAGAACCGATGGTCCGGGCCCCAATTGGCAATAAGGCACGAGATTGCTTGTTTGGCGTACATAATGGTGTTGTACGAAAATAGACCTTAACTGCGCATTACTCCTGAGAGGGCGAGCAGGTACTGGTGTAACGGGTACTTTTTGTATCGACTACCCGGTAATAGGTATTTCGCACAGTAGCTGGTATTTAGTACCGGCTAGTTACAATATTGACATCACTACTGTTTTCCAATATTGAGAAAATTTGCTATTCTGTAGACCACATTGGAAACATTCAATTCAAGTCTCTAAATTCAGAATGGTTAATAGAACCATACGAAAACTGAATAATGTTACCGAATCAGACGCATGCCCATTACCAAATATAACCGAAATACTTGATCATTTAGGACACGCTAAATATTTTTCAGTCATCGATTTAGCAAGCGGATTTCAGCAAATAAAATTAAGTGAAGAAAGTAAACCTTTAACTGCATTCTCATTTTGTGGTCACTACCAATACAAACGTCTTCCCATGGGCCTGAAAGGGGCACCCGCAGGTTTCCAGCGTTTAATGAATAATGTTTTGACGGGATTACAGGGTATAAAATGCTTTGTATATTTAGATCATATTGTAATTTACGGATCTTCTTTGCTAGATCACAATAATAAATTAATAGATGTTTTTACCAGGTTACGCGAAAATATTTTAAAACTTCAACCCTGAAAATGCCCATTTTTACGAACAGAAATAAATTACTTAGGACACATAATTTCAGAAGACGGAATAAAACCTGATCCTGGAAAGATTTTGGCCGTTCAAAACTTTCCTGTATCCAAGGATATTAAACAGTTAAAGTCATTCTTAGGGCTAGCATCTTATTATTGTAAATTTATTCCAAACTTTTCAGATATTGCTTATTCCTTAAATAATTTACAAAAAAAGAATGTCCCATTCAAATGGTCTGATTTATGCGACGATTCATTTTGCAAATTAAAAGAAAAGTTAACACCTTCACCTCTTTTATAGTACCCCGATTATCAACGAGAATTAATGGTAACTTGCGATGCTAGTCAAGATGCGATTAGCGCGGTTTTGTCTCAAGGGAAAATTGGGGAAGATTTACCCATCGCATATGCTAGTAAGACATTAAATAAGGCTGAGCGGAACTATTCAATAAGCAAAAGAGAACTTACCAGTATTGTATGGGACAAAGTATTTTAGGCCTTATTTGTACGGGCGAAAGTTCAAAATAGTCACGGATCATCGACCTTTGACTTAGATTTTTCGCATTCAAATCCATTATCAAGACTAACTCGATTTTGACTAAAATTACAGGTTCGAATACGAGATAATATACAAACCCGCAAAACAAAATACTAACGCCGATTGCCTCTCTCGAATCTTCAAAATTTCTGATTCTGAACACGACGATAGCTTATATGCCACTTATTTAAAGGACATTGAAAATAAAGTCATATTTAATGAAAATATTACCGATACAGATAATAATTTAGAGAACTGTAGTGGGGATACCCACGTAGTCTATTTTACAGATCAAAATTTTACCTCACCTTCAGACTATCACTTAAGTCAAGACGAACTAAAAGCCCAAGAAGCAAACATGCACCAAATCGCATATTTAAAATCCAATGACACACATTTTATTTATTTTATCACTAGACAAACCAAATTTCACAAATAAGATTACAAGTATGGTCAAAACCATTTATTGAAACTTTTAGAAAAGCAGACCTCCATCGTGAAAGGAACTGTTCATGCAACAAATTTATCTGAATACCAGTTTAGAAATAAGTTTGTTACTTTAGAAAAAAAATTAAATATCCTCGTTCAACTCGAAAGCCAATTTAATAAAAATGAAAGTAATTATTACACAAAACTTCAATTAGCATTGAAAATAAATGAGATAGTATAATTGTTAATTTAATACAAATGTCATTTAAAACACAACAGGAAAATTTTTTTAATATTATTGTATATGCAATCAAAGGGTCACTGCACCCTATATTCATAAGCCCATTGAAACTAATTACGGAATTATCAAACGTTCTAAATTATCTGAACGGTCTACAATTTCCTGTAAATCCAATTATCGAAAATACCCATGTTTTATATAACTTAGTAGAAACTAATGTATTTTATATAAAAAAATAGGTTAGTACTTTTGTTATTAGAGCCATTAGTAAATCTACGTGTGTATGACATGAAAATTTCTAGCCTGCCAACCGCAGTAGCGGATAACAAATATGCATTCGTTGCTCTAGAAGATTCCTATTTAATTATTGATTCAATCAAGGAACATTATTTTATGAACAGTAATCTAGAGTTAACTTCTTGCAAAAATGTCCTCCAGGACTACTACATTTGCGAACAATCCAAGCCTGTTTTGCTGGCGCACCTCCACGGAGGCTGTGCTTCGAATCTTTTCATACCAACAACTGAATTCCCCAAATCTTGCGAAAAACGAGTAATGCTATTAAATTATCCACTTTTCATTCAATTAGCAAATGCCTACTCATGGTTGTACGCAATTCCTTTTGAAGAATATATTGATGTTAATAGTAAATCGGCAAACCAAAGAGTATCTCTAAAATTAAGAGGCACTGGAATATTTCAAATTAATTCAGACTGCTCAGCATATGCGAAAACCATGATTCTAACATCTCACAGGAAATTTTCAAGCAAAATGTTGTCCGCCATTACACCGCCATTAGATCTAAAACGTGAAATTTATTTCAATATCACAAAAGTCAACCTTGGCAATTTGAGTAGTTTATTTACCCCAAAGGTAATTAACATGATATAATTCACATGATATAAACACATTGTCAAAGTATAGTCATGATTTAGATCTATTAGCAGCTGAAGAACAAAAATTGTCAGAAACAAATGACATATTAAGTTTAAAGTCACTTACTTTTCATAATTAATTATATTTTTATATTAAAATGCTCACTGCAAAAGGACAACATAGTTACTGCTAATTATCTCCGAAAAGACATGGAACTTGGAAAGATTTAAACTATTGCTTAAAAAGCATCTACTCAGAGAAAGCAGACGCAGAAGCAGTTGATGAATTATTTCAAGTATTAATTTGGTATTGGATTTGTTAGTATTTTTGTGTTGTATTGTTATTATCTGCTGCTGATATATTTTCGTTCCGAAAAGTGTACATAGATAAATATTTCATTTAATTATATTTTACTTATTATAACTTGGATTGCTAAGTAGAAAAGCGGCGAATAACATGATGTAATACGCACGTCCCAGTTCTTTTTCGTTGACTTTGCCGTTTGTGCTTACGCGGAAAGGTTATTAGCATATGACAAAACGTAACTTCTAGACCATTCGATTCTTGGCGCGTTCTAATTGGTTAAAGTGCATAGCCTGATACCTTGTTGCACATTTCCATATTTAGGCAAACACAGCGTGTGTCACGCGATCGCGCCCACCAACAAAACCAACCCCGTGGGCACAACCAGCGCTTTTTGCAGTAGTACTTTGGTGCGTACATATTGTCTCGTACTTGTAATCCTCTAGGTCTCTAGCCTAGAACACAGCACCAGTCCGAAATACATGTAACCCAAGTTGTGCAGCGAGTAAAGTATTTAGTTGGCAATTTGTGTTTGTATAAAGACACACCTCCTCGAACCCTCAACAGATGTCTAAAATGTATAATATATCTGGAGCTACTTTACAATTTAGACTTAGTTTAAAATTAAAAAAATACTGAGATTGGAAGAAGTACCTGCTTGACAAAAGATGTGGAAGAAGCACTAGTTCAATGGATTTTAGATTTGACACCGCAGAGGTTTCCCTAAACAAAAATTAGATGTAGGTACATCAGTCTATAAAAGCTTTTATGGACGCCAATCACAGTCCAAACCCTTTTTAAAGAAAATCTACCAGGCGATCATTGGTATCAATTATTTTAGAATAGGTAAAAAAATTTACACGTACACCAGAACCAGTTACTGAGGCATCTGCAAATGTATCGGAAAAATTTACAAGGGGTTGGTTCAGAGAAATGGAAAGTTATTTTGAGGAAGATATATATATATATATGGGAATACTTGAAAATCCTTCAGGAATATATAATGGAGATAAGACATGCTTTCAATTTTGTCCAAAGCTTGGGAAGGTAATTGCACCTGTTGGAACGAAGAATGCTTATGAAGTGGATTTTTCGACAAGCCAAACAAAATTTGAGCGTCATGTTTTCATTTTCGACAGCAGAAGAAGTAGTGCACCCTTTAATTATTTATCCGAACAAAAGGCTTTCAAAAACAGTTAACGAGAATATTCTGCCGTCCCATATCAGATCCCCGTATCTAACTTTTTAAAAAAAATTGAGCTATTAGCACAAATGGAATACTGGTGGTTTATTTGTTGCCAGTAGATAGCAAAAACCCCGCAATTTTTTATTTATAATTGAATAAAACTTGCAAAATAATACTCCGTAAAAGCATAAAGTAGCCCCCGTACTAAGTTAAAAACCGGCATCAAACCATTTCTTAGAAAGATCCTGCAAAATGCACGGAGCTGGTTAGTAGTTGCATGGTTTTTGTTATGCAATACGAGCATGTCAGGTTTTTTCTAGGCTCCAAATATTTGTATTTTTACGTAATATGTTTATCTTTAGAAATTAAAATGTCCAAGAGATCTAAGCTCATGGTTAGATTGGCCAGAGAAAGTCGTTCACCGGATGATAATAATAATATACTACGTGAACTAAGTCCTCATAGATTAACAAACCTGGAAAACGCTTATCCAGTAAATGAAGAATATCAGGGGTTCCTGAGACTGCCTACAAAAGATTTTCGGATCGAGTCATTAAATATATCTATTGACAGTAATTCATAAAAAATTAAATCATCCCTGAGCAATTTACTGTACCATTGTTGCAGTTGCAAGACATTGGAGCAGATTCAGCTCTTAGTAGTTCGGGTAAATTTATTAAGCCTATCAAAATTGCTTTTATTTTTTAACTATTACAATAAATAATTACAGTTCTGTAAGTATGTATATATTTTAGAGGGTCCACTAGAATCTACTTCATCTCCAAAAAGTGTAAGGGATAACGCAGAAATAGAAGAAGTGCTTGATGAAGGTGATAGCATTTTTGTACAGTGTTAGTTAGGTTATCCAATGCTATAAGCAAACAAATTAATAAATTTTCTTACCCTAGTACCAATATCAGAATCAAATGTAACCAGTGAAAAAACAAATAATTCAAGTGTAAGCTTTGAGGAAAATTTCATCAATCATGCAGGAGCCACTAATGGTAAGAATGCTAATTAAAGTATTCAGGGCTAGTTATTTAAAAATCGTGAAATAGTATGAACGAGTATTTAAGTTACTAGTTGAGGGAAGGATCCCACTGAACTCTTAATTTTAATATATTAACAAGTTTATTCGTTTCTAGAAGCTTTTGATACAGATGTAATATATACTGTAAATGGTTTGGATGAAAAATATCAAATATTACTTGATCGTACTATGGAAAATCCATGTTGCAAATCATTTTAAAAAAATTTATGCACTTACTTTGAATATGAATGACCACAGCATGGAGATATTTTAAAAGACGATAAGATAAGGGAAATTCTTCCGCTATAGACTGTGGATGAAGTATTAACTTTTGAAGATTTATTAAAATCGGAAGATATTTCTTCTCAACTGGTAAGATAATTTTCTTTGTTCTTTTTTATCTGTAAATAATGTCATTGTTTTAAGTTTAACAGGTTGTCCCTAGTTGGTGGCTCAGACTATAAAAATTTAATATGAAGAATTTTGCCACTGATATTTACAAATTATCTTGACATGCAGTGTTCGTGGACAGGTCAAAAGAATAATTTCAGAATTGGAGACTTAACAATAATAGGGATATTAAAAAGTAAGTAAGATAAATAGAAAGATCCAGAGGTCCTTTTTTATTTAAACAGCTTCAGCTATATGAAATAAAATTAAACAGTACAATTAAATTATATAATTGTTTTCACATTTTTTACAAGGCGTTGTCCATCATTTGCATTTATTGCGGGCATGGTAATATAAAAAAATATAAAATATAAAGATATTAATTAGGGTATTATGCCACCACTGAAAAATACAAAAACTAATAAATCAACCTCAGCGCCGAAGGATCATTCAGTTGGGTTAATTAAGATATGGGCAAAAGAGTACCATTACCATACAAGGCCTTCGTCTAACACATTACTCTTATGGTGCACTCTTGTGTCCACATCTTTCTTATTATTAGAGATAGACCCACCAAACTCTATAACATTGTAATTTGTGAAAAATTGTCTACCTGAAAATGTTAAAATTTACAGGGTTATCAATTTAAAAAAATTGTTGGTGACGTCATATCTCGAAAATAAAGTACTCAGAATTTAAAGTATGATACTGAATAAAATAAAAAAAATACAAAAACTTTAGTGGGGGTATTTTTAATCAAACTGATAGTTCACAATGTATACAGGTGTTCTTAAACACTATTACCCAACCCAGAGGTATATAAGTAATATTAAAGAAACAATAATATACTGTAATACTTCCCACTAAACATGAAAACATGCCTTAAACGAAAATAAAATTGTTACAATGTAACATTTCTTTGAAAGATTGATCGTAACAATGTAATGTTGCATTATTGTTACTTGTCATACTTTTAAATTTTATTTTGTTATATTTCATAAAATGGTAATATTTATGTTACATATCGGCAACATTGATTTTACGTTATTTTTGCTTTATTGTAACATTACTTACATATTGTTGTAATATTGTCAAAAATCACATTATTATATTATATAGATGTATTCTTTTAAATGTTGATTTATGGTCACAGTGACTAATCATTTGGAAAAACGAATTATTATGTACTAAATCTTTTTTGGTAAACAAAATGTAGGGTTATGTAGATCATAGGCCCGTTTTAGATAATGATGACTTGGATGCTGCTTCTGAAGCCTTAGTATTAATGGTAGATTGTTTAAAGGCACCTTGAAAATTACTTATTTATTACTTTTTAAGCTAAAGTTTAATAAGTTGTGAAAAAGCAAATATAATAAATGAAGCACTTATTCGATTAGTAGAACTTGACATCGAAATAGTTGCGGTTACTTGTGATAGATCTGAGGTTCATTTTCAAATGTTGAACAATTGAGTTGTGATTTTTTGAATATCACAAATTTAAAATCACATTTTAAGCACCCCGTCGCCAACAAAAATGTCTATGCGATTTTTGACGTGTGTCATATATGGAAATTAATTCGAAATAATTGGGCAACAGAAGTTATTTTTAACTCAAATAATGAGAAAACTGATTGGAAATATATTTTAAAGCTCAACGAAATTCAAGAGGAAGAATCATTAAAGGCAGTCAATAAATTAAAAAGATCACACATAGAATGGAATAAGCAAGTCATGAAAGTGAGCATTATGTTTATAATTGGAAATTATATAATTAAATAACAATAAATCTACTATGTTACTATGTATACAATTCTATGTAGTACTTTGTTTTGATCAATTTTTAATTTATAGGTGTCATTGGCCCAAAAACCCTTAGTTGCAGTGTAGCAAAAGCTATAGAATAGTTGAAAAATGAAAAACATCCTGAATTTCTTGAAAGTGAAGCTACAATTTAATTCATTTTATTAATAAATAATTCATTTGATTCATTAAAGCGACAAAACATAAATTTCTCGCTGCCATTTTTAGAAACATCAAAGACATTTTTATATCCTTCATAGGTATGATAAATGATTATGTAGAACCCAATGGCCCATTAAAATATGTATTGACATACAAATTTAGTCAAGATTATCTGGAAATGTTTTTCAGCGGTATAAGGTAAAAAATATGCTTAGCAGCTTTTACCTTCACATTTGAATTGTGCATACTGTTTCAATAATCTCTAAATCCATTTACATGTGGTATAAAAAACCACTAAAAAGAAGCGCTGTGTATAGTATCAAAAATCACCTAATACAATCCACCTACTATGTAGTTTCTGTCACAAATATTCAAAACCGTCTAAATCCAGCTGTTACCAGTTTTCTACACTAACAGCTGTTATAAGAGGTCCGCTACACTGCCCCCTCCCCCCGCATAGAATTTTTGCCAACAGGATATCCTGGGTGTCTCGTGGAGATGTACCCTATGCACAGAAGCTCAACTTGTTTGGAAGTAATAAATTGCGAGGCTTGTTTGAAGAGAAGATGATTAGTTTCTTTAACGAACTAAAGGCGTTATTTTAATCTAGTAAATCTGAATTTCTGAAAAAAGCTGAGAATAAACTGAATGAACTGCAGTGGCCACAACAATCGTCTAAGTCAAAATCGACATTGGCATCTCTGCCCTGCCAGGTTTTTAATTTTATTTTAAAATCGAACTGTTCTTGAACTAAGTTACAACCTAGTATGTTCAGTTTGTGTTTACGTCATTCCCTTCAACTGAAACAATATGCACTATTTTAGTAACTTTCTCATTTTTTGAGATGTAACTAAAATAAAACCTGGTAAATCAAATTACTATGTTATTGTAAATGAAATATATAAAAATGTACTAATTTTACCAAAACATATTATAGTGTCTTAAGTTACTATGTTTAGCTATGGAAAGTATAGACTAAACTTTTAGCTGTTTCATGTATTTAATAGTTACTACGGTAACTTACTAGGTTTTGTCACTGAGGTTTTACCACGTGATATGCAACATAACCTCAATCCTAAGGGAGTGGAATGGTGTTATTCAGACTATTTATATTAAGTATTTTTATCAGTTTTTTGCCTAAAAAGTGTAGTGAACTATTTAAAACAAACTATGGCATCAAGCAGAGGCCAGTTAATGGTATCTATGGCTTTAAAAAGGTAAGTTTTAACTTTTGAACACAGTTTTTCATTAGACTTGTAAAACTTAACACTAAATGAAGTAATAATAATATCTGCTAAAACTGTTACGGTGTAATAAGATTTAATTATTGATCAGGTACATAAAGTTTACAATATTTATAAAAAATGTAAAGCCGTTATTCCTAGAATGTGAAATACCCATAATATTTTTCTCTATTTTATCTAAAATTTTTTAAACTAGTAACAGAGGTGAAGTAGTTGAAGGCTGTTAGTTGTGAACTGTTACCATAATTTTTTCATGTCAGTCTCTCTCATACCTTTTTATCAGTGTTATATTTAAAAATGTATTGGTTAGTTGATTTTCACTCGATTTTTTAAAATTAAATATTATTACACAGCTCCGAGAAACAACTTTCAAAGATATGGAGGAAATTCTATTAAAAAAGTTTTGAAAAATATAATTTGAAAGAGAGCCGTTTTTTAAACATTTTTGAGATTTGAAGAGAATTTAAAATTAACATGTACTAACAAGCCAAAAATTGATTTTTATTTACTCAATATTTTCAACAGCAAAAACTATTTATTTTTATCTATATTTTTGTTTATTTTTAGGCTTCGTTATGAGTCTGACTCCGACAATGAGGTATGTGATTATTTACCAGATCTAGATGATGATTCAGACCTTGATCCAGACTATGTTCCCGAGAAAAAACCCAGAAGATATAACCCAGTGAGAACAGGTTGGTTGTTTTAACGTGTATATAACGTTGCTGTAGTTGAATAAACGTTACTCGTTGAAAAAGCCAACGTTGTTTAAGAACCTACTTTCAATCAAACGTTAAGAACACGTCTATTCAACAATTGTTATCAACGTAAGGTGTAACTTAGACGTTATAAAAACGTGAATTTATTAGTAGAATTCAGTGGGTAACGTTAACGTTAGAGAAACGTAGATTTTATAATAAAAAGTAACAACTTGATTGATTTGTAACGTTTTTGCAACGTAAATAATTAGGTTATATTTAACTATAACCTGCACGTTATATAAACGTTAAAAGAAACAATGTTTCAACTCTTTGTTTAATACTGGTAATATTTTCACGGGAAATTGACGTTGGTTAATCAAGTTAATTTGCGCTATGACTGTTAACGTTATTTAAACGTAAATATGCACGTAATTTTTAAGTGTAATTTGTACGTTAAAAGGACGTAAACTTTTTAATAAAAAGTAACCGCTTGCGTAGTTTTGAACGTTATTTAAACGTAAATAATAAGGTTATATTTAACTACAACCTGCACGTTATATAAACGTTAAAAGAAACAATGTTTCAACTCTTTGTTTAATACTGGTTATATTTTCATGGAAAATTGACGTTGATTAATAAAGTTAATTTACTCTATGACTGTTAACGTTAATTAAACGTAAATAGGCACGTAATTTTTAAGTGCAATTTGTACGTTAAAAGGACGTAAACTTTCTAATAAAAATTAACAGCTTAAGTAATTTTGGACGTTATTTCAACGTAAATAATAAGGTTATATTTAACTATTTTCTGCACGACATATAAACGTTAAATGGAACAATATTTCAACACTTTCTTTAGTATTGCTAATATTTTCATGGGAAATTGACGTTGGTTAATCAAGTTAATTTGAGCTATGACTTTTAACATTATTTAAACGTAAATATGAACATAATTTTTAGGTGTAATTTGTACGTTAAAAGGACGTAAACTTTATAATAAAAAGTAATAGCTTGAGTGGTTTTGAACATTATTTCAACGTAATTAATAAAGTTATATTTAACTAGAATCTGCACGTTATATAAACGTTAAGAGAAACAATATTTCAACTCTTTTGAACACAATAATTTTACGAGTATCTTTAATTTTTTACCTACAGATAATTTTATTAAAACAACATGAAAATGGTGAATCATTATTGACATTAATTTCAAGATCATAAGACAATTTTACACATATCTATGATTTTATACACAAGATGAAATGTCAAATTTTTCGTATTATCTATGGCAATAATAGCTATTAAATATTGGTATAGGTAGTTTATGTTTACGGCGATCTTAGAAACACTTGGCATTTCTGCACAAATTAAATCAATATTATTTTTCAGTGTACCGAATATTTTGTGCAGTTGAAGTGGAAAAATTTATTTATAAAATTTATAAAAATTGCCATAAAGGCAATTCCTCGTCCCCCGGCTACGAACGAAAAACCAAATACAAATTCAGTTCAATTCAAATTTTTACGGGGTCAACATCAACAACCAATCAGCAAGCGGACATTTGATGGCTGATGTCAATTGTAATAATCGTGATTGGTCGTTGACACCCAAGTAAACAAGCATGATGTCAGTCGTTAGTTCCGCCAACCGCCACTTGTTCGTTCGTACTTCGTATCCAGTGATATGTGGTGTTCTGAGTTCTGGTGCAGTTAAAAAATTCTCACTATTGGCAGGCAATAACTAGTGAAAAGTAAGTTTATGAAACCATTTTTAGTGGATTGTTGTACTTTAGTTGCAAGTTTATGCATTACTGTTTTGTTTTCATACTAATAATTTTCGTTGCATGTCCAGAAAAGGTATGTAGGTTAGGTACCCATACTCGTTTATTTCAATATGGCCGTGGCATCACAGGTGCTGTAGCTCATGCTTTTTTTATTGTTTTAACTTCTCTTCAACCTCTGCTAAATTTAGGTTTGCTTTGACGCTTGTCTCCGAAGAGGTAAGTAAATTAAATTTTGTCCTGCTTTGAAATTACTGTAAAATATTTATTTTTTGAGTTACCAGGTTGAAAAAATGATACAGGCTTTTCGTAGATCAGTTAGTCATTCTAAATTTTATGTTAAATGATGTTGAAATTACAGACATATTTAGGGTATCTATTTATCTAATTTGTTTTTTTAGGGACCGACACATTGCATTAAAATAAAAAATATGCTATAAAAACTATAATAGGCGGGTGACATAACGTCGATGACTACGGATATACGTAACGATATAGGTGCCTACCTCCTGTACCTACCTAATTGATAGAAAAATGTTTATAATTAAATTATGTTACTTGGGTAACATAATTTACTACGTTATATTTACGTAACTAAGTACCTAACTAAGTAACTAGCTATAAGTAGGTACGTAAATAAGTACCTACTTATGATAGGTACTTATTTACTTCATTGTACAAAATGATATACTTTTTCTGACGGATGTGTTTTCTGAATTTTCATTTTTAATTCAACATACATTTTTTAACATACTGCTTGTACGTTATTTGAAAATCAATCGTGAAATATAAATTTTATTCTTTCTGGAACCCAAGATAATTATCTACTATTAAATAACTGGGTTTATAGTTTAGGTAATAAGAATATAAAGTAAATAATTCTGTTCTCTAATTTAATTTTTTTAACTCGAGGTAATGCTCAGAAATACTTCAGAAAGAATAAAAAGAATTGGTAAGCGGCAATTCGACCGCAGAGTAAAAATAACTTGCAATACCGTATTTTCTTGTTTAAATGAAACAGATTTACAACATAGCTCAGAAAATATACATGGGTCTCATATATGGGTTCATTTCAATTCAATAAATAACTAACTAAGGTTTATCAGTGTTTTTTAATTTAATACCTACAAATCAGATAACCATTGTAACAGTGAAATACTAGGTGAAATGACTAACCACCACCTAGTAAGTAGAAAAGTTCCCTATTGAAAATTAACTTCTCAATTGTAAAGTGATAAATTCTGATTTGCAGTGAAAATGATTATTATCTAAACTAAAATACTTTTACTTTTCAGGTTCTCCGTACAAGAACAAATATGATATATTGTAGATATATTAAGTATTTTAAATAAATGTTTAGTCAGATGAAGTGGTATTATTATTGGTATAATTAATTTTCATTTAGCATTTAGAAGCTAACTTAAAAGCAAAAATAAAAATGTTTTTAGAAACTAATATTTCATAACTTTAATCTCCTGGAGAAGCCCTAAAACATAATATATTGTTATATTCAAGCAGTGCCAAGTGGTGGAATTTGTATAAGTGATTTCCAAAAGTGTTGCATGTGAAAATTCGTCATCATCGTATCCGTGAACATCGTATTCTAACTATCAATGTTCTATTAACGTTGAGACCAACGTTACAGAACGCTAAGATCAACGTTAATAGAACATTGATACAGTTAGAATACAATGTTCGCGGATACGATTATGACCACGTTGATCTCAACGTTATAATCTCAACGTTATAGTAACGTTGATCTCAACGTTATAATAACGTTAAGCTCATCGTTATAATAACGTTAAGCTCAACGTTCTATAACGTTGATCTCAAACGTTCTATCAACGTTGACCTCAAACGTTTTATCAACGTTGACAGATATTTGGAATGTGTCTGAAACACGTTTCTAACACACGTTGTATTAACGTTTAGTAGCGGTTAAATACTAGTTGTTTTGCGATCAAATTCAACGTTTAATAAACTTGTTATAGAGACGTAGTATATTAAGTTATAAATAACGTTTTAAATAAAGTTATAATAAACGTTATTAAAATGTTGTAACATGCGTTGAAATATACGTTGAACCGCGGGACATTCTTCCGTTGATTCAACGTCGTAATACAAAGGTTGCTCAACGGTCGGTTACCGTCAATTTCAACGTTATTTTAACGTTTGTGTTCTTGCTGGGAAATACTTCAATGCAAAGAATCTATTAACTCAAATAGGCAAGGATAGTAATATTCCTGAAATTCGTGAGAAAAGAAAACAAAATTTAGTAGATTCGTATGTGTCCGGCAACGATTTTGATTCTCAAAACTCTGGCGAAACGACAAATTATTTCATTAGGTCTTTACTTACAGAAATTTTAGACAGAGTGGTATCTCACTCATATGATAGCGACAAAAAAATTCACATCATTTCATCAATTGTGATCTCGAATGCAGATCTAGAAATTTCTGAAGATACAAAAATGTATGTTGATAAGGATAACGAGGAGAAAAATACATATGAATTAATGTATGACATTGTTCAAAACATTGTCGAAAGTTCTGTAAAATTCGTGTCCAATAAAAAATTTAAACGACGAGCGGAAAAATCAAAAATTGAGTACAATTTGAACATACGAAAAGTTTTACCACCTTGTGCAATGCAGTGCCGGAAAAAGTGCTGGGAAAAAATCAACGAACCTGTAAGGCAAAATATTTTAAAAGATTTTTGGAGCTTAAACTTTTCCCAACGGCGACTGTTTTTAGACGCACACATTAAAGTGGAAAGTGTTAAATGTAGAACGTCTTGGACAAACAAAAGGAATAGTACATATAAATATTTTTTGCCGCAAATAGGCACTTTAAATAAAGAAAATATATGTGTCTGTAAAGTAATGTTTCTTCGTACATTAGGAATGCGAACAGATGGGATGGTTACAGAACATTTCAAGGCAAAAAACTTATCATATGGGAAAATAAAATTAACTGATGACAGAGGCAAGATGGCGAGGAAGATACTCGAAGAAAAGAAGAATGCTTTAGATCAAAAGATTAAAGACCACATAGGATCCTATAATCCTGTTGTTTCACATTATAATTTTGTCCATGCACCAAATAGGAGATACCTTTCATGTGAACTGAATATTACAACTTTATGGAAAGACTTTTGCAATACAAACTTAAAAGTGTCTTATGAAAAGTACAGATCAGTGTTTGAATCGATGAATATAGGCTTTGATACGCCAACTCAAGATGAATGTTCAGCTTGTTCAATTTACTTAAACCATAACAAAGACAACCATGATGTTGAAAATTGTCAGTTGTGTAAAAACTATCTGTTGCACAAAGAAAGATATACCGCTGCCAGAAAAGATTATTCTAAAGACAAAAACTTTAAGTGGTCTCTTGAATATAATGTGTTCACTGTTGACATGCAGAAAGTATTAATACTTCCCAAAATGTCTATCAAGAATTCTTACTTTGTATCCCGATTGGTAGTTTTTAACGAAACCTTTGCTGCATTGCATCACGAAAAGAATATTTGTGTCCCTTGGAATGAATCAATTCAAGGCCGCAATGCTCCAGACGTGACAAGTGCATACTATTATATAGGGCCATTCTTTCATGAAAGCTGATTCATGAAAGCTTTCATGAAAAGGAAGGAAGTGCTTGATATGAATGACATGGTGGATGTAGTACATAAATCATCTAAAAATAATATCTCTGTTTCATTACAACATCAAGATTTCATTGATTTTAAAGATGGTAGCAAACAACGTCGAAAAGTAGGCAAAGAGGGAGAAACCAATATTCCATTACTAGAGAACATTAGAATCGTAGAATTCAGGAAAGAGAGCAGACATTTATATTACAAGATGTCACATAATCAGGAAGAATTTGTCGAATCAGACTTCCTTAAAAATAAGTTCAATTTAGAAATTCCCAAAAAGTTAGCAAGTGACAGAGGAATAAACACTCAGAAAAAACAAAAAATTGTCGATCAGTTGTGCCAGCACATGCCAGAAAGAAAAAAATTGTTTTGGTTGGAATTACCAACAAATGATGGTGTTCAAGACCTCTGCTTCACTTCTGCTAGCTGCTAACTTTGTTACTTACTAGTTTAGTTTAGTTCACTGTACACAATTAGTACAATAATTCGATATTTAATGATAATACAATAATATTTCTGTCATTTTCAGTTACCATTGTATTTTAGTAAATAAACATTTTCAGCATTGTTAACTTGTCTAAAACCTAACAATTCAATGTACTATGTTTTGTTCAATATATTTTTAAAAATTCAGTTGCAATTATATCGATCTTACAACCTAGTGACTCAATTTACTCAGAAACTTGATGATCAATGTTCTAAATAAGTAAAAAATTGAAAAATTCGGACCGTTTTACCCCAGAAATGTATTTCAGAAAGACATTTGTATGTACAGTTTACTAAGGCAACAGTGTTGTCATAAATCCTCAGTTATCATAAACACTTATAAACGGCTAGATTTTGACATTGCACGGCAGATTCTGAATCAGAGCCCAGATTCAGATATAGCAGCTATAGTAATAAAACCGAAGGTTGTGCAGCAAAACAAGCAAACTAAAATGGATATTCTCCAAAAATATAAATCCTGTTGAAATGAATATTAAGAGAATCAAGCATATGAGGGATGGGGGACTTCTGATTAGTTGTCAGTCTCCTGATAAAACGTCACAATTGAGGAAGATTACTCAGGAAAAGTTATCTAGTAATTATGAGATTCACGAGGTCAAAGGTCTGCAACCTACGGTTAGATTCGTCGGTTTGTGTAATAATCTTCATGCGGATACTTGATGTAATCTGATTCTTACTCAAAATAATGATATATTTTCTAACAGCAGAACCTGCAAATTAATTAAACTATGACCAACAAAAAATAATGGGAACATATTTCAGGTTCAATTCAGATACAAGCGTCTGACCACAAAAACGTTCTGGATAAGGGTTATTTACTTGTAGGTCTGGATATGTGCCGAGTCGATGAAGCTGTTGATGTTATGCGCTATTTTAAATATAATGAGTATAATTATTCAAAATATAAATTATACAAAATAATTGTAAGAGCAAGTTGATTTGTCCTAAATGTAGTCTTAATCACGATATACATGATTGTCAGTCTGATAATTTTAAATGTAGTAATTGTTCTTGGTTGATTGAAAAATCTGGAATCATAGCTATTAACACGGAACATGCAGTTTGGGATCGTCATAATTGTCAAACCTACAAAAATGCACTGGAGAAACTTAAATACGACTTGGGTTACCAATAGCAATTACTAAATAATACTAATCCAAACTCCTAATTTATCGTTATTTAAATTTCGAAATTTAATTTATCGACTCCTAATTTATCGTTATTTGATGCATCCAATGTTTATCCACATTCTCGGGATTTGTCGGTTTACAAAACATTCGTGGCTTAAACTCGAAACTCAATTCATTATATAATAGCGTCTCAAGGTGCAGTTTTGACATATAATTTGCCCTGTCTGAAACATGGCTTCAGTCAGGTGTTAATAGAGAGTTATTGGAGTTGAAATAAGGACAAACAGTATTAAGGGCGCCCTATTTTTGACATCTAAGCATGCGCACATATAGTAAGACGTAAAATTTCCCTTAATAAGGATAGTGCCTGCCTTTATTTGTGCACTCTTTAGGTCGCCCTTAATTGTGTTTTATTTTGACGTTTCGCAGTAATTCGGGCGAAAACGTAGATAGTCGTGCTCAGACCAAAATCATGAAATCAACTCGAATTATTTGTTTTTTACGGAGCTTTAAATTTGTGTATTTTTTTCGAGATTTTTACCTTAATTATATGGTGAAAATGGAGAAAGACAAAAATCGACGTCTCCGCTTTACGTACGATGACGACTTGCAATTTTTAAGAGAAGTTGTTGCACAGAATCCAATACAAAATCCAGAAAGATGGAAAGTTGTTCAAACAAATTTATATAGTCATGATATACAATAAAACTTTTCTTTTATTCTATCATGAGGGTTAGTAGTAGCAGTTAACAGTTATCACAGCGGAGGGGGGGTTAAGTGACAGAAAATTGATATTTGACATACTGGAAATAAAGGAATTTTTGAGGAAAGTTCCCACTGCAATAACTCTAATTTAACAACCAAAGAATATAGGGTAAGGTAAGCAGTATTTTAATAACGCCTTCCTTAATAGTGCCAGGCAGAAAATAGCAATCTGCAATAACTGTCTAATGACTCTGAAATTGTAGATACCAAGATTTTTAATTTAGATGTGACCTTTTTAAAAATAATTTTGGAATTATTCCTACTATTGATATTGTTACAGTCAAGATGGTCATAAGTAGCAGCATTTTGTACTTGTTTACGATTTACATACTTCCCAGAACACCCGTTACGCATTTTGACTTATTGCTTGAAGCCTTTTTTTCTCTACCGTTTATTTTTGATTACTTATAACATATTGATTATATTTTGGCATCCAGTCCAAAGATGTCTTGCATTTTACTATGTAGTTCGCCTTTTGTACTACTACCACAAGATTTTAAAGATAGCTTTTCCCCACCCCGGCCGCCCTACGTAATTTCACGTATCCCCAGTACGCTTCCTCATTACGCCTTCTTGTGCTGTACGAGACAGTCGAAGTCGAAGTGCTGCTGCTCAACTACGAACGGTATAAGTAAGTACGAATATAAATATACTATAAAACACTTTTAGCAATGGGGAAATCAAAGAAACGAAAACATCGATCTTCTAGCAATGAATCTGACAGTTCGGTGGTGAAAAGAACAAATTATTAAAACGCTTAGATTTTCTAGAAAAGTGGTATGCGAGGCATAAAAAACAAACCCGTTCAAGGTCTCAATCGTCTTCCCGTGCGGAACACAGAGCCACGTCACGGCAGCGGTCTCGATCTCTCTCTCGCTCGGCCAGCACATGGTCCCGATGGCGACGTAGCCAATCACGTTCTCGTTCTGACTCAGCGCTTTCTAATAATAGAGTGGCCCGATATCCCAGCGATTCGGCGAGCACTATAGAGTGTGGCCCATTTTGGATGAATTAATTATACACAATGATGTGGAACTGTCAGATGATGTCTTAAATATACTGGGCGATGACCCTTGCCCAAAAGATACTGACATATTTAAGGTGCATTCAGCATTGTCGCGCCGATGGACTCACAATATAATTAACGGCATGACAGAAAGTGAATGCAATGCAATAACACAAAAGTATAAAATCCCGGTGAACTGTCCACTATTAATTCCACCAATAACTAACCCAGAAACCAAATCTATTATTCACATGAATATTCAGAATAAGGATAACGCCTACGTTAAGTTTTAGACTAAATTGGGTATCGGATTAACAGTCTTGGGCAAGGGTATTGACAGTATTCTAAATGAGACAAATAATTTACCACCGTCATATTGCACAAGTCTCTTTCACGATTTATCAATGGCTCGTCGTAGCTTCATTTACCCCTATATGAATAAAGAAACTAAGGAAGTGATAGAGAAGTGTCCCCCATCTAATTTCCTCTTTGGGCCAGACCTTAGCGAGAAAGTAAAGACTGCAAAGAGCTTGCAAGCAGCAAACAATGACTTAAAATGAATCCCTTCCACCTCTACCTTTGACACTCCAGCTTCGGGAGGGGGCAGGGAAAGGGAAAGGGACAGGGTTATGGTAATTTAAACAAGTATCGCCCTGCTCGTCGCTCGAGGGAGACGATGTATTACAAAGGGCGAACCTCGTCGAAGGAGAACATAAAAGACAAACACAGGAAAAAGAATTAAATAAGGTAAGTTCACACATAACTTCAGGCAGACTTGCAGGGATTGGTAAAGAGTGGTTGACTATAACTTAAAACAAAGTAATACTCAAATGGATTAAGGGCTACCCGATACCGTTAAGTGAGACTCAATTACAAATCACAACACCAAAAGAGACTTCTGTCCCGATTAAGGAGTTTTAAATATTATCTAACGAGATTGAAAAATTACTTCATACGAGGGGCGATCGTACGGTGCGTGCCACTAAAATACCAATTCTTATCTCTCTTCTTCTTAACGGATAAATCTAATGGAGAGAAACGTTTTATCCTTAATTTGATGAGATGTAATTTGTATGTGGTTGCACCACATTTTTAATTTGAGGACACGCGAACTGTATTAAGATTAATCCAAAAAAGACTGCTTTTTGGCATCTATAGATCTGAAAGATGCATATTTCTTAGTATCAATAGTAAAGGAACATCGAAAATATTTACGGTTTTGCTTTAACGGTTGCCTCTACGAGTTCACCTGCTTGCCGTTTGGCCTATCTTCGAGACCTCATGCCTTTACTAAAATTCTAAAACCCGTTGTACAACATAGATCATTAGGCATTATTTGCGTAAATTATTTGGGTGACTTCTTAATATTTGGCGAGACATTTCAGGACTGCTATAATAAGACGATGTTGACGATGAACCCCCTTAAATCTCTGCGATTTATAATTAATCACGAGAAAAGCATTTTGACTCCATCCAAAACATGCAAATTCTTAGGTTTCATTTTTCACACAGATAGCCTGAAGCTAGAGCTACCGCAAGAAAAAAGAGATAAAATCTTACGTTGGATTAAATACCTTCAAAATAAAAAAAATTGTAAAATCAGAGGATTTGCCAAATTTGTTGAATTTTTGGTCTCCGCCTGTCCAGCAATAAAATACGGATGGCTCTATACTAAGGCCTTCGAGAGGGAGAAAATAATCGCACTTCGGAATAACAACATGAACTTTAACGCCCGAATGTATATTCATTCCTTGTCCGAATTCTCTTGGTGGCTAAAAGAGCCGTTTGACACTATCAACAATTCTCTACAAAATTTTCAAAATAATTTTATTTTATCTAAATTTCATAGTTGCATACATGAAAATAAATTACAAATTTGCAAAAGAATTTTGTTGAGAAATTTTTAGAACTTGTTCTAAATTTTAACAGAATCGACGCGAGAAACTGCGCAGTGAACAAAGTCTGACCAACATTCACTCTGGGATCACAGAACCACAGAAATAAAGGTTAGGATTTAGGTTCCGATCCGTACATAGAACTGTGTATATCGTGATAGTCAGTATAACTGAGATTTGAGTACATAGATATTTTGTGGTATATAGTATAGTACGCCTTGTGATAAGCTTATTTGTTATTTTACTTTTATATTTTAATTACTTATTTGCCTAAGAAGCATAAGCTTCTTGTTTGCTATTAAGATGTCTTAGAGTCGTCAAGAAGTATTAGTAATGTTAGAGGAATATAGGAAATCGCCAAACCTATACAATGTAAAAAGTCCGCAATATAAAAATCGGCATATGCGACAAACAGCACTCGAGAAATATTTAAAGTAGTGAAAGAAGTAAAACCATCATTTAATAATATAGATGAGATTCATGGTAAATTTTTGGCTCTGAAGTCTAATTTTTCTAAAGAACACAACAAATATATGGCCTCAATACATTCAGGAATGTCTGCAGACGAAATAATTAGTTATTTCATATAGTTACATTCCGGAACCTGAATATTTTTGTTTTCTTTAGATATATATACCTACATTATGGTACTACGAAACAATGAAATTTATCTTGGATGGTAACATCCCACGAAGAGCCACAGATGCATAGAAATGGCAAGAGGAGATAAAGAAAATTCTCCAGGTGCCCTAGGCACTGATTTCCAACTGGATGTAGAAACTGAGGTAAGGTAGTAATTAACTGTATTCTTTTTTATTCAATGCTTAATGTAACGATACGATTTATTATTAGCATTAATTTCAGAATTTAATTGTAATAACGTGAACTTGTCAGAAAGGTATAATTACTCCACATTATTATATCGATTTAAAGTATGTACATAAAATAAGGGTGGGCAAATTTATTGCAAACTCTAGGATACTCTTACATGTCCTTGTAATAAAGCATATATTCAATTATTTTTCAGAATGAAGGAACAACAGAGACAAGAACCGAGGATATTGAAGTATACGATCTAATAGCTGTGTCCGGGCCCTCTTCAGGAACCAGTTCCAAAGCAAGTGGTAGCCAAACACCAAGGTTTCTAAAGGAGTAGGTTGCCTGGTAACACGAAGGTGGAAGCGACGCAAGCGGGGGTGCATACGTCATCACTACGACAGAATCGACACTTCGTTCGTTTATTTACATGGGTTTCAACGGTTTAACAATTGCTTTTGCAGTGTTTTCTTGACTCTTGTGCAATTATTGTGATTTATTTTAAAGTAAGTGAAGTCTCGACAAATTTTTTTAAAGTGTAGATATTATTTAGTGGAAATACTATTAAAAATTGTGAATTTTCATCAGTTTTTATTGTGCGAATCTTAAGGTTAGTTTACTAAATTTGATTATTATGTTAAGGCCTAATTTTAAATCCAGTTGTTTGATTATTTATTTAGATGAGTGGTGGCAATATTTGTAGCATAGCTACATGTAAAAGCAATTCCAAAAAGCCAGATCCAGATGGAAAAAAGCTTATTTTTTTTACTTTTCCCAAAAATCCTAATACTTCAAAACAATGGGAACGAAAATGTTGCCGAAAAGACAATTGGACGCCTAATAACAAAAAAATATGCAGCAAGCATTTTCTTTTGACTGATTATGAAGACGAACTGCAAGCCCGCTTATTGAATTTCCAACCGATGCGTTTAAAAAAAGATGGTAAGTGAAAAGTACAGAAGTAAAACTAAATAAAAAAGTAAATAAATAAAGTACTCATATTTTGTAGCGGTAAAGTGGTGAAATTTTTTCAAATACTTCAAGCCAAAGTAAATAAATTTATTATTTTATTAGGGGCTGAAAGAAAAGATTCTCTGTAGTAAGATTATGTATGTAGGTATATGTACCCGATTAACAATAATAATTTTTTATAATATCCGTCATTTTTTAATGTAATTTGCTACATTTTTTTTAATGGTCATTACATATGGCGATTGAAAATAAATGTAACTGCACAAACATTCTATAAATATAAACACACGGAGATAGAAATCATTGACAACTAATTATTTGGACAGTGCTCTAAAACACAGTGTGCTTTGAAACTATGCTATTGACAGTTGCGTTTGACAAGTCACGGAGTTTAGTTTTAGTTTTAGTCATAGAGGAATATCTTTATTATTATATTATACCTTAAGTTATATATTCAGAGTTTGTGAATCTTTTTTTTAATAAAAACCTGTTAATAAATAAAAAAAGCATACAGAACATACTAGATACCATTAAACACCCGAACTGAGAAGTCAATGCGTACGCATACAAACCTACGCCGTCTGCGCTGCCTACAGAAATGTACAACTCTACAATTCAGTCGATGCCCAGCTATACACCGACACAAGTCCGTAAAAATCAACATAGTGGAATTTTATATGTATCAAAAGTTATTGATACAATCTTTTTAGTTGTTTGTCTACCTACCAGATATTTTTCTAAGTCCGAAAAATTAAAAAGTGTAAATCGGCTAAATCAAAAGACAATATATTTTGGGATAATTTCTTAAGTCCCTGTTTTCACTACTGCGCCAGTCCAAGTTCTCACTGACCCTGCATCGAGCTGAGAACGATTTCAAGAGTCAGTTGTTTGCTGTACACCACAACAACGAGGTCCGCCTGTTCCGCAGCTGCCACTAGTACTCCAGAAGAGTAAGTAAAATTCTGCAGTCCACAAGAACGGGGACTTATAAATTTCACCAATTTTTGGTGTACAACTATAAAATATACTAAGTTTATAATATACAGTATTTTAAATTCTGTACATGTTCGAGGTCTTCATAGAACCTATTGTACGGCTGAGAACAACTCAGATATTCAGTCTGTGGCCGCACCGCACCGGAGCAAGACCTGTCCATCATCACCGCTGTTACCATTATCAAGAGAGCAGTAAGTAAAATAGTACAAGTCCCCAAGGGCTTTGGGACTTGTGGCTCTTGTGGACTACTTCGAGAAAAATAAGAAATTGAAATAAAGAGCTACTGCGCAGGTATCGATAGCTCTCCCACCAACCATTCCAGTAGATTTGTATGTAGTAGGTTTCAGGTCAATAAATTTATTATAAGTTTATTTGTGTATTATTACTATCTGTTGTGTGAAGTCCAATTTTCCCTATCGACCGCCTGGCGTACCGTATCTTCACTGTAGCTACCTGAGTAGTGGTGTTTCTGCACTATTAACAGGGACTGGCGCCCGAGGCAAAATAAGAGACAACCAGCAACCAGGCGTCAAAGTAACACTTCCTACCTGCAATCAGGAAGTATACGTCACAAAAGAAATAAAGCAGATTTGAAGTACTTTAGTGAATTTAAAATAAATTTTTAGGAAAGCCATTGAAATGTGCTATGGGATGTAAATCAGGCCACATTACATTTTGGAATAAAACTATCCACAAATAGAAAATTGGAAATTTTTTAAAAATGGAATTAAATATAAGGCACCGCGTTGTATTAAAGGCTTGATTTTTACTATAAATTCTATAAAAGAATTATATGCACACTATTTTAAGAATAGTCCCAATAATGTATTAAAAATAAGATGTGTTCAATAAGATTCTTTGGAAAACTTCTTTAGGTAATATGAATTTATAAAATTTTAGATTATTGCATAAACTATATGAAAATATTTTATCTTTTAAAGCACGATTTGTCAATATGGTGCAGGTAACACTAACGCAAACCCATATTCATAAGTTGTGTGAAAACAGCAATTACAAATAATTTATCATCAAGTAAAAGTTTCTCCAAAAATTGCGAAAATGACGACTCTCACTATAAATCAAAAAGAATTTTTGGGCATTGAAAATATTAGTGGGCCAGTTTCTGACTCAAACGAATTACTTGATCTAGAAGATGTTGTTGGCTACAGTCCATTTGAATTAGAAACTACGGCTTATGTTTGCGGTTTTTTATAAGAAAATTGAAAACAGACTGTCAAGAGTGCTTGGCTTGTTTTCAAAGTAAGGAGCATTCAAAACATTCATATTTTAAGGAGCACGAATCGACCAATTAAAATTAAACTATTGCAATGAAAATATGGTGAACTGTGTAAATCGTATTTATGATTTTACAAAAAAATGTTTAGAGGAATACTCTTATATCAATACTATTAAAAGAAAAATTATAGAAGTTCTGTATAAATATACAGACACTTCTTTTATTAATTGTCAGGCTCATAAATCAGAAAGAACAGATGTACTTTTTAATGTAACATGCAATTGTATTCTATATAAATTAACAGAAAATAAACTACAGTTCGTGTCTAAAATAAAATCAAGAGCTATACTAGAAAATAGCTTCAACTATTCAATAGATTCATAAATTTAAATGACACCAAAAATATATACCTATATTTTTTAGTAGTTATAAATTACTTCATCTTCAGAATTCGTCATCAGTTAATGAAAATTCAAGTTAAGTAGTTAATAATATATTAACGGACAACAATTTTTTAAATTTTCTTGTTTCATTTCTCTACATTTTAAATAGGTATGTACAAGGATAAAATGGCTCAAAACATTTGAATCCTATAATTATGAGGTGTGTTAGGGTAAAATCGGCCAGATTGAAATATCGCCCCAATTTGAATTTGGCGCTTTGCAATAATTTTCTAATTGGTCTACGCGCTAAGCCATCTTGTGTACTTCATACTAATTAAAACATTCCAAGTTGTTAGCGGAATCTATATAACCGGTCAAGATTTCTCGTTAAATATTAAATGAGCTAGTGTTCTTATAAAATTAGTGCTTTGTTTAATAAGTCTTTATCGAAAGTAAAGTAGAGTAATGTAGTATATAATGTTCATGCATGTATACTTATATAGTATATATGCTTAGAATATTTTAATCAAATATAGGACGTGAAAAACATAACCTATAATGTAATGCAAGCAAGGACAGAAATATCACCCGCTAAAAAATCATGTGGGCGGTATTTCAGACTAGCATTTTGAATTAAATAAGATATTTAAAGAAATATTTTTAGAAAAATGGGTAAAACATGCAAAGGAATCAGGGCAAATTAGACATCAGAAATGATGGATGAAACTCTCATGTTGCTTAGGCAATGTAAAAATCAGAGGTATGTTGAAAAAAAATGTGGAATTCCAAGAACCACATTGCGAGACCATTTAAAAACGGGGAATGCAAAAAGACGACTTGGTAGAAGACCCGTGCTGACGGAAATACAAGAAAATGACCTTGTTAACCGAGTTATTAGATTATCTACTATGGGTGTGCCACTTACGCCTAAATATGTTTTCGTCCATGACACTGTTCGGTGTAAATACATTTTCAGGTTGTTCGTGTTCTTTATCATTCATTATGATAATTCTCTCCAGATCTGATTGGTTCATGTTCTCGTTGTGGTTCTCGCCTTGCCCTAAGGCGTTCTCGTCGTACCCTATGGCGATCCCGTGGAATGCCATAGGGCATTCCATTATTATTGTGTATTAGCCTTTCTTTCAGGCGAGACTCTCATTTGTTCCCCCAACTCAGCCTCTGGAACCTTATTATCTCCTAAAACTAAAATTTCGCCACACAGATATTAATTTTGTTTCGGTATCTAAATCTTATTTTTATTGTGAGAAATATCCCGAGCCTTTCTTTCTTTTAGATTTCCATTGAATGAAGGCTCTGTAAGAAAAACCATGTTTAATTGTAAGGATCTATACCTACTACACGTAAACAGATATGCAGGTGACAGAGGTTTTACTTAATTAAAATAAGCCATGGTCGACAAAAGAAACATTTCAAATATTTACTCTTCGCGACTGCTCTGCAATTTTTGTAACTCCCCCCCGTAATATCGGTGAGAATATTTGTTAATTCTTGCCACTCTTTTAAGTTATCTCCTTTGATTTGAATTTTTCGGTTGCTTAAAATATAATGTAGCACAAAGCTATTGACTGGTGGGTGTCATAAAGTCTTCTTCCAAAACAAGACAATATAAATGTAATAAATATTTTATATAAGCATTCTGAGAATCAAGTAAAGGAGAATTATTTTATCAATTGGAATAAAATTTAGCCAAGTGAACAATGAGAGGAAAACAGTAAACACTAATACTCCCTAAATCCGTTCAGATAGAAGAACCAGAAAAAAATTGATAGAATGTGCATGTGCATCTTTTCCTGAATTATCCATCCAATATGAGCAATATCTAAAACATCTTAAAAGACAAGTATCAGACTTAATTGGAAAAACACTGTTAAGGGAATTACATTACTATCTCAAATTAGAATAATAATCAACCAGTTGGACGCAAAACCTATTTATTTACCAAAAACTATTTACCTATCATACCAGATATTCAGGAATATCGCAGATATGAAACATGCATTCTTAGGAGCAAACTTCACAAAGAAAGTAATTAAAACAAAAGGAGCAAGAAGGTCAGAAATAGAAATAAGCTAGCCAATATTTTATCAAACTTCATTATAGAGGAGGCAACATTGAATGGTTCAAAACATGATGGGATTTATGAAGCAATATTCAACACTTATATTGAAGATATGTCCTTGAGCTCTTACTGAAAAATCACCAATCTATAGAAATAACTAAGCCCCGACGTTATCTGTGCCACCTCAGGGGTTCAAGCTGACATAGGAAAAAGTGAAGTGATCAGAATCCGCTACTACATTAATTTAGTAACAGCAATTTTGGACACTGGGACGAAGAAGAATGTCATCATCCGAGGAGCCCTTAGGTATTTCAACACCACCAACACATAAATTTAGTTGTGGCAGGTCAACGAATACCAATATTAGGGGAAGGAGAGTTTAATTTGGGCATCGGAGGACTCAACATGAAATGTTGCGCAAAAGTGATCGAAAAATTACTATACACACTTCTACTTGGGATGGAATTCCTGAGAAAATACAAAGCGATTGTCAACTTAAGGGTCAGAACAGTGTCTTTATTGGTTGGCAACAGAGCAATATATACCTGCCTGGAGATGTAGGAAAATAGAAATGACACCAGAAATATTTGTGGGTAGGCACGAATTTAAAGGAGGAGGAGGAAGTGGACGTTGTATGTAATACAACATCCATGGTGCAATCTACGTTGGAAAGGAAGCAAGTAGGAGCAGAACAAATAAGCAGTAATGAAAATAAGGTGAGGACTCGTTGGCAGATCTCTAGTCATGAAAATAATGGGAGAAAACCAAGGGGAAAAGAAAAATTGAGAATATGATACAGAGGAAATAAAGCCAAGGCCAGCTTAGCCATTCAGCAAGGAATAAAAAATACCCGTAGAATTATAGATAAAATAGGGAACAGTGAGTTTCAGTCAGGAAACTTTATTATATAAATGGCAAACGAACCCTTGTATTCAATGGAGGCAATAAAGCGGAAAAATAGGGGGGAAGAAATGGGGGAAAGAAAAAATGTCGAAAATGTCAACTTCGAAACGTTAAGTTCAAAAGGAAGAATATGTACTCTATGAAAAAGTTTAATCCTTGACCATATTAAAAGCCAGCGGGAAAGGTTTTCGTTTATTGAGTAAGATTTTTGCGCTATCTTCAAGAAAAATACTTTTCAAATTTATTAAATAAAGTACCTTCCAAATCAATAAAAAATATTTGAAAATTTGAGAAAATCTGCACGGAAAATTGTTTTACAAGAAAGATACTGTATTGTAATGTTTGACGAAACTGTACCTGAATGTACTGTAAATTGTATTAAAAGATAATATTGTTATGGGTCTGGAAGACAATGGATGGGCCAGAAAGGCGGCATTAGCTAATCATGCCAACATGTTTCTAATCATATGTTTGGACAATGGAAACAACCCGTGTCGTTTACCTTCAGCAGTGATCCTGTCAATTATTTAAAGAAAATGTTAAAAGCAGTTATCACAGAATGTCAAAATATTACCTGCGTATGTGATCAGAGTTCTTCAAATCGAGCTGGTATTCTTTACTTTCAAGCTATTAAGGAAGAGCATATAATAGGTACCAGATAAAAAAGAAAACAAATATTTATGTTTTATAGTTGCGAGTAGAGGTTCCTAAGCCGCCTAAGAACAGAGCTGAGGCTGAGAGGTGGAGGCATGACCTGGGATGACCTTATGGGCATAGAGGACTTTGGTGCCTTTGCAGAAATAAGTAAAGCTCCTTGGAAGGAGGAGATCTTTACCACAGCCCATATTGTCCAGGAGAACATTATGAAGACAGACGGGGATACGGATCTGATATCCTTGTGGAACCAGACCCCGGGTGAGGACGGTTGCTGCGACAACCCGAGCATGGAGAGGTTCCTCGGAAGGTACCCCGAGCTCCGGGAGCTTAAGGAGAAGGTTGACTTCCTCGTGATTACCACGAGGAGGGTAGGGAAGGTAACGGACAGGTGGGTTGGGAAGATAGGTCTGACAGATGACGGCAAAGACCTCTTCGAATCTTTGCACGTCGTGAGAAGCAAGCTTCTGGAAGCTGGAAGGAAGAAGGTGGCGTTATGTCCTACAAAAACTGACCCGACGGGAAGCAATTTGAGGAGGATGGTAGAAGTGCTGTTCAGGGGGACTGGGCTGAAAGCTCTGATCTGTCCGCGGCGGAGGCCTGAAGGAACGGAGGGAGAAATGACTAGGAGTGAACACCCTGGGGGTGAGAGGGGAAGGGATGACACGATAGCTCTTGTGGTGAAAGGGGAGGGCAGGACCTCCTTAAACAGTTAAGGAGAAGGTACCTTCAGGCACGGAACATTCTAACGGTATCCGCATTATAAAAGAGGGCAGGGATGGCCAAATGGTCATAGTAATCGGAAGGAAGGAGGAGCAGAGTGTGAGGGCCGTTAGGGAGAGTCTAGCCACGGCTGAGAATCTAGACGTTAAGGTTAGGGGCCGGGCCAGGGAAAAAGCAGTAACCCTGAGAGATGTGGACGCGATGGTAGGGAAAGAGGAGGTGATCGAGATGGTCTCGCGAGAAATAGGCGCCCGATTGGAGGAGATTAGGACGGGTGAAATGAGGCCCGTTTTCGGCGGAAACCAGACAGTAACTCTATATATGGAGACGGCTAAGGCGAACGACCATATTTTGAGGAGGAAAATCAGGGTTGGGCTAAACTGGTGCACGGTTATGGAAAGGGTTCCGGTGATGCTGTGCTACAGATGCTGGGGCGACGGTCACACCAGAGACAGATGCAAAGAGGCGAAGGACAGGAGTACGGTATGCAGGAAATGTGGAGAGGATGGGCACAAACAAATCTGCGAGGGAGACAGCATGGTTTGCCTTACCTGTGAAGGACAGGGGCACAAGACAGGCTCTGGAAAATGCCCGGAGTTTAGGAGAGCTCTGGCTACGATCAAGGGGACCAGAGAAGGTAATACGTGATATTGGGGAGAGCTGACGACTGTGATATTTTTTGATACATCTGTGGTACGTTTTTATACGTTTATATTTGTACACATCTGTGATACGTCCTATACATTGGTATACAATTTGTTATATATTTTTGATACATCTGTGATACGTTTTACACATTTTAACTCTATGTATTTTTGATACATCTGTGATAATGTATTTTGATACATCTGTGATACGTTTTAACTCTATATATTGCCACGAAGGATTTTTAACACTCTGTACATCAAATGATTATAATTTATTACCAAATAAGTACATTCAAAAATAGTAAAGACAGCTAAAAATTATTGAGGTCAGCCAGCATGATTGCTGAACACCTGGGTTCACCACAGGTCGACTGTGGAGCCAAAGGTGGGATGCAATTATGTAGGTCACAGTTTGGGTGGCTTGAGTGCAAAATTGTGGGGTGGCAGTTGGTAGTTCAGAGTCAGGGTAAGAAGTCCAGAGTGCCATATCTCCTCCTGCAAGATGGTTAATGAAGTGTAAGTACACCTTATATATATGAACGGTACAGGGGTGGTTAGCTGGGCCTTCTCTCTATGTAGTATGCAATTATATTAGGTTAAGGTCTTGGAATTTGTAGTGTAGTTTAATAAATGTACTCTATTTTTTTAGTAATCATTTTAAATTACCTCTGAGAACATCCCCCTGTCGCGCAAGGCGTGACATATGGTGGAAGCGCCTTGCTTCAATTCCAGAGAGGGTAAATTCTTCCTAAATGCCTTCACAATAAGTTAAAATTGAAATTTTGTAGTTTTATATTTTTTTTAAACAATTTAAAACATTTTTTTAACAGAGACATTTTTTTTTATTTTTATCAAATATACATATCAACATTTTTCAACAGCTCAATTCAATTATTCTTAGTACCCAAGACCTTTAAATTTATTCAGACAAATGACCTAAAGTGAAACTTGAATTTAGTGTATGAATGGAGTCACAGTATTTTTTTGTGTAAACCAGTAAAGACAGACATTTGGGTGTTTTCGATATCCCATTTGGTTAGACAAGCACGTTTTCAAAATAGCATCTAAGGAGACAGAAATCCAAAGATATATTGCAAACTAGTACTATGACTCGAGTGTGTAGATGGAAGTAGAGCAACACATCAGAGAGAGGGCTTTAACAATTCTGGCTTTGCAAAATATTAATTTTAAATTTAAATACTGTAAAAAGAGATCTAATTCTTAAATTTTGTTTTAAGTACAAGATATTTGGCAAAGCTAGAAGCTAACAGTTGGTATCATTTGCATTTGATTTATTTTAAAGAAAACCAAACATTTGCGTTTTCTCAAATTATTGCAATATAATTTAGCAGTGTTAAATAATAGATAGAGAGGTAAAATATTTTTTTTTGTGTATGTCCTTTTTTTTATCTCTTCACATTACCACAAATTATTGTCACTATACCATGCTAGGGACAGTTATAAAGTGTAGGAAATAGGTCCAGTTTCACATGAGTAGCTCAGAAAAACCAAGGGGGAAAACAAGGGCCGCAGCATTAAAATTAACAAGAAAAGAGGACGACGAGCACAGTGAGGAATTCAAGCCACAGTACAGGAGTACGGACGTGCAAGGTAACAGCAACCTATAGGAATCTCCATTCGCAAAGTCAACTAGATTAGCGACGTCTCCAGAACGCCACACGCCCAAGACCCACCAGCGGCAACAGCAAGCAGACAAAGAGAGAGAGGATAAGGAGGAAGGGCCAAGTACAACAGAGTTTGTTCAGAGAGAGCCGTCTCCAATAAGGGTGAAAACAAGGGCAGCAGTAAAACTAACAAGAAAAGAGGACGACGAGCACGGCGAGGAATTCAAGCCACAGTACAGGAGTACGAACGTGGAAGGTAACAGTAACCTACAGGAATCTCCGTTCGCAAAGTCTACTAGGCTAGCAAAGTCTCCAGAACGCCACACACCAAAGACCTACCAGCGCCAACAGCAAGCAGATAAAGAGAGAGAGGATAAGGAGGAAGGGCCAAGTACAACAGAGTTTGTTCAGAGAGAGCCGTCTCCAGTAAGAAATATGGACGTAACAATTTCTGCAAGTTTGAAAACCCCGAAGACACCATCACTTCCCAAGTTTCTATGTCCCCCAACGTTCGAACCAAAAACAGGTAACAGTGTGGAATTCGTAAAGAACTACGAGAGGACGGCAGCGGCAAACAGTTGGGATAACAACTTGAAGATTACTTACCTGGGAAGTTTCCTAGAGGGCGCGGCGGACCTTTGGTTCAGTCGTTATAGTCAGCAACCCGAGAATCAGGCTAAGAGATGGGAAAATGTCAAGGAAGACCTTATAAAAGAATTTGGTGGGCCGGATGTAAAGAGACTGATAGAAAAAAGGTTGTTTGAGACCAAACAACGCCCTACTCAATCCATCAAGTCATACTATTACGAGCTGCAAACCATCTTTGCGGAATACGACCCGAAGTTAGATGTGGCAGACTTTAAAAAGTTCTTCGAGAACGGCATAAGAAAGGATCTATACAAGAGTTATAGATTAATATCGGAGGACAATATGGACTGGGATAAATTTAAGAAGATTGTGGAGAAATTGGAGGACATTGGTGGGGTGGAAGAGCTGTCGCTGGAGAAGCTCCAAATAAGTGATGCAGAATGTCATCACTGTCACCATATGTGTGGGCAGAGAAACGGTCCAAATCAAGGCGCAAGGGACAACAGGTATCAAAGGACACCGAGATACTTTGACAGCCAATTTACGAATCAGGCTAGGGCAAACACATATAGGGCTCAATACAGGGGAAATAGAACCCCCCGACACTATGAGCAGGGAAGGCTCGACAATTATCAAAGAGGGAACTAACCCAGAACATATCAAGGCCCACGCATGAATGGGCCACCTTTCGTGAACTCCCACAATAGTTTCAGGCCACAGCAACGAGGAGTTAGTCGTCCGAATCAATTCCCAAGTACTAGCAATAGCGATGGAAGGCCAAAATGCTTCCGATGTAATAAAGTGGGCCACTTCGCAGTTTCTTGTCCGGAGAATACGAGAAATTACCCAAACACCAACGGACGACAATAGGGCCCAGTGTCGTCTTAACCAACAATAGGGCCTCACATACCAATAGAATGGTCACCATCCCCTGTTATGTAAATAATTATAAGGTAACGGCAATCCTAGATACAGGGGCCGAAAAGAACGTAATTACTACAGATCTCCTTAGACACTATCAAAGAGATAGGCATAACACAAGAAATTTGCTAGTTGCTGGAGGGGGAAAGATTCCTATTCTTGGAAAAGGAAAGTTCAATCTCAGTATAGGAGGTTTCAATTTACCCTGTACGGCTAATGTCATTAAAGGATTACCTTTTCCACTTCTCTTAGGAATGGAGTTTTTGGATAAGTACAAAGCAATAATTAATCTCAGGATGAGAAAGGTTACACTGTGTGTCGACAACAAGGTAACCCAGATTAGTCTCGGGTCAGCATTGGAACCCGAACAGCCAGAGAGGGTATATACCAACAACGCAGTCTTGTCAAAAACAAGGTATACAGAAGCAAAAGGGAAAAACCCGAGAAGCAACATCTCATGTCTAAGGAGTAATAACATCCCCCGGAAGGCTAACAGACCATCACCAGCCTCGGTTCAAGATACAGAATCAAACTGGAGGAGAGGAAAAAGGGTACCGCCTATCAATAAGAAGTTGGTAGAAAATAAAACAGGAAAATTGGACCGGAAAATAACCACTAGAATGCCTATAAGAGAAAAGGGACAACAGGGAGAGAAAAGAACAAGAAGAAATGAAGGAGTAAACAGAGTGATAGTGACACCAAAAAATGGAAGAAAAACAGGAGGCAGAAAACGAGAAGTTGAGGAGGCATACAGAAAATTCTTACAAGTAAAAGATAATCACAATTTAGAAAACTGCATCACAAGGGCGAAAATAGAAGAAAAGATACAAAATTTATTTACCAATACTAACAGTTATTCCTTAGCCCACTGTGTCTCGAGCGATATGAAGATGGAAAAAGGTATAGCGAAGACATTTAAGGAGAAATTTAGAAATATCCAGGAACTAAGAGAGCAAAATCAGAGAGTAGGAGGTCTGGCAATACTGGAAGAAAATGGGCGATACATTTATTATTTGGTAACAAAATCATACTTTTGGGCAAAACCGTCCCTACGAAACGTTTGACAATCGTTATACAAGATGAGGGATCACATCTTGAAAGCAAAGGTACAAAAGTTAGCAATCCCTAGACTGGGGTGTGGTTTAGATGGATTAGACTGGTCCATTATAAGAAAAATGATATTTCATTTGTTTGGAGATCTGGAAATAGACATATTAGTGTGCAATTGGCCACAAAAAGGAAGGGACGAGGAAAGGACATGGGACACACCGCTAATACACGCGGAAGATAGAAAAGTCCGTGATTTAAACAATATAGAAATCGAGGAGAAACCAAATATGTTCGTCAAAGTCGTCCTACGGAAAGACTATGTTCTGGAACCAAAGGGATATTGCAAGTTAGAAATAGGAAGCTCGGATAATGAGGGAAATCGAGAAGAGTGGACGTTTCAAGACAATGAGAGATTTTTTGCCACCAAAGGCCTGATTAGAATGGATGTACCACAGTTTTTAAATAAGACAACGACCATAACTGTGGAGAATGTAGAAGGACGAAGAATTAAACTTTTCAAGGGCTCTACTATAGGTTTCATATTCCCGCCTGAAAGGGAATTGCCCAGCGAAGGTATTGTCTTATATTCAGAAGAGAATGAAGACATGGTGACAATAGAAGACCATCAGACGGACCACGTGGAGGATAGTATAAAAAGGACTCAGCTTATTTCACTATTAGAAGAATATAGTGACGTTTTTTCAAAATCGACACGATCAATGGGGCTAACTCAATTAACAAAGCATAGAATAGATGTTGAAGGAGCAATACCCGTAACATGTCGACCCGATAAGGTCTCCCAGAAAGAGAGGGAGACGATTGACAATCAGATCAAGGAGATGCTGGATAATAATATAATCAGGCCGAGCCATTCTCCATGGGCAAGCCCAGTGGTACTAGTGAGGAAAAAGGATGGAACGATAAGATTCTGTGTGGATTATAGGAGGTTAAATAGTGTCACCAAAAAATCAACATATCCTATTCCTAATATAGAGGACATTCTTACCTATCTTGGAGGATGCAAGTACTTCACTACACTTGATATGTTTAGTGGGTACTGGCAGGTGGAAATCGATGAAAGCTCCAAAGAATATACCGCCTTCGTGGCCCAAGGTCATGGTTCCTACGAGTTTAACGTTCTTGCATTTGGGCTTTGTAACGCGCCAGCCACCTTCCAGCATCTTGCAGACATCGTATTCGAAGGTATGAAATGGAGAGATGTCCTCATATATCTTGACGATATAGTAGTATTCTCCAAAACATGGCCGGAACATCTGGAAAAGTTAGAAAAGGTGTTAAAAGGCTGAGAGAGGCAGGGCTCACGCTTAAACCTAGCAAATGCGTGTATGTAAAACAAGAAGTTAAATTGCTGGGCCACACTGTAAGCGAGAAGGGCATCGCCCCGGACGATGACAAAATTAGGGCCATTAAAGACTTTTCGGAACCACGGACAGTAAAGCAAATCCAGAGCTTTCTTGGCCTATGTAACTATTACAGAAAATTCGTACAAAATTTCTCAATGATAGCTACACCCTTACATTTGCGACAAAGAAAGTAACCGGTTTCGTTTGGGGGGGAGCAGCAAAAGGCTGCCTTTAACACCCTCAAAAGAAAGTTACTGACGGCTGCTGTTCTCTGCCATTTTAACCCAGAAAAAGGCTGTGAGTTGCACTGTGATGCACCATAGGTATTGGTGCCATACTTCTTCAAGAAAGAGAAGATGGGCAGTCCCATCCAGTGGCGTACGTAAGTAGAAGCCTATCAAAGGCTGAGCAAAACTATACGATTACAGAGCTCGAGGCACTTGCAGTACTCTGGTCGTTATCGTACCTACGTCATTTAATCTGGGTCCATAAAAGTGGTAAAACTAATACTGATGCGGATGCCCTAACTCGGAACCCAGTTTTCAAAGCCACTGAGGAAAAGGAAGAAGTGGAAGATATACCCACTTACCTTTTACTACCTGATGATATCTCCAGGAAGCAACAAGCTGATCCCGCAATAAAGGAGTTGTTGCGAGCCATACAACACCCTAAAAATGTCGCTATAGGCACAGCAAGGCGGGCCAAGAATTTCCGAGTATTAGACGGAGTTCTATACAAAGCAAATTCTTCTCCCATTGGACGGGAAAACCTTTTGGTGATTCCAGAATGCTTAAGAGGAGAAATTCTATTCTCTCACCATTCGGAGCCGCTTAGTGGACACCTTGGGATAGCCAAAACCCTGGAAAAAATAAATAGTAGATATTACTGAGAAGGGCCCCAAGGACAAGGAGACAAGGACGTAGAGAAGTTTATAAAAGGTTGTCCCGACTGTCAAGCGCGAAAAGGCCAACAAAATAAGAAGCCAGTAGGTTTATTGCAGCCAATAAAAGTAGGTAACCCCTTTGAGCGAATAGGGATTGACCTATTGGGACCTTTTCGGAGAAGCCGAAATGGAAAAAAGGTAATTGTGGTGGCTACGGACTACGCTACTAGGTGGGCAGAAACGGAAGCCTTACCCTCGGGACAAGCAAAGCCCGTGGCGAAGTTCCTTATGGAAAAAGTTATCGCACGCCATGGGGCACCGAGGTACCTATTAAGTGATCGCGGCCAGGTCTTTCGTTCAGAACTGGTGCACGAACTACTAAAGTGTATGGGGACCTACAGTCAGTATACAACGGCTTACCATCCTAGTTGTAATGGTCTAACAGAACGGTTCAATAAGACGTTGGCAAATATGTTGTCCATGTATACAAATACGCAGCAAAATGACGGACGAATACCTACCCCATGTCACTTTTGCTTACAATACGGCTAGGCAGGACACTACAACGTTCTCCCCATTCATGCTAGTATATGGGAGAGAGCCTATCCAGCCCACAGAGGCAAATTTGTTGGAAAACTGCAACTCAGCCGATGCACTCCAAGTAAGGGAGAAAGCTCTGGCGGTAAGGGCGCAAGCAGTGGATAATATTCACAAGAAGCAGGTAGTGGACAAGGAGACCAAGGTAAAGTGTTCACACCAGTCCGCAAGGTAGGACGAAGTGATAAACTATTACTACGTTGGTCTGGTCCCTATTATATAGAGAAAAAGATGAGTGAGGTAGATTACCTGGTTCGCAGAGACCCAACGAAGAAGTCCAAGATGGAGGTTATTCATGTAAGTCGAATCTTACCATATTACGACTCTTGGACTCCTCTTCCCACAAGGGGAGGATAAGTTAATGAGGAATAATACAAAACTAGTTAACTACACAGTACGACGCTAGCAAGGTATGTGTAAGCCTATATAGATGTAAAGGTGCACTTATATTTATACAGGGTCAATTCTTTTTGCAAATGGCATAGCACATTACCCATACAAAATGGAGAGGAAGAGATAGATAAAACTTAACAATACTTAGCGACTTGATACTAATATATTTTTTTAACCTAACCCATATAGAATAGAGAGGAAGAGGTACAGAAAACTTATAATAACCTAGCAACTTGAGAATTAATATATTTTCTTTTAACAGATTCATCGTAGTTTTTTTGATGTCCTGCTACGAGGCTCACCATATAGAGGTAACAGGTGGAGCTTTCTGGAAGGTATTACCGCCCACGGTGGTATATGATGCCACGATTCCGATGATCTACGAAGCAAATTGGCAGGAAGGTGAGGAGAGGAGCAGCTTTCATTTTAAGGGGGTTTGTGAAAATTCTAGTGACCGGAATCCGCATTGTAATATGTTAGGGAATATTAATGAGTTGAAAAATAGTTTTGAACAGGAATTTAAGTCCCTGGCTCGTAGTTGGAGTCCAGTTTATTTGAAAAATTGCTCAGAAACAAATACACGAAGGAAAAGGGCACTAGATTTTCTAGGAGAAGGTCTGAGTTGGTGCTGCGGGGTAGCAACTCAGCACAAACTAGATGCATTTACAACGGACGAGCAAAATTTAAAATTTCAATTAGGCAAATTAAGTAAGGGAATGTCAGAAAGTCTGTCAATAATGACCCAAAATTCTAGAAAATTTGACGAATATCAAAAAGGGATAGCAGACGCACTAAAGACTACAGAGGACAAAATACATAGACTAGAAACTTTTTCAGAACAAGTAGTAAATAAGATCAGGACAAACAATGACGAACAAGAAAATTTTCTTTTAGCTATAATAAATAACCAGTTTCTAAATTTAAGACATATTATAGACCTGACACGGGCTGTCAAAAGACAGGGGATAATAAGTTCTTGCAGACAACATCTGATCCCTATCTCTATCCTTGACCCTGCCATCCTTAGACATGATTTAGTGAAATTAGAATGGCAATTATCAAAAGTAAATCAGGCTCTTGCAATTCCACTTACAGAGTTGTCACGGTTGTACCAGGTCCCTATAAGTGATTGTGGTTTCAATGGTGACAACCTTTTTATTAACGTGAGAATCCCAATAATTCATGAACATCAACAGTGGAAACTTTTTGAATTAATAATGACACCTTTTGCTTGGGAAAATCAAACGTGTGTAATTAAACATGAGCCGTTATTTTTGGCAGTATCACAAGAGTCTTTACACTCTGAATTGCACATTCGACAATTATCAGGGTCTGCCCTAAATTATTGTCTTCCTTTCAAGGATTGACTGTGCTACTTACCTAGGTTTTCGGCAGATATGTTGCAAGGCCCTGCTCTTGCCAAAAAAATTGTATAATGGTGCCTCGGTGGAAGAGTTAAGCCACCATTGTCCAATGAGTTGTCACAAATCCAATACCACTATTGTATCTGAAATTGCAGAAGAAACATATGTAATAACTCACCCCAGAAATATGACAAAAATCTTATGTGGAAATGTGACAAAAATTTTGGATGAATCATCTTACTTTTCAGCAGGGTCAATAAAAGTATATGTACCTTGTAATTGTGAACTAGTTATGAGTGCAGAGGTCCTGATTCCCAAAAGATTTCCTTGTCCAGATTCCTTGCCATTAGAAGCCTCGATTAGCCATATCATCCCAGCCGCTTGGTCAACTTTAAAATCATTTGTCCTGAAAGCAGATAACCAGTTGAACTTACCAAAATTTTTAAAGCTAGACGACTGTTTAAACAAAAATTGGACATTTGAAATACCACATATGAACTTAACATCAGCTAAAGACAATTTACAAGACATACTTAACAGCGTGGAATCAAATGTGGCATTTTCTTATGCGGACAAGTACGGACAACACGGGGATACACTGTATTTTATTTGGAATGTTATTTTATCTATCGCAGTATGTTATTTATTTTTTGGCAGAAGGTACAACCCGCTTGCCATTGCGACTGCAGCGACTCCAGCACGAGCTGACAAAAAAGATAAATTAGAGCATGATATATTTTTTGGGATAACTTGTGTCGGGTTGATTGTATTTGTGATGTACTTTATAATAAAGATTTGTTTAGTAATAAGACATAATAGGGCTAAAAATGTAAAGCCAAAAGCGGCAAAACGCCACCAACCCCTCTTGAATGAAACTGCCCTTCCTCAGAAGAAGCAATTCATACTACACATGGGTTGTAATCTGGATCTCAGCTTCGTTTCACCAGGTCAAAATATTGAATGCATTTTATAGAGTACGGAGGAGGCCAACGAAGGATCCTCTTCTACTGAAGATTAATTCGGAATGACAAAATTAAATATTACATATTTACATATTACATATTTTTTTCCTTTCTTCTGAAACTATATTTAGCATGAGCAAGATTGGCGTGTTAAGATATTTCGTAACTGTCTGAACTAACGGCCGTAGCTGTGATAGTTGAGAGAGATCTTGACAATCCTATATCTGCTTTATTCAAAATTAAACATAAATCTACAATAATTAATAGACGATGATATCAGGTATAGGGAAGGCTAAACAAATTAAAGGCTAAGGGATTTAACTAAACGTGAAACAGTACCATGTACTTATAAACATATAAATTTTAGTTTGAGGGAAAAATATTCCCAGATAAATAACTAGGTCTACCAGGTTGAGTAGAACACATAACCTCTAGTAAAGTAATGAAATGAAATACGATACAAGTAGTCAAGTCACTAAATTTGTTGCAAGATTGTTAAAATATTAAATGAGAAGCTAAATATATATCAGAGAATATATATGGGAATGTACAAGATGAAATGTTAAATAATAAAAAATAATGATATATGTACCTGTGTATATGTGTGAGTATACATATATAATATAATGATTTATAAGGATGTACAAGATGTAAATGCATACCTTATGTTAAGAGATTAGTTACGTTATAAATGCATAGCTAATTTAATCAAATATCCACATAGCACGAGGCAATATCAAAGTGCTGACAAGATGGTTAATGAAGTGTAAGTACACCTTATATATATATGAACGGTACAGGGGTGGTTAGCTGGGCCTTCTCTCTATGTAGTATGCAATGATATTAGGTGAAGGTCTTGGAATTTGTAGTGTAGTTTAATAAATGTACTCTATTTTTTTAGTAATCATTTTAAATTACCTCTGAGAACATCCCCCTGTCGCGCAAGGCGTGACAATATTTTTGATACATCCGTGATACGTTTTACAGGTTTTAACTCTATATATTTTTGATACTTCTGTGATACGTTTTACACGTTTTAACTCTAAGTATTCTTAGTGACCCTGTCCTAAGTAGTCTTAGTGACCTTTTATAAGTTTTTTATCCTTGTTACTGTATAGGGTGTCCAATATAAGATCCTCTATCCCCTTATCTCTGAAAGTATAAAAGGTACAGATAAAAGTTAAATAAGAAAGTTTTTTGTTATTAGCTGAATTTTTCATTTTTATAGTTTTCTTGATTACAGGTTGTTCAGTTTCTCTGATCCAGGCATCAACTTTATTTTTTTAAATGGGGCACTGTATATTCAATTACGTTTTTGAACTCTTCTTAAAATTCTAGGTCGACATTGTTAAGAGTACCCTATACCTATCATTTACCATTACGAAGATATTAGCATTCAAAGAAAAAATCTTCAAAAAAAATATGCTTAAAAAATCTCGGCAAAACAAATAAGGCAACAAAAAAAATGTAAACCGGGTTTATTTCGTAGACAATTAGACTCAGAAATTACTTCACTGAATCGATATTACCTTATTAATATACAGAGTGTTTTTGAGAGACGGCTCAAACATGTATATATTAAAACTCCAGAAAATCGAAAATTTCTTATGTATTATTGTATTTTTGGATTCTCTGTTAAATTTTAACCATACGCTATATAACTTTCCCTATTCTTATTTTGCTTACTTTTCAAGATATTGACGAAAAATGTGAGTTTTTTCGTTTAAAAGACCACTTTAACTAATTTAATGGTTAGATATTTTCTTTAATCAACTTATATGTATTTGTTAAAATTAAAACGCCCTACTAATACGTTTTTACTCCATACCTTACCCGAATTCAACAGACTTGGTCTATTAGCGCCACCCAAATTTTATTAAGTATGCATAAAAAGAAAAAAAAGTTGTATAATGAAACAGGAAACGGTGAGTTGTCAGTTTAAAGTAGATTAGCAGATTCATGCAAATTGTGACAAATGTATTCTGAAGAAGGTTAGATGAGTACCATGTTAAAAAATAACAAAAGTGTTTCTCTTACCATAAGAGCTTCTAAGCAAGCATTTCCTGGAAGAAGAATCCTGAAAAATCAATTTTTTAGTGAAGATCTACGAAATCACGGTATTATGAAATATAAAAAAAATAAATTATTCAATGTTTTAACAGAAGAGTCACAACCAAAGGTCTTGCTATATTTTGAGGAAATGCCTGAAAAATATTAAGAGATACCAATAGATATTTGAATATGGCCAGATCCACAATTTACCCATGCAAATTAATAAATAATATAAGGCATACTTATCAATTTGCAAAACTACAAGAGTTGCAGCCAAGAGATAGCGTTCTACGATTTGAATTTTGTAGATTGACCATGGATCGTTAGTTTGACAAAGTGTTCATGTTTGGTTCTCATGTCAAGGTTCTCTGTTTTTCTTGGCCAATATTTAAATGGTCCCAGGTGCCTTAATTCATTACAAACTTGCATTTTACCTTCATTGGATGCCGAAGAAGATGCCAATCAGATCATCTATCAGATGGATGGAGCTCCATGCCAAATACTACAGTTATAAGGAATTTTATTAACAACCATTTTGTGGAATGGATAGAACCAAACGGGAATATCCCCATGGCCGCCAAGGTGCCCAGATTTAATTCCACTTGATTACCTTTTATGGATTAAATTAAAAACTCGAGTTTATCAAACTCAGAGTAATAATCTGAATGATTTAAAAATTAAAATCAGCTGATAATGATTAATAGCTGACAATTTTTCCACATTTTCGTCAATATCTTGAAAACTAAACAAAATAAGAATAGGGAAAGTTAAATAGAGTATGGTTAAAATTTAATAGAGAATCCAAAAATATAATAATACGCAGGGTCTTCCATAAGAAATTTTCGATTTTCTGGAGTTTTAATATATACATGTTTGAGCCATCTCTCAAAAACACTCTGTATAATAATAAGGTAATATCGATTCAGTGAAGTAATTTCTGAGTCTAATTGTCTACGAAATAAACCCGGTTTACATTTTTTTTTTGTTGCCTTATTTCTTTTGCCGAGATTTTTTGAGCAGATGTTTTTTGAAGATTTTGAAGATTTTTTTCTTTGAATGCTAATATCTTCGTAACTATAAATGATAGGTATAGGGTACTCTTAACAATGTCGACCTAGAATCTTAAGAAGAGTTCAAAAACGTAATTGAATATAGGATGTCCCATTTAAAAAAAGAAAGTTGATGCCTGGATCAGAGAAACTGAACAACCTGTATTCAAGAACACTATAAAAATGAAAAATTCAGGTAATAACAAAAAACTTTCGTATTTAACTTTTATCTGTACCTTTTATACTTTCTGAGACAAGGGGATAGAGGATCTTATATTGGACACCCTGTACAGTTGATTTATAGAGTTGGATTCTAACTCTTTTTAATCTGTTATAGAGAGTCAAGTTTTATTTCGCTACTGTATAGCTGTCTTCTATAGAGCTAGGATTTTAACTTTGTTTTTAATCTGTTATTTGTAATAGTGAGTTAAGTTTTTTTTGGTTTCAACTGTGCTAGTACTGTCAGTTTTGTCCTAAGCTCGATAGGTAGCTTCTATTAACCCGCTACAGTTCTTGTTACTTGATACATCATTAGCGCTGAAAGCATGGAGATCAAAGTTGTACAAATGAACCTGGGAAGAGACAGGGCGGCCATGGATCTGCTGGGGCAAACGGTCCGAGAAAGCGGGGTCGACTTGGCGATCGTGGCAGAACCCAATAAGGCAATGGTCAGGAGAGGAGGGTGGCTCGTGGACAACGAGGCAGACGTTGCCATCAGGATATATGGACGAGGAATCCGAGTTGGGAAAAAAGGAAAAGGTAACTGATATGTCTGGGCGCAGGTGAAGGGCATCTGCGTCAGAGGATGTTACTGTAGCCCGAACAGGGACCTGGGCGAGTATGAGGGTTTCCTGGATAGTATCAGGAACTATGTAACAGGAACCGATGTAGCGAGGGTCCTGACTGGTGGCGACTTTAACGCCAAGAATACAAGGTGGGGAGCCGACCGCACGAACGTGAGGGGGAGGAGATCACGGGAGAGTGGGCTGAGGAACTCAACTTGGAGGTCCTGAACGTCGGTGACACCCCGACTTTCGTTAGAGGTAATAGTGACAGTCACATCGATGTAACCTTTTGTTCTGTGGACTTTCTGGATCAGATCGGGAAATGGAAGATGGAGGACGAAAACCTCAGCCTCCACAGGAACATTTCCTACACGGTTCATGTGGAGAGGGGCAGAATGACAATTCAATTCTGTTTATTTTACCAAATAGACATTGCAACAGTGACATGAGAGCTTAAACTAGACAAAATAACTAACTACAATAAAAACTCCGACAAGGTATAAACACAGTTCTCAGTTAAAAACAGTTTTAAACTTAATTTAAAAATAAACTTACACTGGATTTTATGTCACATGGTAAATGATTGTAAATCCTTAAACCTAGATGATTTATAGAATTAGAACTAATAGAATACCTAGCAAACAGTACGCGAAAGGCACTTCCAATTGGTATTTGTTGTATGAATATTTCTACAAGGCTCTACCACAGCTTACTATACCAAACAGAGGGAACTCTTGGCATTGACTAATTAAGCTAATTAGACTCCCTCTGGTGACATGGAACTTCAACGAAACGAGTAATGATTTGTTTACTTGTATTGCTTTTTAGGTGGTTAAATTTATTTTTGTGTTGTAATTTTTAATGCCTTTAGTTGTTATCAGTAGTGAGTGTTTTGTGAATAATGTTAGTTAAAACCGAGACGTTCAAAATTAAATATACATTTTATTATTCAGGTTTATAGTTTATAAACATAAAACTTTTATAAAAATCTAGATTAGGGACAGGATTTTTTAAGTTTGCAGTTTATTTTTCTAAAAAATAGTGAAGTAAGTTAGGAAAACATTAAATATGTCCTAAAAAACTGCATAATACGAACTGTTGTGTCTATGGTTGCCATTCAAGGAAAAACATGGATTTGTCAATTCATTTCCACTATTTTCCAAAGAAAGGTAATTTTGTTAATACTAGTAACAGTTTAAATTTTGTCAAAAAAGTGGATAGAAGAAAAGCATGGATCAAAGTTTTACTTATGGGTAAACCAGTGATCCCAAGTATGCGTGTTTATTCCTTACATTTCAACCGCGAGGACTATCATGGAAAGGTAGGATTATATTTTTCAATACTGTATTTACTTCAATAGATGGGATTGTTTTCAGGTATTGTTAGTTCACGGTTAAAAAGATCTGCTGTTCCTTCAGTGAAGGTACCACAGAGGAAACATTTTCGAGCCACACAAATGAGAAAAAATCACTTATGTGAGCGAAGAAATATGTTACGAGAACAACACAAAAAATCAAAATCATTAGTTGAAGAAAATATTTGTCAGATGGATGTAGGGAACAAGGTGGACACTACTAATATTCCAGAGCCACATAAAGTCACATTAAAATACCTGAATGCTGAAGAACGTGATTGTGTTCAAGGTTTATTACTTCATCATTCTACTGTTGAACTGACAGCACCTTCAAAAGGCACCCAAGTTGCAAGTGGTGATGTTAGTGTTACTTTCTACTCTTTTATCAAGGATGAATCATTTAAATTCTTTGACTGGCATTCCAACCTTCCAGTTACTTGATTGTTTAACAAATTTGGTTACAAAATTTTATCCCGACAAAAGAGCGACGGAAATTCCAGTTAGAGATAGGATTATAATAGTATTTATGAAACTAAAAATGGGCATTAAATTTATAGTTTTATCGTTTTTATTTAAAGTATCACAACCAGCAGTTTTTAACAAATATGTATCATATCTTGCCAATGTGCTTAAATCTCAAATAAGATGGCCATCATCGCAGAAATGTAAACAGAACATTCCTCTGTCTTCTAAAAATTTTGAAACTGTTAAGAGTTACTTGATTGCACAGAAATCCCACTTCAGAAACCTTCCTGTTTATGTTGTCGCATACGAACATATTCACATTATAAGGGTGGTCAGACATTAAAACTCATGATAGGTATTACTCCTGGTGGCCTGATTAGTTGTATATCAAAATGTTATGGTGGTACGGCCAGTGATAAAGCCATATTTGAACCGAGTAACCTCATTAAACAATTGGAAAGATTGGATAGTATAATAGTGGACAAAGGATTTTTAATAAACGATTTATGCAATCGCTATGAAATTAATATATTAGGTCCATATTTTTTAAGAAAAAAAAAAACAATTTTCAACAGAGGACGCTCTTACAAATGTTGAGATTTCTAGGACAAGAGTTCATATTGAACGAATCAATTAGAGAATTAAAACTTTTGAAATATTTATACTATTGTTATGGTAAACCATGGTTATGGTATTGCCATGGTAAACCTTGAAAAACCAATTTTTGCCGATGATAAAAATAATAATAAAGACTTTTTATTAATAGATTTGTATTAGCAAATAACATGATCCAGGATATAAATATTTAATAGAGTATACAGGGTGTTCCTTAATGATTTGCGAATATTTAAGGCAAATCAGCTTTGTATGTGAATCTACATACAAAATTAATGACAGCTTGCTTTATAAACTATGGTCCAAAAATGACCTGCTTGGAAAATACAGGGTATTACAAGTTTTAGGAAAAAAAAATGGAAATTAATTAATATTTTCGAAACTCCTTAAGATATTTCAGTAATTTTAGTACGTAGTGAAAGTTCATAAAGGTGCATATTTTCCAAAACAAAAATAATTTTAAAATGATTATGGGGTCGTGCAAAGTCGATATTGAGAATAACATCGATGAGCCCCCGCTCTGAGTGGCGCATACTTCTTCAGAGCCGGAACGAAATAATTTAAATTTATTAGTGGAAAGGGAGTCTGGTACCCCAACAACTGAAAGTGAGTTGCATTCTCTTTTAAGTAATGCAAGGGCAGAAATAGATGCACTAAGGAGTCGACTTGTAAGTACTCATTCAAATAATATTACCCAAGAGAAAAATCAAAACAAATATTTAAACTTTGATAAAATTGATACCTGAATTTGATCCCTCTAAGTTAACACAAAATATTGAAGATTGGGAGTGGATGAGTGTGCAGTGATATATCATTGGGATGAAGTTACAAAAATTTATATTGCTCTGGGTAAATTAAGAGGCACAGCTCGTTTGTGATACGAGGGGTTAAAAACCAATAAGAGCTCTTTGGGGAATTGTTTTATGAGGCCGCTACCTATCGCATGACCCCAGGTTTAGACTTAAATGATTATTGTTTCCGGAAGTTGTCTGTGCTAAATAAATTGAATTTAAATTTGTCACAAAAACAAATTGTTGATTGCGTAATAGAAGGAATAAACGAATTTCAAATAAAAGCAAATATAAGCGCAGCACGTTGTTCTACTTTTGCGGGATTGGCTGAATATGTTACGAATTTTCCTTGTACTAGAAAGTCTAATAAGTATAGCGAATCAAACAGAGAAAAAGTAAAGACAGTTTAGAAAAATGTAAAAACCAGGCAATTGTTTGTTTTGAGTGTAAAGAGATAGGTCACAGGCGTGCACAATGTCCACATATGAAGAGTCACAGATGTACATTTTGTCTTAGATTTGGTCACTGACGCTGGAACCTTGTCACAGAGGTCTGAAACTCCTCTGATAACTGTAGAGTATGTAAGAGAGATGACAAATGAATTTCAGGTGTTGCGACGTACTGTAAGTACAGGCTCTTTGCATGCAAAATCTCGTTCGAGTTGGTTATTATTTAAAGACAATAAACTGCTATCAGAATTCGATCCGACCAATGTACAATTAACTGTAAACGACTGGTTAAGAAAAATTAACGATTGTGATTAACGATTCCACAAATGGGACGAAGCCACAACCTAAGTATTTAAGTAAGTTAAAGGGTTTGGTGGTATGATGGGTTAAGTAGCAACAATTTCACTTGGGAACGGAACGGAATGGCAGGATTTATTGAAGAAAACATTTCATCCAAAAAATATTTTTTCACAATTGCTTCATGATGCTGCTACGTATACGGTACAACCCGGACAATATGTGTTAAAATGTGTTATTGCGGGTATACTAAACAAATTCAGTTAGCACTGAAAGCTGCGAATTGTAAGAACTTTGTTGAATGGTCCCAACACGCTGCGAATTTTTCGGCTACTATGCACGTGCAGTCGACTGAAGAACCTAGTACTAGTAGAGGCGAATACGCCAGGGGTGGGAAAAATAGTTTCCCACGGAAAAAGGAAACTTACCATAAACAATCGAAATATTCTACAACAAGTCTCTTACGATGTTTTACTTTCGGCGAAGTGGGGCACAAACGCCTGGAATGTACCGCTAAAAATCTCCAAGATAAATCACAAGTGACATGTTCTTACTGTAACATTAGGGTATCATAAAGAAGAGGCATGTCGCAAAAAGTATAAACAAATGAGTGCTAAAAATAAACACGTTAGTTTTATCGCTGAGAGCGAGAAACACAGTATATATCACAAGACGGCAAAGATTACAAACACTCTATTATCGCTTTTATTGACTTAGGAAGTGAATGTACACTTGTTCGGATATCATTCGCAAAAAAATTAAACCTAACTGCGGGCAGTGCCGAAGACGATTACATTATTTGGGTTCACAAGATCCACATATATAATACCAAGTCAGCAAACAACTATAGATGGGGTATCTGTTAACACGCTTGTATATGTCTTAGAGGACCACGAAATAAGACACGACCTAATAATAGGTCATTCCTTCACAGACAAATCTTCAGTTTTAATTATTAAAACAAATAAATGTTTGAATATAATGACATTGCCGATCGCTGAACAAGAATATTTAGGAGATTGTTTTGTTGTTAGGGGTATAGAAACTGTAAAAACATCGGACGAATCAAAAGTAAAGTTAATCACTGAAAATTTAAACTGTGACAAAATAAACACTACACAGAAACAAAAATTAAATGAATTACTGACTGAATATCAAGATCGATTCAGCTTTAACCTAAATGATTTAAGGAAGACGTCTACCGCCAATATGAAAATAGAATTACTAAGTGAAAAGGCTATTCCTTACGCACTGTATCGTTTATTGTGGTCAGAAAGAAATTTAGTAAAAACAATGGTCAGAGAACTATTGAAGAATAATATTATTAGAGAGTCACGTTCCCCTTATACAAGTCCTATTCTTTTGGTTAAGAAGAAAGACGGTGGCCAGAGACTTTGTATTGATTTTAGAGCATTAAACTAAGTAACAAAGAAATTTAGATACCCATTGCCATTAATAGATGACGTCATTGGGTGGCTATAAATATTACATAACCTTGGACTTGGCTTCAGGATATTATCAGGTGTCAATGCATCCAACTAATTGCCTTTGTGACGCCTGATGAACATTACGAATTCCTTCAAATGCCCTTCGGGCTAGCAAATGCACCAGCAGAACTTTCAAAATTAATGAAAAAGGTCCTTGAGGTCTAGAGGACGTTGGACGTAGAACAACGGCTAAATCAACTACATCTAGCGTGTGTAGTCAGGAGAGAACCGATACGCACGGCTCCCACAGAGGCCTGGGGGCTCTCCTGTATCTCCCTAAACTGCATATAGTGGTCGAGGGGGAGGCAAGCAGAGCCTCTTATAGAGTCAAGCAGTGGGGGCGGTGGCTAGGTAAAAGCCAAAATGGTGGACACACAAGTATTCTTAAGGAACTTGTAGGAGGAGACAGTCTGCTGGACACACCCAGCGATAGGATATTTCCCGCTTATGTGTTTGTTAAACCTTTCACAGTAGAGATTCCGGACAGGGACGCCTGTCTCAAAAATCCTGATGCTCAGGTCTCGAATGAGCTCGTCTGGTTTACGGATGGGTCCAAGACAGACCAGGGCTCAGGGGCGGGAGTTTGAGGCATGCGCCCAAGGACGAGAATTCTCCTTACAAATTATTCTAGCCTACTTTCACCTCTGCAATTTCCTTACCAAAATATTTTATTTCACTCATTTCTTCAAACTTGGTATTATCTTTTTTTCGCTTTTACACACTTCCTCCAGCTTTTCTTGGAGAAGTCGTTCAAACTTTTGTGTAAGAAAAATATGACCCATGTAGGTTCCCTCGACCAATAGAGCCTGATCTGTACCTTCCAAAGATCCCAATAAACTTCTAGGTTCATTGTGCAGATCTATCACTGATTCTAATTTATTCTCTTCTTTTCGAATATGATAATGAATGAATGAATGAAGATAAAATAACGAATGTAATAAGATATGAGGAGGCAGTAATAAATTATGCCAATTACTTATGTAGACAATATACTACACCTCATCATTATGCACAAATACGATCAAACATGCGTGCCTTGGGAAGATTAATTTTGGCTATGAAAGAAATGAACCCTACTATTGGAAATCTTTATGATGGCCTTAACGTATCTCATATACAACTTATCATAAAAGGTACAAAAAGTCAACTTAACAAAAAAGATAAAGAGCAATAAAAACGAATGGAAAATGTGATTTCAATATTTTATTTGGAGTTTCTTGTTACTGTCAATAAAAAAGTCCTTGAGACATAAAAAGTAAACAATAGAAAAAAAGAATTGTTCTGCCAAAAACAGATCAAATTGCTGAATTTAGAAAATACCTTGAAAATAACATAAAATACTACATAGAAAAATTAAATAGAAAATACCATAAATAGAACTGGGTCTATTTGACTGAATATATTTTGATACATCTAGCAGTATTTAATAGAAAAAGAACTGGGGGAGACACAGCGCATTTTAATAGAAGATTGTGAACATTATGAAGTTGTATATAAGGAAGAAATAACTGATGATTATGATTCTGACTCTGGGGAACGAGTGAAGAAGTGGGCGAGGATTAGATTAGACCTTGGCGTATGCCAACAACAAAAAGTAACAAAGTTAGAGGCAACTGGAGTAACGATTCATGACCAGGATATAATATATAAGCCAATACTTACTTGCCAGTCATATGAAACAATGGTCACAGTGATGAGAATATGGTTATCGAAAATCTTAGTTGTGAAGAAGTAAAAAAAAAATTTTTAGGAGAGGAAGAGAAAAGGTGTGTGAACCGAAGAAAACAAACGGGTGAAACAGTGATTAAGTAACATATAAAATCGCAGAGGAATTCAACAGTTCTTTCACAAAAGTTGGAAGAAGGTTAGCCAGCAATATAAAAAATAACTCAAACTTTAATCCACGGGAAAACTATGTGTCAAATTCCTTTGTTATAGCTCTTACAGATGTAAGAGAATTACAGTTGACGATTCAAAACTTGAAAAATAATATATCTCCAGATACTGATGGCATAAAGGCTGAGATTGTAAAGTCAGGATCGGAGTATATAAAAATGCCCTTAGTGCAGTTAATAAATAGATGCTTTGAGGACGGTCTATGGCCTTCCGCTTTTAAAGAGTTTATTGTAATTCCTACATTGAATTCCTACTGAATTATTACAAACCTATCACCTTAATTACTCAATTAAGCGACATTTTCTAGAGAATGCTAAAACAAAGGCTGGAATCTTATGTACAAAAAATCACTTACTCTCCAAAAATCAATTCGGATTCAAAAGTAAAGTATCAACAGAAGATACTGTTGTAACATTAACATCTAGAGTAAATAAATAACTAAATGAATCCAAGCCATGTTTGTGTATTTTTATAGACTTATCATAGGTTTTCGATACCATCAGCCATTAGCTACTCCTGAAATCGCTAGAGGTGTCAGGTATTAGAGGAAATGACTTAAATTTGTTCAAAAGTTACCTTTCCAACAGATATCAGAGAACAAGGGTGAGTCATGCGCAAGTACACTTCAACTAGAGTATGGAGTACCCCAAGGTACCGTTATTGGGCTTATACTCTTCAATATGTACATAGACGAGTTGTTTTCTTTGGAAAGTAAAGTCGAAGTGTACATTATTTATTCTTAATTGACAGTAATTTTCATATTTTTTTTAATAATTCGCAACATCAACCTATCGAAAATCGATCGGCATCAAAAATCGAAAGTGGACACATCGTTGAAAACAAAATGTTCCTGTGATTTCAAAAATATTAAAATATTTATAACAATGCATAAAAAAATGACCTTGAATAATAAATGCCTTGAAGTTAAACCTTCAAGGTGTTTAATAAAATATACACCTTGAAGGTGTATATTTCAAAATATTTTTTAAATGTGTGGTTTTTGACACTATATTTCATCCTATGAAAGTTTTTTACAGTACCTTTAATAGGGCCGATATTGGACATATATATCCCCTAACTGCACAGTCGAGCAGCCCGTTTTAATAATAAATTGTAACTAGTAGTAGAGGAATCTGTATTTTGTTTTAGCCTCCAAGCCTTAGATATCTTAAAAGTATACATAAACAGTAACAGATGGTGCCACAACATATTGCATTTGAACAGTTATCTTCGTCTCCATCTTGCTTCAAGATCAGATTGCAACAAGTTATACAATGACTTGAGAGGGCAAATCCATCGTCCATCCTCGTAAGACCCTCGGTACACGTCTGTGTACTATTTTTCAATATTTTTTTAAATATTTACCTTTAGGTTTATCATTGCATTATTGGTTTTTACTCCTCCAATGGGAACCTGTTTTCATAACTCTAAGCTCTGTTTGCGCCTGTGCAGATATTTGTGTATTTCATTTTAAAAATGGCCGCAAGCAGCTTAAGGTCGGAACGCAAAACGCGACCTGTCAGGGGTAAGTTAGTTTTTTGCCGTAAATATTTTATCTAATTGCTTATCATTTGTCACCATTCGTTTGTTAAACAATGTCAAATTATTATTTAACTCAGTTTATTGTGACTTTTTGTAGACTTTTGTTTATAAACATAACCTAAACTTGGTTATACACACTTGTGTACATTGGGTTTCTATCATAATTTAATTTGTACACATTTGTGTGGTTAAGGTCCGTACACACTTTAAACTGAATTATGTTTTTAATAGGTCGAGAAGTGTTTTATACTGATGCCCAGCTGGCTGAGCTTTTAGAACAAAGCGACTTTTATGAAACAGACGATGATGAGGATTTTACACCCTCAGACAAATTAGTGGAGGCTGGTTGGATTGACAGTTCAAGCTCTGAATCGGAAGAAAGTCTACCACCTGAACCAGAAGTCTGCGAGTCTGAGAATGAGAGCGAATCTTCAAGAGTACCTACAACATTAACAACAATAGAGCGACCCCGCAAAAACAAAAAATTGTTAAAAAAAGGACCAGCAAAGAAGAAATCAAAGAAACCTCCACAGAAGACTTGGAGAGACGTAGAAGGCGATTTCGACATCCGTCCTAACTTTCCGCCATTTGAACCAGCTCCAAGGAATGCCGATGAACGAGCTAGTTATTCTCCAATTGATTACTTCTTTCAGTATTTTAACAATGCATTTTTTGCGCAGGTAGCTGACAATTCAAATATCCATTATTTACAAACTCAAAACAAAATGCTTAATACAAATGTAAATGAAATTAAGAATTTGGTTGGAATTACTTTATTAATGAGTACTTTGGGGTTTCCGAGAATTCGCATGTATAGGGCACGTGGACTACGAATTCCGTTAATTGCTGACAACATGTCAAGAAACAGATATTTCCTCTTACGAAATTTTATTCACATAGTAAATAATCTTGATGTAAGCCAAGAAGAAAAAGATAGGGATAAGTTGTGGAAAGTCAGGCCACTTATTAATGCGTTTCATACAGTAGTTCTAAAGCTTCCACAGGAGCAAAATGTAAGCATAGACGAACAAATGATTCCATTTGCAGGGCACGTTGGAATTCGTCAGTATGTGCCTAGAAAACCAAATCCTACAGGTTTGAAAAATTATGTTCTTGCGGCATCCAGCGGGCTCATCTTAGATTTTGAAATTTATCAAGGAAAGACAACTAATTTCCCGCAAGACACAGAGAACTTCCAGTTAGGGGCCGGTGGAAGAGCAGTAATGCGATTAAGTGAAACATGCCCTGCTAGTACTAACTTGTACTTTGATCGTTACTCTAGTAGTGTGACTTTACTTGATGCATTAGGAATCTCAGGGACAGGAACTATTATGTCTAACAGATTTCCGAATGTCGGCTTTCCAACGGACTACGAAATGAAGAAATTGGGAAGAGGAACTATTAAATCAAAAGTCCGAGAAGACCAGCAAATGTCACTTGTACGATGAATGGACAATAAGGCAATTACTATGGTTTCTACGAGGCACAGTGTAGAACCTCATCGGGAATGTAAGAGGTACTCAAAAGAAGAACGAAGGTACATTGATTTACCCCAACCCCAAGTTGTACACACTTACAATGTCAACATGGGAGGGGTGGATTGAGTAAATGGGATGATAGCTGCATACAGAAGTTACCACAAAACAAAGAAATGGCCGGTGCGGGTTTTTGAACATTTTATGGATTGTGCAGCTGTTAACTCTTGGTTACAGTACAGGGATGATTGTCTTGCTCTCGTAGTTAAGAAATCTGATATTTTAGATCTTGTCATGGTTTTATTTTGCCGCTGGTATCTAAATAGGTACCTATCAGTCTGTCCTAAGATTTACTAGTCCTTTTCGCCCATTAATAGGCCACCCATAATACAATTCAATATCACCTTCAAATACCAGCACTAGGAATCCCAGTTTTTATCAAACCTTTTTTTATATACCCGCTTATGATATTTATTAATAATGAAATGACTGTTCAACCGATTATTTATCTAGTTTATTTAATATAGGTACCTTAAATTATTTTAGCAGCAAAGATAATAGGTTGTCATTATTTAAATATTTTCGCGGTAATTCCCATCACTAGATACCTACTTACTTAGTAATATTTAGGTCGTTTACGCCAGACGCGAAGAGTTATTGAACATGGACGTGCGCTGTTTTTACACTGGACAATTCATTTAATAAAAATAATATCTCGTCTGTTACAATATATTTTAGGAGGTAACAAATTATTTATGGTGGCTTATTGATATTGCAAAGAGGCTAGTTTGTAAAATTTTAGATCTACTCAGATTTTTAATAAAATATCCCCTTTTTCCACCCATTGATCAGCCCATCTTCTCCCAAATTCGGTAAATTTATTCGTTAGTAATTTTCGTAAGATTTTGTTGGGTACTAGGTTTAACGTGTTTATTTTTTGAAATTAATTGAACGACATTTCCGTTTTGGAGACTTCTGAATAAGGTTGAAGCCACGAGGTATTCAAAGTGGACAATTAGTAATTTATCCTAGCGGGATTTATCCATTTTGATAAAGCCAACCGATTCTCACAGTTTTGTGCAGTGCTGCGTACCAATTCGATAGAATTGTTTTGTTTTTGTGAGAATCTGACTCTATATGAGGATTTTGTGGTATCTTCCTCAGGACGTTCTTCAGGACATCAACAATCTTTACCCTCGGCTGGAGGTATGTTGTTCTGTATCTATAATGTTTATTAGGTGTTACATTGAGTTACAACTTTTAGGGTCCTGCCTAGGGGGTTCTTGTACAGGCCAATCTTTCTGGTCCAGATAGCTAATTATTTCCCTCACATCTGATTAGCCATTGTCATATTTCACCCTTGATGTCGAGACCTACCACGAGAAAAAGGTCAGTGTGTTCTAATCTTAAGGCTGAAAGCCGAAACCACCGATTAAGTGTGCCTGCAGTAGTACATGCTGCCTAGCAAACCGTGCCTAACTTGTAGTTACAATAAACATTTATTTGATTTTTCTTTTGAGGTATACCTAAGCTGTCTACATATATAAGAAGTAAGGTCGTAACTAAGTGACTCTTTTGTCCGTCCGTTATCTTTTGGGATGTAATTAATAGAACTTATAAGTACCTAATTAGAATAAAAAGAAATCCGTTACTGACTCTTGCTTAGTATTATGGTTAAAATCTCATAAATTTAGTTAAGACTATAGTGCTATTGCATGGTACATTTTATCTAAAGTATAATAATACCATAAGTAGGATATTTAATTTCTAACTATATTCATCCATTTTGTAAACAAGAATATAGCTATATCCTTGGAAAATTAGGCAGTGCCTATACATTTATATAGTATGTACATATTGCGGTATTATAATTAGTAAAATCTGCCAAAAAGGTGCACTGCTGAATAACAAGTTAGTAGGTATATTTCTGTATCTCATTTTCCGTGATTTAATTTTCTTTGTTTATCGGTATCAGACAGTTATTTAAAATCACGTGGCGTCCTTTTTTTTTAATCTCAGATCACACCCTTACTAGCTGGTAGATAATGTTTGATCCCTAGATTCGCTACAGAACTAGTTATTCGGTTGGTGCACAGTCTGAATCGATCTTATGTAGTACACATCTAATGGCAATATATCCGTTGTTGCTTTTCTATTGATTTATTTTATACCTTTGGATGTTATAGCCGCGGCAATCTTATTGCCTTTAAGATGAGAATAGCAGAGTGTTTAATTGGTGGAGTAGGGTCAGATGAAAATGGTGATCCAGATAACGAAGATCTACCTGCTCCAGTAAAAACTCCAGATAGACCAGGAACTGTCCCGCTGCCGTTTCGTGAAGTGGCAAGGCAAAATGCTGTACACTTACCAAAAGCTATGGATATCCCTTTTGGTCAAAAATGTCGCAACCCCGGATGTAAGCAAAGAACCAGAATAAAATGCATTAAGTGCAATATTTTTTTGTGTGTTGTTAAAGACCGTCACTGTTTTGCTGAATTTCATACTTAAAATATTTTATTTTATTTCATGTCATGTTTATTTAAAACTTTTATTATTATACGTTTTCATTTCCACTTTGTTCAGTTTTGTTTGTTACCATACAGTTTATTTTGGCTTAAATATTATTATTTTAGTACACAAATGTGTACTTTACTTTACTTTACTTTAGATAGCAATATACACATACGTGTTCTAATTACTACAGCTACATCTGGCGATGAATAGGAAAATTCTTGTCGGTAACTATTCAAGGGTGTCCCATAGATGGCTGACATACACAGTAAAATCCAATAATACACTTATGTGATGTTTGGGTCTGACGAGGTAAATTTGAGAAAATTAAATTAAACATTGTATCAGCAAAGGACATCAAAAAGCTACGTCCCCAGATCTCCGTAAAGAGGAGGCGACAAAGGAAGGTGCTCCCAACAGAACAGAGGTTCCAAACATAACGAATTACATGTAAGCGACCTACTGATGATTGCTAAAGCCGGCGAGGCATTAAGAGGTAGAGCCCATCGATATTTCTGTGACTAGAGACCACTGTATCGTATATATAATTGTTATTTATAATTAATTTTGATTATTTCATGGAAAAGTACGTTTTCTGATACTAGTTTTAGGTATGTAGAACATGTGCAACATCATCCATTAGAAAATAATTTTTAGTTGCAGATATGCTACAATGAATATTTTAATGTAATTTTACTGTTTTTTTTTTCAGTGTAAATTTAAATCTGAAATCCCTTTCTACTTCTGAACTGGAATACTTAGCTGACCATTTATCAGAAATCAGTGAAGATGGTCAAGTTTTAAATGAGTACGAGTTAGAAGACTACTTTAAGCCAAATGAATTTAATTCTATATAAAATTTACATGATGAAGAATTTGACATAGAAAATATGCCCATGGTTTTTTTTCAGTTTTAATCCAACCTGATACGAGCGCCTTACATCTGTTAGAAATAGACAAAAAAATGTTCCAAAGCAGTCCAGTTAACTAATAGAGTGGAGGTAGAATCTGTGACGAGAATATCGAACAAAATAAATTAGTAACTGTTCGCTAAAGTGACTTCAAACGTATCACGCGGTCGTATCGTGATCAGTTCGTTCCACATGCGTGTGCGCGCTCAACGGTACCCCGCTGTCTACCAAAATTTTCAGTGTTCTCATAGATCTTGAACAGTAGACTAGTAGACATTCATTTTTAATATTGTATCAATACCTACATTTTGTAAAGTCACATGTAAATTTCAAACATATTATACAGTCCACTAAATAAAGCAATAGTAAATCAGTATACCTATTTTCTCAATAAAATAGTAAATGTATAACGCTGAATGCCAATTCAGTCGACGAAGAAAAAATCAGGTGTTTCCCAAGTGAACCCGTCACATGGTCCTTCTCCCCGATACATGGAATTAACCAGTGTAAAACCAGTGAAAATACATCAACAATCGATTCAGAATATCGACAACATACATGTGATCAACATTCAACAGGTAATACAGCAGAATTCGGCATTTTAAGCAGTTCATCGTCACAGCTGAACACGAGGTAGCCGGAGAGTCGAGAATCGCTAGACATAAGGAGCGCAGCAGCAGAGACGCGGGACGCGGGCCACAGCATACAGGTCAGAGCTTTCCATCTCTCTTACACTTTCACATTTCACATATTCCTCTTTCCTCTCTCTAGGTAGCTTTCAGGTTTGAGAAGTGGAATATAAGAGGCACTCTATCACGTTTATATTTTCAATAATATTAAATCAAACATATTTTATCAACTCACATAGGTATCTACGTATTTGCATGCGTATTTACATTTGCTAGTCTAAGAAATTAATTGACTTAAGCACAAAACAGGCACATTATTGGCCACAAACCACACGAACCTCATAAAATAAAATAAATAATCTCGTCTTTTACTTTCAAATTTAAGTTAAAATGGCAGAATCAAAACGACTAATATCTCGTCGAGGCATCCTGAAAGGGCAGTTGACACGCTTTAGTAATTATCTAAATAATTTTCAAGAAAATGAAGATACACTGCTACAGTTACAAGCCCGTCTCGAAACGTTTTCAGGCATTCTTAATGATTTCAATAATATTCAGTTAGAAATTGAATGCGTAGACGAAAAGCAAGAGCATGCAGACGAAAATTCACTCGAACGTGAAAATTTCGAAACAAAATATTATGAACTAATATCGCGATCGCAAAAAATATTATCTAAAACACAAGCAGGCGAAATAAGTTCTCGGGCTTCAACACCTTTGCTTGGCAGAAATACAATAGGTGACAGATTTAACGTAAAAATACCACATGTAAACATACCGGAATTCAATGGAGACTACGATAAATGGCCTAAATTTTCTCAAACTTTTGACTCACTCATAAACGAGAATCCTTCCTTATCCAACAAACAAAAATTTTATTATTTACAAGGATTATTGAAGGGCGAAGCGGCGGATATATTGAGTTCTTTCACAATCACGGATGATAGTTACACGGAAGCATGGAAATTATTAACTGATAGATATCAAAATAACAAAGGCATCATTGATACTCATTTAAAACATATCTTTGAGCTACCATTAGTTACAAAAGAGTCATCAGCGTCATTAAGACAATTTTTAGACACATTTATAAAACATTTTCGTTCATTAAAAAATTTAAAAGAACCGGTTGATTCTTGGGACAGAATGTTATTATTTCTCTTAACATCAAAGCTAGATAATGTTACTAAGCGCGACTGGGAAATACACACAAAAGATAATCAATCGCCCACAACAGAAGAATTCATTAAATTTCTTTATGAAAAATGTAGTTTGCTCGAATCAATTGAAAGAAAAAATAACACAAATTCGACAATTTCAGTATCAGTTAAAAAGTCAGTTATAAATAAAACTCTTGCACATGTATCAACAAACAATATAAATTGCCCGTTATGTAAAGAAAATCATTTTATTTACAAATGTCAAAAATTTCTTGATTTTTCAGCACAAAAAAGGCTAACTGAAGCCAAGCGATTAAACTTATGCACAAATTGTCTTCGACATGGACACTCCAACGTGGATTGCAAAGCGGGCACTTGTAAACATTGTCAAAAACGGCACAATTCACTTCTACACTTGCAAGCTAATGCATCCAATAATGCTGAATCACAAAACTCAGAAAACAAATCGTCTCGAAATAACACAAATTCTCGCAATGAAATATCGGACTCTCGTAATAATCCAACCACTTCTCAAAATATTTCTAATAATCGTCAGTCGATTAATGAAGAGAACTCGCACTTACAAACATCAACTCATTGTAGTATAAACTCACATTGTACACAACAAAAAACAAGTTCGCAAGTTTTATTATCTACAGCGGTAGTCATTGCTTACGATTCATATAACAATCCAGTTACATGTCGAGCTCTACTAGACAACGGATCACAGTCGAATTTTGTAACAAGCAAATTTATCGCTAGATTGGGGTTAAAAACATCAAAAATTAACATACCAGTCTTGGGAATAAATGAATCTAAAACAAATATAACCAATCAAGCAAACATAAAAATTAAATCAGTTTACAATCAATATCAAACAAATTTGTCATTTTTAGTCATTGACTGTATAACAAACATCATTCCTCAAACATCTCTAGACACGTCAGAATTAAATATTCCAAAAACAATCAATTTGGCAGATCCAAATTTTGATAAAGCAGCTCACATAGATATTTTATTGGGTGCAGGCATATTCTTTGATTTGCTTTGCATAGGTCAAATAAAATTAGGTCGCAACATGCCTAGCCTGCATAAAACGAAACTAGGGTGGATTATATCAGGTCAAATGCCCACTTCCAAAAACTACACAAAACAATCATGTTTTCTCAATGTAAATGCAAACATACACGATCAAATCGAACGGTTTTGGAAAATTGAGGAAAATTATTCACAAATTAATTACTCAAAGGAAGAAGCGGAATGTGAACAACATTTTTCACAAAATACTTATCGAGATCATACAGGGCGTTTTGTAGTGAAGTTACCATTGCTAGACAATCATGTTAACTTAGGTAATTCTTTAGAAAATGCAACAAACAGATTTCATTCTCTCGAACGGAAATTAAACAAAAATTCTCAATTAAAACAAAATTATTGTAATTTCATGACTGAATATCAGCTACTCGGTCACATGACTAAAATTAACCCTCAAAATTTATCACATGCACCTCATTATTACTTACCTCACCATTGCGTAGAAAAACAGGACAGTCTTACTACTAAATTAAGAGTCGTTTTTGATGCATCCGCGAAAACGAGCACAGGCATTTCATTAAACGACACCTTAAGGGTAGGTCCCAACGTTCAGAATGATTTATTTTCCATCATATTACGATTTCGAAAACACAACATCGTAATGATCGGTGACATCGCAAAGATGTATCGACAGGTACTTATTGACCCTTCTCAACGAAATTTGCAGCTAATAGTTTGGCGAGACAATGAACAATCAGAGTTAAATCATTTTCAATTAAATACCGTCACATACGGAACCGCATCGGCAGCCTTTTTAGCAACTCGCTGTCTTAAACAAATTTCACTCGACAATGCACAAGACTATCCTCTCGAAAGCAACATTATAGCTAACGATTTTTATGTTGACGACTTGTTAACAGGCTCACACGATCAGGCAAGTTTACTTCAGATTCAGAAAAACCTTATAAAATTGTTAAAACAGTCAGGTTTCGAATTACGAAAATTTTGTTCAAACAGTAGCGCATTTTTACAAGAAATTAGAGATAACTTCGAAGAATCACAATCTAAAGATCATAATTACATTATCACAGACAATCAACAGGGTACTAAAACATTAGGTATATCTTGGAACCCGATATCAGACAACTTTGAATATAGTTCTCAAATAGCGTCTCAAAATCATGTAACAAAAAGAACTATATTATCGTCCATTTCTCAAATTTTCGATCCACTAGGATTATTAGGTCCTATGATAATTCAAGCAAAAATTATTTTGCAAAAGGTGTGGCAATTACAGCTAGGATGGGATGAATCCTTACCCAGTGATTTATTTACGATATGGCAACAATTTTACCAAAATCTAAACAATGTTAACTCAGTACATATACCGCGACATGTAATAATTTTAAATCCGATAAAAATTGATTTACACGGTTTTTGTGACGCATCACAACTAGCTTACGGATGTTGTGTATATGTGCGAAGCGAAAATAAAAAAGGTGATATTCAAGTGAGACTTTTATGCGCAAAGTCAAGAGTTGCACCTCTCAAGTCAGTAACCTTACCGCGGCTAGAGTTATGTGGAGCATTACTTCTCACAAAACTTATAAGCAAGGTCACACAAACCTTAAACATTCAAATCAATGACATATTTTACTGGACAGACTCGACCATTGTATTATCTTGGCTGTCAGCTGAACCAAGCACATGGCATACGTTTGTCTGTAATAGGGTCTCGGAAATTCAACAATTATGTAATATAGATAAATGGCATCATGTTACATCTAATAATAATCCAGCAGACATTATTTCACGCGGCATAAATCCGCAAGAAATTACAAATTTAACAATGTGGTGGCATGGCCCAGATTATATTTCACAAAATGAAGTCACATGGCCTCAACATAATCATATTTCCAATTTTTCAAAAGATAATTCAGAAACTCTCGATTTTAAAATTAATCGCACTACTCAATTATCATTAGCTTGTACCAAACAGTTCAACATATTTGAAAGATTTTCAAAATTGTCAAAATTAATAAATGTATTTGCTTATTGCTTACGCTTTTTAAAAAATTGTAAGTCAAAACGCGAATCGCGTGTCACAGGTCTTCTAACTCAAGAAGAAATTTTTACCAGCAATAAATCTCTTATAAAATTAATTCAAAGACAATCATTCTCAGGTGACATTTACTCTATTCAAAATAGTAGTAGGGTAAAATGTAGCAGTAAACTGAAATCTTTAAATCCACTTATTGATAAAGATAACATCCTTCGCGTCGGCGGCAGACTTAAGCATTCAGAACTGTCGTACGATCAAAAACATCAAATACTACTACCTAGTAAACATCCATATACACGCTTAATCATCAGACATTATCATGAAAAAACATTACACGCAGGTATCCAAACGACTTTATCTAACATACGACAAATTTACTGGCCTATAAACGGAAAAACAGAAGTAAAGTCAGTAATACGTAAGTGTATAGCTTGTTTTAAGGCAAAACCTTCAACAATCAACCAACAAATGGGTGATTTACCAGAAAGGCGCGTAACACCCTCTAGAACATTTTCAAATTGCGGAATAGACTACGCCGGTCCAGTGTATATAAAAGATGGTAAAACGCGTAATCGCAAAATCATAAAGGCGTATATATGTATCTTTATATGCATGGCAACTAAAGCGGTGCACCTAGAATTGGTCAGCGAGTTAAGTACTCAAATGTTTTTAAATGCTCTGAAACGATTCGTTGCGAGGCGTGGACTATGCAAGCATATCTTCTCAGACAACGCCACAAATTTCACAGGTGCCAACAACGAGTTATTAGAAGTCAACAAATTTTTGCAACATGATAATTTTCAAAAATATTTACTTGAACAAAAAATTCAATGGCATTTTATACCGGCTCGTTCTCCTAACTTCGGTGGTTTGTGGGAAGCCGCAGTTAAATCAGTCAAACATCACTTAAAGCGTATCCTAAATAACATAACTTTAACGTATGAGGAATATTATACTCTGCTTACTCAAGTCGAGGCTGTCTTGAACTCTCGACCACTATCCCCTATATCCGACGATCCCAACGATTTTGAGGCTCTGACACCAGGCCACTTTATTATTGGCGAAGCATTAATTGCAGTTCCTGAGCCAAATATAACAGATACCAAATTAAGCCCCCTGGCGCGTTTCAATCATATACGCCAAATGTCTCAACATTTTTGGACAAGATGGAAAAACGAATATCTTCACCAGCTTCAACAGAGGACAAAATGGAGGTTTCAAGCTGATCTTCCTTCCTTGGTTGGTTCTTTGGTTCTCATAAAGGAGGACAACGCACCCCCACTACATTGGCCAATAGGCAGAATATCGGAAGTGCATCCTGGCTCCGACAACATTGTGCGCGTAGTGAGCATAAAAACTAAAAACGGCATAGTGAAACGTTCGGTTTCAAAGGTGTGCTTATTTCCCGATTTAACTACAACTACCTAGCTCACCATTTTTTTTTTGAAAGGGATTCTTTCAAGGAGGGCGGTATGTTCGCTAAAGTGACTTCAAACGTATCACGCGGTCGTATCGTGATCAGTTCGTTCCACATGCGTGTGCGCGCTCAACGGTACCCCGCTGTCTACCAAAATTTTCAGTGTTCTCATAGATCTTGAACAGTAGACTAGTAGACATTCATTTTTAATATTGTATCAATACCTACATTTTGTAAAGTCACATGTAAATTTCAAACATATTATACAGTCCACTAAATAAAGCAATAGTAAATCAGTATACCTATTTTCTCAATAAAATAGTAAATGTATAACGCTGAATGCCAATTCAGTCGACGAAGAAAAAATCAGGTGTTTCCCAAGTGAACCCGTCACAGTAACTATGATTGCTGATATGTCTATTGATAATAATCTCCATGTAATAAAAATGCAAAAAGTGGGTCTAGAACAGATAATCCCAATGGAAAACAGAATTACTGACCTGCGAAAACCGGAATTATAAATGATGATTGTTTACGAAAAATGAAACAAGAATTATCTGGATTGAAATGGAGGGAAGGAAATTTAGTATTTGCTGACCACCAGACTACTTTTCATGGAAATGTGACAGTACCACCAACGTTTAGTAATTTACAAAACACACTACACTTACAACAGTTTATACAATATTTCAAACTGTTCCAAACCAATCACATCTTTCTGTTGACGAGCAAATGTGTGCTACAAAGGCAAGAAATGACATGAAAATTTATATGCCGGAGAAACTTCATAAATGGAGTTATAAACTATTTGTACTGATCAGGTGTCCCTGGATTCTCTTATAATTTGGAGATATATACTGGTCAAAAAAGGTACTAATATTGATGATATCTCTATTTCATTCTCATCTTAATGATGAGCCCGGAAGTTAGAGACTTGTATGGGAGAGGTAGCGGCATATTATTACTTACTTACGATATTATAACTTTACCTACCATTTTGTACGAGAATAAGGGAAACTTGAAAAACCTTATTAATTAAAGTGTACAGAAGGTTGTTAGCCATTTATACAGAGATACTGCCTACAGTGATCCGCTATCAGCGTTATGCACGCAGATTTAATATTAGAGCCATTAGAAAAAGTTGACGATGGTGAGATTCAAACCATCGTCAACCGCGGAAAGTGATTAAAAACCTTACGTCTTTAACCGCTCGGCAATGGAGCTCCTAAACTAATAGGTTCCAGTCCGAGACAGACCTTGGAGCATTTGCCAATGTAATAATCAGATTATTGCGAATTGTTCGGATTAACAAATACTATCATGTCTACTTTGATAACTATTACACAACAATTCCCTTGCTAGTTCAATTTGACAAAACATGGCCCTGGGTACTATTCGTGAAGCTTTGGTTTCCTCAGAAGCGGTACCGGCAAATTGCGACAGTAATAATGCGGTGAATGACGTCATAGAAAACTGTACCACGCACATTATCAGCAGTGGTTTTTAAGGAAGCGTTGGTGCTCACCGCAACGCAATGTGACGGTGCCGGCACAGTGAATGCGGTAGCCAATTGCGGCGAGAAACAGTTCGTCAACGGTTTATTACGGTGGTGATGTGTGGAGCTCCCGTTTTTTTATATTAAAAAACTAATAAAATAGGTATTTATGTTTTATCTTATAAAGTTTAAGTTTACTTTGGTGTTTTTTTCTAGCGTAATGTGTTCTGGACTAAAACACACTGAATGGACCAGTGAGCAGGACGAAATATTGATAGATTTTGTTAGAAGTCATGAATGTTTGTATAATGTTCAATGTAAAGATTACAGAAAAACCCAACTAAAACAGAGTTTATGGACGGAAATAGCCCAGATACTTCAAATAACAGGTAATATACAATATTACAACTTCTCACTACCATAAAAAATATTTATTTATAATATTTCACATTGCTGTGATTGATTAATTTTCTCGGTAATGCTGTTCCTGCCATGCTACAGCACCGGGTCCATTAAAATATGTTTTAAATGTGTCACGAATTTGCCCCACTGCTATGTGACTGCTATATTTGCCCCACGTATGTTGTTGTGAATTAGTGGAAGTAAATTTTCTGTAGGTAGTGGGTGGTTCTCTTTACTATTAGTTGATGTCGGAGTATATTTGCTTCTCACAGAAGGTTATGTAAAATACAGGCACACATTATTAGTTTATCCGTGGTTTCCGGATGTGTAGCAATTGGCTGAAAAAATATTCGAAAAAATGCACAAAGAATGCCAAAGGCGTTTTCAGTTGTCCTGCGAGCTCGAGAAAGTCGGTAATTATATATTGCTTTAGTTTTATCAGTCACTGACTGATTTCTTGGATATGGTTTCATGAGATTTTCATGAAGAGCAAATGCCTCATCCCCGAGAATAACATGGGGTACCAGGATATTCATACCAGGCAGTGGTTGTGGCGGTGGAATAGCAAATTCTTTTTTCAGAATCTTTTGTCCAAATCTGCTTTTTAAATATATGCCTAAAATGAAATTTGCTTTATCAGAAAAATTAAAAATTACGTTCATATGTAGTGCATTTACCTGCATCTCCTCTCCCGTACGATCCTATGTCTACTGCAACAAATTTATTATCTGCATCTACAAGTGCCAACATAACCACTGAATAAAACTCCTTGTAATTGAAGAAAGTGGAACCACTATTTTTTGGAGCCTTTATCCGAACCTGTTTACCATCTATTGCTCCAACGCAGTTCGGGAAATCCCAAAGAGATCTATATTTCCTAGAAATTGTTTTAAACATTTCCTCTATTGGTTGTGGCATTACCAAAGTGAGCATTCTTGTAACAATGGATTCAGCAGCCTGTCTTATTATTATACTAATCCATGAATGGCATATTCTAAACTGAAACGCCAATGATCGAAATGATTCTCCTGTAGCCAAAAACCTAAAAAAATAACATCTACTAATTCACGACACTTACCTCATTGTTTTTGTTTTTATATTTATAGATAATGATTGCAGCAAGAGGTGGGGATATGTAAGAGATTACTACATAAAAAGACGAGGCAAACCTAACACGGGTTCATCTGGGGAAGCAGCGAAGAAAAGATCGGACCAGCTGTCATTCTTAGATAGTATCTCTTCGGGCAAGAGGAGGTAAATTTATGTTTCCTTATTTTAATGATAATAATGTAGTTTTTATTTTATATTTAGCACTCTCAGCAACATATGACAGTCTGAATCTCAGCAGAGTGTGGAAAGTAGCATGGCTCATTGTAGCAAAGAGGGCAACAACATGGAGCAACAGCAGTCTGAATTACTTATTACCGCAGACGAAACTAGCAACGATATTTCAGATATCCAAGAAGCCGAAGCTGAAATTGTAAAAACTCGAAGAGTTACCAAACGTAAATGTACAACTACATCCACACCTGCTGATGAACGTTTGAAGATATTAAAACAAATAGCTGAAAAGCAAGATCTAAAAAATATGGAAAAGCAAGATGAAAATGATTTATTCTTTGCATCAATGGCAAAAATAAGTAAACAGTTGCCAAAAGTTGTTCAGGCTAGGCTCCGAATGCAAATTGCAAATTTAGTAGGAAATGCAGAGATTGAACATCTATCAGCATTGGCAAGTCCTGACTATGGGCATGGACCATCATCAGCAGGCAGCTCTACATCAAACAGTACATTTGCTACCGAGGATTTTGTTACTCCAATGGGACCATCAGCTACTTTAGTAATGGCGGAGCCTAGCCAAAAGTACTTTATAAATATTTAAACTTATCACATGGCACACATGTAAACATTTCTTGAAATAAAAGTATATATAAGACATATGTGTTACTTTTGTGTTTGATGTAATTAGTATTAATGGAAATACATACCTTAGAAACAGGCATAATTTTTGCTCAGGAGTCAATGGATTTTTAACACGATTTGTTGGTATTGAACAAATATCGTCTTTTATATATCCTAAAACGTAATCAAATAAGACCGGCGTCAAACGAAACTATTCCCTGATCTTATTTTTGTTAGTATATAGATGGCGACAAATCAAAATTTGATATGCACCCTCTGCAGCTCTTTTTTTAAAAAGGTCAGATTCACTTCTTCTATGAATCTCTTCCTCTGATTCCTCGCCATCTAGCACTACTAAAAAAGCAACATCGAGATCGTCCATGTCGCTCGTTTTCAACGCAAAACGGTACTGGCTACGCTTTCTGAGTTTACACATTTCATCGCCGCAATAAAGATCTCTGATTTTTCCACCGCAAACTGACGTCATTCACCGCATTATTACGGTCGCAATTTGCCGGTACCGCTTCCGAGGAAACCAAAGCTTAAGAATCGTCTTCCAAATTGTCGTTTTGCTGCAGATAAAGAAATTAATAAGTCTGACAGAGGAGAAATGCGAGAATTTGTTACAGAAATTGATGGGATCCCATTGACTGCTGTCGTTTGGAAATATAACAAAGTTGTACCACTTTTGTCATCGTATTGTAGAATATTACCAAAGCAAAAAGTAGTAATGTATGATAAATCTCAAAAAAATGAAAATAATCATCGAATGCCCAAATATTGTTAAAGACCATAATCGGCAGATGGGAGGAGTAGACCTGTGAGACGGTCTAATAGGACACTACAATTTCCATAAAATTAAAAAATGGTACTTCCGGTTAGTTCCGGTTACTTTCGGTACTTGATTGACGATCATACCAGGTTTCCAGAGTCTTTTTCCAATTTGGATAACAACATGCTGCTCTGATTTCTACAAGGTGCCCACCTAGTGCGCGTAAGTCCAATATCTGGGTTAATAAAAGAGATAACTTAATTTTTTTTTCTACAGGGTTGTCTAATATCCCGAGCTGCACAAAATGAAAATATATTTACATATTCAGGGTGTTCAGTTTTTCCTGGACAGGTACCAACTTCGTTTTTCTAAATGGAAATATATATTTTTTATTGCTTTTTCGAACTAAACCCTTGATTTTAGTAGGACTTTCATCAGCCTTCCCTATACCTAACTTAAACTGTTTTTGAAATATTGACGGGTGAATATTGACATTTTTGCAACTTTGACACCCTATAAAATCTAAACGGTTTGAGATTAAGCAAAACGGTTTGCACATTCCTATCTTAACTTTTTATAAGCTATCGTTTGATACTAATTTCAAATGTATCCAAAAATTAAAAATTTTCCGAAAATTTTGAAAATTTTTAATTCTTGGATAAATTTGAAATTAGTATCAAACGATAGCTTATAAAAAGTTAAGATAGGAATGTGCAAACTGTTTTGCTTGATCTCAAACCGTTTAGATTTTACAGGGTGTCAAAGTTGCAAAAATGTCAATATTCACCCGTCAATATTTCAAAAACAGTTTAAGTTAGGTATAGGGAAGGCTGATGAAAGTCCTACTAAAATCAAGGGTTTAGTTCGAAAAAGCAATAAAAAATATATATTTCCATTTAGAAAAACGAAGTTGGTACCTGTCCAGGAAAAACTGAACACCCTGAATATGTAAATATATTTTCATTTTGTGCAGCTCGGGATATTAGACAACCCTGTAGAAAAAAAAATTAAGTTATCTCTTTTATTAACCCAGATATTGGACTTACGCGCACTAGGTGGACACCCTGTATACAGACAATTTTTTGCAACTTCCATCAAAATATCTTTTTTGTTGATCCTTTTTTCATGCAGCGTTTTTTTCACACCTTTAATATGGTAGATTAATATGATAGATTAGAGCTGCTCTCAGTCTTCGCCCCATCAACAACTGACATGAAAACAGCAAATTTTGTCAGGAGTCACATTATAGTGCAAAATAGCGAAAAATGGAAATTTACCTTCTTTATAGGACTTCGCAAGCAACCCTTTAACTGTTTGTATTACTCTTTCAACCGTGCTGTTTGATGAAGGGTAATAGGGAGTTGAGGTTAAAACTTTAATATCATACATAGTTGCAAGTTTTTTAATTCTCTTGATGTAAAAACCGGTGTATAGTCTGAAAATATTTTTTATGGCAAACCATTTATTGTAAAAATATTTTTAGGGTATACATTATATTTGTTTCTGCTGTTTTGTTTGTAATCTTATAAACAGTAAATTTGCTGAAGTAATCAACAACTACAATAAAATTTAAACAGCTAAGTGTACTAAGTGTAATTCTACCGTACTATTTTATCACTTCTTTATTGAATACCGCGTAGATATATAGAACAAAGACAATTATTGCTCCTCCGTGTTTGCAATTATTAAATTAACAATTATTGTTGAGTGATTCTGAAGTTGTGTAAATATCTTAACTTAGTTATAATATTTCAGAAACTGAAAAACTTGTTACTTTTGTTTCTATTCTGCATTATTTCGATCTAGAAAAAGAAAAAACATTATCTATAGATGCTAGTCCGTACGGAATTGGTATTGTGATCAGTCAAGATGATCATTCTGTAGAGTATCCTTCTGTATCATTAAGTCCAATCCGGCAGTTATTAATCATAATATAGAAAAAGAACTATTGGCACTAGTCTATGGGTATCTCATAACTTCACCTTGGTAAGAAATTTCTTGTTCAAACGGATCATCGTCTATTAGAGGGTGTATCAAATATAAACGGAACCGATTTTTTTGTAAATTATAGAGGGGTCCGTGACCTTGAAGGAGTTGATGCGTAGCTGGCCTGTACCGTTAGGGAGAGGGGAGAACCGCAATTCGCTCGAGTCCCTTTAGTATGAAAAGCATCACATTGATTTGGACAATATTAATAACGTGGACGAAACGGTCATCCAAACGTCGGCGAAGAAGCCTCCTATTATATCTATACGAGGGAGAAACAGGTTAGTTCTATATCATCCTCTGAGCGTGGTTCGGCAGTTACTGATCTATTCTGGTGTTTGGCAACTGGGAAATATATTCCGCCAACTTTGAATTTTCCTCGTAAATGGAAAAATCCAAGATATCTTGAAGAAACTCCACCAGGAATATTAATGTTACTGACTGATAATGGTTGGATCATTCCAGAAGAAGCCTCCTATTATATCTATACGAGGGAGAAACAGGTTAGTTCTATATCATCCTCTGAGCGTGGTTCGGTAGTTACTGATCTATTCTGGTGTTTGGCAACTGGGAAATATATTCCGCCAACTTTGAATTTTCCTCGTAAATGGAAAAATCCAAGATATCTTGAAGAAACTCCACCAGGAATATTAATGTTACTGACTGATAATGGTTGGATCATTCCAGAAGAAGCCTCCTATTATATCTATATGAGAGAGAAACAGGTTAGTTCTATATCATCCTCTGAGCGTGGTTCGGTAGTTACTGATCTATTCTGGTGTTTGGCAACTGGGAAATATATTCCGCCAACTTTGAATTTTCCTCGTAAATGGAAAAATCCAAGATATCTTGAAGAAACTCCACCAGGAATATTAATGTTACTGACTGATAATGGTTGGATCATTCCAGAACCATTTTTGGTGCGGCTAAAATTCTTCATTACTAGCGTAAGACCGACCCAAAAAACAAATTCCTTCTTATTCTAGATCATTACGTGTCTCATCCATCTTTTGAAGTATTGGTATACGCATCTAATAACAACGTAGTAATTTTATCTATGACCCTCACACAACTCCAACAATTGGATGTTGCGGTTTGCAACCATTGCTGTGTTTGTTCCATTTGGAAATTATTTCGAGAGCATCGAAGCATCGAGCATCGAGGCTCATCCAGTGCAAATGGTGAGCATGCTGGGAATATATTTATGTCACTGTCTGTAACGTATCAACGGTAAAATTATCACAAAAAAATGACGATGCTTTGAAACAACGTGTCCGACCAACGTTGTGTTTAATAATAATAATAGGTACTTACCTATTATTATTATTAAAATCTTTAGTCTATTTTAAAGTCTTTTTTATTACACTTGTCAGTCAAATTAGTAATTTTTTTTCGATTTTTAGTGTAATCGGTGTAAGTGAAACACTTATATCGATTGTGCTACACATTTTTGATGATTCCCCAAAATTTGGTTAATTGGATAATGTGGGTTTTGATTCTATACCCCTCAATTTGTATTGTCTTTATAACAAGATCTTTAGAACATATGACGGAAAAGCTCATATGCAAACCTGAATTACAAAATGAGGCTATTCTGAAAAATCTTGAGTTACGTTGTTTAACTATGTTTGAGCAAGGAAAACACTGCATATTGTGTTGATGAAATGTCACTCAAGGAAAACCACTATGATACAGGGTGGGACGAAATTATTGGGTTCAATGATACAGGCATCGACAAAAAAATCTTACTTGCCCAAAATGCGTGCGTATTTATGATACGAGGATTGTATTCTAATTGGAAGCAAATAGTTCTACTATACAAGGCTGCATAAATAAATGGTGTTCAATTGGACTGTATGTGGATGGCCATGTAAGCGATATTGGTTCTAACTTTATCCAACTGGCTAATAATTTAGGGGTAACGCCAGAGCAACCAGAATTTAGAGTGGGTAATATAATTATTATATACTTGTTTGACACCTGTCATTTACTCAAGGCAACAAGAAATAATTTGAAAAATTTATTCTCTATTCAGGAGAAGACAATTTTACCAGCAAGATAAAAAACAGCCTTGCAGATGTGCATTTAAACTGACTGATGCATATATAAACCCACAAATTTTGAAAAAATGAAAGTTAAATTTGTGACTCAAGTTCTGAGCACTGTGGCAAGTGCAATGAGCACATATTATATCAGTTTAGGTGCACTTCCTGCCAATCCTGTCACAATTGAATTCTTCCGATATCTCTCACCCAAACAAGTTCAAAAAACTATTTAATGTTACTGATATTTGTGTACTGTTTTTCTTGTTTTTGTAATAGGGCACACTGTTAAACAGCCGACTTAATCTTATATATAAAAGAAAAGTTTGTTAAGAAAACGACCTTAGTGCTGCGTGTTCCAAGTCCAGAACAACCAGTAAGATGTGTTACAAGACAGTAGCACCATATCTACATCCATGAGATATCCCTTTGAAATCATATTCATAGAATAACCTTGTGGAGTCTGAGAGTACCTACTAGCAGTGACTTCATAACGAGAGTTAGATAGCTGGCGCACCTGGGGGAGGGGCAACTAGCTATATTTTAAATTTAAAAATGAAAAAGGTAAGAAAACGCATAAAAGTCCTTATACCTTGATAATAAAGGTATAAAAAAAGAAAATACACAATATATGACATACATGCAGGGTGGGCTTGGTGATCTGTTGATAACGGGCTAAAGTGCTCTTTAGGCAAAATATTGAAAGTATGAAGATATAGCGTTAATATATAAAAGTTTTTTCAAAGTTGCCTAGTATCTATGAAATAAGGTAAAAGATCCATTCGTCACATCACAATGTTGATTTATTTAAATAAATTTGAATGTTATCGTCAAGTCGAGCGTAAGCAGAAATCTTTTATTACAATTTTCTCGAAAATGGAAGGAATTAACAAATTTGCTCTTTGACCCATTGTTAATGGTCTGTTAATAGTAAGTAATCAGCGAAAAAGTCTCTGACTTCTAGGCCTTGTGCACGTGTACTTGGTCCACAATTATTTACATCTATGAAGGGATATGTTTCAGTATCTTCATAGTTAATTCCATCTCTTTTCCGAACAAAGTTGTGTAATATGCAACACGCCTTCACGATATCGTCAATAAATTCTGGCTGTACTAAAATAGGTGTATGAAAAATCCTCCATTTATTTGCCAAAATTCCAAATGAACACTCTACAGTACGCCTGCATCGAGACAGTGTATAATTGAAGATCCTTCTTTTTTCATCAAGTAATCGTTGTGGAAAAGGTCTAAGAAGATTAGTGGATAATTTGAATGTTCCATCACCTACTATAACAAAAGGCTGCGGATTTTGATAGTTATTTGGTAAAAGTTGAGGTGGTGGCAAATTTAGTTTATTGGAATATAATTTTTTTCCCAAGGGGCAAGTGAACACTGTATCTCGAAATACAGTGGAATCACCTTCTTTTTCGAATGCTCTAACATCGAAAGCAATAAATCGCAGATTTGCGTCCGTCACTGCCATAAGTATCACGGAGAATTTTTTTTTATAATTAAAATATTTCGATCCAGCCTTTCTTGGATTTATGCATCTGATATGCTTAGCATTTACTGAGCCAAAACAGTTAGGAAAATCGGTTTTCAAATAAAATATTTCTGCAATTTCAAGCCACATTTCCTCCGTTGGTTCTGGCATCTTCATGTCTTTCAAGTGGTTCCAAAATACCTGACACGTTTCTCTAACTATAACTCCAATTAGGTCTGGCAATATAAAATTCATATTGCAAAACCGAAACACTGTTACCAGTAGCGAGATATCTAAAATGTGTTATTTAAAATATAATTTTTTTATTTCTTGTTACATTATTTTTCTTTTTTTAGTGAAAGATATGAAAAATAAATGGACACATATTCGAGATAATTTCCAGAGGTACATAAATCAGGGAAAGAGAGGAGATCCAGCGCCCAAAAAAAAAAAATGTGTATGCTGACGCCTTACATTTTTTGCTTACAAATTTAGAAAAAAAGAAGGACTTCGGGAAACATACCACCGGAAGAGGACGATGATGAATACTCTGTATATGATTTAGATATTTCTTCTCAAGAAGGTCGTGGCGAAAGGTGAACCGAACCCTAATCTCGCTCCTACAGATTCACAGGAAGTTAAGCCTATACGTCACTATATTCAAACGTCAACTACTAGAAAAGATCAAAACAGGTTCTCACGCCTTTTCAAAATAAACTCTTACAACAATTGAACGCCTCTAATGAAACCGAGGATACGGATAAATTATTTTTGTTGTCTCTGGTCCCGGACTGTAAAAAACTAAATGACGAGGAGAAATTAGATTTCCGACTTTATACTTTGCAGTTCTTTCGAAAAATCCAACTAAAAAAAATAGTGAGCAATCAAATGGCGCCTTCTCAACCACCGCCAGCTCGTAATATTCATAATTACTCGAGTGTTTATCCACTCCCTCATCAATACCAAACTAATCAAGTTTTACATCCACAGAATATTTCAACTTCAACCACAATGTTCTAGTGATATTAGCACTCTTTCAACCCGCTCAAATGACGTATCCGCAGTTCTCCGATTTTAGAAGCGGCACAAGACGCACTGATAAACATGCTGTGTCTAAATATTTTATAATTAGAATAACTGTTAAAACAATATCCAAAAATAAATCAATATTACACTTACCTTAACGTAATTGTTAACCTTTCTTCTGCACATATTGGGTTTCTAATGTGGTATGTTGCTTAAATATGTAGGGGCGCATAATATTTAATAATACATCAAACGTTTTTATAGACATCCGATAGTATTCAAAAAAACTTTTGATCATATTTTCTGATATCAGAAAAAAAAGTTTGAAATCTTTCACTCGATTCCCTTTTCAAATGGAAAGGATGTACTCACCACCTCCGCTTTCTTTGCTCCTGCAGCAGTCCTTCACTTTCAAGAGCACAAAATTTTATTTTGCGATTCATTGTTCTTTCAATAAAATACAGCGGACACTCAGAGACGGCCATACCAAAGCAACTGACCTCGCGTCCTCGCAACCGCAAATGCAGTTTTGCAAGAGCAGTGTGAATCGAACAAAGAAAATGCAACCAAACGGCTCCAGTTTTACAGGACCCGCAAAACGGGATAGTATAACACCGCACCTAAATGCTATAGTAGAAGCAGTGGATTCCGTTTATAGTGATCAAAGGTCACATCGTTTAACAATAAAGGAACGTATTGTGTTATTACTAACTAAATTAAAGTGTGACTTATCTTATAGAATCTTATCTATCTTATGCATTGAGCATTGTCAGTGCTCTTTCGCATTTCTCAAGAATTATATAAAAAATACATATATCAAATGATGCCCATTTTATGTAAAGTTTTAAGCACCACCATAGGTTCCCAGGTTTTTCGGAAGTACAAGAAAATATGAAAAAAGGGTTTTGAAAATGTTCAAAATGTTAAGGTAGTGTTGGATTGTACTAAAATCTATATACAAAAACCGAAGTGTCTTTGTTGCCGTATTAGATTTTATTCACAATATAAATCTAACACAACAGTTAAATTTATGACTGGTGTATCTCCTGGAGGTATCATTACCTTTGTTAGTGAACCATATGGTGGACGAGCTTCGGATAAAACAATATTCCAGCAAAGTGATATAATTTTGAAACTGGAAGGTGCACGTGATGCTATTATGGTGGACAAAGGTTTTTTAATAGACGATATTTGTCATCGGTTTAAAATTGAACTGATCAGACCACAGTTTTTAAAACAACAGAAACAATCAAGTATCCACGAAGCATAATTAAATGCTACAATAGCAGCTGCCTAAGTTCATATTGAGAGAGCAAACCAAAGAAATAAGGTTTTCAAAATTTTAGGAGGAAAATTACAGTGGTCATAAGATATTTTTACAATTGCTTGTGCTATCACAAATTTCTCAAGCTCCATATTAGCAGACAGTAGATTTATAAGAGATTAATTTTACAGAATTGAAAATATACTTGTTCAATGAATTGATTGTTTTTTTTAAGCTTTAAATCGGTAGTTTGTATAGTTGGTTGAAAATAATACTTTTCCGAAACATGAATAATAAAGTTGTGTTCCATTTTGTTTTTTTCAGTGAATGTTTCACATTTTTTTTGGGCTGGTCAAAAACTAATCTCTAAAATCTATTATTGCATATTTAATATACATGTGAACCAACAATTTCAAACGTGGATGTAGAACACAAAACAATTGTTATTAATTTTTTCTTTGCTGAGCAAGTACTAAAGACACAAATACAAAATATTTGACTTAATATATAATTTTGCACCCAACATTGCATAATCTAATTATTGTGTTATATTATGAATCATTTGATTTTAATGGGTGTTTAGAAATTGTAACTATTATTTTATGTGTTTTCATTTGGGTTGTTTTCTAAAATAGAAATATATATATTTTTGGTTATTCTATTTCTTAAGAGTTTATTTTTGTATACATTGTAAAGGCTAAAGGCTTTATTTGAGTTGGCACAACTCCGCATGCGCGAATCTCAACAGGTGGACGGCAGTAGAAAGAAGGCAGCAATCGGCCGTGTACCTACCAAATTTTGCTCGTAACAAAATTACCAAACCGACTCAATATATTAGAAAAACCTACCCGGCGCCGGTCCCTAGGTGCAGTGAAGTGTCATTCAGCGCAGAGAAACGCAGTGGTAAGTGCCTACTCATTAAATCTAGTTAATTGCATTTTATTTCGCATCGCATCGCATTCGAACCAGCGCATAACGCTCTAATGTGATACTTTTCAAAACATTAAATGATCCTTCATTACCGGATACAAAAGTAAGCTCTTATATAAAACTAATTCCTTCTGAATTCTATTGAATTCACAAAATTATTTAGTTCAAGTTCATAAAACAGTCAAGGTCGCAAGTCTACACTCGGTACGTCTGATAAGAAGGCGAACTTTTTTGATGCGCCTCACATACTTGTTTTTTGTGAGAACAGCTGATTTCGGTATAAAAAGTAATAATAATTGTTTACATTTTGAATTTAGTAGAATCAACAAATATCTTATCGTCTCCATAACATTTACTTTGATACCTTTTACATTATCCAGGTATTTCTAAGAACCTTTCGAACATTTTCAGATGGCTAACTCAAATAAACTAAAACAATCTAAGGCTCTACGCCAAATATGTTGCAATCAAGCTTCAGAAATGTTGGAATTTTCAGAAAGAGCAAAAGATGATCAAATGTTGCGTGATCAGTTTAAAATGTTAACTTCTAGCATTGATCAAGTTGCAACAGATTTTAGAAAACAACATGAAAATGTTATTACGCTCATCGCTTTACAGGACGAGCCAATTGATACAGAAGAAAATGTTCGTAAGGAATTTGAACTTAAATTATCGCGTGTTAGGACAGTTTTAAGGGAGATTGCGGGAAGTGAACCTAAGGTAGAGTCGTCTAAGTCCGATCCAGGTGATAGCACTTCCAATACAAAAAACCGTAAGAGTTTGAAAATGCCTCGTATAGAATTCACAAAATTTTCAGGTGAAAATATAACTGAATTTAAGGCATTTTTTGATCTTTACAATACCCTTGTCCATAACAACTCTGATCTGGCACCTATAGAAAAATTCAATCTTTTAATTACGCATTTGGAAGGAGAAGCATTGTCTCATGTTCAAAAAACACCGCTAACAACAGAAAACTATCAAAGTGCTTATGATTCATTCGTAGAACGCTTTTATGATAAAAAGGCGATAGCTTTTACTCTTTTACAGGGGTTGGAAAATGCACCTATTGTAACAAACTCAAAAAACATATCAGATTTAAACAATTTGCTAACTATTTACAGTGAAAATGTTGCTAGTTTAAATAATATGGGATTTTGCACACAAAATTGGGATTTCTTACTTCTTTATTTATTTTCTAAACACCTTGATGAAACTACACTTACGCAATTTGAATTAGAATTTCCAAGTACTAACGAAATGGCTTCATATCAATCATTATTCGATTTTGCATCGCGCCGTAATAAAGCTGAAACTTCAGTACGACGTACTAGATACAAGACATCATTTCCAGAAAAATCTAAAACGAGCATTTCGAATAGATCACATAACTCTTATCAGAAATCTCGTAACGCATTCTTCCTAAAAGAAAATAAAAGTTCAACATCTTGCATTTTATGTAGTGCGGTGCATAAACTGTATTCATGCCCGGTGTTTCATAAAAAAACAGCCCAAGAAAGAAATAACATTATTCGACAAAAGCACTGTTGTATAAATTGTTTAAGCCCCTACCATAATAAAACAAATTGCAAGTCTAACTCTACTTGCAAGTTCTGCAACGCTAATCATCATTCTTTATTACATATTTCCCGGAATGATGAAAACACTCGCACAGATTCGCTAAACTTCGCTTCTCAGTCAAATAACATCGCGTCCTCGCAAGAGGTTCTTCCCGCAAACATACAGTCCACTTCGATCACTTCAAATACTCCTCATACCTCATCAAGTAATCAATTACATAATCCCTCTAATTTCTGTGGCAAATTAACGTCAAAAACTCGAACTTTATTGTCGACAGCTAATGCTGATATCTTAGATATACGGGGGCAATATAAAACCATACGTATTCTGATTGACTGTGGCTCGGAAATGAGTTACATTTCAGAGAGGTGTTACAAACTCTTAGGTCTCGCAAAATATAATTATGCCGTTACAGTTCAAGGTCTATCCTCTATGCAAGACTCTACGGCAAAAGGCGCAGTTACGTGTACCATAAAACCGGTCGGAAAAACTAATCCTTTAGTAACATTTGACGCAGTAATTTTCACTGAATTATGTAATGAATTACCTACTTACACTATAGAAAATATCAAAGATTGGTCCCACATAAAAAATTTGCCTCTCGCTGATGCCCATTTTTATAAACCTTCTGAAATTGACATTTTGCTAGGGGCTGAAATCGTACCTTATATCTTGTTAGGCAATAAACGATTCGGTGAAATTAATGAACCGGTTGCACTCGAAACGATATTTGGTTGGGTACTAATGGGAAAATTAGACGCCTCCGTTAATATGAATAATACGCACTCATTTTTTATTAAAAATCAGAACAATCTTGAGAAAACAATAAAATCATTTTGGGAAATAGAGGAAGTCCCTGAATCTGATAAAAATTCTCCCGAGGACGATCTAGCAGAAAACCATTATCAAACAACGCATTCTAGAACAGCCGAGGGACGTTACGTAGTCGAATTGCCTTTCCGAAATTCCGAACCATTTTTCGACTTTAACAATACGAGGGATCTCGCTATAAAACGCTTTCTTTCACTAGAAAAGAAATTTATAAAAAATCCTGAATTACATTTTGAGTATTCGAAAATAATTCAAGAATATATTGATAAGAATTATATAGAAATCATTACAGACAGTAAAAAAGATTTTCAAGTATATTACATTCCGCACCATTATGTAACTAAGTCCGATTCTAAAACATTACGTATAGTTTACGATGCTTCGGCAAAAACAAATTTTGGATCTTTAAACGATCAGCTTCTCTCGGGTCCAAAGTTGCAAAAGGACATTGCTTGCATTTTACTGAATTTTCGAGTACACCCTGTAGTATTTACTAGCGATATCAAAGGCATGTTTACACAAATATGTGTAGGAAAAGGACATGTCGACTACCAAAGATTAGTGTGGCGATTTTCATCACTTGATGATATCAAAGATTATCGATTATTGAGAGTCACCTTTGGTTTATCATGTTCACCTTTTTTGGCAAATCGAACAATTATGCAACTGATAGAGGATGAGGGTGCGAATTTTCCAAACGCCAGTAAAATTCTGAAAAGCGATATATACGTTGACGATATAGTATCTGGGTCGGATTCTCTTGAAAATGCTATACGCGCACGCGATGAACTAATACAGTTGTGTAATCGCGGTGGATTTGAACTTAGGAAATGGACTTCTAATGTTCCAAAATTTTTAGAAGACTTACCGGAGGCAAATATTTACTCTGAATCATTTCCCTTTACAAACAATGATAATTCTGTGCTAAAAATCTTAGGCCTCCAGTGGCGTCCGGGTTCAGATATTTTTTCATTCAAGATTGAACCAAAATTTGACACGACCTGTACAAAAAGGCTTATCTTATCAAATGTCGCTCGTATTTATGATCCGCTTGGATTTTTAAGTCCTGTTACATTTTTTGCAAAATGTTTTATTCAGCAGCTGTGGTGCCTTGGCTTGGATTGGGATGAATTCCCTCCATCTACAGTTTGTGAGAAATGGCAAAGATTTCTTTTCGACCTACCACACATTTCAACGTTTAATTTACCGCGCCGTCTTATTGTTACTGATTATAAAATTTGTGAACTGCATGGGTTCTCAGATGCGTCTGAAAAGGGATACGCTGCAGTCGTATATTTTCGTTTTCATAAAAATAATAATTTTCATACATTTTTTGTTATAGCCAAGTCTAAAGTGTCTCCTCTGAAAAGGGTTTCAGTACCGCGTTTAGAATTACTTGGCGCGGTATTGCTTTCTAAATTGGTGAAATTTGTGATAGAAACTTTGGAAAATAAAATAAAATTTTCCAAAATATACGCTTGGACGGACTCTTTAATTACTTTAACTTGGATTAAGTCACCCCCACATAAATATAAAACTTTCGTAGCTAATAGAATTTCTTATATACAAGACAGAGTGACACCCGCTTCGTGGCACTATGTCAGTTCGATTGACAACCCGGCTGACTGCGCATCGCGGGGCTTATTAGCCTCTGAACTATTAAATCACAACATGTGGCTTTGTGGCCCTACGTGGTTATCTTTAAATGAAGAATTGTGGCCCAGAACTTCTAATAATACTCCAAAACGTGCATCTCAAGAAAATCTTGAAGAAAAGACAGTCACTTTTACAACCTTTCAGACTGAGAACTTCCTAGATTCTTTAATTGATAAATTTTCTTCACTTTCAAAGTTAAAATCGGTCTTTGCCTACATTTTACGCTTTATTAATAATGCCAAGAATAATGGTAATAAAATATCTGGACATCTCACAAATACGGAATTAAATCGCGGTTTAATGTTATTAGTGCAACATGTACAAAATAATAAATTTTCTCAAGATATATCGCAGTTACTAAAGAAAAAATTACCCTCTAAACCGTTATGCAAACTTAACGTATTTCTTGATGACAGGGGTGTCTTGCGAGTAGGAGGTCGGCTAAAAAATTCTTCGCTATCGTTTGACGCGAAATTTCCCGCGCTCTTGCCAAGAACCTCGCGTTTAACAGAAATGATTATTGAAGACTTTCATAAATCATTTTTACATCCCGGTGTTCAAACTTTACAATTCTTACTTGTTCAACAATTTTGGATTTTATCCATGCGCCGTGCAATTAAAAAATGCGTTTCTAATTGCGTGAAATGTTGGCGTGTCTCTCCAAAACCCTATCAGCCTCCAATGGGCGATCTGCCAGCCGCCCGCATTTCACAACTTAAACCATTCTCTCATGTTGCAGTGGATTACGCAGGCCCTTTTACCACCAATTTAGGAAAAATTAGAGGTGCAAAAACTTTTAAGTCGTACATCTGCGTTTTTGTTTGCTTTAGTACAAAAGCAATTCACCTAGAACTAGCATCAGATCTCAGCAGTGACGCATTTTTAGCTTGCTTCAGGCGATTTCTAGCTCGTAGAGGGGGATGTGAAAAGGTCTATAGTGACTGTGGGACAAACTTCCAGGGAGGTTATAAGCAAATTAAGGCTTTGTTTAAAAATGCAGCTGAGAGCAATTTCATTGAATGGCATTTTAATCCACCATCAGCTCCACATTTTGCAGGTTTGGCTGAAGCTGGCGTTAAATCCGTAAAAACGCACCTACACCGTGTAATCGGGGAACAAATTCTCACATTTGAGGAATTTTATACTTTGTTATGTCAAATCGAGTCACTTTTAAATTCTCGTCCGCTATATCCACTCAGTAATGATCCTAATGATTTATCAGTGTTGACACCTGGACATTTTCTTAATTTACATCCTTTGACGGCTCTTCCAGATTCCGATTATACAACTTGCAAATTAAATTCTTTAAATAGGTATGAGTTAATACAACGCTTTCAACAAGAATTTTGGCGAAGGTATAGAGATGAATACTTACATCATCTACAGCAGAGACAAAAGTGGTTAGATCCCACGTCTCCTTCTGTTACAATTGATAAGCTAGTTCTCATAAAAAACGATGTAACACCTCCGTTTAAATGGGTGCTAGGGCGCATTATTGCTTTGCATCCAGGCCGAGATGGTGTACCGAGAGTAGCCACCGTCCAAACTCAACAGGGTACTTTTAAGAGACCTTTGGTCAAGCTATGCCCTCTTCCGGGACAAGCATAACAAAATATATTTTCAATATACTTTTGGGGGGGGAGTATGTTTAGAAATTGTAACTATTATTTTATGTGTTTTCATTTGGGTTGTTTTCTAAAATAGAAATATATATATTTTTGGTTATTCTATTTCTTAAGAGTTTATTTTTGTATACATTGTAAAGGCTAAAGGCTTTATTTGAGTTGGCACAACTCCGCATGCGCGAATCTCAACAGGTGGACGGCAGTAGAAAGAAGGCAGCAATCGGCCGTGTACCTACCAAATTTTGCTCGTAACAAAATTACCAAACCGACTCAATATATTAGAAAAACCTACCCGGCGCCGGTCCCTAGATGCAGTGAAGTGTCATTCAGCGCAGAGAAACGCAGTGGTAAGTGCCTACTCATTAAATCTAGTTAATTGCATTTTATTTCGCATCGCATCGCATTCGAACCAGCGCATAACGCTCTAATGTGATACTTTTTCAAAACAATGGGAGTGTATAAAAAACATTGTATGGAACATATTTCCAAAAAAAAAAAACTTTCTATAGATAACATTTTTTAGAAAAATTGTAATTGAACCCAATTTCAATTATCTCTACACTCTTATCAAAAGAGGCATATAAAACTAAATAACATTTTGTTATATTGCCATGCCCAATTGTATTTGCCCATAATGTTTATGTTTTTCTTTTTGAAAGTATTGATAACCATCTGTTTCCAAATATTTAGTTTTCTCCAATACCTCAGTTATCGTCTTCAATACCTCAGTTATCGTCTTGGTAGGTCCTAAAATATAGGAATTGAATAAATTTACATACTGAAAATGTAGTAAAAATTCTTGAGAATTATTTAAGATTCTACTTGTTTGTTTTATATTATTTTTTCAACTAAAGCACAAAAATCAGCAAGTACTATAAAAGGATTGCAGATTGTGTAAAAAATAAAATGAAAATTATTTATGTAGTTACCTTCATATAAACATTTAATTTCTAACAGAGCAACGGGCTTGTCTCCCCCAAAAATTATTCCATTGGGTAAGTAACCCAGCCATGGATTTGAATGAAAAACTACCATACCGCATTCCACTAGATGAAAGGATGTTTGTTTGACAAATATTTCCTTCTGTAGCATCACCCTCATATGAGATTCTATGCTTAGTATAGGTAGGGGAAACTGTTGGACCTAGAGCACAGTGTACCTTGAAACGCTTCGTATTTATGACAGATTTCCCCATCTATCGACTCAATATTAAGCTATAATCCTCACCTGCTTGACCTTCAGTAATGCATTCATGTTTCACGCGTCACAGACGTATTTTGAAGTTGTGAAATAAAAACGAGTATTTTCGCCATGAAAAGTAAATAATTAACATCGTATTCGTGTGTAGATAATTTGAGAAGTGTTAACTTCTATTAAACAAGACAAACTATTCTAACAAACTATTCTGTTAGAAACTATTAAACAATTTTTGTGTGTAATAGTGTTCAATGGTGAGTAAAAATACAATGTTATTTTACTTTATAAACTTAGCTTCGCTGCGGAAGCAGCCATTTTTGGTGATGTTGCACCCTCTTGTACCTTGAAACAACGGCATATCTTGTACCTTGTACCTTCATAGAGAACGTTAATTTTTTATTTCAGATTTTTTCCAATTATACCGCGTAGTAAAGAAGGTAAAAAAGGAGATCATGTCAATCCAGATACCCTAAAAAGGCTCTAGAAGCTGTTAACTTCACTGATCCAGATAAAAAAAATTTCTATAGGGATGCAACGAACATTTTTCACGTTAGTTTTGCAACACTTTCTAGAGAATCTAAAAAGTATAAAGAAATTGGAGGTGATAGCTATGAATATACTGCAAATTACCCCGTCAAGCAAGTCTTTTCTAATAAAGAGGAAAAAAGTCTCGTAGAAGGATTTTTAACACTCTGTACATCAAATGTATTACCAAATAATTACAATTAAAAATAGTAAAGACAGCTAAATTATTGAGGTCAGCCAGCAGGATTGCTGAACACCTGGGTTCACCACAGGTCGACTGTGGAACCAAAGGTGGGATGCAATTGTGTAGGTCAGAGTTTGGGTGGGTGGTATGCAAAATTATGAGGTGGCAGTTGGTAGTTCAGAGTCAGAGTAAGAAGTCCAGAGTGCCATATCTCCCACAAGATGATTAACAGAGTGTAAGTATACATTATAATTATGGGTACTACAGGGGTGGTTAGCTGGACCCTCTCTCTATGTGGTACTGAGTTATATTAGGTTGTTAAGGTCTTGGGATTTGTAGTTTAGTTAAATAAATGTACTTTATTTTTTCGTAATCATTTTAATTTACCTCTGAGCATACTTCCCGTCGCGCAAGGCGTGACAATATATTCAAAAAGTGGCGAAAATGCCGTTGGTTTGACAAAAAAAGGGGTGAGAGATTTAGCTTACAAATTTGCTGCCGCCAATAAAAATAATTATCCACCAGGTTGGGACAAGGATAAAATTGCAGGAGAAGAATGGATGCTTGGCTTTATGAAAAGCCATCGAAAAAAATTATCAATTAGGAAACCGAAACCTACTAGTTTAAGTCGATCCACAGGTTTTAACAGAACAAACGTAAATATTTTTTTTGACAACCTACAAAGTGTTCATACTCGCTTTGGACCAATCCTTCCACAGAAAATATGGAATCTTGATGAAACTGAGCTTAGCACGGTGCAGTCGCAATCCAAAATAGTAGCACCCTAAGGAATAAAGCAGCTTGGTAGTGCGACTTCGGCTGAAAGAGGATCACTAGTTACCATGATAGCCGCTGTAAATGCCATTGAAACTACATTCAGCCAATGTTAATATTTCCTCGGGTGGATGATATATGGTGCACCCCCTGGAACCGTTGGGAGTGCAATTCCCTCAGGATGGTCTAACGAGAAAATGTTTCTAAAATTCTTAGATTATTTCATGGGTATGGAGAATGTAAAATGTTCTAGAGATGAGAGGGTGCTATTAGTATTAGAAAATAATGAGACCCATCTGTCAGTAGAGGCACTAGAAACGGCTTCAACTGCTGCTATTGTGATGGTAACATTCCCACCCCATACATCTAATAAATTCCAGCCCCTAGATTTAACCCTTTACGGCCGAGGCATGGCTGACAAATAATGCAGGCAAAACTTTTGATATTTATTCCGTTGCAGAGGTTTTGGGAAATGCTTTTCCAAGGGCTTTTACTCCAAGGAATATTATGAGTGGCTTTCGATGCTCAGAATAGATTCAGATAAATTCAAGAAACAGTTTAATAATTAAAAATTTGTATTGTTTTAACTTGGTGATTTGTCTTATTTTTCTGTAGCACAATAAATTATTTCTTGTCGGTGGTTCCAATCATAAGAACCATATCAAACGATGTCTTCATGCTCATGAATCAATTGGCTATGCTTTGTTCATGGACGGGTTAGAAGAGTAAGTTAAGGGTTAGTTTTTTAAAACTAAGAAAATACCTTTCTTGGTTAATCTAAACTCCTATTTCTTATCTCATTCTGTGCATTTTACCTTTCAGTTAAACAACAATCATGTATTTAGAGTATTATATCTATCCTGTGTATATTAAGTGATTATAATCCTGACTTCAATATATGTGTCTGTTCGCTATGTCTACCTAAATACATAGTCTTAGGTTTGCGTAATCGGAAGTTCGAATCGATATAGTGACTCCATCTCGTGTTAAGAACGTGAGCGGATGGGTGACGTAAAAGAACAAAGTGGGATAAAAGAAAAGATGACGAAGAAAGGTAATGGAGAGCAGTTCTGTGAATTAGGCAGCTCCAAATTTTGAAGGGAAAAAGCTGAGAAAACTAAATATAAAAAGTGTATTAATATCAACAACCCAAATCTAATCATTCCTGTCGTTATTCCATGCGATACGAGTAGTGCAGTTCTGTGAATGTGCATCCGGTGACTAGATATCTGAAGTAAGAATAAATTTGTGTAAAACCAAAGTAATATTAACTCGATTACCTATATTTGTACAATTTTATCAAATGTTTTTCTTCTCACAGGGAAAAAGATTTTGAAAAAGTGGAAAATGTGAGGGATTCCTTCCGAAAGTACCTGAAGCAAGTGAAAATGAAAAGCTCTGGAGATGGTGCCTCGAACATAAAGAAATATGTATCCGCGGACACACTCTCCCAGAAAATAAATGCAACGGATGACAACACCAGCACCTCGGCTGCTGATAGCGAAACTATGCAACACGCTGCTCCATCATCATCTACATTTAAAAAGAGGAAGAAGCAGGATGAAGTTGAAGCGAAAATGCTGAAGGCGCTGGAAGACACCGAAAATCCTCACCTTTCGTTTTTTAAAGGGCTGTTACCCGAATTAAGGGATTTCAATGCGGATGAAATAATTTATTTCCAAATGAGTGTATTGGAGGTCATCAAGAGTACAAAAAGAAAAAGACAAAATCCTGCTTTGTCCCCTTCATCCACTACAACTTATTACCAAAATCACCCACTATATCCAACATCCATATCAAAACACGGCCCCACAATAGCTCTATCAGCTGCCCTACAGGTATCCTTCATCATCTCAGTCTCATTCATTCATACCCAATTCATCACAAACACAAGAAATCCCATTATCACTTTCCTCCCCTTCATCAGTGCTCTCCGCCGCTGAATCTGAAATGTCCTTAGTTGATTTCACATAAAAATACATAGCATTTGTTGTAACGTTTTCAGAACGAAGATAATAAAAAAATAACTAAAAATGTTTCTTTCACTTACCTTATAGTTACAGCAATCATTTCCTTTGGACTTATGCAACTCCTGAGGTCCGTATTCTGACGCTGAAGAGGTGGCTGCAGTCTACTGTAGAGTTCGTCAAAAGAAGAAATCGACATTCGAAAATAGTTAAAAAACTTTTATTCATCTTCGCAAAGTCAGCCATACAGGGTTGCAAAGGTGCTCAAATCATCACGTGCAGTCAACAACGGATGTACACAAATTCTTCTATAACTTCGTCGCTTTTTCATTTTTCGGTAAAAATACCTCATAGCAATAATACCTCTTCTGTCCATCATGGTTACAACTACACAACTATTAAGTTTTCTTCAAACGAAAGCTGGACGTGAAAAAAACCCGATGCAAACCTGATATATAATCATACTTCAGATTTATATCAGATCCGGTACCTGGGGCCTTATTCTGTATTTATTTTTTGTAGTCCAAATCGCTCGGTTCGGTATACTATCGAACGGCGCAATAGTCGAACATTTGGTTTGGTAGAGTACATTGCAATTCAGTATCGCTTATCGGGGAAAATTGCCGAACGTCATGCGCTGTCGCCGGCTTGCTATGCTCCCAACCAATCACAGTGCGTGTTTGTGTTTGAGATCACAGTTGACGTAAGTATTTTTTGGTTGACATCACGTTGACTTTGAACTGAAAGTTTGTGTGTATATCTAGTTTTCAATTTTATTTTGCTTTTCGTCAGTTCCGCCAGTGAAAGATATCTACTAAGTCCAAGTTGTTTGTTTTGATTTATGATGAATAAGGTAATTATTATTATGTAAGATTAACAAAATAGGTAGGTATTTATGTTATTCGGCTTGTAACTTTAACTTGAGTAGAACTTGAGAAAATTTTAAAATCAACCATATTTCAGGAAGAAAAAACAACTCGCATGACTCTGCAGCAGAGGGAGGTGATACTTGGCTTCATGAAGGAACACGAGAATTTTGCCAGGGGCAAAATTTCGAACCTAAGCCCTGAGGGTACGAAAGTTAAGGCTAAATTAATTTAATTAAAAAAATGGCTGATGAGCTAAATAGCCTCCCAAACGGAGCCACCAAAAAATTTTTGTTTAGTATGTAATATTATTTTAATATATACCTATTGTGAACCTAATATCTTAATCCAACTTTGCACATATAATTGAATAACTTCACAACGTATTCGAGTGCCTCGACATAATAATATTATGATTGTATTACGTTAAATGAGTAGTAAAGTCACAAGAATTTTGGTTTGCAGTCGTGCCAAGATTGGAGGTCAGATGTCAAGTCAAAGGCGGCGAAAATTAAGAGGAGTTAAATGGGACAGGTGGTGGTCCTCCCACTAAAATAATATTGACCCCATTGGAAGAGGAGCTGATGGCTTTTCTAGGGCAGGTTGTTGCAGAGGATTTATCCATAGTTGCAGATCCCTTAGAGGCAGAGGTATGTACCATTCTTTTATTGTATATCAGAAAAAAAGCCTCATGTTATATTTATTCTGATAGGCCTCTGTGAGAGCATCTGCTATGAATAACATGGTTTGGAAGGAGTTGGAGAAAATATCCACATTTCTCTTGACATGCCTTCTGTGAGTGTCCTCAATATTAACGACTCCATCTTTGCCTAAAAAAAAGGAGGAAAAGGAAACACTCTACTTCAGCCTAACTACTTCAGCCTCTCGTAGGAGCCGGTCACGCTGACGACCTTCTAGAGGAGGTCTAATGACATTGTCCTGGGGTATTCTGTCTTCCGGAATAATTTCAAATTGTGGCAGCCTAGCATCTAAACACTTATTGTGCAACACTACACAAGCATTCACAATACGTGCTGCTTTCTCCGGGGAGTACATGAGGACACGATGGACATGGAGACATTGAAACCGGCTCTTCAAGTGTCCTATAGTTCTCTCCACACTGCTCCTGCTAATTTTCAGTTATGAAGAAAACTCTGCTTCAGCTGAGCCTTCTGGAGCAATCGGAAAAGGAACATGAAGCCATGGTTCTTCGGGGTAGCCAGAGTCTCCTATAAAAAAATCCTACTTTAGTTACTCACAGGGTAAACAATTTCAACATACTTATCTCATTTCTCATTTATGAAGTACATTTTTTTGCAAAGAATGAATTCTATTTAATCCAGTATCCACAGTCATACTGAAAAATGTGGAAAGTATAACACCAAAATATTTTTTTCCTATTAGGATATAATTGGCTAACACAATTTTTTTCCTCTGTGAACTAACCTAGAAGCCAACACTCTGCTCCTGCTCTATAAAGCTGCTTCATGTGAGTACGGATAGCTGAATTAGCCCATATAAATGAATCTTGCAAGGGGCCTGGATACCGTGCCAGAACATTTAAAATTCTGTAATTTGATGTAGCCACCTGCAAAATGGAAGAGTGAAAAGACACATACCTATAGAAAGTCCCTGAAAGGTCTAAAAATCAAAAAATAGTTGGTCAATTTAGAAAAAATTCCTTGGTATGGATGCTAAAGAATATTTTTTCATAATTTTGAGGCCATATAGTGCCCAAGCTAAGTAAGCTGCAGATTTACTTCGCAAAACAGAGACATTCGAATGTAACCTTATGACAATACTTTGGGAAATAGTTTAGGACAGGATAAATGCCACCAGCAAATATTTGCAAAACATTGAAACAAATTTAACTGCAACTTGCACACTGTATAATGGTTTAATTGAATTTGTAAAGCACTTTAGAGAACAGTTTGAAGAAATAGAGGAAGAAGCCAGAAAATTGCAGGCAAATACCTTGTATAAGGATGAGATATCAAGAGTTCGCAAGAGAAAACAGTTTTTTTATTAAAGGACCTGCTGCACGACACACTATTTTAAGTAGTTATTTTAACTCTGTTAAAAATAGGCACTGCACATTGGCTTTTTTCTCAGTGTTAGTTGTATTTTTAATTAAAGTTTATTGTTTTGTGCCATTGGTGCCAAGTGACAGTATTCGTTCAATATGCCTAAATCGTACCATAAATCGCATACTAATGGATTAATTAAGTATTTGATCGAAAATAATGATTCCCTTGATGATTTATTGGAAAAGACGTATAACCACCATGATTTCCATAATATTAGAAAATTTGTTTTAGGTCAAAGATGTACAAAATAAAACAGATATTACATTTATAGAGGAATTAAGATAATTACTATAACGTGAAGCAATTTGTTTAAAAAGGAAAATCATAAGGTATGTACTGATCTGCAAACGTTCAAGGCCGTTGTAAAAGAACACAATGTCAATTTAGAGGAGTCACTTTATTTAAATAATGGAGCTTATTCGTTTCTATGTACGCACATGCATATTCAAGATAATATAAGAAATAGACTGAAATTAAACATGTTTTTCATGAGAAATAAACATTTTATTTTGAAATATTCCAGAACATCAACTCCACTGAATAATGATGCAAGTTCTGAAAGCCCCTTTATGGATTATATGGATTTAGCTTTGTTTTACTCAAACAATAATTTAACGTTATTACTGGAAAGATACAAAATTAAATATTTCTCCAAACCACAGTGATAAACACAAAACAGTAATTAATAATGATCAATATCGAGTTAAAACACCTTCAGATGAAGTAGAATCTGTTTCTAATACCATAAAAAAATAAATGCTCAGTTACCAAACTATTCTGAACTCTTACCCTTGGGTGGTAAAAACTTGTTGAATAGATCCTGGATTAAACCAAAATTTAAAGATTGCAAAGTAAAAGAAGGTAGTTTTTTCTTAACTCAATCACAATTAAATGAGATGTGGAATACGTAAAATGTAATTATTATATTATTAAGAAAAAAATTAAAAGTACACTTATGTTATAAATATTAAACAAAGTAGGTACAATAAAGTAAAAGACGAAATTTTCATTTATGCTTATTGTGCTCACAATTATTGCAAAATATGTGTTAAAAATGTTTAACGTTACCAAAGCTCAAGAACTTGTGGAAGTATACAGTCCGTTTATTGACTTTAATCACACAGAAAAATTAACTAGTCATGTTCGAGGCGTTGAACGTATTTTATCGAAAAATGAAATGCTTTTACAAAAACCTCTTGAAAAGAAACATAAGTTATAGGACCACACAGTTGGTTAACCCCATAGAATATCAGTCTTGACACCATTTACTATTAGAAAAATATTAAAAACACTGATATCGATGTCCTGTTGATATCAAACTTAATATATAAGCTGTTTATTATAAACATTATTCATTATAATTGTATTTTGGGTAGTTCATTAAATTCATTTAAAAAAAACAAGTTTCCCGGAGTCAATTATTTAACTGCCGCTGCGAACAGGATAGTGCAACAAAGAAGAAATTAAGAAATTACCTTCTTTGCCAGATTTCAATCTCTTGTGTATAAACCAACAAACACAGCTTAGTTCTTTATTGAACGCCAATCAGAAGATTCTTTCATTAAAAACTTCCATAGGACGACTCAATCCAGAGTCCAAGAATAAGAGTATCACCCACGAGTAGAAAATCCAAATCAGCAATGCTAATTCCTATAATTTTCCTGTAAGTAGATAACCTTTATCATATTTTTACTCATTTTAGACAAGTGACCAATCTTCATAAAACTAAATAAATATTTATAAAAAAATATTTAGCCCATAAAATTTATAAACAAATAAAGTCGATGATGTCTTACTACCGGTTCGCCGTGTTACCCTTCCTCCCTCGGATATATCAGATCTAAATCAAACGGATGCTCCAAACCGTTCATGTTTCCTTCCCTCCTGAACCCGATGATTATTTGATCGATCGCGTCGCGTCCCCTAGTAGTCCTCTCCTCCCTTAAAAGTTCTCCCATCTTCTGATACGCGAGTTACATTACCATAATACGATTTTATAATTAGTTAATAAGTTAGTAATCGAGCAGTCGTAATTTTATTTCTCATTTCAAAACGAATTAGAAATATTTTTTAAAAAGCCAAGTTTTTGGCCTTAATTCGTACCTGGCGCAGTCGATTTTGGAACGGGATGGAGTGTATCGAGTGAATATCGATTTTACGTCCGGATCAGCCGTCTATCGCTCGAAAATACCTTCTTACCAGAAGATACCACGAGAACATTTTCAGGAAAAAATAAGATTTATTGTTTCTTCAGTTTGTGTTGTGCTTTGTGAAGTGTAGCTACAACACATTGTGAAGTAGTGTGTATTTTGTGTGCATATAGAGGACTACATGATGAAAGTTTGGTGAGTAAAGTTGCTCAATTTTCGTTTATTTATTCTTTTTATGTCCTATCCTTCAGACATTGACGAAATTATAAATATACTTGACAACCTTACAATAATATTAGACATCGCTAATACGCAAGAAAATAACACAATGGCAACATTCAGAGACCATGTTGATTCAATACCTATCTTTAATAGGGGCCAAAAAACAGTAGGTATTTTTCTAAAAGTAGCCCAGTCAATAGACTGCAAAAACCTACAGACCAAGTCTTCAACGTTACTTTATTTCAATAAGAAATAAATTAGTCAGACCAGTCCAAGCAATTATAGCTACAAACTCCGATATAACATGGGAGCAAATAAAAGCAGAAATTAGAAGACGATTCGGAGATCAACGTTCTGAAAACACGTTGAGAACAGAATTATTAACAATAACCCAAGACCCTAATGAAAAATCATTAGAATTTGGCGAAAGGTGCAAGGATCTTAGAGACCTAATATTAGCAGAAATCGCAGCTATAGAAACACCGATTGTCTTACTTTATAAGTCCACTATGTACAATGATATAGTTCTACAAGTATTCCTCAAAGGAACAGAATTAAGCAGAATATTGAGATGCAAAACACCTTTATCATTAGAAGATGCACTCAGAATGACCATCGAAGAAGAAAATTATCTATATGCGAGGAACCATTTTACAACAATGAACAGAAATATACAAAGACCAATACCACCGCCACTACAAAATGTGAGGCAACAGGCACAAACTTTATTTAATCAACCCCCACGTCAAACAAGAAATTTACCGTATCGTTTACGTAATCGAAATGACACTCCAAAGAATCATAACTGTTTTAAAAACTGGGATGGTTCTGCTCCTGCAATGGAGTCAGACATAATAGTTGATGGTTTTAACTCCAGTGAGAACCATAACCTTCGATATCTAAAATTTATCGGAGATGGAGATTCAAGCGTTTTTGCCAAGATACAGCAATTGGTTACATATGGAAGAGATGTAAGAAAAATTGAATGTACAAATCATTGCCTAAAAAATTATAGCAAAAGACTCAGAAATACTAAGGCTGATACCCAAATAAGATTAGAAGGTAGGAAACTTCTGACAATTAAAAAGCTTAATCTCCTTGTTAAAAGAGCGAAGTGTTCTATATATGAGCATGCTAAAAGAAATGTAAGTGATGTAAACCTATTGCGGGAGGACTTAAGAAATGGTTTACACCATGTGTTTGGAGACCACTCTAAGTGTAGGCCAGAAATATGTAACACGCCATTAGAAGTATAATAGCTGAGTTGAAGCGAACAATGATATATAATCACATTAGAAGTAAGGTTACATTCAAAGTGTTTAAATGCATTCACTAAATAAAGGGTGTTTCAGAAATATTTTCGTTTGTGGATCCGTCCTCTGGCGCAATACGCAAGCTCTGGAGAAAGGAGATAGTTGGCATATGTTTGGTAACATTGTTAAGTTTTAGTGACAATGGGGCGTTTTACGAGGCCGCAACGTGCTTTTTGTGTCTGTGCGTTTTATAAAAACAATGATTCTTATGTTCTTGTGCGTCGTTTGTACAGAAATCATTATAACATAGCAAGAATGAGAGATATCCCAAGTGCAAATTTGATTAAATATACCTCAAGACTAAGGTATACATTCCACCGCCACAAGATTTGAGAGAATTGAACCAAAAAATAACAGATGTAATCAACGCTATTCCTCGTGCAATGCTTCAGAGAGTGATCAAAAACTTCAGTTCGAGATTAAGAGAGTGTGAAAATATGAACGGTGCTCATTTATCCAATACTTTTGTCCATAAATGAAAATTTAATGTTAAGGCTTTCTTTTGGTAATAAATATATCTTGATAAAAAAATTTTTAGTATTTTTTTTTATTGCATAAAAAAGCAAATATTTTTGAGACACCCTTTATATACAATGTAATAAATTTGTAGTTTTGACATATTTTAGCAGTGGTGAATAGCAAATAATTACCTACTAACAACGTAGTACAAAAATAAAGAAGTTTTTTCAAGTATATTTGCATATACTGGGTGGTTGAACGTCAATGTCCTATTAGATTAATTTAGAGACTATTTCTATTCAAATTTTAAAACTTAACACAGAAAAGTTTTTGAGTATGCTCTTTTCAAATGAAATAATGACTTAGAACTTCTGGGAAGTTGATGTCAACTTTGTTTTAAATTGAACACCCTATTATATATAATAGCTTATTTCTACAGTAAATTTTAAGGGGACTTTCATCAAGTATTTTATTTTACCAAAGGATTCTAGTAATTAAATGTATTTTCACGTGACTTGGATTTGTTAGTGAGAAAGGCTCATTTACTAATAGAAAATGAATATAACAATAGAGCTGAAAGACTTGTATTGTAGCCCGATTTAATGGGGGTAAAAGATTAAATTTTATACACCCGGGCTCCTACCAAAGGAGAGTTTACCTTGCTGGATTAAGGCATAATAAAACATTTAATTGGCATCATAATCCATATAAACAACTTACAGGTTCCAGTCCTGGCAAATATTTAAAAAAATTTATTAATAATAAATTGAGCATCCAAAATAAGGGATGCAGGAAACGCTTGTTTTCTGATGAAATAAAAAATCTGCCTAAAAAGAAGGCTAAAACGTTTACAAAGAAAACACAAAATACAGACTATGAACCAAATGTGGAAGCACCGGAAGATGAATTGATGCTCGCAAATGAAGTTGAGCAAATAGTTAACAGACTAATTGTAAAAAGCATTTTTGTAGATAATATCACTTAAGTACCTTTCACAATATCACATAAGTAAAACAATGTATTCATATTTATATTTTATTTCAATGTAACTGTACCTATATTTTATATGTATTTAGGTAACTGAAGACAGCAGAAAAGAAATTGAAGAGAAAAGTATAGGGCAATTTGGGAATGAAGTTTTTGAGCAAGAGAGAAAACAAAGATTAACGGCTTCAATGTTTGGCAAGGTAATAAAAAGAAGAGCACATACTTCTTTCCATAATTTAGTGAAAGCATGCCTTTACACCCATAAATTCTGGTCAGATGCTACCGAGTATGGTATTGCAAAAGAGAAGGTCGCTCTAGCTTTGTTTGAAAATAAAACCCAATTCAAAGTGAGAGACTCTGGTCTATGGGTCGATCTGGATAACGGATTTTTAGGAGCTTCTCCAGATGGGATGTATATTTATAAGTTTGTTTTCATCAAATATACCATTATTTAGCCCAAATATTATAAATAATTAATTATTTTAGGTGTTATTGAGTCTGAAAATGCCATAGTCGAGGCAAACAACCCGATTGTCCTTTTGCTACAAGTCATTCACCTTCTGCCGTAGTTCAACGACTCTGCAAATCAATAAAAGGAACTAAAAGGAATGTTACAGTGGATAATTGGTTTACCAGCATGGAATTACTTAATACTTTGTACTACATGACTTCAAACTAACCCTCTTAGGTACTATAAGGAAAAATAAAAGGGAAATTCCTCTGGAATTTCTGCGTCCTGGCCGTCCAGTTTTATCAAGTATGTTCGGTTTTCGACACAATGCTACATTAATTTCATATCTTCCGAAGAAGAATAAAAACGTATTGCTGGTGTCAAGTTTGTATCACGATAATAAGAGTTATCAACGTACGAATAAGCCAGAGATGATAGTTGACTACAATTCTACCAAAGGAGGTGTTAATTATGTAGATAAATTATGTGTAGCATATGACTGCAAGAAACACCCGTCGATGGCCTATGGTATTATTCTATTCGGTTCTAAATGTGGCCGGAAGCAACTCCTTTGTTAATTCGACCAATAACCCCAGTGTTAATATTAGAAGACGACAATTTCTGCGAACTTTATCTTTCCAACTAATCGCAGCTCATCTTCAGCGTCGCGTTATACAAAATACTCCAAAAACTGGTAGGAAGACTAAGAGAAATTTTAAGGTTGGAAACACCTGGACCCCTCCCAGCTTCAGCTGGCCAATTAGGCCGTTGTGCATATTGTGACAGCAAAAAAAAATAAACCAACGCGTTATTCATGTATAAAATGTAACAAATATATTTGGCTGGAACATGCACTAACAGTTTGTCAACAGTGCGACTTTGATGGTAGCAACAGTGACTAATCTTTATGTAGGTATTAAATATTTTGATTATATTTATAGAAGTCTGTTCATTTTATTGAAGTTTAATAAATAATAATTTTTAGTTAATTGATTTGTTTGATTTTTATTGTACTAATGATAGCGAAACACAGTTTTTTTATCTTTTACTGACAAATACGTAAAAAAAGTACAAAACAATCCCTATTTCTATCGCGGACTATTAATCCGCAAGCGACCTTCCATGTTGCTTTAGCAAGCACGACCTTCGAAAGGTGTTCACCACTGATGCCAACCGCCGTAGGTGCTCTTCTCTTGCAAGGTCCCATTAATCACGACCTCCCTGTATCTTATGCTTCTAGAATAGTATGTAGTGGAGAAACTAGATATTCTGTAATAGAAAGAGGGTTTTAGCTATACTTTGGGCAGTAAAACATTTTGGGCCTTATTTATACGCAAGAAAGTTTAAACTAGTAACCGATCACAGACCACTAACTTGGTTATTTTCTATTAAAAATTCTATTCTACCCAAATGGCGCTAAAGCTTGAGGAATACAACTATGAGATCATATATAAACCTAGAAAAATAAATAAAATGCAGACGATCTATCGAGAACAAAAATTAACCATTTTAAATAATGTTCCCTACTTCAAACAAAAATTTTAAGATAAAATGAGGAAAACTATACGAATGATTTCTCAACTGTCGAGATATTCGGAAATTTATACAAAACTCAATCATTAATCGATTACTAAAAGATCAACTTCACAAATAATCAAATTCTAGACAAAACTCACAAACACATTGTTACCGTCTTTCAAGAAAATAAATTACACGATCTACAATATAAGATCATACAAGACATATTCGAAGAGAACGAGTTTTTACGCAAACAAACTTTAATCTTTTTTCTAGTAAAACTGTTAGAAACAGGAAACATTACATTATCCCTCTACCATATGATCCAGACGATATAATCCAAACACTCTTCATAACACTATATAGAGATCAAAATATGTTTGAAACCTCTAAAGCCCGGTTTTTCAATTGGAAGTTAAACTACGAGCTACGTAACTCATACGTATGCGTTGACTGTGAGTTAACTCTAAGGTATATTTGAAAGTGTTTTTCAATAACAATATCTGCTCGAGTTAATAAACTTCAAATTTGCAAAAACAAATTATTAAGTTAGCTTAAGTTTTTCGGGATTTTTTCGTGATTTTTCAATTTGTCATCTGTCATTGCACAAAAATTTTAAATTAAAAGTACTATGTCATGACGTTCTATTTGAATAAGGTTCAATATTATTCTATTTATTTAATGATTTTGAAACGATGCAGGAAAAATAGAGGACAGCTAGAGAAGATACCACGGAGACACTTATTCATTGCAAAACAAAAACACAAAAGTGCTTACATAAAAGTCGACCAACTTTATGCTGACAAAATCTCTTATAGCGTGCAAGATCTAATAACGGAGGAAAATATAACTGTGGAAAAGCTCCCCCCTAATAGCGCGCCATCAACATCAGATTCAGTTAAAAATACTAAGAAAATAACACGCCTCCAAGAGTAACATATACATATATATATATATATATATATATATATATATATATATATATATATATATATATATGTATATGTTACTATACTTATATGTATATGTATATGTATATATAGAGAAGTGCGGTAAACGAGTGCGAGTAGGTAAATCTCCCTACCTCACATATACCTTCACTGCCTCCAAGGAAATCGTGACAACCATGCATTGTGCATTGCATTCCCTCCTCCTTCCACTAGGTATTGCTGAACCCCGTCCTGCCACATGTAACGTCTTGCATGTTGACAGCCTGTCTGGTTGGACAGTAGACTAGTTAAGACTTATTGCTTGTTATAAATAAAAAAGTTAAGATCGATAAAGATGAAGGTACTCCAAATCAAGAAGATATGAAAATATCTTCAAATAGCAAATTTTTAGAGGATGACATTAGTACAAATAATACAATTATTTGTAACTCCAAAAAAAATGATGTAGATATTGGCGCCTATTCTGAATTGGAAGAATTAAGCGATACCGAAAAGGTATCGCCATATTAAAAAGTAGAAATAGAATATTTTGAATATCCTTTTAGCATGCATAACAAAAAGAGAAAGGATGTGAAATGTTATTTGTCTAGAAAACATTTTGAAACTTTTCAATTGCTGACGTACTCCCCATACTTGAAAAGGATTATTTTGTAAATTTTGTGTTTTCTTTGCTAATGCTGGAGGTCTTTACAAGCAGAGTCAGTTAAACAAACTAGTAAAGACACCACTTGATAAAACCGCTATTAGACACCGCTATTCAAAATTCTTGGGAAAAAATTCAGCTTTAGTTGGACAGGGGCTGAGAGTTAATCTCTCTAAGATCGACCTAGTCCTCTTCCCTAAGAAAAGGAAGTTGGATGGTTTTAAAACACCAACGATTTTCAATAAGACCATCCAGCGTACAAAGATGGTCAAATTTTTGGGAGTTTTCCTAGACAAAAAGCCACCGCGTCCTTCTGGACATGTAAGAGGCTCTTTGTAAAATTATTGAGGCTTAATCCGAGAGCCACCTTATGGCTATACACCTCGGTCATTAAACCCTCCTTTCTATATGCGTCGATTGTATGGTGGCCAGCCGTCCGGCAGGCTATATTTGTTAGATTCAATGAAAAAAATTTTCCAAGTACATTTAAGAGAAGGAGGTGTATGTTCTTATAGCATATTCACACGTTTTAGACCATTCTATGTTGTAACTCCTACGGTATGAGCATGTGAAACTGCTTATGTAGAGTGCATTGCAACGTAATGTGAAAAATGTTTCCTTTGAAAAACAATAAGATTTTACAAACCTGAAATATTGACGATGTTATAAAATTTCTTGTATGCGACTCAAATTCACGCGAATGCATGTATAATGAATGTGGAATATGTAAAAATAGAGAGATCCCTTTTGTTAGCACTACCAACAGTGATAATTTTTGGCACGAGTGGGTAAGAAAAGAAGAAACGTTTGAAAAGGAAGGAAAGACAAAGAAAGTCATAAAAATGGTCAAAGAGAAAATATATTATTACGTAAATATGTAACAAAGAGCATTTTCTTTAGACATGAGAACTTTCAACGAGCATGTATTTAATATTCGAAATCAATATCATGCTTACAGACAATGCTTAGACGACCTCAAAGAAAACGAAGTCGCCATACATATTGATTTCAGTAGGATTTCAACTGTAAAGCAGCTTCTGAAGTACAAGGACACCATTTTGGCGCATCTCGAAATCAGATCACGGTACATACAGTTGTTTTGTTTTATGGAATTAAGACCAAGAAGCCAATTTGTTTTTGCACCATTTCGAACGATAACCGCCACAATCCAGCTTCCATTTGGGCACACATGTATCCAATACTGAAAATGATACCCGAAAAGAAAAATATTAACATGATACATTTTTCTTCTGATGGTCCATTTTCGCAATACACACAAAAAGAAAACTTTTACTTGTTTTGTAATTAATTTTTTTAATATGGTCTAACTTCTGGAACTTGGTTCATTTTTTGAAGCCGGCCATGGTAAAGGTATCGCTAATGGGATTGGAAGGTTCTTTAAGAGAGAACAGCTGACCGTTTAGTTGTCTTTGGATAATATATAATAAATGAACAAGACTTTTATGAAAAAGTTAAACCTGAAACGTGTAGAAAAAAATATTCAATACTTGAGGAGTCTTTTTTCTCACCTTTGAAAACACCAATTAGAACCACTTTAATTATGCTGTGGCGTTGGGTTTCAGAAGTTCGAGTTGGTGCACTTAAAAATCTGCTTGATGTCCCCAAAAAAATGTTATTCAGTATTCAGATATTCAGATATTTCCGAGACATTTGTTCTTGGAAACTGTTGCAAGATCCAAATTTATTGTTATAGGTAATTAAACATCTCCTTTTCAAATTTATCTTTCACTTACTGTTATTCTCTTTACAGGAGGTCCGGGACATACCGTTCAGATAGATGAAAGTGCCATTACCAAGAGGACTTACACATTACCATTATCATGTTGGCCGTTTAGTTCCTCAAAAGTGGATCCTTGGTATATTTGATACCACTACCAAACGTGGGTACAATTTATATATTATACTATTCTATATTCGCCATGCGTTGGGCGTCATTTTTATACTATTCGCCTTATTTTTGAGAGCCAAAATTTATTTATTATAATTGTTATTAAATTTAAATGAATTGTTTTGTTTACTTATTTTCTTTGAAGATATTGTATACTTACTTTTGTATTCTCTTATTCCCTCGGCTTTAGCTCAATTTATCACCATATGCATGAAAATCTCTTTTTCTCTAGTAGCAAGTTCAGGCCAGTTTTTCATTCTCTCTCTCACTTTATCAATACATACATTAAAAAAAATTTATTTCAAAACAAAACAGTATTTATTTTTATAAAACTTCTCAGAAATATTTTGTAGATGATTTCACTCTCAAAACATGTTAACATTAAACGTTCTTATTATAAATGTATTTTCCTTATTTAATCAATATGTAATTCTTTGAAATTTTAACTATTTAAATGTTCTCTTAACTATTCGATAATTTTTCGATAGATGTCAGTCTATGAAACTATGGCGTACACTAGTTCGAGTACTGTCTATTTTTATTTATTTTTAAAGAAAACTAAAGTTTATAAAAGTTTTAAGTGCACTTTGGATTAGTGTTTATATAGGTAAGTCCTTTATTTATCTTTATATAAGTTTGTATGTGCTTGAACGTATCTTATGACTTGTAATTTGAATGTTACTTTGACTCTGTTCGGTTTTCTAACCTTTTCAACTATATGGATACTATATGCTTTGACTTGTATTTAATTTTATGTACCTTTATGGCCTTTTGTACCTTGATACTGCCTGTTCTCCTTCCTTGGTTTTAAATTTTTATAATTTCCAAATTTTGTCTTGTCCTGTGTTTTAATTTTATGTCTCTGGCTTATATTGTTTTCGGGAACTGCTTTTAACTTAAATTCTTGTCCTTTTTCTCTCAATTTCTGCCAATATTCAATTTTATTTATCCTCTCCAAAATTCTTGTACTTTTCCTTTCTCTGCTCGTAACCAACGTTTATTATCAACAAATTTATTTGTTTTTCCTGCATTTTCGGCGTCCTTATTAAGCTAGATACATACGTTGAAATTTTGACCTTGTATTCACTACACTGATTTTTATTTTCGTTGCACTTGAATCACTTCTTAAACTAATTTACAATTTTTCTTATATTTATTTTACAATTTGGTGTGTTTATTTCTTGGAATTACATATTTCAAATTTAAAATATATTTTGTTTGACACTTTTGTGTATTGACCTTTATCTTGTCACCTTTTGACATTTCTAAATACTTAAATTTTAATGATTTTCTTTAATGATGAAATTTAGATTTATATTACTTTTCCAGCTTGTTTTCTTATTGTAATTTTGTTAATTGAACTCTTAGCTGTCTTTTGATACCAATATATCTGAGATTCTCTTATTTTATAAATACTATTTTCAAATTTACCTTCATGTTACATACATTTTTGTACTATTATATGCCTTAATTTCAATTTTATCTGTACATATTTTATTTAATATTATAAATAGTCCTTTCTCATATGGTTTTACTTATTCTATTGTATATGACTCCTCTTTTCCAATAATAATTTCTCAGTTTTAACGTGATTTTAAGTTCCTTGTGTGTTATGTTTGGTATGTGTATATGAATATCGAAAATGTTTTATTTTTGGTAGTTTTGAAATGTCTTAATATATATAAAACCGATCTGCTGAGACACTTTCCACCCACATACAAAACCATGTCCTTCCCGGTTCTGAAATATGGACAGATTTGTGGCGTGGATATGCCGATTTATTCATTTTAGAAGTAGTTTCCCCTTACGTACATCGAACGGTAATCATTCAAAAAATTTAAAAGACCCTGTTACAGAAGTATGTACTAACCAGGTGGAAGGCTACTGGTGTCAGTAGACTGAAACAATTTATTAGCAGACACTCAATCAAATTTATTGAAGAGTATATGTTTCTCTAATGTTTCTCAGGTGGGAAATATATAGACCAACAACATCTGACCGATTCAGAAATTTTATCAGACACATAAGTGAAAGATATAATTTTTAAAATAAAAAAATTGACCCATAAACCACTGCGTTTTCTCTATCCGACCTCTCCTACATCAACTTCTATATAAGGTTAGCACTTGGTTAAGATTTTTTTAAAATAATTTAAATATTTTAATTTCATAAGAATTTCTATTTCTACTACATTCCAAAAAATGAAGTGAGGTTATGGTACAAAAAAAATTACAAAAATATGCAAAACATTACATTACAAACAGGTTTTTCTTCAATATTCTCTCTTTACTTTCACATTTTCTTCATAATTCACCTTTAAATTACTGTTTTTAACCACCCAGCACTCCTTTTCACTCCCCAATCCCTCAAGTTCCTTTTTTGATTTTGTTATAAATCTGCAGTTCATCCTCAAATTTTTTTGCTTAAACACGTTCTATCAATACTACACATTTCTATTTGGAAAAATTGTTAATTCCGAGATACCTATATGACACCAGACTTGTCACACTTATCTGACTCTGCATGTGTACTACTCCAGCATCCAGTTCCTAACGACCTGAACCATGACAGCGAGGCCACAGAGCAGTACGGTATTCGGATCCAGCTAACCAATGTAGCTAGTAAAGACTCGGAGTTGAATAAGTTAGTACATATAGCCCATGTGTAACATAACATCCAGTATATTGCTACCAGGAACTCAACATTCAGTAGGTATATGACGGTGCAGTAAACCATGATAACTATAGATCCTTGAATCCACAGGTCAGAACATAGACATAATCTAGTCAAGAAAAAGTAAAATGGAAAACCAACAATACCAACAATTCTAACAGGCAACAAAGGGTTGGTGTGCGGCTTACACGTATAGCTCAAATCTCACAGGCTAAATTACTTGATATTCCATCCCACAGGAATTATGGTATAATCGATCCAATTAGCTCCTAACATCGATTAAACCAAATATATTGTGACACAATAATATCCCCAAATATGGAAATTCTTATAAATAATTAAACACGTGCACACAAATTGTCGAAATTTTATTCTCCCAGAAGATCTCAGATACAGAACACCGAACAGGAAAAAAAAAGAAAAAGAAACTGGCCTACGTCACCACCCCAGAGATCAACTTACACTCGAGCACAAAGCACCCACCAATAGAGTAATTTCCTGACGAGCCGATAAATACCACCTTGCGTTCCATTGTTTAATTAACATAATAGATCACGTGATTTATTAAGTATTGAGGTTAAGTCTGTGATTATTGTAAATAAACATTCGGTGAAATAAACCACAAACTGGATAGATGTACCTATGTGAAATAAACATATTTCTTTATGGTTATATGCTGAATGTTATATGGTTTTATATACGTGTTTTTAAAAAAAATGCTTTTATAGTCGTGTTCCCGGTAAATTTTTATTTTTTATTACCATTAGTAATGATTACAATTACGAAACCCTAGTACTTCGTATATACCTACTTAGTAATGATTAAATAAAATTGTTTGTTGTTCGAAAACAATTTACCTACCTATATTTTACAGAAAAAAAATGAGTGTAATATGGTGTGTGTGTGTAAAAAAGTGTTTTCAACACAATTTAATTTGAACAAACATTCTAAAAAAGTCCATAATCTCAAGCCCAAAAATGTCTTGGCGGGCATTCTGGGTAATGACATCATAGGTTCCATTTTTCTGGAAGAAAATCTTAATGGTCCCATGTACCTGAATATGTTGCAAAATAGAATTACTCCCCTTATTGATGCTGTTGTTGACCAAAATGAGTTTTAAGAAGTGATATTCCAACAAGACGGAGCACCGCTTCACTATTTTGGGGAAGTCAGATATTACCTTGATAACAATTATCAAGATAGGTGGATTGGTCGTCGAGGTCCTACGGAATGGCCAGCTCGATCGCCAGATCTCACGCCCCTACATTTTTTCTTTGGGGATATGTTAAATACGAAGTTTATAAAACGGCTCCCGGATCATTGAATGAACTTAGACAACGAATTAAAGATGTTTGTTTAAGAATAACGCCACAGATGCTTCACAATGTCAGAGAATAATTTACCCATAGAACATTTATTTATCAGGAAGTTCATGGTGGTCATTTTCAACATCTTTTAAAGTAACACGTGTTTCTAAATTTGTTTCTGCCTGTACGTTTAATTTAAATTATTTCATATTTTTTTAATTTAGGTTAGGGTTGGTTTATTGTTATGTTTACTTTCAAATTTTGTTTTGCTTTGAATAATTTGTAATATGTATGTAAAAAAATGATATAACGTAGAAATCGATATTACTGGTTTTTATTTGGAAATTACTGAATCAAATGTTATCAAAATTCAAAATGTGTTTATTACTGGAACCTCATGTCCATTTAAAAAAAGCGCCCAGCTGTCCCTGATATTCAGAGCTGTCATTGATACGTCAAAAAATGCAGAATTTAGTCATATATTATCTTTCTAAATTTTATCACAATATACCAGCGGTTCAAAAATTAGAGGGCCGGGGGGGACTTTATGTATAAGACTTGTATTTTATTAAATATAAATATCACCCTGATCAGGCAGGCTATTTAGTATTGGGTGTGTGGAAGTGTCAAGTGTGTCAAACACGCTAATTATTTTATAGGTGAGTTTCACTGAGCATGTTATGTTGTATCCTAGATTATTTGCTTATTTTCTTATAAAACATTATATTCGGAGCTTACAATAGTTATTGATAATTAACGGAATGAGCCGTTGCTTTGGATTAAAGGATGAGAATATTTATTATTTGATATTGATGATTATATAACTGAATCTGGGTGCACTTTTACTGTCTTGCTTTATTGAATTCTACGAATATGTTGAGCTAGCTCTGTGATATATATCCTGAGACCGTTGAGGTCGTGTGGTGTGTAACATTTTGGACGGGGCCTCGCGTTTTGGCCCCCATTGCACCTTACTGGTCCATTACTGGTATTCCGATTCAAGGATGCCAGAGACAGAAGCCCATATTTAAGTTGAACATATATTATTTAATATTACAGTTCGATATTGGTATTATATGATGTTGAAATGTCTCCAAATACTTTATAATGATCCAGGTTATAACTATATGCTCAGACCGGTCTATTTTAATTACAGGCATATGCAGTGGTAGTCCAACCCCGGACCGTTCTAGCTGGCATAGATATAAGGATGTAGGATTTTTCAAGCATATTATAATTATGTTAATAAATAATTATTATTTAGATTACTGGCAGAATTATTTGTCGTGGAGACAATCATAATTTTATTAAAACCATTTAGGACATATTATTATTTAGTATTTATTTACTAAAATTGTTTTAAACATTAAATAGTTGATTACATAATTAATACGTCATAACAACGCAACTTTAGCCAAAATTTCAGAAGTGGGATCAGATCCTGTGCGATCTGTCCGCTTACCAACATTAATTGTTAATGGTTTGATTTCTGATTTGATATAAAAATTTATTTTGGAGTCAGTGGGGAATGGCATTGTAGCATCACAAGACCAGTGACCTTGACTAAGCACCTATTTGAAATCGTTATAGGTTATTATGGCTGTCTGATTTTATTGATTACTTGAGGTGGCCAATCAAGTGGTCATATCTGGTTAGCTGTTGTATCTTTTGTAGGGATGGAAAATTTGACATCTTGACATGCATCTACGATTTACTTTTATGACTGAAATGTTGCATTGCCTTTCACCATAAAGCTTTCTGATTTAGTATTATTTATTTTTGGTTTAATATCTGCCAACGGTGCCCAGCTGGAATGATCAGTGTAATTTTTCCCTATTGTTACGACTGTTTCATGTAATTCTCAATAGGTAAACGAATATCAACGAACTCATAATGGACGCACGACAGAAAAGAGCTCGTAGTTTTTCACCTAGTTACTTAGATACCTGGTTTGAAGAAAGACAGAGGAGTGAACCCCGGCACCGACCACCATCTAGAAGAACTGATGAAAGTTCTATCGATCGGTTAACGGAAGTTATGGAGAATTTTCTTTAAAAAACGACAAGTACATCCCATGCAACACCTAAAGGTGATGCTATACCAAATTTCGATCCAGAAATCATAGCTCCATAATTTGGTGCCAGAAGGTAGATGAACTTCGTGATATATTTTGGGTCGTATTAGTAATGGCATTGATAATTTCAAACCCTTTTGTATTGGAATTACCAGGTACGTTGCTGCAGCTCAGATATGTATTCTTTGCTCCAACGTTGCCAGTGGAAGCAGTCTCAAGGTAAACTAGAACTAGGAAGTTTGGTTCTTTTGAAAGAGGACAATCAGCCACCCATGTGTTGGCGCTTAGGGCGCGTCATACAGCTCCACCCCGGAGTCGACGATGTGACGAGAGTGGCGAGTGTTTGGACCGCGAGTGGTATTGTGAAACGTACGCTATCAAAAATGTGTCCGTTACCTATCAACAGTTAAGTTTTGAAAGACATCCTTTCAAGGAGGGGGGGGATGTTTGAAACTTCATGGCCGTTATTGTTGGCGCCAAGTGCCCCACCACCTTTAAATGTAGGAAACCGCCCTCAAGGGTGCATAAGCAACTTTTTTGTATTAGTTTTAAAACAGTACAGTTTTAAGGGAGTTGCGCATAGCACGTAACCCCAGTTATTGTCACTCACTCATTAGTTTTAAGGTGTATGTTGTAGTGTAAATAGTGGCTAATAAATAAAGTGTACATAGTTACCACCGTTACTACATCATCCGCCTACACATCAATAAAAGAGGGCCAGTCAGCAATAAATACAGTCATTTGTGGAAAATCTAAACCGTTACCACTGGAATTACTTCTGAAAGAATTCATCGATGAACTTTTGCAGTTGTTGACTGATGGATTTACTTTTCAAAACAATAATTATAAAAATCCAAAAAGATAAAAATCCAAAAAAGTCCAAAATTTTATACCTATGTGATGTTCCAGCCAGAGCCATATATTAAATGTACTAAATCTCACGTATGTCAAAGGCGAATTATGCTAAAAGGAACTACAGCCTCTAGAAGAACAAATCAGTATTTTCTAAACAAAGATGATGAAGATCATCATGTTGATGGGTCACCTCTAATTAAATTACCAATAAGATTGGTGTCTTGCTGTCCAATAAATTATATGCATTCTGTGTGTTTGGGTGTAACACGAAAACTCCTTAATTCCTGGCCAATGAAAGTCGATTAATTCATAATTAATAATTAATTGAGAGTTGGTTAATTAATTAAAGATTGCAAGCAGGACAAATATCTGCCCTCATTATTTAAATATCTTCTGGAGGGATACAGTATGGATAGTCCTTGCTGTCCAGTGGGGTAAAGATTCTGTACAGACAGCTGTACAGAAGTTCATAGAGAAGAATGGATTCTCAGTTGTCCCGACAGGTTTATGGCTAGATGAATCTGGATTCATAGGAGCACCTCCAGATGGGCTAGTCGATGAGAATTCAATCTTAGAAGTGAAATGTTCATATAAATTTAGGAATATATCTATCAGAGATGGTGTTAAGGACAAGAAATATTTGTTTCACTATGAAAATGATGACATTTTGATAGACCGAGAACACAATTATTACCACCAAATACAAGGCCAAATATACCTCACTAAACGTAAGCAGTGCAACTTTTTTGTGTGGACACCTACAGAATGTGAATGTGTACTTATAGAAAGAGATGAAGAATGGATAGCCAATATGGATATTGGCTTAGTTAATATAAATTCCTATTTATCATCTAACTCTTTGCAGTTTACCTTTTTGTTAAAAAAAAAACCAACCATGTATTCAAAGGTTTATATTTATTATGTGTACTTTAATTATTTATAATAATGACTTCAAGTATTTGTCTGTTCTCTACATCTGTTTATACGGACTATCACAGAAACAATATAGTATCACCATCTAGGGGAAAGCACGTTAACTTATGCGTGACGTAGGATTGAAAGAACGAACTTTCGAGGGAGAAGAAGCAATGGCGAATGAAGGAAGAGATCGGTCAAACCTTGGAATTAAGAAGGACTGATTTTTGAAGACGGAGGTAGAGGTGATAAAAAATCTTTTTGTAAATCTAATTATTATTAGTTAGATATTGCGATTCACTAATAGAATTGAATTAGTGAACAAAGTTGTTCAAGTGGTGTTTTTGATGGCGTTTATCTTCATAACGTATGACCAACGTTAATGTTTCCTGAACTACCTTTATGTGAGTACATTTCCCACTTATTTGATTAGTGCATCCTGAAATACTTTGAGCGTACAGTGCTTTTTTGGTCGCCCAAATTAACCTATGCATAGGTCGTGTGTTCGAAAGAATTAATAAGGGCTCTTGACTTCAATATCGCGAACTGAAACTTTGTTTGTGAAGTATACTTTGGTCATTTTATTTATTAATAAATACTAATCTCCCACTTATGTGAAACTGAGAGGGTCTATTGTATGATTTCAATTCATATGTATTGTTTTTTCGATATTCATCTTGTGTTGATAAACTTTTCGTAAATGTATATATAATCTGATATCATTATATTAAAAATTAACTTTGTTCTATCCGAGTGTCTTTTTGGAATTGTCTTCATTTAGATAGGAACGTAGATTTTACTTTAATTAACAAAAAGATCGATTAATGGCGCCCAAGTTTGGCAGCTAATAATCAACCCTAAATAATTCACTCTGCTCACGTCTGCTAGAGTTTCAAGGCTGGTGTAAGTGTAAAATTTGTTTCATTCATTTTTTACCTTTAACTTTTCTATCTTTAAAATTTGTCGTTATACAATTGTCGACCATCGCGCCGTCATTTTACTTTTTTTAGCTGGTCTTTATCTTTCTATCGTTATAATATGATAAAACTCACCTGGTGAACGAATTTTAATATAGGTCGCATCTACACATCCTAGTACACGAGGGAATCGTCGTATTCTATAAAAAGTAGTTTGAGGCGATAATTTTCTTGTGAGGTACTAGGCATCTTAATGATTATGTTCTGTAGATTTGCAACAGCTTCAGAAAGTCTTGTTACAACCCGAGACACAGTGCTTTAGTTCATACACATGGACATCACCAATGTTTATCTGATGGGCACTGCTAGCATAAAATAAGGTTCTTTCCAACAAACACTTTCTGACGCATTCATAAACGCGTGCATGAACGACACATAGCGCAAGTTGTGTTTGTGAACGAGTGCATGAATACATCACGTACTGTTTCTTGTTAGAATGGAATTTTACTTCTTTCTAGATAGGTTTTGTGCTTTCTAGTAAGTGTTCATTCTTTGTGTTGGCACTGTTGGCAATAATATCGAGTGTCAAATGTCAAAGGAACTTTTATGAATTTTATAATAGGACCAAAGGAGATTTTCCGTTAACATAATATAGGTAACTATCATGAAATTGTTAGCCATTGTAACTTAAGGCCGTTTGACATTTCTTGATCGAAATCTATAAAAAAATTTGTAACATTTTTATTTGCAGAAATGTCTCAGAAGCAAACAGAAAAATGTACGAATACTTCTTTTTAAATATAAACAGAAATTTTAGAACATGTTCTAAATTTATCTACAAAAATGCGTGTAAAAGTGCGCAGTTTGCATACTTCTGATGCCAAATGTCATTAATGGGTTTTCGAGGTTATATTTTTATATATATCGCGTGGCGGCAATCAAGATTTGTTATTATAGAAAAAGTGTTTCTCCACCTCTTGCAGACTAAAATGTCTTAGACAAGAGAACAAGTTCGAATGTTAATATGTGAATATAAGAAACAAATTTGCCTTTACATTTCCCGTGAAGACAAAAGAGTACTTGAACAAACATCTAAGACAAAAGGCTCTCGAAGAAGTAAGAGAAGCACTATGTGTAGAGAAACCAGAGGTGACAATTAATGACATTAAAATGAAATTTAGTTGTTTAATGTCAACATTCCTCGTTGAGTACAAAAATAGAAGCAAAATGTTACTTCAGGTGCAGGAGAAGATGACTTAAGTAAGCAAATTAACAGCATGCACTTTTTATATTCTTGTAGGTTTATTCCCTTGTATGTGGTATTTTGAAGAGATGAAATTTATCTTAGATCACAGTGAACCGAGGAAGTCAGTGGATTCGATAAATATTCAAGACTCGCAGACTGAATATGAAGAAGTTGACAGGGAGGGATCAAATATGCAGGTTTGTTTAACTGTAAATAGTAGCATTTATTTGTGTGAACATAATAATTATATTTTTAGGATGATGTAATGACTATTACTAACTATAATGTGAGTAATGAAAGTGGAGTATTACAAAATGTAGACGTATCCACTAAAGAATTGAAGTAGAACTGTCAAATACTGGGGGTTTTTATAATTAACATAAAAAAGTCACTAGTGTATGTGTGTGATTAGTTACAGAAATTAGAAATCAACAATAAATACCTACTCATAATGGATGAATAAGTGTATTTATATTTATTAGAAAATGATTTACAAAATAATAACGATCAATATCATCACCATTTAGATGATAATATTGACAATGTTAATAGAGGCTCTTTTGAAGAACTTGCTGATGAACAATTTAGAAATATGTTTAGATTATCGAAAGAGCTTTGCACTTATTTTATAGACTATAGAACCTTATGTATTACATATATAACAATCATAGTCATTACATACATAGTCACATACAAGTAAACATCCCAAACTACCTAGGTGTGTCCGGTCCAGTAACGATTTATCTATTTATCGGTTTTGGTAGATAGATAGATTTATATAGGAGTCGGCCCCCTGGCCTAGTCCACCGCGACCTAGAAGGTCTATTGTGGCACTCCCAACCTATTTAGAGCACTCTGTCCAGCTTTATCCTTTGCATTAGATTCCACAGCCTTGATATAGGCTCTTTCATCTAGCTATTGGCTCTTGGTCTTCCTTCCCCAACTATTTGAATTCTCAGTCTTGTCAGGCCCTCGCACTGGCACAGTACGTGTACTGAGGTTTCCTCTTCTTCTTGACAGAATCTGCAAGTTGCATCTTCTGACGGTCCCATAAGATTCATGTGCCTATTTAGCCTACAGTGTCCTGTTAGGAGACTTACTATTATTCTGATGGCCTTTTTATTCTGGCCTAACAGATCTGCTGTGAATTTAGGCGTCCGTTTTTTAATGAACAGCTTTGCCTGTCTCAGTTGTGGCAGATTCCTCCACCATTCTAGAGATTTGTTTCTCATCCATTCCTCCATGGATGTTTTAATGCATGGCTTTGATATGCGGCAGAAGGGTTCTGGTCCTATGAGGTCTTTTGACGCGCCTTCTCGGGCTAGTGCGGTTTTGGTAGCTCTACGCTTCTTTGAAAGCAGTAACTATTAATTAGATATTGGTAATAATATTTTTCCCACAGTTTCACAACCAACTGTAAGGAGTATAAAGGAGGAGTAGGTGTATAAAGGAGGTGATTACAGCAGTAAATAAATCCTGCAATATTAAATGAGTGGATAAAATTTCCCCGTAATTTCAATTAATTAAATACACTACCTTTAAGGTAAGTCTATATGTAAATCATAAGTTGGTGGTAGGTAATATGAAATACCTTTTTTTTTAGGTTTTATGAAAAATATAATATACCTGGAGTTATCGGATGTATAGATTGCACCCATATAGCTATAATGTATCCTAGTGAAAATGACATTGAACATCCAGAACATATATAAGCGAACCGAAAAGGATATCGTTCGATAAATACTCAACTAGTAAAATAATTTCTAATTTTCATTGTGTATTATTAATTCTAATTTTAGGTGTGTGATACGAATTTAAACATTTTATCTATAAATGCGTTGTTTCCGGGTAGTTCCAATGATGCTTTCATTTGAATTTATTTCAATATCCAAAATTTTATGAGAACTCTACATGGTTTAGGACACACTGATTATTATTTAATCGGTAGGCTGTGACTGTAGTGGCTATACCTTTAAAATTTACTTGAATTATGTTTAGGGGGATTCAGGATACCCATTACGAACATGGCTAATGGCGCCATTTGAACAAGAACCTCCCCTAAACACTCCAGACTATCGTTACAACCAAACTCATAAAACTACTAGGTCTTTAATTAAGGGATGTAATCGAGTTCTGAAGATGACCTTCAGATGTCTTCTGAAACATAGGGTGTTACATTATGCTCCTGAGATCACCTCTCGTATTATAAACACCTGTGTTGCATTACATAATTTATGTGTAGAACATAATATTCCATTGCCAGATGATGTTGAAGAAGATGAGTTTGATTTTGGTGAGAAACTATTTTATAGCATTTTATTACTTCGCTGGTTTTAAGGTATTGTCTATATAGGTACCTATTATTTAAATTTAAATCAGTAATACAATCGTCAGTAATCATCATAAGTAAATCAGGGATAGTAATGCAAATGTTGATGTTGCTGGGCCCCGGAGCTTACAGCTGAGTGGCAAGCACGTCAACGTTTAATTCAAAATGTTTTCCAATGAACTAGTTGGTACATAAACTGGAAAACTTTGACTTATACCAACACTTGTCACTACTTTTTTTGTTACTTTATTATATTCTGTGTTTGGAAGATGATCTTATTATTTTATTGTGAGGTAAGACGTTTAAATGTTTGTATTTAAATAAGTTTTTTTTCTTTTATTCTGTTTAATTTTAATTAAAGTAAAGGATTTATTAAAATAAATGCAATATTGAAATATAAGAACTATATCAAACTTTTAAACTAACTCTCAATAGTTTAGTTTAGTTTAGTTTATTAAATCCAATAGACCTTACAAATAGGTATAGGATACCTATTGAGTATCATAGTATGTAAAACATTTAAAAATATTTAATATGATTAACTGAAATATATTTCTTTTAAATCAAGACAATGACAAACAAAACGAAAACAAGAAAATAATTATCAAAACAAACGAAAACAGGAAAATAACGAACATATAAGTACATTCTGTTTACAAAAGCTACTATATTTATGAAAAGTTATATTCATTCCTGGAGTTTTTCAGCTACATTTTCCAGTGCAACCACATTTTTTCTTTAGCAGATGCACTTCTTTCCTTAACGTTAGCTATTCTCTTAAGTAGCATTAGCTTCTGTGTTCTATATTTTTCATTCTCATTTTTTTTTATTGGTTTCTTTAAACATTTCCACCGCCACTGATGGATTCTGATTCTGTAATGTTTTTTTGCGACGTTTTGGAATTTTCCTGGGAGTATTTGAGGCGTTCTGATGTTCTACCTTAGTCTCATTCAAGTCTTGGTCGTTTTATACTACTACAATTATGTTATCAGTTGCAATGTCATTATTTTCCTTATTTTCATCTTCATTTTCATTTTCTACTTGTTTTCTAATGTTAAAGCTTTCATTTTCAAAATCAAAATTTACATCGCAGAACTATGTCCTTCAACTGAAACTATTTTTATCAGATCTATTACATCTTCTTCAAGCTTGCTTAAGGGATTTTCATAGAATGGACCGCATCCTGTTCCACAGGAATAATTCTTGTTTTTACTTTTTTTTTTATTTTTGTCCTTGACCGAATGCCTTGCCAAGTCTACAAATAATAACTATGTAATTTTGTTTTACAAAAACATAAAGTGCACTAAATATTACCTTCCTCCAACTCTTCCAGTCTTTCTTGTATCTGGGAATACTTTTTATATACTAGCAAATTCGATCCAGTCGTGTTGCATCTTTGAATGTAAAAGTATGTAAATTTGGATGTTTTTTGAAGTATTCAATCATTGTTTCTTTCTGTGCATTGGAAATGAATCCTTTTATTTTTATCATCCATTATTTAATTAAATGCAGAAAAGTTGCTATCATACACCTATCATGTCAACATAAAACTGTAAATTTGAGCTAGTGATTGGTTCAATTTAATTGACAATAATATAGCCAATCAAATTAATTGGTTTGTATTAGATTGTTAGTCTATGGTGTTCTGTGATATGATCATAGAGCATGAATTTAACTTGCTTGCAAAATTTGAAAAATTGCATCCATGTTGCATCATCCAACGGCCTCAACGGCGAAAATATAGCGTCGTATGCAGTAGTCGAATTTGATGATGGCGAACTAAGTGTGGTGTGTGGTTTACGCCAGAGCGATCTCAGGTATTTTGGCCTCCTCACAAAGACGCATACCATTTTAAGAGGAGGATTCGAAAGCTCTATTTACTCAAATGGCCGCAAGGTTCTCTGGTGTAAATTTTTGAATTTATTTAGAATAAATTTTTAGTGACTAAAGTAGATTTCCACAAGAATAAAGTACAGTTGATTCCCTAGCAAGTAATACTACTTACGATTAGATGGCGCTGATATTAAACGGTGTACATTGTATTTATTTATATAGTGTCCCAAATAACGAAATGCATAACAGAAACTTATTCCCCACTGCGGAATTGCTGACTATCGATAGCGACACGGTAAAATAGTAAAGAATAAAAAAGGATTTTAGGTTGTAAGAAAATAATAAAATATAAACATATCTGTGAAACATCAAAATTTAAGCAGTTGTTTGTGAAAACAATGTCAATAAAATTTGGTAGGTATTCTATGTAATGTAATCGATATTTCATTCCACATTCAAATAAAATAAAATTTGAAAGGAAATAGTTATTTGTTTAACTAGTAAAAAATATACGTTTTCGGGACGAGGGAAATGGTTGCCGGACGACGCGTAGCGGACTTCGGCAATTTTACGAGTCTCCAAAACGTACTTTTTGTACGAGTTTAACATAATATTTTTTTCCAACCGCTTCGAATTAGCTCCTCCAGTTTACCGATGATTCATCGGAGTCACTATCTGTTTCTATTTTTCCATTTAATTAAACTTCTATATACCTATTATGTGACATGCAATGTCAATGTCAAATTACTTTTTGGTACTGTACAACTGTACAATATTCTTTTTTGTACAGTTGCTATGGCGATTTCAAACAGTCCCGAAATGGCCCTCTTTTTATACAAAATAATTTTGTTATAGCGTCCTATTCGTATGGTTGAAAAAAAAAAATTTTGTGACATATTTCATATGCCTAAATCATAATACCTGTCCATCAACCTAAAGAATAACACAGACCGGCTGGCTATTCATGCTGTTTCTATCTTTGAATTAGAGAGAGATACAACATCGAGCGTAACGACGATAACCAATAGTACTATCTTAAAATTCGTAATCGCATGCTGTCTTTATTTATTTACAGAAGGTGGTGATTTTTTATAGTTGTACAACTTATAAAAGGTTTTATGTGCCTTACAGAAGCATATACCCAAATTTTTCTGTGCCGTGTTACTAGTTAGTTTTGATAATTTGATTACCGTGTGTATAAGTGAACTGATAGTAGTGTGTGTAATAAATAAGAGCAGAATTCCTAGGTAGCCGCAGTTTTAAGTTTTTTTTAAAAACTTTGTTGAGCGTGTTTGTGTTATTTATTCAAAATAATGCCTAGAAGCATTGCTACACACAGGAAGCGCAGCAAAGCTGCAAAAAAAGCAACAGTTGTTTGACAGTCACGTAGGAATAATAATAATATAATGGATGGTATGTATAATTTTACTTTATATTAATTTTTGTCGGAATTAAACTACATTTTTATTAAAAAAAAATCATATATATGGTCCCATTAAATGGGACCATATATATGATTTTTGGCTCTGGCGGTTCTGAGGCAGATCCCAATTTTTTTCCAAAAGATCTAAGCTTTTCGTCTTCAAGTGATTCAGACGTCAATGTACCTCAACATCCTCGAACGGATGCAGAGCGTCGTACAGTGCAATTCCCATCTCAAGCAGAGAAAACAACTAGGAAACGAAAACGTGACAAAGGTGAATGGCAAAAGAACAAAGCAAAACGTTTGAGAAATACAGGATGTAGTTATGAATCTATTCGAAAAACAAAACAAAATGATGGATCCGTCGAAGTAATGAAAGTAAAGCGTGATGAGAAAACGATTTTACCTCCTTGTGGCGATAAATGCCGTTTGAATTGCACTAAAAAAATCGCAGAAGACACTAGGCGAAAAATTTTTCAGGAATTTTGGGCCATGGGTGATCTCCAAAGACAACGCGATTTTATTTCAAGCTGTATGTTATCTGTTAAGCCTAAATATAGGTATGAGAAAGTAGAGGGTAGTCGACGTCTCAATCAAGCATTTCACCTGGTCGTTAATGAGCAGAAAGTTAGAGTTTGTAAACTTTTTTTTATGTCCACATTAAGCATTAATAGTAGAATCATACGAACAGTTATCGAGAAACAAGAGACGATGACCACAGGGATTCTTAAGCCAGAAATGAGAGGGAAACATAAAAAGCATTCCACGGTTTCAGAAGCTATTAAACAAGGTGTCAGAAACCATATAAATTCCATACCAAAAATCCCAAGCCATTATTGCCGCTCCCAAACCAAAAAAGAATATATAGAAGGGGGAAAGTCGGTTGCCGATCTCCATAGGGATTATAAGATGTTGTGTCAGGAAAACAATGTTCCTTATTCAAATTATTTAATGTATTATACAATGTTTAATGAAGAGTTCAATATCGCATTTTTCAATCCTAAAAAAGATCAATGTGAACTATGTCTCGCCTACGCTGATGCAAGTGGAGAAGAAAAAATCAAATACAACCTAAGTATGACACTCATCTGCTAGAAAAAGAGTTGTCACGAATAGAGAAACAACGCGATAAAGCATCAAATAGTATAGTTGCAGTATTTGATCTGCAGGCGGTATTACCATGCCCTACAGGGAATGCATCGTCGTACTACTACGTATCAAAATTAAATGTATTCAACCTGACAATGTATGAATTACAAACGAATAAGGCGTCTTGTTATGTTTGGCATGAGGCAGAAGCTAACAGAGGAGCTAACGAAATTGGTTCTTGTGTATGGAATTACTTAAAGAACTTACAGGAAAATATTATGTCCAGATCAACAGACGAGTCAAAAACATTGGATGTTATTTTTTATACAGATAATTGTTCGGGGCAAAATAAGAACAAGTTTATTATCGCTCTATACATGTACGCGGTTTCAAAACTGGAGTCACTACAATCAGTCACTCATAAATTTTTAATTACTGGCCACACCCAGAATGAAGGAGACCATGTCCATGCCGTGATTGAAAAGGCGGTTAGCAAAAGCAAGAAATCTGGCCCGATTTTTGTTCCCGATCAGTACGTCACAATCATTAGGCAAGCCAAAAAAACTGGGAACCCATTTTCTGTACATGAAATTTGCCACAAAGATATTATTGATTTTAAAGATCTTTCCAGGCAGATTAGCATAAAAAATATCTTTAAGAATTTAAAAGGTGAAACAGTTAAAATGTCGGATATTAAAATCTTAATGATAAAAAAAGGATCACCTGGAAAACTTTTCTATAAAACCTCATACGACGAAACAGAGTTTTCGGATATAAATATTATAAATGTGAGACGTCAAGAAACAGACTTTTCTTCACTGAACTTAAAGAAGGCTTATAAACAGAAAATAGGTATCACGGAGAAGAAAAAAAAAGGACTGCTGTCATTGTTTAGTGAAAAACCAGAAAAACGAGTTATCCCTAAATTCTATTTTGACTATTATAATAGACTGTAGTTGTAAAGTTATTATTCTATAATAAACTGAATTTTTATATTTTATAACTATTGTATATTTTTATTTTAGTTCAGAAAATAAGTTACTATCATTTCTTAAACTTTTGAGAAAAACCGTCACAAAAATTAATTTAAAGTAAAAAAAGCTTTACAGGTGAGTCAAAATATCAATCTTTTAGGTCTAAGTGTAGCACTTCCTAAGTACTTTTCAAACCACAAACCAGTTACTGTCTGCAATTTGCCAAGAATATTCTATCGTGTCAAGAAAAAAATTCATACTTTAAAATGCTTCTCCTGAAAATTCATGATTTTTGACTTGTGACGGTGTTCTTCCAAACCGACGATTTCTTGGCCGAAAGGAATTTTTAACAATAATTACTTAATATAATTTTCTTTTGTTATAAATAAAACCAATCGCTTGTGTGAAGAAACCATTCGTAGTTAAAATCAGTGACTATAGATATAGTCACTGTTAAAATCTAACACCCGGATTCATGAAAGGGACGTAAGGCGTTAGTCGGACTAACCAACTTTGCACCGCCGACTACACCTTTTATTTAACCCGCCCAACAAGGGCGCAAATTTTTCGCGTAACTTGGCTAGTCGGGCTAACGTTAGGCCTCGTTGATGAATCCGTACGTAAAATTATTATTGATTAATATATTGGTAATATATTGAGTGACAAATGTATGTATTAAATTTTGCACCCATGTCACAATCCCAGCAGTAAATATTTTTATTATGTTCGCGATTTATTATACAACTATTTAGCTAATTATTTTAAAATTATTTGTGAATCCCATTTGTTGTTATAGTAAAAAAATAATTTTTTTTAACCTACCGAACCAAGCCGAATAAATGAAATAAATTCATCTCATTCAGATGATAGGTTAGTATTTCATTAAGTACCTATGTGGTAATGTCTCGTCATCTACACTACAAAAAAGTTATGTTATAAAAGCAACTGTACATGTACGCACAGGGTGATTGGTGGAGAATTTACACCCACTTCTATCTCAGTTTTATTTGAAATAAATCTGGGAAAAACAGTAATGTATTTGTCATCAATATTTTAAATGTCATTAATTGTACAGGGTGTTTAGAAATGGAGGGTCAGAGGCCGTAGACACATTTTTTACGATATTTTTATACAAAAAATGAAATTTCTGCTCAATCCAATATCCAATATATAATCCAATATAAATTGTAACGTACATTTTAATGTCGTTTCATGAGGTTGACTATTATGCACCCCGTAAAACACCCAACCTAATTGTTGGTGGCTTAAGTTTTCCGTTTTCAAATAATCTGCGTTGGAGAACGCTCATTGGCTAGAAAAAACGGTGGCCTCAAGCGAGAACGCCGGTGTGATTTAGGAATGAAAATAGACAGTTTCCGTCTTCGTGGATAGGCACATGTGAGTTATTTACCTATTTGATATATATAATTTATTCATTTTCATTATTGGTTACGATTATAATTATTAGTACAGAAATAAGATAATAGCGATTTGTTGTCATTATTAAGTAATTATATTTCAAATATAATCAGGATTTACCTGGATTTTAGTTAAATTATTTAGGCGTGGTCAGTGAGATTTTTTTTGTCACCCTATATGGTGAAATGTAGTACGATTCGAAACAATAGAAAATAGTTTCAATATGATTTTATAAATTTGTGAAGCTGTGCTCTAGTCAGGAGATTATAGAAAACATTGTTTTTTCAAAACCAATAAATTTGAGTTTTCTTGCCTCCATTTTGTTTGAATCGGATTGCGACTATCCACCACGTGTTGTGCCCTTTGGGAATTAAGTTAATTATTTTATCGTTATCTTATCTTCTCTTATCTTATAGTTATAATATATGATTGGAGCTATAGAAAATTGCTAATATCTTAGTTTCTGCACTAGGTTAAGTAATTTGTTACTTATAGAGATTTTAATAACTCACATGCACGCCGATTCGAAGACTGGAACCTGTTTCCTAACATTAGTAAATTCATTGATTATTGTTCTTTGACAACAAATTTGTACCATAAATCAATACGAATTTCTATAACTTGTCACTCAGTTTTTGAAATATTAATGAAATAATTTTTCTCTTTTACCTAATTAGAGTGGTAATCTTTCCTTGTTTAACCGGTTATGAAACCGTTGTTTTTGGAATTTTGGGTCAGATGATAGAGGGTTTTTTTGTTAAATTATTTTTGTTCCTTCTGAACTATAGTATCTTTAAAGATTAACGAGTAGAGTTTTTTATTAAGAATAATTGTCGAGTGGCTGAACTGTAATCAGTTCTTTTGAATGCAATTTTTTGGGTAATTTTATTTGCTTCATTCTGGGTAGGGTCACTAAAGGTTGACACCTTCCAGGTTTTGTTTTTATTTGTTAATTACTTTCCCTGTGAGAATCACAGAGGATTTTTCCATACCAGATTTGCTGGTACATTCCCTTCAGGAATTTATTTATAATTTTTAATCTTGGCTACACTAGCCGTCAACGTTCATCTATATATTTGTAAATTTTGGGGCACTCTTAACACAAACAATTCTTTGTATGTACTCTTCTGAGACGAGGCTGCTGTAACCTGACTGCGAGATCTATAACCTGCTGAAAACTCTGGACGCTTACCACCTGCAGATCCCTAGATAAGAGGATTGGACTTAGCAGTACGTGACCATCATCTGGAATAGAGCTCTAGCTTCCCCACTTTGCCACGGAAAGTCCACCTGGATCCAATCATCAGCACAGGTTAAGGGTGAGAGTACTGACCTCATAAAGAAGGAACGAGATTTTCAGAGTGACCCCGAACCTCTTAAAATTGTGTAAAGTTAGCCAATTTTAAAATTTCATTTTTCAAATTTTTTTTCATATTTTAGTCAATATTAAATCATTTTTGAATTATTGTTAAATAGTCACTTTATTATTCATTTGTAAATGCAATTCAATTTGTTTATTTGATTATAGTGTATTCAACTAACTTTTATATAGTTTTCTTTTATCTTATATCTAAAAATTATCCTGGTGCCCAAATAACTTGTCAACAGTCAAAGCAGTCCTAAGAATACTACGCCCTAGTGTCATAAATCTCCCTGAGCTACCGGAGCTAATATCAATGAACTTAAGCTAGTGGAATTGCACATCCCTAGTTTAGCTGAGTTTGTGGTGACAAAATATATTAAAATAATATATATTAGGAATTATGATAATCTATATTTATAATAAATTATAAATAACTATTTTTTTAACAATAATTTATAATAAATCTAAAATTATATGATACACTTAATAAAACGTGTTCTGTTCTATTAATCTAATATTTTATTTAGGATTTAATTGTTAATAAATTGTTTGGTGATCAAAATTAAATTTACATGTAAATATCCAGGTATCTAGATATTTACGTGTAAATATCTAGGTATCTAGAAAATGGGAAAGCTTACGGCCGCCCACTTCTAAACACCTACACGCACATTTAGTGACATATGAGGCTAAAATATAGTACCCTCACTTTTTTCCAAGATTTCTATCTCAAATAATAATGGAGATAGAAAGGCTGTTAACTCTCCACCAATCACCCTAATCACAGGTAAATAAAAAATTTGTTACAGGGATGGCACAATAAATCATGAAAATCCTTTAACATTTGAGATGTTGGAGGAACAATGCTTGGCAGATCAGAGCAGGTTAGTTTGTGCCCCAAGGGATCCTCTGTTGCCTTTGCAGCGGCTATTCATTTTGTCTGTATGTACTGCATATGATATTCTTGCAATGCATCACTCTGTATATGTCGAAGAATAAAAAATATTATTAAAATTGCTTTATTTTTACCCTTATTAATTTACCTAACCCTCATTTTACCTATGCTTCAGTACCTAACACAAAATATTAATAAGTGTTAAAAAAACAACTATAATACATTTAATAATAAACAAGAAAATAAAAAATTACTCTCTAAAATACTATACTGTACCACTGAACGGAAGCTGTACTTGAAAAAATAAAAACCTAATGAATACTAATTCTATATTCACTCTTCATTCTATTTGTCAGTGCAAAAATAATTTGCCTAGAGTTCCTGTACTTGACTGCGGATTACCATAACTTATTTAAAAAAGGATCATGGTTTCCTGTAGAGGTAGGTATATTTGACTATACTAAATTTTCTAGGATCAGTACTATCTGAAATACTTCTTAGATTTTCTGTAATTCAGTCAATTACAATATAGTGGGGGTCCAAGGCTCTGAAAAATGAAATGACTCATGACGGTAAGGTAAATGATTTTTGATTTCATTTAGGGGTATAGGGTCCCTAGGGGCATAAGAAATGACTTGTTGGACTTTTGTTGGCTCTTGCATAACTTCTTAAATAGCAAAAAAAGGGCGGAGCCGTGTTTAGAAAATAAGTGATTTTGAACGTTTACACCTTTCTAAAAAAATAACTATTTGAGATAATCATATGATTTTTTATTTGTGAATACTTGAGACATAAGCGCTTCTGCCTGTGCTAATAGAATTTGAAAATATTTTTCTGTTTTTTTTTAACAATGGCTAAAGTCGTAGTTACGAAATTTATGTATCGAAAATTTCAACATACGGTCAACTATATTAAATTTTCAAAATTTGCACATACTATATGTGAACGAAATGTGGTCTAAGGCTTGAAAAAGTTTTTTGAAAAAAAATCAGTTCCTTACCTTATCTAGTTTTCGAGATAATCATTTTTAAAGTAGAGCGTTGTTTACATTCGCGCCTGACACGTGCCATACAATTTACTGTGGTGCGCGCTACCATCTAATGCAATATATCGGAATATTAGGCCAGACTATAAAATTGCGAAATAATTACATTCTTATAGTTTGTGACTATTGTTATTATATATTAGTTTATCAATGTTTTATCTATTAGTGTCTTGTTATTTATTTTAATTGAAACTCACCTTTGACAGGGATTAAGACGTGTCGCCTTGTCGGGTATCCCATTACTGCCGTATTTTAGCCATTAAAACAATTGTTAAGAAAAGCTGTATACATGTGCAAACAACAGAACACTAAGGACAAGCACATTTTTTACACATTTTACTTTGCAATTGAACTTTATTATTTTTTTAAAAGATCTGGTAATGGTTTTTTTGACATCATTTTTGGGATTATTTAATGATTAATATCCACCACATATCCAAAGTTTTTGAGTAAATTGGGAACCGGATCAGTAGACTGTTTGTAGACTAAAATTTGTTGCAACGTGCATTTTACATGGGAGTTAAGAAGTATCTCCAGTAAGAGGTAGAGAACGTAAGTCACCCCGAGTAATTGAAAATAAATGTTGAGCATCCACCTCCAGCATGTTGAGACGTTAAAAAATTTAAAATTGAAGTTAAAATTTAGGCATAATGTGTGGTACCTGAAATCCGCAACTATCATATCAATGGGACGATCTTCAAATCCCTGAATTAGCTTCAGTAACTGAAAATCTTGAATTTCTTTGGATTTAGCATAAATGACATTCTGCTTTTCTTGGGTGGAAATCAAGAAAATCTCACGTTTTCCTTTTTTATCTCTATCTTTAAGGCATAGAAAACATACTTTTTTAAAATCCACTGGCTGACTGTTATTACGACTTGATTTTTGTTCATAGGGAAATTTTTTTCGCCGGATACGGCATTAATGGGATATCCGACAAGGCGACACGTCTTAATCCCTGTCAAGGGTGAGTTTCAATTAAAATAAATAACAAGACACTAATAGATGCATTGATAAACTAATATATAATAACAATAGTCACAAACTATAAGAATGTAATTATTTCGCAATTTTATAGTCTGGCCTAATATTCCGATATATTGCATTAGATGGTAGCGCGCACCACAGTAAATTGTATGGCACGGGTCAGGCGCGAGTGTAAACAACGCTCTACTTTAAAAATGATTATCTCGAAAACTAGATAAGGTAAGGAACTGGTTTTTTTTCAAAAAACTTTTTCAAGCCTTAGACCACATTTCGTTCACATATAGTATGTGCAAATTTTGAAAATTTAATATAGTTGCCCGCATGTTGAAATTTTCGATACATAAATTTCGTAACTACGACTTTAGCCATTGTTAAAAAAAAAACAGAAAAATATTTTCAAATTCTATTAGCACAGGCAGAAGCGCTTATGTCTCAAGTATTCACATATAAAAAATCATATGAATATCTCAAATAGTTTTTTTTTAGAAAGGTGTAAACGTTCAAAATCACTTATTTTTTAAACACAGCTCCGCCTTCTTTTTTTGCTATTTAAGAAGTTGTGCAAGAGCCAACAAAAGTCCAACAAGTCATTTATTATGCCCCTAGGGACCCTCTATCAATGGGTGAAGGCAAAAATCATTTACCTTGCCATCATGGGTTACTTGACTATTTTGAGGGATTTTGAACGCCTGGACCCCCTACTAATAGTTTGGGCCATACATTTTCAGACACTACATTTTAAAAATTTTTTTGCAGGAACATGTAGAACCTATACATCCTAAAATAACAAATTTCTCATTTAATAGTTATTTGTATACAAAGGCATTAAAGTTAAACTTTTTATCACGAATGTGGATGTTATTTGCCCGTGGGCCGAGGCAAATAAACCACATGAGGGACACAAAGGAACTTTAGTCTCTAGGTACATATTATGTGTTTTCTAAATCGAGAAAGCTGCAGTTACTTTGCTTGTTGTGTATTAATTTGACGTTTATCTGTCACTCCACCCACTTGAAAAAATCGTAAAACAATGGATTACTGATTATTTCTCGTTCTTTACTGCCGATTTCGACGTTCTTTAGTGATGATTTCGAAAAAATTTACAGTAATTACTTTGCCATACCTTTGCCATAGAGCTGGAACAGAAGGATCGTTAGGTAATATTTTTACTAGTTTTCCATTTTCAATATTCCATCCGAAATTGTCTAAACTCGTCTAGTGCCTTTCAAATTTGACATTTTGCTTAACTTTGATATTGTGTAGAAAGAAACGCCCTGAATATTTTTTGTTCAAATTTCGCATATGGTGGTTTTGAGGGGTCTTGATTAATTCTATCGTGTCAGATTTTAAATAAAAAAACCCTAAAATAATTATATATTACCTTGATTATCTTGAAAAATGAAGGTTTTATGGATTTGTACATAAATAAAAGTGGACACCCTGTATATCACCGTTTTCGAGATATTTGCATCTAAATGTTTAGTAAGACACTATAATATAAAATAATGTAAAATATAAAAATAATATAAAATAATTTGCCTCGCATTCTAATCTGAAAAATGTTAGCCCAGTCAGAGATGGAAAGAGAGTGTAGAAAGGGCGGGGCAGCATATAATTATTCAGTAAATCACATGTACGCCTCATGAATGAATTACGTTGGAAAGCCGTAGCCACCATTCAGTGGTGGAATGAGAGAAATATGAAAAACCTCATTAGTTAGGATAGAATACTGGATTATTAAGGAATTAATTACATCGTAAAATAATATAATAATTAATCACATAGTAACTAGTGATTTATTGAGATAATAACTACTATATCTAAATAAAAAATAACAATTTTTTAACAATTTATAATAAATATAAAATTATAGTACTAATAGTAAGGACTAAATAATAATACTAATAAGTATAAATAATACTAGGTAATAATAAGTATAAATTCATACTAACTTCGTTATTTCAAATCGAACACCCTGTATATTTTTACATTTTTGAACCGGCCATTCAATTTGAACACATATTGTTTTTCTTGGGTATATCGGTCACTTAATTTACATGTAAAAAAAGGTTACATTTTTTTATACATATATATATTTCTGACGTTTCGGCTTTATTAGGCCATCTTCAGAGATTATTTATAGGATGTTACATGTATTGTAACTAACTAAATTATTATAATTTAGTTAGTTACATATATATAATATGTATAAAAAATTTAACCTTTTTTATATGTAATTAAGTGACCGATATACCCAAGAAAAACAATCTGTGTTAAATCTCTAACGGTCAAGAAAAGAAAAGTTAAATTCAATTTGAAGTTGAAAACGTGAAGTATATCCTATACCTAAACCTAGCCGTTTCTGAGATATTTAATAATTTACAAAAAAATTGACAGTTGCAACGTTTTGTAAGAAAATTAATTACTTTTTCGTATAGTAGATTCTCATTAGTTTTTTGGCCTAAACTAAGAAAGTTAGGTGTACTACCTTGTGCAATTAAAACAACCTCAAGAATAATATACCAAGTGTTCCATTTTTCAATTTTCATTTTGGAAATTTCAAACTGCGAAAATTTAGTTGAAATGTGTTTCAAATGTCTAGTTTAAAATTTTGCGAAAAATATATCTTTGGTTATAAACTGGAAAAAGTATTTTAATTGCTAGACTTCCATAGCACTAATAAATAAATTATAAATATGTATATAAATTATTTTGATGAAAAAATGGTTACGGTTACGACACTGACGAACTGCCGTGGCAATATAATATAGGTACCGTCGAATGTTGCCTTTATTTACTTTGGCAGTTGTTTTTATGTTTTTCGTTACAAATTCTGTTTTCATTTCTGTTATTTTATTAACAAAGAGTTGAGATTTTAATTAGGCAGATAGTATAGATATATTAAGTACCTACATCATTTAGTCTGTTGTTTTTTGTTTAAACTTAAAAGACACTGTGAAAATATATTTATATAATTTTCATTCATTATATATCTACACATTATATTATATTGATATATTTTCAGGTCACCGGTTGTAATTCGATATTATTACTTCAACTCTTCCATTTTGCAATAATTTAATAGAAGCGTAGAAGCAAAAATACGGGATGTTACATTTAAAAAAATGTACCTATGTTTTGTTCGTAACTTTTTTGAGCCACCCTATAGATGTCAAAATAATTTTAAAATGTGCCCGTCGTTGACTTTGATAACATCCAATATTAAAATGTTTATGAAATTATTTAGTTTGACCACAATAATCCTCCACCTCATCCTCCTTTGACCACCCTGTATATGATACCACCAAATAATATCTGGAACACTTGTCAATAATAATAAATTAATATAATAATTAAATTATTATTTTATTTTCATCCTATACCCGTAATTGTCTACCTGCTGCAATAAAAACTCGGGAACATTGTTACAAAAAACATTCCAATGCGTACGATAAAAGTTGAATTGAGGTAGGTTCTGTTGCACTGGTTATATACTGCATCTCACTCTCAGACTTCTTTTTCTGGCATGCGTCAGTTGAAAGTTTAGAAAGTTTACACGGTCTTACACTTATTTCAATAAAAAAAGGATCGTGGTGCCTTGTAGTGATAGGTATATTTGCCTATTCTAGATATTCTAGGATCAGTACTATCTAAAGTACTTCCTAGGTTTTCTGTAAAACGTCAATTACAATAGTTTTCAAATTAACCTATGACATAAATTTTACAAAAAGTCTCATTTTGTATCTACAAAAGTAAATCATACATTTTTTTCGGATCCGCAAATATCGAAGAATTCTTTCAGGCACATTATTAAAAAAGGTTTCCTTTACCTAACGCAAGAGTTAACCTAATTTATGAAACAAATTTGTTTCATCCACAATAACTTACGCAATTTTACATACTTTAATAATTCACAATAAATTATTTATATCGCCCAACAATGAAATATAATAGTCACTTGTATTATTACAATTGTTTCAAGAACACGCATTTTTTGGGACACTATATATAAAGGTAAAAATATTTACTATACAGTTATCTGTATCTTAGTTTACGAACACAGTGCTATACGATGGTAGCGCTATCTTCGAGGGAAGTGCCAAACTAAGAATTTAGCCAGGAATGGTTCAAAATGACAGACAAATTGTCTCTAACCAACGTCTAACGCCAAATGAAAACTTTGAAAATATTTTTGGAAAATCGGAATAATTCTAGACAGTAGTATTTTCAGAATTTGCTTCATGTTATGTAACTTAGGTAATGACATCTTTTCTACGCGATCCATGACAAAAAGTGTAAAAATGTATACCCGATTAAAAAACTTATATCTTATTTTCAGAACGAATGTTTGCTCTGAAACTTTGTCATTACCTATTCCACACCTTTACCTTTACCTACAAACTAATTTTTATCACCCCAATGTCATTGTTACGATGAAAACTATTTTTAAAAATAGGTCTGCAGTCTCAAATATTCCGAATCCCCCTCTTAAGTAGTCTTTACAGAAAAAGGAAAAACCAAAATGACAATTGGCCGGTATACCCAATCAAAATATTACAATTTTTGAGTGAATAATATGTGAAATTTTTATTTTATGTAATTTTAAATGTAATAATTTACATAATTCCTTTAATATTTGAACTATTACCTCCTCGTCTGGAATTCATTTTACTTCTGTTCTTGAATTAAAAAATACAATTTTGTATTATTCTTTATTCGTATAGCATACTATACATATTATATGTATTGAAAACTTAATACACATATATTTTATGTACTTTATGTTATTTCAGTACCCCCATTAAACATTACATATACAGTTTCAAATCTACCTAGTGAGATGTAATGCAAAATCTGATATAAATCTTTGTTTCAAGAGTAATATATATATAAACATCGATGTAATTTTGTGAAATGGTAAGTAATCTAGTTCATTTTGATAAAATGTTAAACAATTTAAAGAATAAGAAAAAACGAAATAATTGTTTTCAATAATTAAAGAAACAAATTTTCCACCCCTAATTTAAACATTTTGTTATTATTATTGTTATACTGGGATGCTCGCTGCTAAAAAGAATGAATTTTATCTTTACTGACAATAACTGGTTTCACTACTTGTATAGAAATAAAGGTATCTTTTTAGCACCTGTGTATGTTTATTAGTTATTGATTTTTATTTTTTAAGGGTATATGTTGCAACCCCTTATACTTTGAATTTTTCGTTTCTATTTCAAGGTTTGTAGGAATAGACCTGTAAAGGTGATTTATAAATTCGGTAACATCACACAAAATATTTATATTTTGGGATTATTGTCACATGATAGTAAAATGTTGTGAGGAACGAGTTAATTAATTTCTGTTAATATGGAACAACATATTTCATATCTTAAATTGTAACAATCAATTTTCAAAAAAGGAATTTGGTAAACATGAAAGTGATGAAACGTATGATTATTGTCACATGATAGTTAGTAAGAAATACTTTAGGCGACAAAAAATTTTTATGTGTTAGTGAAGAGAAAATAGAATGGGCAAACATTTTAAACTCATATGAAATTCATTGTAGTGAAGGTTTACGTGCAGGCAGCTACAAAAATAACTAAAAAGCATATAACTACAACTACAATAGAAAGAATGTAAAGTTAGCTATCCAGACATTGAGCCAAGTGTTAGTAATGCTCTAAAACTTTATAATGAATTAAATATCCCAAAATTTGAGGCGAGTTTGCCTACAGCCAATTTCTGTTAATATGGAACAACATATTTGATATCTTAAATTGTAACAATCAATTTGCAAAAAATTAATTTGGTAAACATGTAAGTGATGAAACGTATGATTATTGTCAGATGATAGTTAGTAAGAAATACTTTAGGCGACAAAAATTTTTTATATATTAGTGAGGAGAAAATAGAATGGGCAAACATTTTAAATTTATATGAAATTCATTGTAGTGAAGGTTTATGTGCAGCTACAAAAATAACTAAAAAGCATATAAACTACAGCGACAATAGAATGATTGTAAAGTTAGCTGTTCAAACATTAAGTCAAAATGTTTGTAATGCTCTAACATTTTGTAATGAATTAAAATATTCCATAATTTGAGGCGAGTTTGCTTACAGCCAATTGTTTAATATGTAACATTTGATATCTTAAATTGTAACAATCAAAAAGTTTGTTATATCTGTAAAAGAACGAAAACTGGAAAAAATGGAAAAAGAAAAAGAAAAGTATAGCCTTTTAGCGCCATGTGAGGAAGAATTTTGCATGATGAATTTTATACTTGAATGTATAAGTAAAATAAATGAAAATAGAAGACAACAAATAAACTCTCAATACTGGGACCTAAATTGGACAGAGAGAAGAACTTTTATCATTAACAATACTCAATCGCGTCCAATTAAAAGACCGTCTACTAATCATGTACGTAAGCAGAGCTATGAATATTTTTTAAATGATGAAAATAGACAGAGACAGAAGGTCTGCAAAACATTTTTTTAACTACGCTTGGTTTCAAAAAATCAAATGACTGGATAATTTACGAGGTGTTAAACAACACAGAGAAAAATAGAATTTCAGCCGAACACGATAAACGTGGCAAACATGCAGCCCATAACAAAATAAATCGAAATGAAATAAACCAACATATTGAATCTTACCAACCATGCATATCTCACTATAGAAGGGAACACGCACCAAATATGCGTTATTTGTAGAGTGAAGTTACTGTCGTTAAAATGCATAAGGACTTCCTAACCAAGTTCCCTCAAATACCGTGCTCATATGATCTTTATAGGAAAACAGTAAAAGAAAAAAATATTAATTTCACAAAATTGGGGCATGAAGAATGTGAAATTTGTCAGACATTTAACGAACATTCCAATGATCATTCCAAAGAAAATTTAGATCTAACTTGTAGTTCCTGTAACAAATGGTCTCAACATATCCAAAGAGCAAACGAAGCAAGACAAAGTTACAGAAATTTTTCTACAAATGTAATCGAACCTGAACCCTTAGTCGTGTCATTTGGAATGAAGCAATATGTGGCCGCTCAAAAGAGGATACTTTTTATAGTTTTTTCTTAAAAAACCGAGATAAAAAACATATAATCGTCTGGCTCGACAAGTGCGGGGCAAAATAAAAATTGGGCCCTGCTCACATTTTTAATTTATATAATAAATAATAATGAAATTTGTGCTGAATGTATCGAGTTCTACTACTTTGAGCCTGGTCATACCTTTATGAGTGCTGACCATTATCATCATCAAATAGAACTCTCCCTTAAGCACTCTGGAAAGATATATGATTTTAATGATTTTGCTGATGCAATTAGAAAAGCTAATAGTGGAAAATATGAAGCTAAACAAATGAACAGTCATGACTTTCTTCAATGGCCAGACTGTTCTTCATTATATAAAATAAATAAGGTTAAACCAAGACCATTGTTGCACCACATGGTTCATATAAAAGCGGCAAAAGGAAATCAGGGACTAAAGGTAATAAATAATACATTGGTCATTATGTTTTTCGTTAACTTATTTTCTGTATTGCAATATCGTTGCTCCTTTCATGAGGAGATGATAGAGCTGGACTTTTTGAATAAAAAATCAATAACCCCATACGGGGTTATTAGTAAAGTAATGCTTGATCATATAAATTTACTAAGTAAGAACATTTTAACTCACCAGCCAATACAAAAATTTGAATCAAACTTAGTTTTAAGTATTTTAATGCATTATCCAACAATTTTCCCTTATCCCAGGAAAAAAAAATGTTTGGTACAATCGTTCAAAATGCTGGCACTAATACATTTTTATTATTGCATAATATCTTCATTATACATTTTGCCTAGTTACTGGGGATTGGCTTATGACGGCAGAACTCAGTATTACTGTACACATGAGCCATTTTGAAAATTTTAAAGTTTAAAACTCCTACGATAAATAAAACACCGGCACTGAGAGAGCGACACAGATAGACAATAGAGATATTACCCCACTCCAACTCTATTCGCTCGGTCTTGACCAGGCGTTCCAGGTACAAAAACTTCCACTGCCGTAAAAGTTGCATAATTTGGCGTGTGTCGATTGGGAAATCGTTCCGCATACAAGCGCAAAGCTGCCACTGCATTTTGTCCAACTTCACCATAAATAAGAATCATGTCTATTAACTCAGCATTACTGTACACATGAGCCATTTTGAAAATTTTAAAGTTTAACACTCCTACGATAAATAAAACACCGGCACTGAGAGAGCGACGCAGATAGACAATAGAGATATTAACCCCACCCCAACTCTATTCGCTCGGTCTTGACCAGGCATTCTAGGTACAAAAACTTGTTTACTTTTTTTTGTAGGAATGTGGTATATCAGATGTCGTTGAAGTACAGTTGTCCATCTACGTAGTACTTTATAATGGTATAACTTTTAACATTGTTTACGGGAAATCCAAAGACTTTTATTATAAATTTTTTTAGTGATATCGATTTCTTATTGAAGGATGCACATATCCTCAAAGTTTTAGAGATAACTTCTGAATAACCCTATATATGTAGCATACATGACAATGTTGGCACTATTAATATGTCTCACAAATGTAATCAACTTATGGGATGAATTAGTAATTAATCAAGTGCTTATTAATTACCTATTCACTTCCAAGCTGTCGCAAGACTTTTTAGAAACTTATTTTAGTCCTATAAGGGCTCGAAGAGGATTTAATAATAACCCTAACGTTGTGCAGTTTGAAAGTGCGTATAAGAGAATTTTAATTAAGCCGCCATTTGCCTTTTACTATTATACAACGAAACATTTTTACCCCTTGGACTGAAAAACGAAAAGGTTTTACCCGTTGTAGTTGTAGTTGTTGTATTCGTCGCTGGGGAAAAGAGGAACTAATCAGCACATTTTTTTAGCTTCACGTCATAATCGTGACGTCGAACATTTTATATTCTGGTTGGACAATTGTTCAGCACAAAATAAAAACTGGGCCTTTATGTCGTTTCTAGTCTATATTATCAATTCATCTAAGATAGCTGCTCAGATGATTTTAGTGAACTATTTCGAGCCAGGACACATTTATGTCGGCCGATTCCCTGCATCACCAAATAGAATTGTCGTTAAAGTGTGAAAAAAAGACACAAGAGTTCAATGACTTTGTTCAAAAAAGTCAATCAGTGGAAAGATTACAACATAAGTTATGAATATTGACGATTTTGATGGTTTTAAAGATTTTTCTTCTGTCCACAAAATAAACAGAATCGTGTGGTGAACGTCCAAGACTGATTTGACTCGTGTTTGGGTTTTGGCCCGTGACAGAATCCTGTCCAAGGCAGAACGTCGTGCTCACAAAATAAATCAGAGACGTAAAATTACAATTTTTCATAAAAATGACATGGTGTTATTAAAATCTCATTATTTATCATCGGTTGATGATAAATGTCAAAATTAAGAATTTTTTTTACTTTAGGAGGGCCCATATATTATCACCGGGCAAGTGGGTCCAAATACATATTTTTGTTGAAAAATCAACAAGATGAAGCGTTGGGTTTAGTCCAATATTAGCAATATTTTTGTCCAATATTAGCAAGTTAAGGTCTGTCGAGGTTTTTTAGATTTACAGGTTAAGTCTGACCTAAATTCTAGTGAATTTAAAATACTTAATTTTCTACGAGGCGACATATACAAGAAAAAGGAACAAGAGTTTGGAAAAAATATTGCACCAATGATAAAAATGATTTGTACTGGACAGATAACCTAGTTTTGATTTCCAAATGTAAATAGTATGTATATGTTATGAAAGAGTCCAGCACAGCGTTTTCGAAACCATTTTATATTAATGTAGGTTGCTTGTATTGTTTAGTGTTATCGTTAATTAAGTAATATTATATGTATACATATTTAACAAGTAGGTTAGATAGAAGGAAGGTGGGTAACGCTTCTTCTAGAGATAGTTTACGAGTAACCACTAAGAAGGAAGGACAATAAAACTTAGTATTAGTAACGTGCACGTCTTTCACTATACCTGCCAGTCCTCACCGAAGAACTAGGAATTACAACGAAACATTACATGGCGATCCTACTAGTTCGGTGTAGAAGATTGGCAACAGTAAGTTACATTATGAGTAGATAATGTATAATAAGAATTAGAAAAAGAAAATTCGGAAGTTGAAGCAGAAAGATGGGTACTAGTCAATCAAAGGAAGAAGTTATCATTAGTCAAGCAGGTAACAGTGGCGGAATTACGAATGGCACTTTTAGTGGATTATCCACACTACAACAGATGCTGCTTATGGTATTGGGTTGTTTGGCAGTGACGGCCATAGTTATATGGTGTGGTTATAGAGCGAAGAGGTCCCTGGAAAGGAAAATTCGACGGGAAGTCTCCAGAAGTCAAGAGCTTGTGTAGTGTATAGTGTTGTGATGTGGCTGGGCGTAACTAATGAGTAAGGAACTGCAACCATTTATTGAATTATATGAACAATTAAGTACTTTTAAAAATAATCTTAAGAAAGAACCTCGTCCACGTCGAGAATCTTTAGATAGGGTATTTAAGTTACAAGTTGAGTTGAAACAACTAGAAAATACATTTATTGAGATAAGAGATGAGTATAATAAGAAAGTAAAGAAACCTGAAGATGTTAAGCAAATTAAGGAGTATATTAGGGCAATTGAATGTAATCTTAGTAAGTCTCGGGATATTTTGTTATGTAGATTAGGAGAAATAGTTCAGTCCAAGCCGTGTGGAATCGAAACGGAAAGTAAGTCATTAAGTTTAGCTAGTACAGAGTCTGGTAACACTTCAAATATGGGGGAAAAGTTTGATTTGAGAACGGCATCATCTTTATTGCCTTCAATGGATGGCACTGAAGATACTACGAAACAATTAATCGATGCTATTGAATTATATAACGAGTTACTAGATGAAGCGGGTAAGAATCTTTTAATAAAATACATTTTAAAAGCTAAATTGAACCAAAATGCGAAACTTCGATTAGGGAAGACGTATAATACTGTTGACGATTTAATACGCAACATAAAAGTCCATTTGTTAACTAAAAAGTCAGCGGCAGCTATCGCAACCCAGTTGCTTTGCGTAAGGCAAGATAACAGAAACATTGATGAATATGCTAGATTGGTAGAACAACTTTTACTTAATTTAACATTAGCCCAGGTGGATGATGATGATAATGCTGCATCAGTCTTACAGGTGGTAAATGAGAAATTGGCAATAAATTCTTTTTCCAATGGCTTAAGAAATACAGAATTGAGAACCGTTGTAAAAGCCAGGAATTTTAGTAAGTTAAAAGATGCAATTATGTGCGCTAAGGAGGAAGGATTAGTGAATAACACGTCTCAGGCGTCTAATCTGTTCCACACGCGTACTTTTCAAAATTTTGGTAGAGGCAATAGAATCAATGGTAGAAGACCTGGCGCTAACAATAATTATTTCGGTCATCGTAGTAGTAGTAGTAATAAACAAAATAATTACCAAAATAATAATTATAGTAAGCAAAGTGCAAGCTTTTCGAATCAACTACAAGGTCGAGGTCGGCAAAATTCGCAACGTCGGCCAATAAACGATTACAGACATAGTGGTCAGTCAACACATCGGGCGTATTTTGCTGAAACGGCGGAATGCTCGAGTAGGGAGAAAGTAGAATTTAATAATAATAGGTTTTTTCGAGGTGAAACAAAATAATGCAGTGAACTTAAGTATGAATGCAATAAATTATGTGTGTGTACGGCACGGAGCGAATGAGTTAAAATTCTTGTGTGACACAGGGGCGAGTATTAGTTGTTTTTTTATTGATTACCTTAAAAATAGAGATGATATTGACACATCTAAGAAAATTAAGATTAAAGGTATTGCTGGATCCACGTATTCAGTTGGCTCAGCAATTACTTCAATTACTATTGGCAATGAGAGAATAAATCATGAATTTTGCATTGTTGACAAATTTGATTCTAGTATACAGGGTGTGCTAGGTTCTGATTTTTTTTCAAAACATGGAGCTATTATTGATTACGAAAAATTTTTGTTTTCATTTTGGAACAAAGACAGGAAAATTACGGTATCTTTAGAGTCCGGAACTGATGATTATACCGTAATACCACCCCGTTGTGAAATAATTAAATATTGTTTTACGAGTAGTACAGATGAGTGTGTAGTCTTGAATGAGGAAGTATGTGAAGGAGTGATTGTCGCATCTACTATGGTCAAACCAAGGAATAATAAAATTCCAGTACGATTGCTAAATGTTAATGAACGAGAAATAAAGTTAAGAAATTTTCGAGAAGCTGTTAGAAATCTGCCTTTCAAATTTTATTTTGACAGTTTGTTCACTGGTTTCAATGTTCTATTCTATCTGAAACAGCTCGGATATGATGGCACAGGAACAATTCTAGAAAATCGCATTCCCAAATCTTGTCCGTTGCTAAATAAAAAAGATGTCTTGAAACAAAAAAAGAGGGGAGAATATACTTCAAGTCTGAATAAAGACGATGGTATTATTGTTGTCAAGTGGGTCGATAACAACGTCGTCAGTGCAGCTTCGACTTGTTATGGTGTATGTCCAATCACCTACGTAAAACGATTTTCTCGAGCTGAAAAGAAGATCATACATATCGGCCGTCCATCACTCATAACAGAGTACAATCGCTTCATGGGGGATACTGATTTATTAGATGAGAATGTTGCCAGATATAGAATCAGTGTTAGGCGCAAAAAGTAGTGGTGGGAAATTTTCACTTGGTTGTTGGATGTTTCAGTGGTAAATGCTTGGAATATGTACAGGAGATATGAAGCTATTTCTCAGTTGGACTTTAGAAGACAAATTGTGCAATCATACCTTTCTAAATATGGAGTACCCCATAAGGGAGCAGGAAAGCCCGCAACATCTCGTTCAAGTATAACTCTGAACAGGATATCAGATGATTTACGGTATGATGGCAGTAACCATTTACTCGTGCCAAATGAAGGTAAGAAAAGGAGAAAATGCGGTGGTGAGGGCTGTTCCTCCAGTATAAGAACGAAATGCCGCAAATGTGACGTCGATTTATGCATAGATTGTAATGAAATATTTCACACTAAATAAGAATTTTTGTATCACTTATTCAGCTAGCGTTACCACATGGTAACAGCCATTTTCTTTTAATAAAAGCCATTTTCACGGAAATTTTGTTTAATTTCTATTAAATCTTGTTATTGGCCACCCTAAGTAATAACATTTTACGGTCAAATTAAAAAAAAAATTTCGCCGTTAAAGGGTTAAATAAATATGTGTGCTTATAATCATGACAGTTACCTGTTTTGTATTATGCTTAGCTGTAGGTATAGTTAGAAAAAAATTGGCTATGGTCAGTTAAGAATATATCTAACTCTGTTTATTTGGTGACTAAATGTTTCAATATTATCAACATTTATTTATAGATCTGGATGAGATTCCTATGGAGATGCTGCTGTAGGGTGGGTACAAGTTCGCAGAGAAAACCACATATGCACCATCCGAGCTAAGATTACACCCGAGCATAATGTTAAGAAAAAACTGTATGCAGTAAGCTGTAATATTAATGAAGAATTAGAAAATGTGACAGATCTGCAGTGACATGATTGCCTGGCAATCATGTCAGTGCACATGTCACTCATGTCAGGTATGTAATAAATGATATTAATTATTTTTATGATATTACATAGCTTTATTTATTACAGGTGGCTGCAAACATGCCATCACATTTTTGATGTGACTACACAGACGAAGTGAGGAACCATCACCAACTGAAGTAGCTTGTTATTGGACAAAAAGTAAGCTATCTAAAGTTGGAACATCCATAAAATATTTGACTTTAAAGGACTTTGGAGCAAAGGAAGATTTAAGTTCTGACGAAGACAGCTCAAGGTTTTTAAAAGATGTTGTAGAAAAAGGAGTGGGTAATCAATCCGAGAGCCAGCTCATAAAACATTTTAAAGGTGATATGGTAGTTGATGATAAAATTTGTATCTACTCAAGATAAATCACTGTACTCAGTTTTTAAAATTTTGTACCAATATGATGGATGCGCAGTTGTGTTCGGAAGCTTCTGTGAAAACTACGGAACAGTCAAACTGTAGCCTCTGGTTTCAACTGAGATATGCAAGAATAACTGCTTCTAAGATTTACGATGCAGCACACTGCCAAAAAAATGATGGTACCTTGGTGAACCAGATACTTGGTGTGTCAAAATTTAAGGGTACCGAAGTAATGAAAAGAGGGAGAAACCTTGAAGAAAGTGTTATTAAAAGCCTGGAACACTTTTAAAATAAAGTTTTCTCATATTGGCATATTGTTAAACCCAAAGCACCCTATTTTTGGAGCATCACCAGACGCCATATGCGAAGATTATGTTGTTGAAATAAAATGTCCGCAAACACAAAAAACTGTTATAAATTATTTAACAAAAGACAACAAAATAACGGCAAGATACAAGGAACAAGTTCAGTTGCAGATGTTTTGTTCAATAAAAAAAATGCTTATTTTGTGTTGCAGAACCAGATTTTGAAACAAATGCCAAATTTCGTCATATTTGGGTAGAATATGATGAAGCCTATGTGGAAAGTATCATGAGTGCAGCAGAAAATTTCTGGTGTTGTAATATATTTCCTCATTTATATAAGTCTTTAAAACATATTTAATATTAAAAATGCAGTCAAATATTGCGTTTTTATTTAGTTTTTAATATCAACAGTTATTTCTTTTTGGCCCTTGTTTGTTTTAGAATTTTGAATCTAATATTGTAATACTTATGTAGTATGTAAATAAAAAATATAGGTATTTTATATATGTCTTTTGATTTCTTAAATAAATATTCAACAGAAAACTTGAAACTAAATGAAAATAAAGAAAAGTCAAATACTTATTCTAAAAACATTATAATAAAAGATATTAAATTTTAGATCAATTATATATTCTCTTATATATTCTATACTATATTCTCGTACTACACATTCTCGTACTACACATCTCGTACGTCAGCCTAGTTTCGTTTTTGATTATTTATGTTTTTTGTTATTTCCAGAAAATGTTTAGGCATTATAAAAGGAAAACCACTAAAGGCTGTGACAGCGACCGCTATACAAAAGCACAATTGCAGGCTGCCATAAATGATGTAGCAAATCAGAACAAAACTGTTTATGGTGCTTGTGCATTTTACAATATCCCAAGAACGACGCTTAGGCACTATACAAATGGAACACGAGGAAGTGGAGTTGTATCTGAAGCAGGCAAAGGGGGAAGTGGACGTTACGCATTGGGGTTGGAGGCGGAACGGAAACTGGCTTCACGTCTTGGTACTATGCAAAAATGGGGCTATGGTCTGTCAAGATCGGAAGTGCTAGATTTGGTACAGAATTATGTAAACTCAAATAAAATTAAAACGAGATTCAAAGATGATAGACCTGGCGATGAAAGGTTCATAAATTTCTGTAGTCGAAACAGACTATCCATTAAAAAACCCCAAGGTTTCCAGAAAAAGGCAAGAAAATCCTTGGGCAATATATGGTTTTTTGACCTCTTGGAAAAGACTATGGCTGACTTACATTTAGGAGGCAAAGCCAATCAAATCTTCAACTGTGACGAAACGTCATTTTCTTCAGATCCTTCGAAAACTAAAATAGGGCCTGTTGGTACAAAATGCACCATAACGATCTCAACATGCGGAAGAGAAAACACTACCGTTTTGGTATGTTGTTCGAAATCGGGTAATAAACTACCATTATTAACCATATTTAAAGGCAAAAATGTTATGGAATCATGGTTGCCAAATAATCCCAGAACCCAATGATAAAACGGGATATGCCGCCTCCCAAAGAGGATGGATGGTGTCGTCAATTTTTGTAAAGCGGTTTAAGAAATGTTTTTTACCGAATGCACCAAAAGAACGCCCTCTGTTGTTGATATTAGATGGCCATGCTACACACATTTCGTGCGAATTAATTGATTTTGCAATCCAAAATCAAGTATTTATTTTAAAACTTCCTCCACATAGCACTCACATCTTGCAACCTTTAGATGTGGTCAAAAGTATGAAAACCAGATGGGACCAAGCTTTATGCAAATGGCAAAGATCTAATCCACGTAAAAAAATTGCCAAAAATCTGTTGAACTGCTTAATACTGAGTATAAATATATGCCGAACATTAATATTATTAATGCGTTTAAAGCTATTGGTATTTATAGTAATTCAACCAATGGAGCTGATCGAACACAAATTTCAAGAATCATCTTCTTCAAGTCCGACTTGGCAAAATATGATGTTTGACTATACTATTGTGCATAGAAGAGGAAGAGATCACGTCGTTCCCGATTACCTCTCTAGAAGTGTCCCAGCTGCAGTTAATCAGGTTAATGTGGAAGAAACCACCATAGACGAATTTAAAAGTACTTCCGATGCCTGGTACCAGAAAATGAAGGACAGAATAATCAATCGACCAGATAAATTTTCCCAGTGGCGAGTCGAAAATGAAATAATTTATAAGTATGTGAAATGTGCCATACCCGAATTATCCGATGCATCTGATTACTGGAAAATAGTGGTTCCCAAGGACCAAAGAAAATCGATTCTTCAGCAACACCATGATGATGTCCGAGCCGGTCATATAGGTATCTACAAGACATATTGGAAGATCTATGATCGCTATGTATGGCCAAAAATGCGTGCAGATGTCGTTAAATATATAAAAAACTGTCAAGTATGTTCACAACATAAACCAGAGCAAAAAGCAGCAGCTGGTCTTATGGGATCTAGACCAAAAATAGACCAACCATGGCAAATGATTAGCTTAGATTTTATGGGTCCGTATCCTCGAAGTAGGAACGGTTATTCATACCTGTTGAATGTCTGCGATTACTTCAGTAAATACGTTGTTTTATGCCCCTTGAGAAGCGCCACTTCTAAAACCTTAAGCCGCTTCGTGGAAGACCATATTTTCTGTGTATATGAAGTGCCACAATATCTCTGCGACAATGGTAAGGCCATGCGTAGCAAAGAATTTCAGACCTTATGCAACAAGTACAATACGAAGTTGTCATACACGGCCTATTATAACGCTAAAGCCGCTTATATCGCTGTGGAGCGATATAGATGAATACGATGAATAGATGATCAGTTTCGGATATTAAAAAGATTGGACGATTTACCAAATTATGAATTAAGCAAGAAAAAAGATTACAACGATCAGTTATTATTTCCAGATTTATGCAGTTTTGTTTGTAAGGTATTATCGCTTCCACACTCCAGTGCCAGCTGTGAACGTGTATTTTCTAAAGTTAATTTCATAAAAACCAAAGCAAGGAATAGACTGATAACTGAGACTGTAAATGGATTATTATTAACATCTCAATATATTAATTTAGAGAACACCTGCATCAACTTTACACCAACTATCAAAATGATTAACAGTATGACATCTGCAAATTTATAACCCAAAAAAAAAAAATGAACAAGATTCAAATGAAGTAGATGACGATGATATTACATTTGAAGCAGTTATTTAGCACAGAAATGTATATTTCGTACTCGATTTCGTATGCTCCTGTAGTTACCTAGGTACCAATCATTACAATATATTATTTTTTTTTTGTTTAAAGAGTTTATGTTGTTTTTATATACATATTATATATTTTTTTGTAATATAAATATTTTTAATAAGATGTACTAAATTTTTAACATTATCATCAAAATACGATTTTTATTTAAAATAGAATGAAAAAATATGTACCTAATTGTACACCATGGTTCTTATAAGATATAAGAACCTTGATTGTACACCATGATACAAATATTATGGATCATGATTGCACATTTAATAGTACGATAATGTACGATAATTTAGGACCGCTGATTCGATAATCAAGTGTTCTTCATCTGGCAACACTGTTTTGCAGTGTTTTGTTGACTCTTGTGCAATTATTGTGATTTATTTTAAAGTAAGTGAAGTCTGGACTAATTTTTTTAAACAGTGTAGATATTATTTAGTGGAAAAATTATTAAAAATTGTGAATTTTCATCAGTTTTTATTGTGCGAATCTTAAGGTTAGTTTACTAAATTTGATTATTATGTATATTATGTATTTGATTATTATGACCCCCTAACTAATGAGGTTTTCCAGGTTTCCCTCATTCCAGCACTGAATGGTGGTTAGGGCCTACCTACGTAAGTCGTTCCTGAGGCGCAAATGCGGCCCGCGAAATAATAATATGCCGCCCCCTCTCCCACACAAGTCTCAGACTTTCGGGCTAATCCTTGTGATTAGAATGAGGGGTAGAGATATTATTATGTTAAGGCCTAATCCAGTTGTTTGATTATTTATTTAGATGAGTGGTGGCAATATTTGTAGCATAGCTACATGTAAAAGCAATTCCAAAAAGCCAGATCTAGATGGAAACAAGCTTATTTTTTTTACTTTTCCCAAATAGTCAACAAAAGTTTCGTCCCCTTCAAGTTCATTATAACCGAGTTCTACTGTATTTTTTTATTAGTAATATTATCTCTGGATAATTCCTGAGATATTAAATAAAATGTTAATTATGTGTGCCTCCTTCAGAGGCTTGCAGCGCCCTTGGAAGAAATTTTTAGACCTAAGTAACTTTTTTCTTATTTTTGATGTAGAATCATCCCTAGAAAAATTACCTAACTTAAATTTGCACCCTATATATTTCTGTTACATATTTTATAAATAAATATTATTATTGTTAATTAACTTAGTCTTTTAGGCGCAGTTTTATTTCTCACAATTTCCGCAATTTCCATTTGTAATTAATAAAACATGATTTCTTTTAATATAATTTTTTGACACATGTCAAATTTTTTAAATCGTTTTAAATATATGTGTAAAATCATGAAAATTCTAACAATAAATTAAATAATCACACATCTAAAATTGAATTGATCAAAATTTAACTCGTAATGTATGTTGTTTGCTTCGTTATTGCCACAGCTCCTCATATTCATTTGGCTAAGTTGCATGCCAAAGATGTACATGAGTAAAAATGTTTAAAACATTTTGTAGAAAAATGACAATTTTCTATAATTTTTATTTTTACTTTTATCTATTAAGAAATCGTTTCTTCATTAGGTTATAGTAAAATGAACATGCAACCTTCTAAACAGGAAACCTTCTAAACGACTGATTTCTGATTTCCAGCTTATATGCTGCTTATACAGTGAGCGGCAAAAGTATGGAATATATTTATTTAAAAATCAGATGTTCGGTTTTTGAAAAATCGCTCGGACCCGTCGATTTCTATTTTTAGTTGCGAATTTTCTGAAGCAATTGTTATTTATACAGGGTGCCCCCAAAAAAAGTTATGAAATCAAGGCCAACCTTTTTAAATGGAAATCCCACTTTTTTGTATTTTTATTCAATTCTCCATGGAATTCTGATAATTTTTTATGTAACATAACCTATACCTATCTTTAACCGTTTTCGAGATAATGGCGTCTGAATATCCAATATGGAAAATTTTCAAAAATTAACTATCGTACGTCTGTAATGTCAAAGTCAGTGGGAATTGGTGTACTTTTTGTGTTTTTTAAATATTTAAACACAGCTAATGAATTTAATTCCTAATTTTAATTGGTTTCGTATAAACTGACAAAGCCAGAAGAAAGCAAGAATATGTCAAATATTGAATAACAAATATCCAAATCATACAATCATTCAAACTACTGTAAGAAACATTTGCAAATAATTCAGGATTATAAACTAATTCAAATAAACAGAGTTATATCAAATGTTCAAATTGCCATCCATTGGTTTCTTGACAATACGCAAGCCTATGTACAAACTCATCTTGAACATTATTTAGTACGTTTCTGTCGATATTCCTAATTTCCTGCCTGATTCGGGTTTTTAAATACTCGATGTTTTGCGGTGGATTTATTGTATAAACTTTGGATTTTAAATAACCCCATAAGAAGTAATCCAAAAGTGTGAGATCGGGTGATCTCGGAGGCCACTCTATTGGTCCCCGTCTTCCAATCCAACGCCCAGGAAAACATTCGTCTAGATAACTCCGGACTTGCCGAGCAAAATGAGGCGGCGCGCCATCCTGTTGAAAATACAACGTATCGTTTGGCATGTCAGGTTCATTTCCATTTGGAAAAATTTGAATGAGGGCGGGAATTAGATGAAACTGAAGGAAGGCCAAATATCTTTCTCCCGTGAGGTTTTCTTCAAAGAAAAAAGGGCCAAGAACCTGATCATTAATTATGCCTGCCCATACATTCACTTTTTGTGAGTACTGAGTATGTGCCTCAGTCATCCAATGAGGATTGTTTTGACTCCAATACCTGCAGTTTTGACGGTTAACAGTACCATTCAAACAGAAAGTTGCCTCGTCTGAGAAAAGTATTTGCCGATGAAACTGTGGGTTGCGGTCGGATAATCTTGAAATGGTTTCACAAAATTGAATGTGACGATCAGGATCATCTTCGTTGAGTTCTTGTACTAAATGAATTTTGTACTGGTGATATTTCTCTTTCTTAAAAATACGCAAAACTGATCTTTGGGAAATTGCATTTCCTCCAGCAATATCTCTGCTCGAACTATGAGGATTTTCTGGCAACTGCAATAAGATATTTAACTTAATGTCCTCGTCTATTTTCATACGACCTGTTTTGGGGATGTCTTTTATGTGACCAGAATCTCGAAATTTCTTGGGAATTTTGCTTACAGTGGCTTGATTGATTGGATGATCTGGATACTTGTTATTGAATATATCACATACTTCTTGTTGTGTTCTGGCTTTGTCACCGTGTCCCAAATAAATTAGAATTTCTATCCGCTGCGTTTCTGTTAGATGTGCCATCTAGTTAAGTAATTGCACTGTCCTTAGTATAAGTAGTACTGAACTAGGTACACCAGTTCCCACTGACATTGACGTTACAGTCATTACGTATCGATACATTACGTATCGGCGTACGTTACGACGTTACGTATCGAGAGTAATTTTTGAAAATTTTCCATATTCGATATTCAGACGCCATTATCTCGAAAACGGTTAGAGATAGGTATAGGTTATGTTACATAAAAAATGATCAGAATTCCATTGAGTATTGAATAAAAATACAAAAAAGTGAAGTTTCCATTTAAAAAGGTTGGCCTTGATTTCGTAACTGTTTTTGGGGTCACCCAGTATAAATAACAATTGCTTCAGAAAATTCGCAACTAAAAATAGAAATCGACGGGTCCGAGCGATTTTTCAAAAAACGAACATCTGATTTTTAAATAAATATATTCCATACTTTTGCCGCTCACTGTATGTCTTGATGGACATTGCATTACTAGAAGAAATCTGTAATAATACTTACATACTTTTCTATCCGTATAATACTTACTTTTCTGTCATTAGTTCGAAAAACTATAAAATCATATAATATAATACGAATTAGGAAAACATAAAACACGTAAAACACGTTTTTATTTACATATCAAACCCACTTCACTCCCATTCTTTGTATACTTAACTCAATAAGGTTTTAAATGGTGTCGTACGGATGACGTATTCCCGTGCGCTAAATGCGAACATCTGATTGGTCCAAGGTTACCAGGCAACCTACTCCTTTAGAAACCTTGGGTGCACCCCCACAAAAATAATCTCCCTGTACGAACTTATTTAAATGAAGTTTTTCTCAATTCATGCATTGGAAGAAATGGACCAGTCGCAGAGCCTCCTCGGTGACCTGATCTTTCAGTTTCAGATTTTTTTTGTGGAGGACAATAAAAGATAAAGTTTGTCGGACAACCTTGGCGACACTAGAGGATCTTATGGAAGCTGTTCAGGGTAATTATTCTTGACGGGTACGGAGTAGAACAGGTAAGAGAAGTGGGCGTGGCTTACACAAACTGTATTCTTGGCACGAAGTTGAGTGAAGGAGCTACTCCCTAGGGAGGTAAAATGTTGCCCTAGCTAGATCCAAGAGAAGATGACTATCCCTGGGTTTTCTAACCTACAATTTGTGTTGAAACTTGTAATGGTGCTTTTCCTAATTGTTTTTAATATTAGATTTAAAACAAAAAAAGATGAATGTTGAAGATTACAACCAGTTTATATTCAACGATATGACAGTGAAAGATGTGGAAGATGACCATGAGCAAATGGACATCCCTCGGGATGTCCTGGAACAAAGGAATCCTTTTCAACTAATCGACGCACAAATTCGTTAGACTCTTTACAGTTACAAAAAACTTATGCCAGGATATTGTTGGTATGGTTACACATTTTGTTGAAGTACCTACAAGGCAGTCAGCCTTAACCATAACTACAAAGGTGAATGCACTACCTTATTAATAGTTAAAGGCGCAGGGGGTTATAGGTTTTCAAATTTATGATTTAGGTTGACCTTATATATAAACTTGATTTTACTCAAAGCAGACATGTATATAGAATATTGTCCCGATAATAAAGGTTTTCTATATTTTTTTGTCAAAGGCAGTTTCAATAACTGAAAATCAAAAAAAGGTCCGCAATTTGTTCTGAACAATATTTTTATTTAATTTTTTAATTGGTGTACATTTTTAGGTCCTACCTACTTTACGTTTTTTCGCTTCAGTACTGGTTTTACATACAACTGTCTTAAAGTCAGGACATAAGTTAAGCAGATTTGTTCATTAAGACTCGCCTTAAACATTAGGCTTAAAAATGTCAGCCGTTGTAAATTCTTGTATCGTTTATCAACAATTACATCATAAAATCGCTTTTATTGATTTTTTAGTCAATTTTGCGGCAGTTGCTATCAGTTAAACTGGATCAGGTAGGTACTAACACATGATAAATAAATCTCGTAACACTAATTGACTAAAAACTTGTAGCTTTCTAGGCAGACCATTACTTAGAGCCAAAGCTATGTTCAATATTGGTGATCACTTACCTACAGAAGGAAAATCTCGATATAGATGCTGCTACAACGAAGTAAATAAAATTGAGAAGCAAACAAAAATAATTTTTGTAGCTTGTAATTTTGCACTGTGTAAAAACAGGTTTTTGAACTATCACAAATAATAAAGTACAATATGGATTACCTACAAATGAAAATAATTATTTATATGTAACATATTTGTACCCGAATAAAACACCACACTTCAGCGAAGTCATAACATTTTTTTTATATACCGGGTGACACAGGAGACATGTAACACCCAGTAGCATGTTTATTTAAAAAGATATTATTTTGAAATTTGGTACACTTATATAATGCGTGATTGTCCTTTTTTAAGTATAAAAAATTTTTGTCCACCAGTTCCGGTTTCACCGGAAGTGACATCTACTCTGTTATTTTAAGTGGCACCCTGTATATTTCTTTTACCTATCTGATTCGTCTCTAGATTCTCTTTTCAACCATGTATCGGAACATGGCATTTGTTTTTAAAATGACAGTTAATATCAATTTTAGTTTGTTAACTAGGTGGCCCTGATATGATATGAAAGCAAAATATGATAGGCACAGCAATTGTATTGGACAAAAATAAAAGATAAATAAGTATTTTGTAACTAGGTGAAGTAAAAAAATGGGGTTCCTATTTTGGTTTTTAAGATATCGTGGGTTGTTTAAAGATATTTTTTTTAAATAAGTTAGATCTTATTACTTTGTTCATCTACTGGTTATTCTCAAAAAAATATGAGGCACAAAGTTGCATGCCAGAGGTTTTTCGATATCACGGCACACTACGCATCAATATCTGCCAAGGTTCATATCAGGGCCACCTACACTTAACAACCGGGAGTGGTAGACTTTGATCACGGTCATTTCTGGTGAAACCGGGAGTGGTAGACAAAAATGTTTTGTACTTAAAAAAGGACAATCACGCATTATATACGTGTACCAAATTTCAAAATAATATCTTTTTAAGTAAACATGCTACGGGGTGTTACATGTCTCCTGTGTCATCCGGTATATAAGTTTTTGCTGTGTCAGGGTCAACTGATGAATCGTGTATATTAAATAGAATAAGTTAGTTGTATTCTGTCATTGATATGTTCAAGACGAATAAATGTTCTAAGTAAAATCTAGTTTTGTTTTTAGTAAAAGTCCTACCCTTCCTATAGGTTATGGGCTCAGTGCACGTGTAAAGGTGACTCGTGGCTAAAACCAGAGAATATTGATAAGACAAGAAATTGCACTTGGGAGATTTTATTACATTTTTCATATCTCGCGCTGCCTCACTGCGCACGGAAGGACAAGCGAGGTGAAAATAAAGTTACGGGTCTTGCTGTACCAACCAATCAAGAGAAAAAAGATATTGCCTTATGTGCCATTTTGGATCAAGATAATTAATTTGTTGTTATTAAATCTTGAACAAAATAAAACAAATGTAACGTACGTGTAGGTAATAATTACTTCTAATTGAGTCCTATCAATTATTTCACAAAAAAGGCTAATATTAAAGCTCTAATATAAATAGGTGTATTCTCATCCACCATCATTTTGTTGCCAGTTTGCGAACGTTGCATACCTAGGGGAACTTCGGGTATGTTAACCCCCCCCGACTTGATGGTCCCCTCGCTAAATTTCCATGTTGTAAATCTGGCAACACCGATTTGCTACGTGTTTCTTGTGCTGCATGATTGTCCGGCGTGTCAATCGTAATTTCATGAAATTTCATTTGTTATTAGTGAAAATAATAACACTTTATCAATTTAGTGTGTTGTGAATATTCAACAACGGTAAGTTAAAATTTGTATTTTTCTCAAACCTTCTTTCTTTTAACTTTGTGTATTTTCTGTATATTGATGAGTATAACCTATAATCACATAACAAAAGCGCGGTGCCAAATTTAGTAGTTAGTAATGTTTCGAAGATTTTAAGCATTATGTACTATTCGGGTTTGTTGGTCCCTTTATGTTAAGCTATGTTTGTCTAGGGGACCATCATGCCTTGCTAACAGATTCTAAGGAAGGTATTTTTGTTTCCACCCAGAGTGATGCCTGGGACCAGCAAACAACGTCAACTATGGTCCGAGGACAATATGAAAAATGCCATTGACGTAATTAAGTCTAAATCTATGGGATTCAAGCTTGCAGCGAAAACTTACAACGTCCCCAGAAGTACCCTTAAAAGGCGAGTGAAAGACCAAAATAAAATATCCAAAGGCATTCAAAAAGGATTTTTAGGAGGTCATCAATCTGTTTTCTCAGAAGAAGTGGAATTTAGCCTTGTAAATCATTTAAAAGGCATGTCCCATCGACTTTTCGGACTAACCTCTTCTGACATAAGGCGTTTAGCCTTCCAGTTGGCCGAGTCACTTAAACTGAAGCATCCATTTAGCAAGAAAAATAAGATGGCAGGATGGCAGTGGTTAAATAATTTTTTGAAAAGATATCCACAACTTAGTTTTCGAATACCAGAAGCAACATCCATTGCACGAGCTTCAGGAGAAAATGGTTTCGGAATTCTGTGGGGATTACGAAAATGGGACCGTCATACCCAAACTCCCCCTATATGTTTTTGTTGTTAAGTTTTGTATTACACTACTAATAATAGTATAACATTTAATACTGGGTTAATAAGCCAATCTGGAATCGTAGGTAACGTTCGCAAATTGGCGAATGAGAGCTGTACCTTACTGGTAGTAAAAAGTCAAATAATATTAAAACTAAAAAAAAAAGATAACCCCAATTTTTATTTATTTCCGAATTAGATAGGTAGGTATTATGTGATTAATTTTTCTACGTTTTCAAATCATATCCTCATGCTATAATAAATTTTGCAATTGTTAATTAAAATTTTATTATTCCAAGAACTTATTACCCATATCATTGCATCATTTAAATGAACAAAATATCTTGAAAAACGCCCGGGCATTAGTCAACAACTCCTAAAGAAGGTATTGCACTTACAACTTACAAATCGCACAATATATTGTTATGAACAGTCACTGTGGTGGTTTTACTGAAAACACCCGATGTCTTCCGACAAGACTGGTCAATTTATAACAAACTGCGGGTAGCCGCTAGTGAGGGTCGGCCCATAATTGACAGAGATATCCTACCAAACTGTTTGGTTTGTTTAGTAAGTTTGGTTATGGCATACAAATATCTATCAGTTATAATAAGTTTTTGGTGAATTTGTGATTTGTATTTGTGTGTATTTTATATTTGTGTATATATGTGGGATAAAAATGTATTGCCTAGATTATTTTCAACATGCCGAAGGAGCTAATTGCATAGAAGATTTGGATCAGTTTTTGATTAAATTTTCCGAATGTGATCCGTAATTTTTTCAATCATCCTATTATGGCGAAGATAAAGATGCAAGTGAAAATGTTTTAAATGAGGTTACACAGATTCAGTGCGAGGATTACATTAAATTAGAGCTACCAGAAAAAATGCATTAGCTTGAATTGCTGGATATTTAATTAAGAAGTGTTTGGAACAACACTCATGTGAAACGTGCCTAGACTTTTCCAAGTGCCAAAGAGATTTATCAAACGAATGTATCTTATGCCATTTTCGTGCTTCTGAAAATACCAGTAAAGATACTTCTGGAAATTTAAAAATACCACCAGAGAGTCTCTACATGTATATTAACAAACTGGACACACAATTTTGGCAATATTTTCCCGAACTTTGCCACACTACCTAAAGGCGGTGTGACACGGTACCAGTGCACTGGTGCCAGTCGACTAGCATAGTTGAGCGCGCAGCACTAGCACGCTACTAGCATCGTGTCAACACATGATAGTCAACTGGTACCAGCAAGTTGGTCGTTTCCAACTTTTATGCATGCTAGTAAGAATTAAAAATGGCGACAAATAAGCGTTGGCATGAGCCGTTGACTTTAAAGTTTGTAGAATTATACGAAAATGAGGAATCTTTGTGGAATTTTCGTAATTCCAATTACAAGAATAAAAATGCAAGAGACAGTGCTATGCAAAGAATATCAGAAGGTATGAATTTACTGAATTTTGGCGCAAATGAAGTTAAAAATAAGATAAAAAATATTAGAAAGACGTACGCACAAGAAGTTGCAAAAATGAAAAAGGCTGTTCGATCAGGAATAGGAACTGATGATTTATATCAATCACATCTGCCATGGTTTCAAGTAGCTCACCGATTCTTGTGCAAAGTAATAACTACAAGAGGGCGATCAGATAACTTGGTAAGTAGTTTATTCTTATAAGTTATAGGTATTACTTGAATCAAAGTAATATAATAAGAATGTATATCAAATTGATATACTAGGTACATTAAATTATGTTATATCAGCTATTAAATAAACATTTCTTTTTATGGTTTAGATTAACCTAAAATTTCAACTGAAATATGTCCAGAGGGTGTTTATTAATAACATGTTAATATTCATGGCAAGACTTTTGAAACAGCTTTAAATATAGAGTATAGATATATGAAAAAATATATACAGTGTAGTCCATTTATGATGAGGACACCTCTCTAAAATGTTTTGTTGTCCGATTTGAACTAAGGTTTACATAAATCTTCAAGTTTACCGTGGCACGAATTTTAAATTCAAATTTCAAATTTCAAGGCCCACTTTGAATTCTTTCAAGGTTTGGAAATTCCAATTTGGAAACACATTAGCCAGTTTTTATCAAAAAATCTGACTACATAATTTTTTCTGGTGCTAACATGATCGGTCTTCTAAAAATTCTAAACCGCATAGCGAGAATACCGAAGGCATTTTCTACAACTCTTCGTGCACGGGATAGTCTGTAATTGAAGATCTTTTCAGGAAACGCATCATCCTCTAAAATAACACCCCACGGCGGAAAATTTAAACTACCATTTTCAAGTGATTCCCTTAGTGTTGAATTTTTTGTATCATGTGCATCCCATAAACAGGGAAAGGCACCGACTGGGAGAATTTCACCATTTATATCCTCAACTACGGAAATATTCCCAGGGGTTTTACGCATATTTCAGATACAGCAAAATTTGTACAGTTTTTTGTAGATACGGCAAAATTTGTTAGATACATTTAAAAGTTATGTTTGTAGAAATCGATTACAATATTGTTAAAATGATAAAAATAAATTAAAATGAATACTATAGCAACCCATCATAGATCCGAAGAACGGGAACCACTAGTTGAAGTGAACGCCCGGTTTTCCTAATACTAAGTATTTTACTTATGCTAAAGTCTCTAATGTATTTTACGTTAATATACTCAATATTGGATTAATTCGTTTGTTATTCGGGACCTACACACATCTCTTTCACAATATATAATAAATTGTATTTTATTTAAAAATAAAATATTACTTTTACTTGTAGCATTCATATTTTTTCCTATTTCTTCCCACTGTTTCTCCAAAATAAATCTATTGTGGTGATCAGAGTGGGACTGATTCCACAACGATTCTCTAATAAACACTTCTCTAATTAATTTTTCGGCATCCATACTCCTACTTCAGCTCGCAGAAGAATTGAACTGACTATTCCGCAAAATATAATCCGAGTATAAACCACTCGTGTATCATGAATTCCCTGCTAGTATCACATCTCCGTACTGAACGGCTGCATTAAAATACATTGTACATTTTATCAGCGCTGGTAAAAGTTACTCTATCATCCAGTCTATGATCTATCATCCAAGCTCCGTACTGAACGTACCTGAATGCCTATCATCATTCATCTATCATCTATGATCTATCATCCAAGCTCCGTACTGAACGTACCTTTAGACGTCTAAAATGGACCCTCTATAACACTCGCGAACAACCACCTAAAAAAAATTGATTCTTATGTAAATCGACCTGGCGGATCCAATTTTGGAGTTCGCCAGACAATCCGGAATTGCAAAACTGGTCAAAATCGACAATTTTTGAAAAATCTCAAATTTTAAGGAATTTTTTATATTTTTACTTATCACCCTATATCTCTATATCTCCCTTAGTTTAAGTCCGATTAAATTGAAATTTTTAGAAGAGCCAATTTAGATCTTTCTTATCATGACTAATATGATAAAAATGCAAAAAAAGTTAGGTGTCACCAGTAATATTTTTTTTAATAGTTGGTGTCACGAAATTAGTTAAAAATGCAGCAACAAATACTCGATCGAGAAAACTTTTTTGTTTTTAAAGATAGATGTATATAGTAAGCGACAAAGTTGTAGCCAAAGAATCAAAGAAACTTTTTTTTTTCGGTGATTTTTTTGATAACTTACTTAGTTTTCGAGAAAACGGTGCCGTAATGAACGCCACGTTGCGGAATAAAATAATGCGTATATTGTCATTGGTCATAAAACGTTTAGTTAGTTGTTTGTAACCGATAGCGAGACAAGGCTTGTCTCTGTGGCCTGTGGTTCATTTATTCTTATTGAAAATTGATGATTTGCAGCTATAATAATTATTATTATTGCGTTAGGACAGTGCTAAGTAACAGAATTTCCTCTCAATACATTTTAAACTAGTTTTAATATTTAATTTGAACAAAGAACAACTTTTAAGCACTTTCAACGTCAGCAGTTTTGTGGGTGTTTTAATTTTTTTTTTGTAACATGACTTCTCAGTCAGAGTTAAACTTTATGAAATGCATATTTTGACAACAAAGTAGTGAAGAAACTGTACAGGGTGTTACAGAGGAAGCATTGGACTATGTATTTAAAGCAGTTTCTATAAAGTCGGATGATCTCTCTTAAGTTGAAATATTACACCGAAAAACGGGATTTATTTTTGTCAAAATGTCCTGTCTATCATGCAAGATGCCTTATAAACAAAAAGTAGAAAGCACAGATGTGGCTAATACTCGTGACAAAAAAAGGAAGATCGTTGAAAGCCCGAAACATTGTATAATTTGCAATAAAGATCGGGATACTAAAGGGTCCAGAAAATTAAAGCAAGTGACAACATTTAATATGCAAAATGAAATTTGGGCGAAAGCCAAGGAAAAAAATGATGAAGACCTTTTGTATAGAATACAAGGTTTTGGAGACTCCTGTATCGACATGATTGCTAATGAAAATTCTTATCACAATGTGTGTATTTTAAATTATTTAAAAATAAAGGCTACACCCAACAAACACCCAACTTTAACATTAAATGAAGTTTTTCTAAAAGTGTTGCCAAGTTTGGAAAATGCATTACTTATTCTAAATACAGTACTTACCATTGCTGATATTAGGACAATGTTACAGAAAGAAGCAAGGTTATGAATGTTTTCTATTATTGATCATTTTAAAAACAGATATAAACGATTTGTAATCTATGCTACAGATACCGACATTTTTGTATTATCAATGTACTACGCTTCATATTATACTGACATAGAAATATGGGTGCAAAACAATAAGAAGTTTGTACCATGTCATATGATAATTCAATCACTAGCCAATACCTATCAAAAGAATGCTCAAAACTTAGCTGGGATTTTATTAGCAGTATATTGCTTAAGTGGGTGCGATTCGGTGAGTTTCCCATTTCGAAAGGGCAAAAGAAAAGCTGTAAAAATTGCAATTTCTAATGAAGCATGTTTAGACCTGATTCACTTTGGATCTATAAGTAATAATGGGTACCAAATATCGGAAACTCTATGGACAAGTTGTAGCGAATTTTTTAAAAATTTGTACGGCCGGCCAAATGGACGAATTACGAGAGCGCTATATTTCCAAATTGTAAAACTGACATTAGGTGGGTAACATTAATTTGTATGGTTATATTTCTTATTCTATTTTTTTTTAAATATCTAAATATGTTAAACGAGAGGTAAACGGCTGGTAGAAGTAAATTCCGTAGATTTTCATAGAAGTTTCGGTACGTTTCCATGGATTTCCACAACGATATGGAAGTTTGGTGTACAAATTTTTGGTCAGCGGATTACCCCTCGATATTAAATTTAAAACCTCTTGATCACTAAAGTGTATTATTAACTATTATCGTTGGTATTTCATTTTAGAGATTTACCCCCAACAGAAGATGCATTTTCATTGCACGTGAAAAGGGCGTCTTTGCAATGCGCGATCTATAAAAGCGCTAGTAAAATTCAGCCTCACGTTCCAAAGCCTACAGATTTTGGCTACTACATCGAAAACAATGTGCTTGTACCAAGGATGCCACTAAAAGAAGCAAAGCCAAGCTTTTTAGAAATTACAGCCACCTGCAAGTGCAAGTTATTTACTTGTACAAATAAATGCAAATGCCTTAAAGCGAATGTGCCTTGCAACATTAGTTGTTTATGCCAAGGGAAATGTGGAGCTCAATAGTTAGTAGATAAGTACCTAATAAATAAATGTAAAGTCTCATCATCCTTTTTTACAAATGTGTTAACTATATTTTAAATATGGTTGCTTAATTAAATGTGAAAATAAAATGAGTATGTATATCTAAATAGCCTTTATGAAAATATAAAACTTTATTTTTACGTATTATTTATTTATTAATATTTTAATTTAAAACTTTATTTATATTTTCTCCTTTTTCAAAATTACAATTTACTGATAACTTCAATGTTACATTGATTATTATTAGTACGATACAAATCATCGCACTCTCAAGCTATAATACGGCATCGATCGCTTGTGCATTACGTGACCAGACCGTTGCCGCGGCCGGCATAGTATTTTTTCTATATTGTGGCACCGTTATGTTAAAAACTAAGCCAGTTATCAAAAAAACCACCGATATAAAAAAGTTTCTTTAGTTCTTTGGCTACAACTTTGTCGCTTACTATATACATATATCTTTAAAAATAAAAAAGTTTTCTCGATCGAGTATTTGTTGCTGCATTTTTAACTAATTTCGTGACACCAACTATTAAAAAAATATTACTGGTGACACCTAACTTTTTTTGCATTTCTATCATATCATGATAAGAAAGGTCTAAATTGGCTCTCCTAAAAATTTCAAGTTAATCGGATTTAAACTAAGGGAGATATAGGGTGATAAGTAAAAATTTTAAAAATTTCATAAAATTTGAGATTTTTCGGAAATTGCCGATTTTGACCAGTTTCGCAAGTCCGGATTGTCTGGCGAACTCCAAAATGGGATCCGCCAGGTCGATTTACATAAGAATCAATTTTTTTTAGGTGGTTGTTCGCGAGTGTTATAGAGGGTGCATCTTAGACATTGCTCGTTCTCCGACTATAATGTGGGTTTTAAAATAAAAGAACTAGAGAAAACTCCATATCAACATCCCTGTTCAATGTTTCCTAGCGAATATTTACTTGCACTCTATGTAAGATTTAGAATTTTTTATACACTTAAATTTACAAATAGAGATTTATGTAAAAAAGTTGTAAAAAGAATGGAAAACTACTAAAAATTATGCATTTATAATAATTTATTATTATCTAGGAATAATTGGCATCATAATTGGCTACTGTGAAGCGGCTAAACCGGAGAATATTGATAAAACTTATCTCATAGCCTTATGAATATTCTCTGCTTAAACTAAGTAAATAAATACTTGGTAACTTCTTGCTCATTAAAATAAAAAGCAGATTTACTTACTACAAGGCTTTTTATTTCACACTGCGTGATTAAAATTATGGCAAATGAATTTACTGTTTAAGAAAATGATCGGTTTTAACCAGTATCAATATTCTCTGGTTTTAACGTTCGAGCAATGTGAACATTAGAGGTAAGTAATAAGATCGATAATGGTCCAATTTTTTTTTATATTAAGTAAATGACATGTGTGTAAAATAAAACGTTTAGTTCTACTATGTATTCCTATATTCCTATTGAAATTATATTTTAATTGTAGGCAGATTCCTATTAATACTAACCAATAACATAAACTAACACAGAAAACATCAAATATTATGTGGAGAGGTGATTTCTGATGATTTACCCCTGATATTTATTTATTATTATTATTATTATTATTAACACATTAATTACAATTCCTTGTGTGGCACAAAGTTACTACCAGAGAATCAATATTCTCTGTTAGTACAGAGAATATTGACAGATATTCTGTGGCTACAATCTAACATGGAAAATTTAAATATTGAGAAAATGAATACCATCAACGTTGCGCGCCGAGGCTGCGCGAGTGTAAACTTTATGTAACTGACATCAAAGGTGCCGCCAGCGAATGCAATTTCTTGTCTTATCAATATTCTCTGCTAAAACGTTTGAATAAAGTAAAAGTATCTCAATGAACTATTGTTTGTACGAAGCAGTCAGTGTCACTATGGAGCTTCTAACTGGCAAACGAAATATCCAGTCATATAATGGGGAAAAATATGCTTTATGGAAGTTCCGCATAAAACCCGTTTTATGTGAAATGAATGTCTTTCATATCATATCTTTCATATCATGTGTCATAAGTGACGCATTACTTAATTCAATAAAAGATCAACAACACGGTTATAATACAATTACTAGATGTGACAGTATATATGAGCTGAAAAGTCTTGCGATACAATTAACCTCACGCAAGAAACTGTTTACTCGAAAACTACAACCAAATGAAAAACTATTCCAACATTTTACAACTTTTGAAAACTTAATAATGGAACTTACGACACCAGGGTCAAAATTGGATGAGATGGACCAGGTGCAACATTTGCTTTTTTAACATTACCACCAGTGTATGATGGATTAATCAGGCCTTTGGAAATATTAAATGAAATTGATTTAAACATGGCATTTGGAAAAACAAAATTATTAGATTACGAAACAAAAATTACAATTCAACAAACCAAAGTTCCTACTGAGTGAAGGAATAAAACCACAGACAGAGTACTAGTACTCTGCCACAGACGTCAAAAGTAGCAACTAACAAAAGAAGATATACCCAATGAAATTCTGAACACAAAAATTACACAACCAAGGGATCTTTTCGTAATAAATATCCAAACAAATTTAAAAAGTGTAACCATTATGTTTATCAGCCGAATAAGAATTCGTGGCATAAAGTTATTGTCCGATTAATCTATCGGTTAACCTACGACCGTGTTACAAAGTTGCGAGCATCTTACTCCATAATTGCTATTCCTTGGAATAGTCAAGAAATGTTTTAAGTTGGTAGCAGAATTTCTTTCTGCGCATGACAAATTATTTACAACCAGAGGAAAAACCCGCCCGCCAAATATAATTTGTTGGTTATTATGAGAATAGAATAGTTTTGATTTGATACGTATTTTCTAGGTTAACTTAACACATGATTCCGTGGGTATAGGCACAGCCTTCTTTAGTACTAGCCATGAACTGAGAAAATTGCAACACTGCATCCCGTCCTAATATCAGACCGAGCGATACTGTTTTAGTAAATGGTGCGTCTTCTAAGTGTGGTATTAAATCATCCTATATATTTGTGTTAAATAGCGTTTAATTATAAGAGATAATTATTTCAGACCGTTGTATATTAAAGTATAATCAATGTAGATAGTGCCGTGTATTACCAATTTGATATGTAATATCATTTTCCCGAGTTTGTACATGTTCTATTTATCAGTTGGGGTGAAGTGAACTTAACCTTGAATAGTGAAAATGCCGGCACGGTGCTTTGTACCAGGGTGTAAATCTAATTACGATTCCTCTGTAAAAAGTGAAGGAGTAAAAAGTGTTTTTGGATTCCCTAAGGACGAGGGACACATTTAAACAAAAATGGCTCAAACGTATCCCTAGGAAAGAATGGTCACCTACAAAATATTCCGTTGTTTGTGAGTTACATTTTGATCCTATTGATGTCGTTAAACTAGACAGACATCTTTTACCAGACGGTACATTAACAATTATTGCTTGCAAAGCAAAATTAAAAGCGGATGCTATCCCATCTATTTTCCCAAATTTGCCTAAATATATGTCAAAGGAAAAGTCGATTGTTCGAAAAGATCCTGAACGTAGGCGCCAACAGCAAGTTCAGCAACATGGTCTACGCAACGAGGTGGTCTATCGATACCGACAACTAACGTAACAATTTTGTTTTTTCATATGTATGCCATATTAGAATACATTATAAACGACTCTTTAGAAATTGACTTTCTTAAAACTGAAAACCAAAAATATTTGCTTGCAAGTTTAACTTTAGAAAGTATAGCTTCGGATAACTTTTACTTAGACTTTTTAGACACCTGTGTCTGTGGTAATAATGTAAATTATATTTTAGGAATAATTTGTTCAATATTTGCAAACGTTCTCTTAAATAACTATGTCAAAACACAAAATAATAGAATTCTGGAAGAAACACGATTAAAATCCCAGTTAAAAACAAATAAAAAACGATGTGAAATAGCACCAGAAGATAAAATAAAGAAACGGAAATTAGATACTTTCAAAAAAGCTATATAAATAATTTGTCATTCGTCAATAATTTGGTCAATTTGTCAATAATTCGTTTGAGCCATTTCATTAAAACCCATATTGTATAATAGATATTAAATAAGTACCAACCAACATTCATTATTATTATTATTATTATTATTATTAATCTAGTCTAGGTATGTCTTTGCTCTTTCACTTTGTTAATTCTTTCCTGTTAATTTTATTTTGATTAATTTTATTTTTTGTCATTTGTTTTTTCTACATAGATATATTTATTATATTGTGCCTATCATCTTCCCTTTATTCCTGTCCTAATATGAATCATTTCCTATATCCTATCCTTCATCTGTTTTTCTTTCCCTTTTTTTTCCCACTCCCAATCTGAGAAATATATTATTTATTATTGTAGTACTACCTGATACACATACTGTGAGCAATAATATTATTTTTTGGATTATTTTAAAAGCTTGTGTAACTCTGCACCTTCACGTTGGTTTTGCTGAACAATCAAATATCACATGTTTTCATGTAAAATAAGGTATATATTGTTTTACATAAAATATTGTAATATTTAATTGACCAAGCAGAGAACGTATACTTATTATTTAATATTTACTTAAGTAGCTTATTACAAAAAAATTGGGAATGCACGTCAAATACAATCGGCCACAGCCTTCTCTCCTAGAGAGGCTGTGGGTCGGCAATCGGACTAGAAGATCGGCGTGGAGCGGTGTTGCCAATTTCAGTTCATGGCTAGTACTAAAGAGGGCTGTGGTATAGGAGTAGCACAAGTGTATTCTTAGGGCCAGTTGTATGAACACTGTGAACTGTAGTTCACTGTTGAACTACAGTTCAAAGTAAAAAAGTTGTTGTACCAACAGTATTTCACACTGATCTTAGTTTTAATTCGGAGTTCAAGTGAACGCTCACTTTCGGCCGTTCACAAATTGAACTGTGGATCAAAGTGAGATCTAACCTCACAATTTTTGTTTTGTGTTGTGTTGATGTGTTGTATGTAGTTGTCTTGTTCCAATTACAAAAAATGTATGAATTTAACGAAGTTATAACTGATGATGAAGATTTTTTGGGTCTTGTGGATGCTGTAATGAATCTTAGGATTCCACGGACATTCAGGGAGCGTCCTAATCATTTTACTAAATGGAAAGACAATGAATTTTTGCAAAGATTTCGCTTAACAAAAAACACAGTTGCTTACATTATTGAAAATGTTGCTCCAGTAATTTCTTCCACCAGCAGAAGGTAAAATTAGTTTTTATTCATTAAACGTATACCTATATGTATATATATATATATATATATATATATATATATATATATATATATATATATATTATATATTTTAGAAGTCAAGCTCTCTCAGCTTCAGAAATGGTACTCCTAACCTTAAGGTTTCTTGCAACAGGATGTATTTTGCAAGTAGCTGGAGATTTTTCTGGTGTAGACAAATCTACAGCAAGCAGAGTTATTAATAAAGTGTCCCGGGCAATTGCACATATGCATGAAACTTATATATCATTACCCGATGAGGAAGTAAATATTGTTCGACAGGGATCTTTCAACATAAGCAGATTTCCAAGATGTGTTGGGGCTTTGGATTGTACTCATGTAAGAATTCAATCTCCTGGTGGAGAAGAACCAGAAAATTTTAGGAATCGAAAAGGTTATTTTTCTTTCAATGTACAAGCAATATGCGACTCTCAATTAAAAATTTGGGATATTGTCTGTAGATGGCCAGGATCTGCTCATGATGCAAACATATTCAGAAATTCAACAGTTCGTGCTCGGTTTGAAAATGGAGAATTTGGTGAAAATTTATTGGTGGGTGATAGTGGATATGGTATCAAACCATACCTGATTACACCACTTTCTAATCCAAGAACTCCTGTAGAACATTTATTTAACGAAGCACAAATCAGAACAAGAAATCCAATAGAGAGATGTTTTGGTGTATTAAAACGTCGTTTTCCAATATTAGCATTAGGAATTAAATTAAATGTGCAAAAAGTTGAAGCAATTGTGGTTTCATGCGCAGTGCTTCATAATATTGCATGCATGTTGAGAGATGATGTTCCTATTGTAGGTGAAGAAGTTGAAGTGGCTATCGAATTGGGAAATATAGTTGTACCTGTGGCACGAGGTATTGAGAATGTAGCCTTAAATAATATTGTACGACAAGCTTTAATAACTGAGTATTTTCAGCCTTTGTTAGATAATGTACATGAAAAAACTAAAACTTTAATAAAAATGAAATAATAGATAAAATAGCCGACATAAAATGTATAAAAATATTTATTTTAAATTAACATATTCAATACATATGTATATTTATAAGTATGTCTGTTATTAAAGTTATAAAAGTTATATTTTTTGTTATTAAATTACTACATTTAATAATAATAGTAATAATATTATTTATTTAATCGTCAATATTCGATAACGTTATGATATATAATAATATCGTTATGAACATAACATTCCACACCTCAACTTTTTTATTTAATTTTAACATGAGTTTAGCAGCTGATCTTTCTGCAGTTGAAGGATCTCCAGCTCTAATTCTGCTTTCTTAGCTAGAATAATTAATCTTAATCTAGTCACTCTGCTTCGTGTCCAGTGCCATTTGATGTTTGTGCCGTTCCTTCATCATTTCTATTCTCAAAAGATGTTCTTTTTCAAAATATTCTTTCTGCTGAGAGGCTAACTCAGCTTTATTTGTAGCCCACGAAGTAATTTTGTTGGACAAAACATTTTTATTTTCTAAAGATAAAAATAAATTGTATTAACAGTATTATAATTATATTAGTACAAAATTTACCTTTACCAGAGGCCTCCCTCAAAATAGTTTTCAATGGCTTACTTTTTGAAGTTCGAAGCTTGTCTGGGGTCATTTTTGTCCAATCGGTCGGTAAAGCAGCAGCTAAAAAAAAATTAAGTTAAAACAAAAATTCATACACAATTAAGTATAGGGTATGTTATATAATAAAAAAATCACCGGTAGAGTTAAAAAATTTACAAAATTACAAACTTATAATAGAGATTTGAACCACAACCTTACTTAGAAAGTATTTTTTCCACATTAAAACTACTATGATAGACAAACAGAGTGATCCCATGCAGTTCCATTTGTTACTTTTTAGTACGGAACCACAAAAAGTAATTAGGTACCTTTACCAATTTATGTTTAGAATACTTACTCGAACAGCTAGGTATCGATTTGCATGTAACATGCGAAAGCTTTATCTTCCTTCGCTTGGAAGTCACATCTAAAAAACATGTGATTTGTTAAATTATATAAGTATAAATAGTGTTTACTTATACCTGACAATAAACTATCTTCCTCATCAGAATTTTTAACATCTTCCACGGGTAGGTCTACATTTAAAAAAATCATTAGAGCTATATATAAAAATCAACTATAAGGATTTACCTGCTTCAGAAATATTGCGATGAGCAATTTCCACCTGCCTGTTGTCATTTCCTATAATAAATGCTTTTAAAATTTAATAATTAATTTCACTAAAAAAACTTACCACTACAGTCTCCACCAAACTCAGAATCAAAGCCAGTCATCTGAGTACCGATGATATCTTTGACTTTTTCATTAACATCGTCAAATATTTTAGGTTTCACAGGTCCTCCTCCTGTTCCTCGTAAGTGAGTCTTTTCATCTGCAAACTTCTGCTTCGACCTCTTCTTTTGATTTTCATATTTGACACGAAGAACTTTTGCATCTCTAAATGGCTCCCCACAAATGCTATTAAATTCTGTTGATAGCTGCTCCCAAGCTTTCTGTTTCAATTCATTATTCATTTTATCAGTCTTTCTGCATTCAATTGTGCTCTTAAATTTCAATACGAGACTCATTAATACGCCAATCTCTTTGGCACTGAAATTAACCGTCCTTTTGTTACAGGAATACATCTTAATATAAAATGTTCCACCACCAAAGACTAATCTACAAACGAATACAAAAACATTTAGACCTTATCAAAAAAAAAACTATATAAATGCAAAAGTATTGTTCAGATTACAGCTAGCAAAAATAATTTGTACCTACCTACTTGCTTTTTATCCGTATGTGGATCACCAGTTGTCCGTAAATATAATGGAGATATTTTGATTTTTACTTTTAACAATATGTTATAAGCATACCCAGTAAAAAAACACTTTAATTGATGTCTATAATAAAATAACTTTATTTACAAGAAAGCCCGCCAAATAGAATAAAACTCTTGGGTTAGGTTTTATGTCAAAAATCGGAAGAAAAATAAAATTCACTATGATATTAGTAGTGCCAACATAAACAAATCACAGTTCGGCTGAACCAAAGTTCAGTTTACGTTGAACAACATAATAACGCATGATTGTAGTTCAAAAGTTAATCGGCGTTCCTTTGAACTGAAGTTCAGAATTGTTTTGTACAACCGGCCCTTAGTTTGGTGTTGTTTATACAAGTGAAAATTTACTTGTTTCCATTTCATAGTGAAGTCTTTATTCCCGTTTTTAGAAATATTCTAAATTCGTTCTGAATTATAGTACTGTTGGTATAAATTTAGTGACATTGGACGTTTAGTGTATAGCTCGTAGTGTTTGGTTAGTTAAATTTTATATAGACAATTATTATTTAAGTGATTATTACGAAATGGATTCTGTAGGTAAAAAGGTATGTAAAAACTCACAACACTTAGTTAAATATTGCATTGTTGTAATTTTACTTCTAACTTTCCAGAAGACATATTGCCGAAAGTGCAGAAGCTAAACCATTTCTAAATTCTTTAAAATTCATGTCAAATAATGAAATTACACGTTCACCTCCATCAGTAAAACACCTTATTGCAACAATACGGAATTTTCAGTCTCTTTGGAAAATTATGAAAAGTTATGGTTTCAAGTTTTTTATTAACAAGGTCAGTGAACCAAGATTGTTTGGAAAATACATTTGGTGTATTACGTGGTTTATGCGGACAAAATCCACGACCAACACCTTACCAATTTGCTGCAGCATTTAAGACGTACTTAATAAATAATTTAGTTGCTAATTCTAATTCTAAAAATTGTGAAGATGATGGCTCGCATTTTGTGATTGGTTTATTAAACACGTTTTGTTCTCAATAACGTGAAGAGAATGTTACTGAAAATAAAGAACTTGATGTTTCCAATGTAACTACAAATCGAGCTACAAATGCACCAGTAATTATATCTTTTAATAACATTAATGTAAATACATTATTAAGAACTAACACAGCTGCATATATTGCTGGTTACATTTGTAAAAAAATTTTAAAGCAGGATTGTAAGGATTGCACTAATTATTTTGTAACATCGACAATTACAGATATACATACATTTGTTAATCTAAAAGACTATACAAGTTCAAAATTATTTTATGCTAGTAAGGAATTAATTGAGTTAATAGATATACAGAAACGTATAATTTTTGAAAATTTTATAAATATTATCCATTCAAATAATTTAGTTTATTCATTGAACGACATGATTAATATACATTTTTCATTTTGTTCAGAACATGATTGTTATAATTCCAGAAACATTAAAAGTGCTATTGTATATATAATGTTGAAATACATTATCCTACAAATTAATAGGAAATTAGGGAAGAAAGATCTTAGTCCAAATAATATTTTAGACACTTATATAAAAAGCCATTCTTCCGATATTAGATAATGTTAGTATTCGATTTATGACATTAAATTTATTGCAACCTTCATATTGTTTTATTTAACCATTTACTTAAGATTTAACAATCTTTAGGTCATTAAGTATTTGATAGTAAATTTTAATACAAGTATTAAATATCATATTTTTAAAATTACATACAAAGTTGATATTTTACCAGGAACAAATATTTTTACTAAATCACTTCAAGAATATAAAGTCGTTTGTTCTTAAAGTACTCGAAAACAGTCAGTGTAGTCGTAGTAAGGAATTCTAGTGCGTATATTAACGATTTACCTTTTCCGATATTGCCAGTGCGGAGAATTCTTACTATCACCGACTGTTTTTTATTGTTTTGGGAACCTGAAAAGAAATCAAAACCGAATAATGCTGAAAAGGAGTAATTCAAACTGCCCCGCCTGATATTAGTAAGGTCAGCCATTGGCAGAGGGCGCTTTAACGGAGAACAAATTATTGCGGATTTGTCGCTTCTTTCCTTAAGTATGTTCTTTGCACTATCGTTCGCGATAAAATCAAGGGCCCTGATTATTACCATTAAACACACGATCTATGCATAGATTACGGAGACTATCTACGGCACTGCACAGTCAAAGTATTTTAGGATGCATATGTAAAATAATGTAGTAATGTAGGTGCTCACTCAAATGTAACGCCAGCTCTGGACAAATTCAACGTTCGTTAAACGTTGGAGAATTATCACCACCAACAACCACTTAGGATGTCTTAGTTCACTCATCCATTCTACTAATGGTACTTCCTGGATCGGCTAATCTCCTTTTTCAATCAGAAAGACTATTTAGCATTTTTTTACCTCCAAATAGGGTTGGTTAATTCACCGGTCTCGCTAAACGCCTTCTTAATTCGCCATCTTGTCTCTATCTCCTGGTTCGTTTTCCGAACCGTCACGTCACCTATGTTCGTTCACGTACTTTTTCAAAGAGAGAGACACTGTATTGTTGCGAAACCATAACTGTGACTATGCATATAAACAGATATAGTGAACAGACAAATACATTGAAGTCATGATTATAAATAAGCAGAGTACACATAATAAATATAATCCTTTCAATACATTGTTGTTTCATTTAACAAAAAAGGTAATATGCAAATAGTTAAAAGATAAATAAGAATTTATATCAACTAAGAAAGAGGAATTTCTTTAAGTCGATTATTTATATAGTATAACATAAAGGCACGGGACATTGAAGAATGTCAACTCAGCTACTCATCAGTGGCGTCACCAGCACGTACCTAGTCAAAACAAACGAGAGGCCGCTGGTAAAAAGAGGGGAACTGAGATGTGAAGTGGACTGGGTTCGAATAGTTATTAGTCATTGATTTCAAATCTACCAAATATAAAACATGTGCACTCCGTAAAGTTAAATAAACTGATAATTATTATTATTATTGAATCGGCCTTTTCTTACAATAGATAAATTTATTATTTGTAAAAGTGGGACCGTTACACTCACCCTTTCCTTCAAAAGGAAGGATTCCTATCCTGACAAGAAATACCAAAAAAATGATCTTAACAGATAAAATATGTGATAAACCAGAAACCCAATCAAGTATTTGGGAAGATTTTTATTCGGCAGTAGAATTGCGCATCGAACGCCCTAATCCTATGTCTTCCAGTATAATTGAAATCGCTAAATATCTGCAAAAGCCTTTACTAGATCGCAGATCGCCTGATATTGACCCCTTTACGTGGTGGAGCCAGAGACAAATTTATTATCCACATATATACAAAATTATATAGAAAAACGTTATGTATTTTTGGAAGTTCAGTACCCTGCGAGAATATTTTCAAAAACTGGAAATATTTTGACTGAAAGAAGAACCACTTTAAAATCTAACAAACCATCCAAAATTATGTTTCTTAATTTTAATATGTAATATGTATGAAAAACTATTATGTTCATTTATTATGAGAAATTATTAATATTATTAAATAGGAATTAACATTTTATTTTTTACGGAAATATTTTTATTTGTTTATAGATCGATTTCTTATTTTCATATTAAGTTTAGTTTTTGTTAAAATAATGTTTATAATTGTTTATTTGTTATCCCTCACAGATCGCAGTTAACCAATTCTATGATTCCCGATAATGCCGATTCATAAATATGTAGGTCCAAACCACAAAATAGTAATAATTATTAAATAACGCGCAATGCACACTAAGCAAAACCATGCGATATCACACCCGGCAGTAGCGAGCGGAATTGGAATTGTTTTGTTTTTCGTATTATGGTCACCCATGATACAAATAAAATAGGTATGCTCACAAGTGTTCCAAAAATGGATCCAATTGGCGCATCGCCAGGACGCGTCATACGATGGTCAATATACGAACTCGAATACAGTTTCAATGGTCTATGGTCTATGATTTATATTAATTCTAACCTCGAATCTCGTAAGCTGTACGTGTGCGCTACGGTGTATTTTGTGATAATTTGGTATTTTCTATGTGTTCTTGTGTTTTCATATTTCTCCCATAAACAGACTTATTTTTTAAATTTGTTATTTGTTCGTTGTGATTGTGCTTTTGTTGAATATTGTTTCTTACGGTTCGAATTTATTATTGTTGTTAATGATGCCGTCCTGTTGTGTAAAAGGATGTAAAAATCACGATAAAGAAACTAAAGGAAGCGATATAAAGTATTTTTCTTTCCCAAGAGACATGTATTATTGCAATAGATGGATAGACGCATGTAACAATGAAAATCTCAAAATCGGAGCTGGTATGAATATTTTACTTGGCTTAAAAATTTGTGCATTCAAGTTAAATTTATTTCAGCTCGAATATGCTCCATACACTTTGATGAAGAATCGTATGACGAATCATACAAACTTAAAAAAAGAGTATGAATATCTCGTGGGAACCAACAGGGTTTTAAAAGCGGATGCTATTCCAACCAAATATCTGGCATCAGAAACTGTAATAGTCACCACTAGAGATGCTGATACAAGTAGTTATTTTATAACAGTGGAAAACAAACTTGGAGAAAATTATCTGACATCAGAAACTTTAATAGACACCACTAGAGATGCTGCTACTAGTAGTTCTTTTATCACAGTGGAAAACAAACTTGAAGAAAATTTAAGGTAACTAACTGACAAAAATAATTGTGATTTACGTTATAAGCACCCGCTAAAGCTATCTTGACTCGCTAGGTACAGATAACAAACCAATATTCCTTTCAATAATTACTTATAAAAAACTAAATATTTAACTTTTGTAGGTCCAAATCAGCATTTGATTTTCAGTCTGCATATTATAAGATGAAAGAAGAAAACAATATTCTAGCACAAAACCTAAGTGAAGTGGGGAACGAAAATAAAAAATTGATGGAAATTTTTGCAAGATATTTTACACCAGGCCAAATGAAAGTTTTACTTACGGGTAAAACCAAAATAAAATGGTCATCTGCAGACATTTCTTCAGCAATATCTCTAAGAAGCGTTAGCCCAAAAGCATATAGGTACTTGAAAAATGTAAAAAAATCCCTTGCCTGGACTCTCAACTATACGTAAATGGGCCAGTACATTGGATGTTGAACCTGGTATTTTAAAGAATGTACTTTTAGTAATGAAAGTTAAAGCAAATGAATTAACACACATGAACCGTGTCTGTGTGATTTCATTCGATGAAATGTACATTTCAAATAAATTGAATATTGACAAGAAACAAGAAAAAGTTGTCGGACCACATAAAGCAGTTCAAGTTGTAATGGTACGTGGTTTGTTTTCAAATTGGAAACAGATTGTGTACTACAATTATAGTCAAAATATGACGAAACAGATATTGACTGAAATAATAGAAAAACTATTTGATGTTAGGTATATGGTTGTGGCCATTGTTTCTGATTTGGGAGGATCGAACAAACTATTATGGAAGGAACTTCATGTTGGATAAAGAGAACAATTATTTTCTCCATCCTAAAGATCAAACTACGAATGTTTATATTTTTTGTGATGTACCACATGTTATAAAATTAGTGAGGAACAATTTGTTTGACGGTGGTCTGTATTTTGGAAATACCATACTTGATAAGAAATGTTATGAACAACTCATAAAATGACAACAAACCGATTATAAAATTGTGACAAAACTCACTCAATATCACTTAGATGTTACAGGTACTCAAAGACAAAAAATAAAATTGGCTGTACAATGCCTATCCCACACTGTAGCGATGGCTATTAAATGGTGAGGGGAACATGGTTTAATGCCGAACCTACCATGGGAAGAAATGAGCCAGATTGTGAAACTAATTAATGATTGGTTTAACATTTTCAATGTAAAAGACAAGTTTAGTTCACATATGAATGCATTTCTTGTTTAAGCTTACAATGCATTGTGTTGCATATTTGCTACATTAGACGACAAATAAAGAATTCTGTTTAAACAGATTTGTAATTTCTCATTTAAATGCATGTTGTAGCATATTATATACTTAGTTTAAGTATTACTTCACTTTTTTGATGGTAGATGGCAGTATACGCTTATTTTATAGAAGTTAATCTACAGGTTGTGGTTTTCTTCTCACATGTGCGTGTTCGGTACCAATACAACAACATTTTTTGAGTAAATTACTTTAATTCCGACTAAATTTTATATGAAATTGGCAATGTAGGTAAGTATTTTAATGTTTTATGATATTAGGCTGGACGAATCAGTTGTAGAAAAAAATTAGTAACGTTTTATAAAAAATGTAGCAGATGTGCTACATTTTTCTATATAGCAGATACGAGTACTTAGATATGTACTGAAATATACATCATATTTGTTTATAAATTACAGTACAATGGATAAAAACCAATATTTCCAACAATTTCTGATACAGGAACAATTAGAAAGGCTTGCAGAAAATTTTTATGAGAGTGAGGATGATCTGCAAGATGCAGATGAGGAAAATTTAAATATAAATGTAGATAAGTATATCGAATTTGCTGCTCAAAAATTTCAGGAACTCGACGACTCTGCCAATTTAGATATTGCAGCACTTCCAATTATTTTTGAACATGAACTAGATGAAGTAGAACCAATTAGTAATGTAGAAAATATAAATAATAATGATACAGATTTTAATGATGTAGTTTTTCCATAAACTGATAGTGCAGAGGAAAATTGTTTTACATTTGATAAGGCTGAATTAGCATCTATTTTCTGGCAAGAAGCCACTTTCGAGCAAAACATGAGCGGGACCCAGTTCAAAGGGACAGAAACTCTACCAACAAATGTAATGGAACTATGCCTTTCGGACTCCACTCAGCACCGGCGACCTTCCAACGACTTCTAGACCGAATTATAGGTCCCGAGTTAGAACCGTATGCTTTCGCCTACCTAGACGATATCATCGTCTTAAGGGAAACTTTCGAACAAAACTTGGCGAACCTACAGGAAGTATTCCGACGGCTCCGCATGGCAAACCTGCAACTGAACCCGGAGAAATGCAAATTTTGCCGGAAGTCATTGAAATACCTAGGCCATGTGGTTACATCCGAGGGAAACAATACAGATCCAGAAAAAGTTGAATCTATCTGTAAATTTCCTGCCCCTCGAAATGTTCGAGATGTCCGCCGCTTCCTAGGCATGTGTTCCTGGGATAGACGCTTCGTGCCCACATTCTCTCAAGTAGTGGCACCACTAACTCGCCTACTACGAAAGAAACACCGTTTCCAGTGGACACCGGAACAAGAGGAAGCTTTCTCGAAATTAAAAGCCTGTCTAACTGAGGCTCCGATACTGACCTGTCCTGACTTTGAGAAACCGTTCACGCTTCAGACCGATGCATCCGATCACGGGCTCGGTGCAGCCCTGACCCAGAACATCGAAGGATGCGATCGAGTAATTGCTTATGCAAGCCGTACACTGTCGCCAGCTGAAAGGAACTATTCAGTGACGGAACGAGAATGCCTAGCCATAGTCTGGGGGATCGAGAAGATGCGCGCCTACTTGGAAGGTTACCACTTCACCGTCCTGACCGACCACCAGTCACTCAGATGGATGCACTCGATTAAGAGTTCAACAGGCCGTCTAGCGAGGTGGAGCATATTCCTACAGCAGTACGACTTCGAAATCAAGTACCGAAAAGGAGCGTTGAACCGAGTAGCTGATGCTCTTTCCAGACAACCGCTCGAAGGAACTACGTCCGCCAGACACGGGAGAATTAGGTATCATAACCGCCCCAGCAGACTGTTCCTGGTACACATGGAAAAAGCAAGGAGTTGAGCAAAATCCGGAGGCATTCCCAGATTTCTGTATACGAAATAACCAGCTATTTCGTCATTTCTGGGACTCCAATGACTTAACGGAACCAGACCTGTCCGACCCATGGAAATTGTGTGTTCCAACCCCTCTTCGCCGCACAGTTCTGCAAGAAAACCATGATGTACCGGCCGCTGGAAACATGGGGATTGCCAAAACGATAGCCCGCATTGCGTGACTAAGTATGTAAGAGCGACTAATCATATATTTTTCTTATTATTCTCCTTATTTGTCCTGTCGTTCTAAAAATTACAACAAGCAAATGAAATCGTTTTAGCGATAATAGCCGAGCTATAAAGCCGGAGGTTCCAAGCGCTGAGGAATATAAAATGTTGTGTATTATTATGTTTATATCGATGTTGTTTTATAAACATTTTTCTAAAAACAATATCCATGTCACATTTACACAAAAATTCAGAATACCTCAGCTTAAATCATGTATCTAATGCTACACTAGTCTATATGGCCCACTATTTACAGAATAAGTAAAATCCCACTATTTTTTCATAAATAGACCAAAACGTATACAGCATCTTATACAGAAAGACAAGACAAATCGAAAATCAAGAGTGGACAAATTTCCGATTGCCCTCTTTTTTCGAGTTATACATGAGAAATGAATTTTAACTTTATTATTAAAAAGCAATTAACAAAAATACAAGGTAAATGTCTGTTGTCACAAAAGGTGTTAAAATAAATCGCCTCCTGCCTCAAGTCAAACAATCGCAAGATTTATTACGGAATTATGGACCCTCTGTAACATGTTTTCATCTATGAATATTGCTGAAGCTGAATACGAGCTACAACATTTTCCGGAATCACAGCAGGTTCGTGGTAAATGTTTTTTTAAATCTCCCGTAAAAGAAGACCAATGGATTAAATTCCGGATATCTAGGAGGCCATATGGTATCTGTCCACCCCTTCCGATCCATGTATATCGCTGCAGTGCCAGCGATATACACCGTCACAGCAGCAGGCTCCGGGGAAGATGCAACCGTCCAAAAATAACCAACCATGGGAGACCGTAAGCACAGATCTCGTAGGACCGCCACCCCGATCCGGTAAAGGAAATAACTACTTGGTAGTTTTTCAAGACCATTTACCAAGTGGATCCAGTGCCGTCCACTACGGAGTGCTACCGCCCGCAACGTAAGCAAAGCTCTCTATGAGGAGATAATCACTCGTTTTGGATGCCCCCGTACCGTCATTAGTGACAATGGCTCCCAATACGACAGCAAGATTTTCCGCTCCCTGCTAGCAGAATTTGGCATTCAACACCGTTTTACGCCTCCGTACACACCACAGGCTAATCCCGTTGAACGAGCCAACCGTACGATCAAGACTATGGTCGCTCAGTACTGCGAGCATGACCACCGAACCTGGGACCAATATCTGAACGACTTCCAGCTAGCCATAAATAGCTCGAAGCACGAGTCCACCGGATTTTCCCCGGCTTTCCTGAACTTTGGGCGAGAGCTACAATTACCAAACACCCTCTATCGCTCCGTCCAAGAAAATCCAGGGGAACCGACTGAAGAAAACGAGATACCACCTGCGCATACCGATCGGTTAGACAAGCTCAAGGAGGTGTACGCACTGGTTCGTGTTAACCTGGCACAAGCTTTCACGTCCCAAAGCCGGTATTACAACCTCCGTCGTCGTGAATGGCGTTGCCATGTAGGCGACCGAGTAATGAAACGGGAAAATCCTTTGTCGTCCGCTGTCAAAGGATTTGCTGCTAATCTCGCTCCAAAATACTCCGGGTCGTATACTGTCACCGCCGTGGTATCACCAGTGGTCTACCATTTCAAAACCGATACGGGGAGGAAGCTACATCGTGTCCACATAAAAGACCTAAAACCGTATAGCCTATATAGTAAAACCTATATAAAACCTAAAACCTGGTGGGAGCCGGTCCGGCTCCCACCAGCACCCCGCCGGCAACCAGGAGAACCCCCGCGCGGAGCCACCGTCTCCAGGCAGACGCCCTTCAGAGGCGGCGCTGGGGATTCCTCAAAGCCGCACGGGCCAGAATCGACGCCCAGTTCCTGGGGAGCGGGTATAAGACCACCCGACCAGCTCCAGGGTCCCTGTGAGGGATGGGACCCGGCCCTGTACCGACAAATTCTCCGCTACCGACCGCCTGGAAAAAGAGCGGACTGACCCTGGAGATGTCGGGTACAGAACACCAGTCACCGAATCTGGTGAATGGCGATCCGCCCGAGGCCGGACGTCCGCCCCGACGACTCCCCGGCGTAACTTTGTGACGGATACTTCCCGATTTGCACAGGTAGCAAGTGTCACGTTAGTGCCCGAGGTTCGGTTTCTCTTTTACTTTGCCTCGGGCGCCAGTTCCTGGTTACAGTGTAGGAACACCACTACTCAGGTAGCTACAGTGAAGATACGGTACGCCAGGTCGGTCGATAGGGAAAATTAAACTTCACACAACAGATAGTAATAATACACCAATAAAACCTTTAATACATTTATTTACCAAATAACTCAAACTTACTCGTAACCTAGCTTACTTCCTTACTATGTCCTGGGCACGTCTGCTGCTTCCGGGTGGCCGGTGAAGACTGGATACTTGTGACGAAGCTAGTATCAGGTACTGGACTGGCTGGTGGGAGAGCTTTTGATACATGCGCAGTAGCTCCCTATTTTCGACTTGTAATATTCTCGGCGTCGTTCCCACAAGTCGATGAAATTATACCAAGTCCCAATGCCTTTGGGGACTTGTACTAGTTTACTTACTTCTCTGGATACTGGTAGGCAGAGGTGCAGATGTACAGGTCTTGCTCGTATGCGGTGCGGTCCCAGACTGAATGTCTGAGTCGGTGCCAGTAGTATAAGAGGTTCTATGAAGACCTCGGACATGCGCAGAAGTGCAATACCTGACTTGGTATAGTTTGGGTTCGTATCCCAATAATCGGTGAGATTTACAAGTCCACACGGCCTTGTGGACTTTGCCGAATTTTAACTTACTATTCTCTAGGTCCTGGTGGCAGCGGTGTAGGCGGACAGGTCTTGCTTCGATGCAGAGTGGTCACAGACTGAATGTCTGAGTCGTTTGCGACTGTATATGGTTCTACGAAAATCTCGGACATGCGCAGAAGTGAAATTTCGGACTTTGGATATTTTATACTTGTAAACCACTAAATCAGAAATAATTACAAGTCCCCACGATCTTGTGGACTCTGAAGAATATTCGGTTTAGTTGACAAAATCGTTTAAGTATAAAATTATTTTCATACTTGGAAAAATTTCACTCTGTCGAATTTACTGACTTGTAATCGTTTACTCACTTTCTGGTAGCAGCAGTGTAGATGGACAGGTCTTACTTCGTCAGGCGGCCACAGACTGAATGTCTGAATTGCTGTTAGCTGGATATGGCTCTACAAACACCTCGGACATGCGCAGAAGTGAAATCTCGGACTTTATATATTTTATACTGGTACACTACTAAATCGGAAATAATCACAAGTCCCCACGGGTGACTTATAAATAGGTAAAATATTATTTTTAACGGCGAAATAAAAAGTACTTCATTACACCTTTACCCGACTGCCTCCCCTCCAGAATGTTACATTATTTTTATTTTACCAATAAATGTTTAGTTATAAATGTTAGACATTATCTCATTCTCTGGATTTCTTTTTTTTCCTTCTTCCCCCCCCCGCGGTAAACCGGGCCCGTTTGCAATGCCGAGTCATATATGTTATTTGTTCTAGATGACCTCCCCCTGTGTCCACCTCCATCTGTCTGTCCTCCGAGGAAGAGGATTCTCTGCTCCAAGCACTCGAGGGGGCCAGTCGAGAACTAACTCAGGCCACCGACTCCGCGTCTTGGGAGTCCAGTGCAACATCCCTCAACAGTCGAACTGAACAAGAGCCCGACCCCACCGATGGCCTCCCGGGTCCCGTCCTGGTACCTCAGGAAGCCACCGATGTACCTAAAAGTTAGGGAATACTCATTATGTTGGAGATGTGGCGAACCAGGCCACTCCCGAACCTACTGCACCGCTCCGGCCCGTCTATTCTGCTCCCGATGCGGCCTGACCGGCATTATGTCAAACGACTACACATGCAACCAACCTGCAACCAACCTGTAGGCTCCGACCGAGAGCGCCTCCCGACCACGGGTAATCACCGTCCCTCAGCGGCAGCCCCGAAGTTCGCTAACCCAAAAACGGTCATACCGTTTAAGCCACCGACGACTAGCGCTGCGACCCGACTCCCAGGTATCCAGAAGCGTTCAGTGTTATTTTGCCGATATCATGCGGAAATCTAAAACCTGTTCGCGAGGAACCCAGACCGACAAGGCATAATAGGAACCGTTAGTACCGACGTTCGAAGCCGCTCGAACGAAGCGCCGGAAGTTTCCGTTTTTTTATTTTTATTTTTCTTTTGGGCAAAGGAAGAGACACCCCCTCCCGATTCCTGTTTCTTTTTCGTTAAAGTTAGATTAGTTATTATTGTTAGGAAGTAACCATTGTAAAACTAACAGATAGGATGTTTTAGTTTTGTTTCTTTTGGGATTGTAAAAGGTGTACATATCCTCAAATAAAGTTTCACGTACCACTGGAGGGTATGCGCCTTGTACATTTTTCTTTCAGTTAGGGAAAGAGGAAAAAATGTTCATTTCATTCTCATTTTTTTACGAAGTAAGAGGGGGGTGTAATGAAGTACATTTTATTTCGCCGTTAAAAGTAATATTCTGCACCTGTAAATAAGTTTCCAATACAACGCCGTAAATAAACAACTATACCCGACATAAAATCTATTATTTGGACACATGAAATAAAAGCCGAATGCGCACGCGTCCTTGCTTTGCTGTCCACGCGGACCTAGGAAATTTTCAAGCGCTAAGAGTTTAGTTGCTGTGCCGCTGTCCGTGGAATTGGCCGTACTACCATATCACCGCGAGTCCCCAGATCCATACTGGTACCGGAAGTAAGTAAGAAATATTTTACAAGTATAAAAATCGGCATCGTGAAATTTTTATAAATATAAAAATAAATTGGGACTTGTGTATTTTTCGCCGTCTGTCTACTTGATCAAATATTTTCAGAGTTCGTAAATTAGGCATAGTGAAATTTTTATAAGTATAAAAATAAATTGGGACTTAAACGTTTTGTCGACTGAACCGAATATTCTTTAGAGTCCACAAGAACGTGGAGACTTGTAATTATTTCCGATTTAGTGGTGTACAAGTATAAAATATACAAAGTCCGAGATTTCACTTCTGTGCATGTCCGAGATTTTCATAGAACCATATACAGTTGCGAACGACTCAGACATTCAGTCTGGGACCACACCGCATTGAAGCACGACCTGTCCGTCTACACCGCTCCTTTAGCAGGACCTAGAGAAGAGTAAGTTAAAAATTTGGCAAAGTTCACAAGCCCGTGTGGACTTGTAAGTTTCACCGATTGTTGGCATACGATTGCAAAATATACCAAGTGAGGTACTGCACTTCTGCGCATGTCCGAGGTCTTCATAGAACCTCTTATACTACTGGCACCGACTCAGACATTGAGTCTGGGACCGCACCGCATATGAGCAAGACCTGTCCATCTTCACCGCTGCCTACCAGTATCCAGAGAAGTAAGTAAACTAGTACAAGTCCCCAACGGCATTGGGACTTGGTATAATTTCATCGACTTGTGTGGACTACGCCGAAAATATTACAAGTCGAAATCGGGAGCTGCTGCGCAGGTATCAAAAGCTCTCCCACCAGCCCTTCCAGTACCTGCTACTAACTGGTGCCAAAGTATTCAGTCTTCACCGACCGCCCGACAGCAGCAGACGTGCCCAGGACGAACTAGTAAGGGAGTAAGCTAGACCACGAGTAGGGAACTGTCACTTGGCTATTGTACCGTATATGTTTGTACTAATCATACTTTGCTTTTCAGCTTCTGTCACCGACATTACAACAATCCGCCCACACGACCTGTTAGTCTCAGGCGAGTCGGCCCATTGTTCGGGAAATATTAAACATAATTTGCGGCCCTGACACCGTCTATAAAACAATCCGCCCACACGACCTGTTAGTCTCAGGCGAGTCGGCCCATTGTTCGGGAAATATTAATCATACCTTTACCTTTCAGCTTCTGTCACAGACATTAAAAACAATCCGCCCACACTACCTGTTAGTCTCAGGCGAGTCGGCCCATTGTTCGGGAAATATTAATTATACCTTACCTTTCAGCTTCTGTCACCGACATTAAAACAATCCGCCAACACGACCTGTTAGTCTCAGGCGAGTAGGCCCATTGTTCGAGAGATATTAATCATACCCTCTCTTTTCCGCTATTGTCTTCGGCAATAAAACAATTCGTCTCACGCGACCTGTTAGTCTCAGGCGGGTGGGCCCATTGTTTAAATAACTATCTATACCTTTCATTCCAGCTTATTACAAGTCATAACGTAGACAATAGACAAGTGTGTAAATAATTTAATAATAGTGGCTTGTTTTTATTTGCTTATAAACTTGCTAAATGTTTGCTTGTTAAAAATTTGCTTCCTCACCTGGTATCCACGCACGACCACCGGCCGTAATTGACCCAGTAGCTTATTAACCGCCATAAATCACTCCATTTAGTTTGTTGCCACCCGCTTGCACTTTTTAACCAGGTGTGCTCACCTCCTGCTTGTTTACCCCGCACGTAGATATTGACCTAGCAAGAGACAACCCGTATTTTTGAGTAGATTTGTAAATAGTAGGTCTAGAGACAATATATGTATAAAAGGTTTATGTGTATTATTACTATCTGTTGTATGAAGTCTAATTTTCCCTATCGACCGACCTGGCGTACCGTATCTTCACTGTAGCTACCTGAGTAGTGGTGTTTCTGCACTATAAACAGGAACTGGCGCCCGAGGCAAAAGAGAAACTGATCCTCGGGCACTAACGTGACACTTCCTACCTGTGCAAATCGGGAAGTATCCGTCACAGAACATACCTATTTTATTTGTACCATGATGGTCACCTATCGTCACCCCCCGCAAATCTTTCCCGTCGAAGCCACCTAGAACCTCGAAATCGTGAGTGAACGTGAATCGTAAATCCAACACCGTAGGAATCGAATCCTTCGAATCCGACTCTGGTATCGTTCCTTTGGAACGATTTGTCCATGAACGACACACCTCTACTGTGGTCAAGAGTTAAGTATAATACATCCACATAATACATCTGAGTAATAAAATACTTATCTAGTTATATATTTTTTGGTATAATATGTAGTCTAGTCATCAGTAATTTAACCGAATTAAAAAATAAGCTGAAAGCTTTAGGAGCCAAGACAGAAGGAAAGAAAGCTGTACTAACTCAAAGGTAACATATACACTTTATTATATGATAGAAATACTTAAGCTACAAACCTACTACTTTTAGGCTGAAAAAATGGACAGACCGCAATTTAAATGGAATTGTTTGTGATATAACCTAACAAATAACATACGTACAAATTTACCTGCTAAATGTGAAAGTGATTTTCCTACTGACGCTGTATGTTTATCAGTAAATAATATGAAAAAAGGATATATATGTATTACTGAAGAAATGATCCAGGAATGGTTTTCAGAAACAAAAGCACAAAAAGGACTGAAAAAAGGAAGAATTTTATCCATGAAACTATTTGTAAAATATACCAAAGCTTACATTAGTGGTGATGATATTTACATAAAATCATTATGCACTGCAGAGATGAAAAAGTATAATGATTACAGTAGCTATAGGGTAGATTGAGCCCGGGCTTCGCCCCTCAGAATGGGCCCCCCTTAGGGCTCCTGTGGCCCCAGGTACATTTCCATCTTCTCTTTGCTCAAGAGGCCAGCCAATCACAGCGCTCCAATGGCCGCCGCTCAGGCCCAGGCATGGCGTTGGCAGGTTGCAAGATTTCAGGCCTCCCGACATCCAGCAACTACAGGTAGGTAGGCAACCACCTCAGTAACCGACGGTAACCGGTAGGTAAGCAACCACCCCCAGCACCTGCCCGGCGGCAGCGGCATTATAGACAACGAGTCCAACGCCGCAAGTGATATCCCGATTAAAATTACTAGTATTTTTGAATGCAATAATCAGTTCCTTGAATATAAAAAATATCTTATGATACTAGGTACATTAGCGACTTCATATACTCGTAGATCTAGAAATGAATTAATCAACCATAAAAGGAACAAAAGAGACCCGTTATCAGGCTTATCAGCCAATGCTAATCATCTAGTAACTTCGGGCCACAGTTATACAAGTCCTATTAAGAAAGCAGTGCTAGCAGTAGAGAACAAAACATTAATAGCAGGAACTAGCAGTAGTGTAGAATTGTTTCCCCGCAATATCGCACCAGTGGATTATTCTAATGATACCAAGTCAGTTTTCAGTCTTCTAATAAGGAACGTTCAATCAAGGCTAAAGATAATCCACAAAGGAGTAAAAACATAATTAAAATCCCTGAGAAAAGAATCACCAAAATGGAAGAGAGGGTAAGACAATGTATACCCCAATATAAATTAAGAGCCAATACATTAAGGTGTGATGTGCATTTCCTCAATTATTACTATCTTTATAGACACAATTTCACAACTGTAATAGTGTAATAGATACCTCTAAATTACTCTATAATGATGAAAATTATGAGGTTAAATCATTTGTCTCACAGGTCCCTGGCGAGAGTATGAATATCAATCTCACCAAGAAGTTTGAAGAAGAAAGGATCCAGTATCTGACATCTCTCTAGGAGCCCTTGAGTTGATCAACACTCCTGGTTATGATCATCTAATTATAAAACAAAAGATAGAAATAAATAATGAAAAGGTCTTTTTCAAATCTTATTACAATCCATTTTGTTGTTATATTGAGAGGCTATCACTTGAGGACTCGGCTCCTTGTTGTACCTACTCTATCACGGATGTCCCTGTTATATCAGAGAACGATTGGTTTTTACAAGAAGTTGTTACCAAACACTCTTACTCAAAGCATGGTATCTTCGCCTTTCGTTTGCCTCGCTGGTAGCGTCGACTGGTGAGTTGGCTAAACGTACCCCCAGGTCAAACGGTACCTCTTCATAACGCGGCGTAGCCATTGTCCTGGACGGACCAAGTGCAACCCCTGTCAAGTCTACCCGTCCGGTGTTAGCCTCACCGGACATGACTCGGACGGTGGCGATGTCCTCTTGAGAGGTATGTGATAATATTGGGGATAATGTCTCCGTGGTGGCTGGAGATTCTGGTCGAGGTAGGTTTTGTATAGGAGAGTGTGCTGAAGCGTCGCGACGTGGCACGTCGTCAATAAGCATGGTAAGTATGATACTTGGGATTCCTGGAAAAATCGGGCGTGGACGGTGAGCGATTTGTTGTTTTGCATCTACCTGAATGTACCTTATTGTAATTCTTATTATCCTGGAAGAATTTGGGCGTGGACGGTGAACGAATTTACTTTTCGAAAAATTACCTTTTTTCGTGGCGTGCAGCTTATTTTGCTTCCTTGCAAAATTTGGGCATGAACGGTAAGTATTCGCTGAAAACCTCGCAGTTCTTTATTCAACAGGGGACTCGTGGTCACACTTGTTTCTTTTGCCAAGTATGCCGAGGAAAAGGAAAGAATAGGTACACACAAATATCAACAACAATGTTCACTAGGTATGACCCTGGCTGTAAAATAAATCCCTAGCTGACAGTTTTACAAGATCCCAAAGTTATTACACTTTTATTTAAGTATGAAAGTTCAAAGTTAGTTTTACTATGAATTAAACTTATAGATTTTAAAAGTTATTGTTTAGCAAAGTTTCGTTTAGCACTAATAAATGTTAAAGTGATTTTCTCAAAGTTTAAACAACGATTCGCTTCCCAGAGGTGAGTAAGAAAAGTTCGGCACTTACCGGATCGGTGTCTTGAATGTTGCACTTACTGAAGTTAAATATTTAGTTAGTTTTTTAGCATCTTTTAAGTAAGACTCAAGGTAAGTATCTTTATTGTTTAGGAACTAGGACTACCATATATTAATGTACGATATTTCTTTGTTTCAGGGCTGATGCAGTGATGCTGAACGACAATTCTTTTTAATTATGGTATGTATTTCTGCTGTTCTGTTAGCAGTCCTAGTCAAGGGGATTGGAAGTGACAGGTATGTATGCACACTATAATTTTACACTAACATATTAACGAAATGTTTACACGTAGTTTGTTGATAACTATACTAGTTATTTATTAGAACGATTCACACTTAGAGAAACTGAGTTTCTAACTTTCTGACTGAGTTTAACAATATCTGCGATTGTGAGATAATCTGAAATATGAAATATGAATTTTTTGATCTGAGATAAGCTCTGAAGGTGATTTTTGCAATATCTAAGTTACATCTGAGATATCATCAACACTTGAGATTTAAGAGAAAAAATCGATATTATCTGAGATCTATGATCGATTGAATGATGAACGATTAATGCGATTAATGCGATGCAAAAGCAGAAAATTTTCCCCTTTTATACCCAACAAGCAAAACATGCCGTCATGTTCCTGGCTTTTCATTGGTGCTTTGCCTTGTAATCATAGGCTCCACCTATAATTTCAAAAATTTTACATTTTAATGATTTTTGCAAATGTTTTGATTTTAATAGTTAGATTTAGGTCATGTATGATTATTAATAATGATTTTTGATTAAATTCATTGATTTTAAGGCATTTTTAATGCGAAATCGATGACAATGGGAACTTATGGAGGACTGAAGCAAATTTATGCTCATTATTCAGTGATAATCTCATATCATGTGCAGAGGCTGCTCAAGTAAACCCAGGTTGTTTCTCTATTAAACGAGTATGCCTATTGTCTAGTCAACATGTTAACAAGGTCAGGATTATATTTGGTAAAGGTCTCTACTGAAATGGTTCTTTATGTTACCTGAGATATATATTCCTTATTTTGAACTGCCTATAGATAGTGTAACAGGCTGCCAGATGTACTATACAGGCTTCACGAAACTTACTTAATTATTCAGTTATCTCGAAAGGGAGTCTAAAGTTTTACTACTGAATCAATTTCTTTGTCGCCGGTTTCGAGATATGCTGGGATTGACGTATAAAAAGAGTATTGACTTACCACATTCATCAAATGTAACATTGGTGATGACAACTCCCATATTTTCTAATAACTTCAAAGTCTGTTTTGTTAAGGAAGTCTTTTGTTCGCTGTTAATTTCTGCAATGAAAAAATAGCCTAACGGTAATTTCCAAGCTTCATTGATACACTTCATTGTTTCTGTAGCTAACTCCATGCAATTAATCCCCATCCAAATCATTACCACAATCTACATAACCATAATACCGGGTACCACTATATTCTAAATGTTTTCTAATGGCAATCTCGTCAAAAACGAGAGAGCATACCAAAGTTTTTAAGTTGAATGAGCTACTTTTAGTTTTAAGAATTCAAAAGCCTCGGACGTAAAACCTGGCTTAGCATCTACAGGAGAATACCATTTTGTTAGTTTTTGGGTGAGGTAAGCTGTTATAAAATTTTTGTCGGACATAATTATAAGCCTTAGGTGAGAAAAAGCGCAATGTTATAGCAAAAGCTCTTACTGAATGTTCAAATGTTCTTTTTACCTCTTTCTTTTGTGTCTTTTGAAATAGTCTTTGTATAATCTCTTGATTTGCCTCAAAATGTTGTAATATGACATTTTCGTGATCTTCCAGCATTAAATTCTGTTTCTTCAACTTAACTATCAGAGACTTCAGTGATGAAATTTGTTGTTTCTGTCGCCAGACAATCTTTTGCAACTTTCATATTTTACAGAATCTACATCAGGGGTCTTATTCTGTAACGGGCGAATTGTTCGATTCGGTAGGATTTCCTCGATTGTGTGTCATTTTCGGTTTGGTAGCGTGAAATCTATTCCGTAGCATCGGACCGATCGGTAACTCAATCGAAGCCTCGACTCGCTGATCAAGAGCACTGTGGGATTCGAATTGGATTTCGGTGAAGGTTTTCGAGGTTATGTTGACGTGTGCCATTGGAAGTTTAATCAGTATTTTTCTCTTATTTAATTTTTTCTATAGTGTTTGAGTATGAAGTAGTGTTTTAAGTGAAAGGTGAATTGATTCAATTTGCTTTGCAGTCATGGATATTATTAGAGTGCTAAGCAATAGATATATTCTAAGGCACATATAAGGTAACAGATAAGACGGGAGCAAATCCGTAATAACAAGGTTAACATGAGGCATCTTAGGGATGCATCTAACCCTTTCACATTACCCGATATTTTTACGGGTAGATATAGATTGTCAAAACCTCAAATTATCAGCAATTATCTGGTTCATGCACTCATTGAAGAGTTTCGACCCTTCTTGCATGAGCCTGAAAGAACTACTGGAATCCCAGTACAACATAAGGTGATATGTTGTCAATGATCTACACCCTAGATTTCATTATAATAGGCAACAACTGTCCTAATAATTAGGCATCCTACTTTCTTCTTAGGTATTATGTGCTATGAATTTCTTCGGGCAAGGCTCATTCCAGAAAGCTGTAGGCTGTTACTTTAGTTTAGGACTAAGTCAGTCTGCTGCGAGCAGATGCCTAGACGAAGTGGTGGGTGCCCTAAATCACCCTGAAATACTAGTTTCCAATATACGATTTCTTACAAGTGAAGCCGAGAGGAGGGCAGTTGTTAGAATGTATGTATTGAGAAACTAAGAAAGCAACAAAAAAAAAACAAAACAAAAAATGAAGGTCAAATTGGCAACTCAATTGTTAAGCCGATCAGTAGCAGAGGCTTTACTTTATTGTAGAGACTAATTACAAATAGAAGAATTTATAGACTGTGGTCCAACAGCTGAATTCATATTGCTAATGAACAATGCTTTTGATATATTAAACTCGCATAAAGTTTCAGATTTTGGTTTTAAGCAGGCTGCATGTCCAACTAATATTGACAACATAAAATTATTTTTTACAAACTTTTGTGTATACATATATCACTAATTTAAAATTTATTAATGGACAACTTGTTGTAGAATAGCAAAGAAAATCGGGTTTTATAGGTTTGTTAATGGGCATTGCAGCATTATTAGGCATATACGATGAGTATGTTAGAATAATGTTATGTTAAAAAACTATGTACCTTATAACAAATTTTGCCTAACTCTTGGCTATGGCCAAACAAAATGAATTACAAATTTTGAAAATTTTCAAGAAATTTATTTACATAATGACTCCCCTAGTCAGAAGACTATTCTGTATGTGGCACGTGGATCCTGTGTGAGCAAAAATTTCTCTAAAATTAAATCTAAGGAAGGACGAATCGAGATTTACAAAATTTTAGGAACATTGTTACATGAGACTGATCCCAATCCTTTTGAAATTCAGATTAATTCTGCTATAAAAAGCATGCTTGAAAATTCAAGAACTAATGAATTTGGTGCTTACTTAAAAAACTTTTATTTCAATAATCGTGAGTCATAGGTATTTTGTTATAGATTACAAAGTGGTCGTAACACAAATATGCGAACATGTCGAACGTCTACATAAATAGATCAAGTACATATATTTCAATAGAAGAATGTCAAAAGTCTTAATAAAATGCCTCGCACTTTAATGAAGTTTGATAAAGATCGTCTATATGACAAAATAATAACTTCATAAAGGAAACATTACGAGAAAGTTGTCTGACATCCGTAAACGTCATAAATTGAGCACTAATTTGTCTAATGAATTTACCACAGCCGATATAAATAGATGGCATATCCGTTCAAGTTATCAAACTGACATTTATTTTATTCAATAGAATGTTAAGCAGTGTAGTTGTCATTTATGCTGCTTACCATCTAACTTTTGTATACATAATTTTTCTTGCACATACATGTATAATAAGGTGCAAGTGTGAAATGGAATATGTGCAAACGTATTGTACTGCCTAAATTAACTGTAAATGCAATTTATTACAGCCAGTTATTTGGAAAAGATGACAAACGACAATTTCGGCTATTTTTATTTTATACGATTTTTGTTTAATTTTATTGAAGGCGCATCATTTGGTACGAAAAAGGCACCAAATATCACAATAAAACTGCATTAATTTGATACTCGTTTCACTGGGTTTGGTTCGAAAAGGTCACATGCGACACCAATGTGACCTTTTCGAACTAGGTAGTTACGCTGAAACGCACGCGTACATTGTGGGCCTTATCACGTTTCTGCCTGTCATGTCACTTGCATAGATTAGACACTGTCACTTGGCATTTGATTGTCGTTGAATCAGCAGTGAATTTTTGTTGTGCGCAAATATTTAAGTGTTTTTGAAAGTTAAAAACAAAATGAATGATTCAAGTGAAAGTCAATCTGATGATAACATCTTACAAAGAAAGCGCAAGAAAGGAGTTTTGAATACGGATAACTATAAATCGAATGTACTAAAAAGAGCCAAAGTCAATAGGCATTCAATAGGCACACTATTAAGGTGGAATCTCCTATGAGCGTCAGACGCATAAACACTGGTAAACAAGCAAATAAATACGTTTGTTTTCCTAAACGCGTGTTTTGACGCATGCGTTCGCGTCTCACGGAAACGGCTGCGTTCCTACCGGTCTAGAAGCAGTCAAGACGCATACATTTACGTCTGGTCGTTAATTTAATTGCGTATATTTGCTGATTTCGTTTGAATATGAGTGCACGATTTCAATTTTCGCCTGAAGAAGATGAAAAACTGGTTGAGCTTGTGGCTAGGCATCCGGCATTGTACGATGCTAGCCATATGGAATATAAAGATCAAATGATGAAGGAAAATATATGGAAAGAAATATCTAATGAAATAGGAAGAAGTGGTAAGTATTTAAAACTATATATTAAACAAATAATGTTACATTTAAAGCTAGTTATATGACTGTTCTCGTAACCTGCTTTTCCTGCCATGTGACAGAACCGTGTGGACTGTTGAAATAATTTTTAAATTGATCGCGTATTTCAAAGCCTTCATAATTTGCATATCCCCCGAGTCGTGTCAGTGGTTTCAGATTGTCTGTTGGCATTTGTATTTCACTATCATAGTGATAAGACTGAGTGTTGTTTTCGAGGTATTCATCACGTAACATATTATGCAAGCAGCATGCTGCGGTAACTATTAAATCCGTAGTCTTCGGCAGTACAGCTACAGGAGAATAAAATATTCTAAATACTTGTGATAACAAGGCGAAAGCATTTTCAGATACTCTTCGTGCTCGGCATAATCTGTAATTAAAAACAGCCTTTGAATTGTCCGTTATAGCTTGATTTTTTGTAAATGGCTTCATCATATGTTTGTAAAGTCTAAATGCTTCGTCGCCTATGAGAACATGCGGCAATACTATATCTGAATGAGGCAGCTTTTTCTCTGATGGGAAATTAAATGTTTCGGAACGTATACGGCGTCCCATATTTGATTTTTCGAAAATACTACTGTCGCCTTCCTTTCCATAGGAGCCGACATCTATAGCAATAAATTTATAATTAGCATCAACCGTAGCTAATAACACAAGCGAAAAATAATTTTTATAATTATAGTACAGCGACCCACTTTTATTTGGACAAATTATTCGTACATGTTTCCCATCAATAGCTCCACAGCAGTTTGGGAAATTCCATTTATTATAAAAGTCATGTGATATTTTTTCGAAGTCAGTTATCGTTGGTTCGGGCAAGAATATTGGTACCAGTTTTTCACAAAGCACCTTAAGAACATCTCTGATGATAATGCTAATATATCCAGCAGAAATTCGGAAAGCATATGACAAAGACCTGAATGTTTCACCTGTAGCCATAAACCTGAAATAAAATAGTACTGTTACTAATTATTATCTAATAAGTAAATACGTTTAGTATTTCTTTATTTTTTCATTTAGGATTCCATTACCACGCGTGCAATTTCTGACATAAAAATCACACGAAATCGAACATCCTGAGAATTCTAAAATCTTAATCTTAAAAAATTCTGAAAATCCTAACCATAAGCGTGTAGTATTTTTTACAAAAAGAGTATAAAAGCGATGTTGAAAAGGAGCCTTATAAAACTTGTACATATAAAATCCAGTTTAAAATATGTTTTTATATTTGTTTCTAGTTGCGGATTGTAAAAAACGTTGGAGAAATATCCGTGATACATATATGAAACAGAGAAAACCTGGATCTACTGGTTCAGCCGCCAAAGGAAAATCTAAGTGGTCATTACTGGGTCATCTAGAATTTTTAAATAAAGTTGCTTACGAGCGAAAGTATGTTCAAAGTTACCTACTATACTTACTCTCTTTGGTATAATTATTTTTCTATTTTAGTACACAAAGCAACATCACTACAGAAGAATGGAATGATTCAAATAATACTTCAAATAGTGAACTAAATGAAAACCCAGTAGAACAAGAAGAGAACACCGTATCTGAAACCGTAATTTCAACTCCTAATAATTCTATTAATACAGCTGTAAATCTAATTTCTGAAAATGGCCAAAAGAGAACAGTATCATCTACTCCAACATCTTGTGTAAAAAAACGTAAAGACAATAGCGGAAAAATAATTGACATTTTGCAAAAGAGATCTACTGAAAGAGAAAATATGTTGAAAAATATTTGTGGGAAAAATATCGAGGAAGATGTTGTATTAACATTTTTTAAAAGCTTGGCAATGACTGTTAAAACTTTTCCGCCAGAACTAATTGTTCAGGCAAAGTCTAGAATTCACAATATAATAACCGAGTTAGAATTGCAATCAATCCAACAGTCACAAAGCCAATTTTCGCAACAACACTTCGCAACTAATTTACACGATTCGCGACCAGGAACATCGTATTCAGAAGCTCCCAGTGACATAGGAAGCTACTATACAAATTTTTCTCCTGGAGATGCATCTCTCTGCAATGATAATGATTTAACTCAATTGTAATAATTATGTCAATATTTTAACCATATTTTTTCGCTTGTAATAATTATGTTAATAAAAAAAGAAACTTACCTTAAAGTGACGTATAGTTTTTGTTCTGCTGAGATTGGTGTATTTACTCTTCTTGAGGAAAGCTTTTTAATTTTGGTTCCTATACAGCTTAGGACAAAATTGAACTGCCTTCTATTCAATCGAAAAAAATTCCTGAACGTTTCTTCGTCATTGATTACATGATTTTCTATTAGCACATGCGAGTATCCTTCGACATTTCTTCTTTTGTATAAGTCCTTTTCCATTTTTCTTTTTTTTTTTTGTAACCAAATGTAAAAGTATGCAATCATCATCTTCTTCTTCTTCTAAAAGTGCTTTTAGTAATAAATTGTTCATTTTTGATGCATCTACTATGATGCACCTTTGCTCAAACGCCTCAAACTGAATTCAAACGTAGGCGTCTGCCGGTATATAGGAAAACATAGCAGACATGGTCTGACTGTGCGTCCGAACGCGTCCGTCAGACGCGTGCGTTCTGACGCTCATAGGAAATTCCACCTTTAGATGTTTTTTTTTAGACTTTTTAACACTACTTGGGAAATTTTCACTCAAAAAAAAAAAATTTTGTGGATACATTAGTAACCAAGACCTTAAATAATTTACCCATTTCTGTATTAGAAACATTTGGAGACCATATTTATGACGATGAAGTTCTATCAGAACATTCAATTTTTATTTCTAAATTTATTTTAAAGTCTTACATTAACATAAGATCTCATTATGAAACAATACAAAAATTAACTTTAAGCGAAACTAGTAGATCTAGAAGTATCAATACGAAAACAGTACATACTTTACTTTACTTTACAATATTGTAAAGAATGTGTCGACTTCGCAGAATTGAATTGGGTCTCCGCCTCTACGTTAATGTTATGTCACGTGCTGCGAGCGACATGGAGAACAGTTGACATCAGCATGAAGGAATTCACGACGGATATTATTATTCTGTCCCGAGCCATATACTCGTACAGACATATGATAAAGTTATACCTTTATTTTTGAATAAATATATTACTAAAAATATTTTCGTCCCTTTGGGACTTAACAGCTTCAGAAGTGGGATTCACCCGTGTTTTACTGCCTTTGTGCTAATTTAATTGTGTTCATGAAGTGTACAAAAATAAAATCCCAAGACCAAATAAAACTCCATCACTATCAAGACGTCTTCCCTCAAAACGCTTTCGCCGTGCTTCTTCCCAATCCAGTACTTCCGCGAAAAAATGCAGCCGGTTGTTTTTTCTATAAAAACTCGTATACAGATGTGGAATATTTTTGTTCAAGTTTTTTTTTCTAGGCGATTGTCTAGGCAGGAATACTCGGCCTTATCGACAAAAAAGTAGTGCCACGTTTTTATTACGATTTTTACAATAACCTTTAGTTTTTGTGCTAGGTTATTTTTTTCGCATAAGTTAAGTTTGTGTTAATGATACCTACTGTTAATTTTTGGTTTGTCATGTGAAAAATGCACTATATTTTTGTAAAAAAATGTTAAAAGAAAAAATGTTACTTTTTATGTTATGTTCCAATAAAAATTATAGCAAAACACGATTTATTTTCTTAATTTTTTTTTCATGGAAAAACGTCACTTCTATTTTTTTTTTCTTAAAATATTCCATACATAGGACTGTTTTTTACATCGAATGTATGCTTAAGAGCTCCTAAGTTTATGAATAAATGTAATTATTCAGATTTTTTAAAGGGCGATGAGATGTTATATAAGAATTATTTTATAAAATTGTCAATGACTTCTCATGTAAATAACTTCATGTAATTTTTGAGTTGTGACGGACTTGTTGGAAAGCAGCGATGTATGTATAAGGTGAGACAAATTCAGTGAGGTTTTGAAATCTTAAATTGTTATCTTGTTCGCATTTATTTCATTTATACATTTCTTTTGAAATAAACATGGTGGGCGCATTGGCAAAAGAAATCGGTACTTCACAATGTAGCTAATAAATTACGAAACAGATTGACCACTACACGACCTGGAAAATTAGTTTATGTGAAATATCATTTAAATTTAATCGCCAAAAATTGAAGAATAACTGACTTCTTCAATATAACTTCATCAAGACATCGAGAAACTTGATATATCTAATTCAATGTTATACATTTTATGAAAGCTATATTTTTGAATTTTTTATAATGTTTATTACTTTTTTACAAATTCTATATAGCGAATTAAATTAAAAGTTTTAATGGAAAACGTGAAGTATTTGATATTTACCCAGTAAAAATTATAACAAATTGTAAATGATCTAACTAAATACTTTTCTGTAAGGATTATTTCATGAATTTTTTTTATTTAAAGGCTTACATATAAATACAGTTGGGCATAATGTACAGGGTGTCCAAAATAAGATCCTCTATCCCCTTATCTCAGAAAGTATAAAAGATAGAGAAAAATGTTAAATACGAAAGTTTTTTGTTTTTACCTGAATTTTTCATTTTTATAACTTTCTTGATAACAGGTTGTTCAGTTTTTCTGATCCAGGCATCAACTTTCTTTTTTTAAATGGGACACCCTATATTCAATTACGTTTTTGAACTCTCCTTAAAATTCTAGGTCGACATTGTTAAGAGTACCATATACCTATCATTTACCGTTACGAAGATATTAGCATTTACAGAAAAAAATCTGTAAATAACACCTGCTCAAAAAATCTCGTCAAAACAAGTAAGACATCAAAAAAAAAGCTAAATAGGGTTTATTTTGTCGACAATTAGACTCAGAAATTACTTCTATGGATCAATATTACCTGATTAATATACAGGGTGTTTTTGACAGATGGCTCAAACATGTATATGTTAAAACTCCACAAAATCGAAAATCTCTTATGGAACAACCTGTGTATTATTACATTTTTGGATGTTCTATTAAATTTTAACCTTACTCTATATAACATTCCCTATTCTTATTTTGCTTAGTTTTCAAGATATTATATAGAGTAAGGTTAAAATTCAATAGAGAATCCAAAAATATAATAATACACAGGGTGTTCCATAAAGAGATTTTCGATTTTCTGGAGTTTTAACATATACATGTTTGAGCCATCTGTCAAAAACACCCTGTATATTAATCAGGTAATATCGATTCATAGAAGTAATTTCTGAGTCTAATTGTCTACGAAATAAACCCTGTGTACCTTTTTTTTTGGATGTCTTATTTATTTTGCCGAGATTTTTTGAACAGATGTTTTTTTTAAGATTTTTTTCTTTAAAATCTAATACTGCCCTCCTAAAGAACAACGCAGTAACTTTTCGATTTTCAGATTTTTACATATTATTGTGTAGAATGGTATTCCACATCTTTAAAAAAAAAAAAGATATTTTTTTTAAATTCCTAAAAAAACGCCTAAGAATTATGCAGTAACTGCAAAACGTCATGCTTTTCTAGAATAAAACGCAGCATCTAATTGTACTAGTCAAGAATGCAGCATTTTTCTGGCGGCCATCAAATACTGCATTTATTCTTAGAAGCAAAGCACACCTGGCTTATACATTTCTAGTGAAAAGCACAGTATCTGAAAGTGCTGCACCCTTAACTAGTATTTGAACGCGTCTACGTCATCAATTTCTAGACAAGAACGCAGTGTTTTCAATCTAACGGACTTTTCTGTCAGTTTGGCTCATTTAGTGGGTGTGAATCTCATGCAGTGTTAAACGTGTTACAACAGTTTATATGTTATATTTTTGTCATTAGTTTTTTAAATAAATATTCAGTTTTGACAAACTATCTATCTAATTAAAATGGATAATTATTGGAGACCTCAGCAAACCGTAAGTAAATTTAAATTAAGATGTTATTCTTGAATGCCTGTGTGTGTTTTGAATTGGGATGGTTTTTTAATTTGTCTTTTTTTTTTAATTTAGAAATAATAAATTTGTTTGTTTGTACCTAATATATGCACATTTACGTAAATTACTAAAATTTTGTAGATTACGTCCAGAATGCAACTTATAATGTCACGAGCACTTAAAAGAGCTCTTTCTCCCGAACCCGAAAATTATGTTGGTGTAGAGACAGTAAATTATGCATCCATTGGTAGTGTTACTGAAGGTGTTGGTTAGTTTTTTAGATTATACAGGGTGTATCAAGGCGGTCGTTCACCCCCTTTTCACAATTTTTCAGATAGAATAATAAAACTTCTGGGTAACATATAATGCCAAATTGTGGAAAAAAGGGGTGAACCACCTCCGTGAAACACGCGGTATTTACCCCTTTCAGTCAGTCATTATTATCCAGTCAGTCAATGTAGTATAATATATTATTGTATTTTAGTAATTGAAGTTCAACAGCATCTGAATTTGGAAACACAGGAGAAAGATGAAAATACCGATGGGGCATGGCTAAAGCCAGTTCTTGATCCTGGGCTTAAAAGTAGTGAGCTACCAGATTTGATATTTTTGGAGAGGGAAGAGTCTGAGGCAAACGAGACAATTCCGGAACCAACTCAAAACAGTTATATCGAACTTCTGGATGGTAAGTAATGTACTTAATAAAAAACTTGCCAACGTATTATTCTGCTTCCTTAGATTTTTCTATTGTTTTTAGATCAGAATTTATCATTTAAATTATTTCTTTCTATTTTTCAGATTTAGTGGAAAACAGCTTTAATGATATTTCTTATAGAAGTAGCATTTTTGATCTGAGTGAAAACCAGGAAATCACAGTGGATGAAAATACAGAGAAGGTCTTGAATATTCCAGATAAAAATGCGAAATTTACGTACCCTGTTACTAAAAAAGGCACTACATCAAAAAGGAAGAAGTACGAAAAATCATTAGAACAAAGAAATAAAGAAAACCAAACAAGAAAATAGCAACTATTTAATATTAAACAACCATGTGAAAACCAGTGCCCAAAAAAATGTATTGAAAAGATAACAAATGAAGCCCGTCTACAAATAAATAGGGACTATATTTCTCTAGGAGACTTGGAAAAAAAACGTTTCATTTTGGGAAACACCATACAAGTCATTCCCACCAAAACCTCAAAATATTCTACAAATTCCAAAAGCCGTACAATTCAGTACTTTTTTCAGAGTGAGACTGGTGAGAGAAAACAAGTTTGCAAAATATTTTTCCTGACTACCCTGGGATACAACAAGAAAAATGATCGTTTTGTATTACAAGCTGTCAATAACAGCGAAAATCACAAAACTGTTAAGCAAGATTTGAGAGGTTACGTAAGCAATTAGTTTTTTGTACCAAGCTTAGCAACATTTTTTCGGTTCACAAAAAGCTGTCGAAGACTTTTTAACTTTTATGTAAAAATAGCAAAATACTTACAAATACACTGTCAATCGATGGGCACTACTCAAACTCAAACAATTTTAGACAAAACTACCTTCATTTTGATAGCCCACAATCCATGCTTTGTAATAGGTACTTAAATGCGCATTTCTATCCCTGGGAGGTGGATTTTAACCCCCTTGAAATGGGACCAACTAGAACCCAAACCACGATCAGTCACCAAATTTCATTAAAATAGAGTGGATAGTTTTTGAGTTATGAGCGTTGGTTACATACATACATATATACTACATGAATACCAAAAGTTTTCTAAATGGTCTGAAACGCAAAATATATAAAAAAATAAAAAAAATCGGAGCAACTTTTTTTTCCTCGATTTAATTAGCGTCACCACAGTCACCACACATTAATATGGTTCGTATACTGTGTGAGCTAAACACTGATACTTGCCCGTCTGGGTATCTATTATTATTTTTTTATATTAACATAAATTATTTATTCATTAATTCACTTAAATTTAAATTGTGTTTTCTTTCTCTATTTTAGGAAAGAAAGGTCACCAAATCAAAATTGATAGAAACAAAATATCAGAACACATAGAGTCTTATAATCCATCCATATGGCATTACCGCAGGGAACATGCGCCAAACAGACGTTACCTGCCTAGTGATATAAGTATCTCCAAAATGCATAGGGATTTCCTGTCAAAAAATCCAGAAATTATCTGCAGTTATGATTCTTACAGAGTAATCCTTAAAGAAAAGAATATTTCGTTTACTAAACTTGGTCATGAAGAGTGCGAGTTATGCGAAATATTTACTAAACATGAACATGGAAAAGATAACTTGGATCCTTCTTGTGAAATTTGTGAAAAATACATCGTTCACTCCGAAAAGGGAATGAGATCTAGAGCTCTTTACAAAGAAGATGCTAATAAAGTAAGGCCTCAGAATGATGTGTGCTACTCGGCAGATTTACAAAAGGTGATCATGCTTCCACGAATGGAAAGTTACAAAATTGCACTTTTTACGCAAAGGATAATAGCCTTTAATGAATCTTTTGTACCAGTCGGCACAAATCAAAAACATCTTAAACCAATTGCCACAATATGGCATAAAGGCATTGCTGGCAGAAAAAAAGAGGACCTGATAAGTGCGTTTCACCAATTTTTTTTTGATGCCGTTGAAATAACTTTGTGGTTAGATAACTGTGCAGCACAAAACAAAAACTGGACTATGTTTTCTTATCTTCTATATATAATAAATTCAGAAATAGTATCAGCAAAAAAAATTACCATTAAATATTTCGAGCCTGGACACACGTTCATGAGTGCTGACAGTTTCCACCAACAAGTTGAACTTTCAATGAAGTATAAAAAAAATATTTATGACTTCTCAGATTTCAAAGATGCTGTTGGAGCAGCAAATTCTAGTAAAACTCATGTCATAGACATGAGCGTTAATAATTTTTATGATTGGCTAGATTTGTCTTCTATAAACCGAATAAAAAAACGAATCCTAGGCCTTACCTATCAAATTTTACAACAGTAATGGTTGAAAAAGGTAGTACCTCCATATTCTACACAGAAAAATATGATGGTATAAAAAAACTTGACTTTTTAAAAGTTAGAAGTGAGAAAGAAACTATTCCATTGCCCTCTGCGAGAACACAACCAAGAGGAATTCAACCTGAAAAAAAGTCCATAATAATTAAAAAACTTTGTCCATTGATGAGCACAGAAAGACAGTTATTTTGGAAAGAATTGCACGAAAATAATTCATCAACAGATCTCAACATATCTATCGAATAATTTCCATTAATTGTATCTTCTTTATTTATTATTATTTTCGTTTATTTATCAGTGTTTTTGTTTTTTTCAAAAAATTTTTTTTCACTTATTTTTCTGTACACTTTTAAGAAATCAACATTTTCTCTGGCAAACAGACTACATTTTAACCTCACATACTGCATGTATAACTAGTAAATGCGGCATACTGCGTTTTTGTTAAGCAACGCAGATTTGGATCTCCAAGAAGTATGTAACTGAAACGCAGTGTTCTTAATAATATATTTATTTTTGTTCCAAATTCACTGAAACCTATATCAAAAAAATTTTTTTTAAATATTTTATCAAATTGTTAAAAAAAAATTCGAAAAATATGCATTTAACAAAAATACGAGCAAAAACCTTTTTTTGCGTTTTTCTGAAAACTAAGGTTTTGGAAGTTACTGCGTTCTTCTTTAGGAGGGCAGAATATCTTCGTAACGGTAAATGATAGGTATAGGGTACTCTTAACAATTACGACCTAGAATTTTAAGGAGAGTTCAAAAACGTAATTGAATATAGGGTGTCCCATTTAAAAAAAGAAAGTTGATGCCTGGATCAGAAAAACTGAACAACGTGTATTCAAGAAACTTATAAAAATTCAGGTAAAAACAAAAAATTTCCGTATTTAACTTTTTTCTCTACCTTTTATACTTTCTGAGATAAGGGGATAGAGGATCTTATTTTGGACACCCTGTACATATGACTACATTCTGCAGTATAAATAAAACAATTATTTAAACAAATTAAAAAACAAAAAAATGGCGTTACTGGTTACTTACTGTGTCAGGAATTTGGTACGTCGACATAGCGTCGACACACCGTCGACGCTATATCACATTATACGACGTTCTCATTAAATTGTAGAGGTGTGATGATGACATACCAGGTCCACAAAATTGATAGCCGCCAGGAATGTGCAATTCAAAGGGCAGTTTATCGATTAGAGAATTTAGTACACTTTCACCGTAGCAGAGCGGCATGAAGAATGATTATATAGCACTAAATGTCGTATATTTATACACTAGTTAGTAGATAGGCTATGGGCATTCTGCGCCAAAAACGCGTGTATTTTTAAAGGGGCCTAAATTTTGCAAAAATGACCATTTCTATCCCCTCCACTCCCACTTCAACCAATCAGCTTAAGAATCCGCCCACGGCCAATTAGCATTCACACATCCCGTCTTCAGATCGCGCGGCCATTTTGAGTGCCATTACGGCATTCAGACCAAGCAATCAGCCTGCACCATTCATATCACGTTTCCAACATTCAGACCACACCTCACAGCCAATCAAGCTTCAGAGCTCACCTCCAGCTATCAGATCGCGACCATTGGGGCCTTATTGCAGTATTCAGACCGCGCCTCCAGCCAATCATGTTTCAGATCGCGGCCATTACAGTATTTAGATAACAGCCAATTATATTACAGCCTTCAGACCTCGCCCCCCCCCAGACATTATAACATATTTATCATAACCAATCAGCCTTCTGATCACCACCATTATAACGTTCTCCCCACGACCAATCATACGTTCTAAGAGCGAAAACGGCCACTCGGGACTCAATATTTGAATTTAAAGTATATAGGCGTATTGCCCAGCTCGAAACAAGCTAGAATCCGTCTACTTCCGGTCTCCATTTCCGGTCTCCCGAATCACACGATGTGGGGTATCAAACGATTCATCTCAACGCCTAGAACACTAATTTAGCTCTATTTTATTTCTAAGAGCGAAAACAGCCGTTTGGGACTGAATATTTGAATTTAAAGTATATAGGCGTGTTGCCCAGTTCGGAACAAGCTAGAATCCGTCTACTTCCGGTCTTCATTTCCGGTCTCCCGAATCACACGATGTGGGGTATCAAACGATTTGTCTCAACGTCTAGAACACTAATTTAGCCAAATTTACGTTCTAAGAGCGAAGACAGCCGTTTGGGGCTCAATATTTGAATTTAAAAGTATATAGGCAAGTTCTCCGACTGATCACCAACACAGCCGACACCAGCGTGATATCTCATTATTAAATGCGATCGAACTCATATAACTTAACCTAACTTTTCGTGGAACAAGCACGACCGACCGATCACGAACACAGACCACTGTAGACTGCATGTATGTAATATAATAATAATACATCATGATTCTAAATTTTAAAATCTAAATAATAATATAAGTTTGCAAGTTCCTTATCAGCATGTTACCGGAGGTTCCTTATCAGCTCGCTAACGGAAGTTGCTTATCTGCAGGAAATGAGGTAAGCGTATAGGTCTACATAAGCAAATAGCACATAATTTGAAATTTTATACAGTGGCGTTGCATAAAAGAGGTATATTTATTAACAAGTAGTAGTAGTAGGCTCATAGGAGGGGTTTGAATTTAAAAATTAAAAGCATATGTTGAAACCAGGAATCGAACCTGGGACCTATAGATTTTCAGTCTACCGCTCTCCCATCTGAGCTATTTCAACTACAAATAATAGTAAATAAAACTAGATTGAAAATTTAATATTATATTTATTAATCGTCATTATCGTCCTCTACAATATTGAATTTATTAATATATTCAGGAGGTACAAACATTTTAATATCGACATTTTTCTATGAACAAGTTTTAGAACAATGCTCGTTAACATATTTATGTATATTATGCGTTTGTTCACACATTCTTATGTATAAAATAAAAAATGTTATATATTTTATGTATCTATCATTATTATCCTTTCAATAATAAACATGCTTAGAAATTTATTGATGACGTAAACCACGTTCACAAAAACTGCAATCTTGTTGTGATGAAACTGGACCATCCCATTGGGTTTTCCAGTCTGGCCTATTGTAGTGCACAAAGCAGGGCAGCTTAATTTTTAAATTAAAGTCACTTTGATAACTTGATGGTAATTTTGACCAAATATCCAATAATTCAGCGGGCCGTATGTATTTAACAATATATTCCAGTGGAACATGGTGCAGCTCATCTTTAGTAAAATCACTAAATGACTTTATTTTATCATGATGAAGTGACGTCATAATTTTACTTTTGCAACAGAAACAACTAACAGGTTGAGACATTGTGAAAGACTAATTAAAATAAAAAGAAGCAGTCTACTTAAAAGAGTTTTATTTATTATTTAAATCAGATAGTACATTATCTTTATAATAATAGAGATATTCACGTAGAGCATTACTTAACAAGCTATCATTGGATATGTCACAAAACCCCAATAATATTTCCTCTACATTTAACGTTACTCTATTGGATTTAAGCCACAAATTAATTAGTTCCAAAATATTATGATAATATGAACAAAAATTTAACGAATCTAACATAGCAATACGAGATGATAATACACATGAGTCCATTAGTAGGATTTCCTTTATATCTTGATCAAACAGTTCAAAGCTGATGTCAAACTTTTTTATATTCACTACTTTGACATCTTCGTAGAGGAGATGGGATATGTAAATATAATCTCCACACATGTCGGTTACTGCTTCGGGCTCATCGGGATGTCCTTCGATTTGGGTTTGGGAGAAGAAATTAGCTTGTAATTGTCGCAAAATGTCCGTGAATGTACACCACTCATATGTGCTGAAGCATATGTGCATGAACAATGACATCATGATAAGAGCAATAAAATATAATGAACCTCAAGCATTATTTAAAATTCCTTGTAACTCAAGAAAATTTGACATTGTTCTAATCAATGAAGAATTAACTGAAAATATAACTATGACATTTAGTGAATTATAGGGTGATATTCGCAGCCCACGAGAAAGACCGGCCATGGCGCGTAAACATCACGTGACCGTAGGAGTTCCAGAACGCCGTGCGCTGTCAAGTGTCAATAGTTGTTGTCATGTCTGTGAAATGTAAAACAGGTGTTTACTATTTTGTTTACGTCGTTTTGTGAACTTGTTACCTAAATACTGTGATCAATTAAAAGTCGCAGTAAGTTATTATTAGTCAAATAGAAAACATTAAATTATAAGGTATAAATAATCTGTGAATTAAGTATACTTAACTAGATAAACAATGCCGCGAACGTGTAGTGTTGTTGGTTGTCGGTCCAACTATAAAACTGAAACTGAATATGTGTCAACTTTCAACTTACCAGTGGATTTAAAAATGCGAGAAATTTGGCTACGAAAAATTCCCAATGATTTAAGTGTTTTAAAACGTCCACAAGTTTGCATCAAGCATTTTTCTGAAAAGTATATCATTTGGTTTGATAAGTGTGTTGTGAAAGGAGAGTTAAAAGAGTTCAAAAGACAGAGACCCAAATTAACAGAAAATGCTGTACCTACTATTTTTGAAAATGTCCCCAAATACCTAAGTAAAGATCCTGTATTTCCTGTTCGATTAGCTGATGTTGAGGAGCAACAAATGGAAATCGCAATAAAAGAAAGTCTTGAAACACTTCAAGCTCACAAGAATTCAAAGGTTTTATCAAATATTGAAGACATTTCGAAGTTTTATTGTGCAAATAATGAAATAAACAAAAATTGGATCTTAACGCAAGAAGATGACAAAGTTTTCCTGTGCCTGATGAAATTTTTGGACAAGAATCCATCACTATTAGGATCGCTAGTTGTTGAGAAAGATCTGTCATTTTTTGTGAATCTTAGCAATTTGCCGGTATCAAGAAATAAATTGCCAAAAAAACTACGAGGTTTGGTTCTGGACAGCACCGATATGCTTGAAGGGCTAATGCAGTTTATTGAAATGAAAGTTTTAAACAGTAAAGAAATGGTAACAGATAAAATAGATTTAGTAATAGACATTCTTAGTGACATTTTTGATAGTGACAGTGAAAAATGTGTTCAATTATCATTTCTTATTGAGCAACTAGGTCTTTTGAAAAGGTCACCTGAGAATCGAAGATATAGTGGATACACTTTATTGTTGGCTTCATCTTTGTTTATACAGTCATCCACGGCATACTTGTCAATTTACAAAAGTAAGGTAATATATCTTCCCCACCCTCGCAATATAAAAAAACTGATTTGTAAAATATCGCTAACAGATAGTAATCTCTCTGGTAGTGTGCAATATTTAAAAAGTAAAGCACAACTTCTAAAACAACATGAGTTTATAGTTAACTTACACATTGACGAAATATATATTAAACCTGAATTAAACTTTAAAGCTGGTCAGATATTAGGCAGTAGTAGCAATGATCATTGCAAGGCTGCCAAAACTGCCCAAGTGTTTATGATATCTAGCTTAACCTCAAAATACAAAGATGTTGTTTGCATAACACCCATATCTACATTGACAGCTGAGCTTTTAAAAGCTTTTCTATTGGATGTCATTAAAGAAGTTGAAGCTGTAGGTTTTCAAATTGTATCTATTGTTTCTGACAATAATGCGGTGAACCGAAAAGCTTTTCAAGTTTTTACTGATACTGAGACATTGGAGCCATGCATATCTCACCCTTTAGATCCTTCAAGAAAATTATTTTTCATATTCGATGTTGTACACATTTTAAAATGTGTCAGGAATAACTGGATAAGCAATAGAGTAAAAAATAGTATATTTAAATATCCTGAGTTTGAGGCTGATCATTCAGAGAGAAATATTGAAAATATTAATTTTTTAAAAGCAAATTTTAAACTTTTGGAACAACTGTATGAGAAGGAGAAAAATTCGATAATTAAATATGGACACCTTTTGAACTATAAAGCTTTGTATCCGACAAACATTCAAAAACAAAATGTAAAATTAGCTCTAAACATTTTTAATGAGAAAAATATTGCTGCACTTCGATTAGGCTTAGAAAACAGCGAAAATGTCCCAGGAACTTGTAACTTTTTAAATATATTTTGTACCTGGTGGAAAATTGTAAACGTGAAAAGTGCTTTTGAGGGTCAGCGCTTTAATGACGATTATAGGGAACCAATAAGGCCGAATTCTTTTATACAACTTGAATTTTTGAAAAAATTAGATTCTTGGTTAGATCAATGGCGAAATACTGTGTCAAGTTCTGAACGACTTTCTGTGCCAACCTTTCAGTCTCTTATAACTACATCAAAAGCTTTTATATTATTAATACCCTATTTATTTCAAACGTACCCGCTTGATTACATTTTACTTAGTAAATTTCAAAACGACGTACTTGAGGGTAGATTTGGACATTACAGACAATTAAGTGGGGCAAATTATTATATTAGCTATGTACAAGTTTTAGAAAGTGAAAGAAGGTTGCGTTTTAAAAGTACCATGTTGCTATTCCAGAAAAATAAAGATATACCCTCACATATATCCCTAAAAAATATTTTGACCTCCATTTCACCATCTGATCAATATAATAATTATTGTAGTCAGGATTTTGAAAATTTTATAGTTTTATTAGACGATATAAAGGATTTTTCGATTGAAAGAATACCAGAGGAAAAACTTCCAATCCTAACATATATTGCAGGATATGCCGCACGAAAGGAATTGCGTCTAAAAAAATGCAACATATGTTTAGATTGGTTAAATCTTTCAGGAAAAGTGGTCGATATAGATTTACAATCGTTACCTTTCGATCTTATCATGGAACTTGATAGGGGAAAACTAACGTTGCCAAGCGAACATGCAGTCTTTGCAGTGTCTTTGTGCTGGACAATTTTTCAAAAAATTATAGATGAACATTACATTCAGTTCATTGAATGTGAAAACCATCTCTCACTCATTCATAAAATCACTTGTTTCTTTTTACAAAATTATTGTGAAATGGTGGATATTGAAAATTTTTCATTAGATGACCCTACCGAGTGTTTATGTGGAGAGAAACTATCGCTAAAGCTTGAGAAAATCAGTTTAAGAGCATGCAAAATTTTTTTAAATAATTTTATTAAAAAGCAAAACGATATAGTATCTGCTAATAAATCGTTGGATAAGTATTCAGACAAAGATGATGACACTCAAAGAAAAATTAAAAAATTAAGAGCTTGTTAAACCAAAAAGGATGTAAAGATAGTGAGATTATTGTATTCTTTTGGTTTAAGTTTTTTATTTTATAGATACAGTTTCTTCGTCCTTTAATAAAAAGTTACATCAGTAAAATATATATATTTTTTTTAATTTCTGCTTATATATGAACAGAAAATATCGTCAATCCATTTAAATTATGCCACAGCATACGAGAAAGGCATGTTAAACAGCTAATATAATAATAATGCTGGAACTCCTAAGATCACGTGACCGCCGATATGTGATAACGCGCCATGGCCGGTCTTTCTCGTGGGCTGCGGGTGATATTAAACAAAAATGTATTAAATTGCGTCTGGAGAATAACTTTGTTATTATTCCCTTAGTACATACTGAGTAAAACATATTTTTGAATTTGCCGCTCGTGGCCGATAAAGTAGTTATTCTATTAAGGTGGGGATGTCTGTTGATGATCTGTGGTCTGTTGTCAACTATCTTTTGTGCGCCAAATTGTGACGACTCGTGTCTCGTGGAATTTGTACTTCCTATAAAAGAAATCTACTGAAGATATTTTATTGTTTATGTACGAAAAGAATTTGTTTAAGCAATTTCTCTTCAAAGACAACAGTGAAAACGGTTCAAGGGATACGTGTGTTTTTTAAACTAATATGGATAAGGTTAATAAGAACTCGTTATATTGTATATCCCTACAATATTGCGTTTTTACTGTTTTCCCATTATCCCATTTGTAAATGGGAGGTTTACATTTTACGTGTGGACGTGGACACAAAACCCGCCGTATCGTGATGGTGTTTTGTGTTAAGTGTGTGTTAAGTAGGACTGCTACAAAAAATATATAACTATGACTGCTAGGTCACAAAGGATCATCTGTGGCTAGGTTTCTTGGGCTAGTTGGGTGGGCTTTTTGTTTCTAATCTGTGTGTTAGGCGTGATGCTAGGGGTGTGCGAGCGAGCTATCAAACCATGTCAAACAAGAAGTTTTTCTTGTTCGACACTTGGCACTTGGAAACAAGAAAACAAATTAGTAGACGATGGAAAGGACAATAATTTTATTGCTTCTGATCACAGAACTTGTGATATTTCAAGCATCAATGGTATACCTCTGGCTGGAAATTCAAATCACAAGGAAGATGAACCTAATCTTATAAATAATGATATGAGTAATACAGATATAATACTCAGTGAAGGTAATACCGCACATTCTCCAATAAATGATGTCCTAAAATTATTAGGTTCGTCATCCAATAATTCCAATAGTTCTTCCCTTGCAGATGACCTATGGTTTTGGGTTATTCAAAATTCAATTGTTCACACTCATGTAAACAGTTTACTAAGTATTTTGAACAAACATATCAATATTAATCTTCCAAAAGATAATAATATATCTCTACCCCTCATTCTAATCACAAGGATTAGCCCGGAAGTATGAGACTTGTGTGGGAGAGGGGGCGACTTACGTTGATAGGCCCTAACCACCATTCAGTGCTGGAATGGGGGAAACCTGGAAAACCTCATTAGTTAGGGGGACAAGTCAAACATCAACTGATTTTAATCTCTAACATTAACACCAAGTTGACATTCTTCCCATCCTATGCCATCGCCAGGATGATTGCCAAGCCATCCCTGCGAATAAGCCTTGATCTACGAGTAAACAATTTAATGAAAAATTGTTGGCGGAATGGGAATTAGAACCCACGACCTCTGGGTTGAGCGATCGAGACGCTAAGCCCTGAGCCACCGGCCCGATGGATGAAAAGATGTACGAACCTTACTTAAAACACCAAGAACTATTGCTACATTTGAGGTTCCACCAGGTAGTTACATTCATTTTGGTGTTAAAGAAACGCTGACGCAAAATATTTTAAGATATTGCACCAATAACATACCAGATACTATTCTCCTTAATATAAATGTGGATGGTTTACCAATAGCAAAGTCTAGTGGCAGTCAGTTTTAGCCAGTTTTGGGTTCAATTTGTGCCAGATTCCAGATAGAACCTTTTATCATAAGTGTTTATCATGGTTTTTGTAAATCTCAAAATGTAAATGAATTTCTTAAATTTTTTGTAGAAGAAATTATTTATATTCAGGGTAATGGTATGGAAATAAAAGGTAACCGAGTTACAATAAAACTAAATGCGATTATCTGTGACAGTCCTGCCAGAGCATTTATAACTTGCGTAAAGGGTCACAATGCCTATTTTGGCTGTGGAAAATGTATAACTGAAGGAGAGTATGTAGATGGGCGTGTTACATATCCACAGATCAACGCAGCATCAAGAACTGATGATAGTTTTAGAAGAAAGTTGCAAGAGGAACACCATAAAGACACTCCAGTATTAATGAAGTTAAAAATAGATATGATTAGTAATATACCATTAGATTACATGCATTTGTGTGGTCTTGGAGTTATGAAGAGATTGTTACAGTTATGGTGTAGAGGGCCCAAAAATGTTAGGATGAATAAAGATCAATATGCAAACTGTTCCATGCAATTACTAGAAGTAAAACCGTTTATATCAAGGGAGTTTTCTAGAAAACCACGCACTCTAGACGAAATACAGATTTAAAGCCACAGAACTCAGGCAAGTTCTTTTGTACACTGGCTTGGTAATCCTTAAAAAATCTTTAAAAAAAGGCCAATATTCACATTATTTATGCCTTTAGCCTAGCTTTATGCCTAGCTTTAGCTTTAGCCTTGCTCCTTCTTCTATCAAGTATTAACGACAAATCCATATAAAGCTTTTAGGTAAGTAACTTTTAGTAATATTAGGCAAATTATCTAATATTAGTTAATAAGACTTTTCCCGATGATTTAAACAAATATGCACAAGATTTGCTCGAGTTTTTTGTAAAATCATATTCAAAATTTTATGGTACCAGCAATTTATCATACAATGTGCATAATTTAATTCTTTTATGCAGAGACGCAAAGCAATTTGGATCTTTAGATGCATTTAGTGCGTTTAAATATGAAAATTTTATGAGAAAATTCTGAAGTGAAATGTTCAAAAGAACCGTTGAAACAATTGTACAATCGTGTAATTGAAGAACTGAATAATGTTGCTGTTAATAATGATATTAATAATAACTTTCCAAGAGTTGTATTTTATAAAAACAGAGAGGACTTGTCAATTATCAAGTACTTACAATTTAAGGACTATTGCATGAGTGCGAGGAGCCCTGATAATACTTGTGTTCTAAAAAATGGGAGTTTTATTACGTTAACACGTCTACAAGTTATGAACAATGACATCACGATAAGAGCAATAAAATATAATGAACCTCAAGCATTATTTAAAATTCCTTGTGATTCAAGAAAATTTGACATTGTACTAATCAATGAAGAATTAACTGAAAATATAACTATGACATTTAGTGAATAACAGGGTGATATTAAACAAAAATGTATTAAATTGCCTCTGGAGAACAACTTTGTTATTATTCCCTTAGTACATACTGAGTAAAACATATTTTTGAATTTGCCGCTCGTGGCCGATAAAGTAGTTATTCTATTGAGGTGGGGATGTCTGGTTGCAGATATTAACCCTATAGATGAATCTGATAATTTAGTAGGTATGATTGATTAGATTCGTACATTCTATTAAAATTGAAAGTACATAAAGGTTAAAGTATAAAGGTAAATGGGTATTGATAATGATAGATTGTCACAATAAACTCAGATAAACTAGGGATGTGCAATTCCACTAGCTTAAGTTCATTGACATTAGCTCCGGTAGCTCAGGGAGATTTATGATACTAGGGCGTAGTATTCGTAGGACTGCTTTGAATGTTGACAAGTTATTTGGGCACCAGGATAATTTTTAGATATAAGATAAAAGAAAACTATATAAAAGTTAGTTGAATACACTATAATCAAATAAGCAAATTGAATTGAAATTAAAATTGAATAATAAAGTGACTATTTAACAATAATTCAAAAATGATTTAATATTGACTAAAAAATTAAAAAAAAAGGTGACAAATGAAATTTTAAAATTGGCTAACTTTACAAAAATTATATGAGGTTCGGGGTCACTCTGACAATCTCGTTCCTTCTTTATGAGGTCAGTACTCTCACCCTTAACCTGTGCTGATGATTGGATCCAGGTGGACTTGCCGTGGCAAAGTGGGGAAGCTAGAGCTCTAGTCCAGATGACGGTCACGTACTGGCTAAGTCCAATTCTCTTATCTAGGGATCTGCAGGTGGTAAGCGTCCAGAGTTCTTCAGCAAGTTATAGATCTTGCAGTCAGGTTACAGCAGCCTCGTCTCACAAGAGTACATACAAAGAATTGTTTGTGTTAAGAGTGCCCCAAAATTTACAAATATATAGATGAACGTTGACGGCTACTGTAGCCAAGATTAAAAATTATAAATAAGTTCCTGAAGGGAATGTACCAGCAAATCTGGTTTGGTAAAATCCTCTGTGAATTCTCACAGGGAAAGTAATTAACAAAGGAAAACAAAACCTGGAAGGTGTCAACCTTTAGTGACCCTACCCAGAATGAAGCAAATAAAATTACCCAAAAAATTGCATTCAAATGAACTGACTACAGTTCAGCCACTCGACAATTATTCTTAATAAAAAAACTCTAATCGTTAATATTTAAAGATGCTATAGTTCAGAAGGAACAAAAATAAATTAAACAAAAAACCCTCTATCAACTGACCCAAAATTCCAAAAACAACGGTTTCATAACCGGTTAAACAAGGAAATATTACCACTCTAATTAGGTAAAATAGAAAAATTATTTCATTAATATTTCAAAGACAGAATGACAAGTTATAAAAATTCGTATTGATTTATTGTACAAATTTGTTGCCAAAGAACAATAATCAATGAATTTACAAATATTAGGAAACAGGTTCCAGTCGTCTAATCGGCGTGCATGTGAGTTATTAATTCAAATATCTACTCAGGTAGGCAAAGCAATACCACACTACCTCTAAACAAATGTAGATAATTGAAATGAAACAAATTAATTAACGTAGTGCATAAAGTACGATATTAGCAATTTCTATAGCGTACATACAATATATGATAAAGCTAAGATAAGAGAAGATAAGATAAAGATAAGATAAATGAACTTAATTCCCAAAGGGCACAACACGTGGTGGATAGTCGCAATCCGATTCCAACAAAATGGAGGCAAGAAAACTCAAATTTATTGGTTTAAAAAAAAACAATGTTTTCTATAATCTCCTGACTAGAGCACAGCTTCACAAATTTATAAAATAATATTGAAACTATATTCTATTGTTTCGAATCGTACTACTTATCACCATATAGGGTGACAAAAAAATCTCACTGACCACGCCTAAATAATTTACCTAAAATCCAGGTAAATGCTGATCATATATGAAATATAATTACTTAATAATAACAACAAATCGCTATGATCGTATTTCTGTACTAATAATTATAATCGTAACCAATAATGAAAGTCAATAAATTATATATATCAAAAGGTAAATAACTCACATATGTGCCTATTCTCGAAGACGGGAACTGTCTATCTGTCTATCCTAATTACACCCGATAGTCTGTTGGATTTTGGAGGGGCTACCGTTTATAGCCAATCAGCACCTTCCAGCGCGTTATTTCAAAAATCGAGAACTTAAGCCACAACAATTAGGTTGGGTGTTTTACGGGATGCATAATAGTCAACCTCATGAAACGACATTAAAATGTACGTTACAAGATGCATTTAGTAAATGGCCAGAAGCTTATATCATGAATACACTAACATCGGCAGAAACGGAAGAGAAAATAAAGGAGGCCTGCGCAAGGCTAGGTTTACCTAAGACGATAGTGACAGCTTGCGGACGGCAGTTTACGGCTGAAAACATGCAGCAGTTCTTCAGAGGAAACCATATCCAACATGTAACATCGCCACCCGGGCACCCACAATCGAACGGAGCAGCAGAAAATTTTGTAAAAACCTTCAAGGCAAATGTAAAAACAAGGATAGCCGATCCAAGAAATGAAGATAAGAGTCTAGGCATGATAATAGCAGAATTCTTATTCTCATACAGAACGACAGCACATATTTCTACCAAGGAAGTACCAGCTAAATTAATGATGAACAGAGAAGTAAGAACTAGAACGGTCATACTAAAAGAAGGAATTAACAAAAACGAGGAAGAGAATACAGGACGGACAGTAAAGAACCAGCAAAAAGCACAACAAAGACAAATAAAAAACTTTGGAGGAAAGGAGAGAGAATTCGCAGTTTCGGAACAAGTAGCGGTGGCCGATTATAGAGATCCAAATAGGAGACAATGGATAAGGGCTACGATGGAAAAGAAAATAGGTAGAACTACATACATCGTCAGACTAAAAGGTGGTAGGACATGGAAGCCAGATGCAAACCAAATACACAGAAGTCGCAGCGAAATGAAGGACGACCAAGTGCCGCGCCGAAAGACAGGGGGGAGTAGAGTAATAAGTCAACGTAATCGATGTAGTTGGGACGAGAGAACAAAAAGAAATTTCGGGAGATCAACCCACAAATAGTGATCAGGTTAGTAATAATAATGATAATCCTCATATTACAGAAAATAAAACAGAAATATTACCCACTAACCTAACTGAACCCACTGAAACAAGCCAACCATCGCATATAACCAAAGAACAGCCAGTGCAGCCCCTGGAATCGACGGAACCAGAGGTGGACAAAAACATTGTTAAACATTGTAACTTAGGTAAGGTGATAGATAATAAGTTAAGTAATAGGTACACAACGGATAACCAAATAAGGCGAAGGACAAGGCAATCAGAAAGGCCATGGAAGCTAAAGGACTTTGTAGTAAGAATTGAATAAGCATATTGCAAGGTATGTTGTGAGGCATATTGGCCACGTTCAGCAGATACAAACGTTGACAAACAGTTTGTGATTGTTCTGCTGAACGATAGTTGAAAATTATGTTGAATGTCAACATGTTTTATGAGCAGTAGCCATTTTTGCAAGCGTAAAATATTAACGCATAATTTTCTCAGCATGTTGAAAGCATAGAAAAAAGCTGTCGTAAAACCATAGTTTACCATACATAAAATATATACATGTATATATACTGAAACGTAAAACGAAAATAATGGAGAAATATTTTGAAGCAAAATATATCCATAATGGTGTAGAATACACTATTATGGAAACATCAGCTATCCACAATCGACTAGATGGTAATTAATGTATTTACAGTATAAACTTCATTTATTAAATATACCTTGTTTATTTTGAGGTTAGATGCACAATTTTTCATGCAATATATATCACAAAATAAAAATATAGTAGAGAACTCGGAGACTGAATGTATGGTTGATGGAATTTTAAATAGTTCAGGTAGGTAACAGTTTTTATACTTTTATGAAACAATTTTTTTTTGACTGATTACTTATTTTTAGATTTCAGTAACTCTGTAAAGTTTAGTTGGGACACAAACAATACAAAACTACTTATTTAGGAATATAAAATAATAGAAAATTTTAGAAATCCAAAAGTAAAAAAAAAAGTCCGTGTGGGATGAAATAGCAGAAGTATTCTGTAAAATGGGATACATTGTTTCGACTGTTGATTTAGATAGAAAAATGCGAAATTTAAAACATCATTATAAAACTATTAAGGACAATAATAATAACAAAACTGGACGTGGCAGAATAGTATGGGAATATTTTGAAGCCCTCGAAGAAATTTTTCGAGCAGATAAAACTATAAATCATGGTCAAATTTTAAATTCCCTACAGCCTATATACAATACACCTTCAAATACATCTTCCAACCAGAATCTTGAGTGTAATAATTTGCACTCTCCTTCGAGAGTACTTCAGCTTTACAATTTGTTGACAGAATGAATACTAGCACAAAACATCTACATTCATTTCAATCAGGTACTACTTCTGAAATAAACAATGTTTTAGAAGATCAACTCCGAACTTCAAAATTAGCAGATAAAAAGGGAAAAAAATTCACAGAAAGCCACAAAAGCCAGAGGTCTATATCGTATTAGGCAAGAGTATTTGGATGTAGAAAAACGAAGAGTGAATGCTGTCGAGACTCTTATTAAAGAAATATCTGAGAACAACAAGATACAAAAAGAAAGAAATGATTTAATAAAGAAATAGTTCAGTCAGAAACAGTGATATACAATGCAAGAGAGTTGATCTAGGGTGGGCCGAAAAAAAGTTTTTTTATTTTTAAATGTGACTAGTTCGTAAAAGTTGTGATATGTGTTCTTTATATCTCGGACAAAAAAATAAAAATGTAAACACAAAATTAAAAAACCTGAAAATTAACTGCTACTACTGTGAAAATCTTACTGGGTTACACCGTGAATGCAGATTTAAAAAAAACTATTTTATTTATCTAAATAGTTAGCCAAGTCCCTTTTAACATGTTTTTACTTATTGCACAGTACAGGCTCCGTTCTGGAAACTCAAATTTTGAGTTTACAGGTCCCTAGTAACTCGTAAAATTTTTACTTTTGTTAGATATAAAAAAGTCATACCACAACTTTTTCGGACTGCTCTAATGGGCAGTTTATAAAATAAAATGTTAAGTTTGTCGTTTTGTTTATTAAAAATATTTTATTATATTATTATTATATTTATTATATATACATATATTTATTACATTATTATTATATATTATTGTGCATCATTATTAGAATAAGCTACAATTTCCCTTGTTTTATCTTCAGCTTCTAGTACTATTTCCTGCTCACCTTCCTGCTTATACACATTATTATTCTCTTGATTATCATTATTGCCGATATTATAATCATCTCCGTCATTACCTTCAAGTAAAATGAAGTTGTGTAAAACACAAGCTGCCAAAATAATGGTGTTACCAGTTTCCACATCTGAAATGTCTAGATATTTTAGTTTTCTAAATTTTCCTTTTAGTAAGGCAAAAGCCCTTTCTATAATTGACCTTGTTGCTGACAATTTCCTATTATACGTTAACTGTTCATTGGTTAAATGATCATTGTCTTGATATGATTTCATTAAGTTTATCATAAGAGGATATGCAGAGTCCCCTATGAGGTGAACATTTCTTGGTAATAAGAAACCTGCATTTAGCCTTTCATATAATGGACTTAGTCGAAAAACTTTTGCATCATGCATCCTACCTGGCATTCCAATTGACGTATCTATAAATACACCCCTTTCATCACATGTCCCTATAAAGCAAAAAATTATTATAACAATGCGTCTAAGGGAAAATACAACAATAACTTTTAATTGTACAAAATATAAAGACCAAAACCATAATTTTTATTTGTTTACACACAAATATTTGAAAATAGAAACATGATGCTTGAATAAAATTGCTTTACTAATTGCTTTTTTAATGTTCTCTAAATTTTTGATTTTCAAGAATTCAAATCATAAAATGTGTGCAGTTTTTAAAATAGTTATTTAAAATTATCAGAAATGAATAAAGTAACCGGTACTATACCCATAACCTCAAAACATATATATACTATAATAAGAGAGGATCGTCTTCGTATATTTGACAATATTCTGAGGAAGTTCTCTATTAGCTGTGTTAGTCCTTATTTGAACAATTCTAGTGGCAGTTCATTTAACGCTCATGGTAACAATAATGCAACCGAAAACGAAAAAAAATTCGAATTAATTTTATCGAAATCCGAGTGGCAAGAAATCAAACCTTCTAAGGGATATTATAAAGATCGGACTTACAAAGTTTTGAAAAAGAAGGTGTGGACTCACATGATTGCAGAAAAATTATGGCACCAGACACGTTCCCTGCGCTTTTTCATTTAAACGTGCAAAAGTATATCCCTCTGCCGACGCACAGTGTTATGCGAAATTTAAAGGTACTTGTACCCAGTGCAAAGCAGTTATTGTAGGTGTTATTGAAAAAAAGCCTAAGAAGAATGCTGATGTAATTATCAGTTGCTACGTTACTGGCATGTGTTTGGATATAGTTCATATAAAGAAGCGACCGTTAAGTTCTAGTCTACGACGTAGAGCTACCGGTGCAATGATTGATGGCCGCAAAGATGCAAGCACGTATCGGATGCAAGAAGCAGATGTCCTAATGGCATTTGGAGATGTGGAACCATCGATTCTGCCGACAAATAGTGTTTTACGGAAAGCTAAACAAGAAGAGTCAGATCGTCGACTTAACATCAAAACAAGCGATGCACTGAAGAGTTTGCAGATTGCGAAATATAATACATATGCTCAGGTAATTCGAAATATTGGTTGGACCCTTTTTTCTGCATATATTGGACCAAAGAGCAGAAGTCATTATACAAGTTATGCTATAAAAAAGACAAGGCCAGTTTTTTAACTATTGATGCTACTGGCAGTCTTGTAAAAAAACTTTCTTTGCCAAATAGTAAATTGTCGCCTCATCTTTTCCTCTATCAGTGTGTATGTGTCACAAGTTCCGGTAGCTTCCCTGCATTTCAAATGATTTCTGCAAAACAAGACGCCGTGTCCATTGCCAACTTTCTATTTGAAATTGTAAGAGATGACAATCCTAAACCACGTCTTGTGGTTTCAGATTTTGGAAAAGCAATTTTGATAGCTGTCGCGCGCGTTTTCAGTGATTGTGTTGACTTAAAACATTACTTGGAAAAATGTTTTCGTATTTTGTATAATGAGGAGGATGGAAAAAATCATCCAGTTTGCAAAAAGAATCAAGCAGCGCATAGCCAAAAAAATGAGACTATTCACTGTTTTATTCGATTAGATGTTAGCCACTTCATAAAAATGATATCGCGATGGGATTGTCTTAGAGAAAAACCTTCTAAAGTTCGACAATTCTACATTCGATCTCTTGCTACAATTTATCAAACGGAAAATTTTGAAGAATGTAAAAAATTAGTTCAGTGCTTGATAACAGTCGCTCTGAGTGAAGAAATCGGTCATTCATCTGAGAATGAAATATTACCATCACAAGAAAGCTTGAACTACTTGAATGATAAAATCCAGGGACTAACTGAAAATCTAAGAGAGTGTGAAGGTGAAGAACACAATGTATCATACGATACTTCGGAAAAGGAAACAATGTTAGTTGCTGATTGTTGGGATTTATTAGTTACCAATCTTTACAACGAAGCTAAAGAGCAAGCTAATGCTTCACGCAATGGTTCTGTTGTGAATGCTTTTTACAATGATGCTGCTTCAAAAAAAATTAAGGAATTGGCCATATATGTCCCGCTTTGGACGGGAATTATGAAACCGTACTTTAATGTTACTGAGAGCATTGCAACGTCTTCGAACGTCGAGTCAGAGTTTTCTGGATTAAAATCCAGACATTTCAAAGGGCGACTACCAATGCGTGTCGATAAATATATTTTCGAACACATAGACTATCTGTACGCAAAGCTTAAGTTGGCCAAAGCAAATGTGGAAAATGTTTTAATTCGCACACAAGGAGATACATCTAATAATTTAAAGCATGAGAGTAATGAGACTATTCATGAAGGTAAAATTGTCGATTTAAGGAGTGATCCTCTCACTTCCTTAGAAAATTTGCCGAATACTGATTTATCGTTTAAGTCTAAAGGAAACAATTTGAGTCATCAAACACAAACGCTTAAGGTAGACTTTAACAACGGTGACGCTAAAGACTCTGACAAGGAAAACAATGACGATAGGGATTCGCTCAATGAAAAAGAAAATTGGAGAGATAAAGCGAACGAAAAAAAGACTGATGAAAATATGACTGCTACCGATAATTCCCAGAGATCACGTCATAAGTCATCAAGATTCCCAAAAATCAATATAAATAGAAAAACTGCGAAGTATTTACATCCTTCTCCTAATTGGAATAGTCTAAAAATATCTGAAGTTCTTTCGCATAGAGCACAAATACGTTCAAAGGGTAATATAAAGAAGCAAAACACAAACAGCATAAGTAAAATAGTACCAGTAGGTAAAAAGCTACATTGTGATTTTTCGCAGATATTCCGTATTAATAACGGAGGTTTACGCAATACCGAAATAATTAACGGGGAGCAAATTCGTTTTTATGAAACTTGTGCATTTGACTCACTTCTTCAGGTTATTATAAATGCAATGCATATTTCAACAACATATATGAATGAAACTACAAATAAAAGTAATTCATTTATAGCACTGGCTCGGGATATTTTACAAACGGGAAAGATTACCGAAAAGCATTATTGCGAAAGAGGGAAAGTTCTATGTAACGTTTCGATGTATAAAAAAGTGTCCCGTACACGTTCCATTAAAGAGATAATCTGCAATTCAAACGCCGCCCATTTAATTCAATACCTTTTAGAAGATTTACCTAGTTATAGTAGGACTATTTCATGCAAAAAATGTGGAAATATTGATAAACTTGAACCACTATTCAATATTGAAATTGACATTGTCTTGAAGAATGGATTTGACCACTTACAGCAAGCTATTGATGCCATGGGAAATCTTGGAGGAACGACATGTAGAACTTGTAAGGAAAAAGTTGTAACTAACATTTTCTATGGGTCTCAATTAATATTTGACACCAGTTCTTACACCGACATGCCTTATAAGAATGGTCTAGGAATACCCGACATACCGTGTACCTTAGCTAACGTGAAACAAACTATATGTGTTAATAATCTGCTTTATGATATTGCAGGTCTTGTGTCACATAAAGCAGCTTCACACAATTCACGCAATGGACATTACACAGCTCTACTTTGTAGAAATTCAGATTGGTACCTGTGTGATAACATGCCAGAAAGTTTGTTACGGATTTTTTTATAACATTTTATTTTGTCACTGAATATTTACAAATAGCTTTACCTCTCAAAATAATTTAAAACATTTAATATTTAAATATCACTTTATTTACTAAATTACAGGTAGAATATATTAAACACACTTTCTGAATTCATGGTAATACTACCCTCTGTGGATTAGTAACAGGGAAGAACAGTAATCTTAGGAAAATTCTCGTACATTTCACTCTAAAACAGAAAGTCAACTTTAAAATTAAATAATTTAGCTATTGTTTCGATTTTCTTACCTTTTTTCGTATTTCCAGCTTGGTTAATTTGGTGCGTTGTTCAGATCAGATTTTAAAAGTTGAGACTAGTTAAACCATCCCCTAGTGAGTGTACTAACTTCCCCTATGGTCTAACTTGTTGAAGGCACTTTGGTGGTTAAAGTAGGTAATAAATTGTCATTTTAGTAAAGGATTGACAATAGCATTTTCAGTAAATTGATAAGTTTATCTCCTGGCAGATGTATTTCCTGAAACAAAAATAAAACGATTAAATACGTAAAACTTTATATTATGTAAACAAACGCTTTCTAGCTTTGCTGAGCATATTCTCTACTTTACAATAGAATAGGTACTCAAAAGTATTACCTACCTTGATGTACTTAAGCTTCTGAGAGTCACCACTTAATTATCCATAATTATTTATCGAATTAGGTTATTGTTTACCTTACAGGTGGTTCAGCTGTCAGCTGATTTATATTTCTCCATTTTGCCGACCTGCCAGTCGCGATTTCCGGTAGTCTATACTCGTAGAATTGTCCTAAGATTCTGCGCGGTACACTGTTGCCAGACTGTGCCGATAATTTCGCGTGCGGTAAATCCTTCAAATTTACATAATTTTCACAACTAAGTCATCTATATATATATAATATTGTGCTTATGTTGATCTATAGTGTGTTTAGAATAATTACCAACTAAATTTTGTTGATTATAAATTTTATATTCGGTTCATTTGTTTCTGATTGGCTAGTCTTCGACCAATAAGGAGAAAGGGTAGTTTTTGATAAGATTCGGCTGCTAGAACTTCCGGCCACTTTGATTTTCGTGTGCTTACTGAACATCACGGCGTGTGAGCGTTTGGAAAGAATTTTGATTGTTAAAGTCATCTCGTAAGAGGATTATTTCTATTCAAACTATATATTGTTGATTTGGGGAATTGGGTTACATTGGATATTCATAAAGTTAGTGAGTGGTGTAAACCTAAATTAACAACTTTTTTAAAGGATTATTTCTCACACCACGCCGTATAAGTTTATGCCTAGTGCAACGCATCACACAGTTTCACAGTCAAATTTGGTAAGTTCTTGTTTGAAATCCTTTCAAATTATTTAAAAAGATCTATCTGCATCGAGAGTAAGAGACGCTAAACTAGTTCCTATTCACAGATGACATAAGGTCTATATTCGCACCATCGGTGTCTATGCAACCTTTGAAGGAAGCCGCAGTGCTGTGTGTAGTTAATCAAGAACCCCTTCGATTAAGGGTAAGTCATTGATTAACTATATAAGTTATTTAATTCTAACATTTGCCTATAAAATCCGATTTTTTTTGCGACTTTTATAACTTTAGATTTAACCATGTGCTAGTTTGCGACGTTGCACGATCGATTATTTTTCCGTGTTCGATTAGAAATAGTTTTGGTCAAATCTTTAAACCGATTACCCTCTAATTTAGCTATTCTATAGTGTATTATAGTCGTTTATTATATAAAAGCAGATAATATTCAACTAATTAGATAAAATTTTAAGTGAAGCTTTATTGCTTATTTCATTTAAGTCAAATGGTTATAGGTAAGCTCATGGATAACTTGGTTACCTGTATCAGAGGTTATTTTTATTTTTTTTCGGGTTCTTTTTTACAATTTTAAAACCATATTACCATTATTACTAGCTAGGTAGGTTGCAAATATATTATTATAAGTGGACAAAACTTATTTTATTTTACTGTAGTAAGTTAATACAAGTTTCTAATTTTTTATTAACTCCATACAGGGTTCTTATTTTGGGGCTAAAATTTCCTGCTTTATTGGGAAAGAAGATAGAAGTTTCCTGTGGTTGGATGATTACTACTTCTAAGAAATTGGAAATTCCAGGCAGACGTTTGACTCCACTAAGCTAGAAACATTTCTTCTGCAAGCCATTTCGTAGAATTTGCTGCCGGTGACTTTGAAATACTCCACCACTCCCACACTTCCAGGACACACGCAAGTTCTAACTTATCTTGCCATTTTTTTTTTTTTTTTTTTTTTTTTTTTTTTTTTTTCACAATTGCTTATATTTATTGTTTAAGCTTATATTTACGATTGCTTATTATCTTATTTATTTATTTTGCCAATTCACCAAATTGCCTGATTTGCTTATTATTTTGTGTTTGTTATTTGGCCAATTGACCAAACTGCCTGTTTGCTTATTATTTAGTTTAGTGCTTATTATTTACTTGCTTATTTAGATAGTAGTATTTTTCTAATTTGGTACTAAGCGTACCGCTATTAAACATTAGTGTTGTGTTACCTCTTAAATAATTGCTACTCACTTAATAGTTGGCAATCATACTAATGCCTCTCAACGATACGCTGATATTGGCTATTTAATCATTTGTACCAATAGAAAATTAAGGTACATGCGGGTTCAATTCTTTTGATTGGTTGATGGACAACAGCGATTGCGCCTGAGCTCATGCGACGCTACTATTCTTTCGGTATTACTAGGCTAACTTGCATGCCTTGCTTTGAACCTTAATTTTTGCGGCTTAACATTATTGATAGTTATTGATGGCTGCGTATCTGCTTTTATTTAGTTATTAGTGGGTGACAGTGCTTAGTTTTCGAATTGTATCGCATTTTACAAATCATTCTTTTATAGCTTGCTTTCACAAACATACATGTTTTGCAGTCTTGTTCAAATCCAATTGTAAAAATAGTGATTAGAGCCTTATTAAATAGTCTTTAAAAGTACAATTTTGGTCTTTTATTTATGATCTTGTTTGACAAATTTTTGGGGTCATTTATTCAAGTTATTTACTGGGTGTATTTGGCGGTGGAAATAAATTTGTCTGGCGCCCGTGAACAACGATATTAATATAGATTATTCAAACTTTTAATAGAACCACCCCATCTCCATTGAGCTAGCCAAACACCCTTCTGTCCACAGGCAGTGGTGGTGGACGACCTGGTACTCTAAGGTACACTTTGTTAGAGGTCACATTTTGGCGCCCAACGTGGGGCCCTTTAGTTTTTTTGTATTGTAGGTGGTATTTAGCAGATAAATACTTTATTTTTACAAAAAAAAAAAAAAATCCATTAGTTTTATTTCTTTATTTTTTTTTAACATAAAGCAGAGTATCTACCAAGTGAGTACTTCACTTGCCTTTATCTTCTTATAGGTGGTTATTATATTTCTTGTGTATATTATTATCTTGTGTGAAATTTTGGGTTACTATTAGCATTTTGCGGTTTATCACAAGTAAAAATATTTTTACGGGTGAGGTATTACTTTAAATTAAATATATAAGGGGGTAAGTTGATATAGTCAAGATGCCGAGAAAAATGCAGGTAAATCGTCTGGACAAGGAAGAACTAACATATGAACTAACCGTACGCGGTATTGAACTAGGAAACTGTGAGGAAATGCGACGTCGCCTATCTCAGGCGATACAGCTTGAAAATGATGGAGATAGTCTCAAGTATCCTACTTACCCATACACATTCGAACAAGATTACGGAGAAGTTAAGAAGAAATTGGATGATCTGGTGGATATGGTTGCACAGTTTAATAATGGAAAAGGAAGTGGCGAAGCTCTTAAGCTGGCCACGAAATTTAGTCATACCCTTGGAAGACTAGAAAATATGGTTTGCGACGATGGTGACAAACAGTTACAGAAGTCTGAGTTATTGGCTACTATATTATCTGTAATGGAAAAATTCAATGAAAAAGTTGAGGAATACGAAAAGAGAAAAGCTTATGTGGCACCACCTTCTCTAAATTTCATGGAAGGACAAGTAGGAGTCACTACTTTTCAACAGGACATAGCACAAGCATCCAGATCGTCTTCGGTTGAGGATGAAGGTACTACTGGATCTCGCGCTCTAAGAAACACCCAGAGTCATGACGAAAATGCAAGGAAGTCCATTCCACCACATAAATGGAACCTACAGCAATTTTCAGGTGATAGGAGAACTGGGATGTCTATAAACGCTTTTCTGGAAAGAATCGAGGAACTTAGAATTGCCAGAAATGTTTCGAAGGAAACCTTATTTAGTGCTGGGATTGATTTATTCTCAGATAAGGCCTACCAATTTTATAAAGAATGCCGTGATCGAGTAACTAGTTGGGATGAAATGGCACGAGAATTTAAGGCAGAATATTTATCGTCAACCTACGAAGAAGAATTGTTTGAAGAACTCCAGAGAAGAACCCAACATTCTTCTGAATCTATAGGCGTTTACTTGGCTGTAATGGCAAGTTATTTCAATCGTCTAAGATGTTCAATTTCGGAAGAAGCAAAATTGAAAATTATCCTGAAGAATCTCCATCCTTTTTATTTGGAAAGATTGAATGATCCTCTGCCAACCACTTTAGCTGATCTTCGTAATTCGTGTAGAAGTATGGAAGCCAGGAGGGATATGATCGATAAGTATGTTGAACCTTCTTCACGTCGAGGGAATGTATTAGAAAAGGACTTGGCTTATGTGGACGTCACTGAAAAAGTGAATGCCATCGCATCGACTTCTCAGTCGCAGACGAATAGGATAACCCCGACGAAGACCGTCACATGTTTTAGGTGTAATCAGCCAGGCCATAAGGCAATTGGTTGTGTCTTGCCGAGAAAATTAGTATGCTTTAAATGTAACAAGGAGGGATATACTGTAAGAACTTGCCCGACTTGTAAGAATTCGGAAAACGGAAATCGACGTTCTTAACTAGTCGAAATAAGATCGTCGAAGTCGAAAATTCGACCAATAATTTTCAGCCAGTACTAGACTTTATATTGGATCACGCTCAAAACGACGAACGCCCTTATTTGAAAGTTAGTGTGATGGGAAAAGTGCTGTTAGGACTATTGGATTCAGGAGCATCATCTACCATCATAGGCAATAAGGGTTGGGCACTGGTAAAGGATTTGGGATTCGTGCTGGATACGACGAGGAAAATTAAATGTAAATTGGCTAATGGTGATCTAGTAGACAGTGCAGGAGAATGTGAAATACCTTTTTGCGTGAGAAATAGGTTGAAACTAATAAAGGTGTTGGTTGTACCAGAACTCCCCCATTTGTTAATTTTAGGTGCAAATTTTTGGAGGCAGATGGGCATAGTTCCGGATCTACGGCATAACGAGTGGTCTTTCTCAGACCAGCCCGTTTGTCTGGACGAAGTAGACCACCTTAGAGGCAAAACCGTACTCACTACTCTTCAGGAGGCACGTCTTCAAGCAGTGATAGACAGGAATAGGGAACTTATGGGAAATAAATTCGGATGTACCGACCTCGCTGAACATGTTATCGTCACCAAGTCTCAACCTATCAAACAGCGTTATTATCCGGTCTCACCTGTGATACAAGCACACATTGATCGAGAGTTAGCTGAAATGTTAGAGAAAGGTATTGTCGAGAAATCGAAAAGTGGTTGGTCTTCACCAATATTACTAGTGAAGAAGAAAGATGGCGGTTTTCGCTTCTGTGTCGATTATAGGAAGCTGAACGCCGTAACAGAACGAGACAGCTATCCTCTTCCTTATGTTTCAAACACCTTGGACAAACTCAGGGATGCACATTATTTGTCATCCTTGGATATAAAATCAGCGTATTGGCAAGTACCAGAAGCGGAAGGGTCCAAACCATATACAGCGTTCACTGTACCAGGACGAGGGTTGTACCAATTTCGGCGAATGCCGTTTGGGTTACACAATGCCCCAGCTACGTGGCAAAGGTTAATTGACCGTGTGTTGGGACCTGATCTAGAACCACATGTTTTTGTGTATTTGGATGATGTGGTAGTGGTAACTCAAACCTTGGAGGAACATCTGTCCGTTTTGGATGAGGTTTTTCGGAGGCTAAGGGAAGCCAAACTAACAGTAAGTTGGGAAAAGTGCCAATTTTGTCGGCCACAGATGAAATACCTTGGCTATGTGGTAGACAAGAACGGCTTACATGTTGATCCTGACAAGGTAAAAGGTATGTTAGAACTTCCAGTTCCTACTACCGTGAAGGAAGTAAGACGTATCGTGGGAACATTTTCGTGGTATCGACGTTTTATTCCAGATTTTGCAACACTGTTATCACCGCTGACTGCCCTCCTCAAAAAATCTAAAAAGTTTGTTTGGACACAAGATTGTGAAAATGCCTTCCGGAGAATCAAAGAATGTCTCGCCTCGGCACCTGTACTTAGTTGTCCCGACTACACATTACCTTTTGTAGTTCAATGTGACGCGTCAGGATATGGACTTGGAGCAGTTTTGACTCAACCTCATTCTGAGGGCGATAGAGTCGTCAGTTACCTTAGTCGATCGTTGAGTAAACAAGAGAGGAATTTCTCAACGACGGAACGGGAATGTTTAAGTGTATTATGGGCCGTCGAAAAACTACGACCGTATCTTGAAGCCGTACCGTTTACTGTAATAACAGACCATTATTCGTTGGTCTGGCTGCAGAACCTCAAAGATCCCACTGGCAGATTGGCTAGATGGGCCGTACGTTTACAACAGTATGACTTCAAAATCATCCACAGGAAAGGAAAGGAACATGTCGTACCGGATACTTTGTCAAGGTCAGTACCAGTAATTGACTGCGTGGAAGATGAGGGGACGACTAGTTTGGTCACAGATAAATGGTATTTAGGAATGATGGAAAAGGTACAAAACGACCCGTTAAAATTCTCAAATTGGAGAATTTCAGGTGGACTGCTCTACAAATATGTCAAACCAGATTATTTTGAATTATCTAAACCATCAGACTGCTGGAAGGAGGTGATTCCTAAAGAACACAGGAATAGCCTAATCTCTGCCGCACATGATCCGCCAACCTCAGGTCACATGGGTATTTTTAAGACCTTTAAGAGGATGACAGAAAAATATTACTGGCCGAAGTTACGGAATGATGTAGCCCGTTATGTGAGAAACTGTAAGACATGCGCGGCCTATAAACCAGAACTTAAAGGTCCAAAAGGCCTGATGACAAGGCAACCACGAGCACATTCTCCGTGGGAGATAATCTCTACTGACTTGATGGGTCCTTTCCCAAGATCAACCAAAGGTCATCAGTTCATTTTAGTGGTAACGGATTCCTTCAGCAAATTTTCGATTGCGTTTCCGCTGAGGTCTTCAACGGCGAATCTGGTTTGTAAAAAAGTCGAAGAAGTATTTCTAATGTTTGGAGCTCCGAAACTATTATTGTGCGACAATGGTGTCCAGTACAAGTCACGGCAGTTCCAAGAGTTAATGGATGAATACGGTGTAAAGATAAGATACAATGCAAGCTATCATCCACAAGCCAACCCGACGGAAAGGTTCAATAAAACACTTAAGACGATGTTGGCTATGTACGTATCCGACAACCACAGGTCATGGGACGTTAACTTGTCTAAAGTTGCATGTGCTACTCGAACAGCAGTACACGAAGCCACTAATAATACCCCATATTATATCAATTTTGGACGAGATATGGTGCTGAATGGTAAAGACTTTACCAGGAAAATGAATCCGGAAGAGCATGAAGAAGAAAGAGAAGAACTAGACCGACACGCAGGATTTAAAAAAATGTTTGAAGATGTGAGGAAAAGGTTAGATATAGCAGCTAAGAAGAGCGAGAAAACATATAATCTAAGGCGAAGACATGAAGAGTTTCTAGTCAACCAATTAGTTTGGAGGAGAAATTTTGCCCAGTCAAATGCGGCAAATTATTTTTCGAGCAAGTTGGCTCCAAAATTTATTGGGCCATTTTTTATTAAAAAACGCGTCTCTCCATGGACCTACGAATTGAGGGACAAGGACGGAATCTCAAAAGGTATATGGAACGTAAAGGATTTGAAGTCAGCTAGCGCTGATGAAAATTTACCGGAGTAAATTTTCTTCAAGTTAGGGGGGGATTTGTTACGGATTTTTTTATAACATTTTATTTTGTCACTGAATATTTACAAATAGCTTTACCTCTCAAAATAATTTAAAACATTTAATATTTAAATATCACTTTATTTACTAAATTACAGGTAGAATATATTAAACACACTTTCTGAATTCATGGTAATACTACCCTCTGTGGATTAGTAACAGGGAAGAACAGTAATCTTAGGAAAATTCTCGTACATTTCACTCTAAAACAGAAAGTCAACTTTAAAATTAAATAATTTAGCTATTGTTTCGATTTTCTTACCTTTTTTCGTATTTCCAGCTTGGTTAATTTGGTGCGTTGTTCAGATCAGATTTTAAAAGTGGAGACTAGTTAAACCATCCCCTAGTGAGTGTACTAACTTCCCCTATGGTCTAACTTGTTGAAGGCACTTTGGTGGTTAAAGTAGGTAATAAATTGTCATTTTAGTAAAGGATTGACAATAGCATTTTCAGTAAATTGATAAGTTTATCTCCTGGCAGATGTATTTCCTGAAACAAAAATAAAACGATTAAATACGTAAAACTTTATATTATGTAAACAAACGCTTTCTAGCTTTGCTGAGCATATTCTCTACTTTACAATAGACTAGGTACTCAAAAGTATTACCTACCTTGATGTACTTAAGCTTCTGAGAGTCACCACTTAATTATCCATAATTATTTATCGAATTAGGTTATTGTTTACCTTACAGGTGGTTCAGCTGTCAGCTGATTTATATTTCTCCATTTTGCCGACCTGCCAGTCGCGATTTCCGGTAGTCTATACTCGTAGAATTGTCCTAAGATTGATGTACTTAAGCTTCTGAGAGTCACCACTTAATTATCCATAATTATTTATCGAATTAGGTTATTGTTTACCTTACAGGTGGTTCAGCTGTCAGCTGATTTATATTTCTCCATTTTGCCGACCTGCCAGTCGCGATTTCCGGTAGTCTATACTCGTAGAATTGTCCTAAGATTCTGCGCGGTACACTGTTGCCAGACTGTGCCGATAATTTCGCGTGCGGTAAATCCTTCAAATTTACATAATTTTCACAACTAAGTCATCTATATATATATAATATTGTGCTTATGTTGATCTATAGTGTGTTTAGAATAATTACCAACTAAATTTTGTTGATTATAAATTTTATATTCGGTTCATTTGTTTCTGATTGGCTAGTCTTCGACCAATAAGGAGAAAGGGTAGTTTTTGATAAGATTCGGCTGCTAGAACTTCCGGCCACTTTGATTTTCGTGTGCTTACTGAACATCACGGCGTGTGAGCGTTTGGAAAGAATTTTGATTGTTAAAGTCATCTCGTAAGAGGATTATTTCTATTCAAACTATATATTGTTGATTTGGGGAATTGGGTTACATTGGATATTCATAAAGTTAGTGAGTGGTGTAAACCTAAATTAACAACTTTTTTAAAGGATTATTTCTCACACCACGCCGTATAAGTTTATGCCTAGTGCAACGCATCACACAGTTTCACAGTCAAATTTGGTAAGTTCTTGTTTGAAATCCTTTCAAATTATTTAAAAAGATCTATCTGCATCGAGAGTAAGAGACGCTAAACTAGTTCCTATTCACAGATGACATAAGGTCTATATTCGCACCATCGGTGTCTATGCAACCTTTGAAGGAAGCCGCAGTGCTGTGTGTAGTTAATCAAGAACCCCTTCGATTAAGGGTAAGTCATTGATTAACTATATAAGTTATTTAATTCTAACATTTGCCTATAAAATCCGATTTTTTTTGCGACTTTTATAACTTTAGATTTAACCATGTGCTAGTTTGCGACGTTGCACGATCGATTATTTTTCCGTGTTCGATTAGAAATAGTTTTGGTCAAATCTTTAAACCGATTACCCTCTAATTTAGCTATTCTATAGTGTATTATAGTCGTTTATTATATAAAAGCAGATAATATTCAACTAATTAGATAAAATTTTAAGTGAAGCTTTATTGCTTATTTCATTTAAGTCAAATGGTTATAGGTAAGCTCATGGATAACTTGGTTACCTGTATCAGAGGTTATTTTTATTTTTTTTCGGGTTCTTTTTTACAATTTTAAAACCATATTACCATTATTACTAGCTAGGTAGGTTGCAAATATATTATTATAAGTGGACAAAACTTATTTTATTTTACTGTAGTAAGTTAATACAAGTTTCTAATTTTTTATTAACTCCATACAGGGTTCTTATTTTGGGGCTAAAATTTCCTGCTTTATTGGGAAAGAAGATAGAAGTTTCCTGTGGTTGGATGATTACTACTTCTAAGAAATTGGAAATTCCAGGCAGACGTTTGACTCCACTAAGCTAGAAACATTTCTTCTGCAAGCCATTTCGTAGAATTTGCTGCCGGTGACTTTGAAATACTCCACCACTCCCACACTTCCAGGACACACGCAAGTTCTAACTTATCTTGCCATTCTTTTTTTTTTTTTTTTTTTTTTTTTTTTATTCACAATTGCTTATATTTATTGTTTAAGCTTATATTTACGATTGCTTATTATCTTATTTATTTATTTTGCCAATTCACCAAATTGCCTGATTTGCTTATTATTTTGTGTTTGTTATTTGGCCAATTGACCAAACTGCCTGTTTGCTTATTATTTAGTTTAGTGCTTATTATTTACTTGCTTATTTAGATAGTAGTATTTTTCTAATTTGGTACTAAGCGTACCGCTATTAAACATTAGTGTTGTGTTACCTCTTAAATAATTGCTACTCACTTAATAGTTGGCAATCATACTAATGCCTCTCAACGATACGCTGATATTGGCTATTTAATCATTTGTACCAATAGAAAATTAAGGTACATGCGGGTTCAATTCTTTTGATTGGTTGACGGACAACAGCGATTGCGCCTGAGCTCATGCGACGCTACTATTCTTTCGGTATTACTAGGCTAACTTGCATGCCTTGCTTTGAACCTTAATTTTTGCGGCTTAACATTATTGATAGTTATTGATGGCTGCGTATCTGCTTTTATTTAGTTATTAGTGGGTGACAGTGCTTAGTTTTCGAATTGTATCGCATTTTACAAATCATTCTTTTATAGCTTGCTTTCACAAACATACATGTTTTGCAGTCTTGTTCAAATCCAATTGTAAAAATAGTGATTAGAGCCTTATTAAATAGTCTTTAAAAGTACAATTTTGGTCTTTTATTTATGATCTTGTTTGACAAATTTTTGGGGTCATTTATTCAAGTTATTTACTGGGTGTATTTGGCGGTGGAAATAAATTTGTCTGGCGCCCGTGAACAACGATATTAATATAGATTATTCAAACTTTTAATAGAACCACCCCATCTCCATTGAGCTAGCCAAACACCCTTCTGTCCACAGGCAGTGGTGGTGGACGACCTGGTACTCTAAGGTACACTTTGTTAGAGGTCACAAGTTTCAAAAAGGTAGCTACCGCTTGTGAGGTTAAGCCACATGTATTAATTTATGTAAAAAAATAAAAATAACAATTGCGTTAAACGAATACCTATTTAAGATATTTTCAAAAAGGATTTTTTAAGATGTTTTTTATATATTTATTAAGATATTTTAATATATTGTTTAAATTTTTTTTTTATATTTATTTATTTATATTTGTATATTCTAACTTGGGCGCCAGTATAACTAATTACACAATATAATTAAATTTTTCTACTTACTTAGCATGCTCTCTTATCTCCAGGGAAGTGGTACACTCTTTAGTATAGGTTAGCTATTTCTTTTATTTTTTTATCACTGATTCTATTCTGATTATTATTATTATTATTTTTCTTATATTATTTTTTCTATTACAGAAAAATCTGTATCTCGCAAAGTATCGCAGCTAGAGGCACGCAGTTTGCATAAAATCGCAGAACTATTCTATTAGAACTCAGCACTGTTGCCCTTTGCACCAGAACTCCGTTTTTTTCGAAAATTTTAAAAAACTGCTATGTAAAGAAAAATCTGTATCTCGCAAAGTATCGCAGCTAGAGACACGCGGTTTGCATAAAATCGCAGAACTATTATATTAGAACTCAGCACTGTTGCCCTTTGAACCAGAACTCCGTTTTTTCGAAAATTTTAAAACTGCTGCATAAAGAAAAATCTGTATCTCGCAAAGTATCGCAGCTAGAGGCACGCGGTTTGCATAAAATCGCAGAACTATTCTATTAGAACTCAGCACTGTTGCTCTTTGCACCAGAACTCCGTTTTTTGAAAATTCGTTTTTTTTACTGTTTATTGCCTTTTTTTTGTTTATATATAATTAAAGTTGAGAACTATTGTCGAGAATAATAAAGAACTGTAGAACTATTCAGATACAACTCAGAACTCTTAAAAAAAAGGCCAATTTTCGTAAATGGGGGGCTACGTGAAGTTGGCCCCCCCAATTTTCAAACTGCAATTGCGTCCGATCCGTAACAGAACTATTGTTTAAATTCATAGAGAACTTTAGAACTATTTATTAGCAAACCAGAACTGTCAAATAAAAAATAAAATTCGAACATGGGGGGGGCCAACTTCACACACACGCTGCATCCGGCCTCCCCCTCCTTCCCCTCTCACATGATAATATGATTTATAATAAAAACCCCATAGAATACATTTATTGGGATAACCCTAATGAGCTCGTGGACCGCTTGAGACTTTTGGTGGCGTCCGAAAATGCCGGCAATACCACGTCCCACGACCATGAAATAATTGCCATTATTAATGAATTGCGGGAGGCCAATTTAATTTATTAAGTGCTATATAGATTGATGCAAAATGATGGTCGCAACACTTGCGCGATGAGTCTCGATATGTTTGGTAGATCTCCAGCGCAACACTCTGGCGGGGGTGCTGGCTTCCTGTTGCAGCAACAACAGCAACATCAACGGCATGGGTTTAACTTTACAAGCGATGGAAATATCGATGTGGATCATTTGAAACTGCGCAACGTTAAACCCCCTACTAGCGACAATGATGCTGCAAATAAAAAATATGTGGATTACAGCATGTCCCGTCTTTTCGAGCAATTAAAATCCACTCGAGATACTCTTCAAGGCTTGATTCAAGCTAATATGAACGATATGGATACTATGATTAAGCAGGCTGCAGAGGCGAGACATAAAATCGTCTCGGATGTAACGCGAAAACCTGATGAGATGCATAAGGTGCTATTCCAAGTGCGGTTGACGCATCCATACATCATGTAGCACAAACGCTGAAAGACTTGCAAAATACCGCGGGAAAAATTCAGCACGAATTTGATCAATCAAGGTTGTTGTTGAAAAGCAAATGAACAACTGGCAATCAGATCTGGCTGATATACGTCAGTATGCGCGCTACAACCGAAATTTCACCATGATTTTGGTGGTTATAAATTATTTCTCGAAATTTGTCTGGACTCGCCCACTGAAAACGAAGACAGGCAAAGAGATAGCTGCTGTTTTTAAAGATATCCTCCTACAAGACCCCAATAGAGTCCCGAAAAATCTGCAAACGTTTAAGGGGACGGAATACTACAACACGATATTCCAAAGCTTGATGCGCAGATTCCATATAAACCATTACAACAGTTATAGCATCAAAAAGGCGGCTATTGCTGAGCGGGCAATACGCACCATTAAATCTAAACTGTACAAATACTTTAGCTTAAATGGCACCTACAAATGGACAGATGTTTTACCTGAAATCACGAAAAATTACAACGAAACAAAACATAGTACTACAAAGTATAAACCTGCCGAAGTAAATAAATACAACGAAAAAGCCATACTAAAATCCACCTATAGACACATCAAGATTAGCGGCGCGCGAAAATTCAAAGTTGGTGACGTTGTGCGCATAAGTAAAAATAAACATGTATTCGATAAAGGCTACACTCCCAATTGGACAACTGAACTCTTGAAAATTGCCTCAGTTAACATAACAACACCTACAACCTATCTTTTGGAGGATTTGCAGGGACGACCCATCAAAGGCGCCTTTTACACCGAGGAACTACAGAAAACCACCAACCCAGACATCTATCTGGTGGAGAAGGTACTTAGAAGAAAAGGAAACAAAGCATACGTCAAATGGCTTGGTTTTGACAAAAGTCACAACAGTTGGATTGATAATTCCAACATACTTTGATAGAGGGGGCGGTAGATTCACCTACCTTGAGTTAAAATACAACAGCTGTCAGTATACCTACAGACATCGCTATGAGTGAAAGTATTAAAACATACGGCTGTGATCCAAGTTGTAAAAATATGGTTGATGATATGGATTATTACGCTGAAATTGATAGAGTCCTTACTATATACGAGGAACGCCCCCACAGAGAAACCACATACCTTCTATCAGCAGTTTTTCAAATGGCTAGCAGCTTTTTGCAAATTCAATGCGGCCTAAGTCCAACAAGATGTTTTTCTCCTGCGGTAATTCTACAAGCTAATGTTGCAAGGAAAATATCGTTTGATATATTTGAATGGAGTTCCCTCGTCAAGTTATTGCGCGAGGTGCAAACGGATTTTTTTAATTCTAAATCTACCGACGATGACAAAGTCTTCCCCGACGAATACGAGCCAATATTCAATAGATGTGGAGATTACGCCATGGTATCACAACATATCATCGATCATGTCAAGATGGTAGTAATTGTCAAACACGACATATCCGTGGACATCTATGAAGACGATTTGCGTCAACTTTTGCACCTGGATGCTAATCTAATTTCACATCGAATAAACATGTTGGATTCTTTAAATTTTAGTGTATATTATGATAATATTTTGGAATTGATTAGTTCGTGGTTAAAGTCTGATAAAGTAACGTTAAATTTAGATGAAATATTTTCAGCATTTTTTGATATATCCCCCAATAGTTTGTTATGTAATGCTTTACGCGAATATCTATATTATTATACGGAGAATGTACTATCTGATTTAAATAATAAATAAAACACTTTTATAAGTAGACTGCTTCTTTTATTTTTACCAATCTTTTAGCAATGTCTCAGCCAGCTAGTTGTGCGTGCTGTAAAAGCCAAACTATGATGTCACGGCATCGTGATGGAATAAAATCTTTTACTGATTTTACTAAAGAGCAACATGTTCCACTAGACTATATTGTTACATACACTGCAACGCAAAATTAAAGGATATTAATTTTTGCCTTCTGATTTAAATTTCGAATAATTTAAAAACTGACTGGCCGATTTTCAATATATTTTTTTTAACTCATAGCTACATCCTTTGATTTTTAAATTATTAATAGCTGAATATTTTATTTTGACGCAATTTAATTATACAGGGTGAAATAGAGGAGTATGTTTTGATAAGGGATATTTATTTGAAATATGCCGAATAGACGACAGCTGCCTGACTGACATTTTCAGCTAAATTGACAGAATAAAGGTTTACCTACATGCTAGTTTTTGAAATTTCTCCCTATCTTGAATAGTTTCGGAATTATGATTTTTTTTCCAACTTGCTGTATTTCTATTAAAAATAATTTTTGTTCGTTATCTAGCCATCAGCTTATATTATTACTACGGAATTATTGCTATGGTTACTGTGCACCTTTATGTCATTCTGTCAGACAAAAATTAAAAATGCCTCGACGTTATTTAAGTCCCGAGGAAGTAAGTAGAGCTCTTGGAATGTTGGAGGCTGGTATGCGTCAAGTTGATGTTGCGGACCGTTTTCATGTTTCTCAAAGTGTAGTAAATCGGCTAGCAACAAGATTTAATGAAACAAATTTGGCTTCAAGACGTCCAGGTCAAGGTCGAAAACGAAAAACTACGAGACGTCAAGACCGTTTTCTTTCTTTGGTGGCTAGAAAGAGACCAGAAAGCTCTTCAACAGTAATACGACAAAGATTAACTGCTGCTGCTGACCTTGAAATATCTAGAGACACTGTTAGAAAACGGCTTAAAGAAACAAATTTAATTTGTCGTAGACCAATGAGAGGCTTGCCACTAACAATGGAACATAAACGTGCTAGGATAGCATGGGCAACTGAACACGTAAACTGGGTAGCAGAATGGAGCAACGTCCTTTTTAGTGACGAGTCCCGCTTTGGTCTACACAGTGACTCTAGGAGAGTTCGAGAGTGGAGACCAAGGGACACACCTCGCCACTTGGGAAGTGTTCAACAAGTGTACCCTTTTCGTGGTGGAACCATAATGGTATGGGCTGGAATAGCTCTTGGGCGTCGTACACCATTGTACATTTGTGAACAGACAATGAATGGTGAAATTTATGCACAAGATGTTATCCATGGTATAGTAGTTCCCCTAGCTCACCAAATAGGAGACAACTTTATTTTTTTTGGATGATAATGCTCCTCCCCACAGAACACAAAATGTTATTCGTATGCTAGAAGATAATGGTATTAATCACCTCAGGCTACCACCTGTTTCCGCCGATCTAAACCCACTTGAGCATGCCTGGGATATGCTACAACGGGCATTACATCGACATGAGCCACCTGCAGAGAATCTCCGGCAGCTTAGAGAAGTTTTACCAGTTTTATGGCAAAATTTACCACAAGATGCTTTGGATAACTTAATTACAAGTATGCATAGAAGGGTTGAGCATGTGCTTCAAGTTCACGGAGGTTATACCCGCTATTAATTTTTATTAAATTGTTGGATAATTAATTCTTTGTTTTAATTTCTTACGCCTGGGGCAATAAAAAAGTTGTTTGCTTACAAATCTGTATTACTCATTATTTATGTCGAGCCATTTTTAATTTTTGTCTGACAGAATGACATAAAGGTGCACAGTAACCATAGCAATAATTCCGTAGTAATAATCTAAGCTGATGGCTAGATAACGAACAAAAATTATTTTTAATAGAAATACAGCAAGTTGGAAAAAAAAATCATAATTCCGAAACTATTCAAGATAGGGAGAAATTTCGAAAACTAGCTTGTAGGTAAACCTTTATTCTGTCAATTAAGCTGAAAATGTCAGTCAGACAGCTGTCGTCTACTCAGCATATTTCAAATACATATCCCTTATCAAAACATACTCCTCTATTTCACCCTGTATAATTAAATTGCGTCAAAATAAAATATTCAGCTATTAATAATTTAAAAATCAAAGGATGTACCTAGCTATGAGTTAAAAAAAATATATTGAAAATCGGACAGTCAGTTTTTAAATTATTCGAAATTTAAATCAGAAGCCAAAAATTAATATCCTTTCATTTTGCGTTGCAGTGTATATGCAGCCAACGGAATTATTGGATGTTTGGCCAAAATTGCCTAAAAGTTATCAAAGGGACATTAATTTACAAATTAGACTACCCTGCTTCATCCATTACAATCGACCGGATTGGGGACTCACTGGGATGGTCCAGTAGTAGCCCAGCAAGATTGTGGTTTTTGTATACGTGCTTTAGTACCTACAATAAAATTGTAAAACTATTTCCAATGTAATAAATATATACAATTAATATAAAATTATAATCTAAGCAAGGATATGTCTTTCAATAAATCTATATCCATCATAAAATGCTGTTATTGTAAATTTGTAACCGAGAGTCGATATAATATTTATCTAACCGCATGCCTAATAATTATTCTAGCCGCAGGCCTAAATCTATCTATCTAACCACACATTCAAATTATTCTAACCGCAGATGTACGCAAATATTTACAGGAACTGTGAATAGACAACTAAATAATCTTTTCAACCACTATCTCCCTATACAGGGTTATTCAGAACTTATCCATAATAAAATTTGGGGATGTTCAACATACATGTAGAAATGTGGTGGTGCAAAAAACATTTTTTGGCGGGGTCAGAAAACTATTTAAAAATTTTTCATTGCACGCCGCTGGATACTGGTCCACTGTAATGGAGTGACCTTGGGACTGACAATGCAAACTGGCTAACACGAAAAAAACTTCGAAAGTTCTGAGAGTATACCGACACCCGGCGCAAAAAAGATTTGCAGCGTTTTTACTTTAAAATAAACTGAAAGATAGATAGATGTGACCAAAGTGATGTGTTTTTAAAATTAATAAAATTTTGTTACACTAGTTTTGAAGAATTGCGCTACTTGATTACTAGGTATTAGAAACATGAAATTTATAAAAAATTTGCACATACCTTGTTACAAAATCTGTTCGAAAGACGGTGTTGGAAGTGATTTCGCTGAATTGCGTGCGGATTTTCGAGTGCCCAAACGTGTGTATTGTGAATGTTGTGTATTCCATTTCGAGTAAACAAAGCTTCATCTGTAACTAGTACATCAGCAGTAAATTGGGGATTTTCAGCATTTTGCTGCAACAACCACTCACAAAATCTAACTCGTAATTAATAATCCACTGGTAACAGTCCATTAACTCAGTATTACTGTACACATGAGCCATTTTGAAAATTTTACAGCTTAACACTCCTAAGATAAATAAAACACCCGCGAGAGCGACACACATACATAGACTAACGACTCATTGTCGGTTTTAACCAGGCGTTCCAGACAAAAACGTGTTTACTTTTTTTATCACATTCTTAGGAATGTGGTAGAAAAGTACCAGATGTGTTGAAGTACAGTTGCCCAGCTACGTAGTCCTTTATAATGGTATAACTTTAAACATTGTTTACGGGAAATCATAAGCCTTTTATTATAAATTTTTTTGGTGATATCGATTTCTTATTTAAGGATGCACATATCCTCAAAGTTTTAGAGATAAGTTCTGAATAAGGCTGTATATCTATTCAGTGGTATAATTAATTTTGGGTAATAATAAAGCTTATTTTTTGCCATATTGAGGTTGAAGTGGGGAGATGGAATAACATAAAGAGATGTGCAGAGACCATAATAATCAGTGTATTAGCTTTATTATAGTACAAGAACAGCAGCTGTAACCGCATCTAATTGCTAGTATTCTACTATTGTATCCTGATAGTTGAAATAAATGCAATATAAATACAATATAAAATTATAAAATCTAAGCAAAGATGTTATATGTCTTTTAACAAATCTATCTCCATCATAAACCGCTGTTATTGTAAAGTTGTATGATGCAGGTTCAGTTAACCGCAGAAACTCTGTTGCTGACGGGGATGCCGGCAGAGGTGACGGTAGCGGTAAATTAAACTCTTCAAGTGGAACTTCAACAGCCATTAATCGACTATGCAGCTCGTTGAGGAGAAGGCCATCATCTAGGCTTAGGCCGGGCCTGTTTAAAATTGTGCCTGATGGCAATGGGCTGCTGCAAATAAGAATAATAATAATAAGAATAAGCATAATAACTAAATAACCATAATAGACAATTAATTAACAAATGTTTTTATTTAAAACATACTAAAAGTTTCTACATAAGCTGCAGTTCAATACTTATAGATATTATATGAATTACAAATGAAATTACTGATAAAAATAAAATAATAATAATAAACTCACATCAATATAATGTCCTCATCTCTGTCAGCAGCCTCGGCTGGAGATCTCGGCATAGATTCCTTACATCTCAGATATGTTAAGGCATCATAAAGTTGCAGCCCAATATCTTCGCTACCATTGCTGTTCATCAACCTTGCTACCGTCTCTGGACAGAAACAAAAAATATTATGACATGTCGATCATGTACCATCATCATCAATAACATCCAAGTCCAAAAACAGTTTTCGGCACTCGGGACATCTCAAGGATTTATCGTCTGATTCATCCACTAGATCACTATAATTTAAAAAATAATATTTATTATTACTACGAATTATAAATGCAAATATATGAAACTTTCTTTTCTATCAAATATTGTTTCAAACACTTTGGCGGAGTATATCGGTTTGTTAGGCGGGTTAGCGCACTGTAACAGCAGTCCTTCATATCTATATTCTTTATACCACACACGTACACTATAAGACCTATATAAGATATAAATAGTAAACTAAAATGGTATTATTTTTGGTTGGAATAAAAACCCACACTATCCGAGAGTCGATATAATATCTATCCAACCGCATGCCTAATAATTATTCTAGCCACAGGCCTGCAAATGTAACAAAATATTTACAGGAACTGTGAATCTATCTGCCCGCACGTTCAATGCAAATTATTTTAATCTCAGACCTGCTTATCTTGGCCTGCAAATGTACGCAAATATTTACAGGAACTGTGATTAGACAACTAAATAAATTTTTCAACCACCTACACTATCTCCCTATATATCTATTCAGTGGTATAATAAAATATTCGTTGTTAATGTAATAATTAATTTCGGGTAATAATAAAGCTTATTTTTTGCCATATTGAGGTTGAAGTGGGGAGATGGAATAACATAAAGAGATGTGCAGAGACCATAATAATCAGTGTATTAACTGAACAGCGCTAGAGCAACATCTACAATTCCTACATGAAAAATAAGCTTTATTATAGTACATTATTATACAGCAGCTGTAACCGCATCTAATAGCTAGTATTCTACTATTGTATCCTGATAGTTGAAACGTAAGTATTACATTTTTAGCTGTACGTCTATTATCTTTGTATTTTTTAATAATTACAACATTTTTAAATAACATTGTGTGTATTTTTGTTGAGAATGGATCTTAATGCAATTAATACTGTTACAAATTTCCAGAGACAGCCCACAATAAAACTACAAGACCTGGCAGTCGATGGGCCTATGCCTATTGTTGATATCAGTATCGTAACCACCCGATTTGGTCGTTCTCCATTGGCAGAACTGGATGCGTCAATGGTATTTTTGCCGGGACATTCATTAGAAGCTGTTGAAGGTAACTTGCACAACTTTGTGCCTAGAAAATACACCCTAATATTCAGAGGCCTCAAAGATTGTGGCAAGCCAAACGCTGCTGCGGTATTTGAAATACAAGAAGTTGCCGCCGCATAAGAAGCAACCAAGACGATATATATATTCTGTTTAACTATAGTAAGTACCCCATTGTATTGTGTTTGTGCCAGTAGTAGTAGTATTTAAAGAAATTATGGAGGCATTCTATGATGAGTGTGGTAAGTTCATTAAAAAATTGGACGATGTAGTTAAACTGTTGGGTGAAAGTCGTACACAACCTAATATTAATAATTATATAAAATTAATTAACAAACAACTTAAACTGAGATACAGGGCCTTGCGAAATAGCGATTCTATAGGTGTTTTGCGAAAACTTCATACTCAGTTGGGTCATTTAAAGCGAATCAAGACGTCTATTAATACAATACACGGAGGAGCTGGACATAGAGATAATAGAAGTCATAGAGTTAAATGGATAGATATTCAATCGGCCTTTTCGGGTCGTATCAGGACGGGCTGTGTCGTGAACAGAAAGCATATCGATGTTACCAAAATTCATCCATTAATGTGAATGCCGTATTCTGTGGCGAATTTATTAAAAAATCAAAAGTGTTTCAAATGCGGGACTTTAAGTATTTCAACACTAGAAATGCGGTTATTGATATGGAAACCAATTTAAAGCTGTGGTTTCAGGAACACGTCATAGATAAAATTTATAATAAGCTGGATGAGTTCCAAGAAAAGGACAGCGGTTTTGCTCTTCACAAAATTCTGTTTAGAAGTCAACATCAATAAATTGGAAATGGGTAATGGGGTCTGTTCCTAGATTAGATTATACGAACAAATTTCCAGTAAACATGGTTTGAAATATTGTCGTTTTGTTACCCTGTAAGCACTTTACCATGGGGTTTATATGCTATTATGGCTGTGTAATTATTCTTAATTTTAATCTTATTCTTAATATTGCTCTTAATGTTATTCTTGTTTTATAAATAAAAAATATTATATCTATATATGTTGTTGTTGTTTACTATTTTCTAAATACTAAATAAAGACAAACACCTTACTAGAAGAATAAAGATGTTGTCAACATATTTAAACTTCAATTTGCCAACATATATTTAAATTTCAATTTGCTACTGGTCTATCCATGTGTTTAACATGCTATAAATAAATAAGAGTTGATATGGAATTCAGCCTTGTTTGGCAATAACCTTGTGGTTACCGATAAACGTATAGAAGCGCTACAGCAGATGTTATTACAGTGGCGTTGCATAAAGGGGTTAATTTCAATGCTTTTGGTTTTGAATAATTATAACAACCAATTACCTAATTTATTGATGGCGGCCAATAAGGCGTCGCCAAAAAATGCAGCACTCGCCCAAGTGCTGCATTCTGATTGGTGTGGTCTGAATACCACAAAATAAGGCTGCTGCTGGAAACGTGATACGATGGTGCAAGCTGATTGCTTGGCCTGAATGCCGTAATGGCACTCAAAATGGCCGCGCGATCTGAAGACGGGGTGTGCGAAACGTTATCTGAATGCTGCAATCTGATGGGCGTGGGCTGAATGCTAAAGCCCCAATGACCAATAACTGGGGTGGCAACACTGGGGTGCCAATCATTGGGCGTGACGTCTGGTCGCCATCTTGACGAACCTGCGTCACACGGGATGCTCTTCTGCAGCCTCTGGGGGTGCTACACCTACGGAGATGCTACCTAAGTTTTCGTCTTCGGCCCCTGCGGCAATGACCAGTAGCTCCGTGGTACAGGCGGCCATCAGCAGCTGTCTCAATGTGCCCCTGACGTCACTTCCGTCGGGGGAAGGAACCTGATTTATCTGCTACCGTCGATAGGGAAAAGAAGGGTCATGCAGGGGGTAGTCCACTTCACCATCCTGTATGGGGCATCCATCTGGTCAGAAGCAGTCAAAATAGGGAGGTACCGGTAGAAGCTGGAATCTACCCAAAGGAAAGCACTGCTGAGGGTAGTCAGGGCATACAGGACAGTGTCGGCCAGGGCTCTGCAAGCGATTGCAGAGGTCCCACCGATAGAACTCTTCATTGAGGAAAGGGCAGCACTGGAAAGCCTTAATGCCATAGAGCACTCTGCTGGAGCAAGGGAGGCACTAAAACAGAACACCGCAAGGAGATGGCAATCGCTGTGGGACTCCACTACAACGGTTGTGCAGTGGACGAAAGAGCTCATCCCTAACATAAAAAAGTGGACAGACTGCAGACACAAGAATATTGACTACTTTCTTACGCACAGTGTTGCCAGGTCACCGCCATCAATATCACCGCTGAACTTTTCATTCGTACTTTCAAATTATTTATTTGTAAATAAAAACTATTTTTATTTTATTTTATTATTTTTCTTTAATTGAATATTATAACAGAGAACGGAAATATCCAATTATTACAAGTATTACAATTTATTTCTTGTTAGAAGCGACATCTCTATTGCAGCAGCCATACTTCGAATTCTCTTAATTGCCGCCTGCAGATTACGTTTCGATATTTTGGGGCTTCCCCAAATTGGGTCGGTCGTCGGTCGATTAATCTCCTGGAATCATGGAATCCCCAGGAAACGTGAAACGTCAGCATTTTCATATCTCTTTGCAGAACTTGATATTTGACATTTAGAATTTAGTGCATTGTAGTGCAGTAGTTTGTAGTTTAAGGTTTAAGTGAGTTCAAAACAGAAATAGAAATGAGGTAAATAAAAATATAGAGAATATTCTTGATATTGTCAAAATACGAAATGTGTGCAACTGGAACGTCAAGTAAACCAAAAATGAAAAAAAGAAAGTATAATCAGCAATACCAGAAGGAATGGGAGGAAGAATTTGAAAATTGGCTAGCTGGTGGAAATTCAAAAACAGAAGCCTATTGCAAAGTGTGCAACAAAAGTATTAGTGTAAGGTCTGGAAAGTTGCTGGAAGTAAAGCATCTGGAAGTAGAGTATCAGAACATCTTCCATCACTTATATCTAAGATATGTACTGATTCCGAAATTGCCAGAAATATTCAATGCAGCAGAACAAAGACTACAGCCGTAGTAAAAAATGTTATTGGTCAATCAAGCTCCAAGAACACATGTGCGATATTGAGGTCAACCAAATTTTCTTTGATTGTAGATGAGTCAACGGATTTAAGGACTAAAAAGCATCTAGTGATGGTTGCCCGATATTTTCACGGAAATAAGTAAGTTTTGACTGAAAGATTTAAAAAAACGTATACATTTTATGTTATTTTTTAGAATTCATGACACATTTCTGACTTTAATTGGAATGAAAAATACTAGGGCTGCCGATATTTACAAAGAAATTATCAGTTTTTTGAAGAAAAACGGATTCCGTTTCTACAAAATCGAATTGGCTTTGCATCTGACGGAGCAAACGTCATGGTTGGAGCTAACAACTCGGTGATACCTAGATTAAAGAGAGACATTCCTCACATTTTCCTAATGAAGTGCATTTGTTATATCTTTGTTTTATGTGCATCCAATGCATGTTTAAAACTTCCAAAAGCTGTTAAGGATTGGGTGAGGGATATCTACAATTATATTGGTAATAGTTTCAAAAGGGTGGAAGTTCTTAAAGAATTTCAAAACTTCACCCAAACAAACATTCATAAAATACTCCATCCTGCACAAACGCACTGGTTGTCTTTGGAAGCTGTTGTTTGCAGGATAATAGAGCAATTCAATGCTCTAAAACTTTACTTCATCGACGCAGTGGCAACTGATAGATTGCAATCAGCAGAAACAATTTTGAATGCGTTACAAGATCCATTAACTTTAGGTTTTTTGTTATTTTAAGAACACATATTACCATTATTTAATAATTTAAATAAGGAAATGCAGTCTACGGAGAAATGCCATTCTCGTTTGTGTAATCTTTATAAAACCCTTTTGGATTATTTTATTAAGAAAGATATTCTAGATACCACTTCCCCACATAAAATCAATGTTAAAAATCCAGACAACTACAAGCAAATTGAAAATTTATATTTGGGGGCAAAGACAACACAATACATTTTAAAACAAAATTTGTCTTCGGATAAAATTCACATTCTTCTCATACGTTGTCTGGACTTTTACATTGAGGCTGCATTGCAGATTTCTAAAAGATATGATTGTGATAATATTAGAATCTATGTCATTATTAAATCCTAAATGTATTTTTGAAGGCAACGAGGAATCTACAATACCTACCTTTAATAATGCATTTCCAAAATTTAATAGCAGAAAAAGATTTCCAAAAAATTGATAACGAATGGAGATTTCTTAAAAACTCAGATTTTTCTAAAAATTATAAAGGTGATCAATAACATCATTTTGGCTAAATGTGCAAGCTGACAAATATGCGGATGGCACTCTGGTATATCCTCTGCTCACCAACTTTGCTTTTCATATTCTAAGTTTACCTCATTCCCCTGCAGATGCAGAAAGGAAATTTAATTAATTTATTCAAAACGAAACATAGAAATTTATTATTAACTAATAGTATTGTTGGTCTAATGCATTCAAAAGAATACATAGGTAACAGTGAATGCCTCAATTTACAAATTGACGAACAGTTGTTGTCATATCATAATAATAATATGTACAAAAAGTGTTACAACGTTTCTGAGTCAGAGACTCGAGCAGGATGGGGCTCTTCACCACGCACAGGCGGTCTTGAGAAAAGCTTCCTCATGGTATTGCCAACTTCCCACTAGGGATGCCGACGGGTACCCGGGTACCCGATAACGACTCGCTGCCCGGTTCCCATTTTAGGACCCGATAACCCGTTAAAAACCCGATAATCCATTAAATACCCGATAACCCTCTAAGCTACTGCACTCGGTCGCCCTCTACGTCACTCATATTCATATGACTTTTTTCTTTTTGCGGTTTTGCGTTGGCGCAGGTTTGGCGAAATAAAATATGATACGAATTGGAAAATATTTGCTATGTTGAAAGCTATGGGTTGACATCTCGTAATAGATAAATAGCGGATAACGGGTAAATGGTAAATCACGGGTAACGGGTAATTAGCGGGTATACCGGGTTATTAACGGGTAGCGGGTAATTAACGGGTAGCGGGTAAATACCGGGTATTGAAAACGGGTACCCGGGTAGTAAAATTAACGGGTATCGGTATCCCTACTTCCCACTGAGCTATTCCCTTGGAGTCAGTGGCTAGGTGCTAGACTCCTTCATCCCAAAATCTGGACTAACTCAGTGCTACTTCTGAAACCCGGTAAAGATATTTTGAAATCGAAAGTTGTATTGGATTACAATAATGCTAAAAAAGACGTTGACTATAGCGATAAATGTCCGCCTATTATAGTTCTTTGAGGAAGGGGCTTAAATAGTACCGCAAGGTAGCATTTAAGTCAGTCAATGCCTGGATTATCTATAATAAAATAAGACACGACAATAAACTTGCACTACTGTCATTTCGCGAAAAGCTGGCATTGCTATTATCAAATCAGCAAGATTTCCTACCATCAAAACTTGCTATCAATCCAAAACGGACACATTCGCTGAAAAGAGAGGAAGGCCCGGAAAGAAAACGCCGTAGAAACTATACGGACTGCTATAAATCACTAAGGCAAACAATGAAAAGTAAGGAAGCTGACAAGAAAGTTACCAAAGTAAATACATACTGTGATGACTGTGAAAGTAAGCCCGCTTTATGCCTAAACTGTTTTAAATTTGAGGCACCAGCGATAATATTTTTAATCCTAAGATATGTTACTTTTTTCATTTTTAATAAATCAATCAAATAATTTTTGTTTTTCAAGTTCTTTCATTCAATATACTACCTGTTTCTTTAATTGCCAATAAATATTTTACTGGGCCTCGAAATCTGGTGCGATGGCTGCTGTATATGAAGTGAGATGTATATTACCAGATACCGGCATTGGATTTAAGTTTGTTTATAACTGTGCTATTTAAATTGTAATTTTATACAAAGTACTCTACCAGGCAGGGTCCGGTACCGCCTGAATGGTAGCCGGTCACGCTAGACCTGGAGGTCTAGTAATGTCAGGATCGACCTAGTACCAAAAATTGCCGCCGCAGTGAACGTGTTAATTGGTTTTTCTGGTTTGATCAAATTAATGAAATCCAAACAGCTTGACCAAGTTAACCAATAGATTACCTTTATTCGAGATAGGTAGGTACTAATACTGGTGAATAAAAAATGGACCGTCCTTTATTCCTAATAGCACTATATATTTACCAAATACCCCAAGAACTTACACCATACATTTCAGCATAAGGCCAACAAGGCAACTCGGGGATTGTATAGTTTAATCAACAAATAGCAAAATAATTCTGTTCAATGCTAGAATCAGGTGTAGCTACTCAAGGAAGATTTGTACTAGTTATGTAGTTTTTAAATAAAACATCAATTTATTAAACATGAAGTATATGTATTAAACATTTGTAGCGTTGTTTTTATGATGTTATATCTACACATAGCAGACGGCAGCTTTTCGCCGGTAGAGCAATGTAGGTTCGGTTTTGTATATTATTATAGTGGCCTCCTAGTAAAAGTAGTATTTAAGTCAACAACTAATATGTTTGTTTTCAAGATGTTAAAAGGGCGCCACACGACTCGAAATTAAATAGAAAGATATGCGACCTAGCTAGCCGTGCAACCAGGCCAGTGAATTAAAGATCACAAGGACTAATAACTATAAGATTTTAATATCTATCGAAAGTTATCTAAAACTTACAAAAAACTATATTATGTACTATACCTGTTTCAATTATAACTGAGAGAGAGTGGCTGTGAATGAAACGAAACATAAATATTACAACCTATTTTAATAATAAGCTCTGGTTACTGTACAATTTACAATTATTGAAAGTGGAACAGCTGATTCTTGATAAGAATTATAATAATAGTCAATTCACTAAACCCTATTATTTTACCTATTATAAGTTATATGAAAAGTGTACACTCAAGCGCTGGGATGTTTACAAAGTTAACAAAATAGTTTCATATAATAGTTTGTTGTTACATATTTGTTTCTATATAGAATGTAGGGGTATTTCGTATATTGAACTATGTGATTGACTAATATTTATCAAGTGATTTAAATGAAAGGAAATGAATGATATTTAAAATAAATGAATACTTAAAATTAAATCAAAAACAGTTTGTAAAGATACAACCTCAGCCACAATATGACTGCACTGGTGAGATGTAGGTACTTCTTGTTGTCTTTGGATACAACGGTGTAACTGTTATCTTCTGCTAACCGGTGTAATTCTTATTTCATATCAAAGTAGATAAGCAGATATCGGTGAATAAACAACAATCAAAAAGGGAACCATAAGATGAAAACAGTGAGGTGAGGGATGGACGTTATTATATCAATTCTTCCAAAATTCTAACGGAGAAACCATATGGATGTACCATAAAATAACTTAATTATTCTTGCACATATGCCATAACCAGTGGACTATGTACTTAGCAGAAAAATACCATAAACGTATAACGAACGATTATCAACATGGAATTAACTCTCAAATATCAGTTAAACAAATTATTCCATATCAACATCCTAGTAATACTCTAAGATTTATAACCATATCCTAAAACCCTGTAATAAAATTATTACATCAAAACCTGTGAAATAAGATCGTGAAGAATCGAGATTTATGAAATAAATAATGTCTTACCTATATAAGGGAAGGATGACCGCAGATTAACTTTACCACAAATTCATGAGGTACGACACGTGCATACAAAATAGGCTTTTCTTCAACTCGGTGAATACAGAAACTTCACAAAAGAAATCCTAACACTGAACGACTAATGATTGTTATTGAGAGGTTGAAATAGGGCAAACAAATCGCTTAAAGTAGCTAATAACTCTCATCAACCTGTCTTCAAAACTAGATCGTCGCCATGTCGTCTCGTTACTCCCCACTCTCTAACAACAGAGTGTAAAGAACGGCGAAAAACAGAATCTGCGTCAGCGGACTGAGCATAATGATTGGTAGCATTCAATTTACGGAAATGACATTATTTCATAGTACCAACTTCACACGAACATATTCACTAGATCATACAAAATTAGAAAAACTTTCATTTGTAATTTACAAATGCTACACAGTTGAAGAAATGGGGTAAATTCATACTTTCTTGTCCATAGATGAAGCTATGGTTAAATATTTTGTCCACCATCCAGCCAAGCAATTTATTCACGGAAAGCCTGTTCGTTTTGGCTACAAAAACTGGTCCTTAAGTAGTTCCTCGGGATATTGCTACTATTTTTATATCTACTGTGGCAAGAATGCTTCCAAAAAAGACGCCAATACGTTAATTGCCAATGTAGTATTGAACTTATTACAAAATGCAGTACATCCGGAACTGCATCATGTACGAGTATATTTTGATAATTACTTTACTATGATTGAACTGATAAAAATATTACGAGAAAGGTATTTTAGAGCAACAGCTACCATAAGAGATAACGGACTAAAACATTGCCCAGTACACATAATAAAAACAATGTAAAATATTGTCAACAATATGAGTATCCATTTAATTTATCCATGTAATTTAAGAAATTAATATTCAAATAATTATTCAAAACTTATATTAGAAAATATTATTTCTGTTGGTAAGGTTAATTACACCCTGTATATAGAAGTATTAAACATTCAGTACAAAATTACTTAAACTATTTATTTCTCATTCTAACAGGAAAATAATTCACATACATTTCTGTTGACTAATGATTTTAAAGGATGTAACAGGTCCAATTACAAAATGCATGATTCAATGAACGGCAGATATATATGCATCTCAATCTAAAGTGAGATTTTAACATGCATTGAACTTCCACCACTCCCAATATGATTTCTGAAGTGTAAGCATCTATTGCCATAAAAATTAAAATTGTGGATGGTGGAAGGGGAGTTGTAGTTGGACTCTGAAGGGAGTCACTAACTGACTGGAAGATAATCAGGCTGTGCAACAGCCCCTCTAGAAATGTTGTCCTTTGGGTAAGTTTTATTTTATTATTCTGTATTTTTATGCTTGGCATTTAGCCACATTTATTTGGGTGTTCTGAATAAAGAATAAAGTTGTTGTATTGTTCTCAGTCGCATTATTTTAAATTAGTATAAAACCCTCTTGCAGCCAAGTAAAGTGCTAGGTAGTTAGCCCTCTAGTCACAGACGTGACAATATGACAGCTGGATTGAAGCCGCACCAAGTAAATGGAAAACTTTCATTATATATATAATCTTCCATTTATAATCTAGCAGCACATCAATCCATCAATTATTGGTGGCACGAAGACGAAGAGAAGGTTAAGGCTTCCAATTTTGCTAGCTGTATTGTGGACGACCTTGACATACCTTGGTTGTTCAAATATTCCCATCATATTGTACAGCGATGGATGCGGATACCAAAACTGAAATTGCGTCCTTGCCAATACATTACTTGTCTTCTCAGTAAAGAATAATCTCGTGGTGGAACAAAAATACATGATAAAAGGTCACACTCAAATGGAGTGTGACACTGTTCATAGTCTGATAGAACGCCGTCTCGATAAACATGAGATCTATTTACCAGGTGAATATATGAAATACTTGCATATGATTTTTTTAAAAATTATAGTGATTCTACTGTTCAGTGGTATTCATCTATAAGACATCCTGGGGCAACAATCAGTGAAATAAGGTGCATTAAATATACGCCGAAAGGTGAAATTTTTGTAAAAACTGATTTTGACGGTGATTAATTCAACCGTCCAGAACTACCCACTATAATCGACTACCCAGAAAAAGTTAAAATATTCCTGCAGAAATAGAATGCAAAAGCCTATACCTTATGAAACCTAAAATTTCATTAGAAAAGTATCAACAACTTCTTGAAATTACAAAAGTAATGGATTCGGACTATCGTTCGTTTTATCAAAATCTGCCGCATGAAACTGGAAAAAAGAAATAACTTGTACCTATCGTTTATTGACATTTTACTGTTCGATTTTGTTTTCTTTTGCAATTCCGGTGTCCTTTTTTGTTGGGTACCAGAAATTTAAGTTTTGTGACTTTTGTAATTTAATTCAGTTACATATTTAGGTTTTCTTAATTAATGTTGTTTATGGACCTTTATTTGCTGTATTTTCATTTAAAGATGTTATTAATAAAAGCAAAAACAAATCTTCGTACATTCTTAAGAAGTTTGTATAATTCTCTGTACTTGTTAATCTCATTTCATTAAGTAAATTCATATCTGAAAAGCTCCCTCTTTTCCCGCCACAGCGACAGCGATTTTATGTTTTCTTGTCGCGTCCATGCCTGTAAACGATGGAGGTAGAGAACTATCGATAATTATCGATAGTTGTGACTATCGTCACAGCCATATTTATATCTTCAAAGTCCCACTCGTTCAACATAAAATTATTGGGACTATAGTTCTTCATGATTTTTGACATGACCCACCTGCCTAGACAACCACCTCCGTCGCAGATCTTACGAAGTTTATTATATGAAAACTTCCACACTTTCCTTCGATCCACCTTTCCCCTTTGGTAGGAGAAGTTGAAACATGTTGGGTGTTGAAGACGACTTTTTGTCCAAGCAAGACGTAATGTAGTCTGAAAAAAAAAATACGTCAGTAGTGTGAAAAAAATACTGTTTTTTGTTAAAATGAAAATATTAGTGTAAAAACATATAACCAATGCGAAGCTCACTATTAAATAATTAAAGGCTATTGGCCGATTGCACCAATTTCTGTTTAAGCATAGAATACCAAAGCAATCCATAAAGTTAAGTTGTCTTTAATTTATTGTTTGGTTGCACCATCACTTATTCAGGTTTCCTTAGCTAAGTATCTGTTACACTTGGCAACGCTGCAAAAATTTAGTAAATATTACCGTTTTCAAATTTTATGTTGGGTACATTGTAGAAATTAACATTAACCTCACATTTTTGTTATTATATTATATTTATTATTTATATTTGTGTATAAGAAAGTGTCTCGTGCTCGTGAAACTTGAAATTATTTACGATTTACGATGTGTGAAACTGAAAATGAGGCGACTTGCAGCCAAATTAAACGAAAAAAACGAAGTGCGAATTTCACGCCCAATGAGACAATTTTGTTAATGTCATTGATCAGTGATTTCAGAAACATTATTGAAAATAAAAAAACAGATGGTGTGTCAGTACAATAAAAAAACAATGCCTGGAAAAAAATAACTAGTGCATTTAATTCAGCTTGTCCTGAAGGTCGGCTCCGAGCCACAGAATCTTTAAAAAAATTATACGATAATAAAAAAAGGGAAACCCGAAAAGAAAAGTCTGAAGAAAGGAAAGAGATTTTGTTGACTGGAGGTGGCACAACAAAAAAAATTATTAAAGATCCAGCCCATGAATTAATTCTATCTATAGTTGATCCACTTTCTGTGGTTGGAGGTACCAGCTTATATGGTTCCGACAGCTTACCATTGCCACTCAATAATAATACGAGTAATAATAGCAACATTGATGATTATTTCACATTTGAACTCGAAAATCCAAATGAATTTAATGAAAATGTAAACATAAATAATGAAAATATAATTATAAATAATGAGGTAGGTACAAATGCACTATAAATATATATTAGTTTTTGTTCAAACTAGCTTTTTTTTTGTTATTTTACGCCCTTATTTGAGGGCATAAAATTACACTAAACTAGAGCATTATTTTACGTTTATTTTAAACTTAAATGTATTTTTTACTGAATTCTTGATAAACAAAATTTTTATAAAATAATATGACATTTAAATGTCGTAGGATGCGAGAAACGAACAAAACCATGATGCGAGTGAATGTAACCAAACTAATTGGAAGAAAGGATCAGATTTACTGAGACCCATATCAACACCTTTATGTAGGCCCAGAGAAGAACTAGTAAGTATTAAGTATTATTGAAAAAAAAAAATGTTTAAATTTTATTTTATGTAAATTTTTTTAGCCATTACATAATCTTGACTCTAATACCAACTTGGATGCAAATAAAAGCCGAAGGCCCCTTAATAGAAGAAGGCCAACTGAAACTGTCATAAGAAGTTTGGCCTCAAACCAGCTGGCCGAAAAATATAACCTACTTGCGGACAAAAAAAATTTGATTGCAGATTATACATTGAAAAAACTTAAATTGGATCTAGAGCATTCAAAAGAAGAGCACAATCTTAGAACTCAAACCCTTAAATTAGATATTGAAAAAAAAAAACTTGATATAGAACTAAAAAAACAACAACTAGGCTTGCCATCAATACAAAACTAATTACTTACCTGCCTTATTTAAATAAAAATGTTAAATGTTACCTGTAAATAAAAACTAAAGATTCAAACATGAATTTTTGGATTATTTATTTATTTTTACCATAGACTACCAGAGTATATTCAAATTACTGGGTAGGAGATAACAAATTATACAACTTAACTGAGCAGATACGTATGTACATTACAGAAATAAAGACTAGAATGGAAGTCTTGGAACAAGTATTGATATTTTGAAGACTGGAAATGAAGGATTAAATCGGGTATGAATTCTGCCCACTTCATGTTTGATGACTGAACACTGCATTTTTCTAGGAACTTTGGACAACACCATGAAATGACAGAATATTTATGAGACCTCGATAGTATACCGAGTTTCTTTATATACTAATATTTATTGATATAATTTCTCCATTCTATAGTCTTCATTTCTGTGATGTACAGGGTGGTTCATTAGTGCGATAAAGTTCTATAACTCCTGTACCGTTAAAGTTAGAATAATAATTTTAAATAATAATAAATCGTTAGATTTTACGGGGTGTCAAAGTTGCAAAATGTCAGTATTCACCTGTCAATATTTCAAAAACAGTTGAAGATAGGTATAGGAGATCCTATATGAAATATGTTTATAATTTTACGTGTATTCCAGAAATGAAGTAATATATAGGGTTTAAAAAATGTATGTTAGATTTGGCATTTTAATATTAAACACCTTGTATGTATCAAAATAATTTGAAAATGTGCACGCCATTGGCATCTAACTTCATACAAAAAATTATTATTCTAACTTTAACGGTATAGGAGTTATAGAACTTTATCGCACTAATGACTCACCCTGTACATACAAATTTTATCAACTAGGTAGGTATCTTAATTTTATCTATAAACCTCCAAAAAAGTTAATAATCTCTCGTTGGACATAATTTACATTAAAATTTCTAACTATAGGTATTTCAATATTTTCTATTTCTATTAAGTAATTAAGTTCATTTAAATTGATGTTTTCTGGTGGTGGTGGTTCTGGCTCATTCATTTGTCTGGCCATATTGTGCAGCACTGTTGTTGCAATTATTACTGCTTTTGTGGTTTCTAAGTTTAATCTCATTCCATATGCAACTATAGGAAATCTTCTTTTCCATATTCCTATAATCCTTTCAATGATATTTCTAGATCGCACTAATGATTCATTATACAATTGTTCAGCTCTTGTTATAGGATTTATTAATGGGGTAAGAAGATAATTTTTCGTTGGGTATCCACTGTCTCCTGTAATAAAAAAAATACAAATAATTACATATGCAGTAATATCAATTGTAAAAACCACAGGGAATTCGAAAAAAGCATTATTTTACTTTTAAACACATTTTTATTTTAAACCCATGAAATAACCATTTAGTTAAATTAATTTATGGTATCATACCTAACAAAATACTGTTGGGAAAATGTCCTGCTTCAAAACGAATTCTTAAATTACTGTGACCAAATATTGTGGCATCGTGAGTAGATCCAGGCCATCTTTCCACCACGTCCAAAAATTGTAGATCTGCATTTCCCACAACCTGAACATTTAAAGAGTAATAACCTTTTCTATTTTTAAACACCTCTGCATTATCACCTCCTAAAATCAAAATAGTTTATTGAATGTAGAGTAGGTAGAACTTTTTGGTTTAGACGGAACAAGTGATAGGTGTAGGTACCAGTTTTGCAATTTTTCCGACTAAGTGTAAGTTTGCAGTTAGTTACGGAATATCTGCATCATTACACAATTAGATTGATTTTAAATATTACAGGATGTCTGAAAAATGCATTTACAACTGTCACCTGTTCTGTCAAAAAAAATTGAACTGTAAGTAATCATTTCTTTATTAATTTGATTCTTACCAGGAGATTGTATTCTGATATGAGTGCCATCAACAACCCCTATCACACGGGGAAACCGAGCGATATTATAAAATTTATTTTGTTCTTGTATAAACTTGTTTTGTTCCGGCATTTTAATATAATGAGGAAATAAACTTGCTATTATCCTTGACACTTTACTGACAATCCTACAGGCTGTACTTATGTCCATTCCCATAAAGTCGGCTACCTGTCTAAGATGACCTGCACTGGCATAATACCGAAGACAGCACAAAACCTGGTTCATAGGTGAAACACTGTTATTTCTAGAATATAAAATGTTATTACTTAACTTCATTCTTTCATTTCTATTATGCTAAAATATGAGCCGAAATATTTTCAGAAGTTTCTACTTTAGTTGATGGCTACCTACCTATTATGCGGATATTCTAGCTGGTCTTCTATCTGAGGTAGAATATTTAGTAGAGTTTCCTTAGTTAACCTAAACCTTCTAAAAAATCCCATAGGATCCATTCCTTCAAAATAATTTGACCGATCATAAATTTTCCTAGGTAATCCTGCTTCAATTATATCTACAAGTTCCAAGTCGTCTCCAATGAAATCTGGTTCATCCCCTAATAATTCTAGGTACTCCATTTCCAATATAATTATTATAATCCTGAACATATTAAAAAGTTGATTCCAAATTACAAAGATAAATAAATGACTCCCAAATCGATAAAACAACCTAAAAACTTCAGCAAGGATAGTTTAAGTGGTCGCTGGCGAAGACTTAGTAAAGGAAAGCTTAAGGATAGTATAAGCATTCTTAAATGTTGGTGCAAGCGAAATATCGATTTTATGGGTTACTTAGCTGTAAGGATTCCTTAAAATCGTTGGTGCAATCGGCCATATGTGTTTTTACCAAGATTTATTTCACTATGTGTTAATGACAGTATATTCAATGGTTTACGTTTAAACTTAAACAAAAAGAGTTTCTGTTCCAACTGAGTACTTCTGTTGATCTGATAATCTCGTGTCACATTTTACTAAATAATGTAACGAGCTAAATTTTAAACGAGCTAAAGTTAGAAATATTTCTTGATATAAGCCATAATTTTTATTATTTATATTTATATTTATATTATATACTTGTCTCCATATTGTATTATTAATCCAGTGTTTGGTTATACTATGTTTTATACATACCTACTATTTAGACTTGTCTAAATGATTTAAGTGTATTTTATGGTTAAAACATGACAAATGAACAAGTTATAGTGGTGGTGCACGCAACAATCGAGACAGGGACAATATGGCGAAACCAGAAAAAATAAGAGAGTGCATAAAGTTGATAGTGTGAGAATTAGTGAATTAGTGTTGTAAAAATACATACAAACACATTGTTTAAAATAATCGAAACACTGTCAGTACTTATTAGTTCACTTTTGCCTAAATATATAGAAGATTAAAGTTGCTGTGGTCGAGTTTCAGAATTAAAACTGATTAGGTGGATGGAGCCTACTCGAAAGACTCGAAATCGAGATGGCCAACTTGCCAGCAAGCTATCTGTTCTAATTAATTAGAAATTCATTATACTGTACTACTGTTGTCTTCAGGTATTGTGTTTACCCTGGTTTGCTATCTGATGAACTTAGATACCTGTTACTGTGAGTATTTTCTCTATTAATGTATAAAACTCTGCCATTCTGAAATTAAAGAACTTTATTTGAACGATTACATCAGCTATTAGCCAGCTGGATCTTGAAAATCAAACTAAATTAATAGCGGTATTTGAATTCCTTAACTTTTATTGAGTGTTCTTTGAATGATTATGAATAATTAGTGTTTTCTGCAGCTAAATTTGCAGATATTGCCTTATTTGTATTCCTGTTATTGTATGCACTGTATTTGTATTTGGTTACTTCACATACCTGCATAATATTTGTTACACAAAGTCATTTCTAATTGTTTTTAGTTTATTCATTATTAAATTTGCTTGATATCCATATTTGTTTTTGAGCCATTCACTTTTGCAATTTAATAATCATTAACACGATTCAATCCATAATTATTAGTATAACATTACATTTTTACAGCTTAAGTGTGTAGAAAATATTTAATCAACAAGGTCATTATTTTTATAGCAAATAACTACGAATAGTAAGGACATCATTAAGACTATCCTCCATCTGCAAACGCCTTATCTAAATAAGGACTAAAACAATTCAAGCCAAAACAGCTATTCTCCTGGCTATATGCCGCGCCGAGCGCTGAATTACAAAGTTAGAATAAAAAATACAAGGATTCGGATTGCAACGAAAACTACGAGGAAATACTCAGACCACACATCGTAGGATGCCACTAATTGCAGACCGGTTTCGACCTTCTTATGATCTCATCAGTACAATATAAATGAGCATACCTACAAATGCGAAGACCTGAGTATTTGGCACAATAGGTAAGCCTTGCGCACGCAAGCCCTATTAGCGCCACCTCTGGGTAGTTTTCGCAACACAATCCAAACCAATCGTAATGGGGTATATCCAATACAATAACAGGTTGTAGAAACTAGTTCTACTACTTGTCAGATGGCATGCATATAGCAAATAACTACGAATAGTAAGGACATTATTAAGACTATCCTCCATCTGCAAACGCCTTATTTAAATAAGGAATAAAACAAATCAAGCTAAAACAGCTATTCTCCTGGCTATATGCCACGCCGAGCGCTGGCGTCACAATTTTTTATACGTTAAAAGAAAACGTATTTTCTAGTAATTTTTTATTGAACCATTTCTTATCGTTCTTATACTGAAAGTTCACTTATTTTAGTTAAATATATCTTACATTTTCAATTAATAATTATTATTGTGCATTGCATATTTTGGATAATTTTCTTGCAATTTCATAATATACTAGGTGAATCCCATTTCATATAAATTTTATTATATCACTTTTGGACAATTCTGAGTTCGTTAGTTAAATTTTTTATTCAACAGATTACAGTTGTTATCATTTCGAAATTATCTGTTGGTACCTTGCTCATGTTACTGTAGTTATATAATTTTCCTTTACAATCTTTGTCTAAATACTTTCTATTTCATGTAAAACACCTTGGCTTCTTGGAAGAGAACTGACCTGGAATTTCAACTCTACCATTAGAAGTATGATAAAAGGAGAAGGCACTTGCATTCCGATTAGCATCAAGAAGCTAGCTACACCATCTTGTTCGAAGTTTCCGGAAGGTCCCAGTATCTGCTGCACGTTGCCGAAGGTACACTTCGACCATCTTTACTGGAGGGTATCTATTGGTGAGAGGTTGTTATATTCTCCGAGGCCAGAAGAATACATTTTTGTGATTTATATTTATCATAATAATATTTAAGTGATTTTGATTGGTAACAACCATCAGTTGTGCTTTCTTTTTTTATTTTTTTATTATTTTATTTCATTATTTAAATATTATACAAAATATTTTAATTGTAATATAGAATTGTGTTTACTGGTTTGTTTTAATTCGCCAAACATTCACTATTATTTATGCACATACAGTCAAAACAAAATTAACCTAGCGTCCACCAGGTGGTATAAAAAGTAATACTAAGTATAAAGCTTTGAATCTGCACCCAACCGTAAGCTCAGTCAGAGCTAATCTCAAAGAATATAATTAGATAATATAACGATACTTTTTCCCGGCCGGTACGATCACAATCTGATTACTCTGATTAATCTCTACGTATGCAGTAGATTAGGTATATGACCAATAATTGCTAACCATGACAACCTTATAACTTATAACAGAAATAACACAAAATATATTTTGTGAGAAATAAGAACTAGAACTTTCTGTTAAATAATGTGTGATTTTGTTCTTTTTCTGTTGATGTTCTGTGGTATCTAGTTAAGTGATGTTCAAAGGTCAATGGTTATTGTTTCTAGATTTTTCTAGACTTACTTAATTTTTCTTATTGAGCTTGTACATGTATGTTTGTAGAAAATGAAAATATATGAAATATATGTGTATGAAGAAGAAAGTACAGAGTAAAGTTCATTTAAATAATTATAAATTCTAACACTTTCAATATAATGAAAAAGGTAATTCCTGTATTTAAAACGCAAATAAATGAGTTCTAAGAGACTAGAAAAACGGTACAGTTCGGATACAGCCTCTGTAGAAAACTTTAATTCAGAAAATATAATATTAATGAATATCAATGACTCGACTTTCTGTCGTTAGTTCTGTCCTTGACAGATGGCGCGATCATGCAACTGTAATTTTAAATATTAGCTGTAAAATTTAGTAATTATTTGGTTTTGATTTCTACGCAATGTCTAACGCAAAGCAAGCTAATATCCTTTCCTGGGGAATCTACAAATTCTTATTAAATATTTCTATTTCTTTTAAAGGATGAGACTCCTCAGTCTCATCCTGAGAAGAAACACAAACTGATCGACGCTTTATGACTAGAACTACTCAGAATGACAGATATATTTTGACATTTCTGGAAAAATTACTGAACTTCCCAGCCATTATTGCCGCAAAGATACAACAAACTTGTATCTAGAACAGGATTTTTGCACTTACTCAGACCTATATAAAGCATTTTTAGAATACTCCAAAGAAGAAAACATATCATCTGATAGTAGAAACATTTTAATGAAGTAGATGAAGAAGATGAAGATTATTGGTATATTCAAACCACGAAAAGACCTATGCGATACATGTGTTGAGTACGAGTCTGGAAATTTAACTGTAGAAACATGGGAGAAACATAAAAAGGATAAAGATAGGACACAAAAAGAGAAATTGAACGATAACGAAAAGTCTATCGAGGGAACATGCCACCTAATTACAGTAGACTTTCAAGCAGTGAAAACTTGTCCCTTTTTACAGGCAAGTTCCCTATATTTTAAGACCAAACTAGTTTGCCATAATTATACGGTGTATGATTAGACACACGTAAAAACACAATGAATGTTCACTTGCTTGCCTCCTGATCTGCAATGTTATGACGTCACCTGCTAGTGCACTATTAACTGCAAGTCAATGACGTGAAGTAGTCATGTGTAACACTGTTGAATGGCACAATTGTGTTGACACATCTGTGGGTGTCATGCGTGTTGAAACAGTCCACGTGACACCATGGCACTTAACGACACATCATAAGATGTTACACGCTGCGGCTGCTGCGAGTTTGCAAAAGGCACGCGATCCGCGGTGTCTAAATTCTAACACAGTAAAATATGAAGCAATGTATTATATGTTGTGTATTGTATACTGTGGTTTCTACTTCTGACTACAAATGTTGGCACGGTGTCTGTGGTGTCGGTGTCACCATACCCATGGAGGTGACACGCACTTTTCTGTGTCATGAAACATTGTGCTGATACGATTATCTTGATACAGTAAACTCAATACAGCATATAACACAATTGTGCTGATGCGTGAAAATTTGCTGTGTTATCCATGACTAACGTGAAGTCGTATTATTTACATTTTTGGCTTCTTACCTACGTGCTAATTTTAAATTTTATCTGTTAGTAAATCATGTCGAAGCGGACATATGAGAGCGGTGCGTGAAAGCGGCAACTTTCAAAACAAAAAGAAGAAAAGAAACAAGAACTTTTAAGTAAAGTGCCAACTTTGGACACCTATTTTAAATCAACACAAATGGAAACATTGGAAACAGACGATGTAATGGAACCAACTCCTACATCAGAAAGTGCTGTTATTGAAGAGTCTATTAATGCAGATGTGGATGGTGTTGAGGTCGTTGAGGAAGCAAGTTCAGTTGTAGAGTTGACGAGTACCGCATTTACTACATCATCAAGAATTTTAAACCGCAAATCATCGAAAGTCTTGATCTGTCTAAATCAGGAAAACAGTATAGTACCCAAATTAGATACGCCAATCCAAACCTGTTTTATACGGTTTTACCGAATGGTGAGAAAGTGCGGCGACCGTGGCTATACGATTATTCTGAGGGTTTCAATTTGGATTTCAACTGGAAACACGCACACCTTTTACATATTCATGAAAAATCTGGTAATCATTTAAAATCTCTGGAGACGTTTATTACTCGCTGTCATGTGCTAGGAAGAATTGACAGGGAAATAGAAAAAGGAGAAATTATGGAAAAGCAATATTTTAAGGAAGTTTTAAAGCGTGTAATTTCAGTAATAAAGTTTCTTGCCAGTCGAAATCTTTCATTTCGTGGAACGCGAGAAAAATTCGACTCCCCAAATAATGGCAACTTTTTGGAAATTTTGGAGTTAATAGCAGAGTATGACCCATTTCTTCTACAACATATTCGGAAGTACGGAAATTCGGGGAGTGGAAGAGCTTCCTATCTATCAAAAACAACAGTCAACGAAATACTGCATCAACTAGCGTATAGGGTAAGTGTTTACATATTTACAGTGTACAGTGTATAATCAGAATATGATCCGTCATTAACAATGCGTGTTTTTGTAGATTCAAAATAAGATATCCGAAGAAATTTTGAAAAGCAAATACTACGCCATAAGTGTGGATTCTACCCCCGATATTACCAAGACCGATTAGTTAGTGTTCATTATGCAGTATATGAACCAAACAACAATTACTGAGAGATTCATAAAATTTATTCCCCACGTGGACCACAAGGCAGAAGATATGAAAACAGCAATCCTTAGTGTACTTGAAGATTTAAATTTAGACATTAAAAATTGTCGGGGGCAGTCCTATGACAACGCCAGGAATATGGCCGGTATTTACGGAGGATTGCAGGCAAAAATTCAAGATGAAAGTAATCTTGCGTTTTTCGTACCATGCGGAGCACATTCTCTCAACGTGGTGGGAAATTGTGCTGCCCAATGTTGTTTACAAATGACGTCCTATTTCATGTTTGTACAAGAACTGTACAACTTTTTTTCTTCATCGACTTGGAGGTGGAATCTTCTAAAATCTAAGTTACAAAAAGAACAGGAGACTAATGATGACATATTCTTGTTGCCAAAAAATTTATCCGATACTCGTTGGTCAGCCAGAGCCGACGCCATCAAAGCACTTACTCGTGGCCACAAATATTTCCAGAGCACCCTCCAAGTTATTTCTTATGATGAATCGCAAATTTCATCTGTAATAATTAAACCACGTAGTTTGCACAATATTTTGGCTAAACTGGAGACTGCAATATTGACTGTGTTTTGGAACGATTTATTGTCGGTGTTTAACAAAAACAATCATGGCCTTCAAAAAGTTGATATTGATTTACATCAAGCAGTGGCGTTATACGAAAGCATGATTGAGTATGTAACCAAATTGAGAGAAAGATTTGAATATTATTTGGAACAAGAACATGGTATATCTGGAAATATTACCTTTTCAGGAGATAATAAAAGGCAACTGAGACCGGTGTTTAAAGATGGTCCAGCAGAAGAATCTTTCGATGCCACAATGTCTTTTAAGATTAATACATATTATGTTGTAATTGACCGACTTTGTAATGAACTGCAAAAAACGCTGGAAAAGTATACATTCTTGGATGGACTGTTTGGATATTTGTTAAATTTACGGAATTTAAATGACGACGTTATTAGAGAGAACGCAAATCAATTGAAGGCAGTATATAAAGATGATCTTAGTGACGAATTTCCTGAGGATTGCATCAGCTTTAAATCGTTTATTGAGGCAATTGGTAACAAGTCCAATCTGAAGTCAGCGGGAGATATCTTTAAATATATTCATGATAATGACCTTATTCCAACATTTCCAAATGTATTCTTGGCACTTAAAATTTTTTTGGTTATTCCCGTAGCTAACGCTTCAGGTGAGAGGTCGTTTTCTACTTTGAAATTAATCAAGACATATTTGCGGAACTCTTTGAGTGACGATCATCTAACAGATATGGCTTTATTGTCCATTTAGGGTAAATTACTCAATGATGAACACACTGACGGCATAATTTCCGACTTTTTGAATCGCCAAAGGAGAAAATGGAGAACAAATTAGAAATAGTTTTTCTTTTTTAGTTGTTTTAGTTTTAGGATGTGTTGTTTTGTTGGAATTATTATTTAACTTTGAATTTACGTATTTTTATGCCTACCTTCAAATTTTTTCCTTTTTTCTTATAACGTTATAAACCTCTAGCTACGACCTACGAGTGTTATTGATTTTTATGACAGGGCCCCCAGCTTGCCTTAAGCCCAGGGCCCCAGTAAATATAAATCCGGGCCTGCCCACAGCGTCGATTCCAGGACCTTAAAAGTGAAATTGTGGCCGCCGTAACCGCCGTGATAAAACCCACTGGTGCAGGGCGCGAAGAGTCAACCGTTGCCACGACGCGCGGAGTGGAATTCGTGAGGTGTCAGGCCCCTCTGTCTCGTCGGCAAGCAGCCGAATTCGAACTACATCATTAGCATCCAGCGACGAAGCACGAGGTGTCAAGAACAGTAGGTTGGATGTAAATAAAGCCTGTTCGGTTGTACCCACGTTCAACCCAGATGCCGTCAATGCAGAGTTGGGAAGTACATGTGATAATGTCCAGGAGTGGTCCGCATCTGGTCGAGCAGATCTGCAAGGTGCACGGGTAGGACGACGATGAAAAGGTGTTGCTGGTGGAGGGTGAAGCGCGAGGTTGGTTTCGGAGCCAGGTAGATCGATTAAGTTCATGGCAAGAGTGAAAACATGATTTACTTGAGGCATTCCACGCAAAATTCGAGTACCACGGCCAGCTGAAGGTGTCCCGGCGACGGAAGCTGCCCCAGGAGAGTTATACGGAGTACTACCGCGACGTGATGCGCATGTGTGAGCGCATGGGCGCCAGCAGCTACAAACTATTTCATGCCTAGTTAGTGGACTACCAGTCTCCAGTCTCCATTCAAGCAAGTGCCGATGCGCTAGAGTGTACCACCCCGCTGCAGCTTTACAACCGCCTGCTTTGCAAGTTGGACGCGCGAGGATTCAGCCTGAGGTGTCCACCAGCCAGCGGAGGCCAGAAGCTCGGCGATAGGTATCAAGCCAAGTGCACCGTGTGCCCCGAAGAGATACAAGTCGGTTTGGAAGTACGCACAATGCGATGAGCTAATCCAGGGAGCCAAAAATTGCCTACAAAATATTAGACTGTGTATTCAAGCCTGCAATTTCAATGCAGTACACATGGACTCGTGTGTCAAGGAGTAGTTCAGGAGAAAAAAAGTAATTTCAATCCTTAGAAGGAATTTTACAAGTTTTCTTTGAAGTAATTTCACTTGCCGATAATAGGAACACTCAGAAAAAAAATTGGAGGTTGGATGACAGATGAAGTTTTCCTCATTTATATAAAACATTTCATTACATTTACGAAAGCTTCTCAAACCAATCCCGTTTTAATAATTTTGGATAATCATGTTAGCCATGTTTCACTGACAATTTATATCTACTGAAGACAGAATGGTGTAACAATGCTATCGATTCCATCGCGTAGCTCTCACCGTCTCCAACCCCTAAATGTGACATTCTACGGGCCTTTGAAGACGGCATATAACTATGAGTGTCAGTTATTTATGAAGACCATTTCCAATCAAAAGCTTACTCCATCTGATCTGCCCGCCCTACTTTCCAAAGAATATGGTCATGTAGCAACAGTGGAAAAAGCTGTTAAAGGGTTTGAGACGATTGGAATATTTTCAGTTAACCCAAGTATTTTTCCTGAAGAAATATTTGCTGCCTCCGATCTGCTTACACAACAAGGAAACAATGGAAATCCTGAAAATAGAGAATTAGGTATGTATATTAACTTACTAAAAAGGTATAACAATAATCAAGTTATTTCTAATATGCCTAAAGATCAAGTCGATAACGAGCAATCATCTTGTACAACTGACACACGTGTCAGTTCAACTTGTATCACCCATTATTCACCCATCTGGAGATGATTAAAACGGTTTTTAATCCACATGATTAAAACTCGAGTTTTAATCATCTCCAAATGATGCCAACTTGGTTGGCGAAACGCACATCTAGTGCAGTATAGTGTTTTAGTGTTATGTGGGAAACTCCGTCAGTGATATCTTCACACCAAAGGTTCCAACCCCATTCAAAATTGTAATCTCTTTATTAACAAAAATAATATTTTTCTTTAAGTTTTGGCATGAACATATTAAAACTTCTGCATTTTATTACTCTGAAGTATTCTTACAGAAAATGGGCGATTACGAAAAGGATCAGGAAAGGTTGCAAACACTTATGGAGGAAGTACTAAATGATGATGATGAAGCAACTGATGCAATTTTTGATGATGAGGATGATAAACTTGAAAATGATCATGTTGAAATTAATGAAGATAGTTCTAACACCGAACCAGAATTTGAGCCAGAAGATGATTTCTCACAAAGAAACCATGAACCAATTTTTGTAGGAAAAGACAAGGAAAAGGTATGGAAAAAGCATGTACTTGCACCAAAGATGAGAATCAGAGTGAAAAATATTATCAGAATGAAATTACCTATGTATATTGGTATTGGCGAACCAAATCCAGTCTCCCAAAACATGTTTGATATAGGGGTAACTCATAGCTTTCGATCTTCTTCTGGATCTCATCAGTAGGACGAAGTAGTCCTAGAGCTAACTTGATTATTAATTTAATCTAGTTGGTTTCAAGAAGTAGTTCTCAAACGCAAAGAACAAAGTTTGTTCATTTGTCAAAGGCACAAAGGTTGTACCAGTGTTAGACATCTGCGGAGTTCCACAATTGTGATCCGTTACGATCGGTTACTGTGCGACCAGATCCGTTACGATCACACGATTACACAAATTTGTCTGTAGATTCACTTCTATAACATAGAAGTGAAATTTCTAATAATTTTGGAGTAATAGATTGCAAATTTGTAAATGACAATACAAAAGAATTAAGCATCTTAGAAAATATGACGGCATCTGAATCTGATTTTGCAGCAGCTATTGATAATCACAATGAGATGAAAGAAGTTGATTTTGCTGATGATAGTGATGTGGACCCTGACTACATTCCCAGTGGGAAAAGTTCAGATTCTGAAGCAGCACGAGCTTCAACCAAAAATACAGAAAGTGGACAAAATAACATGGTCTCTAAAAATATACAGGGTGCTGCAAATAAGGCTATAAAGAAGGAAATGAGAAAACAAATAAGAAATATCGACCAATGGAAAGCAACTAAGAGAGCATTGAAAACTGTATCTGGAAAAGAGCATATTTCTAAAAGAGAAATGTTGGTACCAGAGAAATTCATGAAGCCAGCATGCCGACCTTGTAGGAAAAAGTGTTCATAAAAAATAAACGAAGATGTACGAAAAGAAATGTTTAACAGTTACTTGGACGTGTCAAAAAATATGGATGTAAAGAGACAATTTATAATATCCAACGTCAGAAGTAAACCTCCAAGTCGAGAAAGGCCTAAAGATTACAGCAGGAGTGGCTAGAGAAAGCAAACAATTTTCTATTCTTTTCATGTAAATGGGACAAGAATTGAAGTCTGCAAAGTGTTTTTTCTTAATTACTTTTACTCAAAAAATCAACAATAAAAAAATTACAATTTTGTGGTAGGTACCCCATGCAGGGACTTATGGTTTCTTCAACCATATTATTATTAATATGGGAATCAGATAATATGCCTTCTTCTGCAACACTTCTATCGGGTGCTTCTCTGAACGCTTCAGAGAAGCGAATATGGTGCTTTCTACAGAAGCAATCTCCAATTCTTGTGCTTATCATAACCTGTTTCAAATTAATAATATTATAACAACAAATAACTCCTTACTTGATTTAATATTGGTATTGATTGATTTTTCCAAGGCATTTGATACGCTAAATCATGACATTCTACTAGCCACCCTTAAATCTATAGGATTAGCTGATATTGCTCTAAATTTTTTTAATAGTTATCTCTGTCTAACAGAAGTCAGAGAGTGAAAATTGGAGCCGATATGTCTAGTTCTCTTGGGGTAGCATCCGGGGTCCCGCAAGGGTCAATACTTGGCCCCCTTTTATTTACATTGTATACGAGTGATTTCCCAAAAGTAGTACAAAACTGTGCAATTAATAATTTTTTAGATAGAGACCTAGCGAGTCTATTGGAAATCTCTAACAAACATGCTTTAAGTATTAACCCTGCGAAAACAGTAGATTTCGCATTTGGACCATCTAGGTGCAGGTAAGACGTCTCTGGACTTGTCAAATTAAAGTTAGGTAATAAAAATGTTATATTTCGTCCAGAAGCTAGAAACCTTGGAATTATTTACGATCCTTCGCTTAAATTTAAGATTCACATAAATATCTGCATTCGCAATGCTTACGGTAATTTAAAAATGATATATAATATCCGTGACTATCTAAATAGGAAAACTAGGATCATTCTATGTGAATCATTAGTCCTATCAAGATTCAATTTTGGTGACACAATTTGTGGCCCATGCATTACAGCATACGATATACGTAGGATCCAAATGGTCCAAAATGCATGCTTAAGGTTAATCTTTGGAGTTAGGAGGCGGGAAAGAATCTCTCATAAGCTTGCGGAAGTGGGCTGGCTTAATTTGTTGAATCGGCGACTACTTCATTCCGCCTGTCTCTATCACAAGATTCTGACTTGCAAATTGCCCCGATATCTTTATTTAAAAATAACCTTCAGAACGGATGTACATAATATTAATGTAAGGTTTAAGGGCAGACTAACGCCTCCAGTTCATAGAACAGAGCAGTTCAAACACTCATTTTCTTATCAAACAACTAAAATTTATAACTCCTTACGATCATCACTAAAAAACATGACTTGTGCGGTTTAAAAAAAATTAAAACAATACCTCTTCTGTTGTCAGACTAATGCCGTCTGTCCACTGTGATTTAAACTAGATTTTTTCCGCTTTTCTCTTGGTATATATTTTCTCTATACTTTCTCCTCCTCCTGTACCTATTTACATAACTGTATTGCTAGTTATCTAAGTTTCTGACTGACATACTACTCTTGTGCTTAAGATGAAAAGCAGAGAACTTGCTTGCGAGTTCATCTGATCTTCGGCATTTTCTTTGTATACAATCGAATTTCTTTATTATTTTCTTTTTTTGTTTTCTCTATGTAAAATTGTTACTGAGAAATAAAGGCATATTATTATTATTATTATTATATTTACACATGATCGCGAAGCAGTGGTTTTATCAGCTGAGGATGTCCTTATTACCCCTGATAAACATCATCCACCATTATGTGTTGCTGTAAAGTTCGCTGACTGCTCAAATAATCTCGGTTTAAATTATGAAGGTTTTTATCATGATTCTAATAATGCAAATTAGATAAAATAAAATATTAGATAAAATGCGGAGATAACAAACTTTGGATCAATTCTGTTGGGGCCATTTATTTGAAAATCAAGGATTGAATGCTATGCTTAATGTGCTTTGATATTTTGTATATTGCCGTTGATTTATTTGTTCCTTTAAAAAAGTATTCGACTAAGAAGTTCCCCAGATGATATTCACAGGAACTAAAAAATGTTATTATTGAAAAAAACAGAGCCCACAAAATATTTAAAGCTACTGGTTCTCCCTACCACTATGGGGAGTTTTCTAGGCTTAGAACTATTTACAAGAATTTGACTAACCAATCATATAACAGTTATGTGACTGCAACTGAAATGTTGGAAATATAATTTGTGTTTATTAGTATTTAACTTTTCATTTCAATAGAATATTAATTTACAATGTTGTATTGGGTTCTTACAATAATATAATTTATAACCTAATAATAATAACCTAAATCTAATAATAAGTCTAATAACCTAAAAAATTTCTGGAAATTTGTTAACTCTAAGCGTATGAACCATGAGCTTCCTAGCGAGATGTGTTATATGAACTTCAAGAGCTGGCTTTGGAACTGACATTGCCAACATGTTCGCTTCATATTTTTCTACTGTTTATTGTAAGGATCCTTGTGATATTCCACTATATGAATCCTCTACGTGTAATAATAATATGTCTAACTGTATTCTCTCTATCTCAGATATTATTTGAAATTGAACACTCTTGGTATACATAAGGGGCCAGGGCCGAATGCTATACTTCCTATCATTTTAAGATACTGTTGCTTTAATCTAGCTAGACCATTATTTTTCATCTTCAATCTCTCATTAAAAACAGGTATATTTCCTAATTTTTGGAAGACCAGCTTCATCACACCCATATTTAAGTCTGAAGATACATCACAGATCACTAATTATAGACCAATAAGTATACTTAGCACTATACCTAGTATTTGTAGTTTGGTTCATGATGTTCTTAAACCATTGCTGGAACCCTTGCTTATTAATCAACAATTTAGATTTCAATGTCGTAGATCCACAGATCTTAACCTTTTAATTCGTGTTGAATACCATGTAGATGCCTTGGAGAGTGGCTGCCAAGTGGACACCATATATACAGACTTCTCCAAGGCATTCGACAGGGTCAATCATAACCTTTTACTTCATAAACTCAAAATCGCAGGCTTGAATGGCCAAGTATTGGAATGGGTGGGAAGTTACTTGATAGACCGTAGACATATGGTACGTATTGGTAATTTCAGGTCCTTTGAAGTCCAGGTTTTGTCAGGAGTACGACAGGGTTCCCATTTGGGACCCCTTCTTTTTAACTTGTTTGTTAATAGTATACACGAGTGCTTTTCGCATTGTCATTATCAGTTATTCGCTGATGATGACTAGCTGTTTTCGGCTATTATCAATATCGATGACTGTGACAAGGTCCAATATGAGATAAATAATTTAATTAGCTGGTGTTCCACCAATGGTATGGATTTTAATACAGACAAGTGTCATGCCATTTCCTTCCATCACTCCAGAAATCCTACGCTATTTACTTATAAAATCAAAGATTCCGAACTCCTTAATATATCAACAGTAAAAGACCTAGGTGTGACGCTTAATGCTTCCTTGAATTTTTCCCACCACATTATGCATGCTGTTAGCAAATCACTTAAAATGCTGGGTTTTGTTAAGAAGTGCACATCCGATTTTTCCAATATAGGTAAACTCTGTAAAATTACTTTATTGTTCTCTGGTGCGTCCTCATCTTGAATACGCATCTTGTTTGTGGTTTCCGTACTATATTATATATAAACAGAAATTACAAATGGTGGAACATAAATTCCTTAGTTATATTAAATTCAAATTTAATATGTATGACATTTCAGATGTTGAACTGCTGGCTCAATTGAATATGTGCCCTATTATTTCTCGTCACAAAAGAAGAGATGTAATAATGTTTTACAATTTATTAAACTTTTATGTTCTCCATCTCTTCTTAACAGAATTACATTTCACGTCCCACAGAGAACTACCAGGCACATGTAGACTTTTCATGTAGATGGTCATAGAACAAACTATGGGCACAACTCTTTTATTTGTCGAGCCTCAAGGCTTGCTAATGATTACACCAATAGTTTATAGATTTCTTTGTGGGACCTTCAGCCTTCCGTAGGCATCTAAATAATACGGACATGTGATTTTTTTTTCCTTTTCCTGTATATGTGATATTAAGTTAATTATGTATTTATGTAGTAATTATGTATGAAGTTTTACTTTCTATATATATAAACTTATACTTTGTGTTAACAGTAATGGGCTATGCCCGTAAATTAAAATAAATAAATAAATAAATAAATAAATAAATAAATAAAAGTAAATATTTATAGGACACATGGGTACACTGGAATCCAAAACAGTTAAAAAACCCAGTGCATCCCGCTTTAAATGTGACAACGGAAACTAAAGAGGCACAGGTAACGGAAGTTTACCATCCACAGCAGCACACATATTTACAAGTAAAATTTAATACCTACTTTATTAGAGTTAACGATTAATAATTATTCAATTTTTAGATAAGCCTGATAGTGTCATTAAACCATTCCGCAAACGGAAATATAAAGCTATGTTAGATGCTACTGCCAAAAATAAACATGAGTCATTACTGGATACGAAAATAAACTTGTGTCACTTCAAATAGATCTCCTTAAAAAGGAGCATGAATTAAAAGAAAAAAGAAATGCAGAAAAGCATGATATAGAGATGCAACTTCTAAAGAGATATTAAGAGTCTGAAGTACAAAAGTAGTAGGTAGTTGTAGTACGAGTAGTATATATCTGTACCCCAGAATAAAAGTGTATTAAGTCCATTTTTTTTAAAAGCTTTTTTTGATTAAGTTAGGTTAATATTAAGTCCTCTTTTAAATGCGATATCGCACTAAGTCCAACGTTAATAAACAACGGAGTTAGAAATTAAACTGTATCGTAAAACTAATTACAGGATTCTGTTTTATTCCAGTATATTAAGTCCAGTACAATCCAAAACGTGCTAGAACAAGAAAGTGTTAAGTCCGCTTAGTAAACATTGTGCAGTGTGCAGTGTGGTAGTTTAGTCAGTTTTTATGTTTTATCCATGTTTTATCTTAAAGAAGTTGGTGAAAAATGAGTTCACGATCAAAACTAATATTGGAAATGTTAAAAGAACAAAAATCTACTTCTCAAAACAACGATTTACATGCAGATATTACGGGTAAGTAATTGTAACCTCAAAATTAGATTCTATAAAATGCTAAAATATTTTGTATGCAAAAGTAATCATGTAATTTAAGCTCTTTGTCAATGTAAACTTGGTAAAGTAACATATTTTTTAGCATTAAGTTATAGGAAAAGCGATATAATTTTATGATATCAAGTCCACATGGACTTAATACTGCTATTTGATAGTTTTTTTTAAATATTTCTGGACTTAATACTATTTTTCTAGGAGATAGTGGTGATAGCACCTTAACGAACATCTCTGAAACTGATCAAAATCATGCCGAAAAATTCATTATTGGTGCTTCTGAACCGAAGACTCTGATTTCCAGCACTGACGAGGGTAAGTAAATAACTTTTTCTTATTTTTTGAAAAATAAAATAAAATTTTTTTTGTGATAATCTGTTTAATTATTACATTTTAGGTAATAACGATGTTCCAGAAAACGACAGCTTTGTTTGGAACATTGTGAGCTTGAAAATCATCATGAATTAAACTCTGAAATCTCTGCTGTTCTGACAATAGAACCGCCTGGCATTATAAAAGGTTGGTACTAATACTGAAGTAACACACATTTTGTTACTTACTAAAGCTACCGGGTAGAATAAAACAACACTTTTTTTCAAATTAATAATTGTTATGTATGCAAGTAGCAATGAAAATCTTTGGGACAATACAGCTGTTATTACATACGATGTTTACCTATGCCCTTCTACCAACACAGTTGTTGCCAATGCCGAACTCACTGTTATTACAATAGTGTAGTAATGTTTAAAAAAAATTAGATATTAGAAAAAAATAATATTTTATAACAGAATCTAAAATAATTGTACTTTTAAATAAACTAACCTTCTGTAAACTTTTAGCAAACGAAAATGACGTAAATTTAAGTTCATTCTCGTCAAGTGAATGTCATGCAACGTCCAAGGTTTTGGTGCATATTGGAGAAAATCCTACGAATTTGGAGAAAGCATATGTTGAAGATTCTGATGATAGTATACGAGATCCGAATTACAAAGAGTCAAGCGACGAAGAAATAGAGAGTGACGAAGAGATAGAGACAAGGTCGAGAAATACTAACAGCGGTAACAATGAAGATAAAATAGAAAATGCCACACCTAAAGGGAAAAAAAGACGAAGACAGGAAGCAAAGTGGAAAATTAAGGTACAAAAACGTAAAGTTACAAGTGGAGAAGAACATACTACGAAAACCAAAGTAATACGCGCCAAAGAGTTAGGAAATCCATGCAAAGAGGGATGTTATTTAAAATGCTCCCAAAATATTAATGTAGAAACAAGGTCATCTATACACTCTATGTTTTGGAATTCCTCAAACCACATAGACCGCAAACGCCAATATGTTGCGTCACATGTTAAATCAGTACTGATTAATCGAAAAAGACCCAGATCGGGTTTGTGCGGTGATGCTAGAAACCACACAAGAGAATATGATTTTGAGGTAAATGGGAAAGTCATCAGACTGTGTAAGACATTTTTTTTAAACACTTTGTCAATATCCCAGACATTTGTAACAACTTCACTTATAAAAAAGAAATCTGGTGGTATCGTTTCAACTGATGAAAGGGGTAGACACGACCATCACGCAAGGGTTCCAGATTTCGTAAGAGAAAGCGTACGTGAACATATTGGTCAGTTCCCTGTTGATGAGTCTCACTACTCAAGAGAAAAGAGTAAGAGGAAATATTTAGGCAGTCATCTAAATTTATCTAAAATGTATAACTTGTACCGGTCCCAATGTGATGCGAAAAATTTAGAGGAAAGTGCAATTGCCAAAGAATGGCTATATGCCGATATTTTTAACTCTGAATATAATTTGTCATTTAAGCCACCGGATAACGATACATGCGATACTTGTGACTCTTTCCTAATTAAAATACGAGATGCCGATAATGCTGCAGCGAAATCCAAATTACAAGAAGAGTACGACATACACTTATCTGAGGCCTCAAGAAGATACGATTTGAAGAGAAAAGATAAGGAGTACTCTGTGGAACATAAAGAAACTACTATTATGGTTTGTGTTGACTTACAGAAATGTCTACCAACCCCAGTATTAACAAATGCTCAGAGCTTCTACTCTCTAAAACTATGGACATATAATTACACTGTGTACAATGCGACTAATAAAAAAGTATCCTGCATTATGTGGGATGAGTCCAAGTCTAGTCGTGGTGCCAACGAAATGGCTTCCGGAATAATTAAATGGGCTTTAGGAAATGTTCATCCACAGCACGAAGGGATCACTATCTGGTCTGACAACTGCCCATCCCAAAATAGAAATCTATTGATGGTTATGGCATACTTTTGGCTTTTAAAAATATTTCCAAACCTCAAAACAATAAACCATAAGTTTTTGTTACGAGGCCATACTCATCTTGAGGTGGATGGCAGCCACTCGTTGATTGAACGGGCAAGAAAGAAAACTACGGGTTTTCAAATAGTTACGCCATGGGATTGGCAGCAATTAGCCCGAATGTGCAGTACTAACAACCCATTTGAAGTACTTAACATGGAAACTAATGATTTTAAAGATTTTAGGCAATTATATCAAAATCCAACATCTCCGTTTATTTCCCGAAAAAAAAATGAGCAAGGAGATGATTTTTCGATATCTAAAGTGGTTTTTTTACAAGTAAGAGCAAATAATACTGGAACATTATTCTACAAAACGGATTTCAATTGTGAAAATTTTAAAATCATTAACTTGACCAGATCTGGGCGACGTAGTGTTTTTCCGGACGAACTATCTCCCTTGCGAGATGGGGCGAATTTTATTTCTACTAAAAAATACAAGCACCTGCAAAATCTCCTCACATGGATTCCAAAACAGTTCCATCAATACTACAAAAATTTGGTTCATACTGATTCGGTAGTCCAGGATCAGCAAGATGATTAAATAATTGGAGGCCGATAATTTTACTTTAAGAAGTACCTTAATGTACCTTTGTTTTTTTCAATAAAAATGCTATTTTTGTGTGAGATGTCTATAATTTGTATTACAGTTAAGTCCCAAAAATATTAAACCTGGTTATATCAAGTCCTCTTCATAAAATGTTTGGTAAATACAAAACTGTACTAAGACCTTTTTTATTTTTTTTGGTAAACTTCTAAAAAAAATTTTTTCATAAATGATATCACAATGAAAAGAGAAGCCAACTACTAATAGTGGAAAAAAAATTCTAATCAAATAAGCTAAAACTGACATAAAAAACAAAATATTCTTGTTTAAAATAACTTTAATTGCTTCTCCTGAACAATTTACAAAAAGTGACTTAATACGCTTTTATTCTGGGGTACAGATATATAATATGAGCCCTAACAACTATATGTTGGAACAAGCAGTTACTTTGCGAATAAAATGCCAGTTTATCGAAATTATTTTATTTAATTTTTTTTTAATTGTAAATATGAAATTAACAACATTTTTTATGATGTATGGACTTATTTTTACGGTTTAATTATATATTTTATGTTGATTACTAGGTATTTAATTAATTTTTTGATAATCGAAAAATGCTGACAACTAAATATTGGAACATGTTTTGCTTTTCCTCATGTTTCTTGAGTTTTATCAAGTTTTATCAGCCTGACGCGAAGGAGGCTTTGAAATGAAACATACGAGTCAGTAGTATATTGTCAACAAGAATTGTCACGTGTCATTTGAGTATATTAATAATTAACAACCGTCAGTTTTATTACCAGTAAAATACAATAATGGTAGTGGAAAACCTATTGATCCTAAACTGCGAGAAATTATTATTCGTCAGTACCACAAAGGGAAAACAATGCGTGAAATTTCCAGTGAATTGACTATAGCAACAACTACTGTGTTTAATATAATTAAGAAATATGGTGAAACTCCCAGTATTGATGTTCGCGGTAAAAGCTCAGGCAGTCCAAAAGCTGTTTCTCAAAGGAGTGTAAGGCATTTAATTAGAATATGTAAGTCGGCAAGAATAAATACACTACGAGAAGTAACCGCAAGGTGGAATAGAGAAACTGGGATGAATGTTTCCAGAGAATGCTGTCGCGAATATATCCATAAGAGCAGTCTTAGTTTTTATAAGGTATGTTTGATAGAGGGGGGGAACAGGTTCACTCGATATATACCGACTTCTCGAAAGCGTTTGATAGAGTAGATATTGACATACTTATTGCTAAGTTGGGGGCTTATGGATTTGATGGGAAACTGTTGGATTGGTTTTGTAGTTTTTTATCGGGAAGATGTCAATGGGAACCCTTTGAGTTCTGGTGGTTCCACGGTGGAACCACACTTTTAAATAATTTCTGGGTATATCCTAGTAAACATAGACCGGGACCACATCGCATCTGTATATTTAAGATTGGCAATCATGTTTCTAGTACTATTGATGTGCCTTCGGGGGTACCGCAGGGGAGTCACTGTGGTCCTATCTTGTTCAATTTGTTTATAAATGATCTGACACTTTGCATCAAGTATTATTTCTGTTTGTTATTTGCTGATGATCTAAAGGTTTTTAAAGTAATTAAAAATTTGGATCATTGCCTTGAGCTGCAAGATGACATTGATAGTGTCGTTGATTGGCGCAAGTCTAATGGTATGGATTTGAATCTGAATAAATGTTTCTCTATTAAATTTAATAGCGGTTTTGATACGATAGATTATACTTATTCTATTGATCAGATGAATCTTGAAAATGTTACTCAAATTAAAGACCTGGGTATTTTGTTTGATGAGAAGCTTACCTTTTCTCAACATATTGTTAATGTGTGACTAAAAGCGCGTAAGTTGCTTGGCTACATTCAGAGAGTCTCTAATAAACTCTCGATTAATTCATTTAAAACTTTGTATTGTGCTCTTGTGCGCTCTAACCTGGAATACGCATCTGTTGTATTGAACCCCTACTATCAGATCTATATTGATATATTAGAGTCGGTCCAGCATAAATTTTTGAGATGTGTGGCATATAGGTTCGGCATTCGTGCTGATAATTATGTTTATGACTATTCAGACTTATGTTCAAGATTGCATGACTGTTGAAAATAGAAGAATTCAATCTGATTTGTGTTTTCTTTTTAAATTGTTATCAGGTGCTGTTTATGCCCCCGGAACTTCTTTCAAACATTGGTTTGAGGGTCGGTTCTGTTGTTACACGTGCTAATGATTCCTTTCACGTTAGATATCACAGTAGAAATTATGGGTTTCATTCCCCTTTAACAAGAATGGTACAGAGTGCGAACAGGGTTGATCTTGATTATTTTGGAGTGTCTTTTTCTGCTTTTAAGAATGATATTACTCACTACTTCCTCAATGATTCTTGATGTAGGTGTTATTTGTTTGTATTTTATGTTATATTTTAATGCTGTTATACAAAATACATATTTTGTATTTTTGATGCTGTTTTTACATAGTTTATGTTTTAGATTGTAGTTTGTATTGGGGTCTTCCCGTTGAATAGATAAATAAATAAATAAATAAATAAATAATTAAATAAATAGGTACTTCTTTGCGGTATAAATTTTCTATTTTTTGACTTACGAATATAGGCCAAAGAAAAACCATTGTTGACGGAAACTCAAAAAAGGAATCGTTACATTTGGGCCAAATCAAAACTTTCGTGGACCAAACATAACTGGGACAAAGTTATCTATAGCAACGAAAGCAAATTTGATGTCTGTGTGGGAGATTACCGAAAGAACAGAAGCATTCCATAAGGATTGCCTCAAAAGGACTGTGAAGTTTCCACAGGGCACAGGGCATCGTGGGGTTCTATGTCGGCCCAAGGGTTGGGAACTTTACACTTTATTGAAGGCATAGTAAACGCAGCCAAATATCAAGATATCCTTGAACATTCGCTCTTACCAAGTTCAGCAAAGTTATATCCATCCGGAGATTTTATCTTTCAACAGGACGGAGCCTCATGCCATACGGCTAAATCTACCAAAATATGGATGGGATGCCTATGAAATAATCCTCAGCGTACTTTACCACACCCACGTGCTAAATTGCAACAAATAAGGGACAGTTTCACCCCTGAATTATGTGAAGGCCTAGTTGGTACAATGCCTAATAGAGTTCAGGGTGTTGTTCGAGCTGACGGCGACGTTAGTCCTTATTAATTTTTATTTTAACTTGTTAAAAACCACTTGTTCCAGTATTTAGTTGTCAGCATTTTTCGATTATCAAACAATTAATTAAGTAAATAGTAATCAACATAAAATATATAATTAAACCGTAAAAAAAGTCCATACATCATAATTGTTTGTATATTTATTTTTCGTCCTATACAATATTCTTAAAATATTTTTAGGTGTAAGTGAGAACACGCTCTGCGGAATCTTTCACCCTTGTTTGTAACTTCTTGCAATAAATGTGTATTTATTTATTTATTTATTTATAAAAAATGTTGTTAATTTCATATTTACAATTAAAAAAAATTAAATAAAAGAATTTCGATAAATTGGCATTTTATTCGCAAAGTAACTGCTTGTTCCAACATATAGTTGTTAGGGCTTGTAATTATGTACAATTAAATAAGAAAAAAATATGTTTATTGTAAGACTAATACATTTTCCTACAAATTCATTCTCAGTAGATCACCCAGGTCAAATTCAAGCCCAGATAATTTACAAGTAATCTGTACTTTCCAGATTGCAGATGCAGAATACCATATAAAAACTGTTATAATAACCTCATTTACGTAGGTTCCCATTTACGGAATACCACATCTGTAAAGTATATTTTAATTTAGTTTACAGGTTTTTCATCCTATATAAAAGTACCTAGGTAATGAAAATATTAAAGATATATTATGACGTTAACAACATAATATAAATTATACAACTATCTTAATAAATGTTCTATAGTAGATTCTCTAAATGATCACGAATTAAATTATTTCTGTGAATATTGCCCATCACATTTCTAACGATCACCTCATTATTTTCAATGTTTTCCTGATTATCAATTACAGGATCCATCTCATTTATAGGTAATATAGGTATAGGTCAAGAGAGAAAATGTTTATGAATACGAGTGCAAGGAGTCTTTTGAAGCAGATAATTTTAGGCGAGTGGACTGTAAAAAGAAGGTGCTACGTAGGCAGTCAGCCAGTTTACTATCGTGTTACCCTCAAGGCCATCCTATAATGGAGCTTAAATTTAAAGACTTAATATCTTCGTTTTCTATGAACCCACCAGCATTAAGTCATGATTATTATGACTTTTATTTTAATCACCACGTGGAAAATAGAAGAAGAGGAAGATTAATATTTGTTTCTTTTTTATTGTTTTTCTGTGCTCCAAAAATATGTGTCCAATAAGTTTAATTTAAATTTTACTTAGTCAATGTTCTAGTTACCCCATTTACGTTTGGAATAAAATTGCTAGTGCAAAAAGTAGGTAACTTTAGTTTTTATGAAAAATAAAGTTTATATTCTGTACCTATTTATTTACTGTTTCTTTTTTTATGTAATCTTTAATTTACAATAAAGCCCTACAAACGAAGATTCAGATACTATATTTCAATTTATTGACTGTAGACAATTTCTAAAATCTGGATAATGTTTTAGTCAATTCCTCAAAACAATAAAAAATAAGTTACCTAGTTCTTACATTCAGGCGGCGATATATAATATACTTATATAATAAATATTTTTTATTCTAAGACTCTAGTATTATTTTCATATCAATTTCTTATAAATAAAAAGTATGAAATCGAAAAATTCAAAGTTAGTATAGCTGCGACATCCGTCACGGCCATAGCGGTCATGTCTATACGTTAAATTGTATGAATAAGGTTGAGATTGGTCACGAATGACCGCCAGGGTCCTGCGGGCTGGCCAAGCATCGGCCATTAGTGACCACCATGGCCGTTAACGTATTAATAATGATTTAAACTCTTTATAATGATTTATGCTTGAAACATAATTTAAAGCTAATTCGAACAAGTCGATATAATGATATTTGGTTCTAGAAATCAAGCTTCCTTTGCTAAAGATACTATAGATATTCAAATTAATAATATACCTCTGCCTATTATCAATTATGTCAAAAATCTTGGTCTATTTATTGGTAAAGATTTACAATTTAAAAGTCACGCAAACAGTTTATTAAAGAAAACATATTGTTCATTTAAAGTTCTTTATTCTAATTTATTATCCATCGAAATTTAAAAATTGTTCTATCAGAGACCTTGGTACTTTCTCTTTTTAATTACTGTGATTTTATATATGGCCCTTGCTTGGATTTAATCTATAAATATAGAATACAAAAGGTGCAGAATATGTATCGTCGTTTTATATTTAATCTTCACAAGTTTGATTATATCTCCCATAAGATTAAATAGTTATAGTGGCTTAACATAGAGAATCGGAGGTTTTTACACTTGGTTTCATTTTTGTATACCTAGATTATTTGATCACAAATAATCTATACAAAAATTGTGTGTCAAAAATTGACACACCTTTACTTAACAAATTAATTCCTAGACGTGATGTGCGCCAGAGAAACCTTAGGTATACAAAAAGACTAGCCATGCCTCATCATTCGACTGCCATCTTACAGAGATCCTTTATATATTAAATAATGTTAATGGTTATAATATTCCACAATACATCAAAATCTTAAATTACTATAGTTTTCAAGCGCATTTGAAAAAGAATCTGCTTTGTGAGCATTGAGTGGGCATTGACATAATTTGCTCACTCAACGCTAAAATAATACAATGCCGTATTTAGTTGTTCTGAGTACTTTTAAACTTTTACCATTTCATTAATTTAGTTTATCTTGGAGTTTCCAGTGGGATAAGTGTAAGAATAGCCTTAGGCTAAACTTCGCCCGGTGGAAATTTCATAGTTTTACATTTTATCTTCTTGGGTACCTATGTACCTATTGCAATAAAGACGATTATTATTATTATTATATTATTACTATTATTATTATTAAAATTATAAAATATTCTATTTTAATGTATTTAAGAAACCCTAATAAGCAAATTGCTGGCAAAAAACATCAAGAAAGTCGTAATTGGTTACTCTATTAAAGTTTCGATAATTCCGAACCAACAAATTGGTCGAAAACCGTTGCACTCAACCTATTTAATTATTTCTCTTCTAGTTTCTTCGTGGTCTAATTGTCAATTCTTTCTTGTTTCATGGCATTTTAGTAAATTTAAATTTAACATTTTTTATTTTCGCAGCCTGAAGGAAAATACCCGGTACCTAAATATTAGTACAATGTATTATGTAAATCTATAAGAACCTCAAAAAAGGCACTCACATATTAACTTCGCTTATAACATCACAACAAATAATACCGCAAAGTTACATATTGATGTTTTATAAAGATAAAATAGCAAATTTAAATAAGAATTCCTTCTTTCGCCTTTACAAGAATTAAATAAGAGGTTTAGTGATGTTCATAATGTGTCTTAAGTTATCCCTGACATGGGAAACGGGGTGGACATTTCGCTGATTATAGTCAAGTTATAAGATAGCACGATATCACCCAAGATATACATGGGCCATTGATTTCCACAAAGTGACCTAGTTTTCGTGTTTACTGGGTCTCTATTATAATAATGGGCTGTGTAAACTTCAACCTCTATGAAGTGGGTAAGCAACTACCAAAACTAAGTAAATTACTACCTAGTCAGGAATACACATGCCAGTAAAAAAGAACGCTATTCTTTGTTTTTTAAAATGTACCTATATTATCTGAAGTATGCTATCAAAAGCATGCCAAAAAACTAGTAAATGTATAATTTCATGCTAAAGCATGCTAATAAAAGAATGCTAGCTACCTACTCATACAAAGGCAGGCATGTGTATTTCTGGGTATATGTCACAAATGCAGAGGCACAACAAATAACAATAAAGAAAAGCCGCGTAATCTTAACACATATCTCATATATTACAGGCATTTGTATTACAACTACATACCTGTATTGATTGGAGTCTTACAAACACAAAAAGTGGTGTCTTCCTTAAGATGGTTTCAGAATTCAAAATCGGTTCATAGCAACACTACACAGCAAACACAAGATCCACAGACAGCTTTAACTCAACAAGAAGAAATTATATGAGACCAATAATTATCCCAGGTAATAGCTAATCCAAACGGGCATGGAATTCTAAGGTTAAGTTACGATTTTATCAGAGACTAGAGACAGAGACACAGAATATCACAGAATATCCATGATACAACTACGTGTATCATGAGAATATCTATAAGAAGAAGGTCATTCTCCTTGTATCAACATCGAAACAGCAATGACTTTTAAAATGCGCCATCTAGTTACAGGAACCATGGAATAATTGGAACTAAAATTAATATTTTGTTCCATGGTGCCTTACTCAGTAAATAATACAATGAGTTAATTTAAAGGTGACCTGTAAATTATTTATAATACTTGTATTTATGTATTTACATTTGTTTACAAATATATTTGAAAAATACCAATGTAAATCAATGTTGATAGAATTTGTTGGAGTTTAGAACAATAGTGATATTGTTTTAAGACTATACAAACTAATAAAATTATACAACACAACGTTCATAACGGAAAATAACACAACGTTCTCATCGAAGGTTTTAATAGAACTGCAGCCGGATTCACATTAGGGTGAACGCACCGGTTTTGGCCACTGCACCATTTGAGGCCACTTTAAAATTTAGAAGCTTATATTTAAGAATCTCATAGCCTGTCTCGATTGTGCTGCCATCTAAAATTATTTTTGAATACTTAACTTTGATCTCGCCAAATATCCACTGAGTACAAAAATTCAATATGTCGTCAAAGTGATTTTAGTTTGTGCATGTGCCAGTTTCTTACATCGCCTAAAGAAAATTTTAAGGAAGTGCAGTAAGTAGAACATGGTTTTTTGCCACTATTACATTCTTTTTTGTATTTTTTATATATTTTTATGTTTGAATATGCTTAAAATTCGATGATTAAATACTGTTTCTGTGGTTTAGAACAAAAGTTTCCGTTATATTTAAGTGGCCACAAATGGGTATTTAGGTAATTCAAAATCTATTTCTCGCCACCAAAGTGGCGACAACTGGTTTTAATGAAAACCCATTTTTGGCCACCACTGATAGAATACTTAAGTACCTATGAAAAGATTTCCAAAATAGGTAGGTAATTACAAACATTATTTTAGGTAGATGGCAAAAAATCCAAAAAGAAAATTATTCCAATACAAGGAAGCAGATTTAAAAAATGCATTATTGGCCATTAAAAATGGTATGAAGGTGAAGACAGCCTCAGAACATTTCAAAGTACCAAGAACTACTTTACGAAATAAATTGAAAGGTTGTCCGGAGTCGTTTGGAAAAGTAGGACCGAAATGTGTTCTGGGTGAGAATATTGAGAACAGTTTGGTAAAGTGGATAAAAGACTGCGCAAAATCAGGGTTTCCTGTCGATAAAGATGGTTGGATGGAAGAGAACAGAAATGATGATATGATGAAAACGTCAGAAAATAAAGATTCTACAGTAAATGTACAAAGGAAATCTATAGATAAGAGACAAAAGAGTACTGAAGAAATTCTTAAAGACATACTAGTTTTCCCCATAAAGGGTAATCTATCAGAACAAAAACGGAAAGGAAATAGAATAGCTAGTCCTAGTGTTTTAACTTCAGATAAATGGCTTCAAATTGCCGAAAAGAAAGAAGAAGAAAAGGAAAAGAAAGAAGAGCTAAAAAAGATGAGAAAAATAGCGAAGGAACAAAGTAAACGAAAAAAAATGGAAAATTGTACGCAAATGAATCATAAAAAAATTGCAAAATTAAACTCGGATGAAAGTATATCATTATCAGAAAATGACAAGGAAAACAAAAATCAAGAAGAGAATCTGAACATAACTGAAAAAAGGGATATAAAACCGGGATTATACGTTATTGTAAAGTATGATGGGAAGTATTATCCTGGAAAGGTAATTAAAACCATCCAACCCATAAATGAATTTGTAATTTCCACAATGGAAAAGAGTGGTCTCAAGGACTGGAAATGGCCCGAAGAGAAAGATGAGATTACTTACACAGAAGAAGACGTGATTTGTGTCATTAAAGAACCATTGCTAAAAACGCAGAGAGGAGCGTACAACGTTCCAGAAATGGAAAATTTTGATGAATTTACACTATTTTAAATTATTTTTATAACACAGACAAAAATATTGCATATTTTATTTTAAGTCATTAGTCCCTTAAGATTAAATATGTGATATTTTTGTCTGTGAGTAGGAAAATAAGGAAGATTTTATTTCAAAAATTTATTTATTATTTACTGTTATGTACTACAAAAAGTTTGATTTTGAATAAAAACAAGTTTTATACACATAGTCTTCATTAATGGCCACAACTGGTGTAAATAGTGTCCACAAATGGTGAAAAGGTGGCAACAACTGGTGATATGCTGATTTGGTTTATTTTAATATAATTTTACGTATCCCATCTACTTTTTCATGTTAACTCATTATACTAGTACAATTTAAGTGGGTTTCGAGAAGGATGGGAATAGTTTTGACATGATATTCATGTATAGCAGGAAAAATAGAAATGATGTAAGTTGAAAGTACCAGCAAGTGCTACTAAAGTGGCCACAACCGGTGCGTTCACCCTACTCGATTCGACACATGTCGAATAGAAATCGATATATATTTTTTCTATGTAGAAATCGAGGAGGTAGCGATTCACAATGGTTATCGACCTCTCGACATATTATCGAGAATATCTGTCAATTTTGCTCGACCAGAAAATAGGTGTCGAACGCTTATGTTAGAGAACCATACGGTAGCTTTGTGAATTTTGTTGTCATCACTTTTTTCGTAAAAAATGTTGCCTACTTTTCATTTAATTCACAGAAGAAATCAAATACGCGATTTAAGGAGAGAAAGACGTATTTTGCGGGACCAAAGTAACCCCTCTGATTTATCAGACGAAAGTTTTAATCAGTTATTCAGATTAAATAGAAGATTATCATATAACTTATGCAATTCATTAGAAGCAATTTTAAAACCACTGGAAGAGGAACACAATTTTATCAACAGAAAGGGGTATAATTCTTTGAACTGCCAAATAATTTGTGATGCAGATTTAAGAATCGTTAATGTAAATGCAAATTTCCCTGGGTCAATGCACGATTCATATATTTGGCGCCAATCTGTTATACGTAATTTTCTACATAGAGAGTAAAATTCACCTGAATCTCGATTTAATCAAGCTCATTGTTCAGCACGCAATTGTGTAGAGAGAGCAATTGGGCTTTTGAAGACCAGATTTCGGTGTCTACTCAAAGAACGAACTGCACGATACCATTATCAGTTCATGGGTACTGTGGTGAATGCTTGCGTAGTCTTGCACAATATATGCATTGAAAATAATATTGCCTTTGATGGAAATGTGCAAGTTGAAGAAAATCATCCAGTTGCTGGTTTTCCTAATAATTTAGAAATTCTAAATGAAGGCAGGCGAGCAAGACAAGATGTTGTAAATAGATATTTTGCTTAATTGCATATATCACTTATTTAATGTTACCCTTGGGTTAAATAAATTATTTTCTTAATGTAAAAATATTTCATTTATAGTTTCCAAAATGTTTTACTTATCAAAAATTCTTATGGAAATATGCTATCTTTTAAAATTATGAAAAAAGATACATTTTCGACCATTATAAATTATTTCGTTAAATTATTTTAAATAAAGAATAAAAATAAAATTCAAAAATTTTTCCGTTTAAATGTTTTGTATTGTATTTTACGGTGGTTTCCATAAAAATTATTTGATGAAAGTTGTACCAGAACTAAAACTTACTTTGCAAGTTTTCAGTAAATTTATATTATGAAGATTGTTAAAAAGTAAAAATTTATCCTTTAAGTACATCAAAAATAATACTCGCAGTAAAAATATATGAAGATGCTTTATTAACGATGAACTACTCTATTAAAATATATATATACAGTGCGAACGTTTAGAATGGAAACCGTAAATAAAATACGCCCTGTAGGGTTTTCGCAAAAACGCTCGGACACGTCAATTCTTAAATTCAATTGTTTTGGATATGACGTCATTAGATAATCTCTGTGACGTCATCATGATATTTTTTCAAATGGGAATGTCCAGTTCTTTCATTAAATGTAAATAGAGAAAATATTCCTAAAAATGGCAATATACGACACTATGGCCTTAAAGTGGTTATAGTTTTTGAGATAAAGGGCTTTGAAGTTTGAAAAAAGAAAAAGTAGGCTAATCAAAAAAAATTTCAATTATTTGATCCTAATTGTCACAGTCGGTTATTCTTTAATATTTTTTTGTGATAATTAAAAATGGTACGAACTTTAACAGAAAAACAAAGAATTGGGATCTTGATTTTGAGAGGTTGTGACGAAATGAGAAGATCAATTAATGAAGTATGCAACATTTTCAGTAATAGATATCCGAATGAACCACGCATTAGAAAATCAACAGTGAGTAAGATTGTAAGTAAATTTATCCGGTTGGGACATGTTCGGAATTGCATCAGAGGTCGGGCATCCACCAAAGAGGATATACAACTAGGTATGTTGTTAGATGCTCAAGAAAATCCACATGTTACTTCGCGACAAAGCACATCCAATCATGAAATTAGCCAAAGTTCTGTGATAAAATACATGAAAAAAAATAAATGGCATCCCTATAAGATTCAGCCAGTACAAGAATTAAATGATGATGACCCTGACCGCAGAATAGAATTTTGCGAAGAAATGATGAACCTCTGTAACATAAATCCGCGTTTCATTAACAATATAGTTTTTTCTGATAAAGCTACATTTTGTTTGAATGGCAATGTTAACAAACAGAACTGTCGCTATTGGGCCCCTAATAATCCTCACTGGATGATGGAAGCGCACACCCAGTTCCCTCAGAAAATAAATGTATGGGCAGGAATTGTAGAAAACCATATTATTGGCCCTATTTTCATTGATGGTAGTTTAAAAGGTGACAAATATTTAGAAATGTTACAACAACAAATTATTCAGGAGTTAGCAGCACTATTTCCAAATGACAATGGTCCGAACATTCCCAATGACTTTGTATGGTATCAACAAGATGGGGCACCTCCACATTATGCCGTAAATGTTCATAACTACTTAAATGAAGTATTTCCTAATCGTCGGATAGGCAGAAGAGGTTTTATTGAATGGCCCGCTCGGTCCCCTGACCTCACATCCCTTGATTTCTTTTTGTGGGGTTATCTTAAGTCTAAAGTGTATAATAATAAACCACGGCATATTAACGAATTAAAAACAAAAATTCGAGATTAAATTAGAGCTATACAGCCACACACAATCAGTAAAGTATTACCAGAATTCCAATAGAGGCTTGCCTATTGTCAAGAAGCACAAGGATTACAGTTCGAGCCTCTTATTTAACTAGTTTTCATTGCCTGTATTATCCATTTGTTAGTTATGTTGTGATAAACAGTTTTTTTTACTAGCCTACTTTTTCTTTTTTCAAACTTCAAAGCCCTTTATCTCAAAAACTATCCACTTTAAGGCCATAGTGTCGTATATTGCCATTTTCAGGAATATTTTCTCTATTTAAATTTAATGAAAGAACTGAACATTCCCATTTGAAAAAATATCATGATGACGTCACAGAGATTACGTAATGATGTCATATCCAAAACGATGGTATCAAAAGAAGCGCAATTAAATTTAAGAATTGACGTGTCCGAACGTTTTAGCTAAAAATCTACAGGGCGCATTTCATTTACGGTTTCCATTCTAAACGTTCGCACTGTATATATATATTCAAAAAATATAACAGTCAAATAAATATATCACTCTTTAAAAAACAATATAAAGTCTAAATTCACAAAAAAAATATTTATTAATATATTCAGTCGAAACAAAGCAAACTTTCCTTCTTTAAAATGCACAGTTACATCAAACAGTATTTTTATTAATGGAATTGATTAACAAATCAAATTTTTCCTGCAATGTAGCATTAATATTGTCCAACTTTAAGGAAACTGTGTTTTCTATACTTTTGAGGCTGAGCTGTTCCACAGCTGACAATTTGAAATATTTTTAAAATATTTATAAAACATTTGAAAATATATATAAATATGAAATATTTTTAAAATATTTCTTAAAGTATTGAAAATCTATATTGGTGCCTAAATATTTTAGAAATATTTTATATAAATGAACAATTAATTCAAATATAAACAAAGGTAGGTAATGTGCCATTTCTTTTTTCAAAATAAACAAATATCTAAAAAACTACCCAATACCCGGCATTAGTGGCGACATCACTTTTTGTTTTTGTATCCAAACAAAAGTTTTTTAGCCACAGAAAAATCATTTTCACCTAAAAATAATGGAACAGATTGTGGTATCCTAAGCTGTGCGGGTGATTTATTTGCGATTAAAAGGTTTGTTTATTACATTTAAATCAGATTTCGTTATTAGATGAGGTTATGTTGATTACGCAACGCAAAAGGGAATAACTTTTATCATGAAAAATAAAATTATATAAAAATATAAATTATAAATTATTATCATAGACAAATGTGAATTAGTATATGCTTTTGTTTGGATACACTGACGTCACACTAATGTCGCACATTATATGACCGTATTATATGCGCTTTTATAAACCTAGTTATATGCGTATTGCGTAACTGTGTGACATCTGAACACGCTCTGCCCCCGACATTTTTCGGGCGCAGAGCGTAACTATACGAGTAGGGTAGCACATAAATAAAAAAAAAGAAATTTTGAATTTTTTATATTAAGATGGCAAGCGGTAACGTACAGTACAGCAATAGCAATAACTCACGGTTGTGATCAAAGAACCACTTCAACTTGTAGTTATAACCATGTTATAATAGTAAAAGATTATGTTGTCAAGTCAAATAAGTGTGTGTAAACCCAAAACAAAATTAACTTTATAGAACTACTACTACTACAATTTACTGCTGTAGACTACTTGCATACCAATTTTAATATAAAACTTTGAATTTATTCATGCATAGTTTTTCAAATAAAATATTTTGTTATAGGATTAGAAGAGGAGAACATCGAAAAAGATGACCACTCAAAAAAACGAATAATGGAAAATGTTGGTATGTTTACCTGAAGAATGTCTCAACGTTTTTGCTTTAACACATAAACACAGTAATCATAAAGTAACCAGATTATTTATAAATTGTTACTAACTGTGTAACATAACAAAAATGAAGTGTCTCCGACAATAGTGTTACTAAAGCAATATTTATGGATTACAGATTTGGAACCTGAAGTTATTGTTCCTCAACTTGAAGAACAGAGCATTGATAATGCGGGTATGTATCTTTCATTTACTGTTTGGAGTTTGGTAGAATATAATTTTGACAGTATTTTGTTATTTTTTACTAGTTATCCAGGAATCAAGGGAAGTTATAGCCGGCCCATCGCAAGCCCACTTTTTCCCTTTACCTACCACAGGCAATAAAGACCTAACTGTTTCGAGCAGTAAGACATGCCGCAAGAAATTATCTTCTCCAAAATTAGGAAACCCTATAATTTCTAGAGGTACAAAAGCAGAATATATTTTTTATCTTTTATAAGAGTTAAGAAAGAATGACATTTATACTATTAATATTTGAACTTTTTTTGGACTCCTACGATTATTATCTGTTTTAGTTTTTGCTCAAAAGTAGTCTTAAATTTTAATGAAAGTAATTGATGCTAAACATTCACTTTAGTTTACTATAATGCGAAATAATTGATAAGTTGGTTAAATCTAGTATGAAATACAGAGTGTTCCACGTAGACTTTCTATTAGACGTTTCTAGAATACTACGCCTACTGGAATTCTGAAAATTTAAATACGGAATTTTCTTCCAATTTTCTATCGATAAAAAAATATTGCCGGTGACGTCACACTTCCGGTTCTAACGCAAGTAAATATCAACTCCCTTGTTTCAAATGAAATGTACTATTTTTTATTTAATTTTTGGATTCTACGTTAAATTTAAAGGTACGTTTTATAAGAATACCCTATCCCTAGACTCAATCGTTTCCGAGATATTTCGACTTTTCAAAAATTTTGGAGAAAACATACTTACGCTTAATCGGTTCTATCTCTTGTAGTTTTGAATCTAGAGGGCTAAAATTTTAGACGAAAAATACTAAAATGTATCCAAACATCTGTAATATTCGAAAGTTGATGCAAGTTACACAGGGCGTCAAAAAAACAGCAACCAATTGTGTTAAATTAAAGTTCAATAACTCGCTTATTTTAAATATAACACCCTATGTTTTATAATGCTAATAGATGTAGCTTTTAATTCTCTTTCGACTGGTATTAGGATTCCCTATACCTAAATTCCACCGATTTAAAGATATTTCCACATTATTGCTGCATCTAAAATAATCCAAGAGTTAGCTGCAGGTTGGGTGGGGAAAAACATTAAATGTGAAGAAATTTTTATCAAGCCTCATTGTCACTTTTTAGATAGTCATGTGGAATTTTTAAATAAGCACAAATTAGCATTTTGCATACGTTTTTTAATTAGGTATTGGTTGTGAATTAACATTACTTTAATATTACATAAGTAGAAACCCTATGGGGCTATCGCGCCAAAAACCAATGTATTTTTAAAGGGGGGTAAATTTGGGTCATTTTTGTTCCCTCGCACATGCGCAGATGCTCTTTAGCACCCTCACAGTAATCGTCCAGAACGCCACTCCCACTTCAACCTATCTAGCCACCCTTACGCTTGCGCAGAAGCTCTTCGGCACCCTCGCGGTCATCATAGCTTCTGCAACCGTCCTCCAGGTACCACGGGCCGGCGGAGAAATTCGTTGGGTATCATCGCGGTCCTGCAGGTTCATCACTTAATAACGGAGGAACCCATACGGAGGAAAATGTATTATATAAAATACAGATTTAATATCCTTCGGACATACAGGGTGTCCACCTAGTGCGCGTAAGTCCAATATCTGGGTTAATAAAAGAGATAACTTATTTTTTTTTTCTACAGGGTTGTCTAATATCCCGAGCTGCACAAAATGAAAATATATTTACATATTCAGGGTGTTCAGTTTGTCCTGGACAGGTACCAACTTCGTTTTTCTAAATGGAAATATATATTTTTTATTGCTTTTTCGAACTAAACCCTTGATTTTAGTAGGACTTTCATCAGCCTTCCCTATACCTAACTTAAACTGTTTTTGAAATATTGACGGGTGAATATTGACATTTTTGCAACTTTGACACCCTATAAAATCTAAACGGTTTGAGATCTAGCAAAACGGTTTGCACATTCCTATCTTAACTTTTTATAAGCTATCGTTTGATACTAATTTCAAATGTATCCAGGAATTAAAAATTTTCCGAAAATTTTGAAAATTTTTAATTCTTGGATAAATTTGAAATTAGTATCAAACGATAGCTTATAAAAAGTTAAGATAGGAATGTGCAAAACGTTTTGCTTGATCTCAAACCGTTTAGATTTTACAGGGTGTCAAAGTTGCAAAAATGTCAATATTCACCAGTCAATATTTCAAAAACAGTTTAAGTTAGGTATAGGGAAGGCTGATGAAAGTCCTACTAAAATCAAGGGTTTAGTTCGAAAAAGCAATAAAAAATATATATTTCCATTTAGAAAAACGAAGTTGGTACCTGTCCAGGAAAAACTGAACACCCTGAATATGTAAATATATTTACATTTTGTGCAGCTCGGGATATTAGACAACCCTGTAGAAAAAAAAATTAAGTTATCTCTTTTATTAACCCAGATATTGGACTTACGCGCACTAGGTGGACACCCTGTATAAAACATAGTATTGAGAAGTAATTTTTAAATTAGTAAATTGCTTGTAGCGTTTTCAGTCGGCATATATTCAAATTAGACGTATCAATTATCCGCGTCGAGGTAGCAGAGGTTGCGCGTCACGAGATTTTCACTTGCGCACTATGACATCCCTACCTTGCGCGCTACGATATCTCCAGCGTGTACGTTTTCGGTAGCGAGTACTGAGAGTTTAATCTAGTACATATATTTAATTTTTAAATATATTTAGAGAAAAACTGATACGATTAATTAATTCGCGCTAATTTTTTAATATAGAGGAACTCGTAGACATATTTTTAACATGGGATGGTATTATTGGTATAATACTGTAATACTAAGATATTTAGAATGAAATAGAATAGTAGATTATGGAATAAGTAGACAGGGTGATAACATTTAACATAGACTAGAGTATGAGATTTGTTGAATATAGATGTAGGAAATACTTGTTTTTCTAGAATGCTTGCTTTCATTTAAGGAATATAAGGTAACAATAGAGGTAATAACAATATGAAAATCTATAGATCTGGAGTCAAACAATATAAACAACTGAGAAAATATACTGCAACAGACTAATTAACTTTGTATGGATAGTTTAAAAGGGTAGGTGTCATCTACTTATGCTTTGCTTTGTTCTAAAGAGTAGGTATATACTGATATATAATAATTTAAAATAGCTTTAGATATACATAATGCGATTCATTTTGTATTAATAATTTTAGAAGACAATACAAATATATGAGATAGTTTTAGTAAGAAGCCTTTATGCTTTGAAAGCTGTTCTGAGCTTGGGATATATTATGAAAAACCTATAATTTTTAATAAATGTTTAATAAGGAACTCAGTATTCTACTATCTATTCATAGACGCTATGTATACTACTACATATTATACCTAGAAAATAAAAGTACTTATCATAAATAGCTTATTAATCATAGTTTTCCTGAAGACACTATATATTTCACTATTATAGTTTTATGAATACAAAGCCTTATACCTTTTATTTTTAAATATTATTTCAAATTATTAAAATACCAGATATTTTCAATTAAAATATGTATGGTAAAATTCACTAATGACAAGTGTAGACTAAAAATTTAAATATTTTAGTATAATGTTCTTTTTATTCTTAGGAAAATAGAAAATATAAACTACTACTCTTAATGTTATTTACAGGATTATATAGTATATTGTAAAACTGTTTACCTGCTTATTATTCCAGACCTATAATTTTAACGACTTTTAAATTACAACTACATATAAAACAATGAGTCCCCTTAGATAATTTTTATTCTGAAGAAATAACACACAGGTATGGTATTTTTGTTATCCTTACACATTAACCAAAGAAGGCAAAGAACTTTCAAATTGAAAGCAGCTAGATAGCACACCAAATAATAACATGTAAAAAAGCTACTAATATTTAGTTAAAGAACTATAACAATAAAGTATTACATAAAATCTTATCACTATAAAGAACTACAATTACTTTACTATCTATAAGAAAATTAGAAGACATTTTAGTTCAATAAGTTTTCTAGACTCATGAGTTGTTTTTAACATTATATTATAATAAAAATCATTTCTTATTTAACAATTTCTAATAAATCTATAGGAGCTCAATATAGTATAGTAGGATTTATTTCAATACGGTCGGCATAATTTTATTAACATAAACAGATATAAGAGATAAAGATTTTTACCAAGCCCATTTTTATCGTTGAGAACCAAAAAATTTGTGAAGTTAGCATTTTATACCATAAACATTTAGTGTCGTTAGAAATCTTTCCATCATTTTCAAAATGAACGGCATACCAGAAGGTAATACATATATTAATTCATAGTGAGTGTTTATTTAATAATTTTTCTTTATTTGTAGAGGTGATTAAAGTAACAGTTGCGACTACGAGGTTGGCTCGCCCCGAAATAAGTGTAAGTTAAAATATTTTGGTTTTACATTTTAAATTAGATTTTTTTAATTGTAGGACATGGATATAATAGTGGCGTTCCATCCGCCACCCCCGGCAACTTCCCTAATAGGGGAAATGGAGCTGCCGGGAGGACAGAAAATATACACTTTTATAACCATAGAAGAATCATGGGTGACTTTATGCCTGGGTAAGTAATTCATAAACTATAAAATATAGAAGCTATATATTTTTTTTTCTTCTTTTCATATTATTCTGCTACATTTTAATGGTTGGATCTATGGAATATTTCAACATGTTTACATAATATCATTGTTCGAATCAAATAGATTAAAAATAAAATAATATGAACCCGTGTCTACTTGTTTTATTATTTATTACATATCTAATAAGGTTATTAAAATAAATTAAACTAATAAAAATATATCTATAATAATTTGGAAAGTAAATTTTTTAAGAAATTATTACTAATAGCAAATAGACTATTGTATGAAGTGTAAACAAAACTAAATATTAAACGAAGTGATGTATCCTGAGTATAGCAAAAGAAGGTAAGTTCATTAATAATATATAATATTCAACTAAAACACTGCTATATATCAGTTTATCATCTTGTATAGTATATTAGAAGAATAGATATTCATATTTATATTCAACCAATTAAGAAAAATAGTACTTTTTAGTAATATGACATAGTTTATCGTAAGATAGTGATACTTTTATATTAATTTTATAAATTTTAATGAGCTATCATTTAAAATTTTAATAGTACAAGGAGTGAAGTAAACAAATAATAATAACAAAATGATAATAATTAAAGAAAATATTCCAATCAAAGATTATTTATATATATTAAACGTTAAGGTAGGGGATTTTAATAGAAGCTTTTCAAAATACTAAATGTAAATATAGCATTTTTTAGATACATTTATAGACACTATATTAAAAAAAAAAAATAAATAAAATACTAAGAACAATAGATGACAAGATTTCATTAGTGTTTTTTAGAAATTTAAATCAATAAAACTTCCCTGATATTACAATATTGGTTTATTAAAGAAATAAATTTATAATTATACCTTCCTCCTGTACACTCTCCGTTCTGTACCTCTATCATGATACCCCCTGATCCCCTCCTAACGGTTGATGTTTCACTCACACACCTTCCTATTTGATACATTAGCGCCGAAGCTCTGAAAATGACATCTCACGTTTGACGGCTCGTAACAATTCAAATAAGAATCTCGGGGTTATATCAAAGCATATGTGTTGTTGGTTGCTGACTTTCAGGAGAAACTAATTCCCACTTCAAGAGAAAACCTCTATCAGTAAACAAACTTGAGCCCCGGCAAAATTAATAATGCATGTTATAATAATAATTGTATTAAACTGAAGATAAAAGACAATTCATTTTAAGCAATCAAAATTATAACCTCCATGTATTACACTATTATTCCTATAAGTAACGTAGCCTTAAAGAAGTTTAGTTACACAATATGATAACTTCGCTACCATTCATATTTTTAGTTGAAAGAGGTGGAATATATCATAATCTAACCATAGTTTAAAAGGAATCTAACCTTAAAATGTATGCATTCCAAAGAAAACTAAGTTATAAAGCACATGTTGTTATTCTTATACAAATTGTTAACGCTGAGTTGGCTCATAGATCATAGATATAAAAATCCTTGCCCCTACTAAAATATATATTTTACATATTATATTACTCATTAAGAAATTTTAGAATCATTTATTTTACTTACCTTTACTTGTGGAGATAATCTATCAGAGATATGTAAACCCAAAGCCTGAGGATCAATCAATTTATTAAATATTATGCGGTGCCCTTGTATACATAAAAAGTGTGAAAATTCTAAAGCTCTGAGGTCAAAAGGATTATTGATATCTCTTAAATGTTCCTTGTAAGCATTCAATTCTCTATATCATATCTTTACCTTTCATGTTCAACAAGAAATAATAAATGAGAAGAGAAAACAAAAAGGTATATTTTATTCTAAGTATGCAACTATAGAAAACAGATATGTACGATACAAATGTATGACATATATTTAAACTAGTTTAGGAAACCTTCGTAGAATATTTAAAGTAGAATCTAAAGAAATGCGGTGTATTTTAAATCAATTTGAATACAAAAACATTAGTATAATTATAAAAAATATTGAATATGACTAGAAAATAGGAATGAAGTTAAATATAAAACATATTTATAATTAAAAGTACATACTTAAGACGTCTTCAAGATTAATGTAATTAATCTTCAGGAAAATAGGAGACTCTCACAGTAGACAATCATCTAGACATCCTCATATTAATTTTATATATATTTTGTTATTATAATGTATTGTTCGATGTAGATTATATATAGAAATTTATATTTACAGTTTCTTATAGAATAAAATAATCTCACTAGGAGGTAAAAATTTCATTAGAAAAAATATAACAGAACAAGTATATTTAAGTAGATAATTTGTGAGAATAAAATAATCTCACTAGGAGGTAAAAATTTCATTAGAAAAAAATATAACAGAACAAGTATATTTAAGTAGATAATTTGTGAGAATATTTGATATTTGATATTTATAGTATTCATTTTAATTATTGAATTAAACGTATTAATATTTATTTTTTAACTAGAAAGATGACAGTTTTATGATATATAAATATTATGCTTCGTAAATGATTGTTTGCATCTTTAATGTAATAGCTATAACATTTTGAGTATACATCGCGTTGATTAAAGTTAAGGTTTTATTTAATATATTATATATTAAACACTTATAGTAAATCGAAAAGGAATAATATAGGAAGCACAATTAAAGTATGCCGTAAGTGAAATATTTTTATCAGTACAGCTTTAGAAAAATTGATGTCTTGTTAAAAGAGGACTCTGAAAATTATCTTTAAAACTTACAAGATTTGGGTTGAATTATATACCTATTTACTAAAAAGCTAAGGATTGAAAAATACATAGACTTCAAACATATAAATATGAACAGGGTACAGTTAGTTGATCTAGAAATCACTATTTCTTAGAAATTGCAGCGGGTAACATCAGAGAAGCGCGTACGTGACTTTTGAGCGTTTAACATATCTGTTAACATTTAATAATTGATACATTCATTAGATTTCTCATCTTCTTCAAACGAAGCATTCAATTCATGTAACCTTGGGACTTTTTGCTTGTCGAGACTCATCTAGTGGTTTCTTATATAAGTATTACTTTAACTAAGTTTTCATTATAAGTGTTAAAAAGTATTTGAGTATCAATATATGAATTTAAAGTTTATAGGTATATTCTCTGATTGGAGATGCTAGAATTCATTATAAAATAGTTGTTTACGATTTATACTTCAGGTTCCCGAAATAGGTGATGTGAGAATATCAAACGATTTATCTCAAACGTTTAGAATACTAATTTTAAATAAATTCTATTTAGAAATGATGTCATAAAGGTGTAATATTAAAGTTACAGAAAATTTATCTTCTCATGAGTTGTTAATCATTTAGTTTAAGTATATATTCAATATTAGTTATTAAAATAGATACAATCTCTATCTTTATCCGGACATCCAGTATATAAGAAGTTATATTTAAAAAACATTCTCTAACTCTATTAGAAACCTCCTGTATATAAGAAGATATATTTGGAAGTATAACGATGTAATATTTTGTTTGAAATAATTTTTAAACAAGTTGATACAGGTCACAAGGACAAAGGAGGTATTCGGGTATCCCTATTAACGTTAAAATATTACGTTTTCCTACATATAATATAATTTTATGCAACAAAAGAATATGACAAGCTTAGTACATTATACAGGGCGTTTCAACATTAGCCTGAAAATATTTTCAAAGACATAATGTAGTATTCGGATTAGAAGTGCAATATACAAGGTGTAATAAAAGATTATCTAAAAATAAACTAATTTCTAGATCCTCGTTAGGGTTGATCAATAGTAATTTATATTAAATTTTTAACTGAGTTCTCATTAACAGGGTAGTAATATAAAAACAGGTATTTGGAAACAGGTATGGAACAGGTATGGAATAGGTAAGGAACAGAAAACAGGTATTTGGAGACAGGTATGGAACAGACTGGGTAATAACGGAAACAGGTATGGAACAGACTGGGTAATAAGGAAAACAGGTATGGAACAGACTAGGTAATAAAGGAAACAGGTATGAAACAGGTTGGGTATTTTATCTTAGAGTTTCACAAGATTGAGGTAATATGAAGATTCTATCATAGTTCTTAATTAATATAGAGTTCCATAGGTACCTTGCAAGTTATATCCTTATATACAGGGTGTAATAAAGATGAATAAGCAATATACAGGGTGTAATAAAAGATGAATAAGACTTAAGTTAACACTCTATATAGTATATATTCCAATATGTAAATATGTAATAGTAAATGAGACATCTCTATAGAACAAAATATGTAAAAATAGATAAGAAGTGATAAACTAACAAATTTATGAACCTAAAATCTACGAGAAAATATGATACAATAGATACTCAAATAAAATTAATAAATATACAAACTCCTGTACAATGCTCTTTCATGAAATGTTAATAAACTAATAATTATATAGTACCCCTTCCCCATACAGAACGGGGTATCCTCGGGATTGTGTAAATCTAACATAGTTTCAGAAAGACTAAGGAAAACTTCATAACCTATGGATATAGCAAAATTGTTAAGTTTATGTACAAAATCGTGTATTTAAACTAATGGACCCTTTTTCTAAAACAGAGTCTCTGCACTGAAAGACTTATACTGAGAGACTTATTTTAACATGATAGAATAATTAAAATCTATGAAACAATGAGTGTTCAGCGAATCGTGCATGACATTATTGAATAGATTTGATTTAATAGGGTTTACGTATCTTTGTAAAACACAAATAATATCTGCTTATGAAATACCACTTAAAATATATCGCTCTGTATGTAATAAGTTATTTTAATATTCTACATTCATATGGTAAAAACAAAACGTACGTTTATCTCGGCGGATAGCTTGAATCAGAATTCATAATCAGCATAAATTAGATTATATTTATATAAACAAACATAGTATTTTATCATTGCCGACAGAGGACAATGCCTATATTTATATATTAATTTTTAGAATATGATTCAAACCAAACCCAAGTTAAATTCAATAGAAGGAAATGCGTTGTGCAATATGTATTAAATGAGAAATCGTCGGATGCGTAATTACAACCTGTCTGAACAAGTTGATATAGGTGCCTACACGCAAAATAGCAAGTGAGCAATTTTTTACCATGAATCAGAGGGCACCATCTCTCAGATTAAAGTCTGACACATTGTTTACACAGGTGCGGTTAGTAACAACGATTCATATATATGAAATTATACTAAATCAGCACATCCTTCGATGTGGGAAAGTTCTAGAAAGACATAAGCTGCAGGTGGGAGAGTATATATAAAAACGTTGATAGAAGACATTATCATTATACTTGGTATCATTGCGTGTGTGTATTTAGTTTTAACGTTTGGGTGTCATAAGTGTTTATAAACTCTTTGTGCTTCGGACTATTATATCTTTGTGCAATTGTTATTAGTGCTTTAAGGTGAGTTTTTATTACATTTTTATCAATCTCCAGGTAGATACCTAGACTACTTTAATCAATTTTTAATTTATTTAACTTAGAGTATGGTAATATGATTATTTCTTTCAACTTAAGGCTGTTAGCTACCTTTGAGGACTGGGTTTACATTACTTTTTGAAATTAATGAATTTTTTTTTATATATTGTGTCCGAAATTTCACCGAATTTTTAATTTACATTAATAACTATTTAAATTTATCTTTTAAATCTTATAGGTTATGAATTGATAATGTGATAACTTTAATTAGTATTTTTTTAATATAATTTTGAGTTGATAATGAGACAACGTTGATTAGTAATTTTTATATAATTTTGTTTTATCTTAGAGCTTGATGAGTTAATGTATTATTTATTTACCAATTCCTATCAGAGGATTCATGAGATATTAGGGTACATGATTTCAAGTTGGAGGAGAGATTAATATTTTAATAATATATACAGATGTATACATTTTAAATTTAGATTGATTCTTTTAATATGATCATTCTACTAGCAGATACCATTAATTAGTTGTTTACTAAAGGGTTTGAGGTTATGTAGAGATTGAGTATGATGTAATCATTGATAGAGATTGCATAATATTACATAACTTTTAAAACATAATCTGAAAGAGGGTTTGAGGTTACGTGAAGGTTTCGAGATTATGTATGACTTAATCATTGATATAGATTGCATAATATTACATAACTTTTAAATAGTATCTGAAAGAGGGTTTGAGGTTATGTACAGGTTTTGAGATTATACCTCTTTTTATTAGGTTTTTCACAATATTGCATACAGGTGGTTTAAATGTTAAAGTAGATTTATAATTTGTATTCAATATAATAATAATGCCATATGTAAATGTATTGTCTTATCAGACATTGTTTAATATTTTATTTATATAGCGTTTCTCAATTGTTTCAGATTACATCTCACCGACACAAGGTGGCTGAAGGTTACTAAATAGACCTTTCCCAGTGAAAACAATACTGTTGCTTATTGCTCAATATCACATCGTGTCCTATAAAAGAGACTGCTAACGTCTAGCTTCTCATTCATTCTGTTGGTGCTCGAGAGAGAGGACGTGTTCTATAAAATAGACTGCTAACGTCTAGATCCTCATTTATTTTGTGGGTGTTCGAGAGAGAGGACGTGTTCTATAAAAGCGAGTGCTAACGTATAGCTCTTCATTTATACTGTTCACGTTAAAGAGAGAGGACGTGTCCTAGCTCTTATCATGGGTGCTTTTATGAAATACTTGTGGTTACAAATAACCCACATCTTATCCATTCTCCAATCTTCGTACACGGAAGAAACTGCTAGTGATGGTCTGAAGAATTGTACTAAGACAGTGCGACACCTCAAAAAACAACTAAAATCTGCCAAGACCATCGGGGAAAAACAACAGCTGTTATCAACTCTGGCTAATGTAAAGAGTATTAGACAACAGATAAAATATACTAAAAAACGAGGATCAGGCTTATCCACTACCAAGGAAACGGCTAAACATCGGGTGCATTGGAATGATTCCATCAGCGCGTTCGATAGTAGAATTCGAACTGGTGTGATTTCCAATTTAAAACATAAAAATACCATGGAATTCCTCAAGGACTGCTTCACCCTCTTCAGACCTAGAATTGTCAACGCCTTGAAAAAAGATGAGGCTATCAAGGTAAATACAGTGTTTTGTGGGCAGTTTATATTGCAAAAGGCTGATAGAGTTATTGAGGAACCAAAATATTTTAATACAAAAAATTCTCCTATTTATCGCGATACTAATTTAGATGAGTGGTTTCAGGAGCATGTTGTATCGCCTATACTGACTAAATTATCAGAGTATCAAGAACGCGACAGCGGGTGGTCATTAAATAGCATTACGAATTTGGGGGTAAATATTAATAAATTCACGCCGCAGTTAGGATCTTCATATATAGAATTACCTAAACAGATCAAAGCAAAGCGCGCATGCATCAACGTTAAAAATGATGATCAAGCTTGTTTTGCTTGGGCAGTAACATCAGCTCTTTATCCTGTAGATGATCATCATCATCACCCTAATAGAGTCTCATCATACCCTCATTATTCTACAGTTTTAAATTTTAAAGATATAGTTTTTCCCATGACTATTAGGCAAATTCCTAGATTTGAAAAGCAAAATAATTTATACATAAATGTATATATTTTGAAAAAGATTAGTAAACATTTTGTAACTCTTCCCACATATTTAACTAAAGATAAAAAAGATCGACACGTAAATTTATTACTTATTCAAAATTCGTATGATGATGAGAACGCGGTAACATCTAATGATACAACACCTATTCAGTACCATTATGTTTGGATTAAAGATTTATCGCGACTTCTCTCCACACAACTGAGTAATCACAAATCTAAAAATTTTTTCTGTGATAGATGTCTACACTATTTTTATAGCCATGAAAAGTTGAATAAACATTATGAAGATTGTAAGAATATGAATGAATGTAAGATTAGGTTACCGAGCGAGAAGGATAAAGAGTTGAAATTTAAAAATTTTAAAAATAAGGAAACGGTACCATTTATTGTATACGCTGACTTGGAAAGTGTCCTCAAGCCGGTGAATGACAAAAATAAATATCAAGAACATATTCCGGCCGCAGTAGGTTATTATGTCAAATGTTCATATGATTCCTCATTATCTTTTTATCGCTCTTATCGGGGCGAGGATTGTATGTCTTGGTTTGCGAGGGAACTTAAACAGTTTTCAGACGATGTTGAAACCGTTTTTCTTTGCCCTTACGATATTGATATGACGTCACGGCAGGAACTTGATTTTCAAACATCTACACACTGTCATATTTGTGAACAGCCTTTCGGTCCTGAGGATGTTAAAGTACGGGATCATTTTCATTTAAGTCCTACAAATAATTATAGAGGTGCTGCTCATGAGGGGTGTAATATTAATTACAAGGATGCGGTAGTTATACCGGTAGTATTTCACAATTTGAGTGGGTACGACGCTCATTTTATACTGGAAAATATCGCTAATGATGTGGCAGGACGCGTTGATATATTACCTATCACGAAAGAAAAATATATATCTTTTACAAAAAATTTAGATCAAAATTTAATTAAATTCCGGTTCATTGATTCATATAGATTTATGGGTTCAGCCTTAGATACTTTAGCTTCATATTTAACTAAATTTCCAAATTTAAGAAACGAATTTCCTGATTTAGATGATGATCATTTTAAACTGTTAACTAAAAAAGGCGTATATCCCTATGATTTTATGGATGATTTTGATAAATTTAATTTCGAGACTTTACCTGATATTAACGGATTTCACAATAAACTTAACGATACCGACATTGAAGAGGAAGATTATGAGCACGCCAAACTTGTGTGGGATAAATTCAAAATTCAAAATTTAGGGGAATATACTGATTTATATATGAAAACAGATATTTTACTTTTAGCTGATGTCTTTGAGCAATTTAGGAACAGTTGTCATCAAACTTACGGTTTAGATCCCACGCATTATTACACTCTTCCTGGATATACTTGGGACTGCATGTTATTCAAAACTCGACAAACCTTGGAACTGTTGACTGACATCGACATGATAATGTTTGTCGAGCGAGGAATACGTGGAGGACTAAGTCAATGTTCAAAACGTAAATGTGTTGCTAATAATAAATATATTCTAAATTTCGATCCTAGTAAACCTTCTTCATATATAGCTTATTTTGATGTTAACAATCAGTATGGTTGGGCTATGTCACAATACTTGCCATACGGCGGGTTTGAGTGGGTAGATTCAAATATTGATGTCTCTACTGTACCTGATGATTCTCCGGAAGCTTATCTCCTCGAGGTTGATTTAGAGTACCCGGAATCTTTGCATAATTTACATAAAGACTTACCGTTCTGTTCAGAACATAGCGCTCCACCCAGTTCTAAAAATAAAAAACTTTTGGCTACCTTATACAACAAAAATAAATATGTTATTCATTATAGAGCTCTGAAACAAGCAATAAAACACGGTCTTATATTGAGAAAAGTACATAGAGTTTTGAAATTTAAACAGTCTCCCTGGTTAAAGTCATACATAGATTTAAACACCAAATTACGCCAGGCAGCTAAAAATGATTTCGAAAAAAATTTATTTAAACTTATGAATAATGCTGTATTTGGAAAAACCATGGAAAATATTAGAAAACATTCCAATGTTAAATTAATTAATAAATGGGTTGGGCGTTATGGAGCTGAGGCCTTGATTTCAAGACCAGAGTTTAAGGCAGCCACAATTTTCAATGAAAATTTGGTTGCTATTGAACTAAATAAAACGGAAATTTTCTTCAACAAACCGATATATGTAGGGATGTCAATACTGGATCTAGCCAAGACAACCATATATGATTTTTACTATGAGTACATGAAACCGGAGTTAGGTAACGACTGTTCTTTGCTTTATACGGATACTGACTCTTTAGTGCTTGAGATAACTGATAAAGATATATATGATGTTATTCGTCGCGACTGTCATACTCGTTTCGATACCTCAGACTACCCTCCTAATAATCAATATAACATCCCTCTTGTAAACAAAAAGGTCTTAGGCTTAATGAGCGATGAGTTCCATGGAACACCTATAGAACTCTTTGTGGGGCTTAGATCTAAAATGTATGCCGTTAAACATCTGGGGTCGGACAATATTACCAAAAAGATTAAGGGTATTAAGAAAAGCGTTATAAAAAATGTTATTACTTTGGATGATTATTTAGAATGTGTGGATAATTTTAAAAATAAATATATTAGTCAAAATTTAATTCAGTCTGAAAAACATGCTGTATTTTCCGTAACTCAAGAAAAAATCGCCCTAAGTCCCGATGATGATAAGCGATATTTGGTTGAGGGGTCATATGAAACTCTGCCTTGGGGACACTATTCAATTATAGATACATGCTAACACTCCACACTTTTTCTAAATTTCTCACAACTTGAAATTCAAATTTTATATATCTCGCCCTACTTCACCCTTGTTTCTCTTTTTACAATAAAAATGTATTATTATTATTATTATTATTATTATTATTATTATTATTATTATCATTATATATATATATATTAAAACGGTTCTTCTAATAAAATCTCTATAAAGCCAGATGCATTATCTCCCTCAGACACTTAGACCTTGACCGCCAATCAGTTAACATGCCCAAAGAATTTTCTGGGGAAGAGCATGCAATTGCTCTGAATGTACACCTAACCTCAAAGACCATTGCGAGGAATGTGGAAATGAATCCTATAGAGTTGCCTCCACATACCAGCGAGATAGAAAGAGAATAGGATACTATAAATTTGTTACATATTGTCAAGATTGCTACCAACTACGCTGTGGCCTAAAGGAGACATTCAAACTCCAAAATATGATTAATCAAGTAGATGGAATGCCACAAATTGCTCCCACAGATGATTTGTCTACTATATTGAAAAAACATTTTGCACTACAAGCTCCTTTCCTAGAAGAACTAATGAAAATCTCCAAAGGTTCTGCATATATAATGATTCATCTAACTCTACTCAGCGAAAAAATTAGATACCATACTGAGTTACCATGTATAATACTAGACCAAGAAGATGATATTCGCCAGTGGTTTGAAACACTGATGTTGCCTGAAGCTCTACAAGAACTGCAGAAATATTCTGATCCTGTTTTATTATCAATGTATATAGATTATGATATTTGTTAATATATTGAAATAAGTATATTATATAAACTATTTACCAACATATATCTAATAACCTTGTTAATTAAACATAAAATAAATTAATGTATCTAATTATGTAAATAATAAATTATATGTATCTAACTAATAATAAAAATATTATTCAGACTATGGTGTTTTATTTAGCCGGGTAATTCTTTATCAATTGAAACAAGTTAAATAATATAAATCTTTATTTTATTATGGAATACAATTACAGTAAGGGATATAATTTTTAAACATATTTTTCAAATACTTTTAGATATCTCATTACAACAAAATATTCATTAATGTTTCACTATGTTGTTTATCCTTTTCTAGTCTTGTAAAATGTACTTCAGAGTTTTGGGTTTGTTATGGGGTCATTATGTTCATTTGGGTAATTATTTTTTATGTGAATACTCAAGTTCTCCTTACGCGTAAATTTCTGGTTGCATATGTTGCAAACAAAGAATACATCCTTGTGTTTGTTTCTGTGTATACTTAGAGCACTAGGCCAGGAAAATTTTCTACCACAGGCGTTGCAAGTATACATGTTTGCTGTTTGAACTTCAAATGTTGAATAAGTAAGTTATCATATTATACACCTTATATACCCAGTATGTTTCCTTAATACCTTATATACCTTAAATGAAAGCAAATTCTAGAAAAACAAGTATTTCCTACATCAATATTCAACAAATCTCATCTCTAGTCTATGTTAAATGTTATCACCCTGTCTACTTATTCCATAATCTACTATTCTATTTCATTCTAAATATCTTATTATTACAGTATTATACCAATAATACCATCCCATGTTAAAAATATGTCTACGAGTTCCTCTATATTAAAAAATTAGCGCGAATTAATTAATCGTATCAGTTTTTCTCTAAATATATTTAAAAATTAAATATATGTACTAGATTAAACTCTCAGTACTCGCTACCGAAAACGTACACGCTGGAGATATCGTAGCGCGCAAGGTAGGGATGTCATAGTGCGCAAATGAAAATCTCGTGACGCGCAACCTCTGCTACCTCGACGCGGATAATTGATACGTCTAATTTGAATATATGCCGACTGAAAACGCCTAAAGCAATTTACTAATTTAAAAATTACTTCTCAATACTATGTTTTATATGTCCGAAGGATATTAAATCTGTATTTTATATAATACATTTGCCTCCGTATGGGTTCCTCCGTTATTAAGTGATGAACCTGCAGGACCGCGATGATACCCAACGAATTTCTCCGCCGGCCCGTGGTACCTGGAGGACGGTTGCAGAAGCTATGATGACCACGAGGGTGCCGAAGAGCTTCTGCGCAAGCGTAAGGGTGGCTAGATAGGTTGAAGTGGGAGTGGCGTTCTGGACGATTACTGTGAGGGTGCTTAAGAGCATCTGCGCATGTGCGAGGGAACAAAACTGACCCAAATTTACCCCCCTTTAAAAATACATTGGTTTTTGGCGCGATAGCCCCATAGGGTTTCTACTTACATACTCATTAAAACATTCAAAATGAACCCGACAGAACTCAAATTGTACTTTTTGAAATAATTTGACACAACTAATACAATATGCATTTATTATAAATATCTATCTATCTAAATTCTTTAATAGTCTTTAATAGATTTTTTTAATATTCAGTTCTTTAATAGTCTTCTGACCATGTCCTTAGTTGGTCTGTGTTTATCTGGACTCTTCAAACACACGACATGTTCTACTAACAATTCGATTACACTCCTCATAAACGACAATTAAATTTAAAAAGTCCTCGTTTGTGTAACTGGAGTATGCCATTATTATTAAACATTTTACAACTAAATCGGCAAACTCACTTTACAGCAATGACTGCAACTTTGCTAAATAATGTAGCGAAAATTTTAACAATTTACGCACAGTGGTATTTTGCTAGTCACTCATATGCAACCATGACTCCACCTCTGTATTACCAGTTGCGGATGATACTTTAAAACATTGGTGTCACATTGTACTCTTGCAAAAGAGAGGGGGTAACTCCATAAATTGACAGGACAGACCAATTTCAGGGCTTTTTGGGTGTAAATTAGCAGGTGAGATACTTCTTTTATTGAATTTCATTTCCTATATATTAATTAATTAATTTATTATTTGATATTATTATATTTGTGGTTTATTCAGGGCATAGTGTTACTCAGTAATTATATTTGGTATTTTTCTACTTTTACACAAGGATACGTGTAGGGTTTTTTTTATTAAGGTTCAAAGCCACGTGTTGGCTTCAGTTTTTTAGGGCGTCTGATTGATGCCTTCTATATATATTATATTAGTACTTTGAATAACTAAATATCACTGTAATTTCGTTTTGAATTCATGTCTTTATGACTACCATTTTGTGGTAATTTTGGAGTTCAAATCAAGTTTAAGACTACAAGGCAGTTGACCTTTAAGTTCGATTTTTTTATTAAGGTTATTTAACCAGCTTTGCAGGAAAATCTATAACTCGGGGCAATTGTTAGTCTATTTGTGATATTAAAGGGATTCAAAGTCATTTAGTTATATCTCTGATTGGAGATAGGTTATTTTTTTACTGAGTATAGGCTAAGGTAATAAACCCCAAATAATTTCATGTTTAATATTTTTTTTTATTAACAAGTATCTCTCCTGATCAAGTTGCACAAAGCCATTAATTTGATTTGTATTTCTATTAATTAAAATTGCATAGATGTAAAATACATTTGTTTAAAGTTTAGGCAATTTTAATATTTATTTTTGTTAATATTTAACAATCTGTTAATATTCAATCATTTACAATAATTAATTTATAACCCAGCCAGTTAGTGAATGTTTATATATTTCCTTTTCAACCAGCAAGGTCACTAATAGGTTTTTGTTCACATTGTAATTTTTTTCATAAGTAAAAGAAATAATTCCTCGTAAATTCTTTTAGGAAGTAATTAACAGTTCCTGTATTTAATTAACTACATAGTATATTTGTTATTTACTATTACTAAACTATTATTATTTCATTTGCAAATTTTGGATAATTTTATTGCAAATTATACAGGGTAATTCCTGTTTGTCTTTTATTTCATTTAATTGTTTTCATTACCTAATTTAAATTTTTCATATCACAGTTGTGTTTGTTATCACAGCAAGATTGTCTACTGAGATTCTACTTTGTTAAAGTAGAGTTTGTATTTATTCTATGATTTTGGTTTAACACATTTACTATATTTCATGAGAACATCTTGGCTTACTGGAAGAGAGGAATCTTCAGAAATTTTAACTCCACCACTAGGAACTGGAAAGGACAAAGTTGCTGATATCCAACGTCTCAGAACATACCAACCAAACGCTAGCTAGCCCATCTATTTTGGTTGCAGACTGCAGTAGGTGCATAACTGTTGCCCTTTGGAGAGTCCTAATCTACCATTGTTAAGGATATATTTTGGTGAGAGTTAATCTGATTTCTTCGAGACCAGAGAAATATATTTGTTTTTTGTAAACCAAATCAATATCTGCTACCAGCAAGTTTTTGTAAAGTAATTGTTGCGTGGTAACAACCACAAATATAGTAGTTTAATCCATATTTAATACATGATCATTATTCTTTGATTCATCACATTAATTGTACATATCCTGCATCATTTTTTTTAACTGTAATATATAATTATTTTAATCGACTTGTTTAATTTCATCAAACATTCATTATTTTATATTAACTCATATTATTTATTATTGTCTATTTAAAATTATCCTGGCGCTCCAACAGGATAACTTAAAATAACATTTTTTCTTCCTACGAACCGACACCTAACCGACAAGCTAAGCCGGAGCTAATGTCAGTAGTTCCTGGTGGATTAAAGCCAATTAATTTCCACTAGGTTCATTGCAATAAGTAAGTACGCTAAATTTTTTGTTTCATAGCCAACCTGCAGCTGACTGTCGAATTATTTTCGTTGCAGCAATAATGTCCAAATATCTTCAAATCGGTGGAATTTAGATATAGGGAATGCTAATACCAATCGAAAGAGAATTAAAAGCTACATACATTAGCATTATAAAACATAGGGTGTTGTATTTAAAATAAGCCAGTTATTGAACTTTCAATTTGACACAATTGGTCGGTGTTTTTTCGACGCCCTGTATAACATGCATCAACTTTCGAATACTACAGATGTTTGGATACCTTTTAGTATTTCTCGTCTAAAATTTTAACCATCTAGATTAAAAACTAGAAGAGATATAGAACCGTTTAAGCGTATGTTTTTTCCAAAATTTTGAAAAAATCGAAATATCTCAGAAACGATTGAGTTTAGGGATAGGGTATTCCTATGAAACTTACCTTTAAATTTGACGTAGAATCCAAAAATGAAATAAAAAATAGTACCCTCCATTTGAAATAAGGGAGTTGATGATTACTTCCGTTAGAACCGGAAGTGTGATATCACCGGCAATATTTTTAATCGATAGAAAATTGGGAGAAACCCCTGTATATAAATTTTCAGAATTCCGCAGTAGGCGTAGTATTCTAGAAACGTCTAATGGAAGGTCTACGTGGAGCACCCTGTATATTCAGTTTTAGAACGTGAGATTTTAATGTTTTTTGGAAAAAATTTTCTAGCAGTATTTTTTTAAACCTACACTATTTTATTGAGCTGTATATTTTATTTCAGGTTTACGAAAAAGGAAATTAATTTTAAAAGAGGTGAATGTTACTCGAGCTGTGGACTTAACTCCTAAAGCTAAAAAGCTTTATAAAATTATGACTGATTGGAGTACAAAAATGGCAAGAATGCAAAGAAATGTAACATCTTTCCAGGTCAGATTGTCTCAAGCTGAAAGGATTGCGAATTCTCGTAATTTTGAAAAATTAATTCAATATGTCAATGAGTCTACATATAACTTTATACTATGTCAAGTTCGAAACCAGCAGTTAACTCCAAAGGGAAGAAGATATACCCTAAATGAAAAAATGTTATGCTTGACCATATTAAAAGCAAGCGGTAAAGGTTATCGTTTATTAAGTAAAATATTTGCCCTACCTTCAAGAAAAACACTAACAAATTTATTAAATAAAATACCTTTCAAAGCAGGTATTAACAAAAAGATATTTGAAAATTTGAGGAATTCTGTACAGAAAATGAATTTACAAGAAAGATGCTGTATTATAATGTTTGACGAAATTGCACTTGAATCTACTCTAAATTATAATAAAAAAGAATACTATATTATGGGCCTGGAAGACGATGGATGTGACAGAAAGGCGGCATTAGCTGATCATGCCAATGTTTTTCTTATCAAAGGTTTATACAGACAATGGAAACAACCAGTGTCCTTTACTTTCAGCAGTGGTCCTGTCAAGACATTGCCTTTAAAAAAAATGTTAACAACAGTCATCATAGAATGTCAAAGTATTGGTTTAGATATTGTTGCCTGCATATGTGATCAAGGTTCATCAAATCGAGCTGCTATTAATTCTTTACTTCAAGACGTTAAAGAAGAGCATATAAAAGATAAAAAAGAAAACAAATATTTCGGTTTTTTAGTTGGAGGTAGAGAAGTGGTGCCGTTGTACGACATACGTCATCTAATTAAAGGCTTTCGAAATAATCTTTTAACAAAAAATTTACATTTTGTTTTAAATGGCCAAAAGAAAACTGCTAAATGGCAACATATAGAACAGTTTTATAGACTGGATATATCGGAGCCCAACCAGATTTGTTCCAAACTGAGCGATCAATACGTTTTAAGGAATAAAATTAATAAAATGAAAGTGTCTTCCTGCACTCAAGTGTTTAGTTATGCTGTGGGGTCTTTGATGCAGCGTATATCTAAATGGAGTAAGTTTTATTTTCACAATTTTCTATTATTCTAGAGAAAATACAAAGAAAAAAATGTTAAGGTTTGAGTTCAGTTTCATTTATAATTTTACTGCCTAGACCCAGACTGGATTGGCAAATTTAGAGTTAGCGACCCACCGAGTAAAACTCGGTGGGCCTCTCCCTGGAACGCTGCGTGGCAGGTTCCTCCAAGAATCAGGTGTGCTCTATGCTAACCCGACCAAGTTTATGTCGGAACGCTAGTAGTTATCATACGGGCATTCTAATCCACACCTGATGCTGGATGGCTAGTGTCCATCAAGAAGTGACCAAAGATGATGGGGGTGTGTTGAGGGTGCCGAAGAGTTCTTGGAATGGTGGTGAAGAAGTGTGTTGGTCAATGTCCGGAGGGTGTAGAAGGATTTGGAGGGTGGTGGTTGATGTATGGTAATTAAAATAGTAATTAATGATAGTATAAAATAGTAATTATGATTGTTATGATAACGAATGAGGGATGGGGCTTCCCGAGGGTGGTGCGGGTGAAGGAGGGTGGATGTTGTGTGCGCGCGCTGAAGAATAAAGATGGCGTCTAGCAGTTGTTAGGTAATAATGAATAATTAAAAATATTATTTATAATTAAGAATGATAGGTATGTACCTGCTTCTCGAGTTGATTTCGGGTGGTGATTAATGATATGTAATTAAGATATTCATATGATTGATGTAATTTAATATTGGAAAAGTATGTAGAAAAAATAAAGCTGATTGGTGGAATTGATAAAAAAATAGGAATGGATGTCTTCGGGGAGCTGTAGGGGGATGTTGTACTTTGATTTATGTGAAAAAATTGGTCGCTTGATATTTGTGTGTGTGCGAGGAATAAACGTTTAGCATATATAGGTACCTATATCAAACTTGTCGAGACAGGCATTACGCATCCGACGAAAAACATATTGCGTAATATTTATCATTATTGAATTTAACTACCTAGAATAGCGGTTTGAATCGAATGTCATATTCTAAATACAGTAATAAATTAATACATAAATGGGTCGGCATTGTCCTCTGTCGGCAATGATACAAAGGAAATTTTGTTGATATAAATAAATATACTGATTTCCGTCAATGATTATTCATATTATTTTAAAGCATATTGCGCATTTCTTTAGATAAACATTTTTGATTTCTGTGAATAAATAGTGATGTAGTCACGTACGCTGCTAAATGTGTGAGAAAGTAATATTTGCATAGTAAGCTGTGCCACTGACTCAATGTAGATATATAATTATGGGAGATAAAAACGTACGTTTTGTTTTTACCATATGAATCTAGTATATTAAAATAACTTATTACATACAGAGCGATATATTTTACGTGAACAGTATTTCATAAGGAGTAGGTATTACTATTATTTGTGTTTCGTTTTGTATGGTTTCATATGGGAAAATGTAGCTACCCAGCAGGAAATGTACAATATGCATTGGTTTAAATGAAAAACACGAACAAATTGTGTAATTCACGAGGCCTTTCAACCATCATAATTTTTTTAGATAGTTCAATTCCAGGAAGTTCATGAGAGGATACATGATGAATAATTGTTTACATTATGAGTCATTTCTCGCTTCCTCATTGATGTTTAGATTTCCGGTATCATAATTTCTTAGTTATTTAATTTCCAGGAATTTTATTTGAGGCGGCATTGGTTCAAAGGAAATTTTGTTGATATAATGAAATATGTTTATGTTATTAATTTTAATGTTAGACTCCGTTTCCTTTCTCACGAATTACACACTGACAAGATGCTCTCACGTGATTGGTCAATTCCGGTAGCCTGATTGCAGATACTCTCACGTGATTGGTCAATTCCGGTAGCCTGATCATTAACGTTGACTCTAGGAATCCGAGGCTATAAAAGGAAGAAGCTGACATTAAAATTTCATTAGCTGTCTTTGCTCTCGTAGTAAACGCATCTATTTATCGTGTGTGTATCGTGATCGCAGCGTGTATCTATTTTAATTTGAAATAATGGCGCTCTCCGAGACCGTTTCTAAAATTAGTTCTGATATCATTGCTCTAACCAAAAAATCTTTAACGTTACTAAAAACAGATGGTGAATGTGATAAACATATAAAAATAATTAATAAAAATATTAAATTATTAAACCGGGCAATAAAAAATAAAATTCATAATAATAATAAAAGTGAAAATATATTCCGTTTGGAGAATAATTTGGCAATATTAAAATATTATCGCGAACAATTAAAACAATTGAAATTATTAAATAAAGTATCTGGTGGTTCCTTAAAGCCAATCAAACGCAAACATTTGGTTTGGCAAGACTTGGAATCTTGCTTTTCAAAAAGGGTACGTTCCGGGGTGATATTGAATATTCATTTTAAAGACCCGAAAATATTTCTTGAAAAATCGTTTAGAAGCTTTTCCATTAAAGTTAATAAAATTTTACAGAAAACATTAATTAAAGTAAACGTTATTTTCGAGGGTAATTTCTTGAAACCTCAAGACAGGCAAGTTGAAATAAAATCGTTTGCTACTAAAAATAAAGAGATCGATTTAAATACAAATTTAAAAAAGTGGTGGAAAGAAAATGTAGTGGAGCAGATATTACAAAATCTTGAAGATTTCGAACAAAAGGATTCGGGTTGGACATTGTTGGAAATTATAGGTATTCGAGTAAACATAAATAATTATTCGCCTATAACCGTCGGTCTGTCAACTTACACTGATATGCCAAAATTTATTAAAGACAAAAGGTGTGTAGTTAACGTTAAAAATAATGACGAATATTGTTTTCTATGGGCAATAGTGAGTTGTTTATATCCTGCACCGAAACATAGTGAAAGAGTTAGTTCATATCCTCATTTTAGTAAAGTCTTAAAATTTGATTGCGGAATAGAGTATCCAATAAAACTAAAAAGTATTAAAAAATTTGAACGTTTAAATGAAATTTCCATAAACGTGTACACTGTTGATAAAAAAGAAGTTCTTCCAGTATGTTTAAGTAAAAGTAAATACGAACGTGTAGTGAACCTTTTAATGGTGCCTACGAATTCCAACGCGGTAGGTAACGGTGATACGCCTATGGATACCGATACGCAACAACTGTACCACTTCGCTTGGATAAAAGATATGTCTCGTTTATTATCGAAACAATTGTCATCACATCATGGATCCAAATTTATTTGCAATCGTTGTCTTAATAATTTCGGTAAACAGGAACTTTTAGATCAACATGCTAAATATTGTAATTCTGAAACAAATACGTGTAAAATTGAGTTACCGGGTGAGGACGAAAAGTGGTTGAAATTTAAAAATTACAGATTTAAGGAACGCGTACCATTCGCCGTCTATGCTGATTTCGAATGTATTTTGGAAGACTGTCAGGATGAAAATAAGCTAAATTTAAATACTCAAAATTTACAGAAACATATTGCTTTTAGTGTGGCATTTTATTTGAAATGTTCGTATAATGATACACTCTCGCGTTTTAAACTATATCGGGGTAAAGATTGTGTCGAATGGTTTGTACGCGAACTTGAACATATTTCCGACGAAGTTAACCAAATTCTCGCGCAACCTAAATCTATGGAACCTTTTACTGCTCAGCAGAAATATGAATTTGAACACGCGCCGGTTTGTCATATATGTGAGAAGACATTTTCCGAGACAGACATTAAGGTTGCGGACCATGATCATTTAACCGGGTATTATAGAGGGGCCGCGCATCAAAATTGTAACATAAATTATACGGATAGTCACGTGATTCCGGTTGTTTTTCATTGTTTATCAGGGTACGACGGGCACATAGTATTACGTAATTTAGCCACGTTATTCGAGGGCAAAATTTCATTGTTACCGATAAATAAGGAAAAATACATTTCCTTCACCAAGCAAGTTAAAGATACCAAAATTAAACTACGATTTATTGATTCGTTTCGATTCATGACAGATAAAATCGAGAAATTGGCCTCATATCTCGACGATAGTCAGAAACGAATCACTAAATCCCAATGCACTAACGATGAGGAATTTCATTTATTGACAAGGAAAGGTGTTTTCCCTTATGACTATCTAAATTCTTGGGACAAACTAAACGACACTACTCTACCGACTAAAGATGACTTTTACAGTAAACTGACTGACGAACACATTTCTGATGAGGACTATGCGCGCGCATGTCAAGTTTGGAATAAATTTAACATTGAAACACTCGGGCAATATTCGGACTTGTATTTGAAAACGGACGTTTTACTTTTGGCTGATATTTTCGAAAGTTTCCGTGAAAATTGCATAAATACATACGGTTTAGATCCCCTCCACTATTACACGTCACCGGGTTTGGCTTTCGATGCTATGTTAAAGTTAACAAACCAGTCTTTAGAACTTCTCACCGATATCGACAAAATTCTACTGATTGAAAAAGGTATCAGAGGCGGAGTGGCACAAGTGTCTAATCGGTATTCAAAGGCTAATAACAAGTACATGGGCGAGGCATACAATCCCGACGAAAGAGATCAATATATTATATATTTTGACGTAAACAACTTGTACGGGACTGCTATGTCTTTTCACCTGCCCACCCACGGCTTCGAATGGGTACCTCCAGAACAATTTTACCATTTAGATGTACAAAATATCCCGGATGATTCCGATATAGGTTATATATTTGAACTTGACATTTTATATCCCACCGAGCTGCATACTTTACATATGGATCTTCCGATGTGTCCAGAACAGATAGTTCCTCCCGGCGGTAAACATTCAAAATTAATGACAACTTTATTCCCGAAATCAAACTACATTATTCACTATAGAAATTTGAAAAAGTGTTTGGAAAGGGGTCTCAAAATTACCGCGGTTCACAAAATTTTAAAATTCAATCAATCTGCCTGGTTGAAAAAATACATTGACTTAAACACAAATTTACGACAATTGGCTACTAACGAATTTGAGAAAAACTTTTACAAACTAATGAACAACGCTGTGTACGGTAAGACATTGGAGAATGTACGCAAACATAAAGACATCATACTTTCGACATCTTGGACAGGCAGATTTGGCGCTAGAGCTCTTATAGCTAAACCTAATTTTCACAGTTTAACTATTTTCGATGAGGACATGGTAATCATCGAAATGGACAGATTAAAAATTAAATTCAATAAACCCATTTATGTAGGCTTTTCTATACTGGACCTTTCGAAAAACATTCTTTACGACTTTCATTATGATTACATTAAAAGTCAGCTAGGTGAAAATGCTAAGTTACTTTATACTGACACTGACAGTTTAATATACCAGATCTCGGATATTGATATTTATGAATTCATGAAAAATGATATCCATCTGTTCGACACTTCTGACTATCCTGAAGATAATATCTATGGTATGCCTCGCGTAAACAAAAAGGTTTTAGGTCTTATGAAAGATGAAAATAATGGTAAAATTGTTACGGAATTCGTAGGCTTACGAGCAAAGATGTACACGTATAAAGTCGACAGTAAACCGGATACTAAACGCGTCAAAGGTCTAACTCGGTCTGCAGTGAAACAGATAACTTTTAATGATTTTAAAAACTGCTTATTCAATCAAAATACGTTAACTAAAGAACAGCGCCTTATAAGATCTAAAAAACACACTATTTATACCATCAAACAGAATAAGTTAGCCTTGAGTCCGTACGATGATAAGCGAATAATTAATTATGTAAACACAGACACCAAACCGTGGGGATACAACTTCCAACAAGTTTCAACTAGTCAGATGATGTCATCATCGAGTTCAGAATAAATAACAGCTCAGTATCTGCTTGACTTCATTCTCTTTTCGGTCATAGAATCGGTAAAATGTGCTCTCTTGAACGAAAATTGAATTATAAGCTTCTAAACGGTACTCAAGAAATATATGTAGATTTCATAATAAAAGCAATCGATGCCAATGATTATCAGTTAATTAACAAAATTTTGGAAAAAATTGTTATACCTAATAAAATCATATACTGGTTGGCTTTAAGGAATAAACACAATTTCGAACTGATGAAGCAAATTTTTAATAAAAAACTTCAATGTGACATATTTATCAAACAGTTGCAAGATATTTTTCAAAAGGAATATGTTTTCACACTTAGTCTGGACATGTTAAGTCAATATATTAAAGATCATTTTCCGCTGATAAACTCTTATTATAAACATTTTCTAGAAAAATTACTTGTAAATGGGGAAGATCCCTCTTTAATAGATCGCTATACAAAGTGGTTTCCGGGTAATAATATTTTTATTAATTATCATGATATTTATTGGTCAATAGAGAAAGCAGTTTGTGAGGCTATTTATTTTACTCAGAATGAGTTTCTAGAAATTTTATATAGAGTAATGAATCGGAACAATTTATCATTCAAATTAGATATAAAATTAAACGAAATGCATAGACAGCTAATTAATTGGATAGATGATAACATATCCAAAGGTCAATCTGGTCTACGAGTTGGTTGGACAGAGGGTCCAGACAGCGGCAAATGGCCTAGCACCACTCTCGAAGACTATCGTAAAACATTAGAAATTGTAAATAGACATTTTTTGTAAAATATATATATATGTATATAATTATTGTAATATTAAATATATTATTATTAATAAAATTAATTAATTAACTTAATTATGTGTTTTTATTTCCTTTTCCCACATCCCACTAAAAAAATAAAATAAAATATATCAGTGCTTAAAATTATTGTGTGTTTAATATATTGGTAATTTATCATTATTCAGCTCTAGAGTGAAATACTGTTATCAAAAAATAATAAAGATATATGATATTACTCACACACAACTAGTGATTAATGTTACTAGTGTTACCAATATTAAAAAAAATGACAGATGACATTATAGTGAATCAGTGTACGACTCTACCATAGTAAATAAAATCAGGGCTGCCAACACATTACTAAATTAATGTAATGGTAGCGTACATCTCTGTCAATGTTAATAGAACAGAGTGTTCATTGAGTATTATGTTTGATGGTGGATACGCTTGGTGGATACAGAACGGTTTTTTAAAACCGGTCAAACCGGTATCTGAGAACCGCTAAAACCGCTAAAACCGCTTACGAAAAACCGCTCGAAAACCGCTTTAAACCGCTTTTTAAACCGCTCTAACCGCTCAAACCGGTTAGAGCGGTTTGAGCGGTTTAAAAAGCGGTTTAAAGCGGTTTTCGAGCGGTTCTCTGATACCGGTTTGAGCGGTTCGATCAGTTCTCGAGCGGGTCTCAGATACCGGTTTGAGCGGTTTGACCGGTTCTCAGATACCGGTTTGACCGGTTCGAGCGGTTCTCAGATACCGGTTGAGCGGTTCTCAAGAAGTTTTTAGATACCGGTTTGAGTGGTTTGAGCGGTTGTTAGATACAGTCAAATAACAAAGTGACTTGAACGAATCAGCTCCACAGCTCCCTCATCGCACACATTTAACCCCACTACCACCTCTCTCCCACTTCACAATCATGAAATGAAACATTCATATTCAGCATAACTTCGTTTATTGAATACGAGTATATGCAACGTAAGCATACAACAGTGTATGTATGTAACAATTAGTCATGAGGCTCGATTATTTTTACATCTACAAGTTTCTTTATAATACTGTTAATCTCATTACTACGAGTAGGGATATTTGAAATTTGTAGAATCGAGGAATGGATTTATATAGATTGAAAACGGGCCCGTTAGGTCAGATTAGATCTTTCATATTACGGATGCGCAGACGTTAGGTTAGGTTAGGTTACATTCTCTAACCTAACCTAACGTCCGCAAATACGTAATATGAAAGATCTAATCTGACCTAACGGGCCCGTTTTCAATCTATATAAATCCATTCCTCGATTCTACAAATTTCAAATATCCCTACTCGTAGTAATGAGATTAACAGTATTATAAAGAAACTTGTAGATGTAAAAATAATCGAGCCTCATGACTAATTGTTACATACATACACTGTTGTATGCTTACGTTGCATATACTCGTATTCAATAAACGAAGTTATGCTGAATATGAATGTTTCATTTCATGATTGTGAAGTGGGAGAGAGGTGGTAGTGGGGTTAAATGTGTGCGATGAGGGAGCTGTGGAGCTGATTCGTTCAAGTCACTTTGTTATTTGACTGTATCTAACAACCGCTCAAACCACTCAAACCGGTATCTAAAAACTTCTTGAGAACCGCTCAACCGGTATCTGAGAACCGCTCGAACCGGTCAAACCGGTATCTGAGAACCGGTCAAACCGCTCAAACCGGTATCTGAGACCCGCTCGAGAACTGATCGAACCGCTCAAACCGGTATCAGAGAACCGCTCGAAAACCGCTTTAAACCGCTTTTTAAACCGCTCAAACCGCTCTAACCGGTTTGAGCGGTTAGAGCGGTTTAAAAAGCGGTTTAAAGCGGTTTTCGAGCGGTTTTTCGTAAGCGGTTTTAGCGGTTTTAGCGGTTCTCAGATACCGGTTTGACCGGTTTTAAAAAACCGTTCTGTATCCACCAAGCGTATCCACCATCAAACATAATACTCAATGAACACTCTGTTCTATTAACATTGACAGAGATGTACGCTACCATTACATTAATTTAGTAATGTGTTGGCAGCCCTGATTTTATTTACTATGGTAGAGTCGTACACTGATTCACTATAATGTCATCTGTCATTTTTTTTAATATTGGTAACACTAGTAACATTAATCACTAGTTGTGTGTGAGTAATATCATATATCTTTATTATTTTTTGATAACAGTATTTCACTCTAGAGCTGAATAATGATAAATTACCAATATATTAAACACACAATAATTTTAAGCACTGATATATTTTATTTTATTTTTTTAGTGGGATGTGGGAAAAGGAAATAAAAACACATAATTAAGTTAATTAATTAATTTTATTAATAATAATATATTTAATATTACAATAATTATATACATATATATATATTTTACAAAAAATGTCTATTTACAATTTCTAATGTTTTACGATAGTCTTCGAGAGTGGTGCTAGGCCATTTGCCGCTGTCTGGACCCTCTGTCCAACCAACTCGTAGACCAGATTGACCTTTGGATATGTTATCATCTATCCAATTAATTAGCTGTCTATGCGTTTCGTTTAATTTTATATCTAATTTGAATGATAAATTGTTCCGATTCATTACTCTATACAAAATTTCTAGAAACTCATTCTGAGTAAAATAAATAGCCTCACAAACTGCTTTCTCTATTGACCAATAAATATCATGATAATTAATAAAAATATTATTACCCGGAAACCACTTTGTATAGCGATCTATTAAAGAGGGATCTTCCCCATTTACAAGTAATTTTTCTAGAAAATGTTTATAATAAGAGTTTATCAGCGGAAAATGATCTTTAATATATTGACTTAACATGTCCAGACTAAGTGTGAAAACATATTCCTTTTGAAAAATATCTTGCAACTGTTTGATAAATATGTCACATTGAAGTTTTTTATTAAAAATTTGCTTCATCAGTTCGAAATTGTGTTTATTCCTTAAAGCCAACCAGTATATGATTTTATTAGGTATAACAATTTTTTCCAAAATTTTGTTAATTAACTGATAATCATTGGCATCGATTGCTTTTATTATGAAATCTACATATATTTCTTGAGTACCGTTTAGAAGCTTATAATTCAATTTTCGTTCAAGAGAGCACATTTTACCGATTCTATGACCGAAAAGAGAATGAAGTCAAGCAGATACTGAGCTGTTATTTATTCTGAACTCGATGATGACATCATCTGACTAGTTGAAACTTGTTGGAAGTTGTATCCCCACGGTTTGGTGTCTGTGTTTACATAATTAATTATTCGCTTATCATCGTACGGACTCAAGGCTAACTTATTCTGTTTGATGGTATAAATAGTGTGTTTTTTAGATCTTATAAGGCGCTGTTCTTTAGTTAACGTATTTTGATTGAATAAGCAGTTTTTAAAATCATTAAAAGTTATCTGTTTCACTGCAGACCGAGTTAGACCTTTGACGCGTTTAGTATCCGGTTTACTGTCGACTTTATACGTGTACATCTTTGCTCGTAAGCCTACGAATTCCGTAACAATTTTACCATTATTTTCATCTTTCATAAGACCTAAAACCTTTTTGTTTACGCGAGGCATACCATAGATATTATCTTCAGGATAGTCAGAAGTGTCGAACAGATGGATATCATTTTTCATGAATTCATAAATATCAATATCCGAGATCTGGTATATTAAACTGTCAGTGTCAGTATAAAGTAACTTAGCATTTTCACCTAGCTGACTTTTAATGTAATCATAATGAAAGTCGTAAAGAATGTTTTTCGAAAGGTCCAGTATAGAAAAGCCTACATAAATGGGTTTATTGAATTTAATTTTTAATCTGTCCATTTCGATGATTACCATGTCCTCATCGAAAATAGTTAAACTGTGAAAATTAGGTTTAGCTATAAGAGCTCTAGCGCCAAATCTGCCTGTCCAAGATGTCGAAAGTATGATGTCTTTATGTTTGCGTACATTCTCCAATGTCTTACCGTACACAGCGTTGTTCATTAGTTTGTAAAAGTTTTTCTCAAATTCGTTAGTAGCCAATTGTCGTAAATTTGTGTTTAAGTCAATGTATTTTTTCAACCAGGCAGATTGATTGAATTTTAAAATTTTGTGAACCGCGGTAATTTTGAGACCCCTTTCCAAACACTTTTTCAAATTTCTATAGTGAATAACGTAGTTTGATTTCGGGAATAAAGTTGTCATTAATTTTGAATGTTTACCGCCGGGAGGAACCATCTGTTCTGGACACATCGGAAGATCCATATGTAAAGTATGCAGCTCGGTGGGATATAAAATGTCAAGTTCAAATATATAACCTATATCGGAATCATCCGGGATATTTTGTACATCTAAATGGTAAAATTGTTCTGGAGGTACCCATTCGAAGCCGTGGGTGGGCAGGTGAAAAGACATAGCAGTCCCGTACAAGTTGTTTACGTCAAAATATATAATATATTGATCTCTTTCGTCGGGATTGTATGCCTCGCCCATGTACTTGTTATTAGCCTTTGAATACCGATTAGACACTTGTGCCACTCCGCCTCTGATACCTTTTTCAATCAGTAGAATTTTGTCGATATCGGTGAGAAGTTCTAAAGACTGGTTTGTTAACTTTAACATAGCATCGAAAGCCAAACCCGGTGACGTGTAATAGTGGAGGGGATCTAAACCGTATGTATTTATGCAATTTTCACGGAAACTTTCGAAAATATCAGCCAAAAGTAAAACGTCCGTTTTCAAATACAAGTCCGAATATTGCCCGAGTGTTTCAATGTTAAATTTATTCCAAACTTGACATGCGCGCGCATAGTCCTCATCAGAAATGTGTTCGTCAGTCAGTTTACTGTAAAAGTCATCTTTAGTCGGTAGAGTAGTGTCGTTTAGTTTGTCCCAAGAATTTAGATAGTCATAAGGGAAAACACCTTTCCTTGTCAATAAATGAAATTCCTCATCGTTAGTGCATTGGGATTTAGTGATTCGTTTCTGACTATCGTCGAGATATGAGGCCAATTTCTCGATTTTATCTGTCATGAATCGAAACGAATCAATAAATCGTAGTTTAATTTTGGTATCTTTAACTTGCTTGGTGAAGGAAATGTATTTTTCCTTATTTATCGGTAACAATGAAATTTTGCCCTCGAATAACGTGGCTAAATTACGTAATACTATGTGCCCGTCGTACCCTGATAAACAATGAAAAACAACCGGAATCACGTGACTATCCGTATAATTTATGTTACAATTTTGATGCGCGGCCCCTCTATAATACCCGGTTAAATGATCATGGTCCGCAACCTTAATGTCTGTCTCGGAAAATGTCTTCTCACATATATGACAAACCGGCGCGTGTTCAAATTCATATTTCTGCTGAGCAGTAAAAGGTTCCATAGATTTAGGTTGCGCGAGAATTTGGTTAACTTCGTCGGAAATATGTTCAAGTTCGCGTACAAACCATTCGACACAATCTTTACCCCGATATAGTTTAAAACGCGAGAGTGTATCATTATACGAACATTTCAAATAAAATGCCACACTAAAAGCAATATGTTTCTGTAAATTTTGAGTATTTAAATTTAGCTTATTTTCATCCTGACAGTCTTCCAAAATACATTCGAAATCAGCATAGACGGCGAATGGTACGCGTTCCTTAAATCTGTAATTTTTAAATTTCAACCACTTTTCGTCCTCACCCGGTAACTCAATTTTACACGTATTTGTTTCAGAATTACAATATTTAGCATGTTGATCTAAAAGTTCCTGTTTACCGAAATTATTAAGACAACGATTGCAAATCAATTTGGATCCATGATGTGATGACAATTGTTTCGATAATAAACGAGACATATCTTTTATCCAAGCGAAGTGGTACAGTTGTTGCGTATCGGTATCCATAGGCGTATCACCGTTACCTACCGCGTTGGAATTCGTAGGCACCATTAAAAGGTTCACTACACGTTCGTATTTACTTTTACTTAAACATACTGGAAGAACTTCTTTTTTATCAACAGTGTACACGTTTATGGAAATTTCATTTAAACGTTCAAATTTTTTAATACTTTTTAGTTTTATTGGATACTCTATTCCGCAATCAAATTTTAAGACTTTACTAAAATGAGGATATGAACTAACTCTTTCACTATGTTTCGGTGCAGGATATAAACAACTCACTATTGCCCATAGAAAACAATATTCGTCATTATTTTTAACGTTAACTACACACCTTTTGTCTTTAATAAATTTTGGCATATCAGTGTAAGTTGACAGACCGACGGTTATAGGCGAATAATTATTTATGTTTACTCGAATACCTATAATTTCCAACAATGTCCAACCCGAATCCTTTTGTTCGAAATCTTCAAGATTTTGTAATATCTGCTCCACTACATTTTCTTTCCACCACTTTTTTAAATTTGTATTTAAATCGATCTCTTTATTTTTAGTAGCAAACGATTTTATTTCAACTTGCCTGTCTTGAGGTTTCAAGAAATTACCCTCGAAAATAACGTTTACTTTAATTAATGTTTTCTGTAAAATTTTATTAACTTTAATGGAAAAGCTTCTAAACGATTTTTCAAGAAATATTTTCGGGTCTTTAAAATGAATATTCAATATCACCCCGGAACGTACCCTTTTTGAAAAGCAAGATTCCAAGTCTTGCCAAACCAAATGTTTGCGTTTGATTGGCTTTAAGGAACCACCAGATACTTTATTTAATAATTTCAATTGTTTTAATTGTTCGCGATAATATTTTAATATTGCCAAATTATTCTCCAAACGGAATATATTTTCACTTTTATTATTATTATGAATTTTATTTTTTATTGCCCGGTTTAATAATTTAATATTTTTATTAATTATTTTTATATGTTTATCACATTCACCATCTGTTTTTAGTAACGTTAAAGATTTTTTGGTTAGAGCAATGATATCAGAACTAATTTTAGAAACGGTCTCGGAGAGCGCCATTATTTCAAATTAAAATAGATACACGCTGCGATCACGATACACACACGATAAATAGATGCGTTTACTACGAGAGCAAAGACAGCTAATGAAATTTTAATGTCAGCTTCTTCCTTTTATAGCCTCGGATTCCTAGAGTCAACGTTAATGATCAGGCTACCGGAATTGACCAATCACGTGAGAGTATCTGCAATCAGGCTACCGGAATTGACCAATCACGTGAGAGCATCTTGTCAGTGTGTAATTCGTGAGAAAGGAAACGGAGTCTAACATTAAAATTAATAACATAAACATATTTCATTATATCAACAAAATTTCCTTTGAACCAATGCCGCCTCAAATAAAATTCCTGGAAATTAAATAACTAAGAAATTATGATACCGGAAATCTAAACATCAATGAGGAAGCGAGAAATGACTCATAATGTAAACAATTATTCATCATGTATCCTCTCATGAACTTCCTGGAATTGAACTATCTAAAAAAATTATGATGGTTGAAAGGCCTCGTGAATTACACAATTTGTTCGTGTTTTTCATTTAAACCAATGCATATTGTACATTTCCTGCTGGGTAGCTACATTTTCCCATATGAAACCATACAAAACGAAACACAAATAATAGTAATACCTACTCCTTATGAAATACTGTTCACGTAAAATATATCGCTCTGTATGTAATAAGTTATTTTAATATACTAGATTCATATGGTAAAAACAAAACGTACGTTTTTATCTCCCATAATTATATATCTACATTGAGTCAGTGGCACAGCTTACTATGCAAATATTACTTTCTCACACATTTAGCAGCGTACGTGACTACATCACTATTTATTCACAGAAATCAAAAATGTTTATCTAAAGAAATGCGCAATATGCTTTAAAATAATATGAATAATCATTGACGGAAATCAGTATATTTATTTATATCAACAAAATTTCCTTTGTATCATTGCCGACAGAGGACAATGCCGACCCATTTATGTATTAATTTATTACTGTATTTAGAATATGACATTCGATTCAAACCGCTATTCTAGGTAGTTAAATTCAATAATGATAAATATTACGCAATATGTTTTTCGTCGGATGCGTAATGCCTGTCTCGACAAGTTTGATATAGGTACCTATATATGCTAAACGTTTATTCCTCGCACACACACAAATATCAAGCGACCAATTTTTTCACATAAATCAAAGTACAACATCCCCCTACAGCTCCCCGAAGACATCCATTCCTATTTTTTTATCAATTCCACCAATCAGCTTTATTTTTTCTACATACTTTTCCAATATTAAATTACATCAATCATATGAATATCTTAATTACATATCATTAATCACCACCCGAAATCAACTCGAGAAGCAGGTACATACCTATCATTCTTAATTATAAATAATATTTTTAATTATTCATTATTACCTAACAACTGCTAGACGCCATCTTTATTCTTCAGCGCGCGCACACAACATCCACCCTCCTTCACCCGCACCACCCTCGGGAAGCCCCATCCCTCATTCGTTATCATAACAATCATAATTACTATTTTATACTATCATTAATTACTATTTTAATTACCATACATCAACCACCACCCTCCAAATCCTTCTACACCCTCCGGACATTGACCAACACACTTCTTCACCACCATTCCAAGAACTCTTCGGCACCCTCAACACACCCCCATCATCTTTGGTCACTTCTTGATGGACACTAGCCATCCAGCATCAGGTGTGGATTAGAATGCCCGTATGATAACTACTAGCGTTCCGACATAAACTTGGTCGGGTTAGCATAGAGCACACCTGATTCTTGGAGGAACCTGCCACGCAGCGTTCCAGGGAGAGGCCCACCGAGTTTTACTCGGTGGGTCGCTAACTCTAAATTTGCCAATCCAGTCTGGGTCTAGGCAGTAAAATTATAAATGAAACTGAACTCAAACCTTAACATTTTTTTCTTTGTATTTTCTCTAGAATAATAGAAAATTGTGAAAATAAAACTTACTCCATTTAGATATACGCTGCATCAAAGACCCCACAGCATAACTAAACACTTGAGTGCAGGAAGACACTTTCATTTTATTAATTTTATTTTCAACCAATTATTAAGATATCTTGGTTGTACTAGCTTAGGGTAAATTAAACAGCACAGCGATGGAGCATATGCACAGGGCCCTGAATATGTAAGATGGACAGATAAGAAGGGGGAGAGCGAGCAAAGCTACCGGGAGTGGATAATATGGACTGAAAATTTTCCTGAAACCCAGATAAAATTTTCTAAATATATCAACATATATTACGGAATACATTATTCAAGCTAATTCACTAAAAATGTACTGTTTCAGTAAAAAAAAAAATGAATAAATCTGAAAGCGTTAGGCATTACAGCAATAAAATTGTATTATTTAAAGAACAATAAACAACGGCGAGGCAGCTATATTCTTACGACACTTAGCCACGTCCAGTGAACCCATTTTTTGTATGCGGAAAGAATGCTTACAGCGTCTTCATACCATACTACATCAATTGACCCAATATATTAATATTTTTTAAAACTAACTTTTTGAGGTATTTTTGTCTGTCTAAGTAACTTCGAAACATTTAACACAATGTTCAAGTGCTTCTATGATATTTTATAACATTCTTAATTATTTTTTCTTCGTTAATATCATGCTGTGATAGAAGCATTTGAGATCAACCAATTTACTTTCCGCTATTTTGTACTCTTAACTGTCGTTACAAAATCTGTAAAACCCTGTATATTAAATTTTTTTACATTTACACGTTGTTTCATCACAGTCTCAAACTGGTTTGTAACTTGTGTAACTTATTTAATAACTTCACTTGTCAAATATTTCTAACGAGTCAGAAACCAAACTTAGTTGAAGCAGGTTTTTAGTAGAAAAAAATTTCATATAGTCTTTTCGGTTGTTTGGTCTTTATTAATCTGAGAGTACCTCTCATCTTTTACTGCGTAATAGTAGCAAAGAAAAATAATATTCTTAGAGCATCAAAGACTAGTTTACTGAAATATCAGTTGCGTTTACTAATTTTTTATTTCCTGATACATATTTCCTTAAGAAAATACACAATAAACTTTGTTGATTATTAAAACAAATACTGCATTTTAGTTTTTAGCATATAATAATGTATTTGTTTAAGGCTGAATTTCGTAATCAAATTTAAGGAATGTTTGGCTAAACTAATTTTTAATGTATCCGTGGGAGGTATTAAAAAGTTGCTTTAGCTAATGGTCCTTTAACTTTTATTATGAAATCCAGCCTAATATAATTAACGAAGTTTATTATTAATTTATTTAATTGAAATTTGTTCCACAAGTTCGTATTTCATCAAAACCTCATAATGTAGTGCTCTGTTTTACCATATGGTTCCAGGTGCATCCACTTGTGTCGCTGATGTTTTTATTCAAAATCTTCGTATATACTTTCTTTTCTAGGGGGTCTATTCTGTGCGATCAGTTGAGACCAAACTCTAGCTGGTGTTGTGTGTGCCTTCAGTTAAAAATATATCGTCATATTAGTAAAAATATTTTGATCAAGTTGCATTTGTTCCTGTTAAAAATATACAGTAAGTATTCTTAAACTATTAGTTTCTACCTGAAGTATATTTATTTAGGTAATCAAACATCAATCGTTTATTTAATTTTAATTAATAGTTTTGACGATTTCATGCATTTTTTTCCAACATGGCGCACGTCCCACAGTGAATCAGTACAATGCAGTACACAGTGAATCATGGTTCACTGTGTACCACGTCCACGTATGTTGACATTTGTGAAATATGTTTTTATTTCATTTGTTCTAGGGTTATGGCCCGTAAAAAGAGGCCACGTAAAATAGGATGTCACACAGAGGATCAAATGAAAGCTGCTTTGTAGCTTATTAAAGGCGGAGAAAGTATACGGAATATGGCAAAGTTTAAAGAAATTCCTTATGCAACTCTAAGGCGTTACTACTTCAAAACAAAAAATACAAGAGAAGGAGAGATTATTAGATTAGTTCCGTACTACAATGTAAACCAAATATTTGATTCAGAGCAAGAAGAAACGCTAATAAAATACCTTAAAGACTGCGCATATACCTTCTATGGTTTGAGTAATTTAGATTGTCGCAAATTAGCATATGAAACAGCAATAATAAACAAAATAAATATTCCTGGATCATGGAAAAGAAATAAGATTGCTGGTATTGAGTGGCTTAGATCTTTTCGCAAGTGGCACCCTGAGTTAAGCCTCCGAGCTCCGGAGAGTTGCAGCTTGGCGCAAGCAACTGGGTTTAATCGCCACAACATTGAAACGTACTTCAACAACTTAGAAGATGTTTTAAAACGCCACCCAAATTTTTCAAACGGCACCCGTGTTTATAATTTGGATGAAACATCCACCACAACTGTACAAAAACCACCAAAAGTTCTAGCACCAAAAGGTATTAGATGTCTTTCGAAAGTTACAAGTGGTGAAAGGGGAACATTAACTACAACATGTGCTATAATTTGTGCCAGTGGACAATCACTTCCGCCGGTTGTAGTTTTCCCAAGGAAAAAATTTAAGAACTATATGACGAAAGGCACACCTCCAGGCACTCTAGGTTTAGCTACACCGAGCGGATGGATGAACACCGAATTATTTCCGGAAGTAATCAGACATTTCATTAAACATTCTTCATCCTCAGTTGACAATCCATCACTTTTGATTCTCGATAATCATGAATCGCACCTATCCATTGAGTCACTGAACCTAGCAAAATTAAATGGAGTTACGATTCTAACTCTACCACCACACTCGTCACATAAAACACAACCTCTCGATGTCGGAATATTCAAGCCATTCAAGAGTTTTTATAATGCAAGCATGGATTCATGGATGATGAGCCATCCTGGGCATCCTGTAACGATTTATGACATAGGTGTTTTCATTGGTGAAGCATATCAAAAAGCTATGACACCTATTTCAATCTCAAACTCTTTCAAAAAAACAGGAATCTTTCCCTTTGACCGAGGGGTTTTTACTGAAATAGATTTTTTACCTAGCTCTGTTACTGATCGTCCCTCTCTTCTAGAAGTCGATCCCTATTCATGCACTGCTAATAAATCTAATACTTCTGCAACCAATGACGCCAACTGTGATGTTTCAGAGAAAGAGAATCGTGAATTCCAAAGTCCATCAAACATAACTGAAAAATTGCAGGATGAGCTACAAAAAACAAACCCAGGAAAATTTATATCCCCCACAGATTTCCGACCACCTTTGAAAGCACAACCAAGAAAAAATACCAGGCATAATAGAAAAAAGGGTAGAAGTTTAATAGCGACTGATACGCCAGAAAAAGAAGACATTTTAAGACACAAACAAACAAAAAAGCGACAATTGGAAATAAAGGAACGTGTGAAGAAAGGAATGAATAAAGCAGTAAGAAAAGTATTTTAAGACAGTTCTACATCAGAATCTGACAATTATATGGTTCTGGAAAGTGACGATTGTATGACGGATGAAGATATGGATGAAAATAATCTACCAAATGTTGACGAACTGTTAGGACAACTTCATAGAGACCCTGTCGAAGGAGAATTTGTGGTGGTCGAGTTTCAAGGGAAAAAGAATTTAGTTTACTACGTAGCTAAAATTATAAATATTGAAGATAGTGAATATGAAGTAAGTTTTTTAAGAAGAAAGTCAACAACCCAGTATATATTTTCTCTACCCGATATCCCTGATTTGGCAACTGTGTTAAAAAGGGATGTGAAAATGATTTTACCAAAACCAACTGAACATGGTACCACTTCCAGACTTCAAAATTCATTTTTTCCATTTAATGTAAATTTCTCCAGGCTCAATATATGTTAGTTATTTGTGATTATTATTAATAATTACAATGTACCTATCTTACTTCTTAAAAATAAATATATTTTGATTTAACATCGCTTTATTTAGATAATTCACTGTTTAATAACAAAGGTTCAGTGTGTACCAACTAGTGGCTCACTGTGCCCACTATATGGTACACAGTAAACCACTTGGGTAAGTTTTTAAAAAAACTAAGTTTCATATTTAATATAATTATTAGGCCCTGATAGGTGTACACATTTATCACCAAAGTACAGTCCATTCAGATCATATTGTTTTCCCCTTTAGTTCTATGAAACTTGAAAAATAATACCAATGTTAAAAAAAAATGATTCACTGTGGGACAGTTTACCCTACTGCGCTCTCGGTGCTGGCTGAGCGTTTCATCTGAACACGGTCCTGCAGTTGATACGTGATTCGGGAACGCACCCTAGATTTCAAAATCTCACAAATTTTTATGATCCAGTAGTAAATAAGTTAATCGACGGTTCTGATTGGTTACTTTGAATCTGAAAACCAATAACAATTGTTGTTTAGTGATTGCTTAAGCACAATATCAAATGGTAAGTCCTGCCAGAACTGCCTGGTCTCGTTTATCTATGGTTATGTCTCAGTGATTACCGCGCATCGCGCAAGCGCAGAATCTCCTTGCGGCCTTGCCCTCCTTCTTGCTGCGCCAGCGCCACAGCCCACAGCGCCATGCGGCATGCGCATGTGCATTGCGCCATTCCGCCATTTTCTAAGGACGTTGGTTTTCGTGTTTTCGTCTTGTTGTCGTTATGCTAAACCGGTCGCATTTTGCTAGGGCTAGGAACTTTAAAGTAATTTGTTGGTGGTTATATTTTATGCAATTTCCAGTGAAATTAGTGAAATCAATATATCCAGTGTGAGATCGAGATTTAAACATCTAAGTAAAAACTAAGAAACTGCTAACCTGCTCCTGCTAACGTGCTAACTACGACCCAGGACAGGACTTAAGACAAATTCATGTATGCCACCGAAAAGGTTAAGATATAAAAAGAAATACCAATTCATAAAGAACAGTTTGGCTGTTCAGTATCCACGGATACATTCCTCTAAGTAATGGCTAGTCATGTTTTATCCTCAACAGTGATTCAGTCGAGCGGACTGGGACTACAAGCCAAGATAGATAGATCTCAAACCATTTAGATTTTACAATGTCAAAGTTGCCGGAAGAGATGGACGTCATTGTTTTATTTGAAGAGAGAATGCCCAAAAACCCCAGAGTGGGTACCAAATTTCAAAATTTAAATCCAAGTGATCTCTGAAATAATCTAATAGGTCACGTACTTTTAGCCAACCGGTATATATAGGTACCTACAGAAAATATTTTAAAAATAATAAATAAGTGATATTTAAAAAATATTTTAATTATATATTTAACTAACAATTGGTTAATATTACATAAATACTTAGAAATTGATATTAATGAAATATCTATTATCAATATTTTATAAATAAAAAAAATCCTGAAATGATTATTTATAAAACATTTAATATATCGCACCTCTGGTGCAAAAACGACGCAACTGCAATTTTTTCAATTTTCACCTTTACATTCCATTCGATGTAAAAGTGGTCGCTCTACTTACTGCTAAAACGACATAATTGTAGTTCCGCTCATAAACAATAGAGGGTAGTTACGTCGTTTTCGTTCTCAGCTTTTTATTTTCGCTCAGTCGATGCATTAACGACGCATGTATCAGTTGTGTTTTGGCGTGCTAGGCGGTTAAGGTGTCTCAGTGCTACAACGACGTATTTGTAAAAAAGCATTCAACAGGATTCATTTCTGCAGGAACAACAACGTAAGTGTACATTTACGTCATTTTTACCTTTGAAATACAGTTCTCTAAAGACATATTTGCGCTTTATGTCATTGTGAACATGTCATTGGTGAGCATGTTTCTTTCTAATTTTCGTCTTAAGTAACATAAGTGATTAATTCAGTTTCCTTTATTGCATTTCAGCATCATAAAAATCAAATATGGGCACCAGAGCAAATAAGATAATGCAATTAGCACTCGGCGTCATTAATATATCAGCGAATACAGGTAAGTTTTTCTTTCTTTTTACAACAATGTTAATCATTGAAGACTATTAGTAGTCCTGCTTATTCTTGAGCTAGTTAAGCAGTCGCTTTTTATTTTTTTCTAGAAAGAACATCGAGAAACGTAGAAAATGAAGAAATTCATCTTACGGAAACGAATCAATGTAATTTAAGCTCATCTGGCAATAAGACATTTTTAGACCTCGACACCTTTCGCCTTGAAAATATTGCACCGAGCAACGCGCTAGGTGTAATAGACAATTTCTGCACACCTTCAAATACAGGTAAATATTTAATTTGGGTCTAGAAATACAGTACTGTTGGGGTAAGAAGCGAAGAATACTGCAACATCAAAAGTGTTCTGTAATGATCTGATATCCCCCTCTTGTCTTTCTCTTTCAGAAGAATTTCTTATTGAAATAAATGATGCGAATATCGCCCCTAACTTATCACCAACTGAAGCTTTAGCTGCTGATGAGCCACAACATTTTTCCACGTCTACCAACACTGAAACAACTACACTGTCATTACGAAAACATTTAAAAGTTTCATATTGCGAAATCGGATCAGATGATGAGCCTGATTTTGGCGAAGACAGTAATGAGAGCGACACCTACAAACCAACAGAAGACGAGCTGCCAAACTGGAGGTGCAGCTCTGATAATTCATCGAGCTGTGGCTCTGATTATGAATCGGAATCACCTGTTCTTCCCGGATCGCCTGAACCAGAATTATCTTTGGAAGAAACGCGATTGCACGTCTCATCACCTGATATAACTGAATCGCCCAGAAAAAAAGGAAAAAAGAGACTGACACCCAGAATCTTGGAGGAAAGTAGTAAGGAAGCGTCTCAAAGACTCGGGTCATAGCTATACAACAATGAAAGGAAAAGTGGTCAAAGAAAAATCTATGAAACCGCCGTGTTCAAATCGATGCACTCTTAAATGTGTAACAAAATTCTCCGAGGCCTCGAGAAAAGAAATATTTGATAACTACTGGAAACTGGCTTCGCTGCAACGTCAACGCGATTTCCTAGGTTGTTGCATTGAACCGCTCCAGCTGAAATATCGACGGGTAACGGCGGTTCAGTCAAAGGGACCAAGACGACAGAATTGCGCATTTTATCTAACGAATGAAGGTCATCGAATTCGCGTCTGCAAAACATTCATTTTAAACACTTTGGGTATTTATGAAAGGACCATCCGTACTGTTATTCAAGGACGAACATCTAGTTCCGGTATTGTGCCAGAAGACAACCGGGGCAAGCACGGCAATCGCCCAAACAAAATTGACGAAGAAATACTAAACTCCGTGAGAAACCACATTAATTCGATTCCGCGAATTGAGAGTCATTATCTTCGAGCTAGCACTTCTAGAGAGTTCATAGACGGCGGTTTGACGATTGCCGAGATGCATCGACAAAACGAGGAAGACAGAGTATCCGATAAGAAACAGGCTGCAAGTTACAATTATTACTCTCACATCTTCAACACAGAGTTTAACATTGGTTTTTTTGCACCCAAAAAAGACCAATGTGACACCTGTGAGGCTTTTAAAAACGCTACTGGGGATGAAAAAAGCAAGCTGGAACCTGAGTACGCGTCTCACCAAGAGGAGAAAAAACTAAGCCGTGCCGAAAAAGCCAGTGACAAGAAGAAATTGGACGCGAAGGATTCAAACATCGTCTTAGCGGTGTAGGACTTGCAAGCGGTGATGCCAGTGCCGATGGGACAAACGTCTTCATTTTTTTATAAATCGCGCTTGAATTGCTTCAATTTTACTGTACGTATAACCTGGTGGCCTGATTTGTTACGATGAATGTTATCGAAAAAATGCTTTTTATATTAATGAAATTTTATGTTCATTGAATGTTCCAGGTAACCGAACTAAAGACTGATCAAACAGTATGCTATTTTTGGCATGAGGGTTTGGGAAATCGAGGGTCTAACGAAATAGGATCTTGTGTGCTTAATTCTCTCGAGGATATAGCTACTTCCCACCCAGGCGTTGATGTAATTTTTTATTCGGATAACTGCGGAGATCAGCAGAAGAACAGGTGAGACATAATCACAGTGTAACAAAATTACTGTTTGAACATAATGCATTCGCAAATACTAAAATATTATATTTTTTCTTTTAGGTTTGTAAACTCGATGTACTTCTACGCGGTGAGGAATTTACAAATACAGTCCATCACTCATAAATATCTCATTCGAGGACACATTCAGAACGAAGGGGACGCCGTTCACAGTGTGATTGAAAAATCTGTAAAAAGAATGAAAAAGTCCGGACCAGTCTATGTACCAGATCAGTATGTCGCAGTAATCAGAAATGCAAGAAAAAAAGGGAACCCCTTTAAGGTGAAGGAAATGAACTACACAGATTTTTACGACCTAAAGGCATTAGCTGATGAAATAAGCTTCAACTATGTGAGGAATTCAGAGGGTGAAACAATTAAACTTGCAGATGTAAAGATGCTGCGTTTTGTTAAAGGATCCAGTATTTACTACTATAAAACAAGCTACAAAGATATAGAATGGAAGTCAGCTCCAATCAAAATTTTACCTAGGCGACCTCGTACATCCGATTCTGTATCGAAAACCAGGCTACGTCCAAATAATATGGGTTCTGTATCAGGAACAGAGCACTTGAAGCCAGCCTATCGTTCCAAAATCCAAATAGCGGACAATAAAAAGAATGATCTGAGACAACTGTTGAGTAAAAATATAATTCCTAAGTTCTATGAATCGTTCTACAATTCAATATGTTAAAATTTGTTGAGAATTTTGTGCTGTTCTTTTTAAAATAAATATTTCACTTTGACAACTTTTCCCCAATTTTTATTCGTAAAGTACCTACCCTTTAATCAATAAAGAAACGCAAAATATTATTATTAATAACCGGCGTAAGTGCTAATAACCAATCAAATTTTGGTGCAAGAATGACGTAAATGGAACTATTACGCACTCTAAATAAAAAATAATCAGGACAAATAATCCAAATTGACAAACAACATTGCATTATCATTGCAGGCTACTACAGGCTTTCTACTGATACCCACATAATGTTCGATAAAACATTTGAACAGTCGAAATTTCGTTAAATAAATATTAATGAGAATTTTGATTTCGCTCTCCTTAACATTTCCTTTTTTTGCAGTTGCGTCATTTTTGCACCGGAGGTGCGATATATTTTTCTAAAATATTTGGTAAATAATATTGAAGAAATATTTATTAAAAATATTTTATAAATAAAAAAAAGTTCTTAAAATGTTTATTTATAAAATATTTAATTTATATATTTTCCAAATATTCGGTGCTACTAGGGTAAAGTTAATACCTACACCTACATATAATCAAAAATTTTTTACTTTAAAGTCTTCAACAACAAAGTAAAATTTGACGAGTGTGTATATTGACTGACATTAGCAATTTAGCTGATATTTAGCAACTTGTTTTATACCTACGTTAAATGAACTTTAAGGAAGTATATAAAGAAAATATATTTTAAATTAGTCTTTTGAAAAGAAGACATAAGGAAAGCTACCAGCTATAATCAGTGGTCAGATTAAACAAATTTAATCTGCCAAGTGGTCAGTAAAGCAGTAGGTCCATTATGGGCCAGTCATATAGTACACTAGAAATCGCTAAAATCGCAAACTAACGGCTAGTTCTGATTTTTTAATATGTTGTTAGGACTACTACCAGTAGTGTATATCCAAGTTTGCAGCTTCGAAAGGCCTGTGCTAACTTCGTAGTACTCGAAAAACCGCGAAATTTTCGCGCTTTTTTCGATGTTTTCACTATATCTCCTAAACTATGCGTTTGTTCATGAAATATTTTTTGAACGTTTTTACAGTAGATTAAATTTGCTACAATTTGAGACCAGAACCAGCTCTGTAGGTATAATAGTTACCAAGATACAGTCTTCAAAAAATTGGAATTTTTTTCCAAAAAAGTAAAATTTTAAGATTTGAAAATTTTTCAACTTTCGTCCCCGAAATCAGGGAAAATACTCATTTTGCGAGTAAAGTCATAGGGGAAGATGTTGTAACAAGTTTAATTCGCTTTAATTTAAGCATTGAACGACGTCCGTAGGTCTGATAGTTTCCTCACAATGCTTAAAAATCCAAAAAATGGGAAAACTCATTTTTCGCAAATTTGCTCTATTGAGTTCTCACGATGGTTTGAGAGTAGTTTGAAAGGAAAACCCATGTACAGCCACAAGAAATATATATATTTAGCCTGTTTATAATATATTTACAATGTAATTAATTCAACATTTTTATTTATTGATATATATGTATATGCATATTTACAAGAGATATTGTTGGGTTGGCATAGTTCATTTTGTCCGCTTTGTGGATGGTTCGAAATCGTCCGATTCAGCTTGAAAAATAGGTAGTGGATCATCGACGTCGTCGTCTTCTCCTCCTTCGGCAATCAGAATTACGCCGACGTTTTGGCAAAAGACGCCGGAGCAAAATTGCAAAGTGCCGAGCATTTGTGGTCTGCTTTTAAGCAGGTGCAGCCGCCGCTGTACTAGCCGCAGGTACTAGCCGCAGCCGCTGACTGCGACATCGTCAGGCTGGCACTTGACAAGAGCACCTCTTTTCAGTCAGTGCTAATCATTAGAGAGGATGTGGACCTTATCGTCCTACTCAATGGTTTGGGATGGGCGATGAGGAACGTTTTTCTTTTTCAGAAAAGTGACGGAAGTGACGCTGGCCCCTTGCAATATTCGTCAACCTCATTTAATCGTGGAGATTTGGAAGTCCCCCCCCCCCAGGATTCGAGTTGTTTCTCCTTCACTGGGTCCGACACCACCTCTCCCCTTTTCTGGTATGGGAAAAACAAACTGTGGAGCGCCATCCAGAAATACCCTCAACTCATCACCACAGCTGAAGTGTTCCTCCAACCAACTTCAACCCACCAAGCCATCGCAGATGCCAGAGCGAAGTGTCTAGTAGCTCTGCATGGGGGACTACACTCACAACAGCCCCCAGATCCTGCCCTATACAATTTTTATGAAAACAGCCGCCTGTTATGGTAAAAATAAAGTTTAAACTTTGTTGTATGAATTATACCTACTCTACATTTAGTACATTGCCCGTAAAACATTTTTATTGCCTGGTAAATAAAATGAAAAAAGACACCTTTATAAATTCTCTTAGACTATCATAAATGGCATCACACACTTCTGGTATGAAGTTCGAGATAGCTGATTTGGAAACTCTGAAAAAATGTTGCAAAGAACGATAGCTGTTTCCAGTAGCCAGAAAATTTAAGGTCACTTCTAATTTCACTTTGGGAGGTATTGAATCTCTCATTTGAGTATCTTGTTTCTGAATTTTAGGAGTAACTAAACCCAAAAGAGTTCACATCTCATACTCCTTAATATCTTCATTTGCAAGTTCTTTGAGAAGAAGTGTGGATGCACCCAATCTATCTCTTCTTGCTATCCACTTACGTATCCATAACTTTTTTTTTCTTATTTTTTTCCATCTCAATAATATCATTAACTTCTTCCAATAAAATATTGCAAATTCTTGGTAAACACCGTTTTTTAAATAATTTTAATTCACGCCATCGATGTATTGGGCCGGCCATTTTATGCGCAACTAAATTGACTCGCGGACTTACTGTGCCATCGAAAAAGTACAACAGTAAACAGTCAACAAATATATCAGGAGAGTCGAGTAACTTACCCCAGTTACTGGACACAGTTACTGGGCCGAATTACTCGACTAATGTAAACTAGACTTTATAGCGACAATAATTAGACCTGCGTTGCTTGTAACGGTCTCGTTTTGTTTAGCTAATAAGATACCTTTCTTAGTTGATTTAAACTAATAATTCTTATTTTATTCTATGTTTTTACCTGCTTGTTATGGGCTGTTGCACCAAAACTGAAAAGCTAGGATTAAAAGAAAAACTTAGTTTAACCTAGAACTTTGCATTGCACCAATTGTTGGATTGAGATTAACTGTTTAAATCTTGGTTTAAAGTTAATCCACCAACTTTGATGGTTTATCTCGATAACCAGAGTTTAATTTCGAGTTTTTACTTGTGTCATCTGTCATCAAGTACTTAATATTAATTTTGTTGAAATGAATTTAAATATAGACTACGAAGACTTATTTGACGACGACTTAGAAATAATAGAAATCATTGAAGATGGGTTCCCTAGACGCATACATCAGCGTAAAAATTATTTCGATGATATGGATGATTATACCTTCTTTAGGAAGTTCCGTCTTTATAAAGAAACAGTGTTAAATATCCTTGCGCAGGTAGATAATGAATTAGAATATGACAATGATATGTAAGTACCTACAAATTTACTATAGGTTCGCTTTTGATTCAAACTTTAGAACGGTTGTAGATACTACTAGATAAAAACCATGTCAAATTGATATAATGCAGTAGCGTTGTGGTTTATAGAAACTAGCTCTAGAATCGTTCTAAAAGTTGAACCAAAACAAGCCTTATATTTTACCTATCCCTGGTACCTGAGCATTAAATTATATACTGTATTACTAATCTAAACTAAATGACTAATCTGCGGTAATTGCTGTAAACTTCAGGAATAACAGTGTATCTCCAATCAATCAGTTGTTAATTACGCTGAGGTATTATGCTACTGGAGGACATTTGAATTCGTTAGCAGATTTTGGAGGAGTGGACACATCTACAGTTTCTAGGATATTAGTTAGAGTTTCTGAAGCGATTGCAAGACTTTATCCTCACTACATAAAAATGCCTGAAGATATCATACATGAACAAATAAAATTCTATGATATTGCAAGATTTCCAAGAGCCATTGGTGTAATAGACGGAACACACATAAAAATGAAGAATCCAGGTATATATAATGAGAGCTTATATATTTGAATATCCTTTAAAATGAAATTCTATTTTAGGTGGTGAAGATGGGGAAGTGTTTCGTAATAGAAAAGGATATTTCTCGATAAACACACAAATCGTTTGTGATTCAGATATGAAAATTAGTGACATCGTTGCACGATGGCCTGGATCAGCGCATGATGCCACTATGTTTATGAATAGTAGAATTTGTGCTCGATTTGAAAATAGAGAATTTGGTAATGGAGTACTACTAGGTTAGTATCAATGTAAATCATTATGAAATACATTTTATTTATACGTAATTTACATTTTTGTCATACGTCTGAAATACGTAGAAAGTATCATATAAAGAAAGTAATACCAAACCACTTTTTTTCATTGAAATATGTTATACTTACCCAATATAAATGAGTTCAAATTTTAGGGGATAGTGGTTATGCATTGAAACCATTTTTGCTAACACCATTGGATGAACCAGTTACGAGAGCCCAACAATTGTACAACGAGTCATTTATAAGAACAAGAAACATAGTGGAAAGAACAATAGGAGTTTGGAAAAGTCGGTTCCCATGTTTAGCATATGGAATGCGTATTAAAACGGAAACAATTTTAACAGTGATTGTAGCTACCGCAGTATTGCATAATATAGCTAGATCTATGAACGAACCAGAGCCTCCTGTAGTAAACAGAGATAGATTAAACTACTTTATTCATCTTGGCCAAATGGAAAATCCCATGGGAGTACCAAATATGCAAGCAGAGGGGCAAATACTTCAGAATGATATTATTAATAATTACTTTGAGAATTTATAGTTTGAATATTTTTTTGAAATATTTTGTGTTTACATAATGAATTATGTAAACACGCATAATTATTCTAGTTGGTTCCAATCTATTTTTGTAAATATAGTAGGGTATAATAAAATAAATCTAAACAGTTACATCTTTTATTTACATATATTTCTACGTAACAATTTTACAAAACCCAAAAGGGTACTATTGTTTAATCAATAGATTTCATTTTACATTTTTCTCTTTCTCTATTTGAGCTTTAAGTAATTCTACTCGTAATTCATGTTCTCTTTTCTCCATTTCTATTAAATTTTGTAAATGCTGTTTTTGGTATTGTGCAATTTCCAATCTCTCATCTAAAAGTTTATTATATTTTTCTGATAATTCAGAAGTTGTTAATGATTTAACAAGTGTCCTTGGTCTTCTTCTATGCAGTTTAGCATTAGATGTTGAATTAGGAGCATCCTAAAAAGTATAACATGTTAATAAAATTGAAAGTAGAATTTTTACAACGTTGTAGATAACATTCTTACCTGCACATGGGGTGTGTCTGAATGTACGAGTTCATTACTTGCACGTGATTTCAAATCATGCACTTTATAATGCTTCCAATTGTTACTTTGTGTTTGTCTCTCAATTTGATTAAACTGTAAAACAAACAGCTATATAACGAACTGTGAAAAATAACTTAACCTAATAGGTAATTTTGAAAATATTGATATAACTTACCATATCTTCAGTTACAATATTAGTAGCAAGTTCAACATTATTTTCAGCCACATCGAGCTCCATTAAACTGTTTTCCTTATCATCAGTTTCATAAATGATTTCTAAATTATCATCTTCATCATGAACTACAGGTAACAAATTTGGTTGTGGCAGATTAGTATGAACCCGAGTAGTATCTCCATCAAAGTGATTTTCCAAACCTTTGAGAACCTTGTCACAGACTATTGATAACAATAAGTCATCTCCAGGTTCCTTTTTCTCAATATTTGGCACTTCTGGCAGTCCGCCTCCAGTTTTATAAAGCTCACGTCTTTGGTATGCAATTGATTTCCTCAACAATTTCTTTCGGTTCTCATAACACCTTTTTAAACATTCTACATCTCTAGGGCAAGATGGTCCTGAACTATTGAATTCCTCGGTTATATTTTTCCAAACTGAATTCTTCTCTCTTGCAGTTACTGCATCAGTCTTCTTATTTTCAATTATGTTTTTAAACTTTGAAACAATATTTATTAACAGCAACTTGTCATTATTTGTAAAATTAGCAGATCTTCTCTTCTTAGTAATATGTTCCATTTTATACGTAATTAATTAACAATTAGATCCAAATCCAGTTATTAAACAAATAAACGCTGGACACGAATTTTAAGGTTATATGTTATATTTCTTTGTTTGACAGAGTACAAGCTATCTAAAGTTAGCCACAAGTAAAAACTTCCTAGAAATGTTTCGATTAACTAACTAATGGTAAATGGCAAGCGGTGCAATGCAATACCACTTAACTAAAGATTATTTATAAACGCGAGTTTTACAAAACGTCGATTAAACGAAAATTGGTGCAACAACCCATTAAACACCAATTCTGTATTTAACGTACTCTAGGTATTCTGTGTATATTAAGTCCGTATAATCCCGACTTCACTTTCTGTGGTTATAGAAACTAAGTTCATAACGATATAGTGACGCCATCTCGTGTTAAGAACGGGAAGAGATGGAAGAGAGGGGAGAACAAGAAGGGAAGGAGAAAAAATGGCGAAAAATGGTAGTACCGATGAGTTGGTGAAAACGTGTAGCTGAATTTTAATTTAGAAATAAGGGAAAGAAATAAAACAAAGTATTACGAGTGTGATACAGCAGAACCCTGAATTTGTTTTCTATAATAAAAAGGCAAGAAGACGATCGTTGATGACTATTTTATAGTGCTTGGACAGCAACGTACTAAAAACGTTAAGGTCTACCATCCCTGTAAATTTGTGAGTACCTCATAATCTACCTATTTTGGAAGTGTTTCTTGAATACCTTGTGTATACCGTGACTTCCTTATTTAACTTAACGCCTAAATTGGGCCCTTATCGTTACCGCGCGAACTGAAAATCTCTAAAACTTACCTTTCTATATAAATTTTAGTATAGCCGAATTTTCTCTCCTGTATCTGAATTTGAGAGTACTTGTTAATATATGTAAAATTATATGTTTCTATATGTATTGAGTGTTCGTAAATGTATAGTTGAATATCATTACATTAAAACTAACTTTGTTCTTGTCAAGTGTTTTTTTTCAATTGTCTTCACTTAGATAGGAACCATACCTTTACCAATACCATCAAAAAAGATCAATTGATGGCGCCCAAGTTTGGCAAATAATAGAAAACCCAATCATACTTCACACTGCTCAACCCTGAGGGAGAATTTCATCTCTATAGTAAGTATATTTGTACCTTTATCTAAATAAAAAATAACGAGAAATCGTTATATGCTAAGGAAACCTTTAAAGTAAACAAATATCTGTCAATTTAATTCTGATTTATTGATGGATTTGATTTAAAAATTGCGATCTTAGTGTGGTTGTTTAGTAGTTATTTTGAATAATATAAAGTTAAAAAATGTCTGATTCCGAGTTTTCTCTGACTCCACCGGAGTTAGTAGAAGCAGCGAAAGTAGCGTCACAAAAATTATTGCCAGCTAAATCGCGGAAGATTTACGAATCCGCGTATTCAAGATTTATGGAATGAAAGATGAAAAAGACATGGAGTTCTTTCTCGGAGACGATGTTATTGGTTTATTTTTCGGAACTGGCAGAACAAAAAGAGCCATCAACAGTGTGGTCGAATTATTCAATGATTAAAAGTATGTTACAATCCAATAATAATATAGATATTTCAAAATATTTCCAACTAATTACATTTCTGAAACAAAATGGGAAAGGTTACACGCCCAAGAGGGGCGTTTACTAGCTGCTATTTTTACTAGTAGGGTAGATGCACCGTTTGTGGCCACTGATCCCTTTGTGGCCCTTTTACACAAATTTAGTAAATAACAGGAAATCTGTTAAACCTGGCATCATTGTTTATATATTAATTGTCAACCAGATATACCTAGCGCCATCTACACTAGACTATACATTACAAAAGTAACACAGTTTATAACTAAACACCATTAAAACATCACGTGTCTCCTCGTCCTCGCATTCTTAATCAATTTGTTAAGAATCGCCATGTAAGTAAATCTTTATTATTTAAAAAACATGATTAATTATGTCTTTCTATGCATGACCATCGTAAATATGACATATTTAATCGTTAATTTATAGCTTAAAAGACGAAAATCGATCAAGGTTTTAAAATGATTTAGGTGGCCACAAGTGGAACAGGAACTTTTATATTTATTTCTAATTGTGGCCATCAAGTGGCTAGAAATGGATCAGCTAAAATCCATTTCTGGCCACTACTTTTTCGGCAGTTTTTATTTCTGTCCTAGGGCTCGCGCACCATGGTTATAAATTAGAAAAATGTGTAGCATCTGTTAACAGTTAGTGTTACAAATGGTATTATATTAGCAAAAAGTGCTATACCGAGTATTTACCAGATATTGTTCTAGGATAAAATATGGCTTGTCCCAAAAGAGTCATGTTCAAGTATTCCGAAGAATCTATGCAATCTGCCCTTCATGCCATCAGGGAAGAAAATATGGCAGTTTCAACTGCATGTAAAATGTTTAATGTGCCAAGAACTTCTGTCAGAAATAGATTATCGGGAAAAACATCTGACAACTGTCGTAGAGTGGGACCTGATTCATGTCTTGGAGCAGAAGTTGAAAAAAAATTGGTAAAATGGTTATTAGATTCTGCATCTAGAGGATTTCCTATAAATCGCGAAGGACTTTTATATTCTGTTCAAAAGCTTGTAGAAGAATTTAAAATTCAAACGCCCTTTGTAAGCAATATTCCAGGAAGAAAGTTGTTTGATGCATTCTTAAAAAGAAATCCCATTGTGAGTCGGAAACACGCAGAGTTTATAAACAAAGCAAGAGCAGCAGTAACAGAAAGAAGCATTAGACAGTGGTTTTTTGAAACAAAGGAACTGCTAGGGCCAGATTTTGACATACTTAGTGATCCAAATAGAATTTTCAATATGGACGAGACTGCCATCTTCTTATCTCCAAAAGGAAATCTTGTTCTTGGTGAAAAAGGCAAAGGCATTTATGATATAACTTCTACGTCTGAAAAAGATAACGTTACAACATTGATTGTTGCCAGTGCTAGTGGACAACTGGCTCCACCCCTTACAATATTTAAATTTCAACGACTTCCAAAACCTTATCTTGCAGCAGCTCCCAAAAACTGGGAAATAGGAATTTCTGAAACAGGATGGATGCAAAGTAAACAATTCTATGAATACTTTGCAAATATTTTTGTAAAATTTTTAGCAGATCAAGGTATTCCTCGACCAGTCATTATTTTTATGGATGGGCATGCTTCACATCTATCATTGAATTTGAGCAATTTTTGTCGCTCTAATGGAATTATATTAGTATGTCTTCCTCCTAACACAACTCATATCCTTCAGCCGCTTGATGTAGCTTTCTTCTTCCCTTTAAAAGCAGCATGGAAAAAATTAGCAAAAAAATGGCAGTTAGAGAATGGTGGAAAAACCATTCAAAAGAAGGATGTTCCAGCCGCTTTAAATTCTATCTTGATTCATAAGGACTTTTCTAAATCTATACAATCAGGTTTTAGAGCAAGTGGGTTATACCCCTTTGATGAAAATGCCCCTAATTATGCTAAATGTGTTAGACGTCCAAAACCAAATGATCCGATTGATTCAGAAAGAAAGCAAGAGGTGACAGAAGATGAAGAGCAGCTGAAAGTTCTGGAAAATCATTTACAACCTGATGTTTTGTTGGAGTTTGAAAGGACATTTTCCTCTTTTTATAACTGGAACGGAGAAGAAAAGTTCTTAGAACTGTATAATGTCTGGAAGACAGCAAAAGAAAAAACGATAAAAAACACGTTTTTAGATGTTTCATTGGACGAAATTATTACCCAAGAAAGCGATTTTAACTCAGCAACAGAGAATAATGTCATGATATTTGATTTTCCAGAATTTTACACCAATGAGGAAGTAAGCTTTACTGATCAAACTACTCCAAAAATAAACATATTACAAGATTTGGTGATTAAACCCTCAATATTACCAAATAAAAATGTAGACGTATTTTCAGAGGACGATTTGGAACGCACCGAAATAGAAGATAATGAAGAAAATGTACAAGAGGAAAGGGAAGAACAGCCCGAAATAAAAAATAGTGACCAGACAGAAGAAGAGAACAGAAAAGTTAGCCACGAAATAGTAAAGAATGAAGAAACAATGACAGAGAAAGATGAAGAACGTCCTGAAACAGAAAAGAATAAAGTAAAAACAGAAGAGGAAAAAAGGGATCGCCTCGAAACAAAAAATAATGAGAAATCAGTAGAAGAGGAAGAAAACGGACTTTCTGAAAGACCAGAAAACAAGAAAACAGTAACAGAAAAAAAAGAAGAAATATATACCATTGAAAAGAAGAAACAAGACGAAACCTTACCAAATAACGACGTAGAAGAAATCAAAGAAAATTCCAAAGAAGGTGTAAGATTCTTTAAAAAGAGGTCTGTCAGCGAGGTTTTGAAAGACCTTTCCATTTATCCAGAAGAAAACAGTAATTCTCAAACCTCAAAAAGAAAGAGACTTCGTCTACCTTCAGTTATGACGCATGATAAATGGATTGAGCTGATGGAGGCCAAAGAGAAAAAAAACAAGTCTGAAAAAACAAAGACTGGAAAAACAAAGACTGAAAAAATAAAAATTGAATTAGAGGAGAAAAAGACTAAAGCTAAAAGTTATCAAAGTACAGGAGGCCAAAAAGTACAAGGAGAAAAACAACAAAAAATTGCTGTAACTACTGAACTAACCATAGGAACATTTGTGATTTTAAAATACGATAACGAATTTTATCCTGCAAAAATTGTTCAAATAGAGAACGATGAATTTTATTGTTGTGCAATGACCCAAAGTTGTGGAAACTGGAAGTGGCCCGAAAAGAATGACTTACTGTGGTATAAACTAAATGATATTTTAATGAGAATTAATGAGCCAAAGCAAATTAATTCTAGAGGAATATATGCTGTACCTGAATTATTAGATGTTCAAAGTTAGTTTTAAAGACATTATTTTTTTAATTTTTCATACTCATTTTTGTATTTATATTTTGAGAAAAGTTTATTTATTTATTTGTTAACAAAAATGTATTAGATGTAAAGATATCTAAAGATACCTATTGGTTTTATTTATATCTCCTGTATTTGTCCCCAGTGACCACAAATAGTGCATCAGGTGGCCATAACTGGCAAAATGTGGCCACAGATAGTGAAAACTTAATTGAAGACGAAAATAATTAATTTTTGTTAGATGCGGCTCTGTATTCCCAAATAAAACATATATTTTTTAAAGATAAATCATCATCAAACTGTAGGTGTACATTTTAAATCAATAACTCATATTCATTTATTTTTTACAATTTTCCAAAGTCTGGAAATTGCTAAAAGTGGCCACAAACGGTGCTTCTACCCTACACAAATTAGTGATTTTTTAAATGATGCTCCCGATGAAGTTTATTTATATGGGCTGTTGCACCAAAACTGAAAAGCTATGACCACTATGTTTATGAATAGTAGAATTTGTGCTCGATTTGAAAATAGAGAATTTGGTAATGGAGTACTGCTAGGTTAGTATCAATGTAAATCATTATGAAGTACATTTTATTTATACCTAATTTAAATTTTTGTCATAAGTCTGAAATACGTAGAAAGTATCATATAAAGAAAGTAATACCAAACCACTTTTTTTCATTGAAATATGTTATACTTACCCAATATAAATGAGTTTAAATTTTAAGGGATAGTGGTTATGCATTGAAACCATTTTTGCTAACACCATTGGATGAACTAGTTACGAGAGCCCAACAATTGTACCAGTCATTTATAAGAATAAGAAACATAGTGGAAAGAACAATAGGAGTTTGGAAAAGTCGGTTCCCAAGTTTAGCATATGGAATGCGTATTAAAACAGAAACAATTTTAACAGTGATTAGCTACCGCAGTATTGCATAATATAGCTAGATCTATGAACGAACCAGAGCCTCCTGTAGTAAACAGAGATAGATTAAACTACTTTATTCATCTTGGCCAAATAGAAAATCCCATGGGAGTACCAAATATGCAAGCAGAGGGGCAAATACTTCCGAATTATATTATTAATAATAACTTGGAGAATTTATAGTTTGAATATTTTTCTAATAATGAATTATGTAAACACGCATAATTATTCTAGTTGGTTCCAATCTATTTTTGTAAATATAGTAGGGTATAATAAAATAAATCTAAACAGTTACATCTTTTATTTACATATATTTCCATATAACAATTTTACAAAACCCAAAAGGGTACTATTGTTTAATCGATAGACCTCATTTTACATTTTTCTCTTTCTCTATTTGAGCTTTAAGTAATTCTACTCGTAATTCATGCTCTATTTTCTGAATTTGTATTAAATTTTGTAAATGCTGTTTTTGGTATTGTGCAATTTCTAATCTCTCATCTAAAAGTTTATTATATTTTTGTGATAATTCAGAAATTGTTAATGATTTAACAAGTGTCTTTGGTCTTCTTCTATGCAGTTTATAATTAGATGACGTTGAATTTAGGATGCTCCTACATCCTAAAAAGTATAACATGTTAATAAAATTGAAAGTAGAATTTATACGACGTTGCAGATAACATTCTTACCTGCACGTGGGGTGTATCTGAATGTATGAGTTCATTACTTGCACGTGATTTCAAATCATGCACTTTATAATGCTTCTAATTTTTACTTTGTGTTTGTCTCTCAATTTGATTAAACTGTAAAACAGACAGCTATATAACGAACTATAAAAAATAACTCAACCTAATAGGTAATTTTGGAAATATTGATATAACTTACCATATCGTCAGTTATAATATTAGTAGCAAGTTCAACATTATTTTCAGCAACATCGAGCTCCATTAAACTGTTTTCCTTATCATCAGTTTCATAAATGATTTCTAAATTATCATCTTCATCATGAACTACAGGTAACGAATTTGGTTGTGGCAGATTAGTATGAACACGAGTAGTATCTTCATCAAAGTGGTTTTCCAAACCTTTGAGAACCTTGTCACAGACTACTGATAACAATAAGTCATCTCTTTTTCTCAATATCTGGCACTTCTGGCAGTCCGCCTCCAGTTTTATAAAGCTCACGTCTTTGCAATTGATTTCCTCAACAATTTCTTTCGATTCTCATAACACCTTTTTAAACATTCTACATCTCTAGGGCAAGATGGTCCTGAATTATTGAATTCCTCGGTTATATTTTTCCAAACTGAATTCTTCTCTCTTGCAGTTACTGCATCAGTCTTTTGAAACAATATTTATTAACAGCAACTTGTCATTATTTGTAAAATTAGCAGGTCTTCTCTTCTTATTAATAGGATTCCATTTTATACGTAATTCATTAACCATTAGCTACAAATCCAGTTATTAACAAATAAACGCTGGACACAGATTTTAAGGTTATATTCCTTTGTTTGACAGAATACAAGCTATCTAAAGTTAGCCACAAGTAAAAACTCCCTAGAAAAGTTTCGATTAACTAACTAATGGTAAATGGCAAGCGCTGCAATGTAATACCACTTAACTAAAGATTATTTATAAACGCCAGTTTTACAAAACGTCGATTAAACGAAAATTCGTGCAACAACCCATTAATGGCCAAGGTTATTTATTATTGTATTTGGGATTGCAGGAGCTTGTCGAATTTGTGAAATCGGCCAGGTAACATTAGATGATATTGAAGATTCGGGAACGTTATTAATTGTGAAACTTAAGCAACAAAGAATGACGTAAACAGGAGATTTGTAGTTACTGAAGAATATACTAAATTTTACCGAATGTACATAGCTCTTCGTCCAGCAGCAGCAAAGGATCGCCGCCTGTTTTATGCATATCGCAATGGAAAATGTATCAACCAGGTTGTGGGTAAAAATCAGTTTTATAAGGTACCTAAACCAGTAGCTAATTTTCTTGAAATTTAACTTGAAAATGCTAGTTCATATACAGGTCATTAATTTCGAAGATCGTTGGCTACACTTTTAGTTGAATCTACGGGAGACTTGATTCACTAAAGAAACATGGCGGTTGGAAGTCATCAACGGTCGCTGAAGGGTATGTTGATGAATCGGTAGCACACAAGATAGAAATAACTAATAGAGTGTTTCGAACGTGTGGCAGTGTTGAAATAACATCCGATTTGCGACCAGGTACATCAACGGCAGTTCTGTCCATGGCAGAAAAAAATATAATTTCAACACAAGAAAAAATTCGACTATTGTACGGAATAGTTCAAGGAACATGTCATTCATGCAATGCACATAATAATTATTGTACGTTAAAAGAAATGTAACTTTTGTATAATAAAATATTCTTAAATTAAATATCTACTTTTACTTATGTGTATACATATCCGGGAAAAAGTCTTTAGAAGTTAATGCTAACCAAATTGATGGAAAATAGTTTACTCTGATAACTGCTGCGGTCAGCAAAAAAACCGATTCATGTTTGCCATGTACTTGTATGTAGTGCAAAATTTGTCATACATTAACAGCCGTATTCACCATTGATAGCCTTAACCAACTGATAAGTAACAGAGGTTTATTAGTAATCGGCTTGTTAAGGTATTACAGTATTCACCAAAAAATATTGGTGATTAAATAACAAACAGACTGTTAAATAAAAATCCAGAAAATCATGTTGGTAATGACATTTTTTTCTGTTCTGTGAATCTGCCAAGCATGTATTTGAGATATAGCCTCTAACCTAAGAACAATTCGTATATTTTCATTTTTTTTGTGGAAGCAGTTAATGTTTTATGTGCTCACTTAAAATGGAACAATCTGATCGAAAAAGGGCGTCAAACTACACATATAGAGAAAAGGAAATGCTAGTGGCCCTAGTACAGAAATATATGAAAATAATTGAAAATAAGAAAACCAATGCGGTTTACAACAAACAAAAAACTGGATGTTGGGAAAAACTGGCATGGGAGTACAATTCTTGCCAGACATCCGGCTTAAGAACAGGGTTCAATTAAAAAGTTGCTATGAGTAACTAAAAAAAATAGCGAAGTAACTTAAGACTGAGGACAAGGTAGGTTATATTGTATATAGGCACAATGTTTTGAATTTTATTTAATTACAGCAACAAAAATGTCTAATATACACCACATGGTAAAAAAGAATGTTAAAAAAACCTAAGTATGTAGGGTGTTCTGGAAATAGTTGGTGAAAATAAAACAAAAAGTGTATAGATACTGATTGTAACCTCCATATTTAAAAAGTTATTTAAACGTTTGTGAAAACTGTTGCAATTATAACTTCCCTAAACTGTTGCAATTATAACTTCCCTAGCTGTAATATTTTGATTCTGATGATTAATACCTTGTACAATATTAAAGTCTTCTAATCCATCAGGTCCATTCTCCGACAATTCTTCTATGTCATCTTTTCCTCACACCAAAGATTATGCAATACAGCACAAGCTACAATAACTTCACAAACAGTCTGTTTTAAGTCTCATTCCCAAAGACAGACAGGGAAATCGTCTCTTCTAAACACCAAAAAGCCTCTCTACCGGGTTTCTTGACGTAATTTGGGCATTGTTGTATCTTTGTTGGGGTGGTGTCCGTGGCTCAAGTAAAGGGGTTAATAAGTAAGCTCTGCATGGGTATCCTCCATCCCCTACAAGACAGTATGGAGAAAACTCATTATTTTCAAATTTTGCTTAATATTAGAGTCATTAAATATAGTTGTTGTATCATGCACTGACCCTGGCCAAAGAGCAACTATGTCCATTATTTTTAAGTCAGCATTACCCACTACTTGAGTATTGATGCTAAAATAGTTTTTTCTATTACGATAGGTACACTTCAGCATTATTTCCTCCGGGAGATTGAATTTTAATGTGCGTGCAGTCCAAGGCACCTGAAAAAAATTTAATAATTCAATCATAAAACAAAAATGTGAGATATAGTGTGAGAAAAAGCTTGCCTATTAAACATAACTCCATCTTGTAACTCCATCTAATAAATTTCCAAGTCTGTAGACACTTTCTTTATTCATCCTGTGACGTATGTATGTGAGTTGGTAACACTGGGCAATTCGGAACAAGTCAAGCAGCCACGAACCCGGGGAGAGGACGCGACGCTAGCACGGGAGCTAAAATTTATCACCGGTGTAACGTATTTAGTTAGATAGTAATAATATGGAACCACTGTAGTGTCTGTTTATATGGTAATAAATATTTGTTGATAGTGGTGTCTCTTATTAACCCCAAAACTCCACAAAATTGGCGACGAGGATAAAACAGAAAAAAAAAGGAATGTGGCGTTCCATCAATTCAACAGTACTATCGACGATTGGATGATTTATAGTGAACAGTTAGAATCATATTTCAAAGCGAACGGCGCGAAGGAGGAAAATCAGGTGGCAACGTTATTAAGTAATATCTCTAGCGAGACCTACAAATTGTTACGAGATTTATGTTATACCGATCCACCAAAGGCGAAAAAGTTTGAAGAGTTATCCGAGTTACTAAAGTAACAATTCTGCCCCAGGACTGCCGTATGGCGAGAACGAAGAAAATTCCAACAAGCTCAACAAAACCAAGAAGAAACAATGACTGGATGGTATGCAAGGATACGCAGCTTAGCAGTGAATTGTAAGTTCAAAGAGCATCTATTGCTATTTCTGAAGGAAAAATTTATAACGGGTATGAAAAGTGAACCAATACTTGGTAAACTATGTGAAGAATACAAAAAAACCGAGCTAAAGAAAATAGCTGAAATGGCGATAAAAAAAGAAAATGATAATAGGAAAAAAGAAGACATAAACTATGTGAAACGACAAGATTTTAGTGCAAAATCGAAGATAAAAGAATCGGGACATTATTTCAAAAAGCGCGCCAGCCGGGCTCAAGGGATTTCAGACAGTACGCAAACGCCAGTGGACAGAAAAGATCAATAATTGATCGTATCGTATCGTAATAATTGGGCGTATGTCGGTATAGTAATTACAACTGTTCAATATGTAAAAAGAAAGGACATTTAGCTCAGGTATGTGATAAAAAAATCTACATTATGTAAGTGTTGCGAAAGATCCTTTTCAAAAGGGGGAAATAAGTGAAAATAGAATGAATTATTGTTATGATCAACAGGAAAATACAGAAGACTGTGGGTACATGAGAGGTAGTACAGTGGTAGAGTGGTAGGCAGATGGTAGTGAGAGGTACAGCTAAAGAAATTTAATTGTAAGATATATGAGAATGTTAGGGTGTCAAAAGTAATAAATAAAGAATGTCATAATTTAGTCAATATAAATAAGCTAGAAAAATATTTCAGGGTAACAATTTGCATAGAGAATAGAGAACATGTTTTTCAGATAGACAGTGGCAGTACAATATCAGCAATAAATGACGGAACATTTTAACAAAGATTTTATACATCATAAGTTAGAAAAGTCAGAAATAATGTTAGAGTTACAATAACAGTATGTTCGCGCCGTTGGGATATTTTAGTGCAAATATCGTCTATGAAGGTAAACAGCAACTTATAAAAATTTATGTTATAGCGAATAGGGGACCCAAGATCCTAGGGATGGAGTGGTATGATGCTGTGATGGTGGTGGCATCTATGATCCCTATCCATCTACTGGCCCTCGAGAAGCGTGCCATCTGGGAAAGGGCAAAGGGCAAATCTACCTAGCATAAGGGATAGGAAAGTGGCACGTAAAGAGGAAAGAGCTGCCACAGTGGAAAGATGGGAGGTGGAGTGGCACTCGGGGATGAAGGGAGCGTGGACTAGGGCCCTGATCCCGGACCTAAGACCGTGGATTGGCAGGAAGCATGGGCAGACGGGTTACCATCTAACCCAGGTACTTACTGGTCACGGTCCTTTAAGATATATACCTATGAAATTGGAAAAGTAGGAGACCCCGGTTGTGTATACAGTGGGGCAGAAGACACGGCCGAAGATACTATATTCTGGTGCCTTAGATGGGAAAGGGCACCAAGCCAAGCCAAGGAAAGGGCAAGAAACGGAGACCAAAGTAGGACAACCTATCCGGGCTGAAACCATGATAAACATAATGCTTCAAAGTCCAGGAGGTTGAAAGGCAATAGAGGAGGTGGTGGTAAAGATTATGACCAAGAAGGAGCAGGATGAGTGCGACGAGAGAGGTTAGAGTCATTGGGCTGGTCACTGAAGTATGTTCGCAATAACGGTTCCGGTGACTGGTTCCTGGGAAAAGCGAGAGGTTTTAGTCGGAGTAGCGTCCGACACTATCAGGAGCGATAGACATCAAGATCCTGGTCCCAAGCGGTTTCCCCTCTCACACAAAAAAAAAAGTGATGGAGTGGTTGAAGGCTTTCAGGGTTCAGTTCGGAGTAGTGAATGCAAGAAAATGTTAAATCTAGGGTTGGTACCTGTCCAGGAAAAACTGAACACCCTGAATATGTAAATATATTTTCATTTTGTGCAGCTCGGGATATTAGACAACCCTGTAGAAAAAAAAATTAAGTTATCTCTTTTATTAACCCAGATATTGGACTTACGCGCACTAGGTGGACACCCTGTATAAGAGACGGTGGTGCTTCAGTAAAACGCTTAGGAAGACCAAGCATTTTGTCCCCAGAACAAGAAAGAGACTTCGTACAAAGAATTGTTAGATACAGCGAAATAGGTTTACCTCTAACTTCCAATTTAGTTCGTCACCAAGCTTATAGATACTGCAGTCGTTTTAACATTGCTAATAACTTTGGAAAAAAGAATGAAATGGCGGGCAAAGATTGGTTGCTTCTTTTTATGAGAAGACATCCCGAGATTTCACGAAGGAAGGCTCAATCAATGAATCCGGCCAGAGCTCAAAAGATGAATAAGCCCATTGTTGCAGACTACTTTCAAAAACTTGGCCAAGTTTTGGATGAACTAAATCTGAAAAACAAACCGCAAAGCATTTATAATATGGATGAGAAAGGGTGTCGCCTTACAATCCATCACCAGCAAACTGTGCTTGCACTTAAAGGAAGTAAACGGGTTCACCTTATAGCACCAGAGCATGCCGAAAATGTCACAGTTGTCGGATGTGCAAACGCAATTGGAAACGCAATACCGCCAATGGTCATATTTAAGGGCAAGCGTCTGAAACCGGAATATTGTGACAATGTGCTTCCTGGTACCTTGGTAAAAATGGCTCCAAAGGGCAGTATGGTAACTGACCTTTTTATTGAATTTTTACATCATTTTGCAAAACATAAAGTAGCCGGCCCTGTTTTGTTAATATTTGATGGTGCCTCAAGCCACTTAGATTTAAGTATTGTACCAGCCGCCGATGATTTAAATATTACCTTATTCTGCCTTCCATCTAACACAACCCACGAATTACAGCCCCTCGATAAATCGGTTTATAAATCATTCGAATCTCATTGGGATACAGAGTTGCTGAGATATTGGGATGTGAACCCAGATAGATCGTTAACGAAAGCACGTTTTAATATAATTTTATCTCAAGTTTATCCCAAGTGCATGACCCCCGAAAATATCGTAAATGGGTTTAGAGCTACTGGGATTTACCTTTTTAACCCATCGGCGATACCAGATTGTGCTTTTGCTCCGGCACAACTATCAGAACGACCTCAAGATGTCCCTGTACACTTGAACGAACCTCAAAATTCCGAATACTCTTCGGAGGATGAGATTCCACTGGCCAGTCTAATGCGTAGAAAGAAGAAAGAAGAAAATACTCTCTTAAACATCCTTGAGACTAATAAGCGACAACCAAACAACCATGAGACCCATAAAAGTCCATCAAAACAATTAGATCTAGATGAATCGTTCAAGGAACTTTTGCCTACACCTGACGGTACCAAACGAGTCACTAAAAGAGTTATCCGCCGTAAGGCTATTAACTATAAAGCTCAAAAGGTCACCAAACACCTTTTTAATCAATCCGATTGCCAACCTTCCACATCACGACAATCAAAACCATCGCTTTCAAAGCCAGTAGAGTCAGTAGAGTCCTGGTATTGTTCGATATGTGATACCGACCGACAGATAGACATGCGATTGTGCTCCACATGCCTGACGTACTTCCATGAAGAGTGTGTCGGACTAACAGCAGATGATGAAGATGTTTTTGAGTACCCAGAGTGTTCCTAAAGACTTGTTTTTGTTTGTTGTTTTTTTGTGCAATTCAGTGATTAGGAAAATATGGCCACACTTAGTTTTTCTTATATTTTCTTTCAGTTTTAAATATCTACCAACTAAGTAAGAGTTGTGATTTTATTTTAGTTTGTTTTGAATGGTATTTTCGCTTAGTTTTAAGATTATTTATTACGGGCCATATTAACCACCACAGTCGGATAATATGGCCAGATGAAAGGATTTTTATGTTTGAAAAAAAAAATATTTTGTTTCGCAAAATAATTAAACCAAATATGTAACTTGAAAGTACAAAGTACATGCTAAACATATGTAAGTTCAGTTTATATTTTTTTAAATAAAGTTTTGAAAGAATTCATGATTTTGCTTAGGTGGGCCATATATACCCCCACTAACTTAGGATGTCCTATCCCAAGTAGCAAGATGTAGTCATTATGACGCCAATTTTTCGGCAGCAATATTTCAAAATGACCTTAGCCATGACGTACATACGACGTCAAAATGACAGTCGTAAGTCACAAACAACTGACGTCATATTTGGAACGTCAAACTGACAGCATATCATGGTCACTTTAAAAGGATATCAAAATGGCGTATGTGATGTGATAATCCTTAAAGGGTACCTACCAATTTGAGGAACTTTTGTGCTCTCCTCAAACAGCATTATATATTATTAACTACTGAATTCAAATAACAATAATTTGGAGAAACATAATACTAGTGATAATAAAATATATTTTAGCAAATAACTACGAATAGTACCTAAAGGACAATAATTTGTCTAACACAGTTGTTAGAATCAAAATACAAGGACTTCACATCATTGGATGTCCCTAATTGCAGACCGGTTTCGATCTTTTTGTCAGTGCAATATAAGTGAGCATACAGAGTATTTGGGACAACTGGTAAGCCTTGCGTGCCCAAGTTAAAATAGCGCCATCTCTTAGTAATTCTCGCAACACAATCCAAATTAATTAAATGGCGTCATATTATAATGACGTGATATTGACGTCATTAGATTCGCCCCACCTAGAGACACCTAGATGTGACGTACATTTGACAGACTCTTTGGGGCGTCACTATGGCGACCATAATATCACGTCAGTATGTGGTCTAATGACGTCCTATGACGAAAATTCACCTTTAAATGACTACTTCACTTTACATGTCAATGTAAAAAAAATGAGCTGAAAGTCCTCCAAAAATAAAAAAAATAAAAAGATTTTCTTTTGGTTTTTTTTTATTGAAGAAATAAATTCAACTATAACAGCCAACAACTTGTCTAGTATCATCTGATAAAATTATTTAACCACAAAGGTAAAATGCTAAAAATAGCTTAGTTTAAATATGCTATTTTTTATAATATTTCATTTCTCGCCAAAAAGACATTTCTTTTCAAACTTATAAAAAAAATTAATAATTTGAACTTATCCTAATGGATACCTTTTCTGCATTTGGTTTTTTAGTATTTTTTTTACAAAAATAAGGCAGTACAATGTCCATTTTCTGATTTCGTAGTTTTTGAATATATTTTGTTGTCAGATTGTCATAAATGGGAATTAATAGCATTCAAAACTTAGATACTAATTATTTGCCATATTAAATGAATCCTTGTATGTTTTAGAAAATAATCAATCGATGAATATGGTCAATTGGAATAATTGTAAAGAAAAGTTCCAGGAAATTTTAAGGGTCTGTAGTAAACAAACAATAATGCTACAAGAAATAATGCAACGTTTAGAAATTATAGCAAATGATAGAACTAACAAAACAAATCCTGAATTGCCGTTTATTTTCTTTGCCGATTTACTTCTACAGATGACTTAAAACAGTTAGAGCAATATTTGCTAGACAAAGAGAATTGTATAAATTTTGTAAGTAATTAGGTTGAATTTAAGTTAAGCATAATTCAAATATATTTTATATTTCATAGATAGTCTTTGTTCAAAATATTGGAGGCATATCGGGAAGAGATTTTTGCCGTAGGGTATTAAAAAATATTATATCAAACTCACCGGCAGAAATGTGTTCCTGGACAGAGGCAAAACATAATTACCCACTTAAAGGATTGAAATGCATATCGGAGATATATCGTATGTATTTAATGAAATTATTGTACAGGATTATTAAAACAACTGGTTCATTAGAAGGATAGGCATTACAATGATATTTTTTATTTCACGTAAAATTTTAGTCACTTTATATAACCTTTGCAATATTTAAAGTAAACTGTTTCTGAGATGATTAAGTCGGTGAGAGTGGAAGTTGTAAAATTTCTTTTAGTGTTTTCAAAATTAGCTGGTAAATAGTATACGGAGTCCTATAAATTTATTGACAAATTTGAGGAAATTTAGACGAGTATATTTTTTTAATGGAACACCCTGTATATATTTGCTTTTTTATTCAGAAAATATCTGTACATTTGCACAGGTACCTCATAGTTACCTGTGCATATTAAAGAAGCTATGTTCTGTCAAAGTATTAAAAAAGATTCCCTGGCGTTTTTTATGTTTATAAAAATGAGTCACTATCAATTACATACTGGAATATATTATAATAGAATGGTGTTGATATTGATGATAACTCAAAAATCATCAAGAATAATTATTATGACAACCTTTATATGTTGGGACTGACCTGGATTTTTCGCAGTCACACAACTTTCACAGTCACTGACCCAAAAATGAAGGTGTCCCCTTTAACTGTTTTTGCTTAAGTGGTAGTCTACTTTAAATATAGCAAAGGATATATAATATGACCCTAAGATTAACCTAGATTCCCAAAAGTACCATAATATACAGGGTATCCATTTAAAATAATAGAGTTAGTAATTACTTCAGGTATAACGGGTGCAATGGCCTTGAAAATATTTCCATTGAAAAATCAAGACGGTTACATTTGTGATCTAATTTATAAAAAATTTGTGCACTGAACCTCGGGAATTATTAGCTTCTTCCCTAAAGGTTCAGGGACATAGCTCCGGTTAGCTTTGGGCTCAAGGCGGGGATTGGATTTTACTGTTAAGCTTACTTATAAAAATTTGGGCACCAGGTAATTTAAATGAGAAAAAAATATATGAAATTGTGAATGCGTGAAAGTAAGAACAAACAAATTACGTTAAGATAAAAGTATATATTACAAATTATATTTACAACTCAATTTATGTTAAATTGAAAAAAAACTCTACAGCCTGAAAGCGTTTATCAAAATTTTACAAAAAAATTTTACTGGGCTGGGTTCACCAGTCTTCGGCCTACTTATGGATTGATCTCACCCACTAGCCTCTCCTAGATTAATCAGGAACTCCTGAACAGGTCCCCGTCTAGCTAGACTTGCTGGGGTTGCATGGATGGAGGTAAGTAAATCCCACGTAGCTAGGTTTCAGGTTTCAGGCTCCAAAGGTGGAAACAGGCACATGTAAAAGATTGTATGATTAGCCCAGTCCCAGAGTTGTACAAAAAAATGATCCAGGAATTGGAATTTTGTAAACAATCAAACCGTAGAGCAACTATGTCTGAAGGACAGTATATAAAAATTGTAATAGAAAAAAGTAACTTATGACCAGTACTATATACTACAATAAAAATTACCAAAATTGCAGTAACAAAATTCGTAACTGTGCTACACAAAAAAACTGGTTAGCATAAAGGTGAAAATTTCTAATTCATACATGAGATTTTAAATGCAAAATTAACAATATCAAGTACAATGAAATAGAATTAAATTGAAAAAAAATTAATATGAGACGGTCTAGAATACCAGCAAGTAATCAAAAATAAAATTCCTGGATATAATAGAGTCTGTAATTAGCAGACAAAATTTATAGTATATCTAAAATAACCATATGGTTATATATACAAACGCACTAACCAACCCAGGCTCTTCACAGAGAACAGACCTTTGCATACAGGGTACAATTTTCTTTAATCATATTCAATTTATTAAGAAAATAAAATGTACTCACCTGTATGCAAAGTGCAGTTCCAATCTCGTGCATCCACCTCAAATATGTCCTAAGACGTTCCACCTGGAATTGGATGGTTTACGAGAATATAAAGTAGATTCCGGGGAAGATTAAGCCAGCGTCTCAACAACTCTGCAAAAAAATAAAAAAATTCGGCAGAAAATTTACACCACGTGTAAACTAAATTTATTATCACTTATCTCGTGACAACAACAAAAATATACGATAATATCAATTAATGAGCTTATTATAGATAATACTCTATTATATCAGAACACCGATCACTAACAATAGTGATAATAATTCAAGATTTAAATGAAAGTAAAATTTAAGAACATGTGCTTTCAATAAGCGTAAAATTTGTCAACTTGCTCGTACTCTGTTGAAAACCAGACTCCTCGAATTTTAAAAATGTCTTAATTTCCTGTCTGTTTTGCGTCCCTACCTTTTCATAAAAGTGACCAATCAGAAACACTTTTAGAGGTAGACAACACATTACAATGTAGAGAGCATTTTGGGTTGCGGGTATTCAGGGAAAAATTATACGGATTTTTGATATTATTTTTAATCGTCCGGAAATATACTGCTCGTCATATACAAAGGAACAAAATGATTAAAATTTTGTTACAAACTGCGTATCCTTCTAACGAACCAGTTTCATGATTATTTTTGCATTACAAAGTTTATGCTACGTACATAAACTAATACTTGATTTTTATAGACGTAATCAATTCCAAGAAAGGGATTACCCAAAAAGAGTTTGAGCAGGACGTCAGAGATTGGTTTAAGTATGCTAGACAGCGAAGAGAGAGGGAAGAAAAAATAAACTTGCAAGGAAATGTACTTGGTCCACTTGATTAAGAAACATATAGGTAAAGAATATTACTATACCATACTTGGTTTTATAGAAAATATTCAATAGATCTAGATTTAATTAAAATTATACTTCTGTTACTGAACAAAAATCAGTGTAGCTACGTATAATATTAGTTCAAGTTATGACCAGAATAAAACCTTGACAACAAAATATCTTTCTAAAAAATATGGGTGTATATGTACAAAAGTCCTTATATACAGGGTGATTCAGCTAACGTGTTTTCATTAGAAGTATAAGTACTTCCCATTAGAATATATTTTTTTAAATTTGGATACATGAGTTTTCGAGAAAGTTCTATTCATCTAAAATCTTTCTGGCACTTCTGGTTGTACCGGAAATGGTTATCAACTTTCTTATATATGGGATACCCTATATTTTTTTCATGTTTTATTTCTACACTAAAATCTATGTTTTTAATGTGAACTTATATGAGAAACTAATAGTTTAGCTGAATCACCCTGTATGTATGTTAAGTTTATAACAATCTTCTTAACTTATCTTTTTTCTTTGCTGTAGATTTTGCATGGATTCTTCATTGGAAGATGTCCAGCACCTATACTACTGAAAACTAAAGGAGTTTATTTACAGTTTTATATATTTTATATATATATATATATATATATACCTATATATATATTTTGTTTATTTTAATTTTGTGTGTTAATGATTGACATATGCATATTAATTAATGACCTAATACAATGTTATAGGCTTATATTTTAAATATCTATTTGCATAAATAAATCTAGTTTATTATGTTAAAATTAAAGCAAATTTAATTAAAACGTAACCCGTAAGTGTTTTTAAATGAAAATTCTTACATATTTTTATAGACTTGGTTAAGGGGTCTATCTCTAAAAGTAAAAGATTGCTATAAGAACAATATATTAGAACTTTGTTGGTATACAATATACATACTGGAAGCTCTTTGTCAAAAGTGTCTACCGCATATCTATTTTTTATTAAAACAACCCCTGACTTCTCTTGGCACATGTTCAGTTTTTAATCTTTCGTACCCAATAAAAAATAATCCCCAACAGAAAAAGAATATCTACATAATGTTAAAAACAGTTACAGATATATATTTTTTTACTAACAGAACTTTTTTATTTTAAAGAACTTGATAAAAAACTAAAATGTGTGTTTAATTGGTGAGAACAAGCTCTATTCAACTGTGCTACTACCATGGTATGGTTTATTATTGTAGATACATACTTATTTCCAAAACACTTATATCGTTATTTTTGCACACAAAGAGAAGTTTTCTGAAGTATCTCAACATGCTTTCTTTATTTAGTTTTTTTTGGTACTAAGATTCTTGTATGCGATAATTGTTTTTTTATGCTAATCTATTGATATACGTTTGAAGTAGAGATATATTCATATTTTTTTAAATTCCAATGTTTGTGAAAAATTTCCAATGAAATTAGTTTCCATTTTATTTTCTTAGTTCTTCAACCATAATACATTGGTCCTATTTTGATTATTGGAAAGTTTCTAAATAAAAAATGTCAAGTACCTATGTTAAATTAAAACTAACATTTTTTAGTTAGAAACTTTCAATAACTCTCAAACTATGTGCCATTTAATAATAAATATTATAAGTGGTATATAGTGGTAATAAGGTAATAACAGCTATTAGCAACACCCTGTATATAAGAAAAGGCTAGACAACACTATCACCCACACAAAGTAGAATTTATACAAACCTGCAGTTGTAAGGCAAAAAAACAGTGTCAAAAGAAAGATTAATTGTGTGTATCATATAATGGTTAAATCAATTTGTGAAATATATATTCCTTAAATTTACAGTGAATCGGTTAAATATCTGTTAACATTAAGGTGCTTACATTTCTGCAATATAAAGTTGTGTCCAATTCACGAAAGTATGCATAAAATATCTTACAGTAAGTATAAGTTATAATATATTCAAAACAGGCAGATCTTAAAACTGTATTGTTGCATTTAAATAACACTCCTTCATAGGTGTTGCACATATACACAATGTGACCATCAATGAGAGGTTATATTTCATATACAGTAGTGAAGATACCGTGACGTTGTAACTACTAGCCGCGAGGCGGACATCTGTTGTTGTATAATACTACACTTACAGGTTACATGCAACGTCACTTGCGACTCACTTTTTACAAGAAAAACGTCGCCACAACTTACAATTCACTGTTTTTGGTTTGCTGGGAGGCAGAAAATCTTAACAGTATTTGCGAACTCGCAGTAGCTAATAATGAAATGTAAAGTTTAAATTTCACATTATTCGCACTTTTTATAACAATAATATTCAGGATTTTCAATATCTTTCGGTTTTCTTCAATAATTCAAGACGGATGTCGATATGTTTAACATCAGTTATAACAATAACTTGTAATCATGCAAATTAGCCATTAGCCATAAAATTCCGCATTTTTTCTTATTTTACCATTCCCGTATATTTTACCGTTTCCTAGATTCCAGTGGTGACCAAAATTATAGTTTCTTTCCACTTCGGTTTCCACAGTTTATTTAGCTATCTTCACATTTATTGCAGTTTGTTGTTTTTTTTTATACTATTTTAGATATGGAAGAAGAACTTGAGATTTATTTAAGAGAAAGAGGGATTGAAGAAAAAATAATAACCGAAATGAAAGGGGAGAAGGTAAGAATATTAATATGTAAATAATTAGATATTAATAATAACCATTTTCCACTAGATACAAAATTTTCCCCAAAAAAATATTTTTAACTTACAGTAAAGTTTAGAAGTTTTCTCTCAGTAATTAATAATTTATATTTCCAAACAATTTTTTTCCCAGTTGTTGCTTTCAAGCTGAACGCTTGAAAAAATCAATATCTTTTTCAATACGCTAGCTTGATCTGTAAGTAAAATCGTAAATAAATCTTGTAACTCAATTTTCACCCACTTTTAATTATTGTTATCGATTTGAAACTTTGAAATTTACACAATTCTGGTGACGAAATGGTGCTTGTAAGCATGTTTTTTAGTTTTTTAAACTATAATTTCTAACCATCACATTTCCTTCTTATAATATTACCTATAAGTTATTGTCTGTAATTGTTTAGGTATTTGTGGAATTAGGTAGATAATTTTTATTTAAATTTGTCACTTCCGAAATATTAAAAAATTACACAGAACAGATAGAACAAACCCCCGATCCCAGAAAACCGAAGTTTGTGCAGCTGGGGGCTACACATTTTATAGACATGTGACACACACATAGTGTCCAAGTGGAATTATTTCTTTTAGAAGAAAACCCCACCTGACCGGGGATCGAACTCGGGACTACCACGTGAAAAACCGCTGCAGACCCTCATAGCTACCAGCCACAATATTAGTAAATGAACCCCTGCGGTAAAGGGAACTGTCAAAAATCAACAACACTTTCACGACATAGTGTATTTCATTTTTGACTGTTCCTTTTGGCACAGGGGTTTAGTTTCTAATAATTTTTATTTTTCAACAGCAGTTTAACCAGAAAGTGTTGTATTATGTGGTTGATAATTTTTATCTGTTTTTTTTTACCTTGGGAATTTTTTATTATTTATTCTTTTTTTTAAGCAAAACTAGTTAAAAAACCCAACCCCTGACTGTTCCTTTTGGCGCAGGGGTTTATTTTCTAATATTTTTATTTTTAGAAGTGGCAAAATACCCATTTACATTTAAACAAAAAAAAAATAAGTACTTACGGTCTAACTGCAGATGTCCTGGTATTGTGCAGGGTGTTTTGTTTTCAGATATTGAAAATTTTCTATTTGAAATGTCAAAAAGTAATTTTTTTTCCTCAAAGTAAAACCCCTATGTATTTGACATAAATTCCGGATCGATTAATATTTCATTTTCATAGCCCACTACGTAAGCTTGTACAAAAACAATTTTTTAATACATTTTCCAAAAGGAAAGAAGATATGGAATTTCCATTTTCCTGGAAAGAGTGAACTCAACAGAGCTCTTCAAAATTATCAATTATCTCAAAAATTGTTGGGAATAAGAGTATTTAATAAACAAATGAACATAAAAGCCAAAATTATATGAGGACTCTCAACGTTCGGAGTGGACATATTTCAATGTTTTTATAAGAATACTCAGTAACCATAACAGTAGATATACAAAACCACTATCAGACCACTCGACGCGCGTTTCACTCATCAGGGGTTCATTAGCATCATCGGGAGGGAAGTTGGTATAAAAAGTAACTAAAAAAGTAACCAAATGTGGGTTGGTACTCCTGTGCAACGGGCGGATGTCTTTTGAAGATAAGAACTAATAAATCTGTCAAGTTAATGTAAACAACGCGTTATTTATTGATGGCGGCTTTCTTTGATAACGAAATGCTTAGAAATGTAATTTGATATCCTGGGATGAACACCTGCGTTCAAGGTTAAGCTGAGTCAGCAAATAATCGAATGTAGTAATTAATAATTAAGAATGATAGGTATGTACATGCTTCTCGAGGAGCCTGTTGATTTAGGAATGTGGTTTATGATATAACATTAAGATATTCATATGATTGATGTAATCTAATATTAAAAGAATGTAAAAAATAAAGCTGATTGGTGGAATTAATAAAAAAGAAAATGGCGGTCTTCGGGGAGCGGAAGGGGGATGAGGCACTCTGATTTATGGTAAAAAATTGTTCGTTTGATGTGACTTCCTATGCTTTATCACACACCAACGTGTCCAGACAGGTTGGAAATTACGCATCCGATAATTTCTCATTTAAAACATATTGCACAACGCATTTCCTTCTATTGAATTTAACTACCTACAATAGCGGTTTCAATCGAATGTTGTCATATTCTAAATACAGTAATAAATTAATACATAAATGGGTCGGCATTGTCCTCTGTCGGCAATGATAAAATACCAGGTTTGTTTATATAAATAAATATACTGATTTTAGTCAAATAAGCACTATTTTTAATGAAATGCTTTTATATTTTTATGAGATAAAAACGTACGTTTTGTTTTACCATAGGAATGTAGTATATTAAAATAACTTATTACATACAGAGCGATTTAATTTACGTGGTATTTCATAAGTATTATTTATGTTACAAAGAAATGTACAATTTAAATTGATTCATGCAGACACTTCAAGATGATAAAAATATTGTTTACATTTCTCGGTTCCTCAGTTTTAGGTATCATAATCTTTAGATAGTACGATTCCAAGAATTTTATATGAGGCGGCACGGTGCAAAGAAATATTTTATTATATCAACAATATTTGTATATATCTAACGTATGAGTTATCGTTTCCTTTCCACGTACAAGTAAGGCTAAACTCGAGGCGACACAATCTCGAGGTTAAAATGATATCACCGCAGTGGTAGAAATAAAAGAACCAGATTATATTAATACTTTATTCAAATAAATTACAATATTAATCTAATTCATCGTAACCTATATACTGTTCGATGAGATCTTCACTCAAATAAATGGAAACATGCTGTTTTAATTGTTCATGTAGACCACACTTGGTGATTAAAGCACAAAATTTTCCCAGGGAGATGATTTCACCGATATACAGGTCACAATACCTAAGTACATTTTTATATTTTTCTAGATCCAGCGGAGTCAACCAAAACGAATAACCATTTTTCTGAATTTCTTGAGTAGAAACGGTACAAGTCAAAACGTAATGTACTACGTAGAAAATCAACAGCTTAATTTATAGATGTAATGGGATCATTAGAGTTCATCATAATGGTTTCTTCATGTCTTAGTATAGAAGTTCCCTTTTATGTCTTGAACTTGAAAATCTTTCAGTAAGTATGTGAGGACACGTTCAAAATATTATTAGAATTCATTACTACTATCATGAAGTTGACTGCTATGCAATTTATAACCGAGATACAAGAGATATTTAAGATTTTTCATTGTTAACGGATTGAGAATTACAGATGAACTGAGAGGGTGGCGGGCTCCTACCTTCTTGCTATAACGGTGGTTGGGAAATCTAAGACCCATTTCTCTTCAGGTGTAGTCTTATCGTCTCGACTTCTCCACGGAAATTGACCAGATCACAGTCCTGATCCACTATTTTAACTGTTAGACTGGCTATGCCACGCTTGGTGGATACGTTTGGTGGATGCTTTGGTGGATTGGTGGATGAGTTTGGTGGATTGGTGGATGCGTTTGGTGGATTGGTGGATCCGTTTGGTGGATTGGTGGATGAGTTTGGTGGATTGGTGGATGCGTTTGGTGGATTGGTGGATGCGTTTGGTGGATTGGTGGATGCGTTTGGTGGATTGGTGGATCCGTTTGGTGGATTGGTGGATTCGTTTGGTGGATTGGTGGATTCGTTTGGTGGATTGGTGGATGCTTTGGTGGATTGGTGTTGAAAAAGCTGGATGTTTTATTTGTTGCTGCAGATAATATTTCAGAAGGAGCCATTGATGCAGGTGGACTTACCCGTCAGTTGTGGCGTTTGGCTTTAAGAGAATTAAAAAGCAGCAACATATTTACAGGTATACATATGAAAGCATATAGCTCTAAAATAAAAACCGGTTTAAAAAATTTATACACCTAACATAAGTCCTTGGTAAAAGAAAATTAATTTTTCATATTCCTTCAATAGCAGACAATTGCCTACCTACCCTTATACGTACATATAGTGCAATCCACCAGGAACTGCATCGATTGATGTAGGGAAAATTATTTAATTAAAAAATTTTAAATTTTCATTTTTCACATTTTATTCTGTCAGTTATAATACCACTAGAGCCAAAAATTTTCGATTGGTATGACATTTCGTTGCCTGGCAATTTCTTGAATTACATTGTTGAGAAAACCAAGCCGTGAGGCGAGTGGTTTTGAAAAATTGCAAAAGAAATTGCCAAAAAGCAAAGAAATAGAATTTCACAAGAGAAAAATTTTACCATAAATTTTTTTCTCTAGTAGTATTAGACTGGTAGTCCTAGATGACGAAACGTTTTATTTAAATATTAAAAATTTTGTAATTCAGTAGAGCACAAAAAATTTCCATAAAGAAATGTTTTTTTTTAATTAAATTTAAGTAATTCAATAAATTAAATTAATAATTTAAATTTAAGAGCACTCAACAGACAGGCTATCCCGAGTTTTCAAATAATGCCCAAACCAATAATTATTTCAAAACGGGGTTTTCACCAAATGTTTCTTACATCTCTTGGAATGTTCGAAAGTCGATGAAAATTGAAAACGATAATTTAATGAAATTTATTTTCTTTATTTCGGATTAAAAAAAATAATTTTGATTTTCCAACATGCATAAAACTAAAATAAGATGAAATTAAATGAACATTAATAATGAATTAAATGAACATTAATAATAATGTCCTAATTTGAAAGCTGTGTTTTAAGCATTTCAATGTGACATCACGCACTGTAGAACCGTTTTAAATACGACTAAAATAAAATAAAACCGATTTTCAACAGTTTCGAATTTTTTCTTTTTCAGTTATTTTAAAACTGATCAAGTTAGCCTTGATTTTTTTCAGCCGTTATATTGGCCCTCCGATACACAACTGTGCATATTGCCCCAATTTAAACATCTTCGTGTGTCTTACCATTTTCGAGATCCCAATGGTCTCGAAGTCTCAAGTCTCGAATTTCACCCGCCCTGTATACCCTGTATATGCAGTTCCTGCTGGGATACTGTATAGATATCATACATTCTGTAAGAAATGTTCTCGTATGAAATTTGTTTTATTTTCTCTAATTTGTTAATATTGCCTTGTTACTTGCTTATACATTATACAGGATGAGAAATAAAGTTTCTTTCATAAATATGACGCTTTACTATACGTGTTGAAACAGCGCTTCTGGGGACGAGTTCAGTTATGTAAAATAAAACGGACCTGTGACTTTACTGTGTGACTTATTGTTTATTATCTCCACGAAGCAGCCAGTACTTATACTTAACTAGCAAATTTTAGTAAATAACTTTTTGCGTGCTCATTGGCACCCAAACTCTTAATTGTGACTACAACATTCGTAATGTAAAAGCTAGTAACTTAGATTTAAATAGAACATTTCATGTGTATAATGTCTGTATCTTATTTGTGTTGTATTTTCATGGTTCATTTGTAATTTTTCATTGCATATTATACAGTGGTTTTTTGAGGCAAACTTAGATGTTTCCCTTGATACTATACTTTGATTATTGATTTAAATACTTTTAATACCCCTATCTCTGCATGTACTTATCCTATCGAACATAGTAATGCAGCACTTTTAACGGTACCGCCAAAAACTGTAACTATTAATTCTTTGGCCTCTGATTTATTAAATTGGGCTGTAAAGAATCACATCACTCAAAATTAATTTAGTAATTTATTGAGAATTTTAAAGAAGCATGAATCTTCAAAATTTAGAACATTGCCTTTAGATTCTAGAACCACAGCTTAATAAACACACACCTCGGGCACTCTGCGGCGGCACCTTTGATGTGGCCGTTTTCGATAGACAATGACCGACATTCGCTATCGCTCTCACACTGAGAAGAGAAGTCAGAGTTGGACGTATAATATTTGTAGTTATCGTTAGTGAGCGATAACAAAACTCTTGAAACGTTTTATAAATAACTTTTGAAATAGACGTGAATAAAACGGTGATGCCTAATTTAGAAATAAGTATATAATGAGATTCAGATCTACCTATTTGGCAGTTTTAAAAAAGAAATTTGAGATAGTAATTATGTACATATGTTTATTAGACATTAATTATTTACAAAAATAAAAATAGACAATACTTTACAATGAGGTACATATAATAAATAATAATAAAAAAGTCTTTATTGCGTTCTTAACGAAAAAAGAAAGAAAGAAACACAAACGGTAAGAATTCGGCATTGTCGTTCTTCCATTCCACCTATATAAATATTCAAAATTAACTGTTCACAAAAATGTACAATATACCCAGTAATAAAAACCAAAAATAGGTGAAATAAAACTAATTAAGACTCGGATCTTTGCCCGAAGAAACATTGGCTTGGGATAGGTGTGATCACCACAGATGTTTTTTGAGCTTCCTTCAAGTGAAGGAAATACTGTAGGAAATGCATTTGCATTTAAACGTTCACAAAGATGATTAGTGAACATTCTTTTCTCAAAATGATCTTGACATAGTCTATGACTTTTATGAAGTGTGTCCAATTTGTCCAAAAGGTCTTCCCTATTGGCTTTCATTAGCCATATCCTTGTCCTAAAAAAAATTAAGATTTTTAAAAATTACTTAAAATTATTTTTAAACACACCACAAAACATTAGCAAAAAAAATGTACACTCGACTACTTGCGCAGTACTGTTCTATAATTTTGTTTTTCCTAAAACTAAAATATAACAGCTGGCCAACTTTTAAACGAAATTCATTAAATCTTAAATTGAGTGATTGTATAAACAATATTATTGGCTGTCTATGAATTAATTTCCTAAATTAAGTTAACTTATATACTAAATTACATTTATGTATAACACATTTTTATCTACTTACCGATCGGGTTGCTTAGGAAAGGTAAAAAAGCTCTTATTATAATTATAGCTTTTATTATTGCAGTTTTTAGTTGCACATAGGTACGTATCCTGTTTTTCTATTACTCATTATCACTAATGAAAAAAGGAACAATATAGAAAACAAAACAATAAAAAAGCACAATAAATAAACAGCAAGCACTACACTCAAAATAAATTCGCAAGAATAACTACGTTGCTGGCTTAATCGATAATCAACACGAAGTGATTTCCCTATTTCGGTTCGAAACTCTCGCCACTGTGCTGTTCTCTTCTCAAAGGCGGGGCTAAGAAGCGGCGCGCGTGGATCGGCGCAAACCGTTCCTGTCAAGAGAGTGCCCGAGCTGTGTGTCTATTAAGCTGTGCTAGAACTATATTGAAAACAGACAAGTTTTCTAGTACCGTAGTGAATTGTAATGATGGTTCTTATTACCATTTTGGATTAGCTGCAGGAATTATATTTAGTTTAAAACTTCATTGGATTTTGCAGAAATAATACTAGACATGTCTGCCTCTCGCTAAAAGCAGCAATAGCCAATTTTGGCCTATTTTGGGGAGTATAACAAATTTAAATTGTAGTGACCCATTTGTTATTTCAATTTATTATGGTTCAAGTAAACCAGAGAACATACACACATTTTTCAAAGATTTTGTTACTGAATACTTAATATTAGAGGAAAATGGTATTCAGTACAAAAGTATAAAATTAAATTTTTATTTAATAAAAGTTTGGAAAATTTATTTGTGATGCACCAGCGAAATCATTTGTACTAGCTATTAAAGGCCATAACGCTTATTATGGCTGTACAAAGTGTACCACAGAAGGTACTTTTGTAAATGGTCGTATGACTTATCCAGAGACAGATGCCACAGAAAGAACTGACCAGGCTTTTCGGAACAAACTTTATAGGTACCTACATTAAGAGCAGGCAACTGTTTGCCTATTGTTTGTGTGTAACATACCATAATCAGCTAAATCACGTCGCCCGTGCCTATTTGTAGTCTACCGAATCGACCCAATTTGGGTACAGAGGTATGCAATTCATTTCGTAGTTGCCATGGAGATTATAGTTAGCTGTCGCCATCACGTTTTGTTATTGGGAACTACGAATTCCATTACTATAACACAATTGACACTTAACCCTATGTGCTGCCAATGCCTGTAACCAGGCGACATGATCTAGCAGATTATGCACATACCTATACAAAGATTATTAGTTCCAAGGCAAATTTCCAGAGTCACTAACCGAACGCTTGTTCATCTGTGGAATTTTTCTTTGTACGTTTGGAAAGCCATCTTAGACATATACAAAACTTTTTGGCTATTACGCGGGAAAGCTACTCACATGGCATTTCTGGTTTCATATTTTTGACATTTCATTCTTTATTTTTCAAATTTCTATCAGTTATTTCCTGAATTAATCAACTCAAGTAATCAACTGGAGTAATATTTAGGTAATTGGTAGATGTCAAAAACGACTAGAGACCAAGAGGGGGCACTACTGTGCCTTAATCAAACCCTAATCTTAACTAATTTTATTTAGGTGTTTCAGTAATTTTGTAGTTTTTATTGTACTCATCTGTCTGTAGGTACTATACCTCGACTAACCAACCATACCTAAACTAAACCTACAAGGAAGATGAAACGATTGTGTTTGGATAAAATATAACATGGGAATAAATAATGCAAATATGTGTTAGACATTTGTCCTAACCCAACATTTCCTAAATAAGCAGTTTAAGAGTACCAATCTCCACATAAATTTGACAGTGCTTAAGGGGGCAGGGAAATGTAGAAAAGAACAGTTCCGGAGTAGAATGTTCCTAGCTATTGGAACGCTAAAAGTGAAACTGACGTAGTTCAATAGTACTTCAGATGTACTCAACTGGCCCATTGGAAAGCACCTTATGTTTACATATCTATTGCATTGCTGTATTTATTATTCCTTTGTAATAATATGTTCCCTGTAACTAATTAGTCAATTATCTGTTAGAGAACAAAGCTCTTGGTGGCCAGTGGAAATATGGCTGTTGTATTGCATTTGACATAATATTTATAGTATACATTAGGCATACATTTCCCGTTCATTCTTATAAATTTCATATTATATTTAGTATATTTAAATTAATATGGTCATATTGGTAATTTTCAGGAATCTTATTTAAGATTTACTGGCGGGGCCATTTTTAAAATATTTATTAAAAGAAACCTGGAGAAACTATTCTCCAATTTTGTTGAGCAGTTTTGTTCTTGGACGGGCAAAAAACAAAACTTCAAGTTGAAAAACTTAAAAATAATGGATATATTTTTTTGTGAGTATATAAATTTTTATTTTTAATCGTGATGTGATTTGATGTATTCCAACATATAAAACAAATAATATAACTTTTTTGCTGAACAAAGTGAAAATCAGCAGTCAGTAACATAACATGTTTTCATACTGCTCAATGATTGCCATACATTTTTTCAGCATGAAAGAAAAGTAGTAGTTAACAATATTTAATAAAGTCGTAGGACTTCAAGAATTTTAAACTAGTATATCTCTTAAATTTTAATTCAAGTCATAACTGCAATATTATTTAGCTGTTATTATAGTAATTTGCTTTTGTAGCAGTTACAAAAGGAAATTATCCTTATTTGACGGATATTGAATTTGAAACAACAATAATGAATTGGTTTCAATATGTCAAATTGCGGTATGAGCGAGAAAAATAATGAATAAATGTAAGTATTTGTTTTAGAAGAAAATCAATCTTATTAACTAAATTAGTCTTTAAGATCTATTTTATATAGGTGTTGTACAATGGCAGAAATATTTTTATTGTATAATGCAACCTACAAATATGAATGAATGAATATAGTCGCAGAGCTCGTGGCAAAAATCAACAAAAGTTTTGTAATGGATCAGATTTAAATATGAGGTAGTATTAAGAGTGTACATGAGTCAGCACCCACACGCAAAGTCAGGTAGAGGAACACCTGGCGCGCCCTCCATATTCCGCACTTTGAGCGACTGCTGATTGCGTCTTCCATTAAACTATGGTCTGACTGTTTTTTTCTTTAATTATATGTAATAATTAAGTAGTAAACAAATTTTCAGCCATAACAAAACTCTTGTACCAATATTATTATGGCGACAAATTATCCGACGTGCTGACTCGCCGTGTTTCACAACTATGAGGTCTGACCACTTTATCAAGCTTTTTTGTAGTATAAACTACTTTTTTGGCAATTTTCAACTATTATGAAACACTTGGCTGTAGTGCATGAAATAATTTAACATACTACAAAGCGCGCCGGCGCCAGGTGTTCCACTACCTGACCTTCCGAGTGGGTGATGACTCATGTGCACCCTTAATACGACCTCATACTGAAATATGAGCCATTGCAAAACTCTTGCCGATTTTTGTCACGAGGTCTTGGACTAATATAGGTTAATATCAACGTGTACTAAAGTTTGAATAATCGTTATTCACTTTGTTTGTGTTACCTACCGTTTCACAGTTTAACTTGCAAGTAGCTCCTTACACATTTTGTATATTAAAACTTTTACGGATCTTTTGTTTTTCAGGAAGCACGACAGATCGGCATACTCACCAAAAAATGATTTAGAGTAAGTTGGAAAGTATTGTATTATTTTTATTTCAATAATTATAATAATTTATACCTTTTTTACAGATGACCAAAATAAAGAATATTTTTAGAAAAAAATGTTTTTTTTACCTTTATCACATGTTAAAAATGCAATATTTTATTAATATTACTATGAAACACTAATCAAATATTACTTATAAGTTACATTTGAACAATACACATGAATTACATATCGAGGTTTATGTAAAATTTCTAAATATACCTAACTCTGAAGTTAATAAGTCAGTTTGCCATTTCAATATTACAGTAACTTTCAAAATCATTTGTCCACAAATATGACAAATTAAACCTTTAAAATGTAAGTTTACATAAAATATATAATAATGTGTCTATTACTTTACCTTTAAATTTCATTTGCAAACTTTACATCTGTAACTTTACTGCAATGAGGATAAGAACTACTTTATGTGAAGTTCCAGTAGCATTACAATTTCATTTTCTGAACCTTACACCTGTGTTTTTCAAGCTTCGTTAATATTACATCAATATTACTTTGCTTACTGGGTGCATATGAATATATTGCACTTTTTAAATTTTAATTTATAACTAAATAATATTTTATTAAGTAGCTTTGTGAGGCAAACGCACCTCAGAATTCCTGATTTCTACGAAAGTTGGGTAACTAATTATATTGACTATGATTTCTACATTCACTTCAGAATGACTAGAGACACATAGGTATAATAAACTTTTATGTGAAATTGGTGTGCTAGTAGATAATCCGGGCCGGTTCTAGAACGGAAGTGCGTAATCCAAGATGGCGTCTGATATCGTTGTCGGTTTTGTTAATTTTTGTATGAAGGTTGGTAGCACTGTATGTGTTTGTGTGTGGCACTCCTGTCACCAGAGGCTTTGAGAGGAAATGACGTCGCTTAGGTCTTTTTGGCTGTCATGGCGTATGACCCGAGGCTCCTCGGACTTTAACAACGAAAATTGAGGTTACGTATACCTTGTGTAGAAGGTTAATACAATAATTTTAAAAGAACTACTTTCATTAATTGCTAACAACATAATTATAAGGTTAAGTAAATTGAGGCCTCGTATACCTTGTGTAGAAGGTTAATACATTAATTTTAAAAGAACTACTTTCATTAATTGCAAATAACAACATAATTATAGGGTTAAGTAAATTGAGGTCTCGTACACCTTGTGTAGAAGGTTAATACAATAATTTTAAAAGAACTACTTTCATTAATTGCTAATAACAACATAATTATAAGGTTAAGTAAATTGAGGTCTCGGGTCTATTAGAGAGGCGAATTAATTCCCATCAGCATAAAGCTGAGACTCTCAGGGGAGATTGGATTTAGCACAGAGAGATCTTTGATCATTGCACACTCTATAATCATATACTCCCAAGACCGCTGGGTATCTTTGGCAAAAGACCAAGGATATGCAGTCTTGGACTGCATCCTTCACGAGGTGGACCTGTTGAAACCAAACTCGGCGGATCTAGACCGGAAGGTCGAAAAACACTCCCCCAAGCTAAGCTGTTAGTCACCGTGGCGAGGGCTGAATGATACGAGGGTAAGAGTATCTTGCACGGTACCCTCAGGGCACCAGGCGACACCCTGTTGTAAATAGCCTTACCCCTGCACGCGGGGCTCTACAGGGGTGGACCTTTATAACCCCGGTACTCGTGGGACTTTTATGGAACCAGTTATAAAACAAACATCTACGGAGAGCTCCTCTGAAGGGGCCTCCTCAAATAGCAATCCGGGGCCCTCCTCAAGGGCTCCCACTAGAGAGGGGGAAATTGTGGATGCTCCTCCTACGGCCCAGGCACGGGCACTTCTCATCTCGGGCTCTGGGCGACGTAATCGCTCGGGGTCTGAGAAAAAGAAGGCTCGCAAGGCCAGGCTGGCAACTGCCAAAGGAGGGGCGGGTCCCTCCTCATCGGGGGCTTCCCCCTTAAAGAAGCAAGCTGAGCAGGGGAGCTCCTCCGCCAAAGGGGGCCTGAAAAGGTCTCGCGAGGCGGGGGGGACCCCATCTCCAGCTCAGCAAGCCTTTAAAAAGGCCCGTGCTAGGGCCACATACAGCCAGGCTGTGAACTCGGCCTTGAGGGTAGCGATAGCCGGGGAGGATTTCCCGGCTACGAGGCTCTCGACCGAGTTACGAAACAGTCTGGAGATTGCGTCGGCGCGCGGTATTGACGCTCTCCCATTAGAGGGCTCTCTGCCACGCTTCGACGAATTTAGGTTGACGGAGCAGGGGATCATAATGGTCGCCTGCCACGACGATGTATCTAGGGAGTGGCTCACCTCTGAAGTGAGAAGGCTGTCTCCCTTCCAGGGGACTACCCTTCAAACTTTGGAGGGAGCGGCCATCCCTAAGTTAAGGAAGATTGTTGCCTTCGTGCCGGGCGCGCCTGTGGACGAGGGCAACATTCTTCGACGCATCGAGCGGTCTACTCCAGAGCTCCAAACGGGATTCTGGAAGATAAGACAGACGATCGAGGTACCTGGCAAAGGCTCTAGGTTGATTCTCGGGGTGGATGAGGCGTCAGCCTTGACCATGCGGAGGATCAACTTTGTGGGTCATGCTGGTATGGCGAGGGTCTCTTTTTGGGACCCTAAGTTCCAAAGGGGAAACTCTGAGGCCGCTGAGCCGCCTGAGGCTTCCGCTTCCGCGGAGGTCCGGGCGGAATCTGGGGCTTCGGAGTGACCCTCAACCGGAAACAAAATGGGTACACAGGTAAATTGTGACCCCAAACTGCTACGTTTTACGCAGAGCAACTTGCAACACTGCATCGCTGCGACTTCCATTATAAGTCAGCAGCTCGCGGTGGGGCATACAGATATTGTAATGATACAGGAACCTTGGGTGACCAAAGGCTCTATCAAGGGTCTTAGTCGTAAATGGGGACGCATATTTGTGAGCTCCGACGCGGAAACCCCAAGAGCCTGTATATATACTGCTAAGCATGTTAATGCCATTCAACTAACCAATTTCTGTTACAGGGACATGGTAGTCATCAGAGTGAACATAGGAGGTAGGAGCTTCATTGTTGGCTCCGCATACTTACCATATGAAGCACAAAATCCACCATCTAGACAGTTCATGGATCTCGTCACGTGGTGCAAGAATCAAGGTCTACCGCTGATTATTGGGTGTGACGCAAATGCTCACCACACATGTTGGGGGAGCAGCGACACCAATTTTAGAGGCACGGCAATTTTTGAGTACATCAACTCCAATGAGTTGGACACGCTCAATAGAGGCTCGAAACCTACCTTTGTTACAAGAGCTAGGCAAGAGGTTATAGACATCACTGTCAGCTCATCTTGGGCTTCGCACTGGGTCAAAAACTGGCATGTTTCGTCGGAGGTGTCCATGTCCGACCATCGCCACATCTGCTTTAGTCTAGAGATAGACACAATCCCTACGACACAAGAGTATAGAAACCCAAAACTCACAGATTGGGGTATATACAAAGAAAGTCTGTTGGCTAATGTGAGACCTCATTCTAGGCCTCGCACAAACTATCAGATAGAGGAAAGCAATGATATTCTTAGCCGGGCCATGGTCCGAGCATATGAACAGAGTTGCCCGCTAAAAGTTACTAGGAGTAAACATACAGTCCCATGGTGGAACTCTGAGCTCCAAGAAACAAGGAAAGAAGCACGCAGGCTCTTTAACAGGGCCATGAACACAAAATCGAACTTTGATTGGGACCAATATAGAATGGCTCAACGTCGATTTAAGAGCTGTACTCGAAGAAGTAAGAGACAGGCATGGAAAGACTTCTGCGAAAGCATTGAAGACGCCCCTGCCACATCTAGGATTTATAAAATCATGAAATATAACCACGAATCTAGGATCGATGTTCTTAGGCTTCCTAATGGTACATATACGTGCACCACCAAGGAGGCGTTGGAGCACCTCGTGGATTTCCACTTTCCTGGTTCTGCCAAAAGTTCCAGCTCTATCCAACACCAGAGGACTCCCCACATAGAGGTTGCAGCTATGGATTGGAGGATGGCCTCGAATGTTGCCACGGTGGAGCGAATTAGATGGGCCATAAACACTTTTGCCCCATATAAGAGTGCGGGTATGGATGGAATATTTCCGGCTCTTTTTCAACAAGGGTCAGAATACATCATCCAGCATCTGCGTGATCTATATATAGCAACATTAGCTCTAGGATATATTCCAAAACCCTGGAGAGAAGCGAGAGTGGTTTTCATTCCTAAAGCAGGTAGAGCTTCTTATGATGAAGCGAAGGCCTTTAGACCGATCTGCCTAACATCGTTTCTACTGAAACTACAAGAAAGGCTCATAGAGAGATTTCTGAAAGAGGGCCCGCTAGTGACTATACCATTACATAGCTCACAGCACGCTTACCAAACGGGTAGATCTACGGAAACAGCATTGCACTCCGTGGTCTACAAAATAGAGAAAACGATTAGCCAGAAGGAGCTCGCTATCGGGACCTTCATGGACATAGCTGGGGCATTTGATAATACCTCCTACAATTCAATTCTAACAGCGGCTGAGGATCACGGATTCCCACCTACCATAGCTAGGTGGATTTATTCCATGCTTTCAAACCGCTCGATTTCTACCTCTCTCAATGAAGTCACAGTTAGAGCGACTGTGGGCCGAGGGTGCCCGCAGGGGGGGGTTCTTTCCCCCTTGCTATGGAGCCTTGTGCTCGACGGTCTTCTTCGCAGGCTTAATGAGGAAGGGATTATGACTCAAGCATACGCAGACGACCTTACGGTCTTAATCGCGGGGAAATCTGCAAATACAGTTAGTGAGCTCACTCAAAGGGCCCTAAGAATCGTAGAAGAATGGTGTATAGGACAAGGGCTGAGAGTTAACCCCTCTAAGGTCGATCTAGTCCTCTTCACTAAGAAAAGGAAGTTGGATGGTTTTAAAGCACCAACCATTTTCAATAAGACCATCCAGCGTTCAAAGATGGTCAAATTTCTGGGAGTTATCCTAGACGAAAAGTTGTCATGGGTACCCCACATAGACAGACAAATACAGAGAGCCACCGCGTCTTTCTGGACATGTAAGAGGCTCTTTGGAAAAATGTGGGGGCTTAATCCGAGAGCCACCTTATGGCTCTATACCTCGGTTATTAGACCCTCCTTTCTATACGCGTCGATTGTATGGTGGCCAGCCGTCCGGCGGGTTACCATCAAGCAACGGCTAAATCAACTACAACGCCTGGCGTGTGTAAGCACGACAGGAGCGATACGCACGGCTCCCACAGAGGCTCTGGAGGCTCTCCTGTCTCTCCCTAAACTGCATATAGTGGTTGAGGGAGAGGCAAGGAGGGCCTCTTATAGGGTCAAGCAGTGGGGGCGGTGGCTAGGTAAAAGCCACGATGGTGGACACACAAGTATTCTTGGGGAACTTGTGGGAGGAGATAGTCTACTGGACGCACCCAGTGACAGGATATCTCCCACTTATGTGTTTCTCAAACCTTACACAGTAGAGATACCGGACAGGGAAGCTTGGCTCGAAAATCCTGATGCTCAGGTCTCGAATGGGCTCGTCTGGTTTACGGATGGGTCCAAGACAGACCAGGGCTCAGGGGCGGGAGTCCGGGGCGTGCGCCCGAGGGCGAGACTATCCTTCTCCTTGGGAAAGTATGCCACGGTCTTTCAGGCGGAAGTGTTTGCTATCTCTGCATGTGTTCAGGAAAATCTCAAAAGGAGATATTCTAATCAGCATATCCAGATATGCACCGACAGTCAGGCGGCTTTACGTGCCTTGATCTCTTATAGGATCACCTCCAGGACGGTCCTAGAGTGTGTTAATGGTCTGACCCAATTGGGACAGAACAACCAGGTAAAATTGACCTGGGTACCGGGTCATCATAATATAACAGGAAATGAGGAGGCCGATACACTGGCTAAGAGAGGCTCAAGTATACAGTTTACAGGGCCCGAACCAGTGCTGGGGCTTCCGCCTAGTTATGTAGCAAGGTCCATTGGAAACTGGATCAAGGTAAGATCAAAGGAAGAATGGTCAAACGTGACTGGGCTGCGACAAGCCAGGCTCTTAATTGAAGGGCCTTGGTCGAACGCAACTCAATCAATACTTGCGCTAAGTCGTAACAGCATAAGGATTGTCACAGGACTGTTGACAGGTCACGGACATCTTAACAAGCACCTTAACACTATCGGTCTTAGTGACACTAGAAGGTGCAGGTTTTGCGGACACGATGACGAGGACTCCATTCACATCCTCTGTCGCTGTGCCTGCCTCATGGTCAAGAGACACAAACACCTGGGCGCAGCATTTCTTCTGCCTCAGGACATTAGGGAGCTTCCCCTACAACGGGTGTTGGCCTATGCGCACAGCACGGGTCTCTTCCAATAACTCCCAACTAGCGGCAGGCACAATGGGTCGAAAGACCTGAGTGCTGCGGGTAACCGCGCCGCCTATCAACAACAACAACAACAACAAATTGAGGTCTCGTATACCTTGTGTAGAAGGTTAATACATTAATTTTAAAAGAACTACTTTCATTAATTGCAAATAACAACATAATTATAGGGTTAAGTAAATTGAGGTCTCGTACACCTTGTGTAGAAGGTTAATACAGTAATTTTAAAAGAACCACTTTTATTAATTTGGTAGCAAAGTATTTAATTAAACGTATTTTTATGATATATAATAATGTAGGTCACTTGTTTGTAATAAAACACACAGAATTATACATATACATATATTAATCATTATCTATAAGACTAAATTCAACAATATATTCATGTGGTAAAAACATTTTAATATCATACAGGAAAACTTTCATGTCTGCTGCAATCATTTTGCTGCAGAATTTATGTAGGCTGATACGCTCATCGAGAAACTTGTCACAGAAATCCAACGCCGTATTGTACTTATCTATAGTCTGCTGACATTGTTGGTAACGAGTTTCATCATCTTCAATATGAAAAGAATGTATATCGTAATTTAAATCATGTTGTTTGCTAAATATTAATGCTGAAATTTCTTGATATACACGTTTAACTGCACTTTTTAAATCTTCCGCCTTTGACCAATGCTGTTCTGCGTATGCCATCCACATTTTAAACTTTTCTTCTGAACAAGTCTTATTACACACTTTATTATTAAGAGAGATGAACAAACTGTTATATAGTACAGCAATCCTGCACTGCATTTATTTAAAGTAACAGAGGGATCGCGTGGTGGTAATAATACCGGCTTTGGAGTGGTGGCAGATGCACCATTCAACTTTTTCCAGTCTGTATCCCCCACAGTGTTATTTTGAAACCGTATTTTTAATTTATATTGAATTGTATGGTTTAACATTATTGCAGAAAAAGTAGGTAAATTATCATTAGTTGTATACGCTATCATTCTTTTCCAATTTGATGGCCAGCTCTCATTTTTCTGTCCATTGTTATCGAAACACACAAACACTTCTTGAGTATTGTGTGGACGTTGGATGTATAACACGTTTTGCAATATCGCTTGCAGAATTATGAAATTTGAACTTAACATTGTCACTTTCACTGGAACACTACTGCATTTTATATACATTTTCTTGATTTATGTTGAATATTGATGGTAAACTTTTGTACAATCATTTGGATTGTTAAACCTAGCAAAATTTTTAAATACGTTTTGTTCCCATAGATCCATCGTTCTAGGTTTGATATTAAGTTTTTTAAATCTGTTAAATATATCTTGCTAATCTTCTGTCTGTCTTTCTGATGTCCTTTTACATACACAATACAAGTATTACCATCCAACAAGTGCTCACTTAATATATCATTCAACATATCATAATTTACATAACCAGAGTTGTATTTTAGACCATGATGATGTCGTTCCAAGTATTTAATTTGTTTCTTCAACTTGCCATCTAAGGTATTGAATTGCACTGGAGGTTTTAATAGGTAATGAGCTGTCCGTTGTCCGCAGATAAAGGATACTTCTTTCGGGTGAAAATCGGGTAGGTTAAATCCTTGTATATCAGCCACAATGAATTGCATCTTGGTTGAGGAGTAAATTGAAACTGAGACTTATATCTCTATACAACTAATATTATCATTTCCATCTCTCACCTCACTTTTTAGGTTACATTTGTCTTATAATTCTTGTCATTGGGTTATATTTGAATAAACGATCATACAAAATTAAGCAGTATGCTGTAGTGTCCTTTGGGAATTTCTCATCGGTTTCTACTTCGATTCTTAAAACAATACTAGACGCCTGTGTAACTGTCTTTTGGTGCGAACAATCGATATGGGCTATGGGTGAGATTGACTTGAATTCTAAAGGTGTAAATATTGGTTCATTCTCTTTTTCGTAGTATGAGGTTCGAAAATTAGCGAACATTTCGTACAGCGTAGCGTATTTATTCTCTTTGAAATGAAGGAATAGATCATGGTAAGGGTATCTTTCTGAATTTAAGAATACTCTCACGTTTTTCACTGAACAATCATCAAACGTGCTCATATTCGAAGTTATTTTATCTTTTTTATCTGTTTGAAAAGCAACAATAACATGTCGAGGTGTTTCCAACTTTGTAGAGGTTTTTACCGGCCAAGTATAGCTAGTTGATTGTGGAACAGAAGTATCTTCGATAAGCTCCCAACTTCTAAACGGAACCGATATTTCAATATTTTTTTCTAAAATTTTGCTTAAAGCTATTTCTTGTGGTAATCCCACCAAAACATGAGGTACTCTCCAGTAAAGCTTATCGATAGTAATTTTAGGTTTTTCCGTTTCATCAACAGCAGTGACTGCACCAAAATCATTGCTACTGCGAATGAGAATTAGCTCCTGCTTTACCGAGAAAACTATGCGACGGTAGTCTTCGAAAAAACCCATCAGTATTTTGAGTGGAATGCATACATTAAATTTGTTAGTATCAGGCAATGTACTGACTTTGGGAAACCATCCAGAATTTTGAAATTTGACGCTTTCGCTTTCGTTAAAAGATAAATATCCCTTAAGTGTTGATGTCAACCCAACATTTCTATTAGAATCAATAACAATACCATTCATCTCATACCGAATTTCTCTAAACAGAAATGCAAATGCATTATTTATAAGTTTTAATTTAGTTGCTGGAGAGCCATCTTCTTTCGTTAAACTACCCTCTAGATACAATACGCTTTCACTCGGTAGAGTGTAGGCATCCAATTCTTGAATTTGTATCCTAATCTGATCATTATAGTCAAATTTTGATACCACGAATGGTTCATAATTATGATACTCAAAATTAACAATAGAGTTGTCTTCAACGGGTTCTTGCAGTATATTTAAAATATCCATCATATTAACACTTCCAAACCAAGGGAACGAAGAAACAATTTATTTCGACGTGTTACTCTAGGAGCGCTCTTATTTGTACTAAATGAAGGTTTGGTTATAGATCGCCTTTTATAATTACGTTTAGTTACCACACTGGATAGCAGGTACTTCACATTGTAACGAACTACCATATTAGAGTCTCTTCAGATGTAGTCTTACTGTAATGACTTCGTTGCGAAAATTGACAAGATTTCCGTCCTGATCAAGGATTTTAACTGTTAAGTTGTTGATTGTCTTGATGCTCACAGGGAAATATAGAATGTTGAGGGGTGATTCCACTATTTTATAACCAGGTGCAACTGCCGGGAAGAACTGATGGATTATATGAACTGGGTGCCCATTTGAATACGATCCAACTGCAATGTTGCAATCTATACATAATGCGTTGACGGTAATTATTTCTACGGGAAAATCAGATTCATTCAAATTATTTGCTTTCAGAATTCTCTTGTCAAATCCTAAGAGACGACCTATTGAGTTATCTGATGTAAAATCTATGTCTACATTTGATTCAATGTTAACAGTAGAAGTATTGCTATTAGGTATAATATTAATGGTAGCGGGAGACTGAACAGCCTTTTGTAAGTAGTTATTTATATCATCAATTTCATATGCTCCTACTGGAATCGTTAACGTAGTATTCTCATAAATAAGCTTATTATTTGTCTCATCTATGTTCGGTATAACATTGAAACTTTCAAAATTAATAAAACCGATAACATATTCAGAGTTATCATCTAAATAAATGGGTGGATTGAAATCTGCGCTTAAAACAGAACTATTTCCAGAAAGGGATAAAGTAAACGACATGTTGTTGAATTAACATCTATATTTATAATAACATAATTTTCTAGTTGAATACATTATATAAAAACTTTAAACAGAGATGACCACAGTTCTCTGAATTATCTCGTTGAAACTTGTCATGATTATATTTAATCTTATTCAAGCTGCCATCGGTTTGGAAATACTTTGTTAATGAATTTGGTGGTCTCAAGTTCCCATAACTGTCAAAGTATACTATATCATTATTCTTCTTAGCATATGCCGTCCAGTGAGTACCGGGACCAGATGAAATGTCTAAGTTAACGATTCCACATTCATTTTCTGTTATTTTAGGGGGTAGATTGTCTTTCATAAACACCCCCCGAAAATATGGGATATACAACTTTTTAGCGAACTTTAGTAAATCTAGGTTAGTTAATGCATGACGAGGCAGCTTTATTGGAAGTTTTTTTGATATGGTTCTAGATACAACCCTAATCCTTTTTTATATGGTTTTAAATATAATCCTTTTCCAACAGTAGCTTGTTCCATAGCCAAGTTATGTCTTTTATCTTCCTCAAGTTTTTCCCTTGCAGCTTTTGCATCATTAACAGCTTTCGCAATACCGGCTGCACCACCTCCAAGACTACCTAGAGCTCCTAATGCAGCAAACAGTGGTATGAGTGGTAGAAACCCACCAGTTTTAGGTATTGGTATGATTCGTTTTCGCGGTACTGTCAGTTCTTTTGTTCCTATAGCAGACAGAGCCTGTTTTGCCATATCAATCAGACTTTTAGACGGTTTACGTCGAATACCACCTCGAGCTCGACGTACTGCTTCATTAAAACTTATAGTACTCTTGCGAAGAGCTCCTCCTCTTTTACGTTTAACGGACCGTTTTTTCTTACGGATACCCATTCCTAGTTTGGTTTTTGCTTTCATGGCGTTGGTAACAGCCCACGCTGCGGCCTTTTCTCCGTAACTAGCGTCTTTAGACTTAACTCTCTCCCAGGCACGTTGTTCAAGTTCACGATCTGCTGTATGACGATCTTCTAAATTGGAACTCTTACTGTAAGCAGTATCGTGAGATAAACACGCTGTGTCCAGTGGATTAATGCCACGATCGCCTCTTGCAAGTCTTTTTGCAAGCTTTGTACCTGGACCACAGTATTGGTATCCAGGAATATGGAGTTCAAATGGAAGCTTATTTATAAGCGTATTAATCAACCCAGATCCGCTCTTCTCGCGCTTTTGATGATGAATAACTAATGATGGATTGTGTATCAACATTATATATCATGTACAGGTCTTCTATAGAACTAAAATCATTTTCATTTATACTACACACATATATATATATATATATATATATATATATATATATATATATATATATATATATATATATATATATATATATATAGTATGGTTTGTGATTAAGTAGTTCAGACTTCCTTTCATAATGAAGATAGAACAACAAGAAACTTTACTGCCAATAATCAATCATGATGAAATTTCAGATGATAATACTTATAAAAAGCATGGTCCACTTTTTGGGGGCTCATCCAAGAGAGGTCTACTAGTTGGTCCATCTGGTTGTGGCAAAACAAATGTAATGATGAGTTTGATCGAACATGCAAATGGCTTAAGATTTGAGAATATTTACGTATATTCCAAGACGTTGAACCAAACCAAATATGAACACTTGCGACAGTTATTGCAACCGTTAAAGGAAATTGGATATTATGAATATGATGATAGTTCTCAAGTAGTACCACCCAACGAAATAAAACCAAATTCCATTATAATTTTTGATGATGTTGTTTGCTGCAATCAAAGTGTTATGAGAGATTATTTTTGTTTCGGTCGTCACAAAGATACTGACTGCTTTTATATAACACAAACGTATTCTAAAATACCGAAGCAGCTTGTGCGAGATAATGCGAACCTTATAGTACTTTTTAAACAAGATGCAACAAATTTAAAGCATGTATATGATGAACATGTTAATGTTGATATGTCACTCCAACAATTTAAGGATATATGTGGTGAATGTTGGAAAGATAAATATGGGTTTCTTGTCATTGATAAGGACTGCCCCTTAAGATGTGGACGATATAGGAGAGGCTTCGATGCGTACATTTTACCATAGAAAGTGTTGTGGGATTCGAAAGCATACCTAACCGTTTAAACAACCAGATTTATACCATTTTATTATAAATATATTTACTCTTATGACTCTTAATCATTGTGTAAGATCATAGCAATGAATAAACAGTTAGCAAGACAGCTGGTTAAAACCAGACAGTCCATCAGGGAAAAATATAGAAGCTTAAAATCAGATGTAGCTCAGTCGCAAGCGCAATTGGAGAAGGAGTACAAACCTATTACAGAGCCATTGCAGAAGCTACTTTTAAATTTAAAACCAGATGTATCAATTAAGCAAGAACCTTTAGATCTTAAGTATGAAATTTCATCAACACCGAAAATTTCACCAACTGGCACATATAAAAAGTATTTGCCTACGTTACCCATGACCATGCCGAGCTTTTTGGAAGATACCTATCAACATGATGCTGTAAATAATTCAGATACCATCGAGCAAGACAGTAACGAGCAGATTGATAAAGAAGTTGAAAAAAGTAGAATTTTTCTTCAAGATCTGTCCAAAACCCAAGCTTATAGTGAATACCTTATGGAATACCGTGGTGAGGCTTATGATCCTCTACCACGTTATTATATAGATATGTCAGTACGTGGAGATGAGAAAGATAATGATAGGTTATATGGTGTAAAGCATGACTTTATTACGGAAAAGCTAAGAATTGGGAACAGTGATCTTGACATAGTTGATAAAGATATTAAAGTAGATGGAAAAGCATACTCTGGAACACCTGGCCTGTATGAATTACTATTTAAAAAACAACCAGTAGGATATAAGCAAGGAGATTTAGATAATTATATGGATATATTAAACAGATCTCATGCTTACCGTAGACACTTCGATCCTAAAGGACAAATCCAAGGTTCACAGAATGAAAAATATAGAACAATAATTAAACCATATTTGATAAAGAAGGGAATAATTAAACCTTCTATTAAGTACCCTTCCAAGAACATTTGCGAAACCTCCCCCACCACCAACTAGACCCCTACGAAGAACACAGTTAGAATACACGAAGAGATCAACGACTACCGGTGGTTTGTTGAATTTATCTGATAAAAAAGTCGATTATGTGTATTACAATGATCCAAATGAATTAATAGATAGGTTACGTTTATTACTGGCATCGCGAAGTGCGGGAAATAACGCTCACCAAAATGAAATCGTTTCGATTATTGAAGAACTCAGAGAAGATAAAATTATAAAATAAGGTGATATACAAGACAAACATCATTTACGTGCAAGCTGTAGTTGTTAAATATGCCCATAGATAAATTTGGTAGACATATGTTAAGGGGCCGATCTGTTCCTTATTCATCCGTATCTTCATTGACTAGTTCGCAGGCACCAATTTTAACATCTTTCCCGCAATCAGCTGCGTTTTACATTTGTGAACCTTCCTTACATCACAGTAAATGCATAATAAAAGTTGTTGGAAAGGCACCACTTGTACTCCCGGGTCATTATAGTTTGGAAAATCAGAAGGAAGAGTATATCTTCCCAGTATCTGGAACTATTGAAAACATAGAAATCGTGCCCGCTAACTGTGAACTGTTTTATAAAAGCGGTGTTAGTATTAAAGCTAAAGACCTTATTGGGCGAACCATAAATAAAGGTGATATCATCCTTTTTATATATGAGCGAGGGCAGCCGCAGTCATTGTATGCAGAAATAGTTTTACAGTGTCCTATAGCAAAAAATGACTGATATTAAAGAGGAAGTAATTAATGAACTTCATAAACCTGCCAGAAAAAAATTTAATAGAAGACATGTTGTTGTGAAGGGATTGAACGATTTAATTCAGGCTGATTTAGTTGAAATGATTCCATATGCAAAAATTAACAAGGGATATCGATATATTCTTGTTGTAATAAACGTATTTAGTAAATACTTGTGGGCAGAACCTATTAAAAGAAAAACTGCCAGCGATGTAACTGATGCCATGAAGATAATTTTATTGCAAATGAAATCTATACCACTCAACTGTCAAAGTGACTTGGGTAAGGAATTCTACAATAAATCTTTTTCTGAGTTGATGAAGAAGTTTAAAATTAATCACTATAGCACATTTTCCAACTTAAAAGCTAGTGTGGTAGAACGAGTAAATCGAACACTGAAGAATTTAATGTGGAAGAAATTTAGTCTTCAAGGCACTTATAAGTGGGTAGATATACTACAAGATATTGTAAGTAAGTATAACAATACCAAGCACCGAACTCTTGGATTAAAGCCTAATCAAGTTAATGCAAGAAATGCTAAAAAGTTGTTGAATACAGCATACAGCTACATAAAGACTGTTGATTTAAGTCGTACAAAATTTAAAGTGGGAGATTATGTACGGATCAGTAAATACAGGGAAGCATTTCGGAAGGGATACAGACCCAACTGGACTACTGAATTATTTAAAATTGTAAATGTACGAATGACTAATCCTGTCACATATTTACTGGAAGATACTCGTGGTATACCAATTAGTGGAGGGTTTTATAAAGAAGAGCTTCAGAAAACGAAGCATCCAGATGTGTACCTCGTGGAAAGAGTGTTACGTAGACGTGGTAAAAAACAATATGTAAAATGGTTGGGTCTAGATGCTTCACACAACAGCTGGATTAATTCAGAGAACGCTCTGTAATCTGTTTACAATATACATGAATTGTTGGAAGCCTTTTGAAAACTAGAATTTCAACTCTGTCTTTATCCATTTCGGTATAAATGTTTAACCATATTCTGTTAGTTTATCAGTCTTTAGTGATCTCTTTTAGTGTGCAAGTAGTGAAATATGACGTCCATCAGTCCCATTCCAAGTCCAACTTTTTCCGAAGAAGGCTCCATTATATGGCAAGAACTTGACAGAGTAGCTGAACAATATCGAAAAAAGGTACAAAATGAGGATAAATACATTAATGAAAGCTCTTTTCCCATAAATACCTCCATATACAAGATAGTAACTGGATTTAGTGCAGCCAGAAATTACATGCAGGCTGTTAGGGTGTTAATGAATACGAGCGACAACAGCACAAATCATATTTCCTTTAATGCTGAAGAATGGAAGGATTTCATGACTTACTTGGATCATTTAATTATCATGGTGCCTCTGCAGACATTCAACATGCTATAGAGTTCTCACATTATAACATTAGCACGGCTATTAAATGGCTATTATATGGATATTAAAATGTTGAAGGTGACCAATGGTTTTTGTACATTTTACCTGTCTGAAGCTACTGTTTCATGTATTTTAAAACTTGATAATAGTCTGATTCAACCAAATATAGAATTGTTGAATCGTATAGATTTTGCAAACTTTTACAATAACTTTTTGAATATAGCAAGTAATGTACTAAGTGACACAAATTACGATATGGATTCGAATCAGAATGATAATGTAATATTAAACTTGTGTGATAGTCCACCTTTTTGTATTCGAAAGTACTGTATTCGTGAATGTTTTTATTATAAAAGAAATGAAGTATTTAATGATTTAGAAAGAAAAATGTATTTAAGTAAGTAAGTTGTTGAACTAAATAAATAAACTAGTATATACCTACTTATAGAGTTGTATTATTTATTACTAACAAATAAAACAAGTTAATAAAAATGCACAAATGTTTATTGTATAAATAAATCATAAATTTATAATACATTAAAATACATATAATCTTATAATAACAATAAAATAATAATATTAATAATAAAAATAATAATTATGTAGACATAATAGAATAATGACCCCAGCATAAAGTATCTGTTACACCCCGCATCAAATATCTTTTATCATCAAAAGGGCTTAAAGCAATTTTCGTTTGCTCAACGCTATAAACATTATGCAGATATGATTGAATACTTCTTTGGTTTCGATATAGTTCAACATCGTTATCTAAACATTTCTTATAATCCTCGAAAGTTATACAATTTTTAACTACATTGCTTTTAACACCTTTAGATTTTTTAATCTCATCTTTTCCTTCAACTCTCAAAGCATACATTTTCGATCGAAGACCTATAAAATGAGTCATTATACAACCACTGCACTCATCTTTCATCAAACCGGGTATTTTTTTATTTAATAATGGTATCCTATATCTGTTATTAAGGGAATCACTAGTATCGAATTTATCTAAATTCTGCCTAATTACAATATCATATGCATCATCACAGTGTACTTCATATATCAAACTATCTGTATCGGTATATAGAAGCTTACATTGGTTTGGAAATTTTGTTAACATGAAATTATAGTGAAAATCGTACACGCATGTTTTTGAAATATCTAAAATACACATACCGATATAAAGAGGTTTGTTAAAAGTAATCTCAGTCTTACTGAGTTCAATCGCTACTAAATTTTCATCGAATATTACTCGACTATGGAAATTTGGGCTGGCAATATAATTTTTAACGCCATAGCGACCATCCCAATGATTTATTAACTTTACAATCCGATGCTTACGTATGTTCTCCATAGTTTTGCCAAACACGGCATTAATTAATAATTTAAAGAGATTCTTTTCAAAATCATTTGTAGCTGCCTGACGTAATTTAATATTTAGATCAATATAGGCTTTTAACCAAGGAGCTTGATTGAAACGCAAAATTCTATGTATTTTTGTAAGTTTAACACCTAGATTTAAAGCTTGTTTTAAATTTCGATAATGTATTACATATCGAGTTTTATTGTAGAGGGTAGTCAATAATTTCGGTAATTTCGAATTTGGTGGTATTCTATGTTCTGGACACAAAGGCATATCTTTATGTAAATTATGTAAATATTCAGGGTACTCAAGGTCAACTTCTAATAAATATCCTACATTCGAAGTGTCCGAGACAGTTGTGACGTCAATGTTTGGATCAACCCATTCGAACCCACCGTAAGGTAAATACTGGCTCATTGCCCACCCATACAAATTATTAACATCGAAATATAATAAATAATTCGCTTGTTCATTAGGGTCATAGTCGGACATAAATTTATTATTGGCTTTTGCATATCGATTACAACATTGACTTACACCACCTCGTATACCTCGTTCAATAAACATGAGGATATCAATATCTTGCAAGAGATCCAATTCCACTTTAGTATATTTAAGCATACAATCCCAGGTATATCCAGGCAAGGTGAAGTAATGAACAGGATCGAGCTGATAAATCGATATACATTTGTTTCGAAAATTTTCGAAAATATCCGTCAACAAAATAATATCAGTTTTTAAATATAAATCAGAATATTCCCCTAAATTTTTAATTTTAAATGAATCCCAGATCTTTGGAGCATGCTGATAATCATCGTCAGTTATATTACTATCATTTAGTTTGTTGTAAAATTTATCTTTATGAGGTAATTTAGTTTCAGTCAGTTTTTCTAAAGAGTCTACATAGTCATATGGAAATACACCTTTTCTAGTAAGTAAATTAATTTTTTGATCATCGAGGTTCTTAAATTCCTTATGCAAATTTATCATTTGACTTTTATTTAGATATGACGATAACTTATCTAATGAAGAGGCCATAAATCTGAAAGAATCTATGAAACGAAACTTTACTTGAGAATTTAACATAGTTTTAGTAAAAGATATATATTTCTTCTTATTTATGGGAAGTAAAGATATATTGCCAGTTTTCGCTAAGTCTTTAATCAAAAAAAGCGCATCATAATTACTTAAATTGTGACATACAACAGGCACTACAAAAGATTTTTTAAAATTTATATTGCAGTCAATGTGAGCTGGACCTCTGTAGTTACCAGTGAAATGACAATGATCACGAACCTTTTTATCGTCTGACTTGAATGGTCTTTCACAAATATGACAGTGAGTGGATATTAAAAATTCAGCTTGTTGCAGTGCCGAAAAATTCATGGGGACAACACTTTTCAATTTTGATTCAATGAAAATCGAAATACTTTCTAATTGTTGCTTAAACCACTCTATACAATCTAACCCTCGATAACTGTTGTAATAAGACAGATTATCATCATATTTGCATTTAAAATAAAATCCAGCACTAAAGGCTTTATGTTTTTGATACTTTACAGTTTTAGATTTGCTATTTTCAGAAAATGGTTCTAGCAGTGATTCAAAGTCACAGTACAGAACAAAAGGCATGGGCTCTTTGTATTTGAAATTTTTAAAACTTAATATTTTTTCTTTGGGAAATGATACTTTACATTTATTTATGTTTTGACAATCAATGGAATGTAAATTTAATTTTTCTTCGTTGCTAAAATAATTTAAACATCTGTCGCAGATGTATTTTTTATGCGCCTTTAATGATAATTGACAAGAAACAAGCGTATTCAAATTTTTTATCCAGCAGAAGTGATATTTTATTTCTTTATTTGTATGACTATCTGCAAGATCCTGTTCATCAGAATATTCGCTTTGTATCATTAATAAGTTAACATGTTGTTTCAATTTACTACTGGTTAATCGCGCAGGCACTACATTAAATCTTTTTCCAATTAATTGAAGCATGTACACATTTACTGATATATCATTTTGCTTTTCAAATTTTTCAATTTGCGGTATTGTCATTGGAAATTCAATTCCAGTCATATTTAATACACTTGAATAATGTGGATAAGATTTAGTTCTATTAACCTGAGTATTAACTGGGTGTAATGCAGAGACTATTGACCAAGCAAAACAGGCATTATCTTCATAATTTTGAATATTTACACAAGCTTTTTTTCGTTCAATGTATTCCGGTAATCGAATAAAAGACGTGCCTCCATTTCCCATCTCAAATTTATTTATATTTACTTTCAAACTAACAATTTTATGTAGTGCGAATCCGCTGTCGCGTTCTTGAAATTCGTCTAATTTATTTAAAATTTTATCAATTACATTTTCTCTAAACCAAAGGCTTAAATCTGTACCTAAATCAATCACATAATTTTTTGTGTTTAAATACTTAAATTCTATTACTTCAGAATTAACGTTACTTTTAATAAATTCACCACAGAAAACCGTATTAACTTTTATTGTTGGGTGTTTTTTTAAAATTTTGTTTATTCGCGTTTTAAATAAAAAATATGAATCATTCAAAAACTGCAGTATATCTTTGTGCTTCAAGTTTATTATTAAGCCTGAGACCAACCTACTTTTAAATGCTGAGTTAATATACTCAAAACGCAATCTAGAACTTCTATTCTCCCTTCCTCCAACCCCTCTTCCTACATGTATATTTTTTAAAAAAATTTTAATAGCCTTTAAATGACCAATATTTGTATTAATTTTTCTTGTAAACCCTATAGAATCAGAGTTTTTTATAGCTCGGTTGAGCAAACGTAAATGTTTGCTAATTGATTTAAGCCACTTTTCTCTACTAGCAAGGTTTTGAGAAGTAATTAAAATGTTTTTAGCTTTATTAAAATTGGTAATAACTTGATCGCTTAGCTCACATATATTCATTATTAAACTTTGTTGAAAAACTTGAGATTTTATATATACTTAATATAAATAAATGTACAGACTGTACTGAATGTAGAATTATGAGTATGTACTACATATATATTGTTCACTTATCATAAGGTTGAATCTCGAAGTTAATGGCAGCATTCGGTTTATTACACTCTATCATACCCTTAAATATTAAAACATACTTTTCAGCTTGAAATTGTTCTAAATTCTTCTGAATAACAGGGAGCGCTCTTTTTGGTAAGAAAACTAGATTTTCCTGAAGTTCAGCCAACACTGCTTTACCAAACTTTGTTTCGATTATTTTTATGCCTAGAATGGGCACTGGTACATCCTTAGGCAGGTCTTGTAATTTTATGGTATCTTTCCTACGGAGACAAGTAATACCATTAATTTCATTTAAGTTCATTCTATAACAAAGAAAAAACAGAATAATTAGTTCTGAGTAACCATGTATATGAAAATTTCGAAAATACCTTTGAATCATACAATTCACCAGACAATTTTCATTAAATTTCTACTTGCATATTACCTGGTGCATAAAAAGTGAGTTGGTAGTGTATGTCTAGTACTGCTAGTTTATTTTAATGTAAGAAATTAACATTTCAATACCTCATTCAAGCACTGAATGGTGGTTAGACCTTAACAAAATAAGTCGTTCCTGAGAGGTAAATGCAGTCTGCTTAATAATATGTCACCCCCTCTTCCACACAAGTCTCAAGACTTCTGGGATTTATGTGGAATGAGAGGCAAAAACAGAATAATTAGTTCTGAGTAACCATGTATATGAAAATTTCGAAAATACCTTTTAATCATACAAATCACCAGACAATTTTCATTAAATTTCTACTTGCATATTATCTGGTGCATAAAAAGTGACTTGGTAGTGTATGTCTAGTACTGCTAGTTGATGTTAATGTAAGAAATTAACATTTCAATACCTCATTCAAGCACTGAATGGTGGTTAGGTCTTAACAAAATAAATCGTTCCTGAGAGGTAAATGCAGTCTGCTTAATAATATGTCACCCCCTCTTCCACACAAGTCTCATTTATGTTGAATGAGAGGCAAAGATATTATTATTATTATTATTATTATTCTCTAAAATCTATTATAAATATAAAATTTCGTTACAGATGTAGTCGCTCCATTCAATTATAAAAAATTAACTTTAAGACTCTGTATCACGAAAACGAAGAAATATTTTATAAGGAAAGAAATTATAATTGTACGATACATCTTTTTCTGAAAACTGTACTTACAAGAATAAATTACGCTAAATTTGAATGCAATAATATTGATTGCTTTTAGTCATGTTGGATGATGGAACAGTTTTCAGAAAAACAAATAACAAATGATAGTTTATAGTAAAAAACAATGTAAACTTACCTGAAACAGCTTGATGGAGTACTATACTGGTATTCTTAACTGCAGTTATAATTTATTTTATCTATATCGAATTTGGTTATTTTATAGGTAAATCCCCATACCGCGACTTAAAACAATCACTTTCCCACCTATGAAAAACGTCCTTGTGACCGAAAAATGTGAACCATATTGAGATGACATATCAGTTTGGTTCCTTTCACTGCACAAAAATTATATAAGCGAAGTATATTGTAATTTAAATCAAAAAAATGTTTTGCCCTAAGTGTCTTAATGTTGCTACTAATCGTTTTACACCCCCAATCTGCCCAAGTGCATATTTTTTAGAAAAGTAAGTAGGTACTTTCTATATATATATATATATGTATTTTTTCTGTCTTTTATGGCAGTTTATTATAAAAGTTTCCATTTCTGTTTGATTTAACGTAAAAGCAATACTAATAAAATATATCTTTCAAAAGTAGGATTGTTTAAAATCAGTTATGGAGTATTATTATTATTATTATTATTATTATTATTATTATTATAAATATTTTGTGTACCTGAAGATTCTTTATAAAAGAAGCAGTAATTTATTTATTTTCTGTAACTATAAGTTATTTTTTTTTCAATTACTTTTCGTTAAGAATAAAGGATTTGGCTGTATTTTAATAGGAACACTTAACTATTATTAAACTACCTTTATTATTATTGTAGTGATATACAGTACGAATGCACCTGTCAAGATTCTGTACAAGAAGACGACCAAGTAGAAAATAACAGTTATTATTGCTTTGACATTGACATGGGAGAAAAACACCCGTGTTGCAATGAAGAAATATGTTTTTGCGACTATGAACAAATGGAAGTCGACGCGGAGGAAACAACAAAGTAATTTTTTTTAAAATGCTCGAATATTGCTTTCAGTAAGTTCCAAGTAAAGATTTTCTCGATTCTAACTTTTATTTAATCCTTTTCTCTGTATACAATACAATCTACATATAAACCGATTATTATTATTTTTTGTTCTTACAGCATCCCAGAATGTCTGCAGTTACCTCAAGAAGATTTGCGGAGCCTACCGGAACAGATCGGACTATTCCGAGAACAGAAGAAGTTGGTATGCAAATTGAAGACGAATTACCAGCAAGGTAAACATTTTTTTTCTTTAAATCTGCACTGAAGAAAAATCAAAGACAGGCTTGAACATTGCTTTTAGTAAAACCCCAAGTAAAGTTTCGTTTCATAGATTCTTTCATTCTTCCCTGTATACAAAATAGTCTACATATAAACTGATTATTATTTTTATTCTTACAGTGTCCAGGACAATACTCTAGAACAACAAGAAGAAGAAGATCTGTATGGGAGATATTTAAGAGAAGACGAATATGAATCTTTATTGCCTGAAGAATAAAGTTAATAAAAAATGTAAAATAATTATGTTATTTGTTTCAATATAAATATTTCATGACTGGAAAATCTAGGACAGTAATTTTTGAAATCTCATAAAGTTGGGCAAGGTCGCTAAAAATGTAAATTACTATAAATTATTTTTATATCCATACAGCACGGCCTCTTTACCTAAATTAAACTTGGTACATTAATAATACATCTTGGTAATTGACACTATAATTTGTATGTAAAAGGAAAAGTATAATTATATAGCTGGCGAGGTCCGCTGCCCGGGCGCTCGCGGTGTTACATTAGCATATTATCTGGTCGCCTTCTGCCTTGTCTTGTTAATTGAAACACCAATTTATATGTAAAGGTATAATTATTTAGCCCATATATTAAAAACTGTTCAATAACAAAATTTAAATATCGTAATTATACATTCCGAGTTTGAGCCCGGCTCCCAGCCTCCGGCACTCGCGGTTAATACATTAGCATATTACCTGGTCTTCTTTATGCCTTCAAAGCTTAAGGAGGTCGTACACTATAAAATCCTTAAGGTAGTCTTACACGAGTAGAGGAATATTTAAATAAAAAATAATGAATTCTATAATTATTAAAGTCTATGATTAAATAATAAGATTATCATTACAATACGTTATATAAAATAGATCCTTGATGTTTATAAATTAATTATTAAAAAAAATAACTTTTTTAAGTCATACGCCATTAGAGCAAAAAGACCTAAGCGACGTCATTTCCTCTCAAAGCCTCTGGTGACAGGAGTGCCACACACAAACACATACAGTGCTACCAACCTTCATACAAAAATTAACAAAACCGACAACGATATCAGACGCCATCTTGGATTACGCACTTCCGTTCTAGAACCGGCCCGGATTATCTACTTGTGCTATATAATGCAAATTGTAAGAAGCATTATGGAGGTTTACCTGTGGTAGATACAGGCCAATCGTTGTTAATTATTGGTATTTGGTACCTAGGGAAAGGCGAAATCATGATATCAATAGCAGATCGGTTCAATGTCTCCATACTCGTACAGTGTTTAATGTATTGGGAAAAATTATCCACTGCATTTGTCTGTTAAAAGACAAATATAGGGGAGGGGCGGGCATAGTGGCATAGACGGGCATAAAGACTTTTCTATTATAGCAAATCCAGTAGCAGTATTAGACGCAATTCGCCTGATAACGTTCAAGATCCCGCAATATTGCACTGGCTGTAGTAGGGAGTCTCTAAACTTCCATCCGACGGATTAACTATGTTGTTTGTGGTTACTGGTGCTGGACCTTCAATGTAAGTTATATTTTGCAATATTATTTAGCTGTCGAATATTCATTTTTACTATAGTTTGGAGCCATTGCCATAACCACACAATTGTAGACTATAAATTAATAACACATTTTTGAAGGTTAATTGCAACTTATGTGTTTTTGAACGCAAATTTAAAAAAATATATCACGACGGGCAAAACGACATAGCATAATGGCCGGTAAAATTAATTAGTGTGTAATTTTGCCCGCCTGTTTTGTTCAGTGTTTTAACTGATTTGTTTTTTTTTTATTAGATGGTTTATTCGTATAAAAGAACGACAAATAGAGGATCTTGGAATGATGCCGATATGGAGAGAGCTATACAAGCTGTCCGCAATGGAGGAATGGATCAATTAAAATCAAGCAAGTCCTTCAATGTACCTTTATCAACTTTACGTCGCCGAGCTCTTGGAAATAACAAATTCGCTATTAATATCGAAAAGCACTTTGGATCTTTTCAATCTACATTAACTAGAGATCTTGAAGCTGCAATTGTAAATCATTTGCTAGACTTAGAATTCCGTTTTTTTGGGTTGACGACAACAGATGTGCGACATCTGCACCCTTTTAATAAAGAAACTAGATTGGCCGGAAAGGGATGGCTTCACGGTTTTCGTCAACGTAATCCTCAAATATCATTGCGTCTTCCGGAAGCCACGTCGCTTGCCAGAGCTGAGGCATTTAATAAGCCACAGGTAAATAAATTTTTCATCAAGCTGCAACAAGTTATCGACGAGCACAAAATTGATAAAACAATGATTTTTAATATGGATGAATCAGCGATGACCACAGTGCAAGTTCCCCCAAAAGTATTTGCTCAAAAAGGCAAAAAACAAGTGGGTGCTATCACAAGTGCAGAGATAGGAGTGCACACAACAGTTGTCATCTGCATGAGTTCTGGGGGAATGTATGAACCGCCATCCGTAATTTTCCCGCGAAAAAAGTTCAATCCAAACTTATACGATGGAGCACCCATAGAAACTTTAAAACTTTATAACGATTCAGATTACATGACGGCAGATTTGTTCGTAAAGTGGATTAAACACTTTATAGATCACGTGAGACCCACTGCCGATAAAAAAGCTTTATTAATCTTGGACGGCTATTCTAGCCATAAGAGCTGCACGCCTTAGAACTGGCTAAACAAAATTCAGTTGTTCTTCTGCGCCTCCCTGTACACTGCACGCACCACCTACAACCATTGGATGTAGGATTTTTTGGTCCCCTTCACAAATATTACAACCAAACTGTTACCCATTGGTTAAAAGAAAATCCCGGGCGTACAGTCACAATCTATCAGGTATCCAAACTCTTTAATCATGCCTATGAAAGAGCAGCTACACTAGAAATTGCAACTAGTGCGTTCCGTGCAACGGGAATATCGCCTTTTAACGCTAACATTTTTCCTGACCATCTATTTTTACCAAGTTTAACAACGGACGTACGAGAAGCAGTAGCTTTCAAAGGAGAACCTCCTAATGAAAATGTAGAAAATCTGCAAGAACCTCAAACAAATAATACAAGCACCCACCGTGGAACTTACACAGCAAGAAGAACTAACTTTTATGGAAGAAGTATCTCAGGATCAAGCACCTATGTGCTCTTCAAATGTGGTCGATATTCAAAATATCTTACAAGAATTGTCACCAGTGCCTCAGAGCAACATAAGAAAAACTGTCAAACGTAAAACTGGTGGGTACCAAAATGTTTTAACGGAAAGTCCGTATCTTCAAAGCATTCGTGAAAAGGAAATCGGGAAGAACCAAGAACAAGTAGAAAACCGGTTGTAAGGGTTACGCTGATGGCAGACGAGAGTGTGAAGAAGAGCAAGATCTCTACCATGTTAGAGACAATGAAGATGACTGTCCATGTCTTTATGGTAATGATTTGTTCAGCAGATCAAAATCCAAAGAAGCTTGGCTACAATGTCAACTTTGCCAAAAGTGGGCGCATGCAGATTGTGCGAGTATCCCCAAAAAAGCAAAAACGTTCATTTGTGGACTTTGCAAGGACTAAGTTTACTATATTTGTCACTGTATTTATTTTTTCTTATGGGTTTAATATATTTTTTGTGTTTATTTTTTGTATACCATTTTGCCAGACCTGGGCATATACAGTCTTTTCATTTTTCACACATTAGAATAATTTTTTCGCAATTACCAATAAAATATCTATATATTTATTCTTACCTACTAGGTAGGTAAGCATAGGTATTATTAGGTCATCATATTATATGTCATCGATAAGGAGAAATTAAATCTAGAAATAGCGATTATTTTGTATTTTATTTTATAATACCGCAATCTTCATAATTTAATTAAGTGGATCAAAAATAAAAATAATCGTACAAATTAAAAGATAAAAATATAAAACAAACTAAATTAAATTAAAAAATAAATAAAAGTTCCAATATCTCTCTATGAGTTTTTCCACTGGCACTATATAATATTTAGCCTACTAATTTCTAAAGGATTTTTAGCCGACGGATAATTATCGATAATTAGCCGGTTAATTATAAATGGATAATTATCCGGCACATCACTGTATGGCGATACGATACGGTGATCTGATTCAGAATACTGATACATATGTGGACCCACCTTAAGATTTTATGTTCAAAATATATTTAAATTTTATTTCATGGCAGACAACTTTTCAGACATTAATCTGAAATTTGGTAAAACTACGTTCTTAACATGTTCATATAGTACCTTGAAAATAAAGGCAATTAGCCCAAACATCCTTATACATTTTTGGTTGTGAAGTCTGTGATGTGAGTGATTAATCACTCATTGTATTTTTTTAGGTGAATTTGGAAACACCCTGTATAATATCTTGATTTCTAAAATGAAACCCACTAAACATTACGTTACAAAAATATTACAAAACGTTATTTACAGATAACTTTTGCAATGTAATGGCTTAATGTTATAAATATGTTTTATTAACATACGTGTGGAACGTTATCTAGTAAATATGTAGAATCTATAATAAAAATATTGTCGCAATGTGTATATAACAGCTATTTATCATGTTAAAAATGTTGTATAAGTGTTGTAGCAATATTATTTGTAATTAATTATTAATGTTTATAATATAATATTAATACAATATATGAAAATGTTATTGATTTAATGTTATTTTAAAATTTCAATTATTTAATACTTGGTCGGTAATGTAGTTTTCCCTTTTAAAATTTTTGTTACAATTAGCCCATTAGAACCCAGCTACGTGATCATGTGTTTATCATGTGGACGCGAACATGGGCGAATTCTTGACTCGTCTCGTAGTTCGAATCTGTTTATGCTGTTTTGCTGTCTATTTTATATCTGTGCTTTAGCCATGGCGTGGGCCGCCATTTGCTGAACAGAGATTATATGTTTTAGAAGTAAACATTTTGTCATTTGCAAATTTGGGTGTACTTGCGAATTTTGTAATTTCGGAGCCTGTAGCCTGTGCTGTGGATAGTGGTAAAAATAGCCATGAATTGCAAGGATTCAGGAAAAGTAAGTAAACTCTGTTTTATGAATGTTAGGTTTACTGTGCTGTATAGTGATACACCGAGTATATTTTGTCGGAGGTTATAGTGTATTCTGTGTTCTGCTTATTTATAGATTGTCTCTGTTTATAGTTTCAACGCTGACTAAGTTTGCACTGTCAATAGAGTTGCAGTAAACTGATAACATTGAACATTTCCACTGCTTTTAACTGGTCATATTGCTATTGATGTCTGAGGTGTTTTGTTTTCTTTTTCTAGATTTTCCAGCACGGAAAGAACCGTGGCTTCTCATTTCATCATTTAATGAGATTAATTAAAAGAGGTGTGGAATTATACAAAAAATCTGTCACTTCATCTGCATCCCTCAGCAATTGAAGTGGATTCTGAAGTGCCTGCCTTAGAAAAACAGTCGCTTACTTCTATTCTCATTCCACTAGACAACTCAATTCAGTAAAATACCCAGAAAATATTGGAAAACAAAATTTGTTTCAATAAAATTTAAATATAAGTTTTGAATCACTTGAAAAACTTCAAACCAACGATGTATTAAACGATGTCTTTCTCTACTGTTCACGAATCAGTTGGCTATGCTATGTTCGTGGACAGGTCAGAAGCGTAATTTTAAGATTGGAGATACTGAGATTATGGTTATATTGAAAAGTGAGTAGGCTAAAATGGGGTTCTCTCGGTAGTGGGGTGCATTCGTCATGTCCTCAAAACACCGTTAATTTTTAAATTTAGCGCCAAAATTCGCTACAACAGAGCGCACGGGGTCTGTCAGTTGTTACGTGAAATTAGTGGCCCCAGATATTTTATGAGAAAATTTGTTGAAGGAAGTTATTCAGGACCAATTAATTCAAGGTAAATATTTTATTGATTTAATATTATAAATGTTTCTTATTTCAATTGCAAACATCTTTGATTAAATTTTAGTCCAAGCACTGATTATGTTTATAAAATCATTTGAGAATTCATTCTAACCAAAAATTTAACACATTGAATTTTGAGTCTATGGAAAACAAGTAAACATCATGTGGGTACATTCGACTGTGACGAATCTACCCCGCACTATTAAAAATTATTTAACAATAAATTTTTGAATTGTTAATGTAAACTGTTTATTTTAATTGGCTTAAATAATTTTATATGCCCCGTAACTACATAAGGAAATCAGATAGAGCTAATATAGATGAGAAAATAATGAAATTAGCAAGAAGTGATTGTATAAAGAATAAGCTGAAAGTGAGTGAGGCAGCCAGGCAGTATGGCATCAAAAGAACTACATGACAGTCAAGAATTAGCACGTTATTGAAAAGAAAACTGTTAGAAGAAATTGTTAATAATTATTCTCGCAATGAATCAACCGTTAAAGCTAAATTTAGTAGTAAATATAGTGTCAAGCAGGTTTCTACAATAGATCAAGAAGATCAATTGACCAACTATATAAAAAAGTCTTCAGATCTTCATTATGGTCTATCGTATATGTAGATTAGGCCACTAGCATTCCAATTTGCTAAAGTTGTAACTGTAACTGTAAAATTCCCGGGTAATTGGGAAATTCATAAAACTGCGGGTTTGTCTGTTAAATTGATGTCCTATTTGTGACAATCAAAAAAATATATTATAATATCGCTTAAAACGATGATCACAGATACTAATCTGTTATTTATAAACATTCATCAACAACAATTGTGATGATGATTAATGATTGAAATTGAAAATTAAATTTCTATAACATGTGCTTTAAGTAAGCATCAAAATTTTACAACTTGCTTGTAATCTAGTTGAAGACCGACATCTCGATCAAGTTCGCGTGTCCACACTTCCTGTTTGTCGCACCCCTCTCCTTTTCATAAAAGTGACCAATTAATGGTAACTTAAGAGGTAGACAAAACACATTACAAGGTGGAATATTATGGGTTGCTGGTATTCAGGGATAAAATGTAAAGATTTTTGATATAATAATAATTCGCCCGGGAATATACTGCTCTTAATAACAAAAGGGAACAAAATGACTAAAATTTTGTTACAGATTATAAATAAAACTGATTATTAATTTTATATTTTAGGAAAAGACTGGCTGCTGGGCTTTATGAAGAGGCATACTGATCTGTCCTTACGAAAGCCTGAGAGCACCAGTTTGAGTCGTTCTATGGCATTCAATAAACCCGATCTAGATGAGTTTTTTGATAAGTATATCTCAGTCTTGCAAAAGTTTAAATTTGGTGCTGAACAAATTTGGAATTTGGATGAAACAGGCATCACTACAGTAATGAAGCCTGTGAAAATTGTTTCCACAAAAGGGAAGAAACAAGTAGGACAAATAGCCTCAGGTGAAAGAGGGGTCACTTCAATCACTTTTGTTAGCATTATCAACGCTATGGGATATCATTCCTTCCACCAATATTTGTTTTTCCAAGAATCCGCAATCCATCAGAATATTTGTCTGATGAATCGTCAACAGATTCTATTCATTGAAGGAGAAACGAGAGGCAAACTTCCTGTAAGATACGATGATTATGTTATGTTAACCTACGAAGAAGCACTAAACAGAAAAGACAGAAAAATAGGTACAAGCAATAAACGAAGAAAAGGAAACACTAGAAAAAATCAGACCTGGACTCTAGTACAGAGAGATGAAGTTCAAAACAAGAAAATACTGAGTAGCAAATGGGTCTTTAAAATTAAACGCGACAGCAGATACAAAGTATGAAATTATCGAAAAATACATACAGTTGTTACTAAAACATAGAAATACGTTCATTGATAAAGACAATGATTTACCTGTTTGCGGTTCCCGGAAGTAAAGTTAAATGGGGAAGAGGTGATATTGCAATAACAAACTTAACCAAACAAATGACGTTAGAAAATCCTTCAGCTATCACAAGCAACAAATTACGGAAACAAATAGCCACCGTCATGCAAATTTTAAATTTGTCTAAAGATGACATTAAACAATTTTCCTCATTTATGGGCCATATCCAGTGGACCCATGAAGAATTTTACGAGTAGATATGAATTAATAATTATACTAATGACGATTTAAAACTTTTAAATTTTTTAGGCTCCTTGTTGAGATTTATCAAATGGCAAAAGTGTCAAAAATGTTGCTAATGATAGAAAATGGTGTACCTGTGGAACATACGGGAAAAAGTTTATCAGAAATCGATGTAGATATAGAGTACGCCGAAGAATATAATGGACCACAATTAATTGAACAAATGGAAAGTAATGGTTATTCACTTAAACATGTAGATACACACACACCCACCCTCACATACACACAATACAGGTGCATAGATAGATAGATTGATAGATCCACATTTACGTTTACCTACGCAAAAATACACACCTATATTTATTTTACAGATTGCGATGAAATGCCAGAAAATATTAAAAATGCAGATCAGGAGAAAAATAGTATATAAAAGTAATAAAATAAGTTTTAACAACATATTTTGATATATGTATATATTATTTTGCAGTTTGTCCTGATGCACAAAGTGATGAAGAAATAAATATTCCAGAAGGAATAGAGGAAAAATGGTAGTTAAAATTTTTATTATGAAATTTACAGTTTCTTATTGAAATTATTTAATTTTTTTTTTAGAGAATTTAACGAGTGTCACTAGAAAAAGGACTAGTCAAAATAAGGAAGACGAAGGTACTTTGTTTATTAAAGAAAGTTAGTTTACCTAACAAACAACTTATTTTTCAGATTTAGAATAATTTTCCAAAAGTAAAAAGTCCGTTCAAAAAACACGTAAGGAAATACATTGCTGTTAACAATTGTTTACTTTTTAGTTTTGTAAGGGTAACAGTGTGTACATAGGAGCTTTATACATACAATAATGTGGCCCAAAGGTTTCCTCCATTCCTTTCTTAAGCTGATGCTTTTAAAAATTTAAGCCTTAACTCAAATTTTAAAAACAGTTCAGTTAATCCTTTACGGATTGTCAAAATTAACTTACAATGAGATTATACAATAATATTGTACAGTGTATGTCATTTTGGTGGTGACTGTAGGTTAAATGGCAATAAATAGCTAATTAGGTGTCTCAATTTCTTTTTTTAAGCTCAGGTTGATGGTAGAAACAAACAAAACTGGATATGTTGATTAGTTTTCGATATGCAGAGATTTTCATGAATTTCAACCAAATAATTTAATATTTTATATATACCTATTTAGCCTATTATATTATATTTATATATTTACCTATTATATATTTCTCCTACAGAATGTATACTCAGTTTTTTCTAAATTTAATATTTTGGAATATTAGTATTCAATGTAGTTTTTTCTATGGAACACCTTGTACATTTTAAAATTTTTGAAAACTGAAAATGTTCAGTGCAGCCATGTATCACGCTATATTTTTTTTGTATTAGCCAATCTTATCTGATCTAGGCCCACCGACTAAATTATGTGTTTCCTGAACATAAGAATTTCGACTCAAATCTGGCTGTTGCAAAATAAAATATAATGTGATACATAGTAAAATCAATGTGCGTAACCAAGAGAGTTTCAGGTTGGTCCGAGACAGAAATAAGTTTAATAAAATACAAATTTGGATCATTTATTAAGCGAAGATATATCCATCTACAAAAGAAATTAAGAGCTTCTGCGTAGAAAGTAACATTTCTAGAAATCCACTGGTGGTGAAATCCAAAATACAGCATCTGATTGGAATTCTAAACAAAAAAAACTAAAATTTGATATTGTTTCTTGAAAATAAAATCTTTTATTAATATACATGTTATATCAATAGTTAAATTTAATATATCCATGATCAACTGTATTACAACTAATTCATTAATAAATGGAAATATCTATGAAAGCAATATTATTTCTTGTTTTAATTATTGTACTAAACTTATACTGGTTAAAAGTATGTAGATTACTGGTAGATACCAGACCTACTATCTAAAAATTTAATAACCCTTAAAACAAATAGCAAGTACATTTAATGAAGATAACATTAAATAAAACTATTTTTTAATACCATTTATTCAATGTTCTGTAATCAAAATTACATATTGCAATAAAACCACAAACATATTTTTAAAAATAAATTATCCAAATTTAAAAGTTGGACTGAACACTTTAAAATAACAAAAAACGTACGGTGAAGCACTTCGTTAAAAAGTTTACGCTCTTTTAAAGGTTGTACCGGCAAGTCTACTAACAGATATTTTTAATCATCAAATCAATCCATTAAATGGGGTGAAACGCCACTTTTGATTGTTTTAATAGTAATTTTTAGTGGATTAGTATTTTATCCTAAAAATTTACAAATGTTTTTTGTTTTAATTTGAACTGCACTGCTAGTTTGTGAATAAAAATAAAATATGTTGTCATGTTCTGCACGATGTTCAAGAGAATATAGCTAGTTATTACGTTTTTTAATTTTACGAAACAATGCAATTTTCTAAATATTATGCAGAACATAATCACGTATTGTTTTTTTTATTCAATAACAGCAGTTTTACAGAAAAAAAATAGATAAATAAATAAGACAAAGGGTTTCTAAAAGAAACCTCTTGAAGAAGCTTCCTAATACATATTTTTATATGACGAAATACTGATGCTTTAAAAATTTCTATTAAAACAGTGCAAATAGAATTGCCGTTTTCACTCCTTTTAGTATATTGTATAGTACAGTAGCATTTATCTTTCTTTTTCAAATGTGATTTCTCTTTTCCCAAATGCGAGAAAAAAATTATGTTGGTTAAACAAACATCCTTTTATTTTTAAATAATTTATTTCTTTATTACAATAATCCACAGGTATTAAAGTCCAATAAGTAACTACAATTGTAACAATTAAACTTGAATATTACAAAACTATGTTGGTCTTAGGTAATTAATTAGTATGAAAAAAAAACTGTCAACAATAACTAAAAGGAAAAAACTATTTTTTTAAAATTTAATTACATTAAGTTTAAGGTTTAATTTTAAATTTTTACTTACAACGTATATAGTATACAGTATATTACTGTTCTCAGTATTCTACTAAGTTTTGTACACTATTTTTTGTTCCATTAAATTATTACCAACGTTTTATATGGAATAATAATTGTAGTATATCTTAGGAGCCGCCCTGTCTAGTTTTCAGGTATACTGACTAGAGTGGCTGCGCAACGGTCGACTGACGGGAATTGTATTAGAGTTGGGTATCAGATGTTGATGTGGAAACACGAATAAACTGGAATTACAAATATAAAGTGTTTTATTTAAGAAAAAGTGATACATTACATTGGCGACGAGCAAAAGTGATCTATAGTGACACTATTGTGCATATTTTGAGTTTTCTGGAAAATAAATAATAGTGAATAACACAGATATTTAATAATGAAATGTTAAGAACACAGATAACTTTCGTGGCTGTCGTGAAACACGTAGGTAATACAGTGCGAAAAAACGGAATATATCGTAGTTATATAGCTCATAGTTAAACAGCCAAACGGCTTGTAAATTATAGCTCAAAGTTATAAAGTAAGCCAAACGGCTTGTAAATTAAAAGTACCAAATGACACAATATTAAAAATGTTAATAAGCTATATAGCTTAGCTAGCCAAACGGCTTGTAAATTCAAACTAATCAAAAATTGCTCAACATTCGAAATTTCAATAAGCTTATACAGCTTAGTTAGCCAAACGGCTTGTAAATTCAAACGAGCCAATCGACTCAATATAAGGTACAGTACTACAGATATTATCTGTTGATTTTAGATAATGGCAAATATGTTCTCTGGAATCGAACCATTTCATTGCGAAGGTGACTCGTTTTCACTTGGAGCTAGATGGGAAAAGTGGAAGAGGGCACTGCAAATATATTTAGTACCTGCCGATATAACAAACACAGTAAAAAAAACGAGCAGTTCTTCTGCATTCTGGCGTAATAGCACTACAGGAAATTTTTTATAGTCTACCGGGAGCCGCTGTAGACACCAGTTTGAAGGAAAACCAACCAAACAGTGGATGTCTTTGACATCGCAGTAAAGAAGCTGGATGAGTATTTCCTACCGAAACAAAGTAAGTTATTTGAAAGTAAGTTATATTAAAATACGAGCACAATGAAAGGTTAAAAAATACCCTCGGGGTACTACAATCTTATGATGTTTTGCTTAATAAAAAAAGTGTCAATATAATATGACTTCTATAAACTTCTTGGGTCATATTTTATCTCACGGGGGCATAAAGTCCTTAGATATTCATTGCAAGGCTATTAAAGAATTCAGAGACCCTAAAACAGTAGGAGAACTTCAGAGTTTCCTGGGATTGATTAATTCTGTAGGAAAAAGGATTTTTTAATTTAGCAACTCTGACTGAGCCTCTAAGAAAATTGTTACGATTAAAACTTGAGAAAAACGGGATTATCGAACGATATAGGAAAGGAGAATAGATAGAATCGTTCATTAAGTTAAAAAGTACTTTATCCAGCCGAAGCGTTTTAGGATATTATAACCCAGAAGATAGGACTCAAGTAATTGCGGATGCTAGCCCTGTAGGCTTGGGTGCCGTTTTAATACAGTTTGATGATAAAGGTCCACGTATTATTGCATACGGCAACAAGAGTTTAACAGACTGCGAAAAATGATATTGCGAAACAGAGAAAGAGGCCTTAGCGTTAGTTTGGGCTGTCGAATATTTTAAAATACACCTTTTTGGCAAAGATAATTTTGAATTGGTAACGGATTACAAGCCACTTGAAGCAATTTTTGCTCCTAAGTCCAAACCTTGTGCTCGAATTGAACGATGGGTATTGAGGCTACACAGTCAATTTAATTTAAAATAATATATCGACCTGGTAAAATGAATATAGCGGATCAATTATCCGGAGGAGGAGACATCAAGTATCAAATGATGAAACCGGACATGCTTTCAGAAAGAATGTAGTTCATCTAAAAAAAAATAGTAGGGGAATGGACGGTAGCAAAGTCAAATACTTATCCATAGCTTACTTGTAAATTTATGGAAAATTCTATATAAATTGCGCCTGCCTAGGTATATTATGTTATATTATGTTTAGGTTCGGTTATGTTTTAAGTTAAACTATGTAAATTATGGTTAGTTAATTATTAAAGTGGTACATCATTTAGTATTTAGGATGTGTATTTAGGAGTTAAGACGAATAGATATATAAAATTCAAAAGGTATTGCTATCTCTATTGTGTTACGTTATACTATAAAAATATATACTTAATTATTATAGGTAATAAGGACTAACTATAATACTGTAAGCATAGTTTATATAAAATTCAAAATGTATTATTAATTATATTATGTTGTATTATACTCCAAGAATATGTTCCTGATTATTGTAGTTACTAAGAAACAACTATCATATTGTTTTAGTAGTTATAATCTGCTTATATAGTACTTAAAAATGCACAAAATCACTCCGTTAGTGCTCCGTTTAGATGTAAAACATGATATGGGTGAGATAATAAAAAAATTTGAAAATAAAATAAATCCAGTACAAACTTCAACAGAATATAATAACCTTAAAGTGTTTTTTTTCTGAAGATGAGAAAAAAGATCTATTAAGATATGAAAATATAATTGAATTTTGAACCAACATGAAAGAATTAAAAAAATTTTAATGAGGAGTTTCTATTTAAAAACATAAGTACACTTGTTTTAACCATCCTTATATTAACTCATGGGAATGTTGACGTAGAAAGGGTAATTTCGATGATGACGGATGTTAAGTCCAAAAAGAGAAATCGTCTGTTATCAGATACCCTGAGTGATATTCTTTGAATAAAAGTGGACTTGGCAACCAAAGAAAAATATTATACTGACTATCCTATTAATGATAAACACTTCAAACTATTTAATAAATATATGTATATATTTAAAAACGAAAATGAACCTGAACGTCATTCAATCTAAAATACCGAAGAAAGACAAAAATGGTCGGATTTAATCATCGACATAATTAGTATTATTTAGTAAACTTTGTCGAAGGATTTAATATGCAATTTGCGGAGAGTACAGCAGAACTTATAAACCTCTTCTTTGTAGCGGAGTGTAGCGGAATTTTGAACGTGCCGTAACGTAATTTTCCATTTTCGGGTTGGCAACACTGAGTATGAGTAGCGCCGTGAGACCGATCTGTTGTTAAGTTCCGCTGCGTTATAACAAAATTGAGACAAATAAATTAACTAATACAGTCCACTAACGTGAATTTTTTTAAAAAAAGAACTAGCACATAACATTTTAGTCCATACGAGCGGAATAATAAAAACGAAAGTTGTATAACCACAAAAAACATCACGAAATAAACACGAAGCTTAAGCGTAGTGCATTACGCAAGAATACAGTTTCAACGGAGAACGTCATTGTCAGCAGAGGATTGGTGGGTACCCATGTGCAGCCAGTGAGTGTACAGTACTGTACAGTCGTGGACGCGGAGATCGGCAAGCCAGCGGAATTTCATATCATGCAGCGCAGCGAGGAGTACAGCCTATACAGGGTTTAATATCCTTCGGACAAGATGAGCAATCAAATCACAAATATGGATCAAAGATCTCTCTCTAAATATTTTGATGTCTCTCTTTTGTTTTTGTTTACGCTGGTTTTCCATAGCACTTGTCTAAAATATGCATTTATGTTTTAAGCTCTCTATGCATCTCTTTTAGATACACAAAATGTAAACAGAGACAATCGTTCAACGACTTGACAAACCTACTCGAATTCTTGACAAGAAGCGAACTGTTACGATTGCCGTATCCGTCGTCTACCAGCTTAAATATTTACTCCATTTTGTTACGATTGTTTTCTTGGTGGTGAGTCGTATTTTTGTCTAGTGTTTCGGTGTTTCCAAGTGATATTATTTGATAAAATCCTTCTAAAAACTTTTGATATTTATTATTTAATGTTTATAATGACCAACAAGTGTATAGTTTGCAAGAAAAGAGGAAAACCAGGAGATTGTTTATCATTTCATCGGTAAGTAAACAAACTTAAAAGAGAATGTACCAGTGGCGGAGGTCAGGCTAACATAGTTTTTACATTTTATTTTTAATTTGTATTTTGTAGTATTCCTCATCACAATCCTGAGTTGAAAAGAATGTGGTTAGAAGCATTAAATTTGCTATCTACTTCATTAGGGAAGTGGACTTATGTTTGTTCACAGCATTTTAGTAGTGGAGATTACAAGTATTTAAAAACTAAAATGTTCAAAGCCTCTGCTGTTCCAGCTCTTGCGAGCTGCTCTAGTGCCATCCAGGTTAGTGGTTTTTGTTTAAATAGGTACTTATTACCTAGCTTTTTAAGTTTATGAAACACTTAATTATAAATTGGTATATATTTTTATAGAACGGAGAGTCCTTGCTCCAAGCTATCACCACCGTTACAATCCCATTTTCAACAATCTGAACGTACTGGTAAGAAAATGTGGCCACTAAATGTTGCTTAATTATTGATTACTGTATATAAAAACTGTTGTCAAAAATGTTTTCTTCAGCCACACCATTTTTCTCAATTAAAATAATTGTTTATTTCAGAAAATTTAAACTTGTTAATCATAATTTTTGGATTGGTTTAGTCAACAATTCAAAATCTCTTCAAATATCAATGTTATTCCAATTAAATTAAAAATAATATACATATTTTATAATTAAATTTAAAGTTAATTCCAAAAAAATAGCTTTGGACGCCTATGGAGATCTCTATCCCTCATAAACTTTCTCTACGTATTCTCACGTATTCCTATCCCATGATTGTGCCACTTTGTTCCAATGCTTTTAAATAGGCTGTTACCCATCTTGTCCGAAGGATATTAAATCTGTGACAGCGATTTCGAGTCGATGTGACCAAGTTACGAGTTCAGGCGGAGTGCATAGCAACAGGTAGGTACACCGTGTTCCACATAAAACGACCCACTATACTATCTGGAAATCTATAAAAGATGTGAAAAAAAGTGGAATACAAAAGATTTTTAGATTTTCGAGTTCTTAATTTAAATGGAACACCCTGTCTTTTTGTCGATTTTTCGATTCTTTGTCAAAAATAAACCCCACTTACCTATTTAAACTATAGTCGAATTTTCCGTAGTTTTCGAGATATTTGAGGTCATGTGTGCGTTTTTGAAAAATCAAGGTATTTTTCAAAAACGCACACATGACCTCAAATATCTCGAAAGTTTTCTTAAAAACAAATGTCAGATGCTCTAGACATTAGATTCACAGATTACGAGTAGGCTTGAGGTTTCCAAAGCTAATTCGAAAAGCAATTTGTGCCATATCGTGGCAAAAGACCATCAGAAAAATTGTTCTAGTTGCAAATTTTGCAAGCAGGGGTCGTATTTCACATTTAAATGCTATAAATTATTAGCACTACCTATCAAAACGAGATACAGCGAATAAAAAAAGCAGATATTTGCTCAAATTGTCTTAGAAAGGGTCATGTTACAGAACAATGTAAAGGGAAAAGTTGCCATATTTGTGCAAAACGACACAATACAATTTTATACGAAGAAAATAGTAGTCAGGGCAATTCCACTAATGAAATAAAAGTAAATCGGGATCGAGTAAAGTCAGACTAAAATCAAGGCGAGGATAATTCAAAGCATGCACTACACGTGTCATTAACATCGGGCTGTGACACACGGGAGACAATAAAATGTTACGAATTATCGCCAAAGAATTTTAGGAGTAGAAGCAAGAGACAGAAACTTACAATTAATTCGACGCCGCTTCGCACACAATTAATTCGATTTTTCTAGCTTACAATTTCTTTTTGTATAACTGAAGATTTTAGTAACGAATAACATGTGAAACGTACTGGAGCCATTGTATGAATTGGAGCCTCCACAAACTGAAAAAGAAACAATTAAGATAAATCTAAAATCAGGTTGTAGTGCTCCCATTAACCCTACTGTTTAGTTGTTATTATAGTTATAAGTAAATGTAGTGATGTCAGCTAAGAATGTTAGTGCGGGGAATATGAGGATCCGATTAGAGGCCGGAGACTAGACTCTGAGGCAATCGGCGGGGCAGTGAGAATTGAACGATGGAGCAGGTGTGTTCCGTCGTATTAAAGTCGACCCAATTAAGTGCATAGCATAAAATACAATTGATGCTAACGTATATAACATATACGTTATACAGTGGTAGGAGAGTTAACTAAGATAACCAAAGCTGGTTATCCTTCTGTGGGCTTGTGTAACACCTTCTGAAGAAGGTGTAATAACACCTTCTTCGGCTTACTCAGATCTAATTTACAGTTTGGTGTCAACATCCTAAATATTGATTTTTCATTGTCCAATATACCAGCTACCATCTTCTGTTTAATTTTATTAGTACTTATATAAAACAATTCCTTAAACAAAAGGTTAATTATAGAATAACTTTATCACCTAAATGTTTCTAAACTTACATTATTAGAATCTATGAAGTAAAGATGTGATATTTCACACCAAATAGAATTACGAGAAAGAAGCCATCCATTTTCCTTAGAAGAGAATAGATTTATCGATCTGTTTCGGTTGAACAAAAGGTATTTTTGATAAAAAATATTTCTTTTATGTCCTTATATGTTATGTCAATCAGGAATACAACGAAACTAATACAAATTCTTTTCTAGGCTGGCCAGGCATGTTATTAATATAAGATTTTGCTCTAAGATGCAATGCATCTTAGAGCAAACCGAGCAAGGTGGCAAGTTCTGAGCAATGGAAAGAATATTATAGAAAAAAAGAAGAGAAAAAACAGCAGCAGGAAAAAGAGAAAGAAAATCGAAAACGAATGAGAAAATAAAAATTGGAGGAAAACTAGTAAAACGAGAAGTTGGTAAGCGAAAAAATCATTTAAGGGAAAATGTGAAATGCAAAGTGTTTGACTCGAACAGCCCATCATGTTCCTCAGAGACCTACTCCAACAATTGTACATCTTACAAAGTTGAAGAGTATGTCATTGTTGATTATGACGAAATCAAATACCCTGGAATTATAAAAAATATTCCGGAAGATGGAGCTTTTGTTAGCGTTATGACACCAAGTGGAACGAATTGGAAATGGCCACCTAAAGAAGATACTTTGTTGTATGAATTTCGTGATATTATTGAAAAAATAAATAATCCAACTGTTGGCAACAAAAGAGCTAGATACAGTATTCCTGAATTAAGAAAATTTCAGAATTTTGAATTTTAACATTAAATACTATCTTTGGCTTTTGTATAAATTAGTAATTTTACTATTTTTGAGAAAACTGTGTTTTAATTTTAATGAATTTTCTCTACTATTAAATATCAAAATAAAAACTATTTTTTTCAAGGACTTTTTATAGGTACAATATTATCACCGTATAGTTATACCGGGTTTCCCATTTCATTTGACTAATGGCAATTAACATGGGCTATTACATTTCATTGAATTTTATATTCCCGGGGCACACTATGAGAAATATTGCTAACGGAATCGATAGTACTGACTATCAAACACTTCTGATTACCAAAATACTAAAGCGAAATGCTTTTTTAATTAAAAATAATTAAAAAAGCATAAAAATCATAAAAGCATAAAAAATATTAAAAATTTTAGTAATAGGTTTTTTTTGTAATAAAAAACTATAATTCTAAAATTATGAGCTTTTTAAAAGAATATATTTAAAAAAAACTCATCATATTTTAAAAAAACTCCTCAAAAAAAACCTATTACTAATTCACGACAGTTCCTCTGTAATTGTTTAACTCAATATCCAGATTGAGGTATAATATGTAGTAACTATTAACAGAGATAAGTACACTATTAGTAAAAGCACAGTGCATGTAATAAATAAAAAATATATTGCTTGTTGATTACTTATTTTATAAGATAGTAGCTTTAGCTAAAGATAAAGGAAACGAACCAATTAAAACATGTTTTATTATTTTTTTTTGATAAGCAAAAAATATTGTGACTTTCAAAAATAATAACTAGGTACTGACAATGAACCATATTTATTCGAATAAGTAAACACTAATAATTTGTAATTAATGAAAAAGTAAAAAAAAAAGTTGTCTCTGGCGGGATTCGAACCTGGAAAAGTTTGCTGTTCAGTTTGAAACACTGCCGCTCAACCAACTAGTCCACCGGATGACGTTTAATAATGTCTCTTAAAACAGTTATGTAAAGTACACCTATTAACTTAAAACGAATTTTTATTGATATTTTAATTAAAAAAGCATTTCGCTTTAGTATTTTGGTAATCAGAAGTGTTTGACAGTCAATACTATCGATTCCGTTAGAAATATTTCTCATAGTGTGCCCCGGGAATATAAAATTCAATGAAATGTAATAGCCCATGTTAATTGCCATTAGTCAAATGAAATGGGAAACCCGGTATGTATGTACGGTGATATTATGTCAGACTAAAATCCAAAGAATGTCATAATTTGATCCACTGTCGCATTTAGGTGCATGAGTGTGTCAAAAATTGACTATATAATTGACACTATAACTGATCTGGTGTCAGAATTGGAAACAAATGCTAATTTTGTCAAAAGTGAAATTAAAAAAATATATAATAGTCTAAACTTAATTGGGAAAGGAACATTTAGATATATTAATACTATTCCCTTCTTTAACCAACCTTTCAGTTAATTGAGCCTGATTTACTATTTCTTATTATTTTTAAAAGTTTTTTCATCTCTTAAAGTGTCAGAATTCGAGACATTTACCTTATACAGATATAACTATACATATATGAGGGACATCCTGAACAACTGGTATCTTTTTGTAAATAATTATTTCCTTTCTTATTCTCTTGGAATTGCCACACGAAGCATATGTTGAAGATAGCTGCCTTGAAATAAATGTTGACAGTATAATTGCTCCTTACTTTATTTTCTATTGTCAACTGATCAATTTTCGAAATCAAACAACTAACAATAGGTGGTATTATCAATCCACCAACTTGTATGAGGCAATGAATGTTAGTACTGTCTGTAAATAAAAACAAAAACATTGTTCATTTTGTGCATGCTTTATTTGGAATTTATGCTGTAGCAACTTAATTAGATTTAATTTAGACTTAATTTAGAAGTAATCTGAAAAATACGATATTAACATGACTTCTTTAGTAATTGATATTTGTTTAATTCAGAGAAACCACTACTGAGACAAATACGTTATTTACAGGTACAGAAAATGATGAAATAAATAACAATGTGAATAGGAAGAAAATTTGTAAACGACATTATTGTTTGAATTGTAAAAAAAATATGTTTAAAATATCAAGGCATATTATTTCTTTACACAAAAAAGAAGTGAGAGTTAAACAAATTCTAAAAGAAAGTTTATGTTGGACAAATTAAGAAAAGAAGGCGACTATCAATTTTATAAAGAAAATCCTGATATTAAATAAGTTTTGGATTGTATATTCGCAAAAATTTAAGAGAACATGTTGCGAATATAAATTAATTGGTAGAAAACCTGGTCGATCTTTAACTGCCATGAGTAACAACATTGGAGCACGTCTACACGAAAGATGTTCGAAATCCTTAAACACTCTAATTGACTGTATGGGTGATAATATCACAAACTTAATTAGATTCGATGGGTATTAGGATTATTAGGATATTATTTACGACAATTATTCAATCAGAAAACTTAATGAAGAGAATGATGAAAATCAAATAAGGAGTCATTTACGACTATTTGGGCATTTATTAAAGGGAATTAAAGAAGTTATGTTAGATGTTAATAATTACATGGATCTCATGACTCCAGGAAGTCCTGATGATATATATAAGGGTAAAGGACCCAGTAGTAGGCACTGACCCAGTTATTGGCACATTCATATTTATTTTCTTTATCTAAAGATTTCTTCACTGGAAAATGCTTCATTTAGCTAATTTCGTGAAGATGGCGTTATCGACTGCCATTGCTATACCGATCTGCAACCTCTAATGAAAGAAGCTAATGAAGTGCTGAAAGAGCGAGTTTCTTGTTAGTTTCATTAGATAGGTGTCCATTTTTGAGCTCAATTGTAAGTAACTGTTTGATGTATATTCCCCGTTTTTGTTTTTGTGATATATAAAAGGGATTACCTATTACATTATTTTTTGTTGAAATCAGCATACCTAATATTCCAGACAAATATTTTTTATTAAGGGTGCCGACTACTGGGTTCAGAAAATGTCATGTATGTGGTTATTGGCACTTATGCCAATTACAATAACCAATATACCTACATGCATACATACATGTTATATGCCAATAACTAATACACTTACTATTTCGTGGTGTCTCAGTGATCGGCAGCCTCAACTGTGATGATATGATGAACAGGTAATTCCTACTACCAATAAAAATAAAATTCAATACGTTAAATAATACAGTTTGCCTTCTCATTATTGCAAAAGTAATTTATTTTATCGTAATTTACTAAATATTTCCTGTAAATTATGCATGAAGGGTATCAGTATTTGATTCATTATTAAGTAGTGGGTGCTTTGTCAAAAAAATTATAGTTTGAGCTACCTACACCATAACGTATACTTTTTAATTAGTTAACAAGGAAATATAAAAATGCCTAAAGTGAAAGACAAATCAAAAATGCAAAGATATACGATGAAGATACATTGGAGCAGGCTTTAGCAGAGATTAAGAATGGAATGTAAAAGAAACGGACATCTATCACATTTGGGATTCCCAGACAAACTTTTCAACATAGCCTGAGCGCAAAATTCACGGTCACGGTCCATCATCCTATTTAACCCAAGAAGAAGAGAACACACTTGAGGAGTGGATTATTAACTGTCACAACAAGGGGTTTCCTAGGAGAAAGGGCGACTTACAGGCATCTGTGAAAGCATTTCTTGATGCGAATCCCAGGCCAACTCCTTTTATAAACAATAATCCAGGAAGACATTGGTATAGGGCTTTTCTGAAACGACACCTAAATTTAGCGAAGCGAACGCCAGAAGCAGTCACCAAAGCCAGTAGTAATGTTTCTGAAAAAGATATCAGGAAGTGGTTTTCCAATGTAGAGGAATACCTGAAAGAAAAAAAATATTTTGATATACTTCAGGATCCCACCAGAGTGTTTAACGGAGACGAAACATGCTTCTTGTTATGTCCGAAGGAACACAAAGTTATTGCTCCCCGTGGCGCGAAAAATGTACATCAAGTAGATCAAGGGGTGGCAAAGGCAAATCTTACAGTGATGTTCACATTCTCGGCATCAGGTGCTATTAGCCCACCCATGGTGATATATCCATACAAAAGACTTCCCGTCAATATAGTAAATAGTGTTCCAAGTGACTGGGGTATTGTGTATTTTGGGGTATCTCTAAAACTTTGAGGATATATGCATCCTTAAATAAGAAATCGATATCACCAAAAAAATTTATAATAAAACGCTTAGGATTTCCCGTAAACAATGTTTAAAGTTATAACATTATAAAGGACTACGTAGCTGGGCAACTGTACTTCAACACATCTGATACTTTTCTACCACATTCCTAAGAATGTGATAAAAAAAGTAAACACGTTTTTGTCTGGAATGCCTGGTTAAAACCGACCGAATAGAAACGCTGCAAATCTTTTTTGCGCCGGTGTCGATATACTCTCAGAACTTCCGAAGTTTTTTTTGTGCTAACCAGTTTGCATTGTCAGTCCCAAGGTCACTCCATTACAGTGGACCAGTATCCAGCGGCGTGCAATGAAAAATTTTTAAATAGTTTTAAGACCCCGCCAAAAAATTTTTTTTTGCACTACCACATTTGTACATGTATGGATAATTTCTGAATAATCCTGTATATGGAATGTGGGTCATCCTCATCTTGTCAAACTAAAAATTCAGTTTCCGATAATCCTTTTTGTCGATGGCCATAAGACGCATATGACATATGAACTTAGTACTTTATGTACCAGGCTGCAGGTGATTCTTATTGCCCTCTACCCTAACGCAACTAGAATTCATCAGCCAGCCGATGTCAGATACCAAAAATTTTTTAGAAGGGTGTCCTGGTTCTTAATGGGCCACACTGTATATATGTAGGTAATTATATCTAGGTTAATAAAAATACTTACCAGAATTTAAAATCCAAAACAATTGGTCACTGGAAAAACTGAATATACTAAATAGGCGAAATGTCCTTTTTACTATGAAATACCTATATAAATATGCATTTAACAGAAATAAAATCTATCTGTAGCTTATCATCATTTCATCAATCAGTCACATCACATCACATACTAGCTAGCACCCACAGCCTGTTTCAACAAAAAATATTTAAATTAAAAAAAATAAAATGTGCCTGTGATGTTAATACAATAATAAAATAAACTCGACCAGCTGTCGGCTACTCTTTGCCTCACAAAAAACTGAGCAAACGCAAACAAGAAACAATTTATTACTTGTTTACATTTTTTTTTCGAGACGTTGATGTCTGATGCAGGGGGTTGAAACTTACTACTATAAAATATTGGTTCATTCTGTGGTTATCGTCTTTGCTGCCATCTATACTTGTCTGGACGTACTAACATTCTGTTAGTTCTATCGAATTATGATAGGGGGCAGCACTTTCGCTCAATATTTTTTTGTGTTGTTCCCATAGCCACACCCCAAAAATCAGATTGCCTACATACCTACATAATTTAATAATATTAACATAAATTCATTTGTAATTTTATACATTATACGACATATAACATAGACATAATGAAAATTCGCTGTGCTGTGCCAAATTGTGATGCACTAGAAACACGAAAGTAAGTACCTAACAGTTATGCGGTTTTATCTTTAAAACTTAAAACTGCAACAACTAACTTATTTTGTCTATCTTCTAGATATTATATTTCCCCAGGTGAAAGATATCTGGCTTGAAATATTCTTTCAAGCCAGATATCTCTCACCTGGGTAATAACCCCAAATTATCTTCAGAAAAATCGAGAGAGATTTTCTTAAAAATTACTGCATATGCGAAAATAATTGTTTGTATGTAAAGAAGGCAACAAGCTGAAAAGGTATTCTTTGCCTACTTTAAATTTGCCAGGTAAGTAAGTGCCTATGTATTATTATACCAGCATTGGCTGATGATACCTACTAGTCAAAATTGTCGTAGAATTTATAAATTATTATTTCGTACTCTGATTGGGACCAAACTGCTGTTTTAATCTTGGATTTTCAGGCATTAGAGTCCCACTCCCTTCTTACCTTCCCTAGGGGAGTAAAATAAATACCTCTCTGCTTTATATACCAATGTATTGATCAATGTACTTATATGTCCAAATACTTAAAAATATCACAATATTTATGGCTAAAGTATTTATTTCAAGTAATAATTGTGATTGTAGATATTTGAGAAGTACGCGCAGAAAATACTGTAGAACTTTATAGCTAGACTAATTCGTTTTAATCCCTAGGGTTACTTTACCCTCACATATATTATAAAGATACACTTTAGTCTATTTATATTAATACTATTTATTATTTATCTATTTTAGGTTTTACTGGAGAATCAACAGATGAAAATTGTTTTCTATTCCCATCTACAGATGTTACCAAATTTGTTACACCTGAGAAAGTAAGAGGTATCACAATATTATTAACTTGAAGAATGTTTTTTTCTGTTAAACATTATTTTAGAATCCTTACAAAAGCTGACCATACCTGGTTCCAAACTGATGTCAGATGACAATATTTTAATTGTAAAAGAACCTACTAGAACGTATTCAACATTGCAAAAAAAACGTCCAAAAATATTAAATGTATATCATGTAATCTAAGAAGTAGTTTATCCTTCTACGTCAACTTTAGGTGTCAAGATAAATATGACTTAGCTACACCGTAATGTTGCTGGTGTTATAGCTAAAAAATTATAGAAGAAAATTAAATGTGATATGTGTAAACAACAAATGTCCACTGTAGAGGATTTACCACAAAATATTTTAATAGCAGAACGGGAGTATAAAAGAGGCAAATTAATGCATCCTTCGAGTACTAACATCTTGTGAGGCAAGTTACTCACAATGTATTTAATTTACCTAGATTATTATACAATATAATGTTAAAAAACTATATTGGAGAAGCTAGTTAAAAATTAATATATAAACCTATTTTGCGAAGAACATAGTTACAATGTAGATGAATTTTTGAACATTTGCTTGAATATTATAATTTTATTTATTAAAAGAATTAATAATATACTTTAGATCTCAGATATATAGACCACTTACAAGGATGGCATTCCAAAAGTTTTCCAAAATACATAAAAAGTATTAAAATACGAACAAGATAGGGGTATATATTTGCATTAATTATTGTAGACTTTATTTTTAAACGTTAGTTTATAGTGTGATTGTATGAAAATCCTTTAAGAAAAGTAAGAATATTTCTTATTTGTTTTGTCTATAGACTGATTAGTCTTTTAACCCGTTTTTGTTTAATTCAAATAAATAAGGTTTCTCACAATGAATAATAGTTTCATTTATTACATTCTTATCCAGATGGCAGACTAGCGATTAAGTGAGAATACACTTCTTGTTTTGAGTTTTATTTGAAGCTGGATATAATTTCCAAATAAATATAACAAAAATATTACTAAATCATAATTACAATGTCTCAAAACAGGTATAATGTCACTGAAAGTCTAATTTACCAAAGTCTGTATTAAACGTTTAATTTTTTTATTGAAATATCTGTGTTTTTGTTTTAAGTACATACTATAAGAAATATTTGAGAATGTAATATTTACTAATTGAATCCAGTTTTACATATTATATGCTCAAATACTCCAATATAATCTTGAAAATCCAGACGTTTATTACTGTTACAGACTAATTTTTAAATAGTACCTATAAAATATAATTTAAAACTAAATAAATAAACTCTTTGTGGTCTGTGGTCTAATTTTACTACGGCTCCATCTACCGGTAAAGATTCACACCAGCGCATAAGTAGTCAAATAAAATACAGGATACTATGCACTAAAAGGAGCGCCTCTTATGGCGAGAAGTATCTAAAAGTAGCGCCTCTTATGGCGAGAAGTATCGTTAGCCGTAACGACCTTCTACGCTGACTCCATCTCAAACGTTCGCGTAAATCCGCTAAAGATATATGAAGTGTTCAAGAAGAGAGAGTAAGTAAATTTATTATTTTTAAATGAATGCATATTTTTTGTACTAGACGTATATTAGATACCTTTTTATGTGTTAAAAATAACTAAAACCTGTGCTTTCGTCTTTTTTTCGACTAAAAATGGGGTGGTCGGTAAATTTGTTACAGTATTTTTTTTTGTTGTGCTACAATAAAATGTGTTTTCTTTATTATCGGACACCTTAAAAAGTATCTCCTTTTATTTCTATGCGTCCTGAACCAGATGGCCCTTTTGAGAAGCTATGTCGTTTATCCCGATACCTTAAATCCTTAAATTATTTCAGGTAGCAATAATCTAGGATTTTGTCATTTTGGTTTGGTACCTGATAAATATGTCCGTTTCTAAATCGTTACAGATATGTTTTTGTGCATCATCTCTGTATCTGGGATACAAGTGGTAGAAAAAACATAAAATAAAACACGTTAGAAAACTTAATCTATAAGGATATTCTCAGTATTTTGGGTCATTAAGGATATTAGTTTTCTTTACTAACCAGTCTAGCGCATAATGTACTTACCTTGTATCAGTGACTATAGAAAGAATAAGACGGTCAGCCCCTAAATAAATTATGAGCTTAAAAAATTAACGTCCGCTCAGGGTGCGACATCTCTGAAACAGAAAATTATAATGGGAAGCTCTTAGATTGTTGTCTCCGCTAGGGAGATGCGGCAGTTATGTAGGTAAATGCTAATAACTCAGTGTATCCGTAAACAGATCGTCGAACCGGTGACCGCAACGTTGCCGAATTTTGAAGTCGAATTTAAATTTGGACGTGGATACACCCCCCGTACGTGGGATTCTAATAACAATTTCACAGCAACGTTTTCTAACGAATTAGAAGCTTATATTTTCTTTCGTAGCCATCGTAATTTCAAAAATTCCCGGACATTTTTTTAACCATCCTAGAGTAAGCTGCAATAGCTGCATGTTATTAGGTACACTTAAAATTTTTTGATATTTATGTATAGATTGACAAATATTATTAAATATAGGTATTACTTTTATATTATTTTGCATGCCAAATATTAAATTTAAAATGATTGTTAGTTGCTGAGGAATGGTGTTATGGATAAGGATTAAGGAATGAATAAAAAAGTAATTTAGATTGAAATATTAATTATATATAAAAATAAACAGGAAATCTAGGAAATAAAACATTTACTATCATTTACGGACCTATGGGTCATAGAAACAATCTAGAAAGTTACTTGAATTGGTTTCTATTTTAATAAATACTTTTGATGATGGAATTAATAGACATAAATATTAATAGGGCGTAGTAGGTACATAAAATTAGGGAAGAATTATTAGCAACGACGGCGGACTAATATAGAAACGAATTGTTTAAGAATTGCCATTACCATTTTGGAATTCTAATAGATTATCTAATTAAAATAAAAAGTTTCTGTTTTTTGAAATGGTTTTCCGAGGCCAGGAGCAAAATTCGAGGAAAAATACCAAAAAACCACCAAACAAAACAGTAAAACCACACAGAAAAATTAGAATTTTGTCCACATAAATAATATACCGAGTGACAACAAAATCATTATACATAGAAGGCGCCACTTTATTGCCTTTGAGGTTTCAGAGAAAACCAAATCTGTAACCTCAAAAGCAATAAACCTAGCGTTGAAGTTTAAAAATAATAAATTATGTTTCCCATAACTCCTATATTGCCTAATTAATAAATCCTAGTTTTTCCTATGTTTTTATGTTCGCCAGTGTTTTATACGTAAATAATGTATTCTTGTTAGACTTTGCTAAAATGAGTATTAATTATATGAGATATTAATTAGGGCTTACAATTAGTAGGTATGCATAAAAATAAGAATTTGTCTAATGGATGTCTTGAAACAAATTATTACTTGACCTTATGATTTTTTAGATCAATTTCAATTCAATTTCATTATAATTAGGCATTTTTGATTACAAACAACTTGATTTTATAAACATTTGGTTTAAAATAAAAAATAATGATAATTCGCGAGAACCTAAATAATTATTTATTTTAAAATTCAAAACTTGGATTTACAGAATTGTAATTTGGATTATAAACAACTTTATTTTCTAAACATTTCGTCTTAAATACAAAATAATGGTACTTATACACGGTGTCCCACCGGGAACCGCCTCGATCTACATATGGCAAACTATAATTAGTAAAAAATTGAAAATTGGGCAGTGTACCAAAGTCACTGGGGGCAAGCGATCTAAAATATTTTCAAGATGGCCGCACTTCCGGTTATACCGGAAGTAGGTGTCAACTTGCTTATTTCAAATAGAACATCCTGTATATTATTAGATTTTTGAATTCTACTTAAAATTTTAAATATATTTCATGTAGGATGTCCTATACCTATCTTAAACCGTTTATGAAATATTGACATTTTTCAACTTGCAAGTTGACACCTACTTCCGGTATAACCGGAAGTGCGGCCATCTTGAAAATATTTTAGATCGCTTGCCCCCAGTGACTTTGGTATACTGCCCAATTTTCAATTTTTTCCTAATTATAGTTTGCCATATATAGATCGTGCGGTTCCCGGTGGGACACCGTGTATATATTTTCTTATAGCGGAGCAATTTTTCATGAAAATCGACTTTTTTTATGAGAGTTATAACCAAATGAAACTAACATAGTTTTGTTTAGTATATTATTTTGCATCAGAAATGGCGATTTACCATATTTTTCATTAGGACCGACATTTTGTATTAAAAAAAAATATGTATAATTCAGGAAATCTGCGTACATGGTTTCTTTATAAATATCATTCGATATCTAGATAACTACTTGCAGTGACTATATTAGTCACTTGGCAAATCGAAACATATTTATTTTTGTTTGAAAGTGGATAGTTGACTTGACATACAACATTAAAAATAATATATTGCCAAATTATACCAAAAATACCAAATTTTTTTGTAAAAAAAAATTTTAATGTACGAATTAACATTTCTTGTAGTTAAAATTTCACCAATCGAAAAACTTTTTTATTTATGGAAATTTTTATATACAAGCAGGGAATGAAGCAAAGGTAATACATTGAAAAAGTTTTTAAAAGAAAAAAAACTTTCTTTATGCTGTAATATTCTTTCACCGTATTTATCTAGTTTTTTTAGCCGCTACAATAAGTGTTAACCTTGTTTTCTAGGTCTGTAAACAGAATTACTGTCGGGCCTTGTAAAACTATTTTTTCCAAGATTAAACACTCCATGTCAGATTTTATATTTATTATACTTATATTGAATTACAAAAAAACTATAATTTATTGCTCTAAAATAAAAATTGACAATACGACCTTACGAATTGCCAGTAGCAAAATTCGCACACAGAAGGGTATAACTACATTTAAAATTTTATCTATATCTGAAATATTTTCTTGTTGCTAGCCATAACATTTTTAATTGTGATTGCGCTAAAATCGTGTCGCATCTACTGCTTCTTATTTTGTATAAAGGACGGCTGGGTGACAAACCGCGTGCTGCTTAGATTTAAAAATTATTTATTTTGAAATCAGGGTCTACAACCTTTTTTTGTTCAACTTTTTTAATGTCTTACGTTAATTTTACTCGTTGCATGTAGGTACATACAAATTCCTTAAAATAAAAAAGTTTCTCGCTTAGTCAAAATTAGGCTGCCTAACAGGTGATTTCTTATATTAATATCTTTTTTAATCTAATCTATTTTTGGAGACGTGTATTACATCATAATGATCGCTTACGTTTCTGCATTAAAATAAAAAAAAAATCATGTTGCTACGTCAAATGGTTGATGATATATTAAGTGATATATGTAAAAAAAAATACAGTGAAAGCACAAGTATATACTTGTGGTGAAAGCAAATGCATCAGTTAGGTCTATTTTTGTTAATAAAAAGATCTGCCCAATAAAAAAAGTCGTAATTAACCATTCCGTATAGCCAATAACTTATAGAATAATACTATTTGTCTGATTTGGTTATACTCAAGCGACTGTTCGCAAGTTTATTGCTCCACATAGAAAATGTAGCATACTCCACTATTAATTTTTTAAATTTGTTCTGCCGTGCCGTGCACGTGCACGTAGTGGCAACACAGCGTTGTCTCAATTTATTTCGTCCATATGACATTCAATGTCAACACGCGCCTTACAGTAAATTGCTTTAGCTTAGCGCGAGTTGTGTGAAAATTCAATAGGGCGCAGCACTTCCTGAGCTAGTTTTGAAGCAAGTTTTGAAACTTGTCGATTTTGTGCGGGTATGTGGAAGTAGGCTTCGTTGACCGTCTTATTCTTTCTATAGTCACTGCTTGTATCGAGTTCTGTTTGTTGTGAAGGCTATATTTGTTATTGTTTGATTCTGTACGAGTAGTTCAAATTATTCTAGGTTGTGATTGCACCTGTTTGACAGTTCGCTAGGACGACGCGCCAAATTTTATCAGAGTTGCCAACTTTAGACCTAAGATCAGATCAGTTCAGATAATTTATGGCTGGTTACAGTATAAAATATTAGATTGATACGTACCTGGTCATGCACATGTTATATCATTTACCTAAATAACCATAGTTAAAGTCCCAGATACATGTATCATGGCTACAAATTTAACTCTCGATTAACTCTCCTTGGAGATTGGCTTACGTCAACGACCAATCACAATCGGGGACGACAAAAAAAAGAAAAAAAGAAAAAAAACTGGTATCACTGGTAACTGAAAAATCGGTGGATGGGAAGCTTAACAAGTGTTGGTGATCCTGTTGGTTTAACAAAAAATCTACGATTTTAGAAATCATCTCTTCATAGGATTTATTTTTGGTGCAAGAGATTCGTTATCGAGGGATATAGGGATAGAGTGAAAATAGTATTTTCCTGGTAATTTCCACGATTGGACTTCTAAAAGAAGGATTTGTAGGATACCACACATTGCTTAGCTCAAGTGTGAACCATAAAGTTTAATTGAGGTACTTTAATTGATTATAATAAATTTATATAATAAAGTATTTAAACAAGCTTTGGATAGCACCGATATGGAAAAACATATTCAAAATGGTTTTATGAAATGTGACTTGTACCCATTTAATGCTAACGTTGTGCTGTACCAAATGCATAAGAAACTCTTTGGAAAATTAATTAGCTCAATCAACTCAAACAGAACGGGAGGAACTGACGGCTTTTGAAATTGAATGCGCTAAAAAGGCGTTTAGCAAAATAGAACAAAAATTATTTTGCAAGAATTAAATTCTTTAAGTGATTCCATTGGATCTAGAAATTTAGTAGGCTCCATCTTCTCAATGGATGAAATCCAGGAAGCTCCGGCTAATATTGTAATTGAAGTCACTAACACTCATGAAGAGGTTGAGGAGATCCCTGATGATACTATTCATGATCTTCTAATTCTACAAAATCATGGACCCCTACTTACAGATCTAATAGAGTGTACAGAAAAACAAGAAGCCGAAATAAATAAATTGACACCAGTTGAGGTTGAAATTACCGCTAATGTTAAAAGTATAAAGAAGCACGATATTAAAAACAAATCAGAAGAAAAAGACATTGAAAATACGAGAGAATGGAATTAGCTGAAATGATTGAGACAAATGAGCAAAATGATCTAGAGGAACAAGATCTGGAAAATCATGGAGAAGAAATGGAAGTAGCTAAAATGGCGGCCCGGCGGGAAAAAGGGTATAAGTAAAAAATTGCGAAAAATGTGATAAGTACGTTGGGAGTTTTTAAAACATCCAACTACTTATTGTCAATAAAGCATATATTGTATATATGCTATATGTATGTATATTTCCTATAAGAAGTGTGCGTAATTTTTTGCGTAAATGGATACAGTAGGTCTAGATTTATATCAAAAAATTTGGGGAGACAGGTACAAGTCACTAATGCAATATACATATATAAATATATTCTATTCTTCAGCTCTTCAAAAATCTGTAAAATGGTACAAAAAATTAGCAATGGAGTTACTGTTATCAACAGCAGTCGTCAATGCCTATATTTTATACAAGGAATACACGGGCAACGCTATAGGTATTGTTGATTTTCGAAAAGAAGTAGCCTGACATTTAATTTCAAGCGACGACGAGCAACATCAACAACAAGGAAGAATGGAACAAGAGAGACCACGAAGAGTCCGCGATAATTTGTTAAAAAAGAAGGGAGAGCCGTTGCAGCAAGAAAACATTGCTAGGGTTGCTATGAAAAAGCAGTCCAAGATGGAAAAGGGCCTAGGGAAAGAAGAGAGTCACCACGTTTCGTTCGGGATGTCTGAATGAACCGTTTCTGTGGCTGGAGTGCTTCAACAGTATCCACAAAATAAAATTTATTTATTAATTTGTTTTTAGTTTATTTCAATGTATTATATATTAAACGATACATTTTAACAATAAAACAATGTGTTTAGCTAACCAATTAAAAAAGGGAAAAATGTAAAAAAATAACCAAAAATAACAAAAAAAATAAAAAAAGTTTTTATGTGCCTTTTGCTCTACAGGGCGTTTTGGTCATGCCTTATGCACAGCATCGTATAGCTTGTGACCAACAGTGCTCTAGAAGCATGCAAAGCATCGACTGATTTTTCGGTCATAATGACCGACGCGGCCTGATACGGTATGACATGTGTCGGTCGGTCGGTCGGTGGGTCGGTTGGTCGGTCATTTTGACCGACCTGGCAGGGAACGTGAAAAGTCCAAGAGACGAAAGCGTAAAAACATAACCCAACGTTTTTTTTTTTTCGCAAAATGAAGTCCGGTACCGGCGCAATAAAAAAGGGGAAGGTAAATAGGGTTACAATTGGTTTCCTATGTCGAGGAGATCTCGTTTCACATGCCAAAAATTGTGAAATTACTATTTGAGGTAAGTTTCCACATAATAGTACTAATTCTAAGTAATTACACCTCCAGTTATTGTTTGCAGTAGTTGCTTTGAATGTTAATTTAGTAATGTGATTGATACGCATTGACATAAAAGTGCACAATTTTTAGAGGTTAGGCTATAGAAAAAAGTAAGCATATTTTGTCAAACCAGTTGTTAATAGTTTCTTCAGAAACCTTAAAGAAGTTTTTAAAAAGTATAAATTTGGCCCCAGCCATATATATGATATGATTGAGATCACCTCCTCAGAAAGGGGAACGCTTGTTACTATGTGTGCTGCAATCAATGCAGTGGGGAATGCGAATCGCCCATTATTTATATTTCCTAGGAAATATTTTAAAGATCACATGTTAAAAGGTGCACCTCCTGGCTCTATCAGAGCTGCGTCTCCCTCTGGTTGGATAAATAATGAAATATTTCTTCAGTGAATGAAACGTTTTTACGGCACAGTAAGTCCACTTCAGAGCCCATACTTTTAATCATGGACAACCACGAAGCGCACCTTTCTCTGTATGTTATAAAATTTGCTAAAATAAATAATCTAGTTCTACTAACGTTGCCACCTTATACCAATGATAAGTTACAGCTTTTAGACAAAAGCGTTTACGGACCTCTTGAAAGGTATTATAATAACGCCTGCCAATCATGGCTGTTAAATCATCCTGGGCAGAGAATAACAATTTACGATACGGCAGAAATAATTGGGGAAGCTTATCCTCTTGCATTTACTCCGAAAAACTGTACGTCTGGCTTCGAGGCGACAGGGATTTTTCCTTATAATAATATAATTTTTGTAGGTGACGACTTTTTTGCTTCTGATACTGATATAGAGCGTGCAACTGATGTAAATTTATCATCCAATGTTCTGAAAACTCTATCAGAGCCAAATAGCTACGTGAGCATTAGTGTTTCTGAACCAGGTACTAGCCACTCACAAAGAGCAGTGTGTTCAACTAAAATTAACGTTATTCAGAACATTTTAATTTCTACTGATACTGATTGTGAGAGAGACAACAGAACTCCGACAAAACAATTTATTTCCCCTGAAATGCTCTAACCTTATCCGAAAGTGTCAAATGAAAAGAAAATAAAGTGAAAAACCAATTTACCGAAATTTTGACAAATACTCCGGTGTACAAAAGAATAGAAGAAGAGGCAAAGAAAAAGATGCGGAAGAATAGTGTAAATAAGAAGGGAAGAAATGCGAAACGCAAAATTTATATCTCGTTGATAGAAACCAGTTCATCTGACAGTGAAACTGAATCAGTAAATTTACCTGAATTAACATTACTTAATGATGTGATTGTTAAGGATATAAAAGATATAATGTTTGCCTCATACGTTATTGTAAAATGTCCCACTAAGAAGATCATTAAGTTTTATATTGGAGAAGTAATTAGACTGAGGAGTATGACATAGGTTTCTTGAGAAAATATGGCAATAACTTTTCATTTACATTAATTGAGGACTGTACAAATATTCTCTTTGATGATATTGTTATGCATTTACCTGATCAACTAGTGGTACGATCAGAGCTAAAAGCATGTTACAATTTAATGTTGATTTGTGTTGTGCGTGTACAAAACATCCGCGAAAACGCTCATTTGGGGATCTAGCCTTATATATCTCTAAAATGTATTATGCAACTTGGTATAATATTGTTGTAGTGTAGACATACCTTTAGGTTATATTGTAATCCAGACTTAACATGGGAGAGAACAGTGATGCCAGATTTGCAGATGTTTCTGCAAAATGCAGAATTTAACATCAAAATTTGGTATTTTGCAGAATTCGTATAGGCAGGGACTCATCTGATTAAAAAACGTTATCACGGTTAGCTGATTATATTCTCCATTTCTTTCCATGTTATTACTTACAATTTTGCAGCTGTTCTCAACAGTCCTTTAGCGGATGGCAAATACGATACAAAAACAATACATCATTAATATAAGCCGGTAAGTAAGGTAGCTATTATAGAATACGAGAGACGTCTGTTTCATTGTGGCGCATTTTCTATATTAGGTCACAGAATATATTTATATTCTGTGGTTCGGTGGCTGTATTTTCTTATGTGTTTTCTTTTGTCATGGTTATGCGCTTATGGCAATTTGCTTATTTGATAATTATTGAATTTTATGTCGATTGAACCTTTGGGAAATTATACTAGATTAAAAAAGTGTCAGTAGGATTAATTCATCACATGCAACATGAGCGACAGCGACCGTCATTTACAAATAAGGTAGGTATTGTGGTATCGTTTACAGACTTTTTTATAACAGATACCTATTATACAAGATGGACACTTAAAAAATTGGCTGCAATTTCAAAACTGAAAAAAGATTAAAAGATTAAAAACGTAAAACCCATTTTGGCTATTTGTATATTTCTGTTTTAAGATGTGATTTGTCCGTATTAAATAAAATGTACATGAATAATCAATTTTGAATAGGGTAAATCGTTAGTTATTGGACACCAGATAGTTACTGGACATTATACCTTCAAACCAGAATAATAAGACTGACATAAATATTTAGTCTAGAAAGATTTCACTGGATGGCACAACAATGCTTTTTCTTTGAAGTTTGCTACTCAGGACATGCGCGTCGTTAACGTGTTAGTGTATTTGGTGCCAAAAGTTTATAAGTTAGGATATTTACTTCAATCTGACGGGTATTCTAAGCTTAATGTAATAGGTAAATTATCGTATTTAGGGCCGGTTTTATAGGCTCGGGTTAAACTTCAGATTAGTTAAGCGGCAGCCGAGGTTTAAACTGAAGCTTAAACTGCAGATCGCTGAATGGCGTTGTACAGTCCTTTCGCAAATTCGGTTTACCTAAACTTAAGTTTTGTAACGGTTGGTAGGTTGGAGACCGTGTTCTGCAACCTCCGGTAATGGCAATGAGAGAAATAGGAAAGTTTAGTTCAGTTTGACAATGTTTTATTGCTTTGATTTTCAAATTCATTAAAATTGTTGAGAGAGGAAATAAGAAAAATTGTTCGAAAGTGAGAGTTTATTCAGTTATTTAATGCCTTTTATGTTGTGTAGACGTGGTGCACTGTAAAACAGAAGTACAGTGTTTATTTTGTTGGCGAAGTTTTAAAATAAAAAGATAGGTAATAGCAGCTATACCTAGGTATATTATTTATTAGTTTTTAAATGAATACCTATTTTTTTTAATTATCTTTTTTAGTATGGCAGAAGACTTGAAGAGAGTGCAGAATTTTACTACATCTGAAATTAATTTACTTTTGGAACTAGTGAAAAATTCAAAGCAATAATTGAATTCAAGAAAAGTGATGCAGTGAGCTGGAAAGAGAAAGAAAAGGCATGGCATGAGATAGCACGCGAATTTAATGCTAGAAGTGGGGCTACATCTCGAGGCCCCAAAAATTAGAGGTGCAAATATGAAAATTGAAAAAACACTGCTAAGAAGAAATTTGCAGCTGAAAAATTGAGTAGTATGTAACAGGTGGTACACATGTGAAAGGTTTATGACACAAGAGCAACACTGACGAAAACCCCACTCGATTTGTGAACCTCGCTCAAACTAGACGTGCTCACGCTCGAGCTGAATATTACAGTAAACCACATATAGTAATGAGATGCTGTTTTAATAAATCCCAACATAAACATATAACATGGCGCACTCGTGAAAAATAGAAGATATTGAAAGTAAGATACCTGTGTCGAGCCGATAATTCAAGATTGGAGAAATACCAAGTTCTACAAGTCAAAATTGCGGTCCACGTGGTGAGTTCACCTTTACCGTTAAGGTTAACAGGTGATGTAGCACAAAATTGGATGTTCATCAAATAGAAGTTTGATATTTTTATGGAAGCGAATAAGTTAACACAAGAAAATGATATTTAAATATATAATAATTTTCAATTTGAAAATATAGAAGGAAACAAGAGTTATGAGAGGATCATAGAAAAGTTGGATGCATATTTTATTCTATTGAAAAATGTAACGGTAGAGAGAAATGAATTTTTTACGAGACACATGGCAGAATGTGAAGCGTATGAAGAATATTTATTCTCTTTGAGGAAGTTAAGTGCAAATTGTGAGTTTGGAGGCTTAACCGATAGCCTAATAAAAGACCATATAGTACTGGCTATTATGCGACAACGTGAAAAATCGCCTACTTAGAGAAAAGGAACTGAATTTGGAGAAGTGCATGATAATCTGCAAAGCTGCAGAAAACGTAACAAAACAAATGAAGACCATTCAGAAGCAAACAACTAAAGCGTACGAGGTAGACCGAGTGAAATATGAATCTAAACAGAAGCCAAGGGTAACACAGATAAATCACCGAGGAAGATATGAGCAATCCACAGCTGGAATGGGAAGTCTAGGATAGCAAAGAAAGACTCCGCTGCAAACAGGGAAACCTCTTAATAGTAACAATAGGTCAGGTATTATTTTGTATTTTTGTAATAAATGTGGAACGAGTCACAGCTATGATCATTGTCCTGCAAAGGGACAAATATGTAAAGTTTGTAAAAGGTATTACATTGTAAATTGAAACGATAGAGAGTAATGACAGGGAATATTTGTTTATAGGTTCTATACATAACAATAAAAAAGAGTCTGATTGGAAAGTGAATTTACTGGTGAATAAGTGTTTGAATATTTATTTTAAACTTAATACTGGAGCTGATTATAATGTTTACCATTTTATGTATTCAGAAAATTAAATGTTGACAACAAATCTTTGCAAGATTTTGATGGTATATTGGTCAGAACATAAAAACTCTAGGTATTATTCACCTTAAAGTCTCAGGTGATACAATAAAAGATACAGTAGTAAAATTTCATGTTGTAGGCACAAAAATGCAACCTTTGTTGGGATTAGAAAGTTGTTGTAAATTAGATTTAATTAAGAAAACTAACAAAGTCCATGTGGTTGAAAAGAATGATGAAATGTCGAGAATAATCAGTAATTATAAACATATATTCCAGGGAATAGGTACTTTAAAGACGGAATATAACATTGAGCTTTCTGAAAGTGCAGAGTTCCTGTAATTCACCACCCCCCCACCTTCATGCAGAACTACGGAGAAAACTGGATGAACTGGAGTCGCAAGGGATAGTCGTCAGAGTTACCGAGCCAACTGAACGGGTACATAGTTAGTAATTGTAAGAAAAGAAAACGGTGACCTAAGGTTGTGCTTGGATCCCAAAGATTTAAATACATATATAAAGAGAGAACATTATTACATTCAAAATTTAGATGAACTAATAGGAAAAATTGCTAATGCTAGAGTATTTTCTGTACTTGATGGCACACAAGGGTTTTGGCAAATAAAATTGAATGAAAAAAGTAGTAAATTGTATACTTTTTGTATCCACACACCATTTGGTTGGTATCGATTCTTGACTCTTCCTTATGGGCTTAGTTCATCTCCAGAAATATTTGAACATCAAATTAGACAATTGTATGATAGTGTGGAGGGTGTAAGCACATACTTTGATGATATATTGGTATGGGGCAAGGATTACAAGGAACATAACACTAGATTGTTAAACGTTTTAAAAATAGCTAGTGAAAAAAAAATGGAATACCAACTACCTTGGTATTTAAATTAAAACACCCAGGTCATAAGGAGTCCCTTGGACCGTCTCCTATTTTAAACCAAGATGAAAAAAACACCATAGTTCGGTGTTTTATAGTAGTTTTAGTAAGTTATATATAAATAATAAGAATGTTTATCATTGCAGATTTAAAATTATTTAAATGATGCTAATGATTTAAAAACTAGTGTTCATCAATTTCTGACAGTCAATCCACGGCCGCATAACTGTCCTGGAGATGGTTGGTTAAAAGTAAGTCAAAGTTAATTTAAGTTAAAAATTTTTTGTTAGGGTTTCCTAAAAAGGCACCCCATTATATCTATAAGGACTGCTGAAGGTGTTACTGCATCCAGTGCCTCCATGTCTGAACAAGATATTAGAAACTGGTTTTCAAGTATGTATAACTATATTAAGGAAAAAGGTAGTGAGGAAGACCCTTCAAGAATCTTCAATGGTGACGAGTCGGGATTTCAAATTATCCCTTCCACAGGAAAAGTATTTGCCATGAAAGGTTCCCAAAATGTTTATTCTGTGGCAAGGGCATCTTCAAAGAAAAATTTTACTACTGTCATGTTTACGTTCTCGGCAGATGGAAGCATATCTGTCCCTATGGTAATTTATCCATATCAACGAATCCCAGAAAAAATCGCTAAAAGTGTTAATCCCAAATGGGGTGTAGGCAGGAGTGAAAATGGATAGATGACGGCCGAAACTTTTTACCAATATATAGCCAATGTACTCTACCCACATCTGATTGACAAGATAAAACTACTAGTAATTCTATTCTTGGATGGGCATAAGAGTCACTTAAGTTATTAGATAAGTTGTTTATGAAATTGAAATTATTATTTGTATCCCAATGCTACTAGAATTTTACAACCGTGATGTCGCAGTTTTTCGTCCGCTTAAATAAGCTCGGCGCCAGTGCATTAGACAATTTGAAGAGGAGCATCCAGGTGAAGTAGTTAATAAATTTCCGTTTGCTCCTTTACTGGAACAGGCTATTAGTAAGGGTGTAAAGCCAGAAACTATAGTTAACAGTTTTAGAGCTTGCGGCTTATATCCTTTTGATGCTAATGCCGTTGACTATTCAAAAAAATACTGGAATAGTCAAAAGTTACACAAGTCACAAAGCCAGTAGTTAAGATTGACTTAACACCTTTGTCAACAGAGTTGGCCAAGCTACACTTCTCAGAAAATTGCATCAGAATAGCGAAGAAACTGGTCCTGTTGATGAGCATTTAGATTTACTTTTGAATATTTGGAAATATATTTATGGCAATGAAGGCAATATAACGACACAAGTAGCAGAGAACAGACAATCGAGAGTAAATATTCTACAGAACATCGCTTCACCTTTTAAAAATCTCCAAGTTCACGCCAATAATTCTGAACAAATCATGAACCTTAAGGTGGAGTGCCAATCAGGCGGCTGCAGCAGCTAGAGCCGCGCGGCTGGAGACGCGCGGCTCTGGCGACTGCATCGGTCACTAATTTACGTGTAAATATATGAACGCGTTGTCAATTACGCGACTTCAGTGTGACGACAGAAGCGTCTGCAGCGACTGTGGCGGCGCGTCTGACAACGCGTTCATATATTTACACGTAAACCAGTGACCGATGCAGTCGCCAGAGCCGCGCGTCTCCAGCCGCGCGGCTCTAGCCGCTGCAGCCGCCTAATTGGCACTCCACCTTTACATTGCAACCAGAGGTTAACAACGATCCTACTAAAACGTCACCAGTCAATGATCTGCGTATTGACTTTAACTCTACTTCTTCTTAAGAACAAAATTTATACTTCCAACCAAAAACCAGTAAAGTTATCGTTAAAAATAATTTACTAGGCAGTTTTCTGGAATCATCATCACCACCAGAAAGGAAATGAAAACGAGATACTGAGAGATTCCTATTTGCTGTTACATTTGTACGCTATCAGGAGATGTACAGAAAAAAACAGGAGCTAAAAGAAAATTAGGAAAAACTAAAAGAAGGGAGGAAACGGAAACGAGAAGAAAGTTATTCTCTAAAGCAGTCTGCAAAAGAAAAAAAGAGGAAAAAATTAAATAAATGTTTATTATTTTTAATATCTAACATTTTATAACTCCGGATGAACATAGAGCGAACGGACAGGTTGAAAGGTACATGCGTACAATTATGAATTTGATTCGAATTGAAAGTAACCTAAAAAGGGAATGGCCGAGCGTTTTGTGGAAAATTCAGTTAGTTTTGAATACCACGGTACAAAAAACGACAAATTTGACATAATTACAAGCATTGATTGGCATCGAAGCTACAACTCCTCTCATACAAGCAGCTCTTAATGACCTATCTCAAGATTCAAGATATGTCCCTACTTCGTAACTTACAATTGGACAGAAGAAGATTAAAGGAGCGACTTCAAACAAGTGACAAAGTCAAAGATACTTTAAACATGAAAAGACGGAACAACAAACAGTATCAGTCGGAGATTTTGTGTTACTTCACAGAGCAAGTAAATTACATGCCAGTAAATAAAAATTTCAGTTTCTAGATCCTTATGAAATTATCAATATTACTAACCTGGGCAGGTATGAATTTAGAAGAATTGGTCCTGGTAAGAAAAATATTGTTAAAGCAGCCAAGTAACAGTTAAGATTATGGCTTACTGATTGGTCGTTAGCAACTGATATGAGCGACTTGTTGGACCTTTTTGAAACTGAGGAGAAATATCCAGGTATTGAAAGTTTTGTTGTATTGTTATCGTTTTATTTTGGGATGCTAATGTTTTCAAAATTATTTTACAATATGAACTCAAGGTTTTATGACATTAATTTTAATAAATCTAAATTTTTTTAGTTTATAAGACTGGACTTTAGATCTGTCTTGATTTGTTCGATGTTTTGATATGAGATTTGATGTGTAAACGACGTTTGAAATTTTTGAGTCTGTGTGCTTTAGTCATCAGTCTGAGATGTGAGCTAGTGATGCTATATCTATCGAAGTTTGTGAAATGAGATTTGAAACGACGTTTGAGACTTTTGAGTCTGTGTGCTTTAGTCATCAGACTGAGATGTTAGCTATTGCTGCATCTGTGTGACTGCTTTTGTCAGTCGAAAGAGGATTTTGTCCAATACTGATTTGTTCCTCTTTCTCTGTTTTAAAGGCTGCCCGAGAAACCTGAAGGTGGATGTTCCGAGAGCGAAACATCTGTCAGTATAGCCGTTTTAGCAGCTGTGAAATATTCACTGCGAATAAAAATTCGCAATCGCAATCTGCTAACGATTATGAAATAAACTGCGAACTGCGAATAGCGATTAGCAAATCAACTCATTCATAAAGAGCAATGAAGCGAACGATCGCGACTCGCAACGTCGCGTCGCAACTCACAACTAAATGATGAACCCAGGCCAGGTTAAAATAGGACAAATATCGGATAGCAATTATTAGCAATATATGAAATGGCATTGGCAGTTAGCAATCGCAGTTTATATTCACAGTGAATGAAAAATCGCATTCGCAATCGCAACTGCTAATAAAAATTCGCGACTTCGCCCATCTCTAGTCTGGGACAGACTCGGCCCCTCTAGCTGATATTATTTACGAGGCGGGCCCGAATCGAAGATACTATAAACAACAATAAATGCTTTTTTAGTTATAACTTGTGTTAAGACATATATTGTTATTTTTTTGTATTATCGATAACCTTTGTTGTTCTCACCGAAACCAACTAGAAACATTTTTTCCGATTTCTTATCCCATTTTTTTTTAAATTTAATTTGGGAATGTGAGTCATAACCTGACTTACCACCTGACCAAAAATCCTTATATGATTCTGGTTTCTGACCACTCGATAACTCAAAAGGTGTTCTGTCGTTCAATCCAGAACTGAACAGTTCGATTCTTCAGGTATACGGCAGTGTTAACAGCCTCTGCCCAGAATTTCTTTTCAAAGCCTGCATCAAATAGTAAGCACCTCACCTTTTCGACTATTGTCTGGTTCATCCGTTCACTTAAACAGTTCTGATCTGGTGTATACGGGTTTATTCTTTGGTGAACTATACCATTCATGCGTAAATAATTCTGGAATTCTTTGCTGGTGTAGTCCCCTCCATTATCTGATCTTAGAATCCTTATTTGGCAGTTTTTCTCATTTTCCACCTGATTTTTGAATTCCTTAAAACATTCGAGTACCTGGTCCTCTGTGTTCAGAAAGTAAACAAATAGTATACTGCTGAAATCATCTTCAAGTATTAAAAAATATTTGGACCCACCTATAGATTTTGTTTCTATGGGTCCGCTGAGGTCTGTGTGTATAAATTCTAGCAAAGATATTGCCCTGGTGCCTTGGTGTTTGAATGGAAATCTTGATTCCTTGCCTTCGCAACAAACAATACAGTTACTACTGCCACGATCAATCTCACCATGACATACCATCCCCTTTACTGCACCATTATTCATTTTAATTAGATTGGAGGAATTATATGTCCAAATATTCTGTTCCAAGTAACACTCGACACTAGTTGATACAGCTATCAAACAACGGCTTGACTTTTTAGCGTTCAATCTGCATGTATATACATTGTTAACTAAATCAGCTGTTTCAACCAGCGTCCCTTTGTTATTCAAAATCTTGCAGCAACCCCTCTCGAAAATTAGTGAATTTCCATTTTTTATCAGCTGACTTACTGATAAAATATTGCTGGTTAAGCCTGGAACACACTGTACGTACATTTCTTATTATGATGCTGTGTATCTCATTGTCTACCAAGGTTGTGAGGTTAACTTCTCCGACACAACTAACTGCCAGTCTTGCCTCATCTGCGACCATAATCTCCCGAATATCAGGTTGGTTTACTGCATTTTCTAAACTGTTTTTATCCACTGTGAGGTGAAAACTTGCTCTTGAATCGACATACCAATCATCTCTACTAAATTGTCCAGTCAGAAATATTGCACTAAATGCGTTATTCTTTCTTCTTGGGTCATAATTCTCTTCTCAGATGAATTTCGTGCAGTGCGTTTATTTGCGCATTGACTTTTAAAATGACCTATTTGTTTACACTGGTAACATCTTACATCCTTTCTGACATTACTGGAACTGACAGATGACTAATCACGGTAGCCAACACCACGCTTGTGTTTGTTACTAAAAGTTTTACCGGCAAAAGCGCCACCTGTTTTACCAGCATCAGCGTCGTCTCTTTCCATGTCTAGCAATTTCGTTCTAATGTCGTCTACACTAATCTTCATCCCTGAATGCTCCACAGCTATGATAATCGACAAAAAAATTTCTGGTAAACCTGTTAACAGCAGCGATCCGACCCTCTTATCATCAATCTTGAATCCTGTTCTCCTTAAGTTTCGATGATTTGGTTCACATACGCCGCCATTGAATCACTATTCTCGTTGAAATGAGTGTTCGCAATAACTAAACATTGCTTTCCTCCAGAGGCCTTACAAAATATTTCGGAAAAAATTCATAATTCTATGGGGTACTCAACAATGTTAGACGAGACAACAGATGTGACTACCAAAAAAACTTTGGTAGTTGTTGTCAGATTCATCGATGATGGAAAAGTAACTGGCCACTTTTTTGGGCTTTTGGCAATTGACAATGGGAGAACCCTAGAAATTTACAACAAAACAATAAGGGACTTAAATAATAATAATATACCAATAAAAAAGATGATTGGACTAGCGGCTGATAATGGAAGCGTTATGATGGGACCCACCAAAGGAGCCCAGACTCTTTTTAAAAATGATAATGCTTCACTATTCATTATGGGCTGTATTTGTTATTAAGTTCATTTGTCCTCCTCTACAGCTGCAAACAAGGTACCCAAATCGATAGAAGATTTGGAAGGGCAATCTACAATTATTATTTTAAGAACAAAAGTAACAGATTAAAATTCTTGAAGGAATGTCAAACGTTTCTTAATGAAAACCCACATAAGTTGTAAGGTTAAGTCAAACGAGGTGGTTGTCGTTATAAATACAAATAAGTATATTATATTGATAACATTTTAAAATTATATTTTAATTTTCTAGGCAGTTGTAAACAGAATACTTCAGCATTGGAATTCTCTAATCCTTGTCTTTCAAGGTGCAGTACTGGTAGATAACTTGCATAGTGTCGAAAGTATTTTACATAACTTGAGAAATCCTATTTACGAGCGACAGTGAATACAAGTCCAGTATGCTGGAATTGTAGAAAAACATTGCACCGGTTCAGGAAATGTCTCGAACCGCGTCGGATAGTTTGATTTAGATGTGAAAAGGACAAAGTCTACACCAGTTGGTGTCCGAACTGTCAAAAAAACGCCACAGGAGCTCAGTAAATAATCGGCCTACGACCTCTCTCATCCCCGGTCCGACCGAGGATAGTCTTCAGTCGGAGCAAAAAATCATTTTTAATTATGTATTGGCGCATGTCCAACATGACACCAGATCCTACCTTGGAGTACGGATCTTTGGTGTTGAATTTCTTGGTTTGTTTGATAAGGGATGTTCGATAACGGTTTTGGATATGGCAGATTGGGGTAGACTGAAAAACTATCGTACCCTCCAGACCTTTAAATAAGAAAAGGCTAGGTTGCCAATGGTGAGGTATGTGAGGTAATTGGATCGGTTGACTTACCAATCCAACTTGATCGCATCTTTAGTATCCTTATAGTTCCGTCTGTGCCGTATACTCAGTCAATCAGGAAATCGACCAAATGTTGGCCGATGGCTTAATTGAGCCATCTACATCGCCTTGGGCATCACCCATCGTCTCGGTTCGTAAACCAGATGGTTGATATCGGTTCTGTGTGAATTATAAAAAGTTAAACGAAATAGGCTTGCACGATGCTTATCCGCTGCCTTTCGTGAATGCCACTGATAAGGTGAGGGACGCTTGCTATCTTAGTACACTCGACATTAAATCCGCCTATTGGCAGATACATAACATCTGGGGTAACAAAAACATCGAAACCTTTGACAGCCTTTGTTGTATTGACAAAAAGCTTATTCCAATTCCGAAGAATTCCCTTTGGCTTACATAGTGCGCCAGCTACTTGGCAGCGTTTCATTGACAGGGTCATAAGAGTTGACGTCGAGCCCTATACATTCGTCTACCTACCTCGACGATATTATCATTTCCACCCCGACGTTCGCCAAAGTTCGCCAAAGACATCGAGGTAGTACAGGAGGTATTAAGGGACCTGGCCTTACTTTTAATCGGGAAAAATGCAATTTTTGAAAACTTCTAGAAAGAACTTCTAATAACATTCATGTGCCTAAAGATTGGTACCAACTGGTCCGTACAGCGAGCAAAAAGAAAAAGTGTACGGTAAATATTATGGAATCTAAAAGTTTCTTTTCTCAGAAATAATGTCAAAAGGACCTTTGCAAAACAAACATAGAACCTTCAAGATGAAAGACATTTGTTTGTTTCGTTATACAAAGGAACTCATGGTCCCATATAAATGCAATTTAGATGAAAACGACCCGTTCAAGGAAGTTACCTGTTTTTAAAAACGGATAAGAACTTAACGAGCTACAACCTTACACAGTTGTATAAAAATCCGCGTCCGATTAGCGTTAAAAAAAAGGAAAACTTACTATGTAAACCTGCTAGGCGCAGAGGTGCAAGGATACTACTTTAGCCGGGGAGTAGATAAAAAAATACACAAAGACATCGATCCTGGTCTTGATCGATAAAATCCTGATGAAGAGTTTGACGCTGCCTATTGTTAAAACAGTAAATTTTCCAAATTGCGTAGTAGTTTTTTATTTAATATAAGTTTGTTAGCCACAGCCGCACATTTTTTAATAAAAGTTTTATATCCACCGTTCCGGCTTTTCATTATTACGTCCTACGCACTTAATTTATTTTAAGCTAATAGTACGAAATATATACGTAGACATATGATATTTTCTATGTGTGTACTAGTGTTGTAAGTGTACTTATGTTCTTTTTATTGACTCACATTTAATCAACTGCAAAACTAGTAAGGGAACAAATATTTATTTTTAATGTTAATATAGGGTTTTTAATAAAAAATAAAACGTTTTCTTAAAGAAATTTATAAATGATACGTGATAGGTAAATCACCAACGCAACTACTTCACACAATTTCAAGGTCAACATTAAACTTTACAGCTGTTTTCCGCAAGTTGTCAAATCTATACTTATGACCTTTTAAGTGCCGACCACAGGATTACAATCATATGCATGAAGTGAGTACAAATTAAGAACAAAAAAATGGTGTAGTTGTTCTAGTTATCTAAAAGCAAAAAATAGCATTTGGCTGGTATATAAATAAACACGTTTTGCTGATTCGCTGTGCTTAAATAATTAACGCTAGTTACATCATCCGTACGTGATTCCATCTCTCAAAACTGCATACTTCAGGTCTAGCCATAAGTAAACATTATAAATATATGTAGAATTCATTGTTAAGCTCACTTCTAAGAATACCCTGTTCGTACCAAGTGACTTAAACGAAGTTATTTCTTTTTAAAAACTTATATTTTCGGTACACACCCGAAATTGGCGCAGTCGGTGGGATCGGTAATATCAGATCAATAATCGATTTTGAGTGGATTTCAATTCTTAAATTACCAGACGATCTCACGAGAAGAAATTTCCAGTTTGTTTAATATATAGGGTAGCCAAACGAGAAGGTTCCCATTTGATGAATATAAATAGCGAAACAGGAAGACGAGACGACAAGTAATTTTAGCAAGTCACCCTAATTACCGATTACATTCCCTGCAATCACTGGGCAATCAGGCCAGGTAATTAGCCGATCATCGTGATTTAATTTTAAGAAGACTAATTTTAAGAAGAAATTTGAGCCCTGAACTTCAAGAAAAGAAGACATTAGTGATTAGGTTGTGGGAAAATTGTATCTACATTAATATTTCTATTTATTTGTGAAATTACGGGCTATAATCGCTATATCCACCCTATTTCCTATTTGAACAAAAAAAACATCTTGAGACTTTGCACGTGTACTAGTTACACAAACCCTCGAAGCAACAAGACAGTGTACTCACTTTTCTAAGACTACGAGTGACCATAAATCTTATATAGAAAAGTTTGGCCCAAGCTCGAAAACATCTTGTAAATGAAGCCATCTTTACTCTTCATAATTTTGTAAGAAACATTTTATAACAACATAAAACTACCTATTTTATTCAATTTTACCCACATTTATTGCTTTAATATACTTTAAATATAACGTAAATACAAATTCTAATATACATAATACATATGAAGTCCGAGTGAGAGCACGTATTTTTGTGTAGGCTCCCGAATAAATACCTAAATAGTGTGGATACATTGTGTCAAAAAATTTATAATTTTTTTCTGGCATCGTATATTGTGCTATCCTAGGCAGTGTATAATTTTTAGAAGAATATACTGTAGCAGTTAGTGCATATTAATTCAACTGCAGAAGGAATTTGCAACCCCTCCTTTTCAAGCCGCTATTATTTAGCTCTGCCTTACGCTAAAAGAGAGGGGCTGCTGCCTCTTTTTGTTTAGAGGGTTGCGGCTAGCTGCCGTGGAGATGGTCGCGGGTATCAGACAAAGCACCGAAGGAAAAAAACAATAAAACAATATCCTGATTACCAGTCTGAAAGTCTGAGAATCAATAAGCTGAACGGCCAGAGTGATCCGCTCAGTTCCCGAAGAAGCTCACTTACCTATCCGTTACTCTATGGGTCCATGGCCCATGGCACTGTTTACATATATTTTGACTACTGTCAAAACTAGATATTCTGTGGTCAAAACTACCTATTTCCACTCTATGGTTAACTATTTCCTATTTACGTTTTGTGTGGTAAATTACCTCACCCACCAAAAATAATAAACAATAATAGTTGTGTAAACGGTTTACTCGGGGGAATTATCTTAATAACTAGATACATAGACGAGAAATCCCACCCAGTAGCGCTATTGGTTGGGTTACACGCTTTGTTATTAATCCTCAAAGTATAAATTTTAGGTATGTATGTCCTTAATATATAACATAGAACAAGTGTTATTAAATTCTTGGTTTTAGAGGGAGGCACGTACGGTGATATAAGGATTAGAGTGTAGATAAGTAGTGTTAGGTGCAGAAATCAAGTTATTATAGTTTGGGCCGAAGCAATCAAACAAGCTGTTTAAATTAAAATTAGTAACAGAGCTTTAAATATTATAATTAGAGCTATAAAGCCTTAAAGTTTGTGCAAGAACAACTAAGCCAATAGTGGTTGATTGATGCATCCATGTGAACAATTAAAAGTTAAACTATGGGTTAAGCCCTGTACAAGCAAGCGACGGTTGAACTTATTCTAAGCTTATCTGGTTTTGGCTGCCTCGGTGTTTGAGTCAGATCCTGGTCCTGGTTCTGGATTAGCGATAGGTCCTCCTAGACTATTAATTACGGGCTGCCTGAGATATCGCAGTCTCGTGAACAAACCACATGCGGTCAATGCCAAGCGGAGAGGTGAATCAAGCAGGTACATGCATACTACAAGCTTTTAGGAAGAGCGGAGATGAGTAGCTATGGTAGAATGGAGAAGAAAGCGAAGAAGAGAAAGAAGACGAAGAGGCCTAAAATATGAAGGTTGCATCAAAGTAGAGAATTTTAAAATGAAGTACTGAGTTTACTTACCTCGGATGGCGGATGGCCTCAAAGTGAAAGCGTGAAGCTATTTTCTTTATTGAAATTTGGAAAATCCAGCCAAAGCTGTAACACAGAGCACCAGTCACCCTGGACTGTGTCCAAAAAAATGATTCCAAAATTTCTATAAATTTGACCCCAAAAATCCGCGAGAGCGTCTTAAACTTGTCAAAAGTCAAGCATGGGAATACAAAAAAGCGGAAAAGCACGTGACGGAAATCATGTCAAAAATCTCTACTAGGGAATTTACTTAAAGCCAGCCTGGTTTTTAAAATTTACAATGACAGATGTCAATTCAATATTTTTAAGAAAAATTAAGATGTTTAAGGTACAATATGGGCTATTTTAGTGAAAACTATCTGGACTGGATTAATCTGGCTTTTGTTTTAGGTACCTCTATGTAACAGGTGGTTTAGGTTCCCCAAACCACTTAACCTCAACTTGCCACATGGTTTGTTTACATATTTATGGTTATACTTTATGTGCGACAGGGCAACTATATTGATTGGAATATATGATAATGCGATTCTTAGAATTTCCTTGGTCTGGAGGACCCATCGTTGAAGGTACTGTAATAATCAAGATATTTATATTGTTCCTTTGCGGGGACTAACAAAATACTTTTTAGGTACTAACCGAAGCTACCAGGGGACCATCTAAAAGTACCGCTGCTGTGCCTGCTAATACACTTAACTATGTCTGTTGATTTAATTTATAAATAAAGTTAATGTTTATTTTGGTTTATATTAATATATGATTAATGTTTATTTTTGACACGTAACACACCCCCCTTTCCCGGATAAAGTCGACAGGGTAGACTTTAATTGACAAATACAGACGTTCAGCGTACTAATACTAATGAACATTGACACGATTTTCATCTGGTGCGTCACCCACTTGATCATCTGGAGGATGAGCTTTAATGTCTTTGGCATGCCAAACTCCCGCTGGTTTGCCGGTGTCATCCTCTAGCTCATACGACCATGGCGACAGAACCTTGCTGATCTTATATGGTCCCAAAAATTTGGATGCCAACTTAGAGGTGAAGTCTTTGCTGGCATCGGAGATGGCATAATTACGCCTCCAGACACGTTGACCTAGAGTAAATCGCTCATCTCGCTTTCGTAGGTCATATGTCTTCTTACTCTTTTCATATGCCTTAGATAGTCGTACTGAGACATCTCGGAACACTTCTTCTAACGATTTAGCCCGTCGGGTTTGATCATTGTTTCGGTCAAATTGGATTGGTTCGTCCGTGATGAAGTTCGATGTATTGGGTACCTTAATTTCCCTTCCAAAAGTAATAAAATTTGGGGTTAATCCCGTCGCTTCATGGCGAGCAGATCGGAGGGCCCAGGCTACTTTTGCCAAATACTTATCCCAGGTCTTGTGGTGTTCTGCTACATAGGCCGTTAGCATAGTTTTAATCACGCGGTGAACACGTTCCACCGGGTTCGCCTGGGGATGGTAATTAGCAGTGTATGCAATATTAATCCCGTATTCCCTCATTTTGTCCCGAAACAAATTGCTTCGAAATTGAACCCCGTTATCAACTATTATCTTAGTCGGAGCACCAAATACCAATATAACATGGTCTTCGACCAACTTCGTAATTTGACATGCGGTGGCTGATCTCAGAGGGAACAGCAACGTGAATTTACTGAAACAGTCACATACTGACAAGATATAGGCATAGCCTGCGCTAGTCCTAGGGAGTGGACCCACTATGTCTGCACTAAAAAGAACTCCAGGTCGGGACAGTGTAGGAGTCTTGCTAAGCATAAGTCCTGCAGGTCGGGTCTGCTCTGGTTTAGTTCTTAGGCACGTCTCACAATTCCGAACGTACCTGGAGACGTCACACTTCATCTTTGGCCAATAATATTTATCTGAAATTCTGCTAAGAGTTTTAGAAACTCCTAGATGACCACAAGTAGGAGGATCATGGTGGTTACTGATGATGTCCTTTCGGTTCTTCTTGGGCACCACTGTTAGCCATCCATCCGTTTGATCTGCCAGATCCGGATATTTGATTCGGGCGCGTTTGTATAACTTATCCTCTTCTATCATCCAAAGAGGGTAACGTGCAGGGTATTGCTTGATTCGTGCTATCATTTTAGTATACCATGAGTCACCAGAGACATCAAGTGGTGTTTCTAAACCGGGTCCGACAGCGTCTAATTTCGGAACCGCTCTAGACAGGGTGTCTGGCACAACGTGTTGTTTACCCTTTCTGTGCACTATCTCAAAGTCGTACTGCTGTAAGCGTACTGCCCAGCGAGCAATACGACCTACTGGATCTTTTATATTGTATAGCCATTTCAAACTATAGTGATCTGTTATTACCGTGAACCGGGAACCTTCTATATACGGTCTTAGTTTCTCGATCGCGAACAGAACAGCAAGACACTCTTTCTCTGTCGTGCTGTATTTTCGTTCGTTTTTGGCTAACGATCGACTAAGGTAGCATATTACCTTTTCCCCATTTTCATGCATCTGGGAGAGAACTGCCCCCAAACCATAGTCAGATGCATCCGTTTGAATGACAAACGGTAATTCAAAATCGGGACATGATAGCACTGGTGCTGATATTAAGTAACTCTTGATAGTATCTAAAGCAACTTCGCAGCTCTCGGTCCATTCAAACCGCTGGTTCTTCTTCAATAAGGCTGTGAGTGGAGCAACGACAGTTGAAAAATTGGGTACAAAACGACGATACCACGATGCCATACCTACGATTCTACGTACCTCAGACACACTACCAGGAGTGGGGATTTGCAGGATCGCTGTAACTTTTCCAGGGTCAACCATTAGTCCAGAGGCGTTGACGATATAGCCTAGGTATCGCAGCTCTGGCTTACAAAAGTTGCACTTTTCTCGATTGAGTGTGAGGCCGGCTCTCTTAACTCGGGAAAGTACCTCTCCCAGTACTTCAACATGTTTGGCAAAAGTCGGCGTACAAATAATTATGTCGTCGAGGTACACAAAGGTGTAGGTCTCAAGGTCGACACCGACCACTCGGTCTATAAAACGTTGCCAAGTGGCTGGCGCATTGTGCAAGCCGAAGGGCATCCTCCGGAACTGAAATAAACCTCTCGTAGGTACGACGAAAGCGGTGAGTGGTCTTGAAGCTTCAGCCACTGGTATTTGCCAGTAGGCAGATTTTATGTCCAAAGTGCTGAGGTAGCGAGCATCCCTCAACTTGTCTAGAGTAGCGTTAACGAAAGGTAGGGGATATGCGTCAGGAAGACTGACCTCATTCAGCTTCTTATAATTTACGCAAAACCTGTAACGTCCATCTTGTTTACGTACTAGCACAATGGGTGACGCCCAAGGCGATGACGACGGTTCGATAATCCCATCAGCCAGCATTTGCTCGATTTCTTCATTGACCTGCTTTTGAAGAGCTGGTGAAAGTGGGTAGTGCCTTTGTTTAATGGGCGGTGAGTTGGTTAGAATCTGGTGTTCGACTAGGTTGGTACAGCCCAATTTATCTCCCATTTCTTGAAAGGTCGTCTCAAGTAAGCTTTCCAGCTCGTCTCGTTGTTCCTTAGTCAGATGCTCCACTGCTTCTATGGAGTGGATCTCTGGAGAACCCACGACATTGTCCTTCCTAAACGCCCATTGACCAGAGAACATGTCTGGGATAATTTCCATTTTTACCCAGAAATCCATTCCCAGGATTAGTTGGTACGGTACTGAGGGAACGACGAGTACCCTTAGAACCTTAACGCGACCAGATAGTTGAATCGGTAATTGAATTGATCCAATTACCTCACAAGAGTCTCCATTGGCGATAGAACACTTTTTTGTTTGAGACTTTTCTAATCGGCAACAACCCATTAGCAGTTCCCATCCCGCTTTGCCTAAAACCGTAGTTGAGCAACCAGAATCCAGCAATCCAAGGAAGTCAAGGCCATATATGTGTACTCTCAAGTAAGGTCGGGTATCATTTTGAGCATGGGCTAACACATAATCTAAAAGTATTCTGTGCTCAGCCTGATTATTTCTAACGACCGGACTGGTAGTGGGGGAGGTCGAAGGCCGGTCTTCTATTGACCCCCTGTCGAGTTTTTTCGACAGTTTGGACACGCGTTAGTGTAAACGCTATCTCTTCCACATCTAAAACAAAAAACCCTGCGTGGTTCAGAACATTTTCGAAACCGATGACCAGTTTTCTTGCAGTTCCAGCAGGCCACGGGCGGACTGGTGATTGTCGTCACTGGTACCGTCCCTGATGCGGCGGCATTTAGCTCCATTAATGGAGAAATATTGGTGTGCTGATGACCTAGCAATGCTTCCTGAGTCATAGCCTCAACTACATTTACATGAGGTCCAACATTCCCACTAGGCTTGTGGTAGGCCAACTCAGGCTCTACCAAATATTTGTAGTTGACTGGTGGCGGACAGAATTGTTGAGTCCTTAAGGCAGTTTCCTCTATGGCTTTTCCCAGCCGAATCAACTCCGCAATACTACCAATAGTAGTCAAGACCAGTTGAGTCTGGACATATGGGAGTAAGTTCCTCCGTATCTGATTTACTCTTGCGACTTCTGGAGGTTTCTCGGGTCCCAGCTTATTAAACAGGTTCTCCATTGCAGCAACATACGTAATCACACGCTCCCGGGAACCTTGGGTCCGCTTGCGGATCTCTTCCCACAGAGCGTTGACATAGTCATATGGTTGGAAATCTTCCTTAAGTTTCCTAACTAACTCTTCCCAAGTTCTAAATTGCTGCATCCGGTACCATAATAAAGCTTGTCCTTTGAAAAGTTCAGGAGCTGATCTCAGAAGTCGTTCATAACTTATGCCTCGCGACTGCCTTAACTCATCCAGTCGTTCCAGGAAGTCGGTTACACTGGTTTCTCCATCATAACGAAGATTCCAACGAGATACGTCGACATATCGAGAATACTCCTCTGGTGGATGTTCATGAGGGTAGACAACAGGAGATAGTCTGAGATCTCTCAGCCTGTCTGCAAAATCCCGCGTGGTATTGAAAGTAGCCATTCTTTCTTCAGTAGGAGGTGGAAAATATGGATTTCTCATCAAATTGGGTTCCGGTGCTCGCATGCTCGAACACGCGTAGTCGGCAGAGACAACTCGTCGAGGAGACGTTACGTTATGGTCAGAAACGTGCTCCAAAAATCGAACAGTCGATCGACCAGTTTCTACTGATGTAGTCCGATTTTCCGGCCCTTGCAATATTCCTTTTGTTTCACGGCCTTGCCCCCCAAAATCGATCAAATCATTCGTCATCCTTATTTGCGAATGTCCACCTGGAGCCTTAGTCTCCACCGGGGAGGTCGATGGCTGTACTGTAGCACCATACTCATGAGAAGTCTGTGGGTCCTCACGGCTTGATGCTGCTGAATAGTGAATTTCTGGAATTAACGGATTTGGGTCGTCCAGTATAGATACTTCTCTATCTGGACCTTGATCGAGTGAAATTTCGGTTCGATTTGTGCCTATTGATGCTAAGTTGTCGTAGAGGGTTCCTACAGAATCCACTAGATGCATACAACGACATATCAGTGACTTCCTTTGTTCTTCCACGCCGTCGCTGCCACGGGGCAATCTACTTAGCCTCTGGTTAATATGGCATAGTCGCGAAGAAATGCGTCTGTATTCATTTTCCCGATTTTCCACATTAAAATTTTGAACATCGTTATGCAAGTCTATTAGTTTATCGTTACATATAACTAACTCTCGTTCGTAATCTAATTTTATGGTATTGGAGTATGTCGGAGTACCGCCTTCGCGTTCTGAGCGTAAGGCTCCCCTTAACGTGGTTCGATTCTCTGCAACAGTGCGTTGTATAGGAAGACCCCTAATACCGAGTTCATATACAACTTCATCCCCTAATAAACGGTTAACTTCCATATTTTTAACTATTTCCCTACTTTGCTAACAAAGAAAGTATATAAAAAAAATAGATTAGAAGAAATTATGAAATACTTTGATTTACCCAATACGGTTAAAAAACCACGAAAAAGTAAAAAAAAAAAAACCGAATATATATACCTATATATTTATTTTCCTCTTCGTAATACTTAACCAACACGTATATAAGAAAATGAAATCAATACTACCACTTAGTACTCACTAATAATAGTTTTAAACCATTTATTTAAACTTATAATTGCAACTAAAGTCCCTAGCTACTAATATCCGTCCTCTTTTTTTTTGCTTCCTTTTGCAGTACTTGTACTCCCCCCCTTTCCTAAAAAAAAAGACGTAACCGTGTGTATATGCAGGAAAGAAAATTAGGAAGCACAAATAAATTTTGTATTAGTCAGTAGACTATTAATCTAAAAAACTAAGCTACTATCTCAAGTGTGCAATCACACTTGCATGATTGCTCTTATTTTCAAAAAAAATAAAATATTATCAAAAAGAGACACTAATATACCGTACTAATTATATCAATAATAAATTATTCAACCTAATCACGTTGGGCGCCAATTTGCAACCCCTTCTTTTCAAGCCGCTATTATTTAGCTCTGCCTTACGCTAAAAGAGAGGGGCTGCTGCCTCTTTTTGTTTAGAGGGTTGCGGCTAGCTGCCGTGGAGATGGTCGCGGGTATCAGACAAAGCACCGAAGGAAAAAAACAATAAAACAATATCCTGATTACCAGTCTGAAAGTCTGAGAATCAATAAGCTGAACGGCCAGAGTGATCCGCTCAGTTCCCGAAGAAGCTCACTTACCTATCCGTTACTCTATGGGTCCATGGCCCATGGCACTGTTTACATATATTTTGACTACTGTCAAAACTAGATATTCTGTGGTCAAAACTACCTATTTCCACTCTATGGTTAACTATTTCCTATTTACGTTTTGTGTGGTAAATTACCTCACCCACCAAAAATAATAAACAATAATAGTTGTGTAAACGGTTTACTCGGGGGAATTATCTTAATAACTAGATACATAGACGAGAAATCCCACCCAGTAGCGCTATTGGTTGGGTTACACGCTTTGTTATTAATCCTCAAAGTATAAATTTTAGGTATGTATGTCCTTAATATATAACATAGAACAAGTGTTATTAAATTCTTGGTTTTAGAGGGAGGCACGTACGGTGATATAAGGATTAGAGTGTAGATAAGTAGTGTTAGGTGCAGAAATCAAGTTATTATAGTTTGGGCCGAAGCAATCAAACAAGCTGTTTAAATTAAAATTAGTAACAGAGCTTTAAATATTATAATTAGAGCTATAAAGCCTTAAAGTTTGTGCAAGAACAACTAAGCCAATAGTGGTTGATTGATGCATCCATGTGAACAATTAAAAGTTAAACTATGGGTTAAGCCCTGTACAAGCAAGCGACGGTTGAACTTATTCTAAGCTTATCTGGTTTTGGCTGCCTCGGTGTTTGAGTCAGATCCTGGTCCTGGTTCTGGATTAGCGATAGGTCCTCCTAGACTATTAATTACGGGCTGCCTGAGATATCGCAGTCTCGTGAACAAACCACATGCGGTCAATGCCAAGCGGAGAGGTGAATCAAGCAGGTACATGCATACTACAAGCTTTTAGGAAGAGCGGAGATGAGTAGCTATGGTAGAATGGAGAAGAAAGCGAAGAAGAGAAAGAAGACGAAGAGGCCTAAAATATGAAGGTTGCATCAAAGTAGAGAATTTTAAAATGAAGTACTGAGTTTACTTACCTCGGATGGCGGATGGCCTCAAAGTGAAAGCGTGAAGCTATTTTCTTTATTGAAATTTGGAAAATCCAGCCAAAGCTGTAACACAGAGCACCAGTCACCCTGGACTGTGTCCAAAAAAATGATTCCAAAATTTCTATAAATTTGACCCCAAAAATCCGCGAGAGCGTCTTAAACTTGTCAAAAGTCAAGCATGGGAATACAAAAAAGCGGAAAAGCACGTGACGGAAATCATGTCAAAAATCTCTACTAGGGAATTTACTTAAAGCCAGCCTGGTTTTTAAAATTTACAATGACAGATGTCAATTCAATATTTTTAAGAAAAATTAAGATGTTTAAGGTACAATATGGGCTATTTTAGTGAAAACTATCTGGACTGGATTAATCTGGCTTTTGTTTTAGGTACCTCTATGTAACAGGTGGTTTAGGTTCCCCAAACCACTTAACCTCAACTTGCCACATGGTTTGTTTACATATTTATGGTTATACTTTATGTGCGACAGGGCAACTATATTGATTGGAATATATGATAATGCGATTCTTAGAATTTCCTTGGTCTGGAGGACCCATCGTTGAAGGTACTGTAATAATCAAGATATTTATATTGTTCCTTTGCGGGGACTAACAAAATACTTTTTAGGTACTAACCGAAGCTACCAGGGGACCATCTAAAAGTACCGCTGCTGTGCCTGCTAATACACTTAACTATGTCTGTTGATTTAATTTATAAATAAAGTTAATGTTTATTTTGGTTTATATTAATATATGATTAATGTTTATTTTTGACACGTAACAAATTTTGAGTTGGGGTTTAAGATAGTCCTACCAAATTATTTTAATTATGACCAGAGGAGCAGAAAAGGGCTCTAAGCAGGGACCAAGTATCGAAAATTTGTCTGAGGAACTCTTAAATAAAATATGTAAGCAACAATCTGAAGCAATTTATAGTAAATTTGAAGAGAGGTTCATAAAACTGGAAAACTGTCTTAGTTCCTATGACAGGAAAGTCGAGGAAAATGTAAAAAAAATTGAAGTGTTGAAAAAACGGATCGATGATAATGAGCAGTATGCTAGATTAAATAACTTAAGAGTCTATGGAATTAAGGAAACAAATAAGGAAAATGTTGAAAACTTGTTAATTGAACTTTTTAGCAATAAACTGAATGTCAATATCTCTGGCAGTGATATCAACAAGGCGCACAGATTAGGGCCATCTTCGCAAGGTAAATCTCGTCCTATCATAGTCAATTTCTTGTCTTTCAAAGTAAGGGCTGAAATCTACAATAAGAAGAAGATGCTTAGAAAGACTGGTTTTGTTATCAGAGAGGACTTAACAGCAGAGCGACTTAAACTGTTGAAGGAAGCTGTAACAAGATTTGGAGTAACAAATGTATGGACTCTTGGGGGTAAAATTTTTGTATCCCGTCAAGATAGAAAATATCTAATTCAGAAAGCTGCAGATTTGGAAATGTAAATACCTAGGAAGAACATATACATTTATCTTTATGGTAGGACTATCTACTAAATTTATATTTAAAGTTTTGTTGCCAGTTTTCTTTTCGGAATAGCTTATACCTACGAACTCGGCCAGATATACTCGGAATATAGTTATTCTTGCTTTCTATTGGTTATCTCGTAGCTCTGTCCCTTTCAGAAACATAACCTATATTTGTTCTTGGTATTGTAACAGGCGTAACTGAGGCAATAGCGGCATTACGTGAACTTATATAAAACTACTTGAAACAATTCGCATTCAGTCACCAGATGGGAATCAACCAGTGATGTACCGAAACCGTAAAGATTATTTCTCCTGGAATGTACAAAGTATTTGTGATGCACATCTTCGAATAACATAGTTGCACGGTGGCCTGGATCAGCACATAGGTAACCAGAATCAAGGGCAGATTACAAAGTAATGAATTTGACACTTGTAGTGTATTAGGAGATAGCGAGTATGGCAATACAAATATTTTAGTAACACCTTTAAATCATCCAAATACACCAGCAGAAGTTATTTTCAATGAACCGCATATTCGTACAATTGTGTAGAAAGAACATATGGCGTGTGGAAACGCAAGTTTCCTATTATCTCTTTGGGTATACGTTCATCACCAGAACACTCATCTTTTTTCTCTCCTATTTTGAAACTAATTAAAGTAAAACTGTAAAAAATGCTACTAGTATGTAAGTAAATTACAACTTGTGATAGGTTATATTATATGATCGAAGTATCGAATGTTAAAACAAACTGATTCCCGCCTTTGCATTCTCAGTTACTTTTGGACTAAATCTGTGCGTTGGGTCTACTACCTGCTTTTTCGGCGTTTATACTCGGTATAGTTATCCCGCCGTTGTACAAGTGATGTAGAACGCCCGCATTTTTATACTCCGAATAATTCGAGGGATAAGATATACCGAGAATTACTATTCCAGACTTTATACTGGGATTGTAGAACCGGCCCTAAGGGAGTTAGGCTTTTTGCCTAAATTTTATCTCCCGCAGATTATTGTCTGCAGTAATATAAAACCGAAATTAGGGGTCCTTTTTGACTTATACACATTACCTAATTATTGACTATGCATTCTCACCTGACCACAGGTTATTGTCCATGAGGCTTATTGCAACAGGGAAACTGAGTCCTTTTGACTTAGTATTTCTCATGGTCTGACAGCTCTGTCTTTATATTAAGGGAGTTAGGCCTTTAGTCTAGATATTTATCTCCCGCAGATTATTGTCTGCAGTAAATATAAAACAGAAATTAGGGGACCTTTGACTTATACATATTACCTAATCATCGACCATGCATTCCCATTCCGAAGAAACAAAATTAATATTATTCATTGCCAGCAGATACGACTCACATGTTTTATGTTTAGAAAAAAGAGTCCCGTTATCGAGAAGCGAGAGGCCCAGACAAAAACGCTTGAGTCATCAAAGATATCGCGTGCTATTGATAAATATTGCTGGGTTTTTAAAATGTGTTTATTACGTATTATAATAAAAACACAAAGAATAATTTGCAGATTTTACCTGCCTTGTTTTAATTATTCTAATTACGTCCAACTTATTGAACTCCAGTTTCATAATTTTTTCCCTTGTCGCCAATTATAAAAAAATGTTTATTCCTTACAATATACTTTTTATTGTAGAATCGGATTCATCTAAGGAATCGTCACCAGTGGGGGAACCAGGGGAAGCAGAGGGGGAACAATTATCGGCGGTTACCCCGCAAGTTGCCTCCACTTCTGGAAAAGAAATTCTGGAGTTGCTTGGGGAGCACCCAAATGTTCCAAAAAGTTCCGGACCGGATATTCACGAAGAGCTGGCTGCTAGATGGTCCATTTATCTCAAAGATGGTATAGCTCCTGAGGCCAGAAAAGAACTAATACAAAAGTACTTAGTTCCTTCAAATTGTAAGACCCTCAGTGCACCAGTAATAAATGAAGAGGTAAAATCAATTGTACCAGCTCAAGTACAACGAAATGACTACTTCTTGTCAAACCGGCAAGATCAGTTGGGAGCCATCCGGTATGAGCAAATACATAAAGAATTATGTTAAAAATTGTCTTGAATGTCAGAAGTATAAGCCATCCAATCTAAAACCGGCTGGTCTTTTGAGGACACCACCAACAAGCCAAAGATTTGAAACGTTGGCTATTGATTTATTCGGTCCCTTACCGCTATCGGCAGAAGGTTATCAATGGATATTTATCGTGGAAGACGTGGCGACGAAGTGGGTAGAAATATTTCCGTTACAGAAAGCGACCGCAGAAGCATGTGCCAAAAAGCTGATTGACGAAGTTATTTTACGTTATGGTACCCCGAGACGTTGTATCTCAGATAATGGTCCCCAGCTAGTAGGAGCTGTTATGCAATGTGTTTCTTATTGTCTCGGCTTTGATCAATGTCTAATCCCAGTATACCATCCGGAAGCGAATCCTGTCGAACGCAAAAACAGGGATTTGAAGACACAATTATCGATCCTAGTCGGAGAGGATCATTCGGATTGGCCAAGTAAATTACCGTCTATAAGGTTTGCTATGAACACTAGTTTTAACCAAGGTACGTAACATTCCCCAGCTTTTCTTAATTTTGCCAGAGAATTGCGAACACCAGGCGACGTACAAAATGATTTGAGGTCAGTAGCTCTATCAGAAAATTTTGTCCCCGAAATAACTCCTTACCTCGTGAAAATCGCAGATACTATGAGAGAAGTCAGAGAAAACATAGAACATGAACAAGATCGTACTAAAATATACGCTGATATGAAACGAAGGCCTGTCCCCGAGTTTGAGGTAGGTGACATTGTGTTGGTCCGTACGCACGTAATTAGTAAATCGTCTCAAGGCACTACTTCCAAATTTGTTCCCAAGAGGGATGGACCATATCGAATTTGCTCAAAGAAAAGTTCCACATCTTATGAAGTTTCAAAGGTAAACGATAACATACCTTTAGCTAAATATCATGTGTCCGACATTACCCCTTTCGACGTATCGGATGCCAGCGAACGAGATAAAGAACCTCCTACTCCAATGTTCCCGATAAGAAAACGAGGAAGACCACCAAAGAAGAAACAGGAAACCCTTACTTCTCCTGAACCGTCTACGAGGACGCTTAGACGATCCAGAGGGGGAGTCTGTAACAAATGACCCTTCCAGTCAGACCTGAGAGGGGATGCAGTCCAGTACACCAGTGATCGCCGTGGCGAGCAGAGGCTACAATATTTAATTAACTTTTCACTTACTTAATATTTGAGAAATCGTGACACACCCACACAGTGTTTTGTTCATAATAAAACCTACTATTGTAAATCTTTTAACAATAAAACCCATTGTTATACAATTATTTAAATCGACTTGTTTAATTTCATCAAACATTCATTATTTTATATTAACTCATATTATTTATTATCGTCTATTTAAAATTATCCTGGCGCTCCAACAGGATAACTTAAAATTAACATTTTTTCTTCCTACGAACCGACACCTAACCGACAAGCTAAGCCGGAGCTAATGTCAGTAGTTCCTGGTGGATTAAAGCCAATTAATTTCCACTAGGTTCATTGCAATACATACTGATCATTTACCGCTAGTAACATTAATGAAATAAAATATCATCTAGCAGGTTACAAAGAATTAAATTAAAATTATATAAATATGATATAAAAGTAATTTACAAACTAGGAAAGCCAATGATAATTTCAGATGCTTTAAGTAGAGCGTGTTCAAAAGCAGATAATACCGAAACCGATCCTTGTTTAAATGAGGGTATAAATATGAGTATAAATATGAGTAATGAATATAAAAAAGATTTTCAAGATGCAACAAAGTCTGATCCTATTTAAAATCAATTAAGAACATATTATTTTAATGGATGGCCAAATTCAAAAACAAAATTAGATGACTCTAGTAAGTTCTATTATAATAATAAAGATAAATTTTTCATTGAAGATAATGTAGCATATTTTATAGAGGAATGGTTCCTGTTGCATTACAAAAAAAGATATTAGAAAATTTACATGAATGCTATTATAAAAAAGCTATTTTTTAACATTTTAAGACGATTACACCCCCTTCATAATGGTTTACTTAATTGATAAAAAATATGAAGTTATAAAGATACATTAAAAGAGTATGTAAATCTAGTGAGGCCAAATGGAATTTCAAAAATTAGGTGTGACAATGGTGGAGAATACATGTCATTATGTAAAAAGTTGGTGTCAAAGAAAAGGGATTGTTCAGGACTATACACTACCTTGTACTTCCCAATTAAACGGGAAGGCTGAAAGGCTAAACAGGACTATAATGGAAAAAGCTAGGGCTATAATAGCTGATTCCTGCCAGAATAAATAAAGTGGCGAGGCAGTTCGAGTAGCAACATATCTACTTGACAGAACTCCTTCCTTATAATGAAATGTCTAGATGTTACACCATATGAAAAATGGAATTTAAAAAACCAAACCTATCAGTAATTAAAGTTTTTTGGAGCGATGCAAAAAATATGAAAATGTTCTTGGAGGATTAAAAAAATTAGATGACAGAAGTAAGAAATATAAAATGATTGGATATGCTTTGAATGGGTAGATTATGAGATAAAGAAAGGAGTGAAATAACAGTACGCAGATATGTAGTATTTAACGAGGAGAAAAAACATACTTTCAGAAGATGAAAATAAAGAGGTTAAAGAGGACGATATAATAAAAGAAAATAAAGAAGCGATAAAAATGAAGGAAACAAAAATGTTTTACGACCTTAGAAACTTAGAAAACTCTATAGACTGAGAAATAAGAAACTTCCAACCAAGTTAAAAGAAAATTATGTTGTGAATTACTATACGTACGTACAGCCTATAATGAACCAATTGACAGCAACGATAAAGAAAACTGGATTAAATCAATAGAAGAAGAAAAAACATTAGTAGAAGAAGAAGAAACAAAAAACAAAAAATGCTAAGTAGTAAATGGGTTTTTAAAATAAAAGACGGCGGAAGATATAAAGCACGATTAGTCGTTAGAGGTTGTGAACAAAGTGAAGGTATAGACTACGCTGAAATATTTAGTCCAGTAATAAATAGTTCTGCTTTGAGAATATTGCTAGCATTAGCTAATTCAAAGAGCTGGAAAACAATGAATTTTGACATAAAAACTACATTCTTATATTGAGAATTAAATCAAGAAATCTATATGAGATTACCAGAAGGATTCAAATAATAAGAGAAAACAATTTGCAGATTAAATAAGTTTGAACAGACTTAATCCGTGGGTGAGAACCTGAATTTCTCAGGACTCTTTGTGTTGAACCGAAAGTTGGGAGGACCTTACTCTGAGCTAATCACTCAGGTATAGTGTCCGCTTTAGTTGTAGTAGGCTCAAAGGACTGATCACCTGAGTCGCGAAACGAATCATAGGATCATATCTTACTAGACCTGTATCTCTAATAAGATAGTTGCCAAACCGTAGCGATTCATAGTTATGTTAGGTTAGTCTCAGTTAAGTCTTAGAAAAATAATTTTATGTTAATGTTGTCTGAGAATACTTAGAATTTAGAATTATAAAATTAGTTTTATAAAATTAATTTTTGACGGTACTAGACAAGAAAGAAATACCAGTTATCGTTAGATTTAAATTTTGTAGGTTTTTATTAATTTTTTTCATTTCTTTAATGATCCTCGGAACATTTCATGTCCTTCCTCTTGTTGTGTAATTTTTTTCTTTTCACTGGTTTTCCATGGTTATGCTTCTCTATATTTGTTTAATCACTTAGTGGCAAATTTTCATCAGAAATTGAATCCACCTCCACATCTGTGGCATAAGGATCCAATATTGCTGTGTTATTTTGATTTGATGACACCTTAAATAAATGAGGTATTTGAGTCACCACTATTTATGTTTGTACAAAATTATAGTTGTTTATACTTCTCTACAGAACTATTCAAGAATAGTTCAACTATACAGAATTCAACATTAACAAAACAATTATTTTATATTCTCATTGATAATAAACTACAGATTTCTTACCCCACAATCTTTGCTTTCTACTCCTTCATGGAATGTGTTTCCCAGTATGTCCAAAAGTTGGAAATCATACTTTGTTAAATGCCTTAAAGTTAATGAGCCACCACCAGTTCCTCTTCGATCCACATTAATTTGTGCTGCTCGTTTTTTAATGCTGTATTTTAAGGCACACCATGTTTACAAAAAATGGATAAGAAAGATATGTATTTAAGGCACAGTAGGTATCATTATAAGTAAAATAAAAACTAAAATAAAATAGGTAGAAGCTCATACAGAAAAAATACTAACTTTTGGCCATTTCTCCACCGACCTTTCTCCTAACTCTAGGACATTCAAAGTATTTGCCAAGTGTTGCCTGTTGTTCAGACTGTTCCACTGATAGTGTATTGACCTGTAAGGCGATAAAAAACAAAAAAACTAAATAAACAAATTAGTGATAATGCTCCTAACATAAACGATATCCAAGACCTTATAAACATCAACTCCCAGAGTGTTTCAATTAAAAAGAAAAAGGTTAATAGATCGCGAAAGTGAAAGCAAAAATAGACATTGGTACAAAAAATATCAATATTAAGCAATTATCTAGTCTACAACAAACTCAGACTAAGGTAGAGCCAACAAAAATTCCAATACAGCAAAAAACTATCTATTCTATTGCCGACATGAGTGATAAAAATAAAAACATCATATGTTGATGATGTTTTGATACTCCCTGTACTCCCCAATCGAGGTAAAGACGATGACTGTACATTAAAAAACAAAAAGAAGCTCTCACCGAACAACAAAAAACTGAAAAGTATATTTGGGAGAAATTAATACAAAAAGAAATACTAAATGAAGAAATAAGACCTATTGTACACACTCAGAGGTGCAACATGCAACAGAAGAGATGGAGATTATGGACACTACCCCTACTAATACCAATGAAGCCAATAGAAGGCCATTCACAACACCAAAGAAAACATCCAAATTAGCTGATATTCTAACAAACAAAACAATATTGCCCACACAAATTAGCAACAGGTATCAACCATTATCTAAATCCGAAGTAGAAAGGGAAGTACAGAATAAGACAATAAACATCAGTAAAAAAAAAAACAGAAATGGAAAGAATATTACAGAAAAATATTGCCCCCCACTTGTCCTACAGGATACAACCAATGACCATAAAGCCTTAATTCAAGAGATAAACGTACACATAAAAAAGGGTTTTCTCTTTAAGGTTGCCCCTAAAACAACCCTTTTATATATATTATTATATATTACGAGTATAATATAATAATATTAATATATTATTATATATTATTATTATTATATATAAAGGATACAACAAAATACCAGTCTTACAAAAACAAATCTCAACAAACAGAATTTCACACGTACACTTCGAGCAATAATAAAATGCATGCTTTCGTATTAAGCGGACTGCAAGCTAATCCAGATGTTAATGATATTAAACATGAAATGGAAGATGAGCACGAAATTGAAATTAAAAACATATTTAGAATGAAAACCAAGTACAATCCTTTGTATCTTATAGTAACAGATAGTAATATAACGCTGAAACAGTTACAAGCAAAAGTTAAACAGCTATTATACACAAAATAACTGGGAAGGGAGAACCAATGAACACTTACTGACTCAATGTAGGAGATGCCAGGCTTGGGGAATGCGACAACTAACTGTTTTAGAAAACCTAAATGCGTCAAATGCGGACAAGAACACTGGTCACGGGACTGTAATATAACTTTAGAGGACGCGCCAAAATGAGCAAACTGTCAGGGATTTCATACAGCAAGTAACACAGAATGTCCGGTCTATCAGCATAGGCTCAAATTAATTCAAGCAAATAAACAAAACATTAATACACAAGCATCGACATATTCTGAAGCCGCCCCTCCATGAAACAATGTATGGACGACCAGAGAAAGAGACAGAAGAACCTAAGCCACCCAACACCTCACCGGGCAACCCACTAAATTCCCTCAATATAAACAAAACATTTAACAAATTAGTATTTACTTTAAACAGGTTTTTAATTTATTTTTTCCTGTATATACAATAAAACCAGATAGCCCTTCAAATAAGTTAACAGGATGACAATTCCAACTAAAGCTATTCTACATACGGCCTTCAAATTCAGCTATTCAAAAAAAAAACGGCCAGGCTACTATGCGATATGTACCGCGCGCTAAATCCCATCTATTAGATGTTTGTCACTTATTAGAATAATTACCATTAAGGTTTACGTATACCCCCCCTTCATTTTAAACTGGAAGTTCAAAAATTATGAAAAAATTCAGGTACACTTGTTGATGCAAGATGAATAAAATAGCAAATAATGAAAAATATCTGTCGACTAGTTTTTGAAAAAAAGTGAAAAAACCTTGAAAAAAACTAGTTTTTATTTTTTTTTCTCAAAAACTACTCGACAGATGTTGATTAAAATTTTTGAGATTAATGTGATTTCTATTGCAAATGCGTCTAATTTTTTTGAAAATTTTTGAACTTACAGTTTTCGAAAAAAATGCATTTTTAGTAAAAAATTGCTTATAGCGCAATTAATATAAAGAAATTTTAGGATTTAAAAGTATATTATGATGCCATAGTCTTTTAATGATGGACAGGACCAAAAATGTTTGAAGTTTTTAGAGATCTTTTTAAAATATTAAATAATAATTGATCAAAATCGCCTTCAACAATAATCAACCAGCACGTGCTGTCCTCTGTTAGTCATCTTTCCAACTTGAAGTCCGGAATTACATAGTTGCCAGATCGCGACGGCACTTTGAGATTGGTTACGGAGGTCAAATCATGAAACTTTAGAGTTTAGAGAATACAGTGGAAGCGATAATAACGCATTATATTATGCGAATATTTTTCAATAATTCACTGAATTAGCTATCATTTGAATATTTTTAAACTAAAATGTACTGTTAATGGAATGTTACAATATAAAATAAAATTAAAAGAAGAGGTTCCGTCGGGGTTCGAACTCTTGCCGAACTGGCAGACATATATATTATAGATCGCTAAGTTTTATTAGGCTACCTATAACATTTTTAGCAGACTTTTATTACAATAGAAATTATTTAAAAAAATAATTGAACCAGAGAAATGGTTAGAAAAAATTTAAATGAGGAAGGAAATATGTACGTACTAGAACCAAAGAGTAAGTAAAGATAATCTAGAACTGCAAACTATAATATTTATGTTTGGAAAAAAGTTGATATTATAAACCTTCCACACTAATCACACTGTTATCTATTTATTGAGTGGACATTATAACGTTTAATGAAATATCTACAGACACATTTTTTTCGGTGGATATTCAAACAGTAACTAATCGATAATTATTTAATCTTAAAGTTTCATAATATCATTTTCTCATAAAAAATATAAAACTTTTTGGGCAATGATATGCACCATAGTCCGGGACCGGGGGCAGGACCAGAATTTTTTTTATTGTACCGATCAATGTAGTAATTTCTATGGCTAAGTCTGTAAACAATTATTTATGGGAAATTTTCAAAAAAAAATATGCTGGTTGGTCCAGGGAAGTGGCCTTTGTCGTCCTATATAGTCAGAACGACTTGTCCGGGACCGGGGGCGGCACTAGAATTTTTTTTATTTTACCGATCAATGTAGTTATGGCTAAGTCTGTAAACAATTATTATTTATGGGAAATTTTTAAAAAAAAATTATGCTGGGTGGTCAAGGGAAGTGCTCTTTGTCGTCCTATATAGTCAGAATGACTTGTCCGGGACCGGGGGCGGCACTAGAATTTTTTTTATTTTACCGATCAATGTAGTTATGGCTAAGTCTGTAAACAATTATTATTTATGGGAAATTTTGAAAAAAAAATTATGCTGGGTGGTCAAGGGAAGTGCTCTTTGTCGTCCTATATAGTCAGAATGACTTGTCCGGGACCGGGAACGGCACTAGAATTATTTTTATTTCACCGCTACAGATAGTAATTTCTATGGCTAACTTTTATGGGCAACTTCACTCAAGTAATGTTTTATTGTATAATGCTATGCAAAAAAATTTTCCAATAGCTCAACGGAACAATGGTGCGAAATTAGCGTTAAAAATTTTGAACCACGTTTACTTACATTCTTATGTATTTACACACACATGTGAAGTATAAAAGCTTGTATAAGAAAATTCTATATAAAGTTTGTAATTTGATGAAATTTTAAATAAATAAAAGGTTAATTCGCGGAATGTTAAACATTTTTTTATATATTGGTATGTGAAAGAGTGTATCGATAATATGAAAGTGTTAAAAAATATTAAATTATGTTTGTAAAAAGTGATAATCGATAGAAATAATTAAGAAATCAGCCCAAATGAAAAATGTAGTAATTTCTGATAGCAAATACCTAACATGAACAAAAATATGTTTGTTTTATTTGGTTATACCTACTTCCGAATAAAAATGCAATGTGCATATAATTTATAATAATTATTCTCTTACTTCACCGATATTTCTTTATGCAAGCATCGCGTAGAATGTAGAACCCAGAATCCAAAAAAAAAGTATCAAAAGTTGTATAATATTTATGTATAAACAAGTTTTAATCATATTGAAATGTAAAACATAGATCCCTATTTATTTTTAAAAATTATGAATCCTCCTTGATTTTCTAATTAATATCGTAGGCATTTTGTAAAAAGAAAATACTGGCGGACGCTAAATTCTAGTTAAAACATAATATTAATAAGTATATTATTTTCTAAATTTTGTGGCCTACCTAAGGATTTTTAACTTATATAAACCGGTCCACTCCTTTCATCTGACAGGTGAAGGACGAATATGTATTATGTATCTCATTTCATGCAAAGTGGTGGAGCGCACTCTCTCCCGTTTTTTGTTCCTCCGCTGTACTGCGTGCTCTCTTCTTCGTATGTGCATTTCACCAGCCTCATATACACATAAAATGATACGAGTTCTAAACGTGCTGAAAACCGGCAACGCTGCATGAAAGTTTGCTATGATTTCCAATTTTGATACCTGCTTTACCAACCTGATACTAGTTCCATCTTGCGGATGAGAAACAAAGTAATTGGGGGTATACTTGTATCTTAACAAAATGACATGTATATACATTTTATATTTAAAAGAGATAAATAAACATTTTAAATATAATAAAAAATACTACATACCTTATATCTTAAATATCTTTTTCACAGAATTTTGGATTCAGTCCGTGAAAACATAGAAGCTGGATTCACAGAATCTTTAAAAATAATTGACTTGCTGACAAAAATTGATATTTATAATTTAAAAAAACTCTTTTAACATAAACATTAATGAAGGTATACGATATTCTGTAGATAGCGTTAGTGTAGATTTGTGGGTTCAGGAGTTTAAACAAGACGTGTCCCTAATACTATATTTTATGAAAAACAAGGAGATACAGTTGAATTTTTTCAAAAGGATGATATTTGTCTTATTTTTATTAATTCATCTCAAGAGTTTATGCTGAAGATATTTGGCAGTGACGGTATAATTTGTGACTAACTTTGTAATGTTCGTTTTGGATGAATTTGGAGAAGATTTTCCTACAGCTAACATGTTTACTAACAGCAAGGGTCAACTAGTGTTTAAATTTTTCCTTGATAAAATAAAATAAAAAACTGGTATAATTGCTGCTAGGACCTTCATGACCTCAAGGTATTTACCATGCTTTAAAAAGACTGCAGAGTGAGATTGATGAGGACATATTCTTGCTTGAATTAAATAAGTTTATGGTAATAGTAAGTGACGATGCAGACACAGTAATTTTGGAAAATACTATTACGAAAATTATTCGAGAAATTATGGACAGTGGGCATTTGCAATTAGAAAAAATGCAGGAATTAATACTAATATTCATATAGACTCCATGCACAAGTGCCTAAAGTATTCTTATTTGGAAGGTAAAGTAAGAAAACTAATCGATAAAGGCATACATGCAATTAATAATTATATAAGGGATAAACTTGTTGATCTTCACATAAAACCAATGAAAGGGAAAATACTACACATTTAATCAAAATTTAAAAAAGGCATGCAACTGCTTTAAAAAACACGTTTATTGTTAAAAAAATTAAGTTTTTGACTTATCTGCTGCGAGTTTAATTGATAAAATAATTAGGAAACGTAAATTTAAAGAGACACTTCGAAATTCCTCGACTTTTAAAAATGAAAGAGAAAGTCCAAAATTTATATTTATCCTCGTTTCATCCGTGGTTTTGGTAAGGTTTTTAAAGGTATAGGTGTGTCAGTGGTTTATTCATCGGGAAATAAACTACAACAACTTTTAGGCAATCCAAAAGACAAAAGTGTCGTCCAACATACGTTTGAGAACAACCATAAAATAGCAGCAATTTAAGACTAATTAGGAATGTAACAAATTCCAGACTGCTGGATGCATTTGAGAGTTTGGAAATTGCAAAGTCCAATCCCAAACAGCCCGCTTTATTGGTTAGTAAATCGCTTCACTGATCCGTCGCGATGCTTCACTGAGCTATCGCATCAGTTCAATGAATCGTAGAACTAGTTTAGGTATAAATAGGACACAGTGTTAGCATAGATTTAGTTTTAATATCTCCAGATGATGACATATTGGTTGGCGAAACGCGAGTCGAGTGCAGCCTAGTGTTTCGGTGTCATGTGGAAAACTTCATCAGTGTTATCTTCACACCAAAGGTTCCAATTCCCTTCAAGTTTATGTTAATTTGAACTTTTTTCGAGATTTTCTATATTTTGTGAAAAAAAATTAAAAAGGGTCTCTTAAATTGGTCACGATGAGTGAAAGTGAAACTCAGGCGAGTTGTAGCCAAAATAAAAGAAAAAACCGAAATGCCAATTTCACTCCCAACGAAACAATATTGTTAATGTCCCTTATCAGTGATCTCTTCAGAAACATTATAGAAAATTGAAAAGAGACGGTGTCAGTACAATTAAAAAGAATGCCTGGAAAAAATAACAAATGCATTTAATTCAAACTGTCCTGAAGGTGGGCTCCGAGCCGCAGAATCTCTGAAAAAGTTATATGATAAACGGGAAACCAGAAAGCAGAAGAAAGAAAATAAATTTTGTTAACTGGAGGTGGGGCAACAAAAAATGTATTAAAGATCCGACCCAGGAATTGATTTGGTCTAGGTATAGTTGATCCACTTTCAGTAGTTGGAGGTACCAACTTGTATGGTTCTGATACTTTACAATTATTGACACATAGGGGGGGTTGTATCGACCGAGTTTAAACTTGGTTCTTGCTTGAACTTGGTTTAATGGCAAAATTTAAGTTGTATCATAAAAGTTCATAGTTGACCAGAGGTTTAACCAGAGTTCCTGTAACTTATAAAATTTGAAGGTTTAAACCTGGTTAATTGGACTACCTAACCTCAAAAATAGCTTATTTTCTATGAAATAGTTTATAGTCTGGTTTATGTTTAAATTATGGCTTTAATAAGGGAAGATTTAGAAGATTGAATCAGGATTTTCGGCAATTGATTGAAATTCACGGATTCCCCAGAGTTCCAAGAATTTTCGACGCAGACAAAATCACTTTTTATAATGGAATGAAAACGAATTTAGACAAAGATTTCGTTTGTCTAAGGAAACCCTAACAGCATTCAATATTTTAAAAATATTTTTAAAACATTTCTTACATTCAGGAAATATTTTGAATATTTTTGTAATATTTTAAAAACATTTTAAGAAATATTTTTCAAATACTCTTCTGAAAACTTTTTTGAAGGTATTTTAAAATGTTTATAAATACTTTTAAAATATAAATTTAAATATTTCATTTAAAGTTTTGTGCGTTAATGATAAAATATTTTAAAAATATTTTTCTTCAACAGCCTCGCTTTTAGAAATAGAGTCTTATTGTTCATAAAATTTTATAATTAACACGTTTACAAACATTTTTAATTAGGGTACGTAGAAGGTACGTACGCTCATAGAAGGAAGTATTCGGTTAGTAAACAGTTTGATAAACTCTTTTTAAATGTCGATCACTACTAAATTTCACAGTTTTGCTAATGTTGACGGTGTAGTTGTACCTATTCCACACGCTTAAATATTGAAACATTCTGTGATTGTTACCATTGAAGAAAATTATTAATTGTTAATTTTTGTATACGAATTATTCAGTTTAATTTTTCCGCTCGCTTTCACATTTGCTCTTTTATTTCCGTTTCCGTTTGCTTTAACTTAACTTACCTAACGCTTACGTTATATACGCGCTAACACACGGTTTCTTAATGCCTCTCTTGATATTACGCAAATTCAATGCTCTATCGTATCCTTTTTTTTTACACGTCTAATTTTCAATTAATATCAGAAGAAGGAAGTTTATTTTAATTATCCTTGGCTCAGTTAGTAGCACAGAATAGTTAGTATTGCAGTAGATGCAGTACTGTTCCTTATCAACATCATGTAACGTCAACTGTCAAGCTGTTTTTTGATTTATACTGTGGTCAAGATTCCCTCCCGCCAATTTACCAATTTTAGGTTATTAGCACAGATTATAAAGAGATTGTTATTAGGTTGACGGCATCGGAAGTAGACTGGCAACTACATCATAAGATTAAGTACTAAAAAAAATATTTTTTGATCGTAAAATTGGACAGTGGAGTTTTGCTGTATTTCCTTCGTGTTTGTGCATAATTAATAAATATATAGTGTGGCAACATCATTTTAGAGGTAGGTAATAAACAGCTAGGCTTGCATGTAGAAAATGTCGAACCGAAATTTAAATAAGAAAGTGCGAGCTTGCCTACGTACTTCAGAAGTGTTATCAGAATACAATAACTATGGGGTGTTTTGTTGTTTTTTGTTGTTATTATGCCAAGCCTGAAGACTTATAAGTATTTAATAAATTTATTTTATTTTGTTTCTATAGGGATACCCATTATTTTAAATATCTAATGTTTGAGATAACAAAAATTATATTTTTTATATTTCTTGGAGTGAAAATTTGGATTGTTGTACATTTTCTAAAACACAATTCAGTGGAAGTTATACCAGAAGCAAGGCTTATAAGTAAAGGTAATGGAGAGAAAGAATGTTTATGGCCCCTATATACGAACAAAAGTAAATTGTTCGATTGTGTGAAAAATAAGGATTCACCTGATTGTAATTGGAAAGCTTATGTCATAAAAGTTTTAGGTCGTTATGGTAATTTATTGTTAAAATATGTATAAGTAATATAAAACTATTAGAATTTTTACTTTTATATAGTCTTCAAGTTTCAAGTCTTCAAGTGCAGTTCTACATAATATAGCTTGCCAAGTAGCTGAGCCAGAATTTGAGGATGATCAAAATGTCGAAGCTGCTTTACAATTTGCAAATTATGTCAAAGGAGATGATCCCCCAGATACAAATGTTGGTTTTAATGTTAATAATATAATGAGAAATAATTTAATTACACAGTATTTTCAAGGTTTGCTGTAGATCAAATATTTCTGAAAAAGATAAACATTTCTTTTCTAGATTAATGTTTGTTATAGTTAGTAACAATTGAGAAATAAAATTATTAACACCATCTACATTTAACTACCAAATTCACCTTTCATGCCAATATTTTAAGTATGCAAAGTTTCACCCGTGTCATTTAAATATTTTAGGCCATTCCACCAGAACAAAACATACCATAATCGATTTTGTTTATTCTACTTTGACATAAAGACAAGTTTTTTAAAAGAATCTACTGTATGAAAACTCAATTAGCAATTTACTACAAACAATAACTAAATACATATGTAAATGAAACAAAACAATGAGGTTTAATATAGCTATATTAATAAAATACAAAGAAAAGTTAATTCTAAAATATTGAGGTTTGAGGTTAAATTCGTCTTCTCTTTTCGGATTCATTGTTACCAACAGTAGCTCAACAGTAGTTCATGAAAACCAAATCTGAACTGGGATGCTACAACTCAAACACAACAAAACTCGGTTCAATATTGACCCACAGTTCTATTAAATCAGAAATTAACCTCTTGCGATACAACCCGCTCTTAATAATAATACCAACAGTGACGACTATTTCACGTTTGAACTCGAAAATCCAGATGACCTTAATGAAAATGTAAGAGTAAAAATATAATGGTAATTAATGAGGCATTAATGAGAAAGTCTAACTTCATTTCAGCATCATCTATTATTAGTAGACCTATTTATGACCAAGGCCCCATAAATAGATCCGCAATTAAAGCCCTTTGTGAGAAAAATGCAAACAATTTAAGTTCCTATTACTTTGAGGTTAATGGCCAATGTGTGTGTACCTTTTATACTTTTTGAAGTACCTACCACACCTTAAAAACACGCGTAATGCACTTTTTAACAATGTAGTTAAATTTAAAGATGATAAAGTAGCAAAATTTGAACATTTACATGTCGCATGTTAATGAGTCAATAGCATTATAAAAATGTATTACTTTTGATCGCAAACCACGTACATTTTGATAGAACAGCGTTGGTCTGTAATTAGGTAACGATATCAGTTTAAATTGTTAGCACCAATTTTAGGGATACTATTAAAGTAACGAATAACTATATTTGTTTCCCACACACAAAGCAACATACTCAAACCAATAACAATTTGTATAACGACTAGATCGATGGGTTTTGAATATTCCGTAGTATTTATGAATTTAACAATGTTCCAATCGGAGGTGATATTTATCAGTTATACAGAGTTTCACTAGCTATATTTGAAGCAAAAATAAGATTAGTTCAAAGGAGTGTAACCGCGATTCAAGACAACGAGAAAGACTATCAAGAGTTTCCAGCCAACGAAGAATTCATAGTTACAATGAAGGGAGTGATGTGTCTGCCAGACCAGATAATAAGACCAGTGAATAACATTGGAAAGTACAAAGTACATGTTATACAGTGCAATCCCTCAAAAAATTCAAAGGTTACTTCATGTGATATAAGGAAATATTTGGGAGTATGTGTTTCCTTTGCGTAGATGAGCAGATGTACGCCACTAAAGGCCGGCACTATCTCAAGCAATATATGCCCAGAAACCCCATAAATGCAGTTACAAGTTATTTGTTATGTCTGGGCTAAGTGGCTTTGCATATAGATTTGAAATCTATAGTGGACAAGAAAACAAATCCCGTTTAACGAAAACTAATATCAAGTTAGCTCTGACCGAAGCCCTATTAATTTAAAATTTTAAAATTTTTATATATATATATATATATAAGACAAAGAACTATTAAAACGGGATTGCATTCAAATAAGGCAGAAAAGAAGAGTACTCTTTTTTCCCAAATTCAAGCTTTCGAAGCTGTTTATTGCTTCTTCTTCAGGAATACTACAAATTCATTTAATTACGAATAATAAAAAATACAATACAGCATGGTACTTACGAAAAGTAGAGGTTAGAAAAAATCAAATGACTAAATTGTTACAAAAACACATCATTATATAGAAATTAACAAATGTTGTCAACAATATCAACCATTACATATTAAGACACACTTAAATAATCCAAGATTGTAAAAAAATAATCAGGATTAATAATTAAAACATATTGCATTGCAACAGGCCATGTGCTGCTATTTTTAGAACAATAAAAACAACAATAGCCTGGGTAACATAATAATTTGAACAGTAAAAACAAATCCAAAAAATAAATTTACTAGGCGTCACCAACCAACTATGAATGCCAACTTCACCCCATCAAAAGTAACTAGAAATGACCAGTCTGCTGAACAGAGATATCAATATTTAAATGAGAGAGAGGTAAATTTGAATTTATTACAAGTCTCACAAAAAAAAAGAAAAAAGGGAAAACACACTACTCATCAACGTCACGTGCGGTCAAAATTCTTTGCAACCAACCCTCACAGAACACTGAGAAGGGTAGTCTTCTTAGTCAAGTTATATTAAATAACCAAATAAAATTCTTTTCAAATGGAAAAAAGAGAATTCACTAATTAAAAAATAGTACTATCAACTAAATTGTTAATACTGTCATTTAAATAAAAAAAGTGGATCTGTTGTAAGTTGACGTGTGACAGTTGCAGTATATGTATACACGCCTTCAAATGTACTTGCATTGATTATTTTATAAGGCTCACCATATGCAAACATATACATGTATTGGCAATGCCGCTTCAACCAAAATCGGAGGCAACAACAACTACAGAGAGTGGTATTGAGGCAAATAAGCTATAATTAGGTGAAGCAGTTATTACTCATTTAAATTCCTTAGCGTCGTCCTCATCTGTACCAAGTAATGGGAGTAAAAGTAAAATTACGTTAGAAAATTCAATTAAACAGAAATGTATAGACATTGTTGGCCTAAACTTAGATTTATCTAATCCAAATACACTTACACACTGTTTCAAACAATTAAATAATGTCTACAATTTACAACAGCTCCATGGTAATTCTGTGGATAAAACAAATGCCTTTAACAGTGAAAGGACTATCAGTAAGGAACCTGCCAACAAGAAAATCAAAAAGCAGCTTAAATTTTTCTCAACAAAGAAGAAAAGAAAAATAATAAAAGAGCAGTTTCAAAAATCTGAGCATACTGAGATGTCTGAAGTAGAGGAAATTCTGCAGTCCAGACAAATACTTACTGTTTCAAAAAATTGTAATAAATATTACAAGTATTGATAAATAAGTAATAATGTTTAAAAAATATAAATATATTACATATATATAAAATTGTTTTTTATTATGAGTTAGGTTAGGTTAGGTTAGGTTAGGTTAGGTTAGGTTGGCATGGTACCTTGGCCATTGATGATTGATGAGAGGTACAGGATATCCGAGAGGAATAGGAGCGCCGAGAGCAGAGGTCTCGAGAGAACGGAAATAATGAGGATATGGCAGGACCAGTGGAACAGGAGTGAGAAAGGCCGCTGGACTTACTCTCTTATTGGAGACATAGAGTCCTGGGTAAAGAGGAAGCATGGGGAAGTAGATTTCCATGTTACTCAGTGTCTCACAGGACATGGGTGTTATATGGCCTTCCTCCATAAGATACAAAAAAGAGATACGGATAAGTGCATGTACTGTGACGATAGGGATGATGTTGAGCACACGTTATTCGTGTGCCCAAGATGGCTGGAGAAGAGGATGAGGGTGGAGTTGCAGTTGGAAGGTCCTTTGCAGATAGGGACGCTTGTAGATATCATGGTGGGGAGTCAGAGGGGGTGGGCAATCAAAGCGAACATGATGAGAGAGATTATGATGGAGAAACAGAGGAAGGAATTAGTGATGCAAGGCATGGCATAGGATTATACTGCTTTTCCCGAGGTAATGTGCAAATGGTTCCGGGGAAAGCAGGAAGAAAGAGGAGTGGGTTGTAGTTGGTAGGCCTTAAGGAATCCAACACTCCCGTTTAGACGGGATCTTTTGAAGATTTCCCACTCCTTAAAAAAAAAAGTTAGGTTAGGTTCCTCTCTGTTATTTATTTATTGTTTGTTTAACTATATATCGCACAGTACAGTACAATACAGTTACATGGTTGTGAACATAAACATTCTACAGACCAACCTGGGTAGGGACAGGGCGGCCATGCATTTGTTGGGCCAGACGGTGAGAGAATTGAGGGTGGACCTGGTTATTATCTCTGAACCAAACAAGGCTATGGTCAGAAGAGGAGGTTGGGAAGTAGACAGGTCAGAGGACATAGCTCTAAAAATATACGGAAAGGATATTAGGACAGGAGGAAAGGGTAGGGGGGATGGTTTCGTTTGGGTTGAGGTAGAGGGTATACGGATATTTGGATGCTATTTCAGCCCGAACAGGGACATACACGAATATGAAGTCTTCCTGGACAATATAAGAAACCACGTGGACAGGCATAATCCCAGGGGTATAATAATGGGCGGTGACTTTAATGCTAAAAGTATCAGTTGGGGAGCAGGACGCACCGACGAGAGGGGAATCGTCACGGGTGAATGGTTGGACGAGATGAATATGGAGGTAGTAAACGAGGGCGATATTCCGACGTTCGTCAGGGGAGATAGCGAGAGCTATATTGACGTGACGTTCTGCTCAGTGGGTTTAATTCACCAGCTAAAAGACTGGAGGGTGAGGGAAAGTGAAAACCTCAGCCTACATAAGAACATCACCTATAAGTCGAAGTGCGGAGGGAGTTGGACAGCGGAGCGAGCGAGAGGCTGGCTGAGGCTATACCCAGGCTAGTAGGGAACGAGGAGGGCAGGAGTGGGACTGCGTGTGAGTGTCTCGCCCTCCTGAAACGTGTGTGTGAGGATGCTAAGTGTTAGGACACTTGCACCTAAGAGTAGAAACAGGGTTAGAAAAGAGGTCTACTGGTGGAATCAAGCCATAACTGCCAAAAGACAGGAATGCATAAGGGCGAAGAGATCGCTGACAAGATTCTCGCGGAAGGGCAACCCAAGGGAGAACGAACAACTGGCCTCTGAATATAAGACTAAAATGAAAGGACTAAGGGCAGCAAAAAAGAGGTGTTGGAAAACCCTGATCGACGAACTCGAACAAAACATCTGGGGTGACGCGTACAGGATCGCGGTAAAAAAACTTGGAGGCCCCCGGTAAAATGGACATAGAGATGATTAGGGCGATATCCAGCGACCTATTCCCGCAGGACGTGGTGCAAGTATGGACGACAGCAAGGGAGGTGGTGGCTCCTCGGATAACACTGGAGGAGCTGGAAAGTGCCGTCAATACTTTAAAGTTGAAGAAGGCTCCAGGTCCGGATAATATCCCAGTAGAAGTGGTCAAAGCATGGGCGAAGGCGGTGCCGGGGTACGCCTTGAAGGTTCTAAACAGTCAACTTAGAAGAGGCAGGTTGCTGAAGGAGTGGAAGGTCGCGAGGCTAGTCCTCATCCAAAAGGAAAAAAAGACCCCAGAGGACCCGACGGCGTACCGCCCGATATGCGTGATTAACAGCATCGCCAAGCTATACGAAAAAATACTTAACTCAAGGCTAAACGAGGAGGTCTCAAGAAAAAGGGATCTCTCAGAGTGGCAGTTTGGTTTTAGAAAGGGCAAGAGCACAGTCGACGCCTCAGAGAGAGTGAACCAGATCACCGAGTTCATATTCCGCAAGGATCTATCCTGGGGCCTACCTTGTGGAACACATATTATGATGGTGTCCTCCGGCTGGCATTACCGACGGACGTAAACATAATAGGGTACGCTGACGACCTGGCGCTCTTAGTGAGTCTGCTGCCTAATATAGGCGGACCTCACAGCAGCAAGAGGAAGCTTCTGGCAGCGGTAGAAGGCTGTCCGTGGTCCTGTACGCGGCTCCGATATGGGCTAAGGCCTGTAAGTTCCAGACCTGTAGGAGAATGTTGGAGGCCCTGCAGAGGGTGGTGGCGATCAGGGTGTGCAGTGCGTATAGAGCCGCGTCCACTATGGCCCTCCAGGTGGTGGCAGACTCAGTGCCTATTGACCTCCAGATACAAGAAAGAGATAGGCAGAGGAAGGAGGAGCTAGGGAACGGAAGGGACCACATACTGAAGGAGTGGCAAGCAAGATGGAGGGCGGAGACAGAGAAGGCGGAGTGGAGAGGCTTACCTGCATAGGTTCAAGAGGTCGGAGAGGGACTCATGCCACTACTGCGGGGAGCGGGATACCTCTGAGCACACCATTTTTGGTTGCCCAAGGTGGACACGTCAGAGGGGGGAAATGTCGACGGTCACGGGCGTGGAACTGACGCCGGATAATTTGGTGGCGGAAATGCTGAGGGATAATAACAGGTGGGAGAAGTTAGCAAAGCGGCTAGTAGATATCATGAGGATTAAAGAAGCGGAGGAGAGGCTCAGACAGGGAAGACAATAGGGAACGACGGGTGACGTAATGCGCGAGCGGTTCCGCCCGGTCGTCTGTACCCTAAGTAGGAGGAAGTTTTTAGCCTGTAGGCGGACGAGAGTCCGAATCAGGCACTACCCCCATCGCTGGAACAACAATGGTGGGGGTGTCTTCTAGAAGATTTTTTACCTCCTAAATAAAAAAAGGTTAGGTTAGGTTAGGTTAGGTTAGGTTAGGTTATGTTAGGTTAAGTTAGGTTCCCGGGGGGAACACACAAACAAGGTTGTTGACACATACAAGGGTGGGACGTTATGGAGGACGAGACGGCCACAGAGCACCTTACATACACTTCCTGATACAAGGACATAAGACCGAAAATATTTTTTACGGTCAACGCTCCAAAGATTGGAATACATTTCGTGAACTATTTCTTTGAAAAGCGGAATGCGCCGACGCACGGGGGACCACAGCTCGAAGCTTCACGGACGCCCTACTGGTGGAACGAGGATATAAGGAGAGCCAGGGAAACATGCCTAAACACAAGAAGAAGACTTACAAGAATATATGCAAGTCATATGGCCCAGGATAGTGCGGCGGTGGACGCGTTAAGGGTAGACTATGAAGAACAAAGGGAAGCTCTTAAAAAAATGATAAACCAGGCCAAGAGACAGAAGTGGAAGGAACTGTGTAAGGAGTTGGAAGACGATATATGGGGAGACGTCTATAGGATCGTCTCCAAAAAGATGGGGCAACGGGAGTATGACCTTACTAAGGAGGCCAAGCGAGAAGCCACAGCAGAGCTGTTTTCATACAGGCCGGAAGTTCGGGATGGAAGTCACATCTTCGAAGATTACGAAGTTTACGTTGATTTCTCTAAAGAGGAACTGAGAAAGTCCCTTGGCAACCTTAGGAAAGGAAAGCCTCCAGGCATAGACGGAATACCTGTTGAGCCCATTAAGGAGGCAGGCAAAGTAGCGGAAAATTGGATGCTAGGAATGGTGAACGGGCTGCTTAAAGAACAAACGTTTCCAAAGAGCTGGAAGAGAGCCAAACTTGTGCTCATACCTAAGGGGAGAGGCGATGCAAATAGGTATCGGCCTATCTGCCTCCTAAACTCTATAAACAAGTTATACGAGGCATTAATAAAACGCAGGCTGGAGGAGAAGATAACAACCGGGAATGGGCTGTCCAATATGCAATTCGGGTTCCGAAAAGGACGATCCACAATACAGACCGCGAAGGAAGTCCTTAGGGATATACCTAGGGCTACGAAATGGGAAGCCATAGGTATATCCCTATGGCGTGAGATAGGAAGGGAGTTGGAAACCCGGGGAGTCTCCATTTACTTGAAGAACATCATAAAAAATTACCTCAGCGAGAGAAGCCTTGAGATTGAGAGAGGAGAGATAATGGAGGTTACGGTGGGAGTTCCACAGGGTTCGATTCTGGGCCCTACTTTGTGGAACATTGCGTATGACCCAGTCTTGGATTTGGGGTGGCCGGATGGAGTGAAGGTAGTAGGGTTTGCCGACGACCTGGCAGTAGTAGTTGTGTCGGAAAGTAAAGGAGAATTAGTCGAAAAAGTGGAGAGGACTACGCAGATGATAAACGCATGGATGGTGGGGAAGGGGCTGAAACTAGCTCCCCAAAATACCGAAGCTGTAATGATTAGAGGGCCTAGGAGAAAACTCGAGACTGTGTTCAGGATAAACGGGGTGGAGATATATCCTAGGAGAGCCATAAAATATTTGGGAGTATGGATCGACGATAATGGGACTTTCGGTCATCACGCCATCGAGTTGACTAGGAAGGCCGGAAATAGAGTGGCTGCGTTGAGCAGTCTGCTCCCAAATATTTCAGGACCTATTTTCTACAAGAGCTAGTACAATCCAAGAGCAGCTAGAGCTGCTCCTGAAAGAGGTAGTACAATCCACCCTGTTGTATGCTGCTCCGGTTTGGATCGATGTGCTGAGGGTACAGAGATACAAAACATGCTTTCCGGATGCCAAAGGAAAATGCTTCTTAGAGTGGGGAGCGCATATAGGACGGTATCCACGGCCGCTACTTCTAAAACCTTTCGAGGAACTAACCAAACAGTTAAGCTGTACAAATTCTTATGTATCCCATACAATTCCATCCGTTGTGATGCTCAATAAATGTTTATCCAGAGTAATCCCTTTTCGACTGGGAACAATGTCACAGACCATGACTGAACAGATCTGTTATGGCCATAGTTGTTACTAATTATTTTCTACTATTTTTATGATTAAGAATGCATGTTTAGTGTGTTCACCCCTATGGGATGAAACGACCGGGCGATGAGCGGGTGACGTCTGGCGCCAGCACGAGGGCTGGGCCGGGAGTGCAGAGTGCAAAGTGCAACGCACCAAAAAACTTAGTATGAATCTTGCCAGAACAGCATAAGCGTGTACTCACATAGTGAACAATTTCAATCTATGAATATACCTCTTACGGGAGTTGTATATATGTAAATAGAATAGTCAAGTACGAGATACAGTAGGTAGTAAATGTCAAGAAATAATCAGTGTTTTATTTACTGTATTAACCAATGGAAGCAAACAATTACAGTCCACAATCAAAGAAGGTAACAATTGGCTAAAACAAGATCCATAAAAGATTTTCTAATTTGGAAAAAAAACAGTAACTGTTCCATAGCAACAATACTTGATCCAAGATATAAAACTGCTTTTTTCTCTAATCAAAATACTATAGAATCTGTCAAACGTACCTTATTACTGGAAGGATTAAAAGTATTAAAACAGCAAGACGACGACGACGACTCTTCAAACGATGGAAATGCAAACGACGTTAATGCTATTAGCAGTAGCAGTAATACCTCTGCCAGAAGTAATTCCCCTCTTTCGAAACGTCGTAAGAAGGAATCTATATTTGATTGTTATAAAGAAATTGTTCAGTCAGCATCAGCATCTACTCAATTAAAACCAGTTCAGCCAAAGAAGTTTGTAAGTGTTTCACAGCAAATTGAAACCTATTTCACTTTACCATTAACTGGAAGACAATCTAATTCCCTAATATATTGGCGGGATAATCAAAATTTATACTCAGGATTGACGAAACTTGTTATCAAATATCTGTCTGCACCAGTAACTAGTGTTTATAGTAAATGGTCTTTCTCTGAAGCAGGAAACATATGAAGACAAAAGAAATAGGCTCACTCCTAGAAATGCCGAAAAACATACATCATAACTTGCCTAGGGTAGAATTTAATTATTAATATTTACTATTTATTAATTATTAATAATATTAATATGTATTAATAATTAATTAATAAATATAAATAGTATATATTAATATATATATATATCGGGTTATTCAGAACTCATCTCTAAAACTTTGAGGATATGTGCATCCTTAAATAAGAAATCGATATCACCAAAAAATTTTTAATAAAAGTAATTAGGATTTCCCGGAAACAATGTTTAAAGTTATACCATTATAGAGGACTACGTAGATGGGCAACTGTATTTCAACGACATCCGATATACCACATTCCGACAAAAAACAGTAAACAAGTTTTTTGTACCTGGAACGCCTATCTATCTTTAAGTTTATTTTAAAGTAAAAACGCTGCAAATCTTTTTTGCGCCGGGTGCGCCGGGTGCGCCGGTTTTTTTCATGCTAGCTAGCTTGCATTGTCAGTCCCAAGGTCACTCCATCACAGTGGACCAGTATCCAGCGGCGTGCAATGAAAAATTTTTAAATAGTTTTCAGACCCCGCCAAAAAAATTTTTTTTGCACTACCACATTTCTACATGTATGTTGAACATCCCCAAATTTTATTATGGATAGGTTCTGAATAACCCTGTGAATATATTTAAATAGATTTAACACCCAGTATAAAATTTGAATAAATAATCGTTATAAAATTTTATTCATTACAGTTGAAATAAGTAAATTTAGCTTAAAAAACCCCAAAGACTGCACCAAAAACATTAAATTAAATTAAAATATATCTAATGAAATCAAAAGTTATTATAATTAAATTGATAATTAATGAAGGGCAAAACAATATTGAGAAGCACAAATACTGAAAAGTGATTTGCAACAACAAAATTATTATAGAAAATGCTTTAACGTTAAACTTAAACAATAAGCTACAAATCCACAACCAAAATTGGGAAATTATAACATAAAATTAAATAAATATTGAGATTAAAACTAGTAGATTAAATTTAATATAAAAAAAGTACTATAAAACATATAGTCAAATTTCCAGAACTGTATAATACAAGTACCGTAGAGTGGGGTTATTTTACTTTCGCAAGGTAACTTTGCTCAAATACCAGGAAAGTTACAATTTATTTTATTTTTTGATGTTGGTAACAATTAGAGACCCGTAGGCTCCAGGTACTGAAACCTGCTCAAACCATTCAGTCTCATGGCATGGCAGCAAGAAGTGCGGTGCTTGGTTTCATCACGGCATGTAAGTTTAGTACCTACCTATTTTTTGTTGCATTTCAAAACTCGGACTTCTAAGGGTTGTGAGGTTATAGTATTAACTTTTACAACTGTCTCACCCCATGCGGTTAAAAGTTGAATATGTTTTGTCCCTTTTGATGTAGAAATTAACCTATTACAAAAATATTAGCCATTTTTTAAAGCCGTTAGAAAGAAATGATGTAGCTATTCTCATAATTAGGGGTTAATTTGCTCAACAATTATATTAATTATTTATTATTATTTTATAGTTGTATAGAGTACCGTAATGAACCAGAAATGTCTTTCAGGTCAAAATGGTTCGACAATACAAAAGAAAACTGGGTTCACGCCAATATCGCAATTACAGTGATGAGCAGCTTCGCGCTGCAATTGAAGAAGCTGTGAGACTTAGGGGTATGTCAACGCACACTGCTGCATAAACGTTTAACATACCACAACGGATAATTTACAATAAAACGAGAAATTTGCATAATAAAAATACTGGTGCCCCAACTATTCTGTCTGAAACAGAAGAGAGGCATTTTGTAGACCTACTTATAGTGGCCGCTGAATATGGGTCGCCCCTAACATTGTTAGACCTTAGGGTAATAGTTAAAAATTATCTTGATCGATCTGGGAAAACCGTGAAAAGATTGGATAACAACATGCCCGGAAAAGACTGGTGCTCTCTATTTTTAAGTCGCCATAAGTCAGAGAACTTGCCAAAATATTAAAACTGTTCGAGCACAAACCACAGAAGAAATGATTTTCAGTTATATTGACAGATTAGGCAAAAATTTGGAATGTCCCTCCTGGGAATATCCTAAACTATGATGAGACTAACCTCACAGATGACCCTGGGCGTATAAAATGCATCTTTAAAAGAGGGACAAAATATCCTGAAAGGATTATAAATCAAACAAAATCGGCTATTTCTGTTATGTTTGCTGCAACAGCTGAAGGAGATCTCTTGATCATAGAATCTCTTGAAGATATGTTGTGTATCGACCAGAGAGATTGTACGATCAATGGTGCATTGGTGAGCCTCCAAATACTCGGTATAATCGTACAAATTCGGGATGGTTTGACGCAGCGTCATTTGCTGACTGGTTTGAGAAAGTCGTTGTTCCATGGGCCAGAAGAGTAGATGGTACTAAAGTTATGATTGGCGATAATCTATCCAGTCATTTAAATATCGACATTTTGCAAAGATGCCAAAGGTTAAATATAAGATTCATCTTTCTACCGGCTAATACCACACACATCACTCAACCCCTTGACGTAGGATTCTTTAGATCCCTTAAAGGGACCTGGAGGGAATTATTAACAGAGTATCAAACAAAAAAATCCCAGAGAAACTGCCGTAAATAAAACATGCTTCCCATCATTACTTCGGACATTAATGGATAAAATGAATATGAGGGGAAAAAAGATTATACAAAATGCCTTCAAGAAGGCTGGCAATTATCCGCTGGATAAAACTCAAATTACGAAATCATTTCCAGATACAAAAGTGGGTAACCACTTAAAATAAACAGGAAGGCACATTAATGAAACGTTAAATAAAATTGTATTCATATTTAATGTATATTACATACATCAAGTAACAAAATCATATAAAAAGGAATAAAGATACTTACTGTTGATATATTTAAAAAAAGGATATGGTATTACTGATATTTAGAGGCATAATAATAAGAAAGTTTTTGACAGGCTTCGATGTTAAACGTAATTTCAAAGATTTCATAATTAAAAGGAATTCAAAATCATTAGTATAGCTAAAATACGATGTAGTAAAGTCCCATATACATTTCCAGTACGAATTTAACATATCAAACCATAAGTAGGACATTAAAATGCAGAATATTTCTTGCCAGTTGACAGATAACGTCAGACTTATAATAAAACACAGATTTTAGTCAAAATAGAAATTATGTAGGAAATAGTGGAAGGAGTTTATTTGTAATATTGTATAGTATTTTGAAGGTCTAGTTTCAGTATTAAAGCCATATTGTTAGATTTTAAAGAATGGCATAGCGAGTAAATGAATTACCCCTAGAATTAATCGTAATAAATTGTAGCATATACCAAAATATAGGGAATTTTAAATAGAACAAAGTTCTAAAGACAGAAATAAAATCCAAAATTAAATAAAAAAGTTATGGGCATTAATTTATTTGAAGTTTTATGTTGTTACAATCATTTCAATTGTTTAAGGAAAGTTTATAAAAGACCTTTCTCAAAAACAAATAGTCAGTCACAATTTGAGCAGCGTTGAATACGTACCACTTTGTTTTTGTAAACAAGGGTAGTTAGAATAACTTTCAAGTAATCATTATCTGTCAGAAATTGAGAGGTTATGTTAATACCTCAAGACAAATTTCAATATTTTAATCCAGTGGAAATTTGTAAATACCATAATCTTCATAAACAATAAATCCTAAAAATAAAAACAATCAATTAAATATAATTCGCACAGACATTAAAGCAGTGATTAAAATTTAGTGAACTTACTTACCAGAAGTGAAAACGCTAAAATTTGTGCTACGGACAGTGTTTAAAACCAAAGTGTGGAGAGATTCCGAAGTAACAGTAATCCAGGTTTCAACAATATTGTAAGTTCTACTGGTTCTACTGTACAGGATAGAAGCAGCCAAGTTTCCAGAGAGGTTAATGACATATTGACATCACAACTGACAGTCCATTCCAGGTAATGATTCAAAATAGAAACAGAAAATAAATGCTCACTGGCATAGAATTCATAAAGGGGTATGTTAAACATTATCAGTGCACTAAAGATCGATTCGATCGTTCTCATATGTCAGCTTGATTAAAATTTTAAAACGTAAATAAAAACAAAACGATATATGTGGACATCGATGGTAGTTATAAGAGGTATTATTTTGTCTAGGTTTCATTATAATTATTATAAATTAAAGATTTACAAGTTGTCGTTAATAAATGTTAAATTGTGAGGTAATGCTTTGCATTTTAATCCTCAATATGGTTTTAAAAACATTTCCATAGTAAAAAAAAAAAAACTAACAAACAGTTAAAAGAAATTATGTTTCGCATCCCTGTTCTACAAAATAATGAAAACCAGGTAGTATATCCTTAGCGCGCACGGCGTGCTAGCCACATAGTTCAGCGTCACAACCCTAAAAGTCCCTCACCTCACATACCCGGACACCCGTGAGTGTCATTATATCCATTTGGGTTGTACGGTGTTCATCGGTTTACAACTTTTAGATATTGGGTAGTTACAGTTCAGATTAGTTTGGTTATAAAATGCGGCAGTTATCGAAGCGTAAACGAAAGTCGAGCAACAGAGATTACGTGAAGATAATGTCTAAAATCAAGAAGTTAACGGAGCTCGTGGAGAAAAAATATATGAGTAAGTACTGTTGAGTTTAATAGTTATAGAGGGTTTAGGACACTACGTGTGGCATTCTCCTGTGAGAAATTTAAATGTAAAGCAGCTACGATGAAAATGTTTTGCAACTTTATGTGCAGCATTCTTTGTGGAAAATTTAAATGTGGACTAGCTATAATGGAAATGTTTTGCAACTTCATGTGCAGCATTTTCTACAAAATGATAATTTGCTTAATAGTGATGGTTGGAAATGTTATGCAACTTTATATGCAGCATTTTTCTATGTAAAAATTAAATGGGAACTAGATATTAGATGGAAGGGTTTCCATCTACTATCAGAACGAACTAAAAAGGAAAAAGAGCACCTTCAATAGGGGTTCTTTAAACTTCAAGCGCCTTCCAGCACAATCAGGGAAAAAGGTGAACTGGAAGGTAAACTACCAAAAACAACACAACAGCAATCGTCTGAGATCGAGGAGGTAGACAGAGAAGGAGAGGGCGACGCAATATCGACAACAGCAGGGACGTTAGAGGTAGGACACAACATAAAGTTAGCTGGAAGGTTAAAAGAGTTCTATAATCAGTGGAAAAATCTTACCTCTGATCATAACATTTTACAGAACATAAAAGGGTATAAAATCCCTTTTCTATCAAATCCATTCAATACAAAATGGTTAAGCAAAAGAGGTTTTCTTATAAAGAATAACGCACTTATAGAAACGCTATTCAAAAATTACTATCTCTAGGTGCAATAAAAGAATGCAAACCCACACAGACAATTCCTATCGCGCATTTTTCTGCGGAAAAAGGCAAATGGCGACATGAGATTTATACTAAATTTAAAAGAGCTTAACAAATGTATCAAATGTTCCCATTTTAAACTCGAAGACTATAGATCTGCCACAGCCTTCTCTATTACTAGCCATGAACTGAGAAAATTGCAACACTGCATCCCGTCCTAAATTCAGACCGAGCGATACTGTTTTGGTAAATGGTGCGTCTTGTACGTGTGGTATTAAATTATCCTATATATTTGCGTAAATAGCGTTTAATTATAAGAGATAATTATTTCAGACCGTTGTATATTAAAGTATAATCAATGTAGATAGTGCCGGGTATTACCAATTTGATATGTAATATCATTTTCCCGAGTTTTTACATGTTCTATTTATCAGTTGGGGTGAAGTGAAATTAACCTTGAATAGTGAAAATGCCGGCACGGTGCTGTGTACCAGGGTGTAAATCTAATTACGATTCCTATGTAAAAAGTGAACGGGTAAAAAGTGTTTTTGGATTCCCTAAGGACGACACATTTAAACAAAAATGGCTCAAACGTATCCCTAGGAAAAAATGGTCATCTACAAAATATTACGTCGTTTGTGAGTTACATTTTGATCCTAATGATGTCGTTAAACTTGACAGACATCTTTTACCAGACAGTACATTAACAATGATTGCTTGCAAAGCAAAATTAAAAGCGGATGCTATCCCATCTATTTTCCCAAATTTGCCTAAATATATGTCAAAGGAAAAGTCGATTGTTCGAAAAGATTCTGAATGTAGGCGCCAACAGCAAGTTCAGCAACATGAAATTTTGATACAAAATTTTGAAAAGTCAGATCTTTACAATTACAGTGATTTTATAAATAATTTTCCGAAAAAATAATCTTGGTGAAAGTTGGAATAAAAAAGTCTTGACATCTAAAATAATTTTTTATACAATAAATTTCGATGGTGAAATAGTTAAAATTGAAAATCAGATATTAATAAAAAACGACCTAACAGTTAAAATATTTGTAAATCGCAGTGAATTGTATTTTAATGAATTAAAGTGGATTTTAGATTTTGATATGAAAATTAAGAGATGGTCTCAACTTCAAAATTTATGAGATAGATTTAAATATACCTATTATTCAAGTAACTTAGAAACAAGCAATACTCAAAATGCATTGCAACAGGCGTTGCTGTATTTAAAACAAGCTTTAGATTTTTGCGATAACGGTACTTTTTTATATTCTAAACAATTAAACATTATCGTAGATCAAATTAACCAAATGACAAAGTTAAAAAGGAAATACTCTGCCTCCACTATAATAATGGCATTTATGATTTATATTCAGTCTCCTACTACATACAATATGTTACAGACTTTTTTTATTTTACCTTCTAGGCGTTATCTGCAGTATCTTTCATCTGGAATGGACATTTCTTCAAATAAGGAAAATAAGAATGAGCACTATTTAGTTAATATGTCGTCTTCACTTACACAGACTGGCAAGATAGTAGTATTTCTAATTGATGAAATATATATTAATTGCAGATTAGATTATCGTGCAAAAAACATAATCGGTACAGCTAGTAACAAAGAGAATGTAGAATTCGCGAAGACAATATTATCTTTTATGATTTGTTCAGCATTTGGAAACTTTTGTGAAATTGTAAAATTACTACCCGTATTAAATATCACAGGCAAAGAAATGGTTCCAATAACACAAAATGTTGTTAATATGGTTCAGAATTGTGGTTTTGAAGTTTTATGTATAATAACAGATAATCATAGAATCATCAGGACAATGTTTAACAGTTTACTTTCAGAATCAAATGCGAAATTAAATGTTCAATCAAATCAAGTAAACACAACAAAATGTAATAGCTTTATTCCAAATCCTGCCAACACGAATAAAAAAATATTTTTAACTTTTGCCTTTGTACATATTTTTAAAAATATTAAATCAAATCGGTTAAATTTAAAAAATCTTGACAACACATTTGTATATCTCGATTTTAATACCTACGAAGTTAAGTATGCTAAATTTAAAGATATTCGTGATGTCTATTCCAAAGAGAAAGATATGCTTGCCAAGAAAGCCTACAAATTAAACTTTAAAACTGTTTTTCCTACAAATCTTGAAAGGCAAAAGGTTTTCTTAGTGAACAATATTTTCCATCATTCAACAATAGCCGCCATAAGAGATTATAATTATAATGGTACTGCAGATTTTTTGGACATAATTAAGAAATGGTGGGATATTGTTAATTGTTCCAGTATAGTAGTAGGAGATATGAAAATAAATGAATGGGCAAAACCTATATACTCTGCCACAGATTCCAGATTAAACTTTCTTCAAAAGTTCATCATTTGGTTAGACAAATGACAAGAATTAAATTTTAATGGCCATCTAACAACTGAAACATATTCAGCTCTTCGACAGAGTAGTACATTGGTTTTAATTGGCATAATAGAGTATTCATTTAAAAACTTCTCAATATCATACATTCTTCCTGGAAAATTCTGTACTGATAAGTTGGAAAAAAGATTTGGCATATATAGGCAATTGTGTGGTTCTAATTATAATGTATCATTCGATGAAGTTGTTAGCGCTGAGAAAAAAATTAGACTAACACATATTTTTAAAAAAACTGGAGCTAATTCACATCAAATGTCGTTTAGTGAAATTAAATCAAATTTTGAGATTGCAGAAAATTCTGAGGTTGGTTTTCATTGTTTAGAAAAAGTAAATAAACAGACGACGCAACAGAATTTAGATAAATTCTCCAAAATATTTTCTTCTAACTATTTATCAGATTGTGATGTTGATGATGCAGTGAGAATATATATCTCTGGATATGCATCTCATGTATTAACCAAAAGAATCTCCTGTAATATTTGCCTTTCACATGTCGTTGAAAATAATGGAAACTTGATAGGAAACCAATATTTTGATTGTTTGCAACGAGGTGGTCTATCGATACCGACAACTAACGTAACAATTGTGTTTTTTCATGTGTATGCCATATTAGAATACATTATAAACGACTCTTTAGAAATTGACCTCCTTAAAACTGAAAACCAAAAAGATTTGCTTGCAAGTTTAAGTTTAGAAAGTATAGCTTCGGATAACTTTTACTTAGACTTCTTAGACACCTGTGTCTGTGGAAATAATGTAAATTATATTTTAGGAATAATTTGTTCAATATTTGCAAACGTTCTCTTAAATAACTATGTCAAAACACAAAATAATAGAATTCTGGAAGAAACCTGATTAAAATCCCAGTTAAAAACAAATAAAACACGATGTGAAATAGCACCAGAAGATAAAATAAAGAAACGGAAATTAGATACTTTCAAAAAAGCAATATAAATAATTTGTTAGCCATTCGTCAATAATGTGGTTAATTGGTCAAAAATATTTGCCTCTTTGCATCCTACATAAATTCGAAAGATAACGTAGTTGCAGATCGTCAATCTAGAATCTCTAACATAGATACGGAGTATTCTCTTGTAATGAAGTACATTTTATTTCGCCGTTAAAAGTAATATTCTGCACCTGTTAGGGCCGGTTCTACAAAGCAGGTATATCCCACGGATAAAGTTATACTTAGAATATCGTTGAAAGGAGCGTTCTACAATCGCCGTATAACTTTATTCTGTGGATAAACTATGGAATAGCTTATACCTTCGAACTCGGCCAGATATACTCGGAATATAGTTATTCTTGCTTTCTATTGGTTATCTCGTAGCTCTGTCCCTACACAAACAACATAACCTGTCTGCTATCTGTTTAACATTTTAGGTTCTTGAGATTATTAATATTCGTGTTTTTATTAAAATCACGTATTAAAGTAGAGCAATATTTTATATTGTGTGTAAACAAATTCACAATGAACCCGTTAATCAATATTTTTGATTCTGATAGTGAAGACGAAGGTGTAGCTCTGCAAGGAGTGCAACGACATCCGAGAGTGTTTAGGAATCGGTAAATATTTGATACCTATTTGGTAATTTAAATTAATAATAAATATTTTTAGTCCAAATTATTTAGAAGAATATGATGAATTGGAATTTTTTAAGCGATTCCGATTGAAGAAGCAAACATGTAGAGTGTTGTTGAATGCCATTGAAGATCAAATTAAGTCTACAACACAACGTAATATGGCAATAACACCAGCGTCAAAGTTATTTTTAACTTTAAGATTTTATGCAACAGGGAATATGTTAATCGCAGCTGGAGATTATGTGGGAGTCAGCAAATCCTCTGCTTGTTGCATCGTAACTAAGGTAACTGAGTCTATAATTAGAACCCTATGGGAGAGATATATAAAGTTCCCAGAAACGCATGCCGATCAGATAGCTGTAAAAGAAGATTTTTATGCTATTGCACGGTTTCCGCATGTAATAGGTGCTATTGATTGCACACATGTCCGCATTCAATCACCAGGTGGCAATGATGCAGAAAGGTATCGCAACCGAAAAGGTTTCTTTTCTTGGAATGTTCAAGCTATTTGTGATGCTCGCTTGAGAATAATGGATATTGTGGCACGTTGGCCAGGATCATGCCACGATCAGACCATCTTTAATAACAGCAGGATTAAAGGTAGACTACAGGCCAATGAATTTAGGAATGGTATCGTTTTAGGAGATAGTGGGTATGCTAACACAAACTTTTTAATTACTCCGTTAGATCATCCACGCACAGCAGCTGAGGTTCTTTTCAATGAGTCGCAAATACGTACAAGGAATTGTGTGGAAAGAATGTATGGAGTATGGAAACGCAGATTTCCAATTCTTTCTGTAGGTATACGTTTGTCATTAGAACATTCAAAGGCTGTTATTGTTGCCACTGCAATTCTACACAACCTTGCTATACAGGAAAATGAGCCTCAACCACCCAATGAAATCGAAGCGGAAGATATCCTTGTGCAGTTACCAGCTCCGCACCTAGAAGTACTGGCTCACGAGATTCGGGACGAAAACAACAGAATGAGGACAACACTTATTAATAACCATTTTGCCAATTTGTTGTAAAAATAACTAAGTATATTACAAGTTATTATACTTTGTCTCGTTTTATAAAATATTTCTTTTATAATAATGACAACTTTATTTTAGTCTATTTTTATATTGAAAGTCGGTGTCATATAAAAACATATTCATTTTTTATTGCTTTAAATGAAACTTCAACATATTTAGGCTTTAAAGAAAACAATATGTTACTGAACATTTTCTTTATTTTTTAATTCAGCTAATAAAATTTTTATTTCTAATGCGTGTTTTTCAGCTACACGTTTTTTTTTATCCTCTGCTTCCTCTTTCAAAAGATTAATTTGAAAATCTATAAATTCCATTTTTTTCCTAGCGAGTTCTTCAAATGCTGTCCCAGATCTTTGTTTCTGTAATTTTGCAGAAGTAGACTCCATTTTATAAACCCTCTTACGTTTGGCTGTACTTATATCGGATTCTTAAAAAAAAGATAAACACAAGTATACATATTATAATAAATGCAAATATGCATTTAGATTTTTCAACAGTATACATAAACATTCAATATACTAGTACTTCTACTATTAGGCCTTTTTCGATAGAAAAACTTGAAGCAGTAGTACCTAAAGAGTTTTACACTATTTGTAAAGTTATATAGGGCGTTCTTAAATTCAGCATCCCTGCGACTTCTTTTCATTGTATCTCGTTTCATTTTGGAGAAAAAAATAAAAACCATTTCATTGTACGTCCCCAGACAATATATATAGAGCATAAAAATTAATTAAATGTTACGATTAAAATAAATAAAAAACTGGGATGTTTTGGGAAACTGGGTTGTTGGGGAAACAACAACCCCGTTGTTGTGACAGAGATTTAGTGTAGAAAAATTAAAAAAGCAAAAAGAACCTAGGTAAGTACTATTGATAACCTGCATAATACACAATTTAATTATTATTTTTAATATCAATATTATTATATACTTAGAGTTTGCAGGTCAGGTACAATATTCACTGTAGATCCATTTGTGTCGAAATTTGAAATTTGTAAAGGGCCAGCAACTTTGTCTGAAACATTATTATTTATTTATGATGTGACGTAATTTTACCTATAGAAAGTAAACTAAAATTATTGTTAACAAATCACTCGAATAATTTGGAGACTGAATTTGGAGTTCCTTGCTCTTGGGTTCTCAATTGCTGTGGGTTCCACGAACTCCAGCTGCAGCTGGGCTGTAAACAGTATTGTATTACGATTAATGAATTTATACATTATTCACTACATACCATTTGCACAATATCCACATCAGTTACTTCAGTACTGATGGTAAGTGATTCGGTTTGACTTGATGGAATTTGTTCATTTACATCGGTCGTTGAGGCTGCGACAGGCATTTCCAACAATCTGTCCGAGTTCGTTCCTGAAGCGAGTGTTTCCTCTAGTACTAACAAAGTATGAGTTTATTAACATTTTAATTATATGAAAACTTAATACTTAATAGATATTACAGTTTTCCAACACTTACTAAAGTCAGAATCGTATTGCGATACAGTACCCGTAGCCCCTACGCCAATTATCACTAGGATCTTATTGCCAACACCAGTTATTTCAAAATCTACTGGAGGCCCACCACCTGTGCGGTACAAGCTTTGCTTATACTCAGCGTATTCTTTTTTGGTACTTTTTTTCAAGGAATCCCACTTGCTACGTAACATTCTTGCTGTTCTTCCTGTAGCACAAAGAGCATTGAACTTAATCTCAATTTTTCTCCACTCCTCTTCTTTAGCACTACTGGTTACAGCATCTGTCTTCTTACACTCTGTAACATTGGGACGATACATTTTTGATGACATTGAAAAAGTGCAGTACTTAGTTAATTTTTTTGTACATTATTTATATTTATTTCTCATGTTAGCTTAAAAAATAACTGTAGGAGTTATTGTGAACTATTGAATACATGTTTACTTACCTACAATTTCTTTATGCTCGTCCACTAAATTTACCAAAACTTCTATTTCGTCTTTCGTAAAATTATGGCACCTTTTCTTATCCATTTTTTTTTTTTCAACTACTTAATAACTACGTAGATTCAGATTTCAGAAAATGAATAATGTTTTTAAATAATACACTAGTAGTATTAATTACAACAGATTATTAATTATCAACCACTACCGGTAGGAAACTAATGAAACTGGTAACTGGTAGTTATTAACCTAAAACTTGTTGGGTTTTCGCACTTTCCCGCGCTAACAAATATCGGAATATTCGACCTAAAATCTGTGCGTTAGAGCTACAACATCGTTTTTCGGCGCTTATTCTTCGAATACTTATACCGCGGTCACAGACGTATTGTAGAACGCTGTGAAAATTATACTCGGTATAGGAGGCGGTATATGTTATACGGAGAATAACTATTCTCGAGTTTATACTTCTATTGTAGAACCGGCCCTAAATAAGTTTCCAATACAACGCCGTAAATAAACAACTATACCCGACATAAAATCTATTATTTCGACACCTGAAATAATAGCCGAATGCGTACGCATTCTTGTTTTACTGTCCACGCGGACTTAGGAAATTTCAAGCGCTAAGAGTTTAGTTGCTGTGCCGCTGTCCGTGGAACTGGCCGTACTACCGCATCGCTGCGAATCCCCAGATCCATACTGGTACCACAACTAAGTAAGAAATATTTTACAAGTAAAAAAATTGGCATAGTGAAATTTATTTTTCGCCGTCTGTCTACTTGAACAAATATTTTCAGTCCGTAAATTAGACAGAGTGAACTTTTCCTAAGTATCAAAACAAATTGGGACTTGTGTATTTTTCGCCGTCTGTCTACTTGAACAAATATTTTCAGAGTCCGTAAAATTAGATAGAGTTAAATTTTTATAAGTATAAAAATAATTATATACTTAAACAATGTTGTCAACTAAACCGAATATTCTTCAGAGTCGACAAGAACGTGGGGACTTTGTTTCCGATTTAGTAGTGTACAAGTACACTATAAAATATACAAAGTCGGAGATTTCACTTCTGCGCATGTCCAGGGTTTTCATAGAACCATATAGAGTTGCGAACGACTCAGACATTCAGTCTGTCACCACACCGCATCGAAGCAAGACCTGTCCGTCTACACCGCTGCTACCAGGACCTAGAGAAGAGTAAGTTAAAATTTGGCAAAGTGCACAAGCCCGTGTGGACTTGTAAATTTCACCGATTGTTGGGATACGAGCATAAAATATACTAAGTCAGGTATTGCACTTCTGCGCATGTCCGAGATCTTCATAGAACCTCTTATACTACTGGCACCGACTCAGACATTCAGTCTGGGACCGCACCGCATACGAGCAAGACCTGTCCATCTTCACCCCTGCCTACCAGAGTACAGAGACCAGTAAATAAACTAGTACAAGTCCCCAAAGGCATTGGGACTTGGTATAATTTCATCGACTTGTGTGGACTACGCCGAGAATATTACAAGTCGAAATAGGGAGCTACTGCGCAGGTATCAGAAGCTCTCCCACCAGCCATTCCAGTACCTGCTACTAGCTGGTGCCCAAGTATTCAGTCTTCACCGACCGCCCGACAGCAGCAGACGTGCCCAGGACTAACTAGTAAGGAAGTAAGCTAGACAACGAGTAGGGAACTGTCACTTGGCTATTGGACCGTATATGTTTGTGTACTAATTCTCTATTACTTTTCAGCTTCTGTCGCTGGCTACAAAACAATTCGCCCACACGACCTGCTAGTCTCAGGCGAGTCGGCCTATTGTTCGGGATAGTACTAATCATACCTTACTTTTCAGCTTCTGTTGCCGGCTATAAAACCATCCGCCCACACGACCTGCTAGTCTCAGGCGAGTCGGCCCATTGTTAAAATAGCATAATGTGCCTTCAGCCACTGTCACCGCCTGTGAAGACAATTCGCCCACACGACCTGCTAGTCTCAGGCGAGTCGGTCCATTATTAAGATAGCATATTGTGCCTTCAGCTACTATCACCGTCTGTGAAAACAATTCGCCCACACGACCTGCTAGTCTCAGGCGAGTCGGCTTATTGTTCGGGAAACACTAATCCTACCTTACTTTTCAGCTTCTGTCGCCAGCTACAAAACAATCCGCCCACACGACCTGCTAGTCTCAGGCGAGTCGGCCCATTGTTCGGATAACATATTTTGCCTTCAGCTACTATCACTGCCTTTAAAAACAATTCGCCCACACGACCTGCTAGTGTCAGGCGAGTCGACCTATTGGTAGTATAACTTAAATCATAACTTTCATTTCAGCTTATTACAACAGTCGTAACGTAGACAATAGCCAAGTATGTAAATAATTAAATAATAGTAGCTTACTTTTATTTGCTGATAAACTTGCTAAATGTTTGCTTGTTAATAATTGCTTCCTCACCTGGTATCCACGCACGACCACCGGCCGTAATTGACTCAGCTGTAAATCACTCCATTTAGCTTGTTGCCACCCGCTTGTACTTTGTAACCAGTGTGCTCACCTCCTGCTTGTTTACCCCGCACACATGTTTTAACTAGGAAGAGGCAACCCGTATTTTTAGAAGCTGTGTATATAGTAGGTCTAGAGACAATATATGTATAAAAGGTTTATTGGTGTATTATTACTATCTGTTGTGTGAAGTCTAATTTTCCCTATCGACCGACCTGGCGTACCGTATCTTCACTGAAGTTACCTGAGTAGTGGTGTTTCTGCACTGTAAACAGGAACTGGCGCCCGAGGCAAAATAAAAGAGAAACCGAACTCGGGCACTAACGTGAAACTTCCTACCTGTGCAAATCGGGAAGTATCCGTCACAAATCTGGCGCCCGAGCAGAGACTTAAATAGGGAAAATTAGTGAAGATTTGTAGTTAGAGGAGCTTTCCGCAAAAATCTGGAGGTCCCCGATTTTTGACCTAACTTGACCCAAGCTCTTCTGTCACCCAACCAGCTTGTGGGGTGTCACTTGGCACTAAACCGACTACGAGGAACCGATTCCGAGCATCCCCGAACCGCTCCGATCTTTCCCGAAGACGTTATTGGACTTATAACGCCTGAGAAGAGTTAGAACAACGACCAGCGAACTTTGGGGGTATTTTAGGACGACAAGGCTGGAGTTTTGCCGTCATTGACCGAACCCCCCACCCGAACTTTTCCGAGTTTACCCTAACCAAACGAAGCCGTGTGGGGTATCGTGGCCTATAAATACCTAGGCCATGTGGTTACATCCGAGAGAATAAATACAGATCCAGAAAAAGTGGTCTATCTGTAAATTTCCTGCCCCTCGAAATATTCGAGATGTCCGTCGCTTCCTTGATATGTGTTCCTGGTACAGACGCTTCGTGCCCACATTCTCACAAGTAGTGGCACCACTAACTCGCCTACTACATAAGAAACATCCTTTCCAGTGGACACCGGAACAAGAGGAAGCTTTCTCGAAATTAAAAGCCTGTCTAACTGAGGCTCCGATATTGACCTGTCCCGACTTTGAGAATCCGTTTACGCTCCAGACCGACGCATCCGATCACAGGCTCGGTGCAGCCCTGACCCAGAACATCGAAGGATGCGATCGAGTAATTGATTATGCAAGCCGTACCCTGTCTCCCGCTGAAAGGAACTATTCAGTGACGGAACGAGAATGCCTAGCCATAGTCTGGGGGATCGAGAAGATGCGCCCCTACTTGGAAGGTTACCACTTCACCGTCCTGACTGACCACCAATCACTCAGATGGTTACACTCAATTAAGAGTCCAACAGGCCGTCTAGCGAGGTGGAGCATATTCCTGCAGCAGTACGACTTCGAAATCAAGTACCGGAAAGGAGCGTTGAACCGAGTAGCTGATGCTCTTTCCAGACAACCGCTCGAAGGAACTACGTCCGCCACAGACACGGGAGAATTATCTATCATAACCGCCCCAGCAGACTGTTCCTGGTACAGTCTGCTGGGGCAAGAAGTTGAGCAAAACCCGGAGGCTTTCCCAGATTTCTGTATACGAAATAACCAGCTATTTCGTCATTTCTGGGATTCCAGTGACTTAACAGAGCCAGACCTGTCCGAACCATGGAAATTGTGTGTTCCAACCCATCTTCGCCGCACCGTTCTGAAAGAAAACATGGGGATTGCTAAGACGATAGCCCGCATTACGCAACGATACTATTGGCTTGGTATGTTCCGGGATGTGGCTAAGTATGTAAGAGGGTGTCTGCAGTGCCAGCGATATAAACCATCACAGCGGCAGACTCCGGGGAAGATGCAACCGTCTAAAAATAACCAACCATGGAAAACAGTGAGCACAGATCTCGTAGGACCGCTACCCCGATCCAGTAAAGGGAATAACTACTTGGTGGTTTTTCAAGACCGCTTTACCAAATGGATCTAGTGCCGTCCCCTACGGAGTGCTACCGCCCGCAACGTAAGCAAAGTTCTCTATGAGGAGATAATCACTCGTTTTGGATGCCCCCGTACTGTCATCAGTGACAATGGCTCCCAATACGACAGCAAGATTTTCCGCTCCCTGCTAGCAGAATTTGGCATTTAACACCGATTTACGCCTCCGTACATACCACAGGCTAATCCCGTTGAAAGAGCCAACCGTACGATCAAGATAATGGTCGCTCAGTACTGCGAGCACGACCACCGAACCTGGGACCAATACCTGAACGACTTCCAGCTAGCTATGAATAGCTCGAAGCACGAGTTCACCGGATTTTCCCCGGCTTTCCTGAACTTTGGACGAGAGCTACAATTACCGAACACCCTCTATCGCTCCGCCCAAGAAGACCTGAGGGAACCGACTGAAGAAAAAGAGATACCACCGGCACATACCGATCGGTTAGATAAGCTCAAGAAGGTGTACACACTGGTTCGTGTTAACTTGGCACAAGCTTTCACGTCCCAAAGTCGGTATTACAACCCCCGTCGACGCGAATAGCGTTGTCATGTAGGCGATCAAGTAATGAAACGGGAAAATCCTTTGTCGTCCGTTGTCAAAGGATTTGCTGCTAAACTTGCTCCAAAATACTCCGGGCCGTATACTGTCACCACCGTGGTATCACCAGTGGTCTACCATCTCAAAACCGATACGGGGAGGAAGCTACATCGTATACACATAAACATATACATATGGAAAACATATACAAAACCGTATATGTCTTCCAGTGCCGAACCAGCTAATTCCAGCCGTTCCCAACACAGCCAGGCCGAAGACACCGAGGCCACGAGCCCCCCGTCTGGCCCTGCCACCACCCCCGGTCCGGCTCCCACCAGCACCCCGCCGGCAACCAGGGGAACCTCCGCGGGGAGCCACCGTACCCGCGGTATGCCGTCTCCCAACGGACGCCCTCCAAAGGCAGCGCTGGGGACTCCTCAAAACCGCACGGGCCAGGATCGCCGCCCAGTTCCTGAGGGGCCAGCATAAACTGTCCCGGACCACCAGACCACCTACCAGCCGGTTCCCGTCAGTCACGGACTCTGATGACTTGGGGCGTATACCATTGCCAGTGGGCCCCATGCACCTAGGCGCTATCGGCCCCCCGGTCGAAAATCCGGGGACAACAACAAGCCGCAGGGCCCCCGATATGCCCTAGAGACAGTGAGACACCGAGGCCACGAGCCCCCCGTCTGGCCCTGCCACCACCCTCGGTCCGGCTCCCACCAGCACCCCGCCGGCAACCAGGGAAACCCCCGCGCGGAGCCACCGTACCCGCGGTATGCCGTCTCCAAACGGACGCCCTCCAAATGTGGCGCTGGGGACTCCTCAAAACCGCACGAGCCAGGATCGTCGCCCAGTTCCTGGGGGGCCAGCATAAACCGACCCAGCCCACCAGACCACCTACCAGCCGGTTCCCGTCAGTCACTCCGATGACGTGGGGTGTATACCAATGCCAGTGGGCCCCATGCCCCTAGGTGCTATCGGCCCCCCGGTCAAAAATCCGGGGACAACAACAAGCTGCAGAGCCCCCGATATGCCACCCCTAAGCAATCCCGGAAGGGACACAATAGCCCCAACAACCCCAGCACCGACCGCCCGGCATCCCCCACCGGAGTTGGTAGACCAACTCGACGGCCCATGTGACCAATGGGACCCCGCCATATACCGGGCCATCTTACCCTACCGGCCACCCGCAAGAGAAGCGGACCAACCCTGGCGGTGCCAAGTACAGGGCACGAATCACCGGGTCAGGTGAATCGCGGTCCGACCAAGACCGGACCTCTTGTTCCTCGACCGACCCCCAGGATAAACCTCCCGGCCCTGCCATTCCCCCCCTCAGAAGTCTTTTCGTTGCGTTTTAGTTATTTTATAATAAATATTAAGTTTGAAGATGTTAAGACCTCGTCTCATTTTCCGTCCTTCCCCCCCGCACTTCTGGTACTCTGCCCGGTCTTGGCGCCTAAAGTATTATGTTCTTTGTTCTAGATGGCATCCCCCTGTGTCCACCTCAACCTATCCTCCGATGAGGAGGATTCTTTGCTCCAAGCCCTCGAGGAGGCCAGTCAGGAAATTACTCGAGCCACCCCTTCCGTGTCCTGGCCATCCAGCGCCACATCCGTCGAGAGTCCGACGGAACAGGACCCCGACCACACCGATGTACCCCCAGAACCTGTACTGATACCTCAGGAGGAACCCTAATTTGGAATACAACCCTTTAGGGAAGGACCACATGTGCCTATCACCGCCCTGACCACCAGTGGTTCCGGAAGGTCACCCATGTATTTACCGGTTAAGCAATACTCGTTATGCTGGAGATGTGGTGAACCAGGCCACTTCCGAACATACGGCGCCGCCCCGGCGCGTTTATTCTGCTCCAGATGCGGCCTGGCCGGCATCATGTCGAAAGACTGCACGTGCAACCAACCTGCAACCAACCTGTTGGCCCCGACCGAGAGAACATCCCGATCTCGAGTCATCATCGTCTCTCACCGGCAGCCCCGTAGCTCGCTCACACAAAAACGGTCATACCGTTTGAGTCACCGACGCCTAGCACTGCGACCCGACTCCCAGGTATCCAGAAGCGTCCAATGCTATTTTGCCGACATCATGCGGAGATCTAAAACCTGTTCCCGAGGAACCCAGACCGACAAGGCATCATAGGAACCGTTAGTACCGACGTTAGAACCCGCTCCACGAAGCGCCGGAAGTTTCCGTTTTTATTTTCTTTTTGATCAAGGAAATGACACCCCCTCACAATACTGTTTATTTTTTTTATTTATAGAGTAGTTATTATTGTTAGGGATTAACAATTGTAAAATTAACTGTTAGGATGTTTAGTTTTGTTTCTTTTGGGTTTGTAAAAGGTGTACATATCCTCAAATAAAGTTTCACGTAGCCACTGGAGAGTATGCGCCTTGTAAATTTTTTTTTCAGTTAGGGAAAGAGGAAAAAAAAGGTTCATTTCATTCTCATTTTTTTTACGAGGAGGGGGGTGTAATGAAGTACACTTTATTTCGCCGTTAAAAGTAATATTCTGCACCTGTAAATAAGTTTCCAATACAACGCCGTAAATAAACAACTATACCCGACATAAAATCTATTATTTCGACACCTGAAATAACAGCCGAATCCGCACGCATCCTTGTTTTACTGTCCACGCGGACCTAGGAAATTTCAAGCGCTAAGAGTTTAGTTGCTGTGCCGCTGTCCGTGGAACTGGCCGTACTACCGCATCGCTGCGAATCCCCAGATCCATACTGGTAAGTATAAAAATCGGCATAGTGAAATTTTTATAAGTATCAAAATATATTTGGACTTGTGTATTTTTCGCCGTCTGTCTACTGGAACAAATATTTTCAGAGTCCGTAAATTAGACAGACTGAAATTTTTATAAGTACAAAAATAATTTTATACTTAAACAATTTCGGCAACTAAACCGAATATTCTTCAGAGTCCACAAGACCGTGGGGACTTATAATTATTTCCGATGCAGGTCGACGGGGTTGAAAGTATTATATGTGTATAATTCAACAATTTGGATCTCAGAAACTACTTGAAACCCAATGAATTTTATAATCCTAAACTTTTTCACTTGATTTTGGATAAATGCATTCTCTTTTGCTCATTATGGAGTGCACTGTTAATTCGAGAAGTTTACGGTGTTAACAGATTCAGTAACGCGTACGTTGAAAATTATTTTGGAAATTTAAAGAAAAATGCATTAAATCAACAACGAAATTGTACTGTGCCGCTTATTTGTTAAGTGTTTAGAATTTAGGATTCCTAGTTTGTAAGAAAGAATCAAAGTGTCATAAAATTCAGGTAAACCTGTTTATGTATTAGTTTAGTTGTAAGAAGTGGTATGTTTATTTTATGAAGGGAGCGGAGAGTGATGATGTCACCCGATGAGGCGAAAGGGGCTAGTGGTGAAGGAGAGGGGACTTCGAGCCAGCTGGCGTCAGTCGGTACTTAGGAGGAGTACCGATAGGAGCTGTGAGTTCTGTCTGGAGGACAAAACAAGAAGGGAGTCTGAGTATACGATCATCGTGAGTAATGTGGAGGGTCATCTGCTAGGGGCTGATGAGTGTGGTGCTGTAAAGTGCGTTGGTCAGTGAAGTCGACCATATTAGGTGACCGCGAAGTGAGTTGCCTCGGTTGTGTTGTATCAGAGAGGAGGTGATTCATTTAGGAGCCGGCGGCGGTTGGAAGTCACCACAATAGCGGCCGATCCCGGGCCCCCTAGCCTCGTAAAAGTAGGACATTTCCGAATAGTTAAATTCCGGAAGAACCTTTAGCATATATCGAATGATATTTTGTTTCTTTGTATATTACTTATATGTAGTTGACTTTTGTCAACAGCAGCTTTTATGTTAATATATGGTTATAAAACTACCCTACTCGCGATTCAGCCTGATACCCACCCCTATCTCTGAATACTAAATTTAGTGAGACAACTAAAGTTAAATTGTTGTCGGAATCATCACAAAATATAAAATGTTCAAGGTTTATGAGAAAAGATAGAGAAAACGTCTTAGCTTAGTATAAAGAACTGACATTGGATATACAAAAAAAATGTTTAAGGAAGAAAAATAAGGTTGAGAATATGAATAGTGAGGTGGCATCTCAAGAAACATGGAAAAGAAATCATAGAAGTTATAAAACGTATTTTTCTGGCAGTTTCTAGATGGAACCAGCTACCGTGACAGTTTCCATGGAAAGCCAATGAAAGTTTCTTCGAGTCAGGGCGATATTGCTACAACGACGATCGATGAGTTTACAAAATGCCTTACTGCGGGGGGTGGCCGGTTCAATCAAACAACCAATTGGATTCAATGCGATGTATGTGAAAATTGGATAATTGAAAATTGGATCATGCATGGGAATCTACAACTGAAAAAAGTTATAGCGGTGATTTTATTTGTAAGGGGTTTCAATTGTATAGTACACGCAACATTAAACATACATTTTGTGGTAATATTTCGACCGTGGTCCAAAACACATTTGGAATATTAGCACAAAACTACTTATGGTATATTTCTTTTTTCTATGACATTAAATGAAAAATAAAAAGTATTACTTAATTTATGTACCTTTAGTAGTTATATAAATGTCAGTTTTTTTACTATTTTGTTCAGCTTCGGGACGTCAGCGCCAAGACATCCAAATATTGCGTCCTTGGTACGTCCATATAATGGTTGGTGAGAATGATTGAAAGGAAAATGTCAGCACATGTTTGTTTAACTAAATCCTGTTTTTAAATTGAACTAGCTTAGAAATTTACCAATGAAAATAATTTATTGTTTTTATTCCTATTAGGTACCCTAATTATTTACAATCAATTATTGTTATCTATAATAATTGTTGCTGAAATATACTGATTAACAGAATAATGGATTTTTAAAAATAATATCAGAATTATAGCAAATTCGATATAATGAATGTGCTGAAATAGTCCATTTACTTTTACCGCCATTTAAAAGCAATTTCTACGTATCAATCAGTTTATCGAATTTGTTAGGCAATTTCAAAACTAATATTATATATCTTAGTTTAGTTTTTTGGCTGGGTAAAACCTAAATAAACGCATGTAATCAGTTACAACAGCCAATAAATAATATAAAATATGGAAATTAGGGTGAATGTGCTGGGTACTCGACCACCTCCGGTGCTCGACCATTCTCACACAAAATCACTAATTACAGTAATAATTACAGTAGTAATTACAGTATTATCCATACATTTATCTAAAACGCTTCTTTCCTGTTTTTGGCCACTATTCAACAATCCATGTGCATCATGTTACCCTAGTGGCCTAAAGGCCACTACGGAATTTGGGGCGCACCACTATTCTGGATCGAACCCCTGGTAAAACTGGATCAGAACCACTGTTAACCCGGAAACAAGAGAAACAAATTGCTAACTGGCTGATCAATATAGTAAAATATGGATTTCTGGTGACCAAAGCTGATTGGTTAGACAAAGTCGAAAAAATATTACATAGTCGAAGGATGACGGGAATACAACGTTGTTTAAGAAAGGCCGACCTGAGGAAAAGTGGTACTCCAACTTTTTAAGAAGACGCAGAAGTTTCACTTAAAGAAGCAGAGGCTATCAACAAAGCTCGAGCCGTCGTTACAGAAGAAAGGATACGTTTGTGATTTCAAGAGCTAAAAGACTACTTTGAAGCCAATAATTTAACGGACATCGTTGGAAATCAAGAGAGAATAATGAATGGCGTTGAAACTGGAATGGCATTTTGACAGTTATCAAATAATTATTCTTCAATATAAAGTTGATAAGTATAAACGTCTTTTAAGTTTAATATTTGGCTAGAATTTAGTTAAAAATGAATTCATTGGAGAAGCAGCAATTATTGCATGCAGAAGCTTGTTACCGGACAAATCTAAAGACCGTTACAATCAAGCCAATGAAAATTTCATCAAATAGTGTATAATGAATGATGTGTTCACAATAACTGAAGATGTATTATTGGTATTTTTCTTAGAAAAATCAAAGACATTGTCCCCTGCTACATTATGGTCAGAATACTCACTGTTAAAATTGACTATTTCATTAAATAAGAACCAGGATATTTCGAAATTTAGCCGCTTGAAGGCATTCATAAAAAGGAAAAATAACGGATATAAACCTCGTAAATCTCGGGTATTTAGAAAGGATGATATATCAAAGTTTTTGATAGAAACTCCTGATGAAATGGTGGTGAATGGAAAAAAAGTGGTAGCGATTATTGGAACAGCTGGGGCATGCTGAACTGACGAGTTATATTATATATATATAACCTAAAAGTGAAGGACGTGGAATATAAAAATTGTGTTATGTTAGTGCAGATTCTTACTACAAAAAATAATGTGCAAAGAAGATTTGTAGTAACAGAAGATTGGGTAACATTTGTTAATTATTATATGCAACTCCGACCAAAAAAAGGCTGACCAATGAACGCTTCTTTTATCGGTATGAGTGTGGCAGATGTGTAAATTAGGTTAGGTTAGGTTAGATTAAGACCAGTCCAGCGGGCAGTCCAGCTCCTAGGTCTCCTGACTTCATATCTCTGGACTTTTTCTTGTGGGGTTACTTTAAAACTAAAGTGTATGTTACTGGACCCAATTTTATTGAAGATCTGAAGCTCTTCATCCAACGCGAGGTTAATAACATAACACCCGCTGTTTTGTCGAACGTAAATGTCAACCTGCTTAAACCTGTTCACTACTGTAGGATACAAGAAGGAAATCAATTTGAACATTTAATGAAAACATAATCATTAATTTATTACTTTAAAATTGATTGGCGTTGATTATTCCTTCGATGTTTTTTGATAGCTGGTTTTTCCTAATTTTGTTCAGTGTTTTAGTGATTTGCTTTCTTTGTCAAATATCTAGTCTAACTGAATATCTAATAGTAATATCTAACAAATGTCTAGGTTTATCTGAATTTTGATGTGACACAAATTTTTTATTTTTATTGTTTTAATTAACGTTCCAACAACCTTAACTGGCCCAAACCCTTATTAACATTTAAACGCTCATAGCTTAGAAACGCCTACTTCATTTTAAAAAATGCACTCTTCACTTATTGTTTAGAATGGTGAGATTTATCGAACTTCGTTTGGAGGAGATCATATAGAGTGTAATGCTAGAGGTCATGTAGAGTGTTTTAGAGGAGATATTTCATGATCTACGGGAAGCGAAACTCACAGTTGATAAATGCCAGTTTTGTACACCCGAGATGAAATACTTGGGCTACGTTGTCACTCGAAATTGTCTTCATGAATAGCCACAAGGTTATAACATAGCGAGAAGTTATGTTATTTGTACCAGTACCAACAACGGTAAAGAATGTGAGAAGAGTTGTTGGGGCCTTCTCATGGTTTCGTCTCTTGAATCCTGATTTTGCTACGATCATTTCCCCACTTACTGCTCTCTTGAAAAAGTCAAGAAAGTTTTGCTGGATTTCCGAATGTAAGAACGCCTTTAGAAAAATAGATAAATAAGTTTCAGCACCTGTATTAAGTTGTTCTGACTACTTCTTACCATTTGTGATCCTGTTATCTGCTACCTCAGTCTCTATTACTGAGTAAGCAGGAACGTAACTTCAATACTGTTGAAGAAGAATGTCTTGCGGTGCTCTATTCTATTCAGAAATGGAGATCCTACATCGAAATACCTTTTACCGTAGTTACAGAGCACTACTTGCCAGTATGGCTACAGAATTTAAAAGATCCTACAGGGCGCCTTGCAAGATATTATTCAACTCAAACTGGTAACTCAGCAGTGATTGATCAGTGGTATGATAGTATGGATAGTATGGATCTGGATAAAATAATATAGGGGAACAGAATAGTGAAAATGGTAAACAGCGATTTCTATGAATTGCAGTTATTTAACTCACAAACTAATACAACGTACAAGGTTATATTAAATCAGAGCGAAAGTGTCACGGTTCGATTTTGTGGGTTGACGATTTAACGGCGCAATCTTAATTCATGTAAATAAAAGCATATTTTATATTTCGCGTTGCCGGTATAGCATAGCATATGAGTTTGAATCCTGGCAAGCTGGGTGAAGGATCGGCTAAATAACGGTTAATCGTAAAAGTGAGATTGCGATAAAAATGTCCTTGTACGCCATAGGCGTCGATAACGTGGAACTACTTTCTAATTTCATATCTGCTAATATCTGCCTATTCGCAAATTAATTTGAAGATGCCCCTATTTTCAAAACTATTATTTTCTCTATCTAGTTGCTCAGAATATCTAATCTCTGCATTTGAGATTAATATAATCCCATTTCCAACCATTTGGTTACGACTGTGGTGTAGAAAAATTCTTCATATCTCGAAATAAAAAGAATAGATAAAAAATAACAAAAAAATCCACGCTGAACGGTTCTCTCGGACATTCTTCCGTTGAGACTAACGATCGAGTGTTCGGCTTAACCGGAAGTATCGTAGAGGCCTGTAACTCTGGATGTGCTTTTGGTAATTTGTACCTTCCTTATTTGGGATTTAGTCACGTTCCTGAGTGATATCGACCTTCGTAGTTTGTTTTTGTGTTGTGTAACATTCTTCAGAAGTGTCCTTCCTATTGGAGCCGATTTCTGTCCTCAAAACCACTGGAAAGAGCCGTACATACTAGGGTTCCTTTTAACATTCACCAAGGCCCTGATAATAGATACCCTATTCCTGCTAGTATTTATTTTGGCTGTTATACCTTGCCTCCTTCGAGCTGTTAAACCGAGATCACGTGCAGAACCTGCAGCACCTGTCTACAAGGACCTCCGCAGTCTCACTAAGATTCGCGGCTGTTATACAAGTTGAAGTAGAAGTCATAGCCTATATAGTGGATCCACACCCCAACTGTCAGCAGCTGATAAGTTATATGTTGTACCGTTTCATATTTTACACTTAATAAAGGAGGTTACCATGAGAATTGGAGCCTAGTTATATCTTATAAATAATGTTACCATGAGAAGTTTAGCCTATCATATTTTATAACTAATGTTATCATGAGAGGGTTTAGCCTTATTTAAATTTACTAAAACTTAGATCACACATTTTAATACCTTTTAAGATTATGTGTTGTCACCATTATATGCATTGCTTTTTTATTACCGTTGTGAGCCGAGCATAAACCTTTTAAAATCATATGTTGTCACTATTATATGCACTACTTTTCTATTATCGTTGTGAGCCGAGCATAATATAGATCTATATTCCACCGGACGCTATTTATGTGTTATATAAGAGTCTCATTACAACTGACACTGCCTTTCTTTTGAATTTTGTTAAAATAAAAAAATATATCTGTCACTACCTTTTTTTTATGGTTACCATCAAATCGGCCCTGAGATTACGTGGCAAAAGATAAAATAAATTGAAAGGTAAGGATAATTATATAAAAATCGTGATGTACGAGTAGGCCTAAAACAGACAGCGCTTCCTGCCGAATCAGCTACCGAGTCGGTCGCCGAAGCGGTGCCTCCTTTATGTCACTTCTATTGAATGAAACAGACGGTGCCTCACCGAGACTTGTGTCTAGTGATACCAATTCTACTTTGGCTTTCGAGCTTCCGCATGCGCAATAAGTTGCCGCGATAATTTGAATTGTTACTTACGTTACGTACGTTATAAATGTTATGTACGTTTCGGGCGTCTGGCCTCTGCACGTCACATGCGCTCGCGTATGTATATAAGCTATGCTCGCGTTTTGTTCTTGTGTTATGTTAAGTTTGTTTCTACGACAGCGATTTGACTGAGCGGGAGCGTTTTCAATTTTCATTTCTTGTTTTTGGCACTTTGGCACTGATTTATAAACTAACAGTGGTTTTTGTAGTAATTATTATTGAAAATGGTTTCGTCTTGTGATATATGCAAAACCACATTTAGCAAGCAAAGTAATTTAAGAGTGCACATAAAGAAGGTCCATCCTAGTAAAAGTAGTTCCGCTTTGCTAACAGAGTAGATTAGGTATTAGTTAATTTACATTTCTGATTTTCTATTCCATATTCGACGTCTCTTTAATATTTATATGTTTAAAACTTATTTTCAGATCAATTAACCAAATTAGCCCCATACAAAACATACAAACAAGCAGCCGTCTGCAATGAATGCCAGAAAAGTTTTGTGAAGTATTCAAATTTAGTACAACATGTAAAGCGATTCCATCTAGGTAATGAATCATTTTTTATCTTTAAAACTACTACCTCTGTGATTATAAATAAATAACTAAATTAACTGTATTAACTGTATCCAACTATTATTAACAGATAAAGAAAAAGATTTGACAAAACCCAAGAAGCAGTATACACATGAATGTGACAAATGTAAAAAACATTTTAATCATCTGAAAAATTGAAACAGTTACAATAAAAATCATCACTAAGAAAATAGTTCTAACAGACAAAAATCCTTAAAATGCAGTATTTGCCGGTCCACAGACTTTTCCAGACATGAGTTATATCAACATTTCCAAAACATTCATGATATTACTATACCACCAAATCCTTGGAGTTTTCTGACATATATGCCTTCACATTTTGGAAAGCACAAGAAGAAAAGGCAACTTGTTCTTTTTTTATCAGTGAACATGGGTGGTACAGAACTGATAATTATAAAATTTTAAAATATCTTTGTCATCGATCTGGATATTATAAAAATAAAGGAAAGGGAAGAAGGCATATAAAAACACAAGGGACAAAAAAAATAGATGGGTTTTGTCCCGCTGGAAAAAACTTACCGTATGTCATACATCAGGAACATGCCTTGTAGAATACATCAAAAAGCATGCAGGACACACATCTGATAATTTGGGGCAATTGACTTTAACAAAAAAGGAAAGAGAGAATTTTGCTATGAAAATGGCATCCAAAATTCCATTCCAGCCAATTTTGGATGAAGTTAGGGATTCCATTTGCACTTCAGAACTGGAGCGAACTCATCTTTTAACGAAAAAGGATTTGCACAATATACAACAAACTTTTAATATGAACAATGAGGCTATAAGACACACAAATGATGCCGTCAGCATAGAATCGTGGGTCAAAGAGGTCGAGAACAGTGGATGTGTGTTGTTTTATAAACCTCAGAACATTTCCTTATTGGAACACCCAAATTTGAAAAGAGAAGACTTTATTATGAATATGGGCCAATTAGAAATGCTTGAAAAGTTTGCTGATGATTGCATATGCCTAGATGGCATCCATGGCCTCAATCCTTATGACTTTTAGTTACGAACACTGCTAGTTCTGGATGATTTGCGGGAAGGGTTTCCTCGTGCATTTTTATTTAGCAATCGGTCAGATGAGAAAATTTTGTTTTTATTTTTATTGTATATTATTTATTTTTTCATGTATAAAAGAGAAATTGGGAAAACAAATAAAGCCACGAATATTTATGTCAGACATGGAAAAAACATTCTATAATGCATGGATACGTGTCATGGAACCGGCAGAATTTAGGTATTTAATGTACATATTACTGTATATAGATAAACATTAACTTTTTTTGTGTGTTACAGAATTTACTGCACGTGGCATGTAGACCGTTCTTGGCGTAAGAATCTGAACAAAAGTCATTCCAAAGAAAAACAGGTAGGTGCCTAACTATGTATAAGTTGGAAAAAAAATTGTGGAAGCTTATAAACAATACTTGCAAAATGTTCAAAGTAAATTAAAAAAAGAACCTGCATATTTCTGGACATATGTAAATAACAAAAATAATACTTCTCGAATTCCTGGTAAAATGACATATGATGATATAACACTTACTGACTCTCAAGAAATTGTAAATGCATTTGGTAATTTTTTTGAAAGTGTATATTCCCTTCCACATAATAATATTAATTTTAATTCAAATTATGATGTTAATACTCTATTGGACATAAGTATTGAAAGAATAACAGAAAATGAAATTTTGGAAGCAGGAAAAAAACTGAAAAATAAACTTACATCTGGCTCTGATAAAATTCCATCCTTTTTATTGAAGGATTGCATGAGAGTCCTTGTTATTCCTCTGCAAATACTTTTTAATTTAGTCTTGAAAAGCTCAATTTTTCCAGATATTTGGAAAATGTCTAAAGTATGTCCTATATTTAAATCTCAAGATAATTCTGTAATTAATAATTATAGACCAATATCGATTTTAAATAATATCGCGAAGGTCTTGGAGACGATAATATACAATCGTATTTATGTAGCAATCAAACAACTTATTTCACCCTCTCAACACGGGTTTATGAAATTCAGGTCAACTACTAGTAATCTAGCAGTATTCAGTCAATTTATATGTGAAACTTTGGATAGGAGAGGTCAAGTGGATGCGATTTATACGGACTTCTCCAAGGCCTTCGATAAAATAAGTCAGGAATTGTTGTTAAAAAAACTGTCTTGTTTGGGTATAAACGATACATATTTCCACCTTATTCAGTCCTACTTGAGCAATCGCACACAGTATGTCTGTTATAACGGTTTCTGCTCAAATAATTATATTGCAACCAGTGGTGTTCCCCAAGGATCTAACTTGGGGCCCCTATTATTCTTAATTTTTATTAATGATTTATGCGATATGCTGGATTGTGGCAATTTGATGTTTGCTGATGATTTAAAGTTATATGCTTCTATTGCTGGCATGAATGATTGTATTTACTTACAAAAACAAATTGATCTGTTGCAAGATTGGTGTCTCAAGAATTACCTATACTTGAATATCTCTAAGTGCAAAGTAATTACATTCAATCGTAAACCAAACCTTCTAGAATATCCTTATTCTATTAACAATACGGTATTAGAAAGAACCCATTCCTTGCGGGATTTGGGAGTACACTTTGACTCTCAGCTTACATTCAACATTCATGTTAGTAATATAGTAAAATCAGCATATAGTGCGCAGGGTTTTATTATTCGTAACTGTAGGAATTTTACTGATGTATCTGCTTTGACTACATTATACTTTAGTTTGGTTAGAACAAAATTAGAATATGCTTCCCTTATTTGGAATCCTATATATACTCAGTACTCAACTGCGATTGATGGAGTTCAAAAAAAATTTTTAAAGTTTGTTAATTTTAGGATCAGTGGAATATATCCTCCTAGAGGTAGTGATTATATTGAGCTACTAACAAGATTTGATTTTATATCTCTTGAGAAGCGTAGGTGGCAAGCAGCTGTGATATTTTTGTATAAATTGTTACATGGTAAAGTTGATTGTCCCGCATTGCTATCTCAAGTTAACATATGTATACCTAGGTTGGCTTCACGGCACAATACTACCTTCATTTGTAAAAGAGCACAAACCAACTTGTTATTAAAGTCACCTGTTAATTTAATGTGTTCTAACGCAAATAAAATTGCTAATGTATGTGATATTTTCTCTTGTAATATACATGAGATCAAAAGCAAAGTACGAGATACAATTGGCGACTGAACTATGATGTTAGTCCAAGCATTTTGTACGCTTTTTGTTTTTCTTGTTAAACTGTCTTTATCTTTTTGTTTGCCACTTAATTTTAATTTTAATTTTAAGAATTTGCATGTAAATTGCTCTGTAAATGGGTAACTGTTGGGCAATAAAGCTATTATTATTATTATTATTATTATTATTATTATAAGTAACTCTATGCAGTTCCATATTTACGTTTTCATCTCAGGTTATGGTCTACAAACAACTTAGAACAATTCTGCAAGAACTAGACCAAAATGCATTCACCCAAATGGTGGACAATTTTTTAAGACTTTTGCTAAATGATGAAGACATTTGATTTTAGTCAGTACTTTAAAAACTATTATACAGGAAATGTCGAAGCTTGGGCATATTGTTATCGCTTGCACAGCGAATTAAACACAAATATGCATATCGAGCGGATGCATGAGACAATTAAATATATATATATATTTAAATGGGATAGTAGTAAAGAGACTAGATAAAGCAATAAATGCACTGATGAAGTTTGTCCGAGACAAATTATTTGAAAGATTGATCACTTTAAATAAAGGCAAAATTTCCAGTAAAATTAAAAATTTGCGAGCTAGACATAAAACAAGTGAATCTATGGATCCACTTGTAAACCTGGTAATCGTGAGAGAACAGGGATGTACCTTCAACTTCATGTCAAGATTTCTATAAAGTGGAAGAGAGAAAACTTAACTGTAATTGCCAATTGATATGTCAACAATGTAATGCATGCATTCATCAATATTCCTGCTCATGTATAGATTCCTCTGTTAAGTGGAATATGTGCAAGCATGTTCACCTAGTCTGCAGATTTCTTAATGGCAGAAAAAGGCTTGAAGTCAGAAATTTTACACAAGAACCAGGTAAATTAACATATAGGTACATCTTACACAGATCAAAATATTAAATCTTATTTTTAAAATGCATACATACATAAATAAGTATAAATTTTATATAGTATACTTAAATTATGTTCATTTCAGATCTCATGGGTTTAATAAAAATGATAATATTAAGGTAACAAATGTTCAAATGTATAATGTTTATGCAGGTTTGGTGGTTGGCAAAGTTTTGGTTTGGCTTTTGTTTCAAAGATACGCATTTTTATTTAAAACAATATTTTTCTTCAGAAGTTATGATTATGCACTGTGCGAGATGTCATTACTCACATTGCTGCGGCAACAATTTTAAAAGAAACACATTTTTAAAACAGACCTTTACGTAGATATTTGTTTTGTTTAAGCTAAGATTGTATTCTGTAAAAAGATTCACTGTCTTTTATGTGCATTTTACTTAAGTACCTACTTTCTTACTTATATTATTCTGGGAAAGATAGATGGTGGAAGTTCATTGTACTTGTCAACTGTCAAGGGGAATTTTCAATTTTTGTGTAATTTTTATTAGTCATTATTGGTGTAGGTATTATTGGAGATGGTATCAGTTACTGTTTGATTTAATGCATGGGTTAATTTGGTATTTTATCAATAATCGACATTAGAAGTGGTAATTTATAATCTTGTTTTAGATAACAGTATTCTTCAAATCGATGACAGCGTCTTCACTAAAGAAGAGGAAGAGCAGAAAATACTTGCTGCTATTTCGCAAAATGCATCCAAACCAGAAGAAAATCTTTATAATGAAAAAGAAAAGTTAAAAATGGAGCTAATGGAGCTAATCCATGATATTGATAACATTTCGACAAGAGAGGAAGTCTCTGCTTTTAAGAAACTAGTAGGTCCAATTAAGCCAACATTATTGTTGTATGTTGCAGGTCGCCAAAGTCGCGACCTGCAACATACAACAGGCACAAGCTCCAAAGTACACCACAACAAAAACATTACACCAAAAATACCAAAAAAGGATCTGTGGGCTTATCAAATCCAGATACAGAAGAGGTCAATCAAATAGCAATAAATCTTTTACATCCTAGAATTTAAAAGTTCTTACATTTAGACCTGACGATGGTGACAGATTTTGGGACATGATTTTACTCAGTATGCCTTTTTAAGATAATCGTGTAGTTCGAGATAAAAAAAATAGCATAGTTTTTGATCTCCGCGCGCATGCTCATCATAGTAACAATTGCATTTCTCCACTAGCATGCGCAAAACGACAGTTTTTCCTACGAATTTTAGTTTGGAAAGTTTCATCTTTTCACACGCTCTACTACTAGTTACTTTTCCGCAGAGCGTGTGGAAAAGTGACACTTTGCAAATCAAAATTCATGTGGAAAACGACGTTTTCGCATCCTAGTAAAAACTTTTCCAAAGTAATTACCAGCAGAGCGTGTGGAAAAGTAAAACTTTCCAAACTAAAATTCGTCTGAAAACTGTCGTTTTGCGCATGCTAGTAAAGAAATGTGATTTTCACTATGATGGGCATGCGCGCGGAGGTCTAAAACTATGCTATCGTTTTTATGTCGAACTACACGATTATCCCTTAAAAAGGCATATTAAGTAAAATCGTGTCCCAAAATCTGTCACCCTAATTCATTTTTATAATACCTACCTAAATTGTGGGTAAATAAAGGTAAATAAAGGTTTTTTTTATTATTTTTTGCACTTTTTTGTCGCTCATATTGATTTGTAGGGGGTACGATTTACTTATTTTTAGTTTTAGCTTTAAAAAACAAAAATGTTGTCAATAAAACTGGAGGAGGAGATGCAACTGAAGAATTTATTAATGATACAGAAAATATAATTTTGGACATAATCACCCTTGTGGCTATTAGAGGAGATGAAAGGGTTAACGTACCTGAAATTGATTTCAACTTTTGCAATAAGAATATGGACTCACAAAGTAATAACACAGTAGAGGTAATGAGGAATTTTATTTATTTTACAAACAGGCAGTTAACGAAACTTTCTTGTTAAACATAACGTTACGTATTGTATAAAATATTCCTTGTGCATAAGTTAGCACTAGCTCAGTGGGAACAGTCACGAGTTATAACAACCTTAAGGTAAAAATAATTGTAGAGTGGAAATACCAAAGGAGGTAAGTGCTAAGAACTGTGTTTTTTGGTTTTTGCCTTACATACGTTCTAAGTGCCATCGCCAATGTCCCAGCAAAGGGGCTAAGTGCTAGTGCTTCTTGTTTAACTTCCAACTATTATCAGAGATGTCGCTATGTGTATGAACTCAAGAAATTTCCTTAGAAAGGGACTAGCTGAAGCACATTGTGAGGGAATTATTCGAGGGAATTATTCGTGTAAATAGGTTTTTTAAGGTGAAACAACTCTATTTTTCAATATGAATGAAAGTGGATCTTTCAGAGAAAGACAACAGAAGCTTCGAGTGTCTGGAAAAGAGTACAAAACTCTCAAAAAACGTGTGATGCCAGAAAAGTCTATGCCGAATCAACAGGTATGTTCAACATAACCTAAAATATATTGTAGAATTCAGATTTTATTGTTATAGTGGAGCTGTAAATGTCGTTTCGCATGTAAAAGAATAACACAGGAACACAAGTTGAAGCTTTCTTCTGAATTTTACAAACAGGATTTTGCTAATCAAGGTACTTATCTCATGGGACTGCTGCACGTGGAAAATATAAAAAGAAGACGGCACGGGAAATACGACAATAAAGAAAACAGTCGCCGACTAATTACTATTTCTTATACACTGCCCTTAGATGGAGACTTTGTCCAAGTATGTAAGTCGACATTTATGCATACTTTTTCGGTGTCCAAGAAAAGATTGGAGGCAATCATTAGAAAGAAGAAAATGGGTGATACGTTTTACAGTGATAGGAGAACAAACCATAAAAAACTAAAATTCGGGGAAGTGGATAGGGAACAAGTTAGGCAGCACATTTTGTCCATACCTCGAGAAGTCAGTCACTATAATCGCACAAAATCAGCAAAAGAATATCTTAGCCCAGATTTAAATATCCACAGGCTCTATAGGGCCTTTCATAAAAAATTTCCATCATCCGCTGTCAGCTATAAGTATTACAGATCGGTTTTCATCAAAGACTTTCCTAATTTAAGTTTTCACCGTCCCAGGGTAGATACATGTCGCACTTGTGATAGACTGCAATGTGAAATTGCAGGAAACAGTAGGACGGCGAAAACTCAATTAGACCAACATCATAGAAAAGTTGAATATTCCTCGCTAGCAATGAAAAATGATTTTCTAAACTCTCCTCTACCGAGCAGTTCCACATGTTGCCTGTCAATGGACCTGCAGCAAGTTATGTTTGTGCCCTCTCTTACCCATTCACGTATGTTTTATCTCAGACAACTTGCTTGCTACAACTTTAATGTTCATTTAGGGGACACAAATAGATCATTTATGTGCATGTGGAATGAGGGTGTCAGTGGAAGAGGTGCTAACGAGATAGCTTCATGTTTATTACGTGTTCTTAATAATAATGTTACAAGCAAAAAGCAACTTGTCATTTGGAGCGACAACTGTGTCGGCCTAAACAAAAACAAAATGATACTATTTGTTCTAATTTTTTTGGTCGTTCACGGAGTATTCGAGATGGTGGAACACAAATTTTTAATAAGTGGACAGTTTTATGGCAAGTGATAGTGACTTCGCCCTTATAGAAAAAAGGAAAAGAGTTATGAAAAGTTTTGTTCCGAAGGACTTACACGAAGTTGTGACAACAGCACGATACAGTCCACCGTTTGAAGTTGTCGATATGGAATTACACGGCTTTTGGGACATAAAACGTTTGGCAGAAGAGTTCTTAAATACGACAAAAATAAATATCACCAAAGCTGTATGGATAAGAATAGAGAAAGAGTGTCCCTTCAAAATTAAAATAAAGCAACCGTATGGTGATATTGAAACTTGGCAGATTAAGCTGTATGGATAAGAATAGAGAAAGAGTGTCCCTTCAAAATTAAAATAAAGCAACCGTATGGTGATATTGAAACTTGGCAGATTAACAACGTGCTAAAGAAAGTTACCACCAGAAAACAAATTAACCGATGTTAAAAGGCAGTCACTGATGTCCATGATACCTTTTCTGCGGGACAAAAGTCACAAATCTTATTATGTAAGATTATTGAACAACTAGAACTTCTATGTTTAATCTACGGGGAAATAACCATTACTTTATTATTTAAAAGGTCATAACGGCACTTAGACCTTCAACAATATACTGTAGTACTTACCCCCTTTCTAAATATTTTTGAGAATATTCAACATTTTTTGTATTCTAACTTAGACGTTTCAATTAATATGTATACATTCTAATATAAAATAAACGATGTAAAACTTATAGCCTTGTGTTTTAACTCAATAATACCAGTACAGATTAATACAACATTTTTTCGCAATAACTTCTGACTTCTTATTTGGCACTTACCCCCTTTGGTATTTCCACTCTACAATTCTAGGATTGATCGTTAAGTGAAGTTCCTGTAGCTGCTAGAAATACTAAATATTTATTTTAGGAGGTTGCACCCATGGAAACCTCTTGGTTTGAACTGCAGGAAAATAGCGAAACAACTGACATAAATGAAAATATGGAAACAAAACATACAGCAAAAACACCAAAATCAGGCCTCTTCTTGGTTTCAATCACAGGAACATGACTATATCGCAGCAACTCCCACAAATGAAAATATCGACAAGAAACAAATACCAAAAATGACACCAGAACTAAGACGTTTTAATAAAATTAGGAGACTGGATATGTCTCTTAAAAATAATGAAAAATTATTGACGATAAACAGTAACTGGATTGTAATTGAGCAAAAGTTCTGGTAAAGAAAGTGCAGAACATACTTCATTTACACACCGGCTCATACTTGGTTGACTTATTCTAACAAAACTATTTGAGCCAGTAATTTCTTGGTAAGTACCAAAACCCAAAAACCTGAGTGTGGCGAAAACCTTAAAAATATTATTTTAGATACCTGATACCTAAAACACCTACTTACTAGTTACTACATACTTTTGTTTTGATAGTTAAGGCTGATCTTCGGGTCGGTCGTTGTAAATGTGGAGTAAGCATTTCAAATAAATCACGCACTAATGGTTTTGAAAGTCTAAAAATCTCTTAATAAATTTATCATCTGGTAACTCAAATGGATCGGTTTTGGGCAAATGAAGGCGTACTCTCCCCGCTTCTTGTTCTTCATCCACAACATCCTGTAAAACTTGGCCAGCCAAAAAAATGTCATCCATGTCCATTTTTTCACGATAAATAACACATTTCCACAAAATTAAAGTTCGCAAAGCGGTTTTACGACTCTAGTCACCACGTCAGTACATGTTTGCTTGTGGGACAAAACACACGTAGAGTGGTTTCGTGACGGTTTTATTAGTTTTGAGTGACTCAGTGTTGCCACTCCAGGATTATTATGCAAACTTTGGACGTTGAAAAATTGCAAAATGTGCACCATTCACTTGTTGGCAACATCCTAATCTGTGATGATTCGTCCCTTAAATTACGTAACATTTCCGGTGTTATTGCATTGGTTTCATCTCTTATTCTGTAGTTCATCAATATTGTTTGTTTTTTTTTTTTAATGTAAACTTTACTTTTGAGTTACTTACTACGCTGTTATTGTTAGCCAATATCTAGACAGAATTTTCCCCGGTAGGTGGATTGGAAAACGAGGTACTATTGAGTGGCCAGTAAAGTCTCCAGATCTTACATCGTTGGAAAAGTAAGATTTACATTCAAAAATCAAAGAACATTGATAAGCTGAAGGAAAGAATAAGAGATGAAACCAGGGCAGTAACACTGGAAATATTAGGATGTTGCCAACAAGTCAATGGTGCACATTTTGAACAATTGCTACGTTGAAAAGTAATTAAAATTAACAATTACATTTTAATGTTCTGCAATCCTCAACCTCTTGAAGAATATTAAATGTGATCAGTACGCTGGATTCGTCTTACTGTCACCTCTCCAATGAAGGGTCACGCGCCATAGTGTTGCATTTGAAAAAACAAAGTTGGTGTGGTTTCCGCTCTCCCTGTAGGGCTATATTTCCCATATTGCTTGGAAGAGGTAGGTAAATACATTCAAACGTTGACATGTCTGCCTGCAATTATTAGAAAAAACAAATCATCATCACTTTCATCAGAAGAAGACATACTTTATGCCACCGATGCGAACTAATTACAACTAGGTAACAAATAGCCTGGATAAAAACGTGTTGGTCGTAAGTTCTCGCTCCAAAAGGGGTGAAAGATTGTTATGAAGTTGACCAAGGACCTCCCAAATTTTCCCTAACGGTTATATTTACTTTTAGGGTGGATGGGAGTACCACTCCCTCAATGATTGTTTATCCGTATAAAAAAATGGTCAATAAGGATATAGATGAGACAGTGCCGGATGATTGGGGTGTTGGTCATTCGGATAATTGGTGGGTGAAAGTAGATCTGTTTGTTGATTACATTCTCAACATTTTTAACTATTATTTGCTTAAAAATATGATAAAAAAGCCAGTTATTTTGTTTGTAGATGGTCACAGAACCCACTTACATTCGATTTAAGTGAGCTTTGTTCACGGTTGTAATTAATTGTCTGTTTATACCCAAATTCAACTAGAATACTGCAACCAGCAGATGCAAATGCATTTAAACCATTAAAGACTTGTTGGTTTAAGGCATTTTTATTTTGGAGAAGGAATAATCCTAGTATCCGATTTACTAAAGTAAATTTTTCACTGCTTCAAGTTTTGATAAAAAACCATATATTTTGCAACATTTAAAGAAATAGTCGGAAATTAGAAGGTTGGTAGAAACTGAAGGCATTAATGATAACAGTTGCTAGTATAATTTTTTTCAAAATAACCAGGCAACTAGAGTTGAAGACGTATCTGTGGATTTAGATTGTTATTACAAGCTACTAAATATATTATGTTATATTTTCAGGCACATGATGAAGAGGAACAAGGAACAGTAGATGTAGAGGCAAGAGGTAAAAGATCAAGAACAAAATAAGGTAGTATTAAATTTCTCATTGGGCAACAACGATGAATGTGTACTAGAAGAGATTGAATTACGAGAAGAGTTAGAAAAGTTAAGAAGGTCTTAGAAGCATCCGATTGTATTCCATCAACGAATACTCAATCAGCAGTCAGTAGTCAGTGAAATGCCTTTCAGGAAACTAAAGTCACAGATGGTCCAGATTAATCAATATTTATTTTTAAGATAAACCATAAGTTTTGCCAATGTTTTTCTTTAGTTCTATTGCAAACAAATTTTTAAAATATGATGTCCTGTGATTTGTATGTTATTGAAAACAAAAAGGAGGTATCTGCAATATTTATATGAATATAAAAAAATTACGTACACTTTTTTTATTTCATTCCAAAAATACTCCATTATCTTCCTTTAGCACGCTAGTATTTAAATAATAAAGCTATTTATATTTTATTGAATCCTGTAAAATTTAGAAAAATACACTGGTTTTGCTACATGGTTTTTAATTGAAAACTCATTTCAATATAGTGTGGGAAAACGAAAAATGTTACTCCGTTAGAACAATTAGTATAGTATAAAGTTGAATTTGATATTTATAAAACCCGTTCTTCAAGAAACAGATCATTTGAACATTCTTTTGCAAAATGAAGGAATCGATATTGGAAGTACCTACCTATAATGAAATGTATATTTCTTTTTTGGCTTTAGTAGAATAATACTGAATTCAGCTTTTTTTGTAGAAGTAGATAATAACCCTTTACTTGCCCAAGTTTAATGACACCATACTTATTGATAGAAGAAATACCTAATCTGTGGGACAGAATTTGAGCAAAATTTGGCTACATGTAATATATACAATCTTCAGAAGTTATTATTGTAAAAAAGAGATGTTTCAGCTTTATAAAATCTCTCTTATTCAGCTTTCTGGTTTGACCATAAATATAAATATTTTCAAAAGTTTTCATCCATATCTTCATCCAAGTTAATGTTTGAAAACTGTTCGGGTAAAATTTAATATAATGAAACTTTTATATCCGAATGTTTCATTGTTTGAATATAAAAATCAATGGCAAATTATACCGTTTGTAGATTGAAATACGTGTTTTAACAATATGCCAAACAATATTCTAGAATTTTGGCACAGAAGTTTACAAATTTTGTGATGCTGCATGCAGATATATTTTCAGAGATTTAGTTACAGCTGTAATAAGAATGTTGAGTATGCCTTTAAGTAATGCAATGGTTGAACGCATCTTTTCTGTTAAGAACTCAACAAAAACAAGGACGAGAAATAGGAGAATAGAAGCTTTATTTAGAATAAAGATTAATTTCTATATAAATAAAAAATGTTGTAAATCGTCTGTTACAACAAATGATATGTTAAAAAAAATATTCTAAAATTATGTACAACTGTTATGTACATTATGTTTTATGTGATAAAACAGATGAAGACGGTACTTATCAGACTAGAGAAATTGAATTTGAAACAGAAATAATTGACACTATAAATGAGTTGTTAGGGCCGATTTCATAAACAAATTTAATCCTTTACTAACATTTAATGGCAACTTTAATCCTTTCTTTCCCATTGATGCCATATGACATTTTATTATTTATGACCTTGTTACTTATAGAAATCTGTATTAACGGATTCAAAAATTGACTCAACTTAATTAGCAACTCATAGGTGGCAGCATAATGTCAATGACTTTAATATATCAAACGATCCTTACCATGTGGTCATTATTAAAGACAAGCAACTAAAAGGTTATGTTTTTGCCGGGTGAAATTCTGATAAAATAAGGCCCGAATTCAGAAACCCCACTAAAGTTACACTCATACTTATCTCATACTCAACTCATCCTAACCATATTCATAAAGAATTTAAGCTTCAATTAGTCACTCATGTCTCCCTAACAAATGAGTGAAAGGTTAGTGGAATATTAGTAAGAAATGAGTGAAGGATAGACTCCACTTAAGTCACCTTAATTGTATGGTTTTTACATTTTTTGATATATTTATTAAATAATTGATATCAGGAATGCATGAAACAAAACACAAGTTATTATTTGAAGTAATATGGATTATTATTTTATAGATATTCTGTTTTGCCTCGTCATTACCCATAATACCATACCCACAACATAATCATTTTCTATGCACATAACCTCTTGTATAAAATGGATGATAATTTCTGGGAATATATAAATTATGTTGAAGATGAGGAATTTTTACCTATATTGCACTCAATATATTTTTTTCAGAATCATATTGCGAGATAATCTGAATACATTTGAGGGGTATAGTAATAATGAACTGCTACAACGTATGCACGCTTTTCCAGAGATGTTATAGTTACTATAATAATGGCAATGGTATATCCACATATAAGAATAGGTAGGTGAGAATCGTGGACTCCCAATTCCTCCTTCAATACAAGTATATGCAGGAATACTTTTTTTGCGACAGAATGCTATCATTTTAGGTGTGTGATGTATATTGTTATTATTAATATTGTTGATTTCTTTTTTTTTTTCCAGATAGTATGTGGATATATAGTAGCACTAAGTCAGTCGTCTGTTTGTAGAACTGTTAGGGAAACAAGTGAGAAATTGGCAAGAAATTTGCCAAGATTTGTGAAATTTCCATAAAATATAAACGATTTTAAAATATTGAAAAGAGAGATTCATGGAATCGCAGGTTTTCCAGGAGTTATTGGGTATGTCGATGGAACTCATGTGGAAATTAGGATCCCTGGTGGCCCTAATGTTGAATTTACAGAAACAGAAAAGGATGGATGTCGAATTGCAGCTACAGCTGTCCTTCATAATATTGCAATTAGAGAGAGGCAACAATTTAATGAAGATGATTTATTTATTGATGATAATGTATCTAATCCACATCAACCAATAAATCTGAGAAATAATCAATTAGAGCAGCCTTTATCCAAAGACATTTTGCATGGCTATAAAATTATAAACTTCTTTGTATTTTCCCGTTGAGAAAAGATTTCGAATATGGATTTACAATTTTTTTTATCTTAAATGCACAAATTTGTAATACCTAGTAAAAATATTTCAGTGTAATAGTGTAATATCATTATGCCTAACATGTTTTGTTTAAAAAAATATTATTTTATTAGTTCTATTTATTTAAATAAATGTGTACTCAGTAAAAAATATGTTATATATTTATATAAAAATAAAATCATTAATAATTTGTATACCTGTTTTATTTTCAGTTAAAAATACAATTATAAACCTATAATTAGGTATTTCGTCGCCCTAGTGGTGAAAGGTTCTAATCCACAAATTTCTCATTTTTGGGTTATGACTGTTGACAGCCATTAAAAGGTTCAAATATTATATTGGTGAACAAATTTAAGTCATAAGTACATTTTTCAATTAGTTATAGAATATTTGTTAATAGTTCTAACCAACAATTTGTCATAGTGAATGGTCTCAAGACGCTTAAGACTTTTCACTAGTAAATTTACCTCTATCTAAGAAGATATTTTATTAGCGGTGAATTGTCTTAAGCCACAATTTGCGAGTCTCGACTGGATTTTTTTTGCCTAAATAATATTTAGTCAATGCTACGCAAGTGTACTAAGCATCTTCAGTACCAACCGTGCTATTGTGGGGCGAAGTGCTACTAAAATGAGTTCAAGAAGTAAATTAATGGTTCAATTAGCCATACAACAAAAAATACAAGATCAAGAAAATATCGATCCAAGAGATGTTGATAATAAACCGATTTATACAACTTTGACTTCTGTACCACTCGGTAAGTTAAATATAGTTTAATTTTATTTGTGAATATGATGTGTGTTTGCAGGTAGTTTTTATCACCTGGTACATAAGCCTGGTTTCTCTGGAAACACTATACATTAATTTAAATAATAATAATAATAACGACTAAACACGTACTCAACTCAATATTCGTTTTAATAACAATATATATATATATATATATATATATATATATTAAATTTATAATCAGTTTAAAAACAGTAAAGTTATAATTATTGTTGTTCTTGAAAAAAAATGGTGTTTAAAAATAGTTTTAAAATTTAATAGCGGTACTATTTTTTTAGATGAAAATCAATTGTCTGGATATATGTCTAATACTGAACCATCCACAAGTTATGCTAGATCTTACGCTGGAAGTGATCTTGATTATTCTAGATATGATACTGAGGATTCTAACTATATACCATCGAATAGTGATGTTGAAGATTCCTCAGAGTCTGAAAACGAATCTTCAAATGTTAATTTAAATAGTGAACAGGATAAGGACAGAATCCCATCTCAGGAAGCTGATGAATTATCAGAATCCGGAATTTTGAAAAATAAGCTTACTCGAAAAAGAAAGAGAGATTCAGCATCATGGAAAAGAAATATTCAAAGAAATTTAAGATTAGAAGGAAAACAATACTATACTCAGAAAGGAAAACTGAAACCAGCTAAACGTGTAAAAGATATTTAATGTCGTTGCCATTATAAATGCCTAGACTTTTTTTCAAAAGACCAGCGAGAAGATATTTTTGCAAATTTTCTCGAGCTTAAAACTCAACAACAAAGATGGAATTTTATTGTAAATCAGGTTACGTGTATTCAGAAAAAACGTTGTTATAGTGAAAACAGTGATAGACGCTCTAAGACATACGTTTACAAATTAACTTTTAACCAAGTATTCCGTCAGGTGTGCCAGAAATTTTTTTTAGCTACTCTGAACATTTCAAGTAGAACAGTAAGGACCGCAATTAGTCAACGGAGTGATACCGGTACAATCAAATTTGATATGCGAGGCAAGAAAAGTCCTCCCAAAAAAAAAACTGAACTGACTAATAAGAAATATTATAAGAGACCATATAAAATCCATTCCTGTAGTTTCCTCACATTACTGTCGAAGCACTACAACAAGAAAATATCTTCCATCTGGTTTGTCCATTAATAGATTGTACCAGGATTATAAGGGTTATTGTCAAAAACTCAACGTGGTCCCGGAAAAATTGAGTTATTATAGATATATTTTTACAACTGAGTTCAATCTGGGATTTCATCGCCCGAAAAAAGACCAGTGCGATTTTTGTACAAAATTTGTAAATTTAGATGTAGAAGGCAAGTTGAGTTTGCAGGAAGATTACGATTTACATTTAATCAGAAAACAGGAAGCCAGGAATCAAAAAACTGCTGATAAAGAAAGGTCAAAAACAGACAATTCCTTTGCCTGTTTTACGATAGACATGGAGAAAGTTCTTGTTACACCATCACTAAATGTTGGTAAATTATACTATACACAAAAATTAAAGACTTTAACTTTACTGTTTACAATTTGGCAAATTCTGAGGCTACTAATTATATGTAGCATGAAGGTATCGGTACAAAGGGATCCTCAGAAATTGCTACTTGTTTGTGGAAAGTTTTGACAGACCTTGAGCCTTGTGTGAAAGAAATAACATTTTATTCTGATACTGCGTCTGGACAAAACCGAAATTGTATAAATGCAGCCATGTTTATTAGAGCAGTTTCAGTTTTACCTATAGAAATAATCAATCAAAAATATATGGAGTCTGGTCATTCTGAAATGGAATGTGACAGTGTCCACTCCAGTATTGAAACCAGAGGCAGCAAAATCGATGTTTTTACACCTGATGGTTGGTACACCGTAGTCCGGACCGCAAAAACAAAAAAGCCGTATTATCGCGTAGTAGAACTTAATTTTACTGACTTTTTGAACTATAAGGATTTCTCTTCATCTACGATTAAAAATCGAAACAAAAATGAAGATGGTGAAAATGTTAGGTGGCTTAAAATCAAATGGTTGCAGTACAGGAAAGAAAATCCCACTCATATTTTTTATAAAGAAAGACTTTCTGACTCTGATTTTAAAGTTATTATAACTAAAAAGATTGCCACAAGAACTACCACCACTTTGAAAGATGATATCAAACCTCTTTACACGAGTTTGTTGCCAATTGAAAAAAGAAAATTGGATGGTTTACTTAAATAATGCACCACTAAGTGTATCCCGGAAGCATACCATTGCTTCTATGAAAATTTTAAATCTTCCAATCAAATTCCTTCTGGTTCTTCAGAAGATGAAATGACTAACTAATTATGTGTTTATAAATGTAACTAATAAATGTAATATGAATATAGTGGATTCTCGAAGCGGATGGTTCTTTATGAAACATCATGAAAATAATTGTTTTGAAAAAAACATTGATCTCATTTAGATGTTCCAAGAAATAGAAAACACTCTATATACTAGTATTTCGGCTTATTAGGCCTTTGTCAATAGAATAAAAATGTCTATTACTAAATGTTTCCAAGCGCGTTTTAGTTATTTATCTGTATACGAGTGCCTACCGCGATTGATCCCACCATCTGGTAAAGCCCGAGTTTGTACACTTTTGCCCTTCTTAGAAAACGTACCTACTAAAAACTCGGACTTTACCAGACGGTGGGATCAATCGGGATAGGCACTCGTAAACAGATAAATAACTAAAACGTGCTTGGAAACGTTTAGTAATAGAAATTTTCACTCTATTGAAAAATGCCTAATAAGCCGAAATACTAGTATATAGAGTATTTTCTATATATTTCTTGAAACATCTAAATGAGATCAATGTTTTTTTTTCAAAACAATTAAATGTAATATGATTCTAACGATTATTTTCCGTGATTTTTTATGGCCATGTTCTCATATTCCCAAATTTAAATAAAATAAAAATAATGCATAATCTCATAAAAGGTGCTTAGCCACAAAATTAATGATATTTTTTACTGAAAAAAATTAGGTTTTTTTTATTAAATAATGTTTTTAGTTCAATTTCAAATAATAAATAGACTTTTAAAAAAATAATTATTTAAGTTCCTGAAATGGAAAAGAAGGGTTTTCAACAGAACCAACTTATTTAAATTGCTATTTACTCAGAAGTTGCATTATGTGGATTAACACCTTTCACCACTAGGGCGACGATTTGTCCATTAGTTTTCGATTTTTATTTTTCCTGGTTTAAAATTTCTTCAGCAGTAGCTACTCTCATTTTTTGGTGATCAATTTTTAATTTTTGCTCTTCCACTCGTAGTAAATGTATTTCTGAATCTTAAGCTTTTAAGACTGCAGTTCTTGATAGTCTAAGATCCAATTCTTTCTCAATAGCAGTGCCTCGTGATAGGTAATCTCTAGGTAATAGGTAATCCCTCGGATAGGTTGATAGGATTGTATTTTTTTGCCCATCGACATTGGTCGTTGTGGTGTATCCTCGTGGCTGGGGCCTGGGACTGGCTCGTCATTGGACTTTGAAAATAAAATACTTTGGTAATAATAATGAATAATGAAGTCCATATTACTAAAAGCTAGATGTAGAACACGACTGCCATTTTAGTATTTCTCTTGAGTAAATGTTTAATGTGGATAATAAAATACATTTTAATTTAAATAATAATGGGAGAATTATGATAAGTACCTCTTTCATGATCATGTCTAATTGATACTGTTGGAAGATATAAATTTTCTTCACCAATGACGGAATAATCGTGCTCTATATAACTTGTAGTTGGAGTTAGAGCAATTACTAGCAATTGCAATACTATCACTATCTACAGAATCTCTAATCTCTATATCAACCATAGTGTCAAAAATATCATCTATGATGTCTTCTATTGGAGGTTTGTACGGACCACCAACTGTTATAGTTTCTTCCTTCTTCTCGACTTCATGTTTTCCCAACATTTCCTAAGTTGTTCAACAGTATTTCAGCTTATTAGGCCTTTTTCAATAGAGCAAATGTCTATTACTGACAGTAATAGTAATAGACAGTAACAGACATTTACTCTTTTGAAAAAAGCCTAATAAGCCGAAATACTAGTATATAGAGTGTTTTCTATATATTTCTTGGAACATCTAAATGAGATCAATGTTTTTTTTTTCAAAATAATAATTATTTTCACGATGTTTCATAAAGAACCATCCACTTCCAGTATCCACTTTATTAAAAGAAATGGGAATATTAGCATGTGGGACTGTAAGAGTAGCAAGAATGCCTCATGCCAACATGCTTGAAAGTGAAAAGTCATTAAAGAAAAAAGGTAGAGGATCATTTGACTTCGTGACCGAAAAAAACCAAAATGTTATCATCACCAAATAATATAATAGCAAATGTGTGCATGTAACTTCCACATACAAAGGTATTGTCCCTATTGAAAATGTGAAGAGATGGTCAACTACCTAAAAAAAAAATATACAGATTTAAATCTTGGATCTGTGTCCTACAAATATTACCACAGGATATTAATAATAATTTTAATATTAAATTCGGATACACCCGAAGCGACACATGTAGTTGACACACGTGTGACAAATTTTACGCGGAGAAATTGAGCTTACAGAGAAACTTGAAAATACATCAATGACAGAAGGCAAAGCAGAACTAATGCAACAATTAAGAAATTTAGAAATTCAGAATGAGTTACACTTAAAGAAGGCTGATATATTTTATGCAAGGAAGAGAGCAGCAAGAAAAAGAAACATGAAGCTTACAGACTACGAAAGCATTGCCATGGATGTTCATGCTATCATTTAGTTAGTTAATTTGTATTTTTCGCGGTCTACACCGGAAATGTTTCCCACCCATGTTCCTGTGACATCCTACCCCAGTTATCTTCCGCGCGCTTGCGCACCACTGTTCTTTTTGGAGAGGAAGACGGCGTGCACGTGCACAGTACCAGATAAAACAAGATCGTGGTGCGTGGTACAACTGTATAAACCTTGACGTTAATCGGCAAACCTAATCAAGAAAAAACACCGGTGTCCTCAGGAAAGAAGCTGCTGAGTAGTAAAAATCCTCCGACTACGGCTGAAAGAAAATATCTCGTTTCCGCCCCTTCTCCAGGTAGGTGAAACCATTTCTGGTCAGCGTTTGTCTTAGATTTACCTTTCTGCGTGCATGAACAATGGATTTTCAAAAAAATTTGCCACTACCTAATATTTCCACTAACGATATCTATTATAAACGGCAGCTTTCGTTTTATTCATTTAATATCCATGTTCTTTCTACAGCCGATTCATACTTCTATTGCTACTCGCAAAATTTTATTGCTAAATGATAGCATAAAAGAGCTCGAAATATTTTGCGATTCATGTGGGAGGGCGCAAAACAAAAATTATAATATTTTCAGATATATCCATTACGTTGTTGTAATGTAATGGATATAATGATGTAATGGTCGAAGACTTGACAGGATCAAAATTACATATAAGGGTACATTCTTATCTCTAATGTGATAAGAATATGGGCCTTATCAACCAGAATACTATAGCTGAGACTATTGCTGACTGGACTAATGAAATTAGAGAAGCACGAGCTAAGCCAACCCCATTTAAAGTTTTTGATCTTGATCAGAGTTTTTTCGTCAATGGAATAAATATTTAGCCCCATATTATGTAGTAAAATGTCCGTTTGCAGTATAGCCACTTCGGGAAATTGAAGTAAAATCCGTACACACCAGATATCTGTCATATCGTTCAAGCTATAATGGGGCCTTCGAGACTGCAATAGTTCGTACTAGTTCCATCAACCAAACGGAAATGCCAGGACCTGACGATTTTTTTCTTCCAGATAAAAAGTATACAGGTAATGAATGACTAAATAAAATATTAAGACTCTTTGTATCGACATGTTTCTCTTTTTTAGAAGCCATTCCAATCAGTTTGGAAAAATGGGAAAACTTACAGCATTTAAAAACGTTTTGTGAAACTGATGGTGCTTCAGAGTATTATGGTAATCTACCCTACAAATTAACAACAAAAGCAAAAAAGACTAATGCGTTGCATAAGGTCATCGAGACCGATTCTGAGAAAGCTGAAGAAGAAGAACAAGAACAAAGAAATGTTATAAATAGATTACATAAAAACAAGAAAAATGCAGTAATTAAAAAGATGGAAACTGGTGGCAACGGTAAAAAGAAATAAAAGTATTATCACAATGTAACATAATGTAATGATATAAATAAATACATAAAATTATTATTACTCTGTTAAATTTTCAAGTTTCAAGTTAGTTTAAAGTTTGTTGTTTAGCATGTTTGTGAAAGTCCTTTAAAATAGCATGGATTATTGGACTATGATCGTTTTTGACAAGTCTGTCATGGCAACCAACGTTTTTGCTTTGTATTTTTTGTATTTCGGAATTATTGTTTTCCTCGTTGTTTTCTTTAAGTTAAAAACTGAAAAACTTAAAAACATGAGGTTTTTCACAAAACATTATCAAATAAATAATTATTGGTAGGAGATGCCGAAAACACCTATTCCACGGACAATATGCCCTGACTGGCGTTGCATTACATCAACATCTGTTATCTGTCTGTCAATTAGACAATAATTGTCAGACAGGTAGTAGCAAAGACCCAAAGAGGGCACTACGGTGTATTTCACTGTATCTCGCCACTACAAATTATCAAATAAATGTTGCACAAAATAGCTACTAACTTATTTTGAGAAGTCTTAGGTTTGATGGTGCAACCATAAAAAAAAGAAAGAGCTAAACTATGACAATTTGGCGCCTATTCGAAAAATGTTTGAAGATTTTGTCAAAAGGTGCTCCAATAATTACAGTGTTGGACAGTATGTAATAATCGACGAAATGCTTGAAGATTTTCGTGGAAAGTGCCGCTTCAGGCAGTATATTCCAAACAAGCCAGCGAAATACGGCACAACTTGATGGACCTTTTCAGTTGTCCAATGATGCAGCTAGTGTGGTGAAGACACTAATATTCACTATAGATAAATCAGGAAAGAACATCACTGTGGACAACTATTTCGCTTCAATAACTCTTGCCAATGATTTGGTTGCCAATCATAACCTTACAATACTTGACACATTGTGCAAAAATAAACGCGAAATTCCAGCAGAATTGATCAATACAAAACAGCAGCCAGTCAAGTTTACTATTTTTGCGTACGGTAAAGATGGTAACAATTGTCTTCTTGTTTCATATAAGTCAAAAAAAAAACAGGAACGTTTTAATGCTTTCAATACTCCATAATAATGACATAATTAATTCGGCTAGTAATGGGGCCAAAAAACCTGAAGTAATCATACTTTACAAGCTGACTGAAGGTGGTGTGGAGGTGGTGGATCGACTGAAGTCTGAGTATTGCGTCACAAGAATGAGCAACCGCCGGACATTGACCGTATTTTCCACGTTATTGAACATAGCACCAATAAATGGGCAAATAATTTGCAAAGCTAATACAGGTATAATTACAACAAGAAGAAAGTAGATAATGGATCTCTCCTCAAAGCAGCTGAAACTTTCCCACCTAACACACCGTGCATTAATTCCAACATCACCCCTGACGCTCCGAAGAAAAATAGCCGTCACTGGAAATAATTCAAATATGATGCAGAACCCCAAAATGTACGGATGAAAATGCGATGTAGGTATTGCCCTATTCGAAAAACTCGGTTCACCATGCAACGCTGTGGAACATGTGAATTTCCCATTTACAAGCCTTTATTATTACTACTACTAAGATTTTAAGGGTGTTTTCAAAGAATGTATCCCTTGAAAGAAATATATCTTGTACGAGATGACAGTAAACTTCAATCTAAGATAAAAGCATATTATAAAAATATCAACGAATATTTAGAATGTTTCAGCAAATAATTTCGTTATTTATAAGAAAACTTCAATATATGTACATACATGGCGATTGTTTTATCATGATAGTTGCTTTCTTAACGAAAACATCTGGGAGTAATAAAATTTTATCTTGGTTTGGATTGTAAAAATTAAAATCATATTCAATACGAAGTTATGTGTTCCTTCGCTTCCATTTTCTGCAGAAGGATATGTTTCTTAATATAACTTCTTTCGACGCCATAAAATATTTACATTAATATATTCTTCAAAAATTCAGTACCTACTTAATAGTATACTTTCCTTTTTTTTTGATAATAATGTAATGCTTGTTTTTTTGTAAAATGTTGCCTAACTTACGTGTAATTATACATAGTGTGCCCCATTTGGAACAGACGAACACTTGTCACTTCTTTATTGTTCGATTTTGACAATATTTTCTTTAAAACATCACCAACAAATGTTCTACATTAATATAATATCCGATTTTTAACACCTACGAAATCATAGCCTGCTATTTGCTGTTATTGCGTTGACATATTTTATTCTTCAAATGCCCTATATTTCAAAATACTTTATCGGATTATTTTATATGTGTAGACTCAAAAATGGCTCATCAAAAATATGCTACCAGGAGAAGGTTTATCTTTACCTTCAAAACCTTGAGTCTGGAAATAAAGAGGAGGCTGATCCATATATATTTACAGAAACAAATGATGAATTCTATTCTAGAATAGATACCTACTGATAATTTTCCTATCCATGAAAAATACAGTTAAGTTTTTCTACATATAATTCAATGCCAGATAACGATAATTATGTTAAACCTGTAACTGAAACAAAAAATATCGGAAGCAATTTTTCAAAAATAGTGATGTAACTGATATACGAATAGATAACACATTGACTCAAACTTGTATTCCAATGTCAAATCAAGAAAACCCTAATTTACAAGACGAATCAACTGAACATCATAATTCCGTTCAATTGTCTTTAGCTTCAATTTATACTGATAACAAGAAAATCCATGTAATGGACTATAAAATGTTTCCAGCAAGAACGCTCTCCAAACGTGCCGATAATTCAAATTGCGGTTTAAACACTAATCCTGTCAATACTGAAGAATTTTAATACAAAACTGTTGAAATGGCAGTCACAAGTGATAAAATATATAATTCAAGTTTACCAAACCCTGGCACGTCTCGGGAAGATCCATTTGAATGTTCAGTTGACTATTCCTCTGATGTTGACTATATCTCCTCATCAAATGAAACTGATTCTCTAAGCAATGCAGATAGTCAACAATTCTTATGTGGTAGTGTCAATGTGGTAAATACTCGCGGAAGCGTTTTTAAGTTTTAAAAAGGTATCTATGGTTCTCAAGTGTAGACTGCATTAACTTGAGCTTGAATTTTTGGCGGACAATACAGGGTGTGGCACCAACACGTTTCATTAAAAGTGTCTAGTAAATTAAACATATTTGAATTCTAAAAATTTGTAAACGGTGGTTAGTCAAAATTTGCAGTTTAATGAAAATATTGACATTAATGTAGTATTTATGGTTCTACCGGAAGTGCGTACCAACTTCGTTGTTTTAAACAGTGTACCCTGTATATTATTCTGGGTCAAAAACATATAGCTTACCCTATACCTCATTATAATCAAAATCGCGAAAACTTTTGTTTTTCAAATGGGACACCCCTTATTTTTTAAAACAGGCAATGCAAAATTAAATTCTCTTTCTTCTGATATCCGGTTTGCTAGGGTTAAAATTTCAATTTTCTAAGTATTTTAATTTAATTTAAACCTTAATAACGACCTCTACATCAAAAGAAAGAGAATTTAATTTTGCGTCGCCTGCTTTAAAAAATAAATGGCCTTATTTAAGAAACAAAGTTTTCGCGGTTTGAAGTTTACAAAATGTAACGTTAAAAATTGAACACTCTGAGCTCTACTTTTAAAAGAGTAGTTGTGTTCGGTAAAGGCAGTAAGCTGGTGCCCATTTTATTCACCAAATGTATGCAAAGATATAACAAATGTTATTAACAATTCGAAATAATACTGAGGTAGTTCCGAAGTTGAATACTTACATATTTGCAAATCCGGATTCACGAGACAGATGGATGAGTGGACTTTCTGTTTTAAGATAATGTGCACATAAACGTGGCGCACAGAACCCGAAACTTCTTACAAGTATAAGATTCAGGAAACAGTTAGCTACCATCCTCCAAGTTATGAACTTCAAAAATGACGAGATGGAACAAAGAGCATGATTTATGGGCCACACTGAGAAAACCCACAAGGAATTTTATAAGAAATAAAATACTGACGTAGTTTTCCACATAACACCAAATACTGTACTGCACTCAACGAGCGTTTCGCCAACCAAGTCGGCATCATTTGGAGATTATTACAACTCTGTTTTACACACCAAAGGTTCCAACCCGTTTCAAGGTAATAAAATGTTTCTTTTTCTTGTACCAGGTAAAACTAGGTTTATCAACCATCTAACTATTTTTGGAAGTAACATTGACAGTTAGCTCTAAAATTATACAATGTGAAAAAAGGCTTTTGTAGAAGGTGTTTAAACCTTTAAAACTTTGGCACTATACTAAATCGGACCCTAAAGTTTTAAATTGAAGTTTGAATTAAATTGGTTTGCTGGCATCCTGTCGACATTAGCAAGTAGGGTTGATGTTTTTATTATATCTAATAGTTCTTCAGTGAGTAAGAAAAATAAATATCGTTCAATTTGCCGACTAACCGACGATGTTTATTAGACCGCAAAAGTGGCTAAAGTATTGTTGCTTTTAAATGTTGGAAAAGGTTCAGAATTTAACCTATAACAGATGATGTACTAGATGATGTACTAGAATGTGACGAAGAGACAGCAAAAGATGAAGAAATTGGCAATACTGAAGAATATAATAAAGAGAAAGGAGAAGAACCACAAATACAAGTACCACAACAAGTACCACAACAAAAACGTGGCCGTGTCCGCTGGGACAATGGGAAGAAGCAAATGGTCTTAAAGCATTTTAAAAAACATATAAAATTAAAAACTGCTCCCGGAAAACAAGATTGTTTGAATTTTATTGATAAAAACTCAGATAAATTTGTTGTATCCGATTGGGTACGCATTAAAACTGGCACTCGCATCGATTGGGTACGCATTGTATTTAATACATACCGTGCCAGTAAAAACTATTAACTTTACCAGTTTGTGGAAGTACTCTAGTCATATAGCTTAAACGGTGACTTATCATTTAGGTATCACCTGGGATTTATTTAGTTTTTATATGACAGTATACTTCCTTCTTTTTTAACTAGATAGTTTAGGATAATTAGATATCTATATCTGCAGATAATTTTTGTACGTAATTTAAAAAATAAGAGTGTATGGTTGCATGTTTTGCAATTTACTTAAAAAAGTCTTCCTTTAAGCTACTTCATTCGACATCCTCTGTATGAAATACTTTATTTGCACATTTTTGCAATAATTCAGCTACTCAGAATATTTTCTTTTGTATTATTATTTTATAGTCTAAATATGTTATAAAGGCACAGATATTTAAGATTATCGTTAACTTGGCTAGAGGAACGTAGAGTTAACTGTTGTTAACAATAAACTTACCTTAACCCGAAGTTGAGATTAAAAAAAATATAGGGTGTTAAAGTCAACTTTTCAAAAGTTTTCCTGTAATGTCTATTTGATAATACAAGGTAATAGAAAAACTTTTAAAAAATTTAAACTTTAACACCCAGTATCATATCTAATTTCAAGTTTTCCACTAAGGTAAGTTTAGTTAAATTGCTTTATTTTTACGAAAGAATTATTATTATTTTCTACATCTGCAGACCGAACACCCTCTGTATAAAAATGTTACCTATTTATACACCCACTTTTTAAATTAGTTTTTATAAACTCAAAATATACCTGAAATAAAGAAATATGCAAATTTTATTTCAGTAATATTAAATATAAAAGTGTGAGTACTAAGTATGATTCGACTGTAATTGTACACTTATATCACTATTCATATTTTTTTTTTTTGTTTTTTTTAGAGGACAGTTACTATTGATTATTAAAAAATATATTTCCACCTATTTATGCCTCCACAACAATTGTGTACCTACCTTTGTGACAAATGAATAGAATTCTTTGTAGAATTTAAATATGTATTAACGTGTTGTCGCGCCCCCAATCAGCTACCCGCTGTTTCTAGTATTCGACGGTTCGTTGAGAATAAAAGTCAGTAAGATTAACTAAACACTTTTATTCTCCCAAGGCAGTTAAACATAGATTCTCCACAAACAAATGGCACAAACGTAACTATCTGGTATCTTAAATACAGTGTAAAAACAAACACAACTGAATAAATCTTAACCAAAACTATTAAAAACAGTCGTTACAATTTATTGATTTTTTCGAGACATAAGCAGCTGTCACAACGACCACTGAGAACATTGGTTCGTGCATAGCTCTTCTTCTTCGTCTGGCATTGGGTTGTCCGCCTGTTAGAAATGGTCTGCCTTCCTAGATACAGTTATTTTATGTTCTAGACCTTCCTCTATGAGTTCCTGGTGAATCAAACTGATTCACTGTAATCTATTTGTTACCAACTGTAAATTTCTAAAAAATTTCCATGAAATTTTTAACGCCGATACTCTCAGCGCAAGGTCAGTTTGATTTCACAATAAAGTTACTAGAAGTTAACATCTGTCAATTTATACAATGAAACAAATTAAAATCGAATTAGTATCCCACATTTTTCATGTGTAAAACATGGAATTATTACTTCGCAACTTTCATACTGGACATTCCAGATCGAAGTTAAAGGGTCACCATTTACAGCATCCTTACCGTTATCGTTTGAAACATTATTTTTAATTGCTTTGGAACTACATCACTGACTTCTTCAAATGATTAGATAAAACTAAAAAACCACTGATAAATTTCAAGAAGTCAATTTATTTATTAAATAATGTGAAAAATACAGGGATGGGATGCAGAATTTTTTCTTTTGAACAAACCATGAGTTATTCTGATGCAACCAAATTTTATTTTTCTTTAGAGCAAGAAAACTGTCAAACTACGTCATATTGTACTGTGCCGCTTATTTGTTAAGTATTTAGAATTTAGGATGCCTAGTTTGTAAGAAAGAATCAAAGTGTCATAAAATTCAGGTAAACCCAGTTTATGTATTAGTTTAGTTGTAAGAAGTGGTGTGTTTATTTGATGAAGGGAGCGGAGAGTGATGATGTCACCCGATGAGGCGAAAGGGGCTGGCGGGGAAGGAGAGGGGACTTCGAGCCGGCTGGCGTCAGTCGGTACTTAGCAGGAGTATCGATAGGAGCTGAGAGTTTTGTCTGGAGAATTAAACAAAAAGGGAGTCTTGAGTATACGATCATCGTGAGTACTGTGGAGGGTCATCTGCTAGGGGCTGATGACAGTGTGTGCTGTAAAGTGCGTTGGTCAGTGAAGTCGACCATATTAGATGACCGCGAAGTGAGTTGCTTCAGTTGTGTTGTATCAGAGAGGAGGTGATTAGTTTAGGAGCCGGCGATAGTTGGAAGTCACCACGATAGCGGCCGATCCCGGGCCCCCTAGCCTCGTAAAAGTAAAACATTTCCGAATAGTTAAATTCCGGAAGAACCTTTAGCATATATACGTATGATATTTTGTTTCTTTGTATATTATATGTAGTTGACTTTTGTCAACAGCAGCTTTTATGTTAATATATGGTTATAAAGCTACCCTACTGGTGATTCAGCCTGATACCCACCCCTATTTCTGAATTAGAAAGACAACTAAAGTTAAATTGTTTTCGGAATCATCACAATATTGACGTCATTTTCTCATACGAATCTTTTCTCACGACTCAAGAATCAGGCCCAAGAAAGCAAGTAGCCTATTTTAATAGTGTTTTTGATATTGTTCTAACAATGGATGGTGATTTAGATAAAATATATAATGCAAATAGAGATATTTTTGATTTAGAAATACATATACCACGTCGGTAAGTAATTACCGACGATTAATACAGGTACATTTCAGAACGCGGGAGAAATTAATATTGTTAATTATTACAGATGTCAGAGATATGGAAAACCCGATGGAAAAATGTTATGACGTTGAATTTAAAAAACGGTTTCGGTTTACAAATGAAGTAGTTCGTGACATTTTATTACCAATGGTAGTGGATCAAGAACGAATTACTATTTTTTAATCGGTTTACTTTTAACATTGCATTTTTATACAACTGGCAGTTTTCAGGTAAAAAAACCAGTTGGTCTTTTAGTTACATTACTTTTATCAGGGTGTCCCTGAAAATAGATTTGTCCTTAAGTTTCTTTATTGATTTATTTAAGGAGAATCAGTAGCGTTACAAAATAATAAAAACATATTGTTATGAATATCTTTTATACACAATGTCACTTATAAAACCCAAACCATATTAAATTTGTTATTATCTGTTATTATCAATTATATCTTAACATATCTACCTATAACAATTATTATTTTAGATAATCTGTGGAGACTTAAGAGGATACAATCAGGCCACGGTTAGTCATGTAATTACAAAAACTATACGACTAGTTGCAAGCAGAAAGTCGGAATTATATAAAATTCCCGGAGGAAAATTTACAAGACATTTACAGGCAGTTTCGTAGGATAGCAAATTTTGCCAATGTCATCGGGTGCAACCCTGGAGGACCTCATGCAGAACTATTTCGCAAAAAGAAAAGAAGATTTTCAGTTAATGTTCAAGTGATGCTGGATACCCCTGTTTACCGTACCTATTAATACCATATCGACATGTCCGTACTCAAGGTGAGATGCGATATAATCGAGCTCACATACGAACAATGAATACTGTAGAAAGAGCTTTAGGCGATTTAAAGCTTGTATTTCCCGATTTAGTTCGTGGACCAGGCAATAAGGTATCTACCCCTTGCTATATTATTGTTGCTTGTGCGGTTCTCAATATCAGAAATGCTCTACATGAAATTATAGAAGATATCGCGCATGTTAATGATCACAATAATATACCGGTAGTTCCTTTCTGCTCAGTCATTGGAGGTTTTGGTAATCTTATGAGAGCAAATAATGTAGTTTGTAATTATTTTGATTAAAATTTATAATTTTGAAAAGAAAAAAAGGAGAAAGAAAGAACCCTGTAATTTCCGAATAAAATGTTATACGATGTTCGATGAACAGCATAAAAATAAATTGTTTGACGACTTCTACCAGTTATCACGAGACCACCAAGACCAGTATATTGCAGAAACGGAAAAAGAAACTGAAAAACAAAGAGAACGACTAAGAAAATCAACAAAAAAATGTAACGAAATAAGTCGAAGAAAATTCACTAGGAAATATTTTGTTACTCGTAGAGACGGGGTTTATACTGGAATTTGTCAAATAATGTACCTTAATACATTATTTGATCTGACGTTGAACAAGGTGAGGGTAATTGTAGAGAAAAAAAAGGGGGCGTGAATCAAATAGTCGGCCAGCAGTAGCCGAGGAAGACACTTGAAGCACTACAAAGTCGGGGAAAATAGGAAAGAACACATATCAAAAGTTTCCCGACTTGCAGCAGTCACTATTCTCGGGAGCACACCTCGTTAAAATATCTGAACCCTGATCTCTCCATTGCCCTAATGTATCGACTCTACTGTGATCAGTCATTTGTTGAAGGTTTCTTTGAGTTGGAAAAGTGTTTGCCGACTCCATACCTTCGCAATAACGTTTCATTTTACAAGAGGCAACTCTGGACATACAACTTAACTGTATCAAACAATGGTTTCAGGTAGCTCGGGCATATGTTTTCTGTGGAATGAGACTGTAGTTAGTCGTGGAGGGCAGGAAATAGCATCGTGTATTAGAAAATTCATCTTGTCAATACCTCATGAAGTCAAAATATTTAACTGATACAGTGGTATTTATTTAATCTTTTGTACCATTGAGTACGAAACAAAAACATTTAATACCAATTTCCATTCTGCGGCATGAAGCTTTAGCAGGGAGGTATAAAGAGGACCTAATTAGCGCATATTATGATTTTTTTTGAACATGCGTGATTACGAAAATATTGTCTTGTGGGTAGACAATTATTCTTCACAGAACAAAACTGAACATTGTCTTCTTTTTTAATTTACATTATTAACTCGAACGACATATCTGCGAATAATACTAACAACAAAATACTTCGACCCTGGACATACTTTTATGTCTGCGGACAATTTTCACCACTAGGTGGAATTGTCTATAACAAGAATGCCAAAATTATATGATTTTCAAGACTTTGTTATGGTCGTTCAAAACGCAAATTCCAAGAAAGTAAATGTGATAACTGCGCAAAACTTTTACGAATGGGAAGACTGTTCTTCTATTTATAAACTTAAGAAGCAACAACCTAAGGTGAATTTGAAGGATATCATTAAAATTTGAGCAAAAAGATGAGATCGGACTTTGACATACAAGACGAGCTTCCTAGCAGACGAAGAATTCTGCTTAAATTAAAATAAAAACGATCAATTCAAAAATGGGGTATTTTCCAAAATATCGAAAACCTGTGAGAGGTATTACCGAAGAGACTCTCCCAATTCTCAAATATTTATCTTTCGTCATGCCGGAGAGCCGCTTGAAGTTTTGGAGGGATCTTCCAGTTAACAATACAGCGATAAGTTTATTTACTAGTATTGAGGACTAATTTTGTATGTTTTTTAATACCTATTTATAGTTTATTTATTTGTACTTTAGTTTTAGTTCATGTATAAGGCACAATTATTGACATTATAAAAACGATAATAAAAACTTATTCCATAGGCATATAACAAAAAAAACATAAATAAACAAATTGTTCAACAATAATCAGAACACTTTAATTTATAAATATTTAAAGTAAATGCTCAAAATGACTCCCATTATTGCCATAGCAAAATCGCCAGTCATGGGTTCCATTAATTGCCGTATTGTAGTGGTTGAATGGCGAAATGACGGTCAGCGGGCAATGCCGGTCACTGTCAAATTCTTAACTTGCCGAAGCATTTCAATAAAAGTCCAAGTGCTGCACTCTAGTATGATTTCGAGTAAACTTACTTACGAGGCAGTTCCTTTTGCGTCACCCGCAGTGTGCATGGCAGCCGTTCATATGTCGAGACCTGTTTAGCTGTTAAAATTTGTAATTTTCAATCAAAGGTAAGTTTATAATACTTTATATGGATGGATATGTTTTATTACCAATTATAAAAAATGTGTTAAGACACCTAATGTGACAGTTAGATTTTTGAAAGCTTATTTAAATTTTTAGTGAAAACCAAAAACAACGTTTTAGTAGTTTTGGGGTTATGCCAGTCATTCGAAACCGGTAATGACGGTCACCGATCGGCATTACCCTATTTGAAAATATAGGGCAATTTTTACTTTTAGTTTAGACTAGACCATATTTTTGCTGAAATAGTGGCTCATGAATTATTAGAGTAAAGAGGACTTAAAAAATCCGAGATACCTAGTATATGGAACGTTTCGGTGAAGTTCAGCATGCCCTTTAGTACTTTACAAGGACGGATCAAGAAAATCTTCCTATTACCGGACCTTCTCTAGGAAGACATCCCACTTTTTCAGCGAAGAAGAGAAAGGTATGGCTGAGAATATAAAACTTCCAACCAAATTAGTTTATGGTCTGAGTCCCCTCGAAGTTCGAAATGCAGCTTACGTTTATGTTGAGAAACATAATATAAAGCACAGGTTCCACAGGGAGAGGAAGCGGGGTGGGAAAAATTATTGGCTATATGGTTTTTTCAAGAGAAATCCTTCGATAACTACCCGCCAACCCGAGGCAACCAGTATTAATCGCGTGACAGCATTCAACAAAGAGGAGGTGGACTTGTTCTTTAAAAATGTAGAAGCGGTTATGGAGAAACACCAATTTACTGCATCAAAAATATATAACATGGATGAGACAGGTATCAGCACCGTGCAAGACCCTGGTGCAATCATTGCCGAAAAGAGACAGAAGAGAGTAGGGTCAGTTACAATGAAAGGGAGAAAAATATTACTATGATTTGCGCAATGTCCGCTGCAGGATCCTATACATATACCTCATATGTTTATTTATCCAAGGGAAAGGATGTCACCTCCATTGTCCAAAGATGGTCCAACTGAAGCTATTTACCACTGCTCCAAAAATGGCTGGACAAATCCAGAGTTGCAAAACCGTCTTCGGCTGAGCCTATTCTTCTCATATTAGAAAGCATACATATTTTTTCAAGAAAACTTTATTACTACGCTCTCCATTCCGCCACATACGTCTCATAGAATGCAACCCTTAGACGTTGCATTGCATGGTCCATTAAAAACCGCCTTTAGGCAGGAGTGTGATTTGTTTATGAAAAGTCACGATTTGCAGAAAATTACTCCATATGATGTGGCTTCTATATTTAACCTAAGCCTACTGTAACACAGCTACAATTCAGAAAGAAGTTTCTGGATTTAAAGCGTCCGGAATTATGCCTATCGATCCTACCATTTTTGGAGAAGAAGATTTCCTGGCTTCAGACTATTTATTGGGTACAGAAAACGACAATATTACTGTGATGAAAGCCACAGCCAACCTTATAGACCGAGATCAAGCAACACCTACTTCTAAGGCCAATAATTTGCCAGGGACAAACGTCCAAGTACAGAATACCGTACTTCTATCTGAATTTACAAATCCATTTCCAGGACCTAGCAATATTTTGACGCCAAGTAAAACTATATTGTTTCTGTTGCCTCTTCCAACAGTGACTGAAGCTAGAAAACGTCCAAACACCAAACAGCACTCGGCTATCTTGACAGCGATACCTCTGAAAGCGAATTTAGAAAACAAGAAAAAAAGAGAGAAGAAAAATTGTCAAAAGACACCAAGAAAACTGGCAAGAAAAAGTCAAACGCCACCAACAAAAAATTTTTGAAGAAGTTTATGGTGGATAAATACAGAAGTTTTGGTTTCCAAGAGGAAGAAGAAAATTTATTCGAAATCTCCTATCACAAATTCAAGCTCAATAGGCGAACAGAATCTGAAAAATATTTGTGACGACGACAGTGATGATATTTCCTCAAGAAATGAAGAAGAAACATGGTCCATCTGTCTAGAGTACAAAAAGAACGAGGTTTGGTATAGATGTCGAGGTTGTGGGCAGAGGGCTCATAAAGATTGCAATGGTGCCGATATCCCATATATCTATGTGATTATTGTAAGCCCAAACATATGGTTCTTAAGCGTCTTAATTTGTAACTCTTTATGTACGAACTTTGGATAATGTTTTTATTGATTTGTTTTGTTGACTAGTTTATTTTGGAACCAAAGTTTATATTGTTTTTGACCTACCGTTATTACCCCCATTGGTGACCACCATTACCCGCACCTTCTAGGGCTATGCCGGTCAACGAAAAGTTTTAAAAATCTCAAATGAAGAATCTAATTAAAGAAACAGTTCATGAACTGTTGTCTGATGAAGTATTTTTAAATAGAGTAATAAAAAGTTTCACTGATAAAATGGAATCGATAACGGACCAACTAAAAAATGCGGAAGATAAGGGGTAAACAGACTAGAGAAAGAACTTGATAATATACAGCAAAAAGCAAAAATAAACAATGTATGTATCTATGGATTTAAAGAGGAAAAAAACAAACATTAAAAAGCAAAATAATCCAATTTATTAATAATCAAAGTTCTAATAAGCAATTAGTGGATGATAACATTGATCAGTGCTACAGAATAGGCAAGCAGAGTGATAAAACTGACAAGCCAAGGCCGGTTATTATAAAGTTTAAATTACTGGAACATAAAGAATATTTGATGAAAAATAGCAAGGTTTTCAAGGGGAAAAATATTTTTATTACAGAAGATTTGACTCACGCTAGAAGGAAAATTCTCCAGGAGGCAATGTTAAAGTTTGGGAACAGGAATGCCTGGCCGTTGAATGGTAACATTTTTGCTAAAATTAAAGGAAGAAAAATGAGAATACAAGACTGTAACGACTTACTTAAATACTACAAGCAGTCAGAAAAAGATCCAATGTAGTTACCTGAGGAAATATAAATTTAGTACAGTATTTGACAATTCTGAATAGTAATCATGTCAACGTTTTTGTTGGCGATATCAATATTAATCTCCTTGGTTATAGTGATTATATAGAAGAATATAAAAATGTAATGAGTAGCTTTCAATTCATATCGTACATAAATAAGGTCACCAGGCCATCTAGTAAAACTTGCCTCGATCATATCTACATAAGGGATTCGGGTACTATGAATGATAATAGAAATGAGTCGTATATATTCACAGACTATGTCACAGATCACTCGCCTATAGGTATATCAGTGGCTATACAAAATAGAAATCTTTCTCTGGATTCTCAAATCAAATTAACAAAAAAGTTTGTAAATTACAATAAGTTGAGGTATATGTTAAGAAATGAGAATTGGTTAGAGGTATATCAAACAAATAATATTGACATAAAAACAAAAAACTTTATTAATTGCTTACAATATAATATAAAAAAGGCCACAGTAGAGGTACGACAATCAAAACACACAGTAAATAGGTACTATAAACCTTGGTTCACAAAAGATTCAAAAAGTTTAATAAACAAAAAAAAGTAGATTATATAAGAAATTTATAGAAACGCAAAATACAATAGTGAAACAAGGGTATAATAAAATAAGAAATGAAATTAATAAATTAATAACAAAGTCTAAAAAAGAATACTCTCAAAAAATAATAGAACAGAATAAAAATTCAGCTAAACATCTGTGGCAGCATGTAAATGAAGTATGTGGTAGGTCTAAATCTGAAACAAAAATAGAGAGAATTAAAGTAAACGATACAATAATTGAAAGTAAGAGAGAAATTGCTGATGTATTTAATAAATACTATGGTGAATTGGGAGAACAATATGCTAAAAAAATAAAAGATGTGATAGACTTTAGGGAAAATGTAAACACAGTGGAAAGCACCCTATATTTATTTCCAACAAGCTCTATCGAAGTAAAGAAAACAATAAAACATTTAAAAAATAAAAAATCCCCAGGATATGATGGGATACGCGCAGAAGTATTAAAAGAGGTAGCTGAAGAAATTGCAGAGCCATTGGCTCATATAATTAATAATTATACTTATTACGGGATGTTTTCCACAGTGTTTAAAAATAGGAATAATAAAGCCATTGTACAAAAATGATGATATATTACTTATCCAGAATTACAGACCAGTAACACTAATATCTAATATTTCAAAGATACTAGTGTCGCCGGAGCTGCTATTTTACCTACCCCCTGTATACGTTGGGGTGGTGCGCGTCCCCGAGTACCTGCGGGCCAGCCCCATGATAAAGACGGTCGAGAAACCCGACTGGCAAAAATCTTTCTCTTTGGTTCTTGGCTTTTGTGAAGTGCAGTTGTGTTCTTGTGAGTGCCTGGGTTTATCTGGGTATGTGCTAAAAGCATTTATTTATTCACATTTTCGATAACTTGAAGTTTTAATCATTGCATTTTCATATCACTTATACATTACATTATTCCAAAAATAATTTAATAAATTTGAATTTTATATTATTTATATACTGCGTGTTAAAGGCAAACCACGTGCACATTATTCACCACGTGGCTCATTTATTTTTACTCACTTTTAAGCATTAATAATATTTAATATTTGCATTTAATAATACTCCTATATTACCTGATTTAAAGAAAGAACCATTTAAAAGAGTTTAGAGTCCATTGAGGTTTTCATTACTTAATATTTATTCACTTCGGGTGTTATTATTAACCATATAGAACTAATTTGCTGGGGCACCGTTTCCACAAATTGGTTCAAAATAAGAAAGTCGTACATTGCATACACCATTGGTAATCGCTATTACGCTCTTTGGGAGCAATTATCATTGCTAACTTTGGGGTGGCGATATAAATATAAAACTTCCACCGCTGGACAAGACTGCAGGACAAGAAGTGGTAGGGTTCACTAGACAAGCTGTAAGGTATTGTACTGTTTAGTGGGCAGTTTGGTCTTCTTAGTGCCACCAGCGGCGAAGCGAAAGAAGCGTGGGCCAGGAAGGAAGACTGGTAACCACCAACGTGGACGGACTTCGCGGATACTAGGTATTCGCGTACGAGCAGCCCGTCTCAGGCCGAAGAGCGTAGTATCATCCACCTGTGTACATCAAGGGTGTCGCCTAGTTGGCCAGCAGCGGCTAGGACGATCCGGGTGGGTTGTAACACTCCCCTGGCTAAATTTAATCTAGCGAGAGCCACTTCGAGTGACAGGCAAGGTATTTAAATCACTTTTTACCTCTTTTTTCCGCCGTAAATACCGGGATGATGCGGCGACATGGCGCCCAGCAACGTGGGGCAGCGCAGGTGCCAGAAGAGGCACGTACGACGACGCCAACTTCAAGCTACGTTGGCTGGCGGTGTATGCTTGAGGAAAGTTGGACTGCGAGGGTGTCTGGACAGGCATCCACCCCGAATACGACCCAAGAAGACGTACTAGGAATCTCACAAGCCGAGCTACGACATGAGGCCAGCGGCACCGCGCCGTGGCACACACGCGACGCTACAGGAGTCAACGCGACGCCGGCTGGACCTTATCCAAGTCAAGGGACTTGGTGGCGCCCAACCCAACACACGTCTATGGATAGACAAGTGGACACGACCTGGTGCCAAGAACCAGCGCATGTCCAAGAAGAATCTGCGGCGACCCGGCACCAAACGCCGCGGCGCCCAGACGGCGCTACACAGGCCATGATGTGGGCCCTAACCACCCTCCTACAGAAGACAGAAAAGATGGCTAGGGTCCAATACCCTGTGAAGACCGACATCGAGTATGCTGCGCGGGACGACGAGGACCCGCAGCGTTTATCGAAAAGCTGGAGGATTTCTATTACGAAAATAGGATCCTCGACAGCGACAAGAAGCTAAAGATAGCGAAGAATTGCTTGCGGGGACAAGCGAAAACATGGTGCGAGCGGCAGCCCCGAACAATGAGATACGAGGCACTTAAGAAAAAAATAATCGACCATTTTAGCAGCGTCGCTGTACTTAGCGACTTGACGAGGAAGCTGTATGGTGAGGTGCAAAGACCCAAAGAAATAGTGTCCACCTTCGTGTCAGCGAAAGTGGACTTTTTGAAAGGCTTGCGCCCGGAACCCCGGAGGAAGCAAGAACCCGGATTATAGTGGAGCAGCTCAGACCCGAAATCCGGACCTATGCGTGCTTGGGGCGGTTCATCAACACCGAAGAGTTGATGAATACCGTGACACAAGTGGAGGCGGATTTGCAGAGGGGGCCCACGAGAAGCATGGAGCCGCCCTCATATAGAAAGCAAGATTACGGGGGCCACAAGCAACAGGAGCAGCGGCAAAAGTTGCCGCCCCCGCAGAGAGAAGCTGAACGACGCCAAGGCGCCCCCCAGAGACGCCCGGATTACCGCGGACCACCGCCGCGATGGGAATTTCAAGAGGAGCCGCGTGGGACACGCGAGGTATACCGCGGACCGCCGCGACGGGATTTCCAAAAGCATGGACCGCCACATAGAGACTGGCATCAAGCACCGGAGTCGAGGCGTCGATCGCCGCCTCGGGAAGCTGAAGCACCCCGTCTTATTTTGTGGATTCAGGATAGGAAGGTCGCAGCCCTTGTGGATTCAGGGGCCGGAGTTAACTTGCTTAGGACAGAGAAAGCAGAAGGGCTCGTAACATACGAGGAGGCCGCCACACTTCAACTAGCAAGTCAAGGAGTAACCATGGAGACTAGGGGGTTCGCGGATGTGGACTGTACCCTAGCCGAAGCCCACCTTAGGACGAAGATGCTGCTGGTCGATGACCTGCATGAAGAATGTATCCTAGGTCGGCCCTGGCTCGAAGAAAATGAAGCGGTGATAGATTTCAAGCAGCGTACAGTGTATTTTGGTACAGAAAAGAGACGTTGTGCATTCTCGACGGACAACGTACGAAATACACGCGAAGAAACGTCGGAGATGGAAAATATATTAAAAGAAAAATTACCCGCCGATTTCCAGGAAGAATATCGGGCGGTTTTACACGAGTACATCGACTTTTTCTCCAAGGAACGACTTGGAAATAATACATACATGGTCGAGCGAGACGGCTCACATGTACGCATCCATGTCGACGACCTGCGTCCTGCACCACCGGGCCAGCAATAAAAAGACTCCGCGTAAAGAATGACGTCGTCGCCGCGACGTTTACCGCCGCGACGTTCGTCAAATAACAGGGCGACAAGAGCCGAAGAATTGCGCAAAGTGCGAGTAATAGAAAGCCAGCAAAGCAGAATAGTTAGTGATGCGTAGCATATACAGAAGGACCTGTTTGTGGCCGCCGAGGAATGACGTATGCCGAACAGATTGTCGTCGCTTGCGGGCGCAGACTTACGACAGGGCCAGCGAGTATTCGTAAAAAGCCGCCGTTGGAGAAGCTAAAGTCCTTCACCTCGCTCGCGAGGAGGTTTAGCTAGCGTGGATTCGCTAGCCGGTGAAAAAAACGACACAGGGGAGGAAAACAGGCAAAGGAGGTTTCGCCGAGTCGAAAAGGCCGCCACAGCAGCGTACAGGAAAAGCAGGGACGATGTCAGACGGCGGATAGCTTTGCAGGTGGACTAGGAAAGCACACGTAATAATTAAGAAGATTAATTATTTCACTGACTTAGTATAAAACTAGGTCAGCAGTACCTAAGAAGGATTATCCCACTGACCTGGGACAAGACAGGTCAGTGACGCCTAATCGCGGATACTAGGTATTCGCGTACGAGCAGCCCGTCTCAGGCCGAAGAGCGTAGTATCATCCACCTGTGTACATCGAGGGTGTCACCTAGTTGGCCAGCAGCGGCTAGGACGATCCGGGTGTGTTGTAACACTCCCCTGGCTAGATTTAATCTAGCGAGAGCCACTTCGAGTGACAGGCAAGGTATTTAAATCACTTCTACCCCTTTTCCACCATAAATACCGGGATGATGCGGCGACACTAGAAAAAATTATTAAGAACAGAATAAATAGCTTTCTCTCTAGATTCGATGTCCTTTTGAATAGGCAATTCGGGTTTAGAGAAGGTAAATCAACAGAAGATGCTTTACAACTGTTAATATCAAATATATATGAAGCAATAGATAATAAAATACCCTGCCTGTGCATATTTCTAGACTTGTCGAAAGCTTTTGACACAGTTTGTCACTCTAGATTATTAGCTAAATTGAGGGGATACGGGTTTAGAGGGAAAGCTTTTGAACTAATGAATAGTTATTTGTCAAGGAGAACGCAGTGTGTTAACATTGATGGCATAAAGAGTGAAACAAAAATAGTGACATACGGTGTTCCCCAGGGTACGGTACTGGGTCCTGTACTTTTCACATTATATCTTAACAGCTTGTTGTGTATGTATAAGGAAGGAAATGAAATCGTTGGGTTTGCGGATGATATTGCAGTAATATATAAAGGTGACACTTGGGAAAGATTAAAAGAGACAGCTCAGAAAGATTTCAAATATATTAGTGACTGGCTGAAATTCAATAAGTTAACATTAAATTCTCAAAAAAAAACAGAATATCTACCCTTCACATCATATGCAAATTATCTACCTAATATGGGACCGCTAGAAATTGATCTAGATACAATTACTACAGAAGCAAAATCAATTAAATACATTGGTATAGTCATTGATAGACACTTTAGATGGGATCTACAAATTAAACATGTTATTATAAAATTAAGACCATTAATTTCAAGATTCGCTTTATTAAAATCTTTCTTGAACAAATATCATCTAAAGATGTTATACTTGGCTCTTGTACAATCTCACATATCCTATGGGATATTGGGATGGGGTGGAGTAAATGGTGGAGCTATATGAAAGACTTAGAGAATATTCAAAAGTGGATATTAAAAGTCATATACAATGAACCATTGACATGCCCTAGCGATCACATTTATAAGATTAGCAGTGTAAATGACATTCGCCAGTGCTATTGTTTTAAAATTTTGATAAGTATCAAAAAGAAAAAAATTAAATTAAACAAAATTACTCATACATACCCAACAAGGAAAAAAGATACGTCTGTTGAACTATCCACTTGCCATAAAACCGTAGGACAAAAATGTTTCGAATTTTTAGCTCCCAGACTGTACAACGAAATTCCAGACCTCCTGAAAAATGAACCAAGGTTAAATGTATTTAAAAGTAAGATAAAACAATGGATACTTGCCCAGAATCTAAATTTTCTTCACGAGTTAGTAAACTGTAATTTTCACTATAAGTAGGAAATAATTAATGTACTGATATAAAGAATGAGTATACTGTAGAACTTGTGTATTGCTGCTACGCAAGACTGTAAAATGTGGGTTATTGCATAAAAGGCACGAAATATTTCGTAGCTTCTGCAAATGCTTCAGTTTATTTGTTTGTTGTTTTCTAGGTGTAAATTTGATGTTTTCTGCAAATAAACTTTTCTGTCGAAATATAATGCATATAGTGACATCTAACCATCGGTGAATAACTTAGAACAATCACAGAGTTCTATCTGCCGACAGTATTCGTTATTTTCATCATTAAGGTCTTAGAAGAAAACCATTTCAATGAACTTATTACTTGGAGTGACAGTTGCGTCCCCCAAAATCGCAATTCCCACATATCTTTTTGCGTTTTAGATTTACTTAAAAATCACCCAGACCTTGACCGTTTAATTATGAAATACTCCATTCCTGGACATGGTGCAGTACAGGAGGTAGATAATATTCATAGCCAAATTGAGAGGCACATGTCGCAAAGAGAATTTTTTTCACCTCTGGGGTTCATAAAAGAATCAGATTTTATGAACTATGAGGAATGTTCGAAACAACTAAAGTACGATAAAGTCCCATTTACCAAAGTTTGTGCTATAAAATTTTCCAAACCCGATTTATCAGAAGTGTTTTTTAAAAGAAGCTACACAGAAGAGCATGCGTTTGTTAAAGTTTCAATAAGTCCGACTGTACCAGCTCCCCCACGCCGTCGAAGCAAAAAAACTGCAGAAGTGAATGTCCCACCTGAAATTAAAAATCTTACGCCAAAAGTTCTTTCAAGCAAGAAAGATATTTCCAAGGAAAAAATGAATGCTATAAAGAAAATGGCATCGGCATCTATGCCGAAGATTGACCAAGGTTTTTATAAAGCGCCATTAGATTTATAATTTTCATTTTATAATTATTGGCTTGTAGTTACTTTAGTTTGTTTAATTAGCAAGTATTACATTTTGTTCGGATTAAAAAAATAAAACCTTTACAAGATTCACATAGCACTTTGTTTTAATACCATGATTTATTACACATAAATTCTTGTAATATACCAAAGTTGTGTCAGTTATAACCATATTCAGTTAAATGTTTCTGGAAAGTTAATTTAATACGTTAAGTATTAAATTAACGTTTAAGTGACAGTTAGACCATGTTTGGTTAAATATTTATGGAATGTTAATTTTACAATGTTCTATCTACATTTATGACTTACAAATTCGAGTATTAGATAAAGCCTGTACATAGCACTTTCGAATTAAAGTTTATTATAAAAATACTTTGAAAATATACAAATTATCGCGATTTAATATCATTCAAATTATAGTAAATTATTAGTTACACAAACATTAGTAGTTGAGTTCTTAAAATGGCTGAATGTCCAGATAGAACTTTATTAGATACTCTAAGTGGACGAAAGATCAATAGGTCCTAAACCAGGTAATATAACGGCTGATAAAAGGTCTACTGAACAAGTTCAGGCGGAAATACATATGTAATAACAGATCAACAAACCAAAATCCATCTCATTTGGGAAGCATAGAAAAGAACATGGCGCAGGATGGAGACGCATAACAACGAGAGATGATCAACTAATAGTGAAATCTGGGATAGAATCGGGCCTATTCTAGACGCAAACGCTACAGAGAGTTTACGCTCTGATGTGAATGCGTCTGGGAGGGAAGCACAGCAGCTAATAAGACATTTAGAAACTTTGGTGGACCAATTGCTACAACAAGATGACAAAAGAATTGTACGCGTATCCATCAAACCTGACTGCATTCCAGAATTTTCTCCAGGAAATCACAACGAAAGCTGTAGTAAATGGTTAGAAAAAATTGATCAGCTGGCGCAGTTAAATAAATGGGCTGAAAACACCACTGTCTACCACATGTAATCTAGGCTAACGGGGTTAGCCAAGACGTGGTATAACAGTCTAGACAATTATAATCATACCTGGGACGAATGGAAGCAGCTACTCGTTGAAGCTTTCCCAGATCATCACGACTTTCCTACAGCCCTAAGACAGCTCATCCGCCGAGTGAACCTCCCTGATTAAAGCTGGACTGAATACTATTTTGGGAAAATGCAGTTGGTCCGTCAATGCAACGTCACGGGGAAGAATGCTATAGCTATTATAGCTATGTTGATAGATGGTATTCAGCATACAGCTATCCAATCGGGTGCAAAAGTGGATAGATACTTAACACCAGAGGAACTGTATAAAGATTATCTGGCAACGTTAGGTGCCACGAGAGAACGTGAGCGCCCTCCAAGGCAAGATTTTACAAGAAAACTGGGCAGGCACCAAGAAAATTTGGACACATCACATCGAAAGCATGCGGCTAAAACAGGCAGATGCTATAATTATTGTAAACAATATGGACACTTCCAGACAGACTACAAAGTCACGACTGGAATATACAATTTGTAAAAAACTGGGTCATTCAATGGAAACTGTAGGCAGAGGACACAGCCATCATTGCACGGTCCTTATAGGCCAGAATGGTAACGAGGCACTTCTAAGAGGCCGTAATAATCCTTCTTGAATGTTGGTGCTACAGATGGAAAGTGGCAATTAACCCGGACAAGTCTAACACAATTATCTTTCCCGTAGGCCAGGTCAAAAACCGCAAGGTTATGTCCATTTGTTCGGGGAAAATGAAGACACACCACTCGATATCTAGGGGTTACCTTAGACATAGAGCTCACGTGGAAAACCCATATCAAAGAAGTCACGCAAAAAGCATGAATAATCAGAGGCATGCTGTACTCCTTGCTCTGCTCCACCAGCGAGCTTAGCCTTAGGAACAAGAGAACCCTAATTAAGATGATCATTTGACATAGGCGGCGACCGCATGGGCGTACCAGCGAAGTAACACATGGAGAAACTGCAAGACGAAAACATCGCCCTAGGATGCGCAATAAGTCTGTGTTCCGTAGGAACTATGGGGCATAGTTCCTACGGAACACAGACTCATAACGGAATTTAAAGTACGTCCCACCCCTGGAAGCCATCAGGTGACCCATCAGTGAAAATTTTCGCGCAAGCAACGAAACGCTTTTTCGTTTAGTCGGAGCAACGTTCGACACTACCAGGATCTCTAGAACCAAGGCCCTGGTGCCAAGTAGTTTCCCCTCCACCCACAGAAAAAGTTCAAAAGCATGTAATTCACCGACTAGTGAGGGCGTACGTAGAGTAAGTTCTAGTAGGTGAGAGGCTTCATCTCCAATCCTATGGCGCATTCTTATTGAGTAACCTGGGGTGTGCGTTTGGCCTCCAGGAAGACTTCGTCGGCTGTACATCCCCATTAATCCGTCCATACATTGTCGATAAATAACCTATAATCTGCGTTTGGTCCCCAGATAGACTTCGTCACCTGCACCATCCTTCTAATCCGTTTGTGCATATTTGATGAATAACCTGTTGCGTGCGTTTGGCCCCCAGGAAGACTTTTTACAAAGCCGTTTTATGTATTTTTAAAAATCGTATAATAATTGTACCGCTTCTTTTCTTAAACTGTAAAGAAAGCGTTAGTTTGACACTGATTTAATGCTTGAGTAAAACCCGTTACTGCTAATAACCTAGGTCTAATATATTGAACACCTTTGTTTAAATAAAAATTAAATGCTTCTATTTGTGGATAAAATAATATAAATAAATCAGGGGTAACATTTATTGCTAGTTTATTTTATTATTTGTTGAATATTGCTACTTTTCTATTATTACTGCTCATATTAGTTGGATCTTAATAAATCTTGTATAACTCCAATAAACCGACTATTATTACCTAGATTAGAGAAACACTGACCCTTGGCATGTGCATTATTGCATCTTCTTCACTGTAGCTACCCAGCCTCTACTCATCACCAAGTAGAGTCCGTGTGGACCATTCACCACACAAAACCCATGAGTGGCGGCGCTAGAGATAAAAAAATGGACTAGAGTGACAGCACAACAAACGAAGCACGAATGATATCAAATTCGTCTGTTTAGGCTGTTTGTAGCATTCCACGTGCAATCACCCAAAACACCTGTTTCGACTGTTCGATCGGGTGGCGGGTACATCACCCAATAATTAATATAAATTATTTTTTTGATTATTATTTGTATGATAATCGAACTTGATCAACGAGTTATAAACGTGGAAAACTTACTTTCAAATTTCGACGATATACGAACCGAAATCGAATATATAGCGGAAATATCTGATGAATATTTTACAGAACGCGAAGAATTTGAAAATAAATTTCATTTTACTTTAACAAAAGCTAAATGTCTTTTAGAAAAATGTCGGAAATGATGAAACGAAATCTCATTTGTCTACAGATCAAAATTCTGATCGCGGTGTTTCCTTAAAGGGTGTGAAATTACCAGAAACAAAGCTGCCCAAATTTGATGGTACCTACGAAACTTGGATGGAATTACGCGATATTTTTTAATCAACGACACACAATAATGTACAAATAAACAACATTCAGAAATTTCACTATTTACGCACTACATTGGCTGGTTCGGCAATTCAGGTAATCCAGGCGTCAGAATTCACTGCTGATAACTATACGACCGCGTGGACTACGTTATGCGACAGATTTAAATACACAACTTTTAATTCAAAATCATCTTAGAGCCATTTTCAATATGGAGTGTATAAGCACTGCCTCAGCAGGAAAAATTCGACGTTTATACGAAAATTTCTTTAAGGATTTAAATAGTCTTAAACAATTAGGCGAACCTACTAACTCGTGGGATACATTAATTTACATAATGTCCAGCAAACTAAAGAATTATATATAAATTTTAAATATATTAGTAATCCTATGACTTACATCAGATTAAGTTAAGAACCAAAATTAAGTCTTGAAGGTTTCATCTATTGCCCTTAGCAAGGGCATTAGATTTAGGGCAATATTGCACTGTCAACCAATCAGACATGATGTGTTTAACATCATTCAAGATCAAGCAGCACATGGTTGCAAAAAGTACTAACACAGTCTATTCCTCATATTAATTACTCGATTACTGGGTCCTGATCGCTCTGGCTGTACTTTATTTACAATCTGGGTTTTTATTCTTCCTTCTCCTGTTGGATCCTCAAATGCAGGAAAAGATAACGTACCATTTTATTTACGAATAAAATTCCAAGAAAAAATTGAACAAACCTTTACTCTTGCCATTAGTGTCTAATATACAAATTTTAAAAATAATTCTGCAAATGAAAAAGATTATAAAACAGTGGTTTAGTGCTTATTAGCTTTACTTATTATATTTTATAGACGAAGAATTGGTGATGTCTAATATTTAAAAATATAAATTTAAAAATTATATTATAAAAATGATAAAAAATGTAGCTATACAGATTTGAAAATGCACTTTCAGCAACAGAAAAAAATTTAGCAACAAAATACAGTCTAATGGTAAATACAGACAGGTAAGGGTGGAGTGGTAAATTCATCCATTGATGGATGAATAAATCATTATTATTATTATTGTTATTATTGTTGTAAGTTAATTTAAGAGACATGGCCCTATTGGTTGGGTAAGGTATTTTTGTATTGTGTGGTGTGGTGTGGTGATTTTCCTTTTTCTGTATAGTGTGTAAATAAAATTCATAAGTAGAGATGGACGTTTATTTAAGGACAAAGCTGAGAAAAAAATATTAATCATGTTAGTCCTTCTACTGGATTAACATATTTTGTATATCTGATTCAATATGAAATTGCAAATTCAGAATACAGGTAAATTTTAAAATTTTAGTAGCTAGACTGAATATGCCTATATATAACCTAAATATAACCTAGATACATTTATTGCATATTAATAGTTATTTAATGAGATCTGCAACAAATATGATAATTTGTACACAAAAGGACTAGTAAATTTATATAATGAAAAGGAAGATGAAGAGATCATAGCAAGACCTGTAACGAAGTCATTATTTTCCGATGATGATATTAGCCAGATTTATATTAATTGGTTTATTTTTATTATGTGACCGTTACCAACCAATAGAACAATAAAGAACAGTTATTTTATTGTTATAAGCCGTCTATTTAGTTTAGAATAATTTCAGTTGAATTTAACGCTTTCAATGACATTGTATTTATTATATTTATTGTATTAATTATATTATAGGATCTGTATTGACATGAGGCGAGCCAACGAGGCAATTTTACGAGAAAAATTTCCATTGCCAACATTCGAAAATTTCATGACCAAGTTAAAAGGAGCACAGTACATACTTCTCGCGTCTAGATATGGCAACTGCGTACCAACAGCTAACATAACAACCTTTATAATACATAAAGGATTGTTTAGGTACAAACGCCTAATGTTCGGTATCAACTCAGCCCCAGAGATTTTTCAGCGAATATTTCAAAGTATTCTTGCCCCTTGCACAAACTGCTTAAATTATATCGATGATATTATCGTGTTTGGACAAACAGAGGAACAACACGATACCTGTTTAAATAAAGTGCTGGAGATATTGAAAATCAATAACAAGACAAGAAATACCTCATCGCACCTCAAAGTATGTCAATTAAAATTTTTGGGACATGTACTGACGTCATCAGGTATTTCACCAGACCCAAATAAGGGAGAGTCGTTAAAGATTTTCTAGCGCCGGCAAACAAAGAAGAAGTCAGGAGCTTCCTGGGACTGGTGACTTATTTGGGAAAATTTATCCCCAATTTATGAGATTTCATTAATCCCCTCAGATTAATCCTGAAGGAACCAACATTTATATGGGAACAATAAAATTTTGGGATTTCCCAGCAGGAAAATTTTGAAAAACTAAAAGCAGCATTGGGAAAATTACCTACATTAGCATATTTTTAGCTGCATACACGCACACAGCTAATAGCCGATGCCAGTCCAATAGCCCTAGGAGCTGTCCTCCTTGAATATGATGACAGCGATCAACCACACGTCATCTCCTTCGCAAGTAAAACCTTATTTGGTGTAGAGCGCCGATATTCACAGACGGAGAAAGAAGCTTAGCTTTGGTATGGGCTATCGAGAGGTTCTATTTTTATCTGGCCGGAATAACATTCAAACTTGTCACGGATCACAAATCGCCAGAGGCCATATTTAGACCCACATCAAAACCACCTGCAAGGATAGAACGATGGTTATTGAGGTTGCATGCTTTCAGATTCACGATTAAATACAAATCCGGGAAATCAAACATTGCGGATCCTCTGTCAAGATTATGTAAACTGAAATCAGACGAAACCTTCTATGAACCGAATGAACAGCATATACAAATGATTATAAATTAACTTACGCCGACGTAACTGGAGATGTCATGTAGGAGACCGAGTGATGAAACGAGACTCTCCGTTATCATCTGCCGCTCAGGGATTTGCGGCTACATTAGCACCGAAATATTCCGGACCGTTTACCGTAGTCAAAGTAATTTCGCCTGTTGTATACGAATTAAAATCTGACACGGGGCGAAAGTTAAAAAGAGTTCACGTTAAAGATCTCAAACCAGTGTCGATAGGTAACCAGTAATTAAGTACCAGCCGATAAAAGCTAGCCGAGAGTGTATTATGCTCTATCTGTTGTTTATTTTGTGACAACTCAGGTTGCGCCCACAAAGAGGGGAGGTTATCAAGCGAATTGCCTAGGGAGGTAAAGGTACTCGTCGTCTGAAATACCGGTTTTTTTCTTTTGTTTTAGCCATGGACAGTCCAGTGTTGGATATCGTCGACCAGGCACTGCTAGATGCCATCGGAGAGTTCCTGGGGGAGGAAGCCCTTACTCACTCCGCCGCAACGGCCACTGTTCCTGGCTCTCGATGCTCGAACGACAAGGTAGTCCCACACTCCCAAGTCCCACGAAAGGGGCTCACACGAAGAGGGACACAGCAAAGTGCGGCGGCCAGGTCCCCTCCATCGGCGGTGGTGAAACCCGCAGACTGGTTGCCGTACCAGAAGCCGGATGTGGAGGTGTTTTTGCCTGTGGACAGGTTTGAGCTTTGCTGGCGATGCGGATACCCTGGGCATGCACGAAACAATTGCTCCAGCGTCCCCAGATTGTGTCACGTGTCTGTCTTGGGTTCCTATTGGTTAGTATTGGTATTTTATTGATAGTAGTGGGGGTAGCTAGCAGGAATGACTGGAATGTTCAAAATTCCAGCCAATCTAACACGTGAACAATTATTTATTTAAAGTAAGTATTTGGGACCTGAAGACACGGATCTATTCTTGTGGCGACACCTTATGTTCGGTTTCGAGTGATGAGTATAAGGGGTGAGCACAACAGGTACCTAGACTCAAGTAGGCACTGAGTACTAATGGTAAAATGAGTTATTCAGTATGAAAATAGAGTTAAAATATTTGTTATGTGGTTTGGTTTGATCCAACACCCCGTATACACACTTGGATAGAGGCTGGATAACACCCTGTGTATGGGCAGTGATTAGTTTAAAATGGAATTGTAAAAGAAGTTTGAATATGCTAGTGATTGAATGATAATGGTATTAATGATTACTTATTAGAGAACGCCCTGTACAAAAGGTGCTATTCACTAATGCAGGTAGATAGGAAAGGTAAATGAAACTCGAACTTACAATTTGTGAAAAGAACTGGCGAAAATATCCGTACGTAGCTTGTTGTATGGATGTCTTCTTCGTAGGTAGCTTGCTTGGTGATGAATGCGATCGATCGAGGCACAGCGACACTAGATATCGAGGCCTGTGGATTTATCTCACGTCACTCTTAACGCGGACAGACGGGTATTACACGACGCGATTCACTAGGAGACGGTTGACCACTGAGGCACTTGTCACTAAACGCCGCTTCGCTCTTAAAGCAGCCGACTAATGCTTTTCAGACGCAGCCCGCACTCACTAGGATACTTGGAATACTTTGGAGAAGCTTTTGGAAGCACTAAGATATCGTATCTCTAACTATCCTTTCTTTTCTCTCTCGGGGCCGCTGTGTGTCGGCTTATATACTTTTTGGGGCTTCGCGAAATTCGATTTCTAGAATTTCGCGATTTTTCGAAGATAGAAATTGTTAATTTGCAGGTTTTTGGAATAAGATTAGAAATTGAAACTTGGGGGTGTGATAGGGGATGAAATGACCTATCGATGAGTACAAGTACGGTTTTGATCTGATAATTAGAAGCGAAGATAATTAATGTTTTTTGATGGCATTTTCAGAACAATTCGCGAAGCGACGGCGATCATTCTAGATGCTTGTTTAAAGTTTGCGGAATTACTGTGATTTGGGTAATGATATTGGTATTGCAAGATTGGGAATCGTCTTCTGAGTACGCTGAACTTTGTCCCGTTGCGCTAGGTGCAGCGGTTACAGAGTAATTAGCGTAATTAGTTTGTGGGCGTGGCTTGTGCATTTTAGGAATGGAGGTTTGTAACTCGGAGACGGAAAAAGCTATGAAGATGGGGTTTTCACTGTTGGATGGAGAATAGATGAAAGTATAATCTGTGCAAGTTTGAAGTAAATCGGATTAAGGGTTTGAAAGTTATAAATTAAATTAGAAAAGTGGGTGGAGCTCGCTTGTTTACAATCAGACTCCGGGCTTCTAGAAAAGATCCGGGAAAGTTGAAAGTGCCAATGTGTTCAGTATTTAAAATTACGAATATGTACAAAGTTTTAAATTGATTAATTGAGATTTGGAAAAGTAATTTTTTTATTTTATTTTATGTGCTTTTATGAAATAGACTCGCAGCTCATACCTAATTTCTGAGATGCTTACTTCGGAGTTTGGTAACCGATTTAAAAGCTGTAAAATTTAATTTTGGGGTTTTCGGACCTCTAATTTTCGAATCTGTTAGTAGTTTTACGAAATTTTGACTTATAAGGGGAATTTCGTGACAATTGTTTTGCTCCCAATGCGGGAGATATGGGATAATGACTCGCGATTGTCGCTGCTCGAACGACATTCATTACCAGAGAAGGGCAACCAACCGCCGATATCGATCCAGGGGGGTGCAGTGCGATCTGTATGTGAACACCAATCGGACCCTGACGACCGCAAAAGCCACTCAACAAGATAAGGTCACACAGTGCCCAACACCAATCCGAAGGAGCCGCCGACACTCGTGTGGGGTGTAAGATTCGCGAGAAAGGGGATACTCACCTTATCCCTACGAGTTTAGTGGAATTTTCTTTTTGTTGTTTAAGGGTAAGATGTATTTTTTCCCCTTTGTGCGGGTTATGTTAATGTTAAGGTTTTCTTTTTTTCCGTTAAGCACAGGAAGGACAGTACTTACTAAAATACATTTTTCTTTATTCCGCAGCCGAATATTTTTATTATTTTTTTGCTACTATTGTGGGTAGATTACATTAAATTAAATTAAGTTAACGTGAAGGTAGCTAGCAAATGGTAGCTAAGGAAAAAAAATAAAACGCTTTTATTTTTTTTTACCAAACTAAGAGGTGTAACGAAGTCACTATTTTCCGATGATAATAGCCAGATTTAGGTTAATTGGTTTATTTTTATTATGTGACCGTTACCATCCAATAGAACAATAAAAAAGTTATTTTATTGTTATAAGCCATCTATTTAGTTTAGAATAATTTCAGTTGAATTTAACGCTTTCAGCATAATTGTATTTATTATGAGATTCACCCTGTATATAGAAATACATTTACGTTCTCTGGTAAAGTTTAAATATTTCTTAGTCGCAGTTAGCAATAAACAATACATATATTCATTTATTAAATAAGCCTATCTACCGAAATTGCCGACCGCTGTTTTTAGTTTCACCGACTTTTTGTCACAGCTGCTAAATGTGTAAAACGCCGAGTTCTAGATACCTTAAAATTATATTTAATGTATTGGAGATTTAAAATATTTTATTTAAATAGCAATTAAAAATACTTATGTAATCGATATGTACTATTGGTTGTACTTTTGAGATAGCACATTTAATAATGGATGGTAAAATTTGAGTTAGCTAACTGCAACTGCACAAAGTGCACTTATTTGATTCACCGCCCGTTATGCATTTGTAGTTTTAAACATTTATTTCCACTAAAAGAAATGTTTATAAAAGGTTATTATTTTATTTTTGATCCGTGTTAACCAGTATTGGTGTATTATGTTATGTATAGGATTGCATTTATGAGAATAACAATAGGATGCAACTAGATGTAAGTTATTGAATTGTTATTTGATGGTTGGTTATTAGCAACTACCCTGTATATGGTTTTATGTTCATATTGTAAATTAATTAGTGAATTATTATATTAATATTTTTACTGTTTTCGAGAAAATATATTAAGCAATTGAATTAAATCTGCCACTGTGATTGGCTAAGCCAGGCCCGAAAGGGACATGAAAGCCATGGTATCACTAGTTTGGGTATCTTTGTGGTCCGAATTTCACTGTCGCCTTCATTAGTAATTTTAATAAATTAATGAGTTGTGAAAGAAGTGGCCGATACATACAGCAGGAGTACATGCAGGAGTGTTACATTGCAAAACAATGTAACTAATTGCATTGCTTATTTCCTATTGTTGCTATTTACCCTATTATTATTTGTTACGGCCTATATGCCGAACGAGTTTATGCGTCTATAGAAAATGGACTGTATGAAATGTAAAAAAAAATAAAAATGAACATAGTGTCGAAAAACTTACCAACTTGAAGTAAAGTTGTTGCACAGTGGCATCGGCGGTTAAAGGAAATGATTCTCTCCCCTTGGGAATACTTCAAGAAATATTTGAATGATGACTTTTTCCAAATGGGGGCTGAATATACAGTTAGGTATTATATGCAACAGACAGGAAAGCCAGTGAATATTTCATGTGAGGATATAAAAAAATTTTTTGGACTGCACGCAATCATGGGTGCTACCAAGTTCCCCACGATTCACATGTATTGGAATGCCAATTATGTGTTTCCTTTAATAGCTAATGTTATGCCTCGTGACAAGTTCTATTTATTAAGAGTTAATTTTCACGTCGTAGATAATCTTGCTGTCTCTGATGAGATAAAGAAAGAAAATAAACTGTGGAAAGTGCAGCCAGTTATAGATTTAGTAAGAAATAGATGCTGTCAAATAAACAGAATGGCAAATGAGTCATACTCAATTGATGAGCAAATGATCCCATTTCTTGGTAGATGTCCGGTACGCCAATATGTAAAAAACAAACCGCGTCCTGTTGGTTTGAAAAATTTTGTCCTAACTACCTCTACAGGAATCGTCCTTGATTTCGAAATATATCAAGGAACAACAACAAATTTAAGTACCAGGGAGCTAGGTTTAGGACCATCGGTTATTTTAAGATTGGTAGAGACTATTCCTGAAGGAAGCTCCGTATTTTTCGACAGATATTTCAGCACTGTTCCACTGATGGAAAAATTGCTTGAAATTAACATTAATGGAGCAGCAACTATAATGGCAAACCGAATCAAGGGTTGCGAATTCCAGAAGGATAAGGAGATGAATCGTGGGGATTGTGAGCAATTTGCACGAAGTAATAAAAACATTTGTGTTACCAAATGGATGGACACTAAGTCGGTGCTTATGATTTCTACAGCATATGGAACAGAACCTCAGTGCATGGTTCAAAGATGGGACAAAACGAGAAAAGCGAGAGTAAATGTACTCTGTCCAAAAGTTGTAAAAATATATAATCAGAAAATGGGTGGCGTCGATACTTGCGATCAGATGTTAGAATATTACAGGTCTTTCTACAAAACCAGAAAGTGGCCTTTAAAAGTAATTTTACATTTATTCGACCTTGCTATTGTCAATAGCTGGCAAGAATATAGGAAGGATCATGCGGTGTCAAAGAGTAAATCAAAAAGAATGAAATTACTTGAGTTTAGGCTGAAGCTAGGAGAATATTTAATAAGTGGAACAAAAAAACGTGCGTCTGAATCTGAAGATAACAACAAGGAGAATGAAGAGATGCAACCAGAAAAAAAAAAGAAACGACACGCTGCACTGCCATGTGAAGATAAACGATTCGACGGATTTGAACATTGGCCAGGAAATGATAAATTAAAAGATCCTCTCAGTTGTAGAAGTGAAGGTTGCGACAGTCGCTCACGAATACGATGCATGAAGTGCAATGTGTATTTGTGTCTGAATAACTTAAGAAATGGTTTTTTAAAGTTCCATAAGAAGTAAATTAATAAGTTACCTATGTCTTTGAACATTTTCTTTACCAATAAATATTCAGTTTCACAATCGTGACTTTCACTGTTTGCTCCCAATACTCACAATTGTGAACGTCCTGTAAGTCCTGTGCCGAGTCTTAGGAACGACAACTATTATAATAGCAAATATGCTCATGCATAAAGAAACCACGAAATCGATGGTAGGGACCATATTCACAAAATTAATTTTCCGGGAGTCAAAGGTTATAAGTCTATTTTTTAGCTATAAGTTTATTTAATTTTAAATTTAAATCGACATTTAAATTCTTTGGTGGCATTGTGAATTATTTGATATGAAGAAATTACTATTTTACGGTAAATAAAACTATTTCGCCCGCTTTTACATTAATACTTATGTTTCAAAAAAATAATGTATACTTAAACAAATAATAGTTTTTCTGAATGCGCAGAAAACGCCATTCTGGAGTTTCGGGAAAAAACTACTAAATTGTATTTAAATTTAAGGTGCGCGTCACCATTATTCATGTGTATTCACTAATCACGTTTTATTATTCACTGCTTAGTAATATTTGCTACCGAATATAATTACTTTGATTAAATAGGTTGCTAATTTTTTCACCAACCGTTTTATTATTAACTTCTTAGTAATAATTGCTACTGAATATAATTACTTTGATTAATTAGGTTGCTAATTTATTCACCAACCGTTTTATTATTAACTTCTTAGTAATAATAGTTACCGAATACAATTGATTGTTATTTAATTTTGTTGTTAGTTTACTGGTTCACTGTTATTTGCTTAATAATAATTTGATTGCCTGTATATCTACCGCTGCATTGCTACCTGCTCACAATAATTATTATTACCTATTTGTATTTCCGCTGGTATATTAATAGTTGATTGCTTTTCTATTTACCGCTGCTTCATCCCCTGCTTAACAAATATCTGGTTATTAATATTTTATGCTGGTCTATTGTTGCTATTCTATTTACCGACCGACTTGTTTATAAATAAATAGTTTAGGTATTGGAACTGTGCGACTTTTATTACTTAGGTTAAGAAACATTGAACCTCTGGCATGTGCATTTATGCACCTTCTGCACTGAAGCTACCCACCCTCTACTTATCAGAGTAGAGTCCGCGTGGACCATTCACCACATAAAACCCGTGAGTGGTGGCGCCCGATGGGAAAAACCCGAGCATAAATCCGAAACCGAATTAAGAGCGTCACATACCTAATGCCACTATCATGAAATAGTTCCGCCTCTTCTTCAGCATCATTGCATACCTTTGATGATCTTCATTAATTAAAACACCAAAAGGGATAAACAACGAAAAGAAACAGTGGGAAATGTTAGCAATCTTTAGCGTTTAATGTTGTAAATATTAATTCTAAAAATCCACTCATTTTATAGTTTTTGACGGAACGGAAATCCAAAACATGCAAGAAAATAGGTTTAGTAAAAGTAGATGGAGCAATGACTGAAGGTGAATCCAGCTTCTGTTGACAATCTTTCAGATATTGAAAACAGATTGATGAAAATAATTGGTTGTATCGCAGCCACAGGTTGTAATGTTAATCACCAGAAGTAATCCAGACGGATTACATCGATTCCAGATTAAGTAAGACGGTGTAATGGAAATTGTCACAAGTAAAGTAAATAGTAAATCACATTCATAAGATCCATGGTAATTTCAATTGTTTTAGACTCACTTTAGGGCTCATGCAAAAGAGTTTCTTGGAGTAAAATATAAAAGGATAAGGCTCTTTAATGTTTTTGAAGTAATTTAGCTAGTGTAGAAAGCCTTTCATGTAATAAATACCAAGATATAATTAGAGCTATTAGGGAATTATAAAACACAACATCAATGCAACTAAAACTGTTTATTCATAATGAAACGAAAAAATAAAAACTGAAACAAACTCCTCGTAGGAAATCCGGATATTTTTTGTTAAGCTTTGTATAATCATAATATATATTTAAACATAATTTAAACATATTACGAATGTGTTAGAAAAATATTATTTGTTTGAAAATCGTCCTCTAACATTATTCTCATGAGTAATGTCAGATCTTTCAGCTCTATTGTTGTTATTTTTTTTGTTTCATTATTAATTCATGTACTACTTACTTTCGAAAGGAGGGAATTAGATATCAGAAAAATAAGATTTGAGCAACTTAATATCAACGAAGTAATTACGTGTTTTGTAATTACATGACAATTACATTACACTTATGCACGAAAAAGTGATAATTTATAATATTTTGTAAATTCATTAATTGAAGCTATTCGGTGGCCTAGAAACTTTTAATGTGTTGTGCTGCAAGTGTATTTTCATTACCAAATTGTGTTTGTTTTAAAGTGAAATCACGATAGGATGTAACTGTAAGGGGGTACTACAGATGCACATACGCGGAATTGTCGTTCAATGTCAGATAAAAAAAAGCAGGTACAACAATGGACCACCTGTTATTACGGGAAAAATGACATAAGTATGCATGAAGGTAGAATAACTTACTGTGTCATTATACAATCACACACAATTTGAATTAAAAATGGTATCATTTTTTATTTTTTTTAGCTACACTATGGTGGATAAACGTGAAAGGACATAACCAGACCATCGTGGGATGGTTGAAAGCAGCCAAACTCTTCAATATCCCTCAGCCCACGTTAAGACAATTAAGGCAATTAAGACAATTGAGAAGAGCAAATTATGTTAACAAAAGAGCCAAAGGCTGTGCAAAGGTTTTGGGACGATTTTCAACCACATTTATTTTTTATTTATTTTTATTTTATTTTATTCATACACTACCCAACAGATACATATCCATTTACAGGGTAGGATTTACAAAATACATACAAAATACAGTATATGCAACAAATATATAATAATAAATACAACAAATTTATAAATACAAAATATATGCAACAAAGAACGACTGAGAAGGTCACAAAAAAGAGAGAAAACAATAAAAAAGACAAACAACAACTAAGTAAGTTACAAGAAACAAAACATTAAGAACATGTTAATGAGATAAAATCTAACAAAATGAGGGTTGATTTGCATTAAATAGGAAATCGATTTTCATTTAAAACAAGGGAAAAATTCAGCCTCTTTATTGATGCCATACTGCAGTTAAATATGTCAATACTGTTACTAGTCCTATTGCAATTTCTGCACATTCTTAATAAAGGAGAATGTTTTTGAAGATTAGTCCTGGTAAAAGGCAGAGAAAACAGGCCATTCTGTCTGGAGTTCACTCTAGGAATATAAAAGTTTAACTTATTAAGAATTTCAAAGCAATCATTACTACCGTGTATTACTTTGTATACAAAAATTAAGTCTGCAATGACTCTGCGGCTTTCGAGGGTGATAACTGCAAATCTATCAAGAAGTTCTTGATGCGGAGTCCCTATGACGGGGTAGACACCATCTACTTTGAACGAAAGGAATTTGAGAAAACGTCTCTGGATCTTCTCTAAGCTATCAATATTAATACTATAAAAATACAGAAGTTTAAGCGTATCAATATTGTTAAAATCATGAGAATTACGTATTATAAATCCTAAAGTTTTAAACGCATCACTGACAATATTAAGAACGTGTACTGAAAACGAGAATTTACTGTCGAAGGTGACACCGAGGTCTCGAAAATTACTGCATCTTGATAGAGGTGAATTGCCCAAAGTATAACCGTACACTATAGAGGAGTCTTTTAAGGAGTATGTCATTACAAAACACTTACTAACATTTAATTGTAGTTTGTTCGCTTTACACCACAGTAATATTTTATTAATTGCTGATTGTAGAGCCATGCAATCATGAACATTATTAATCCTAGAGTACAGCTTAAGGTCATCCGCATACAACAGACAAGAAATATCCAAGTTGTACACAATGTCGTTAATAACGGACCCAAGACAGACCCCTGCGGCACTCCAGATTTTGTAACAAACTGTGTAGACTTTTCGCCACAGCACTCGACATACGATGATCGATTTTTGAGATATGATGAGAAGAATATCAATAGACTGTCGGAAAGCCCAAACGGAGCAAGTTTGCTCAAGAGGAGATTATGATCAAGTCTGTCGAATGCCTTGGTGAAATCTGTATATACTACATCAACTTGTGAATTGTTACCGAAAGCATCAGTAATGTATTGAGTAATGCAACACAGATTGGTTGAAGTTGACCTTCCTCTTATGAACCCATGCTGATATTCAGTGATCCTATTTTTAACATAAGCATAAAGTGGTTCATATAGCAAGAATTCAAAAGCCTTTGACAGATTATTAACAATAGTAATGGGTCTATAGTTAGGAATGTTTTGCTTTTCCCCTTTTTTATATATGGGATTAAGTTTAGATTTCTTTAAAATGTCTGGGAAATGATTTGCTTTTAACGATATGTTGAACAGGAAAGCGACAGGCTTGGCCAAGACAACAGCACAATCACGCAACAGAAATGATGGAATTCCATCCGGACCCCTAGTTACCTTTGCCTTAAGTTTTTTTAAGGCAACTGTAATATCACGTTCGGAAAATTCAGTAAAATGGAGAATGTCAGTGTTTGAGTTAAACGTATTATCAGCAATTGTGCCATCCGAATCAGAATCAGAATACGCCTCTTGAAAATATTGAGCAAACGCCTCAACAATACTACTAGGATCCGACAATTCAAAGTCATTAAATGACATTTTTGATGATAATGCTTGACATTTTCTCTTGTTATTAACAAATTCCCAGAACTTTTAGGGTTCGCTTTTAATATTAACTTCCACGTTATTACAATACCGCTTATAGGACGCATCAATATCCGTTTTAATGTACTGCCTTAGCAATTTAAACTCCTCAAGGGCTAAAGGATCACTATTGTTCCTATAGTCCTTCCAAGCTTTAAGCTTCAGTTTAAGACATTGGATGATGTTTGAATTGTACCAAGGGGGGTAACTACGATTACTAACAACGGTTTTAGGGACGAACTCATTTATAGTACCAAATAATTTTAAGTAAAAACTGTCATACGCTTCATTGTCATATGTCATTTATAGTTGTCAAATAATTCCAGTCAATCCCAGCTGTAGCTTGATACAGATCAACAAGATTTGCCTTGCTATAATTGTAAAATGTTTTATTACTCCTATTAATTATACCTTTACTATCTCCTTCCCTTTTATGAAAAGCTTCCGCAGATATGAGAATGGCAGGGTGATACAAATCTTCAGAAATTAACTTATCTGGGGCAGGTTCAACACTACATGTTACGTTTGACAGAACAAGATCCAATAATCTGTTATTATAATTGCGAATAAAATTATACTGCTGAAAATCAAAAAAGTTGCAGAAATTCGTCAAAACTACCATACGGTCAGTACGCTCATGATCGCCATACTCAGTAACATTGAAATCATCAATGAAAACCACATTACTATTGTGTAAATAGACTAAGGAAGATAAAATCTCAAAAGATTTTTGATACGTTTCTGTTGATGTATTAGGGGGAATATAAATCAAAATTACATAGCACACAGAAAATTTGAAATGAATTTTAACACCCACTATATCAATGAAAAAGAGGCTTTTGAATTCCGTGTTCAATTTGAGATTCAAATCTGTAGTGCATACCTGTGAATAAATTGCAAGGGCCACACCTCCGCCACGCCCATAGTTAGTGTTTACAAAATCACGATCACATCTGAAGACATTAGAACGGCGAGATTCAAATAATTCCTCATTATTTACAGTATTATCAAGCCAGGTTTCAGTAACAGCAATTGCAGAATAGTTGGATGCAGTACTGGCATTTAATAGATTTTTAGCTTTAGTTTTAAGTCCTCGCATATTTTGATAATACAAAGAAAATTCTGACTTAGGTATCGGTGGTGATAAATTTAAAATATTATTATTACTGTATTCCACTTCAGACGAACCAAGAGTTAAATTTGATTGCTATTTATTGAGTGGCCCAAATGAATCTGACCTGAGTCTATCAATAGCTAATTTGTGAGCGATGAAGAGCATTTAGTGAAGATGATGAAAGAGACTTGGTTGAGCATATATTGTTATTAGAGTTTAGATTGTTTGGGATAACTACTACAGAAATAAAACAACTTGCGTTTAATTTACCACTAAAAATTGCATTCCAAATAGGTTTAAAGGTGCCAACGCTAAACGAGAATGGCTGAGAGGATTTCGTATGCGACATCCAGAAAATTTCTCCAGTGCCCATAGCAAGTGAAACTAGAAAAAGGCAGACTAGATAAACACTAATCGAAGTTTTAACAACTACTCCGAATATGGAAGAACTCAGACAAAAAGAAGAAAAGAAAAGACGGGGAAATGTTCGTCAATCCAAAAGAAACATTTTAAGTAAGCCAAGTTCCACTACACAAACAGAAAGTGAAGAAGATCAGTTTGCACCCGAGGACAATGAGGATGAAGTAGTTTGTCTTTACTGCAATGATTTGTTTAACTTACCACTCTGCATGGGTTGCTTCACTCCATTTCATGCTTGGGCATGAATTACTATTGAGAGTTGTATGTCTCAATATAAAACATTATTGGGACATATATGCCCCATAATTTTTTTTATTGTTCTACTGAGAAAAAACATTATTTTAATGCTTTTGTGTTCGGTGCCTTATTCTTTCTCCGTCAAAATTTAAAAAACGGTAGAAAATAAGGAAAAATCAGGATTGAAAGTGTTATATACCGTATTTTGTGTATTGGATTGCAATACGGTTTGGTTGATTTTCGGAATTGTATATAAAGTTTTTAAAGAAATTTCTAAAATTCTATTCCATTTCCTCTATGACCACCTATATAAGTTAATAAGTTAAATAATTTGATGATGACTGAAAACAGGATCATTTATCTGAGACTCAGAAGAAAAACGTTCTGGGAAAATTCAGACCAGAATTTACATTGAAAGATGCCCAAAAAAAGTGTAAACAAATAGCTGTACGATTAAATAGTATACCAGGAGCTCAAGAAAACTGGAAAGATTGGAAGAGAGTAATAAGCACACTTTATTGGTATTGCAAATAATTTCTGTAACTGCACAAAAATCCTTAGTCTTACTTTCCACCACTTTATTTTTAGACTTGGCAGGATTAAAAAAATGTAAAAACAAGAACATTTACATAAAAAATGTAGCTAGCAGACTGGGGAGTGGACCTCCCATAAGTGTGTCATTCACAGACGAAGATGAATCTCTTCTGAAAATGCTTGATACAACAACATTAACAGGGCATCCATCAATAGCAGAGTCAATTGTAGTCATTTTACGTAATAAATTAAAGTATAGCTATAATCAGTTATAACGTGTCAGGCAACGCAGGGCTGCCACACACACACACACCAATGATATCGAAAAAAATATCGCTTTCAAACCGAATACAAGTTGCACAAGACGAAGGCATTTTATTTTACTAGGCAAGGTATTTTACAAGAAACTCAAAGAACATCGAGAAATTGCGAACTCCGAAGACACTGAAACATTGTGTTGGGATTTCCAACAAAACATTCCTTAGCCTCACTTGTGGTGAAAAGCGATCGATTTAAGGTATGATCTTAGATAAAACATAACCTAACCTAATTTTACTTGACGTGTAGCAATATGTCCACCATGCGTAGTTGGCAATATGCCTGTTTGTATTCATTGTTTGTTTGACCAGCTGTGGCATGGTCAACTGTGCGACCTTGGGAGCGCAAGCTGAAACGTGGCAACCGCAACCCACAGCGCAGAGTAGTATCAGTTAGTTAGTAATATATGGTAAAAGGTTATGTAAAGAAGCGGTGGTGTATTAGCACCGAGTACACATGTAATAGTATTAGTATGTACATGATTGAGCAGAGTAAAGACGGCCACTACGCCTAACACTGTGTTTTTATTTCATTTCACAAACAAGGCACAACCCAAAGGTAAAACAGGTGAATATCAATTCACTCAAAGTTACAAATCAATGTGGGGACACATAATTCTCTACATAAACAATGCCCATGGGCATATTGGTAGCATATGCGCGTATTGCCAGCTCTTTGTTTTCATACAATTTATTAGTGTAAATTATTACAGGTATGCCTATTAAAGCGAGAAATCAGGGCATTCGGAGTAAGTGGTGAAGTCAAGACCTAGAAAATGCAGCCGCAACTGTGCAGGAAGGTAGACTGTCTCGTCAAGGTGCTTCAAAAACATTTTCAATACCGAGAAAAACTCTATCCAGATATATTGATAGTGCCCAAATCAGTAAGGCAAAAATGGGGCGGAAAACAGTACTGACTGCTGATCAAGAAAGATAACTATCTGCAAGAATAATCCGATTGGCAGAAGTTGGTTATCCACTAACATTAAGGACACTTCGAAGGTGTATTTTCAATTTCTGCGCCGAAAATAAATTTTCTATCATGTCCAAAATGGTTGGCCAAATGGTAAGTCAAAGAAAAGCATAAAGTATGAACCCGGCGCGTGACCAGAAAATAAACAGGTATATCCTAAATGACCATTTCTCAAAACTGAAAGAAGTCCTTTTGGAACTGGATCTCATGGATAGCTCAAAGATTTTTAATCTCGATGAAAAAAGCTGTATATTGAATTTACACCACCAACAAAGTGTGCTAGTGAAAAAAGGGGCAAAACGTGTACATCTGGAAGCACCAGAGCACAGAGAAAACGTCACAATTGTCTCCTGTGGCAATGCATGTGATAATTCCATTCCACCAACAATTCTATTCAAAGGGAAAAGATTGAAACCAGAATGGAAGGAGAAATTACTACCGGAATCACTGGTGCTTATGATCCCTAAGGGTAGCATGAACACTACCACATTTTGCACCTGGATTGAGCATTTGGCTAAATATAAACCCCCGGAGAAATGTCTTTTAATTTTTGATGGAGTTAAAAGACATAATGTTGTACTTTTTTGCTTACCAAGCAACACTACCAATAAGTTACAATTCATGGACAAATCCGTGTCTCGTTCTTTTGAACACCACAGGGATGATCAGTTACTCCAATATGGGACAAGGTACAAAGATCGAAACATCAGAAAGCTGCGATTTGGTGAAATTTTTACTGTTGTGTGGGATAAAAACAGAACACCAGCAAATATAAAGGCAGACTTATCTTTTTATTAGAATCAATATGTATTGCTTAACGCATCATATCACCACTGCTACTAGAATTACCGCGAATTCTAGCTCTTGTATTGATAATATTCTTTCTAATATGTGTTCTGATAATTTGTTGACAGGTATTTGTGATCCTCTTACTGCTGACCATTCTGCTGTGTATGCTAATGTTCAAATTGAAAAGAATGTTTAATAAACTTAATCTCGCTAAATTTGCCGATAGTGTCGCAAGAATTGATTGGTTCGGGTTTGGTGATGCCATTTTACATGCAGATCAGTGTTCTGAATTGTTAATACAACAATTATGTGAGCAACGTGATATTTGTTTTCCGTTGAAGGGTTTCAGAGATAAATATAAGGGTTTGGATTAGTTCAATGAAAGGCTTCGCGTTATGAGATCTGAGGTACACGATGCTAAGCTTGTAGTGCGCCGAAAGCGGCTGCCGTAAATATATTAAGTTTTGTACATCTATGATATGTATTGTATCTTGTGTTGCATATTTAGTTTTAGTTTTATAGTGCGATTCTCGTTGTGTTCGTTTACCGCCAAATCACAGACAGCCAGTTAGCAACCGGTATCTTACCATGCAAGGGCAAAGGGCAGAGGGGAGCAGCGAGTGAAGAACGAAAAAGTAGAGCAGGGGCAGTCAGCTATAAGCGAGGCTAGTCGCCGCTGCCGAATTAAGCAAAAATAAATTTGTCTAGGTTATATATCTAATGCCTACCTGTTCTAATAAACCCAAATAAATTGTGTTTTGCGTAAAGTGAAATAAAAGAAGTGATATAATTCCTAGATAGGAATTATAGTCGAGTGTACGTGTGTGGTGTAGAGTCGTTGTCCAAGTGTCTGGTCGTAGACGACAAATCCAAGCGAACCACATGCAGCCGTTGTGTCCGAAACTATAGGAACGCCCGTCCCTGCCGGTGTTGCCCGTAGCAGTTTCTCTGCAGAATTGTTCTGCCCTGCCTGTCATCGTATACCTACCTACTCAGTGGACCCCAGCAGCGTTGGAACTCAGGCTTGACTGTGCTTTACCCATCTTTATATCGGCGCGAATCGCGACTGTGTTAATTTGGCGGGTAGTTTCACGTATTTTCAAGAGAACGCATTTATTCTCGGTTCTATGTTTATATGTCCTATGCACTGCTTATTGTTAGTGTTCTGTATCTGTAGTAAACCACCTATTTTGTACTTACCACGATCATTTCATTCAACTGTACCCCTCCCTAAAAAGGAAATTAGAAATTTCTCAAATAAATATTCAGTGTCCAGACGGCACATCACAAGCTTAAATTTAATTGGTCTAAATCCTCTTCGGATTAGGTTATTTTTGCAAATAACCGTAAAGATTACCGACGCGTTTTAAAAGAAAAGAAATATAATTTTTATGCTAGTACTTTATTATCTTCTGATAATAAAAGTAAAACAGTATGGAATTTAATTAGTGACATACCTGAAAAAAAATGCTACCACCCAAACTGCTGTCATATCACCTCAGCGGTTTAATGATTTTTTTACTACAGTTTCAGAAGTTATGAAGTTATTACTCAGTCTTTAACCAACTCGAACATTAGTCCTCTTTCATTTCTTAATACTGTTTCAAGCCCAAAAGGATAATTTTTTAATAACACCTGTCATTGAGTCTGATGTTAGATAAGCTATACTTAAATAAAAAAATTCAGCTAGCTTTAGACCTGAACTATTATTATTGAATTATGAGTTCAATAGTTTGGTAATGAAAGCCTCAATTGTATTTCTTATAAAACCTTTTACGATTTTGTTTAATATGTGTATTTCTGAAGCCACTGACCACTCGTACTTTTGTTCAACATTTTCAAGGTTTGCTCAACATTTTCAAGAAACTGGTAGCAATGTAAATACGCCATCTTCTTTTCCATCTGCCTTGTCAGATTCCACACAGGAAACGCCAAATAAAAGAGTGATAAATGAGCCTTTTTTAAGTCCGGAGAGTGTAAGACCTTACCCGAAAACACACCCAAGGGTTAACATAATTAAACCGAAGAAAGCGAAATCTAAGATTATGACAGACACGCCGGAAAAACTAGTAATTGAGCAACAAGCAGCTGAGAGGCAGCGAAAATTATCAAGGAAAAAAACTTCCAAAATTATCAAATGAATTGCAGGTCCCAAGTAAAGAAAAAAATATCAAAAAGCGTAAAGAAAGTACCTCAAACGACAGTATGAAGGACGAAAGTAGGAGACTATGTCTTGGTCAAGTTCCTAATAAAGAAAACCACTGTCCATCATATAGAAAAAGAGAGGAAATTGAAGACCTCGATTTTACTATAAATTTCATGAGATTATCAAAAGTGACAAAAACACGTTTTACTACCCTGATATCAAGGATGTATTAACAGTCAGCCGAGAAGATATAATTACTAAATTATCCATCTCCACTATTTCGACAAGAAGAGGAAGCTGCAAGTATCTTTTCGATAAACCATTATGGGTTTTCCAAAATTTAAAATAGGTTGCTCTTTTAATGAACAAAATAATTCCAAAACATTTTTTCTTATTATTTTCATTTGTATGTTGCGTAATAACGTTAAAGTTCATTTTGAGAATAATTTATTAGTGTTGGTTCATGCCCAAAGGTCCCAACCACAATGCCCTAAGATCCCTCTGGCTTGGGCATTATTTCAAGATCTTTTAAAAAATTAAAAAGATAGAGCTTCTTACTTATTGTCGCAAGCTTAAAAATCCAGTTCGGTGGTAAAATCAAATTAAAGCTAAATTGTCCTAAACTCATTGTTCTGGCAATTTACTGAAAAAGTGAACTTCTCCACCTTCCCTATAATGGGTGGGGTGTGAGGTCGCAGTGTTTATTGGCTGTGGGTTGTGGTCCGAAGGCTGATTGGGTGTGATCTGAATGTTATAATAGCTGGGGGACGAGGTCTGAATGTTGATTGGCTGTGGGGATGTGGTACGAAAGTTATAATAGTTGGGGAAGAGGTCCGAATGCTGAGCATATGCGCATGCGCGAGGGAACAAATTTAGCCCGATTTTGCTCTCATGGCCGTTTACATGGAGTTTGTGACGTTGTTCGCCCGTAGCAGATCTACTACTATCTATCTATCTATCTATCTAGCAGAGTACTGCTGCAGACATTTTAAACAAAGAATTCAATTTGTTGAATTTATACTGTGTGATGAATTTATACTGAAATTAAAGAAAGCTAATCCTCAACAACATAATAACTTAGAAGAAGAGTATGATGAACATTTCTCAGAAACACAAAAACTATATGAGTTAAAGAAATAGGATAAAAACAACTCTAAAGGAAAACCTGGATTCAAAGTATTAATCGTCGATATTCAAAAATGCTTACCAACGCGTTTACTCCATAATGCACAGTTTCTATTGTTTATGGTCCTTCAATTACAGAGTAAATAACTACCACAAAAGAAGCCTAATGTGGGACGAGTCAGTAGGTGGCCGTGAAGGAAATGACATTGCGTCTTGTATTGTGAAATAAATTTTAGCACTGAAATATCAGAGAGCCAGAATATAACAATATGAAGCGATAACTGCCCTTCGTAGAACAGAAATATCCAAATGATCTTAGGCTACTTTATCTAGTGGTAATTAAACCATCAGTAAAAATAATTGAGCATGAAGTTGTCCTAAGAGGACATAGCCACATGGAAGTGGACTCCATTCACTCTCAAATTGAAAGAGAAAATGACACTCTATTATATATTATAGCGATTTGGGAAAATGAGAAAATGTATGAAAATATATAAGTATATAGAGAAATGTTTGATGCTTTAAAACAAGGGAAATGTGCGTTGAAAGACGGAGATTTAATTAATTTAAATGGTGTAAACACATATTAATAAGGCAGAAAGAGAGAAATACGATTACTTATAGAATATGAGTAAATAAAACATTTTATAAAAGATAGGTTAGGTTAAAAAAAATGAAACATTGTACATATAGGTAGGTTAGAAAATAAGCAATGGACTCTTAAAGTGAAAGTATTAGTACAATCAAGACTGAAAAATAAAGTGAGTGGAGGTTACCAAGGAAATCAACAACAGTCGAAGAGAGAAGGACGCCGTAATTTTGAAAAAGTATTAAGACGCTATTAAAAAGCAGGTGAAATTAGAGTGCAAAATTGTGTTAAACTAAAGAAAAATCAAGAAATAGGCAGTACAACTAACCTGTAAATGAACGAGTTCGTATCCAGAGATAAAATTCCACAGAGTAAGCACATTGAAAACCATTATTTATGCATAAATATGATCACCAACTAACTTAGAAAACGCATGCAAAATTTAAATCTAGATTTACAATACCTATTTCATTACATATAAACATAGCTAGCAATCAAAAATCACAATATATAAGTCATCAAATCAAAGAACATATTTAGCTGGAAGAACAGAATATCAAACACAGTGGTAATCCATAGACTCAAAGTGAAGTCATCACAGTTCGTGTACAAACTAATTTAATTTTCGCAGACATTTAATTTCATGAATATAAGTAGGATCATAGTTTAAGAGTAGGAATAGCTAGAAATTTCAATATTTATAATTATTAAATACATAAAAAGCAATCCTACCAACTTAGGTAATACTAAAAGTTTGAAAATATTATAGAATAAATAATGTTATAGGATAGGCAACCCACAATACTAGATTTAAATTTCTGTTTTGTATTTAAACTGGGTTACATAATATTTAGAGCAAGGATATTAATTGTTGATAATTTGAATTAAAAATAAATTTGTTTTAAAAGTTTTGTTAAAAAAAAGGAACGAAATGTTTTATTGACTCCTTATAAGATCAAAATATATACAAGTTCACATGCAGTAAAAGATAATCATAAGTAAGTGAAATAATTCTTTAAAAGAAACATTAACATTTAAACATATCATTTAAAAAAATATATCAAAGGAAAATTATCAAATCTTCGTCTTTTCAAGAACGGGCCTTGAGATTAAACAGTGACAACATTGTTCTATGAAAGAGTTAGTAATAAGTAAGGTAATCAAGCTTAAATTTTCATCTGTACAAAATTAGAAAACAATAATACCATTTTATGAAGAGACATGAAAGTAAAGCTATAAAATATCATCAAAATAAATTATTCATTTAAAATTACATATATTAAAAAACAAAAAAAATATTTTGATATTAAAACTAGGGCAAAGCTATAATAAATAAATCACATTAACTAAAATATCATAATAGGCTCTCAAACGTGGGGTCTCACATCACAAAATATCGTAATTGGCTCCCAATTACTATAGATAGTGCGGGGATTTTCGTCCTGTTTCCTACACCTGTTTTCCCAATTTAAACACCTTTTTAAAAAACCTATGCAAAATTTTATGTGCGCAAATACCTGAATTTAAACGAAAAATAGAAGAAAAGTTTGCCAGAGAGAAAATTAATATAGGAAATACAAAAAATTCGGAGCTGGAGCGTGTTTCACGTCAAAGTGGTTTGCCTATAACTACATGTTTTTTTCTAAAAGATAAAAATAGAGTACGCCCTTGTAGAGAAGGATAAATATAAGATGAGGTAAGTGTATCTTAATTATTTTATTTAAATTTAGCCAATTTTTTTTATTTTTGGTTTTGGCTATATCGAATGTAAGTAATTGTAAATATTATATTATTATGCAAAATTGGTAACCTAGAGATTTAGTTTAGATACTTTAATTTTTTATGTACTGGATGCCGTGTTTAAAATGTTTTCGGGATTTCTTATGTTAAAATAAAGGATCAAGTCCTAGACTTTTTTCGACCTATTAACTTTCTTGTTTATTGTCTTTGATTATATGTAAAAAATGACAAGGTAGGTAGGTAGGTACATAAATTATTATATGCATATTTACAAGCCACAGATCCAGCAGTTGTCTGAAAAAAATCTGTAAATTCCTGTCGTATTGTTTGAGCTTCTACTGATGGTTTATGTCCTTTCCTTGGCAAAGAGCATAACGTAGTTTCTTCTTTTATTTCGTTTCTCCAGGAGCCCGATATAACTTGGCCTGTATCTTTATCTTCAGAGTCAAAACTACCCCCTGATGTATAAAACTGCTTCGAATTAAGTACTACTTTTTCTAAGAAAACTATGTAAATAAAGACAAGCGGAAATGACGCACACAACTTTTTCCGGTTCCAAAATTAAAGATTTTCGCAGTACTCTAAATCTCGCAGATACAGGGTGTCCCACGGTGACGAGACATTAGACATATTTCAGAGACTACTCCGATTTTAATTTTGACAATTTGGGCAATAGTGTTTTCAGGCATGCCCTTCTCAACTAAAATAATAGCGTTCACCTAAAGTTTCTGGTTATATCGGAAGTTGATGTCATCTTCGTTATTTTAAATGGAACACCATATATATTATTGCAATTTTGGATTCTACGTCAATTTTTAGGTGAACTTTCATAAAGGTTTCCTATTCTTAAAGTTAACCGTTTTTGATATATTTATTTAAAAATAAATAAATAAATAAATAAACACTGACTAATTCAAAAAATGTATATTTTACAATAATAAAGTTTTTAAAAAAGTAATTGACAGAAGTTTAATAGGGATTTGATTACTTCAAAGTATTAAATGATAAATAATGTAATGAAGCACATTTTATTTTACCTTAAAAGTTATATATTCAGAGCCTGTTAATATTGTTTAAATAAAATTCCGTTAATAAATAGAAGCCTACAGAACATTATACAGATATCATTAAATACACGAACTGAGAAGCAAATCCGTACGCATACAAACCTTCGCCGTCTGCACTGCTTAGAGAAATATAAAACTTTACAATTCAGTGGATGCCTAGCCGTACGCCGACAAAATCGTTGCTGTGCCAGCTCGAGCTCCGTACCCCATAAGTCTACTCTAGCCAGTAAGTGAAAATATTCCTAAGTTCGTAAAAATCAACATAGTGATATTTTTACAAGTCGCAAAAGTAACTGATACTTAGGAATTTTTTTGTAAAAAATATCCGTAAATAAGTCCGTAATAAGTAAAGTCAACCGGATATAAAATATTTTCTAAGTCCGTGAAATGGACACGGTATAATTTCTTAAGTCCCTGTTTTCACTACAGCGTCGGTCCAAGTTCTCACTGACCCTCCATCAAGATGAGAACGATTTCAAGATTGAGTCTCTGGCTGTACATCACGACAGTTCCGCCTGTTTCGCAGCTGCCACCTGTACTCGAGGAGTAAGTAAAATTCTGTAAAGTTCACAAGAACATGGGAACTTAGAAAATTTAGCCGATTTTGGTGTACAAGTATAAAAGCGAATATAGATTAAGCCAGTAGGCAGGCCAGTTGAACTCTTCAGTAGCTGGCTGCCAGTAACTATCTCTTTGTAAAGGGGCGTTGACATTATACAGTGCACTAGCGCCAATTAACCAACGCCAGTAGACTAACACGTTATAAGCATAATGTAAATAGCTACTAGCGCTAGTATCGCGCTTATTCTACTGGTGCTAGTTAAGTTAAATGCAACTATACTTTTGTTTACTAGTGGAGTTTAAATATGGCGGCGACTAACAGGTGGAGTAAAAATGACACTGTGAAATTTGTGGCTTTGTATAAAAAGTGTGAAGTGTGGAATTTTCGGGACGAAAAATATAAAAACCGAGATAAGCGAAATAACGCATTCAAAATATATTCAACATGAGATGAATATGAACGATTTGACTGTGGAAATTATAAAGAAAAAAATAAAATAAAAAAGTTTAATAAATCGGGTACATCACCTAATGAATTATATAAACCACGACTTATTTGGTTTGATGAAGCGGCCTCGTTTTTAGATTATTGTTCTAGTAGAGAATCGTCTAACAACATGGTAACAAAAACTATATAAATTTAAGGATAGAAAATAAGAGTATTTGTTATAGCTTTCTAACAAATGTCTGGACAAGCTTCCAAAATTATAGAAAAAAACTAGGCGCCTACTTAGGAACCACCTGTACAAAAACCTTCTCAATCAACATCCATCAATAAGCGAGGAGCTAAAAGAAAAAATGCTGCCATACCAGACCATACTTCATCCGCCATGGAGAAATTAGAAAACCTAAAAAAAAGTTCGATAGAAAAGGATGACTTCGGTTACTTTGCTATGAATATTGCACATCAGCTAAGAACGTTATCTTTTAAAAGGGCTTTAAAATGCCAATCAAAAATTCAAGAGATTATAATGTGTGAACGTATTGACTTAGAGAAAAAAAAAACTTGTCTTCCCGTTCAACAAACCCCTCCTCCTATATTTCATCTGTGTCACCTCAAATGTCACCGTTATATGAAAAACAAACCGAGTATATTCAAGAAGAGTTATACGCTAGTCAGAGAGAATCAAGTTGGGCAGGGGAAAATATCAATCCTTCCACTAATAAAGTGGCAGAATCCAGTGATAGAGATGACATTTTGTCTCAAGCAATTGGAACTATTCTTACACAAGAAACATATTATTAATACTTATAGTTTTAGTTATTCATTTAGGTATTTAGGAATGTTGCAAACAAGAAGTACAGTTGTTATGTTATTTTTTTATTTAAAGTTACATTTGTCTTGAGTTTATAGATATACATTTTGTTTACAAAAAAATATTTTGTTTAAATTCTTACAATTAGACTTATATTACATTGCGATTCAACTGCACCATTGCCCATAAAATATTTTACGTAGTTATCACGGCGTGCAGCGGCTCCTGCAGAATAGTTATGACTACCCACGAATGTCCTCCTGTAAGTTCTTGACCTCTTGATATATCCCTTCTCCATGATCCAGGAGTTATAATGTCAGAATCAACATTCTCATGATCAGTTGTTCCTGGGGGCATATAATGATTTGCCGAAGTCTTACGCAACCAATTATGCAAAGCCGTCGTCAACTTTATCGGGGCATACCTCAATACTTCTTGTAAAAATTCTGAATCGGGATGCCAGAATGCCAAAGGCATTTTCAACTATTCGCCGTGCTCTTGAAAGACGATAATTGAAAACTATTTCTTTTCGAGACATGGCGTGCCTTGAATAAGGTTTTATTAAATACATTTTCGCTATTTGGAGGACAGTTTGCTCCGCAACATCCTGGGAAATTCCACCTCGAGCTAAACCCATTGGAAATTATTTTTCAATTTGCATCAGTATCTGGTATACTTATATAAGTATGTAGCACTTTGTATATAGCTTTCAAAACAGGTACTAAAAATTTAGAAATCGTACTGTTCGGTACCCTATACATATGTTCCAGAGAACTGAATCAGTCACCATTAGCCAAATATCGTAACGTAACTTGAAGTTTAATGTCATAGGTCAATGCTGCTCTAAAACAAGTATTTTCCTTTATAATGAAGGGAGCCACAAGATCCAATAGCTCTGAAAACTCTTCAAGGTTTAAGTGTAAGTGATTGATGTAAGTTTGCGGATCTGTAAATTTAACTCTCTTCAACAAATTTTCGGACACACCAAATGTTTTGCGTTGTCTTGTCACAAAATTTTTACAAGACAACAAAATGAAACGGGGTGAATTTGATTCTTATACATGCGACAATGGTCTTTTATCTGTCAAATGGAAGGATAAGAGAGCTGTGTGTTTACTTTCTAACTATCATGACAGTCAGGATATATCTACAGTATAAAGAAAAAATAAAGACGGAACAGTTGAGGACGTACCATGTCCACAACTTCTAATTGACTACAACAAATATATGAATGGCGTCGATAAGTTCGACCAAATAAAATCTACTTATGAAGTTGAAGAAAAAGCCATAAATGGTGGCATAGACTATTTTTCTTTTTTCTATATGCTTGTATTGTTAACGCCTTTATTATATACAAGGATCTTAATCTTGAAAAAATGACAATGAAGGACTTTAGATTAGCTGTAGCGGAATATCTTATATCTGCACCTGACAGAAAAAACGAAGCTCCGGTCTAAATAGTCCTATTACCATAAAAAAGCACAAGCCCTTTGTCCCCCCAAAAAGAAGACTTACAGAAGCTAATCATCAACCCACATACTTCACTAGAAGACGGTGTGCCTTGTGTAGTACTAAAGAGAATCAAATACGCACCAACTGGTTTTGTTCGACGTGTCGTGTACCGTTGTGTATGGGAAAACAAAAAGATTGTTTCCAAGCATATCATAAGCGCTAAAGTGCGCAGTGGTACAGTAAATGTACTACCATTTTTTTCAAAAAACGTAGTTAGGTTTTTAAAATTCTTATCAGAATGTATTAAAGTTATGTTATAGAATATAAATTATTTGAAAAATTATTTTTTTTTACTTTTAATTAGTCTGCCCGCATTGGGGTTTTTTATTCGAAGATTTCTGCCTCTCAAAGAGTTAAACAATTTAATGATTTAAAATACCATGTAAAAGATTTGAAATTAAGAGTAAAACGACTAACTGAACAAAATAATAAGTTAAAAAATGAAATAATTTCCATCACATCCGAGGTTAAAAATAATGAACAAGATCTATTTTTAATGAAGAATATAAAGGAAAATTATAATAAAAATGAACCTAAGGCGACATTCCTGATGGACCAGATTTTATCAATTATTATAAAATGAAAAAAACGGGTGGTCAGAAATTATCACTAGACACTGTTGTAAATGGAAATATCGTTCTTCAAAGAGCTACTTATTTCCTAGAAATAACTTTCTAAAATTACCTTCACCAAGTAAGTACGCCTGCAAAATATGTCGGTTCTGGCCAAGACATTTTATCTTTAACCTCCTTAGCCTCAATTTGTAACTGCAATGTCAGATGGTGGCACTGCGATCGTATTACGGAAGAGAGTCGTCTGTTTATTCACATTTTTGACTTCCGTAAACACAGTGCAATATTATTGTGATAAAATTTGTAAATTAAAATGGCTTTTGATAAGAAATTGTCTCTTCACGCTGTATAAGTGAAGGTAAGTATTTGCGGTAATAAATTCGTTATGAGAACATTGTTGGTATGAAACCTGTGTTTATTTCTCAGAGGAATACTTCTCTTAGATATATTTAAACTAAGAAAGTTGTTAAGTTGATAAAAGTTGAATAAAACTGTTATGTGAAGGAGAATAATAGGTGTTTATATTTCAGGTGAAAAGGTGCTAAATGCAGGACACGTTTTTACAACTGGTAAAGTTTGTCGGACGAAATATCTGCCTAATGAAATGAGTCTGCATTACAAAGTGCTCCTCATACGATTAATGGTGTTCTCTTAATCAATTCAGAAGAGGAAATTATTGTAAAGGAACTACAATGTTCATGCAAAGCTGGAACTGTATGTCGTCGCAAACATATATCTGCTTTTCTGATATATTGTACTAGGTGGTATTATAAGAAATTTTCTAAAAAGCCATATCGGGCATAGTGATTGAACAAAATATATTAACACATTTTGTGTGTAATCCTGTTTCTGCTGTTTTTTTTTTATATTGCAGGTATGTCTTGTCAACACTAGAAGAATTGTCAGGCACAGATTTAACATGTACGTGGTATAAGAAAAATGTTGCACTTCAGAAATATACAGCTGAGCTATTATTATTCCCCACGGTTGGTAAAAAATTTAACTTTATTCTGTCCCTTCTTTGGAAATAAATCACTACCGCCAGCTAAAAACCAGATATGTCAAATTTCGGTAATTTTAGGTAAGTACATATTAAAAATGTAAATATTAATATCTATCGTTTGGTAAAAACCAAATAAGTGTATTTACTCTCTAAAGTACAAAAAATTGCATGAGAATATTCAAATATGTCTAAAAAGTTGTGTCACTAACAGCATAAGTTTACATATTTGATAGAATGTTTCAACTGCTACCATGTATGTAAATATATGTGTTTATTTCCGTTGGTAAATTGATCGAAGTTTTTCATATATGTGTACATGTTCGTTTTTTACCAAACAAATGCATTTCGTGTGACAACAGCAAGTATACATATCTGGTTATAAGCAATGATTTTTCAAATGTATATTAGCGAATATGTAAACATATCTTATTTATATCAATAAGAAAAGCTAGAAGTGGCATCGAGGGAGTCACATATGTCTACTTATTTAGTTTTAAACAGAGTAGTTGCCAGTTTATTTCACTCGTTTTGTAGACATATTGCGATTTTGCTGAACTTTTGTTTTGTGTTTTATTCGACTTTTTAAATGAGTAGATGTATAGATAAACTGTTCTTAATAACTTAAGATGGCAAGTGATAGAACGAAAAGAATAATGCAGGCGGTTATAAGAGACAATTGCATATTAGATGGTGAGTAATATTTATTTTTGTATTATTTTGTAATCATAACCTCACAATTCGTTTTCATTTTAAGCTCCTACGGAATCAAACATAGTTCAGTGGATTGATAATATAGAAGATATTCCTATTATTATTGAGGGTCAAAATTCAATTTATAATGAGGATGTATATGATGTTAATCCGGTTGCAGACGCGTGTCTACAAGAACAGGTTGATTTGCAGATAGAAAATCATGACATTCATTTGCCAGGCGAAGTAGTACGAATGGATACGTCTAACGTTATTCGTGATGATAATCTTTACACTAAACAGGGTGATACCGGCGCTGGAACCGAATTAGATGATAATATTGATGAAGATCATAATTCTGACCTTGATTATCAAACAGAAAGTGAACAAAGCAATGCCAGCTTCGAGCAGGAAAACCAAGAGAATAACCCAGAAGCAACAAACCAAAATGTAGAAAAACCAACATCTCGCAAACTAGTTTTTTCACGAAAATTAGCCAGAAATAGTGGCAAACAGTATGAAACAAAAAAAGGCAAAATTGTGAAAAAACGAGAATTAAAGCCTCTTAAGGAATGTAGGTTAAAATGTGCGAATCGGTTACCTGAATTATTTAGAAAGACTGTATTTGACGACTACTGGGGAAAATCTAGTTATTGCTTTCGTGTCCAATTTGTTACTGATTGTATTCTTCAGAAATCTAAGAATGTCACACGCAGACCTCATCCTGAAGAATCTAAACGTAAAAATAGAATGTTTAGCTATGAATTTTACCTGAAAGTAAAAGGTTCTATGGAAAAAGTTTGTAAGTCTTGTTTTCGTAACACCTTAGGAGAATCTAATAGTTTTATAGATGAGTGTATAAAAAAAAAGAAACAATCAGAGTCTGGTATTGCGAGTGCAGATCAAAGAGGGTTAAAATCGCCACCATTTAAACATACCGAAGAGACTATTGAGACTATTGAGACTGTTAAGAGTCATATCTTATCATTTCCTAGATATGAGTCGCATTATACAAGGAGGAGAACTGCTAAGGAGTACCTTCCATCATACTTGAATCTAGCAAAGATGTTTTCTTTATATAAAAGTGATCCTGCCTTTGAACAGCATAGGGTCAGCAGAACATGTTACGAAAAAATCTTCCATCAAATGAACCTTGCCTTTAAAAAACCGAAATCAGACACATGCTCAAAATGTGAAACGTTCGCTATGCAGCTTAAAGTTGTGGAAGGTGAAGAAAGAGAGACTATTGAAAAATTGCAAAAAGAACACCAAGCAGAAGCGGACTTTGCTTATGATGTTAAGAGAAAAGATGTCGAGCTAGCAAAGAATTCTGAAGATCATAAAACTCTAATTTTTGATCTACAACAATGTCTCCCGACGCCAATGTTAACGGCAGATAAATCATTTTACAAATTGAAACTATGGACGTTTAACTTAACTATCCATGATTTTGTAAAAAAACATGGCATTGCTCACTGTTACATGTGGCATGAGGCTATATCAGGTAGAGGAGGTAACCAGATAGCGTCTTGTGTTTATAGACATTTATTAGAATTACCAGGGAATGTAACATCTGTTTCTCTATTTTCCGATACGTGTGGAGGACAGAACAAAAATAGCCATTTTGCCACAATGCTTATGTATGCCATTAATGAAAAGCCGTCATTAAAAATAATTGATCATAAATTTTTGATTCCTGGTCACACTCATATGGAGTGTGATCAGGATCATTCAATTATTGAGAGACAGAAAACGAAGACCAATTTTACAGTTAACCATCCTTATGATTGGTATAGGTTAGTAGAATCTTGTGGACAAAAGACAAAATTCATTGTACAGAAAATGGAATTGCAACATTTCTTAGATTTCGCTTCACTACTTAAAGGCAATAGTCTAATCATGCGGAAGACGAGTGAAACAAATCAGAAAGTGAACTGGAGAAATATAAAATGGATACGGGTGGTGAACGATCACAAAGGAATTCTATTTTATAAAGAAAGTTTATCAGAAGAGGAAGATTTTAAAGCAATCAATTGCAAAAGAAAAAAGAAGGAAGGAGCTTTCAATTTTCCTCCCATCAAAGTATGCAGCGAAAATAATGTACCAATAAATGCAAAGAAAAAGCAGAATTTAGTTGAACTTTGTCAACTAGATTTAATCGACAGAACGTTCCATGATTTTTATATGAATTTATTGACTGACGCAAGACCAGCCGTTGATCCAGATTTAGCTATTTCAGATGAAGAAGACGATTAATGTATGCCATGTTTCATTTGTCAGAATTTTGTTTTGTTTTTTAAGTAATAACTTTTGTTTTTTTACTATTTAGTACGTAGTTAAACGTAGTTAACTTAAGTTCCCAATGGAACAATTATTGTTGATGACATTCAGATATGTATGTTATTGCAATGAAAATAACCCTATAAGTACTTGTTTTTTCTGTTTTAATAAAAAATATTGTAGGATACATAAAGTGTATTTTATTATCTGCCTCCTAATTATATTTTTTATATTTATACTTTATTGTAAAGACTAATTTAATAAGGGTACTCTATTATGCAGTTTTTTGTTGTTTATGGAAAACTATACTTTTATACTTATCTGGTTTTTAGCTGGCGGTAGTGAAATGAAAGCTTAATGTTCCGTCTCTAGTACCCTTATTGTTACAACCAGGAACACAACAAAATACTTTGCAGTTTTACATTTCCTAATAATAACACCTTCCATAATTTTAAAATAAGTTTCAAATATTTAAACTTTTAAAATGCAACGACTCTCTTCCGCGCGTATGTGAAATGGCTGCAAGGTGGCGCTTCAAAGTTTTGCGATCGCGAATTGAAAAACTCTGTTCTCTTTTGATGAATGGCAATAACAGAAAAATTATTAAATACTAGATGAGAACCAACTATATGATATTCAGACAGTATAGGATAATGTAGTTATAGGTAGTAGGCAGGCATTAGATAGTATAGGAGAATGTAGTTGTAGGTAGTAGGGAGGCATTAGCTAACCAAATGTGTTTTGTTATAAATATATTGTTCATTTTTTCATCGTCACTAAACGTAAGAAAACTTTATAACTTAACCATGGATGTTTTAAGATTGGTAACCTCTTGTGGATTTGTAGTTTTGCCATCGTTACTGACAACCATAAATCCAATGTTAGTTTATTCAAAATTTTCAGAAATGGCACTCTTAACAATACCGTACCTACTTCATTCACAGATTGGTTTGAGACGTTATTTATTCCATTTGTAAAAAAGATTCAAGGAACTAAGGTTATCATAGGCGACAATTTAAGCAGTCACTTTACAGAAACTGTTTTAAGGTTGGCTGAGGAAAATGAAATTAGATTTGTATGTTTGCCTTCACATGCAACCCATCTAATGCAGCCATTAGATGTGGCATTTTATTCTCCATTAAAAAGAGCATGGCGTGTTATTCTAGATGCATACAAAATTCGGAGCCGCCGGAAAAATCAAACATTATCAAAGGATGAATTTCCTAAACTATTAAAATCTCTCTACAAAAAGATTTATCCAAATGATGAAGAAGTATCACAAAACATTATATCGGGATTTAAAAAATGTGGTATTTGCCCTTTCAATCCCGAGAAAGTTCTTGAAAGGTTACCGGATTATAACAAAAATGAGGAATTGTCTGTTGAAAATACAGTTTCAGAATCTTTCATAGACATACTGCAAGAACTAAGGGGGACTAACGCTGAAAGAAAAACCGTTAGGAAACGAAAGATTCAAATTCCAGCTGGAAAGAGCATTGGACTAGAAGATTTGGAAGGACAAATGGAGAATAAAGAGAATACAATGCCTGAAAACGAAACAGAATTATCTGAAGAAGGTAACACTTGTACTCAAGAAGTTGAAGAGTCTGATTCTTCGGATAATAGTGAAGAAAGCATTCAGGAGGAATTGAGCCTTATCCCAAATAAATATTACATAGTCGAGTTTAAAGTAAAAAACCATGTAAAGCATTACATAGAGAAACTTTTACAGATTTTTGAAAATAACATTGAAGTTACTTTTTTACGAATTTCAAGAAAAGTTTCTAATAAATTTGTGTGGCCTCCTGTAGAAGACATTGGATTAATCCCGACTGAAGAAGTAAGGTGTTTAAATGATCCCATACCTGACAGAAAAAAGGCACTTCTATTTAATACACGTGAAATAAAGCCTTATCTGAAAACTATGAGCTAAAATATATAGCATTTTTATTGTATCCCATTTTATTAGAACATTTTATTTTAGTATGTAACAGAGACCAAAGAAATACTCATTTTATGTGATCCCTTTTTTAAGAAATAAATGGTTTTGTACTTGTTTCTCTACATATTTTATTGAGTTTTTATTGGTTCCGATGTATAGTGTTTTTAAAAATCTTGATTCTGTTCAAAGTTGTTTCTGGATAGTTACATCATTGAAACTTAACAAATAGTAGTATAGTTCAAAGTTGCGTATCCAAGCCCCAACTTTGAACACCATATAAAAAAATATATATATGTCAGTTACTGTTTATTAAAATAATAATTTTTTCGTTGTGTTTTCCTCCTTCCTATGAAGTATACTTTCTTTTTTGTAAAAAAAATAATACTGTCAAGTATATCGCAAAAACACTGTTGAAAATGTTCAAAGTTGTAGGAATCTACGGTACCCCATCCTCTAGTACCAGGAATTCCCATATTTTCTACTTTTAATTACTCATGCAATTAAAAATGCTAGCAAACAATTTTTGAATGGAAACGTAACATCAAGTAGTGGCCTAATTAATGCAGATTATCTGAAAGAACGGCATAGTTTACAAAAAGAGTGGATTGTCAAATCTGTCAGAGTTTTTATCAAAAACCATTCGTAGCCTACTAACAGTGAAAAAAGTAATGTATTCTGAGCCATTCAAATATTTTCAAAATCAAAGCGTTAAAATTTCATGTAGAAAATAGATAGGTAGTAATGAAAATTTTTATTATTTCCAAAATGTAGGCTCAATGATTGAGTTCATGAAAATAATGAGATGATGCTTTTCAGCTGCATAATTTAATAGATTACAACATGATTACAACACATGAGTAACAGATTACAACATGTGCACTATTGAAATATAAATACTGATCACATAAATATAAATGGTAAGCTATTTTTTCCAAGATATATTAACAATACACAGACATTAACGGAAAAATGCCAGCTTTTGAAGTTTACCGCTGAAAGTTCTTGCCAGTGTGTTAAATTCCTTTTGAAAGAAAATTGATTCTACTACGTGGTGACACGTTCATTTAGCCCCAATAGAGGCGATATTTAGCCATGTATGTTTACGAGGAGGTTTTCAAATAAGAGCAGCCGACTAACCAATCCCACAGATTTTAAAATGTGATATCATTAACAGTAGTTTATCTGCCAAACAAACAAATACACCTACAAAGTACACTAGTAGGTAGGGTACATTTAAAAAAAAAATCGAGGAAAGTGTAAAATCCCATCATGTACAATTAACGTATCATCTGTTAAAAAATCAATTTAGAATTGAGGAGGTTTAAAGTATCCAGATGAAAAATTTGATGATTTGATAGAACTGCCGGATTATTTAAAACTGGATATTCTCTGTATCAACCAAAGCAAGTAATACGATGCTAAATTCTTTTCGAAATTAGTAAAATAGAGATTATCAAACGTGATGGTGTACTCCATATTGTGTTGCATATATCGTAAATAACTTGATGCGCTGTCCTTTGTTCTAATCCATAGTTCTCCTAATGAGTAAAAGAAAAAGTCGCCATAACCAAGAAATCTGAAAGTTAGTAATAATTTAGACAAGATTTCTTATATGACAGAAACTAATTTTATTTTAGTTGTAGATTACAAAAATTGGGTAAATATTGTGGGCAAGCAAATATTGATAATCTTTTTTGGACAATATGACATATTGAATGAAAGAAAACTCCGAAAAACGAGTCTGAATAAAAAAATTGATAAATCGAAATGGAAATATTGAAGGTGGATTTTTTGGGACAAAACGTCTGAACTTGCTTTGGGCGATGATAGCATAGTGTCAGGAGATATAGATTTCAAAAAATGTAATAAAACTTCAAAGGCCGTATTTAAAAAAATTTAATTTATGATATAATATGACTTACCATTTCAGAGATCCCCATGCATAGAGCCGAATTTGAATCGGCCTGTATACAGAAGAAAATAGACTTGTTTAACACTAGATTTTTTTAATGTGTAGTAAATGTTTTTAAATTTGAATATTCCCGCGAGGATTGGCAGTGGTAGTCCTAATCAATAGAAGCTGTAGTTAGTTCAGTGCTTTTCTTTGGTTAGATATTCTGTGGTCATGATGACGCGGAAAAAAAACATCTTTATGTCTATTGTGTGTGGGTTTTTATGTCTTATGTGCTTATGTCTACTTGTTCATCTGAGGAAATATATGTATTTAAATGCCAACAAATCATTTTATTTCACGGTTTTGTGCCCATCAAATGTAAAGCTTTTATTATACCTGAGACATAATACAGTATATGTAAGTACATAGTATAAGAAGAATGGTATGTCAAGTTTCCGTATCGAAATTAGCACTTACTGCGCATTACGTCACTGAGTTACCAGTGAGTAATACTATTACTCCTCTTGTAATTAAAAATGGGTTTAAAAAGCCGGAATATATCCTTTTAAAGCCAGTGTTGTTCCAAATGAAAAATACCATCCTGAAGCCCTAAAAAGATTTGAAACTCTAAAGACATGTAAAATAAACCAAACTGTCGATGTCAATGCAAATAATATGGTTCCGGATGCAGATCTAGCAGGTGCAAGCAATGCTTCACTGGTTAACCAGACTCACGAGAAATAATCACAGGCAAAAAACGTTTCATTTAAGGACCTTATACTACAAACCATAAAGCAGAGTTTTGGAAATTTTAAAATCAAAAAAAAAAGACGAGTTGCAGCAGGTGCTAGTGATAAAATTAAAAAACACAAAGATTGAAACTACCAAAGCACTAGCAGTGAAAGTAGCTTAGAACCAGTCTACGAAGACTAATAACGATTTATATTTCCTAGACGATGATGAGGCCAATGTGATAGAAAACTTTAAATTAAACGCTTCGATATTGGTTAAATACTGCACCAAGAAAACCATCAAATATTATGCTGGGAAAATCGTAAAAATTTTTAAGATATAACACAGAAGTCAATCAGTTTTTTTTTGGGCCGAAAAAGGATCCAATACCATGCAAATACCATGCGATGGGGTAAGATCCAATACCATGCAAATGTTAGACGACTAAAAACTGATATAATTTTTTAAATTAATAGTAAGAAAGTTGTCAGGGGCATGTTAGGAATTCGACCTTACTCAGGAGCCTACCTGGGTAAGGTAGGCTCCTGGGTACGTACCTAAATCATGAATTTAGTTAAGGAATAAAGTTATCCGCTCTTTCCCCATAACAAGGGGCAAGTTCGAACGGGTGCAAAAATCCTTTTTTTTAAATATCAAGTTTTTACACTACAAAATTTTTGTCCGCTCAGTGAAGTGTTACCCTGTAAATTTTGACTAATTATGTAAACGATTTAAAAGAGCTAGGCCTTGCTAAATCTCAACTAGTTTAAATTCAGAAGTTGATCAAAACGAATATTGATATACTTGATATACAAAACGATATACTTGATCAAAACGAATTGGTGATAGAGGAAATTAGAAAATAAGATCTATATAACATGGGCTCGAAACATTATTGTCGTAACATACATAAAGAAAAACTATGGAGAAGGATTGGAGAAAAATTAAATAGAACAGGTACCTATGTATAAAATATATAAAAAAAATTTTTATTCTAATAAAATTTACATTTTTTCAATAAGTTGCGAATATGAAAACATATTTTATAAAAATTGGTCTCGTTGCCATGGAACTTCTCCAAAAGGTGAATTGAAAAAAGGCTTTGTAAGCTTCACGAACATTAAATCCGTTTTGTTGGGCATTACCTCCTTGCCTAGGAAGATTTCTAAACATTGGCTTACTTCTATATTGGCTTACTTCTATAATGTTCTTCTGCGGAACATTGGTTGCGAGGAAGTGGTATCTGTGTTGGGATTAATATCTGCGTCTGGTGTAATTATGTAAAACTTGCTGTTAAAATATATAAACCAATGTTTTCTGGCAGCACATTTACAGCTCGAAAAAATATCCGCCATTTGTGAGCTAGATGATCAAAAGCATTTTCAGAGACTCGTATAGCACGAGAAAGCCGATATTTGTTTTTCAATATCTCCATTGATAGCAGTGCCAGGATAAGGTCGTAATAAATAGGTTTTTAAAGGAAATGCCTCATCTCCCACTAGTACATATGGTGACAGGATATTAGTATTTGGTAAAAATGTATAGACTACTTTGTTAATATCACTATTTTCTAAAGCTCTTCCAAGCCGGGTAGCCGGGTACCGGGTCATCACAACATAACAGGAAATGAGGAGGCCGATGCACTGGCTAAGAAAGGCTCAAGTATACAGTTTACAGGGCCTGAACCTATGGTCAGGAATTGAAGGGCCTTGGTCGAACGCAACTCGATCAATACTTGCGCTAAGTCGTAACAGCATAAGGATTGTCACAGGACTGTTGACAGGTCACGGATATCTTAACAGGTACCTTAACACTATCGGCCTTAGTGACACTAGAAGGTGCAGGTTTTGCGGACACGATGACGAGGACTCTATTCACATCCTCTGTCGCTGTGCCTGCCTCATGGTCAAGAGACACAAACATCTGGACGCAGCATTTCTCCTGCCTCAGGACAATAGGGAGCTTCCCCTACAACGGGTGTTGGCCTATGCGCATAGCACGGGTCTCTTCCAATAGCTCCCAACTACCGGCAGGCACAATGGGTCGAAAGACCTGAGTGCTGCGGGTGACCGCGCCGCCTATGAACAACAACAACAACAACAACAAAGCTCTTCCAAAGCTTGAGTTTACAACTGTTCATCATCACTATTTTTTCCATATGATCCCACATCGATTGCAATAAACTTATATTTAGCATCAACGACCGCTAAAATAATTGAAAATGTCTGTTTATAACTACGAAATTGTGAACCACTGTTTGGTGAAGCAAAAATTGTAAAATGCTTGTCGTCTATAGCACCTAAGCAATTTGGGAAGTTCCATGTTATCCAAAATTCTTCTGCTATTCTCTGTCAGTCTTGAATTGTGGATTTTGGCATAACTTCTGACATCAAATGTTCAATTATAGCGGTGCACCCTTCTCTAATTACTCATGTATTGTAGAATGTCCTATTCGAAAACTAAAGGACAACGCAAGAAAAGAATCTACAGTAGCATGAAATCTAAAAATAAAGACATAAATATTATTTTTAATTGTTGAAATTCTATATATGACAAACTTTAATGTATATTTATAATCTTAAAATGAAATTAATAATTTTAAACTTATTTTATAAAAAATTGTTAATTTATATAATTTATTTTATTTTTAGGCACGGAATGCAGGTCAAAATGGGTATCACTAAGAGATCAGTGGAGAAGAGCAATTTATAAGAAGAAAACTAAAAGTGGTTAAGCTCGAAATCCAGTTACATTACGGAAATATGAAGCAATTATGTAATTTTTATTGCCCTTTGTCAAAGAACGCGAAACTCAAAGCAATATACCGAATCTGAGATAAATGAAATGCCAGAAAATGCAAAGATTCGCTTGTGTGAACTAGTGACGAATTATCTTTCTGGTACAGGAAATAAGCAAAACAAGTGATCCATTGATTTGCCTTTATAGTTAATCGATTTTAGGAAAACATAAAAGAAAACGAATGCTTGCGGTAGTGTCCCAAAAAATGTGTACTTACTATGGGAAAATTACTTCTTGCCCTAAAAGATTCTACAACCCTTTCGAATTTTTTGGACGTTTTAAAGCCAGAACATTATAATTACATTATAGCTGCTACAAAAGTAATTGCTGGCTACGATACACAAAATCTTTCATTTAAGAGTCCTTCTTTAGCTTTGCAGCTAGGAACAGATCTCAAGTTTATGTGCCAAGTCGCAAAGAAAACAATTACCATAAAAGATCCTTCGATGGAATTCATTGAAAACAGAGAAGAAAAATTGAATTATATATCTCAATTGCATGAAATGATAGCTTCACACTAATCAAGTGATATTGGAAGGCTGGCTAATAAAGTTCTAAACGAAAAAAAATTGACAATCCAAAATAATTGCCAACAGCGGAAGACGTGTCTTTATTCAATAATTATACGTCTTCAATGGCTAGCGAAGGATATGAAAACATAGTAAACGATATTGACATTGAAAAAAGTTACAACACTTTAGCAAAATATACCTTAGCTCTTCTTTTAATGTTTAACAGACGAAGGATTGGAAAAGTTCATTATTTAGATTCCGACACCTATGAACGACCTACCGAGAACCTTAATCAAGAAGAAATATTGTTCTGCTTAACAGAATTCGAAAAAACCAAAACAAGCAGATAACATAAAACCAGCTAAAAAAAATATGAAAAAACAAAGAATTTCCTCAAGTAGCGAAGAGATGGAACCCGAGTCTCCACCTTATATAGATTCTGATAACAGCGAAGAATTTTGGCAAGAGCTCGAAAAGGGCTGGAATATGGCTGAAAATGAGGATGTTGTTCAAACAGTAACTATTAATTCTTGGGTGCTAGTTAGATACTGTACCAAGAAAGTAGTCAAGCATTTTGTTGGAATGGTGACTGAGGTATGTGATGATTGGATAGTTTAGTTCACAAAATTTTCTAAAAAGAAGTTTTCATGGCCAAATGTGGATGACATGGACACTGTAGAACAAGACGATATTGTTATGATCTTACCAGATCCAATTATAAATAGACGCGGTGCTTTTATATTTCCAGTGTCATTTCAGGGTTATAATTTAGACTAATTTAGTGGTATTAATGTAGAAAAACACATTTATTTCACTTAAATATTGAATGTAACATTGATATTTACGTTTGTACTTACATGCCATATAACATTTATTTGGACTAGAGAGAAAGTTATTTTTGTAGTTTTTTGTTCGAACTGAATAAAGTTTATAACTTTTTTATTGATCCAGATATATTAATTTGGTAAAAACGAAAATGATGAACAAACTGCAAGCGTTATACATTTGCCCCATCCCATTTAACGTTACTCTTTTATAAGTAAGTGAATTCCATTATCACATTTGCCCCATATTTCGGGGTAAATGTGATATATTGACATCGTTTTAAAAAAAATTACCCAGCATTTTTCCAGAAAAGAGCTAAGAAGGTGTCAACTTTAGAATCAATTAAGAACAATATTTACAACTGCGTGTAATTTTTTAAAATTTTTTGTTCAGTTAAAAGTGTTACTTATGGCTATTTATTTTTGAACTATTCAAAAACTATGTCACATTTACCCCACTTCACCTTCCAATAAATTTAAACGAGTGGTTGTTTTTGGAAAAGGTTTCCTGTACCAATTTTGTTTAAAAAAAAAACAAAAGTATCCTGATATCATCATTCAAATCCGGCGCAAAACAAATTTTAGCTTAATAGTCAAAGTTAGCTTCTATCTGCGGGGCAAAACAAACAAGACTTTTAACCAGTACAAGATTTCGCAAGCAAATAGCAACAATCCTGCAACTCATGAGTTTTGAAAAAGACGAACTCTATCAAGTTGCAAAGTTTGTAAGGCATACGGAGAAAACCCATATGGAATTTTACAGGTAATATATATTCAAAAACGTATATTAAAGAAGCACTTATTCTTTGAAAACCATAAATCAACCTTGTTTTCTATATTGAGTACAAAAATGCTAAGATAAAGTAGGTAAACTATGTAAGTGTCTTAGTCAATTTCTGTTTTTTGATATTTCTTTATGAGACAATCCAGAAAAATTATAGTCTAATAAGTCTATAAATTCTTAACAAAATAAAAAAATTGCTCCTATAGCGTATTGTGGGCCTTAAGTTTAGACACTTCAGCGTTTCTTGCATTAAAATCCATACAGTAATCCAGTAATTTCTAACACTTGATTTATTTTTTACTTTGTGTAAGATGTAACCATAAATATAATTGTAATAAAAGTTTAAAAAAAAAGCTATAAATCTGAATATTGTGATGGTGCGGGACCTATGGGTGTGCGTAAAGTTGAAGCTGACGTCATAGGTAGCGGACGAGAGGCAGGGGTACCGGGTGTGCGCCGGAGGCTAGAGGGGAGACGTTCGACTAGACTAGTCAGTGGAAGATAATTCCTGAAGAAGAACATACCTATTTTTACTTACCTTCTCATATTGCGTTACTTTATACTTTGTTTATTGTGATTATTTGTGATTACTTGTGTACTACTTGTGATTACTAGTGTATTACTTGTGGCTTACCTAATTTATTTAACCCAGCAACTCACGTCCCACAACACTTGAGGCTCCTTCTTATTAATTGCGTTTTAAAATAAGAATAGCAAACAAAAGGAAGGCACCGATACAATATATTTAAAGCCAACTTTTAAAGTGGCCCACATACTTAATTCAATTTGCGCGAATTTGACCACACGGACCTGCACTTACGTGCCAAACACGCAGTGTGTGTGAAAAAATAATGCTTCTTTGGCACGTACGTGCAGGTCCGTGGGGTGAAATTCGCACGAATTTAATTACTTTGTGGTTTAATAAGCAAAAAGAAATATATTATCAATTTAACTTTTTCAGGCTTACAGAAACTACCTATCAAACTGCCAAAATAGCAAAAATTTTGTTGTTCCTAGACAGTGGAAAAGGTCCCGAATTTAAAGGAGTTTAAATTAAATTAACATCGATAATGATTTTTTGGAGGACGAAGTAGAGGTTAGCCAACAACCTGATAGTAACACAGAGATTATTGATTATAAGAACCCTCAGCCGAGTTTATCAGGTAAATAGAAATTACCTTTTATTGTTTGTATAGCATGATGTTGAAGCCTTTTTCTAGACTTATGTCTTTCATCACCGTGTAACCACCCAATTTTCGAAGCTCTTCACCTTTGTAAATGGTTTTTTCCTATTGTGTGAAAAATATTGCGTTTATATAGTTAATTTGTGAAAAACTTATTAGTATCTGTTATTTCGCAATTTTGAATCGAACATGGAAACTCAAACTTCCCAGAACAAAACTTGCCCATTCTGCAATTTGGAGTTTTCTTGTGTTTGAGCAAAGAATAGACATGTAAAAAATTTTCATAACCAATAGCAAGATTCCGATGCTAAGAAATTACATATTATTTGTAATAATTATATATTGCGTTTTTTAATATACCTATATATTTTAGACATTGTTTTAAATATTTTCAGTTCAGTTACCTGAAGAAACTCTGAAAGACTGAAATAGATGTTGGTCTACTTGTGGAGGCAATCCAACAGTACAAGTTCCTTGACAATATGCGGCACCCCGAGTACAAAAATGCTAAGAAAAAGCATTTAGCTTGGGAAGAGATCGCTTTGATTGTGAATTGTTCTGGTAACATTGCTTTTTTGTAGCACTATACATACGCAGTAATATAAACACATTTTTGCTCTTTAGTTGTTGACTCTCGATAACTTGGAAATTGTTACAGTATCATTTCACGAAAAAAAAAAAATAAAATACTATTTGCTTCAGAAGCTCCTGAATCTAATTGGAGTTACTATAATTTAATGTTATTTATTCAAAACATTCACAGCGTAGGAAGTATATAAATTTGATGGTAAACTGTGTAAAACACTATTTATGTTTTTCTGTCTTCAGAACATATTATACAAGCAGCAAAAGCTGTACCAACAGTAAAAGATATACCGAGTAGGCCCTCTACATCCCAGTCAATATGGTCATCTGATGAATTGGTCTTTTCACCTCCATCAAGTCACCACTCACTGGATGATGACTTTGAACAGGTTCCCCAACATCAGTAGATGCTGCAGTAGGAGTTCAACTTTAACAAAACAGACTGCAACATCAGCTTCTGAAGATTATTCAATTTAAATAAAAATATGTGGGTAGAGTTAAAACTAAAATTAAATGTATGTATAGGTATGTCACAGAAATGAAAAAGAAGCAGTCCAAACGAACCAGAAGCAATTCTAAATTTTGTTAAGCACATTTCCATCTCTTTGCAAACTGTCATGTCAAATGTTGCTATTAAATCATCAAATGCTAATAAAGCATTTGCAGACTACGTGTTTATGAGGCTGGAAGAGATGGATATAGAAGTAGGAAAAAGGAAAAGGCAGCAAATTTTTGACAGTTTTGACAGTGATTTTTTTTTACAAAAACTGTTGCATCCTACTTTTTTCCAACCATTAGAATCGATTCTCCTAAGTCTAAAGTAAGGTTTATTGACTTCATCATGGTCAATTTTTCAATAGGCACATGGCACATCCAGACAAACAAATATATCAAAAAGGACGTCAAGTTACCCCGTTTTACGGTAAATTAAAGGATTTCTGTAGAATACCTATGTATGGATGGAACACACTGCACTAACCAGAAGGGAATGGATTTAACTGTACTGTCATGCTTGTAAAAGATGATAGAAATAGGGGTTATCCAGTGGCTTTTTAAGTAATATATTAGATCAAGTAGTTCAAGAGGTTTTTTGCAGGCGCTGCTAGACAAAGTTAAAGAAGTGATACATGTATTTACGACAGCTGATGATGCCACAATGCATTTGTAAAAGTAATGAGAACCCCACCAAGAAGACTTTTGTGTACCTGGCATATCATTAAATAATAGGTTATTCAAGGAAGATCTAAGTAAGAATATTAATAGACAAAAAAATGTATTTTATATTTTTCTGTGTAACATATTAACCTACTTACAAATGGGTACTTATCATTTTTCTTATGTTAAGTTTAAGAGAATATTTAATGAAACCTGTTCAGCCGTGTATTGTAGTCTAATGTTGGGTGTTGATTTGCCCCACCGCCATAGGAGGTCGCTGCTTAGGTATGGCATGTCTGTGTTCTATGGAGCCAACCAGGGCGTTGTTGTTCTGTTCTGTGTTGCAATGGTGACGAATGTAAATATCACAGACTAACAGCAGACACCGGGGTAAATATGCAAATTAGTCCTTCACTATAAAGCATTGTTGAGAGGTCGCCACTGCTGCGAAATTTTGACAGAACCGTGATGGAACGTACGCAACAATAAGAAAGTAAGTATTTACAAAGGTGTGTTTAATAACAAATATAGGGTTATCTTTGATAGCTTTTCTCATGGGGTTTTTTTCAGGATGACCTTGTTTAGTATTGTATGTGGTCGTTCTGAGGTGGAGGTGGACCAGCCTCTTCTGTTTCCCTCGAAATAAGGAAAGGTATGTTATCTAAAGTTAAAACGTTTGATCATAATTAAAAGTGCATTTTATTATGATAGGTTGAAAAAGTGGCAGGAGCGCCTTAGAATGGTATATAGAGGGAATTTCAGTACCCACCAGAGGGTGTGTAATTTGCATTTTCCAGAATGTAGTTTTTTGCCTGGCTTACAACCTCCTCGTCTATGTAAAAATGCTGTACCTGCATGCATTAATGTAAGAATATTCATATTACATTGTCACATTTTCTGAAAATAATTATTTATGCAGATGTCTACTGAAAATTCAAAATTACACGAAGCGACTGTATTGCAACAGAATATCGAAAATGCATCTAATACAGAATTAGGCATTGACATGGATGTATTACCGAGTATGTCAGAGGGATTAACACCTGTAACAGATTTATCTGAAGCTAACAGTACACCCAAATCATGAATAACACGCACAGGTTTACCTGTGCAGAATGAATATCTTAAAAGAAATTAATGAAATATGTGGACAGGAGCCAATATCTCCAAGAAAGAAGGTATTGGTAGGTGTTATTAAACGAAAAGCAACACATATCAGAAAGCTAAAAAAGAAATGTAAAAGCAGAAGAGACCTGCTTAAGAACATTTCTAACACAAATCTTAACGTTGAAATAGCAAATATATTTAAAGGTATTAGTATTATATTTGTGTTCATTACAAATTTATGCTAATATTAGGTTGTATTTTTGCAGCAATGTCGCCAATAACTGCTCAATTTGTGATATCCCAAATTCGTTGTGCCAAGCGGTCACCGTTCGGTAGGAGATGGACGCTTGATGACAAAATAGTGTCATTAGTTATTTATAAGAGAAGTCCTAAATGTTATGCACTTTTAAGACGATTGTTTGCACTTCCTTCGGTTCGTACGTTAACAATGTTGCTGGAGAAGATTTCTTTTGAAGTTGGAATAAACGAACACAGTTTTGCACATTTGGGTTCATGTGTATCCAAATATACTGTTAAGGAACAATTATGTACCCTAGCTTTTGACGAAATGAGTATCAGGGAACATTTGCAATATAATCCTGCATCTGATTGTATCGAAGGAGTGGAAGATTTTGGAAATGGCAGAAGAAGTGAAAAGGTGGCAAATTATGTTCTCGTGTTTTATATACAAGGAATTGTAAAAAATTGGAAGCAGCCTTTAGCATATTATTTTAGCAGAGGTGGTGCTTCATCAACCCAAATAAAATTTCATCTAACGGAAATTTTGGATGCATTACATAAGGTCAATATTAATGTATTTTGTATTGTTTGCGACATGGGCACAGCAAATGTCAAAGCACTAAAAGAGATGGGAAGTATAAAGTCACATCCATTCATTTTACATAATGATCAGCAAATATTCACGATATTTGATGTACCACACCTCCTGAAGTGTTTTCGAAATTTGTTTCGGAAATATAATGTTCTTGTTCCTGTTATGATGGCAGGTTCCTCACAAATTCTGCAGGCAAGATGGTCAGATTTGCATAAGGCCTAGGAAGGGGACAAGAATAACCCACTAATATTCCGTAGTCTTATTAAATTTAAGGACTATTATCTTTTGCCACTTAGACAGACGGCAATGAAAGTCAAAGTAGCTGCTCAAACTCTGAGTCGGTCGGTATCTGTCTTTATCTTCAATCTAGTTAAGCAAGGTAAGATTTCTAGTATTTTTCCAATTATGTCTGTACCACAGATTATGGAAAGAAAGTTCGTAAAAAATTCAGCCCTTGATTCAGTAGTACATGTAATTAGTTATGTAGTTCACAGTTCACTTAATAACATAATTTAGGAGGTATTTTGAAATTTATTATTTCTGAATTTGTCAGGAAACCAGGGATGAAACTGTAGTTTTTCCATGGAAACCGCCTTCACAAAATGGTTGGCTACATAATTGACAGGTTATCTATTGCACTTGTTACTAATATCATTAAGTAAAAAATAATTTCATAATACACAAAATATTAAGAATGTAGTAATTATCAATTATTTTCAACAAAGTTTTTGTTTAGGTAAACTACGGTGTGTTTTAATTTCAATTTTTAATCTGTTTTTAATTTTTTTAGCGCTTCTTTGCCTAGAATAGTAACTAGCAATTTTTTAAAGCAAACCTTTTAAACTGCCCAAGGTATTTCATTTGGTCGAACACACTATTTTATTTTTGTCAATAAAAACAACTTTGTTCTAACTGAAAAAACTACATCAGTACATCACACTGACTACTAATAATTGGTGTACTCAATTTCAGGCATTACCTAGAATGTGGCAAAAATTAAAAGCAATGGCAATTGATACTTTAAGAACACGTTCTTTGAACCAAGATGGCTTGGAAAATCTGTTTGGTGCCATACGTTCAGGACTCGGTTGTAATGAAAATCCAACTGTCTCACAATTTATTAGTTCGCTAAAGACTCAAGTTATTAATGGTCTACCAAATCAAGGAATTAAATCAACTAATTGTGAAGAGGATGACGCTTCTCTTCTTAGTAACCTTCGATCGTTCTTAAAAAATGAAGATAGTACCTCTGAAACAAAATAAACTTCCAGTTCATTTACTCCAAGTCCAGTTAGAATGTGTGCTGAGGACAGTGTAAAAGATATTGTAGAATTGGTGAAAACTGGTACTTCTCATTCATTAGCCGTTGCATACGTTTCAGGTTTTATTGTAAAGAAAATTTTGAATAACGATTTTAAATGTGATAATTGTTCAAAAGATTTAAGTGGAGATAATTTCGATACTTGTAATTATTTTATAAGTTTAAAGGAGTTCTCTGACACAAATAGCAAATTATTTTACCCTTCAGAGCAGCTAGTGATAGCAGTAGGACATGCTATTACAATTTTGGAAGATAATTTAAATACTTTAAGGAGTCAGTTAGGCATACGAAAAAATTCAGAAACCCTTATAAAGACGAATGTCAGTTTTGAATGGCTTAAATCATGTAAACTGCATCATGATTTTATAAGAGATTGTATTGTTAAAGGTGTTTGTAAAATAGGAATTGCATGGTATTGTACTAGAGCTGTACGAGATATGAGGGCATAAGCTAGTTGCTGAAGCAGCCTCTAGGAAAATAAAAAAACTTAAACATCACTGAAAATAAAATAATCTATATGTGTTTTTAACACACTTGTAATCTTGATATTTACTCAGGTAATGAAAAAAAAAAATTAAAAATGAACTTAACTCCAGTGATTTTTTAGTTCTTTTTTAATAACTATTATCAAGTAAGCAAGTAGTGTGTTACAAATCTTGTAATCTAAACAATAAGTTTTTGTGTATTTGTTTTTAAAAATCCAAATGTTTATTATATACTGAGAATTTGATATTCAAAAGTTTTAATATAGTTTTATACATTTTAGTTTGTGTTGAACATAAATGTAATAATAAATTCATTATATTTTTTGGCACTCAGTTGTTATTCTATAAATTACATTCATTTAAATTACATATAAATTACATCCCTGTTGCTTGTGTTTTAAGAATTTATCTTGCTTGGTTTTAGTGAAATGTGTAAACTTGTAAAATATAAAGCAAGTAGCTATTTTACATACCTACATTTACTTTCAAAACAAGTAAGAATAATTTCAAAGCATGGGTTCCAAACAAATTGATTATAGGTTCATTCACAATTGACGTAAAAGTAATTTTTCCGTAAGGCACAGAAGTTGAAATAGATGCATAGAAATGACTGTGTTCATAGTGAACTAACATAAATTGTATGATTGTGTACAATATCCCTTACTTTATATCTACCTGTTTTGAATGAACAGTCATTTCTATACATCTATTTGAAATTGTATGTCTTTAGAAAAAAATACGTTTACGTCCATTGTGAATGAGCAGTATCTTGCTACCATGCTTAAATTTCCCGCCAGAATTTGAATAGCGCCATGAGTGCCACCTGGATTATGCTTTGCACAAAGAAAGAGACGACAAGTGACTGTTTGTCTCTTTTGTGGATACCTTTCTTCCATTGTCTTTGGGGTCTGGTGTTAGTCTGTGGTAAATGTCGATGGTATAAATAAAATAAAATTAATGTAAATATACAGTCCAAAACCAGCGTGATAAAAAACAAAACCAACATAGAGAATTTTGCAGAACTGACTGAGACGTCCTTTGAGAGACTCCAAAATGCTCATGAGCAAGTGTTTTTGAAATATATTTTTTGTATTGTAACTAGTAGAATTTCAAGAAAAAAAGTTTTTACCTTTTTATCGACCTTTGTTGTATATCTTGACATATACAATATACATATACAGATAAACATTTTTTTAGATATTATTACCAGAGGGGAGAGAAGATAGCTATGTGGGCATTGTTATAGAATAAATGCAGGTATAAATACAAATATGGCAGCACTAGAAAGCTTAAATAATTTATTCAAGACAAATGAAGAGAAAAACGAATACCATCAGACTTTTGGAAGAAATTTAAAATTTGATTGATGGAAAAATGTGCACATAAGCGCATAAACTGTCTTCCCCAAGTGAGAATTTTTACAAAATATGTTATAATGAATTATGTGAGACAGAATGCAAACCTTCATATTATAAAATATCTAAGGTGTAAACACATACCCTTGGTATGTTTGTGTGAGCAGAGGCAGGAAATTACTTTCTGAGGAAAAGTCAATGGACATTAAAGAGGGACATAACGAGGAAATTAAAAACTTTATTGAAGAGAAGAGATCTGAAAACCAAAGTTTTACTACAATAGATGAAAACACAAATAGGGAGGCAGAAATTAGAACTTTGACAAACTTTTTAAGATGTTTAAATGATGCGCGGTACAAAAAGTAATGAAATCATGTTGGCCATGTATAGTATGTTCTAAAAATTTAGCTGTATTTTTTTTTATAAGGTACATGGGGCAATTTGGTTTAATAATGGAGCAAGAAAATAGATCAGCCGTGCATAAAAGGAAAATGGAAAATCAAACTTTTTTTCCAACAAAGAGAAAGAAATAGTATTGGTTAAGGGTTCTTATATTTATTTTGCATGGTAAGTAATGATGACAGAGCTTGTTTTTGTATTTTATAATTATTATGAAATCTCTTATTATTGTAGTTCTGTAGTATGGTTTAGGTTTTATTTAGATGTATAAACATGTAGTTTCTAGTTTGTACTAAGTATAAAAATTAAAATATATAAATATGTACATATCCTGTAGGGGCGTAAGCGAATAATTATTATTTTACCTTTATAATACATTCAGAATGATCTGTTAGTATGGGACATTGTAGTATAAGTATAGCTTAATTAGTTTAGTGTAATTGGAGCTTAAGAAATTATATTGGAATAATTATTTATTTATTGATTTATTGGAAGATTTTAATCATAAGAGTTTAAGCGCAGGTACAGATTTAATAAAATTATTATTATGGAGCATTTTATGTCACTAGTGATAACTGATAAAAATTTTACATAAAAATAATGATTGGTTGATTGGTTCTTTGACCTATCACTCTATTTTTTAATTATATTTTAAAACTAAACATTAATACAGTTAAATAAAACAATAGAGTCATGTTTTTTATTTTTAACGAAAATAATGCCAGTTTTCAATCTACACAGTTATTGGCCGGCAGTCAATAACCGAATGTTAACAGGCCAATAACTGTTTGAGTAACTAATTTTGAATAAAAAAAGACTCTATTTTTCACATCCAACATCTCAAATTCCGAAAATAAAGGAAGGTATTAATTACTCAAAAAAAATATATGGAAGGGAATTTGAAAGAAGCCTTACAAGCTATAGAAAATGGCAGAAAAGTATCTAGAAGACATAAAATACCTAGGGCCACACTCTAGTTTAGAAAAAGCGACAGATTTGTTAAAGCGAGTTTTGGTCCGAGTCCTGTATTAACTAGTCAAGACGAAGGAACCTTGGTAAAATGGATAATTGAAAACTTCAAAAAGGTCTTTCCACGGCAAAAAGATCACATCCAGACATCGGTAAAAGCGTTTCTGGGTAGGGTTCCACGGCCAAACCCATTTCCTAATAATCTACGACAGGATGGTTGGTATAAGGCTTTTCTTCAACGACATCCGAATTTGTCAGTTCATACTGCTAAGCATGTGACTTCGGCTAGTTCGGAAAGTGGTTTTCGGAGATACATGCATACTTGGTCTCGAAAAATTAACGACCACATATTTCAAAATCCATCAAGAATTTTCAATGAGGACGAAACTTGCTTTAATTTGTGCCCGAAGGCACATGGTACTGGCTCCACGAGGTTCCCGAAATGTTTACGAGATTGAACATGCCCCTTCGAAATCAACCATAACAGTAATGTTCACATTCTCGGCATCGGTACTGACAACGCTCCCAATGGTTATTTTTCCAGGAAAAAAGACTTAGGTCCGACTTGCATAACTCATTATCGGATCACTGGTGTATAGGGATGAGTGAGACCGGATGGATGAGGGCCGAATTGTTCTATGAATACCTATATTTCGAAGGTTTTATACCCATATCTGAATGACAACGGTATAGAATTTCCAATTATTCTTTTTCTAGATGGTCACTATACTCATTTAACCTACGAACTCAGTGACATATGTACTAAATTATGTATTATCACAATATGTCTCTATCCGAATTCGACAAGAATATTGCAGCCTGCAGATGTTGCCGCTTTCAGACCCTATCAAAATAGGCTGGAAGAAGGCACTCTTGGAATGGAGGAGAGAAAACACCAATGATGCACTAACAAAGGACAAATTTGGAAGAATCCTAGAAAAAGTCATTCAGGAGTACAGTAAAGCTAATACCATTAGGAGTGGATGTAAAGCAACCGACCTCTATCCATTCGATCCAAATCTTTTTAATTATTCCAAATGTCTATAGTCACTATAGATAAATCAGGAAGGAACATCACTGTGGACAACTATTTCATTTCAATACCTCTTGCCAATGATTTGCTTGCCAATTATAACCTTACAATAGTTGGCACATTGCGCAAAAATAAACGCGAAATTCCACAAGAATTGATCAATACAAAACAGCGGCTAGTCAAGTCTACTATTTTTGCTTACGGTAAAGATGGTAACAATTGTCTTCTTCTTTTATATATGCCGAAAAAAAAAAAAAAAACAAGAATGTTTTAATGCTTTCAATACTCCATAATGATGACACAACTGATTCAGCTAGTAATGAGGCCAAAAAACCTGAAGTAATCACTTTTTACAACCTGACTAAAGGTGGTGTGGACGTGGTGGATGGACTGAAGTCTCAGTATTGCGTCACAAGAATGAGCAACCGCTAGACATTGACCGTATTTTCGACGTTATTGAACATAGCACCAATAAATAGGCAAATAATTTGCAAAGCTAATAAAGGAATAATTACAACAAGAAGAAAGTACATAGTGAATCTCTCAAACCAGCTGACACTTTCCCACCTAACACGCCGTGCATCAATCCCAACATTACCCCTGACACTGAAGAAAAATAGCTGGCGTCACTGGAAATGATTCAAATATGATCGGCGCAGCACCCCAAAATGTACAGATGAAAATGAGATGTAGGTATTGCCCTATTACAAAAAATCGGTTCACCATGCAATGCTGTGGAACATGGTAGGTAACATGGTGGTAAAAATGATCGGTAGGTATTACCATCAACGTGATTTACATAATTTCCACAAAAGACACAAATATTTTATAAACCAAATCAAAATTTTTCGTCTTAACAAAACTTTTCACATAAACCATTTAAATGGCCTAGTCAATCTATTTCAATACAACTCCAAACTATAAAAAAAAACTTTCCCGACTAATAGACAAGTATTTGGAAAACCACACAATGTTTGGCAATCCGGACAGACTTCAACTAATACTAAACCAACTCCAATGCAAATTTCAACATTAATAGAACAGTTCAAAAACATTCCTTTAACCCTTTCAGTCACCGGGTCCATTACAGTGGACATACTTCATACAACTTCTATAATTTTTATAAATTCAAAAGCCTTTCTTTTTAAATACGTAAGTTCGTCCATGTGTATGGATATGCATAAAGAATATATAAATGGCATGTGGCGCCATCCATTACCGAAAGGCCGGACATTGCAAGCGTTATGATGAACGCACCGGTTTACGGTTTTCACAGTAGACTTACGTTCAGTTTTCTATTTCAGATAACACAATACGCAATGGATTTACCACCTTCAACTAGTAAACCAAAGAAATGGGAGCGACGATTGACAGAAAAATAACTTTTAGATTGTCTAATGAATGACGATGATTCGGAAATAATGGGCTTATCGGACGAGGAAGATTATTTTGGCGATGTATGCACCCTGGGCGACCTTCCTAATCCAGGCGATAATATTTCGGAAGTCGACGATGATATTGACAACAACATTTATGTGTTGCGAAAACGTTAGTTCACTATTTAGATGTTACTCGGAACATTAGGAATAAGGAAGACTATTTGATTCTAACTTGTCATAAACCTGTTCATAAAGCCTCAACTCAATCTATAAGTCGTTGGATTAAAGATGTCATGAAGTCTAGTGGAATAGATACATCAACATTTAAAAGTCATAGTACTAGACATGCGTCTACTGTGCGTTTCACGAAGTTGTATCCCGGATTGGAATGTTAGTATATATCTCCAACGTATGGAGCGTCGTCATGTTATTAGTTAAATTCAATCCATTGGCACATATCGGTTACAGACCGCTACAAATTGAGGTGGTGTGATTTAAGCGCGCCTGCCAGTCTCGCACAGGACAATCGGCAATCCGAACATTCCAATCCGGGATACAACTTCGTGAAACGCACAGTACATCGGCAGTTTATAGAGCGGGTGTGAACATTGACTCAATAAAGAATGCTGCAGGTTAGACGAAATAATCCAAGGTTTTTGCGAAATTCTATAATCGTCCACTGATAGACGAATCTTGTAGAATATTTAGTATGTAATTCCAAGTAAAATGTTTTGTTTTTCTTTTTCGTTGATGTATATATTTTCAGGATATGTTATGTTAATATGTAATGTTAATTAATATGGAAAGTTAATTTAATAAAGGTGTTAATGTTTTGCTAAAAAAGGTGTGTAATTAATAATAAGCAACAATACTAATAAAGTCAAAATGTATATGTCTAAAGCTCTAAATAACTACATGTGTACAGTCCTTCTAAGCCCAGTATGATATGTGGATCCAGTAGAAAGTATGCGGAATATAATTTTACTGTATACGAAAGCATATATCAAAATTTAATCTACTATTTTTGGAGTGAGAAAGATGGCAAGCGGAGTGGAAACGAAATCTGTTCCAATTTATTTCATTACTTGTCCAAGATTGATAATGATGGAGATTATGAGTCTATTTCATTATTTTGTGACAACTGCCCAGGGCAAAATAAAAGTAATATGATATTTTCAGTGATTTCCTTTTTTTTTGGGTCATTCTAAGATGGTTAAAGACGTGACGATCACTTACCTAGTCGCTGGTCATACATGCCCGTGGACAGTGTCCACGCGGTAATTGAGAAATATACTCGTAATATGAACATTCAAGCTCCATCTGAATGGATTTCACTAATTCGAAACTCAAGACAACGCCTCAGAGCCTATGAAATAATTCCAGTTCATTTTTCGCGCATATTAGATTGGAAATCTCTTGCTTCTCCCAGAAAATTAAAAACAGCCGCAGATTTAGAAATTAAAAATTCAAATATAACCAAGGCAACATTTACAAAAGAAAACCTTACACCTCACGAAATTGAATGGAATAGCAAACGTTTCCATAGCGTCCCTCAAGCCTACAATGCAGAACTACCCATTAATAAAGAAAAAATACATAATCTATACCGGGTTTTCCATGTCATCTGACTAACGGAAATTAGCATGGGCGATTACATTTCATTGAATTTTATATTCCCAAGGCACCCTATGAGAAATATTGCTAACGGAATCGATAGTACTGATCGCCAAACACTTCTGCTTATCAAAATACTAAAGCGAAATGCTTCTTTAATTAAAATATCATTAAGAATTAATTTTAGAAATATAACAGTTTACATTGCTGTCTTAGCGCTCAAAACTTGGATGGCATGGTGGCCTAGTCATACGAGACTCGGGCTCCCAAACTAAACTTCAAATATTTGCAGGTTCGTATCGCAATGGAGGTAACATTTTTTTTAATTTTACTTTTTGATTAATTACAATTACAAGTGTATGCTTATTCGAATAAATATGAAGATATTTTAAAAAACTCATAATTTTAAAATTATAGTTTTTTATTAAAAAAAACTATTACTAATTCACGACAGTTCCTCTGTAACTGATTAACTCAATATTTAGCTTGAGGTATAATATATAGTAACTATTAGCAGAGATAAGTACACTATTAGTAAAAGCACAGTGCATCTAATAAATAAAAAATATGTTGCTTGTTGATTACTTATTTTATAAGATAGTAGGTTTAGCTAAAGATAAAGGAAAAAAAATGTTTTATTTTTTTGATAAGTAAATATTGTGACTTTCAAGATTAGCTTAAAAAAAAATAACTAGGTACTGACAATGAACCATATTTATTCGAATAAGTAAAAACTAATAATTTGTAATTAATTAGTAAAATTAGTAAAAAGTAAAATAAAAAAAGTTGTCTCTGGTGGGATTTGAACCTGCAAAATTTTGCGGTTCAGTTAGAAAGACTGTCGCTTAACCAACTAGTCCACCAGACAATTTAAAGTGAGAACACAGTTATGTAAACTACATCTATTAACTTAAAACGAATTTTTATTGTTATTTTAATTAAAAAACCATTTCGCGTTAGTATTTTGGTAATCAGAAGTGTTTGACAGTCAGTACTATCGATTCCGTTAGCAATATTTCTCATAGTGTGCCCTGGGAATATAAAATTCAATGAAATGTAATAGCCCATGTTAATTGCCATTAGTCAAATGAAATGGGGAACCTGGTATACTCAAATATAGTAAAATAGTCCAGATATATTAGGCCGGAAAAAGCAGCATCTGCTAAAAAAATCCAAGTGAGCCTAAATTTTGCTTACATCTTTATTTTAACTTTGAAAGCAAGGCCTAAAAAGTCCCCATCAATATCGCGCTTGCGATTTTAATTATTTAAGATCAAGGGTCATAAAACTCTTATTTTCTCAAATATCTTGCTTTTTGTGAGTCGTATGACCTTTTGCTTTAGTATAAAAAATAAAGAACAGGAAATTCTCTACAAAAAAGTTATATGTCTTTTCCGTGCAACCAACGATTTTTTGTGCCACAATAGATCTTCTAGGTCGCGGTGGACCAGGCCAGGGGGCCGACTCCTACATAAATCTAATCTAATACATCTAACCAACGATTTATGTTGCACACACAGCTAAATTATGCTGCAAAAGGCGCAACGCATTATGTCTCGACAAAAAAGTATGTGGTGCCGCTGTTAACTACTGTAAATACATTTTTCTAAGTGTCACATTGACATTCAATGTGACACTTTTAAAAACTCTGACTTACGAAGAAATTTAGGTACGGATGAATGATTCAAAGTGTCATATACCGGTAGAAATAAATATATTTCAACTGCTATTATACCATTTTCCTGTATCGGTAACAACCACCACTGTTTCGAACTCATGCCGTGATACAATTTCATCGGCCGTTCTCGGAAGTTTCCGTACCATTCCTAGAAATCAAAAAGAGTGCAACCAATCAGGATGAAGAATTTATTGGCTCCTTATGCATCTATTCCCCTTCTCCACAAATAACAGAAACTAGGTAAATTTTAAAATATGGATCCTTTTTTATTACATCCACCATTACTCGTTTTTATTCCTCGCGAGTGTAGCTTGTTTTCTGTGCTGGTTTCCTCTGTGATTGCCTCTGGTTTACATTATTAATATTACTATCCACTATGGATGCTGTTAATACAGTCCACAACATAAGTATTTTACAACATACTGATGATGATTTGCTTCGGATATTGCAAGAAGCATCATTGAATCGACAAAATTTGCTTTGCAAAAATCGTCGCCGAAGATATTATTCAACATTGTCATGATGCAAAACTTTCGAATGCTCATACTCAATATTAGAGGGATCTTTTTTTTGCGACAATCAAAATACCCATTAGATATGTTATTTACCTCATATGGCATTGGGTATGTGAGGCAAGAGCTGGCACGATGGCAATGTCTTTTGGATTATCCAAGACCACAATAATACAAATGCACAGATATTTCAGAGACATATGCTCCTGGAAGCTATTACAGCATCCAGACTTATTTTCTTTAGGTAAAGTATACTTCTCTAACATGTATGCAATTATACTTATTCATTGTGTTTTGTTTTGTTTCAGGAGGACCTGATCATGTCATTCAAATTGACGAGAGCGTAATAACAAAAAGAAAATTTCATGTTGGTAGAATAATTCCCCAGAAATGGATTTTCGGAAATTACGATGTAACTGCCGAGCGTGGAGCCATTTTATATATCTCAAATAGAAGTTCACAGACATTAATCAATGAAATTATAACACATGTTAAACCAGGTTCAGAGATATGTACTGACTACTGGAGAGGCTATGCTGAACTAGCAAATTTAGGAGGAGCATCACCATATATCCACAAAACCGTTAACCACTCCCGCAACTTTAAGGATCCTGTAACTGGTGTTTGCACCAATCATGTTGAGGGATACTGGTTACTTCTTAAGCAATTCTTACGCCGACTAGCTGTAAGACAATCCCCGTATTTGGTAGAATATACAGATATGCTTCTCTGGTGGCAGATATATGGTCCGAAACAAACGGAACGTTTTAGATATTTCATAAATAATATAACGGAGAAATATGATTTTCAATTTATTATATATACATTCTAATTTCTGTAAAACTTACTCTTTAAATATACAGTTTTTATACAAATAAAACATGTTTTTCACATTCTGCCCTTCTTTTCAACGTATGCTTAAGGTTAGCACCTGGTTAAGATATTTTTTTTAAACATGTTTCTCCTCTTTTTAAACTCTCTCGTATTAAATTGTTTTCAATTACTTTTTTTACATAATTTTTTACCCACCCAGCACCCCATTTCACTCACAGGTCCCGCAAACAAGTGAGGTTATGTTCGAAAAAAAATTTTAAAATACATTCATCCGCAATTTTTATTTTATGGAAATATAATATATTTATATTAAATACTTTCTAATAAACCTCTTTTCATTATCACTTTGGAAAATTTCTTTATTTTATAGAGTGGTATTTTGGACCAGCCCCCTAGACCATCAAAAAAAAAAAACCTGCAAAGACACATTATTTAGAACACATAATGTTACACAAAGGAATGCTTACCTCCTCGGGATCAACAGAGGGTTTGTCCAAAAAAAATATGCTGACCACGCTGTCAGCTTCTATCTATTTAATATTTGTCTTGCCTACAAAATATACTGTGGACCACACCTTACCCAACCAGAACATCCATTTATTTGGGTTTATCTATTTTTGGTGAATAGATGTTGCTAGTTGCTGGACAGCGTAGCGGCGGCTTCGGTTAATAAAACTCGGAAACAACGGAACTCCAAATAAAATCCGCATAAATTCGGTAAAAATTATTAATAAATACAAAAATTTGGAACAAATGTTAGATACGTCTCATTATTATAAAGTTAGGAATGCAGAAATAAAATTGGTCGGGGCTTTAACAGAGTGTAATGTTCCGTTTAGATTTATAGACACATTAAGTCCATTATGTCCACAAATTTTCCCAGATAGTAAAATTGTAAAAGATCTTGCCTGCAAACGAACTAAAACCACTTCTGTCATTAAAGAAAATCTAGGGAAATTTTTCCAAGAAGAACTTTATTCCCTTCTTCAAAAACCAAAAAATTTGACAACAGATAAAGGGACAATAAAACAGTGTGCATTTACCGCAATACTTTTTTCTGATACAGCAAATAAAGTGTTAACTAGATTTTTTGATATGATAGAAGTGGCCTCTGAAAAAGAAGATGATTTATATCAATGTCTAAAATCTAGCCTAGAAAAAAAATATACCAATAATAGTCCGTGAAGTTAGCCCCCAATTCCTAGAGTTAGACGGCACTAATCCACAGTCGGTTAGTATGTTATTAGTAAGTATTTGTAAGCCCATTGGTAACATTTGTAAGTAAAGGGTAACCGTTTTATCTGTTATTAATTTTTAGGGGATAACTTCTTAGCAGCCCCCAAGATGTTTATAATTGCAGTTTTTATGTTATCAGCTATTAGTAAGTCATTTGTAAGTATTTGTAAGTTGACTGTCGACATTTGTAAGTCTCTAATAAAAAAGTTATAACCAATGAATAAATGGAGGCTAACTTCTTAGCAGCCCCCAAGTTCTTTCTGAATGTTTTGTTTACCTTAACAGTTGTTAGTAAATCGTTTGTAAGTATTTGTAAGCCGTCTTGCAACATTTGTAAGTCGCTAATAAAAAAGTTATAACCAATCAATTAAATGAGGGCTAACTTCACAGCAAGCCCCCAAATTCTTTCAGAAGGTTTTGCTTACCTTACCAGTTGTTAAATCGTTTGTAAGTATTTGTAAGCTGTCTTGCAACATTTGCAAGTCGCTAATAAAAAAGTTATAACCAATCAGTTAAATCAGGGCAACTTCTTAGCAACCCTCAAGGTTTTTCAAAATATTTTGTTTACCTTGCCAGCTCTTAATAAGTCGTTTGTAAATATTTGCAAGTGACTTTCAATATTTGTATGTCACTAATAAACAAATTATAACCAATTAATTAAACGGTGACTAACTTCTTAGCAACTCGAACAACTTAGTAAGTTTTCTCTAAATGTTTTGTTTACATCACAACTAATCATTTGCAAGTCCCTAATACAACAGTTACTTATCAATTAATTCTGTCAGGGAAACTTGTTTGTCCTGTTTGTTTTATTTACTGTGGTTGTCGAAAATAAAAAAAAATGTTTCATTTTGGAAGCTAAAGATTTTACTATCGTAAGATACAGATCTTGCGAGATATACCTAACAGATTAAAATATGACAAAATCAAAATCTCGTTATAAAGTATCTAGTTTAGTAGGTATATATGTATCAAGTATAATTCAATATATATTTTTTAACTATTTGACAAAGGTTACTCAAATATTACTGCGCTGCAGTTGTTCAAAATAGGTATGTAATAAATAATGGACCATGAATCCACGCTTATTTTAAAAAAATGAGGACTTAATACATTTAGATCTTATATAGTTAAGAGTATGTTGTCTGTTTTCTAATACGTGTAGTGTTTTCTAAAAAATTCGGTATATACAGCAGTACGAAAGTTAAGTTAAGCAGAGAATCACGGGGACACCAAATACGGATCATTCTCTGCCTAACTCACAATATTAAACAATATTGCATTGCATTATTAAACAATAAAAAACATGAAAAACAAAATAAACCAACCCATACAATAAAACTAAAATAGCAAATTGATATTAGGTACCTAAGAAAAAACTTTTTTGGATATTTATTGTGTCACTAATCTAATTTACTACTTGTTAAACCATTATTTTTAGCTATTAGGTAACCTTCAAAAAGTCCGAAAACTCGGACGAAACGTAGGATATTTATTCAACAAATAAATTTTAAAATATTAGTGATATATTAATATTTCATTGTGAATAGTATTTAACGAAAACTAAATTTATTTGAAGGAGATGCCGAAAACAACTACTCCACGGCCAATGTGCTCCGACTGGCAATGCATTACTTCGGCATCTCCGCAGGAGTCGCCACATCATTCATCGAGACCAACTACCAGACACTGACCAGTATGGCACTCTGATGAGCGCATAGTAAGCGCGAAATCGGTCAGTGTCTGGTTTCAAGTAACAAAGAAAATTAACTTCTGTAACTAAGAGTAACTGGTCAATGGAAGAACCAATGCCATTAACTAAATAAAGATTCTTTGAAAACTATACTATTTACCGAGGTGAGTCCGATTCGAGACATTTTTGAGTCGGTCTTTTTCATCTTTGCGGCTAAAGCTTTAGGTTAAAAATATAGAACTGATTTCATCAAATTAACTATGTTTTTTTTGATATTTAATATAAAGATTTCCCTTGAATACTAAAATTTTAAAATATTTATTTTAAACAACTATTATTGTACCCAACCAACAATTAATTTAATATTGGTATTGGTTTGGTAGATAACTTACCCCACTATAATATGAACCTTAAAGTGTTTTGAGTGAAGTAAAGATTATCTTATAATCTCCAAGTCAGGTAACTGAAAGTTACAAATGTAAGAAGAATCTCCAACTAAAATGAATATGTCCGCGATTTCTAACTACTTTTAGTGCCTTGTAGATACGTTAAGTATATGACTTATACATATGACATATGACATTTTACTTTTAGTTAGAACTAATAAGAGGTAAGCCTCTGTGGAATTGATATGAATTTATTTAGTAATAACCTTTTTTATTAACAACTTACAAATGAAAAAAGTCAGCATACAAATACTAATAAATGATGTTATAATAATTACCATTAGCAATAGTTAAGGTAAACAGAACAATGAAGTTTGCTTCACTGGATTAACTGGTAGTAACTTCTTAGAGCCTTACAAATGATATTGAAAGTCAGCTTGCAAATATCTACAAACGATTTACTAACAACTTACGACAAATATCCTACGTTTCGTACGAGTTTTCGGACTTTTTCAAGGTTACTTAATAGCTAAAAATAATGATTTTACATAAGTATTAAATTAGATTAGTGACAGAATAAATATCCAAAAAGTGTTTTCTTACCTAATACATCAATTTCCTTTTTGAATTTTATTGTATGGGTTGGTTCTATTCTGTTTTTCATCTTTTTTATTGTTTAAGAATGCAATGTAGGTACGTGTGAGTTAGGCAGAGAATGATCCGTATTTGCTGTCCCCGTGATTCTCTGCTTAACTTAACTTTGCTCTACTGCTGTGCACACTTTAGAAAACCAGACAACATACTTAAATACTATAAGATCTAAATTTATTAAAGTCCTCACTTTTTTTAAATAAGCGTGGATTCATGGTCCATTATTTATTACATACCTATCTATTTTGAACAACTGCAGCGCAGTAATATTTGAGTAACCTTTGTGAAATAGTTAAAAAAATATATATTGAATTAAACTTGATAAATAGGTACCTACTAAACTAGATACTTTTAACGAGATTTTGATTTTGTCATATTTTAATCTGTTAGGTATATCTCGCAAGATCTGTATCTTACGTTACTAAAATCTTTAGCTTCCTAAATAGTTTTTTTTATTTTCGACAACAACAGTAAATAAAACAAACAGGGCAAACAAGTTTCCCCGACAGAACTACTTGATAAGTAACTGTTGTATTAGGGACTTGCAAATGATGTAAACAAGACATTTACAGAAAACTTGGGAGTTGCTAAGAACTTAGCCACCGTTTAATTAATTGGTTATAATTTCTTTATTAATGACATACAAATATTGAAAGTCACCTTGCAAATATTTACAAATGACTTACTAACAACTGGCAAGGTAAACAAAATATTTTGAAAGACTTTGAGGGTTGCTAAGAAGTGAGCCCTGATTTAATTGATTGGTTATAACTTTTTTATTAGCGACTTGCAAATGTTACAAGACAGCTTACAAATACTTACAAACGATTTAACAACTGATAAGGTAAGCAAAACCTTCTGAAAGAATTTGGGGGCTTGGTGTGAAGTTAGCCCTCATTTAATTGATTGGTTATAACTTTTTTATTAACGACTTACAAATGTTGCAAGACTGCTTACAAATACTTATAAACGATTTACTAATAACTGGTAAGGAAAACAAAACAATCTGAAAGAACTTGGGGGCTGCTAAGAAGTTAGCCGCCTCAATAAATAATTTAATTGGATTTGCTAATGACACAACTAATGTAATGGTAGGGGAACATAACTCAGTATTTTCTCATTTGAGATCAGAATTACCTGAAATTGGACTTGTCAGATGCTCCTGCCATATGATTCATCTGTGTTCTAGCAAGGCCTGTTTGGAATTGCCTCGACGGGTAGAAGATGTCTTGCGTAATATAGGAGCCCACTTTAGCCAAAGTTTTTCCAGACAGGAAAATTTAAAGAATTCCAAAAATTTTTTGTCATAGAAATTCACAAAATACTTTTGTCTAGTCAAACTGCATGGTTGTCATTAGAACAGTGCTGCACAAGAGTTCTTGAACAGTATGAACCACTTATAGAATATTTCAGGCTGGTGTACTTTGAAGATCCCTCCATCAGTAATGACCAAATTTTTGAAACATTAAATAATAAGTGTAGCAAAATATATTTAGAATTTATGGTTTATATAATTTTAATACTATGTTTCAGTCAGAAAGTCCTTTACTACATAAACTTAAACCAGAGGTAACTAAATTATTAAAACCCCTATGTAGTAATTTTATTGACATTCAGATTATTAGGAATCATGACTAATAATTATTAGTCAAGATATTATAAGATAGATATTAATGACAATATTTTAAATTTTGATCGCAAAAACCTGCGAAATTTTATAGAAATTGAAAAAATATATATCGGAATATCAGCTGATGAATCTGTGCAAGAGTTAAAAAAAGAAAGCAATTTTGACTCCAATCCTATGAACAATTTTTTTACATCATGTCTTAAATTTTATATAAAACTTATAACTAAAATTAAAAGCCGTTTTTTGATGATGAACTTTTTGAAGTAATTGATATTTTGGAACCGCACTTTGTAAAGAAATTTGAGGAAAAGTCGTTGAGTCATGTTTTAAAACGATTTTCATATTTAAGAGAATTTGTGGACTATCAACAATTGGATAATGAATGGAGGCATCATGCTTTATTAGACCATCAAAACTTAGGTCTGAATGCTAATTTGCTGGCAGAGGAATATTGGGAAAAAGTATTTAATTTAAAAAATGCAACTAATAATATAATTTTTAAAAATTTGAAAACAGTAATGAGCCTGTTGGAAAGACTCTTTAGTAACCTAAATAATGTTAAAACAGACATTGGAACTGTAGGAACGGGAAATCAAACAAACGCTTCGTGTGTCTAGCAAAGACTGACTGTTTATTCTGGCTACTCTTTACAGAATTAGTGTTGCCAACAGACAACGGTAGTACAGATGGATGGTCAGTAGATGGCGTTATTAAAAAAATGTTTGTTATACATTTTTAACAAAAACTAGGTTAAAATCTGACACTGTTGTGGCAATATTAGCTACAAAAGACGGCATTAAAAATCAGGACGGTGTTTTAAAATTTCCACCAACTGATAAATGTTTCAACAAAAAAATGATTCATCCTGTTCTAGTAAAGCTACAAGACGCTTCTTTACTGCGAAGTAATCTACGTTGCAAACTCAACCGCTGTAGACGACAGTGCACCCTTCAGTTCTTGGGCACGCTTTTTATTGCACAAGGTGCAGAAAAAAAATTCAATACTTGAGGGGTCTTTTTTCTCAACATTAAAACACCAATTAGAATCACTTTAATCATGATGTGGTGTTGGGTTTCAGAGGTTCGAGTTGGTGAACTTCAAAATTTACTTGATGTCCCAAAAAAAATGTAATTCAGATGTTTCGAAATTCCGAGACATTTGTTCTTGGAAACTGTTACAAGATCCAAATTTATTTTTATTAGGTAAGTAAAAATCTCCTTTTCGAATTCATCTTTCACTTACTTTTATTTTATTTTTACAGGGTTACAGGGGGTCCGGGACACACCATACAAATAGATAAATGTGTCATTACAAAGACGAAATATCATGTTGGTCGTCTAGTTCCTCAAAAGTGGATCCTTAGGATATTTGTTACCACTACCAAATAGGTACATTGTATATATACAAATATATATACCCTTGTCCTTCCTGGTACTGAAATATGGACAGATTTATGGCGTAGATATGCAGATTTATCTTCTTTAGGAGGAGTTTGCCCTTACGTTCATAAAACAGTAAATCATTCTAGAAATTTCAAAGACCCTGTTACGGGAGTATGTACCAACCAGGTGAAAGGCTACTGGTCCAGACTAAAACAATTCATTAGACGTTTGGCAGCGACTCGATCGCAATTTATTGAAGAGTATATTGACATGTTTCTCTGGTAGGAAATATTTGGCCCGACAGCATCAGACCGTTTCAGAAACTTTATCAATCACATAAGTGAAAGATATAATTTTTAAAATAAAAAAAATACCCACAAATCACTGCGTTATTTCTATTATATCCCTCCTACATCAACTTCCACCTATATAAGGTTAGCACCTGGTTAAGATTTTTTAAAAAATAATTTAGAACCTTAACCCTTTCAATACTGACGGGTTATATATAACCCAGTAAAAAATCGAGCGTAACTTTACCTATTTCATAATTTTAAAATGCATCCATATTACTGTTGGGACACATGAGTCCCATCTGAAAGTTTTCCATTACTAATGGGTGCTTTTGCCGCTGTTTATGTATTGGTAGTTGTCCCAGTCGTTATTTATACCTTACTTCTATAATACTGTATGAATGTCTAATGTTTTTAGGTCGGGTAGTCTTAGTTCTCTTCAACTTGTGAACTAGTACACGTGGTGCTCTTGTTTATGTGCCTGTTTTTTATTAAAATTTTTATGAAAACGTGATTTTAATTAACATGGCAAGGTAAGTTATTGTCTCTTTATATATGTATGTGATTTCCTTTGAGAAATTTTTACAGTGGGATATATGTGTCCCATTCGTATAATGTCTTCTTTGCATGAGCTGAATTTTTAAATTATTTTCAGAAATAGAGCCCTAACCGCTAAAGAGCTCGAACACATGGCCGAACAATTTTTAGATGAATCAGACATTGAAGAACCTTTTCAAGATTCCGGTTCTGAGTATGAACCAGACGTAAATTCCTCCTCTGAAAGTGATTTGGAAGTGTTCCCACGTAAACGTAAAAGAAATTATCAACAAGGAACTAATGAAGTTGGAATTGCTAATACTGTTGAATCTGAAATAGAACAAGCGCGCGGAGTAGTATCAGAGTTGGCAGTAGAACCAGAGCTCGAAGTAGAACGAGAACTTGAGGTAGAACCTGAGATTAGTAATAATTCTAACATTCACTGGACCACTAGTGGTTCTTCCTTTACTCCTTCAAAATCCGTACCAAATAATAAATCCCCAACTATTTTACATTCAGATATCACCCACAAATCTTCTGAAATCGACTGTTTTTTAAAACTATTTCCAAGAAGTTTATTTATGTTTATTGCTGAATGTACCAACGAAAGATTAAAAATTTTACAAGAAAAGACCAAAAAGCAGTATAATCCCACGGATATGCATGAAATGAAATTAGTCATTGGCTGTTATCTTGTCATGGCCTACAATAAAGTACCGTCTCTAGCAAATTATTGGTCATCAAATAAGTCATTAGGAAATGAAGCAATAAAAAGTGCAATCTCCAGAGACCGATTCTTTCTTCTCACATCTAAGATGTATTACAATCATCCTGCTCGACCTGAAAATTCAGGAAAACTATATTACATTTCCGAAGTGGTCTCATGCCTCAACCATACATTTTTACAAGCTCGATCTGATAGTATTTTTCAAAGTATAGACGAGTCAATGGTAAAATTTAAAGGTCGCTCCGCACTCAAGCAATACCTCCCTCTACAACCCATCAAGAGAGGCATTAAAATTTGGGAAAGATGTGACTCACATTCCGGTTATGTATACCATATGAACATATATAGTGGAAAAGAAGATGAAAAAGAAGAGGGTACATTAGGTGAAAGGGTCGTGAAGAAGTTATCTAGTTCCATAAGAGACCCAAATGTTATGTTGTGCTTTGATAGATTTTTTACTACGGTGCCTTTGATGGATAATTTGACATTTGCTGCCGTTGGTACATGTATGTCAAGTAGGAAAAATATGCCAAAATTCGAAAAGAAGAAAATGAATAAAGGGGAATGCCAAACATTATTCAGTAACAAAGGAGTTATAGCACATCTATGGAAAGATTCTAAAGAAGTTATTGTTCTTTCAAACTGCCACAGCGATATAACAGGGGCTGTACTACGACGGCAAAAAGACGGAACTAGAACAAACGTTCCCTGCCCTGAGGCAATAAAGGCCTATAATAACCTTATGGGTGGCGTAGATCTTTCGGATCAATTATCTAGCTTGTATGAAATTGATCGCAAATCTCAAAAGTGGTGGAGAAAAACGTTTTACAAACTTTTATTGACGGCGGCCGTAAATGCATGGATATTATTCAAAGAATCTCATAAGCGCGATGTTCCGTTTATTGTATTCTTAGTGAATTTAGCTGAGGGTCTAATAAATACAGGAAGGAAAAATGCAGAAATAGTTAGAAGACGTTGCACCGGCAGACCTTCAAATTCATCGAGAAATCTTATCAATGTAGGAGACCATTTGCCTTTTCAAGGAAAAACTAGACGTAGATGTCATTCATGTACAACAAGAAAAATTGAAAAAAGAACGAAAACTATGTGTTCAGGATGTAATCTTCCAATATGTAATGACTGTTTCCAAGCTTTTCACACATAAATGTTAAAATTATATATTTTTAGTTCTAAAAGTTATACTTACGTTATATATTTTCATTCCTAGAGGGACGTATTCGTCCCGACGTAATATATTGTTGGGACATATATGTCCCATGTGATTTTATTTACATAAAAGAAAAATATAGTTAACTATGTTTTATTTATTGGCTTTGAATCTATATAAAAAAATGTATTCGTAAAAAATTTTAAAATTTAAAAGTCGTAATTTAAATGCAATCATCCCTCTGGGACATATTTATACCAATAGTAAACTGGAAACGTTTTTTTCTAAAAAAAAGTCATAGTGAAAGGGTTAAACCACTGAGTTTAATACTGTTATCCTTCCTTCATCAACTTCTATATAAGGTTAGCACTTGGTTAAGATATTTTTTAAATATTTTAAAAATTGTAATTTCATAAGAATGTCTATTTCTACCACATTCTAAAAAAAGGCTATGTTACAAAAATATGCAATATATTACAATACAAACAAGTTTTCCTTTAAAATTTACTCTCTATTTTCACATTTTCCCCATAATTCACCTTTACATTACTCTTTTTACCCACTCAGTTCCCTTTTCACTCCCCAATCCCGCAACTTTCTTTCATTATTTTCTTTTAAAACTGCAGCTCATCCTCAGATTTTTTTGCTTAAATATGTTTCATGTATATCAATAAGCTACACATTTCTATTTGGAAAAATTGTTAATTCCGAGACACCTATATGACACCAGACCCCATCTCACTTGAATCAATCGCGAGTTGAATGCAGATTAACTTTTTCGTTAACGTATTCAATATGGCCGCCACTAGATGGACGGAGGAAAGGTCGGTAAAATTTGTTTTGTTCTATCAAAAATACCCGTATTTGTGTAACACCAAAAGTCTGAATTACAAAAATAGGGATTTGCGGGATAGGGTGGTTGCTAAAATTATAGAGGAAATGCGTGAAAACGGAGTTTCCATGACCACGGCGGATGTGAAGAATCGTCCGCAGAACTTAGAAAAATATAAAAGAGTGGAAAGAGCGACTCAGGGACAGATGAATTATATGTACCTTCATGTGCATGGTTTAACATGGCTTCATGTGCATGTGCATGGTTTAATAGCTGACAGTTTACCAGCAAACTTAGGTATATTTTCAGTAATTAAAATAAACATTTGATTAAGATTATTACACAATCATATTTGTTTGCCACGGTACTGCACCGGTAGTAATAAAATAATGGGCAAATTTATCGCGAATTCTGGAAGCATTTTTGAATAGTTATTGCTACCTTCTCGGTCTAGTGGTGCTGGTAAATCTCTCCACGCACCAGGTATAACTTGTCCTCTGTCCAGATCTTCCATATCCAGTATCCCCTGGTTTGCACAAGTGGAAGCTGAAGTTTTTCTTAACTAGTTGTGCAAGGACACTTGTTGCTTTAACAACTAATGTCACGAAACTTGAAAATATTTGCAAAAACAACGTAGAGGCTCTAACAGAAGACGAGTTTGACACTTATGGAAGGCACATAGCATCGCAGTTGGCATATATGGAGCTTGAGAGAGCAATTGATGTTCAAGCTCAGTTTAATAACATTCTATTAAAGGCAAGAATAGAAGACCTTACAGAAAAAAAAAAGCCGAACACCTCTCTAGCATATTATCTAAGGCCCGTATTCATAGTCAAATCTCAATCTTGTTCTTAAAACTTACTTGGTGAAGGACGCCTTAAGAAGAGAGTACGCCTCAAGTTTTATAATCAAGACTTCGGCAATTCTCGACGAAACATGACTTGAGTACGAGCCAGAGTGTTGGAGTCGGTTAGAGTGAAGTAGCCGATGTTTACGATTCTAACAACATTCAGTTTCAATGCCGATTTTGCCCATTTTCCATGGTGTATCTGTGGTTACAGCAGCCAACAGGGTTGCTGAAGTTGGCACAATTGTACCAAATGTGGCACAGTGAAAAGATGTTCGGCACTGTGGAACTTCTTTCCTTAATTTGGCCCAAATTCATTTTTTAAGAAATCAGTTTTACTGTTCAAATTTGTGCTAAGATTTTTTGTTCTGTGTGTGTATTTGTATAAAATTGTAACCTTAAACCCAACCTACCTACTTACTTGTAATCTATGCCTACTACCTAATTTCTCTTATATATTTTATGACCTAACTATATTCTGTTACCCTACTGCTAACATCCGTGAGGTTGTGAGGTATGTTATGTTCTGTGAACGTAACTTAAAACTTGAAATACGTTCACATTTTGCTCTCAAATACCTAGAACATCTCACATGAATCGCGAAGAAATAACAGCAATAACACGAGTATGTAACGACTTCAAAGATATAATGCATGATGAAAATACTGCGTTGACATATATTAATAAAATAAAACATGTCATCAGAACCACTGATGAAATTCCTGTGCATACAAAAATTTATCGCTATCCACACATTCATAAAGATGAAGTACAGAGAGAAATTAACAAAATGCTAACAGAAGGTATAATCCGTCCCTCTTCGTCCCCCTGGTCCTCACCTATATGGATTGTTCCCAAAAAACCAGATGCGTCTGGAAAACAAAAATGGCGTATCGTGGTTGATTATAGAAAACTAAATGAAAAAACAATTGAAGACCGCGACCCCTTGCCCAATATTTCAGACATATTGGATAAATTAGGCAAATGCTGTTACTTTTCTACTTTAGACTTAGCATCAGGGTTTCATCAAATTGAAATGTCTCCCGAATCAATTGAAAAAACCGCCTTCAATGTAGAAAATGGGCATTGTGAATTTGTCAGAATGGCTTTCGGGTTAAAGAACGACCCTTCTACTTTCCAAAAAACCATGGACTTCATCCTTAAAGATCTTCAAGGTAACCGTTGTCTAGTCTATATGGACGACGTTATTATATATTCAAAGTTCCTACAAGAACATATCGATCATATCCGAAAAGTATTCAATAAACTTAAAGAAGCAAACCTAAAGAAATCTGAGTTTCTCAGAAAAGACGTGGAATTTCTAGGCCACATTATCACTTCCGAAGGTATCAAACGAAACCCCAGGAAAATAGAAGCCATAAAAAAATTTCCAATCCCCAAAACGCAAAAACACATTAAATCCTTTCTAGGGCTTATAGGCTATTACAGACGTATCATCCTCTTACTAAGTGCCTCAAAAAAAAAACGAAAAAGCCACCCAATTGCCAAGAATTCCTGGATTGTTTTAACAAATGCAAACAAATTCTTGTTAACCCTCCTATTCTACAATACCCAGACTTCAGTAAACCCTTTGTCGTTACCACCGACGCTTCTAATGTAGCATAGGAGCTATCCTTAGTCAGGACTCATCGATAAAGACCTAAACATTGCTTATGTCTCTAGAACCCTAAATCCCGCTGAACAGAACTATTCCACTATAGAAAAAGAATTACTAGCCATAATCTTAGCTACAAAACATTTCAGACCCTACCTATTTGGTCGACGTTTTCAAATAGTTACAGACCACAAACCTTTACAGTGGCTCTTCAACCAAAATCTAAATGCGGACGCCCTCTCTAGAGTCGAAATAAACGCAATCAACGATGATCTCCTGTCTATATTAGGTAACCCCAGAGATATTTCAGACCAAGACATTTCCTTAACGGATATAGAGGAAATCGTCCAAGAATTTATAAACGACCCACCTAAAACAGAGCAAAACTTACAAGACAACCCCTTAAATCAACCAGATGACAATACAATACTCATCCCTTGAAAAATCCCGTCTTCACCATACCAATCTCGGAAAAACCCCTTAACACTTTTAAAAATCAATTAATTATACACGTCTCCCCAAATAACATAGTCTCCCTAATAACGAAAACAAAAATATTTGAAAATACCCGCTTCACTATAACCCTTCCTCAAGCCGACTTAGAAACCAGTTTAATTAAAATCATAAAGGACTACCTAAAACCAAAAACAACATACGGCGTATACCTTACGGACCATAATGTACTACCGACCATTACAAATACTATACAAAAAAAAACATTTAAAAACACCTGTTACAAACTTGTACAAGCAACAACACTATTAGAAGACATCATTAATGAAAATGAACAACAAAAAAAATTCAATACCACCACGAAACTAAAACAGCTCGTAGAGGAATCGAGGCGACGAAATTATCTCTCCAAAAATTATATTATTGGCCGAATTTAATAAAAGACATCACTAATTACGTAAATACATGTAACGCGTGTCAGTCAGGGAAATATGAGCATCACCCAAACGAAATCAAATATTGACCTACCCCAATTGGCAACTTCCCATTTGACCACATCTATATTGACACACTTCGAATAGTGTAATGAAGTACATTTTATTTCGCCGTTAAAAGTAATATTCTGCACATATGAATAAGTTTTTAATACACCGCCGTAAATAAATAAATATATAAGCCCATACTGTCTACCATTCAGCACCTAAATGATCCGAATGCGCGCGCATCCCTGTTTTATTATTCACGTCGACATAGGGAAATATGCCGCGTTGAGATTCAGTCTCCTGCTACCGACCGTCGAGTCCGCCTGCACCCGAGACAACCTTTCGCCGCCGGAACACGTCACCAGCCCAGAAGTAAGTACGAAATATTTTACAAGTATGAAAATCGTTAGACATGAGATAATACAGATGAAGAAAAGTTTAACAAAATTCTAAGTGAAAATGAAACGCAAAGGAAACTCGACAGATGGTACAGAGAACATAGGAAGTAAACAAAAAATTAAATGCGCTTCATGCGACGAGGAATTGGAAAGTGACACAGAAATAGAAGATGAAAAAAATATAGGCTGTGATAGTTGTATAAATTGGTTCCATTTAAAATGTACCGAATTTTCTGGAATGCAGTATAAAGAAGTAGCAACAAAGGATTACATTTGTTTTCGTTGCTCTTAAGTTTCAGTAATTACGTACTTACCTGGTGCAACCAGGTAAGTACTTAGTTTCTTTAGAATAGGTACAATTTTTATTTTATTCAGTTATTTTTTTTATAAATAGTTTATTTAGTTTATATTAAGTTAATTTATTTTTATATTTATGTTATGGAAAATAAAACATTTTTATAGAAAAATCTTTTTTATACCTATAAATTACCAAATTGTCAATTTTAAATTAATTACGGCACTGGACGAAAACGCGCAATGAAGCGGTCGAAGACCAGATGTTATCTAAAATGGTGGTCGAAAACTGGTAAAATATCGGCCGACAATTAGTACTTGGTGGCCGAAAACGGAAGAAAACGTGACTTCTAACATTTTTAATTTCCGATGAAATTTGGGGTCAAAATGAAAATAATTTGAGTAATAGGACTCATTGTTGACAGTATATGGCTTAGCAATGATGTAAGTTAATTGTAATATCTGCAAAACTGTTTGTACTATGAATTTTTCTATCCTGAAAAATCGTTAAATGGCCGAAAACCGGCGAAGTCACCCTATATGTTTTCAAGGTATATTGGGGTTGATACATATATAAAATAAATAAAATAATCAACTTTTTTTAATTAATTATCTAAACGTTATTTATTTAGATAAATTAAGACCTATATAAAAAAAGTCAATTTGACAATCACATTTTTTTCACTTTGACAACGACAAAAAAGGTGTGGTTTTACTGTTGATAAAAAATATATTTCTTAAAACTAATTGAATATAATACCTAGGTTACAAAAAATATATACAGGCATTAACATTTCTGAAAATAACACTATAAAACTAAATTAATGTTTTCTCACCCTGTCACTAACCTTCTCACTAACCCTCTGTCTCCTCAGCATCATCGGGTGAGTGGAATCTCTCTGAAACTAAACATGAATACATCAGATTTACTATTAAAAAAAAATTATTTACCATCATAAAATGCACATAATACTTTTCTTGATGAAAAAATATTATAAATATCACACCCGTGAACAATCCCATAGTTTGCGAGAAATTGTCGGCGAAGCGTTCGTACATTTTCCCGCCCTCATCTATGTCCCTAAGGTCGATGATCAATCCCTCCAGAATTTTATCCAACCTTCTTCTGTGCCGCAAGACTTCATTGTATCTCTGCAGGATTGCCTCCCTGCGATCGCTCATGGTGTCGGCTAACTCCGCGATCTTTCCAAGCATGCAGGCACGAAAGTTGGCAAACCAGGTGTTGGACACCTGCCGCAACTGGTGATGTTCTTGGGCTGCATCACATTAAAAGGTGCTGTATATATTATCCAATTGCGGCAATTCCTCACGTCGAGGGGTTAATGTTACCATATGGAAGGCCGGGACATCTACTTGGACGGGCTGGTCGGCTGCTGCACTGCTGCTGGAGTCTATTGGACTCACAGCTCTGAAATTTTTGATGGGTGGTGGAGTAGATACAGTGGCTCACCTCTTGGATGTTTTGGATGGTATTCTTGCCACCGCCGTGGTATCTGCAATGGGCTTCACAGCCGAAAAAGTCCCATCGAATACGATTATGATTTCCACTGTATCATTCACCGATTCGTGGTTGCTTGCAACAGCGACTCTCACATCAAACGAAGAGGCGCCTCGAATAACGTTGTATCCGACATCTTCCCAATATCGAGGTTATAGTGGAATAACATTGTGTATGAAGGAACAAACACGATGCCAGAGTCAGTTTGGTTAGATTTCGTATCGTAGGGAGGGGATACGACAGCAAGCGGACAAGTGCGTGGAAAAACGTTGTATATTCGTTTAACATGGCCGATGGACCGAGCGTTGTTCTTACAACAAGTGCGGTAAAATCCCTATATAAGACTAAAAAACGTAAAATAAACCCCGATAACTGGACGAACAACAAAAGAAAAGTATTGAAACAAAGTGGTAGGCAGTATACAAGTCGCAACGGTACGCAGAGACCCGCTAAACCACTGCCAAAAGAGGTAATGGAATAACGTTGTAAGTGATTTTATTTGTTTTACCACTTTATTTGTTTATTTCAGGGGAGAGTATGTCAATGCAAGACAACAAAATGTGACTCATTACAGCATGATGCAATGCTTGAATTTTTTAATAAGTTTTACAAGTTAAATCATTCACAACAAACTGAGTATTTAATAAGGGAATGTATTGCTCTGTGTGATGTCAAACGTCGAGTGGTAGCTGAAGACGTATCACGACGACATTGCACGTTCAAGTACTTTGTAAAATCTGGTTCGGCAAAAGTTCAAATTTGCATGAAAAGTCTATGTAATATTTTTTCTATAACACCCAGACGTGTTCAAATGGTGCAAGAAAAAATGAAGCAACTTGATGTTTCCACAAGCGATTTAAGAGGTAAGCATACGAATCGTCCTCACACAATTCCACATGATATAAAAGACCTAATTTGCGAGCATATTAGGTCTGTGCCTGCTCAAGAAAGTCATTATAGCCGGCAAAAAAATGTAAATATCAAATACCTCTCTGCTGATCTGAGTATCCAAAAGTTGTACGAATTGTTTAAAATTAAATATCCAAACAACAAAGCCAGTCTACACCTCTACAGAGAAATATTTAATACAGATTTTAAGCTTCGATTTGGTGCCCCCCGAAGCGACACATATGCCAAGTGTGATTCATTTTATGTACAGCTAGTAAATGCTCAGAATGAGGACGAATTGATCCAAAATGAAAGTGAGTTGCATCACAGGAAGGCTGAAAGTTCTTATAGGTCATTAAAAGAAGATACAGACTGTGCCAAAATCGATTTTAGTATCATAGTCTTATGTGTTGACTTACAGCAAGTTTTGTTCTGCCCAACGCTGTCTCGTTCCAATGTATTTTATCAAAGACAGTTATCAAATTACAACTTTTGCATTCATGATGTTGGGACAAATGAAGCCACAATGCATTTGTGGGATGAGACAGTAGCCAAACGTGGATCAGCTGAAACTGCTTCGTGTTTATTAGCCTATATCATCAAGAAGTATACACCTTTGCAAATTGGATTGAGAAGAAAGCTAATAATTTGGTCTGATCGATGCGTGGGCCAAAATAATAATTTTAAAATATTGACTTTATTGCAACATCTTGTCATATGGGGATACTTCACTGAAGTCGAACAGAAGTTTTTGTATAGCGGGCACAGCTTTCTCCCATGTGACCGAAATTTTGCTCTAATAGAGAAGAAGAAGAAAACTGCTAGAGTCCTGCATCCTTTTCAGTGGGTTGAAATAATCGCCAATGCGCGACCAAGTAAACCTTTTTTAGTTAAAGTTATGAAACAAGCTGACTTTCGAGATATCTCTGAGCTAGAGAAACAAACATCAGTTCACGTAAGAAAATCGCACAATATCCTCCAACCTTGGACTATACAGGGCGCCCTATTTCTTGACCCGTTGCATGGGTAACTTTTTTATTAGTAGAGATACAAAAACGCTTAAATGAGCAAATTAGTGCAGTTTCGTATTAGTAATTCTACGGTAAGGCGAAAAATTATATACGGGGGAAGGTTGAAAAGTTATTGACAAAAAACGAAAAATCCAACTTTTCTATTATCCCTCGTAGCTCGTTCATTTGAAGAGTTAGAGAAAAATGCTTCACATGTTTTTTGCAGTATTTTTCATGTAAAATGACATGCACTTGCTACTTTTTATATATCTCTTAAAATGGTTGAGAATCACAGTAAAATATATTTTTTTTAAATGTAATGGATAGGTGGCTGTGACATTAACCGAAAGTCCCCTTTTTTCTCTTTCAGATGATATAACATAGTCCATATTTTATCCTTACAAAAGTAATAATAATCGTTGTTTTTAAAGAAAGTTTATTGTCACATCAAGAATGCTATGGAAATAAAACAAAAAATAAGATTCCTGATATTTTTAAAAACGTCTAGTTGGCATTTAATTATTGACAGATCATAAGTGACATTTTTAGTTTTTGTTAAGTAGTTTATTGTTTATTATTAATACTGCATACAAAATAATAGTGTTGCAAATATGTACACCAACGAAGAGAAAAATGATATGCTATTTTGTTATTATAACCAAAATCGAGATGCACAAGCTGCAGCGAATCTTTATTTTGAAACTTACATGGAACGAAGACAACCCCATCATAGAATATTTAGACAGATGGAAAATAATATACGATTATACGGTTCTTTTTCAAAGCCTAAGGATGAAAGAAACTTCAATGAAGACACTGAAATAAATGTTTTGGCTTATGTAAATTTTAAACCTGATTCTTCAACTGCAGAAATTGCACATCACTGCAACACTTCCAAGGAAACTGTAAGAGCTATTTTAAAAGGTAACAATTTAAAGCCTTATCATTATTCCATATGCAATACTTTATATCCAGCTGATAATCAAAAAAGGATGACATTTTGTCGATGGTACATTTCAAAATGCGAAGAGGATCTAGACTTCTGGAAAAAGATTTTATTCAGTGATGAAAGTAGATTTACCAACAATGGTATTTTTAACCGCCATAATAACATAATGTGGTGCCGAGAAAATCCACATCTTGTTTCTGAAAGAAGAAATCAACGTCAATTTGGGATAAATGTGTGGTGTGGAATTTTTTGTGGCAAAATTATTGGCCCATATTTTTACGAAGATAATTTGAATGCGAATAATTACCTTCATTTTCTAAGGAATACTCTAACAGAGGAATATTTAAATGAATTACCACTTCATATTTTTAGAAATCTTAAATACTTCCAACACGATGGAGCACGCGCATAATTCCCGCGAGGTAAAACAATATTTACATGAACAGTTTGATAATGTTATAGGAAATAGAATGGATATCGACTGGCCAGCGCGAACACCTGATTTGACCCCCTTAGATTTCTTTCTTTGGGGGTTATTGAAAGATAAAGTTTATGTGACAGCTCCTCTAGATATAGAGGATCTAAAAGTCAGGATTCAAGATGCAATTAGAAGCATACATGGACATACAATAAATAATGTTTTAAGAAGTATCCAGAAACGTTGCTTACTATGTATCCAACAGGATGGTGGTCATTTCGAACATTTACTTCAATATAATTAATTAATTAATAATTTCTGTTCTCAAAACATTCTTTTGTTCCATAATCCATAGCATTCTTGATGTGACAATAAACTTTCTTTAAAAACAACAATTATTATTACTTTTGTAAGGATAAAATATGGACTATGTTATATCATCTGAAAGAGAAAAAAGGGGACTTTCGGTTAATGTCACAGCCACCTATCCATTACATTTAAAAAAAATATATTTTACTGTGATTCTCAACCATTTTAAGAGATATATAAAAAGTAGCAAGTGCATGTCATTTTACATGAAAAATACTGCAAAAAACATGTGAAGCATTTTTCTCTAACTCTTCAAATGAACGAGCTACGAGGGATAATAGAAAAGTTGGATTTTTCGTTTTTTGTCAATAACTTTTCAACCTTCCCCCGTATATAATTTTTCGCCTTACCGTAGAATTACTAATACGAAACTGCACTAATTTGCTCATTTAAGCGTTTTTGTATCTCTACTAATAAAAAAGTTACCCATGCAACGGGTCAAGAAATAGGGCGCCCTGTATACTGCATTAAGAAAAAAAGATATCTTACTCGTGTTCCTGTGCCAACAATGTTGCCACTACTATATCAGGAGACAATCCCTGAAAAAGCTAAAGAAAGATAATCTTGTTGACATGGCAAAATATATAAAGGATAAAGAAATACAAAATTTTTATATAAATTTATCTGTCGAAAATGTATAATATATATTCTTTAAAACAGAACTGTTTTAGTTTTGTTTTTAGCAAATTAGAAAACGCGAAACAGCCCATTTACAAAATGGAATAACGTTGTAAGTGCAAAATATATAACGTTACTCCATTTACAATGCAAAAAAATTGCAACAACTACAGCCTATAGAATAAAATATTCGTTTTACTTATTTTATTTTAAATTTATATATTAATTGTGTCACAACTAAATCATAAAAAAATCTAAATATTATTTAAGCATGCAATTAAACGTTTTTTTCCTCTCCTGTAAAAACGAATTTTGGCACTTACAACGTTATTCCAGGCGCCTCTTCTAAACGATGCTTCTTCGTCTGAATCTTCGCCAAGCTTCTTGAAACGGTTGTCTGCAACTGCTTTAATGAAGTAAATTGAGACATCATAGTAAATTGAGTAGACTGATGGATCGTTCAAATTAAGAACTGAAGAGGTGCCTCAAGTATTTAAAAGAGTTACCACTACTACTACGAAGGTGGTAGTAACCCAAGCACACTATGGCGTTGGTCATAATCCGATCAATGATGTTACATGGATGTTTCTTAGCCTTGAGTCCTTACGCATTATTGGTAACCCCTCCAATTTCTTTGTCTCGGGTAAGGTTACAGCTTGAGGTCACGGCACTATGCAATTATTTGTTTGGCCACATAAGCGGTTCCATATGCAAGTCGACTGATGGAATGCCTTTGTTGTCTGATCATTTCCAGTTTCCTCGTCTCGGTCAAGGTTACCGCTTGCGGTCAGCACAATATGCAATTCTTTGTATGACTAAATAAGCGCCCTCATAAAAGCCGACTGCCTGCTCGTCGACTGGAATGCCTTTGTTGTCTGATCCTTTTTCGTAAAAATATTTTAGCCATTAATTTACTCGACAGCGGTTATGCTGGAATGCAGTTTATACATGCATCACTTAAATAAGTTGAATATATTGCCCTCATGTCTGCTTTGCCGATGAAATTGAACGCCGAAATATAATGGACGCCGCTTTTTACCTTTTTCGATTTGCATGGTACACCCATATTCTTTATAAAATAATTATTTCTGAATCAGTCTATATTTTTTAGCTTAGTACTGTACTTTATTTACTTTGCATCTCTTAAAATTTCGATTTTACCCCACTACGGTTCTTTGAAGATTCCTATAAAAGAACTCAACGCTTGCAACCGAATTTAGTTTAATAATAGAAATCTTTTCATAGTGAACACGAAATGTTAGATATTAATAACCAACTAGAGTTTAAGTTGCGAAGTGAAACAGGTTATAACAATGTGTGCGCGTTATTCTGGAATCGCGATAGAATTTTTACACCAAATGTTGGATTGGTCGGATGATGGAATATTAACAAGAAAATTTTATACGTAAAACCTGATTACCAGTGCCACTGATGAAAATTATATATAATCATCAAAAAATATATATTTCTTACCAACGGCCCTGAGAAGATTAAGAATTAACCAAGAATGGGTGAATTTTTATGTGCTAAAGAAAATGACAATCGACCATTTGTATGAGAAAATTCAAAAGGATGGTCAGTTGAGTGAGCTGAAACCCATAGAGGATTTACTACCCCATCGAATAGCAGTAAAACTGAAGGGGGCATTCCGAAGTCATCCTTATTTCATGAAATGCTGCAATTTGTGTAGTTGCACAAATTTACTGTATTAATTATAAGGTAATATACAGCAAGTGATGAATTGGCAAAAAATGTTAAGACTGTCAATAAGCCAATTTTATACGGAGAACCTACTAACCGCCGATAAAGATTATATACGATTATAAAAAATATGCATTTAGTAGAAATTTTTTGTATTAGTTATAACGTTATTTAAAATAAAATATTAGTAAAACACACCCTTAATTTTATTTAGAATTATAATAAAATAATTTGTTTGAAAAATGGTTATAATTTAAATCTAACCACTTAGTAAATTGACAAAAAGCTGTGTGATGCGCGAAGTGGTGAAGTGTGTACATTTTGGGTCCAGAACTATCATTCTGTGACGGTGAAAAAAGTGAAACATTTTCTAATAGAAATGTATCCTTTTCTGTTTCTACTTGAATGAAAGTATTGGGGGTGCAAGAAGTGGTGGGAGGTGCGCATTTGTGTACAGAACTGTCATTCTTAACCTACTGAAGGCTTGTTCATATTCTTAACCCGCGCTATTGTTAGATATGGATGCAGGTTTGCATGAATAAACAAACCTGTATATGGAACGCATTCTGTAAGGTTATCTATGGTCCTCTCCATGTGTATGTAGTGTGTGTCTGCAGATATTTTTAACAGCGTGTGCTGATAATGTGTTAATTTAAGTAAATAATAAAAACCACACTCCTATTTCATTTTATTAAGCATAACAGTTACCTTTATCATTCCGAGCAAATTTACTATTCGAGAAACTTTGATGAAGAGTCTTTATAATGAATGTTCAAGCAAACTCAAACAAGTTCTGGCTGGCGTCAAATACGTAGCAATAACTTGTACTTGAACATCACTTTCCACGGCATCATACCTGGCAGCAACTTGCCACTTCATCTTGAATGCTACATTAAGGTCTGTTGTTTTAACAGTTAAACATTTGACAGCAAGTCACACATCACAAAACATTGCTGATGCACTGCAAGAAATTTTTAATCATTGCGGTATTTCCAATAAAATCACTTGTACTGTTTCTGACAACCCAGCAAATATGATTAAGTCATGTCAACTTTTGAAGAAACGCCATCTGCCATGCTACACCCATACACTCAATTTAACTGTACAAGACAATCTCAAAAGTAACGAAATCCAAATTATTTTGACTATGTGTAAAGATATTGTTCGATTTTTTAAAAGCAGAACAACGGCTTATTGCAGGATGGGAAGGAGAACCACCCCACTAAACAATAAATCTTACCTTCCTTTTACAATATTACAGAAAAATTGAAAATGTCTAGTTGTGTAAACGTTTGAAAAAAAATGTTTGTTGTAGACAGTGTAGACAGCAAATCCGTAGCAGTGACGTTGCAACCAATATGATTGCATATTGAGGATCACGTGCTCGGAACCCTTGTCTTGGGAGAAAAGGAAACAAGAAAGTGACAGACCATTTCGATTTTGACATTTGGTTAGATTTTGTAGAGATTTGTTTGCTGGATAATTTTATATTCTTGCAAAATAAATGAACATGGATAGCCAATGTAAGTTTTTAATTGATTGATAAAAAAAAGAAAAAACAATCTTCAATTTTTGTTTTAGTTTCTTTAGTCGATGTTTGTGATATTCTGGAAACACCAGAACCAGGGCAGGTAGATGTGGAGCTGTTCCTCGAAACCATTCAAAATTATAATTATTTATATGATTTGGAAAGCCCCAAATATAAAGACCGAAAATTAAAAGCGAGAGCATGGGAGGAAATTGCTGAAATTTTTAATTGTTCCCGTAGGTATTTTAGTTATGGTTAAAATGTGACAAATTCTAATAAAATATTCGAGTAAAATCAAATATCTGTTTCTTATAACTCCTCAATTCTATTTTTATAGTTGAAGAGCTCCAGAAATTGTGGAAAAGCTTAAGAGACAGATTCGTGAAAGAGAAAAATAAATCTAAGCCCTCAGGATCCCAAGCCCCTGAGTCAAGTTGGGAGTATTTTCATCAAATGATTTTTTACGCAAAATATACTAAATCCAGAAAGTATGTATAACCATTGTAATGAAGCGAATCATATTTTAACAATTTTGTTTTAGAACGTTCACAAACACCAAGCAGCAAGAAAAAAGTCAGCAGCACTCAGATAGTAGGCCTTCATCGGGAGCATTGGTGTGGTCGACCGTGGACACATTGCTGTCCCCGTCCAAGAATCCTGTTGAAGACTCAGGCACAACCCAAATGCCTGACACAACACCAAAAACAGACAGAGGTATTTTTTAGTATATTACATAATGTGAGTCTCATGCAGACGTAGAGTAGAGTAATACATGTAGAGTATCTAAGTACATGTTAATAGTAAAATTGTCTATAACCTAACTGTCTTGTCTGTAACCTAAATATTAAAATATTTATGTTGAAAATTTTCTTATAGGATCTATGCCTGGTGGTAGACAAAGAAAAATTCAGCAAAACTCAGACATTGAAGATGTTCTTCAAACAACAAAAGAAATTTGCTCATCATTGTCAGCAAGGGATGAAAAGCCCACCGTGAACACAAAGTTTGCAGAATATGTTGCATTCCGTTTAAATGAAATGAGTCTTGAAGAGGCAAAAGAAAGAAGAAAAGAGATGTTATTAATTTTGGAAAGATAATGTTATGTATGGTTTCTTGTTCTAAAATAAATAGTAATGTAAACTTTTTGACTTTTATTTTAAATAATACACGATTATACAACTAATCGAACTAATTTATACAGAAAAATAATTCTTAAAATACTACTTACATAATTACACATATTACAACTCGTGAGCTTCATAAAACTTTTACGGATTGTAAGTATATCACTATACCTAAATATAGTTAAGACTGTTAAGATAAAAACAAATCTCTGTTAATAATTTGGTCTTGCCACGAAACCTTTCCCTCATTAACTAAATACTCTGACAATGTATTTCTCATTTCATATATCTGTCTTTTAGATAAGTTTGAGCCCATTCTTCGTACAGACTGTAGTGGAGTTTGGACTTCTTTCCGCCAACCTCCACTCCATTTGCTTGTCCCTCTGTGTCTGCAAAATTACTGGGGCAATACTCATGAAGTCCACACTGGCAATAATTATGTAGCACAACAACAGCTTTTATTATTTTGTCCACGTTGCTCACATCAGCATTTATATTTGTTCGTAAAATCCTCCAACGTGCTGCCATAATAACAAATGTATTTTCTATTACTTGTTGAGCCCTGGATAGCCTATAATTAAAAATTCTTTGGGTACTTGACAGATTTTTGCCTGGATACGGTCTCATAATAAATTTTTTTAAGGGAAAAGCTTCATCAGCTACAAAAAAATATGGCAATTCTTTATTTGAATTAGGTAATATATTAGTATTGGGAATGTTCATATCATCTAACTATTACAAAATTATGTGTTTATAAATATTATGAATTAAACATTTAAAATGTAAGTTTACATAAAATATATAATAATATCTTTATTACTTTACCTTTAAATTTCATTTGCAAACTTTACACCTACAACTTTACTGCAATGAGGGTAAGGACTTTATGTGAAGTTCCAGTAGCTTTACAATTTCATTTTCTTAACTTTACACCTGTGTTTTTTAAGCTTCGTTAATATTGCATCAATATTACTTTGCTTAGTGGGACTGAAGTTGGTTCAAGAAGTATCTACACGTTGGAATAGTTCTTTACACATGATACAAAGGATTATCAAAACCACAAACAGAACCAGCGATGCCATAAACAGAACTTTGCTGAAAGTAAGAAAAGCTCCATTTCCTTTGACTGTAGATGACATAGCTATTCTCAATGATATTGAACAATCATTGTGTTGTTTTTATGAGGCGACCCGAAAAGTCCACTTACGTTACTGTGTCACTGATAATTCCATTAACATTTGTAATTTTCACTTCTCTGGAGAATAATCTTCAAACTATGACTACAGCCGAAGGAAGAGAGTTCTGCCAGGGTCTAACTGAATCTACTAAAAGAGACTTTTTCCCTATGAGCTCTGATGATTAACTCCGATGAATATCCAGCCTTCTCGACACAAGGTTCAAAAAAGAAAGTTTTAGGCACCCCGTAAATGCAAATCAAGCCTCAGGTTTCCTAGAGCAAGAAATGGTAATGGTACAGAACTCCCTCATTGAAAATACTGATAGTATAAGGGAGGCAACTTCAACCTCCTCACAAAAAAAAATCATCTCTGTTTTCATTCATTACTCTACGAATTGAAGAAAAAACAAAAAGTACAACCGTAGATATGATTATTATTAAGAGGCAGTTCCTAGAAAGGCATAACACAGATGAAGAAACAGATATCCTTGCTATTTTGGAAGGTATATTCTTATTCTTTAATTATGTATTATTTTGTGTATATTCATTTATTTTTTTTAGATGAACGGGAGAGAATTTCAACCTATCCCTGAGCTAATCCTGAAATACTTATGTGTTCCTGCTTCTTCGACAGAATCAGAAAGGGAATTTAGTTTGACAGGACTAATTATCAGCGAGCGAAGGTCTCGTATTAAACCAAAAAATGTTAATATGATTGTTTTTTTCTTAAATAAAAATAAATGGCTGTTGCAGCTAAACATTAAATAAATAAAGCTTGGTTTATTGTTTCTTTTTAATTGCTTTGCATATTCTGTATTTTTGTTTTCGATAGTTATCGATAGTTTGATGATTTACTATCGAATACTATCGATGGTGCTGACTATCGATAGTTCTCCACTTCTACTCCGAGATGGTAAAAGTAACAGTGCCGGCTCGGAGCAGCAGTCGACACGTCGAACATCGCGGTACTTTCAGTGCGTTTACGACGTACAAATAATTTAGTAGCAGTCGCACTTGCACTGCTGGGTATGTGCTGCTGGCACTGCTAGTTCGACTTCGTATAGACGACATTAACGTTAGGTCGCGATGATGGAAGGGCTATATAGACTCCCATCATGGGTAGACTATCGATGTGAGGTGTTATGACGTAGTCGCAGCTTTTTGATAGCACCATAGCAACCGGCATATCGGCAGTGTTGCCAACTTGGAGTATTTTTCACCAAAACTGGATAATTCGAGTGTGCCAAAGTGAATTTTAAGAAGAGTTGGAGGAAAGTCTCAAAGCTGGTGTATTTCTATTTTCATTTGGATAATTTTAGTAAAATTGATTAAGCTGCTTCAAAACCTCTTATCAGATTTCACATCGCTTTTACTTTTGCTTCCTGGGACCATATACCTAATAAAAATAATTATAAATTAATTTTTATTAGTTCTACGGCTGCGACCGTTGAAGCATAGAACTATTAAAAATTTATTGGTTAATTTTCACGACTTTGTACTTTTGTGTTTTTGCCGGATGTATTTCTATTTATAAATAATAATACCACAGTATAATACCACTCCCACCCAACCCATAGTAAGTGCGATCGGTTATTTGAAATATCGTTGCCTGAAAATATTTTTTTTAGTGCCTCCACAATACACATAAAAATATAGAAGCAATTGGAAAAAGCTGTGGGAGATGAAAGGTTGCCACCAACCATGCACTACAGACGACACCAAAGTGTACTGCAAGTAATGTAAAATTTTCATCAACGCCAAGATTGCTGAATTTAAGAAATATATAAAAGTTTAAAGCACAAAGCACCCGAGAAGACTTTTTCATGCCCAATGCAGCAGAAATTAAACTTGGAACCCATTAATAAAGGTGTTACGAGTCAGCAAAGGAAAGGCGGTATTTGTCTGTTTGTAGCTGCACACACCTCTATAAATGCTATTGATCACCTGTGTGAAATAAATAATGTTCCTATTCATAGAACCAAATGTACAATTTTAATTAAAAATGTTGTGGGTTTCCATTGTATGAAAGACTTTGTTGGATGTAGGAGATAACCCATACAGTTTAATAATTGATGAATTCACTGATGTGGCAGTTTTAAAAATGTTGTTGGTGTTTACTTGTTATTCGGTATTTTACTCAAGAATATTTAAAAATAGTTAGTACCTATGTTCTTGTCATTAATACACATTGAAATTGGAACTGCAGAGTGCATTGTTGAGGCTATAAAGCAGCTGTTGACAAAATTTAAATTAAATTTGCAGAATATACAGGGCATAGTACTGACAATACTTCGGAAATGACAGGAATTACAAACGATGTTTTTGCAAAATTAAAAGAGGATGTTCCACATTTAGTTTTAGTACGTTGTGTTTGCCACTCATTACAACTGGCAGTTTCCTATGCTTCGGAAAAGACTTTGCCCAGAAATATTGAATTCCTGATCAAAGAAACATACAACGGGTTTAGTCACTCAGGCAAGACGAGGATTGTTGTAATAACAGATTTTTTCCATTAAATTTCAATATATCAGATATTGACCTAAGGCCAAACTATACATGCATATAACTTTTCAATCCAATCGGTTCAGAATCAAGGGAGATAATGAGAGTCAAAGTTTGCAAATTTTCTTTTATACCTCGCGGACGACCGCGAAAGATGGCGTTCGTTGCGAAGATGGTATGCCTTGGTAAAGGCAGATGGTTCGATGCGAGGATGGTAAATAAAACGCTTTCTTTAAAATTGTAAAGCCCAATGGCAAGTTGGGTCGCTGAATGTCGTTGAGGGCTATGTCGATGGATGATTATTATTCGAAGCACTGTTCACTATTCGATGTCACTTATAGGTAGATGTTTCTTCGATCGATGCTGGGCTGAGACTGACTTGGCACTGAAAATCGGCTGTCGCGTGCCTATCGTTTGTTCTTCTGAATCCCGTGGTGGTTGGTAGGGGGGGTAGTACTCCCTCATCCTGACTAGGATCTGAGTTTGGAACGTTTGAATATTGATCCATAACGAATTTAGTAGAAACGGCTTAAGTAGATAGGCAAAACCACTATGGGGCCAAAAACCAATGTATTTTTAAAGGGGGGTAAATTTGGGTCATTTTTGTTCCCTCGCACATGCGCAGATGCTCTTTAGCACCCTCACAGTAATCGTCCAGGAGGCCACTCCCACTTCAACCGATCCGGCAACCCTTACGCTTGCGCAGACGCTCTTCAACACCCTCGCAGTCATCGTCCAGGTAATAGCTTCTGCAACCGTCCTCCAGGTACCTACCACGGGCCGGCGGAGAAATTAGTCGTCGCGGTCCTGCAGGTTTATCACTTAATAACGGAGGAACCCATACGGAGTAAAATGTATTATATAAAATATAGATTTAATATCCTTCAGACATATAAAACATAGCACTTTATTGAGAAGTAATTTTTAAATTAGTAAATTGCTTTATTGTAGCGGTTTCAGTAGGCATATATTCAAATTAGAATTATCAATTATCCGCGTCGAGACAGCTGGCATAGCAGAGGTTGCGCGCGCTTCACCATCCCTACCAGGCACATTATGACATCTCCAGCGTGTACGTTCTCGGTAGCGAGTACTAAGAGTTTAATCTAGTACATATATTTAATTTATATATATTTTTAGAGAAAACCCGATTTGATTAATTAATTCGTGCTAATTTTTTACTATAGAGAAACTCGTAGACACATTTTTAACATGGGATGGTATTATTGGTATAATACTAAGATATCTAGAATGAAATAGAATATTTTTATGTGCAGATTATGGGATAAGTGGACAGGGTAATAACATTCGACATAGCCTAGAGTATGAGATATTTATTTGTTGAATATAGATGTCGGAAATACTTGTTTTTCTAGAATGCTTGCTTTCATTTAAGGGTATATAAGGTATTAAGGCAACGATAAGGGTATATAATAATAATAATAATAATAATAATAATAATAATATCTCTACCCCTCATTCTAATCACAAGGATTAGCCCGAAAGTCTGAGACTTGTGTGGGAGAGGGGGCGGCATATTATTATTTCGCGGGCCGCATTTGCGCCTCAGGAACGACTTACGTTGGTAGGCCCTAACCACCATTCAGTGCTGGAATGAGGGAAACCTGGAAAACCTCATTAGTTAGGGGGACAAGTCAAACATCAACTGATTTTAATCTCTCACATTAACACCAAGTTGACATTCTTCCCATCCTAGGCCATCGCCAGGATGGTTGCCAAGCCATCCCTGCGAATAAGCCTTGATCTACGAGTAAACAATTTAATGAAAAATTGTTTGGCGGAATGGGGATTAGAACCCACGACCTCTGGGTTGAGCGATCGAGACGCTACGCCCTGAGCCACCTGCTCGGTTAAGGTGTATAATATAATAACCTACTTATTAAACATTTGAGGTCCAAACAGGAAACACGTATGCTTGTAACACCTGTGACAGAAAATTTTCCTGACCTAGTGCTCTAAGTAGACACAGAAACAACTACAAGGATGTATTCTTCGTTTGCATCATATGCACTCAGAATTTTACGCGTAAGGAGAACTTGAGTATTCACATAAAAAATAATCACCCAAAATGAACATAGTGACCCCATCACAAAAACCAAAACTCTGAATTACATTTTTACAAGATTAGAAAAGGATAAACAACATTGATAGTGAAATATTAATAAATATTTTGTTGTAATGAGATAGCTAAAAGTATTTGAAAAATATGTTTAAAAATTATATCCCTTACTATAATTGTATTTCATAATAAAATAAAGATTTTATATTATTTAACTTGTTTTAATTGATTAAGAATAACCCGGCGAAATAAAACACCATAGTCTGAATAATATTTTTATTATTTATATAATTAGATACTATAATTTATTATTTACATAATTGGATACATTAATTTATTTTATGTTTAATGAACAAGGTTATTAGATATATGTTGGTAAATAGTGTATATAATATACTTATTTCAATACATTAGCAAATATCATAATCTATATACATTGATAATAAAACAGGATCAGAATATTTCTGCAGTTCTTGTAGAGCTCCAGGCAACATCAGTGTTTCAAACCACTGGTGAATATAATCTTCTTGGTTTTGTATTATACATGGTAACTCAGTATGGTATCTAATTTTTTCGCTAAGTTGAGTTAAATGAATCATTATATATGTAGAATCTTTGCAAAATTTCTCTCAATTTAAACCACCTGGAAATCTCCTGTTAATTTTGGTTTGTGGTGTGTCGTTTTGTTAAATACTATTTTACATTATGGGATCACTAACAAACCAACCGACAGTGTAACTATAAATTTATATCCTCCAAATAGATTCAGTATGAATGCAGGGTACAATATGTACAGCCAAGATCCGATTCACTCGCAGGCACAGCATACTCAGCCACAATTATATCCAGATATTAGTTTTGTAGCATCACCTGCTCAGTCCCAAATACAGTCTTGTACTCAATCATCACGGTTACAATTTTATACGCAGCCACTGCCAGCAAATCCAACGCAAATACAACGCCAAACTACTTCATATCCACAATTATCCACTGAGTCTTGTACGCGGTCAGAATTACGTTACAAGGCACAATCAGCAAACCAATCACAGCGACAATTTCATACTCAGTCACATTCCCAACGACAGACACACACTCCACCACAAATAAAGCCCCATTCTCAGCTTTATACTCATTCAAAATCACAATCGATGCAACATTTAAATGAAAATGACACCGACTTCTCTATGGATAACTATGTACGTCTACAGGAAAAACCACATTCTGATTTGTAGTAACTTTAATGTACCTATTTTGTTTTTTTTTTTAGAATTCAGTCTATGTTTAATGTTCATTAATTTTGGAATAAAATACTTAAATATATTTCTATATTTTACACTTTACCTTTAAATATTCCTCCTTCAAGACCAAATATATATATTTGCACGTTTCTGGGATAATTTTCCCCAGGACTTGTGGCGAAATAATTGCGCTAAATTTTATGTCTTCCATACTGCGTCCTGTTGCCAAATATCTGAGTCACTAAAAGTCGTTCTTCTGCGCTAATTGCCTGGCGCATTACGGTATCCTTTTTTGTAATATACGGCTTTATTAAATTTAGTAAATACTCAAAACAATTATCATCCATCCTCAGAAAATTTTTTAAATCACTTGCACTCGATTGTCGGAGTTCTCATATAAGCTCCATGTGAGATAAAGTGCCACGTCTTTTTGACTACTCTTTCATCCAAATTGTTTTCCTTTTTCTTTTTCTCTGCTGGTGTGATATAATAACAATTGCTGCTGCGTACTCTTCTTGTGATATGTTTCAACTGTCGATCTAGAACTGTGTATGTATAGTGAAACACTTAAAAATGTGAGGCCATTATCGAAACCGGTAGAGAACTGTCGCACGAAATCGGTGAACAAAACTTCAGGTGTAGTTTGAGTATCGATAACGGCCGACCGACTGAACGTGAATAGGTACCTTTAGACAGAATCGAGATTTACAAAGTATAACAATGAAATACTCTGTGCCAGGACATGGGGCGGTACAAGAAATTGATAACATACATAGTCAGATAGAAAGGTAGGTATATGGCTTTGAAAGAGTTCTAATCTCTTTTAGGTTTTATTAAAGAGACCTTTAGGTTTTATTATTAGAGAGAGAAAGAGATAAAAACGTGAACAAAAAGAAACCATTTGTCATAATACAAATAAAAACTAATGATTTAAAAAAATTTTAAAAAGAGTGCCTCTAAAATAAACTATAATAGAATTCCGTTTACAAAAATTACATTTATGCGATTCAAAAATACTGATATAAATTATGTGGCGTATAAGCTGAGCCAAACGGAGAATGTCTTTTCTCAAAAATCATTAATTTATGATGTAATTCCGCGCCTAACCAGAAAAAGTAAAACCCCCGCCATTCCTCAAGCACTAAACTCTCTAATTCCTAAAACGCTATAAAAACCGATTGACATTCCCAAAGAAAAGCTTCAGGCCATTAAAAAAATAATGGGTTGTATGCCTGATAATGACCAAAATTATTATAGAGCCATTTTTCATTTGCAAGACTAGTTATATAATGTAATTTTTTTTATTTAGATGAGTAGTTTTATGTTTTAATCAAATGTAAGACTGCAGTTCCTAGTTTTTTACTTTACTAGGTTATGAAAACAATTTCCGATGTTATCGTTATCGTACTATATATTTGGCGTTCACAATGTAGCCACTAATGAGGCTGCGATTTACACCTATAGAAGGTACCGCTAAAAAACGCTGCAATGATGTCTCTTCAATGAGTCTTCATTACTTAAACAACCACAATTTTACATCAACAAATTTAGTACTCATAAGCGATGGATGCCGAGGTGAAAATAAAAATTACGTAATGCTCCATTTTATATATTTTTTAGTTCACGTACTTAAACTTTTTGATGAAATTTTATATAAGTATATAACCTATTAGAGGACACTCATATTTACCTAAATGATCAGGATTTTGCATTAATTGAGAAAAAAAACGAGGTTCAGAAAGAGTCGAAGTCCCGGATCAGTGGGATGTTTTGATTAAGAAAGCCAGAGAGAATCCGTCGCAGTTTGAGAGAGTTATAGGACCACACAGTCTGTTAACCTCATGGAATTTTAGTGTTGACACCATATATTATTATTAGAAAAACAGAGAGAATTCGTCGCAGTTTGAGAGAGTTATAGGACCACACAGTCTCTTAACCTCATGGAATATTAGTGTTGACACCATATATTATTATTAGAAAAACAGAGAGAATCAGTCGCAGTTTGAGAGAGTTATAGGACCACACAGTCTCTTAGGGTGCGTTGTATCGTCCAAGTTTACTTGTGGATGATCTGTGAATCAGCTTGATCGAAGATCAAGCTGTAAAAATATGTTGTATGGTAACAGATCAACGTTGATCCATGGTTTAACTAGCGATCACGGAACCGGTGGAAAACAGCTAGTTAACTGAGGATCAGTACAAATTTGAGGTTATATACATAGTTTACATTTGTCATTTTCATATTTCTTGTGCTTATTTAACTTTATTGCTTGTGGATTAATATCATTATACTACGGATTTTGGAAGATATTTTAGAAAATTTGACTGATGATGAAGATTTTTAGAATTAGTTGAAATAGAAGCTTTTCTACGAAAAACTAGAATTTTTCGTGAAAAAACAAATCATTTTGTTCTCGATTCGACTATCAAAAGACACGGTGAATCTTATACTAGAGGAAATAAAACAAATGAAGATTTACCTTGCGGTAAAAATAAGTAAGTAATATTTATATGTACACTGTATTAATTTAATGTGAGTGAATTTTAATTGCAAGTGAGAGGGGCGAACCTGATCTTGAGCCAGATGATGAAAATGTCGAAGAGGGAAGGGGCCATGCAGTTCATGAAAAATATTAATCTTGACCTTATCCAAGATGATAATATAAATAACAATAATCTTTATAGGCATAATTTGATTAATAATTACTTTCAGGCATTAGTGTAGAAAAAATTTTAATAAAAATACCTAATTATACAAAAACTTGTTTTACTTAATTTCTATATTATTTCAAAAATATTAAAGTTTATCAAAAAATAGAAAAAACAATTTTCAACTCTTTTTATTCAAAATTTCAATTTCCAATTTTTTCTATTGTACCTCTAATTCATGAAGTTCTTTCATGTGTGATAATTATCAAGAATGTAATAAGTACAAAATATTGCATTTCCGCAAGGTAAGTAAAGTAGTGGAATTCCCTTCGACCATAAATTGTTAGGAATTCCCGCATTATTTTCGTATGTTCAATAGGTGCCCGATACGTCCAATAGCAGGCCAGTGACAATAAAATCAATAAGTTTGCCCATGCGCTTTAGCGGTCGCAGAATAACCAACATTACAGAAAAACGGAAACAGACGGATCACTTGAACTTGATCTGACTGAAGTCCATACAACAGAATACTGGCTGATCTGAGATCAAACTTTGATCTCTAGTTTCGTGATCCGTTGGTTAACTGCCTGCGATACAACGCACCCTTAACCTCATGGAATATTAGTGTTGACACCATATATTATTATTAGAAAAACAGAGAGAATCCGTCGCAGTTTGAGAGAGTTATAGGACCACACAGTCTGTTAACCTCATAGAATATTAGTGTTAATACCATGTATTATTATTAGAAAATTACTGATATCGGCATCCTGTTGACGTCAAAACTTAGTATATAAGCTATTTTTTGTAAACATTTCATTCAGTATAGTTTTGTGGCCGAAGGCTTAGTCTAATTGTGTTTTGGGTAGTTAATTAAATTAATTTTTAAAAACAAGTTTCCCGAAGTCAATTATTAATAAACTGGCGCTGCGAACAGGATAGTGCAACGAAGAAAAAATTACAAAAATTACCTTCTTTGGCAGATTTCAATGTCTTGTGTATTACAACAAACACAGCTTCGTTCTTTATTGGACACCAATCAGAAGATTCCTTCAGCGAAAACTTCCATTGGACGACTCAACCCCGAGTGCGAGAATAAGGACATCACCCACGAGTATAAAATTCGAATCAGCAATGGTAATTGCTATCATTTTCCTGTAAGTATATAACCTTTCCTCATATTTATATAAATTTTAGAAAAGTGACCAATCGTTTTACATAAAACTATTTCATGTCAAATAAAAACATAAGTGTTTATATTATAGAAAATAAAAATCACAGACATTCTCCTTACATTTCAAAAAATGTTGCCCTTTCAAGTGAAAATTCACCTGGAACTTCGAGTTTTACATTACAACAAATAAACTAATTAGAAAGTAGTCAGTTGGGGTAAGTGCGCGTCAGGGGTAACTGCGTCCTCCATTCTCCCGACTACTAAAAATTTGTTTTAAAAGTTGCATATATGATAGTTGCTTAACTTCAATATTGACGAACGATTGGAAGTAATTTGGCAACCGTGCAATGTGTAGAAAATCGACTGTTGACATTTTAACATAACATATTTGTATGAAGTAAACAGGTGGGTTAGTAAGTATTTATTAGAAGTCAATATTTGTATTATTAGGTTATGATATTAAAATAATTCCTGTGTTCCTGTAAGATTATAATAGTTAATATCTGTGAAGAGGAGTCTGATTTATCTCTGGACGGAATAATTGAGCAACTGGAAGAGGAAAATGAGGAGATTGAAGAAATTTATCGACAAATTACAGACACTAAAGAAGCTGATTGAGTGTTGGTTAAATTCCCAGGAAAGAGAAACGTCAAATATTATGTTGGTCAAGTTTTGCCCAAAGATCCTGATATCGAAGCAGACGAAGCGCGAATAAAGTGCACGAGAAAACAATTCTCTTACTCAAAATATTTTTTTTCCACTTATAAACGATATCGGCCATGTCTCAACTAAACCACATTATTAAGTTCCTCAACCTAAGATATAAGGCGTAAGGCGTAGTGAAATAACATTTGCAGTATCATTTGCAAGTTATTCTATTCAATAACAAATTAGTTTTAAGGTTATTTAAGTTTATAACTTTTATATTAATTAATAAAGATTTTTATTTTGGTAAATAGCATTGTGAAGGTTTTTTTATATGAAAAAAGGCACTTAACCCAAACTAAAACTATTGCAATATAATACAAAAATATCAACTGAACCTGCACTTTCTCCGTCATCCAGGGTAAGTGCGCCCCCCTGGCCATCAAAAAATGTTATTTTTTTAAAGAGAATGACATAATTTAGAAGGTTTAGATTATCCATATTGTTATCATAAATATGTATTTCTATCACTGTTATATAATAACGCATTTTCGATTGCACTTACAGAATTGATGGCACTTTAAAGATGAACTAGTCCAATTTCTGTATGCACTTACCCCAACCAACATTATATAGTTTTGAATACCTCTAGTGTAAAACAAATTAACATAATGACCACTATTTCAACTAGTGACATATCAGAACTTTTAAAAACATTACCAACCTTTACACCAAATGATAATTTACCTCTTTTCATTTCAAAAATTGTTGCCTTAACGCCATTTCAGTTGCCTAGTGTTAACAACACAAATTATTTTAAGTAAAATTAAAGGCTTGGCTGCTACCAATATTTTCGTAGAAAATACTAGCGAGTGGAAAATAATCAAAGCTGCTCTAATGAAATATTAGGGCGACCATAGAAACGAAAATTTGTTACAATCAAATCTGAAATAAATTAAACAAAATGAAAATGAAACTCCTTTACAATTTTACCATAAAATAATAGAAGCCCAAAATGCTTTAATTCAGTACATGCAAATTCATACGACCATGAAATTCAAAAAGTGAAATATCTAACCTTAGAACAAATTAAAACGTATATTACACTAGCACACCGACTATAGCACCCGCCAAAAAAGACTATATTACAAATTGTTGCTATTTGTTGCTATTTTGTGCCACAAAAAAAAAATTGTATATTGGTTTTTAAAAAAACATGAATTATCCGATTTTTTTCCTTTACGGAAGATGCGATATTTGTTATAGTTGTGCAAAATAAAATTTTCTTGAGCTTACCCGGAAACTTGATCTACTACCTTTTGATAACAAGATAAAATCATGACCTAACACATTCAAGCACCTATCTACTGAGGTGCAAAATAGGAAACATGCCTTAAAAATACTAAACCGACAATTATGTCATTTTGCTCACTTATAGAATTTGTTCCAACCATGCACTACCTGAAAACACGAGCTACCAACTTTTCACAACAAGGTAGAATGATGACCTAACAGTTTCTAATATCTGCAGATGTGCAAAATGGAAAACATGGCCTAAAATTGCTTAAAAGGTATTTTTGATTTTTTTTTAGCTCATAAAATTTATTGCCATCCTGCACTACCAGAAAACTTAAGCTACTACCATGTAATAACAAGATAAAATCATGACCTAACACCGCACAAAAGATATCTACGATTTTTTATATGACTGGACTTTAACCGGTGCAAATGTTCCTAGAGAAATAATTTGTGACGGAAGTCGTCCTTTATTAAATGTCACAGTGACCATGTATAGCAATTTTATGAATGTGGAAGACGATGCATGACGCAAAATCAATCAAAACTAGAATTCGGATTGATGTGGCACACTTTCTAAAAAAATATGGCGACTTTTTGTCTCTCGCCAGTATAGAAAAAAATATATTGAAACAGAGGGTAACTGGTAAGTATGAATATTACCTTGTATTTAAATCCCTAAAAATTATTTAAAACCTGAAAAAAAAGTATCATAATATTGATTTTAAGTTATTATATATTATTATTAGCTATATAATAGAATTATATCAATAAATAATGACAAATACTTAATAAAATTATGAAATATTTTAGTATTACCAAAATCTACCAAAGTATATAATAATTAATTGATGGTTAATCAATACTGATATGGTTCAAGGAATTACTTAAATATTTTATAAGCTGTAACAAGAAATATACCCCTTATCTATATCATTTTCTGTAATACAAAGTTCTTTTTAATTAAATGAGTAGTGTAAATGTATTGTAATTTTCAAAAATACATGGAATCGTTGACCAGATAGCAATTCAACTTTGAGGTAAAACGTTCAGTGGACGAATTATAACACAAAAAAACTAAACAAAAAAATATTAATAAAATATGATTAATTAAAAGTATTACAATGATTAATACTTTTTAATAATGGGACTTTACAGAAACTTATTATAATTTATAACATAAACATTACTAAAACTGAATTTCATTATTTTTCAATTTTTTTTTGTGTTCTAAAAAATAGACCGGTTTTCTACATTTGCCCGCTAACTTTTTTAACGAGACTACAATATAACATTTAAGTGTAACAAATATACATTATGAAGATGTACTTTTGCATAATAGGATATGAATATAAAACATATGAAACTTATGAATCGGCAGAAGTGAATATAATAGAAAACGATGAAGATAATGAAGGAAAAAATTGTAGAAAATCAAGAAATAAGAACTCATGGGGATTTATGGGCGAGGAAATGTTGAAGTTAGTACAACAAATTTTAAATGAAGAAAATGCCTTCTACTTAGAAAAATTGATTTAGTTAAGAAATTATTAAAAGACAAAGAATGTTTACCCCTTTGCTCTAATATACTCTCATCAGAATTTAATTTTGGCCGAGATCCAGCTTCAAGATGAGGGTAATAGTATACATTCTGTTATAGAGAAGTCTGTTAAGAAATCTCTAAGATCTGGACCGATTTATGTGCCCTCACAATACGTAACTATAATCCGAGCAGCCAAGAAAAAAGGAAATCCTTACAACGTTACGGAATTAGGGTATGACGATTTTTTGGACCTTAAACATTTAGCATCAATACGCTAATACATTCTCTAAATTAACGAGTGTTGATAAAATAGGCGATATTAAAGTTGTTAGAATAGAAAAGCAAAATCCTTGCAGACTTCGGTACAAGACATCTTATTCAGACACCGAGTATAAGGAAATTGAGGCCAGGAAAACAAGACTATCTAATAATGAATAAAATCCAGTAACAGTAAAACCTGCATATACAACCAGCCTGTCAATAGATGAGAAGAAAAAAATCTCTTTATTAAGTTTACTCAATTCACGGCACATTCCAAAATATTACACAGACTTCTATAACTCTGTTTGTAAATAGTAGATTAGAATGCACGTTTTTTACATTTCAATGTATTTTTGGTCATATTCTCAGGTTACTTGTGTTTTACTTTATTCGTAATATAATATTTTTAAAGTATGAGCATTGTTCTATGTTCCTATTACATTACTAGTGTGACACAATTCAAAAAATTGTTTGGATTAAGCCAAATCCAAAGTGACAACAAAAAATAAGGGTAAATATACTACCCTAAAAATATAGTGGTGTACTTATATTTCAGCTGCATCATTTTAGTTCATACATTATATAAAAAAAAAAAATAATAAAATTATATCGATTGTTAAGACATAACGCCAACTAGCATTTTTTATTACTGATTTCTGTAAAATGACATTTTTTGACTTATGCCAGTTTTCTCGCGGGGGTGCGCTAGTAAAGAAACATAGGCCTCGAAAGGAAGACTCAGTTCCACGTGAGTACGCATTTAAGTACTTTATCGATATACCCAGCAAAAAACAAGTTGTTTGCAAGAAGGCTTTTATTTCCATTTATGGTATAAGTCAAGGACGGGTGAGACGTCTATGTAACTTACAATCACAGTCTCTTACACCCAGTCTCACACCCCCGTGATAAGCATCCAAAGGCAAATACAACACCTTCCAATGTGCTAAAAAAAATACACAACCACATTTTGTCTTTTCCAAGAAAGCAAACGCATTATTCTGGGCAAAATATTCAATATCTTGATGCACGATTAGATATCAAGACAATTTTTTTGCTATTTAAGTCCAAATATCCAAACCTAAATGTAAAATATCAATTTTATGCCAAATATTTCAAGGACAATTTTTCGCTACGGTTCGGTAGACCTTAAGTTGATACTTGCATTACCTGCGAAGAGCTGTCAAAAAAGTCCACAGTTAGGCGACCATGCTAAAAAAGCCGCTGAAGCCGAGTTAACTGTACACAAAAGGAGAGCCAATAAGTTCCACAACAAGAAATACGACAACAATTACGTCAAACTCGCGATGACGTTGCAGCACTTACTTTTGATTTTATGCTAAACTTGCCGCTGCCACATATCCCAATCCAAGAAATATTTTATTTGCGATAGCTTTGGGTGAACTGTTTCGGTGTAAAAAACTTGAAAAAGAATAGTCTGTATTTTATGTATTTCATGAAGGTGTAGCAAACAAGGGAAGTAATGAAATCTGTTCAACGTTGCTGCACTACATCGACAATTTTTTGGAAGGAAATATCCATGAGTTATTTTTATTCTCCGATAACTGCCCTGGCCAAAACAAAAACCATACTGTCATACGATTTTTAATGGCATTAACAGACAACCAACGTTTTCGTAAAATTAAACATTACTTTCCAGTTCGAGGTCACTCTTTTTTACCAAACAACCAGCAGTGGAATTCTAACTTACTATCGTCTCGTTTTTGTCGAGACCACTGATACTAAGGAAGAATCGTATCGTAATTTTGGCGTTTTGACGATACTTTTTGGCCGATACCAAAGTTGGTCTCGTTTCGGCCAGTCGATATATGTTTCTTTTTCTATATATTTTGATATTATATTCTGATCTAATAAATTTTGATATTTTTCCTTCTCTAAATATACCTTTTTAGGTTAGTTTTTATGTAATTATGTTTAATGGTAGGTTTTTAAGCATTGCACGATAGCAACGTACAATACAAACAATAAGTTATAAGATAATTAATATAAATATAAACAACATGTTCTTCAGTTTATTATTGATACGACCCAGCAATTTTAACATACTTATTCTAAGTAAGTACAATATTATCTCTTTACTTTATAAGTAATTTTATGTTTGTTTTTTAATTTCAGTATGTTTCCGATAGCTCATCAACACCTTCTTGTACAACAGAATCGCAGAAATATATGTAGATTAAGAGCTGCTAGAAGACAATTGAGACAATCAAGAGATCCATTTAATCTACCAAACAGACGGCTTATAGAGGTATATCGATTAACCAAGGAGCTGTGAGGAGGCTAATAATTATAGTTTTGCCGTTTTTGAGAGCCCCACTTATCGGTGGAGGGTTTTCGAAGCAGACACAGATTTTTTGTGCTCTGAGGTTTTGCGCTACAGGAGGATATCAGCGATGTTTAGGAAAGGAAGTTCAATTTAAGCCAAACTGCAGTGCATCGTGCAGTACATGAGGTAACAAGTGCTACAGTGCAATCTATGCCTGCTGATTTTATAAAATTTCCCGCAACAGTTGAATGAAGAAAGAAACAATATTAAAGCACGATTCATGGAAAAGTGCAATTTTCCTGGAGCAATCGGTGGAATCGACTGTACACATATTGAAATTTTAAGACCAGTGGGAGATGAAGATAATTTTATTAATAGAAACGGCTTCCATTCTATAAATTGTCAACTTATTTGTGATGACAATTTAATTATTATGAATGTGTTTGCTAATTATGGAGAATCAACACATGACTCTTTCATTTGGAGTCACTCACAAATAAAGGCTTATATGCAAGAATTGTAAGATACTGGAGAGACTTCTTGGTTATTAGGTGATTCAGGCTATCCTCTTCAATCTTACCTTATGACACCATTCCATAATCCACCTGATGGAAGTCCCGAATCAAGATATAACCATCCCCACATACGAGCTAGAAATTGTATAGAAAGATGTATCGGATTACTGAAAATGGGGTTCCGATGTTTATTGAGAGAGAGATCACTTCGATATACCCTACAATTTGTGACAAGCTCAATAAAAGCCTGTGCTATTTTACATAATTTATGTGTACGGGAAGGGGTGCCATTAGTGGAGATAGAAAGGGATCAACCTAAGTAGGTTATTATAGCCGGAATTGAGACTCCCCCCACCCCTTTTGACCTTGAATGACCTTGAATGACCTTTGGATGACCTTTACGTGACCTTTGGATGACCTTGAGGTGACCTTTGGATGACCTTTACGTGACCTTTGGATGACCTTTGAATGACCTTGAAGTGACCTTTACATGACCTTGAAGTGACCTTTGGATGACCTTTGTATAACCTTGAATTGACCTTTGGATGACCTTAGAGTGACGTCATTTAGTAAACAGACACGACTCCTCCCCCACTCCCCAATTCCATATTTAAAAGGAGGGAATGGGCAAGCTGAAATCATTTTGAAGTAAATTCTCGTGAGGAACGTGTAATACATCAAAAAAAAATGCATTTGTGTAGTAATTGTGGTAAAACGTTTACGCGCAGTGACAATTTACGTCGTCATGAGATAATGTCTTGCAAATCGAAAATGAATAGTGATGATGGACCCAGTGCTAAACGTGCTAGAATGGATTCCTCAAGTACTCAAACCATTATTTGTTGTAACAAAAATATACCTGCTAATCAAATAAATTCGCATCGCAGAACCCTCGAGCATAGATCAATGTCTTGTACTCCTAAATGCGATGGCGTACAAATTATTAACAGTGCCTTCAAATGTAGAATTATTAGTTATCGAGTGCATAGTCAAAATCAGCATATAGATTACAATTTGTTTTTCGACGAAGTAAAGGAGAAGATATTGAAATTGTTGGAAGAAATTGTAAAAGTCCACAAATCTGCAAAAATGAATATGGAAACATTTGCTAAATATACATTACCGAAACAAGAAACAACGGATGTTAAGACTTTCAATAGTTCTAACAAGATTATAGATGAATCCAAAGATTTGAATAATATTTATCAAGAATTTGTCGATAAAATGATATCTCAAACATCTGAATTTGAAGAAAAAGATTCTGGTATGTAATTCATAAAATACAATTAATTAGTTTTATACATATATGTATTCAATGTTTCAGGTTGGGCTATCGTTGAAGTTTTATATGTGGAAGTAAATATAAATAAAAATAGTCCTCTGTGCGCATCATCATACATGAAGTTACCAAAGTTTATCGAAAATAAGAAAGCTGTAGTGAACATAAGAAACGATGATCAGAACTGTTTTGCATGGGCCATTACTTCAGCACTATATCCACCTAGAGGACCAGTTCAGGAGGTCTCTTCGTATCCACATTATTCTACAGTTTTAAATGTGACGGGTATGGAATTTCCAATTAAATTAAAAGATATTACGAAATTTGAAGTGATGAATAATATATCAGTTAGCGTTTACGGTTTAGAAAAGGAATTTGTTGATAATAAAATGAAATACGAAATAGTAGGACCGCTGCGCTATGCATCAAAGAAATTACGTTATCATGTAAATTTGTTACTTATTACAGAGGACTGTGGAGAGAACCATCATTGTAGAAAGGAATGTATAAAAAGTCACTACTGCTGGATAAAAAATTTTTCAAAATTAGTTTCCAGTCAAGTTTCACTTCACGAACACAGAAAATATTTTTGTGACGGTTGTTTAATGTATTTCAGTAGTGAAAAAGCGTTATTACAACATCAAAGTAATGATTGCAATCATGTTTATACGACGACGCCTTCAAATAAACTTCGTATAGATAAGTTTGGAAATAGCGTTCCCGAAAACATATTAAAATTTGAAAATTTCGAAAAGCAATTGAAAGTACCTTTCGTAGTTTATGCCGATTTCGAATCAGTTCTAAAACCACACGACACTTGTGAACCCGATCCTACAAAATCTTTTAGTAACAAAACGTTCAGTCACGAACCGTTCTCATTTGCATACATAATAAAATGTTCATTTGACGATTCTTTATCTAAATTTGTATTATACAGAGGGGAAAATGCCGGTAAAGAATTTATAAAGCGCATCGAGGCGGATTTAACTGATATATATAATAAACATTTGAAAGAGTTCGTTCCAATGAATCCTTTATCTGCGGAGGAAGAACAGGACTTTTCGAATGCAACCGTTTGTGGTATATGTGAAAAACCGTTTCTTGAAGGGGAGGTAAAAGTCAGAGACCATTGTCATTTGACGGGCAAGAAAAGGTTCGGAGCTGCTCATTCTGTTTGTAATTTAAATTATAAATTACCTAATTTTGTCCCAATTATATTACACAGTATGAGTTCTTACGATTCCCACCTTTTTATTAAAGAGTTGTGTTCTAATAAAGATAGAATAGAAGTAATAGCTCAGAGCAAAGAAAAATACATATCTTTTACTAAAAACCTGTATTTGCATGATTATACGGACAAAGAGGGAAAAGTAAAGAAAAAATATTTGAAGATGAGATTTATCGATAGTTTTAAATTTTTATCCACTTCACTAGAAAATTTAGCGCAAAACTTGAGCGATAATCAATTTCAAGAAACGGTTAAACATTTTCCAGATTACGAACAATTTAATTTAATTAGGCAAAAGGGCGTTTTTCCTTATAGTTTCTTAACGACATTGGACAAACTAAACAATAAAATTTTACCCGCGAAAGAAGAATTTTATGACAATTTATCAGAAGAGCATATATCAGATGCCGATTATCGTAGGGCGCAAAAAACTTGGAATATATTTAAGTGTCAAAATTTGGGGGAGTATTCGGATACTTACTTAAAATCAGACGTACTTATATTATGCGACGTATTTGAAAACTTTCGAAACATTTCATTAGATAAATATCATTTGGATCCCGCACAATATTTTACTGCCCCGGGATTAGCTTGGGATGCTATGTTAAGACTCACGCAAGTAAAATTAGAATTACTGACAGATATTTCAATGATTCATTTTATTAAAAAAGGAATTCGTGGCGGTATTAGTCAGTGTTCGGAGCGAAAACACATCGCAAATAATATTTTTGTTCCAAATTATAACCCACAAGAACGTTCATCTTTTATAACATATTTGGATGCAACAAATCTATACGGCCATAGTATGTCACAGTATTTACCAACCGGCGGATTCGAATGGTTAAACGATCAAGAAATCGGTAATTTCAACGTCATGAATATTCCAGATGAGAATCGTTACGGGTATATGTTAGAAGTTGATATTGAATATCCGCTGGAATTGCACGACGCACATAGAGATTTACCATTTTTAGCCGAAAGTATGATTCCACCCGGTTCAAGATCAAAAATTCCTAAATTGATACCCAACTTGAATAATAAAAGTAAATACATAATACACTTTAGAAATTTAAAACAAGCCATAAGAAACGGTTTAAAATTGAAAAAAATACATCGCATAATAAAATTCGAGCAGAGTTGTTGGTTAAAAGTATACATAGATTTAAATACCGAAATGAGGAACAAGGCAACAAATAAATTCGAACGGGATTTATACAAATTAATGAATAACGCAGTGTACGGAAAAACAATGGAGAACGTGGATAATAGAAGAGATATTAAACTGATAACTCATTGGGAAAGGAGGGGGAAATCCTTAGGGGCAAACACATTAATCGCTCGTCCTAATTTTAAAACTTGTACAGCATTTTCAGAAGACTTCGTGGCTATACATATGGGGAGAACAAGAACTCATTATAATAAACCGCTCTATCTGGGGTTTTCAATTTTAGAGTTATCCAAGACAGTGTTGTACGACTTTTACTATGACACCATAAAGAGAAACTATAAAGATGATGCCTCTTTGCTATATACGGATACCGATTCGTTAATTATAAAAGTGTATACAGATAATTTTTATGAATTTATCAAGTCAAATCCGAGCATATTCGATACGTCAAATTATAAAGAAGGTAATAAGTTCGGTATTCCCGTAACGGCATCCGTATTGGGAAATATGAAAGATGAATTCCCTTCGGATCCCATAATGGAATTTTATGGAACAGGTGCAAAAGCTTATTACGTAAAGTCGGTGAATACTGAAGTCAAAAAAGCTAAAGGCGTAAAGAAATCAGTAATAAAAAAGAATTTAACAGTCGAAGATTATAAGAAAATCGTAGAGCAAGGCGGTACCATATTCAGAAAAATGAGTTCGTTTCGGAGCGAATTACACAATATATACACAGAAATAAAAAATAAAGTGGCATTGTCTTACTTCGACGATAAAAGATTCATAATACCAAATACAACACGAAGCCTACCGTGGGGCCACAATGATATACAATATTATTTAACGGATGCGGAGAAAAATTTTGAATGGTTCGTAGCCGCTTTAAGTCAAACAGCTGGGTGCAATATCGATAATAGTCAAATTAGATTGAGATATTTGATAAACGCGCTAGAAGAATTAATATGATGATTGTACATAGAGACGAAACGAATATGTGTGTTTACTCGTACCATAAGTAATTAGAATAAAGTTAAATGTAAAAGTATGTATTATGACGTACAGTGAAGTAAGAAAAGATGTAATTATAATAAAAAAATATTATATAAAGTAACTGTAACATATCATAATATTCGAACGCATGTAATAGATGTATGTATAGATGTATATGTATGTAATCTCGCATGAGCTCGGTACAAAAAAAAGTATGATATTAGCATTAAAATAATTAGAAACGTAGTAAATGTTTAAGATTATAGAAAATAATTATATTATTAAGTACAATGTAATTATAGGCTATCGAAGAACAAATGTAATGATTATATGTAATGTAAGCAATGTCGTATTAACATGTGATTACTTGTACAATAATTAGAAATGTAACGAACGTTAAGGATTACAAAAAAAAATAATTATAATTATTAAGTACAGCGTGACTATAGGCAATTGAAGAATAAACTTGTAACATTGGTAATGTACACAATGTCTCATTAACGCGTAACTATATGTACAGAAAAATAATTATACTTATTACATACAATGTAATTTGTATTTGTACAGAGAGTAATTATAATTATTACATACAATATAATTACATGTAATTGAAGAACAAACTTAATAATTATATATAACGTAAGTAACATAGGTAATGTACATGTAATGTTTTATTAACGGGTAACTATTTGTACAGAAAATAATTATAATTATTACATACAGAGTAATTATAGGTAATTGAGAAACAAACATAATAATTATATGTAACGTAAGTAATATACATGCAATGTCTTATTAACATGTAACTATTTGTACAATAATAATTAGGAATGAGAATAAAATAATTATTAAACAAGTACTCTTTCATTCGTACAATGTCATTCACGCTACCTCATCCACACTGAGCATCAGAACGTACTTTAAGGTATATATGATCTCTTCGTGGTAGAGTGGGGATGGTGGGGAGAAAGTCATATCCTATAGAACGTTAAGAAGGATAGGAGGAGCTAATACTCGTTCACTGTAGTACAGTGGGAGGGTGGGCGGAGCGAGTCGGATCCTATAAAAGCTGAAGTCGAATCGGAGGAGTTTGTCACTCCTTCAGTCGTCGTCGAGTGTAACAGTGCTAGTAACAGTTTGTCAAAGTACTAAGTTTAATACAATGGGTAATTGTAGAAACGTTAATCAAAAAGTACATGGAAGTCGAAAGCATCAATCCAAGGATAATTCAACATCACGCAGAGCACCGCAGAAGAACATAGAAACACTTAAAGTATTATCCAATATAATAATACCAGGGGTTAATATGCAAGACAACCAGTTGCATTCATTATTTACAAACCCAGGTAATGGACAACAACAAAACGCAACATACCCCACGGCTTCGACATCACAGCATCCGGGCTACTTCACAGAACCATATCAAAATGTATGGCGGCAAGCAGAATCGTTGAACGGTCAGGAGACATCCCACGGCGAGGCCTCAATTCCAGTGGATATCGTACACCAAGCTCTGGCCGAAGTAATCAATGAAGAGGGTCATGAGAACGTAAGCAATGCAGTGATAGCGGATATGATCCATCAAATGTCACCATGGAGCGAGGACGACTTTATAAAATCAGAAAAATCGACAAGTGAAAAAATTAAAGATAAAGGACGATCCACAAAAAAGTCCCGTCGCACCACCGAGAAAGATGGATCATCCAAAAAACCAAAAGTGAAGGAAGAAGAAGGAGCAAGTACACTAAAACACTTGCTAGGTGAAGTCTCTGCTATACCGATAGGGAACAGAAGAGAGCAAGAACAATCGGCAGCAACAGAGAACCCTATCACCATACCCGACGACGAGGAGGAGAATCTCAACATGTTTTCTCAAGAAACAGACATGACAATAATTAGACAAGCGATAGCATTAAAAAATAAATTGCTAAAGGAAAAAATGGATGCGGATCGGGAGTTTACAAGTACCCAACAAGAAGCGAACGGGTTGGAGGAGGAAATCACTCGTTTAAACCATCTATTCACAGCCACGACTAGTCGACTGGAAGAGATAAGTAACCGTCGCGACAGACTCACACATAAAGTAAACTGGATAAGACAATCCTTAGGTTAACAATAGTATTAAATAAATGTATACATATAATTAATGTTAGAGCAGTAAGAATAGTGTAAGATAGAAAAATAAATAAAGGTTGAAAAAAATAAATTGAATCTTGAATGGAATGAAAGAACAGAATGTACAGAGACTGAAGTATGTAAAAGGGAGCAAGTAATAAAATTGAAAGTTGGTAACACTGGTAATAAAGAAAGATGGAATGAATAGAAAATGAGGTTGGTAACATTGGTGAGTTGGTAACACAGACAAACGGGGCGCATAATCAAAGGTGGAGGGAGTCCAAATCTAACCCAAGCTGCGTAGAATCACTGCGCAAGTTGAGAGGGGGAGTGGAAGCCATGAACCACGCTAGAGACGTTTGTGAAATTCTTTTCCTTCCAGCCTCCGCCGGGTACAGACGTGTGTCTTCGTGAAGAGTCTGAGTAATTGTTGTTAAATTAGCTTCACTCGTTTTTCGCGTTTTCGTGTTTGTGTTGTCATTTATTTTTAAATATCTGCGTTAACGATGGCCGGCTTAAAACGTCCGAGAAAGCGTACCACCGCAAGGGCTGAACATCAAGCCCAACCGCTGGTGACGCCGGCCCAGCGGATCTTGCATCGCCAGTGGTTGCAGCCGGCAATTCCGCAATTGCCACCGCAGGTTCAGCTTCCCCAGGGCACCGAAATCGCCCTGGTGCCGGTGGCCAAGCGGCCAAAGACTTCCACGAAAACCGGGACTCGGAGTGAGCAGGCGGTGGTAGTTGCGGGAAAAGGCAGCGAGGAAGAAAATACGGTGGTGCCGCCGCTATTGTCGCCGATGAGCAGCGTCACAGAAGACGAGATCGTGTGTGACGCCATTGTGGGGGGACCAAGCACCAAGATGGCGTCTCCCTCGTCGATTAAGGCGGCCGATAACAACGCGGCAACTACGTCATCGGCGAGGGAGACGCCATCTGACGGGGCAAACCAACATCAGGCCCCCATAAGGTTGGTTACCAGCGCCGATGTTCACGTGTCGGCCGAGCCAAGACGTGAACAACCGGGCGGTAATCAACCTCAGCCCATCGGAGATGATAGCGGAGACGACCTGCGGCAAGTCTTCTCGCAGGAGTCCCAAATCCAGATGCTTGATCTAGTCAAGCAATGGAAACGGGACAATAGCGAGGGGCTGATAGCAGCCAATCGCGAGGTCGATATGCACGCGCAAGTAGTGCAGAACATCCGCGATAGCTTGCGCGATGCGGAAGCGGCCTGGGAAGCTTCAAAGCGAAAGCGCGATCGACTGCTAGCGCAGCAGGAGCACATGAGGAGCATCGTTAACGAATAATGTTAAATTCGTGCGCGAAAACGGAGACACCGGAGGTTGTGACTATCGGAAATCCTCACCCCCTAACCCCACTCCACTCCCAATTTTCCCTCATCCTTCCCACATCTCAAAACCCATAAAAAAAACACATATAACCCCCCCCCCAACCACCCCCCTTTGGGGGCCCCCCCCCCCTCCCCCCCCCAAAAAAAAAAGATTGCTTGTGGAACTTACTGCGCAGGGATAACTAGAAAGGGAAAGGAGAGCGCACTGTTTTGGTCGATTTCAAGGAAGGGAAAAAGCTAGAGCTGCGCGAAAAATTTTTTGGGGGGAGGGAAGGGAGGGGGGCTGGACGGGCAGGCTTGTGGGGAGGAGGAGGCAAAAGACACACACAAAAATATTCTAAGTCGCTTAGCCTTTTTTTTAGCCTAAATTTTTAAAATTCATTTTCTCGTCTTCTAAGAATACGTAGTACCCCGTGTAACGTATCAAATTACTCGTCTTGACATTTCCTATCGATTGATACCGCTTTTATTAGCATCCGAGAAAATTTCAGAAAAACCGTATGTAAAATTTCTAAAAAAATTTTTCTAAGTTGATTTAAAAATGAGAAAAAAAATTTCTTTTTCAATTACGATATTACGGATACATGTATGACCTTTCCAATTACCCATCTTTACATTTTCTATCGATTGATACCAACATTCGTTCGCATCGGGAAAAAAAAAATTCATAATTCGTGTCACCTTAAAAAAAATTAGAAGAAATTGTTAAAATATTATTCTATGCGATGGTGATTTCATAAATTACACTTGTATATATGACAATGTTACCCCCTCCACTCGATGATGTCACACACTATATTTAAACGGAGGAGGACCCTACCTTAACTCAGTTTCATTTGATCTGCGAATAGTAAAGTATTAAGTAATAGAAAATGGCTGTAGGGCAACCTCATATTGAATTCCTTACCTGGTTAGCTACCACGAATTTTCAAGAAAACAGCTATGAAGAGAGTGATGAGGTAAGTATTATAGTATGTAATTTTCCATTTTAATTGAAGGTAAATTATATATTTTTGTGTCATTTAGGCCGATCCCCTTAACGCTGCTAACGTTCCTCAAGCGAATTTGTCAATAAGACAATTGGTCGAGGCGGGATTGAATGTATTCCAAGAGAAAGATGATGAAGGTATGGAAGCTGATGCCGACCAATGGCTTGCTCGTGGGGTATATGTGGAAGCTATAGATATCTTTACAGGACAAAAACAGTATTGCAATACGGTGTCTTGCATCGTAGTGCCAGGTGATAGACTTTATTTCCTGTGTTATAGATGCTTTGAGTGGTTTACCGTTAACGTTACCCCCACCTCCAGATACCAATACATCGAATCACATAGGACAATCAGACTGGAGGATGCTGTATTACATACCTGCGACTCTTGTCAATTACCCCTTAATCAACTGAAACTAACAGACTGTTGTATACTTTGCAATAAATAGTGTTAAGTAGTTTTTGATAGATTAAACGATGCAATTTGTAAATAAACTGTATATGAAGAAACCTCATCATTGATTACGCGGTAATTGACATATAGAAAATACAAGCATAATGTTAATCATTACCCGTAATGTAACGTGTAACGTAAATGTTTAACGTGTAACTATTTGTACAGAAAAATAATTATAATTATTACATACAATGTAATTTGTATTTGTACAGAGAGTAATTATAATTATTACATACAATATAATTACATGTAATTGAAGAACAAACTTAATAATTATATATAACATAAGTAATACAGGTAATGTACATGTAATGTTTTATTAACGGCTAACTATTTGTACAGAAAATAATTATAGTTATTACATACAGAGTAATTATAGGTAATTGAGAAACAAACATAATAATTATATGTAACGTATGTAATATAGGTAATATACATGCAATGTCTTAATAACATGTAACTAGTTGTACAATAATAATTAGGAATGGGAATAAAAATAGTTATTAAACAAGTACTCTTTCATTCGTACAATGTCATTCACGCTACCTCATTCACACTGAGCATCAGAACGTACTTTATGGTATATGATGTCTTCGTGGTAGAGTGGGGATGTCTTATATTAAGTAGGAGGGGTTAGTGGCCAACTTTAAAACCTACCATTCAATAGTAAGTGGAAGGGAGGTTCAGATTATCTCTCTCATTCAAAATGCGAGAGGAGGGATGACTTTTGCCTATATATATCCGTAACTTGAATCTATTTGACAGTTAAGCTCAACAGTTCAGAGTTAAAGAAAATAAAATGAATATCTTAGAATCTGAAAACTGGGATGGAGAATGTGTAGAACCTGGGATGCCAAACCCAGGGAAAACACTTATTAATCCACATATAGGACCAGAGCCGCAGCCAGCAATGGAGGAGAGCTGGGATAATGAATGCGTCCCAGGACGCACATACAACCCCAGGGAGGCGATCCAGGACCGGTTGGTAATCCGGAGCTGCCATCCGGTAGTCAACAAGACCAAGACGGAGAAGAAGGCATATAGATATGCCGAAAGAGCGCGATGGCTCCACCTGATGGGTCGCCGAGAGGAGGAGAAGAGCCAACAGTTCTTAAGTAGCAAGAAATAATTTTTCTTGCTACTTAAGAACAATTATATTTTTAATTGTATATTTTTATTTTTTTAATTGTGTATTTTATTTTATTATTTGTATTATATTTTTAGTTGTATATTTTTTAGTTGTATTATTTTGTATTTTAATTTTTAAATATAGTGTGTTTTCTGTCCAAAGTGTGTTTCTTTTTATTCCAAGTTCTCCTCTTTTGTGCAATATGCATAAAAAAACAAAAAAAAAATAATACTTGAAAAGTAATTTTATTGTGATAATAGAAAAAAAATATAACTATAAGTGTTACATACAACTGCAAATATACTAAATTAAGCATATATTTTACCATATCATTTTACAAAGCAAGATAATTACTATATATATATTAAACTATATCAGTCTTGTTGATCCAACCATTCTGATCTGGTGGTAGTCCGAGCCATTTGACAAACAATTTATTACCTCTTTTCTTTAAAATCTTTTCCACTAAGTATACATCGGGGTGTTTAGTCTTCTGAAGTTCATAATCATAAAAACATCCTTTAATAGGTTGACCTCTCACATCTTCTATCATGTATGTGACGGGATTTGTTACATTAACTTTAACAATTTTAAAAAGTTCCGTTGAATAGTTGGCTGTATACCCCTTTTCAAATATTCCTTTGTATTTGCTAATCCGAACCATGTCACCAACATGGAATTTTGATTTTAATGCGACTTTGGGATGATTATATACACTTAACTTTGTTGTATATTTTACATCTATGGGCTTCATCCCTATTGTACGATGGACTTTATTATTGTACAACTTTATAATATCAGGAAGTATATCAAACCATTTGTAATTGCCTCTGGCCGAGAATTCTTTATATAACCAATTTTTTAAAGTTTTAATTACACGTTCCACGATTGCTGCCTTTTTTGTACTGAATGTGGAATAATGATTTATGCCATATTCATGCATCACTGTGGAGAACTGGCGATTGTAAAACTCGAGTCCTTGATCGCTCTGTAAGTTTGTTGGGGAATAAACAGCTTCTTGAAGAATTTCTTTCATCGCAATAGAAACTTCCATAGCAGTTTTTTTCTTTAGCGGTTTGGCCCAAACATATTTAGAATAGCAATCAATTACTATGAGTATATAACGATAACCTTTATTTTCATTTGCAAAATTCTGCATTTCTGCCAAGTCAATCTGCCATAAGTCTGCCAAACCTTTTATTACGGTTCTTCTCCTTCTAAAATTTTTTCGTGCTGGTTTATGTAATTCATTGACAATTTGTCGTTTTGTGCCACTAATGAACATTATACCTTTTTTATTATTCAAGTTTATTAATAATAATAGTAATATACATTTAGATGTTCCACGTTCTGTTTGAAATGACTTATTGTGATGAGCTGCTCCTTGTTTTATTTATATAAGGCATAAAATTTTTTACTCAACTTGTGATGATCTTAGAATCGGTTGGTCGTAATGAAATACCTGGCCATGCTAATCCTCCTGTGTCTCTCGGGGGATGATATTTCGCAATAAGTTGTTCAATTTTTTCTACATCAAGTATGAAACCAGTCATATTTTGCACCAACTTAGTATGAGCATCCGAGTTTCTCTCACTTGTATTTTTTAATTCATCTATTTCAGTTTTCATATCGCTTATCGTTGTATCTATTTTTAGTTGTAAATTTTGAAACGTTTTTGTTATTTCATCCACGATTTCGTTCCTTTCTCTCTTTATGTAGTTTACTAAATTATCGGTTATAAGATTAGCTGATTTTTGTAGAGCGGAAAGGATATCTTTTTTGCAGGCATCCATAACTAAATTCACGTAGTTTAATGTTGCACCATCATTTTCATCTCTAGGATCTCCTATATTCTTTAATTGCTTTCCTTGGATGTCATACTGTTTTTCAGTAGTAAGTTTAAAACCGATGCCTTGCGGACCACGATGACCTTTACAATTAGGTCCTTTTCGGCGTCCAAATTTATCAATGGAGCCCATCGTTCTATTGCGTTCAAATTACAATTGACAAAATAAACTGATATCTGCTTTATATATGTATTTATGGTTGATGAAATAAAATGCGATAGTTATTTCTCTAATAGATGATTCCTTCTTCCCTTAATTCATCAATTAGGGATATTATTTCATTCTCATGACCTGAATGTCCAGCCATTTTAGAACTCCACAATAATCTTAAGCGGTCGATTAATTCTTTGGGCTTATTCCAGTATATGTAATCCACCTTTTTGCCTGTATATATTTTCTGAGATGACATTAGACCCGCACCTTTCTTGGATCGAGTTGACATTCCACGTTGTAAAAGTGGTTTTATAATTTCGACATACTTTTTTGATTTACTAGGATTGTATCCCAATGTTACATTGTAATTTTTATATGCCGCATTCGTTATATTCAATATGTCTCCAAATATATTTTTATTTTCATCGGTGATTCCATAACCCGCACTGTTTAGATCTGGGGGAAATTTTAAAAACAGTAAATCGTATAACTGAGAATTTCCTTTATATGTTCCGAGTTTCTTATTATTTCTCCAAAATGATATAAGGTCACCCTGAAATCGCACTTCGGAGTTGCCCATGGCTAACTTTCCAGTATCGACATCAACTCGCACCCCATACTTGTTATCGAACGTAGATTCACCAGCTTTAACACCATTGATGTAGGTTGAAACGACATCAGTTAAATTTCGCAAATTACTACTAGACGTGGTAGAACTTGAAGGTGTCCCTACAGACGATGGTGGCGGCGTTTCCATATAAGAATTACTTTCCCTAATTGTTTCATCTGATTCGAATTTCGGTGTTTTGATTACTGCAGAGGGTTTTTTAGGCTGTGTTGTTAAATACTGCTGTGTGGTTTGAAATTTACGATTTGTTTCCTGCGTTGTTTCAGAAATAGTTTTTAATGGCTTCGTTAACGGTTCATATATTTTTTCCAAGGCCATTTGACTTTCTACATGTTTATTTTTTATGTAATTGAATTTTTTGCGAACAGCGTCCGTGGCTTCTATTAATTTACGTTTCAAATCTATTTCACTATCATTATTTTCGTCCTTATCAACTACTGATCTCTTCATTTTCTTTCGATGTGTACCCACCATCACTACCTTTACAATTGATATATATATTGGCATGCATTACGGATATATGTAACTGTCCAAACCTTTTCTGTATCTACCATCTTTTAGTTCTCTATCTTTATCGATTACTAAAAATCCATATTTATCTTCCCAGCATTTTGCACACATATCCAAGAACTCTTTGAAGGTAACGTCCGGTGATACATGATCTTGAAATATATGATGCAAATTCATTTCATCTTGCTTAAACATTATAATAAAATTCGAATTGTCTCTAATCAATTGTTTTGGTACTCGGGAATATGTTTGAGCCAGATAAAAACTATCTATGGATTTGTGTCGGCCCATACTAAAATATGACCTAATAATATCTTGTTTTTCACATATGATATCGTCGAAAATGAAAACGGAGTCCGGTTTTGCTTCAGATGGTTCCACAATTTCTACGTTATTATTAAATGTGTAAAATCCTAATCCATCAATGGGTTTTAAAATCTTCTGAAGATATTCATATTTTGGTTGATACAGTGACTTGGAATATAAATAAATATTAGCAAAACGTAAACCGTGGGGATGTGTAATAAGGGAAATCATAACATTTGTTTTCCCACAGTTCGAAGGACCGATTAACAAACCCCGAATTGTTGAAGGCAACAAGGGTCCATGGCGTCTATTGTTGATATTTACACCACTTCCTACACGTTCATCGAAATTATCCACTACAAATGTTTGCTTTTGCTTTACAATCCGCATTGTTTGAGGGTTGGATACAATATAAATAGATATAAATAGATATAAACGGTGTATTCAATATTTTAATCGATAACTAGCGTTCCTAGTGTTACCATCGAAGTAATCGGTGTTATAAAGAAAGTTTTACTACGTTTTGTTTATTTTAATGCCGTTCGTCAGTCAGTCTAGACGTAAAGTGTCTAATTCGCGAACAGGAAGGGGATTTATAAATTCTTTAATAAATAAACTACCCTTTGAATTACATTTACCCGGTGGCTACCAGTACTGTGGACCGGGTACAAAATTTCAAAAAAGGATTGCCAGAGGTGATCCAGGCATTAATGGTCTGGACCAAGCTTGCAAAGTTCACGACGCTGCTTACGAAGATCATAAAGATTTACCAACACGCCATAAAGCAGACTACGAATTAGAACAGCGCGCCTGGGAAAGGGTTAAATCTAAAGACGCCAATTTTAGAGAAAAAGCATCCGCCTGGTTAGTTACAAATATCATGAAAGCAAAACGTCGTTTAGGTATGGGATGTAAATCTAAATCAGTTCCCAGAAGAAAGGCAAATAAAAAGAAGAATATTAAGAAAAAGAAGGTCAGCTTTGGTGGTAATATTGTTCATAAAGTACGAGATGAAATACGTAAAGCTGGCGGTAAACGATTCGTTTCTAATGATACAAAAAAAGCAACACATTTTGCTTTACAAGCAGCACGAAAATTTGTGAAAACATCAGGGGGTAAAAGGAATATTCGTACTCCGCGAATTATACCTATACCGAAAGTTGGTGGAATTTTACCATTAATTCCTATATTTGCGGGATTATCGGCGCTGGGAAGTTTAGCCGGCGGTGCTGCAGGTCTATATAAAACAATAAGTGATGTAAAAAATGCAAATCAGCGCATGGCTGAAGGGGTGCGTCATAATAAAAAAATTGAATCTATGCCTCTTGGAAAAAAAGGCGAAGGATTGTATTTAAAACCATATCGAACTGGATTAGGACTTTATCTGAAGCCGAACAATCCAAAAAACTTCTAAAGTCTCTACCTCGAAGAGCTCTCAGCGACATTGATATTAGTTATTATGCTAATATTTTTAAAATTCCATATTTTCGAGGTGTATTTATGCGAGACAATCTTCCTGAGAGTGGTGCCCTACATACTGAATCTGCAATTTTGAATTTAGACGGTATAAATGGTAGAGGAACACATTGGGTAGCCTACAAGAAAATTGGTAATATTATTAACTACTACGATAGTTTCGGAGATCTTCCCCCACCCAGGGAACTCTTAAAGTATTTCTACATTAAATCAAATCCGATAATCTATTACAACTACGACCGTCAGCAGAACTACAATACAGTGTGGTGTGGACATTTGTGTTTAAGATTTCTAACTAACAATGAATTTTCCAATGACTCCAAAAGAAGAACGTGAAAAAATTAAAAAGACGGCGGATTCGTTGCGAGCTTTCTCAAAGTATAGGACTCTTACAAAATTGACAAAGGAACAATTAGCTGATTTTCCTAAAGAAGTGATGATCACCTGTGCTTCAAATGAAATCGCATGGGTGTGGGATAAATTACCTGAGCATTTAAAAAGCGATATTGATGTAATGAAGTATCAATATTGTTTGGAACATTACAGTGACGATAATACATCACAATCTATTGATGTGAATGACGGACCTCCACCACGAAAATATTTGTGTTGCTATTGCAATATACGCGATGTTACTGTAGCGTCCGAAAATAAAGTTTCTGCAAGGTTTAATATGGTACCATCAAATTCAAGACAGGAAATGTGTCTCAACTGCTGCTGTAAGCAACAATAAAACGATGTGTTAACAAGTTATATGTGTTAGTCATGTCTCGTACATTCACGTTCTCAGGACAATCTAGTGTGTTAAGCGCTAACTTTTACCCTCCAATTGAACTCGATACAAGTTGTCGATATGGATTGGGACTACATGGATTCTATTCTTACAATTCAATATTAAATGTTGATGAGAAAAATAATATTATTGGATTCAAATTGAAGAATAAATCACCTACTACTTTCTTTCAAATTCCTCCAGGAGCATATGAGTTGAATGAAATCAATGGAGCAATTCAAAGTGCTTTGGAATCTATAATAAAACGCAGTGTTAAGGATGACAACTTCAATATTAATAAATATTTCACATTAAAAGCCAACAATAATACGCTGAAATGTGAAATAGTATCTAAATATGAGATCGACTTTACTCACAAGTATTCTATTGCAACTATATTAGGATTTGAAAACAAAGTATATTCTGCAAATAATTCACTTGAATCTACATTACCAGTTGATATAATGAAAGTTAGAATTATTCGTGTTGATTGCAATATCACTTCTGGAGCTTATATGAATGGCGAAGAAGCACATACTCTCTACGAATTTGATATAGATGTTGAACCTGGATTCAAACTCTCCAAGGAACCACAAAATATTATTTATATGTCTGTAAGACCTGAAGGACGTCAGTTTATCGAAAACATTACATTACGTATATTAGATGATAATGGTATTCTGGTAGACTTTCGTGGTGAGAAAATTATTGTGAAGCTAGAATTAAAAAAGCTATATTAAACTATCAGGATATAATGGGCTTTTGTTTTAATCAAAGAAAACATTTTCCATCTCTGTTACATACAAATAGTAATAAAGTTTTGAACAAGTGTGACAAGCCATTTATTATACGAAAGAACGTTAAACGGTCAACATCTAAATTGTCTGCTAGAGATCGTATCTTTCTTCAGTCAATTGGATTAAAGCTGAAACCTTAATATTTGTAATCATGACGTCAACTAGTGCAAAGTTGGATGTGTTTGATGAACCTTTCTTTGATAATTCACTTGTTAGTCTACATGAGCACACTTACAAACCATATGGATCACCGTACTATAGAAATTCGGATGAAATAAGAATTCCTATTCACTGCCAAGATCTTATTCTCGATATTGCTGAAAGTTATATATATATCGAAGGTAAATTTACCCCAAGTGATGCCACTAAAATGTGTTACCTATCCAATAATGCGTTAGCATTTCTTTTCGATGAAATTCGTTATGAAATGGGTGGAGAACAAGTAGCTGTTATTCGAAAACCTGGTATAACAACAACAATGAAAACCATGGTGTCATGGGGACAAACACATTTAAAATCATTACTATCTTGTGGATGGGGACTAACAGTGAAAAACCAGGACGTTTTGGATACCAACAGTCACTTTTTTAGTGGCAAATTGCCTCTAAAGTATCTTATGGGTTTCGCCGAAGATTATACAAGGGGCATTCTCAACACCAAACAAGAGCTTATACTAATAATAGCTCGATCTTTTAAGAATTGTTACATTGGAGAAGTTGATGCAGATCTCGAAATTAATAAAATCGAATGGAGGCTAAGGCACATCATCCCTGAAGATACACAAAAACTGAAGTTGCTGAATCGCATTAAGAAAGGTGGTGTAAATGCTACGGTTAAAATGGCCTATCGCATGTGGGATTTATATGAATTACCGACTCTAAGAAAAACAGCTACTGATATATGGCCTATAAAAACCACAACAAGTTTAGAAAGACCTCGATATATTATTATCGGCTTTCAGAGTACTGACAGTTCTGATAATATAAGCAAGGACGTTACTCAATTCATTCATGCAGATGTAAGTAACATCCGACTATACTTAAACTCAGAAGTATATCCATATGAACGCTGGAATTTAGATTTTGGAAAGAAATTGTATTCTTCAGCTTACTATGCTTATGAAAAGTTTCAATCCAGCTTCTACGATAAAGATAATTATGAACCGATGATGGATATTGGTGAATTCCAAAAAAATCCATTATTTGTTATCGACTGTTCACATCAACAAGACGCCATGAAGTCATCCACTGTAGACATAAAACTGGAATTTGAAACTCGAAAGAAACATTTTCCTGAGAATACACGGGTTTATGCATTGATAATTCATGATTCTTATTTGGCTTATAATGCTTTGGATGGGTCTGTACATAATGGATTTAAGTAAACTGATGAACATTTTTTTTTACATCTTCCAATTTTTATATGTTAATGTACTCTATTTTATAAGTATAATCTATTTTTAATACATTTTTTTTTGTATTTACTTATTATATTTATATAGTGTGTTTTTTTTTTGTACTTATGTGACAAATAAATAGAAATAAAAGATTTAAAATTTTTTTTTATTTATTTTTTATTTACACTACATCGTTTTTTTTTTTTTGTTTTACAACAAAATAAGAGAAATATTTAGTACAATACAATTTATTACTATAATATACAATGTATATAATAATGTAAAAATAATGAAAAAACTTATAAAAAAATTAATTATATTACTTTTGATCATCATTATCTTGATCATCACTACCATATTCTTGAGATGCTAACTTATATTTCACAACAATTGCATACGGTAGATAATCGAGCAAATTGGAATTGAGAAAACATTTTAGTCCTTTCTCCACCATTTTCTCACAAAAATTATTCAAAGTTAAAGTGTTATTTAAATAACTATCACACAACGAAGCACCAAGGCGATAGTTTTCAATATCTTCCTGCAATTGTTTAACCAATTCTTCGGAAAAGCAGTAATCCCTGTCATAATTACAAGCATGAAGTCTATCCATTACCAAGCAATCCAACTCACTCTTCATTCTTTTCACAGCTGACTGGATGTCGATAGCTTCAGTCCAGTGTTGGCTAGCATAATGCATCCACATTTTAATAGTTTTCTACAAAATAAACGTTATTGTTAAAACTGATAGTATAATATAGCAAATTATTCATTACCTTTTAGACTTATAAAACAAGAAAGGCAACCTTATATGAGATACTGCTAAATAGTGTAAATAGGTAAATATACTAAGATATGATCTACAAATTATATTTATTACTAATAGATATATGTTTTTAAATAAAATTAGTTGACAATACCAAATTTTATCAATGCTTTAGATCTAATATCTTTATATGTAGGCTCGCTTTGACCTAAATAAGTTATCGTGTACTGTTCCCAAGAAGAATTCATTTTATTCATAACGTCCTCTGTTATGTGTTCTATAACCCTCTTTGGTAAATAACACTTAAAGCTTACATTGCTCTTACTATCGAGCAGTATAGCCAAAACGCACTTTCCAAAACGTGTATTGACAAATGACATTTTTTTAATCAAATAAGGGGTATCAATTTCTAACGAGGAAATTGATCGTCGAGCAATATCAATAAAGTCTCTGTTAATGTTACTATTAATTTTGTTTAAATCAACACTTGGTAATGCCATTTCTTGTTTAAAGATAACTAGCTGTAATATCTAAATAGTAATAAATACAACAATTGTTCTCACTTGAAAATATTAATACAGGACAACACACAATTTGCACTATTGTAGACGTTGACTATAAGGTTGGCAGTGAACGAAGTGTGATTCCTTGCTATAATCTCCTCTCTATATATACATATTATAGAATACCCCTTCCCTAAACACTCGATTACGTCATGTCTTGTGTTGACAATTACAGAGGTCAAACGAAGGTCAATTCAAGGTTATACAAAGGTCATCCAAAGGTCACTTTAAGGTCATGTAAAGGTCATCCAAAGGTCACATAAAGGTCATCCAAAGGTCACTTTAAGGTCATATAAAGGTCACGTCAAGGTCATTCAAAGGTCATCCAAAGGTCACTTCAAGGTAATGTAAAGGTCATTTCAAGGTCATTCAAAGGTCATCCAAAGGTCACTTCAAGGTCATCCAAAGGTCATCCAAAGGTCATTCAAGGTCATTCAAGGTCAAAAGGGGTGGGGGGAGTCTCAATTCCGGCTATAATAACCTACTAACCTATTTTGGATCTCAATGTACCTGTGATCGAACAAGGCCAATTAGCTTTAGAGGGACTTGAATTGCGCAAAAGAATAGTCGAACAATATTGTCAGTAATGCATTATTGTGCAAATTTTAAACAATTTTACTGTCTTACTTTGTTAACACTTAGTGAATATGGTTTTCGAAGCAGACACAGATTTTTTGTGCTCTGAGGTTTTACGCTACAGGAGGATATCAGCGATGTTTAGGAAAGGAAGTTCAATTTAAGCCAAACTGCAGTGCATCGTGCAGTACATGAGGTAACAAGTGCTACAGTGCAATCTATGCCTGCTGATTTTATAAAATTTCCCGCAACAGTTGAAGAAAGAAACAATATTAAAGCAAGATTCATGGAAAAGTGCAATTTTCCTGGAGCAATCGGTGGAATCGACTGTACACATATTGAAATTTTAAGACCAGTGGGAGATGAAGATAATTTTATTATTAGAAACGGCTTCCATTTTATAAATTGTCAACTTATTTGTTATGACAATTTAATTATTATGAATGTGTTTGCTAATTATGGAGGATCAACACATGACTCTTTCATTTGGAGTCACTCACAAATAAAGGCTTATATGCAAGAATTGCAAGATACTGGAGAGACTTCTTGGTTATTAGGTGATTCAGGCTATCCTCTTCAACCTTACCTTATGACACCATTCCATAATCCACCTGATGGAAGTCTATTGAGAGAGATATCACTTCGATATACCCCACAATTTGTGACAAGCTTAATAAAAGCCTGCGCTATTTTACATAATTTATGTGTACGTGAAGGGGTACCATTAGTGGAGATAGAAAGGGATCAACCTATTTTGGATCTCAATGTACCTGTGATCGATACAAAATTACTTCGATCGTAGTGGCCGAAAAATACAATGTTTTAAGGAAAATAACCCTGGTAACTGTTGGTTTTACCGTTTTATGGAAAGAAATAGTGAGAAACTTACTACGAGACTATAGGAAAATATTAAACGATCAAGAGCTGAAGTATCCGTACCTGTACTTGAGGACTATTTCAATAATTTAGAAGTGACTATGGCAAACGTACCAGCAGAAAACGTGGTGAACTATGATGAGACAAATTTTGTCGACGATCCAGGAAGAAGTAAAGTTATTGTACGTCGAGGTATTAAACATGCAGATAGAATAATTGACCATTCTAAAAGTGCTACATCGGTAATGTTTGCCTGCAGTGGATCAGGTGTCCTTCTTCCGCCGTATGTGGTTTACAAATCGGAACATCTTTGGCAAACTTGGAGAGAAGGTGGGCCAGAGGGATGTCGCTATAACCGTAGCAAATCAGGATGGTTCGACCAAAATTTGTTCGAGGACTGGTTTTTACAAATCGCACTCCCTTATTTTAAAAAACTTAATGGGCCTAAAATTTTAATTGGCGATAATTTAGCTAGCCATATCTCAATAAATGTTATAAAATTGTGCAATGATAATGACATCCGTTTTGTTTTATTGCCTCCGAATAGTACGCATCTAACGCAGCCGCTTAATGTGTGCTGTTTTCGGCCCATAAAAGAAGCTTGGCGAAGACTTCTCAAAGTATGGAAACAGAAAAATAGAGGCCCTCTAAGAAAAGATATGTTTCCAAGTCTTTTGAAATCTACACTCCAAAAAGTGAACTCTTCACTTACAGAAAATATCAAGTCGGGATTCCGTGCAACAGGTTTGATACCACTAGACAGAAGTGTCGTGTTAAAAAGACTTCCAAGACAGGATAGAAGCATCGACAATGCTGTTTTAAATGAGTCTCTGAAGGAAATGTTTCATGAAGTGCGGTTTGGGAAAAACGATGAAGCACGGCAAAAAAGGGCAAAAAAAAATTAAATGTTCCCGCTGGACAAAGTGTTTCATGTAATGACGTAGCTGTTGATACTGTTATTCCTGGAACCTCAGGAACTTTAAAGGCAAAAAGAAGTAGAAAAACAACAAGACTGAATAGTTCTAGTGAAGAATCAGATTTGGACAACCAACATGACCAGCCAAATTGTGATAATGACATAATTAATGCAGAGAGTATATCCGATGAAACCCCTGACAAGACTGATTTTGAACATCTGAATCCGGAGGATTTTATAGTAGCAGAATTTCAATCCAGAAAAGGCTGTAAGAAAAGATTCATAGGCAAAATCATTTCAACGACACCAACCTTAAGTTGCTCATTCCTCAAGGAGGGTAATAAAATGAAAGATACTTTCATCTATCCAGATGTTCCTGATGAAAGTGACATTGATAAGTCTGAATTTGTTTGTAAACTTCCTACCCCTACGAAAACACGTAGAGGTGCAATATGTTTTAAAAACACACATTTGCGGGTCCTTCGCATTTAAATGCTGATATATCTTTATTTTAAACCAAAGAAGTCTTTATTTTTATTTAAAACGTTAGAATATCTATGTTTATTCATTATTTCTTCCATTTATTTGTTAAAAATACAATAAAAACTTTTTTATAAACATTTCAATTGTCTCAAGTAGCCTCGACTTGACACAGAAATGAATTATTTGTGAAAATAAATGAGGTAATAAAGGTAGGGTGACTTGAGACACCCAGTTTTTATTTTTTTATCGATTGAGTTAACATATTACTGCAATTATTACCGGCAATCGATAAAGGAAGCTATTTCGCATAAATCTGCAATTTTTCAAGATAATTGTCATTCAAAAATTTTATAACCAACTTTGTCTAAAAAGTGTACTCAAGTCACCCGCAGTGACGGTAGTGCATTATTGTACAAATTTTAAACAATTTTACTGTCTTACTTTGTTTGTTAATACTTAGTGAATATGTATACCTAGTAGGTAATAATGAAATATGAAAAACTTGGAAATTTATTTTTGTTTAAGGTAATTATTCGGTGGGGTATTATAACAGAATATAAAATGGAAAATATGTAAATTTCTTAGTTATAACTGTGTTAATTAGAAATGTATAATTAAAATAAAAATTTACATTTCAAATTTGTTGTAATGCTAAAACCTACCAACTAACCAAATATTAAGTAATAAATTTTACTAAATAAAACACGATTTGCTATCTGAATCGGAGTATTATTTAATTCTCTAATCTCCCCGGTCATGTCCACGAGAATAGAAGCAATTTTGTCTAGTGACGTCTTGACTGTATTATTGGTTTTTTTTAATTCATTTATGGTTTCTCGATATTCGTCAATATATTCAGGCTCAGGGGCTCGTCTTTTTTTAGGACGAGGTGGTTCCTCATGTTTTCTGTATCAGAGTCTCAAACATTTGATGGTATTGACTCAGCGTCAATGAGAACTGAGGGAGAATGTTTCTGTGTTCCGCTAGAGCTTGGCTGCGGTTCATCCTGGTCCTACTCTATAGATGCTTTTCCTAACTCTTCTTCACCTAGACCTACAAAATTTTTTCTTAATATGTCTAGGATTTTTAAATGAAGCTCCGATAAATTATTTTCATCGGAGCCCCCACCAGTTTTTGAAAGGCTAGTTTTTACACTGGCTGCCTTTTTTTCAGCTTATATTTATAATCTGTCCAAGCCTAAAAATTATAATATACCTACCTAAATATATTGCATTAATAAAAATGTACGAAAAAATAAACATACCTTCTGCCATTTCTCTGTGCTTTTACTTCCAAAGCCTAACGTATTTAATTTATTTGCGATATCATTCCATAATTTTTTATAATTTTCTCTACCCCTCGCTCCCATATATTTTCCCGTAGCCATAACTGGGTATCACGTACTTTGAAAGACATGTAATAGTTTTAAGAATATGTACTTAAATATTATTATTTCGTTTCATAAATTAATTGTACTTACTTTAAATAATATATTTAATTGAACAGGGGATTAGGTAGCTACTTACTGAACTTATTCACTCTTTGCCGCTAAAAAGATAACTACTCAACAGTCTCAACTTTAATATTTATGTTTCTATTAAGGCATATATTAGAAATTAGAAAAAATAGATAAGTAAGCATATTTGTAATGTATGTTTGAATTTAAAAATGTTCCCATTACTTACAATTTCTCATTTCATTATATCAAAACGTAGAGAAATATGGCAACATCGTGAGGATAGGCGGTCGACAGCAAGTTAGAACCTCAAACTTCCATCGTATCGACTCGATGTGCTATCGTATCGACGTCGATACGATAGTAAGTTAGAATCCCCGCTCAGAACTTTGGTGTCACTAAAAAGAAAATAAAAAAGCATGATCGCATCTTTCGCACTCTATGTTCAGTCGAGTGAGTCTTCAAGCGATAGTCAAGACGAACCTACAGAAGCTGAAGCAGCACCAACAAAAAAGACTCAAGGTGATGATCCTAATAAAATCAAGTGGGAAAAAACATCTCCACTACCCAACCTATCCTTCAAGACCTTTATCTTTGATCGAACTTTTGGAGTGTAATGTAATATTTCCACCGATAATGTTATATCAATTTTTGAGTCATTTTTTGACAATAATCTTATGCATACGTTAGTAGAACAGAGCAATTTAATGCATCTCAAAAAGGTGTAAAACTGGATACATATAGTGATGGATTAAAAGCCTTCTTTGGGTTATTATTACTATTTGGAATAAACAACTTACCTAGTATTAGACTATACTGGTCAACCAATCATAATTTTTATAATGAGCGAGCATCAAAGGTTATGACAATGAAAAGATTTTTAAAAATATTGAGGTTTCTTCATTTGGCGGACAACGAACAAATGCGTAAAAAGGGAGAAGATGGGGCAAGAAAACTCAAATTTATTAGTTATGAAAACCTATATTTTCTATAAATCTCCTGAATAGAGCACAGCTTCACAAATTTATACATTAATATTGAAACTGTATTCTATTGCCCTGAATCGAATTGCTGCTCACCATATAGGGTGACAAAAAAAATTCTCAACTGACCCCCGCCTAAATAATTTACCTCACTGATCCACGTAAATCTTGATCCTAATTATATATAATATATAAATACTTAATAATACCAACAAATCGCTATTATCGTAATTCTGTACTAATAATCTTAAACAATAATGAAGATTGTAAACTATATAAGATATATTTCAAAGAAAATAACTCACATCTGCCTAATGTGGAAACCTGGAACACTCTCCCGTTCCTTCCTAATTCGCACCGGCGGGTTTGCTTCATTTTAGGGAGCTGTCGGTTACTAGCCCATTAGTAGGAAAAAGAAAAGGAAAAAATCGGAAATTCATGTTTTTTTTAACCAATATAGGGTAGTGGCACTAGTCTTGGACAATAATGGACACTTTACACTTTAGTGCGTGGTATTAAGGTTCTGTTTTAATTAAAGATTCCCGTAAATGCGTGAAAATCTTCCTTGAAACTTTGTTTTGTGTTTTAATTATGATTACTGCTAATAGATGGCGCTACGGTTGTGACACCGACCATTTTATGGTTATGCGATTGTTTTCAACCTGTTGAGGCGACTTTCGTTGCGGCAAGTGTTAATATCGGGAGTAACTTATTTAAGCCATCAAACTCAAAATTATTATTTTCTGAAGTTTTGTTATTTGTGGTGTTGTATAAGGTATGTATTTAAGCTTTTATTTGCAAATTAAGGTTGCGGCTTGTGTTTTAGATGTTTTAGGTTAGATGTCCATTATAGGATTTGAAATTTTATGTGAATACCTTAAATGAACAGGATGTCCATTTAAGGAAAAATTGTTTTTTAGGTGGTTTTAATCGGTGTTAAACGAGAATAAAAAATGCTCTCGATTGATATAAATAACAGTCGTATATAAAAAGGAGATCCAATGATGATGTCCATTTAGGGATAATTGAGGATGTCCATTATTGGATCTTCAATTTTTTTTCTTTTTTGCAGATTTAAACGCAATGGATAAAAAAGTTTAGGAGATATACCTGTGAAAATATGGCAGATGCCTTAGCTGCAGCAAAAGCAGGTCTTCCCATTGCAACTACAAGTAAAAAATTTGGTGTTCCTCGCATAACTTTGCGAAATAAAATAAAAGGCATCAATCCCGAAATTTGCAATATAGGACCTCCAACGATTCTGTCAGCTGTAGAGGAAGATCGTATTGTTCGATCGAAACGGAAGTTTCTAATTACTTAAAGGAAAACGATTACTATGACATTTTAGAATATGGAAATCGCATTTTTAATGCTGATGAGACAGCGATCTCGCTATGTCCTAAAACTGGTAAAGTATTAGCTCCAAAAGGAATTAAAAACATATACGATGTGTCCAAAACTTCCGATAAGGAAAACCTCAACGTATTCCTTATAGTTTCTGCATGCAGAAACATTGCGCCTCCTATGGTGGTTTATCATACAAGAGAATCCCTGCAGAAATTGCCAAAAATTTTTCAAAAGGTTGGGGCTTAGCAAAATCGGCGTCAGGATAGATGATAGGTGAAGTATTTTTTGAGAATATGGCAAATACTTTTTTTAGCAAATATATGGCTAACGGAAAATGAAATTGAACGCCCTGTAATATTTTTTGTAGACGGGCACAAGTCCCATTTGACACTACATCTTAGCATGTTTCTGCGCGAAAAACGAATAATTTTAGTGGCATTTTTACCAAATTCCACTCACGTGATGCAGCCTCTCGATGTGGCGGTCTTTTTTCCACTAAAAACTAAATGGAAAATTCACGTAAGAAAATGGCCCATTGAAAATGAAAACCAGCAAATGGCGAGACATGATGTTGCCAAACTACTGGAAACTATTTTAATTGGCGCCATTTCCTCAACTATCATTAAAAATGGCTTCCGAGTTTGTGGTATTTTTCCCTTTGATGCCAACAACGTGGATTACTCCAAAATACTATGCAGACAACCCACAGGAGAAGCAGATGACACCAATAATTAAACCAATAATCTAGGTAACACGCATAATAATGATATTAAAAACTGCTTAAAGGTTTTAGAAGCTAATATTCCAGCAAATATACTTCAAATTATGAAGGAACACATTTTGGAAGAGGAATAGAGTGGACCTGACTCTAGTAAAGACTTGTATTGTGCCTGGAAAAAAATACATAAATTAAATAGTGCTAGCGTCTCAGTGAACAATGATAATATTTTTGACGAAAATACAAATTTTAATTTATCATTACAAATCGATGATGATGAAAATGGTAAGCAGCACTCAGCAGCACATAAGAAGATATTCAAAGTGCGAACAAAGCACAAGTTCCGCGAGAAAACCCAGAAGAGGTTTCTCAAGAAGTGTTGCAAGATGTAACTCGTACTGAAGATCTACATGCTATACCTCAGCTGAATGAAGTACAAAGAAGCCCAGAAGATGAAGATCATCAACTTCAAGCTATCAAAGCATATGGAAAAAGGAATCAGCAAACTCCAGATAATGCAAAGCCTTCAACATCAAGAGTAGTTGATGCTGGTATAAGTAATGCGTACCTCCAGCCAACTTGCCAAGAAATAGTCGTAAACGAAAGTCAGCACACTGGTGATTCTCCATTCAAAAAATACTTTTTTTGGCCCAAGGAAGAAGAAAAGCCTCAGAAGAAAGTGAGAGAAAAGTCATGAACATGAACAGCAAACGATTATGTAATAAGAACATAATCTCAGCAATAAAAAGACTTAAAAATAAATTTACAACAGGGCCGGACTTTATTCCAGCATTTTTAATACGTGATTGTAGGTTTATTTTAGGTAAACCTCTGCAGATACTATTTAACTTATGTTTAAAATACAAATCGTTTCCAGAATTGTGGAAAATCGTTAAAGTTTGTCGGGTATATAAGAAGGGTGACAGATCTGATATCTGTAACTACAGGCCAGTGTCAATAATATGCAACTTTTGCAAGATATTCGAATTTCTTATTCATGATCGTATATTTTTTCTTACTAAGAATTTGATTACGCCTTTTCAACATGGCTTTTATAAAGGCCGATCGACTACTACTAATCTGTTGGTTGTTAACTCAAGAAACCTGCTGTTGCCTGGAACCCAGGGTATAATGTTTACAGTGATAAATTAGAAAATATACAGCGTAAATTTTGAAAATATATTAATTTGAGAAATGAAGGATGGTACCATCCACAGGGGTATCCCCATCATGAATTACTTGATAAATTTAAGTTTTGTTTATTGAAGAAGCGTAGGGAATATCTTTTGCAAACGACACTTTTCAATGTCATGAATAATGTTATAGACTGTCTCAATATATTATGTAAATTACACGGCATCTGACTACTCTAAATTACAGAACAACTTATCTGTATTAGATCGTTGGTGTGAGGATAATTACTTACTGTTGAACATCAGTAAATGTAATATCATGTCTTATAGTCGTCGGTAAAATGTTCAACGTCTTCATTACATTATGCACAACACTATTTTAAATAGAGTCACGCAATTCAAAGATCTAGGTGTTACATTTTGTGATAATTTATCATTTGACACACATATTCAGTCAGTAACTGAATCTGCATTTAAAAGTCTGGGTTTTGTCTTGCGCAATTCTAAGGGTTTTCGAAATGTAGCCACATTTAATACGCTCTTTAATTGTTTTGTTCGCTGCAAGCTGGAATACGCCTCCATTGTCTGGAGTCCAATTTATGACACTCATATCACACAAGTAGAAAAGGTGCAGCGGAGATACTTAAAGACATTACATTTCATCAACTTTGGCACCTATCCGGTTCGTGGTATTCCGCAAGACATTTTGTTATCCACATTCAACTTAATTAGCTTACAACGTCGGCGCATTATGTACTCTCTAATCTTTTTGCATAAAATTATCAATAATTCTCTGAATGCACCTTCTCTGCTGTCTCGAATTTTATATCGTGTTCCTCGACTCAATTCTAGATCTAATTCAGTGCTGCAATTGCCAACACCCCATACAAACATTCTCATAGCCTCCCCTCTTTATCAAATTACTGTTAATTATCAAATGTATGAAGATCGACTTGATATATTTTTTCATTCAACTGAATATATTAAAAATTTATTTGCATAGTCGTCTGTATATTGTATTGATGATATATCTTTGTATTTCTTATTTGTTGTTTTTGTATTTTTACTCATGTTGTCTATTTTATGATTTTATATTATGTATTTTTAATGTTGTTTTTCAAACCTTGTTCTGTAACTGGGATTCGTCCCGTTGGACATTGTACTCTAAAATAAATAAATAAATAAATAAATAAATAAATTAAATTTTCATATTCGCCGTGAGAACATCAGAAACTTTACGACTTTTTATCTCTCACCTCCCAGTACAAATATTTTAAAATTCTCACCCTTATACTCAATGCTTTATTTGTATAATATGTAAACAACGATTGACTATTTCAATATTTCTGGTTCTGCTGTTCGGAGATTGTTACCTCACTGATGTAAAATTCTGGCGTATATTTTTTGTTCTGTATTATTTACCTTTATGTTTATTTTTTCATGTTTAGTGTTATATTATATATTCGGATGTAATTTAGTAGTAGTAATATTTTTGTGGTAACCTTGTCTTGTAATTGGGTTTAATCCTGTAAGACCAGTAATGTAAATAAATAAATAAAAATAAATTAATTTATACAGTGATATTGCATTACTAGTTGCGAATTAAGAACGCTACCAGTTTTATGCACACAAATTTAATACAGAAACAGTTAGAAATAGTTGATTAAAAACATATAAAAATGTAGAGATGTTCCATTTCAAAATTCTAGTTTTACTAACAATTTGCTTGTCATAATAGACACTTTCGACGGGTGGGACATAGGAACCAAGTGTTTTTAGAATGGCTAGTAGTTCCATTAGGAAAGGGAGGGGCATGCGGCAGGTTATATTCCATTCCTTGGCTCTTAGCATTTCACTTTCAGTTGCGATCATGGAGCCGTTCACGCTAGATCAACGTATATTTGTGTATGATTGTTTTGTCAGGAGTGGCGAGTCGGTGACTGCAGTTCAGCGTGAGTTTCGTCGCAGATTCAATATTAATCGAAATGACTATGTTCCCGCGCGTGACACAATATTACGTTGGGTTAACAATTTTCGAACAGGAGGGTCAATAATGAAAAAAAAAACTGCCGGTTCCCAACGTACTGTGCGAACTCCAGAGAACGTTGAAAGGGTCAGACAAGCGATATTGCGAAGCCCGCGTCGCTTAGCTCGAAGTCATTCAGTTGGACTTCGAATGAGCAATCGTACTGTAAGAAGGATTTTGCATGGAGAATTACATTTCCACCCATACAAGGTCGCGATTGTGCAGGAATTGAATGTAAGGGATTACCCCCAACAATTAAATTTTGCACAGGAAATGCTTGCGGTTTATGAGCAGAATGAAAACATGCTGGTGGTAATGAGTGATGAAGCCCATTTCCACCTTAATGGGGCCGTCAACAGACAAAATTGTAGGTATTAGGCTGCTGAAAATCTGCGACAAATACACGAAGAACCGCTTCATAGCCCTAAAGTAACAGTTTGGTGTGCGGTGGGAAAGTTTAGAGTCATCGGTCCCTATTTTTTTTAACAAAAAGGGGTAACCGTTACTGTAATATCTGAGCGATACATTGAGATGATAAATACGTTTTCATCCCTGAGTTGCAAAGAAGAGGTATTGATCGTCAACATTTGTGGTTTCAGCAAGATGGGGCAACGGCACACACCGCCAGAGCGTCAATGGGAGTTCTTCGCCCCCTGTTGAGTACCTCAAGTCACGTGTGTACGAGGGCAAGCCTCGTACGTTAGATGAATTGAAGGAAGCGATCCGTAAAAAAAATCACTCAAATGAACCTGTTGGAAAGAGTGGAGGCAAATTTTCGTGAACGTCTTCAACAATGCCAGATGTAATGATCATCTGGCATCATATGCCAGATGTAATTTTCCGTTCATGATTATTATGAAATGCTATGTTCCTACTTATAGTATTGTTCCACCAATAATTTTTTTTTAAAGCAAAAACTAATGATTTTATGATTATTTCAAAAACACTTGTTTCCCATGCCCCACCCTTATATGCTTTCAAGTTTCAATATTTCATTCCTATAACAAGGCCAGAATACTACTTTGCCAGAAACATAAGAACATATAAAAAAATTGCCCATTGTTGTATTTTATGAACCTGGGAATATCTGGGATTTTTTAGAGCAAATTTAAAATTTTTAGATGAATCCAGTGACCATCAAAGGTTTGAAGTTTTAGAAACAACATATAAAGCTGATGAGAAGGGAACTTCTATAACATTGCTGTTATAGTTCTGGATAATAATGAAAACGACTTGAACGCCTCCCTTTTTGACATGGAAAATGCTGAAGTAGTGTTTGGAAAATGAATATGATTTTCAAGAATTAGGTGTTCATTTAATTAATTAATTTCTTCACAATTTTTCTTATTCGGCATTAAACAGTTTTGTACTCTTAGGCTCACTTTCTCCACCTAATAAGTTCAAAATCACTATTTGATAGATTAGACTGTGATAATTTTATTCATCAAATCGTTGGAAATGTTAATAAATCTTTGAAAGTTTGTTTCTACATCTCGTTATTATATTGGATTCTTTGAAAGTTATATGAAACCGTTTGAAACTTATTAAGAGTGGAAACGCCTGGCCTTAATATATGGATAATTATTGGTATTATACAGATTTGAAAATAGTCCTGGATACACTTGAAAATTTATAAGACGATATGGCAATTATAAAACAAAACTAACCAAATCGAAGAAAAATTTGGTAATATATCTATTGAAAAGGTAGATAACAATATTCCATTAAATTCTGATCCATTACAAGAATTTGAACAGACGTTAAATTCTGAAGATACAAGGAAACATTTGGTATATCAGCATGTTTATTCAAGATGTTTTCAAAACCAGTGAAATGGACTTTAGAACAGAAATACTACATGGAAAATAATTCATTGATCCAATTTTGCCCAAAAGCAATCTGAACCTGTCCCCTATAACATGCATGTATACCAATTTCGAGTCAGTCCCCCTACGATTTGGTCTTAACATTTGAACTAGTTTTTAAATGACCCGCCAAAATAGACAGACGCGCACAGTGTAAGATCTACTCGTGATCAGTTGTTAATGTGTCGGCCACAAGTTAAGATATGTCATAGTGATTTCCGCTGTGTAAAAATCAGGTAAGATGCCGAATTTGATAAAATGTGATATGTATGTGTTGTATACATTATATATTTTTGCTAAATTAACACTTATACTAAAAAGTTATAAAATTAATGGTTTTGTAACTTGGTCAAACTTAGGCTCTCAAAAATATATCGAGATCCAATCTTTGACCAAACGGTCAAGCACTGGTTCTACGAAGTATATTTATTTTGTTTTTTTTTCTAATTTGATATTTAACAATGATTAAAAAAATGATTTTTAATGTTTTTAGACCATATTGTATTCACAGACTAATCTTTGACCAAACATTAATTAAGTTTAAAAGATTATTCAAACTATAATACTGGTCAACCATTGGGTAAAATGCCAGTCAATGATTGGTGATTGGGTTTAATACTGAGGTAACATATAGGTCAAAGATTGGTTTTCCTAATCTTTCCGGTAAATTGATAAAATAAAAGAACCCTCGTTGTCTATGGTGTTTTATAGGAAGATCTGAATCAAAATTTAGCTACTTTTTCAATTTCAGAATTCCTGCAACCCCCAAAAACCCAAATATTCCAAAGAACAGCTTCAATCTGCTATCGAAGCTGTCAGAAATGGCATGTCGTATAATTAGGCGAGTATTAAATATAATGTACCACAGACAACAACATTATATAAAAATAAGGGGAAAGTTAAAATGGATGCAAAAATGGATCCAGCGACATTTTGTCTAATGACGAAGAACAGCACCTTGTCAATTGGATTCTTCACGTTGCACGAAAGGGATTTCCTACGACAAGAATACAATTGGCTGATAGTATTTAACTTCTTTGCGAACATAACTCCAAACAAATCCAACCCATTTCCAAATGAACGACCTACTAAGAAATGGCACGAATTGTTTTAAAAACGACATCCTGAGGTTGCTGTTCGTGTTTCTCAAAATTTGTCCAGACCAAAGGCATTCCTTAAAGAGGACGCATTACGTAAGTGGCATAAAGAAGTTAAAGAACATTTTCAAACACATAACCTGCAGGAGGTTTTTGAAGATCCCCGCAGGGTTTTCAATTGTGACGAGTCGACCTTTTTTTTATCTCCAAAAAGGAAAATACAGTTTTCGCTGGAGAGGGGGGAGAAAGCTGTGTATTCCTTTACCTCAAATGACAAAAAGGAGTGCTTAACGACTCTTATTATGTGCAATGCAAATGGCGATTTTCCACAATCAATGATAGTTTACTCGTACCAACGAGTTCCTTATAAAATTTGCAGAAAGGTTCAGGAATCTTGAGGCATCGGAAGAAGTGCCAATGACAGGATTAATGGAGAGACGTTCTACGAGTATATTAGTAATATATTTTATAAATGGTTACTTGAAAACAATATTCAAGAAAACTCAAAAAAATGATTTAAATTACATAAAAAACCGTTCACAAAGAAACGTAAAGCTGTTGAAAGTACTGCTCAGCTTTATAAAAATAAAATTAAAAGTGATGAAGCGCGATATGAAGAAGGAGGTACTAAACAGGAGAAAAGATGGTTGGAACAGAAACGATTAGAAGAACAGAAAGTAGATTTACTTTTTGTTCTTTAAGAAACTTCTTTTAAATTATTATAAAATTCTAGTTATAAAACTTAAATTAAATAAGAAAACATACCAGGTGTAACAGGATCATGGTACATCCAACTTTTTTCTTTCCCAATTTAAATAATTTATCTTCAAAACTAAAATAAAAAGAAAAAGAGGGGTATACCGTGATTCTGTTACACGTGGTATATTTTTAGCTACTTGTTGACAGAATTTTGTTACTGAAGAAAATCACATTTATTTTTTAAGTAAAACGGCTAATCAAAAATATAGTTTTTTTTTAACAATGGTTTATCTACTGTTTGAAATTATTCCTTTGTGGCATGTTCATGTTTACAAATTTATTATTTGGATATTTTGCCACACCTGTGAAAAATAAAATAAATAAATAAACCCTTGCGCCAGAGGATCAGTCAGGGGTTAGTTTTTGAAAACTATTTTTGCTTAACAAAAATCTCACTGAAAAAGCAGATTATTTTTTTCACAAAAATATACTACACGAACACTATTTGCACTAACGTTTCGAAGGGCTAGTCTCCCTTCGTCTTCAGAGGATAACATGTAATATCTTATATCGGATTATTTGATTAATTTATTTTATTTTTCACACGTGTGGCAAAATATCCAAATAATAATTTGTAAATGGTTTAAATATCTATTTGCTAATAAATTAACTATATAATTTCTTTTAACTTGAGCTTCACCTATATCGTTTTCCTGTATATCTGGAAAGTTTTGTTCAACATTCATTATAATTTCTACATTGTCCATGGGAAGTTTTTCTGCTATGCGTATTTTGTGCAATATACACGCAGACAACCACAACCTCAAAGTCAAAACATCTGCAACCACAGATCACAAAATACCCCTCCTTAATAATTTCAGTTAAATGCGCACTCGTGGAAATATGAAAGAGTTTTGCGGTCAGTTACTCGGGAGCAGTGTTGCCAACCGTGACGATTTTTCGTTAAAGTGATTATTTTTTAGGGGGAAAAATTGCTATTGACGAATTGACGAAGAATTTACTCTTGTGATGATTTTTCTTTCGAAGTATATACTGGAAATTAATTTTCATATCTAAAATTTGTATTCCACTATTGTGTTGTGGTGTGGTTCATAATAAACTAAATATTATACGAAGAAATTGCATTGGCATCCCTGCGAATGAAAATTAGCAGTTGGCAGTATTGACACTAGTGTTCTCTTTGTCTCTTAGATTCTTAGAGGTTATATTATAACCTCTAAGAATCACTGAGATAAAAAGAACACTAGTTAGAAACAATAAACACTAAACTACTAAGCAAAAAAATTTAAGTTAAACTTTAAAATCGAATAACATGGAATAAATAATCAAGTCAGCATTTATAAATTATAGGGGCGACTCAATTGACTCGATCCTCCTGGATTTGAGATATGTATTAAATTTAAAGATATGGATCAGTACATTAGGGACTTTGATTTAAATACTCTAGAAACATATACGTTACAAAATTGTGATGAAACCAAAGCTATTCTAAAAATAAATGACAATGCAAATAACTTTAAAATACTACAACAAAATATACGTAGCTTGAATAAAAATGTAGATGAATTGAAAATTGTTTTGCATAATCTTGAGGTAAACATTGACTGCCTAATATTAACAGAAACATGGAGAGTAGAGGATCCAAATTTATTTAATGTTAATGGTTATGACATGATATATAACTATGGTGACCTTAATCAGAATGATGGAGTTGTTGCATATGTAAACTCTAACTTAGAATATACATTTGAAATAGTACCAATATATAATACAAAAATATTACAGATAACAATAAATATAAACCAAAAGTATAAAATTAATATAATAGCATTGTACCGATCTCCATCCACACCACCAAATGAATTTATTTATCATCTGCAAAACTATTTGCAAACAGTACATTTTAGACTAGATGAACATTATATATTTGTAGGTGACATAAATATAGATATTTTGCAACCAAATGATTGTACTATTGAATATATAAATGTGTTGAATGAATTTGGTTTCATCTCTATAATAAATAAACCAACTAGAGGTAAATCTTGTATTGATCACATTTATATTAAAACTAAAAATATATTTATGGACCGTTTAATGCCAATAATCATGCAAACCAATGTAACAGATCATTCGGCTACAATATTACAGTTAATTCTAGACATCCAAAATAAAAACAGTACTTATAAATCCTGTGTTGAAGTACTTGATAATGAGACATTAATGAACAAATTACGTAGCATATCTTGGGAGCCGGTGTACTGTGCAGGAAATGTCGAATCTGCAACAAATAAATTCGTAGAAGTTATAACTCGTATTGTCAATGATTGTACTAAGGTTAAACAAATTAAAAGGAAATATTTTAAAAAATCACGTTGGATAACTAACGGAATTTTAAAATCAGTTACTAAAAAGAATGAATTGTTTCATAAAACTCAGAAAGAACCAAATAACTTGGAAATAAAAACACAATATAAAGATTACAAAAATAAGTTAACTAAAATAATAAGAAAAGCCAAACAAGAATATTATGGAAATGAAATAGGTAATAACAGTAATAATTCAAAAACGTTGTGGAAAGTAGTAGAAGATCTAACTAAATCTAAGAATAAAACAGCTAAAATAACCTCATTGAAGAATGATAGTGATAAAATCCTTTCGGATTTAAAGGACATTGCGAATGAGTTCAATAGAACATTCACATATATGGGCAAACGTCTTGCCGAAAAAATAAAAGTGAATAAAACGTTTAATATCAACAGATCATCAACGGCAAATTCCTTTGTTTTACTTCCTACGGATATCCATGAAGTTAAACAAGTTATGAATGACTTAAAAAATAACAAATCGCCTGGAGTTGATCATTTGAGTGCAGAAACGATAAAGCAAATTTCAGAATGTATATTGAAACCGTTAGTATTTATTTTTAATGAATGCATGAAAATCGGTTATTGGCCCTCAGCTTTAATAGAGGCATTAATAATACCTATATTTAAGAAAGGAGAAACCAATATAGCAAGTAATTATAGACCAATTTCATTATTAACAAACTTTAGCAAAATTTTTGAAAAACTCATAAAAATCAGACTAGTGTCTTATCTCAATAAGTACCAATTGCTTTCCACTAAGCAATACGGTTTTAGGGAAAAAGTTTCAACACAAGATGCTATATTAGCCCTCACAACCAATGTCCACTCTGCTTTGGATAAAGGGATACCATGTCTATGTACATTCATCGATTTGACAAAGGCGTTTGACACTATTAGCCACACCCTACTCTTACAGACATTAGAAGATCTTGGAATAAGGCAAGAATGCTTGAAATTGTTTGAAAGTTATATCTCCAATAGACGTCAATGTGTAAAGGTGGGTGAGGTATGTAGTGACACACTAACAGTGGAGTACGGTGTACCTCAAGGTACGGTTTTAGGGCCATTATTGTTCTCTATTTATATAAATGATTTATTCTCATTATCAAGCAGAGGTGATATTGTAGGTTTTGCAGATGACACCGCTATTTTCTATAAAGCCAGTAATTGGGAAGATCTAAAAACTATTGTCGAACATGACTTGCAGATGATTAAAAATTATTTTGATAGTAAACTATTAACTGTTAATTTAGATAAAACCAGTTACGTACCTTTCAGCTGCAATAAATTGACTCATCCATCCTTTAACTCAATAGCCATTGAAACCCAAGGAAATGTGTGTAGTATATTACCTGAAACTAAAGTAAAATACTTGGGATTAGTAATCGACAGGCACTTACGTTGGGACGTACACATAGCATATGTCATCAAAAAACTTCAATCCATTTTACATAAATTTAAGTACCTCTGTAATATTTTAAGTAGCAAATATCTAAAAATAATTTACCATTCTTTAGTTGAGACCCACCTAACATATGCCATCCTTGCTTGGGGTGCAGTTAGCAGAACATATCTTGAACCACTAGAAATTCTGCAGAAGAGATTCTTAAAATTAATGCTTCATGAAAAAAGAACTCATCCTACAAAACGTGTTTATAGTGACACTAAAATATTTGACATTAGACAGTTGTATTACTACAATATTAATATAAATTTTCATAAAGAAAAAACACATTCAATTTCCTTACATGAGTATAACACACGAAAAAGAAATCTTTGCATATCTCCATTTATGTCAAAATCGATAGGTCAACGGTCATATATCTTTTTGGCTCCAAGATTGCATAACACAGTTCCCAACAATGTCAAGGTTGGAAATATATTTCTTTTTAAAAGAAAATTGAAACAGCATATTTTATCTATTTCCAGAGAGACAGTCCATAAGTATATTGAAATCTAAAAACAAAAAAAAAAAAACCTACCAAAAAATAAGAAAGTTAATGAATGAATAAGTTAATAGAATACTTACCATTAATTTTTCAAACTGATTTTATAACTTTATTAAATAATATTTTCAAATTAAGATTTAGAATGTCTTATAAAATATTGGTTGGGTATTGTTATTGACTGTTCATTCAGTTGTTATGTTTATGTGTACATCATTTTCGTTTTATTTATTGTCTCGAAACAAGTGTTTGAATACACTTATCGAGTATCATTTATTTACATTAATGTCCAGTATGGTTACAGATACAGATATTTGTATCTATTATTTACTTATTCTGTAACTTGATTATTGTAGTGTATTGTATTGTATTATGTTTATGTGAATAAATATTATTATTATTATTATTATTATTTACATACTTCTGAATCTGATTCCGAAAGCGATGCGTCCACATTTCCCTCCGAAACTTCCACTCCAGGTACATCAAAACAAAATAAAAGATCTAAACTCACCGCAGAATTTCCAGATTCAGATGATAAGATAAGAATATATGAACCTAGAACATTTAGAAATGAATGGCTAAATACTGCATTTTGTTTTTAGTACATTTTATTACATGTGTTAAAATCCGTTTATTTAAACAATATATAGTAAATTTCAAATTTACCGCGGGTGACGAAATGTGACTAATTTTAAAGATAGTCATGAAGAAATTTGCATTCTGGAGGTTGGCAACACTGCTCGGGAGCGCTATAGTCATCGTGATTTAATAAGGTCGTCGGCCTAGTCCGCCATATTAAATATCTTCTGCTTGTTTGGATGTTTTATTTTGTGGTGTTTTCTGGTTTTCTGTTAGTTGTACGTTGTACCCGGTACTTTTTAAATCGGACTGATTATTTTGAAGTAATTTTGTGTGTATGTTTTTACTGTTGAAGTTGAACATGTATTATGCTGGGAAAAAAATACCTTAAAAAAAGTGTTGTGGATCGGATTGTTTTGATAAAGAAAACAAGTCGCTTCCGTTTCCCCAATAAAAACAATAAATATTGGGTTATTGTGTGGCTGAAAAAAATTTATAATCGGAAGCTTATGACGATGGTATATATTAGTTATATGCTATCATCTTATTTTAAGAATGATAAACAAATATCAAGGACTGCACAACATTATATCTTTAAAATAAATAGACTGGATCAATAAATAATCCTCAAATAGTTGGGCAATTAGATTTTTACAATCTTAAGAATACACCTTTGAACACGATTGCAGTTAATATCACAACAGATCAAGACATGATATATGGATTAATTTTGGGATTAAATATGATGGTTAAAGGAATGAGAGCATTATATCAAAATTGTGTTGGGTGTGAGAGACATTTTCTGCCTGAACAAAGACAGCATGGCACAAGACGAGGGCTTAAGCCAAATGCAGTTTCAGTTCTATTTCTCACTGATGATGCAGGTAAAAAGGGTGATTAATGTGTACTGTGTTTTTATTCTAACTAAATAAATTATAGAAGAGCCTCATGAGCGAGAATTTTTTTTATCAACCGCAAGAGCAACAATTTTTACTCAAGTTCTTACTGAAGGGTTACAAGTACCTGAAGTGTATTGCCTACCAGGTCCATCAGCAGATAATAATTTATGCACGGCCATCCCTCACAATAAATTTCATTCTCATGGTAAGCTTTGAACCCCAGGGCTCGATATTCTGAATGTGCCGTCTCTCACAGAGTAGGTATAATTTTGACTGGTAGCTAGGTAACAATGTTTTACAAGTAAATGATAACGGTCGGTTTCATAATCAAATTTAAAGTGACTTTAAATTTTAAAGAAACTTTAAAGTAAAAATGTAGTTTCATAACAAAACTTTAAAGTTTAAAGCCACTTTAAAGTTAAAGCGCCATTTTGAAGACTTTAACACCAGTAAAGTGACTTTAAGTACAACCTAACCTCATATTTTGATAACCATTTGTGTATGTGATAATTACTCTAGATAAAAAAAGTTGAGAATGTTTTTCTTATCATCAAGCCCATCAATATTTGTGCAGAGACAAAAATGATGAAAACGACGTCCCTGTTTTGAAATGTATGATGAATTAGGTTTCTTTGACCGATTCAGATTAACAAAGAATACTGTAGAAAATTTGTTACATAAAATTGAAGAAATCATTGCTTTACCAATCAACAGGTATATTATAACCTTTAAGAATTTTCTGAAATTATTTGTTTTTATGAATTTTAGAGGTGGATCCATAGAACCAAAAGTGCAACTATTCTTGGCCTTACGTTTTTATAACGTTATAACGTCTGATAGCATGTTGATTTCTACTTGCGACTTCATGGGTGTATTAAAAAGTTCGACAAGTAGAATAGTACAAAGAGTCTCATATGCTATTGCTTCATTACGACCACAATACGTTAAAGTGTATGATAATGTCACAGAAATGGAAAGTCAAGTCGAAAAATTCTATAGAATTCCTCGATTTCCAAGATGTATTGGGACTATTGACTGTAGTCTGATTAAGATGGATTCTGTGGGAGGAGATGATGCAGCAATCTTTCGATGTAGGAAGGGTTATTTTGCATTAAATGTGCAGATAGTCTCCGATGCTGACAGGGATGATCAGGGATATTGTGTGTAGGTGGCCAAGTTCTGCACATAATCAAACAGTTTTCAACAACAGTGTTTTGAAAAATAATTTTGAAAATAATAGATATGGTCAATATTTATTAATAGGAGATAGTGGGTATTCCATAAAACCATATCTTATGACTAAACTTCAAACTGTTGATACAGCAGCACAAAATTTATATAACGAATCACTAATAAGAACACCTAATGTGGTTGAAAGACAGTATGGTGTATGGAAACGCAGGTTTCCTATACTTCGATTAGGAATGCGAGTCAAGCTCGATACAGTCAGAGCAGTAATTGTTGCTACTGTGGTCCTACATAACTTGGCACTGGACATGGGGGAGGATATACCAAATGATTGGATGCTAGAAAATTTAGATGAAGAAAATGTAGAACCAGGACCGGAAGAAAGAAATGTAGAAAATAATGATGGACGGGACGTGAGAGACTTGTTAATTCACGAACATTTTGCAAGACTATAAACTTAGTGCTTCTAATTTTTATTTTTTCATTAAATAGATTAATTTATTTTTCAAACATGTGTTACTTCTACCTACATATTCATGTAGGTAGAACAAATTTTATTCTTATTTGTATTAGAAAATAAATATTTTATTACAGTCTCATATTTATTAAATAGAAAAGGAAGTTATTATTAAATACTGAGGTGTTTAATAAATCTATATTTTAATTAAAATTATTTTTTTAATTAAACTTATTTTTGTTATGGAAAAATATTAAGAAAAATTTGAAAGCCTCGAGTCTTATTAGCGCCGATGCACACGTGCGGTTTTTCTCGCTGAGGTGCCGCCGCGAGATCGCAATTGCGGTCCGTAGTACTAGAATTTCAATCAGTTACTGCACACGCGTCTGCGGTGCCGCGGCGAACTCGAGCGTTCTGTCAGCGGGGATTTTGTGCCGCCGTTCCCGGCGAGATCGCAGCGTCCTCCCACCGCTTGGTACGGTTGCTATTACATTGTTTGTTACAGAGCAGTGCACACGTGCGTCGAGTAATCGCAATTTCAAGATGGATGATGTACCTAGACATCGAATTGTTTATTGCCGAAATTAAGCAGTACCCTCAAATTTGGAGCGTGAATGCAGAAGAATACCATGATCGAAATAAAAAGAGGAGCGCATGGATTAATATTTGTCGGGTGTTTTGTGAAGCGTTTGACGAGAAGGAGGAAGGGGTTAAAATTGAAATATGTAAGTATTATTATTTGGGTTTTCTAACAAAATGTATGTTTATTTACCACTTACATATAATTATTTTGCCAGGGAAGGCTTCCAATATCAGAAAGAAAGTAATTCGCTAAAGTGTTCCTTGCCTGAATTGTTTGAATAGCTGTATTTGTGTGCCCTGCAGATTGTTGTACGTCAACAAAACCATTAACGACTAGTGGGTCTTCGAACTGAAATCCATCCCTAATTCTTACAAAATTGTGAAGAGCACAACACGTTTTTATTAACAAAGTGGCAAAATTTTCGTTCACATTAATAGGTTTGTGGAAAATTTTCCATTTATTAGACAATATTCCAAAAATGCACTCGACATTTCTACGGGGCCGGGATAACCTGTAGTTAAATATTCTTTTTATGTCGGATAAACCTTTTCCGCTATAAGGTCTCATTACGTATTTGCAAAGAGCGAAAGCTTCGTCAGCCACAAACGTATACGATATACTTGGGCGTACCGTTCCTGGTAGTGGCTGACGTAGCGGAATGTTCAAATTGTTATTATTTAGCTGTCTATAAAATTTACTTCTTTCAAAAATAGAGCTGTCAGAGTCTTTTCCATAAGCTCCAACGTCAATATAAACAAACTTATAATCCGTGTCCGCTCTAGCAAGTAACACAACCGAAAAGAAATTTGTATAATTGTAAAATAGAGATCTGCTCATAGTTGGTTTTCTGATTCGGACGTGTTTGCCGTCAATGGCACCTAAGCAGTTGGGAAACTGAGTCCGTTGATGAAACTCCGCAGCAATTTATAACCACCGCTCTTCTGTTAGTGGAGGAAAAGATTCGTCTGTTAGTTCTTAGAATATGACCCTGCAAACTTTTCGTAAAATATTTCCTAATGTTGTATGACCAATTCGATATGTCAGATGTATGTCTATCTGATCGCATCCATTGCCTAAGTACCTGTAACAAAACCAGAAACAATTGTGTAAATTATGTTTGTTTTTTTCTAGGTAATAAATTGATGAAGAAATGGAAGAATATCAAGGACACTTTTTCTAAAAGTACAAAGAAAAAAGTGAAATCGGGGCAAGCTGCTGATACTGGAAAACAACATATTTATTCACGACAATTATTTTTTCTCCAACCGGTTGTTACCACAGGTAACACTCAGGACAGCTTAACTGTAGAAGACGAGGACGAAACCTTGCTAGAAGGGCATGACAATAATTCAACATCTGAATCACAATCTGAGCCAGTTCGGCGTCCGGAAACGGAGCAAACAAAAAAGCGGAAGCGAGATATAGAATCATCTCTTCTGGAACACATAAATACCCCAATACCATCTTCAGTCGTATCTGAGCTGCCGAAACCGAATCCAGATCGATCCTTTTTTGTGTGTCTTCTTCCTTCTATTAAGGACTTCACAGAAGATCAGAAACTGGAATTTAGAACCGAAGTTCTAAATATTATTAAACGCATCATGTTATCGACACAACAGGCTAACACTGGACATGAATCACGATATTACCACTATATTTCGCCTGCTTCTGCATCTGCAGCTTCTGCTGCATAATTAACAGAACTGGAAGTACGACCTGCTTCGGCTGCACTACCACACCAACCCCATGGGGGACGAAATGTACTTCTACCTACCTACCAGCAAACTTTTTAATTTATTACGTTTACGTTTAAGTTACTTGTACTTGCATGTATTCATTTCAGTAAGTCAAAATTATACGAGTATAATTTTGTCACTTACCTTAAATGTCACACAAATAATAGCACTTACCTTAAAGTGACAGCGACCATTTCCAATGGAGGTATAGCACGCCTCATCGAGGTATCTTGAGATTTTATTTTGTCCAAAATTCTCCCCGCAAGCTCGTCAAAAAACCGACCGCTCATCCAGAAGTCGTTATACTTAAAACTTATCTGGATTATCCCTTAAATCCGCAAAAGATGTAATAAATCGGTCTTTTAATAAACGAAGATCTGTAAAGGAATGCACCCAATATCTTCTTTTTTTTCTTCGAAATATACATTTTGTAAACAAAATAAGCAAAAACAATACGTTTGCGACGATTCACGTCCATTTTGGATAACCTCTCACCGCAAACTACTGTCAACATTCGCTGTTCCGCAGCGGCTCTCAGCGAGAAAAAACGCATATGTGCATTGAATTTGCCCGGTTCCGCTGCGTTACCGCGGCGGCGCCGCAACGAGAAAAGCCGGACGTGTGCATCGGTGCTAAGAGAGTCATAGTTACCCCCGCCGTTTACCCGCGCTTGCTTGAATTTCTTCACGTTGACATTCAGAGTACTGGACAGAAATCACATTGCGTCAACACCCGCCCCGACCATGAAATATCGTAAATGGGGTTTCACACTCTTTGTTTTGGCGGGTGTGAGTCGATTTGCCTACCATTTTGAAATTTACTCTGAGCAAGAAAATTTTCAAACAAGACCAGACGATGAACCTGATATTAGCTTCTGCTAATGTAGTAGTTCGTTTATCTAGGATTATATCTACCATGCAGAATTATATACTGTATTCTGATAATTACTACACTACTTTGGAGCTAATGGTATATCTTGCCAAAAGGGACATATATTCTCTTGGAACTACGTAATAGAATCCGATTGTAAACTGTCACCAGAAAATGAAATAAAAAAGGAAAAGCGTTTTAGCTCAGCTGAATATGTTACTAACATCGACGGGGTTGAATTGTCCTCACTTATTTGGAAGGACAATAAATGAGTTACTCGTCTCTCAACTTATGCCGGCAAGCAGCCTGTTGGTACTGTCAAAGGATATGATAAAAATGATGACAAAAACATTGAAATAGAATGTCCTAATATCATTCGGGAATACAATCGTCACATGGGAGGGGTTGACCTGATGGACAGCTTTATAGGAAGATACCGAATAAAACTAAAGAGTATAAAATGGCACCTAATGTTTTACCATTTGTTGGATTTAGCTATGGTAAATGCATGGCTTTTATATAAAAAGATTATGACAGCAAAAGGAAAGCAGTCCGAAATATTGCAACAATCAAAATTTAGAAGCGTAGTTGCTAACTGTCCCTGTAATGTGGAAAATCTACTGCCAGACGGGGTAGACCATCAACTTCATTAGATTGGGAACTTCAAACTAAGGTCCAGCGAGGAAATCCACAGCACGTACCACCAAAAGACGTGCGATGTGATCAAGTTTCTCATTGGCTCGTTTTTGCCAAAAAAAGAACAAGATGCAACTTCCTGGTTGCACCGAATACATCGATATCACCTGCCAAAAATTTGGGGTGGTATTGTGCTTAAAAAACAAACAAAAATTGTTTTAAAACATTTCATGAATAAATATGTTAACTTGCCTACAATGCACAATGTAGCAAAATTGCAACAATGAAAAATTTTGAAAATAAAGAAAACCGTTTGCACAATTTTTTTTTTGCTTATTTTTCCCAATATTCTGACCGTCTTTCTGGTCCCAAAAAAATTTTAAACCCAAAACAAAAAAATGATACAACATAAGGGAAGGTCTGAAAAGTTAGACTTTTCACACGCTCGTAGAAAAAAAAATAAAAATTGCTCATTTTCATATGCTCATAGAAAAAACTTGATCTACATACTTAAAAATATACATATAATACATAAGCGTTAATAATGTTAATAAGCGTTAATAATAAATGTAAAATAAATAAATAATAATACATAAGGGTTAATAATAAATATAATAATAAGTGTATTTATTATTAATATAATTCAAAATTAAATTAGACATTAACAACTTAAAAAAATTTATATATACAATCAATACTACTTACTTCTAGATCTTAAATTATATTTTACAACTAACTGGACTCTGCGTGCCAGTCCATCAGTGTTATCTGCACTGTATGACGTACTGGGTGTGTTAAAATTTGTATCAGACAATACTATACTAGAAAATCCTATCATAGGTAGCAACTTCAAATTTTCAGAGCATATTACCTTTGTACTCTGGATGTAGGGGTTGGTTGATTTCGTCTTGATTTTTTTGATACATTTGTGTTTGTAGAAGTTTGATGTGGTGTCTTACAGCTGTTAATAGATATTGATTTGTCTTCGGTGTCTTGATTTTTAATTAACTTACTAATAATTTAATGTCGATGTTCCAACATCCATTACGTAGATGCATGATACTTGAAAGGATATATGTAGTTGCCTAATCTTTAGGACCTTAAAAAGTGGGAGTCGTATTACTTAAACTTCTTATTTTTAGATGTTGGTAAATATGGTATGTTGAAAAAAGCAATAAGCTTACCAAATTAAACACCAAAATAAAATCATACCAAGCTCGCAATCGAGCTGCTGAAAATGTAGCAAATTAACCAAAGTTTGAGAAGTTAATAGAGCATGTGAACTCATTGACATATAATTTTATATTATGTCAGGTTCGTACTCAAAAATAGACGCTCAAAGTCAGCAGGTCTATCAGAAAATAAATTAGCTTTGACAATCCTTAAGGCAAGTGCTAGGGGCTACAAATTATTATCAAAAATTTTCAGCTTACTTTCCAAAAAAACCTTGGCTGAGTTTCTGAAGCAGTTATCTTTTCCATGTGGGGTAAACAAGGCACTATTTAAAAGTCTGCAGGAGCCTGTTCGTAAAATGCAACCCCAGGATCGTATGGCAATCTTAGTTTCCGATGACATGGCCATTGACAGTTTGTTGCAATTTATTTATTTGATTATTTCTGTGAGATCTGTTTAAATTTGTTCTAAGATAATAATTTAATTAAAACTAGCTTGCGAAATAAACTTCACATAGAAACATGTTCTCATATTATACCGATTAAACAACATTTAAACTTAAAAAAATCATTTTGTCTTAAATACAAAAATACTCTGTAAACTGAAAATAATATAGATATATACGTACGTGTTTAGTCAGATTTAATGTGATAAAATCATTTGTTTTTGTTTTATATTTTTCTTTATATTTATAATAAACAGTATATTTTACTTTTGTTTTCTTTTATCAGTTTTTTGTAAAAAACCAAAAACCTGTTTTAATTAAGCTGTATTTTAAATTTCCCGCTTTGGCATAATCCACTGACATTTTGGCACAGTTTATTTCCGCTATTTGGTACAATTTTTGTTTTCCTTGCACCAACCCTATTTGTGCCACAGATTACTGACAAAGAAACCCTCGAGAAGGAAGGAAATATCAACTCATCAAACTTACACCGTTTTCACCGGCAAAAATTGTAGGTGAAACCAATGAGTCTCCGATAAATTGAAAAACAGTTTGTTGGGACACATCGGAAGCATCAGGATTTATTAAAAAACAGTTTGATGCCACCTATGCTCATCGGTGAGCATTTAGAAACACACCCATAGTAGCGACGTAACGCGTAATTGTTACGTTTATGTGTCGCTATTTCTCACTATTTTGTCGATGGTATGCAGCAAAGAGCACAGAATATAAATTTAGAGTAGTGTTGATTAGTGGTATCTACTTACTTCATCTCGAAAAAAATACAAATACACTACTGTTCAGGGCCAGTTGTGCAATCGTGAGCTTAAGCTCGGCTGACGTGAGGCTGGGTTAAGCTTGAGGTAGGCTTATGATAGCTGCCAGTTGTACAATACGAGCTCAAATAAGGTTCAGTTCAACTATGTATGTGCACATTGGTAATAGTGAAACTTTGCAAGCATGCGCAAATAGGTAGATATTTGATTTTTGACAATTCGTGGTTTGATTTTGACGTTGACGGCAATTTGCATTTAACCACCGATACTGTCCATTGTGGCTATTGTTTGCTTGTAAGTACGTCATAGGTACCAATAAAGAATAGAAGAAAATGATAAAATGAAATATTGAAATTTTCTATTTATTAGTATTTATTTAATTTAAATTTATTTGTAGTATGGGTGAATGAATACTGATAGAAAAAGATCATTAAACTTCTTTCAAACAGAGGAAGTTGTGTTAATATCTTTAGTAAAAAAGTATAAACACATTATAGAAAACAAAAAGTCAGATACATATATCAATTTTAAAAAGATGGAAACGTGGAAACTGATTGAGGGTGCACTTAATAATTTAAGTGGTACATCATATCGACATGCATAAATTTTAAAAAAGAAATACGACAATGTAAAAAAAAGAACAAAAAAAGAAATTTGCCGACGAAAAATATTTGTGGTGGATCTAGTAAAGAAATAAAAATTACTGATGTAGACTCTGATGTCAAAGAAATTCTCGGTTGTAGAGTAGAGGGTCAGGTGTCGGAATTTGGAGATGATGCTGATGGCATGTTTAGTTCGATGAAATTCTGTTCTCATTTGTAGTAACTTGTATTTGTTACAGAAATGGAGACACAATCTGTCGAAGATAATTTAGTGGAAGTTAACGGAAACTATTTTGAACATGGTAACTCCTAATACATTTTGCGTTAAAACAAATTAAGTTTTTTTTAGATTATTCTCAAATACTCATAGAAGAAATTCCTTTTAATGATGTTCAAAAGGTAGTTGTGGACAAAGAAGGTAAGATTAGTTAATATAAGAAAGTTGTTAGTGTTACAAATTTTTAGACGTTGCAATATTTTCAGATGTTTTATCAGACTGGTTTGTAACGAAGTTACCTTTTTATAGTTAGGATTTATTATTTGGAGTATAGAATTTAATATATGTTAGTTTCCGCCGAAGGATGTTGTAGGTGAGCTCCGTAGCGCTGTGCAAAGCGTGCCGACTTTTCAGCCGGAAGATCCGAGTTCGATCCTCGGCCGGGTCAAGCTTTTTGTATTACCGCCGTTGTTTATAACATTCTACTAATATAGTAGTTAATTGGTAAAATAATTAAATTCCGAGTATGAAGTAGAAAAGTCACTTACAAGTATTCCGTCAATTACATTTTTATTAATATTGTAAGATTGTTTATTTTGCCGAGTTTATATCCCCTTACTTAAATATATTTTAGTTATTTCAGTTCTCTACATTATTTTGCAGAGCTTAGAATAATTTCTATTTTCCGAAATGATTTAAATAAGTTGGAAATATTTATTTATTATTGTTTAATATTGTAGAATATATTTAACTTATTTAGGATGTGTTATAATAAGAATTTAGTTATTTCTTGGAGTTTTAAAACCGTTCTTTTTGGTAATGATATTTAAAATAAGTGTAGAAGCCCGTAAATCTATCAAAATATTATTTTGTAATTTGTTTATATTATTTAACGCTGTGACTAGGCTAGCAATAATATATTGAGTAGATTAGTACCGTTTACCATTAGGTTGGCCGAATTTGAATAAAAAATTAAAATATCCGCGCACCCAATACGCGATGTTTCTCCCACATGATTTACAGTCACGTGGTGTCTCCGATTTACTACTTAAAGCATTGTAACTGCCTAGAAAGTGCCTTTTGACCGTCCGATCTTTTGATCTTCTGATCATTTCCGCCGGCACCAGCAGGAGAAAGTAACCCTTAGTAAGTCCGACCGCCGCCGACAAGCTATCTTCAGGTTCACTTGGCTGCGATCGCTCTATGAGCGTTTGACATGGGCGAAGCAGCTTTGTGTGAGCTTGAAGACGCTGTTCGACTGTATGCTGTTCCTAGTATATACTTCACTAGGTGTACCTCTTGGTAATGGTTCCTCTATGAGCGTTTGACATGGGGAAAGTTGCCTATTAGAGTGCATTAGTTAAGTGTAGCTGGTTACCGAGTATAGTAAATAATATTAGGCTTGTATTTTGCCTTTGGGAGGGCGTTTCACTAGGTGTATCTCTTGGCAATGATTCCTCTATGAGCGCTTGACATGGGGAAAGTTGCTTGCTAGAGAACATCAGTTTTACGTACCCAGATTCCGGATACACAAAAGCCTGGTACCCGTATTTTAGTGTCTTAAGTGTTTTATCATAATATGTGCCTTGGCAATGGTTATAAAAAAAAAAAAGTTTGGTTAGGTTAGGTTAGGTTCCCGGCGGGGACACCTGAGAAACCCCAACCGGGCGCGTCCCCAGGTGGCGGATAGGGGAATGCTCGTCGGCCCTGTTTACAGCAGGGTCGGAGGGTAGGTGTGAAATAAAATAGCACCCGCGGACCAACAGGATCGCACACTCTCTTCGAAGAGGTCATACCCAAGGCATGCGCCGTAAAAAGCGCATTCGGGCTGGGCAAACCCGGGTAGCCTGAGGCCGTGGACGATGAGGCGCTAGTCGGTCCACCATCAAACCGTAAGATTGGACTGCACTTCAACGACCCCAGTAAGGCGTAACTGGGAAACGTTGTGCAGGATCTGATCCCGGGGTGTCTGCCTTAATAGGCCGATGCATGAGGAGAAAATCTCTATAATAAACCGACAGCGAAGTCGTAAATACCTATAGGGCACCAGGCGCACCCTATAGTATGTAGCCCTCCCTCCAGTATGGGCCCACTGGTGGAGGGCGATGCATAATTGGTCCCAACTCGTGGGACGCATATGGCAGACGACAAAATGGACTTACACAGGACGGAAAGCATGACGACAAAAAAGGCTATGGACAATGGAGATGATTTGGATACTGGAATAATGGGTCAAGCAGCGGAGGCGGACACTGACGGGTCAAAGGGAGCGGGGGTAGCTCCGGACCCTTTCAGAAGGCTGTCCCTGCTCAAGCACTCCCCCCCCCCATGAGGCAGAGAGCACTGTCAAACCCAGGCCCATGGGAAGTGGACCTGACTCAGTCCGATACCGAACAGGATTTTTTGGTCACCTTCCTCAAAGACGGGGACGGCAAGAGAAAAAGGGCAGAGGAATCACTATCGCCAGAAAAGGCAAAGAGAGGGAAAGTGTCACAAACAAGGGAGAGAATGAGCCTAGAAGAGGCCCTGAGTAAATTAAATAGAGAGGTGTCCAACCTATCAACCTGGGCACGGGAACGCAACACAAAAAAGGAAATCAAAGAACTGGCATCGAAACTTAGGATGACAGTGAAATACCTTAAAGAGCTTGGGGACGAAAAAGCTGAGAAAGGGATGGAAAATGAAGGGAACACAGAATACCTCACAGCATTAGAAAGGGAGAATAAAGCTCTAAAGGAAGAAAACAGGGTGCTCAGGGGGGAGAATTAGGAGAAACGAAGGCGGTGATAATCAATTAACACCGGAGCAACTAGAGGGGCTAAGCAGCTTAGAAGATTTTCGGGACGCGAAAGATAAAATTTGGCCGAAAACAATATATAAGGCCGCGTATGAGGCGGCAGGCACTCCCTTAAATATTAAAAAAGGTTCGGACATCGTATACTGGGAGGAGGATGAGAGGTCCCAAAACTACAATGAGTCTACGAGGAAGGGTTTCTGGGACAGGTACCCAGAATTAAAGCAAATGGAGGGAGACCTCACTGCAATCAAGTTCAGCACGCAGATGGAAGACAAAGAAGGGAAAAAACAAACAAATGAGGTCAATGTGTATAGGGCGGAGGTAGAAGAAAATCTGGAGAGCTATTACAGAGCCCTCACACAAATAAGAGACAAAGCGAAACAAGGATCTGACAAAGTGATAGGGATGTACCCCCCATATGGACAAAAAAACCGCCAGATTACAAGGCAGCTAGCAGAGTTCGTCTTTAAAGGAACGGGATATAAATGCGTGGTGTACACCGGGCCAAGCAAAGAAACCAACCTAAGAAACGCCAAAAGACAGCCAGAAACTAGGCAAAGGAAAAGAGACACAGATGTCCTCTTAGTCAGTAAACAGGGGAAGACATACGCCGAATTACTAAAAACCGTGAAAGAAAAGGTCAAATCGGACTCGGAGGCGGCAAAGGGAATAAGGATTATCCGGGAATCAAGAGACGGGCGTATGGTGATTGTTATCAAAAAGGGGGAGGACGAGGCAAAAAAAGCGCTAGCGGAGGAGCTAAAGAACACGGACATGGTAGTCTCTAAAGGCCAAGGGGAAAGAAAAGCAAGCTTAACAATCAAAGACTTAGACTCCGACTCTACAAAAGAGACTGTCAGGAAGGCAGTGGGGGAAGTCATAAGCCGAAGGCCGAGGCGCTGATTAATAAAGGTCAGATACGGATAGGGCTCAACTGGTGTTCGGTGACGGAGAGGGTGGAGGTCACTCAATGCTTTAAATGCTGGAACTATGGACACAGAATGGGAAGCTGCACAAGCAAAAATGTGGCAGAAGTGTGTAGAAACTGTGGAAAGGAGGGACATAGAGTAAAGGACTGCCAAAATAGCCCCTTTTGCATAAATTGCAAGGAAACCGGTCATAGGGCAGGAAACGGGAAATGTCCCGTTTTTAGAAAGGCGCTGGAAAAGAGCAGGTTGGCCAGGAGGAAAAGGGCGGAATAGCGTATTCACTTATCCACTGGCACAGCTTTACATATATTATATTATTTATTGCCTATTGTTCCTGTCTTATATATTCTATTGTAATACACCTGTGATATTTATAGAGATTACTGTCCGTTTATTATTTTATTTGTTTATTTCTGTTGCATATACATACTTTATTTATACACCTGTGATATTTTACCCGTTTTATTTATACACCTGTGTTATTTTACTCGTTTTATTTATACACCTGTGTTATTTTACCCATTTTATTTATACACCTTTGATTTTTACCCATTTTATCTATACACCGTTGGTATTTTACCCATTTTATTTATACACCTTCGATTTTTACCCATTTTATCTATACACCGTTGATATTTTACCCATTTTATTATACACCGTCGATTTTTTACCCATTTTATTTATACACCTTCGATTTTTTACCCATTTTATCTATACACCGTTGATATTTTACCCATTTTATTTATACACCTGTCTCATATACCTATTTATTTACTTATACACCTGTGATATTTACAGTAACTACTGTCTGTTTATTGATTTTAGAATTTATTAGTTTTGTCTCATATACCTATTTATTTATTTATTTATTGTATTTATACACCTGTGATTTTATTAATTTACCAACCATGCCAGAATGCACATGGAACATCCTACAGCTAAATGTAGGCAGGTGCAGAGCAGCGCACGATAACTTGGCTCAGATGACCCACCAGCACAAAACCGATATGGTCTTGGTCAGTGAACCAAATAACATATTGGCAGTCAGACAGGGATGGTATTTGGACAAAAATGGGGACGCGGGCACCATAAGAGTAAACAAAAGCCTGAAGGTGCACGACTGGGGCAAGGGATATGGTTTCGTATGGGTGAAACTGGAGGAGGTCTATGTTTATGCATGCTATATTTCCCCAAACATACGGAAGGAAAGGTATGAGCGGTTCTTGCAGGATCTGGAGGAGGACGTCCAAAGGAGAGTGTTATACCTCGGACCGGGTTGTACCTAGGGTCACTTAATTTTTAATTCAAACGGTATCGGCATCTGTCTTCTTTTCAATAAATTTGCAGTGTTTTCACATATCCGGTAGGTGGCAGCTAGTTATTATTTCAATCAGAAAACTGTTTGGAGCCGTGTAGTGTGTTTTGTGATTTTATTGGATGTAAATAAAATATATTTCCGTTTATAATCTGTTATCATCTACTTAATTGATAGATAATATTATTGTCTACATATTCGATATTGAAGGTAGGTATTTAAGCTTGCTTTTTGTTTATATATTTTTGTCTAGAAAGCATAACCTAAATTTATGAAGAGTGATCTTTTCCAGTAGTACAATATTGTACCTCGGGTCAGTTATAGATCATGTACCTTGGACCGGACCAAGGTACAATCTTATTTTAAATCATTTGAATTCATGAATTTTTATTATTTCAGGTATATCTTTAATAATGCCTCGAAGTAAAAATGGAGTCAAAAGACAGCCTGTAAATTCCGAAAATTTGATTGCGGCAGCGAAGGAATGTCTCAGTGGCAAATTATCAATTAGAGAAGCTGCAAAATCCTATGATATATCGAAAACTACACTAATTAGACACGTAAAATCCCACAAACAGTCGAATGCTGCAGTATTTCAATATGTAGCAGTCAATAATACAAAACAGATTTTTAATAGTGAAGAAGAAACAGCTCTAAAACAATATCTTCTTACAGCTGCACGATTGCATTATGGCTTAACAAAACTGGAGGTTCGTACTTTGGCATATCAGTATTCTATTGCAAATAGAAAAGCACATCCACCTTCTTGGGACAAAGAAAAAGTAGCCGGAAAAGAATGGCTAAGGCAATTTTTGAAAAGACATCAAGATTTATCATTGAGAAAGCCTGAATCCACTAGTTTGGCTAGATCAACGTCTTTCAATAAGGCTAACGTGTCTTCCTTTTTCAGAAATTATAAAGAACTTTTATCTCGTGGCAATTTTACACCTGAAAAGATTTGGAATTGTGACGAGACCGGCCTAACAACCGTCCATGTTCCACCAAAAGTTATAGGACCAAAGGGAATAAAACAATTAGGCCAAATGACCAGTGGTGAGCGAGGTCAAAATGTGACAATGATCTCATCAATTAATGCAATCGGAAATCATATTCCGCCGATGTTGATATTTCCGAGGGTTAATTTCAAACCTCACATGTTGAAAGGTTGTCCGATTGGAACTATAGGAGCTGCAAATCCATCCGGCTGGTCAAACAAACGTTTATTTTTAGAATATCTAGAACACTTTAGAAACCATGTCAAGTCAAGAGTTGATGATCCAGTCATATTAATTTTAGACAACCACGACAGTCATGTGAACGTTAACGCCATAGATTTCTGTAAAAGTAATGGCATTTTTATGATAACATTTCACCCCCATACAAGTCATAAAATGCAACCGCTTGACAGAACAGTTTTTGGCCCGATGAAGACGTACTATAATACTGCTTGTAGTGAATGGATGATTATGAATCCGGGCACTCCAATCTCTATATATGACATAGCAGAACTTGTAGGCAAGTCATATCCAAAAGCATTTACCACATCTAATATTCAGAAGGGCTTTGAAGTTAGCGGGCTTTATCCCGTCAATGAAAATATCTTTGGTGAAAACGAGTTCCTGTCATCATACGTAACTGACCGGCCCTTACACCAAACTGCCGATGGTGATAATCAAATCCATGTTGAACTACAGGAACGGGAGGCGACTATGGAAATTGTCCTTCGACGTCAAAGAACAGCCAAGAGAATGTGCCGGAAAATTTTGTTTCCCCTGAAATATTGCGACCTTATCCAAAGGCATCTGCTCGCAAAACAAAAGCAGGAAGGAGAAGAGGAAAGTCCCGTATACTTACCGATACTCCGGAAAAGAAGAAATTGCAGCTCTTAAGAAGGGAAATAGAAGACAAAGTGTATCAAATGAGAAAGTTCAAGCGGTGACCTGGCAATTAGCAGTAGAAGATACCATGAAGAAACGGCGAAATAAAGGTGTTCAATTTGATAGGTTGTCAAGTTCTAGTGACGATGACGAAACACTTGAGGAAATAGTCGCCAGGGAACAAGATTTAATAAATGACAAAGAATTAGATTATATATCTGAAACCGACAAGATTAAGAGAGGCGATTTTGTCTTGGTTAAAGTATCAGGGAAGAAATCTGTTAGTTACTATGTTGCAGAAATAATAAATTGCGAGGATAACAATCATGAACTTAAATATTTAAGGAGAATTTCGGACTCCAATAAATTCATTAATTATGCAACAGAAACCTATGACTTTCAGCAAAACGACATTGTATGCAAGCTTCCACAACCGCACACTGTAAGCGGAACTGCACGTTACGGTTCGACCCTGCAGTTTAATGTTCGGTTTAGTACCTACAATGTTAAATAGCTATTTGTGCTTACAACCCCATTTTTTTTTGTGGTGAGTGTTAGGTTTTTATTTATATTTGAATTTTTATTGTTTCCTTTGTTTATAAATAAAAATATGAAAAAATAGCCCTGATTTCTTTTATTTCTTATTAATGACCCAAGGTACAATATATTGCAGTCCAAGGTACATGACCATATTGTACCTTGGGTCACACTGTAAGACTTAACTAAATTCACTTTTTTAACTAACCATTTAATGCCGAAAATAAAACACAATAGCTATATGTAGCCTAATAGTTCTAGTATCTCAAACATCACTTAGATTTTGTAAATATGTAACAAAAAAAATTTAAAAAATAAAAAACTAAAAATTGACCCAAGGTACAACACTCTCCCCTACAGTAAACCGATAGACCGAGAACAAGGTATTTTGTTGCATTATTAATTTATTGTGCTTAGCTTTTCTGGTTGCTACCGCTTTGTTGCTAATTATTGATTGCCGAATAGATTTACCTGAATAATAATTATTGCTTGTCTATTTACTGCTGCTTGCTACCATTTGTTGCTAATATATTTCCGCTTGTTTATTATTACCGCTTCTATGAATAAATATATATACATATATTGCTATTAATATTTTGGTATTAACTGCTTTATTTACCGACCGATTTATTTAAAGTATAAATAAATATTTTAGGAGTTGGAAATGTGTGACTTTTATTACTTAGGTTAAGAAACATTGACCCTCTGGCAAGTGCAGGTATGCACCTTCTTCACTGCAGTTACCCAGCCTTTACTCATAAGCGAGTAGAGTCCGCGTGGACCATTCACCACGTGAAACCCATGTTTGGTGGCGCCCGAAGGCAGAAACCCGACCATTAAAATCCGAAACCGATTTAAGAGCGTCACAAATCGACACTCTCGAGTAGGGAACGTCACAGGTTTAATCAATAGACACCAAGTATGTTAAGAACTCCTGTATCAAAGATGTATAACATCTTTCTTGGTTAAACACAGTAGGTATTAATTATAAGACACTTTAAAAATGTCAGCTTTTGATAAAAATTATTGTAGGTACACCAAAAAAATTAGAACATAGCATACGAGTAGATAGTAGTGTCACAGTGGGCAGAAGCTAAATCTTCATTAGAAAACGAAAAAATTTGAACTGCAATGTTATAAAGAAAAACACGATAAGGAGATACGCCAAATGAAACAGAATGAAAATACAGAATTAGGTTTGCAACAGAAGAACATGAAAAAGATGGGTATTTTAGATTTTCCAAAAAAAAAACAGTTACTATTAAAAAAATAAAATACCTTAGTGTAAAATATGTATTTAAATAAATAAGTTTAGTTATCTTTAATATATGGAAACAATAATTCACTCGGATTATTTCAGTTGTGTGCTAATTTTCCAAAATATTCATTTATTAATTGATAACATGTTTATTATTATTATTATTATTATTATTATAACGCACTATATTATTGTTAATGGCACGACCATCATTTTCACCAACTATAACCACATCATTTACAAAATTAATAGCAACTTCTTCTCTATTTAAGGGTGGCAGTGGATCATTACGATCAGAGCGCAATATTATGCAAAACTGCTGTGGGAATCACAGCTGTTTCTACTTTCTCAAACTTCAATCTAAACCCTTAAGCAAGAATCAGAAATCTTCTTTTCCAAATGCCAAATGCCAAAAGCCCGCTGTATGGGATTTTTTGTCCTAATCTGGGCCTCATTAAATAGGTGATCGGCTTGAATTCTTGGATTTAATAATGGTGTAATTAGATATGGCTTTTAGTAGTGGTAAGAAACACACCATAGTGTCCTCTTTGGGTCTTTGCTACTATCTGACAATTCTTTGCTGCTTTTGACAATTATTGTCAAATTGACAGACAGATAACGACCTGCTTTTCTGCAGGTGCCATTACAGCAGTGACCTCTATTGTCTTTAAGGAAGACAATCGTACTTATTTATTTGAAGGAGATGCCCAAAACAACTAATCTACGGCCAATATACCCCGAATGGGATTGCATTACATCGGCATCTCCATAAGAGTCGCCACATCGTTCATCGAGACCTTCTACAGACACTGTTTTTATTTGGAATTTACTGAACCAAATGTTCTCAAATTTGGGGGATGTTTTGAACATAAAAATAGCTTCAAAATGAGTCCCCTCTCGACCCCCCATTTTCATTTAAAAAATTTTCCTATTAAATTTCATCACAATCTACCCAGTGGTTTAAAAGTTAGAGGGGGGACGGACGGACTTTATGTCCTCACTGTATAATGTGTTACGAAATGGTCATATTTGTTAAGGATTTGATGTAATGGTCTAACCAGAGCTGATGATGCACTCTGCAAACCGAAAGCTACTACGTTAAAATGAAATACCCATCTATCATGAATCCAGTATATTTACGACATTGTTCTTCAAGTGGAATTAACCAGAAACTGTGTTTTAAATCTATTTTGCTAAAGTATTCTGCATTAGTTATTCTTCCTAAAATAGCATCTATAGCTAGTGGAGCTTCTTATTTGTGCAATCGTGTATTTGTTTATAGTACGAGCATCTAAACATAATCTTATTTCCCCATTTTTTTTCTTCGCAATGACTATCGGACATGCGCAGAAGTGAAACGCCTAACTTGGTATATTTTATGCTCGTACACCAACAATCGGTAAAATGTTATAAGTCCACACCTGCTTGTGGACGTGTAGAATTTTACCTACTCTCCTGGAGTACTAGTGACGGCTGTGGGGCAGGCGGACATGGTCGTCGTGGTATACAGCAACGGACTGACTATTGGAATCGGTCTCAGCTCGGTGTAGTGAGTACTTGGATCGGCACAGTAGTGGAAACAGGGACTTAAAAATTATACCCTGTCCAGTTTACGGACTTAACAAATATTCCCTCAAGTAGGCAAACTACCAAAAATATATAAGTATCAATAACTTTTGATACTTATAAAAATCCCACTAGGTCGATTTTCGGACTTACAGGAAAATATTCTTAACTTTGCTGAAATACTGTTGACGGTTGCGGTTGTCGTGGACAGCCAGAGACTGGCTTCTGAAATCTCTGAGAGTGAGAGAGAGAGAATGAAAAGCTGGCCTTGAACTTGCTACTAGAGAAAAAGAGATTTTCATGCATATAGTGATCAATTGAGCTAAAGCCGAGGGAATAAGAGAATACAAAAGTAAGTAAACAATATCTTCAAAGTAAATAAGTAAACAAAACAATTCATTTAAATTTAATAACTATAATAAATAAATTTTGGTTCTCAAAAAAAAAATAAAGTAAAATATTATAAATTTGACGCCCAACGCGTGGCGAATAAGTAAAATATTATGTCACACCATAGTGTCCTCTTTGGGTCTTTGCTACTATCTGACAATTCTTTGCTGCTTTTGACAATTATTGTCAAATTGACAGACAGATAACGACCTGCTTTTCTGCAGGTGCCATTACAGCAGTGACCTCTATTGTCTTTAAGGAAGACAATCGTACTTATTTATTTGAAGGAGATGCCCAAAACAACTAATCTACGGCCAATATACCCCGAATGGGATTGCATTACATCGGCATCTCCATAAGAGTCGCCACATCGTTCATCGAGACCTTCTACAGACACTGTTTTTATTTGGAAATTACTGAACCAAATGTTCTCAAATTTGGGGGATGTTTTGAACATAAAAATAGCTTCAAAATGAGTCCCCTCTCGACCCCCCATTTTCATTTAAAAAATTTTCCTATTAAATTTCATCACAATCTACCCAGTGGTTTAAAAGTTAGAGGGGGGACGGACGGACTTTATGTCCTCACTGTATAATGTGTTACGAAATGGTCATATTTGTTAAGGATTTGATGTAATGGTCTAACCAGAGCTGATGATGCACTCTGCAAACCGAAAGCTACTACGTTAAAATGAAATACCCATCTATCATGAATCCAGTATATTTACGACATTGTTCTTCAAGTGGAATTAACCAGAAACTGTGTTTTAAATCTATTTTGCTAAAGTATTCTGCATTAGTTATTCTTCCTAAAATAGCATCTATAGCTAGTGGAGCTTCTTATTTGTGCAATCGTGTATTTGTTTATAGTACGAGCATCTAAACATAATCTTATTTCCCCATTTTTTTTCTTCGCAATGACTATCGGACATGCGCAGAAGTGAAACGCCTAACTTGGTATATTTTATGCTCGTACACCAACAATCGGTAAAATGTTATAAGTCCACACCTGCTTGTGGACGTGTAGAATTTTACCTACTCTCCTGGAGTACTAGTGACGGCTGTGGGGCAGGCGGACATGGTCGTCGTGGTATACAGCAACGGACTGACTATTGGAATCGGTCTCAGCTCGGTGTAGTGAGTACTTGGATCGGCACAGTAGTGGAAACAGGGACTTAAAAATTATACCCTGTCCAGTTTACGGACTTAACAAATATTCCCTCAAGTAGGCAAACTACCAAAAATATATAAGTATCAATAACTTTTGATACTTATAAAAATCCCACTAGGTCGATTTTCGGACTTACAGGAAAATATTCTTAACTTTGCTGAAATACTGTTGACGGTTGCGGTTGTCGTGGACAGCCAGAGACTGGCTTCTGAAATCTCTGAGAGTGAGAGAGAGAGAATGAAAAGCTGGCCTTGAACTTGCTACTAGAGAAAAAGAGATTTTCATGCATATAGTGATCAATTGAGCTAAAGCCGAGGGAATAAGAGAATACAAAAGTAAGTAAACAATATCTTCAAAGTAAATAAGTAAACAAAACAATTCATTTAAATTTAATAACTATAATAAATAAATTTTGGTTCTCAAAAAAAAAATAAAGTAAAATATTATAAATTTGACGCCCAACGCGTGGCGAATAAGTAAAATATTATAATATATATATATATATATATGTAGTGAGTTTTTCTTAATTCCAATAATAGATTGTTTTTTTTTACTTTTAGTTTGCATTTACATTACTATTGATACTCTATGAACGACTCCAGATTAACAACTCTATGAACGCAGCCGATACACGTTTGACAGTTTCTGGGCGAGAGAACAACCGGTAGTCAGTGGGTAGACGAATGTCATGTAAGACGGACGCTTTAATACGATAGCCGGTGTGTAATAATAGAAGAATTATTAACATCTGAGCTTATAGACGTGATTGTGCATAACCCTTATGAGCTATTGTGTAATTACAGTAATTCTACTGTACCACTTTGTTTTGTGCTGTGTTATAGACTTTACATTAAAACTCATTAAACTACTTTTGTACCTACTGTGTCAGCGTCAATTCAACCCGCAACAAATAAATACTCCTAGACATTGAAAACAATCCTACATATATATTTATGTTTACATTTAGGTTCCTCGCTCACGGGTCAGCTCGACATAGGTTCGGTATGTTTTCGGTATGCAGAGCCAATGTCGCTACCATGTATTCAAATTGCCGACTTCACACTGGTCGCACTCACTGGTCGCACGGCGCGGTCTCGACTCTGGATGCTTGCGGGATACCGCGTATCTGCATATTTTCCATATGACTAACTTAAATTAGAAGACGCGTTGAAAGGATAGGGCGGGAAGGATCACGTGCATGAGCGCCACCTAACGAGGGGCTGTGTAAATACTGCTTTCGGTAGAAAATGGCTACAATTAGCACACAAAAAACTGTGACACATCACCTAAAAGAAAAGCAAAGTTGATAGTAAAACTTGTAGAGTTGGCTGTTGACTGTATAAAATACAAATTAAAAATGAGGGAAATGAGAAATGAGATTAGATTTTAGTAGAGATGGGCAAATCGGCTCTTTTTTAAGATTCGATTCGAAGCATCTGGATCACCACAAGGAGTCGGATCAATGAACCGGATCCTGGATCACTGGATCTAGATTCGTCCATTTCAAATTTCAAATCCAGGCGCTCTTGAATATCGCAGAGCGAATGAACGATGACTGACGCATGACAAATGATAAGTAGGTAAGTAAGTATGGTAAGTAAGAACAAATGAACCGACCACTTGCGGCTGGAGACTATTTGAAATTTCAACATAACCAGATTGATGCAGATATCGGCTAGTTCTCTAGAATTTTTTGTTTTGGTTGTAAGGCAGAGTTTATTTTGTTTTTATATGAGAACGGCGCGACGTCCATGCTACAAGGTGTTTTAGGCTATTTATAAAGTTGTAATATTAATTACCTACAGTTAATCAAATATTTAATTTAAAAAATGGCATTTCGCAAAAAAAGTGAACTCTGGAACCATTTTGCCCAAGGAGATAACAGTAAACCAAAGTGCAATTACTGTTTTACGTTAATAAATGTCTCTAAGGGATCTACTGGAAATCTTACTAGGCATATGCGTATAAAACATCCTGGTAAAGTTATTTCTATTTTTCGTTTTAGTGTTTATTATGATAATAATGTTTATTTTAGGCATTCAAATTTATCGAGACAATTTTATTCCGGAGACAACCGGAGAAAAGGATGTAGAAAAATCTACGGAAAATGAAACGACGTTTCGCCGTTTCATTTTCGCCCACGTTGGCAAGTCTGCCGGGAATGCACCAAAGAGACAACCGCGTATGAGTATGGATAATTTTGTAGTGAGTGTCAAGCCAGTACCTATTAATAAATCAAAAGAATTAGATCAACAATTAATACGGTTGATAGTAAAAGAGTACCAACCTTTTTCTCTTGTTGAAGACACGGAATTTAAAAAATTCATTAACATGTTATGTCCTGGATATACCCTACCTAGTCGCAAAATGATCGCAAATAGCTTATTACCACAAGTAAATAATAAAGTTAGGGAGGTTATTAAAAAAAATTACTAAAGCATTTGCAATATGCATTACTACAGACAGCTGGACTTCCATTAACAGTGGTGGGTAACCATTTGAAATGGAATTATTTGAAATAGCTATGCAAAATACAAAATGGCATTTCTATTTTCTATCTTAAATACTTTAGAGAAAAGTATTTTCCATTTTATATTTGAAATAGATTAATTGAACCATTTTTTATTTAAAATGAATTCATATAACCTGCTGGAGTGCTGACTAATGAGAAAACTCATTGGTTGGGCAACCAGCATCAATAATTTTTAAAATCCTTGAACCAGCATCCTAATCTACGATCAGCTTATCGATGATGATGATGCCAACTATTGTCAACTGACAAATGTCTCAAATCGGCAGTTGACAGCGTTGGCATCACAGACTTTGTTGACAGCTATAATGATAAATATAAAATACTATAAATCAATCTCAGGCTATAAACTAAAAATAGGGAAAAACGAAAAAAACCCATAGCCGGTAGTAAAGTCCTAGTAATATCGTGTTTTGTGATGTAAAAAGAAAGAAGCCTGCTTAACTAAAAAAAAAAAATTGTTTGCCCAACTGCACAAGTGCACAATCCAAAATGTCTCAAAATATCGAAAATGTCAAAACTATTGAGGCTGAAGGAATTGGTATTAGTGAAAGTGATAACTCCGAACCATCCGTTCCTATAATACTAAATGGAACTTTTTTCGAAATCTTTAAACGGGAGGGACCTAATAATAACATACAGGCGAAATGTGTCAGGTGCAATAAAGTATCAAAAGGACGCCTAGATGCCACCACTAAATTTAGAAGGTATTTAAAGGTAAATAGAGAGCAAGAATTTGTACACAATTTCATTAATATTCATATGCTTTGTCTTTTAGGTAAAAGGTAAAAGGTCATTCCTTGAAAGAGTGTGAAGATTATATAAAGACACATTTTTTGTACCATAATGCAGATCAACAAAATGCTGATGAATTGATAGTAAAGTATATAGTTCAGACAATGAGTCCAATGACAACGGTTGAGAAATTCATTTAATTCAAGGTATTGAATCTGTTATTATCTTTAAAATCATTTGTATCACAGCGCGGAACAGGTATATAGTGCTTTCTGATAATTGTTTTCTGTTTTAGACTAAAATTTAATGTAACGCGAGTAGTTAATTATAATTAGTGAATCGATCATCTTATTATTTATTATTTGAATTGCCTTACTGTTTTTGCTTGTTTTACTTTTTAATATAAAATGCCTGGGAGGATTACAAATCGCTGTTGTGCACCAAACTGCAAGAACATATATTATTCATATATTACAGATACATCTTACAGAAATAAAAAGTTATTCAGAGTAACCGCAGACAGGGAAATGTCTTTGATATAATCAGTTCGCAAATTATGTAAACCAGACTTTAACCTTATCAACAAAAAGTGTTTCTTTTGCGAAGACCAGTTTGAATTAAAATGTTATAAAAATAGTGAGAAGAATAGCCTCAACAAGAATGCTGTACCAATAATATTTTTACCAACTAGTATTTGCGAGTAAAATACTAGTTCGTCATCCTTTAATTGTCTTAATAGTAATATTTGCTTGAAAACGGTTCAACAGTCAGCTATACAGTTTGTTAATGAAACATTACAGAATGCTGAAAGTCGAATGCTAGACAACAAAAAACACTTTTAAAATATCTCAATGTAAAATGTCTACATAATAATGTAGACCGTAAACAAAAAAATCAGATTTTAAAATTGAAAACAAAATTATTAAAGTGTAGAAATAATTTGTCCAATGTTCGCAATATCGTTTATTCAAATTTATTCACAAATTTATCTCAACGTCTGGATCCTATTGGAGTAAAATTTATTGAGTCACAAATTAAATTCTGTGAAAATAGACGTCCTATATATAACTCACAAAATAAACACTAGCTTTATACTATATATATTAGCTATTTATAAACGGGGTCCAAGGTTCTAAAGACCAAGTAGTGGGATATGTAGATCTTGGTTCCCTAGGTAGACAAAATGAAGTAGCAAATCACGCTTTAGTGTTTTTGGTGCAAGGTATTAGTAAGCACTGGAAGAAACCTATTGCATTATTTGCATTATTTTACTAAAGATGTGGTAAAAACAAATGATTTAAAAATTTTATTGATGGAAATAATTTCAGCTTTGCAATCTTGTGGATTAACAGTAATTTGTACAGTTTGTGATCAGGGATCCACTAATAGCTCAGCCATTAGACAGTTACTTTTAGAGTCACCAAATAAATCTACTTTTAATGTTAATGGTCAAGAAATTATTCTTATTTTTGATGTTCCTTATTTACTAAAGAATACCAGAAATGCTTTATATAAATATAACATACAATTCTCACAGAATGAAACAGCTAAATTTAATCATATAGTTCAATGTTATAAGATAGATAAATCGCAACGCTTACAGGGTTTACGAAACTTCCATCACCATTATTTTGATCTCAGTCGATCAAAGTTAAAATTGCAGCACAAACATTAAGTACATCTGTAGCTCATGAGATTGCGTCAATGGTTAGTAATCCCAGTATCGGTATACCAGCTGAGGCTATTCATACAGCAGAATTTGTTAACGATATTAATGATCTTTTTGACAGTTTAAATTCTCGTATAATTCAGTTGAATAAATAGGCATGTTTCGGGATATTGCAAATTATGTAAGGAAATTATTTTTTTTTCTTCTTGTCTTATAAACTTGTGTTTGCTGTATTATTTACTGTAGTGGAATAAATCCTGAGCTCCAGAAATTCCTATAATGAAATTTAAAAAACTGAAGGTGGCTCACTTAAATATTTGCTCTTTACTGCCTAAGATTGATGTTGTGCGGGACTTATGTATAAGCAAAGAATACGATATTTTTGCATTGTCAGAAACTTGGCTTAATACACAGATAACCAATGATATGATTAACATTCCTGGTTTTAATGTTGTTAGAAAGGACAGAGGCCTGAGGGGTGGTGGTCTTTGTTTTTATATAAGAAACATATTAAAATTCAGGAAGCTGTCTTATTTTCAACTAGAAAATGATTATTTTGAACAGTTGTGGATATGTATCCAACTGCCCAGTTCCAAAATTTGCCTAGGTAATATTTATCGTCCTCCTAGCCCAGACATTAACAATTTTTTAGAGTATTTTGAAGACAGTATATCGACAATGTCAATTGAATTTAGTAAATTTGTGTGTATGGGTGATGTGAATATTGACCTTTTAGCGCATAATAATGCTATGGTTCAATATTTGACACTTCTCGATGGTTTAAATCTAAAACAAATTGTAACAGAGGCAACACGAATTACTCAGACTTCCCGAACTTTATTAGATCACATCATACTGGATGATAAACAGATAACTACTAGTCACAATAATTTTGATTTTCATAGATCTGATCACAACGTGGTTGATCTAACATTGAATTTAAAAATTCCTAAACCGACACCTACTATCAAAACCTATAGAGATTTTTCAAAACTTAATATGATATATTTTGATGATGATGTTCGAGCTTTCAACTGGAATGAAATTTTCAACATTGAAAATATTGAAAACAAAATTAACTTTCTAAATATCGCTATTACACATTTATTTGATGTTCATGCTTCAATAAAAACATCAAAATTTACTAAACCGTTCTCTCCATGGATAACTTCTAATATTAAATTAATGCAAAAACTTTGTGATAAAGCACTGGCCAAATTTAAATCCACTAACCACGTCGAACAGTGGAATTATTATAAGCAGCTTAGAAATATGAAATCAACAGCTATTAAATCAGAAAAAAAAGCATTTTTAGAACAAGCTTTACAGTCAGCAGACAATAAAAATAAATGGAAAATTTTAAAAAAGTTTAATCTTACTCAACAAAAAAATGAAAATGAAAATATATGGAATTTTGACTCGGATGCTAACTGTATAAACAACTATTTTCTTACAATAAATAGTATTAGGAACGAACCACATGCTGAATCATTATATTTTTACAATAGTCATTTGAAAACAAATTTTTCGTCTAAACTTGTATTTCATCCTATTACAGAACGTGACGTAGCCAATTTTATTCTGAAAATTAAAACAAAAGCTTCAGGTTTAGATGGTATAAATATAACGCTCATTAATTTTCTGTGCCCACATATTCTACCACATATCACTCATTTAATAAACTGTTGTCTGGAAAATTCTACCTTTCCTAATTGCTGGAAAGAGGGCTTAGTTTCTCCTCTTCCTAAAGTAAATTGTCCTACTGGTTTAAATGAGTTGCGTCCTATTCAGTGTTGCCGATTGGCGGATAATTGTGAGATTTTCGGATAATTTGAGATGATGGCGGATAATTTTCTCACCCTACTAAAAATCGGATAAAAAACGGACAATTTGAATCCGCTTGTCTGGAACAATACTCCTAATAAAATAAACCGACCGACACCGACCTTCAAAATTCTTAAGAAACTTCTTGTATTAACTTTTAACTTAACCCCTTCTTTATGCAACTCACTTCTCTGTCCTCTAGGCGTCATGACTAGACTCTAGTCAGCTGTGCATTTTGTGGTGTGTAGAATTCTATGTTATCCCTTGAAAATTAATCTTAGTTGTACTTATGGAGGGTAGAGGTAGCTGTACTACAGACAGTACACACACATAAGGTATGTTCATTTGCGTTGATTTGTAGCATTTTTAAAATACGTTACCTCTCTCACACTCACAGTATCTGCCATAGCACTATCTTTATTTAACTACTTAAGCTGTTTTAAATCATCACAAATGAACATACCTATAACGTCTGTACTTTACCCGGATCTTTTTAAACTTATTCAATCTGAAATTTTAATTTTACTCGAACTTATTTCCACTTTACTGGTTAAATAAAATAATAATTAATTTTAAATAAATAGTGACTGAAATTTTGCATAAATTCTTTTAAATCAACCTGTGGCAGTTGGAAAAGTGGTGCTATAGCAGTGCTGAAGGGACAAAATGGATAAGTGGGTTTGTGGTTACAAGGTAAAACTTTTTTTTATTTTGATAGAAGTAGGTAGGTACTTACATTAGCAAAATTTCATAAGTCTGCAAGGTATTTATGTAGCTGAAGTAGGTATTAATAATTAGTAGTATAGGTACTTAGTTATGTTGTATTTTCAGGGAAAACAAAAACTGCTGGCACCAAAACCAAAACCGTCTTCAGAGGCTGTGATAGAAATATTAGAAAAAAGAAAACCTGAAGAATATCAAGAAAAACCAGGATGTAGTACTGCTCCTACCTCAACAATATGTGATACTTACGGTAACTTGGGGCCTTCGACATCATGTGTACAAGAACACGACTGTGGTAATAATAATGATGTAAGTGTATGTTATTAGTATGTAAGCTTATAATAGGCGTATACAACTTTTACAAAAAAATCTGTATACTATAAAATAAAATATATAAGATATTCATTTGCAGTTTTATTTGGGACTATACCTACCACCTGTAAAATAATAAAAAACAGGAGACCAAAATGTATTCAAATCAAATAATCAAAGTATAGTATCAAGTTTCTAAGTTTGCCCCTAAAAACCACTGTATAAATATATAAATATGTAATGAAATAAATATTTGATGAATTAGCTGAATTGTATCAATTGGTCTCCTGTTTTTTATTATTTTACAGGTGGTGTAGTCCCAAATAAAACTGCAAATGAATCATGAAAATGCACCACAAATAAGTTACAGACATTATCTATAAGATGATATATTTTAGCTAGTATTTAAGTTTTAGGTAATGTTCTAAGAAAAATGCCATAATTATAGCCATTAATTTATTTATTTTAGGCTGATAATTCACCACCAGTAAGAAAAAGGAAAACACTCAAAAATCCAAGAAAAAGACAGAAAAAAGTAGGTTTTGTCAACTCCTGGATAAACGTACCTCAATTCAAGGGTTGGTTAGAAAAATCTTCAAAACCAGCAGGACAAGGGAAAGAATTCGCATTTTGTAGGGTGTGCAATGTAGATGTAGTAGCTCACAAAACAGTATTAATAAAACACTCGGTGAGTGAAAAACACAAGTTAAATTGGCAAAAAGTATCAAGTACCTCCAAAATAACGGATCTGTATAAACCAAAGGGAGAAGAGGTGGCCGTAAAAAATGCCGAAATTAAATTATGTGCTCTATTGGCTCAGAACAATCTACCTTTTTTATTAATGGATTCTGTTTCTCCACTTTTAAAAAATATATTTCCAGACTCCAAAATTGCACAACAAATTTATTTGAAAAGAACGAAAGCCACTGCAATTTTACGCAATAGTTTAGGTAACAATTTTCTTACCGATTTAGATAATAAATTAAGAGAGCCAGGATTCTTCTTCTCATTGGTAATGGATGAAACGACAGATATTTCAATTAAAAAACAATGTGCATTTTCAGTTATATTTTATGACGCAAGTCTAAATTTAGTTAAAACACAATTCTTTGATCTGGTTGAAGCTCACGGTTCTACAGCTAATGATTTATTTCACATATTAAAAGATTCATTAACATCCAGAAAAATTCCCTTAACAAATCTGGTAGGCTTTTCGTCAGACACCACTAATGTGATGGTTGGGGAGCATCATTCTGTGTTTTCTCTTCTAAAAGAAATGTTGCCGCATATTATCTGCATCAGGTGCTCCTGCCATATGGCACATTTAGCAACGTCAAAAGCCTGCTTGAAGCTTCCGAGGCATGTGGAAGACCTTCTGCGCAATATAGGCAGCCACTTTAATAGGAGCTCCTTGCGCAGAAATAAATTTGAGGAATTTCAAAAATTTTTCAATGTAGATATACATAAAATACTGTCTGTAGCCATAACAAGGTGGTTATCAATCAAAGCCTGCGTTGACAGAGTACTCGAGCAGTATGAGCCACTCAAACATTATTTAATGGAATCCGTGCTCGAAGATCCGTCATATACCACAGACACTATGCTGCAAACTATGACAAATCCGTTTACCACAATTTATCTGGAGTTTTTGTCATATAGTCTAGGGCTTATGACAGACTTTAATCTGCTCTTTCAATCTGAAAAGCCATTGTTATACAGAGTTAAACCAGAGACAGAAATATTACTGAAAACCTTATGTTCAAATTTTATTCAAATTGGAGTTATAAGAAATACCAAAGATATTTTTAAATTCAACCATGAAGACCCAAAAAATTTTTTACCTTTAGAAAGTATTTATTTAGGAATTGCTGCGGCACAATCATTCGCAGAATTAATAAAAACAGGCATTAAGCTACAGGATACCGAAACATTTTTAAAATCAATTTTATCATTTTATATTGAACTCGTAATAAATATTAAAGAACGATTTAATTTTAAAGACCCTATTTTTAATGTACTAGACGTTTTAGATCCGAAAATTGCTCAATCTTTTAATAAGAAATCTTTAACACATATTATTGATTTATTTCCTATTTTGAAAGACCACATAGATGTTCAGGTTTTAGATAATGAGTGGCGAAGACACGCCCTATTGAATTTTGAAGAACTCCAGATAAACACAAATGATTGCGAACAATACTGGTCTCAAATTTTTAATTTAAAAAATGAAGCGGATGCTTTTTTATTTCCAAATTTGAAGAAAACACTATCACTATTGCTTGTACTGCCATTTTCTAATGCAAGTGTTGAGCGCATTTTTAGTGATGTCTTTAACATTAAAACAGATAAAAGAAATCTATTAAACACATCCACTTTAAGAGCTCTTTTAGCTACGAAAGATGGAGTTGATAACAGTGGTGGGTGTGTTAAATTTCAACCATCTAAAAAAATGCTGGATTGCAATATCTGGCAAGACAAGGAATAGTAAATAGTAGTTAGTCAGTTAGTAGTTAACGATTGTAAGACTGAGTCCGTAAGTAGGTATTTATTTTTGTTTTTTATTTTATATACAAACCGGGAGAGCAATATTATAATTAGATCACATAGAACACATATATATGACTGTTTTTAGTTTTTACTTCTTACTTGAGTAGGAGATATTATCGCCTACTCAATTAAATATCTGTTTTATTTGCCTTTGGCTTTGTCTATGAAAAAATATATTATTTTATATAGATGTATCTATATATATTATTTAATATTTAGTATGTTTTATTTATTTATTTATTTATTTTTAAATAAAAAACTATATTTATTACCATAGTCATTATAAAATTAAAATATAAAACCCTATCCTTGTGTCCTTGTTTATAGCTTTGTTCGTATTTAATGTTTAATGCACTGGTGTCGGTGTCTCTACAATCATTTTCTGCTCTGCGATATCGCTATCGACTTATCTACCTACACTTTGTGAGTGTGTGTGGTAGTGTCACAGATTAGAGAAGAAGAAGAAAGGTAGTGTAAGGTAAGGCAAAGAACTAGGATGTAAGTTCTTTCTTTGGTGTAAAGAACAAGGAACCAATGTATGCTTTTATCATTAGTTACTATCCTTATACTGTGCTTTTATGTTACCCGTACCACCCAATTTCTCTTTTTCTCACCCGCACAAAATGGGTTAAAATTTGAAACTAAAACGCCTCGTGAAAGACTTAAAAAGCCTGTTTTTTATCTAGAGATTTAGTTAGTATCTATCTATATCACATATTATGTCTATTAAAAAAAACGGATAATATTGAACAAAATCGGATAATTTTAAGTAGGAAGGTGGATCTTTTTATCTTCAGCCATTGGCAACACTGGTCCTATTACTATACTCCCGACATTGTCGAAATTCTTGGAAAGAGCAATTGAACTCCAACTAAAAGCTCATTTAAATATGTACTCAATAATTCCACAAATACAGTCAGGGTTCAGGGCAGGGTTTAGCTGTGGTACAGCTTTGTTAAATATAATGGATGATATTCTCACAGAGCTGGATAAAAGAAAGAGTGGAGTTTTAATTTTGCTTGATTATAGTAAAGCTTTTGAGACATTGAACCATGATTTATTGTTTGCTATTTTAAATTTCATAGGCTTAAGCACCTCCGCCATTGAATTTTTTAAAAATTATTTTAAAAACAGAACTCAGCAAGTTTTATTTCAGGGACAAATGTCTAATAAGGGTTTTATTAATAGAGGAGTGCCACAGGGTTCAATTCTTGGTCCCCTGTTATATTCTATATATACAAGTAATTTATTTTTATCACTGAATAAAATGAAAGTTCATGTATACGCTGATGACACACAACTTTACCATTTTTTTGAGAAAACTGACTTAAATGAAGCTCAAGATTTAATAAATAGTGAATTGTTTAGTCTCGTTCAAACTTCAAAATACCATGATTTAGTAATTAACTCTTCCAAATCATATGTTTTACTATTTGGTAACATTGTTCCAAATGATTTAGTTATTAAAATCGATGATTCTGGATTGAATATTGTAGAAAAAAGTAAGAACTTGGGTGTTGTCATCGATTCTAAATTAAGATTTACAGAACATGTGTCGTTTATATTACAGAAAGCGTATGCTAAACTTAAGCTTTTGTATCCCAACAGGCATGTATTAAATACCAAGTTAAAAACTCAGTTATGTGAAGCCCTTGTACTTTCACATGCAAATCATTGTGATTACGTCTATGGCCCCTGCCTGACGGTTGCAGATAAAAAACGACTGCAAAAATTACAAAACTCGTGCTTGAGGTTTATTTTCGGGATAAGAAAGTACGATAGAATCACTCATACTCTATATCGCACTCATTGGTTATCTATGGCTAATAGAAGGACAGTACATTCTTTAACTCTATTCCACAAAGTTATCAGTACCGGAATACCCCCGTACTTAACAAATAAAATTAGATATAGATCCGATGTTCACAATATCAATGTTAGGCAAAAATATTACATAACTATTCCTAAACATAGAACATCTATTTTTGAGAGATCTTTTCGGTACTATATGGCGAGCAACTACAACAATCTTTCTAATGATTTAAAACACATGGCGACCAATAAATTCAAAAATAAATTATTTGAGGAGCAAAATATGATGTAGTTTTTTTTATGTGGTTAAGTTTAACATTAAATGAATTTATCTAAATTTGTCTAAATTTTCAATTTGAAATACAGTAGGTACCTATATATTTAAATTTTTCGGGTTCTTGAGGAAGAACAGCTATGCTGATCTTGCGCCTTTTAACCAACATTTATTTTTAATGTTATTATTTTTGCAAGTCCTGTTTTGTTATCTATGTTGTTGGTTAATAAAGACAATATTATTATTATTATTATTATTAAATGCCTGCAATGCCAACAGTATAAACCGGTACAATAGCAAACTGCTGGTAAAATGCAACCCTTCGTTAACCGTCACCCTTGGCATACCGTTAGTACCGACCTAGTAGGACCGCTCCCGAGATCCCGTAAAGGAAATCGCTTCCTGGTAGTTTTTCAGGACCGATTCACAAAGTGGGTACAATTCCGTCCTCTCCGTATTGCAACAACCTGAAATGTTACCCAAGCTCTGTACGAAGAGGTTATATATCGCTTTGGTTGTCCCAGGGAAATCATAAGTGACAATGGTACGCAATATGACAGCCGTTTGTTCCGGAGACTCTTACAGAACTTTGAGATACAACACCGTTTTACACCGCCTTATACTCCCCAACCTAACCCCGTGGAGAGAGCTAACCGCACAATTAAAACCATGATAGCACAATATTGTAATCAGGACCACCTACCGGATTTTCAGTTTGCTATCAACACTGCTCGACAGGAGTCCACCGGATTTTCTCCAGCCTTCCTGAACTTTGGAAGAGAGCTGGAGGTACCTGCAGCCATTTACCGAGATGACAATGAAACAGCAGGTGATGCTGTACTCGACGAGCCACCGACCCCTAACACCGATCACACCGACCGCCTCGCTAAGTTACGGGGAATTTTTGACTTGGTTGGAGTGAATCTGTCCCGTGCATTAACCACCCAAAGTCATTACTATAATTTACGCCGACGTAACTGAAGATGTCATGTGGGAGACCGAGTGATGAAACACGACCACCCGTTATCATCTGCCGCTCAGGGATTTGCGGCTAAATTAGCACCGAAATATTCCGGACCGTTTACCATACTCAAAGTAATTTCGCCTGTTGTATACGAATTAAAATAATCTGACACAGGGCGAAAGTTAAAAAGAGTTCACGTTAAAGATCTCAAACCAGTGTCGATAGGTAACCAGTAAGTAAGTACCAGCCGGGAAAAGCTAGCCGAGAGTATATTATGCTCTATCTGTTGTTTGTTTTGTGACAACTCAGGTTGCGCCCACAAAGAGGGGAGGTTACCAAGCGAATTGCCTAGGGAGGTAAAGGTACTCGTCGTCTGAAATACCGTTTTTTTTCTTTTGTTTTAGCCATGGACAGTCCAGTGTTGGATATCGTCGACCAGGCACTGCTAGATGCCATCGGAGAGTTTCTGGGGGAGGAAACCCCTACCCACTCCGCCGCAAGGAACAACATTCCGGACTCCCGGGCTTCGAACGCCAAGGTAGTCCCACACGCTCCAGTCCCACCAGAGGGGCTCACACGAGGAGGGCCACATCGAGTAGCGGCGCCCAGGTCCCCTCCAACGGCGGTGGCGAAACTCGCAGACTGGTCGCCATACAAGAAGCCGGAGGTGGAGTTGTTCTTGCCGATAGACAGATTTGAGCTGTGCTGGAGATGCGGCTACCCGGGGCACGCACGCAACAACTACTCCGGGGTCCCCAGACTGTTCTGTTCCAAATGTGGAAGATATGGAGTGATGAGTCGCGACTGTCGGTGCTCGAACGCCAGTCAGCACCAGATTGGTACAAGAAGCTGGAGGTGGAGTTGTTCTTGCCGGCAGACAGATTTGAGCTGTGCTGGAGATGCGGCTACCCGGGGTCCCCAGACTGTTCTGTTCCAAATGTGGAAGATATGGAGTGATGAGTCGCGACTGTCGGTGCTCGAACGCTAGTCAGCACCAGAGGGGAATACCCAACGGCCGGTATCGATCCAAGGGGGTGCAGTGCGACCTATATTGGAACTCCAACCGGACCCTGAGCACCGTAAAATCCCCTCGACGGGATAAGGCCACACAGTGCCCACCAACAACTCAAAGGAGGCACACCGGAAGGAGGTATGCACCCGATCCGTATAAATTTTTTTTTTTTTTTGTTTAAGGGGTAAGATGTTTTTTCTTTTTGCGGGTTATGTTACTATTAAGTCTTTTTCTCCGGTAAGCACAGAAAGGATAGTACCTACTAAAACACCTTTTTTTTTCTATTACTCCGCCGCCGATGGTACCGTGCTATTTTTTTTGTGTTTGTTATTATTGTGGGTAGATTATGTTAGCGTAGCTAGCAAATAGTAGCTAAGAAAAAACAATAATAACTAACAGGGGGGTGTAAGGAAGTCACTATTTTCCGATGATAATATTAGCCAGATTTAGGTTAATTTGTTTATTTTTATTATGTGACCGTTATCATCCAATAGAACGATAATAAGTTATTTTATTGTTATAAGCCGTCTATTTAGTTTAGAATAATTTCAGTCGAATTTAACTACTTCAGTGTCATGTATTTATTTTGAGGTTCACCCTGTATATATATAGAAATATATTTAAGTTCTCTGGTAAAGTTTAAATATTTCGTAGTTGCAGTTAGCAATAAACAATACAGATATTCATTTATTAAGTAAGCCTATCTACCGAAATTCCAGACCGCTGCTTTTATAGTTTCAACGACTCTTTGTCACCGCCGCTAAATGTGTAAAACAGTTCTAGGTACCTTAAAAATTATGTTTAATGTATTGGAGATTTAAAATATTTTATTTAAATAGCAATTAAAAAATACTTATGCAATCGATATGTACTAATGGCTGTACTTTTGAGATAGCACATTTAATAATGGATGATATGGTAAAGTTTGAGTTACATGACTCTTTCCGAAACTGCACAAAGTGCACTTAGTTGATTTACCGCCCGTTATGCATTTGTAGTTTTAAACATTTATTTCCACTAAAGAAAATATGTTTATAAAAGGTTGTTATTTTATTTTTGATCTGCGTTAACCAGTATTGGTGTATTTATGTTATGTATAGAATTGCATTTATGAGAATAACAATAGGATGCAACTAGATTTAAGTTATTGAATTGTTATTTGATAGTTGGTTATTAGCAACTACCCTGTATATGGTTTTATGTTCATATTGTAAATTAATTAGTGAATTATTATATTAATATTTTTACTGTTTTCGAGAAAATATATTAAGCAGTTGAATTAAATCCGCCACTGTGATTGGCTAAGCCAGGCTCGATCGGGACATAAAAGCCATGGTATCACTAGTTTGGGTATCTTTTGTGCTCCCAACTTCAACGTCGCCGGCATTAGTAAAAATTTTAATTAATGAGTTGTGAAGACAGTGGCCGATACCTACAGCAGAAGTAAGTTACATTGTTTTACGGCATTGCTTATTTCCTATTGTTGCTATTAACCGTTTTATTAATAACTGCTTAGTAATATTGGCTACCGAATATAATTATTTTGATTAATTAGATTGCTAATTTAAGGTTATGCCGATTTATTTAAAGTATAAATAAATAGTTTAGGCATTGGAAGTGTGCGACTTTTATTATCTAGATTCAAAAACATTGACTCTCTGGCACGTGCATTTATGCACCTTCTCCATTGAAGCTACCCACCCTCTACTCCTTAGAGTAGAGTCCCCGTGGACCATTCACCACATAAAACCCGTGAGTGGTGGCGCCCGAAGCAAAAAAAACCCGAAACCGAATTAAGAGCGTCACACTATTATAAGTACTTACAATAACTTTGGTTTACGCGGAGACAAAACTTTGGGGTTACGCGGAGACAAAACTCGTCAAAATAGTGAAAGTCATATAATAGCGATTTTGGGAAACTTAACAGACTTGCGCTAGAACTAAATATGCATGAATCAATCCGGGACGAAGTTTACTATTGGCGATTCAAATTAATTTTCGCGCACTACTCGCGCACGAGAAGCTTGCACATGGTCGACGTTTGTTTACCGATATCATTATTGATCTCACTTGGCAATTAACGTCGATATTACGGATTTTCGTTTCTTACTTTCTGATATGGGTGTGTTTTCGACGGTGGTTGATATAATAGTTTGGTGGTGATTTTAAACATTGTTTTAATAATATGTTATATAAAAACACCGCGTTCTAATTTATATTAATAGTGTTTATTTTAAACTTTTACAGTGTTTTAAACTTATATTTGCTTTTTATTTTTATTTTAAAATAGTTTTACTTCTATTTCTAATAAAAATGAGTGTGTGGTTGAGTTTGTCGGAGGTGTTTAGATACTTAACCTGTACACCAATGCCCAGAATAATCAGGGAAGGAGAGGCAGTTGTAAACTCTGGAGACTTAATTTTGTGTGGAATGACACAAATTACTGGTAAGCGTTACATTATTTTTTATTATTGTGAATACAAAATGTACTTCATTTTCGGTGGAATTACAGTGCATATTAGATGACTGGGTAAAGGGAATTGACGTGAACAATATTATAGTGGCAGTGTTTCTAGATTTCAAGCGAGCGTTCGAAACGATGGACAGAAATCTACTTCTCTTGAAATTAGAAAGTATCGGTATTAGCTATAAAACATTAAAGTGGTTTGCGTCATATATATATGCTCAAGAACACAAACAACCAAGTTTGGTGGAAGTATTTTAAATGTAAAAAAATCGTCTTATGGTGTTCCCCAAGGTACAGTTCTAGGTCAACTATTATTTATTATTTTTATCAAAGACATTATAAATGCAGTAAAAACATGTATTATTCATCTCTTATAATCTCAGATAATCTATATATGTGGCTGTATGATAATAATCAAAGTAAATATTGACAAATGTAAATGGATGATACTAGGAAAAAACAAACTAAATAACGTTGCACTCACTGATGGGTCAAACACTAGAAAGAGTTGATGAAATAAAATATTTAGGGGTAATTTTAGATGAACAGTTGAGCTTTAAGGAAAATATTGCATACATTATAAAAAAATAGCTAAAAAAATAAATTTTTTAAGACGATTAGGTATCTAGAAATTTAACATTGTTTGCAAGAGTAACTATTTACAAAACAATAATCGCACCCCATTTTGAATACTGTTCAACGGTTCTCATTAGCATAAATAACAACGAACTTCAGATGCTACAGAAAATGCAAAATAAATCAATGAGGATTATCTTGCAATGCAATGGGTATACACCTATAAATAGTATGTTGCAAACTTTAGGTTTTATGACAGTTAGGAAAAGAATTTTTTTGCTAAGGGTGTTTCAGTTTATTTAAAAATTAAAAAGATCATTGTTACCCACATACCTAAGTGATAAGTGAACTTATATTAGAAATCTACACAATCATAGAAAGGCATCACTCATCACTATCAAAGAGATCACTTTTTTATAGAGGCTATAATGAATTTAATAACTTACCGGATCAATTAAAACAATTTACTGGGTGGCCGATTTACATATTTATGTATTAGCTATTTAAGGACTGTACCCTAATGGTAATAAATATAAAAACTAATACTAATGCTAATCTAGGCTACTAAACCAAATTGTATGGTACATCTTACTAAATGTTATACCTACTGTTTTTTGTATTTCTCTTTTATATATTATGTAAATAGTTTAACTTCTTGTAGTATATATATATATATATTATTATTATATTATTATATTATTATATTATTATATTATGGAATATATATTTATTAGGTCTGTGCTTAAAAACATCGCGTCTGACTTCTGTTCCTCATGAAATAACCGCTAAATTGGAATTAAACAGTGATGATGTAAAAATATTAGAAATGATGTGCTTTGCAAGGCTGGTCCTGGCGAGAAATGTAAACATATTTCAGCAATGTTAATTCACTGTACCAGGTTGTATAAAACTAATTTTTACATACAAACCATATCGGGTTTTGCAATTAAACAAATTATATATTATTCATTATTTTAGGTTTTTTGTTTCTGTGTTTTTTTTTTGTTTTTACAGGAATAATCTGCTTGGAAAAAAGAGGCATCTTTAAATAAGTATAAGCCTGAACCCATTTCAGATTTCAAGTGTATTCGCTATGACCCAATCAAAATTATGGAGGAAAAAGAGGCTGAAAATATAAGGGAAATATTATTTAACGCAGTACCCGAAAGTGCAATGGCAGTGCATAGGTAATATTTTTCCAGTACCTAGTTACGTGGGTATCTTAGCTTTTGGTCTCTAGATGGCTCTCAATATAGATAATAATAATAATAAATATATATATATATATATATATATTATTAAAACCCGACGGCGAAGTCGTTACAACCTGTGAGGCACCTGGCGCACCCCACAGTATCAAAGCCTTCCCCCCGGTAAGGGCCCACTGCCGGGGGGTGACGACAAGAATGGTCCCAACTCGTGGGAATAGTATGGAATATAACATAGCTTTAAACACAGAAAAGGATACAACTACTGACGAACAGGCAATGGAAATGAATTTGAATAATGGAGGCGAAGGTGAGACGCGAACAAATCCCTTCGCAAAGAAATCGAGGCTCGCGGCGACTCCTCCCACTAAAGGGAAGACGACCATGCAGGAGCGACCATCTGGCACCCCCTCGTCGCAAAGAAAAGGAGAGCTCCAAGAGACCCTAACGAAACCAGGGCTTCCGGCAGCGGGAACACCAGTTGCCGCTGAGATGGGCAGAAGACGGAGAGCGTCCATGACAGACCTGAATCTTGACCAGCTCCAACAGCAGGCTGCGAAAGAGACGGAAAGACTGAAGCAGCAGCTAGAGCACATGGAGGAGACGCATGCAGAGGGCAGTAGGCAGGCAGAAGAACGTTAACCTGGAAATCAAGGATGGCCTGAACAAGTTAGAGGCATCGCTGGATTCGGTGCGAGAAGTATGCATGGTCTCAGCGGAGATCAGCGGCATGCTCTTTGTTCACGCGAGAGGTAAGCCCGTGAGATGCGCGCCCGCGCAGATACCACCGCCAGCTCCAGTGCGGGCGACTGCCCCGATGAAGGCAAAAAAGTTAGGCCCTGGGTCAAACAAAAAGAGGGAAAGAGAGGACCCGACATGTATTGAGAATGGCAGCCCGAACTCGACACCCCTAAAGAAGAAAAAACAGGGGAACGAAGAAGGGAGGTGGATCATGGTCAGACTATCCGCATAGGCCAGGAGAGGGGACCTCCTTCTCAGCAAGAACTACCAGGCGGCAGCCCAGCAAGAAGCAGCGGGCGCCTAAAGCGCGAGGCAATGCTATCCTCATTAAACCTGGGGACGGAAAAACCTACGCGGAGGTTCTGGGGAAGCTCCGACAGACCATCAGGCCGGAAGAAAAAGACGCCGACATCAAGGCAGTTCGGCGAACGCAGGACGGCGGCGTCCTCCTGCGATTCAGTAACACCACAAAGGATGGCCCTTAAACGGGAAACGGGAGAGACTGGAGAGCCTAAAGTATTTGTTACCCAGCCCAATAAGCGGGAACAAAAAATGGCTATCGTCGAGATGGACGAGACAGGGGTAGCCGTCCTTCTTAAGAAGGAACGAATAAAAATCGGCTGGATTAATTGCAGGCTTAGGCTGAGAGTATCGGTCCCACGTTGCTACCGATGTCTGGGCTACGGTCACGTGAAGCGGAACTGTGAGGGACCCGATAGAAGCACGCTATGCTGGAAATGTGGCAAAAATTACCACAAAGCGGCGAAATGCACCAGCAACCCCAGGTGCGTCCTCTGCGAAGAGAGGAAAAAGCCTGCTAAAGAAACCGAGCACGTCCCGGGCTCAGGCGCATGTGAGGTATTTCGACATGCCCTCGAGCTGAAAAAGGAACGCCGCCCGATGATCCGCATCCTTCAGTGCAATCTGAAACGGTGCAGTGCTGCTCAAGACCTCCTGTCCCAACTCGTGGTCGAGCTGAAGGCAGACGTACTAATCATCAGCGAGCAGTACCGAAACATAGACAGCCCAACGTGGCTCACCAGCACTACGAACACAGCAGCAATGTGGGTAGCAAATACCCAGAAATTGCGAACAGAGGCACATGGCGCCGGGGAGGAATACGCGTGGGTGAGAGCAGGCAACATTACTTATATAAGTGTCTACCTTTCGCCTAACACCACCGCTCTAGAGTACCGAGAAAAGCTAGAGTCCATCGAAGACGCTCTGAGGACGGTCACAGGCGAATTGGTGGTCGCCGGAGACTTCAATGCCAGAGCACTGGAGTGGGGCATGCCACAGACAAACTCAAGAGGCCGGTTGCTGCTAGAAATGACGGCCAGACTCGACATGGAAGTACTAAACAGGGGCACAACATCGACCTACAGGCGACCGGGGTTCGGCAACTCCATCCCAGACGTCACACTGGCATCGACTGGAGTGGCACCTCGGGTGGAAGGGTGGCGAGTGATCGAAGACTACACTGGAAGCAATCACCAATACGTAACCTTCGATATCAGAGGAAGCAGGGAAACTGCGAGAAATAACGCCGAAAGACCACACCGCTGGAATTTAGCAAGGTTGAAATGCTAGAAAATCACTTCTGATGGAAAGCATTTTTAATATACTCATTTATCCCATGAGAGAATGTTGTCTTGGATCCTGAAATGGCAGGAAGAAAGGAGATACAGAATAACTGGTTCTAGGTAATGCACAAACTTTATTAACAAGAAAAAAAATTCTAGGTGCTATGGTTTATAGACTTACAACAAAGAAGATTGGAAAACAAAAAACTCAAAGTATTTTTGGCCAAAAATGTTTTCTAATAAATTATTCTGAAACTTATTCAAAAAATTTTAATAATTTAAATTAATATTTCATTTAATTTAAATAAAAAAGTTGTAACTTGTGGCCCAATTATTTCGGAAACAAATCCATTCGTAGCACAGATGGAATAATAATGGAAAATAATAACGAGGATAAAGAAAAAAACGGTGTTTGCTGGTATTATAAAACCTACAATATATTCTGTTTTAGGACAAGTTACAGCAGGGGCATTGCTTACTTCCTGTAGTTATTTGAAAATAGAAAATGACATGGTTGTATTAAATAAAAAGCATACTTATTATGTACAAGTGCAACTTGGAATGGCAATTTTAAATTTAAAAGTGTGATTTTATTGTTTACTCCTCATTAGATAAATCCTTTTTAAATATTATTGTCCCATTTGATGAAATATTTGCATTTCAAATTATTTCAAAATTAATATTTTAATTACATGATACATAACATTTGCTTAAATTAAATTCTTAAATTTTTAAAATGACAGGCTAATCAAAAAACAAATGATTTACACAATATGCATAATATATAGGGTGTTGGGATAGTTGTAGATATAGCAAAGCTCGTTCATAACATACACGCTTATTACATACCCATAACTTTTGATATAACGTACCAATTTTTAAGGTCCCCGCTGGTATGCTATAACTGAGCTTTACTATATTTTATGGGGCGATAGAGTAAAATCAAAATTCTCAAACATTTCCAAAGTTACTCTCATAATTTTATATTTTTGCTTAAACTAGGAATCAGTGAATCATTTCACATAAACTACAGGTACCTAGCTGTATTTTTTCAATATTGCTATATAATCTTTTGCATGATAATAATGCTATTTCATAGTGGGGAGTTTCCCGTTAAATAAAAAACCTAGTTCTGCTTTTTTATTTTGTAAAATGTGCTTTAATGTCAAATGCTTATTTAATTAGTTTTATTTTGTATGCCAATAGAATTTTTTTTTAGAATCTTTTCTCGGCAAGAATTGGATTTGATAAATTACAAATTGCACATATTACTAGAAAAATGTGACCTACTAAGCCAACCAGTGACCGATGATTAGCACTGTTTAGCACTCGCTATACATGCATTAATTTTTGCCTCCTCTGAAGTAAATTGCTTTTTTTTTCTTAAAAATGGTGGACGAATAAGTTTAATAATAGTCACACATTTTGTCAATTAAAAAACCTTTATCAACCGTTATGGCATCTTTATAAGGTTTTAGTTTTTCTATTAAGTGACTTTGTTCAAAAATAGCTTTATCATATGCCCGGGCACCATATCCTTTACTTAAAAACGTAATTAATCCAGCTGGGCTAACTCCAACCATAAATTTAATTGTTTGCCTCGATTTATAATGTGAATATGTGTGAAAGTGTTTTTAATAACAACCATGTCGTAGAAAAGAATATTATTCAGAATGAGTCAATTACGGAAGTAAGTATATCAAATCAATCAATATCCAATAGTATGAATGTAACAAAATCAGCAAATGTTGACGGAACCCTTTCATCTGACCCATCTAATAAGATACTAGAAAAATCGCGTAGGCGTAAAGGTGATAAGAAAGTCTATTTTTGCTTGTACTGTAAGAAAAAACAGTTTAAAATTGCTAGGCATCTAGAACTAAAACACGAAGATCAGGAAGATATAAAAAAAATTATTAACCTACCAAAGAATTCTAAGGAAAGAAAATAAGTTATAGGAGTAATAGCAGCAAGCAGTATAGCAGTAAAAGAGGAAATTTTCTTTTTAATACAGATGTGAATTACAACGATGGAATGTTACAAGAAGGCCTACAGCCAACTCTGAAAATGTTGCTGCAAATTACATGCCTTGCAAAGACTGCAAAGAATATTATTCTTAAAGTAGTCTCCGTATTCATTTTTGTAGACTAAGTGTACTGGACTAATCTCAAAGAAAAAACGAATTATTAAAATTATGGAAAAGAGAATCATGGGTCGAGTGCATCAAATTGCATCAAATTTTGTAAGAAGAAAATTAATTACAAAGATGAAGGATGATCCCATACTGTGTGTTATCAGCTATGATAGCGCAATTATTACTTATGCCAACAATATATGTGAAAGATGTAGAATGAGCGCTCATCATAATGATATGATAAGGTCACATATGCTGCTTCTAGGTCGTTTCTTTTTCGTTTAAAATTTGTGTTTTAGAAATCTTTTCTTACATCAATTCTGATGGTCAAGGCCAAAAATAAGGCAGGTAATGCAAACGCACCCGTATATCTTTAATATTTTTGCAACTTTTTTTTTTAACAACCACCTGTTGAAAATGGGGTTAGATTGACATGTCAATCTTAGAAGATAAGCAAAGATTACATGGCAATATTAGCATATGGGACAAAAGTGACAGTGGGTTTTTATTTTACAGACAACATAATAATGTCGATAAAACATAGTAGAGATGCAGGGGCCGCGTGGTTACAAATCTTACAGGCATGAGGATATGCAAAGAGCCTTAGAAAGTGTGGGATCACGCGAAATATCCATGAAAAGGGCAGCTTCTCCATACAAGATAAACAGGACAACATTATTAAATAATTTTCATGGGAAAATGCAACAGTACAGGGTGTTCCACGTAGACCTTCCATTAGACGTTTCTAGAATGGAATTCTGAAAATTTATATACGGGGGTTTCTCATAATTTTCTATCGATTAAAAATATTGCCGATGACATCACACTTCCGGTTCTAACGAAAGTAAACAACTCCCTTATTTCAAATGGAATGTACTATTTTTTATTTCATTTTTGGATTCTACGCTAAATATTAATATCACTATGAAGCATTTAAGCTTTGAGCAACGAATTTCTATAATACGAATGTACTTCGGAGGTCACAGTGTACAAAATATTCAAGAAACTTTTGCTGGAATGTTTGAAGATATATTAGTTCCCAGTACATCGACATTTCAGAAAGTAGTGCAAAAATTTTTGACAACGGGAAGTGTACGAGTCAGAAGTGATGATCAAAACAATCATAATTAAGGTAATGCTGCAAATGTGAAAAAAACCGAAATAGTGTTAGCAGCAGTTGCAGCAAATCCAACCACGTTTGTAACAAAAATTGAAACTGAAACGGGTGTTCTAAATCTACCGCTCACAGGATTTTAAAAGCGAATAGATATAAGCCTTATAAATATCAGAATCATCATCTCCTGATTTCTTTTTGTGGGGGACTTAAAAAGTGTAATTTATAAAAGCAGGCAGGAATCTATTGAAGATTTAAATAATTCAATAACAAAGGAGATCCAGCGAATAAATGTTCGTCAGCTAGTTAATGTTAGTCAAGAATTTTATGATCGACTACACTATTGTTTGACTGTTAATGGTGACATATTTGAACATTCTATAAAATAAAATAAATAATAATAATTGTTAATTATATTTTATAATAGTATCTAAAGTTCATTAATTATCTGAATTTAAATATCAATCCAATATGACAAGCACTATACGTAAACAGTAAAACTGTTAAACATTGTACAGAGAATATTAAAATCTTAAGTTTTTAACGTTTAATTAAAAAATACCTATTATTAATTCATGTCTGTTCGTCTGTAACTGTGTACCTAACTTTCAGGTATAATAAATATGTAAGTATCTAGTAACTATTAGTAAAAGCATAGTGCATATAATAAATAAATGTTGCTTATTTATCATTTTACTAGATAGTAGCTTTAGCTAAAAACTGATAAAGTAAAAGAACCAATTAAAAGCATGCTTTAATTTTTTTTTATAAGTAAATATTGTGACTTTAAAGATTACCTGAAGAAAGAATAAAAATTACGGTCAATGAAACATATTCATTCGAATAAGTAAATACTAATAATCGTAATTAATTAAAAAGTAAAATAAAAAAAATATATTTTGGTGGGATTCGAACCTGCCAAATTCTGCGATCCAGTTTGAAAGTTTGCGACTTTTATAGCTAGGCCAACAAGCCACTTGTCAATTGCGCGCTGAGACAACTATGTAAATAGTACATGGTAGCCTGAAACAAATTTTTAACGATATTTTAATTAAAAAAGCATTTTGCTTCAGTATTTTGGTAATCAGAAGTGTGTGACAGTCAGTACTATGGATTCCGTTAGCAATATTTTTCATAGAGTACCTTGGAACTCAATCAATGAAATGTAAAAATCAATGAAATGTAATAGTCCATGCTAATTGCTATTAGTCAGATGACATGGGAAACCCGGTATATCAAATTTACATTTCTCAAAGTTTAAAATCCGGTTACATTAATTAAAATTACAATTTAGCAAAAAAATACAAGAAAATCTTTTTGTATAGGTCTCTTGATTACGAAAAAAAAATGTTTTCGAGATCACAAGTGAATCAAAAAATTGTTTTCAATTTTTTTTTACAAATTCCTTCTGAAGATTTTTTGCAGATGTTTTCTTTTTGGGACACGTGATAACAGTCTACATTATGTTATGGGTCCCTTGCTTCGTTAAAATGATATGACAATGTCAAATTTCACCAGCCATGACTATAAATTTCAACTTAATAAATGTACCATGTAAAGATTTCTTAAAACTTTTGTACTACAAAAGAGCATAAAAGGTTTTCTTACATTCACATATATCTATTTAAAGCTAAAAAATAATTGATATTAGAAAAATTATGATTTTATAAGTGAATATCATTTTTGTATTAGTGCAAATATTAATACTTTCCTACTTTACTTAGATAATTATTGTTTCTCATGACCAAGCTGACCACTGTGTTGATGAACAGGATGTGGGAAGCACCAGTGAAGTCGGATATACAGAGGATGAAAAATTGGTCGCGGACGCTTTACTGTCTCTTTGTGGAAAAAGATTTAATGAGATGGGCGTTCAAGTAAATACTAATGATATTCAGACTATTTCATAATTAATATCTATAAATGTACAATTAAATAGTATTACTGACTTACATAGTTTTAAGTTGTCAGACACTATTATAGAGCTATTAGTGAAACGTGTGTATAATGATCAACGAACTAGATTATCAGTCAGGGATAGAATCATTTTGACATTCTTGAAATTAAAAATAATTTACTTATCGTATGTAGTTTTGTCAATACTATTTGCTGGCATGTCGTCACGAACATGCAAATCAATATTTCTTCAAATGATACCAGTTTTGAGCGAAGTTTTAAATCCTGCTATATATTTTCCTCCAAAAGACGAAATTTTATCGAATTTGCCAAAGTGTTTTAATAACTACAACCTACAACAATGTGCGAATTGTCCTGAATTGGACAGAAATATTTATGCAAAAGGCAAAATGTCTTTACTGCAGGAATAAAACATATTCATATTATAAATCGAAACAAAAAATAAAATTTATGGTTGGAGTTAGCCCAGCTGGTTTAATTACGTTTTTAAGTAAAGGATATGGTGGCCGGGTATCTGATAAGGCTAGTTTTTAACAAAGTCATTTAATAGAAAAACTAATACCTTATAAAGATGCCATAATGGTTGATAAAGGTTTTTAAATTGACAAAATGTATGACGATCATAGTATTAAACTTATTCGTCCACCATTTTTAAGAAAAAAAAAAAAACAATTTACTTCAGAGGCAAAAATTAATGCATGTATAGTGCTAGAGTTCATATAGAGATAATAAACCAACGAATGAAATTTTTTAAAATCTTAAAGAGTAGGTACTTTAAATTGATCACAGGTTGGATTTGTGAATCACATTTTTCTAGTAATATGTGCAATTTGTAATTTATCAAACCAAATTCTTGCCGATGAAAGATTCTAAAAAAAATTCTATTGGTATACAAAATAAAAATATAATTAAATAAGCCATTATAGCTGTTCCGTCTTTATTCATTATAAATTCGGTTTTAACTCCACTAATATGCAACACACATCTCATCCCCTTTCCCACCTAATTATTCCTAGAAAGCACATGCGCAATGCGGCGATGCCGACAGTGGCTTGAAGAAGGGACTGGGAAAAAATAGATATCTCTTGTGAAAACAATCGTATCGCAACCACCCATGTCGTTATTAAAAATCTCTCATTGTTTCACCTAGTAAAACCTAATGCTAGTGTTCGACATCCTCTCGACATCCTCGATTTTCGTTTTACTCAAAGTGAGTAAGTGTTCCGGCTGGTTAACATAAGAACTTTAGAACGTGGAAACAGCGACGTAGAACTTCAAATCAACACGCCGTGTACGCGAGTGCATAGCGGAAGAGTCAACGACCCAAGGCAAAGATCCCAGGGACCTAGTAAGTGTGCTATATTAACTACCTATTCTCCAAATACAGTCCACTAATATCTGCGCACCCAACAGGTATATTAAAGTAAAAATATAGCAAATATTCATGCCCTGCCGCAAAAATTTCGCCGAGTTTCGCATAAGTGTCGCTTCACTGCCAAAGGCAGCCGCGCATCGCCTCGCCTGCGGTCGCACAAATGTACTTTGACCTTTAACCTCATAAATAGTATAAAGTCAGATTTCCTGGTGGTGAAAAAAGAACTTATAGTGAATAATGAACACATGATCAACTCTATATATACTTGATATTAATTTAACGCCAATTTTTCGCCTATCCATGTGCTGCTGCATATAAAATTAAATGAATAACTAATAAAGGTTCCATATATTCTTTTACAGTTTCATCCAAAGTAGTTAAACATGCAGGCTTTACAAAGAAAACTCACGCCGAAAGAATTTTACTTTGTCAGTTGAACCGATTGAAATGGGCAGCGGAGTGCAAGAAAAAATCGTTTAGCAACCAAGCAAAAATTAAATTTTTTGCAGAAGAACCCACTTTAGGTGAATTTTTGAAGGATGCTCGAGTATTTTAAAATTCTTCAGATGTCAACTGAGGAACCAAAAATTAAAACCAAAAGGTAGACGATTTTCAATACACGACAAAATATTTGCCACCACGTAATGTTAAACCAATAATGTACTCCACCACGGATAGAATAGAATAGAATAGAATAGAATAGAATAGAATAGAATAGAATAGAATAGAATTTATTAATGCTACTAACCTCATACAGTTTTACACAAGTCATATTACATATATTTGTATATCAACATATAAAACATAAAAATAGTACAAACAGAAATATTACAAACAAATTTTATTACAAACAAATTTTAAAAGTCAAATACACAAGTCAAATCACAATCCAAAAATTCACCAATCGAGTAGAATGCTTCCCTTAGCAGAAATTCTTTTATTTTAGTATAAAATTTTTTTGTAGGCAACAATCTGATATGTGGAGGCAGGCAATTGAAAAATTTAGGACCATAATAATTAGTTCCGCAACGACTTTTGGTTAACCTTGAAAATTCTATACATATTTCATTTCTATGTTTAGTATTATAGTTATGAATGTCACGATTTAAGGTATATGCGTTTAAGTTTTGTTTAACATGCATTAATGTCGTAAGAATATAGTAACTCGGTACAGTCAGAATATCTAGCAGTTTATATTTTTCTTTAACATTATCCCTATACCTTAGACCGGTCATGACCCTCATAACCCGTCTCTGCAGCGCAAACACCCTCCCCAGATGACAAGAGTGCCCCCAGGTAAGTATAGCATAGGAGAATGCACTCTGGAACAAAGAAAAGTAGACCATTCTTATGGTATTTGCAGACACTTCCGTCATTAGGCTTCTGATTAAATATACAATCTTTGACAGTTTGTTGGCTACGTACTCAACATGTTGATCCCAACTCAGATGGGGGTCCATAATGACACCCAAAAATTTCACATTTTCAGGATTTTCAAAACTGTCCACAGCACGAGTTGAAAAAATCATATTTTGGCTCTTTGAATCATTTAGTTTCAGTTTATTTGCACCGAACCAGTCAGAAGCCTCCGCCCGTGACTGCTGCATATTTTCTAATAAATCGTTTAAGTTGTTGTTATACGTTGTCATTGTCGTGGTATCAGCGAACAATATTGGGAAAGTGTGATTTAGATAATTTGGCAAGTCATTCACGTATATTAAGAAAAGGAGAGGTCCAAGTATCGAACCTTGTGGCACTCCCATCTTGACCCCGGTTGCTGGCGATGTTTTTCCGTTAAACACCGTTACATGACTTCTGTCTGCAAGATATGTTTGCAACAAGTTGAGCGATTTAGATTGTAGTCCATATCTTCTTAACTTTTTGATTAATATATCATGCTGTACACAGTCAAAGGCCTTCGACAAATCACAGAAGACAGCCCCTGCAAATCCTTTGTCCTTTAAAAGCATTTGTTATTACTTGCACCATTTGGTTGATAGCCATCGTGGTTGATTTACCAGAGCGGAAACCAAATTGGCAATCAGCAAAAAGGCCGTTGTTTTCAAAGTGAGACATCAATTGGTTATACAAGATTTTTTCTATTATTTTCCCTAATGTTGGTATAATACATACAGGACGATAATTATTCAAATCATTTGCATTTCCTTTTTTTAAAAGAGGTATAATTTTAGATACTTTGAGACTCTGTGGAAATGTTCCACTCTTTATACATAAGTTAATTGCTTTTATAAACGGTATAATAATAACATCCTGTATGTAATTAATAATTTTGATATTTATTTCATATACATCTTTACTAGGCTTGTTTTTTATTTGTTTTAGTATATCACGCATTTCAACAAACGAGATTTCCCTAAAACTAAAGGTATCTATATAGTTGTTTGAAATTAATTCTATAGGGTCCCTGTCACTTGTTATATTTTGTGAAATGTTTAGAGCTATATTTGAGAAAAAATCATTAAAATCACTCGCTGCCAAGGTGCAATTTTTATTCGTGTATTCTTTGCCATTTTTACGCCTAGAATTTATTACCTCCCACGTCGCTTTTGATACATTGGTGCTGCGGTAAATGTAGTTTTCATTTGCATTTTTCTTATAAAAGTTCATTCTTGACCTATAGAATTTCCTGTATTCAGTAACCCTAACATTTATTTCTGGCAAACCTGGGTATTGTCTTTTTAGTGATTGTAGAAAGTGTAGATAATCTCGTAATTCCCGCAATTCATCATTATACCATTTTACTCTCGAGTCACCAGAGGGTACTCTCTTCTCTTTTATAGGCAATGTTAAATTTATTTGCTCTGACAGAATTTTTAAGAAAACATCAAACTTTTTATTAGTGTCCAATTTGGTATCGTCAATAAAGTTCCAGTTGACATATTTTAGCTTGTTATATAACATATTTAGGCCCATCTCCGTCACGGGCCTGTGCCTTACCGTTTTGTTCTTATCAGTCATTTCTGATGCTGAAGAATTGTTTGTAGATCCTACTTGGTGGGAAAGTGAAGATGATGAGGAATTGTCCGAGAATGACGAAGAACAACTAGTAGAAAATGAGAAAAATTCTGACAGAAAATATGCCAATTTTATTTGCAGATGAGAACAATTTTGAAACAATTCTGAACAATATTCCGAAAATTATTCTGAAATCCGAGAAGATGATTCGGAACAAATTAATCAAACTAAATTGGAAAATGAAGAAAGAGAGGTACAACTATATTCTATGGAATATGATGGAAAAAACATTTCTTTTTAAGAAAAGCATGGGGTCTTCCACATTATACGGCGACGGTAAAATGCCGATGCCATGTCGTGGAGCGGCCGTGTCTTGTTACTAAACTTGATTAGCGCCATAGGACGCCTTCGACACAGTCGCCTACGTGACTATAATATGCATTCTTCCACATTTGACGGTTTTGAATCGTACGGCATTGACAGCTACATTGAATTTGTTGTTCATTTGTGTTTATCCTAGTTTAGTGAAATTGAAGAATAGATAAAATTTATGCTGAAGTTTTGATAACCTTCGTCGAAGTAAGACCTGTTCTGTGGGACAAAACTTTAATGTGTATAAAGATCGAACTGCTACAAAAAAAGCTTGACGGGAAGTTTGCTCAGCACTGAAGCAAGATTTTGAAGCAACCACACAGCAACAATTTGTTTACGATCTTAAGAGGCACATTAAACAAATTCAATAAAAATACCTAGAATTAATCGCGGCAAAAATCCATGCAATGTGAAAACAACACTGTCACGGCAAAAACTCGTACCGTTTTTTGCCGCACGATCAAAACCATACAATGTGAAATAGGCGTTACCCTCTTAAAATTTTTTAGAATATCTAGTGTGTCGCCTATAATAATCGGAACGAAATCACGTATAACGTATTTCTAATACCACGTACGACTGAAATGTGAGGGCTCTGATCATACGCAGTATCTCAGCAACGGTTCGTTGTAAAGCAGCGAGGTTTGAAGATTTATTATTAGATACTTTCATACTAAAACTTTAATTTTTTATTCACATCCCCTTTAAAGCTCTTACAGAATTTTGAAAATATTACATTATATACAAAAATTAAAGTTTGTAATGTTGTTCTTTTGTTTTTTCATAAATTGTTTTTTTGATTAAACAATGTTACGGTTGATTCTGAAACAACTACAAAAAACTAATAAATATCAGACCGTTCTTAAAAGTGCCTAAGTTAGCTAGCTCGAGTGAGACTTCAGGGGGTGAGATCGTTTGTTTTTATCGATTTTAAATTTATGCCAAAGTGAAAGATCCCGAGTGCCAGGTAATTTCCAACAGATGTCACTAACCTTAAGCTTTAAGTATTCGCCCAATTAAAAAACTACCAAAAATGGTGACAAAGTGCTCTAATCCTTTTCTAGGTAAAGTAGAAATTAACATTTAAAATAAGGTATTAAAGTAAGATAACAAATCTATATATTATATAATTATATTAGAGCAAGTTTACGGTACAGACCCGCTACAATATTGGTTTCCTCTCACGAGGTGAAATGGATTTGTGAGTACTCGGTAGTTACTTAACTAATTATTTAAAAAACTAGTAATATTACTTCCCTACTACAGTGTAATCGATACAGTTAGGCCATAACTGCGCAGTTATTTACAAGTGTTTCAAAACTTTCCTATATATACCACAAGGTGCAAGTAAAATTATGTACATATTATGTAAAATATATGAGTGAAACAACACATAAATATTTCTTTATTAGACGGTACTCATTAGTGAAGGGAAATGGTACTTATCAACACTCCTAAGGCCGAAGGTTTGTGAGGTTGGATATCCCAGCTTCGATCCTTGGAAAATTAATCTCGAAATAGGTTCTGCGACAGTCTTACCAGCCTATTGTCTTAAATCCTTTGCTAACAATCTGTACAGCTGTAGGTAAGTAAGTAGGTACTCGTTCAGAAGCCAAGCATCATGGTAAGTATTAATTATTCAGTTACATAGTTTGATATATAGATAAAACCCTCCACGTGGTCAGTCCTGGTTTTGGAGAACGACGGAAAAAAATAACCAAATCCCAGAGACAGGAATCAAGCAGGAAAACCCAGTATACAGGGCGCCCTATTTCTTGACCCGTTGCATGGGTAACTTTTTTATTAGTAGAGATACAAAAACGCTTAAATGAGCAAATTAGTGCAGTTTCGTATTAGTAATTCTACGGTAAGGCGAAAAATTATATACGGGGGAAGGTTGAAAAGTTATTGACAAAAAACGAAAAATCCAACTTTTCTATTATCCCTCGTAGCTCGTTCATTTGAAGAGTTAGAGAAAAATGCTTCACATGTTTTTTGCAGTATTTTTCATGTAAAATGACATGCACTTGCTACTTTTTATATATCTCTTAAAATGGTTGAGAATCACAGTAAAATATATTTTTTTTAAATGTAATGGATAGGTGGCTGTGACATTAACCGAAAGTCCCCTTTTTTCTCTTTCAGATGATATAACATAGTCCATATTTTATCCTTACAAAAGTAATAATAATCGTTGTTTTTAAAGAAAGTTTATTGTCACATCAAGAATGCTATGGAAATAAAACAAAAAATAAGATTCCTGATATTTTTAAAAACGTCTAGTTGGCATTTAATTATTGACAGATCATAAGTGACATTTTTAGTTTTTGTTAAGTAGTTTATTGTTTATTATTAATACTTGTAACAGTTCAAAAGGTATTTCACGTTACAACTTGAACATATGGTCATTATTTAGTCGAAGTTGCAGTTTTATCTAATTTCACTGGACTATACTAAGTGCAAATGCACTGTACTATTTTCATAAAGCCGCATTTCCATGGTAGTATTTCTCATTAAATATCTACAATCTTCCAACAGAACCCATTGGTAATTCCTTCAGAAACTTACATCATCTTTCAATAAAATATTAATGATATCACTCTCAATCCCCCTTAATTTAAAGTCAGTTTAACTTATTCATCACCATGGAGTTGATATTTTGTTCTGAACTGACCGGTTCAGTGACATTCGGGCTGAAGTGAACACGCCGTGCGACCGATCTGGTCTGGTTAGACGTCTTGTGTCAACGTACCTTTTTTCCCATCAAGCACTCGTAGCGTACACTTCTACCGAAGTTATTTTAAACATTTTAAATGGATTTTTAGTAAAACTTAAATATAATAACTCCACGGGGTGTTGAAGAACCTTATTTGCAATAAGGTAAGGCTTATTAATTAATTTTCATACCATTTTAACGTAGTTAACCTGGCAATTCTCTTGTAGGTTCCTTTTTTTATGCATTTTTTAACTTCTACGGCATCGTGATTATGGAATTCCAGTAATTTTTTTGTACTGCGAAATTCTTTTGGTATTGACCACGTTTTCGATGGATATTCTTGGTGAAGAGAAGTATGGAAGTTACATGGCAGTGCTGGCTGACAAATTAGTCTAGGGACGTGTTACCTACTTAAAATATTTTTTTGAAACCGTAATTGAGTTGAGAAAGAGGTTGATTTTCGTGGATGGAGAGACCTGAATTGTTACCGGTGGATGGAAGTAATTCCTAGGCCTAGCTTTAACCTGAAAAGGGGACAGTTGGGGCATCTTGCGTTTTGGCAGATTTAAGGAGCCACAAGTATTGGAGTTCATGTGCTCACCAGGAGACATCCCTCTTGATTTCTCAAGTGGAAGTATAAGCTAAGTACATATTTTTCCCTTCAATCATTTAAATGAAGAGAGTTCAACAAATTTAAATTCTTGTTATTACCTTACAATTCGAAAGTACCGAACTGCATTTAAAAATTTTAATTATGGCTGAGATTTAACCGGCTGTTAATTTGTTAGTAACCTTGAGACGTGCCATAGGGCAATTTACTTTAGTAATTAAGATATTAACCTTTTTATTAGAACTTTCTTGTGCCTTGGGACATTGGTACGATTAACTTGTGGTTAAGTGTTCCAATTTTGCACCAGTTCTCATCAATATTTTAACGTAAGTCCCTAGTGACTGAACCAATTAACACCCCGTATTATATTAGATTAAAGATTTAACTGCTAGTTATTTAAGTAGAGTGTAACTTTGGGAAAGCATTTAAATTTAGGTACCTATTCGGTAATTAGTTGTGTAGCGTATGTAGTAGTTATACCTTGTCTATCATAACTTACACTAAATGTCAGTGGTTGTTTTATAAGTCATTTGGACTGTTTATGTAATTTTAGGATTGAATCCGAATTGAACCGCAGAAGTGGTCGAATTAAATTTTAAAGTGTCTTTATTACTAGCATCTAGGTACCTTGTAGGTACACTCTCTTGTAGGTAAATTTTACCCCTATTGTAATTATATGGAAGTGTAAACCCTCACTATTTTACCCCTATTGTAATTACACTGAAGTGTAAACTCTCGCTATATTACCCCTGTTGTAATTATACAATCACTCTAAATTTCTCTTGTTTCTTTAATCATCCTTTATGATTTGGCGCCCTTAACGAACTCACCCCCTTGCTCTCTAGAACATCAAGGATAAAATTCTTAACTTTGGCCGAGCACTTGCTATCCCACCACTTGGGCATTTTAAGACCGAATAAGGTTACTAAAAACAGTATTATCACTTAGCCTACTCATGCTATAACACCAGTAACCGAGTTATTCTAATTAAACTAGGGAAAGGTAGCATACTGCATACAAAATAATAGTGTTGCAAATATGTACACCAACGAAGAGAAAAATGATATGCTATTTTGTTATTATAACCAAAATCGAGATGCACAAGCTGCAGCGAATCTTTATTTGAAACTTACATGGAACGAAGACAACCCCATCATAGAATATTTAGACAGCTGGAAAATAATATACGATTATACGGTTCTTTTTCAAAGCCTAAGGATGAAAGAAACTTCAATGAAGACACTGAAATAAATTTTTTGGCTTATGTAAATTTTAAACCTGATTCTTCAACTGCAGAAATTGCACATCACTGCAACACTTCCAAGGAAACTGTAAGAGCTATTTTAAAAGGTAACAATTTAAAGCCTTATCATTATTCCATATGCAATACTTTATATCCAGCTGATAATCAAAGAAGGATGACATTTTGTCGATGGTACATTTCAAAATGCGAAGAGGATCTAGACTTCTGGAAAAAGATTTTATTCAGTGATGAAAGTAGATTTACCAACAATGGTATTTTTAACCGCCATAATAACATAATGTGGTGCCGAGAAAATCCACATCTTGTTTCTGAAAGAAGAAATCAACGTCAAATTGGGATAAATGTGTGGTGTGGAATTTTTTGTGGCAAAATTATTGGCCCATATTTTTACGAAGATAATTTGAATGCGAATAATTACCTTCATTTTCTAAGGAATACTCTAACAGAGTAATATTTAAATGAATTACCATTTCATATTTTTAGAAATCTTAAATACTTCCAACACGATGGAGCACCTGCGCATAATTCCCGCGAGGTAAAACAATATTTACATGAACAGTTTGATAATGTTATAGGAAATAGAATGGATATCGACTGGCCAGCGCGAACACCTGATTTGACCCCCTTAGATTTCTTTCTTTGGGGGTTATTGAAAGATAAAGTTTATGTGACAGCTCCTCTAGATATAGAGGATCTAAAGTCAGGATTCAAGATGCAATTAGAAGCATACATGGACATACAATAAATAATGTTTTAAGAAGTATCCAGAAACGTTGCTTACTATGTATCCAACAGGATGGTGATCATTTCGAACATTTACTTCAATATAATTAATTAATTAATAATTTCTGTTCTCAAAACATTCTTTTGTTCCATAATCCATAGCATTCTTGATGTGACAATAAACTTTCTTTAAAAACAACGATTATTATTACTTTTGTAAGGATAAAATATGGACTATGTTATATCATCTGAAAGAGAAAAAAGGGGACTTTCGGTTAATGTCACAGCCACCTATCCATTACATTTAAAAAAAATATATTTTACTGTGATTCTCAACCATTTTAAGAGATATATAAAAAGTAGCAAGTGCATGTCATTTTACATGAAAAATACTGCAAAAAACATGTGAAGCATTTTTCTCTAACTCTTCAAATGAACGAGCTACGAGGGATAATAGAACAGTTGGATTTTTCGTTTTTTGTCAATAACTTTTCAACCTTCCCCCGTATATAATTTTTCGCCTTACCGTAGAATTACTAATACGAAACTGCACTAATTTGCTCATTTAAGCGTTTTTGTATCTCTACTAATAAAAAAGTTACCCATGCAACGGGTCAAGAAATAGGGCGCCCTGTATACAAAGAGCCTAAATAGAAAAGAATATCTTAATACCTATTCTAGAATTAGAATGAAGCATTATTTTTTTCTTACCCGAAGATGAAGATGGGCAAAATAGCGTTGAGTCAGCGAATCTCTGTTTCTTTCTTAAGACAGGTGTATCCCAAATAAACCTCCAGCTCCCAACAGCTCCCAACAGCTCCAATCACAATACCTCCATACATGATACACTCAGGCCATACGAAAATTCCATTATAATCCCCTTAATATCAAATTTAGGGCGTACTAAAGCACTTAGGAAAAATTTCGTGTTTAATCTACAGAGGCTTCAAACTGACCACCCCAATCACAGGCTACCATCAAGTCACAGAAAAAAAGAACCCTTTGTAGAAGTGGAAGTAGCAAAGAAAATAAAGTACATAAAAAAGAAATACCCATCAAAGAACCAAGATACACATGTACGTATAATTTTAATAAAATATCCAATTTTTTAATCTAATAAAATTTGTCTAACCTAGTAACTTATTGTGTTTTAGAACCAAACAGTTGGTAACACTTCGAAGACGAAACAGCGGATTGCAGAATTTTATTTTCAGATAACTGAAAATAAACAAAACCCCAGATGTTTAATAAGCGAAGTAGAACTGTTTAATCATCAAGATATTACACCATTAGTGATCCTGAAACAATAGGTTCTGAAGTATATGATGCTGCACAAGAATATAGAACATAACAAACGTCCATACTACCTGTATAACCCAAGATTTATAACATGAAATTCACTAGGACCCTAAGCTGAAATGGAATACGAATAAAATAACAACCAGAAATCTAAGTTCACTCTCCTACAACCTACATGCAGTTAAGTCTTAAGTCTCTTACGATTTATCGAACTTACTGACTGAGTGTTTTATTTTTAGGTCTACCGAAAGAAGCTACGACAAGTGAAAAATGTAAAACTGTTATACTAGTGACTGAGTGCTACAATTACTTTGTGGAATGTTAGGATCAATAAAACCATTGTCACCAAGACGTTTACATTATTCCCTTTTCAATTAAACTAAGCTAAAAGTTAATATCTTTCAGATTATGTAGAAAAACCATAATACCGCTATGTACTCAGAGTATCCTTTTATTTAGCACATAAAATTACTAAGGTTAAGAACTAAGCAAATAAAATCAGATGCTAAACAATATCAAAACACACTGTATGTACATTTATCATTTTAACGTTACAACAATATTAATAACCTCTTAGTGTACACTAACTCGTCCCCTTCAACTTTCTTTATATCTGCCCTAATATAGATATCTGCTGAGACATGCAAAATCAATCACACTGTATAGCTGATGGGCATTGACAAAGCTATTAAATGGCATAACTTTTCATTGTGATTTAATCTACATATATATTTAGTCGCTTGAAAACTATGGCAGACAAAATTAAAATGTAGATTAATATTGTATATTAATGTTTGATAAAATTTCCTTAAATAATAAAATTTCCATAAAATTCTATAAGGGATGTAGAAGGACTACTTAGTTGATTTTGGTCAAACCGATAGAAGACATATTTCCAGGTCATGCTCTAGTTTTCGCGTTGAAGAGTCTTCACAAGATCTGGAAACCACCAATTTGTTTTTATTTTTGTGAACACACCACTGCAACTAACTGTAGATGATTTAATTCGCTTGACTAAGTAAGTTATATGCATATCGTTCAAGGCGAAATATTGGAAATCGATACCAGGGCTATATAATTGACGATAATGAAATTTATTTCATTGCCCCTCAGCTGTTAAAAGGCATTAGAAACGGCCTCTTAACAAAACACCTTAATTTCAAGCCAAAATAGGTTTGCTAAAGTTGCCTCTTCGTCAAATGTGATTATGTGTCTTATGTGAAATGTTAAATGTGTCTTTATACAGAAATCTTAAAAATGAGTAAATTTAGCCAGTTTCCTAAACTGACTGACGACCATGTTTTATTTCAAAAGAAAAAAAAAAAAATGAAAGTTAAGAATTGATTGGCTTCCGAAACAGCAGATCTTTTGATATTCGTTGATGATTTCTTTGACGGTGTTAATGGTACTTTATTAAATCGTCCTCTAGGAAAATTGTTGCGGGGTGTGGTAACTGCAAAATCGAAGCATCATGAAATATGGTAAAATTCCCTACCAATTTTACATAATCAATGTTTTTCACGTCATTAAGATAAGACGGTTTAAATTCATTAGCCCTCGGTTTTTTAATCAAGCTTGAACATTTTTCCAGCCATGGATTCAGAAACCATGGATTGAGAAATATTAATCCTACATGCTCATCATTTATTTCTTCAATCAAGCTTCTCATTAATAGTTTGTCATCAGACTCCCCAAGCTCTAATTATGAGGAAGATACTGGTTCGCTAGACATGAGTGTTGAAGAAAGAAATTTCATCAGATATTAATCTACCAATCTACAGTCATCCTATTACACTACAAACTGCTCTCACATCAAGTAAAATATTAGACATTGTAGCGACCTGCGACCAACATACACGGATCCATCGGTCGCATCGCTACATCTCACCACCACTGAATTGCAGCAGTATGCATCAAATACATCTTGCGCCTATTCCCATCTCAGGCGTCAAGGTAGACACACCCGCACTACTGCTAAAATATTACAAAAAACTTATACATCTCTTACAAAATTATACCCTCTTATGAATAGAAGAAGTTCTCTCTCCACTAAAAATAAAATTTTATTATATAAAGTAGTAATCCGACCAATTGTGACATATGCCTGTCCTGCATGGAACCATATATCAGACCCACAATTTAAACGTCTTCAAGTGACCCAAAACAAATTATTACGTCTCGCAACTAACTCTGACAGATACACTAACATGCGACGATTACATAACACACACAACATACCTTTCATCAAAGACCACATAAGAGAGATATCCAGATCATTCTTTAACTCTGGACTGTATACAGCAGAGCTTACAAGAGCCTCCTGAACATCCCCCATAGGGAAAATCATAAACACCGTTACATACATGATAGAATGAATGAATAACATTAAACATTAAACGTTAACCGTTTACGGTTAACGCTAACATTTATGGTATCATATCTCCTCCCCCCCTCCCTTAATTTCCAGCATTCCTCCACTGACCTCCACCTCTCCCCACTGCCAACATGCCATCTAACTTGCTATTCCTACCCCCGGTATATACAACATAACATACTACAAAAAACACCACTGACACTTTCTCAATATAACACCACCTTAGGCAAATGCCAAATATAGCAATATCTAAACCAGATTTTATCTCCTTTTTCCTGCCTAATACAGGAAATTATAAAATAATCCCGCAAATTAAAAAAATCAAGCATATTATATGAAAGCGCAGCTATTAGAAAGGAATTGAAATTAAACCATGTAAAATTTCCAATAATAACTGAAAATAATAAAATATTCTGAATGGTAGGTCACAACACCGACCGGTCCAAATATTACCGCCTAGGCGATAAGTGCTGTTCGGACGCCAGTAAAAATTATATAAAATAATAAACATAAATGTACCATTTAAAAGAATATATTTGTAACAATTTTATGTAAAAATATGACAATAAACATTTTAAATGATGAATGAATGAATTACTGACGAGTCCACCGGGTGTGTCGGGACGAAACGCACTGCCATCTATAGGCATCCATCTATCACATATCAGAAGCTCGAGCACGCGCTCGCTTCAAAAGACATTGCAACTCTTTATCGCGGGAGTTGTGGAAAAAAAATCACGGGGGTATTTAATGATGTTAGTAGGGAAGAATTGGTGATTAAAACACCACCACCCCCCACCACCGATGCACAAACACCCCCCACCACTGGCCTTGAACGAAAGCAACCTTGATGGACATGAACGAAAGCTCAGTATCCTTGAGACACCATTGGCCATAAACAAAAGTGACCTAGGACTTGCGTGGCTATGAACAAAAGTGGCCTTCAATAAATGAAAAAGCAAATGGGTATTTATTGGATTAGCAGGACCATTCAAGTACGAGTCACCAATTAAATTACGTGGAAATGTGCTGAGCATACCATTTAGCGCACCAGTGTGGTATTTTTGTATAAATTTTGGTGTTATGTGGACGCAATATAGACGTAGAACAGAGATTCCAAACCTAAAATCAAGACAATAAGCTCCTATCAACATGTTTTATCACTTTTGCTTAATTTCTTAGATAAAGGGTGTTAAAGTTTTTTATCCGTTTACTTTTTTTAATAAAATTTCGACTCTGAATTCGTGTTCAGATGTATTTGAATTTATTTTTTTTTATTTTATTTATGTATTTAGAATGTATTTAACAACAAACAAGATTACAAAACAAGATTACAAAATTAACTTGATCCACTGTAAGCAAAGCTTGTGTTGTGGATCAATAAAGTTAAAAAAAAACAAAATAAAATATGTATACACATATATAAAATATGTCGTTAAACATGACAATGTGTATATATATAGTACATATCACAATACATCAATTAAGAAATAACAAGTAAAGCAAAAACAACACTAAAAATAAGAAGGCTCTTGATGAAAAACAAAAATAGGAAAGCTTCCGATGAGACAAGGAACAGCAGTCAGTGAACGAGTAAGCAAGAAATTGATATATCATGCATAAGTAATTTTAAATTTATCATAATTATTATTTACATACTGTTTCAACTCTTTCTTTAACTTATTTTTATTTTCGATTCTTTTAATGCATGTACACCATAAATTAAATATTTTTGGAGCAAAATACGTAATAAATCTTTGCGTATGAGTTAACCTGCACAATGGAATCACTGCAGAAAAACTTTCTACTGCCCTGGTACTATATAAATGTGTTGTATACAATACTTCTGTTGACATATACCATAATAGACTATGGTAAGTATATAATTTTCTAACATTAAACACTCCACTTTCTTTAAATAAAAGACCAGTGGAGTGCTGTCTGTCTTTTTTAAACATTATTTTTAGTAACGTATTTTGAGTTACTTGAAGCATTTGTAAATTTGCCTCATACAATCCACCCCAAATAATTATACAATATCGAATAATAGACTCAGCTAGAGCGTCGTACACCATAATCATTAGTTTTTTGTTTATTACATTCCTTAGTTGATAAAATTTGTATATTAGTTTTCTTAACCTTTGTACTGTATATTCTACATGTTCTTTCCACCTGAGACATTGGTCTACGACGACTCCCAAATATTTTATGAAATTCACCCTTTTTATATACATACATTTACAATCTATTTTTTCTTTACACGAATTTTTAATAATAATTGATAATATAATATAATTGAATAATTGATAATATACAAATTGAAGTCTTCTTAACTTTAAAAAAAATGTGTTGAAAGGTTGTAGCGGATGTCGACTTCAGTGTCACACCAAATTTTCCAGCGATCATCGAATGACTTTATTAGAGTTACTGGGAAATTGATGATGTAAATCGACAAAGGGATTTCATTTATAGACACATAAGTGTGAAACCACCACGCCGCGTAAGACTAAGAAAATCTAAAATTCTTGCGGAAATTTATCATAATAATCAATCTGAAACGACAAAAGGTACTAAAAGAAAGCATGCTGTGTCTTTTATCTTGTAGCAATAATTTAGAAAGGGTATGCCAGACTTTCTTTCTTGACACTCTTTCCATATCCAATCAAATCTTTAAAAATATCAAAAAGGCTGATCCAGCGGTTATTATGGTAGAGGAAGATCACAACGTCTTTATTTACCCGCTGAATTAAACATTTCTAAAATGTTAAAAATGTATAACGACAGTGTTGCTGAAGATCTTCAAGTCAATTAGGTACGCCTTCTTTCACAAGATATTTTCAACGCAGTTCAACCTGGGTTTTGGAAGTCCTGCCACTGATATTTGCAGCTATTGTGAGAGGCTTAAGCATCAAATCAAACTTGCAACATGTGAGGAATCCGCAGCTGAGAATAAGAGATTTTTGAAAGTTCATCAAATTAGAGCGAAACAATTTCATTTAGTTATGAAAGAAGAATCTGAAGAGACACTTTCATTGTGCTTTGACCTTCAGCAGGTTCACAACTTACCAAAACTTCCAATACAAGAAGCGTACTATTCACTTCAGATTGCTTTTTATGGATTTTGTATTGTTGATATCTCTTCAAAAAACCCACATTTTTACACCTGGACGGAAAATCTGTCTGGAAGGGGATCAAACGAAGTTGGATCTACAGTTGTGCATTTTTTGCGCAATACCCCGCGAAAGTTAAGGCTCTTCTGCGACGGTTGCGGGGGTCAAAATAAAAACGCCCACTTAATGCATTTTTTTTGCTCGCTAATGATGCTCGCTGCATCATTTTTCTCAGACAACTGCTGTGGTCAAAATAGAAACCAACTTGTATTTGGTATGTATTTGTACAGCGCCGAGAACTGGAACATTAAAATTACTCATATATTTTTAGAAAAGGGGCATACCCAAAATGAGGGTGACTCGATACACAGTACCATAGAAAGACACAGTATGCATATCCCAGTGTACATCCTCAGTCAGTGGTACACCATTGCAAGAACTGCTTGTCGGAAAAAGGCATATACAGTAACAGAACTCATGAATTTTTACGACTTACAAAAGTTTACCACAGAAACTACAAATAATATGCAGAAAATTAAGTTAAGTGAAGTTAAATCGATAATATTTGAAAGATAGAAACCAGTTAAAATCAAATATGATTGTTGATTACAGTAAGGAGCTCGATGAAATATTGGCAAGATACGAGCATGCAGCAAATAAGGAAAATGTGTATTTGTTACACACAATTTTTCCTTTGATCACTAACTCCATTCAAATCCAATGTGGCTTGAGTCCGGCACGAAGCTTTTGTCCTGCTGTTATTATACAACACAATTATAGACCAATGAAAATATCCTTCAGCACATATGAGTGGTGTACATTCACGGACATTTTGCGACAATTACAAGCTAATTTCTTCTCCCAAACCCAAATCGAAGGCCATCCCGATGAACCCGAAACAGTAACCGACATGTGTGGAGATTATATTTACATATACCATCTCCTCTACGAAGATGTCAAAGTAGTGAATATAAAAAAGTTTGACATCAGCTTTGAACTGTTTGATCAAGATATAAAGGAAATCCTACTAATGGACTCATGTGTATTATCATCTCGTATTGCTATGTTAGATTCATAAAATTTTTGTTCATATTATCATAATATTTTGGAACTAATTAATTTGTGGCTTAAATCCAATAGAGTAACGTTAAATGTAGAGGAAATATTATTGGCGTTTTGTGATATATCCAATGATAACTTGTTGAGTAATGTTGAATATTTCTATTATTATAAAGATAATGTACTATCTGATTTAAATAATAAATAAAACTCTTTTAAGTAGACTGCTTCTTTTATTTTAATTAGTCTTTCACAATGTCTCAACCTGTTAGTTGTTTCTGTTGCAAAAGTAAAATTATGACGTCACTTCATCATGAGAAAATAAAGTCATTTAGTGATTTTACTAAAGATGAGCTGCACCATGTTCCACTGGAATATATTGTTAAATACATACAAGTGACTTTAATTTAAAAATTAAGCTGCCCTGCTTTGTGCACTACAATAGGTCAGACTGGAAAACCCAATGGGATGGTCCAGTTTCATCACAAAAAGATTGCAGTTTTTCTGAACGTGGTTTACGTCATCAATAAATTTCTAAGCATGTTTATTATTATTGAAAGGATAATAAAAGATACATAAAATATATAACATTTTTTTTTTATTTTTATACATAAGAATGTGTGAACAAACGCATAATATACATAAATATGTTAACGAGTATTGTTCTAAAACTTGTTCATAGAAAAAATGTTGATATTAAAATGTTTGTACCTCCTGAATATATTAATAAATTCAATATTGTAGAAGGAGATTAAATTTCCACTCTAGTTTTATTTACTACTATTATTATTATCTACGGTTGAAATAGCTCAGATGGGAGAGCGGTAGACTGAAAATCTATAGGTCCCAGGTTCGATTCCTGGTTTCAACATATTACGCTTTTCTTATTTGAAAGACCACCAAGTATTAAAAATGTGGAAACTGATTTTGTATAAATACATCAAGTGTATTGAAGAATAATTAATTTAGTACTTCAACTTTACCAGCACCTAGGTATACCTAACGTACAGTTTTTATTTCCTCATAGTTTCTGAGATTTATGCTATCACAGAATTAAAGTATTTTCTTCAATTTGCCTTTATTATCAATTTATCTTTATTTTTTCTTTTAGTATTTAGTACAGAAATATTTATTGTTGCGTTTAAAGCTTAGTTGCGATTCGAACAAAAGTTATTGAACTGTAGAAGGTCAAAGATCAACTATTGCAGTCAAGGGTTTGTAGCACTGAAGATTCTGCAGAATATGCCTGTTCCAGTGAAATATAAATGCATCAAATGCGGCGGAGAAACCGAACTTCCTAACAGCAAATGTATTCCATGTGAAAGTGAAGAATTTTTTGTAGATATGGATAAATCTAAGCATATCCCAAGCTCTTATTTTAAAAAGAAATGATTTCAAATAAAACTATTAAAATGTTTCTGCCTGTAGAATATATCAATAAATTCAATCTTGTAGAAGCAGATTAATAAATACAATATTAAATTTCCATCCTAGTTTTATTATTATTATTAATATTATTCAATACTACTTAGCTCTTAGTATTTTATTGTCCAGTAGTAGTAGTGATAGTCATATGCGCATGATTTTTCCTCTTATTACATCATTCATCTTTTCTATAAACAAAGGGTTACCTACCGCGCATGATTTTTTAGACCACTTTCTTATTTGCCTCACCCTATATCATTAATTTTTGAGACACTCTGTATGCTACATATTTGAATTTCTGTAAAAGTAAAATGTCGCGACCTTGGTAACTTCCTGTCTATTATCTACGTATGCATAAACCTCGGTATTTTATCAAGTAGCTAGCAGGTGTTACTATATATAATCGCTGAATAGCCATAAACGATGATCACAATAAGTCAATGAACTAGAAAAACATATGCCAGAGCTTTATGATAAAATTACGTGTTACTTTACTAGGTATATGATTTAGTAGTATCAGTATAGTGATGGTGCAATAGTGGTCAAAACATGTGTGCTCCACCTCAGTTACATAACCTCAAATAGCTGTAAGTTCTTTTTTAATATCTTATCATTATTATTCTACGTCGTAAATCACACCAATTGAATTTTCCTCTTTTATTTTACTGTCCGCCATGTTTTTTTTTTGTTAGAATTTACTGCGCATGTTTTTCTGTTATATTAGAGGATTTACAGCGCATGATTTTTCTTTAAATAGGCAGGTTACTTCTTATTTTGGCTCACCCTATAACTAACTTCTTTTTTGGGGCACCCTGTATATTAATAATTTGAATTTCGGGAGTCCTTTTCTAAATTTGGGATGGTCCTTTTCTAAATTTCGGGGGTGTCGTCGTGGGGTCTCATTCTGTTCTGTGGTTCAATGGTCTCATTCTGTTCTGTGGTTCAATGGTCTGAAGTTGGCACTTGTGTCCGGCCGGTAATGCAGATCGTATACTTACCAACCACCCTGAAGTTGGCGCCAGTGATGACGTCACACTGTCTGGCTCAAGTGTCCCATTACCCTACTAGCATGGTCCCTTGGAGAGGCAGACTGCTATTTAGGCAATACTTCCCGGCAAAGTCACACAAATATGGTGTGAAACTCTACAAAATATGCACACCTGAAGGCTATACTTACGACCTAAGGGTTTATGCAGGAAAAAACGACCATACTGGTACTCTCGCAGGGAACACCAACGGACATACTTATAATATATGCATGGAATTACTGAAGAATGTAATAAACAGCGGCAGAATAATTTTATGGACAACTTCTATACAAGTGTCAAATTAGGCAAAGAAAGGTGTAGAAATAATGATTCGGGTCATACCTTAGTTTTAATAAATTTTAATTGTTAGTAGTTGAAGTAGATAAAATATAATGGTAATAAACAATATATGTAATGCTCCTAATAAGCATATGAGTTTAAAAAGATTTTAACCCTTTTTATAGAATATTTCGATAAAGTGCTCAGTTATCTGTAAAACTCTAGAACACATTATTATACGTATTAAAATGAAATAATTTTATTACAGGTGCAAAATTTTAAAGAAGAAGAAAAGCGTGCCACTCTTTTATTTGATGAAATGGCTATTACACCCGGCTTGCAAATCGATTCTTCAACTAAGACATGTATCGGAAGACCAACCAATTCATCCAGTTCATCTGGAAATAATTTACAAAATAAACTAGCCTCACATGCATTGGTTTTCATGCTAAAAGGGATATCAACACATTGGAAACAAATTGTGTGTTACCAAACAGGAGAATCTTTCAATTGCAATGAACTCTATAATCATATATTATCATCATACGATAGAGACATGGTGTACAGTCAATAAATTAGACTTAAATATAAAAAAATGTAATGTCCTCACTTTCTCACTTAAAAGACAACCTATTCAATTCGAGTATTCTATGGGGGATTCGGTTCTTACAAGAACACACAACATTTCGGGATCGTGGAGTAACGTTTGACAGTAAATTATCTTTTACCAATCATATTTGAAAGACTTTGATGTAAAATTTTAATATGTTTGAAACTGCAAGTTGTATAATTATTAGTCTATATAATGTGTAATTATTTTTTTATCGGGCCGGTGGCTCAGGGCTTAGCGTCTCGATCGCTTAACCCAGAGGTCGTGGGTTCTAATTCCCCCTCCACCAAACAATTTTTAATTAAATTGTTTACTCGTAGATCAAGGCTTATTCGCAGGGATGGCTTGGCAACTATCCTGGCGATGGCTTAGGATGGGAAGAATATCAACTTGGTGTTAATGTGAGAGATTAAAATCAGTTGATGCTTGACTGTCCCCCTAACTAATGAGGTTTTTCAGGTTTCCCTCATTCCAGCACTGAATGGTGGTTAGGGCCTACGTAAGTCGTTCCTGAGGCGCAAATGGGGCCCGCGAAATAATAATATGCCGCCCCCTCTTCCACACAAGTCTCAGACTTTCGGGCTAATCCTTGTGATTAGAATGAGGGGTACAGATATTATTATTATTATTATTATTATTATATTAATAATATCATCAATGACGCCTTCAAAATACTGGGATTCGTTGTTCGTAACTCACGTGACTTTAACTCAAATTACATTTTAAAACTGCTTTATCAGTCTTTCGTTAGATCAAAACCTGAATATGCTTCTATCATTTGGTCCCCACATTATAATGTTCGTATACAAAGTTTGGAGCGTATACAAAGACGTTTCCTGAAGTGCTTGTATTTTAAGGAAGATGGTGTCTATCCTGGTTTTGAGTTCCCTCAGAAATAGTTACTGCAAAGATTTTCACTGCCTAGCTTAGCTGAGCGTAGAATTATGGCTCAACAAATATTTTTGTATAAATTGTTGCACAATATAATTAATTGCAGCACAAATATTGGGTTTATTAAAATTTAGAGTACCTCGACATGGTTCAAGGCAAAGGCATTTGTTTCAGTTGTCAATTCCCAGAACTATTATCAGAAAGTTTTCGCCACTCCATCAGATTTGTGATAATTACAATAACGTAGGGAACAACCTAGACATTTTTCACTGCAATGTAGCTTCTATAAGACACATTAATATTAATTTGTTTATATAATGTTTTGTAAACTCATTTTTGCTCATGTTAATTACTTAGTATTAGTTACTATTATTTGTATATTTTATGGATCTCTGTATTCCTACCCTGCAATTGGTTTTGTACTGTTGGGCAGTATGGTATCTAAAATAAATAAAATAAAATAAATAATATTATTATGGAAATTTTAAAAAAGTGTTACGATATTGGGATTACAGTTCTCTCGATAATATCTGATATGGGACCACATAATAGAGCTTTGTGGAAAATAAATATAATCGCTGGAAAACATACTAAAATAGTAAATTTTATAGAACATCCCGTCATACCAACAGAAAAATTATGTGTATTTTCCGACCCAGTACATGTATTTCAAAAACATTGCTGCAGCAATAACTAATAGAAACAAATTTGCATTTAGCAATTATATCGTAACAAAATATCAGTTGCCCTCATAGCATAGAACCAATTATACAACTACGAATTCGAGAAAAATAATGTTTTAAAATTATGCCCTCGGCTATATGCCCTTCCCATTTTGAAAAAATGAATGTTGGGATTGCTGTGGCAGTTTTAAATAGTGATGTTTCCGCTGCAATTTTATATTACATATCTCAAAATAAAATAGACGCTGTTCATAAGACAACATCTTTTTCTCTTGAAAAAATTCATACGTGGATTAAAACAATAACAAGGCGCTGCTATTCACTGGCTTTATCTATAAAAATAAATGAAAAATACCAAGAAACTTTAGGTTTATTAAATTGCATTCAGGAAATAATATATAATACTGAAATTAGTGGTTGTTGGAAACCCTTTCAAACAGGTGTTTTATTGTGCACACAATATCACTTATTGAATTTGCACAAAATTTATGTAAACAGATTTAACTTTGAATATGTAATGTTGGGCAGTTTTAATCAAGACGCTCTAGAAAATGTATTATCCTGTCTCAGAGCCAACCAGTACCCAATGCTCATTTATTTAAAATATCTCTAAGACTAGTGTGTTTGTCTCAATTTCAGACAAATTATCGTATTTCCAATTGCCAATAGTGGCCTAATTGGGCAATAGATGGGCCTCTGGGATATATCGTGCATGTTGGGAATGAACGCACTGACCCTGACACAGCGAGTTCGGCGAAGGTCGTCCAGACCAGAGCGATTGGTGGAATTCTCCTGGGCGCTCCGTGGTATCAGATATAGAGGTCTCAATGCAGAGTTCACCGTCGGGGTGGTCTGCAAGTACAGAACCGCTCGAGGTGGCCGACCTTAACCTTGATGGCGAAGCTGAGGACGACCCGAGGGTGAAGCTGCTCCTGGTGCCGACATAGTATAGAATAATTTAGTATATTTTTTTATAATATATTTTAAATAAATTTGTATATATATTTTACAATTGCGTTTTATTTAGAACATATAGTATACGTACAATTTATTTATTTTTTACTCACTTACAGGCATCTCGAGCAATTAGGTGGATAAATGAATATTGAGTTATTCGTGAAAGTTAACATGTTTAATGAGATAAACTCGAATATATTTACTGATTCTCATATCTAATGGGTCTAACATTGCATTTGGCTATTTCCCAAGACACATTAGATCAATAAAACACCTTTAGCAATCAGAATGCTTTTTAATTAAAATGCCCCTCAAAATGAAATACAAAATTTCGTTGGTTCAAGTCCCTCTAGACACATCTTTTTTTGTTTCTGACTAAATTATCTCCTTTACTATTAGAGATTGAATTATAAAACTTTATATGGTTATACTTCTGAGAGAAAGCTAAATTGAAATATATAAAAATATACAGGGTGTCCCATTAAAAAAATATATACTTTGGTGAATAATAATAATAATATAATAATAATAAGTTTATTTCCAACCATAAATTATAAACAATAGAATTACAGAAAGTGAATACTCGTAGTAAATAAACATAGAAATACCTCACAGAAACTCTTGAGGTACACAAGTCTTTGTACTCACGTACAAACTCACAGAAGTTGAGTTTGTACGTGAGAACATAAAAAAGAACAAAAAACACAAGGTGTCTATACTCATAATATACATATACAGAGTGAGTTTTATGTATGGAACGCCTCAATTATCTCGGAAACGGCTTGCCCGATTTTTATGAATTTTGGTTTATAAGGGTTTTGTAATATGACCGATATTATTGTGGCATTTACATTGTTGTCAGATCTTTCGTTTTTCCGGAAATATACTGAAATTTGTTATTTCAAATGGATCACCCTATATATTTTTTTGTTTTTGAAATCTCTAAGAAATTTAGAATATTTTTCATGTAATGTTCCCTATACCTAATTGCCATAATTTCGGAGTTACAGCTACATTTGCAATATCTCCGCCGAAGTTAAAATATTACATCAGGGCGGCTATGTCTGCGAGAAAAACAATTTTGACGTTTTAATAAACTATTATTGTTGGTGTTTATTGAAAGTTACAATGGGCCGTTTATCTGAGAAAGAACGAATTGAGATTTTAATGATATTAGGATATGGTGATGTGCGTAGAAGTCAACAGGAAACGTGTAATATCTTTAATAATTTATATCCTAATAGAAATCCCATAGGATCTTTTGAAAACATAAAGTAAAGGCGGTTACAAACCCTTATAAACCAAAATTCATAAAAATCGGGCAAGCCGTTTCCGAGATAATTGAGGCGTTCCATACATAAAACTCACTCTGTATATATATATATATATATACAGGGTGCACCATTTAAGTTGATATATCTTGAAATATCTTGAAAATGAAACATTTGAGAGAAAAATGTTTCAGACAAAAGTATCATTTTACAAGCGGGGTTTAATGGTTATATATTTGGTTCGTTTGGTTTAGAGTTTCAAGGTTATTTGAAGGGTAACTTTGATTTTTTAAATAGGAACCCCTATTTTTTTAATGATTCGTATTCTTCGTAGAAAACTTAACAACTTTTGTTTTTTGATATTTCGAGTTTACTTTCAATGTTTACGAGTAATTAAGCATTGAACGTAGCAGTAACAATAAAATGTAAAAGCAGCCGTTACCCCTGCAATGAACACTACCGTTGGCTATTAGTTTGGCTACTGATTCATCAGATATTACAAAAAGTGGGAAGAGGCTACAAAAAATTTACTATCACTACAAACTTGTAAGTTTTTATTAGACCAAAAAGAAGTATGTTGGCCACGAGCGAATTTTTTGCCGTATGTTTGTTGCTGAGCTAGACTCAATATAAAGCAAATTTGTAATTTGAAGACTTAAAGAGTTAAGTTGAGTCCGAGCTACACGTGAGATCGCATCAATTCAAATTTCACGAAGTTATTATTTACTGTGTGTTACTAATAAAGCGTTGTATGTTAACGAGTATGTTACCGATGGAAACCTTAACAGTCGAAGAAAAAATTGAAATGATTTTCATTTATGGAGAAGCCGGTCGCAACATTGAGAACGCGCGCGAATTGTATGCACAGCGTTTTCCCCATAGAAGACATCCATCCAGTAGATCATTTTATCGTGTTGTGCATCAGTTTTCTGAAGATGGCAGTATTCAACCAAGGAAAAGACAACGTCGACTAGCAACTGGCAACACTTTTCGGATCGATAATGACGCGTGATTCAAATTGTACCTCACAGATATACGTCAGAGGGTAAGTTGACCCCGGCAAAATTACCTGGATGCCCTTTTTCTCAGAATTTGGTTGGATTCTACAGTAGAAGTTTTAAAAAAATAGTCTTTATAGGAACGGTCCATGGCAGCGTGTTTAGAGCGCCGGCTTGCCAGCTGGAGAGTCGGGGTTCGAATCCTGACATGGTCGTTGCGGGTAGTTGAAATGGAGGATGGTGCTCCTATTCCCTTTTTTTTTTTCAAAATTTGACCTTTGACCTGGAATTCATGGGATTCATCCCATACACCTTTAGAAGCAATCAACTTGTGCAGAGAGAGTGGATTGATTATGGTTAGTTTGCCTCCACACACAACTCACCAATTTCAGCCATTGGATGTGGGATTTTTTTGGTCCTCTTAAAATATTCTATAGCCAGGCTTGTGACAAATTTTTGATGAATAATACCGGTAAAACTATTACATATAAAGACGTAGGGCAGCTGTTTGTAAAAACCTATTTAAAAGCAGCAACTTTAAGCGGCATTTACATTTACGAGTACAACACTCATATGCGATTTCGTATGTGTAAATGAGAGCTCGTATGTGGTATACGAGTTAGTTTGAAAGTTGAGAAGGATCCGACTAGCGCTACGAGTGAATCAGTTCTTTATTCATTTAGAAAGGCGGAAAATAAATTATGGCCGTAAGATCTCGACCAATTTATTGATCTTTGCTATAATATGAAGTGTTTATAGGATGTTAGATGTAAGGTTGTAAAGAAAAAGATTAATAATTTACGTTCGACGTACAACCAGGAAAAGAAAAAGGTTGTTGCATCTCAAATAACAAGTGACTTTAATAAAACATGTCTTCTTTTTAATTCATATTTTATTGTTCCAAGGTGCCGATACAGAAGATAAATATAAACCTTCACTACGATGGTAGCTAACATACGCTTTCTTTTAGTAGGCGCCATATTTAAATACAGTTTAATCGCATACGATCCTGAACAATAATGTAAATAAAATTCGTACTCCTATACGAGTACTTGTATGCTACTTCGCGTCCGCGGTCAATCGTTAGAGTGAAAGTAAAACAGCTTGCAGTTTAGTCCCAACCCTAAGTTTAATTTCCGGTTTTATTCTTTATTATATGTTTCGTACTGTTATTGTTGGATCTGTTTAGATACCTACCGTAACATACAACGAAAACACTGTAAAATAATCAAATAAATAAGTAGGATTGTCTCCCTTAAACACAATAAAGGCCACTGCTGTAATGGCACCTGCGGAAAAGCAGGTCGTTATCTGTCTGTCAATTTGACAATAATTGTCAGACAGATAGTAGCACAGAGCGAAAGAGGGCACTACGGTGTGTTTGTCACCACGACTAACATTCACGATGCCCATCAGGCAATCATGTCGCCACATCGTTCATCGAGTCCACTACCTACGGCACTCTGATGAGCGCAAAATAAGCGCGAAACCGTTCAGTGTCTGATATTTGGTCTCGATGAACGATGTAGCGACTCCTATGGAAATGCCGATGTAATGCAATGCCAGTCGGGGGATATAGCCCATGGAGCAGTTGTTTTCGGCATCTCCTTCAAATAAATAAGTAGGATTGTCTTCCTTAAAGACAATAGAGGTCACTGCTGTAATGGCACCTGCGGAAAAGCACGTCGTTATCTGTCTGTCAATTCGGCAATAATTGTCAGACAGATAGTAGCACAGACCCAGAGAGGGCACTACGGTATGTTTCTCACCACTACTAACAAGTAACAGCTATTGTTACAGATAATGGCGGCAATATTTTAAAGGCAGTAGACCTAAGCTACGGCAACGGCAGACATCTGCCCTGCTTTGCGCACACATTAAATTTAATTCCTCAAAAAGTTTTAGCAGAGCCTAACAAGAAAAAAATTATTGATTGCGTTGAAGACATTGTAACGTATTGCAAACAAAATGTTAACGCTGCAGATGAACTGAGAAAAGCTCAGCCTGATGGGAAAGAATTAAAATTAATACAGAGTGTACTTATCAGGTGGAACTCAACGTTTTATATGTTGGAGCGATTTATTAAATTAAGTGAATTTGTTGCGCCAATTTTAATTAAACATCCACGGTCACCCCCATTTCTGAGTGCCACAGATATTGAAATAGTGAATGACCTGATTACAAATTTTAACAACAGTTTGAGGAAACAACAAGGGATATTTGTGACAATAACTATTTAACAGCCAGCAAATTAATTCCACTGATACATTGTCTAAAAAATAACCTTACTCATAAAGTAATACCGGCTACAGAACAGGGAGAATTAATGAAACAATCATTGTTATCAGAAATTGATAAGGCATTTGGAAAAGTAGAAGTACGATTATTAGCAATGGCTACATTATTGGACCCCAGATTTAAGAAGCTACATTTTTTAAATCTCATTGCTTGTTCTGGGGCAATGTGGGATGTTAATAAAGCTGTAAAGGAATTTGATGGTAGTGTACAACACGCAGCAGCAGAAATAGCTCCATCAGAAACCTTGACTCCTGGAACCTGCCTGGACTCTCTGGACTGTGGTTCATATCACAAAGAAATAACTCATTAGGATTTATTTTTGGTTGTATTTTTTGAAATATTTATTTTGTTTATTATTATTATTTATACTTATTTATTATTATATTATAGTTATATTTATATAGGTAAGTACATATTATTATTATGTATTTATTATTTTTTGAAATATTTTTTTTATTAGAAAATAAATGTTCATTTATAATTTATAAACTTTTATTTCCTACTTCCTCATAGGATGGTGAATTAAATCGATTTTTGAAAAATCGATTAATAAATCACTATTTTATATGCATATCGATTTAAGAGAAGTCGATTCCGAATCGATTTATAAATCAACTTTTTCGTTCTTTGGCGCATCCCTACACAGACCGCTACTAATAAAGGAGTGTCAACAAGTGTGTGTAAACTAGACATAAACAAAAAATCGCGAACTGCGAAATATTCACTGCGAATGAAAATTCGCAATAGCAATCTGCGAACGATTATGAAATAAACTGCAAATCCGAACTGCGAATATCGATTAGCAAATCACAAAGAGGAACGAAGTTCGAAGCGAATGATAGCATTCGCAATCAATCGAGTAATTAGAAAGAGCGATAAGAACAGCCTGACTCTAAAGTTTTAGCATAGCATATAAGTATTGGATGTTATTTACACTTGTTTTTACCTGTTGCGAATTGTCTTCAGTGTCTCTTATGGAATCACAACACCATTGTGGTAAAATAAATAACCTTACTTGGTGAAGCTAAATCGAAATATATAAAAATATATAGGGTGTTCCATTACAAAAATATATATACTTTGGTGAATATCTCGGCAACGCAATGTCCAATTGGATTTCTGATTTTTCCACTTGAATCAGCACAAAAAATAACATAACTTTACTCATTTAGCCGATTCGCTATTTGTTTTAGCTTAGGACATACCAGGGAACAACAGGCAACATTTAATGCATTACTGCAGTAATGTTAGACGACTTTTTTTTATTTCACTTTTGAATTAATAAGAGTTGTTAGTATTGATATCGCCTTTATAATAATTTAACCTTATATTACTGTACTAATGAAAGCGTGTCAAATAATAATATGCGGCAAAATACAGGGTGTTCCACTAACAAATATATGTTTTCGTCAATATCTTGATAATGCAATTTTTTGTTGATTTACTGATTTGACCAATAAAATCAATGCAAAAAGCTTACACAACTTTGATTGTATAATCGACCCTCTATTCCTTAGTTTTTGGAATTCGGGTTCTATCATGGCATGTTACTGACATTATATTGCTTCTGACTAGAATATCTCTCTTACTGTTAGAGATAGAACCATGAAACCATATATTGGTGTATTTCTAAAAGAAAGCTAAATCGAAATATATAAAAATATACAGGGTGTTCCAAAAAAATATATACTTTAGTCAATATCTCGACAACGCAATCTCCAATTGAATTTCTATTTTTCCACTGGAATCAGCACAAAAAATAACATAATTTTGCTCATTTAACTAATTCTCTATTTATTTTAGTTTAGGAGATACAAGGGTGCAACTGGCGGGACTTTTCAGATCGATATGGATGCGCGATTCATATTGTACGTCAGAGAGTAAGTTGACCTCGGCAAACCTACCTGTATGCTTTTTTTCCCATAACTCGGTTAGGCTCTAGAGTAGAAGTACAATTTTTGTAGGAACGGTCGTGGCAGGATGCATAGAGCATCGGCTTGCCAGCTGGAGAGTCGAAATTCTAATTCTAACATGGTCGTTGCGGGGAATAGGAATGTTGGTGGTGGACCTATTCCCTTTTTTCGTTTTCAAAATTTGACCTTTGACCTTTGCAGTAAAAATGCTCGCTTACCTTTTCAACATATATTTTTCGAATTTTCACGTTCACGATTTTTTAAAGAAACTAAAATTTTAAGAAAATTTTAATTATTGCTAAACCTAACCTAACCAAAAAATTGGTTAATTAATTATTTTAAAACTATTTTTTTAATTTTTCTGTATTTTTATTGAATCTATTATATTTTAGTACAAAAATTTTTTTAATTTATTTTTATAATTAAAACCTAACCTAAATCTAAATATAAATTTACTTACAGTTTCTAACAGTTAGGTACATCTTAAATTCTATTGTTTACAATTAAATTAACCTAAGTAAATACAGTTTTATTAATCCTAATACATATTACATAACTAAAACTAATAAAAATTAATAGTAACAATTAAACTAAACCCTTAATTATATGTGCATCTCCGTCTCTGTGCAAGTGACGCTCACCCACCCAGTCGCTTCTCGATTTTCCGCACTTTCTTGCCGGACTTCTCCGAGGCGATGCTGCGGCGCTAAACATCAGCGAACATGGCCTTTGCGCGCCTCAGAAGGTTATTAGCTTCTTCAGTTATTGCATTGGCTTCTTCCGTTATTGCATCATCGCCTTCAGAAGCCGACACATTTCCCGCATGATCTCTCTTAATCGATTGATATAACTGAAAGAAATCATTTAAAATTCTTAAGTCATTCGATTGAAAGAAAACACCTTTCGGCTCTGAATCAGAATCGTGAATTGGCTGTGTTGCCGATTCACGACTCTGGTTCACAACCGGATTTCTCCGCTCAGCTGACAACGTTGCATTAGAGCAGTGATGCTGCTTCAACGCGATGTTTTCAGACCGAGAAGTCACGGTCGATCCGGTTGACCATTTTATCGATCCCTGGTCTGCCTCTGACTTCGTTTTTCTACTTTAGGCCAGGCGGGGAGAGGTAAAACGGTCTGCTTACTCAATAATTCCCTTAAAAGGGGGCCGGTGTCCTTGTTCGAATTCTTCGCCTTCTTGCTTTTCAATTCCTTTGTACTCGAGTATGTAGGCTCAACTACAAAGTCATCGTCCAGCTCAGCTGTTGAAGAATTACTTGAAGGACTGGTTTTACTTTTTGACGTAGACTTCGTCGAACGTGGCTTGGCTTTGCTGGATGATGGCGCCAGCTTAAATTTTGTCGGCTTTATTTCAACTTTCTGAACAAAGTCGCTGGAGTCATCACCCATCGGAGAAATCATGCGAAATGTCACCGGCAAAACTATCCCGCTGCTCTGCCCCCACCTCTAATTTCATCCCCGTCTGAAGCCTAAGGTGGCGCATTTAATCCAGAAGCGTCCTCAAACATGTCGAGATCACCTAACATATCAACGATATCCGGGTTATATTTTCGAATTCTTGACTTGTTAGGTGAAGCGTCGGCATATCATCTGTAGAAGCAGCGGTATGAAGTAGTATGGTGATAACCGCCGTAGGCCGGCTGCAACTCCACAGTCTGGTGACTCTCCCGAGGCACGCTACCCTCTGACGTTGTTGGGGACCGTACTCCGCATTGCCAGTCTGATTTTGCCCCATTTCAGGTGTTGGCCAATCTAGACCATCAACAGTTGCCGGTACCCCGGGTGACTGGGAAAGGCAGACATCGAGACCTGCTAGTGCCTCAGGTGACGCTCTAAAATTTGTTAGGAACAACATCAGCATTGCATTCGGAGAATTTGGTCTGCCTGCAGAGCTACCACCACTCTTACTTTTATTGTCTTACCATTTTGCAGACACAAGAATCGACACAAACAAACTTTAAAATACTGAATTGAACACAGTGAGGCGTACACAAAATACTTGCACGTTGCTTGAAAGCTGGAGACGGAAAGAACGTTCGCGGCTGCACTGACGCTCTGCAGCCCCTACACTCTCACTCATCTCCTTCCACTCTTTCCTCTCATTGGCTGAAGGCTAGCGCAGACACCCTATGTGCGATTTTCATCCTTACTGATCCCCATCACTACACCGAAAGTTGACGTCACCTGCGTTCATTGCATGCGTCAGACGCTCGCCAGGCGAGTCTCACCCTTATATATCTCCCAGCACCAAGTTTAAAGTTAAAATTAATACAAAATGAATGGGCTCGTCTGGTTTAGGGATGGGTCCAAGACAGACTCAGGCTCAGGGGCGAGAGTTCAAAGCGTGCACCCAAGGGCGAGACTATCCTTCTCCTTGGGAAAGTATGCCACGATCTTTCAGGCGGAAGTGTTTGCTATCTCTGAAATTGTTGAGTTTGGTTCTAAAGAAGCATGTGAAATATTGTTTATCTACGATTTTATACTTATTGCTTTAAATCGGTCTGGGATACTAGAGGTTTACGATTATTAGTATTTCTATCTTGTAAGACTTGTATTTTTTTTAAATATAAATATCACCCTGATCAGGCAGGCTATTTAGTATTGGGTGTGTGAAGTGTCAAGTGTGTCAAATACGCTGATTATTTTATAGGTGAGTTTCACTGAGCATATTATGTTGTATCCTAGATTATTTGCTTATTTTCTTAATAATATTAGGAGCTTACAATAGTTATTGATAATTAAAGGAATGAGCCGTAACTTTGGATAATCGTTTAAATGACGTATAAATGATTAAAGGATGAGAATATTTATTATTTGATATTGATGATTGTATAACTGAATCTGGGTGCACTTTTACTGCCTTGCTTTATTGAATTCTACGAATATGTTGAGCTAGCTTTGTGAGATGTAACCTGAGACCGTTCAGGTCGTGTGGTGTGTTATGTTATACCTGAGACCGTTGAGGTCGTGTGGTGTGTAGCATTTTGGACGGGGCCTCGCGTTTTGGTCCCCATTGCACGTTCATTACTGGTATACCGATTCAAGGATGCCAGGGGCAGAAGCCCATATTTAAGTTGAACATATATTATTTAATATTACAGTTAGATGTTGGTATTATATGATGTTGAAATGTCTCTAAATACTTTATAATGATCCAGGTTATAACTTTATGCTCAGACCGGTCTATTTTAATTACAGGCATATGCAGTGGTAGTCCATCCAATCCCGGGCCGTTCTAGCTGGTGGCATAGATAAGGATTTAGGATTGTTTTATTAATACCTTGATTAAATCTCTCCCTGGTAAATTAATTCTTCTTGTCACCATTATACAGTCAGGATTGGTCTTCAATTATTTCTACTGGTGCTCTGGTCCTTTTTAAACTTACTTCATACAAATTTTGCTGGTTTAAATGAAATTTTCCTCTTATTCTTAATTTTTGATTTCAGATTTCGTAAATTCCTTGCTTCTTTTTCAAAATTTTTCTGTAACTAACCCTCTTTTCAACAACATTCTTTTTTTTTGCTTCTTGGCGTCCCCATTTTAGATTGTCTTCACATGTCTGATTTCTTGCCACTTTTAAACTGTAATTTATTTTCTTTTTTTAAATCACTCTCTAACACTGAATTCCTATCTTATCACTTCTCTTATTCTAAATTTACAAATTTTTATTGATACTTCACAGAATTATGTATTCTTCAATAATTTCACTATTTTGATTTTGTACATTTCATGTACTGACCTTAAGCTTGTCATCCCTTGACATTTATGCTTTTCCAATTATACAATTTTTTACTTTGTTCATCAAATTCTGATTCGACTTGCATATTAACTATCATTTATGTGTGTATATTTAAAATTTAGATCTTTCGGTACATTTTGATACTTATTTTACTATGCTTATTATGATTTCAATGAATGTATTGCTCCTTTATATTTTAGAATACCTATATTTTCTATGTCTTTATCCCCCATTTCCCTTTAAAATGTTAAATTTCTTAATTTCCTGCTATAAATAGTCATTGTTTATTTATCCAATTTTATTTTACTAACTGTATAATGTTTCTGGTGTACTTATGTGTATTAATGGTTTCTCGTCTTGGTCTGATTCGGTTTATCTCAATATATAGGTAATCATTCAGTATAATTTATAGTATTACACCTTCAGATTTAATTTTCTTGTAATGTAGAACATTTTACGAACTAAATGCCTTTACAGCTCTTTTTAAGAAATATGAAATCTAAAAGGCAGTCATGATAGTTATGTTAATATCAGTAGAGTATACTGACATAAAATTGAAAATAAAAATTAGTGCTAAGCTAAAATAGGATTTGCATTATTACGCATTTTTTGCCGTAGAATCAATTAAATCAAGCTCCAGCTAGAGCGATATATGTCAGCGGAAGTCCTCTATCGTTGGTGGAACATCTCCTTTGGATTAAAGTTTTTTTTTAAACTCAGGCCAGCATATGCATTACCATCGAGAAACCGCATAAGTACAACATATTTCGATACCGAATATACTGCCGCACAAAGTGAAATAAAAGAAGAATTAACGAGTTCCAGAAATTTACATTTACAATGCGATGTATGGAATAACCCTCGAAAGAACCTGGGGTAAATATTAGTTGGTTTTAAATAAACTGCAATATATTTAGAAAAATAACTACTCATATAAACTTAATTAAAACTGTTCAGTGTAGTTCAGACCGCCCAACAAAATGTTGGCAACACGTTGATATTGGTGTTGTCAACATATATCCGGCCAACTATCTACAAGTTGATGGATAATCAATCAGCAACATCGGATGGCATAACATCAAATAAATTTATTGACTGTTTCTTGGATCCATGTTTTTCATTTCAAATGGAAAACATCGCTCAGTGTGTACTATGGACGGAGTTGTCAACATCAACAATTCAACAAACTAATTGCCTGTAGCTAAATATCGCAGAGTAACCGCCAATTTTATTAATGGCACGGTAGTTTGTATTCTTTTTGGAGATTTTAGGGGCCAACAAAGAATTTCTTCGAAATCAGATTTTCTTAATCTGACGAAATTGCGGAACGAGCTACCATCGTTCAACAGTAAATCAGACATTAAGTTGTCGCCATGGCTTATCCTACTTTTTAAAAAGTCTCTCTGCCACCACCTTCTTTTTCGTTTTTGGCAATGGGCAGCTATTATAGTAAAAGCAGCACATGCACCAGCAGCAACAATATCTCTTTTGTATTCAAAACTGTTTGGTTTGGATATGTAACTGGTTTTGGTTTAGACACGCAACACTGTTAAAAACATGTATCCAGATACAAGTTGCTATGTTCAACAAATATGTTGCCAACATTTTGGACTAGGCTTTAGGAACATCACAGAGTAGGCAGGTATATAATATAAATGGTATCATTTAAAAGGGTTATTAGTTACATAATAAGTGTTGCATTTTTTAAAATATTTTTTTGTGATTTTTTTTTTGTTTGAAGGTTTATTTAATAATTTATACTGATATTCATTGTACGTACTATTATTATTTTGACCTCTACGTGGTGTGATTCAAGATATTTATGTAATAGAATTAAAAATAAAACCTGTTAATATTCTAATCTCAATTTCTTGAGTAGAGAAATATAGCCAGTTCTGCACCCCTCCTCCGTGACGTCACGTGGCCCTGGGCGCGTAGGTGTGTGAGCATGTGAACTTGAACGCTGTCGTTTTCGACTCTCGTATGCCCTTGGAGTGACCTTCGACATTCACCTAGATCATCGCGTGACCTTGAACAAGCTTTGTGGATATTTTGCCCTTGGTTGATTATAAAAGAGATCAGAGTAGCCACACAAAACGACTGTTAATTAGGTCTCAAACAGTAAAGAGTAAGATATTTATAAGTGCAGTGCTTGTGGTGCGAGTTTTACACGTGGTGATAATTTGCGACGCCATCAGAGACAATCATGCAAGAACCTAGAGCGCGGTGGACCTCCAACAAAGCAGCGCAAATTGGATTTAAATCCACAACAATCTATAAGGGCCGGTTTTACAAACGAAGCTTAAGCTAAGCTTAAAGTTGAACTGAGTTTAAGCATCCGATTTCCGTTTTACAAATCAAGGTCAACTTTTCAACTAGGTTCAACTCAACGCTCAGCTGAATTGAGCTGAACTCGAATCGAAGGTTTACTAGGTGAATTAACAGATGATGAACACATTTTAGAAGTTATAGACATATTAGATAACCCCAGACGCCGCAGGCCTAAAGAGTATCGCGCAAGACAAGACCACTTTGAAGTGTGGAATGAAGATGAGTTTGTCAAACGATTTCGTTTATATAAAAACACTGTTCGTTTTTTGTTAGAACGAATATCTGCCCAAATTGAAAATCGTACAGCCAGGTAAAGGTTTTTATTACATTTTGTGACTACATAATCCGTCTCATATACTTTCAGGAATAATGCAGTATCACCTGAAGTTATGGTTCTCGTAACTCTTCGTTTCTTTGCCACCGGATCATTTCTCCAGGTTGTTGGAGATTTTGTGGGAATTAGTAAGGCAAGTGTGTGTCAAATCATTCATAAAGTTACGAGGGCAATTGCAAGTTTGCATCACGACTTCATTAAAATGCCCGAGACCGAAGAAGATTTGCGTATAAATAGCCAGAAGTTTTATAATGTTGCTCGATTTCCAAAATGTATAGGAGCATTAGATTGTACGCATGTTAAAATTTTGTCCCCAGGTGGTGAAGAACTTGAAACTTATAGAAATAGAAAAGGCTTTTTTTTGATGAATGTACTAGTCATTTGTGATGCTTTGGCAAAGTTTGAAGATGTGGTGTGTCGTTGGCCAGGGTCATCACATGACAGTACCATTTTCAATAATTCATTTTTAAGGGCTAGATTTTAGCGGGGTGATTTTCAAAATTATGTCGTAGTTGGTGATAGTGGATATGGCATTCGGAATTTCCTCATCACTCCGTTAACCAATCCAACCACACCTGCCGAACAACTTTTCAATGAATCTCAGATTCGAACAAGAAATGTTATCGAGAGGACATTTGGAATATGGAAGAGACGTTTTCCTTGCCTAGCGTTTGGAATTCGACTAAAGTTGCAAAAGGTAGAAGCAGTGGTAGTTGCAACAGCAGTCTTGCACAATATTGCACGTCTGTTAAATGAGGCGGACCCACCAGTTGATAATGAGGAAGAAGATGCAGTGAATTTGATTAATAATGTGAATACCTGCCAATTTAAATGAAAATAATTTTATACGTACACAGCTAGTTACAGACTACTTTCATAATTTGTTAGGCAATTAAAGTTATTACTGAATAATTGTGTATTATTTTATATTTAAAAGAAATATTTTACAAAGAGGCAGGTGTTCAATTAAAAAAAAAGTTTTTAAAGTTTTCTCCTTACTTTTTAGGGGTGACAGTGCGGCAGATTTCTTTGTTCGTAGCAGTGTAGGTGTGTAGCTGGACCAATCACCAGACTGCAAATTTTCTATAAAAAAACATGTTTCATAAAATGCAACTGAAAGAAGTTTATACTAATTAAAATATACCTAAAGTACTAAAGCCCATGTTACCTAATAAACAAATACTGTGTTGAACACGAGCTTTTGCAATTTATTAATATCGGCTGCGACATATTTAAGTTTTAATATTATATATAATTAAACTTCTGCAGGCTGGTTCGATAGATTTTTTTTTAATATTAATTTTAAAAAAATTACCAGAATTGCTTGTTACTCGCTTTATGTAATTTATTTTCATGAATTATACTAACCGCATAATTTACCTGAAGATTGGCTAACACTCGTAGAAGCACACGGAACCACAATTTCTTCAGAAGCATTCACTGCAGAATTATTTTTAGCTGTTAGTGTACCTGCACAAAATAGCAATTATTTTTCTTGCCAAAATAAATATACCGAATAAAATTTACCATTAATGTCTATAAAAGAAAATGTACATTCTGTGTTGCATTCCACTGGAAGATCTCTTGCGTTTGATGTGGTTATGGCTACAAAAGTAAAAGTATAAGTACAATTTAGGAAGACTTAATTACAAATATACGTTACTTGTATGGGCGTCTCCTCCAAATTCAGTAGAATGTCCTTCCATTCTGACACCGAGAATTTCTTTAACGTCGAGGTCAGTTTGTGACATTTTAATTTCTATCGGTGGTCCACCTCCTGTGCCTAAAGTATTGCATTTTTCATCAGCAAACTTCTGTTTAGCCCTTTTCTTGATGTTTTCGTACTTTTTCTTTAAAACCTTATCAGTACGAAACACCTGCCCAGCGCTGTTGTTGAATTCCTCTTCTATTTTTTTCCAACACATCAGTTTTTGTTTATTCGTGTCGGTGTCTGAGAGTTTACACTCAATCACATTCTTGTATTTTTTTACTAAGGAAATCAAAATGTTTTCCTCAGTACCAGTAAAATTCACTGCTCGCTTTTTATCCTCTCCCATTATTAAACACTACAATATAAAGCCTTCACCAAGCACAAGCAGCAACCACCAACACCTCAAAACTTTTTATAGCTACCTACAAAACTACATTAATTTCTCATCATTTTGCTCTTTCATTACATATTTACTTACCTTGATACTGTCAATCAAATATCGTTATTTATTTTTCAAAAATTATGTACTTTATACAATTTCTAGTGGCACAGAGTACACAAAAACGCTGGTCTCTCGATTTTCTGCTTCCCGTCCAATTCTTGATTTGAGATTAGGATTTGAGCTTTGGGCATCTGTCAGCGGTCACCACTGTCGTCAAACAAACTCACTAGATGAATGTGCAATGCGCATGCTCTTAGCAGTGCCATTACTGCCAACCTACAGGTATTCGACGCTCAGTTGAACTTTGTATATTGTAGACATGTAAAACGGAACAGGCGCTCAAAGATGGTTCAGCTAAGTGGAAGTTCAGTTAAGCGCAGGCTGAACTTCCAAATTGTAAAACCGGCCATAAATGTTCAAACTTGTACTTGTCATAATAGACCATCAACATCTGCAAATGTCCCAATTTGTAACTGCCATAACAGGCCTTCAACATCAATGAATATGCAAACCTGTAACTGCTGCAATGTGACTTTAACATTAAATGAAATGAGAGATCACAGAAGAACATTGCAATATAGATCAAATTCGTGTGTTCCTCTGACTGAGGGTGTTGAAATGGTTCTAAATGCCTTTAAACAGAGGATTGCTAGCTATCGGGTCCATAGCGAAATCAACCACATAGATTATATTAATTTCTTTAACGAAATTAAGAATAAAATTTTGTATCTACTCGAAGAAGCACTTCGAATTCATAAAACAGGGAAGGTAAATATGGAGACGTTTACCAGGTACATATTGCAAACAAAAAAAGTATCCGATATGAAATCATTTAATACTTACGTTACTTATTATTTTTATATTATTTTTACGTATTAATTTTATAAATAAAGGAAAAAAACAAAAAAAAAATATTAGTTATAAGATTTATTTGTATTTAGATTTAGGTAAGTTAAGTATTAATTTGATAATGTATATAATTTTATAAATAAAGGAAAAAACAAAAAAGTATAATATGTAAGTAAAATTTAAAGACGAAAAAACAAATTTTGTGTACTTAATGGAAAATGAAAAAAATTTAATAATAACAATAAAATATTAATAATAATTATAAAAAATAAATTTAGGTTAGGTATAAACCAATAAAAAATGGTTTGGCTAGGTTTAGAAACTTTAACCTGTGGTTTAAGAGATAAATTTTAAAAATTCTATTTGTCGTTTTCTTGGGGATATAAACAAATTAAATTTGGAATTTAAATAAAAGCAAAAAGTGCTAATTCGAAAACAAGAGACTTACAGCCTTGATTTTACAATTCAAAAATTTACTCGACAGTGCTTCAGAAACAGTCTTTTTTGAATTGACAAATTGGAAGTTTGAATGTTACAACAAAAAACTAATTAATAGAAATGGATTTTCAAAAATTGTGGTTTGAAATCTATTCAATAAAAATATTATATGTAATTATATATGTAATAATATATGTAATTTTGTTTTTAACCTTATTACATTACCGCCCAGCAGTGCTGCTGCTGAAAGAGTTTTCAATCGGGTGAATTTAATTAAGACCAAATCTCGAAATCGGTTACTACCCGAAACATGTAACGACTTGTTATTATCTTATGAACTCTTGAGACAAAATAATACTGAATGTTACAATTGGAAGCAAGAAAAGAAATTGCTGAAGAAAAAATTAAATACAAATAAATATGTGAAGAGAAATATGTGTATGATTGAATTTCTATAGTATATTATGTAATAAGCACAAAATTAATATTGCCATTTGCAGGCTATATTTTGACTATCGCAAAAAAAAGTTAAAGTAGGTCGATCTATTCACAAATTGGAATTCAAATATAACTTTTAATTCTAAAAACTTTTCACAATAACAATTTTTTATATGTCAAAAAACGTACTTTACTCTTGCACCATTTTTAAATTTTCTCAACATCCTGTACATGAAATGTTAACATACTATATAGCAATCCCATTTTAAACAGAAGCAAAACTTTTGTGAAGAATATACATTTTTTCAATTCAATGTAAAATAACAGTTTAAAGTTTTCTCTCTTATCCACCTTATCCGTGGATATACTGAATATGAAGGGAGTGAAATTTTTCTGACAAGAGTGCAATTTTTCATTCCCTGCAGATTAAAAGTAGCACTTCGCTAGAATAGGACAGTGAAGTGCATGCTTCAGTCCCGTCGGTACAAAAAGTTTAAATTATTAGTACAATAATAAATTACGATGTTGTCGAAAGCATCACCAGTACTTCAGAGTGGTCGGTAAATATACGATCTGCATTACCGACCGAGTACAGATGCTGGCAACTGGTGCTAACTTCATATTGATCAAAGTAGGTGCTATGTATTATCGGCCAAGAGGTATTTGCTAGCGTATGTTGTAATGTAATGTAGGTAATTTGTGGGTGTTGTTCGTTAAGTATCTGCATTACCGACCAAGTACAGATGCTGGTAACAGGTGTTAACGTCATATTGATCAAAGTAGGTGCTCTGTATTATCCGGAAGGACCCCACCCCATGAGTCAGACTGCATTTGAACTAGAAGCTGTTTAATACTCAAAGGCTGTCAACATAGCCTCACAAAAATAGTTCTCCATGGTAATAAGGCATCAAGACAGCCACCGCTAGGAGGAATTTAATTAGTGGGGCCCCATCCCCACAGCCATTTTAGCAGAGGGGTACCAACCCAGATTTAGTTACTTTTGGTGGTGACCACGTAAGGAAAAAACCCTGTGCCCTCATCCTCACAGCACCATTCACGACACAGAATAGTTATTTTCGATCAACGAACATGAGTTCCTTGCCTCACCCGGCCCCGTGATTATTATTAGATACCTAACTTCACACACATACAACTGTGGGAATCCAGGCTGTTACTGCGGTCCTCGCAGGCCCCAGCATAACCTAATTTTGCGGTCACCCAGCGCCCACTACTTCATCAACTATAATTTCAATAATGGTTTAAGAATCGGTTATCTGAATTAATATGTAAAGCATATGATTCATATCTGAGTATAAGCACTTCTAACCAATCAGAGTGCAGCATTCAGAGTATGTACCGTCAAACGGGGGTTAAATGAACCATAGGGGGTTAAATGAATCACTCGGTTAATTTCAGAGATTTTTACGTATTGTACGACCAGTGATGCACGTGTGTTCTGTTCGATCATGTAAGTAGCAAAAAAATTAAATATTTTGATTACATTTAACGGTTAATCCAAGAAATGCTGAAACGTTTGAATGCAGGCAGTACCGAGTGTGATTTGTGGTCTTTCGGCTACCAGGAATGTCTTTTGTTATTCATTGGGAATAGCACAAACAAAATCATAATTATATATTTGAGCCCTAACCCCACTTTTATAAAAAATGAGCAAACCATGGGGCAAAATGAATCACAACAAAAATAAATAGAATTGATTGAAATCAGTGTTAATATTCTAAGAACATCCTAGTGTTGATTCAGTATTTGCAATGTAGTGGTTATATATTAATTTTGATTTTGTTTTTTACTGTTTAGAATGCCTCGTGGTTACAAAAAAAAATTGAAGTCAAGGGCAAGTGCAATTATAATAAAGACTATGTACAACTCTAGGTTGCTGCTGTATGCAGTCGATACACTATGCTTCTAAATCATATGGTGTTCCCTATTCAACGGTACAGAGAAGAGTACGAGAGATCCACCCCCTAAAATATGGCCGCCAGCAGGCGTTGTCCGTCCAAGAGGAAATGAGAATTACAGTCCCCTGTATTAGAGAATTAGAAGTCCCTGCAAGTGTGTGCGCATTGGGGATTTCCACTAAGGTCTAATGATGTACGAGTCTCTGTTCGACAATACTGAGATAAAATGAGAAAAACCGAAAGAAAATTTAAAAACAATCTTCCTGGGATTGATTGGTTCCTATGCTTTATGAAGCGGCATCCACAGTTAACTATTAATTTGGTTGAAAACACAAAACGTGTTAGAGTTGGACTCACATATAAAAACATAGAGGGATATTTTAATCACTTAAAAGAAACCATTCAAGACGTCCAACCATCGAATATAGTGAACTGCGATGAGACGAATTTTTCGGATGATTGTGGGGCAGTCAAAATAGTCACAAAACATGGCTCCAAGCATACATATCGTACAATAGAGACATCAAAAAGCAGCACCACTGTTATGTTCTCCATTGCAGCTGATGGAACTATGCTTGCACCTTGTGTATAAAGCAAAACACATGTACAACGGATGGACAGAAGATGGTCCAGAAGGTTCAAGGTATAATCGGAGTTTATCCTGCTGGTTTAATGCCGAACTTTTTGAAGATCAGTTTTCCACTATTGCATTGCCGTACTTCCGGAAACTAAATAGGCCGAAAGTATTGATAGGGGATAACTTAAACAATCACTTATCTGTAAGTGTTATAGAAACTTGTGAATCTAATAATATAAGGTTCGTCCTGTTACCACCAAATGCCACGCATTTGTTACAACCACTGGAGACGTGGCATTTTTTTGACCGCTCAAAGCGTGTTGAAGAATGGTTCTTAACGACTGAAAAATCAAAAACCGTGGTGTGCTACCGAAAACAACATTTCCAACAATACTGAATAAAACTATTACCAAAATAGGCCTTAAATCTAATGAAAATTCTATGGCTGATTTTCGGTAACCTAACTTTGGTAACCAGGTAACTTAACCTAACCAATCAGAGTGCAGCATCAAACGGCGCTAAGTTCAAATTCATGTGTACAAATATTAGCACAAGATTGGAACATATTTAATATAAAAGAACTGGAAAAATTTTACAAGAAAGTGCATAGGATAAGTGAATGAAAAAGAATATGCCTAACAAAAATTGAGAAAAATGGCACAACATCAATAGAGATTGAATGTTTCATATAGTATAAATCAAATTTTACTTAAAAGAGGAAAAAAATTTAGAAATTTCTCATTATCGGATATGCCACTAGTTCACTAAATTAATCCCAAAAAACTGGACAATATTAGAAAACTTCTTGTGACACATTTTGGGGATAATTGGGAAACAAATGCGAAACTATGTAGATAATTACAATTTTATTATAACAATTAGTATCTGATACACATTCAATATGTCCACTTGTGAATTTAGTGTTTATATTTATGTTGACCCCAACACATTTACTGGGGAGCATATTGAATTTAGTGACATTGTTGTGGTGCAGACCAGTGAAAGTGTGGTATTTGTAAATTTTGTGGTGTCAGACAGGTACTTCTTTCTCAGTCCTTTAGTGAAGAGAACTGTGGCGAGGGTGATCTGTTACAGATTGAGTTTTTTGGTTCAGCTCAGAACATATCTTATTTAGATCGCGTTGTGCATTTTTATATGTGAGGCAGAGGCAGAATGCATCACGCTTCCGGATCTCGATGATATGAGGGAGTGTGAAAACATACAGGAGTATGAGTATACTACACTAAGGGAGAATGCCACTTACTACACGCCTGATAATATAGAGGAATAAGGTAAATTGAGTTCGTTTCCACACCACCCAGGAGGTAGAACTCATGGTGCGTTGTCTTTTTTTTAAAAAGTGGAAGACTTAGGACATATGTTAATTTTTCATTTCAAGGTACAGATTTCGTAAATAGGCGTGTTTAGATTATTTATATTTTAGTTCTTGTTCCTATAAAATCCAGTTCCTTTAAAATGTATGTAAATATATTAGATATTGCGCTTTGACTTGTTTATATTTCATTCCGTCATTCGCCATTTACTAGTTTTTTGTATTCTGCATTTTAATATTGTAAATATTTCATATGTATATATTGAATAAATTATAAAAAATTTAAATTTTGTTATTGTATTGGATTAATTTTATTTTTCCTTTTATATTTTCAATGTAACCTATTTGAAATTAATATTCAGGAAAATTATTTGCCAATACATTATTTTAGATATAATTAGTCTGTTTTGACAACCATTTGTGACTTATTTATTCAATAACTAAATAACTATGGAATGAAAAAAGTATTTTGATATACTCTTTCGTAAAAGTTTTATATTAGGTATTTAATAAGGTAAAAACATGCACAGATTTTATAAAATAAATGTCTGGCAAATATTTTCTCTGAATATTATTAAAAAATTAATACATTTCGAAAGCTACCACGGTTCTGGACAAATTAGTTTTACCACATACCACCAGAGAGCGCTGAAACTTGTCAACATAAATTATACAGGGAGTGTCCTATCTATTTCGTATATATAATCTATGGTTAAGATGTTTAGAATATACATTCATATGAAGTTTTTTCTTAAAATGGACCCAAGAATGAAGTTATTCTTGGGTTTTATTAGCATGTTATTAAGAAACACCCTGTATATCAAAATATTGACAAATTATTGTAATAGGTACGTGTAGGTACTTAAAGGGTTTTTGTTTTTAGATGAACTGGAATCCGAACAAGATACTCTCCCAACCTTCCACATCTTCTGCAGACGTCGACGTTGAATGAGAATCAGCTTCATCTCCATCTTTAAGCTTAAGTGAAATAAAGCAGCCAGCAAGCAGAATTACAGAAGGTGATACTGTTTTGGAAAAATTGACCAAATATGAGAAATTATTTCTGAGAGAAACAGCAAAAGTCATTAGATATAAAAATAGGCTAAGAAGTATGAGAAAGAGGATGAATAAGATGATAAAGACAAGTGAGATGCAGCAAAGACAATTTCCTCCTCCCTTAGTTCTTTTTAATAGTGATCAAGTTAGAGTCCTGAATATAGTCAGTGTCACATCGGACATGGGATCGTGCAATCAAGCCCTATGGAAAACTTGAGGGATTTCAGCAGGAAGATATTCTCCTATTAATTGCAAAACTCGTCATCCTCTAAATGCAAACAAATTTTTATATGTTTTTGCTGACGTTCCCCATTTATATAAAAACATCAAGTCGATGTTGATATCCAATAAAATCATTCGATTGCCTGGCCATTGCCTGTGCGGTAGCAGTGGGATCTTGTATGATTTTATAATATATCAAGGACCAACTACTGAACCCAATCCACAACAACTTGAAGTATTCGGCTCGGGTGCTGCAGTAGTACTCAAATTATCTGAACGAATAACGCAACCCTAGGTTGCGTTATTCGTTATATTCGTTATTCCAGTTATATTTTGATAATTATTTTTCAAATTACAACTTACTATAGCACCTTAGACAAAGGCAAATATATACGACTTGCACAGCAAGAGCAGACAGGTTTAAAAATCCACCATTCTCATCCGATAAGGAAATGAAGAAGAAAGGTCGTGGTTGTTCCGAGGAAATTATTAGCCAAGATGGAGAAGTCATAATGACAAAATGGTACGACAACAGGCCAGTACCAGTGGTAATGGCTTCAAATTACATGGGAGTTGGCAATCCAGACCAGTGCCGACGATGGGATAAAAATAAGAAGGAATATACTTACGGTTCAAGGCCACAAGTAATAAATAATTACAACTGTCACATGGGGGGTGTTGATAAGATGGATTTCCTTATTACCTTGTATCGGACATGTATAAGGTCTAAAAGTAGACTTTGAGAATATTTGCCCATGCCATAGATATAGCATGCGTAAACAGCTGGTTAGAATATAAAGAAAAAGCTGCAACCTTGGGTGTAGCTAAGAAAGATATTCTAGATTTGCTTCACTTTAGAGCCTATGGTGCTGAAGTTCTAATCTTGGCAGGAAAAGCTTCTGTTAAGAAGAGACGGCGTCCAGCAGTTGATAGTCCAGGTCCTTCAACACCAAAATCTTTAAAAGTAAGACCAGAAATTAGACCGGTGGCCGAAGTTCTCTTAGACAGACTGGACCATTTCCCAACAATTGATGAAAAAGACTTTGCATCTAGGTGTAAAGTACCAGGGTGTAAAGGACGATCAAGAATTTTGTATCTAAAATGTAATGTTCATCTGTGTCTTACAAAGAAAAGCAACTGTTTTTCAATATATCATACAAAATACTGGTTTGGTTTAATTTATCTTTTTATATCATTGACTTCCAATGTACACAAATGTGTACATAAAAAAACAAAAACACTAGCCAACTAAACGAAAAACTGTTTATTTCATATAAAAGAGTCTGTACAAAAAAGCAATGTTTTGTTTTAAAACATAAGAATTCATGAGCGAAAGGGTTAAAGTCAAATTATGTCAAATTGCGCCTGCAGTTACTGTGACAGATTGTAAATTCAGTTCAGATTTCAATTTCTCAAAACGCCATTTCAGTTTTCGAACCATGAATTAACAAAATATCCATTTTGTGTATGGTTTTGCAAATGGCAATGGAGCACTAGCAGCTAGAGAATACAGAAGACGGTATCCGCAGAGAAGAAATTCGCATTCCGTCAATATTGGTTCAAGTTTATAACAGATTTGTTAATGTCGGCTTACAAATGGTACGTAGGAATTAGAATAACAACATTCAGCAATAACGTATTACTAGGAATGCTTTGCAAGAATTTACAAGAGACCCCATCAACAAGTAAACTAAGAGCGTCAGCTTCTCCGACGTTTCGTCCGAGTTTTCGGACTTCTTCATAGGTTACTACGACGGAAGAAACGTCGGAGAAGGTATAAATGTAAAAAAATGAGCTGAAAGTCCTCCAAAAATAAAAAAATAAAAAGATTTTCTTTTGGTTTTTTTTATTGATGAAATAAATTCAACTATAACAGCCAACAACTTGTCTAGTATCATCTCTAAGAGCTTTTCTCGGTATTTCTCAAACCAAAATTTGTCGCGTTTTAAAGCGAAACCACTTGCATCCTTATCATTTACAACCAGTCCAAGGTCTACATCCTGGCGACGAACGACGCAGAGTGAATTTTTGTCGTTGGATTCTTAACACATTAGAAAATAATAGAAGTTTCTTATCCAACGTATTATGGACTGATGAATCTTGGTTCACTCGACGTGGGATAGTAAATTTCAAAAATCAACATATTTGGGCAGAGCAAAATCGACGTGCTATTAAGCCAAGAAAATTCCAAAATTAGTTTAGTATTAACGTAGGGGTAGGAATTTTTGGAAATAGTTAGTTTGGACCATATTTTTGCCTGAAAGGGTCAATTCCCAAAACTTCTTAGTTTCTAGAAACCGAGCATCCTAATATGTAGGAAGATGTTCCTCTAAATTTCAGGCAGCAAAACTTGATTTCAGTTGGATGACTGCTCAGTTCATTTTGTAAAAAATGTAAGGCTTGGTTAGACGACGGTTATCCAGAGAGGTGGATTGGACGTGGAGGTTTTATCGCATGCCCTCCACGTTTCCCAGATATAACACCAATGGATTTTTTGTGTGGGGTTTTCTTAAAGAAAAAGTGTACGCAACTCCTGTTCAAGATGTTGAAGATGATGAGTTCATCATTTAGTTCAGAAAGAAGGTCTATGAAACGCGATGCCGATTATGTATCCAACAATATGGATCGCATTTTGAAAATTTTATTTGAAAATAAAATTATTTCGGATTGTTTGTAAAGTTATTTGTATTTCCCTTAGTTTATTATTAGTTCTTAATTATTTGACTTAGTTATTAAAAGTCTTTGTGGAATACAAAAAATAAATAATTAGTGGCAAACGTTCTACTGTAAGTATGAAACCTTTGAGAATTTAGATTAATGAACTTTCGTTTGACAATAATTGCTTTTAGTGAAAATTTTGATGAAAATATATTTTTTTAATAACATATTCTTTCAGAGACTTTTTCAAATTACTCAACAACTGTTACAGCTAGGATAAAAATGTAAAAGACGAAAAAGTTTGTTACACTTTTATTTTATTTTTATTAAAATCAACAATAAATACACTATTCAGTGGTTCAGGTCAATGAATTGAGTGCTCCTCATGCAATGGATCAGTTGTCATCTATTTCTTTAGATCATGGTAGGTGGATGGTCATAGGTCTATGATTCCAATCTGACAGGGAATTCTATGAATTTTGCCGCCAAAAAAAAAGGGTCTCCAAGTTTTTCTGATAGATTCTGCAGCCATTTCTGTGCTTGGTGTGTGATCCATTAGAAAACGTCGCTTTAGCGGATTTTGCTGCATCTTTTGGGCAAACTTACTGCTAAGTAGTTGTTAGTGTTGCTTCTTTTAGTTGTATCAACCATTTGGGATGGATTTGTGCTCAATCAGAAATTTTATAAAGCCTCTGCTTTCACTACGAGGGCGCTCTACAACCTAGGTAAAACATTTATTATTTCTTTAATCTAGTACCTATTTTCTCTAGACTTATCTGCTTCTAACAAACTGGCATTTATCCGCTTCATTTCATTTTTAGGCCTTTTCTTCTTCCTTCCTTTCTTTGACGCAGAGCCTATCTCCGCTTCTGTCTACTTGTTAAGATTTCCTTACGACTCACCCACTGGCTTGGTGTGTATTTATTGCATGTCATCCACCGACATATCGTACGAGAGAACTGAGTATTTCCTGGTATACCGCTGTCCGCTGCATATTTGTCAACAGCCCTCGACAACTACAACAGGTGTAGGACCTCTTCTGGATCCATCCACTGCATCTGCAAACAGATAAGCTAATATAAAATTAATGCTTAACATAGGTAAGCTTCAGACAGCTCACTAACATTTTTAGTTTATTTAATTTATGTTGCATACTTACCACTGCTTACAAGTGCTTATTTTGCTTTTGCTTTATCTCCCCTTTGCTTTAGTAAGCTAATACTATTATTTTGTAACAATTGTGCCTGTAGAATACTAACAAATATTAGTAGGTATTTATCTTATCTACAACTTACTTTACTGCTTCTTGGTTTTACTTGTAGTGTAGTGCTATATATATTGCTTGTAGCCTACAAAACAACACGATAAATATTAACTACCAATTTATTGTAAATTAACTCATATCATAAATAATCTCAATATATTTATCTTTAAATCATACTTACTTACCCCAATCTATGTAAACCTGGTGTAGTACTATAGAAGGGTGCAAGGAAATTAAAGTTGGAATGTTTATTTCGTCCACGATTACGATTTCCTAGCATAATAATTTGTATTTGTATTATCAAAGACAATATACTAGTCTTTGGTATTAGGTTTCTTAGTTCAATCCACAAAATATATATGTTCATGTTCGACCTTGGCAATTTGTCAACTCTATGAATCACAGAATAAAAACAACAGTAGTAGAATTTCAGTAGTGTAGTCATTGACCCATAGACCCACGGATCACCTAGATCTTAGAATCTGATCCGAGTTCACGGATTCGGATCAGATCAAACTAAGATCGTCACAAGTTTCCAAATTGAACGTGGAACCAAAATTTTTACAAATAAGCAGTCAGTGGTGCACCGCACAAGTTTTAGACGGTAAAAAGAGGCCTGACTCTAGAAAAAAATATCACCCTGTACGTTTTCAAATTTTTTAGATAGTCAAAACTTGTGGACCATCATAGGTAATCTATGGTAAAAATTTGAATAAATTATCTTAAAAACTATAGGAGCTGTGTGAAAATACTATATTTCAAAAACGAAGCGAGTCCCGACATATATTTATATGACAAACTTAACTTAAAATAAGGTGCTCTATCAAATGCCAGAGTCCTGCTAGTATAAACTCACTCACCTTGTATATTGTTTTGCTATTATTAAAATGTGTTTTTTTGTATGCTATAGTTATGTATACAGCCTGTATACTATCACAGTCGCGTCCGTCTCAACTTCTTTCTCATTTTATCTGCCGATGTGAGATTGCACTAAAGCGACAAGCACCTTCCACGAAAACTGTGAAATTAATTAAACTTCAGGTAGGCTATTTTCCTACGAGAAATATTGCTAACGGAATCGATAGTACCGACTGCCAAACACTTCTGATTACCAAAATATTGAAGCGAAATGCTTTTCCAATTAGAAAATAGGCACAAATTATTTTTTCAGGTTGACACGTACAGTTTACATATTTAAACGTGTCAGGGTAAACTTTTTGACAATATGCGCGTTAGCCCAATGGGAAAGTCGTAGGATTCAAAACGTGACAATGCTGATTTCGCTAGTTCGAGTCACACTGGAGGCACATTTTTTTTTACTTTTTAATTCCAATTATTTATTAGTATTAGTGTTTAGTTATTGTTTCATTATCCGTAGCTTTTATTCTTTCTGCACGTAAAGTTTGGAATTAATTCGTTCATTTTGGCAGTCTGTTAAATTCATCATTTTAGCTTACAAAAGTAAATATCTACAATATTACAATTGATCAAAATATTAAGAAAAATCTCTTTAATATAAATTCTTTAATACATATACACATAAATTTCTTTAATATGTGTTTTCTTAAAAATAATATTATTCTAGATGCTTTTTGTCACCCGAAGGATGACCCCAGGCTGCAGGCCTGGATCCCCGGTAGGGCTAGAAATGGGAACGAAACTGCCATTTCTAGTTTAGAATTAATTGCCCAATTTGAATTAGTCGATGAGCTTGAAGAAATTAGAACTTTTATATATAAAGCTTTGATATAAATTTGTAATTTAAAGCTTGCTTTTTCATATAGAAATATCGTTTTCACTCAAATTGGTACGGATTATTACTAGTTTATTATCTTGTAATACCGGTTTGGGATCTAGTCTGCTGGTGAGGATATACTTATAAAAAGAACCTCCGTACTGGATGCAGTTAGTCTTCTTATTCAGCAGTCACTAAGAATATACCTACCCTTAATGTGGATCTGTTATGTACAAGAAATTGAAATCGCAATTTTCAAAGTGGTGTGGGCCATTTGCTGCAGTCATTGAATAATCTGCAGTTTAATAAAATGAAACGAATTAGGAGCCAAATTTGGCAAAGGTGTTAAGACTATGCAAAAAGTATCTAGACGGTGGATTGTGTCCAAGTTGTCTCGTGGATCAATTGATAGCTGTTGCGATTGGGTGACTTCCTGTACCGCCTTGAAGAATATTTAACACCCGAGTTACTCTGCAAACCGTTAGGAGCACAGAATTTCAAGAGTTTGATGTCAATGATGACGGTACCAATGAAGATACTAATGTAGAAACCACTTGTAAGTAATGTAACGGTTATTACTAGAGACCGGATTTTAAGCATTATGCTTATTGCTGAATTTTATAAGCAATATAGTAAAAAAAGATGAAAGTACTCTTCGTAAAAACTACGTCGCCCCAGTTTATGATGGAATAATGCAGCAAATTAAAACAATTATTGCAAATAATTATATATATGGTTTGCTGTAGATGAAACAACTGACACATGTGGAAGATATATAACCAACTTAATTATAGAAGTCTTGAATGAAGATATTGTCACAGAAGGATTTTTAATGAGTTCGAAAGTATTAACAAAAACAACTAGTAACACTATTTCTAGATTTGTTCATGAAGAGTTAGTTATACAAGTTTTTTGCCCGAGGTGGTTCCAAGTGAAAAAATTTTATTGATGTTTTCCGACGCTGTAGCATATATGATAAAAGCTGCGTCAAATATTAAATTTTTTTACGATAATTTAATACATAATGTCTGTAACTTATTTGTGGTGTATTTTGACGATTCATAGTTGGTTTCTTTTGGGATTACACCACCTGTAAAATAACAAAAAGCAGAAAACCAGAAGTATACAAATTAATTATTCAAAGTGTAGTAACAAGGCAAACTTCTAAAGTTTGCCCCAAAAAACCACTGTATTAACGTGTGATAAAATAATATTTGATATATTGACTAAATTTTATCAGTGGTTTTTCAGTTTTATACAAAATTTTATAATATTACATGTCATATTCTAAAATATGTCCAAATAAAATAGTTATAATAAAAAATTAAAAGAAATTAAACACTTAACTAGCTTTCGTCTAGACGTTTCGAGTTGATCCTCAACTCTTCTAAAAAATATAAAGAGTTCTCAACATAAAAATAGTCTACAGAAGAAGAGTTGAGGATCAACTCGAAACGTCTAGACGAAAGCTAGTTAAGTGTTTAATTTCTTTTAATTTTTTATTATAACTATTTTATTTGGACATATTTTAGAATATGACATGTAATATTATAAAATTTTGTATAAAACTGAAAAACCACTGATAAAATTTAGTCAATATATCAAATATTATTTTATCACACGTTAATACAGTGGTTTTTTGGGGCAAACTTTAGAAGTTTGCCTTGTTACTACACTTTGAATAATTAATTTGTATACTTCTGGTTTTCTGCTTTTTGTTATTTTACAGGTGGTGTAATCCCAAAAGAAACCAACTATGAATAATTTAATACATTGCACCTGCTTAGCTCATGTGCTTTACCGCATAGCTGAAACTATAAGATTGCAGTATCCGTTGGTCAATCAATTCATAAAAAATGGCAAAAAAATATTTATAAAAGCTGCATTGAGAGTGCAATATAAAAGCTGCATTGAGAGTGCAACTTTTTAAAGAGAGATTGCCCGATATTCCTGTACCTCCAGAACCTATTTTAACAAGATGGGGAACTTGGTTAGATGATACTACCATGTACTATGCCGATAATTCTAGAAAGTTTAGAAGCTTTATCCTTGAATTTCAAGGTACACAAAGCAAATCAGTTCAAGAATGTCAAGAAGTTGTAGACATACCCGAACTTGCACACAATTTGGCTTTTATTAAAAGTCATTTTAAATTTGTAAGTCAGAGTATTCAATTTTTGGAAAAACAGCAGCTACCGTTAGTGGAATCCATGAATGTTATAAAAAAAAATTAAGCTGCAGCAAATAGTATTCCAGGACCTATGGGTCAAACAATAAAAGAAAAATTGATTCAGGCTTTCTCAAAGAATAAAGGGTTCCATAACTGTTATTGTAAAAATAAGATGACTTCTCTTTTAGATTAAGAAGAATTTACTTATATAAATGAAGTGAACATTATTAATTAGTCATACCGAAATAATCTTATTTTTACAATAGCAGCACTTTAAATTAACATTTGTAAAGTCCAGAATAGGGTCCCTAATTCCATGGCGACTCAAAACCCAGGGTGAACACTCATAGGTGTGGATCGGCCTATCCTGTATTTAACAAGTTTTATATTTTTGACATTTGCCAAGGTAATGAACCATCAGAACTTAAAAAGTAACGTGTGAAGCATTCTCTAATGTCATTTGCTTGTCTTCCTCCCCGCACATTTCTTGTAACAGGTAGATTAATAAATCCTTTTGGTGTGTAGAAGTCATCAGAGGTTAATCCATCTCTATCTCGAACTAAATTGTGAAAGATGATGCAGGCTTTGACAATATCTTTCGCAAATGTTTTGGAAACGTTGGGCGGTCGATGAAAAATTCTCCACTTGTTGCTTAAAATCCCGAATGCACATTCGACATGTCTTCGAGCGCGGCTCAAACGATAATTGAAAATCCTTTTTGCGTCGTCGAGGTTATGTCCTCCATAAAGTCGAAGTATATTGGTAGTTAATGCAAAAGCTTCATCACCTAACAATACATACGGCAAATCAATATCTTCGGCTCCGTCGAGTGGGGTTGGTCGTGGAATATCTAATTTCCCTTCTTCCAGCATTTTCCAAAACGCAGTTTGCTGGAAAACTGAAGAGTCGTAGTCTTTGCCGTATGCTCCTATATCAACGTAAACAAAACGATAGTCTGCATCAGCAATTGCCATAAGAACAATAGAAAAAAAGTGTTTATAGTTCAAATTCATTGATCCGCTGCCCTTGAACTTAAACACTCGAATGTGTTTGCCGTTCACAGCTCCGATGCAATGTGGAAAATGAGCTCTTTCGGCATATTCCTTCGATATTTTCAGCCAATATTCCCTTGATGGTGTCGGTATACATTCTTCCTTTAAAATCTGCTAAATTTTAGCGCATACTTCTCTTACAATATGGCTTATGGTAGATATACCAATTCTGTATATGTCATGCAATGAATATAATGTAAATCGGTGAAAGTATTTTCACTGGCCAGGTACCTGAAAAAATAAAATTAATCCTTGATTAATAGCTTCAATTACATTAATATCACAAAACTGTTGTCATTGTTAAGTTTTCACACACTATTACTAGTGCTGTAACTTCCACTTTAATGCACTAGTAGGAAAAAAATATCACTTACCGTAACTTAAAGTGACAGTTACCACACTAAAAATAGTGTTTGTAACACTAGTTACCGCACGGTTTTAGATAACTATTATTTTCTGGAGCAATTTTTTTTATTTTCAGAGGAAATGGTCATAGACAAATGGAGGAATGTTAGGGATACATTTAGCAAGTCCCTAAAAGAAGATCAGGCCAGGTGATTACAAAAAAATATCTTTACCATGATAATTTCCAATTTCTCTTAAAAATTTTAGAAAAAGATTAAACCATTTCAAGTCTAGCGGCGAAACAAGGTGAAGGAACACAAGACGATGAAGTTGAAGATGAAAACATCGGAAATGAGCAGCGTCGCGATCCTGCACTAGGCTCCACGATTCACTCTAGCCACTTGGTGCACCCAAAAAATAAGAAACGAAGAAGTCCAGATAATATGTCGCCGCATCATCCCAGTATTTATGATTGGAAAGGGGTAAAAGTGATTAAAATACCTTGCCTGTTACGCGAAGTGGCTCTCACTAGGTTAAATCTAGCAAGGGGAGTGTTAAAACACACCCGGATCGTCCTAGCCGTTGCTGGCCAACTAGGAGACACCCTCGATGTACACAGGTGAATACTACGCTCTTCTATATGGCTTCGCTAACGCGCGGCCCTAGAGTCAGATGAAAGCAAGCTATTCACCCACTAATAGTCCGTGTTAGCTCGCTGTAGCATACGACGATCGACTAGGCTCCTTTAACTAGGCGTCGGCGTGAACACGCGAAATACGCCAAGCGCCCAGGTCAGAATTAAGTAATATTCTCGAAATCACGGGGGTTCTGGGAAATCGTAATTCGACGGCGGCGAAACGTAAACGGCGTGCCTACCACGACTAGGGAGGACCTAACGTCGGTGTAGGACTACTTATGTAGGCTCTTCTGCCTGAGACGGGCTGCTCGTACGCGAATACCTAGTATCCGCGACGTCCGTCCCCGTTGGCGGTTACCAGTCTTCCTTCCTGGCCCACACTTCTTTTGCTTCGCCGCTGGTGGCGCTAAGATGACCAAATTGCCCACTAAACAGTACAATGCCTTTCAGCTTGTCTAGTGAACCGTACCACTTCTTGTCTCTGCGGTCTTGTCCATCGGTGGAAGTTTTATATTTATATCGCCACCTCAAACTTAGCAATGATAATTGCTCCCAAAGAGTGTCTCGTAATAGCGAGTACCCAGTCGCAATGCAATGTAACGAAATTCTTTCTCTTAACCAATTTGTGGAAACAGTGCCCCAGCAAATTAGTTCTATATGGTTATTAATAACACCCGAAGTGAATAAACATTAAACAATGAAATCTCAATTGACTTTAAATCTCTTAAGTGGTTTTTGAAATAATGTAATATCTGAATATTACAAGTATAAATATTATTGCTTCAAAGTTATATGAATATTATTAAATACAAAAATATATATATTAATGCTAAAAGTGAGTAAAAGTAAATGTTTCAAGTAATACGAACAATTAATTCAGGCTTTACAAACGCCTCAGCAGGAACACCATCAGCCAGATGGGATGAATCATTCTTTGCATCACTTCTGCCGTATGTCAGACGTACGACGCAGGACGAAAAACTACAATTTCGCGTGGATGTGTTGCAACTCATTCAAAGAAGTAAAAATAAATATCGCTATACTGAACCTGTCCACTCGCCATCTCAGAAAAATTTAAATTAGTTGGGCATGACCTGCTGTAATTTACTATTTTTAAGGGAGATATTTTTTATAAATATTATTTCAGATTACATTTTTATCTAAAATTGGAGGCACCAGTAGGGAAGAAGACAGAGGAAAAGTTGCATAGAAGGTCATTGATCAAATGTTCGATCCTTGTGTTTTGATAAACTATACCTGAACAGGGGTTGCAAGAGGAAAGAACTCCAGTCAAAAAAAAGCCTTCCAAACTGTAGAAGGAATGCTAGATGTATTTTTTCAAGTTATATCACTAGCTGACAGTCGACATACTAAACAGAAAAATTGTAATAGCTTTAAAGAAAGTGTTTTAAAATAAAACGATAAAACAAAACGAAGTTTACGTAAATGGTAAGGTACAATTAACAAATAATATGTCCTGTATTTTTTATGATTATTTTGGAGTTCAAGACTTGGTTGTAATGATAAAAGCTCTGTACAAAATGACCACGCTGATAGTTACACCACTCAAAATGAAGATTGCGTTTATAATCAGCTGGATGTAAACACAGGCAACTGTCTAGATTCTAGACAGTTGCCAGATTCTTCTAGACTCTAGAAGAAACAAATTTAATTGGTGGGGAGGCTTCCAAAAAATTTTACAAAATATTTTATTTAATTATTGTAAAAACTTAGTTTAATTTGTTGTTTGATATTCTTGCTAATACATAATAAATAAATGCTTACATATAATACTAAATAAAAAATACATAATAAATAAATATAAACTTGATTGAAAAAATATTTAAAGCATTACGTCCAAAGTATGAATCAAGGGTATACATACAAATGCATTGAAGAGATATCAATTTACATTTAATTTCACTTAATAAATACAATCTTGGGGACCCATGTCTCCCATCCAATTTTTAAATGTTTAAATATGATGACTTAATAGGTTTCTCAAAAAAGTTTGTTTTTGTCTTAATAGGAGAACCGTAAAAGCAGATTTTTTTTCGCAGTACGTAGGATTTATCATGCATATTATTTCGTCGCTTTCTCTCATAAACCATTTGTTTTTAATATCATTGGATAATGTAAAATCGTCACGAATGTACTGTACTAAATAATCTGTCGCAGCAAATTAACTAGTGCTTTTCTAAATGGTTTTTATTTTTAACAAGGACTTGTTGGTAGTGAACCCTGTGTGGATAAAGACTTAAATTTAGATAATTCAATTATACGTTTAGCTATTTGTGGTAGTGGCCGATTTCCAGTATGAAGTAATGATTTTAGGTGTCATAAAAAATTTCAAATTGATATGAACTCATTTCCGGAAGTGCGCCAAACTTTTTTACGCCATTTACTACATGACACGCTTTATGAATATTGCTGCTTGTAGCGTCTATTCCATAAATGTCAATAAACTGTTCAATTAAAATCCTCTAGTAAGCATTTAGCTATGTGGATGTACTTTAAATATGTTTTACATGAAAGTATTGTAACTGCACAAAATAGAGTTAAAAAATTATGATAAGCTTCACTGGTCAAGAAGTCTTTTAACACAACAGGGCCTATATAAAGTAAAAAAGTTCGATACTCAGTTCCTTTCCAATACTTTAAACATTTAAGCTTCCTAATAATAGCAGGATGAATTTCAACAGGTTTTCTTTTGTTGCAGTCTTCTAACATTTCTGATAGTAGATCAATTTGCGCCGTTGATAGTTTTGTACGAAAATTGTAGCTTGCATTAACCCACCCATATAAGCATTTTCGCATTATACCTGTAATTAAAAAATTGTATATATAAAATATTATACATAATCCACCGGGTGATCCATCGACTCAGGTTACACTTGAAATCCCATATAAATTTTTAAAGGGTCAATTATATGCTTGCCGGTACATTTTAACGGCATTGATTCTTAGAAATTTATGTAGAGCAGTTACAGCCAACATTATATACCTACTGAATTTTAGCAAGTATTGAACACAAAAATATTTACTTATAAGTTTTGATGGAACAGGTAAAAATTCCAAACATTGTTGCCTACCTGTGTAGTATTAGTTTAGTTATAAGAGGCCCAAACAAATATTTCTACATTTAGATTGGTCAGGATATACTACAGGAATACTACAGGATCTATGAAAAAATCGTTAATACGTCTAAAAAAAATATTGTAGTTTCATAACATTCTTTAATTGCGAAATAAATTTTAAATGTGGTGTGACCTCAGCCAATGTACCATCCTTCATACATAGTAAATGTTTAACAAATTATAAAGAACTAAGTACCTACTTACCCAAGTCAAATAAATGTAAAGAATCTGTAACTATACTATCTTCCACCATATCTATGGGTAGTTTTAATAGGGGTGAATCCTCTTTATGATGATCATCATCAGTTTTATTGCGAAAACTTTCATCGATTCTAAGTGGACAATCAATCCTTGGAAAGCTCATATGCCTTCCTCCTCCATCGTAAGCGTCAATAACTGTACATTTTATGTAACCGTGTGCTGAATTAAATCCTACCGTACCTGTAAAATAACATAAAATTACATTTACTGATAATAGTGGTAATTCTATAAAGGAAATGTTAAATTTTACAGCATGTTAAAAATTTAAAGCCAGTTAAAAATCCGAATCTATTCTGTAAGAAACATGAGTTAATTTTAACATAGTAGTTGAAATGTACCAGTAAATTCATATTCTGTAACTAGTTTTTATGTTAACATTTTAACTTATCTGGTAAAATTTTAATGTCAGATCACAATATTTAAAGGGTCCTCTTGAGTAGGCTCTAAAAATTTTTGTTATCATAAACATGGCCTTTAATGGATTGATACACTTAATTATACATGAAAATGATAATAATAGAAGACATATGTAAGTATTAAGTTGTGTGTGGTGTTTGGATTTAGAATGCTTAGAAATTGTAGTTTGGCCTGGGCAGCTATCAAACCGGTGTAGGTCATGGATATTTGTTTGCTGTAAGTCAGCCAATGATGAGTAGATATATCGCAGAAGTCACTGATGCCATTGTAAATCATCTTTTAAATGAATGAATTAAGTTTCCACTCACACCAGAAGAGAGGGTCTCAAGAAGAAGGGGATTCGAAGGCCTAGGTCTGATGGAGCTGAGCACGGAAAGGAGTTGCGGTGTGCTGTAAAGGAGAATTCGAGCCACCTAACATTTTGGGATGATGCAATTCGTACTTTAACCCTTCAATACTGACGGGTTATATGTGGTTATTGTGTATTAGTGAGTGATATGGGATCTAATAATATTAACCTCTTGAAGTATTAGAAGTAACCCCTGAGAAGCCTCATTTTTTTGTTAATGGGCAGAAAATTATACATGTTTGATGCTCCTCACTTGATCAAGACTGTTAGAAATAATTTAAGAAAACACAACTTTTTAACTCAAAGTGGGGATGAAATTTCTTGGAAATATATCGAAAACTTCTATAATCATGACAAAAAATATGTTCCGAGAGCTGCTCCCAAATTAAGTGATTCACACATCCACCCAAACAATTTCGAAAAAATGAAAGTCAAATTTGCTACACAAATTTTCAGCAACACAGTTGCAGCAGGGTTAAATTTGTATATTAGATTTGGTGCCCTGCCAGCGAGTGGTATACATACTGCTGAATTTGTAGATCTGTTGGATAAATTATTTGATCTTTTAAATTCTTCAAACTTAACAAGTTCAAAACAGTTTAAGAGGGCATTTAAAGGTGAAAAATTTCAAATCGACTTTTTAAAACAATGTGAAAATATTTTTAGTAATTTAAAAATAATTGATAAAAATGGAAATGATGTCACTAAAAGAATCAAATTTTTAAATTGTTTTAGAATAACAATAAACGGATTAATAGATTTGTGGGAGTCTTCGTTAAGTAAAACGTTAACTTTTCTTTTAACTAGAAGACTTAACCAAGATGTCCTAGAAAACTTCTTTGGGACAATTAGGCAACAACAGGGTAATTGCATAAATCCCACTGCAATACAATTTCAAAGAAGTTTTAAAAAACTGTTGTGTATAAAATTGTTTCATTCTGGTTCAGGAAATTGTGAAGGTGATACAGATGTAATGCTTCTTAAACTACAAGACGTTGTAAACATTGCGAATAGTGAAGTCGGAGATGAAGTAGATGCCCCTGAACAAGTTTCTGAACCAAATGAAACAATTATTATTGACTGTGATTATCAAAAAGATGAGATGCTACAAAAAAATTTCCAACGATATGTTTGTGGTTATTTAATAAAAAAATGTTTAAAGGTACATACATGCACAGTTTGCACTAACTATGCTCAAGCTATTGATACATTGGATGATACGGCATTATTTTGCTATTTTAAAGCCTATGATTCTACAAATTCAACTTTTGGAGGATTAATGATGCACACGGATGAATTTGTACAATATATTGCCAAACTGGACGATTTATTTAAAAATGTATTTGAAGATGTTTGTACTAAAAAAAATGTTGTAAATCAATTGTTACACATAAGTAATGATATTAGGTTTACACATCCATGTGAACATTTTCCCAAATTATTTGTAGTTAGACTATATTTTAGATTAAGGTTATTTTATACATTGAAATTAATAAATAGAAATTTTAAGTCTATTAATAAAAATAAAATGATTGTATGGAAACACCAATAATGTTTTAAATAAATTTGATTTTATTTTTATTATTATTAAATATTCCATTTTTAGTTATAGCACAAAATACGAGACACCAAACCAATTTCTTGTCATTCTCACCTTAACTCTGCCAACGACACATACGTACTTTTTTGGATATTTATTCTGTCACTAATTTAATATTTTTTAATATAATTTAATATTTATGTAAAACCATTATTTTTAGATATTAAGTGTAACCTTGAAAAAATCCGAAAACTCGGACGAAACGTAAGATAGTAATTGTCTACATATTCAGGCTGAAAGTCCTCGGAAAATAAAGCCGTAAAAAGTTTTTTGTTGTTTTTAATTAAAGAAATAATTCTACTTTGACAGCCAACATTTCCAATATCATCTATAATCATATAACTATGTACATAAAATTGTTCTAGTACGAATCTGCATAAGGGGCTTAAAAAATTATAAGTACCGATCTGATTTCTAAACTAAAAACATGGCCGATGTTGTCAGAAAAAGATCAAAGGCGGCACCGCTGAGTTTATATTCTCTTCCTTACCTGTTGTCTGGTATTAACGTATCTATATCTATCGTAACACGGTCGTGCAGACGCCGACAGACACGGGTCGTGCGCGGACACTAGTAGGTATGGACCCACCTCAGGCAGAGAGACAGCCGACGCCGCCGCCGCCAGGTCGGTAAGTATTCGATCTGCATCCTGCATATACAGAGGGCCGCCGCATAGCGTAAAACGTCGTAAACGTCGAAAATGTCGTAAAGCGTCATAAAACCTCTGTAGGCATCTAGTAGGTCTAGAAAACGTCGTTTACGACGTTTTCGACGTTTTACGACGTTTACGACATTTTCGAAGTTTACGACATTTTCGACGTTTACGACGTTTTACGACGCTATGCGGCGGCCCTCTGTATATGCAGATCGAATACTTACCGACCTGGCGGCGGCGGCGTCGGCTGTTTGTCTGCCTGGGGTGGGGCCATACCTACTGACACTATTCTCGGAAAGAATATTTTGTCTGCGCGGTTCATGTCTGTACGTGTCTGTGGCTACTTACTGGGCAGTGTGATGTGTTTTGTTTTCTTTTTGCAATGGATAACGAAAAACTCATAGAAATTGTAAGAGAATATATAAATACATTTATGATTTAACTGATCAAAAATACAGTGACAATCAGAAAAGGATCAGGAGTGGAGCGAAATAGAAATAAAACTTAAGAGGAATGGTAAGTACATATTTTATTTTACACACTCAAGTATTAAATAATAAGATAGCTATTAGTAGCTTAACGCTCCTTCTGATGAATCGAAAAACCTAGCAAAATTCTCTCTGACATTGAATGCAGTAGCCTGGTAATTGCCACCCTGTCTAGGTAGGTTTGATAAAGAATGTGATGCTTTTTCTTCATTAGTCGAATGTGGTGTGTAGTGTTGAGCACCACCATATTTTATATAATTATGTAAGATACACGTTGTCATAACAACTTTGTCAGCATTATAAGGATCAAGTTGTATTCTCCTGTTATAGAGACGAAATTTTTGAGCTAAAATCCCAAATGCATTTTCGACAACTTCTCTTGCACGGGATAGTCTATCAATGAATGTGTTTTTTCTTTGGTCACATACTTGAGGTTTAGGATATGGTCTGATTAGGTAGGTTCTTAAAAAGAATGCTTCATCTTCTATGATAACATGTGGCGCTGTAATTTCAGTGGCAGGTAAATATTTGCTTTCCGGGACGTTAAATGTGTTTGACATTAATGCTTTTCCGATGTTTGAATTTGAAAAAATACCTCCGTCACTGTTTTTTCCATAAGCACCGACATCGAATAGCTCCTATACAATTTGGAAAATTCCAAGTATTTCAAAACTACTCTGCGATTCTTAGCCACTGTTCTTTTGTAGGGACAGGCATTGTTTCCTTTATCATTCGTTCTATTATTGCACTGCAAACCTCTTTCACTATCTTGTATACGGTGCTTACTCCTAGTCTATAACTAAATGCTATGGAAACGAAGGAGTCCGCAGTAGCCAAAAATCTGCAAAGAGAAACATTATAATATTATTATATTTGTTTCCTTGTTTCAGGAACAGAATGTAAAAAAGCATGGGCACTGCTGCGAGATGCCTTCAGGCGTTCTATTAAAAAGAGGAAAGATACTAACTAAAAGTGGGCAGGGGCTAGTGTTTCTGAAAAAAAATGGAAGTATGAAGATGAAATGTCTTTTTTGTTACCGTACATGAAGGAAAGGCCTACTATATGCCCAATCCCAACAGTACCAGCTTTTGATAATGATGACAACGCTAACGAAGAAAAGGATATTCATCAGTCACCTGAAGTTGGGCAACAAACGACTGACACATGGTCATGTACCCTTGAGCATAGTCAACAAACGGCTGGTATATTGCCAATTACATCATCACAAGCTACAACTCAAAACTACCCTCAGCCAAAGCGCAATAAACGAGGCTAAAAACAAACTGATGAAACACCTAGCACAATATTAATGAAGTATATGTATATTAGACCGTAAGAAAAAAACTCTACCACCGGGTGACATTGAACAATTTATGGCTGGGATTACAACTACCTTGCGATCTTTTTCGCCGAGAGACAGGGCTATTGCAAAAGCCAAGATATTTGAAATAGTCTCTCACTGGAAATAGATATTCTGAGCAGGCCATCCACAAGTGATTCTATGGTCTCCACGCCATTATCGTATAACACGAACTATTCAGAAAATACTCTTATGCCAGATCCAATGCAGGATTTCTGCTAAGGTAATTTTCCCCCAGATTCAGAGGAACTGACATATGAGCACTTAAAATAGTATTAATGAATGATTCCACTTTACTTACACAATATTATATGATACAAAGAAATTCTGTAATAAATCTTACCTGAGACATACTGCTAGTTTTTCATTTGGTGACGAGGCTTCCTTGAAAACTGTATCTTGTTAGATTATCAGCAATTCTATTTTGTTTAGTAAAATGTCAAACTGATACCAACTCATACGAAAATATCTGAAAAATTTTTCTTCATCGTCAATAAATTCTTTAAACAGTGTCCAATATTCTCCTTCTAATTTTCTTTTCTTGAGCATAGGATGAACGGCCATGCGTTTTGTTCTTTTTTTAGTTTCATCCCGATCTCTTCTTCTTCTAGTAACAATGCAATTATGGATAAATCTTCCACAGAAAAATGTCTGAACATTTTCATCAAAAATAAACGTGCTTTTTCTACTAAAGCTATTTAGTAACTGCCGGTGAGAGCGGCCGCGTCCGACACCGACGACGGTGTCTGTCGTTGTCTGACACGTTGATCACACTTCATGTTAGATGTAAATAAATGGTGTCTGTCGGTGTCTGCCACGGCACGTGTCTCACACGTTCGATGTCTGTAGATATAAACGGACCTTTATAAGTCAACATATGTAAACTGGATGTATTTTTATAATTACCTTGTCCTGTTTCGATGAATCCTCAGCATGCAGTACCTTTTACGCCGTTTTTTTTTTAAATACTTTCGTTTGGTCCGCCTTTCTCTAAAAATTAAAAGCGCTCTACAAATAAATTGCCGCGGCAGCGATAGTCTCCACATCCATAATAACAGAACACCCACCACGAAATCTGTACTCGTCAAATGGCCAATGCAGACTGAGCAACGCCACCAACGTGTAATCACTGTTCTTATTGACCCAACTAGTTGGCCAAACGTGTACGAAGGTCTTTAGAATAGTCCTGGTTTTAACAATTTTCGATTTGCTAAATTGATAGAAGCAAAATTTTCCGTTTTTTTGACAATATCTCCTACTATCAGACGTAGATTGAAGTTCTTTGCCCTAATTTAACCTTCTTCGTATCTCTTAAGATAAGCGAGATTCCAATGGTGAGACTTAAAAAATGAACACCCTGTATACCACCACCAAGAAATAATAATTATTCTTCTGTGGTAAATCCTAAATTCATTGTTACCATTCTACATTGCAAATAAATTTGTTTGAAACACGATTTCAATTAAAATATCAGGACAGATACATAAAGAACTGTAACGGTACGGAAACGGTATGCATCACTAATCTGTTTAATTTCGATATATGCACAGTACATATATTCAGCATATCGCTTTTATAGCTCTATATAAATTGCGAGTTTATAAAATCACCGTTTCTAGAATTAATTTAAATGGATAAGTAAATGCAATCAAGTAGGTAAAAATTAGATTGACGTATGCGAGTCAGACTATTCCAATCAATCAATTTATTTAAATTTATTGTTTAAATCTCATTCATACTTTAGTAATCTTCAAATTTGAAAAATGGGATTCACTGATCAAAAAAAGATTTGTATAAATTTGTATTAAATTAGTTATTTTCTTAATAATAGCTTTAGTTGATGCATACCGTTATTCTGTATTGAAAATATATAAAAAAAAATAAAATGCGATCTTTCCAAAAAATGTTGGTCTATTGAAAATAGTGTAAAATGAAATAACTTCTTATAATAATAAGCTCTTTAATAAATCTCATTCATACTTTAGCAATCTTCAAATTTGAAAAATGGGATTCACTGATCAAAAAAATATTTGTATAAACTTGTATTAAATTAGTTATTTTCTTAATAATAGCTTTAGTTGATGCATACCGTTATTCTGTATTGAAAATATAAAAAAAATTAAATGCGATCTTTCCAAAAAATATTGGTCTATTGAAAAGAGTGTAAATTGAAATAACTTCTTTATTTTTGGTATAACTGTATTAAATTATACATTTTTGAAAAAGAGGAAAGTGACTATCGAATGGTAATATAATCAACAGGGTTGTTCCAAATTTGTCACAATTTTGAATTAAAAAGTGGCAATTTTTTTCAAGCGCTTGTAGAAGTGAAACAACTAGTCCCAATGACAAAAGAAAACTTTTTGTAAAATTAAGAGCACCCGTGAAAACCGCTCGTCGCTATCTTATTTTTCCTTGAAGTATAAGCCTTTAAATTGTGCCACATTAGTTATATCTACGTACATTTCCGTAAACACATTAAGAGAAAGTACGCCAGTAATAAGGAACATTTGTCTAGACTTACGTTATCATCCCTATATTATAAATAGGTTGAATAGAAGTTTCTCTTTAGTTTAGGTAGTGGTTGTCATGGAAACGGGAAATATCAGCGATATTTTGCAACTACGGTTGCGTGTAGAATACTTATATTTAATATGGTATACCTTTTTTTAGTAGAAAGGGTGGTAAAATGAGTTTCCATGATAAAGGATACTGTACCTCCAGCGAGGGAAACACTTATAGAGCAAATATCGGCAGTATGTGGCGCCCTGTATCGAGTAGATAAAAATCATTATCATATATAAATTTTTTACTTAAATAAACCTCCAAATTCCATCTACTTATCTAGCACAGTAAAAAAAAAAAATTTATAACAATACTTTAACTTTGACACCCTGTAGCCATGTTATATTAACTTTTTGACTAAGGTAAATGCAAATAAATCGTTTTATCCCAGGATTCTGTGGTAGTGTTGTACAGACCGTTCAGAGACACCCTGTATACCTAATAGAAATGTTATCTTCGATGGTATTTTTAGACTTGATAAATAATAATAATAGTTTTCATTGTGAAGAATGTTAGTTAAACTTCAATGACTTATACTATAATAATAAATTTACAAAATAGGTATAAATTTAATATTAGGTAGAAGTAAAAGTCTTCTCAAATTATCGATGCTCGTGTTTGTGGAACTTGGAATTTTTAAGCTTGTCGATACATTAAAACTGTAACAAGCCGGTTTAAGTCAAAGGATATCGCGCCACATTTTCACATTTTTACGTTTTTAGGTTCTGGTCGGAAATATTTAAAACTGGGAATTTTGCCGTGTCGGTGGGCGACCTTCAGGCGAGGGAAGCAATAACATTTATTATAAACTTCCGCGGCCCACAAAGAAAAACCTTTTAGCCGAGCAATAAGCTATTTATTATTGAAAGGTCCGCGGCACTTTGCAATTGGTGGTACATGTTCTGGGAAATAGAAAGGATTGCAGCATCAAGTAAACTATCGGATACTAGACCCAGGGTAAATCGACAGAAGGTTATTAGAGGGATGCCGCTTTGGCCAGAGTTGTATCTATAGAAATTCAGGCCGAAAGGCTGGCGTAAGAACCAGACAGTAAATTCAGTAGATAAGTATATCATAATGATTAAAAAGGAAAGGTAGCAGCCAAAGGCAAGACGTAGAGATTCTCAGAGAATCTAACATGTAATGTAGATAGGGTAAGTGTAAAATGGAAACACTTACCCTATGGAAGTGTTCTCCTGGTACAGGGATATTAATGTATCATAGTACATAGATATTGATCTCAACTTCCGTCCAGAGCTTGTTCTGAGAGATCGAGGGTTTTATTAGGAAAGTCTATATTAGAGTAGGTTAAATCATTTGTATGTAAAATTTATTTAGTTTTGTCGTGGCGCAATTAACCATTACCCGATTGGGACCAGGGAATGGTCACATGCCAATGCCCGTGCCCGGAAGAAGGAGGTGTTTCCAGGGATCTCTCTGCATCCTAAGGACCAAAGTTGTCACAAGTTAGTTTACAAAAATAACAGATAGATGCCGCAAGTGACGCTTTACCACTCTTCCGAATTTGTCTAGCGATGCGCTGGAACAACGGCGCATTTAGTATTCGGATGTCCGGTCAGAGAAAGCGTTATGCTTGTTTGGTCGAAAAATGTCTCCGAACCTCCGAAAGTGTCGTCAGAACATTAAAAATTGTCTGCGCTAAATCGACATATTTCGAAAAGTGTCGGATGCCGGATGATTCGGTTCATGATGAAAACTGTGTTATCGAATCTTCCTCTATGCAGAATGAAAGCAGTTGCCATCAAAACACCGAATGTGGTTAGTTAAAATAAATTGTTACATGTAAATTTTTCTAGTTATATATTTTTACAGCTTCATTTGACGTGTTCTCTGAGAAGATACATACCAACCCCGAAGTAAACGAAGCAGATATTAACTCTGATGATTCGGTTCATGATAAGACCTATGTTACCAAATATTCGTCTTCTTCATCAGAGTCATCGTCATCATCAGGGTCATCTTCATCAAGTAGTTCGTCAAGTTCTTCTAGCGAGATTGAGAGTGAGAATGAAGGTACAGCAGACGATGTTACTAATAAAGAATCAAACAGTTCAAGAAGGTAAGAAAAAAAGTAGGAAAAGAAAAGCGGTTCCAGAAAGTTGGAAGAAAAATTATGCGAAGAAAATGAGAAATAGTGGAAAAAGTTACGTTTCATGCAGGCTTATTTGGTTTCTCTACATAATACAAACGTTCGCCTTTCTTGTGCGGCCAGAGGAACTAGCGGTGTTTTACCAGCGAAAAATGTATTCGTTTTGTGAGAAACCACTACCAAATTTATAGAATATACTAATAGGTATGTTTGTAGTGGCGAGATACAGTGAAATACACTGCAGTGCCCTCTTTGGGTCTTTGCTACTACCTGTCTGACAATTATTGTCTAATTGACAGAGAGATAACGATCTGCAGAAATTCACATATGCCCCTTAGGCAATCAATGTCGCCAGATCATTCATCGATTCCGATACCTATGGCAATCTGATGAGATCATAACAAGATCGAAACCGGTCATTGTCTGGTATTTGGTCTTGATGAAGGATGTGGCGACATCCATGGAGATGTTGATGTAATGCAACGCCAGTCGGGGCATATTGCCCGTGGAGTAGTTGTTTTCGGCATCTCCTTCCAATACTAATAGGTATTTTTCAATTTCAGGCTGCCGAGATACTATTGACACTCTACCAGCAAACTAACGAGTTTCATTCCATTTACAGACGTACATATGTTTGAACACGCCCTTATTTTGAGGATGCCGGAACACGCCCTAATCACGTGATCTATTTCAGGTATACCGAGGTTATAAATAGGGGTGTCTGTATCGACTAGTCAGTCTATCTTTAGAAGTTGAAGAGTAAACATCATTGTCAGACATCTCCGAAATTATAAAAAGATATGGAGAAATTCGTTATTGTTAAGGAAGCTGTAAGGAACGTGCGCCAGTTTAACCTAACAGGATGCACGTTAGGGTTTAATTTGAAGTCTGTTAAGGTAGGTGAAGAACGTGTAGGCTGGGTGAAAGAAGCCATCCATCAGGTGATTGAAAAGGGGACAGTGGGTCTTGGTGATCAGGTGTCTTTTTCCTTCTGTTCGAAGGATTTCACTCGTGGTGACGGATGGGTACGCTTTCGACCCGTAGAAAAGTTGACTTTTGACGACGTGTGTGACATTATGTCCAATGTCCAGCGTCTATCAATCTAACTCCATGGGGCTTGATACCGCAACTTTCTGCATCGCGTGACCTTGAACATGACCTTGAAGGTCACGGAAACTTGACATTGACCTAGCAGAGCTAATGTATGACCTTCATCTTGGCCTTGAGCATTGCATTACATCCATCACGACTCTCTCCAGTCCTTGCATGACCTTGAGAGTGCCTTTGGGTGGTACATTGTGTGTCCTCCGTATAACCTTGACCACGATCTTCCTTGCCGATTGTATGACATTGGACCCAGCTTGAGCGCACACATGCGTGATACCACACGCCCACGGCCATGGGTTACCTGTGTAAAGCTGCGTCCACCCCGACCTCCACGAGGCCACCGTACGGCATTGCACCTGGCCTTGAGCGTACACACTTCTGATGCTATATGCCTGTGGCCAAGAGTTGGTTGCTCAAACTCGAGAGTATCAATTGGGAGAGAGTACGACGTAGTAGTTCCACGATTATAAAAAGAGACTTAAGTGGCAACACATAACCGTTGGTAGTTAAGTCATATACAGTAAAGAGTGAGATATGTATAAGTGCAGTGCTTGCGGTGTTTTACGCGTAGTGATAATTTGCGTCGCCATCAGAGGCAATCATGCAAGAACTTAGAGCATGTTGGACCTCCAACAAAGCAACCCAAATTGGATTTAAATCCACCATCATCATCTACAAATATTCAAGCCTGTAACTGCCAAAATGTGTCATCAACATCTGCAAATGTTCCAGTTTGTATCTGCCATAATGTTCCTTCAACATCGGCAAATCTCCAAACCTGGAATTGTTGCAATGTGACCCTAACAGCAAATGAAATGAAAAATCATAGAAGAACATTGCAGCACAGATCAACTTCATGTGTTCCATTGATTAATGGCGTTGAAATTATTCAGAGTGCCTTCAAACATAGGATTTCTAGCTACCGAGTCCATAGTGAAATGAATCATCTAGATTATATAAATTTTTTTAATGAAATTAAAGATAAAATTTTGCACTTACTGGAACAAGCGGTACGAGTGCATAAAGCAGTGAAGGTAAATATGGAGACATTTGCCAAGTACATATTGCAAACAAAAGAAGTATCTGATATGAAATTATTTAATACTTCCAACCAAATCCTGGATCAGGGGACCAATTTGAGTGATGCCTTTGATGCATTTGTAGACATGATGCTTTCGCAAACTACAGAGTTTCAAGAACGCAATTCAGGTTTGTAAAATTTATTATGATAGTTCACCCAGGTTGTTTATTAATAAATTCTTTCTTCATAGGTTGGGCCCTGGAACATATAGAATTCGTGGAAGTTAATGTAAATAAGTACAGCCCGCTAGGTGGTTCATCATATATTAAATTACCCAAGTTCATTTCAAACAAGAAGGCAGTAATTAATGTGGAAAATCAAGATGATCGCTGTTTTGCATGGGTCATTACTTCGGCGTTGTTCTCTGCAATCAATGGCCGTCCATCTGAGATGTCATCATACCCCCACTATTAGAGAGTTTTAAATTTGACAGGTATGAATTTTCCAGTAAAATTGCGGGATATTTCTAAATTTGAAGAAATGAACAATATTTCAATCAATGTGTATGGTTTAGAAAAGCAATTTGAAAAAAATGAGGTAACACATGGAAGCTGTAGGGCCTTTGAGTTATTCTGGAAAACAATTGCGTTTACATGTAAATTTGCTCCTAATTTCCAGCGAGTGTAATACGAATCATTGTAATATAGATTGTGCAAACACATTATTGCTGGATAGAAGATTTATCGAGTTTAGTCTGAAATCAAATATCAGCTACTGAACAAAAAAAATACTTTTGCGGTGGCTGTTTGCTATATTTTCATAATGAACGTCGGCTTATGGCGCGCCAGAGAAATGATTGTAATCTTGTTTATACAATAACCCTCAACACGATTTAAGATCGGTAAATATGGGAAAGAGGTACCCGAAAACATTAAAATTCGAAAACTTTGAGAAACAAATGCAGGTACATTCTTAGTGTACGCTGATTTTAAATCAATTTTGAAACCAATAGATACATGCGAACCAAACCCGCATCGTTCTTACACAAATAAAACATTTAGTCACCTGCCCTACACTTTCGCGCAGTGGCGGCTCGTCAGGCTAGGCCTCTGAGGCCGCGCCTCACCCTCGAAATGAAGGAACGAAGATTTTTTTGTATATAGACTATATAGCTTTTTATCTATGACAATTATATTCTGTAACAGTTCTACAATACAGTAAAAGTAAAAAAACCAATCTTTAAACCGCAAATCGCAAAACTATTACTTCTATTACATCGTTAAAAATCAAGCGAGGCGAAATGGTTACAGCTTGGGAAGGCCCGACATTCTAAAGTCATCAGCCGAGTCGACAGGCACCGAGACACCGAACGAATTGAAACGAAACGGTATCAGCGTGCTTGTTTTACAGCAGTAAGAGGCGACGAATATATAGCTGAGATATGCTCTGATTGGTGGTTTAAATCACATGACTTGAGACGACAGTCGACAGCGTAGAGTGTACGATTGTAGTTTTAAAAGTATTGTTTTGTGTTTACAAGTGTTGATTGAGTTTACAAATATAAAATTGTGTGATTATTTTTGTCTCGATTTGTAATATTTCTTATATTATTGTGGTTTAGTGTGGTACGCAGTACGCAGGAACGCAGGTAAAGTAGAATTTCCAGTTTCTATGAGGCGAGGCAGCGAGTTTTTAACTGATACGGCAATTAAGGTTAGGTTTTCAAAATACCGGTAAGTTTTTTGTTCATATTTTAAGGTACCTATCGCCGCAAAATTTTATTATTTTATTTAAAAATGAATCCTATTCATGACATTATTCTCTCAATAATTGAAACGCCTTTTTTAAGAAGAAACGAATCTGAAAAGAGACAGATTTTGGGCAGTCGTCCAATGCCAAAAATTTCTGCAATATTTAACGATAAGAGGCAGGGTAAACAATATTCAAGAACTTTTCAACTATCTTGGTATGAAACATATAAGTGGCTATGTGGAAGTATTTATAAAGAAAGCTTATACTGTTGGCCTTGTCTTTTATTAGGCAACGTCAAAAACAATTGGAGTTCAGGGGGTGGGTATTCCGATTTAAAAAATTTTTCACGGGCGGTAAAATCACATGAAGGTTCCAAAGAACATATTAAGAATTTTGTAGCGCTTACGAGATTAGAACAAAATAGAACGACTATAGCGGATGCACTGAGAGAAAATGCAGGTTTGAATAAAATTTTGTATAATGAAAACGTGCGTAAAAATCGTTTATTATTAAGTTATTTAATTGATGTTACTATTACGTTAGGTAAACAGGAGCTGGCATTCCGAGGCCACAATGAAAAAGCAGATTCTTCTAACCGTGGAAATTTCAAAGAAATATTTGCATGTTTAATAAAGAGAAATGCGGAACTTACCGACCATTGTGCAAAATTTAGTAATATATTTACAGGACAATCTAAGACTATTCAAAATGAACTGATTGGTTGCATTCATGAATATATTCAAGAACATATAAAAAAAGAAATTAATGATACAGATTGTTACTTTTTTGGCGTAATTGCGGATGACAGTACTGATATAACGGAAAAATCACAGTGTTCGATAACAGTTAGGTATGTGACAAACGGATCTTTAAAAGAAAGATTTTTAGGATTTTTTGACGTCAGTGACGATAGAACGGCAGAGAGCCTTTTTCAGTTAATAAAAAGTAGTTTAGAGCCTTATCACTTTAAAGAGAAATTAGTCGCGCAATGTTATGATGGTGCCAGTGTTATGGCAGGTGAAATAAACGGACTTCAAACAAAAGTTAGATCTATTGCTCCTTTAGCTTTATTTACTCATTGTTGTGCCCACAGATTAAATCTAGTTTTGCAGCAGGGAACAAAACAGATTACACAAAGCCGAATATTTTTTGCCACTTTATTGGCGATACCAAATTACTTCCATCAATCACCAAAACGGTCATTTGTGCTTAATCAGATAGTTGGCAAAAGAATTCCGCGGGCTGTAGAAACGCGCTGGTATTCACGGAGTAAAATTTTAAATTTAGTGGCCAGTGAATGGGACAATTTGATTTTAGTCTTTGAAACTATCATTAATGACTTAAGTTCCGGATCAGAATCTATTAATGCCGCGAAAGGATTTCTTAAGCATTTTAGCGATTTTGAATTTTGTCTTTTAACACAAATTTATAAAGAAATTTTTAGTTCCACCGATTTATTGTTCCAAATTTTACAATCAAAGCATTTAGACATAAATTACTGCTCCTCACAAATAAACCTTGCCAAGCTAAGAATCAACGAATTAAGAAACGAAGAACGTTTTAAAGTTTTTTTTAATATTGCTAAAAATGCCACTGAGCTGCCAACTAACTCTCGCAGAGGTCAACCTTCTACAGAAGCCGATATTTTTAGCAAATATAAAATTTTATATTTCGAAATAATAGATTGCATAATTATTCAAATAGAGACGCGGTTTGCAAATTTAAATAGCATACATTTTCTTGCCTTAGTCGATTGCACAAAATATCCGGAATATATTAAATGCTTTCCAGACAACTTACTAAATGATTTATTGAAAACTTATCCAAATATTTTTGACAAAGATAGGCTAAAAAATGAGCTTTCTGTATTATATAGGGATGAACAGTTTTTAAATTTAAGTGTTGAAAACAGTTTAGATATGCTATTTCAAAATTTCAATTTCAAGACAATTTTTGCGGAAGTATACAAGCTTTTTCTCTTAGTTTTAACTATTCCTGCAACAAGCGTGTCTGCCGAACGAGACTTCTCATGTCTCAAACGAATTAAAACCTACCTAAGAAACACAATGGCACAAGAACGGCTCTCAGGGTTAGCAACGATGTCAATAGAACAAGAGTTAGTGTCAAATCTCAGTGCAGACCCACAATTTTACGACCAAATAATAGATAAATTTGCAACTCTAAAAGATAGGCGTATAGATTTAATTTACAAAAAGTAGTTACATTTTTATTACTTACTTGACATTATTCCAGAGTTAACCTTATTATCTGTTATAGACTTTCGATATTGATAAGAGAGTTGATTTTTTAATTTTGTTGTTATTTTTTGATTATTTTATTTACTTAAACTTGTTTTAAGAATATATTTTTAAGTTTTGAAGAAAGTTTTGTTTGAGTTTTTTTTTTTTTTTTTTGAGTCTATTTTTTTTATTTATAATGGTTTAGTAGGGCTATTGGCGATGACCTCCATTTTAAAAAAGGTCCACGCGTCACCGAATAATACCTCCTGGGTCACGTGGAAATTTATTCATATTTAGACAAAATTAACCTCATGTAGCCTCACCCTCCTACATACCCACGAGCCGCCACTGCTTTCGCGTACTGTATAAAATGTTCTTTCGATAATTCTATAGCTAAATTTGAGTTGTACCGAGGGCAAGGTGAGGCAAAAGTTTTTGTTTCTCGTATAGAGGCAGATGTAAGAGAAATCTATAATAAGTATATGAAAAACATAGTCCCGATGGCGAAACTTACTGCACAAGAAAAAAAAGACTTTCAGAAGGCGACGACTTGCGGCATATGTAAGAAACCGTTCACAGAAAGTGATATCAAAGTAAAAGATCATTGCCACTTAACTGGTAAAATAAGATTCGGCGCTGCAAGTCCCCAGGGCCTGGTGCTGGAGGTAGATATACATTACCTCCAAGAACTGCATGACTTACATTCAGACCTCCCCTTTTTAGTAGAAAGTATGGCTCCACCAAGTGCAAAAACAAAATTTTCAAAATTGATACCGAAGGTCAAAGGCCAAATTTTGAAAAAAAAAAGGGAATAAGGGCACCATAACCCCCATCCCTACTCCCCGCAACGGCCATGTCAGGACTCGAACCCCGACTCTCCAGCTGGCAAACCGGCGCTCTAAACACCCTGCCATGACCGTTCCTACAAATACTATTTTAAAACTTCTACTGTAGAACCCAACCGAATTCTGAGAAAAAGAGCATCCAGGTAATTTTGCCGGGGTCAACTTATCCTCTGACGTATACCTGTGACATACAATTTGAATCGCGCGTCATTATCGATCCGAAAAGTGTCGCCAGTTACACCCTTGTATCTTCTAAAGTTTAGAAGATCCTCTAGTTATTTTAGTTTAGAATCTAAACTAAAATAAATAAAGGATCGCTTAAATGAGCAAAATTATGTTATTTTTTGTGCTGATTCCAGTGGAAAAAACAGAAATCCAAACGCAGACATTGCGTTATCGAGATATTGACTAAAGTATATATTTTCTTAATGGAACACCCGGTATATTTTTATATATTTCGATTTAGCATTCGATTAGAAATACACCAGTATAGGGTTTCATGGTTCTATCTCTAATAGTAAGAGAGATATTGTAGTCAGAAGCGATATAAGCTCAGTAACATGTTAGGCTAGAATCCGAAACCCGAAAACTGTAAGGAATAGAGGATCGACTATACAGTCAAAGTTGTGTAGCTTTTTGCACTGATTCTATTGGTCAAATCGGTCAATAAGAAACCTAGCCCTGTATGCCTTTTGTACGTACTTGCACTGTATTTAAAATTTATTCAAATTTCTGATATTTCTTCAGGTAAAGAAATATAATTTTTATGTGTTAGAAGATGGCAGTAATTTGCAAATTAGTTTAAATGATTATGTGAATATATACCTGTGTTTAGATAATGAAATAATCAAATTAATGGTGATTCAGCGCGAAGCACGGTATTACAAGGATTACCAAAGACCTGTATGCAATAAAAAAGTGTATAAAAATATATTTATATATTTCAATATTAATTTAGCTATAATCTAGGTGAATAAAAATTTTTTCAAATGCTCTGCCTACATCCGATAAGTATTGCTAAACCTACTCGAACCCTGTAGTACTTGCGCTATATCCACATAAACAATACAGATAGATAGAGCTCGACAATCCAGACACGAGTCAGTGCTCACAATCTGGTGCAAACTATGATTGTAGATAATGAAAAATGGAATGCAATACACAGCTACATTAGGGCCAAGATAGAGCAAAAAGAAATCGAAGAGAGGCAGTAAATTAACAGACCACCCACCAACCTGAAGCCATGCGCATAGCAGTTCCGAGTTGTTTACGGGTGAGCGAGGGAGTTTTAGTGGGTAGGCTAGGACTTGTCCTAGAGTCCCACACTGCCAGGGAAAGGAAGAACAAGTACCCGGCGAGCATGAGCGTCCTCCCTTAAAAAAAAAAGATAACTTTTATTCGTAAAACCTTTACAGGATAGGAAACGTCACAACTAGATATATAGGAAATACACAGTAAAAACATTAGTAACATAAAGTTTAAAAGATTTAGATTACACATGTAACTAAATAAAAAAATACATAATATATGCTGTCACTGTCATTAAATTCACCTAAAGAGTAAAATACCTTACCCTTACAACATAGGAAAGCTTTTAGTTCCTTTTTGAACTTTTTAACATTGCTAATAATTTCAATATTGTCTGGTAACTTATTATAAATATTGGCACAGAGGTAAAATGGTCCCTTTTGAAAGGTACTTAAAGTAAATTTTTGGATAAGAGTATTATTTGCATATCGTGTACTATGGGAATGTAATGTGTCACATCGAGGAAAATTTTCTGGATGAAGTTTAACAAAGACGGCAGCTTCATAGATAATAATTGAGTATAAAGTAAGTAAACAATTTTCTCTGAAAGTATCCTTACAGGAGTCTAAAAGATTTAAGGAAAAAATTTATCTGATAATTCTCTATTGCAAAACAAAAATCCTTTGTGCATGCGTGAATGTTCCCCAATACAGAACCAAATATTTCACGTGCGAATAGGCAAGTGCAAAATAAACATTCATTAAATATTTCCTAATCATCACATTTTTTAAATGTCTTATAGAGGGGGAATTAAATATAAACGAGCCGTGACGGCGTGAGGGGTCCGCAACATTGTGGACGTAGGAGGGGGGTAACGTGGAAGGGATTCATAACATTGGCACGCCACGTGCTGTGTATTCTCAGTAGAAATCACGATGAGCGAGAGAGAGAGGTACACCATGCGGTTGCACAACGTGTGATTATAAAATTTCTTTTCAACGAAAATGTTAATGCTGCTGAAACTAGGCGTCGTTTACTTCCACAGTTTGGGCAAAGAACCCTTTCATGGTCCCGGATTAAGCAATGGTGTAAAGAGTTTAAGGATGGACCTAATGGCGTTGAAAACATGCCCCATGCCGTGTCCGCACCAGCATCACAGAGCAGAACACGGGGGGGATATTCGAGAAGTCATCGAAGGTGATCGGCGTGTAACTGTACTTGAAATCTCTCAGCAACTTCAGATAAGCTATGGAAGTGTGCAATCAATCATTCGGAATGAGTTGGGATTCCGAAAAGTATCCGCCCGGTGGGTTCCAAAGGTGCTGAAGGATGAGCAGAAAGCCAGGCGGTTTGAAATTTCTCAGCGGCTCCTAATGACGTACGAGAGGGAAGGTAACGATTTTTTTGGAAAAAATCGTTACTTGCGATGAGACGTGGGTCCACCACTACACCCCGGAATCGAAGAGGGCTAGTATGGAGTGGCGGAAGCGCGGCGAGGAAGCCCCAATAAAAGCGAAAACGCGGTTGTCTGCAGGAAAAGTCTTGGCTACGGTGTTCTGGGACTGTAAAGGTGTCCTGTTAGTTGATTTTCTACAGGAACGTCGGACAGTTAATGCGGCCTACTATTGTGAACTTCTTGGTCGAGTTCGAGCTACTTACCGGTCAAAAAGGCGAGGGACTCCCATCAGAAGTGTATTGCTCCTCCATGACAACGCCAGACCCCACACTGCAACAATAACACAACAAAAATTGGTCGATATGCACTGGACTGTACTAGAACATCCACCCTACAGTCCAGACTTGTCACCATGTGATTTCCATATGTTTGGACCCCTCAAGGAAGCTCTTGGAGGACAACACTTCACGACGAACGAGCAGGTTCAACAGTTCGTGTGCAATTGGCTTAATACCCGTCCCAGAGTTTTTTATGAGAACGGCATTAAAAAATTACCTATTCGTTGGAGGAAGTGTGTAGATAAGATGGGAATTTATGTAGAAAAATAAGAAATGTATGAATTTAAACTGATTTTGATAAATATATGTGTTTCTGCAAAAGGCTCGTTCATATTTGAATCCCTCGTAGCAAAAAAAGCCGAGTTTAATTTACCAGCTACATAGTTTGTATGTCCGGTCCATGATAGATTTTCGTTTACATATAGGCCCAAAAATCTAATACTGGATACATTTTCTATTAAAATGTTATTAATTTGAAGAGAAACAAATTCTTTTGGTTTTCTTAAATGGAATATTACATATTTTGTTTTCGTCGCATTGATAATAAGTTGATTTCTATTACACCAGTTATAAAATTGTTGCAGAACCACATTTGCTTTTAATTGTATTTCACCAATGGTACTCGCAGACAGACATATAGTGGTATCGTCTGCAAACATCACTAAAGATAAATCCTTCGAGATGTGATATTCAAGGTCGTTAAAGAAGAGGAGGAATAACAATGGAGAAATCACAACGTCCTTGAGGAGGTCCTATGTTTACTGTACGAGTCTGTACAGTAAACATACATACATATTTCCGTTCATCTTAACATTAAGCTTCCTCTCAGATAGAAATGAATGTATCCATTTATCTACGGGTGTTCTGATGCCTAGGCTACTTAATTTTCTTATTAAGAAGTCTTTTTGCATGCAATCGAAAGCTCATGTTAAATCAAAAAAGAGCGACAGAACAATTCTACCATTGTCAAGATGACTGTAAATTGTGCGTAACAGAGAGTAGGCGGCTGTGTTAGTTGAGTAATTAGGACGAAAGCCATGCTGATTACTTGAGATTAGACTACATTTAGACCACTGTTAAATGAAGCGACGTATAGGGGCTGTAGGGCGTCAGTGCAGTCACGAATGTTCTTTCCGTCTCTAGCTTTCCAGCAGCGCGCAAGTGTTTTGTGTGCTCCTCACTGGATTAAATTCGATATTTTAAAGTTTTGTTTGCGTCGATTCTCGTTGTCCACAAAATGGCAAGACATAATAAAAGTATGAGTCGTGATAGCTCCGCAGGCAGGCCAAGTTCTCCGAATGCAGCAACCCAACTGACGGTGATGTCGTACCTGACAAATTTTAGAGCGTCACCTGAGGCACCAGCGGGTCCCGATGTCTCCGTTCCCCAGTATGCACCCGTGGTAACGGCAACTGCTGGTGGTCTAGATTGGCCAGCACCTGAAATGGGGCAAAACCAGACTGGCAATGCGAAGCACGAGGCCCTAACAACGGCAGAGGGTAGCATACCTCGGGAGAGTCACCATACTGTGGAACTACAGCCGGCCTACGGCGGCTAGCATCACATTACTTCATATACCGCTGCTCTTATGGATGATATACCGACGCTTCATCTAACAAGTCGAAATTTCAAAAATATAAACCCGGATTTCACCGACATGTTAGGTAATTTCGACATGTTTGAGGAAGCTTCTGCATATACACCACTTCCGGCTTCAGACAAGGATGAAGCTAGATGCGGGGTATGTAACGCAGAGCGCCAGGAGCAGCGGGATAGTCTTGCCGATAACGACATCCCGCATTTTCACATGTCGAAAATGATTTCTCCGATTCGTGATGACTCTAGCAGTGAGTGGCTTGAGAAAGCTGAAATAAAGCCGAAAAAAGTTAAGCTGGCGTCATCATCCAGCAAAGCCAAGCCACGTTCGACAAAGTCTGCGTCAAAAAGTCAAACCGGTCGTCCTTCAAATAATTCTTCAAGAGCAGACCCGGATGATGGCTTTGCAGTTGAGCCTACATACTTGACTACAAAGGAGTCGAAAGGCAAGAAGACGAAGAATTCTAAGAAGGATCCCGGTCCCATTTTAAGGGAATTATTAAGCAAGCAGACCGTTTTACCTCTCCCCGCCTGACCTAAAGTCGGTAACCGTAAGTCGTCAGAGGCAGACCAGGGATCGGCAAAAAGGTCAAAACGTACGTCGACCGTCACTTCTCGGTCTGAAAACATCGTGTTGGAGCAGCCTCACTGCTCTGGTGCGACGTTGTCAGCCGAGCGGAGAAATCCGGTTATGAACCAGGCTCGCGAATCGGAAATACAACCGATTGCCGATTCTGATTCAGAGCTGGAAGGTGTTTTCCCTCAATCGAATAACTTAAGAACTTTAAAAGATTTCTTTAAGTTATATCAATCGATTAAGAGAGAGCATGCGGCAAATGTGTTGGCTTCTGAAGGCGATGCTGCAATAACAGAAGAAGCCAATAGCGTTATGAGGCGCGCACAGACCATGTTGGCTGATGTTCAGCGCCGCAGTATCGCCTTGGAGAAGTCAGGCAAGAAAGTCCGGGAAATCGAGAAGCGGCTGGGTGAGTGGGCGGCACTTGTACAGAGACGGAGATATATATATATATATACTTATATATATATATACTGTAGCGGTTACTTTGGGGAAAAAATTTGTCACTTTACGGTTACTTTGTGGAACACATGGTTATTTTGGGGAATTCCTCAAACTGCCAACTATATACAGTTTTACGAATGGTGTACTTTAATTTATGTTAAGTTTAGTTTGAGGAATTCCTCAAAGTCCCTGCCTGTACTTTGGGGAACCTTAATTTATCATGTATCTTTAGGACACTTTGAGGAATACAGTTTTTATCAATATAATGTTACTTGAACTATATTGAAACTTGAAAAACAAGGAGAGGAACTAGCCGAGTAGTTGAAAAAAGAAACTCAAATGTTGAGAGAACAACTAAAAGAAAAATTAGAAGAACAAGCCCAACAACTCGCTGTACTCGACGGACATGTTCACCAGCTAAACGCGAGTCTTGATGAACAGGTCCATAAATTTGAAGAAATGTAGAAGTCCAGTTTAAAGAACAAAGGAGAAAGATCGATGAAGAAATAGCTCAAGTGAAAGAAGAACTGCATTGAAACTTAGAGAGCCTTTCACGAGAAGGATCAATCCGCCAAGTTTATCTTCGCCAATTTGAGGCAGCGGTAGCTCTCATAATAGCTTTAAGGGGTGAAGCTCCTGATATACTTCAAGATGGAGCCATGCTTCATCTTTCTTTCACTACAGCGTTGTCTGCATAAGACAGTTCGCATTCGTCGGAAGTTCCACCAACTGATGAGAACTAATAAGCTCGAAACCGGTCTGTGTCTGATTGGTTCTGTCGACGAATGGTTGTAGCTGTCCAATCCGATATTGCTGGTGTAATTCAAGTCGCACGCAGAGAAAAAGATAGAAGTAAAACAAAGTTGTCCATTCGCAACAGAATTTGAAATCAGTAATCGTTATAGTAATTTATTATTGTATTTATTTCGTTTCATTTCTCTGTAATATCATCAAGTGGCCAGTTACATATACATGTGTCCCAAATTTGGCTTACATGTATTCCTATCTCGAAAACCGTTATAGCTACAGAGTTGGTTAAATTAGGAAAGTTTTAGAGAATTTTATTACAAATTTAAATTTGCCTTCAGATTTAATTTATCTTTTGTAGTTTTTGAGATAATGGCGAAAAACCAAAATGGTGAATTTTTAACTTTTGCCGGTAACTCGTAAATGAGTGATGCTATGGTTTTTTTATTAATACATTATTAGGGCACTTTTATAAAGGGAATTCAATAAAGACAAAAATAATTTTCTAACTTCATTTGTTTTCGAGATATTTATATGAACTTTTGATTTTCTTACGGACGCCATATTGGATTTTTGCATTTTTGGAAAAAACTTTTCAAGGGCTTTACAATGATGTATCATAAGTCTAGGTTCACAGTTTCCTCAGGCCTGAAAATAAGAAAATATTGTTTTTCTCATAGTAGGCCACCGTCATATAGCTGAGTTGTCATTAAATTTGAGTAACTAACTAATTTTTACAAAGTCTAAAATGCCTTTTCAAATAATATGGGTGTTAACAATTATTCTAATGAAGAAAATTTAGATATGATTGAGTTTTATTTTAATGCTAATAGGAATACAGAAGCTGCAGCACAAGCATAGGAAGAACATGAATCTTTTGTGAAATCGAAACCAAAAACTTATACCAAAAAGAATGAAGCAAAAAATACCACCATAGTGGAACAGGGTTACTTTCGGATAGTTACTAAACTAGTTATTACATACACTGCTACTACATAAACTGTGTATGTAATAACTAAAGTTATTACATACACAGCTATAAAAAAATTACAACACATGTCCCCCTTCATTTTCCAAACATTTTTCACACTTCTCCAACACCTTATGGGTAACTCTTCTTAATGTATTTCTGTTAATGTTTGTTAAAACATCTTGTACTCTGTTTTCCAATACCTGGCAATTTTCAGGCGGAGAAAATTCGTATACCTCGTTTTTGGCATATCCCCATAAATAAAAATATGGAGGTGTAATATCAGGTGACCTCGCCAGCCAAGCAATGGGACCGTTATTGCAGATAACTTTTTCACCAAAAGTGTTTCTGAGGAGGCCCATTACCTCTCTGGTACTGTGGGCTGGGCAGCCATCTTGTTGGAACCAAACGTTGGGCAATTCATTTCGGGGAACAGCATTCCTAATAGCAGGAATAATTTGTTCCTGCAATAGTTGTAAATATCTATTTCCCGTTAGATTTTCATGGAAAATGAAGGGCCCAATAAATTTGTTGTCTAAAATACAGAAGTATAGGCTTTATTTTATTTGCGAAACATAATAAAAGCTACTTTAAACCAACCTATCACGCCACACCATACATTAAACCCAAATCTTGTTTGTAGGCGCCTTTCATCTAAATTGCGTGGATTTTCTGTATCCCAAAAATGATGATTATGCCTATTGAAGACTCCTAAGTTCGTAAACCGTGTTTCGTCTGTCCAAAGAACTTTGTATTGGAAGTTAGGAATTTCGTGACATTTCCTTATAAACCATTCGCTAAATATAATTCTTCTATTAAAATCATCTCCTTGAAGACCTTTTACAATGCGAGGTTTATAGGGATGAAAACGATGTTTTTTTAGAACTCGATGCACGGTTGATTTAGGAATCGTAGTGTTTTCTTCAATTTTTCTTACCGAAGTACTAGGATCGTCCCTGACATGTTCCACTATGGTCGTATTTCTTGCTTCAGTATTTTTGGTATAAGTTTTTGGTTTCGGTTTCACAAAAGATCCATAAGCTAACAAGTTTGTAACTAAAAATCTAAAATGTCTCTGGTTGAGTTGGTGTCGCTCGGGAAATTGTTCTTCATATGCTTGTGCTGCAGCTTCTGTATTCCTATTAGCTTTAAAATAAAATTCAATCATATCTAACTTTTCTTCGTTGGAATAATAATTGTTAGCAGCCATATTACTTGCAAAGATATTTTAGACTTTGCAAAAATTAGTAAGTTACTCAATTTAATGACAGCTCAGCAACATAGAACGTCATGACGGTGGTCTACTATGAGAAAAACAATATTTTCTTATTTTCAGGCCTGAGGAAACTGTGAACCTAGACTTATGATACATCATTGTAAAGCCCTTGAAAAGTTTTTTCCAAAAATGCAAAAATCCAATATGGCGTCCGTAAGAAAATCAAAAGTTCATATAAATATCTCGAAAACAAATGAAGCTGGAAAATTATTTTTGTCTTTATTGATTTCCCTTTATAAAAGTGCCCTAATAATGTATTAATAAAAAAACCATAGCATCACTCATTTACGAGTTACCGGCAAAAGTTAAAAATGCACCATTTTGGTTGTTCGCACTTATCTCAAAAACTACAAAAGATAAATTAAATCTGAAAGCAAATTTAAATTTGTAATAAAATTCTCTAAAACTTTCCTAATTTAACCAACTCTGTAGCTATAACGGTTTTCGAGATAGCAATACATGTAAGCCAAATCTGGGACACATTGATGTATACCGGGTGTTTCACCGGGAACTGCGTCGATCGATATCTGGAAAATTATTCATAGGAAAATTTGATAGTATACTAATGTCAATGGGGGCAACTCGCCTAATATATTTTCAAGATGGTGGCACTTCCGGTTATACCGGAAGTAGGTGTCAATTTGCTTATTTTAAAATTTCCCTAAAATTAAAAAATTTTTATTTTCTAGCTGAATCCGAAATTAGTGCCAAACGATGGTTTATGAAAAGTTAAGATAAAGGCTGTTCACGTTAAGAATGAAATGACGTCAGAACGTCAAATTACGCGGTATTGACATATTTTCAATGAATGGGTAAATATCAGGGAATATGACAACATAACCTATAAAAATATATATTTATTTTTATTTATTTATTTACCAAGTCTCAAAGTAACAATGTTTTTAGAGTCTTTAGTTCTAAAAAGAACTGTTTTTTAAATGAATATAACATCAAAATATCGGAATTATTAAATTGAATTAAAATAGAAAAAATAGCAGAAAGGCAAAGATATAAACAATGAAAATATGACAACATCGCCGACGATCGACAACATACGGACATCAAATTCGTGCAAGTATTGTACAATTGTTTAGGGGAAAACGCGTTCAGCTGTTGCCGTCCAAAATTACTAAAAATGACGTCATTTCATTCTTATCGTGAAAATCCTATAGGAATGTGCACCCCGTTTTGCTTGATCTCAAACCGTTTAGATTGTACAGGATGTCTAAAGTTGCAAAATGTCAATATTCATGCACCTGTCAATATTTGAAAAATAGTTGAAGATAGGTATAGGACATCCTACATAAAATGTATTTAGAATTTCACGTAGAATCCAGAAATAAAATAATATATAGGGTGCTCTATTTAAAATAAGCAAGTTGACACATACTTCCGGTATAACCGGGAGTGCCACCATCTTGAAAATATTTTAGGCGAGTTGCCCCCATCGACAAATTTTCAAAATTTTCCTATGAATAGTTTTCCAGATATCGATCGACGCAGTTCACGGTGAGACACCCGGTACCTATATATATTGTTTTCAGTTTTTTATCGAAAATTCTTTCTCTACAAATTTGTTCAAATAAATTTTTTTGGTATCTGTCATCGTTTCGGTAGGATTTTGTGGAAATGTTCGCGGCTCCGGTATTATTATACTATTAGACGCTGGAGCGAACTTCGACCACTATCGTGACGTCACGTTGAGCAGTGGCTGCTCAACGTTAGAAATTCTTAAATTTTATTCTGTCCCCCCATAGGACACAGGAAGTTCCGGAACGAAGTTTGCGCAGTGTGAAACTAGAAAAAGATGACAGAAACAAGAAAGATAAAAGATACGTTGAAATTATAACCAGTGGCGGAGTCCAAATTTAATCATTATTCAAGATAAAAGTTAACAAATTCAGGCATTTACGACTTATTCACAAAAAATACGAAGCAGCAAATCAACAAGTATCAATCAACAACATATAGATACCGGTAACCGGAATACACTTAAATATTAAAACGAGTGACACAATACGGAATAACCAGAGGCACGCCAATAAAAAACCATGACCTACCCCAAATTTCTCTCAAAATTATTAAGGTTAATGCGCAAGTTATATTTGACGTTGCGAATATATATTATATATATTTGCGAATTTAATTAAAATGCTACATCAATTTTGATTTTAGGTTTAGGTTTAAACTCGCAGTTAATTAGATATATACTATTTCCATTCTATAACCTTTATTTCTGTGCATGGTTCAAACGAAATTAGGTTAAGATATTCAAAACACAGAAAATTCTCAAGCATTACTTATTATCAGTAAAATCAGTCCGAGTAAAACGTTCACTTCAGACGTTCATGTATTTACTTATAGGTTTATAAATTTTTAACTTTCTTTTTCCTGTTTTTTTAAGTTTGTGACAGTAACTCTCTTCAGTCACGTAATTGTTCCATTGTAGCACTGAACAATATAGGGAGATTTACCCTATAACCCCTTAAATTTTAGCACGTCGTTATCGTTATTCTGAGTATGCGCAGTGCCGAAAAGAATATAATTTTTGGCACTGCGCATGCTCAGAATAAATATTAAGATAACTATAACGTAAAATTTAAGGGGTTCAAAGACTCCCTAATATTTTTTAGACTTACTGTGGTGGATTTCCATATTTTGAACTGCACTATACTTTAATTTTAGCTATTATAATAATTAATAATGACTATTAACGTTGACTGAAAGTTATTTATAACAACTTGCTGTCATGTCATCCCTATTATTCTGATTTTAATCACACACAATATATATCACCCTATTCGCTGTTTTCGCGAATCATTCGATTGGCGAAAATGCGGCTGAAATATTTTATAATCTGTAATTCCATAACAGTGAATAAGAAACGATGACATTTGTCATTGTCATTTTTATATAATCGCAGAATAATTAACTTGTTTTAACATTTTTCAAGCATAACAGCATACATTTATTTAAATATCAAGTAAAAATTTATCTAAAAATCACTTCTTGTTCACTGTTGTTGTAGTTGTACATTAAAATTGTAGATGTCACTCACTTCGTGATTTTCGCCAACTCTCTTTTTTCGCTAATGACCCTATTTCTGTATTTGTTATTCTGTACAGATTATGGTTCACTGGTTGAATTGAATGATCAACAGTTTTTAAGTTAATAAAATAGATATTCTGTGGTGATAAAGCTAAAAGCCGTTGTACGTTGGTGGAACGTTTTGGAACTTTTTATTTTAATATTTAGTTTTAGTAGTGAAAAATATAAAAATCTTTGAGTTTGAGTAAGTGTGTTGTACACAGTTCACAGTACACTGTAAATCAAAAATATACTAGATGTACTAGAACATTATTACCCATATTTGGTTGCAAGTGCGATAAATAATACCGTGTAAATTAATTACCGGAAAACATGTTTTCCTTAGTCCAATTTATAGAAGATGGTGTTTATTCATCCTGCAAAACTGAGAAAATTCGAAAAAATCTGAAAGGTGAATACCCCGCATATATTTTAACCCAACAAAATAATTTGAATCTACTTCAATCGCTGGCATGCAATCTGCAATTTGGTGTTCCCGTAATCTCGATAGAAAAATGTATTTGGACTGGTAAGTAATTTTAATTCAATATTTTTGTGTCTTAATATTACCACAAAATACTTAAAATAGGTAAGTATTGGTCAAGTAGGTATACCTATGGTATACAGGGTGTATTTTATTATAATTATTTAATTAAAAATATATTGGGCACAGATATTCAGAAAACGCGACTTTTGGTATTTTTTCAAAATTTTTGCTAGGATAGTAAGGAAACAGTTATGCTATGAACCTTGTTTGGCCATTAAAATGATACGCAAATGAATAATAGTCTCCTAACCAACTTTCAAATATTTCAGGAAATTAATTATTTTTTGTTGCAAAATGTTTAACAAACCTACGAGCGAATAGGGGTGCTTTCTATTGTTTAGCATTAACTAAGTACCTATGTAAGGTTAGCAACAGGCATGATACAAATCATGAGCAACAGGTTATCATTTTTTTTTCTGGCATAATTAAAAATTTTATGGACACTGTTTTTGTGATAGTGATATTAAACTAATAAAGAACCGTTACTTTTCTTTGATCTATGCCGAGTTTGAGCAGATAATTTCTATGTATTATATTATATTTTTTACAATACCCGCAATCAAAATTTATATAGGTACCACCATTTTTTTTGTAAAAAGTGGGGTTATGTTCATACAATAATTACATATTACGTAATATATTAACAAATTACCGTCTTATGTAATCACCTCTTTCTCTTTACAATACTTTTCATATTTTTACTACTTATTACTCTCTTTTACCCTCCCAGCACCCCTATTCGCTCCCCTTTCCCATAAGTTCGTTGTGACTATTAGGTACTCATTTGCACATCATTTTAATGGTCAAACATTCTTCTCATAATCGTTTTCTTACTATCATTTCCAAAATTTTGAAAAAATAAACACTAATAGTCGATTTTCTACAGTATGTAAGTAAGTACCTACTTTATTTCAAATTTTAACTTTCCCAGGACAAGTGAAGCAGTAATGCCCGGTATACACGAGGCTAGTTTTTGAAGCTAGGATAGCAAGCTAGTATGACGTCATCTTTTTCTGGCTTGCTATACTGGCTTGGGACAATGCTAGAGCGATACACACGATGCTGGAAATTATAAACCAAGGCCAGTATCATTGTAGTTTATTTTACCGTGGAGAAAATGAACAACTTAACGCAAAAGAAACACAATTATTTACTGAAACATTTACTTGAGAAATTGTGTCAACTTGCATTTGATCAATTATTAGAAGAGTTACTAGAAAAACGTATTTGGACAAGACCATGGATTTTAAGCAGAAATTAGGTATTTCTTCACCATTCATCACTAGTGGATCATGTACTAACTTCACAGTCCACACGAAGCTAATACGCAAAGCCAGGATAGTAAATTCGGTGGTGGGAGCCTATGGAAAATCATACCAATTTTGGGATTTCTCGTTCTTTGTGTCGTATATGTATGGTGGATGACACCCCATTAAGACAACGATGTTTGACATGTAACTCGTACTCATCAGACACCTGGAACAACATGTGTTTGGGGTGCAGATCCGTTTGGGAGTTGTGTGAAAACGTAGGCCATTTCTTTATCAGCAGACTGCAGCATGACAGGAGATGCTGGTGTGTGAACGTCGAGGTGCAAAAATGGAGAATGGTATTTAATAAAAACAAGGTACCAACATCGATAGTAGCAGCGCCAATGCAATAAGAGATGCGAGCGTCACAATGCAAGAGTGGTAAGTGAAGTTTAATAAAAGCAAAGTGTCCATATGCATAAATAATATATACATTATTTCAAATTTATTTTTATATGAAAACTATTTTTTATTTAAATATATACTGTATATTTTTTATCCAAATGTATATTTATCCGAATGTAGACTGATGGTTACTTGTATATGCTTTATTACAAACTTATTTTTATATGAAACTATTTTTTCTAAATACTGTATATTTTTTATCCAAATGTATATTTATCCGAATGTAGGCTGATGGTTAGTTGTTTAAAAGTATGTGCATAACCTTCCAGATAATAATCAAATATAATGGGATTTTGTAATATTTCTGTGTATGAATGTGTTTTTTATATTATATTTATCCTTTAAAAAAAATTTTTTATTTAAAACATTGTCTCCTATATTGAATTTTATATCATCAGAGCACCCCAAAAGAAGTGTTTTTAACTATGTCAAATTCAAATGTATCTATATCCATTAGCACAATTCTGAACAGAAATGCTTTTAAGTAAAATATATGCAAATATTTGTTTCAAGTTGACAGGTATATCTAGTATATAATAATTCTTGGGTGTCATCATTCTTTATTACATATTTTTTGATTACAATACATAATATATATCATATAGTCATTACATAGTTGCTGATACATTAGCAAATAATTATAAAATACTAATTAAATACATTTATAAATCTACAATATTTAATTAAGTAAAATAAAACATAATAATTACTATAAAAATGATACAACACTAATTTCACTCATTTATGGTAATATAATAAACGTTTTACATGGAGCTAATAAAGCCTGTCTGAACTGGACCACCTAGAGCGTTGTAACTTAACATTGCGTCGTGGATAATTAGGGCATAGACCCTCATTTCAGTGCTTCTGGCTGACGAGAGCAGTCCAAAACAAACAGGGGGTTTTTTCTAAACTCCCCAAGATCCACATTGGTTCGGCCATGTCTTTACCATAATAGCTACGCTGAAAATTTTCATATGCAAAATATGCTGGCGTATCTAGCTTCTTGTCGAAATCCAAATTCCAGCGCTCGTATGCATAAACTTCACTATTTAGAAATAGTCGAATATTATTAATATCAGCATGTACAAATTTGGTGGCATCTTTTGTTCGATTATCTGAGTGTGTATTGTTTTGAAAGCCAATAATTATGTAGCGAGGCCTCTCCATACTGGATGTTGTTTTAATTGCCCATATGTCAGAGGCTGTATTACGTAGGCTAGGCAATTCATATAAATCCCACATACGGTAGGCTATCTTAATTTTTGTATTATGGCTTTTCCTAATCCTGTCGTAAAGTTTTAGCTTTTGTCGATCGTCTGGTACGATGTGCCTTATTTTCCACTCGATTTTGTTAATTTCCAGTGTGGCATCAACGTCACCAATGTATGAATCTTTAAATGAGCGGGCTATTATTACCGATTATATGAGCGAGCTAAACAGGAGTAGAGAGTGGGGAAACACAGTCGGTAAAGTAAGCTCAAGTAACGCCACGAGCGTTCTTTTCAGGGCCTGGGCACTCTCCCTACTTTGACGGCAGTTCAACGTTTTAGTTACGGTACCCAATACCAGAGGCGCTGATGCAGCAGATTGAACAGACAGATTGTAAAAGACAGAAACAGAAAATTGCGTTTCCGTTTCCCATTTTATTACATCGCGCAGAGCAGAACGCAGAACGTGAGTTGGTGCAGTCTGTAGAGCACGTGCAGGGTATCTCTTATTTTGTGATTGTGCTTGTTTAGTGTTCACGTGTGCTTTTTCATACATTATAAATAAATTTAATCATTTTTATATACTTAATAAAATGGTTGTGCGTTGTTGTGTGCCAGGGTGTGGTGTAAAAGCTATACAAGGCCTTAAAATGCATGTTTTACCAAAGGATTTTAAGGTAAGATATTTTTTTACAATCTACCTATAGCCTTAGCTACCTGCACCAACAATTTTTAAGTGTCCCTTCAATAATCTCATCGATTTTTATTTACTAATAAACATAATATACGTTGTATTTGATGAACATTTAAAATTTTATATACCTACCTACCTAGTTTATATTATGCTGAAAATAATCTAAAAAAACAAACGTTAGGTAGTCTGTTGCAATGGATATATAAACTTCTTATTTTTAGTTGTTTAATTAATTAAGTACCTACTAAGTATAACTGTAATATTTCCATGATTTTTAGAAAAGAATAAAATGGTGTCAGGCTATTGGCAGGCCAGATTTGATTGATCTAGAAGAATCAACAAGAAGGAATGTTATTAGAATTTGTGATTCCCATTTTTTCGACAAGGATAAGTTTGATCACCCTAGTCTTAGAACCACATTGCAATTTGATGCAGTCCCATCAATTGTACCAGGTAAGATAAAATATAATATTAAATATGTATGTTATATTTTTGGGAAGCCTTAGAACACACTTTTTATAATAATTACATAACACACAGTACACATATTTTCATATTTATATTATTATAAACCGTATGATGCCACGTTTCATAAGCGTTTAGTTAGTAGATGCATTATGGTATATATACAGGGCGGGCCAATGGAAACTTTCCACCCCGATTTTTTTGGTTTAAAATAAAAATTTGTTTTTTCTTATGGAACACACTGTATATTTTTACATATTTGGATAGGGCGTTCTCTCACGAATACATTGATATAAGGTTTGATGGATTTACCTCTAATAGTGGGGGAGATGTACCTTAAATCATTTTCCAATGTGTTAGAGAAAGACTTTGCAACAGCTGCAGCCTAGCAACGAATCGATATTCTCTTTCTAGCTCTTTATGCTTATGGAACACTCATTAAGGTATATCCCCTTACTATTAAAGCTAGATCCATCAAACTTTATATCAATGTATTCGTTAGAGAACGCCCTACCAAAATATGTAAAAATATACAGGGTGTTCCATAAGAAAAAACAAATTTACTGGCAGTCCAGCCTTTCTGGGTCACCTTGTATCCAACTGAATCATCTTAAAAGATGTCCCCCCGACAACAAAATCGACAAGTCCGAGCGTTTTCCCAGATTTTTATTTTAAACCAAAAAAATCGTGGTGGAAAGTTTTCATTGGCCCACCCTATATATGCATATGTATGTAATATAGTATATACCTCCAGGGTCTTTCACAAATGGTGATAAAAATTAAACCTTATATCCTTTGGGAGATTTTCAAGGGGATCTTTCGTATACAGTTTTTATCTAGAGCGCTTTACGAAAAAAAATTAGGATGTTTAACTTTCATTTATGGTCACCGTTTGTGAATCATCAAAATTTTATTTATCATGATTTTGTTATTATTATGCATTACTTAAGTAATTGTATGTACCTGCCCCGCAGGGGAAAGGATCCGATACTCATTATTCGGCAAAGCACAACTTCTGCCAGAGGATCTGAATAAGTTCTCGCCCAATAAGGTGATCAGCTTCATTAAGAGGCTGGACCTGTTGGGTGAAATATGAATAGGTGTGAGCCACAATAGACCACATGGTCAAGGTGGAGGGACGGGTTTTCGGCCCACTCACTTTTGAACCTAACCTAACCTAACCTAAGTAATTGTAATAAAATCTTTTAGGTCCATCATTTAGGGGCTTGGCAGTTGAGATAACTCCAGAAGGTGATTCGAGCAGTTTTGGAGAAACTGATATTGCAGTTGAGGCTCCTGTAACCCCACCAAGGCTTACAGGTAAATAAGAATAAAGTTTGTTATTACAATTAATAATTAACATTTAGATACACACCTATTACTTATTGCAAAATATTAGGAAATTATCAAATTAATCCTGTAATTATTTTATGTTGAATTTTATTAAATTATTATGCTATTAGGGAATTCACTGACTAATCCCTTTTTATTGTCTCTCCTTTAACCATATTTGGTACCTCGTGATGCTATTGAAGGGTTTTAATAATTGGCTGTTCAAATAGGCCTTTAAGAGAATACACAATAAAATTATAATATTTTATTTAATTTAATTCAAATTTAATATTATAAACATTTAATTTAAAAATATATTTTAAATTGTATCAGTAGTTATCATACGGGCATTCTAAATCAAAACTGATGCTGGATGGCGTGTGTCCATCAAGAAGTGACCAAAGATGATGGGGGTACGTTGAGGGTGCCGAAGAGTTCTTGGAATGGTGGTGAAGAAGTGTGTTGGTCAATGTCCGGAGGGTGTAGAAGGATTTGGAGGGTGGTGGTTGATGTATGGTAATTAAAATAGTAATTAATGATAGTATAAAATAGTAATTATGATTGTTATGATAACGAATGAGGGATGGGGCTGCCCGAGGGTGGTGCGGGTGAAGGAGGGTGGATGTGGATGTTGTGTGCGCGCGCTGAAGAATAAAGATGGCGTCTAGCAGTTGTTAGGTAATAATGAATAATTAAAAATATTATTTATAATTAAGAATAAAGTGTGTGCTTCTCGCGAGTTGATTTCGGGTGGTGATTTATGATATGTAATTAAGATATTAATATGATTGATGTAATTTAATATTGGAAAAGTATGTAGAAAAAATAAAGCTGATTGGTGGAATTGATAAAAAAAGAAATGGATGTCTTCGGGGAGCTGTAGGGGGATGGTGTACTTTGATTTATGTGAAAAAATTGGTCGCTTGATATTTGTGTGTGTGCGAGGAATAAACGTTTAGCATATAGGTACCTATACCAAACTTGTCGAGACAGGCATTACGCATCCGACGAAAAACATATTGCGTAATATTTATCATTATTGAATTTAACTACCTAGAATAGCGGTTTGAATCGAATGTCAGATTCTAAATACAGTAATAAATTAATACATAAATGGGTCGGCATTGTCCTCTGTCGGCAATGATACAAAGGAAATTTTGTTGATATAAATAAATATACTGATTTCCGTCAATGATTACTCATATTATTTTAAAGCATATTGCACATTTCTTTAGATAAACATTTTTGATTTCTGTGAATAAATAGTGATGTAGTCACGTACGCTGCTAAATGTGTGAGAAAGTAATTTTTGCATAGTAAGCTGTGCCAGACATTATAAAATAAGAGATCAGTCCGTCTGGTAATCATTCCACTTCTAAATTTCGAATAGTGAACATCAAACAAATTACAATGGCATTTAATAAAATCAATAAAGAAGCTTTTGTAAAACCATTTATTAAAATCTACTATATGGAAGTAGATAAAAAGTATAAAATTGAAGATATTGAAATTTGTCAAAGCCAGTTTGGCCCGAGTGTTAGTTACACTGGATGAGGGTAAAGTAAGTTTACCTGAAAGATATATAAGAATAATTTCCGAGGCTGATATTTTGGAAATAAAGAAGATTATTCTGGAGAAACCGATATATCTGGTTAGCAAGGGTGCTGTAGGAACCACTACTAATCTAGAATTCGTAGAGTGAATAATATTATGGATTCTACCACGTGTTATATGAAGAGGTTAAATAAATTTATTTTAAATATACAAAAGTTGAAGCAAGATCTTCAGTATATTGAAGTATTAAGAAAAATACAGAATGTTAACATCTGTGATGGATCCAGTTCAAGCTTGCAGAAAAAAAGTTAGTTTCAACGAACAGGTTAGAGTCCATTATATCAACCATTGGACTTATGCTCACCGAACTGCTAGAAATGGAAGTTGCTGGATGCAGGATGCTGTAGATCGAGCTCGGTTTAAGTGTAAAATATTAAATTTTAATTCAATATTGGAACCCATACTTATACATAAATGTAATTTAATTTCAGAAAAATAACCTCTTCTTATATACCAATATGTTTTTATATATGATATGATAAAATAAAATAATTATTAAATAATCTTCTTTATTTCTTTACCCTTATTCCCAATTAATTAATATAAAAAATAATAAAAAACAAATTTCAGATATATAATATTTTTATTTAACAAAATAATTACAGTGATATATTAAAATAATAATAATAATAATACATAATAGTACTTATAAAATATATTAAGCAATATGACTTATCAATCCAACTGTTGTGAGAACTGTCAAATCCAAGCCATTTTACGAAAACCTTGTCCCCCTTCCTTCTCAACACCTTTTCCACGAGATATACATCTGGATGTTTGACTTTCTGCAGCTCTTCAGTGTAGAAGACACCTTTTATGTCTTGACCTTGAGTATCTTTCAGTAAGTATGTGGGAGGGTCTGTATATTTGACTTTAGATATGGTGAATATTTCATTGGACCAATTAGGAGTATATCCCTTATCAAATACACCTCTGTATTTACTAATGCGAACTCGATCTCCTATTCTAAATTTAGACATGTGTGAGAAAGAAACAGTAGGATAGCTGTACGAGGCTTTTAATATTCTCTTTTCATTACTCTTATTTACATTTATAGGTTTCATACCTATAGTACGATGTTTACGATTATTATATTTTTCCACAATATTTTGTAGTAAATCATGCCATCGAAAAGTACCGTTAAGACTGAACTGCTTATATAACATATTCTTTAATGTTCTATTTACACGCTCAGCAATCGAGCATTTTTTAATGCTATATGCAGAGTAGTGATTAATATTATATTTTTTCATTAATTGTTGAAATTTGAGGTTGTAAAATTCACGTCCCATATCAGTTTGTAAGTGTACAGGGATACGTCTATCTTTATTTAGAATCCTTTCCATAGCACTCGTAACCGCCTCCCCTGATTTATCCTTAAGAGGCTCCGCCCACACGTACTTTGAGAAGGTATCAATCACCACGAGAATATATCGATAATTTTTACTTAAACTAGCGTATGGAATCATTTCTACTAAATCAGCTTGAAATAATTCATCTAAAGCCCTAATGACAACTTTTCTTCTATTGAAATTAATACGAGCTGATTTGTGAAGTTCATTCACGATATCTTTCTTTACAGCAGACATGTTTACACTTAGTCGGACGTATCTAGACTAAACAATTAATCACGTGGTTCGATTATTTTAGCCTCGATGAGTTCCTCTATAATACTGTTAATCTCATTCGTATAATTTGTATTTCCTGCATTCTGAGAAGCTATTAAAAGCCTAAGCCGATCAACAAGTTCGTTTGGGTCATCCCAGTATATGTAATCGATAGCATTATTATTGACTTGCATCATCATACCGCGACCCACGTTCCCATGAGAATATTTAACTCGAGGACCTCGAGCAATGTGTTTAATTATATATTTATATTTGCAGCTCCTATTACCGGAAACTTGATTATCTGGATTGTACATTTTCTTATGAGCACTGGTACTTTTTACTATATCAATATAATTCTTTTTATCATCTTCATTATAATTGCGAGAATATTTTTTAAATAATAATTCATAGAGACCCGTGCTACCCTCGTACTCATTATCATTTATTATCAAATTATTACCGTTAAATTGGATTGAGGAATTCCCCACATAGAACTTGTCCTCATCAGGGTTATACCTAACCCCATATTTTAAATCATATTTGTTTTTAGTGTCATGTATCAACCTCGATATATGTTTTAGGTAATTCGCTAAATTTAGATAAATAAGCATCAGCATCATCAGGTCTCTCACTAATATTAGAATCAGTATCATAATTATCATTATCATAGTCATGATTGGAGAAAGTATCGTTTTCACCCTGTTTAATCACTCCGAGCTCATCTTTTGGTTTGATTTTTCGCTCAAATTTTACATTTCTCTTTTTATCAACGAAATCAGAGAATGCCGGTTGGACTGATGAACATATGGTTAATCAAAACGGTTACTTTGACGTGTGCAAACCTTTGAAAATTTGTTTGGGGTTCGCTGAGGACTTTCAAAAAATAGTAGTAAATTTACGTCAAGAATTAGTTCTTATTCGAAGTAGTACTGATTTAAACGCTATTGTAAATAACGCAGCTGATAATGAAGTGGTTAAAGTAGAACTGGAGTCGGTACAATGGAGGGTACCGCATGTGACTGTAGCCGATGTCGAGCGTCTAAAATTAATGAAATACTTGGAAAAAAATATGGAATTAGCAGTACCGTTTAGGAGCTGGGAACTACACGAGTTTCCATTGTTACCCGAAACTCAGACGCATGCGTGGACTATCAAGACCTCGTCACAACTGGAGAAACCGCGATTTATTATTTTCGGGTTCCACGTGGACCGTAAAAATAAAGTATCCAAAAACATGAGCGAATTCGATCACTGTAATCTGACTAATTTCAGAGTTTTTCTAAATTCCGAGTCGTATCCCTACGATAACCTAAATGTTAATTTTGATAAGAATTTTTATGCCAACCTGTATGATATGTACGTTCAATTTCAAGAATCTTATTATCAGAAATTAAGTGAGCCCTTGATTTCTCCTTATAATTTCAAAACGAGCGTGCCCCTAGTAGTAGTCGACTGCTCTTTTCAGAATGAGGTTGTGAAATCCGGAGCAGTTGACATTAGATTGGAATTTAGTACTAATAAATCTATTCCAAAAGATACTGCAGCCTATTGTCTTATAATTCACGACCGCATAATTTACTATAATGCTCTAACTAGCATCGTTCGGCCATTCTAATTTCACTAATCAGTATGTACATAATAGACATTCAGGGTTTCCAGTACAAAAAAGAACTAAATTTCATATGTAAAGAAATTTCTATTTTCATTATTGATGAGAAGTCTTGTGCACACAAGATTGTCTGCCCTCCTACAAAGTACGTGTACAAGCTGTTTAATAAAAATATTAAGCGACAAATCAGTTGGACAGCTAAAAATTTGCATGGTCTGCTATGGGACACATCCTATGATGCTATCTCTTACAAGGATCTGGGTCAGTTTATACGAGATCACGTGACATATGAGGATAAAGATGTCCTCGTCAAGGGTGTGGAGAAGCAGCAATGGCTTCAATCATATTTACCAAATAATAATATTATAGATTTACATTCATATGGCTGTTGCAGTGTTAAAGATTTAATGTTAGCCAATAATGAATTCCACTGTGGGAAACATATGTATAATAACTTACGTTGCACTAAGCAAATTGTTTATTCCATATATAAATGGTTCTTTATCAATAGAGATAAGTTTTAAATGTATGTTTATTTTTTATTATATTCAATAAACGAAGTTATGCTGAATACGAGCGTTTCATTTCATGGTTGCGAGGTGGGAGAGAGGTGGGTAGTGGGGCGAATGTGTGCGCGATGAGAGAGCTGCGGAACTGTTTAGTTCCAGTCACTTGTTATTTGATATTCTGACTGCAAAGATGCATAGAATTATAACTCTAGAAGAACTTAAACGAGGGGAACTGTGTACTTGCAAAATGTGCACGGTTACCCAATGGGTTTGGGATGAACTAAAGATCAAAACAGAAGAGCTCCCATCCCTGATCCCTATTATCGATATAAAAAGAGGTAATTTTATTTAATTTTTACATTAATAACAGTAATTATATGGATTTGTCTCTCATTGTTACAGATAGGAATCTTTATGAGCAATTTCTAATAGCTCATAAATCAAGGACAAATGATGATGATGACATAAAATAAATTGTATATATGTATATATATTTTTTATAATAAAATTTTGTTATATATTGTATATAATTTTTTAATAAAATATTAAAAATTAACAATAATACAATAATATTTAAAAAATAACACTCAATGAACACTCTGTTCTAATAACATTGACAGAGATGGGCGCTACCATTACACTAATTTAGTAATGTGTTGGCAGCCCTGATTTTATTTACTATGGTAGAGTCGTACACTGATTCACTATAATGTCATCTGTCATTTTTTTTAATATTGGTAACACTGGTAACATTAATCACTAGTTGTGTGTGAGTAATATCATATATCTTTATTATTTTTTGATAACAGTATTTCAGTCTAGAGCTGAATAATGATAAATTACTAATATATCAAACACACAATAATTTTAAGCACTGATATATTTTATTTTATTTTTATAGTGGGATGTGGGAAAAGGAAATAAAAACACATAATTAAGTTTAATTAATTTTATTAATAATAATATATTTAATATTACAATAATTATATACATATATATATATTTTACAAAAAATGTCTATTTACAATTTCTAATGTTTTACGATAGTCTTCGAGAGTGGTGCTAGGCCATTTGCCGCTATCTGGACCCTCTGTCCAACCAACTCGTAGACCAGATTGACCTTTGGATATATTATCATCTATCCAATTAATTAGCTGTCTATGCGTTTCGTTTAATTTTATATCTAATTTGAATGACAAATTGTTCCGATTCATTACTCTATACAAAATTTCTAGAAACTCATTCTGAGTAAAATAAATAGCCTCACAAACTGCTTTCTCTATTGACCAATAAATATCATGATAATTAATAAAAATATTATTACCCGGAAACCACTTTGTATAGCGATCTATTAAAGAGGGATCTTCCTCATTTTCAAGTAATTTTTCTAGAAAATGTTTATAATAAGAGTTTATCAGCGGAAAATGATCTTTAATATATTGACTTAACATGTCCAGACTAAGTGTGAAAACATATTCCTTTTGAAAAATATCTTGCAACTGTTCGATAAATATGTCACATTGAAGTTTTTTATTAAAAATTTGCTTCATCAGTTCGAAATTGTGTTTATTCCTTAAAGCCAACCAGTATATGATTTTATTAGGTATAACAATTTTTTCCAAAATTTTGTTAATTAACGGATAATCATTGACATCGATTGCTTTTATTAGGAAATCTACATATATTTCTTGAGTACCGTTTAGAAGCGTATAATTCAATTTTCGTTCAAGAGAGCACATTTTACCGATTCTATGACCGAAAAGAGAATGAAGTCAAGCAGATACTGAGCTGTTATTTATTCTGAACTCGATGATGACATCATCTGACTAGTTGAAACTTGTTGGAAATTGTATCCCCACGGCTTGGTGTCTGTGTTTACATAATTAATTATTCGCTTATCATCGTACGGACTCAAGGCTAACTTATTCTGTTTGATGGTATAAATAGTGTGTTTTTTAGATCTTATAAGGCGCTGTTCTTTAGTTGACGTATTTTGATTGAATAAGCAGTTTTTAAAATCATTAAAAGTTATCTGTTTCACTGCAGACCGAGTTAGACCTTTGACGCGTTTAGTATCCGGTTTACTGTCGACTTTATACGTGTACATCTTTGCTCGTAGGCCTACGAATTCCGTAACAATTTTACCATTATTTTCATCTTTCATAAGACCTAAAACCTTTTTGTTTACGCGAGGCATACCATAGATATTATCTTCAGGATAGTCCGAAGTGTCGAACAGATGGATATCATTTTTCATGAATTCATAAATATCAATATCCGAGATCTGGTATATTAAACTGTCAGTGTCAGTATAGAGTAACTTAGCATTTTCACCTAGCTGACTTTTAATGTAATCATAATGAAAGTCGTAAAGAATGTTTTTCGAAAGGTCCAGTATAGAAAAACCTACATAAATGGGTTTATTGAATTTAATTTTTAATCTGTCCATTTCGATGATTACCATGTCCTCATCGAAAATAGTTAAACTGTGAAAATTAGGTTTAGCTATAAGAGCTCTAGCGCCAAATCTGCCTGTCCAAGATGTCGAAAGTATGATGTCTTTATGTTTGCGTACATTCTCCAATGTCTTACCGTACACAGCGTTGTTCATTAGTTTGTAAAAGTTTTTCTCAAATTCGTTAGTAGCCAATTGTCGTAAATTTGTGTTTAACTCAATGTATTTTTTCAACCAGGCAGATTGATTGAATTTTAAAATTTTGTGAACCGCGGTAATTTTGAGCCCCCTTTCCAAACACTTTTTCAAATTTCTATAGTGAATAACGTAGTTTGATTTCGGGAATAAAGTTGTCATTAATTTTGAATGTTTACCGCCGGGAGGAACCATCTGTTCTGGACACATCGGAAGATCCATATGTAAAGTATGCAGCCCGGTAGGATATAAAATGTCAAGTTCAAATATATAACCTATATCGGAATCATCCGGGATATTTTGTACATCTAAATGGTAAAATTGTTCTGGAGGTACCCATTCGAAGCCGTGGGTGGGCAGGTGAAAAAACATAGCAGTCCCGATAAGATAGTCGTAGGGAAAAACACCTTTCCTTGTCAATAAATAAAATTCCTCATCGTTAGTGCATTGGGATTTAGTGATTCGTTTCTGACTATCGTCGAGATATGAGGCCAATTTCTCAATTTTATCTGTCATGAATCGAAACGAATCAATAAATCGTAGTTTAATTTTGGTATCTTTAACTTGCTTGGTGAAGGAAATGTATTTTTCCTTATTTATCGGTAACAGTGAAATTTTGCCCTCGAATAACGTGGCTAAATTACGCAGCACTATGTGCCCGTCGTACCCGGACAAACAATGAAAAACAACCGGAATCACGTGACTATCCGTATAATTTATGTTACAATTTTGATGCGCGGCCCCTCTATAATACCCGGTTAAATGATCATGGTCCGCAACCTTAATGTCTGTCTCGGAAAATGCCTTCTCACATATATGACAAACCGGCGCGTGTTCAAATTCATATTTCTGCTGAGCAGTGAAAGGTTCCATAGATTTAGGTTGCGCGAGAATTTGGTTAACTTCATCGGAAATATGTTCAAGTTCGCGTACAAACCATTCCACACAATCTTTACCCCGATATAGTTTAAAACGCGACAGTGTATCATTATACGAACATTTCAAATAAAATGCCACACTAAAAGCAATATGTTTCTGTAAATTTTGAGTATTTAAATTTAGCTTATTTTCATCCTGACAGTCTTCTAAAATACATTCAAAATCAGCATAAACGGCGAATGGTACGCGTTCCTTAAATCGGTAATTTTTAAATTTCAACCACTTTTCGTCCTCACCCGGTAACTCAATTTTACACGTATTTGTTTCAGAATTACAATATTTAGCATGTTGATCTAAAAGTTCCTGTTTACCGAAATTATTAAGACAACGATGGCAAATAAATTTGGATCCATGATGTGATGACAATTGTTTCGATAATAAACGAGACATATCTTTAATCCAAGCGAAGTGGTACAGTTGTTGCGTATCGGTATCCATAGGCTTATCACCGTTACCTACCGCGTTGGAATTCGTAGGCACCATTAAAAGGTTCACGACACGTTCGTATTTACTTTTACTTAAACATACTGGAAGAACTTCTTTTTTATCAACAGTGTAACCAGACGGACTGATCTCTTATTTTATAATGTCTGGCACAGCTTACTATGCAAAAATTACTTTCTTACACATTTAGCAGCGTACGTGACTACATCACTATTTATTCACAGAAATCAAAAATGTTTATCTAAAGAAATGTGCAATATGCTTTAAAATAATATGAGTAATCATTGACGGAAATCAGTATATTTATTTATATCAACAAAATTTCCTTTGTATCATTGCCGACAGAGGACAATGCCGACCCATTTATGTATTAATTTATTACTGTATTTAGAATCTGACATTCGATTCAAACCGCTATTCTAGGTAGTTAAATTCAATAATGATAAATATTACGCAATATGTTTTTCGTCGGATGCGTAATGCCTGTCTCGACAAGTTTGGTATAGGTACCTATATGCTAAACGTTTATTCCTCGCACACACACAAATATCAAGCGACCAATTTTTTCACATAAATCAAAGTACACCATCCCCCTACAGCTCCCCGAAGACATCCATTTCTTTTTTTATCAATTCCACCAATCAGCTTTATTTTTTCTACATACTTTTCCAATATTAAATTACATCAATCATATTAATATCTTAATTACATATCATAAATCACCACCCGAAATCAACTCGCGAGAAGCACACACTTTATTCTTAATTATAAATAATATTTTTAATTATTCATTATTACCTAACAACTGCTAGACGCCATCTTTATTCTTCAGCGCGCGCACACAACATCCACATCCACCCTCCTTCACCCGCACCACCCTCGGGCAGCCCCATCCCTCATTCGTTATCATAACAATCATAATTACTATTTTATACTATCATTAATTACTATTTTAATTACCATACATCAACCACCACCCTCCAAATCCTTCTACACCCTCCGGACATTGACCAACACACTTCTTCACCACCATTCCAAGAACTCTTCGGCACCCTCAACGTACCCCCATCATCTTTGGTCACTTCTTGATGGACACACGCCATCCAGCATCAGTTTTGATTTAGAATGCCCGTATGATAACTACTTGTATCTGTATGTCTTATTGCCCCCCCCCCCCCTTTATTGGTTTACACAACTAAAATAAATTATGTAAAGAAAAAATATATATATTTTTTTACACAGGAGGATCTCCGCTACAATCAAAATATCTGCATAGGATGCAAGTTACACCAAAGTACAAAAGTAGGTGAGGATTCATATACATGTGTAATTATATATTCCATTTGTTTTAATTTCTAGATGATGTCCTGAAAGCCAGATTGTTAGATACTGTTGGAGAAGTTACCTCTAGAAGAAAGTTGACACCAAAAGCTCGCAAACTTTTTTCCTGTGCAAAAAATTTACAGAGAGTAGCAAAACGATTGAATTTTGAAAAGGCCGATAGTAAAGAACGTATAGCGAAGGCATTAGAATATGCCGAGTCACAGACATTCTTGAAATCAAAAGTCAATGAAAGATCTTTAAAGTTTATCTGGTGCCAGTTACAAATGCAACAGAAAAAAGCTAGAGGTCGTCGTTTTTCTTTTGAAGATAAAGTATTTGCATTGTCATTACTAAAACAAGGGCTATTGGCATATAAAATTTTAAGAAGAACTTTTGCTCTGCCTTCTAGAAAGACGTTAACGACGCTGTTAAATAAAATACCTTTCGACGTCGGTGTTAATGACAGAATTCTTTGTGTTCTAAAGAATTCCTTAGAAAAAATGAACCCCCTTGATCGCTGCTGCGTTCTTTTATTTTACGAAATGTCAGTAGACGCATCGCTCTCATATGATATAAAAAATGATGTAATAATGGGTTTTGAAGACATGGGTGAAAAAAAAAATTAAGGATTGCTGACCATGCTTTAGTATTATTATTGAAAGGGATTATAAAAAAATGGAAACAGCCTATTTGCTATTATTTTAGCCAAGGTGGCTTCAATGCTATTGATTTAAAAAAAAATTTAAAGTCGACAATTGGAGCTTTGCAGCATATTGGATTTAATATAATTGCTACGGTATGCGACCAATATTCTGCCAACACTAATGCGATAAAACAACTTGTTCAATCTTCAGGTGGAATAAGTAAAGTTACCGAATATAATTTCCCTTTGTTTGTTATTGGAAATCAAGAAATTGTTGCTATTTATGACCCACCTCACTTGTTAAAAGGAATCAGAAACAATTTTGTAAAGAACAATGTGAAATTTAATATCGAAGGTATTGAAAAACCCGCATCCTGGAAGGACATACAGCAACTATATGAATTGGATGTAGGGGATTTTAATACTCGCATGTGTTATAAATTGACAGATAGTCACATTTATGTAGACAAAATGAAGAAAATGAAGGTGAAACATGCTGCACAAGTACTTTCTCATCAGGTTTCACCTGCTCTGAGGTGGACTGTAAAATTTGGTAAGTGTTTTACTTATAGTATAGTAAAAACAGTATTAAGCAATGAAAATTAATTTAAATATATCATTTCGGCAACCGTCCGGAAGGTATCCACTTCCCGGATGCTTTTTCTTTGAGACAGCTTTTTTTGACTTTTCTGGTGTAGTCCGAAAAGTACATACATATTTCCCAGACTATATATGAAAAACCTGAATCATTTGAAAATATTGAGTTTGTTGAAGTGGAAGATGAGGCAGTAATTAACCCATTAACGCCCAGTGATGCCGTACGGTATCAACAAATCAGCTGTTACTATTGGGGTTGTAATTCCAAGAAAACTAGGTGGGGGGCAAATTTAATTCTCAGTATGGTTTAATCAAAGACCATTCGTTGCACGACAACAATCGCGGGTGAATTTGCGCTGACGTAGTAATTGTGAACACGTGTTTTTAGTTAGCAAATTTTTTAACCTCGAAAAATCATGGACATTCGTTTTACGTAAGTAAATTTATTTCATAGACTTAACTTTTTTAAAAACTATAAGTGTTGGAATATATGAGGTTTGATGTATACTTTAGTAGGATGTTACGTGTTTTGCTCAATTTTTAAAAATAAAAAATTGTAGGGTGTCCAAAAGTCGGTGATACCAAATGGTATCACTGGGCGTTTTAACTACTATAAAATGCAGTTTTATTCTAGAGGAGGACTAACTCTATCCGAAGCTTTGGATATGGTTTGGAATGATGAAAATGTTGCTAATCAAGTAGATGAAATATTTATTGAGCCCCCTGAAACTAATATTGAGACTGACGAAGACTCTGCAGATGAGGACGAGGGAGGTATGGTCCATAATCTAACGGGTAGGCAGCTACGGGCACCTGTGGAAATCAAACTGATAGACAACACTCGTATGGGTAACAATAGTGTCGAATCTTCGATGGTACCAGAGGAACCTCTACCTTCCACCGCCGATGTGATTCAAGAAGAATCTCAGAGTCAGACCAATCAGACAGAGCAGCACTCACAACCAAACTATATTTGGATCAATGATCGTCTTGGTAAAAAATTGGACTGCTGTTGGATCGAAGAAGATTTAGAAACTGGACAACACAGTTTTCCAGAGGCGAATTATTTCCAGTATGAGAACTTGTCATGTACGGATATATTCGAGATGTTTTTCGACAATGAGATTATCGAATATCTAGCAGAAGAGACTAAAAAATATGCATTTTTTTTAAACCAGCCAGATCCAAAAATCTCAGCAGACGAAATTAAATGTTTCCTGGCTATCCTAATTTTGAGCGGGTATAATACTCTTCCATCAAAGCGTATGTATTGGAATTCTAAAGACGATGCAAAAAACTTATTCGTCAGTAACTCTATGAGGCGAAATCGCTTTTTGCAAATACAAAGATTTCTCCATTTCGCCGACAATACTAAAATGGATGTTTCAGATAAGGCGTGGAAGATCCGTCCTCTGATGGATAAAATAAAAAAACGATGTTTGGATAATTTTGTGCCTGTTCAGAACCTTGATTTTGATGAGTCCATGATACGATATTACGGCCGCCACGGATGTAAGCAATTCATCCGTGGCAAGCCGATTAGATTTGGCTACAAAATGTGGTCGTTGAACTCAACAGAGGGTTATCTGGTCAATTTTGACCTGTACCAGGGCAAAAATCCTCGTGGAAATGAAAAATACGAAACACACTTTGGGAAATCAGCATCTCCATTAGTGCTGATGCTTGAAGAATTGCCTCATCCAAATTTACGCTACAATATTCATGTTGACAATCTGTTCACAGGGTTTAACCTATTTAGTTATCTACGATTTTTACGCTATGGTGCTATAGGTACCATAAGAGAAAACCGTATACCAAAATCATGCCCATTACTCAATAAAAAGTCTTTTTCAAAAAAGAAAAGGGGCGAATATCAGCAAGTGTTAGAAAAAAATTCTGGGATACTTCTAGTGAGATGGCTAGATAACTCTGTAGTTACTATGGCTTCCACCGATGCAGGAGTATCCCCGTTGGGATCCGTCAAACGATTCTCGCAGACCGAGAAAAAAACTATATTAGTAGAACGCCCATATTGCGTCGCCAAATATAATCAAAATATGGGCGGAACCGATCTCATGGATGAGTGTATTTCCAGTTATCGGATTGGCATCAGAAGCAAAAAGTGGTATTGGAATATATTTACATGGATATTAGATGCCTCAATAAATAACGCTTGGTTACTATTTAGAAAACACCATAGTAAAACTACAAATTTACAGTTTAGAAGGGAACTAGTACAGGTATACTTGGCGCGTTACGGTGTTGCTCCTAAAATGCCAGGACCTGCAAAAACATCAACTTCCCGGACTCTTCTTCCATCCATACGTTTTGATGGTATGCACCACTACGTGGCTCCATGCAACAGACGCCGTTGTGCTGGTATGGACTGTAAATCTTTCGGAAGAACCATGTGTACAAAGTGTGACGTTGGGTTATGTGTTCCTTGTTTTGCTAAATATCATACAAGTGAGTGAACAGTTACACACCCTAGGTATACTTCTGAAGATATAATGCAAGTCTACATTTTTTAAAAAGATATTACATAATAAAACTTTTTTGTTGCATACGAATGAAAATGTGTTTCTTGTGCTAATTCATTGTACCTTAATCGCCCAGTGATACCATATGGTATCAGCTAATATTTCTACTTTCGAGATTTTTTTTTATATATACAACTTTTTTTATTGTTAATACACTAATCTCAACTAATATAAGCCAGTAAAAATCAAAACAAATACAACAAAAAGTTCCGGGCGCTAATGGGTTAATACACATGCATATATCGCAGGATATATTGCCACACTAATTTTAAAAAAAATTGGCAGGTGTTACGTTTGCCGTAATCAGTTAATCTCAACTTCCACTTCTTCCGAACATGAATTGATTTTGTTAAGGCAATATAGACATAAATCGCTCTTGAGGCCTAGAACTCAGTATAGGAGAATGTTTACACAAATGGTATATTTGTTCAATGTATTTTGTAAAAAATTTATTTTAAAAAAGGGCATTAAAAGAAATTTGTTGGTAGTTTTCAAAGAACAATTGTATAATCCGTTTTTATGTTAAGAACACGACATGTTTCACTTATACATATCAAATTTTATAACATTTTTTCTTTTCACATATATAAAAAATATCAATAAGATACTAAAAGGCCAAATTTCAGTGAACATGAGAAGGACGATTTAAAAATAATAGCCCAAAATCGATACCAAAAATTACGAGTGAAAAAGCGTAAAGTTCAAATTATAAGAAAATTGAATGCTTAAGAGCAATCCGTACACTGGTCGGAGCCTCAAAATACCTGCTAATCACTCGTTACGGGATGCATTCTCCTGCCTTTATTACTGAATATTTCAACGTAATATTTGTTTTATAATGAAGATAAATAGTGGGTCTATGAAACGTGCGAACGAGTTTTGCCTTTAAGTACACGATTATATTTAATAAACTGAGGTAAACATCAATTTTAATAAAATTTACCAATTTTGCCAGCTTATAACTTCCTTTATAGTCTATATTATTGAAATCAGATTCGAACGTTTGATAGAACATTCCTTTAACTACGCTCTGTTTAATTTTCAATAATATATGTTTATAAATATTTTTGTTATGTTGCATATGGCAAGACACTGCAATATATTTAAATCTAACTAAGTATTTCAACGATAACCCCCACCCGCTCACTTTTTGTTCATGTTCGTGCTCGTATTTGTATCATGCTTATGGGATGCGGACGAAGTATAGGCCGTGTCAAAAGTACACTACACACAGCAGGTACATTGAAAATTAAAATTACCTATGATTTTGCATTCTTGAAATTAGGTATTGTGTCTGCCGAGTAGTGTTTATTTGTTCCGTAGTTATTGTGTGTGTTTTTGAGTCGATATAATATAAATATCGAAATAATCAGCTTTGCTTGTCTGATGCACAGCTCGCTTCGCTTATACCTCCGAATGTACATAATATGTCACGCGCTCTTCTCCTACTATGGTAGTACGGCGGGAGTAATAATAAACGGAGGGGTAGAAATCTGAGTATACCCGATCGTATGGATTGCTCTTAATTGATTTGTTTATGTTTTTTAATAATATAACATATTTTGCAAACCTAGGTGATAGGTGACAAGAAACATTAAAGCTTTATTGTAATATTTCATAACTTCATTAATAGTTTAACTCTTAGTTAGCTTAATTTGGCTTGATTCCTAATTAAAAAAGATATAAATATAACATATATTTACCTACTAATTTGTTTTACTTTATATCTCCTTTTCCAAAAAATATATATTTATGATTTCTAAAACTGAGTTTTCTAAAGGATTCTATTCACTTATACCCGTATTTATAAACGATTCTTAAGACTGCTCATACTCGGGTATGGTAAATGTCATAATTTTTCCATTTAAAATAATTATATTTGCTATACTTGAGCGTGACACAATCTTCAAAACCATTTATAAATACGGGCTTTAATCTGATTATTATTAAGAAAATTAATTATACATCCACAAAGTATTTAAATTATGTTTCTATTAAGAAAAAATACGAATATATTTTAATATTTTGTGAACGTATAATTGATTTTCTTAATAATAATAATTGATATTCTGTGCAATTAATTTAGAGGATTATAAAATACTGAATCTGTGCAGTTCGTTTTCCCCGTAATACCGTATTTACTATTTAGTATTGGTACGCATCTCAAGAGGACGCGGCAGATCCCGAACCGGCGGGAAGTAGGGAGTCGCCCATCTAGAGTATGTATAATCTGTGGTATGCATTTAGCAATTATTCTGTTCATTTGTGGCGCTCTGTAGTGTTATTTAGTTGTCTATTTTCGTAATGGCGCGTTATAGTAAAACCAAATATTACACTGACAAAGAACTGGAAGACATTTTAGCCAGAGAACTCCCACCACAGATAAGCGAAATAAACAATAATTTCGGGGCCCAGTTTTGTGAAAGCATGCGCCAACTAGGCTGTGTTGTGTTTGTCACACCACTACGGCGCCGAGTTGTTCTTTGTCATTGACCAAACGCGTCGTATTTCGCCGTAGTCCGGTACTTTCGCAGGTTGTTAGTGGATGCATTAGTACAATTCTTTGTGTGTGTTATTTGGCCTGTGTACACCAGTACAGTTCTTTTACGAATTATATCAGGCTACTATTGTGCTCTTCGTGGATGTTTGAGCAAAACTGGAGAGGGAATCAGTTTGCTTAAATTTCCTAAAGATTATGAAAGGTAAGTAGTAATTATTGTTATAATAATACCCTATGGGTACCTTTGTATTTGTAGATTATACTTTTAAATATGTTACTCTGCTTACATTTCGCAACATTTTGTATTATGTTATATAGCTGATTCTGTTCGCACATCTGATTTTTTAAACAATTTATAGCGCCAAAGAATGGCTTGACGCGTGTAACCGTCGAGATCTGTTGCCAAAAATTATGGTAACATGTGGCAAAAAAATTATGTACATAAAAATTATAGACTGTGTGAGAGACATTTTCCAGAACAATTTATTTCTAAGGGAAACATGAAGAAAACGTTATTGCCTAATGCAAAACCTACTTTGTTTTCACGAAATCGTTCTTCGGAGTCGGAGCCTCCCAAAAAAAATATTATTTTAGATGCATATAAAATTAGTAGTAAATTAATACTAATTACCTCAAGGAAATGTATCACTTTGCAATTTTATGGATTACATTATACAATTTGTAAAACCCACATGAAGTTAAACATGTGTTTTTATTGTCAAGCCTAAGATACCTTAAGTTTTAAATTTTATTTGCTATCGCATATTTTCTAGATAAATACTCTTATTAGCCCTGCGCGACTTGATATACAGAATAATGTCCTTCCGATGCCTGCACAAACGTTTTCTATTACAGAAGGTAAGATAATAATTAAATTTATCATAGAGGTAGAGAAAGAACTGTTTTATCTGATTGATTATATTTATATGTTTTACTTAAAAGATATTTGATCTAGCTGTTGCAGGACCAAGTACTTCTCAAGGATTTGGTTTCTATCAACCTGTACTTGAAAATGTCAATATGCCAGCCAAGGATAAGGATACCACACCACCACCGTTGCTATCGCCCACAATATCTACTGAAACAGATTCGACATTAAGCTCTAATACTCCAAGAAAATCTAAATTGAGAGCGAAGATAAAAAACATACAAAAAATCGCAAATAGACGTAAGGCGGCAAGTTATTTAAAACGTTAGGAACCATCCAACACAGATAATTTTTTTAAATTATGTGATCAGATTTTGAGCGAGCCTATACGAAGTGTTGTTAAAAGTCACGTTACACTGAAAGACAAAAATTCAATTGCACGAAGATATTCAAGAGAGGTAAAACAATTTGCACTAATACTTTATTTTTAAGTCCCCGAGCCTATAAGTATTTAAGTAAATTGTTAACCCTTGCAACAAAAAGGAGTTTGCATAAAATTACCCATATTTCATGCAACCCTGGTTTAGAAAATCCTGTTATATTTAAAGCCCTTGAACTTAAAATAAAAACAATGCTACATCAGGATAAACATTGCCTTCTATGCATAGATGAATTGGCCTTAAAGTCAAACTTCTTTTTTGACACTGGCTGCGATGAAATATTCGGCTTTGAGGATACAGGGAATACCAACAAAAATAAATTTATATGTACTAATGCTTTTGTGATTATGGCTCGGGGCCTCTATTCCGCAGGGAAACAGCCAATAGCTTATTTTTATGTACATTCCCAAATGAAACTTCATCCTCAGATCCTTCACCTTGAAAACCTTCTTCATCAAATCATCATTAGTTGCATTTCTAAATTGTTTGATATTGGCTTACATGTTGAATGTATTGCAAGCGACATGGGTTCCAAACTCGCAAAACTGTTTGGGGTAAATGAAGATAGTTCCGAATTTGTATGTGACGACTGACGATTAGTATATATCTTTGATCCATGTCACTTGATTAAAGCGACTAGGAATAACTTATTAGGTATTACATTGTTTCCATTTTGATGAACATAAAACATCTTTTATTACACATTTTTATGAGGCAGACAAAAAGCAATTTTACAGATTGGCGCCGAAACTTACTAATTCACATATAAATCCTTCTTGATTTATATGTGAATGCGTTTGAAAAAATGAGAGTCTGGCTACACAAGTTATAAGCCGTACGGTGGCTAGTGGAATGAATACGTATATGGCTTTAAACGCTCTACCGGCAGATGCTTTTGGAACAATTAAAGTAATAGATTTTTTTAACAATTTGTTTGATCTTTTACATTCATTTTCATTGCGACATCCTAATAAATTTAGAAATGTTTTCGATGGATCCAAATTTCAAACTGATTATTTTGAGCAGGCCAAAGATTTCTTAAAACAACTGAAAATATTTAATACAAACAATCAAGACATTTCTAATAGAATTAAATTCCACAAGTATTGGATCATTACAATTATTGGAGTTGAAACACTGTGGAAAAGTCTTTCTCAAAAAGATTTCATGTACATCAAAACTCGGAGAATAAACACAGACTGTCTAGAGAACTTTTTCGGAAGGATAAGACAGCAAAGTGGAAATAACATAAATCTTACACCCATTCAGTTTAAACGAGCATTTCGAAAATTATTTTGTCAAAATTACTTTCACACAAATACCATGAATTTCACGGACGATTTAGATACAATCCTGATGAATATACAATCTACAGAAATACCAGAAACTAGCGAGGAACAGATTGAAGAGTGTAAAGCGATCTCTTTTCCATCTTATGGTTATCAAAAAGAAAATATTCCAACAATGAATGCATTCAGTTACGTCTGTGGATATCTTTTGAAAAAAACATTGGAAATTCATGACTGTGCAATCTGCAAATCGTTTAGCCAACAATGCAATAATTTACAATTAAATATGTTACTTACACATTTCAAAGCTTACGACAACGAAAATAGTATTTATGGAAAGTTACAGTCAGTCCCAGAATATTTAAAAATCGATTGAAGAAATTTTTTTGTCACGATCGGTTTCCAAAACTTTATTTGCTACAATGAACAATGTCAGTTTTATGCATCCTTGCGCACAATTCCCCAAAGAATATTTGGTAAAACTATTTATCAGAATGAAAATTTTTTATTCTGTTAAATATACTAACAGAGACATACACTCCCAAAAAAGGGACAAGACCGCAAAAAGGAAAATAAAAATTTTATCACATTTATAAATAAAAACGGTTTTATATTTTAATGCTTTATTTTCAAAATATTTAAATAAAATTTATTGTAAATGCCTTTGTAACTTCTGGGAGTATATTCAAGGGTAGAATTTTCTTCAAACAATATATACCATCAAAACAACACAGATTTGAAATCAAACTCTTTGTTTTATGCGATTGTGAGACGGGCTCTATATTGGATTTCATAATTTATACCGGAAAGTATACTAATCTGGACGCAATAGATGATGAGCTTCTCAAAAAGGTGGGAATATCTGGTAATGTTGTTCTAACTTTAATGAAACCTTATCTTGGGAATGGTCATTCTTTGTTTATAGACAACTGGTATGTAAGCCCTAATCTTTACACGCAGTTACACGGGGAAAAAACCAACGCATGTGGAACCGTAAAAAAGAATCGAAAAGGAATGCCAACCCTAGAAAAAATTTTGGAACGTGGAAACGCAATACAAATCTACAACGAAACTTTTAGCTTTGAAATGGAAAGATAAACGAGAAGTATTCATGCTAAGTACAATGCATGATAGCGAAGTTGTCGGTACTGGAAAAATTGATAAACAAACTGGTAATGAAACCACACTCAAAGAAAAATTTTACATAAAATCAATGTAAGGTGTTATGAACTTATAATACATTGAATCAGTGTATATTTTTATTCAAATTATGTAAACACATTATACCTACCAAATCAAACTAAAGATATGTACATTGATTTAATGTATAAGCTTACATAAAATAAAGAATTTTAATGAATCCATGTGCCATGGAAACATTCCTTTTTCGTCCATCAATTTTTAGTATGAGATACCTTAGTTCAATGTACCGTACATAATAATGTAATCTATACATTACGCCCCTTAGTAACTGGCATATTACGTGCTGATTGGGTGGCAAAGGCCCAAGGTCGTCTAAGACAGTCCGCCGCGCGTCACCCTTTCCGCTTCCGCTCAATCGTTCTTTAGGTCAGAACAGAAGCACGTACAATAAGAGTGTATAGTGTTAGCAATAATTAGCAATATACCTAGTAATACTGTGATATCATAGTAAAAAGTTGGTTAATTATTATATTCTAATATTACCGAAGCTAGGTAGTGTGCGCTTTTTGTTGCAGGCTCGTTATTTGTTGTGGGTAAGTACTTTTTTACTAAATACTAAATACATAGTTATATAATTATTCTTTCATGATAAATATATATATAACTATTTATACAGGTGTTTTTATAAATAGGTGTTCATTGTTGTAAGTTCGGATTTTCGGATGTAATCTGTGCAATTAATTTTGTAAGGGAGGTTATAAGGTATGAGGTGTGTGACGGAGGCTACACTTAGGAAACAAACAACCCAGCAAAAATATTTGAGTATCTACTCGTTCAATACCGTATTTTAGTGAATTTCGGATACAAGTAACAACACCGTTTAGCCGTTTACATAAAACAAGGTAACAGCAAGACAGAATCAACAGAACACACGATATTCATGTTCAACCGGCCCGCGTCTATCATAACCAATTGTCTATACCCCTCTAGAGACGCGTGCGTACAACTCTTCTTTCCTTCTCTTGCTCGGTTATTATGATCGGTTAGGCCAGCTGATAGGGTCAATGTCATTTGAGACAATAATTATTTGTTACAATTTGTACTTTTAATGATAAGTACTTGAAAAATAATGACAGAAAATGATTTTTTTGTTATTGAAATACATTCTAGTCAATTTAAAATTATTATTGAGATACTACATTCATCGAGCTATTTTTGCAAAAAAATCTATTTTCATTAAAATTATCTATTTACCTACCTACTTTATACCAAGATACCTTGGCATAAGGTTGGATATGCAGAGCATATTCTTCCTTCGATTTGTTGGGTTTTACGCCATTATAAAATAAAATATATGTAGTATTTATTTTTAGAGTGAAAACTTTTATAACAAGTGTTTTATTTTAGGAACTGTTGGCAAATATAATTATTAATTATTAGGTATAATAACAAACTATAACTGGATGTCAACTGTGGGGTGTTGCCACAGTTTGAACTAACTATCTACTAACTGTATACTAAAAACAAAAATTTTAAAATAACAATATACCTACCATGCTTTGCTACATCTGTAAATATAATTTCAACTGCCTTAATGTACTTATAAATCATTTCAAAAAAACACACGCATTGACAACACAAGACACTTTTAGATGTGGAGATCCGCATTCCAATCAAGTTTTTAAAAATCTTAGTAGCTTTAAAAAACACGCTATTCGTAAACATTTTCCCAATATAACCACGGGTAGAACAATAAACAATGTAGAATCAAATATCGAAAATGTTACCATAAATAGGGAAATGTTGGTTAACATTAATCAACCTTCGAGTAGTAATTGCGGTAATTATTATAATGAGGAGCAATATTTTAAAATAGAAGAAACAGTAAAAGAAAATATTTGCAGTAGTAAATTCAATTTGACAGAATCAACGGAAAAAATTTCGGAAAATGTTGCAATATTTGCAGTGAAACTTCATGATAATGATAATTTTACAAGAAAAGACGTATATCAAGTCCAAGATTTGGCTAATAAATATCTGGTTTTACCATTAATAAATATGTTTAAACATTTTGCTGATTCTGAACTTGATGATAATAGTTGTGCCTATAACCAATTTTGTTCTGCAATTTCTAACTGCAAAAATATATTTACTAAAGGTGTTACAGAATATAAGCTTTGTAACTGGTTAAAGAATAATGAATACATGCAAGATATTAATGAGTTTGTTATTGATAAAAAAATTACGGGCTCACACCATAAGGGCAGTTTTTTATACAAAGAACATACAGACAAAGAAATAATTATGCCCTTAAAATTTCAATTTAAAAAATTTTCTGAAAGAAATAATATGTTACAAATGGCTTTAGAATTTAAAAATGATTTAGATAATTCTTCACGTTTGGATAATTTCATGCAGTTTGATTTATGGAAAGAAAAGGTGACGCTTTATCCAAACCAAATATTATTTCCATATTTTATATACGTTGATAACTTTGAAATTAACAACCCCCTTGGATCTCATACAAAAGTTCACTCAATCTGTAATGTATATTATTCATTTCCGTGTTTTCCAAAGAAAGAGTCAAAGTTAGAAAACGTGTTTTTAGCAGCCAGTGTAAGATCTTCTAATGTACAAGAATTTGGAAATGAAAAATGTTTTGAAAATTTCATCTTGGATTAAATTCATTCTTAGGATTTACAAAATCGTTCTCTAGTAATTATTTCTGCAGATTTTGTAAAACATCTAAATCTGTCACTCAGTCTTTAGCAACGCAAAACAATAGTTTAATGCGAACAATTGAAAATTACAATATAGATGTAGATTCTGATGATCCTAAAAATTCTGGAATTAGGAATAAAACATTATTAAATGAAATTCCTTCATTTCATGTTGTAAAAAATTATTACGTAGATGTGATGCACGATATTTTTGAAGGTGTTTGTGATTATGATTTGTGTCATGCTATAAAGTATTTTATATTCACGATGAACTATTTAGATTTACAAACACTAAACTTGAGGAAACAAACTTTTGAGTATGGTTATAAGGATGTCGAAAACATGTCCGGTAAAATTTCTGCAACTCATCTAGAAAATAATCATTTAAAAATGTCCGCTAGTGAGATGAAAACATTCATTACTTACTTTCCACTTATGATTGGAGATACTATACACTCTGATGATGACGTTTGGAAATGTATTATTAATTTGACAGAAATAATTGATCTTATTCTTTGTTATGAAATAAACGAAACAATTCTCTCATTGTTAGAAAACAAAATTTACAAGCATAATGTCGAATATATTCAGTTATTTAATGATACACTTAAGCCAAAATTCCATAATTTAACACATTATACGTCAGTCATTCGTAAATCTGGTCCCCTAAGAAATTTATGATGCTTCAAATATGAAGCAAAACATAAGCAGTTTAAAACATATAGCCATTGTATTAGTTCTAGAAAAAATATAACTCTATCGTTAGCTAAAAAATACCAACTACAATTTGCTAGCTATTTGCTCACAGATAATACACAAACAAATAAATTTGATTGGGAAGTGGAAACTAAAGGAAATTTTCCTACAGTTGTTATGGAAAAATTAAATGTTGAGAGAAATGAGATAAAATTTTATTCTAAAATTGAATTTGACGGTGTTGGTTATACCGTTAAAGATTATGTGGCAACTTTTAAAGACGACGTAGATATATGTATTATAAGAGACATCGTCTTATTCAAACAAAATATTATACTACTTTGTCAAAATTTAAACGATACAACATACAATGAGCATTTATGGCGTTTGAAATTAATTCCAACAGTTTAGGAAGTTTTTATATTGTATATTTATCAGACTTAGTTGGCCCTCCAGTTCACATGATTACTACCGCCAAAGAGAAATTCTTTATTAAAATATAGGAATATTTTAAAGCTATTGTTTAAAAAAATTCTTCACTTCATTGAAAATGGAGAAGAATACCGAAAATCAGTATAATGTTAATGTTGGAAATGAAATGCAAAATTCAACTTTTGACACATCCTTTAACGACAATTTAAATATTTCAATGACTGATATTTTTAAACCCATTGAAAACATACATGGTGATGACTACATGTTGCCCGTGATACTACCCAATACCCGTATTCAGCAGTTGCACCAGAAGAAAGCAATGTAAATGTACTTTCCAACAATGAGTCACTATAATAAAGGAAGTATTATTGACCTTGCTAGATTCGTGGAACATGCAAAACGTGGAACATCTTATAAGTACTTATGCCGAGTATTTGTCTTTTTTTAAATTATATTTAAAGAATTGTCTTTTTTAGCTGAAAATGTCTATACTGATGTTTTAAAAATTATAAAAAGAGAACATTTACCGAGACTTTTAAAAGGTTTTGACTTGGGGACGCAGTTTCTTTTTGAACATCACTTGGAACAGTGGCGAATTTCCCTTGGTTCTCCATTTCATCCCTGTGATGTTGGTGTTAGACCTTCAGGTTCACCATCTCCAGCATGTTCTACAACGTCTGCAGCATCAAGTGCATCAGGATCGTCAAGTCGTTTCGAGCCATACTCAAGTGAAGATTCAAGTGATCAACAGATTTTACTATCTCTGTCAAATGTGCTTAATGAAACGACAAGAGGAATAATGTTGGTTGAACATTACGAAAAAAATGAACATTTTACTGATGGCCAAAGGCAATTTTTAATCAACGCGATAGCACAGTATTGTGAAGAACATAATATTCGGATGTCATTGGCAATGAGCTATCGATTAGAAAAAGAGATTTTGGAAAGATTTCCGACGGAAAAAATTGTAATTATTTATTTCAATATTATGATACCCATATTAAATGAAAATGTTTCTTTCAGGAATTTTATCGTATGTCTAAACGTGGAAAACTGTATAAGGTAGTTAATTGCAAATTCAACTTAAAGTCAGTTATGCCAAAACCTAAACTTGAAAAAAAGAATGAAAACCGGAGCAGTGAGTTTGTGAGTATTTAATTGTATTAGATACTTACTTAAGTTTTTACTTAAAAAAATTACGTCACACTAATAATTAATATCATTTTTAGTTCCCGAAGAAGATGCAGAGACGTGCATTAGGTCAATGAAATTCGATAATTTATTCAGTGAGGAGTTTGATGCTTGCTGGAAAGCCTGTATCCAATTCCGATTAAATGAAATTCAAAATGTGTTGAAATCATCAAAAGAAATTTTAGAAAAATGGCCTTTTTACAAGAAACCCAGTTGTTTTCGTTTGGTAAAATTGAGCGGTTATATTATTTTTTAGTTTTTTATTTATTTACTAATTTATTTTTAGATTGATATTGATTTCACAGTTTTATACCCACCTGGAAATGGGTTGCTAATTAATTGGGTGGTTAACTGTGAGAAATTACTAAGATTCCTTTCCTGCGAAACCCATATAAAGGACACAAACATTAAGCAAATGTTAAACACATTCAAGGACATACAGAGTTTGAGTGAATGTATGAAATACTAATATACTATTGTAAACTTAATATTGGTGTATATTTTGTAGGTGGTCGTCAAGCTCTTATCTTTTGGGCTATACATGGGTACTTGGTCCCGACAGAAAAACTTATGAAGAAAGACAACACAGGAAAAAATACTGTGAAAAAATTCACAATTAGAGACTCACAAGAAGCGTTTGTCTTTGTTGGAAAAACGACTCAAGAGGTGGAAGATCATTTGAAACACTTAAAATCTTTCAAAGAACATATTCAACCATTTATTTACGGAATCGGCGATGATGTTACAAACATTGCAGATATACATGTTTGGTTTGATGACATTCTGTACAGTTGTGTAAGTTTTCTTAGAGCAGTGGATATTTGCCTTAAAATTTTTTATGTGTTTAATTTGAAATTTCCCATAGAGTGTTGTAAATTCTGGACCTTCGTGGCCTATCACTTTTTTAAATTAAAATGTGAAAGGACTTACCCAAATGTTCATACTGTCACAGATACAATCTTGTAATAAATTAATCAATGTAGTCTGATGTTTTGATATAAGCGCTTTAAATAAAATAATAGAATAGTAACAAGTTGTATTTTTATTAGGGTATTATGTACTTATTATTAAATAAATGAAACTATTTTATTTATTTGTGACAGTTTTTATTTAACTTAATCCCGTTTCTTGTAGATAATGTCTATAGCTTATATAATAATAATTTATAATTATTAATATTTATCTTATAATTTATCAAATATTTATTTTATTGCTTACTATACAGTGGTTTTTCGGGGCAAACTTTATAAGTTTGCCTTTGATACTACACTTTATTTATCTATTTAATTTCGAATACTTCTGGTTTTCTGTTTTTTGTTATTTTGCAGGTGGTGTAATCCCAAATAAAAACTACAATTAATCCCGTTTATTGAGCCCGACAACTTTTCAATTTTAGTTTGAAGTAGGTACTATAAACGGAAGGCACTGCAAAAAAGATGGACATAGTGCGACTATATATATTTATATTATTTACAAAAAGGTTTAAACAGGTTGTACTGCAACTGATATAAAACGTACTGCAACGAAAATGATGACAGACTTATTTATCACTCTTACCAACTTTATAGTGCATTCCCATTTATAGTGTGTGTATGTGTGTGTAAAACTATAAATCGTATACTTATATACTTCATATTAAATTTTGCCAGATATATTTTTTTTTTCATTACGGATTTGAATAATTTTTTAATTTTCTCAAATATCCATTTTAAAAGATTAGGCTTTAATTTATCTGTTAGCATTGCAACAGGTTCTGTCAGTATCTGCTATAAATCACATTGGATAAATTATTATCAAAAGCTATGCATTTTGAAAACGGAAAAAGATCCAATTTCCGGAACGTTAACTTTTAAAAGGAGTGTAATTTTTTAAAATATTTGTCAGATTAGTATGAGATTTTTGGTTTGGTAAGGCAAAAATATTTAAATATATGACTGATCCTTTCAGCGCAGGAGTTTACTTTATAATTTTTTATAGTTTTCGGCGATTTAATATGGCAAAATACCCAAGGCAGCAATTTTTATGTATATTATCAGTAGATTAATGTAATTATACAGTCAAGTCAATATATTACGTACATTAAATTAATGCAGCTTCACATCAAGTCAATTAACTACATACATTAACATAATGCAATCGTACATGAAATCAATGTACTAAATACATTGTTTTAATAAAAAAGTTCATCAATCATATAATAATGCGTACATTGAACCAATGTATTTATGCATAATTATTATTAAATTTATACATTATTTGAATACGTCATAAAGTCATAAGTTGATACATTAAAATAATGAAATCGTACAATGCGTCGATGTACACTTACATTAATATATATTTTTTACAGATATGTATATATACCACAGATTGTTTTTCTTGGGTATATCGGTCACTTAATTACATATAAAAAAGGTTAAATTTTTTTATACATATATATATTTCTGACGTTTCGGCTTTATTAGGCCATCTTCAGAGATTCTGCAGATTCTTCCGTTTATGAACCAATTATAAAAAAAAGAATCCATACAATATATAACAAAACAACCACCCAAGAAAAAAATAATAATAATAAATATTTCTCGTTACCATACGTACCGAATTTATCGGAAAATATAGCTAATATTTTCAAAAACCATAACATAACTGTTGCACATAAACCATATAATACCACTAAACGTTTTTTCACTAATACTAAAACACCAATCCCACAACCAAACCAAACAAACACAGTATACAAAATAGATTGTAACGATTGTAATAGTACATATATTGGGCAATCGAAACAATATTTACATAAGAGAATATACGCGCATAAATACAGCATAAGAAGTCAAAATGATTCTCAAACTGCTTTATCAAAACATGCTATTGAAAATAACCATGACTTCAATTTTAATAATGTACAGATTTTAGAAAAAGAAACAAATTATAACAAAAGAACAATTCACGAGATGATCCAAATAAAAAGACATACTAATGCAATAAATAACCGCACTGATACAGAAAATTTAAGCGAAACTTATTTCAATATAATATAATTCATTATTAAATATAATAGCTACTAATTAATATAAATAAAATAAATACAAATAATAATAGATCATTTATGGGGAAAAACAAAAAAAAATTTTTACATCTCACACAAAAAATACTAAATTAAGTAAATTTAGTTTGTAATTTAACATGTCGGAACAAATATTATTTTTAAGTTTCAATTATACCTCTACCTAATGCATGTATATGAATATTATCAGCAAATCTGTCAGCTTGGAAACAAAACTGAACCCAAACCACTTTAAAACTCAGTCGCGTCAAAGCCCTCAAACAACATGTATGCAGCAAAATAACGCAATAATCGTTTCAAACAATTTTAAATTATTATAATTTAGTTAGTTTAGTTAGTGAAACATCCTATAAATGTAAGTATAATATATCAAAAAAATATTAAACAAATAATGTAAAATATAATCTTTCGCAGAATCTCTGAAGATGGCCTAATAAAGCCGAAACGTCAGAAATATATATATGTATAAAAAAATTTAACCTTTTTTATATGTAATTAAGTGACCGATATACCCAAGAAAAACAATCTGTGTTAAATCTCTAACGGTCAAGAAAAGAACAGTTAAATGTATATATACCTTAAATCTTTTATTCAAAGTTTTTGTGTTAAAGTATGCGTTTATCGGACCAAAATTATTAAACCTTTACATTGATTTAAGGTTTTATTTTTTGATTTGACGTATCTTTTTCCTTGAGTGTAGAGGAGGAGGAACGCATAAATAAATTAAACGATTACTTAACGAGTGAACGTAAGACATTTTTTAATCCTTGAAAATGAGTTTAGTCGAGATGCTTGGGAGCAACTATCCAAAGTAACTCTAACATCAATCTAAGACAATAATAATACTGCCTAGCAGGAGCCTAGAGGAGGAGGAACGCATAAAGAAATTAAACGATTACTTAACGAGTGAACGTAAGACATATTTTAATCCTTGAAAATGAGTTTAGTCGAGATGCTTGGGAGCAACTATCCAAAGTAACTCTAACATCAATACAAGTTTATAATAGGAGACGACAGGCTAAAGATACCAGATTTTGAAAGTTATCAATCTCTTGACAAAAATATCGACTACGAAGTTTATAACGGTCTTTCTATCACTGACGTAGTTTTCCACATAACACCAAACACTATACTGTACTCGACGCGCGTTTCGCCAACCAAGTTGGCATCATCTCCAGATGATGGTGATTCAGAACAGATTCGGGATAAGATAGTATTAAACACATCACTTTAAATTCTTTACGTTTCGAAAACTGATCCGTTTTCGTTTACAAAAATTTAAGTATGACTGACGTACAGAATATTATGACAGTTTGTAATTTATTTTGTTTATATATTTCCACATGGAGATATTAGATATTAGTCGATTTTAATTTTATTTTAACGTGCCTCGTCTTTCAGAATTTAGAACCAACAGCTATCAAAATTTACAGAAATATTGGATACACATTTGTCACAATTTAATAAAATTGTCGCGGGTTTTAGTTTTCTTTTATATTATTCTGTTCTTTATCTAAAACTTTAACTGACTCCCACTGTAACCTATGGCCATTTACCCAAGCGTGTTTACAAATTTTTGACTTCAAATTCTCTCCTTTCTTTTAAATAGACAGCCAGTCCCTGGCTGTCCACGACAACAACAAGTCCTGCCTGTTCCGCAACTGTCACCAATATCTCAGAAGAGTAAGTGAGAAATATTTTCCTAAGTCCGAAAAATCAAGTATCAAAAGTTATTGATACATATTTTTAGTAGTTTGTCCACCTGCAAGGATATTTTCAAAGTCCGTAAAATAGACAAGGTATAATTTCTTAAGTCCCTGTTTCCACTACTGCCCGGTCTAAGTTCTCACTGATCCTCCACCGAGCTGAGAACGATTTCAAGAGTCAGTCTGTTGCTGTACACCACGAGTGTCGCCTGTCCCACAGCTGCCCCTAGTACGCTAGAAGACTAAATAAAATTCGGCACAAGTCCACAAGAACGTGTGGAATTATAAATTTCACTGATTGTTGGTGTACAAGTATAAAATATATTAAGTCCGCTGAGCACCACTCAGACTTTGAGTCTGTGGCCGCATCGCATCCTAACAAAACCTGTCCATCTTCACTGCTGTTACCAGTATCCAGAGACCAGTAAGTAAAATATATAAGTCCCCAAAGACATTGGGACTTGGTATAATTTCATCAGCTTTTGTGGACTACGCTGAGAAAATTATAAGTCGAAACAGGGAGCTACTGCGCAGGTATCAATAGCTCTCCAACCAGTCATTCCAAGATCTGCTACCAGCTGCCGCACAAGTTCACTAGTCTTCACTGACCACCCGAAAGCAGCAGCCCAGGACTAGTAAGGGAGGAAGCTAGACACTGAGTAGGGAATTGTCACTTGGTTATTGTAAAATATATTTGTATGTATGTACTAATTGTCTGTTTCTTCCAGATACCCTATATAGGTCTTAGGTCACTAAATGTAATAAAAGTTTATTGGTATAATATTATTATCTGTCCTGTGAAGTCTAATTTTCCCTATCGACCGCCTGGCTTACCGTATCTTCACTGTAGCTACCTGAGTAGTGGTGTTTCTGCACTATAAACGGGAACTGGCGCCCGAGACAAAATAAGAGAGAAACCGACACTCGGGCGTCACAGTGACACTTCCTACCAGCAAATCGGAAAGTATTTGTCACACTCCATAAATGTACAAATGGTCAGTGATAGTAAATTAAAAATTATGGATGTAGTATGTCGCTGGCCGGGATCAACCCATGATTCCACTATTTTCAATAATTCAAGAATAAAGGCGAATGGAGAATAGAGAATTTGAAAATAGTGTACTGGTAGGAGATAGTTGTTATGGTATCAGAAATTATCTGGCGTAATGGAGTTATTACGCCATCCAGTGACTAGAGCGGAACAATTGTATAATGAGAGGCAAATAAGGACAAGAAATTGTGTAGAACGCCTATTTGGTGTTTTAAAAAGGCGTTTTCCAGTATTAGCCAATGGCATTCGTCTAAAATTAGAAAAGGCTGAAGCAGTTGTGGTAGCCTGCTCCATACTACACAACATTGCATGTGAGAGGGGCGAACCTGATCTTGAGCTAGATGAAAATGTCGAAGAGGCCATGCAGTTCATAGAAAATATTAATCATGGCCCTATCCAAGATGATAATACAAATAACAATCTTTATAGCATAATTTGATTAATAATTACTTTCAGGTATTAGTATTATCTCGCTCAGACATATTCTTGCGTACCTAAGCAACTCATTAGGGATAATAATAATTTTATTGTCAGGGCCGCGCCAACCCGGGGGTGCAAGGGGTGCGTGGCACCCGGGCGCCACGTTCCAGGGGGCGGCAAAAAACACCGTTGGTTAGTAGCAGACGTCAGTCAAGATATATCTCTTCCCCTTTTTTACATTTTATTTTTGCCCGTTAGTTAGATCAGATCCCCTTAGTAACTAAGTACTTTGTAAGATTCAATTGACTTGTTATAATTTACAGTTTTAACCAAGTTAAAAGGTTTTCTTCACGGTCTATTAGTCGCCGGTCATCACAGTTGTCGCGAGTAGCAACGAAACGCCGTTTTTCCTACTCGATTAAAGAGGGCGGCCCGCGCGCGACTGACCGGGGCGAGGAGTCACTCAGCTGACTAGGTTGAGTAAAAAAAAATTTAAAAAACCTAGATATATCTGATTTGGTTGAAGAATTTGCAAGAAGGAAGTCCGAAAAAATTTATTTTTTGAATAATGACTTAAGAAACTTAAAAATACTATTGAAGTTCCTATCATTGGCTCTTTTTTGTTTTTAATATTGTTGGTTTTTGTTAATTGTTGTTGTTGTTGTTTTTAATATTGTTTGTTTTTTGTTAATTGTTGAAGAAAATACATTTATTTTTATTATTATTAATATTTACTTATATTTCCATATTTATTTTATCGAATGCTACTAGGGTGGTGGCAAAACTTCCGCACCACGGCGGCAGCTACCCTTGGCGCGTCCTTGTTTATTGTTTGGTTTAAACAGCATGACCTGAATCTGCATCATATATTTTCTGATCATGATCATCACCCGACATAACATTTAAGCAATTTCAAAATGTGTGCAGCGTACCGTAAGTAAATTAATTCCGTAAGTAATAGTACCAGTTTTCGTTTTCGTAATTTTTATATTTTCGTAAATAATGTGCTTACTTTTTAAATAATTTTAAATTACGGTGCTTCGTACGTACATCGAAAAGAACTTGTGACACACCCCTCGGTAATTTGGCAATAATGGTTAGCATTTTTGTTATATCTGAACTTGGGTATTATCAACTTATAATTGGAAATTCATTACCGATAGTTAAGGAATTTAGTAATAATGAAAGAATTGGCTGTTAATATTCCACTAACAAATTTTAATTTAGCGTATAGTGATTTTCGAACAGGCACATACCTAGATGTTTTTGACAAAAAATTGTAATAAATAAATAAAATTACACAGCCGAATTAAATTTCAATCGGATTCAGATGTAGTTTTTTACTAAATGAAATTTTTCTTTTGGGTGTGAAAAGTTTAAAAATAATATAGGTTACGATGATTATTGTGCAAAATGGCACAATTACAGCTAGTGTAAGGATTATCAAAATAAAGGCCAATGCCAAAAGGGACAATCCTGCCCATTCATGCATATTCAAACAACTGAGCAAATATTGTATGTCAGGGGAAATAGATATGTAATAAGTATTATTAGTAGATATAGCTACTCTTCAGCCAGACAGCGGCAGCTGCCGGCGACTGAAGTGGGGCCCGTAACAATAAGGGTAATAAGGGTAAAAAGAAGGGTAATAACGGTAACAATAAGGGTAATAAGGGTAACATTAAGGGGTAATAAGGGTAACAGTAAGGGTAATAAGGGTAACATTTAGGGTAATAAGGTTAACAATAAGGGTAACATTAAGGGTAATAAAGGTAACATTAAGGGTAACAATAAGGGTAACAATAAGGGTAATAAGAGTAACAAGAAGGGTAATAAGGGTAACAAGAAGGGTAATAAGGGTAACATTAAGGGCAATAAGGGTAACAATAAGGGTAATAAGGGTAACAATAAGGTTGACACTGGTACCGGTATACCGGTATACCGGTACCAGTGTAACCGCTATACCGGTACCAATGTAATCGCTATACCGGTACCAGTGCAACAGGTACCGGTGTAAGTAACTGGAAATATATAAATGGAACGTTTAATTGAAAAATATATTTAATATATAATCAGGGTATAAAGTTTAACACAAATTTGAATGGTGTTCTTATATACCACCTGTATGTTGGTAATATTTTGATGACAAGTTAAAAATGAAAGTGAATAATTAAATAAATTACAATCTACTTGTAGCAAATGCCTTTGAAAAAATAAGTATCTTGCGAAAAAGCAGACATTTAATTAGCTTACCCTCTACTATTCATATCGGTGAAAAAACTACGTGTCTATTAAAAGTATGAGGGTCATTATCTCGATGGTTAAATTATTATTTCATACTAGCAAAAAAAATTTGTTTTGCCTTTATCAATTATGACTGAGTATCTAAAGAAATATATTGAAATGCTGCAAATATTGAAACGCATTTGTTACACATGTTTTTAAAATGGGTTGCAGGTTTTTATATATAACGCCATATGATAGGATAAATTATTTATTAAACTTTATATTCATAGTAATGCACACAAATAAAACAGATATGTTGCAATACAAGAAACTATGTGCTCATAATTAAAAATATTTAAATGTAGGCTTTGTTATACGAAAGTAATAAGAAACCTCCAAGTAACTAATAATTTTACTGATTTTCTACAGGGTAATTTAAAATTATCAAGACACTACAATAATTAATAGATAAACAGGAAACAATAATTTTAAAAACTTAGATTTTTTTTATACCCATAAGGAACAGATGAATTATTATCGAAGAACTTTCTTTTAGTAGAGTTAGTCTTGTAAATTTTAGTTTCCGTTCGAGTTACTACCTTGTGTTCTTTTGTTCGACGAATATTATTGGATACAATGTATATCGGTTCTGATTTCTTGAGAATCATGTCTTTTATACTTTCAAAATTCACAAGCCGTGAGGCGGCGTAGTTCAAACAGATGCCCTTTATTTTACATACAACTTTTTCATCATTATCACTTGTAGAAAACATTTTATACGCATAGTTCTTTGGGCCCCCGGACACAAACTCTGTAATGTAGCTGCCAGTACCATATGATTCCAATTCGTCGGTCATATCTCCAAGGAATTTACCTATAGGTACATCGAATTCACTAGGTCTTGACACAAAAATAACAGAGGGATAATATATAAATATATCGTAATACAATACATTTTCGCGCAGTTGTTCAAGATAACTATACAGTTTTAATCTGGCCTGAGCCGTGACATATGCTGCTATCATTACATTTACGGTAGATAGACATTGGTATACTTCTTCTCTATGCTCGTAATTAACAATGACCACTTCATCACCCATAGGAACCAATGCATTAATACCTCTAATCATCCTAATAATAATCTCAGTCTTCGACTGGTTTTCTCGCTGACCAAATCTTCCCCAGAAACTATTTACCATCAGTTTAGCCAGAGCTGTAAGGCCAGGATTATTTATAATTTCATCAAATTCTAGTTCCACATCCTCGTTTTTTAAAAAGTCTTTAATGTATTGGTATTTTTGTTCTTGAGTAACGCAGCATACTGGCCAGTCTGATGCCTGCTGCTTAATTTTATTAAATTTGTTCATCATTTCGGTAAATAATCCGCCCGCCTTCTTAGACTTATCAATTTGGTTACTCTGGTAGCTCCAGACCTCATAAACTTCTAATATTTCGTAACCCTTTTCTACAGCCTTCATCACTTCATCAGTAATCCATGTCCCTGTTAGGCATCTCTCTTCATCTGTATGGTTACAGATAGTTTGGCTCGTCGTTAATCCGCACGACTGACAAAGGACGAACATTAGCTTGTTGTTCATTTTCATAGGCAAAACCGGGTGATAGAGATCGGTCGGTGGTAATATTTTACACTTGATCGACCCACATATTTTTTCTAAATTTAACGACTTGCAGTCTTCACCCACGTACACTTCAGGATGTCCTATAAGAAATTTACCGTATTTGCAAATGTAAGGGTAAAGAGAACAGACATCAACATATTTTATTTTTTCATTAAAACCGCACTTGTAATGTTCAAAAGTGTTTCCCGTTCTACCACCGTAAAACGCATCTCGGGCGTTAAGCGGACCAAGAGTAACTAAAGGATGCTTCTCCGTATAATTTCTAAGTTCATCACTTTCTTTTAACATTCTTTGAAAGTTACACCCCCACATTTCAACCATGTCATAACCTAAATCCCTAAGTTTTTCCGCTTTAACTGTCGTAGACTCGTACCTTAAATTCATAGTTTCTGCAGAATTATCATACAACGGTTCATCTCTGTTGTTTGAAACAATTCATACATCCATGGTAATAACAGCCGTGAAACTCAAATACCTGTTTCGTCTCGTGACAATATCCGTCCACTTTTACACCCTGTACTCTGAATTCCTGTTGTTTAGCAGCGTGTATAATATTAATCTGTCGCTCGTGTTCTTCCCATACAAGCCACTGAATAGCTATTTTACTCTGATTATCCCTCCATCTGTAACCATTTTTCGGGATAATACCTATAGTGTTTGGTTTCAAAAAATTTCTCCTAAATACTTTATTGCAGGCACTAGCATTCGTACAAGTCTCAACAAATGGACATACATTAGAGGTCTCCAATAACTGTTGGCGAAATTTCAAGCAGGCATTTTTCAGTATTTCGACGTCTGAAATACAATATTCTATCAGCTCACTCTGCATATCAAAAAAATCGTTTTTATGTTCCTCGTGCCACTTTAAGAATTTCTCACGATCTTCTGATTTCATCGTGTCTGGATTATAAAACTCTAGGGCAGGTAGAGGACCAGCGTATTTTTCATTTTCCAAGGAGTTAAACATATAAGGAAAGTACCCTTTTTTAAGTTCCGGGCCTAAGTCAAATGCTTTTGGTAGTTTAGAAGTGCCATTGGAAAAAAGTTCAGGGAATCTATGAATTTTATGTTCCCAACTACCATCGAAATAATTTTGGTTCCCCGCATAATTAATTCTGGCTTAAGATCTGTTTGTGTGAATATATAATTGAGTATGAACTGTCCATCAAAGACCTGAGAGTTATGGGCTAAACATATTACCTGTTTAAATAATTTTCGCAGGTCAAGAATATACAGCATGAAGACCTTGAAAGGATTTACTTTTAATACTTGCTGCTTCACGCCGCACTTATTACAGATTTTTAAATCTTTTCTTTCTATACACTCGTCACAGCACTGACTATAGACGCATAGATTGGGCTCGTGTTCGAAGGAGCCATCCCTTAGTTCTTTTTCTTGGCGGGTTTCAAGATCATAAAACACAAAGAGAACGCCATCTAATTTTGGTCTACTGTGGTCCTGTTGCATGTAGCAGAGATGGTCTTCTGGTCTATGGTCGTTGCATATCTTACAAAATATCTCGCCACAGACATGCTTCCTATCACTCTTAATCGTTTGTAGACAAATTGTACAGAGCCTAATCTGGCTACAAACGGAGTTTTTTCCTAAAGATCCTTCTTTCCAATGATTATCACAACAGTTTATCCCTCAGAATGATCTTTTACACTCGGTACATTTTATATTCAAGGCCTGAGGACATGCTGGCTGTTGAAAGCAGCAAGGACATGTACCACTACAACGATGTCTGTTTTTATGTTCATAGGGTACATGACAATCTTCACAATAATATTTTGCACAGAAAGCTGATGTCAAAGATGTTATAATATTATAATGTCCTTTATGGTAGAGCAGATTAAGTTTTTTTCCTTCATTATTGCCTTCAAACATTACATTTCGACCTTTGTCACCATACAAGTAAACCACAATTTTATAATTTTGTAAATACGCTGAAACTTCTCCAACTCAGGTATACTGCAAGCTTCTTCAGGAATGATAACTTGTGCCTCTTCCAGCAGGTTAATCGCTCTTTGTGTCTGAAGTTTTCCAGTTTTACGCACCTTATTTCACATAGAGTCCTTGTTAACGTATGCAATAGCCACCACTAACCCTCGAGGCAAACACATATTGTCTTTATTGTTTATAGTAACAATCCCGCCGCGCATACTGCATTCCTCGTCGAAATTATTATATTTGTGGGTTCTTCTCTTTCCAGTAGGTATCTTGATACTTGTAATATTTAGACAAAATGTCTCGGTGTTCAAACCAGTCGAATTGGACTGATATATGCTGCTAATAACTTCCCAAACATCGTCGTATATAATTTCGGCAGGTCGGAAACGAACCCATCCATTTCCATGCTCAAAGTCTTTACTACAGAGACTGAAACTGACTTGATCATTAGACTGAAGTCCTTCTGTGCCTTTTTCAATAATTTGGTTAATGGCAATCTTCACCCAAGACACTGGTTCTTCATTTTCTGGTATAGGTTTAATTTTAAATTCGAGGGTACGTCCCGTTAAATTAAAACATTTCACCTTCTTCAAGGCATACTTCACGATAATAAACTTTTCCATTTTAGCACGACTACTATAACAACTACTTATAAACTCACACAGGTAGTAAATGTCGGCAGACTGACTATATAGACCTCCAACCAGCGCTTTATATTCAGCAGGGTCTAAAATAATGTATGACTCATCGAACACCTGACGTCTAGACAGTTTCCGGTTTAAGAGTATGATGCAATATTTAAAAATATCTGACGATCGTTTTTTGAAACAGCTGACGGTGATAAAAAATGTGGGAATAGCCGTTAGAAGTAGTTCCCAGGAGTTGAAACACCTACTGTCTAGACGGTATCCGGTTTCAACAACTTGTCAAGACAAGTTGGTATGACTCATCGAACACCTGGCGTCTAGACAGCGTCCGGTTTCAGAGTATGATGCAATATTTAAAAAGTAGCTGACTTGTCGAGACAAGTCAATATAGTGTCATCAAACATGACATCAAATCTAAAAATAGAATATCTGCCTACGTTATTTAAAAAAAATACATAATGTTTACTTTATTGAAAATTATAGTTAATAAATATAACGTCCTGTATATAAATAGTAAAACACAAAATTATTTTTAAAAGTTAGAATGATGCCTAAAGCGGGTGGGACTGAGAAAATATCAATGAAAGCAGGAGAGGGTGAATTTAGATAAAAATAATATTATTATATAGACATAGGGACCACATTTGTTTAACGTTCATAAGTTTGGAGTGAAGTGCCTTCCTTTTATTTAATGTGTCTAGTGAGCTGTTTGGTTGAAAACAATTTACTGACTAGTATGTTATTTCTGCAAAAAGAACTCTTATAAACTGAGAGAATTAAAATTTACCTTGTATGATCAGAACGAATATTGTTATTTGGAGGTATTTAGCTTGAATTAGTAATTTATTGAAAAGTAGTAAATGCTGCATTAAATTCAAGTAACAATGACCAGCTCTTATTAAGTTAAAGGAGTCCAGACACTGTTTCTTTCATACGTAATAAATCAGAATTTCGGATCTTTGAATATATTTCGTAATCTTTCTTAAAATCACAGGATGAATTTAATGAGGTAGTATCCAAATATAGCACATGACTGATTAAATAGCTGACAACCTTTTTGTCATATCTAAAAATTAGCGCATGACTATTAGACCATCTGGCGACGGTATTTTTTTAAATTAAACTAATTTGTCGAGGCAAGTTGATAAGGGAAGTAAAATTATTGGTAGAAATAGCTGTTACAAGTAGTTTCCCAAGAGTTGAAAATAAAATATAGTGTGTATCGAACACCCGAGATCATTTAACAGCTTTGATTAAAACATATGCGCATACTCTTGCGCAAAGTCCTCTTGTACGTTTACCACATGGTAAACCGCTGGCGCCCGCATCCGGTCGATGAATCATCCACACCTGGTGCATTGACCTCGATCTAAAAAAATGTCCATCTGGCACCCGCATCCGGGAGATTAATTATGCACACCCGGTGTTATAAAACTAGACTTTTTGTACACCATAAGTGGGGGTAATCACTATAAGTACCTAACAGAACAATTTACATTCAGAATTATGGAAGAGTTTCAAGTTGAAACATCTGGTGAAGTGGAAGTTGAAGAACGTTTTATTTTGGAAGACATAGAATTTGAAATTGAAAAAGATTTGTCTGGCGAAGTAGTAGTTGTCACCTGTTTAGAGTGCCATAGCATTGTAAAAGTATGCTATTTATCCAAAAATAAGAGGTGGCTAGATAGAAGAGCAACACGACAAAAGTTTTGTGTGCGCAGCTGTAAAGGAATAAGAACCGTCCGTAGTGAACTAGTTTAGAATTTTGATCCTCTACGTATATTATTTGTAGACGTATGATGTACACAGTAGAAGTCAAAAGGTGTATGTGTGCCGAAAAATAATGACCTTTCTTACCAATTATAAGGCGTCGTCGGACATGTTTGAAGACTCGGGGCCCATTGATATCGCCGACAAACAGCCCCCCGAGGTGCCACAATTTGTAGGGTATTATGAAAACATCTCATCACCTCGGAGAGAGCTCCACGCATCTAATTATGTGGATTATGGGGTTTCGAGTGCATGTGTGGCCAATGCAGATGGGGCCACACTTGCCGATATCGACGACCTAATGGGCATACAGCATGCCTACCATGGATATGGCAATTCTCCATGTACAACTGCGACTGCTACAGAAGACATCCCTGTGTTACATGTGATGAGTCAGGACTTCGGTAAAGTTCACCCCGACGCCGCTGGCTTGTTGCATGGCACCCAGATATCAGATATACCCGCGTCGACTGCAATCAGCGGTAAAGTCGACGTCGGTATATCTAATAAAATAGAGTGTCAGTCGCAGTGTCTCACCATCACAGACATTACAAACCAACAGCATGTGATTTCTACTCCGGTACTCAATGTGAAGTCGCGATCGGTGAGGCCAAAATATAAAGCACGCCGCCCCATAAAACGTCGTGTAATAAAATCGGGGAAATTTAAAAATAGGGCCCGTCGTCCCATAAAAACATCGAAAGGGGCATCTGCAAAAGTGCAAATTATGGGCGATGGGGCCATTTTAAGGGGGTTGCTAGCGAAGCCGGTTGTTTTGCCCACCCCAACCTGTCTTGAAGTGCAAAATCTTGCAACTCCAAGAATAGATGGCGGGTGTGCAAAATGGCCGGCTTCAAAGGCGGTGGTGTCATCGATCGTAACTTCGGCAAATACAACATCGCCAATAGACCGGAGTAGTTCGATTCTGAATCAGGAATCCACCATCGTGACAGTGCATTGATTCAGAATCGGAGATTTACGTTCATAAGAACCATGCGCGTTTAATTAAAAATTTTATCAACGTGTATGGATCCTATAAGAGCGAACATGCTGAAAATTCCGCGGCTTGTAAAAACGATGCCGCTTTACGTGACCAAGCCAATACTAGCATACGCTGCGCGGAAGAGGTCATTCGGTCAAATTGAATTACGCGGCATCGCTCTTGACAAGTCGCAGAAAATAGTTCAACAAATTGAGAAACAACTCATACAAGTATGAGAGCACTTATGGGGTGGAAAGATTTTTTGCTATTTTATTTTTATATATAGGTATCCAGATATTTTTTAATTTGATTTTTTTGCCACTTTTATTTTTATAGGTATATAGATATTTCTTAACTTGTATCCGGTTTCAACAACTTGTCAAGACAAGTTGGTATGACTCATCGAACACCTGGCGTCTAGACAGCGTCCGGTTTCAGAGTATGATGCAATATTTAAAAAGTAGCTGACTTGTCGAGACAAGTCAATATAGTGTCATCAAACATGACATCAAATCTAAAAATAGAATATCTGCCTACGTTATTTAAAAAAAATACATAATGTTTACTTTATTGAAAATTATAGTTAATAAATATAACGTCCTGTATATAAATAGTAAAACACAAAATTATTTTTAAAAGTTAGAATGATGCCTAAAGCGGGTGGGACTGAGAAAATATCAATGAAAGCAGGAGAGGGTGAATTTAGATAAAAATAATATTATTATATAGACATAGGGACCACATTTGTTTAACGTTCATAAGTTTGGAGTGAAGTGCCTTCCTTTTATTTAATGTGTCTAGTGAGCTGTTTGGTTGAAAACAATTTACTGACTAGTATGTTATTTCTGCAAAAAGAACTCTTATAAACTGAGAGAATTAAAATTTACCTTGTATGATCAGAACGAATATTGTTATTTGGAGGTATTTAGCTAGAATTAGTAATTTATTGAAAAGTAGTAAATGCTGCATTAAATTCAAGTAACAATGACCAGCTCTTATTAAGTTAAAGGAGTCCAGACACTGTTTCTTTCATACGTAATAAATCAGAATTTCGGATCTTTGAATATATTTCGTAATCTTTCTTAAAATCACAGGATGAATTTAATGAGGTAGTATCTAAATATAGCACATGACTGATTAAATAGCTGACAACCTTTTTGTCATATCTAAAAATTAGCGCATGACTATTAGACCATCTGGCGACGGTATTTTTTTAAATTAAACTAATTTGTCGAGGCAAGTTGATAAGGGAAGTAAAATTATTTGTAGAAATAGCTGTTACAAGTAGTTTCCCAAGAGTTGAAAATAAAATATAGTGTGTATCGAACACCCGAGATCATTTAACAGCTTTGATTAAAACATATGCGCATACTCTTGCGCAAAGTCCTCTTGTACGTTTACCACATGGTAAACCGCTGGCGCCCGCATCCGGTCGATGAATCATCCACACCTGGTGCATTGACCTCGATCTAAAAAAATGTCCATCTGGCACCCGCATCCGGACGATTAATTATGCACACCCGGTGTTATAAAACTAGACTTTTTGTACACCATAAGTGGGGGTAATCACTATAAGTACCTAACAGAACAATTTACATTCAGAATTATGGAAGAGTTTCAAGTTGAAACATCTGGTGAAGTGGAAGTTGAAGAACGTTTTATTTTGGAAGACATAGAATTTGAAATTGAAAAAGATTTGTCTGGCGAAGTAGTAGTTGTCACCTGTTTAGAGTGCCATAGCATTGTAAAAGTATGCTATTTATCCAAAAATAAGAGGTGGCTAGATAGACGAGCAACACGACAAAAGTTTTGTGTGCGCAGCTGTAAAGGAATAAGAACCGTCCGTAGTGAACTAGTTTGGAATTTTGATCCTCTACGTATATTATTTGTAGACGTATGATGTACACAGTAGAAGTCAAAAGGTGTATGTGTGCCGAAAAATAATAACCTTTCTTACCAATTATAAGGCGTTTCCGGACATGTCTGAAGACACGGGGCCCATTGATATCGCCGACAAACAGCCCCCCGAGGTGCCACAATTTGTAGGGTATTATGAAAACATCTCATCACCTCGGAGAGAGCTCCACGCATCTAATTATGTGGATTATGGGGTTCCGAGTGCATGTGTGGCCAATGCAGATGGGGCCACACTTGCCGATATCGACGACCTAATGGGCATACAGCATGCCTACCATGGATATGGCAATTCTCCATGTACAACTGCGACTGCTACAGAAGACATCCCTGTGTTACATGTGATGAGTCAGGACTTCGGTAAAGTTCACCCCGACGCCGCTGGCTTGTTGCATGGCACCCAGATATCAGATATACCCGCGTCGACTGCAATCAGCGGTGAAGTCGACGTCGGTATATCTAATAAAATAGAGTGTCAGTCGCAGTGTCTCACCATCACAGACATTACAAACCAACAGCATGTGATTTCTACTCCGGTACTCAATGTGAAGTCGCGATCGGTGAGGCCAAAATATAAAGCACGCCGCCCCATAAAACGTCGTGTAATAAAATCGGGGAAATTTAAAAATAGGGCCCATCGTCCCATAAAAACATCGAAAGGGGCATCTGCAAAAGTGCAAATTATGGGCGATGGGGCCATTTTAAGGGATTTGCTAGCGAAGCCGGTTGTTTTGCCCACCCCAACCTGTCTTGAAGTGCAAAATCTTGCAACTCCAAGAATAGATGGCGGATGTGCAAAATAGCCGGCTTCAAAGGCGGTGGTGTCATCGATCGTAACTTCGGCAAATACAACATCGCCAATAGACCGGAGTAGTTCGATTCTGAATCAGGAATTCACCATCGTGACAGTGGATTGATTCAGAATCGGAGATTTACGTTCATAAGGACCATGCGCGTTTAATTAAAAATTTTATCAACGTGTATGGATCCTATAAGAGCGAACATGCTGAAAATTCCGCGGCTTGTAAAAACGATGCCGCTTTACGTGACCAAGCCAATACTAGCATACGCTGCGCGGAAGAGGTCATTCGGTCAAATTGAATTACGCGGCTTTTATTTTTATAGGTATATAGATATTTCTTAATTTGTATCCGGTTTCAACAACTTGTCAAGACAAGTTGGTATGACTCATCGAACACCTGGCGTCTAGACAGCGTCCGGTTTCAGAGTATGATGCAATATTTAAAAAGTAGCTGACTTGTCGAGACAAGTCAATATAGTGTCATCAAACATGACATCAAATCTAAAAATAGAATATCTGCCTACGTTATTTAAAAAAAATACATAATGTTTACTTTATTGAAAATTATAGTTAATAAATATAACGTCCTGTATATAAATAGTAAAACACAAAATTATTTTTAAAAGTTAGAATGATGCCTAAAGCGGGTGGGACTGAGAAAATATCAATGAAAGCAGGAGAGGGTGAATTTAGATAAAAATAATATTATTATATAGACATAGGGACCACATTTGTTTAACGTTCATAAGTTTGGAGTGAAGTGCCTTCCTTTTATTTAATGTGTCTAGTGAGCTGTTTGGTTGAAAACAATTTACTGACTAGTATGTTATTTCTGCAAAAAGAACTCTTATAAACTGAGAGAATTAAAATTTACCTTGTATGATCAGAACGAATATTGTTATTTGGAGGTATTTAGCTTGAATTAGTAATTTATTGAAAAGTAGTAAATGCTGCATTAAATTCAAATAACAATGACCAGCTCTTATTAAGTTAAAGGACCGCGGTCATGTTAGCTCCCGGCCGGCCAGCTCCAAGAATCGAGCGCCCTGCAATAGCACCACGGTCAAACGTAAATGCCATGCTGGGCGCTCCGATTAATAGATTCAATACAAAACATTTATTGAATGAAACCCATTATTTTCTTAAAAAATAACCATGTGCAAGTAGAGATACAGTATGTTGTTAATGTGTTGAGACCTAAAATTGTACATATCCGCGACTTAAATATTTTTTCAGCAGTGAAACATTATAGGGCTTCTCTACAGAAAAACTTTTACTTTTTACTTAAAATTATTACTGGGGCTTACTAAGGCCACATAGTACTACCTTGTCCATCAACTAAAACATTCTATTTTTACAATCGGGAAGCGCAACGGGCATATATTTAGCAATTTTAAGATTAAAAATAAAGTGTTTTCCAATTCAAACTGCCATAAAAAATCAGAAAATTCATATTAACTTAAAATATTTTCTGGAGACGCAAAACCAACCTTTTGCTTTCACCTGCCACGAGAAAAAATGTCCTGGCCACAACGGGGGGATCAGCACCAGAGTTGGCCGGATTCGCTACAAGTACAAAACGCTCAAAAATATACAAAAACAGTCTTAAAAAATTGTAAAAATTGTTTAATTAACAACTATTCGACATGCGAGTGGAATATAGTGTGTTGTAATAATACGAAACAAAAAAAAAAGTTAATTTCGTTGAAAAAACTATTTTTCGGGCAACATCCAACGCTGTAGATGCCCGGCCAGAACGAAAGTTGTTTTGGAGCTAGCTTTCTACAGAGAAAAATTCTTATTTTTTTGCAAAAATTATCACTGGGCCCTATTAGGGACACATGGGACTACCTTTCTAATGAACTAAAATGTTTTATTTTTGTCATCCGGGGGCGCTACGAAGGCGTAATTGGCGATTTAAAGTTTTAAAATAACATATTTTCGAATTCAAATTGCCGTAAAAAATCAGAAAATTTATTTAAACCAAAAATATTTTCTGGGGACGTAAAACCAACCTTTTGCTATCACCTGGCACAAGAAAAAATGTCCTGGCCACAACGGGGGGTTCAGCACCAGAGTTGGCCGGATTCGTTACAAGTACAAAACGCTCAAAAATACACAAAAACAGTCTTAAAAAATTGTAAAAATTGTTTAATTAACAACTATTCGACATGCGAGTGGAATACAGTGTGTTGTAATAGAACGAAACAAAAAAAAGTTCATTTCGTTGAAAAAACTATTTTTCGGGCCACATCCAACGCTGTAGATGCCCGGCCAGAACGAAAGTTGTGGCCAATCTCTCATTATCTCGTTAAAAACATCAAACCAAGTAAACCTAACCTCATTCGATAGCTCGCCCTCTGTCGATAAGATTTCGATCGAAGAGAGTCGATTTATAGAAAGTCGTGAATGCAGTTTTTCGATGATCGAGTAAATATGACGTATTTCAATCGAGTATCGAGGGTCGTGATCCTGCTGCTGGTATGAAACGCAGGATTGCAACATAAAATATTGCATTTCATTTGATTTATTTTAAGAAATAACTAGATTTATGTTGCCATCCTGCATGTCAGACAAGATTTTTTACCCACTTTTGTATCGTGTCATACTCTTAGAATCTGTAACATTTGATTGGCTGGAAGCGTAGTTTAAACTTTAACCAGAGTTTAAACTGATATTATAATGCCGGGCCTTAATATACCAATAACGTAATACGGAGTACGCATGAACACTTCTTTTAAATTTTTATACAAGTACCTAGAACGTTGTAGTTCTGTGGTCTAGCGATTGCTGCGTTCGTAGAAATATTATAGGTAGGTATGTCTAATAAAGTGTTCGAAAATATAAATACAGAAATCAACAATTGTTTCTATACATTTTATATATATTTATATATCCAATATAGGACTACATGACTATAGGACTACATGATCAAACTTTTTCGATTCCCGACGGAAGAAGACCGACTAAGGCAATGGATTTTAAACAGTGGTAGGTGGAAGCGTAGTTTAAACTTTAACCAGAGTTTAAACTGATATTATAATACCGGGCCTTAATATACCAATAACGTAATACGGAGTACGCATGAACACTTCTTTTAAATTTTTATACAAGTACCTAGAACGTTGTAGTTCTGTGGTCTAGCGATTGCTGCGTTCGTAGAAATATTATAGGTAGGTATGTCTAATAAAGTGTTCGAAAATATAAATACAGAAATCAACAATTGTTTCTATACATTTTATATATATTTATATATCCAATATAGGACTACATGACTATAGGACTACATGATCAAACTTTTTCGATTCCCGACGGAAGAAGACCGACTAAGGCAATGGATTTTAAACAGTGGTAGGTGGTAGGTACCAATTTAAGTAAATATTAATTAAGTAAAATTATTTTGATATTCTGATAGCTAATATAAGACGTAATAATGATGTTGAGTTAATAATGTTATTTTTAATAATATAGTTTATTTAATTGACATTTTGTGCATTTATTTTTTACAGACCATCTTTTAAAAAGTAGACTTTTCCATATGCCTTCTATAAGCGAAAGGCCTGTGAAATTATTCACTGAGTTTCAAAAATATAGTTACTAAAATATTAATTATTTTGAATAGTAAACACGGTGTTTCATTGCAGTATTGACTAGATTAAAGTTTTCGACAATAAAGTAGCTGAATAAGTTTGCACAAAGCAGATAGGAGGTATGTACACAAATAATAATACCTACCTATATAGGTACTATCGTCTTTATTGTTATGTATTTCAGATTTAATAAAAAATTTGAAATTTATGATTAAATTTAAAATTTTGGTTAAATCTGAAATTAGTGTCAAACGATAGCTTATGAAAACTTAAGATAGGAATGTGCAAACCGTTTTGCTTGATCTCAAACCGTTTTGATTAAGTATATACAAGGTGTCAAAGTTATAAAATGTCAATTTTCACCTGTCAATATTTCAAAAACAGTTGAAGATAGGTATAGGACATCCTACATGAAATCTGTTTAGAATTCTACGTAGAATTCAGAAATGAAATAATATATAGGGTATTCCCTTTAAAATAAGTAAGTTGATGTCGACTTCCGGTATAACCAGGAAGTTGACACTATTTTCATTGAATAGATCTTTTTGATAAACCCCTGTATACAAATTTTCAGATTTCAATTCTGACTGATTTTTGAGATAATTAATAGGCCCTCTTCGTGACACACCCTATATGTATATGTTTATGGCAGTAGATAGATATTAAAAAGTATAAATATTTATTATACTCCTAACATTTTTGACAATGCTTCTCTTAGAAACTGTTGAGTGCTGAGCTAGGAACTGGGAGTTTTCTAAATTGAAAGGAAGTGTGACAAAATACGGGTGTTTTCCAATTATTTAACAGTATAACGGAATCTTTTATTGCTGTGTGTAATGAAAATTGGACGCGACAGAAATTTTCGACGTTTCCTCTATTTTTAACGAGAGTTAAATTTTCTGATCCAATGTTCGTAATTTACCTAATAGAAAATAACAAACTTTAAATAAACACTTACTATCAAGTTGAAAGTTTATTAAAGTTCCTTTATTTTTAAAGAAAACCTGGTGGCAAACCAAGAATCTTTAAATTGTTTAGAATGCATGTACCTACATATTATAACTAATTTTAACTTTCCCACTTTAACCAATATATTTTTGGGGTTTATCTAAACACAATGTATACATATAGGTACTGTAAAAACCATTTAAGAATAATTTGATTTGTACTTTTTAGTTTTTAGTGAAAAAATGTATCTTCAACAATTTAATATCAAGTTTTCATATTACTGAATATTAATTTTTGAGGTAAAGAAGCTTGAAAAATTGCAAATTCAAAATTAATTTCTTGAATAGACAAAATATTAAAAGTAGTTTAATGCCCAAGAAACCTTCTGCTTAAAATATTTCTTTTTTGTATTTGTTTATCTAAACTCAATTATTGTGAAAGTAACTACATTTTACTTGACACATTCTCGTAATGGCTCCTAATTTAAATCAGTATCTAATGGTATCTATATGTAAACCACTGTATTTCCTTCTCAAATTAAAAAAGGCGTGCGAAGACACAAAAACAGAAAAATCTGAAATAATTGTAATTTATTCGATACATTACATTTATTTTTTATACATTATGAGTATATTTGCTTGTTTGGATATTTTAATAATATAAACATAAAGTAAAATTTACATCTCGATAAAATTTTTTCATGTTATGTTTTTGGTCTTATACAAATCGGCATAAATGCATTATTGCAACTTTAACACTCCTACAAATTTTAATCAATGTAACATAGGTAGGTACTTACGTTTTATAAAAACTAGTATGTACCTATGTAGATAGTCTTGACTAACATTTATTTTTCATGAAAAAGGGCAATGAATTTAAAACCTATGTTTAATCAAAGTTGACACATTTCAATATTATAATATTTATATTACGAATCCAGATCTATTGCAAACCGGCTAGAGTTTGATCCGCCCGACGACCCGCCTACCTGCCTGTTTACATTTTTTGTGGCTCACTTAGGTCATTGATAATTTTTTTTTGTCTTCCAGGTTTATTACCTACTTTTAAATAAATAGCAATTTAATACTAGACTCGCCCTCGCTCGGATCTTTTGGGAACTAAATACGATTTATAAGGGAATGACTTATCTAATAGATAGATAATCAAAGGTATTTCTGATTTCATTTTTCATTGCATATAACAAAATCGTTAGAGTGGCATCGCTATATATACAGGAAACAAACACAGCAACAAAATGTAAGTACATTGTGCTTAGGTATTATATTATTTATTATATTATATGAATCACAATAAAAAATAGGTTTATCCAGGAGTCTCGGTGGTTGTGAAACCTGATAAGTAGGTAGGTACATATTTGCTGTGTTCCTTTTGCACAAATGAGTTACTATTAGCAGCTCATGGCTTCACGCAAGCGTTCCTTTTGAAATGGGTATGAAACACATGAGCAGCCCAATTGTACCTCCTCCTTTCCCCTCATGCACAGCCGAATCGTTTGGGCTCGAAGCGCAAAATTATATATTTAAGGTTATGTCATAATAATTATTTATCTATGGTATGTCGGTCTAACTCTTAAAATAACCATACGTAGGTAATCATCACTAATCAATCACATAAATTTTTGAAAAATGGCACAGGAGTTAGAGCAAATCTACGAGGTAGTCATCAATGACCCAGAGCATGAAATACAATATAGTCTAAATCTAAATTATGATGATTATATTCGGTCGCAAACAGGTTTAGTACTGTAGTATAATAATTTTTAACATCAGCTTTAATGCAATTCTGTTTTCATAGATGAAGCATTTGCGAATTCATTACTATTTCACGCAAGATGTAATCGAAAAACAGTAAGCCAAAATATTGGAGTGACGCAAAATCTTGAGAATAATGAGAATAATTCAATTGTCGAGTCACAGCCTCACCAACAAGAGGAAAATGAGACTGAAGAAACTTGTAATTCTAAAGTAATTACTATATGGACGTTCAATCAAACTCGAGATATGATTCAGTCTATGGGTACGTTAATTTTTTACTATGCAAGTAAAATGCAAATACCTACTGCAATTATACAAGATAGATAATTTTTTTGTGATCACATGTAGGACTGCCTTGCAACATAAACAATTAGGGGTCCATATTACTAAATATCTGACGATACTTTGCAGATTGTGATTACAATTGGGTAGATAAAAAATTTTTTCATTTCATTACTCCCAGGATGAAATTTATATGAAATTGAAACACCCTTAGAAAGACGTTTATTATAGTATTGTATTTGAAAAATTTATTTATACCAAAAATTCTGCTTAGATTCCACAGATTGGTTTGGTCACTTTAGTTGTATTTTATAGGTAACCACATTGATGATCTAAACCACCCAAGAAAAAGGAAACATGTGTTTGACCTCATCGCAAATGATTTGGTAAGTAATGGTTATAATGTTAATGGTACTATGGTTCAAAATAAATGGAGAAGCTTGACTCGTAGCTATAATAAAGCAAAAGATAGCCGGAAAACAACTGGAGTTGGACCAAGTAGATTCCAATTTTTTGATATACTTGATGAAATTTTGGGCGATAAACCGACAAATAATTGTGGTCACTCACTAAACTCAATTGAAAATATAGAGCCAATACTTTCTGAAGTTGAAAACATGCCATGTACAAGTTCAGATATTATGGAAGAGGCAAACATAAATGAAAACAACAATAATATAGGTTTACAACAAAAAAAGAGAAATCGAAGTTCTACTAAAATTTTGGATAAAGAATATATACAGATGAAAAAAGAAGAATACAAAAATAGACAAAAAAGGCATGACGATAAGGTTCAGTTGCAAAAAGAAAAATTAGCTTTGGACAACAAAAAGCTCGAGTTATTGGAGAAATTATTGCTTAAAAAATAATTATTGATTGGGTATTCATAGCTATTTATTATTAAGAGTTATTGGCGAAAACTGTAAGGTTTCCCAATTCATATTTTTTATTATTTCACTAAAATAGTGCTTTTGTTGTTGTTAGATGAATTTATAATATATTTTGTTTAATAAATAATACATGTTTACATAGTACTTAAATCTTTATTCATTTGAAAAGTTTGAATACAATAAAACAAGGTATAATCTTAAACGAAATTGTGAACAATTTTAAATATCAGCTTTAACTTGTCTCTTGCCATTAAAAGTAGAGATATAACTTGATACCAGGCATTAATATAAACCTATTAACCAAATATGCATCTTTGGAATTAGCAAACAGAGGTGAGTAAAATTATTTAGATAAACTAATGCATAAGTTTTTTTGGAGTCAATTGTTAAAACTATTATCAACTATTGAAACATATTAAGCATTAACTCCTGACGTCTATTTACATTTTCAGAAACAGAAGCAGCATTATCTGTATGTTCTGGTTGATTATGATCCGATAAATCCACATCATATTCATTTATGTGATCATTTTCCTGTAAGCATATGTTATGTAATATACATGTGGCCATTATAATCACTGAGCACATTTTTAGATCTATATTTTCTAACTTCTTTAAACGCCGAAAGCGACCTTTTAATAATCCAAAGGCGTTTTCTACTACCACTCTCGTGGATGAAACTCTATAATTAAATAATTTTTCATTGTTATTTAATCGACCATTGTCTTTAAATGGTGTTACCAGCCATGGTAAATTGGGATATGCTGTGTCCCCTAATAAGTAATTATTCCTCATATCAATTACACCATTACAAATTCTATTATAAATTTCTGATTTTCTCAGAAGCCTTGCATCGTGCATTGATCCAGGTTCTCCACAGAACACATCTATAAATTTTTTATTGTAATCGACAATTCCTTGTAACAGTAAACTGTGGTATCCTTTTCTGTTGATATACGCATCCTGATTGTGCTTTGGCTTTCCAATTTCAATATGACTTCCATCTATCGCACCCAGTACATTATCAAGTCCCTGTATATTTTTAAAACCATTGTTAATAGTTCTGATCTCATTATCATTTGGCCATTTGATATAGTTGGCTTTCTGGGAAATTAGAAATTCTAATACTCTTTTCAATGTTCTGTATACACTACTTCGGGTGACATCAAATCGATCAGAAATTTGTCTATACGTTTCCTGATTGCTTAGGTACCAAAGAGTTAAGAGAAACGCCTTTTCTGGAGGAATTTTCTCTCTTCCTTCTTCATGAGTAGGTAGAAAATTAGACTGAGCAAGTAAATCTAAAAATAAATATAATAAAGAATGTAAACTTGTATATTTCAGTTTATAATCAACTTACCAATAAGTTTGTAGGCAACAACACGACCTATTCTGAAATGCCTTCGAAATATCTCATCCGTATACTTTGTAACTATGTTCTCAATATACATGTTTATTCTCGTAACAGATTTTCTTTCACATTTTTCTAAAAACAACATATCTTCTTCAGAAGATGTATCAGATATTTCTGTGGTACTAGACATTAGTTCATTATCTGATTCTGCCAGAGCCTTTAACAATACTTTTATGAAAATAAATTATTCCTTATTATTACCGATATACGCTTACCTCAAGAATCATGTCTGACAGATGAACCATTCTGCTTTAATGTTAGAAAAAACAGTTATAATAAAAATTAAGTAAATAATAATAAGTAATAATAAGAGCTAGTGATCAGTTTAAAAAGAAAACATAATAATTACATTAACCTTACTTTTCCTCATGTAAACTGTCAATTAGAAAACTGTTCCTTTTGTGAGCTGCCCAGAGCTGCACAAGTGTGCAGCACAAATGTTTCAAACAAACAAAAGGAACACAGTAATTGAAAATAGTGCATCGTAGCTTAATTTTAATAAATTCTATTATAAACAACAATAGTAAATTATTTTATACGGAGGAAAATTGATACTTTTCATGGCAGTAATTTGTATCGTGTAACCTAATTACACCACAAATTTCAGTATTATCATGTTGTCTCTTCGTCACTTGTACCTTGGTATTTGCTATTGTGTCTTTATATACAGAAACTAATTGAATTACCAGTTGGAACAAACCCATCATTAGCTATGCAGAATTTTACCAGGGCATTTGTCTATTTCCTTCGACCTAGCCGGCAATCTGAACTATAGTAATTTTTTTTACATTACAGGAGACCTAAAAATTATGATAATGAGTGGAAACAATTCTGGGCATATCACAATTTAAGAGACAATTTTTACGTGGTTCCTGTTACTATAGTGAGGGCCGATTTATTCACTGCCCCAGAAGATTGCGCCATGGCTCATTGTGTTTCACAAGATCTAAAAATGAGCAAAGGCATTGCCCGGCAATTTAGGTTTGTTATGTAAAGTGTTATAAAACAATTTCATTATTTCCATAACCATTTCCATGAACATTTGCAAACAATAATGCAGTGTAAACAATACAAAAAATTTTTACATTTACTATTAAATTACTATTAAAGGAAAAAGTAGTATAATTTAAATTTGCGATGCGATATTTCGTATTAAATTATATATACAGGGTGTTCCACGTAGACCTTCCATTGGACGTTTCTAGGATACTACATGCACTGGAATTTTGAAAATTTATATACGGGGGTTTCTCACAATTTTCTATTGATTAAAAATATTGCCGATGACGTCACACCGGTTTTAACGGAAGTAGACATCAACTTGCTTATTTTAAATGTAATACCCTGTATATTATTCAATTTCTGGATTCTACGTAAAATTCTAAACACATTTCATGTAGGATGTTCTATACCTATCTTCAACTGTTTTTTAAATATTGACAGGTGAATATTGACATTTTGCAAGTTTGACACCCTGTAAAATCTAAACGGTTGGAGATAAAGCAAAACGGTTTGCACATTCCTATAACTTTTCATAAGCTATCGTTTGAAACTAATTTCAAATTTTCCAAAAATAAAAAAATTTCCGAAAATTTTAAAATTTTTAATTTCTGGATAAATTTGAAATTAGTTTCAAACGATAGCTTATGAAAAGTTAAGATTGGAATGTGCAAACCGTTTTGTTTTATTTCAAACCGTATAGATTTTACAGGGTGTCAAAGTTGCAAAATGTCAATATTCACCTGTCAATATTTCTGTATAATCAACCGATGGATGATTAGATCATTTCTGTATTTTTCAGGGACCGATATGGTGGCGTTAGACACTTGTTGGCCCAGAATCAGCGAGTGGGTGGGGTTGCCTCTTTAAAGAGAGGTCCCAAAATAATTTTTTACTTAGTAACGAAAAGGCACTACTACAACAAACCAAGTTACAGAACAATATTTTTATGTCTTAGGCAACTAAGAAGATGTGTAGAGGAGAATGGTATTCTACAACTGGCTCTCCCTAAAATAGGTTGCGGCCTAGACAAGAAAAAGTGGAGTGTTATACAGTGTATGCTGCAGTTCCTGTTTAGGGAAAGTAGTTGTAGAATTTATGTATTTTATAATTAATTTTTTTTTTTATTAAAAGACTTTTATTTTATATAAATAACCTCCTCTTCTAAAACATACCTAAGGACCTGAATTCTACTTAAAAATTAGTACATATTTAATGTCTGTAACTTATTTGTGGTGTATTTTCATGGTTCATCTGTAGTTTTTATTTGGGACTACACCACCTGTAAAATAACAAAAAACAGGAAACCAAAAATATTCAAATCAATAATCAAAGTATAGTATCAAGGCAAACTTCTAAGTTTGCCCCAAAAAACCACTGTATAATATGCAATGAAATAGATATTTGATGAGTTAGCTGAATTGTATCTAGCTGTATCCAGAAATTTTTAATTCCTGGATACATTTGAAATTAGTATCAAACGATAGCTTATAAAAAGTTAAGATAGGAATGTGCCAACCGTTTTGCTTGATCTCAAACCGTTTAGATTTTACAGGGTGTCAAAGTTGCAAAAATGTCAATATTCACCCGTCAATATTTCAAAAACAGTTGAAGATAGGTATAGGGAACGCTGATGAAAGTCCTACTAAAATCAAGGGTTTAGTTCGAAAAAGCAATAAAAAATATATATATTTCCATTTAGAAAAACGAAGTTGGTACCTGTCCAGGAAAAACTGAACACCCTGAATATGTAAATATATTTTCATTTTGTGCAGCTCGGGATATTAGACAACCCTGTAGAAAAAAAAATTAAGTTATCTCTTTTATTAACCCAGATATTGGACTTACGCGCACTAGGTGGACACCCTGTATATGAATACATGATATGATGATAATGACCACATTATATCGCGATCTTATTTATCTTCGATTATAGGGGTCATCCTTTTATTTTTTTTGTATATTGTTCTTTTCATGTCATGCACATATGATAAACTTTATAACCATATACATATTTCGTATAATACCTTATTTTTAATACCTGTGCAGTGAAGCGACAATGCGGATGCTAAGTATACAAAGATAGGTACCCTACCTACTTGTTAACAATTATCTGTTATTTTCATAGGTTATTTGAAAATAGTGACCAGGAAGTACACATTCCATGGCAAGAATTTTTAAACCAACGTATGCTCACTGATCACTTAACTTATTTAGAGAAGTTGGGCAAAAGTATGGTTTCTTTATCGGCAACTTTAGCAGGAAAGCTTGATTATGTATGTTTTTTATTTTCGGATGTCTAATTAAATATTATTTTAACGACATTTCGATGGAAAACATTTTGTAAGAAATAATAGTAGAGAACTATTATACCTACTCGAGACAAGAAACACGTTTGTTAAATGATCGTGCAAATAAAAAAAAGTTAAATTCTAAATAAAATCAGCGTAGGTCATGCGCAAAAGTAAATGAAATAATATTTTAAATTGGATAATTTTCTGTAAGAAATAGGTACCTACGTCCTAGTTTCATTTTTGAGATGAATATATATGTACCTAAAAGTATTAAAAGAGCCAATTTTGCCGACATTGTCGATGCTTTTACTTTGTATAATAAAAACTACACTCTCTATTCTATGCGTTTCTTCCATAACGTAAAAATAATATTTTCCCTCCCTAATGCCTAGGTTGGTACTCCCTGAACCTACATGAACATTTTATTCCTATGGTTGTGGATTCTTCCTGCTTTTTAGCACCTAGTTTTCTAGGTGCTAAAAAGCAGGTATCTATCTAGTTTTCAAGCAAGATTTTTCATTATCTGAAGTACAGAGTTGCCAGTTCGGCAACTTCTAGTTTTCCATGCTGCATTGATAATTTGCGATTGAAAAGCTATGGTATGGTAGGTACCTTTTATGAATTTGAAACACAATGATTTTATTAGGTGTACTACTAATGTTCTTTCTGTTAATGCAAAATGCACCTATATACTGTTATTCTTGCACATTCATATAATGAGATCGATCTAAAAACGGTGCTTTAATGAAAATATACATTAACTGATGTCATAAACATTCACTTTCATTAATAAAAAAGTGGTGAATCTATTTGACATTTTATAAATAAATTTATGCAGTGACTGCTACAAAAATATTTATATCCCTTTCCAACAATTTCTGTGTTTAGATATAAATAATTAATAGTCCCTATTAATCCTACATAATCTACGGCTTAATTTTTTTGTTGTGCCAATATGAACCAGGAAACTTTTGGTATTTATTAACTGGAAAAAAGTGGCAACAATTTCGATACTTTCTTACTTCAGGTTGGCGACATTTCATTTGGATCCGAAAATCTGGCAATTGTGCTTAATAAACCTGATTTATTCAGTTAACCACTTAACCCTTTCGAGACTGCGGGTACACATATGTACCACCAATTAGTAACACAGGACTAAAAATAGTTTTCGCTATTTAAAACGGTGAATATTTGTACCGCTCAGTCCCGATAAGTGTCCTCTTGTCAGAACACGCACGGGAGACATCGCATAACCTCATTTTCCGGCCATTTACCGTAGGTAGTTGCTCGACGCACGTGTTTCTGCTAACGTTTTGCAAGTTTTTGTGTAAAAAATTAGTGTTTTTTATTAAAAACTGTACATAAGCGGCATCTGTATCCTCTTTGTGTTTGGTAAGTGTGTTTTTGTTTATTATTTAGTGATAAAAAATATTGGAATAGGTGGATCTAGAGCCCTGGTACATATATGTACCATCAGTCTTATGCAGTGGTGCGTTGGTGTACCAGTAGTTCAGTATGTAGAAAGATATTTTGTTTGCAGATATGGATCGGAAACGGCCACTAACGTCTTCTGAGCTGGAGGAGGCAGCCAACAATTTGTCTGACTTTTCAACGGGATCGGATGATAGTGATGACGTCTACGAGCCTTCTGATGAGGAATCTGATTCAAATGCTACTGACTCAGCGGAAGAATCTGATGCGAATGTTGTTGAATCAGAGTCCCAAGATACCCTGCAGCCTGAATGCTCGTCGAGGGATACCCCAAAGTCTCCGTTACTTCCAGAAACTGTAGCCTCTTCTTCAGATCATTTTGTGCTGTTTGCTGAACCTGATGCATTATTCATTCCGAAACAAAAAATATCATCTAAGCGGAACTGCAGCGTATCTTCTGAATTTGACAGGAACCTTACACATTTTCAATTGTTTCAGAAAATGTTTCCACGCTCATTGTTTATATACATTGCTCAATGTTCAAACGAAAGAATAAAGGTTTACAAAGAAACAAAACGCGATGCACGTTTGAAGGAGACCGATGAGGGCGAAATAAAAATTGTTCTTGGATGCATGCTGGTCATGTGTTACAATCATGTCCCACAGATCAGCGATTATTGGTCAAGTCATCCCTCGATGGGGAATTCTGCAATACAGAATGCAATGTCTAGAGATAGATTCAAATTCTTGTCTTCAAAGATGTATTTCGCTTCACCACGCAAACCGCCTGAATGCTCCAAGACATATTACATTGATGATGTCGTTGAGTGTTTGAAAGGCACATTGTGACGCTCCTTTTTTTTTCTTGATTTTAACAAGTTGTAACGACTAGATTCGATACGGTATCTAATTAATTAAACAAATAATAATAATACTACAACTATATTTTAATAATATATCACTAATTCCTACTTCTTCGGGGTCTCTAATGAGTCAATACCAAGCTGGTTGCCGCAGTGAAGATGGGCGGGGTCTCAAGCAACAAAAAAAAAGACTATAAAGTAGGGACGCCACGTGATTTAGGCCAGCCTGTATTGATGCGATGGAGAGTAGCTAGTGATTATTACCCGCACGAAAATCACGAAAGAGCAGTTACAATGTACTATTAGGTGTTACTTATTAATCAGAATTTATGACCCCTCAAATAAAGAAAACACGACATATCCAATGTTTCCTACTTATATATTAAAAATAAAAGTGACTAGGTACACAAGAACAGATTAACTAGTATGATGCAAGTTACTACAATGCCAAAAAGCATACGGTTAGATATTCTATATAATAACACCTTGTATATTAACACCTCGATATAGCTATATCAGGTTCACAGCTGTTTGTGAGCACCCTGTATGTTAAATATCACAAGCCTACAACTAGTATTCTCTAAGTAAGGGCGTAATGAACACAGGTAATTATTATAATGGTAAATAGATCTGATAAAGCAAGGTACCTGCACGTATACTAGATCAACCTATAAAATCCTTAACCCTGTCTAAGTAAGGTTTTCGACTGATGTATCAAAACACTAGAACGTTACCCAACTAACCTATCTCTAGTTTTAAGTAACATAAATTCTTCTAACAGTGATAATTCGTTACTATTATCGTTACTAATATAGCAGATTTAAATTTTATTAATTTAATAAGGAACCGCTCCTGTACTATACTAGATTGTAATAATATATAGAATGTTTAGTAGAGCCTTGCCAAAAGGATAATAGTGATTTGGTTACCCTGATTGAATATAATGTTCAGTGAGGTTTAACTAAATTAATAACTTAACTGATAGCAATAAAAGGTAATATATGGTTTATAAAACTTGCGTGAGTCCTCTAGACACTACTTCCGCCATTGATTTCACTACAGGCTGGTGGTAAACCTAGGGTCGTCCGCGAGGGTAGAAATGTACTGCTACTCCAAAGGTACCAAACCAAACCAAACCAAACCGAACCAAAAGCAATCCTTTGTCTCATGGAATATAATGTTAAACCAGGGATGGCTCACTGCATCCACGGGACTCAATTTAGGTCTACTCAGGAACGTATCAGGTGCTTATGGGGTGGAATTAAGCCCGTCCCTTAAACCCTACGAAAACCAAAGAAAATATACCTACACTGTACACGCAACGAATTATTTAAAGAAATTAACATCTAATAAGACTTATATTACTAATCACGTACAAAATAAAAGACCTACCTTCCTACAGAAGGGTTGCAATGTTCCAAAGGTTTCCAGATGATTAAAAGTGATATGTATCCCAACGAAATTGGTGCAATTTTCTTAACAACACTCAGTATACACTGTACGAAGAAAATCACAAGAGTGACAGTAAATAAATGATCCCAAAAGGTGTGATTGTTAATAACAATTCAACGAAACAACGTTATACTGCCAGGCTACACTTTTTTTTTCCTCTCACGCAAAAACGTCGAAGTCTATAGAACAATTTTAGTTTCATATTTTATCGACAGATAGAACCTTAAAACCAAAACGATCCAAAAATAGGAAGAACTCGAATTCGCTTTACTCTAGCGTATCTTTTTCGCGGAAGAAGCCTATTTCAGCACGACTATCAGGTCGAGCGCTTCTCTCAAAACCACCTAGATGCCGTGGTATGTCTTATTTGCTGATCTGCTAGATTAGAAAATTCGTTTCTAACTCATTTTTATAGGCAACTAAAAATAAACCGTTACAAATCCCCCTCTACTTTAAAGATTTTTCCTACAAATCTTACTTAAATAACAGGGTAGGAGATTACTACTAACAGTACTACGAGTATTACAATCTAACTAAAAACAAAACATTAAAATTATTCCGGCGGAGGATAAGGTTTTAAGTCCTTACTGTGCCAAACGCCACTATATTTACCGTCAGAATCGGTAAGTTCGTATGTCCAAGGGGAAACCCGTTTAGTTATATGATACGGCCCAATAAAGCGAGGAGCAAGTTTAGCCGTAAAATATTTCGCCGCATCAGACTGAATGTAATTCCGTTTCCAAACCAAATCATTCATCAAGAACTCATCGTTTCGTCGTCGCAGATCATAATGAGTTTTATTTTGCTCGTAAGCTTTACTTAACCGTTGTTTGACATCATTATAAACCCGTATGAACCCATTCGCTCGGTCGTCATTAACAGCTGATCTGTCAAACTCAATAGGAGCATCCTCGGGATAAGAGCCTCCTTGCAGGGTAATATCCCGGCCAAATACTATGAAGTTGGGAGTCAATTGAGTGACTTCGTGCCTGGATGACCTTATAGAAGAGGCGACCCGGTATAAATGTTGATCCCACGTTCTGTGATTATCGGATACATAGGCCCTAAGCATGGTTTTTAATACCCTATTTATACGCTCACATGGATTAGCCTGAGGATGGTATAATGCTGTATATTTGATTCTAACATTGTAAGTCTTCATGAGATTAACGAACTCCTTGGATCTGAATTGGACTCCATTGTCAACTATAATAGCCCTAGGACAACCAAATAAAAGAAAAACATGATCTTCTATAGCACGACATACGTTGCGCGAGTTGGCGGTACGTAACGGAAATACTAAAGGAAATTTGCTGAAACAGTCAGCGACCACTAGGATAAATTGAAAACCGGAAGTCGATCTAGGTAAAGGACCAACCAAATCGGCACATAAAAGCTCAAAAGGCCGAGATATCGCCGTTTGGGAACTTAGCATAAGACCGGCTGGACGTTTTTGCTCAGGCTTAATCGAATGGCATGTCTGACAGCGGCGTATAAATGCCGCTACATCATGTCGCATTTTAGGCCAGTAATATGTGGCTGCTAACTTATGGAATGTTTTAAAGACCCCGGTATGACCGGAAGAGGAGTGTACCTCATGTATTAATGAGTGCCGTTTTTCGCGGGGAACAACTTGTCGCCATAAATCGTTTTCCGTGATCAGTTCAGGATATCGAGGTTTAAGGTATTTGAATAATTTGTCACCAGATAATCGCCATTGCGAAAACTTCCTTGGATGGTTCTTAACCTTATTTAAGAGCCCTTTATACCATTTATCTGTAACGTTAACCTTATTTTCGTCATCATAATTAAGGACCGCAGGCTCGCCATTGTCTTCGTGACCAATAGTCGGACTAACAGTATCTATTTGAGGTACGGATCGGGATAAAGTATCCGGCACAATGTGATCTTTCCCCTTCCTATGTAGTATCTCATAGTCATATTGCTGCAACCGTACAGCCCATCGGGCTAATCTTCCACTGGGGGACTGTAGACGGTTCAACCAAATCAGGCTATGGTGGTCGGTAACAACGCGAAAACGAGAGCCCTCTATATAGGGACGTAGTTTTTCAATAGACCATAAGACCGCTAGGCATTCACGTTCGGTTGTAGAGTAATTGCGTTCATTACGGTTGAGCGATCGAGACAAGTAACAAACAACTTTTTCACCGTCACTATGTTGTTGAGTGAGAACGGCGCCTATACCATAACCGGACGCATCGGTTTGAATGGTGAAGGGAAGACTAAAATCAGGACATGATAATACCGGGGCAGAAATAAGATGTTCTTTTAATAACTGAAATGCCTCTTCACACAATGGATCCCATTGGAAGGTTTTATGTTTGCGTAATAAGTTACATAATGGGGCGGTTAAGGTAGAGAAGCTGGGGACAAACCGCCTATACCACGACGCTAGTCCTATAAGGCGCCTAACTTCTGAGACGCAAGTCGGAGCTGGTATATTCATTATTGCACTTACTTTTTCGGGGTCTACACGTAATCCATTACGATCCACTATATAACCTAAATACCGCAGTTCGGGACGGCAAAAGAAACACTTCTCTTTGGCGACAGTAAGGTTAGCCGATTTTAAGCGCTTGAATACTTCCGTTAGAACCTCCATGTGTTTGTCAAATGTTGGGGTAATTATTATTATGTCGTCGAGGTAGCAGAACACATACGGTTCGAGGTCCGCACCAAGTACACGGTCAATTAACCTCTGAAAAGTTGCGGGTGAATTAGCGAGACCCATCGGGAGCCTACGAAATTGAAATAGTCCTCTGCTTGGAACCGTAAACGCTGTTAATGGTCTAGATGCTTCGGTAAGTGGTACTTGGAAATACGCTGACTTGATATCAAGCGATGAGAGATAGCGAGCATCTCTTAACCTGTCCAAAGTTGCTGATACGTACGGTAGTGGATACGCATCCCGTTCCGTCACCTGATTCAGTTTTCGGTAATCTACGCAAAATCGAAAACTATTGTCCTTTTTCTTTACTAGAATAATTGGGGAGGACCAGGGACTCGCGGAAGGTTCAACGATACCTTCTGTTAGTAAATTGTCTAATTCGCGATTAATGTGGGTTTGCATAACGGGGGATACGGGGTAATACCGCTGTTTTATGGGTGTGGATGATGTTTTAATGTCATGTTCCACCAAGGTGGTACAGCCTAAACCATCACCCATTTCCTTGAAAACCGTTTCAACAAGTTTCTCTAAGATTCCCGATTGTTCAGTGGTCAACTCAGTTTGAGAATGTAAGACCACGGAGTCTACCAACACCTCGGGTGAGGTAGAGAACTTCCAACCCCCATGACGGAGATCCGGTACTATACCCATTTTCTTCCAAAAGTCGGTACCCAGAATTAAAGTATGAGGAAGAGACGGTATTACTAGTGCAGTTATAATACGGATACGATTTTGTAAACAACACGGTATATCTACGGAACCTAAACCTATGCACTGCTGACCGTTTGCGACGGTACATCTTATCTTATCTTGACTTTTAAATGGTAAATTCAACTTGTTTAAAATTTTCCAACCTGGACCTCCAATAATCGTCCGACTTGCACCCGAATCAAGTAAACCCAATACCTGAATACCCGAAATGGATATTTCCAAGTAAGGGCGTTCGTCGCCTTCAGCATGTGCCAAGATATAATCTAAAATGGCCTGTTGGTATGGACTAGAATTATCGACCGTATGAGATACAGGGGAGACCATCAACCGGTCCTTTAAGGCCTCCCGTTCGCGTTTCCCGAAGTGCATCTAGGACAAGTTTTAACGGTATAATTGGCATTACCGCATCTAAAACAGTATCTATTTTTGTTGGCCAAACATTGCCTTGCTCGGTGACCCGGTTGCTTACAATTCCAGCACACGGTAGTGTCAGTACTAATGGCATGTACATTAGTTACAGTCGACGGCGAAGCCGATAGATCCTCTGTATAAACATAGGCTAGATCGGGTTCTAAAAATTGTTTATGCCGCGGGGGAGGAACATAAGAATCAATTGCCTTTTTATTAGCTTCCGCTCTGCGGCCTAGTTGTAAAAGTTGATCGACAGACTGAATGTCTTTCATACCTAATTCACGTTTATAATACGGTGCGAGATTTTCAAGTAGAATATCTAAGCGAGCTTTATCACCAACTGGAACGGTAAGCCTATTGAATAAAGTGTTCATACAAGCTATATAAATTCCTATCGATTCGTCCGGGTGTTGAGAACGCTGCTTAATCTCTTTCAATAGTTCCTTATTATAATCCGTATTGCTACCTAGATACTGCAACCGCAATTCCCGGACTAATTCATCCCACGATTTAACTTGACTTTTCATACCGTTATACCATACTTTCGCTTTTCCCTCGAAAAGATCTCCGGCTGATCTAAATAACTGTTCCATCGTAACATTCCTAGAAATGCGTAGCTCTTCCACCTTCTCTAAGAAAGCGCAAAGAGATATAGTGGATTTCCTACCATCAAATTTTACCAAATTCCACTTATATACGGGAACGCTATACAGCTTACCACCCTTATCCGGAACATTATCGGACGTATGAGCCCAAGAAGTACTCGGTTGGGGCAATTCCTGCACGCTTTCTTCAGAAGAATCCGAATCTGAACTACTGATAATTCCCGTTGAAGACATGAGAATTGATAAATCAATAGGTGCCGAGGACATTCGTGATAATTTCTTAATTTTCTTTACTCTTGATTTAAGATCAGACTGTAAATTCAAAACCGAAAGCATTAACTGCTGACGCTGACTAAATTCTTCCTCTGAAGTAGCGACTGCACGAGATGCTCTTTGAAAAACATGAGCCAACTTTGAAGAAATCTTTTCATACATATTGCTTTTCTCCGGGTCTTCGAAACTTTTTATTAAATTATCAAGTTCCGTTATTTTCGCGGTAATATAATCCTTATCGTCTGTAAACGAAAACGGGTACATAGGATAATGCATTTTTGTACTATCCTTTAATTGTTTTTCCAATTTAAGCAAATTACGTAAACTTTTACGCATTTCATTAACCGTAGTCAAGTCAGTTACGCCTCTAAATGCCAGTTCGTAAGCCAGTTCGTTCTTTTCCAGCCGATTAACAACTAATTTTAAGTCCATGATCCCTCAAAAAAAAAAAAAAGAATTTAATCCCTAGTAAATAAATTGTTTAGACCTGATTAGACTGTCTAGGACACTTCCAGGGTAGTTCTGGGGACTCAGTATTGGATAAAGCATGGAAAAACAGCAAAACTGTAACATCGACGCCAAGCGTCGGTAAGCGTCGGTCGGCGTCGATTTCTAAAAATCTATCAGACTCACCACCTCTCCAACCTGTAACCCTAAAATTACTAAAATAACTCTAGTTCTACGGGAATTAAACGATAGTGGCTTCGACTTATGAAAACCTGTCCAATGGACCAACTCCCTACCTTCAAAATAGTCTAAACTATATGAAACCGTCAAAACCTGAAAAACGACGCCAAGCGTCGGTAGGCGTCTATGACGTCGGTACCACAAAAAAAAAACCGCAGACGTCAGGCCCCACGTTGGGCGCCAAACTTGTGACGCTCCTTTTTTTTTCTTGATTTTAACAAGTTGTAACGACTAGATTCGATACGGTATCTAATTAATTAAACAAATAATAATAATACTACAACTATATTTTAATAATATATCACTAATTCCTACTTCTTCGGGGTCTCTAATGAGTCAATACCAAGCTGGTTGCCGCTAGCCGCAGTGAAGATGGGCGGGGTCTCAAGCAACAAAAAAAAAGACTATAAAGTAGGGACGCCACGTGATTTAGGCCAGCCTGTATTGATGCGATGGAGAGTAGCTAGTGATTATTACCCGCACGAAAATCACGAAAGAGCAGTTACAATGTACTATTAGGTGTTACTTATTAATCAGAATTTATGACCCCTCAAATAAAGAAAACACGACATATCCAATGTTTCCTACTTATATATTAAAAATAAAAGTGACTAGGTACACAAGAACAGATTAACTAGTATGATGCAAGTTACTACAATGCCAAAAAGCATACGGTTAGATATTCTATATAATAACACCTTGTATATTAACACCTCGATATAGCTATATCAGGTTCACAGCTGTTTGTGAGCACCCTGTATGTTAAATATCACAAGCCTACAACTAGTATTCTCTAAGTAAGGGCGTAATGAACACAGGTAATTATTATAATGGTAAATAGATCTGATAAAGCAAGGTACCTGCACGTATACTAGATCAACCTATAAAATCCTTAACCCTGTCTAAGTAAGGTTTTCGACTGATGTATCAAAACACTAGAACGTTACCCAACTAACCTATCTCTAGTTTTAAGTAACATAAATTCTTCTAACAGTGATAATTCGTTACTATTATCGTTACTAATATAGCAGATTTAAATTTTATTAATTTAATAAGGAACCGCTCCTGTACTATACTAGATTGTAATAATATATAGAATGTTTAGTAGAGCCTTGCCAAAAGGATAATAGTGATTTGGTTACCCTGATTGAATATAATGTTCAGTGAGGTTTAACTAAATTAATAACTTAACTGATAGCAATAAAAGGTAATATATGGTTTATAAAACTTGCGTGAGTCCTCTAGACACTACTTCCGCCATTGATTTCACTACAGGCTGGTGGTAAACCTAGGGTCGTCCGCGAGGGTAGAAATGTACTGCTACTCCAAAGGTACCAAACCAAACCAAACCAAACCGAACCAAAAGCAATCCTTTGTCTCATGGAATATAATGTTAAACCAGGGATGGCTCACTGCATCCACGGGACTCAATTTAGGTCTACTCAGGAACGTATCAGGTGCTTATGGGGTGGAATTAAGCCCGTCCCTTAAACCCTACGAAAACCAAAGAAAATATACCTACACTGTACACGCAACGAATTATTTAAAGAAATTAACATCTAATAAGACTTATATTACTAATCACGTACAAAATAAAAGACCTACCTTCCTACAGAAGGGTTGCAATGTTCCAAAGGTTTCCAGATGATTAAAAGTGATATGTATCCCAACGAAATTGGTGCAATTTTCTTAACAACACTCAGTATACACTGTACGAAGAAAATCACAAGAGTGACAGTAAATAAATGATCCCAAAAGGTGTGATTGTTAATAACAATTCAACGAAACAACGTTATACTGCCAGGCTACACTTTTTTTTTCCTCTCACGCAAAAACGTCGAAGTCTATAGAACAATTTTAGTTTCATATTTTATCGACAGATAGAACCTTAAAACCAAAACGATCCAAAAATAGGAAGAACTCGAATTCGCTTTACTCTAGCGTATCTTTTTCGCGGAAGAAGCCTATTTCAGCACGACTATCAGGTCGAGCGCTTCTCTCAAAACCACCTAGATGCCGTGGTATGTCTTATTTGCTGATCTGCTAGATTAGAAAATTCGTTTCTAACTCATTTTTATAGGCAACTAAAAATAAACCGTTACAACATTCCAAAAGTGCCGTCAAGATAGTTGCTTTCAGAGCATTGACGAGTCTATGACTAAATTCAAAGGTCGCTCGTCAATGAAACAATATATGCCTCTAAAGCCAATAAAGAGGGGCATAAAAATGTGGCTTAGATCCGATTCTGCCACTGGCTATACATACGACTTTAATATTTATACAGGCCGAGAAACTGAACAATGTAGTGGTACACTGGGAGAGCGCGTTGTACGTAAACTTGTTGCCACAGCTAAAGAAAAGGATATAACGTTTTGCTTTGATCGTTTCTTTACTTCGGTATTATTACTTCAAAATTTAGAATACGCAGCACTTGGTACTTGTAACCAGAACAGGAAGAATATACCGAAGATTACAGGCAAATTAGATAGAGGTGGATATGTATTTCGATGTAGCAGTGATGGACTGATGTTTGTGAAATGGCAAGATACTAAAGAAGTGCTTATGCTAAGTAATTGCCATAATGATGAGGTTGTGACTGTGAAAAAAACCATGAAAGATGGTTCCAAAATTGACGTGGCTTGTCCTCAAATGATAGCTTTTTATAGAGAAATTATGGGGGGCGTCGATTTAGCAGACCAGATGGCGGGTGTTTACGATTTAGACAGGAAATCAACTAAATGGTGGAAAAAATTGTTCTACCGTTTGTTCATGATGGCAATTGTAAATTCGTGGATCATCTATAACGAACTACATAAAAAGAAGTATCCGCTATTGCAATTTTTAGTGCCTTTGGCAGAAGAGATGATAAGCGAGGGGAAAAAAACAGCAGCAACACAACGGTTTACAAAAAAGGGCAGAGTTTCAAAAAAACGAAAAAGCTTTGCAACAGTGTCTCTTCATCTACCCCTCGAAGGTCCAACTAGAAGAAGGTGTAGAAGATGTGCCGAGAGAAAGATACAGACACGGACAAAAACATATTGTCAAGAATGCGACACTCGTCTTTGTAAAAACTGTTTTGCGCTTTATCACACTTAATAATATGTGAAATATACACGTTTTTTTCAAAATAATTGTTTCTTGTTTTTATGAGAATACCCGGACTACTGGTATATATACGTACCTCATCCAAGGACTAGTGGTACATATGTTTACCACTACCCCCACCCCCTTCAAAGAAAAAAATAATATTTTTTTCGAAAAAACAACTTATTCTTACTTTAAAAACATGAAAAAAGAGAAATAATTTGGGCTACTCTGCATGAAAAAAAAAATCGTCTTGAAAGGGTTAAACCTGAGATTGATACATGTATAATTTTTAAAGAGCATTTATCAAGTTGGTGATTTAGTGAGCTTAATAAACTATTTTCTATGTGATTGAGAAGCGATATACCTATTAGATTTGTGTTGAACTTGTATTCCCTGTGAACTCTTGTGAGTCGCTATTGTGCAGTTTCAACGTAAAACGTTCGTTAGAACGCATCCCAAAATCCCATCAACATTAATTGGTGCATGTTTTTTTTGTAGAACTTTGTATAGTTATAATATAGTGGTAGTGTGTAGTGTGGTGTTGGTAGTACTAGAAGTAGTAGGTAGATATAGGAGAAATATTTTTGTAAGTATAGTAACTTTAATATACAGGTACATTTATAATTCATAAACATGGAAAATATTAAAACTCGTAAAGTAGTCGACAAAAGACAAATAGCGGAGTATTTTAACCAATTGTGTATATCTTACAGTGCTGCTTTGGATTTAAAAATCACGGAGGAAATTTTAGTAAATTGTTCGATCTTTTTTTACGGTGCGGACACCTACGAATACCGTAAGAATATAAAACGAATTCTAAGCAGAAATTCGTGCAATATATCTGCAATGTTTCATGAAAAAATACCAGAAGAAAAATTTGAAGTATCAACTGACGTTATTCCGGTTTCAGAATCTGTAATTGAATATTGTGATAATCTGAATAACGATGATTTACTAAAACCTGTAAGTGACGATGAGTTAGAGGTAGCTGATGAGTTGAAATTAATATTTGAAAATAGTTTTAAACGTACAGCTACTTCGTCTCAGGTACTACCTGTTGGTAGTAAAAATATATATTCTAGCTCCAGTGACAATGGCACTGAGAACCGTTTGACTGAAACAAAAAAAAATAAATTTAAAGAAAATATTCTTGAGGGAAATTTCTTTATTTCATTGGGGGAATGGCGCTCTATATATAATGGAGGAAACAAATTTATAGAGGGTGTATATGTGTATTTATTGGAAGAAAAAATATTTAAAGAAGTTAATAATACGTGTACGATAAATGTAAAAAAAAGTTGGATAACTCGATGCATGCAATGTAGTATATATGCATATTGCGGGCATGAAAATTGCAAAACATTTAAAATTAAATGTAACTTAAATAATTACGATTCTGAACGCGGTTATGTATTTAACGTTTTTAGTTCCGGTTTGAATTACAATCATCCGTATCAATTAACCCGACAAGTCAGAGGTATAGAAAGAACTTTGTTAGGCCAAAGATATATACATAAAAAGCCTTCAATCATGGCTATAGATGCAGTTCTAAAATCGGATAGTAATTTAATTAAAGAGAAAAATTTACAGAAAATAAAATCAAAAAGCGTATTTAAGAATATTAGGTCGGAAACGTTGTCAAGACTAGATAGGGATAAAGATGATTTAATTGATTTGCATTTGATGTGTAGAAACAATTCTGAATATATACAGCAGACGGGGGAACCAATGTATGCATATATCCACAGTAAGGAACAAATGAAGATGATAAAACATGCCATAAAAATAAGTTCTAGTAAAAAAATTACCATACATATCGATGCGACGGGTAAAGTTGTGAGACAACCAAAAATTTCTATAAATGAAAAAAGAATTCTTCTATATTCTATTGTGATTCATGTTGGAGACGGTCCTAACAGAACAGTGTGTACTGTTTCTGATTTTATTTCAAGCATGCATGATATCGGCGCAATTTCAAGTTGGCTAAGTCATTTTAAGTCATTCTGGTTGTCACACAGTTCGAAGTGGCCAGTTTTTGATCGAGTTGTAACAGACTTTAGCATGGCGGAGTTAAATGCTATAAGCTTGTCTTTCAATGAGCAATCTTTCATACAGTATATAAATAGATGTTTTGAATACATATTTGAGAAAAAAAAAATAGATAGTATTACACATTTAGCCTTATGTTGCGCGCATATGATGAAAATATTTTCGTCGTGCATTAATAAATATTATGATGATAATCGCATAAGAAATATTTTAAAAGAGAGTTTTGCGTCAGTTTTCAATATGAAAGATATTAAACATATTGAAGAGTGGTTTGAAAATGTTGTAATTCTGACATCGTCGAAGTACAAGGGACTAGCGGTTGATTATGCGGAAGCACAACTTGTAAAATTAACAAATAATGAATCTACATGTGACATTTTAGAAAATATTATTTTAAATGAAAACTCTCAATTTTCGGAATCTAATGACGCAAATCATGAATATAGAGAGGAAAAGATGAGTCAATATAAACAATCGCAATTTTTTAAATATTTTGATAACAAAAGAAAAATTATAGTAAAAAGTATATGCAACGACGGTATGGAGGATAAAAATATTTATTACTGTCCAGATTTCCTGGAAGTGATTTTGAAACGCTATATTACTTATTTGCCACTGTGGTCATCTATTATCGTGGGCGAGCGGTCATGTAATGCGCCAATTGAGAGTTACTTCGGTATTATTAAAAACGTAATTTTGGGGCAATCTCTACAAATGAAATGTAGTAGATTTATAAGGGAAATAAGAAAGTATGTTTTAAGTACTTATAAAACACTTAAGCTAAATATAGATAATAAGAAATGCGCGTCCATAAAACGAAAACGGAACGTTTGTGAAGAAGGATGGTCAAAGAAAAAAAAGAAATGCCATTCTTATTACAAGGGACTCTTTTCTAGTAAACTCGTAAAAGAAAATAAAATTAGTAATACTCCCTATGTTCGATACACGTTTCTGTCGAATGGTTTAATAAAAGATTCCAAATATTATGAACGACAACGGAATACTCATTATATAGTAGCCAAATATGAATTTTTGAATAGAGTCCCTGAATTCCTTAAACTTTTGTATGAAGACTCATTTTTACGATTAAATGAACCAACGCAAGGCGACAATCAAACTAGTTGGTTAGACGGTCCTTTAATTGGTTTCTGTCTAGATATATTTAATCATGACTGTAATGACATCGTACAAATATTTCCAGATCACTTTACCAGAGAAATTTTTATGAATAAAAGAAACATTCCTGGTAATTTACCTATTATTGACGGTCAGAAAAAGTTAATAATGCCATACAATGTAAATGATAATCACTGGGTGTTAATTTATATTGATTTTGCATTAAGAACTTTTTACTACTTGGATCCTGCAGGCAATAATCAAATTGAAGCAAATAAAAAAATAACACAATTTAACAATTTTCTCAACAAATATAAAAAAGTTAATTGCACGCAAAATATAAACAATCTAGCTACTGCCAAGTGTATGAGTATTCCTTCACAAAAAGATTCATACAATTGTGGTGTATTTACAATTTATTATGCGGAATGTATCATTAAAAATAAAGATATTAATATGACGTTTGATGCGAGAAAATATAGAACGTACTTAAAAGAATTATTAATTTCAAGGTCTAGTAATATGACAAATTCATGTTTGTTTTGCGGTAATCCTGAAGATGTAAATAATCCTATGATATTATGCGAGATATGTAACAGATTCATACATATCAGTTGCATAAAACATAGAGACAAAAATTTCGAAATTCCAGCTAACGGTATATATTACACATGTGACATTTGCAAAGAATAAAGGAAAATATGTATCACAATTTATAAGCTTTTACATCACGGCTTTCCGATTCCTTACCAACATGGTTGGTTAGACATACGCAACTGTTCCGACAATAATAATTTTATCTAGGTATATAAATTGCGCCTTTAGGGTTGGTTCCTCGTTAACATAATAAGTAAGTCAGAGGCAATGGTTCTGTAAATCTTTTTCGTTAACATAGTAAATGAGACTGAGACAGTAAGGTAACGACAATAATAATTTTATGTATTTAAAATGCGGATTTAAGCAGTGTTCCTCATTAATATGGTAGGTAATTGAGACAGAGGCAAAGGTTCCGTCAAAAATAATTTTATCTATATAAATGCGACTTTTGGGTTCCTCATTAAAATAGTAAGTAAGGTAGAGACGAAGGTTCCTTTAATAACAATTGTTTCTACGGCGATGACATAAACAGCGCTATGTGAAACATTGCGTTTTTGGCGAGGAAAGGAGTGGGAGGGGAGGTGGTGACCACAGCGCCTTCGTCGTATTATTAAAAAAGGTATACCTACATGTAATAAACAAATAAATAGCCACTTATAAAATAGAAATATTTGACGGCTGAGACAAATAGCGCTTTATATAAAATTACGTTTTTGGCGAGGAAAGGAGAAAACTATAAGGTTCCTCACTAAAATAGTGAGACAGAGGCAAAGGTTCTGTTAGAAATTATGTTATTTACACAAAAGCGACTTTTGCGTTCCTGATTAAAATAGTGAAACGGAGGTTCCTTTAATAACAATTTATCTATGAATTGCGCTTTTACGGCGATGACGGCGTTTTATTTTATATAAAACAGCGTTTTATATAAAATTGCGTTTTTGGCGAGGAAAGGAGTGGGAGGGGAGGTGGTGACCACAGCGCCTTCGTCGTATTATTAAAAAAGGTATACCTACATGTAATAAACAAATAAATAGCAACTTATAAAATACAAATTTTTTACGGCTGACATGAATAGCGTTTTATATAAAATTGCGTTTTTGGCGAGGAAAGGAGTGGGAGGGGAGGTGGTGACCACAGCGCCTTCGTCGTATTATTAAGAAAGGTATACATGTAATAAACAAATAAATAGCAATTTATAAAATACAAATTTTTTACGACTGATATGAATAGCGTTTTATTTAAAATTGCGTTTTTGGTGTGGATAGGAGTGGTGAAGGGAGGAGGAGACCACATCGCGTACGGTACGTAATTATTAGAAAATGTATCTAAGTAAACAAAAACAAAGTTGTGAAATATTAATATTTGACGGTGACGTAAAAGCGCTATTAAAAAAATTAAAAATATAGTTAGTTAAAATGTTAAAAGCAAAAGGTTGGTTTCGTACTATTACAACACACTGTATTCCACTTGCGTGTGCAATATTTGTTAATGAAACAATTTTTACAATTTTTTAAGACTGTTTTTGTGTATTTTTGAGCGTTTTGTACTTGTAACGAATCCGGCCAACTCTGGTGCTGAACCCCCCGTTGTGGCCAGGACATTTTTTCTTGTGCCAGGTGATAGCAAAAGGTTGGTTTTACGTCCCCAGAAAATATTTTTGGTTTAAATAATTTTTCTGATTTTTTACGGCAATTTGAATTCGAAAATATGTTATTTTAAAACTTTAAATCGCCAATTACGCCTTCGTAGCGCCCCCGGATGACAAAAATAAAATATTTTGGTACTTTGGAATGGTAGTCCCATGTGTCCCTAATAGGGCCCAGTGATAATTTTTGCAAAACAATAACAATTTTTCTCTGTAGAAAGCTAGCTCCAAAACAACTTTCGTTCTGGCCGGGCATCTACAGCGTTGGATGTGGCCCGAAAAATAGTTTTTTCAACGAAATGAACTTTTTTTTGTTTCGTTCTATTACAACACACTGTATTCCACTCGCATGTCGAATAGTTGTTAATTAAACAATTTTTACAATTTTTTAAGACTGTTTTTGTGTATTTTTGAGCGTTTTGTACTTGTAACGAATCCGGCCAACTCTGGTGCTGAACCCCCCGTTGTGGCCAGAACATTTTTTCTTGTGCCAGGTGATAGCAAAAGGTTGGTTTTACGTCCCCAGAAAATATTTTTGGTTTAAATAAATTTTCTGATTTTTTACGGCAATTTGAATTCGAAAATATGTTATTTTAAAACTTTAAATCGCCAATTACGCCTTCGTAGCGCCCCCGGATGACAAAAATAAAACATTTTAGTTCATTAGAAAGGTAGTCCCATGTGTCCCTAATAGGGCCCAGTGATAATTTTTGCAAAAAAATAAGAATTTTTGTCTGTAGAAAAGCTAGCTCCAAAACAACTTTCGTTCTGGCCGGGCATCTACAGCGTTGGATGTGGCCCGAAAAATAGTTTTTTCAACGAAATGAACTTTTTTTTGTTTCGTTCTATTACAACACACTGTATTCCACTCGCATGTCGAATAGTTGTTAATTAAACAATTTTTACAATTTTTTAAGACTGTTTTTGTGTATTTTTGAGCGTTTTGTACTTGTAACGAATCCGGCCAACTCTGGTGCTGAACCCCCCGTTGTGGCCAGGACATTTTTTCTTGTGCCAGGTGATAGCAAAAGGTTGGTTTTACGTCCCCAGAAAATATTTTTGGTTTAAATAAATTTTCTGATTTTTTACGGCAATTTGAATTCGAAAATATGTTATTTTAAAACTTTAAATCGCCAATTACGCCTTCGTAGCGCCCCCGGATGACAAAAATAAAACATTTTAGTTCATTAGAAAGGTAGTCCCATGTGTCCCTAATAGGGCCCAGTGATAATTTTTGCAAAAAAATAAGAATTTTTCTCTGTAGAAAGCTAGCTCCAAAACAACTTTCGTTCTGGCCGGGCATCTACAGCGTTGGATGTTGCCCGAAAAATAGTTTTTTCAACAAAATTAACTTTTTTTTGTTTCGTATTATTACAACACACTATATTCCACTCGCATGTCGAATAGTTGTTAATTAAACAATTTTTACAATTTTTTAAGACTGTTTTTATATATTTTTGAGCGTTTTGTACTTGTAGCGAATCCGGCCAACTCTGGTGCTGATCCCCCCGTTGTGGCTAGGACATTTTTTCTCGTGGCAGGTGAAAGCAAAAGGTTGGTTTTGCGTCCCCAGAAAATATTTTAAGTTAATATGAATTTTCTGATTTTTTATGGCAGTTTGAATTGGAAAACACTTTATTTTTAATCTTAAAATTGCTAAATATATGCCCGTTGCGCTTCCCGATTGTAAAAATAGAATGTTTTAGTTGATGGACAAGGTAGTACTATGTGGCCTTAGTAAGCCCCAGTAATAATTTTAAGTAAAAAGTAAAAGTTTTTCTGTAGAGAAGCCCTATAATGTTTCACTGCTGAAAAAATATTTAAGTCGCGGATATGTACAATTTTAGGTCTCAACACATTAACAACATACTGTATCTCTACTTGCACATGGTTATTTTTTAAGAAAATAATGGGTTTCATTCAATAAATGTTTTGTATTGAATCTATTAATCGGAGCGCCCAGCATGGCATTTACGTTTGACCGTGGTGCTATTGCAGGGCGCTCGATTCTTGGAGCTGGCCGGCCGGGAGCTAACATGACCGCGGTAGTTAAAGGAGTCCAGACACTGTTTCTTTCATACGTAATAAATCAGAATTTCGGATCTTTGAATATATTTCGTAATCTTTCTTAAAATCACAGGATGAATTTAATGAGGTAGTATCTAAATATAGCACATGACTGATTAAATAGCTGACAACCTTTTTGTCATATCTAAAAATTAGCGCATGACTATTAGACCATCTGGCGACGGTATTTTTTTAAATTAAACTAATTTGTCGAGGCAAGTTGATAAGGGAAGTAAAATTATTTGTAGAAATAGCTGTTACAAGTAGTTTCCCAAGAGTTGAAAATAAAATATAGTGTGTATCGAACACCCGAGATCATTTAACAGCTTTGATTAAAACATATGCGCATACTCTTGCGCAAAGTCCTCTTGTACGTTTACCACATGGTAAACCGCTGGCGCCCGCATCCGGTCGATGAATCATCCACACCTGGTGCATTGACCTCGATCTAAAAAAATGTCCATCTGGCACCCGCATCCTGGCGATTAATTATGCACACCCGGTGTTATAAAACTAGACTTTTTGTACACCATAAGTGGGGGTAATCACTATAAGTACCTAACAGAACAATTTACATTCAGAATTATGGAAGAGTTTCAAGTTGAAACATCTGGTGAAGTGGAAATTGAAGAACGTTTTATTTTGGAAGACATAGAATTTGAAATTGAAAAAGATTTGTCTGGCGAAGTAGTAGTTGTCACCTGTTTAGAGTGCCATAGCATTGTAAAAGTATGCTATTTATCCAAAAATAAGAGGTGGCTAGATAGACGAGCAACACGACAAAAGTTTTGTGTGCGCAGCTGTAAAGGAATAAGAACCGTCCGTAGTGAACTAGTTTGGAATTTTGATCCTCTACGTATATTATTTGTAGACGTATGATGTACACAGTAGAAGTCAAAAGGTGTATTAGTGAACTAGTTTGGAATTTTGATCCTCTACGTATATTATTTGTAGACGTATGATGTACACAGTAGAAGTCAAAAGGTGTATGTGTGCCGAAAAATAATGACCTTTCTTACCAATTATAAGGCGTCGTCGGACATGTCTGAAGACTCGGGGCCCATTGATATCGCCGACAAACAGCCACCCGAGGTGCCACAATTTGTAGGGTATTATGAAAACATCTCATCACCTCGGAGAGAGCTCCACGCATCTAATTATGTGGATTATGGGGTTCCGAGTGCATGTGTGGCCAATGCAGATGGGGCCACACTTGCCGATATCGACGACCTAATGGGCATACAGCATGCCTACCATGGATATGGCAATTCTCCATGTACAACTGCGACTGCTACAGAAGACATCCCTGTGTTACATGTGATGAGTCAGGACTTCGGTAAAGTTCACCCCGACGCCGCTGGCTTGTTGCATGGCACCCAGATATCAGATATACCCGCGTCGACTGCAATCAGCGGTGAAGTCGACGTCGGTATATCTAATAAAATAGAGTGTCAGTCGCAGTGTCTCACCATCACAGGCATTACAAACCAACAGCATGTGATTTCTACTCCGGTACTCAATGTGAAGTCGCGATCGGTGAGGCCAAAATATAAAGCACGCCGCCCCATAAAACGTCGTGTAATAAAATCGGGGAAATTTAAAAATAGGGCCCGTCGTCCCATAAAAACATCGAAAGGGGCATCTGCAAAAGTGCAAATTATGGGCGATGGGGCCATTTTAAGGGGGTTGCTAGCGAAGCCGGTTGTTATGCCCACCCCAACCTGTCTTGAAGTGCAAAATCTTGCAACTCCAAGAATAGATGGCGGGTGTGCAAAATGGCCGGCTTCAAAGGCGGTGGTGTCATCGATCGTAACTTCGGCAAATACAACATCGCCAATAGACCGGAGTAGTTCGATTCTGAATCAGGAATCCACCATCGTGACAGTGGATTGATTCATAATCGGAGATTTACGTTCATAAGGACCATGCGCGTTTAATTAAAAATTTTATCAACGTGTATGGATCCTATAAGAGCGAACATGCTGAAAATTCCGCGGCTTGTAAAAACGATGCCGCTTTACGTGACCAAGCCAATACTAGCATACGCTGCGCGGAAGAGGTCATTCGGTCAAATTGAATTACGCGGCATCGCTCTTGACAAGTCGCAGAAAATAGTTCAACAAATTGAGAAACAACTCAAACAAGTATGAGAGCACTTGTGGGGTGGAAAGATTTTTTGCTATTTTATTTTTATATATAGGTATCCAGATATTTTTTAATTTGATTTTTTTGCCACTTTTATTTTTATAGGTATATAGATATTTCTTAATTTGTATCCGGTTTCAACAACTTGTCAAGACAAGTTGGTATGACTCATCGAACACCTGGCGTCTAGACAGCGTCCGGTTTCAGAGTATGATGCAATATTTCAAAAGTAGCTGACTTGTTGAGACAAGTCAATATAGTGTCATCAAACATGACATCAAATCTAAAAATAGAATATCTGCCTACGTTATTTAAAAAAAATACATAATGTTTACTTTATTGAAAATTATAGTTAATAAATATAACGTCCTGTATATAAATAGTAAAACACAAAATTATTTTTAAAAGTTAGAATGATGCCTAAAGCGGGTGGGACTGAGAAAATATCAATGAAAGCAGGAGAGGGTGAATTTAGATAAAAATAATATTATTATATAGACATAGGGACCACATTTGTTTAACGTTCATAAGTTTGGAGTGAAGTGCCTTCCTTTTATTTAATGTGTCTAGTGAGCTGTTTGGTTGAAAACAATTTACTGACTAGTATGTTATTTCTGCAAAAAGAACTCTTATAAACTGAGAGAATTAAAATTTACCTTGTATGATCAGAACGAATATTGTTATTTGGAGGTATTTAGCTTGAATTAGTAATTTATTGAAAAGTAGTAAATGCTGCATTAAATTCAAGTAACAATGACCAGCTCTTATTAAGTTAAAGGAGTCCAGACACTGTTTCTTTCATACGTAATAAATCAGAATTTCGGATCTTTGAATATATTTCGTAATCTTTCTTAAAATCACAGGATGAATTTAATGAGGTAGTATCTAAATATAGCACATGACTAATTAAATAGCTGACAACCTTTTTGTCATATCTAAAAATTAGCGCATGACTATTAGACCATCTGGCGACGGTATTTTTTTAAATTAAACTAATTTGTCGAGGCAAGTTGATAAGGGAAGTAAAATTATTTGTAGAAATAGCTGTTACAAGTGTTTCCCAAGACTTGAAAATAAAATATAGTGTGTATCGAACACCCGAGATCATTTAACAGCTTTGATTAAAACATATGCGCATACTCTTGCGCAAAGTCCTCTTGTACGTTTACCACATGGTAAACCGCTGGCGCCCGCATCCGGTCGATGAATCATCCACACCTGGTGCATTGACCTCGATCTAAAAAAATGTCCATCTGGCACCCGCATCCGGGCGATTAATTATGCACACCCGGTGTTATAAAACTAGACTTTTTGTACACCATAAGTGGGGGTAATCACTATAAGTACCTAACAGAACAATTTACATTCAGAATTATGGAAGAGTTTCAAGTTGAAACATCTGGTGAAATGGAAGTTGAAGAACGTTTTATTTTGGAAGACATAGAATTTGAAATTGAAAAAGATTTGTCTGGCGAAGTAGTAGTTGTCACCTGTTTAGAGTGCCATAGCATTGTAAAAGTATGCTATTTATCCAAAAATAAGAGGTGGCTAGATAGACGAGCAACACGACAAAAGTTTTGTGTGCGCAGCTGTAAAGGAATAAGAACCGTCCGTAGTGAACTAGTTTGGAATTTTGATCCTCTACGTATATTATTTGTAGACGTATGATGTACACAGTAGAAGTCAAAAGGTGTATGTGTGCCGAAAAATAATGACCTTTCTTACCAATTATAAGGCGTCGTCGGACATGTCTGAAGACTCGGGGCCCATTGATATCGCCGACAAACAGCCCCCCGAGGTGCCACAATTTGTAGGGTATTATGAAAACATCTCATCACCTCGGAGAGAGCTCCACGCATCTAATTATGTGGATTATGGGGTTCCGAGTGCATGTGTGGCCAATGCAGATGGGGCCACACTTGCCGATATCGACGACCTAATGGGCATACAGCATACCTACCATGGATATGGCAATTCTCCATGTACAACTGCGACTGCTACATAAGACATCCCTGTGTTACATGTGATGAGTCAGGACTCCGGTAAAGTTCACTCCGACGCCGCTGGCTTGTTGCATGGCACCCAGATATCAGATATACCCGCGTCGACTGCAATCAGCGGTGAAGTCGACGTCGGTATATCTAATAAAATAGAGTGTCAGTCGCAGTGTCTCACCATCACAGACATTACAAACCAACAGCATGTGATTTCTACTCCGGTACTCAATGTGAAGTCGCGATCGGTGAGGCCAAAATATAAAGCACGCCGCCCCATAAAACGTCGTGTAATAAAATCGGGGAAATTTAAAAATAGGGCCCGTCGTCCCATAAAAACATCGAAAGGGGCATCTGCAAAAGTGCAAATTATGGGCGATGGGGCCATTTTAAGGGGGTTGCTAGCGAAGCCGGTTGTTTTGCCCACCCCAACCTGTCTTGAAGTGCAAAATCTTGCAACTCCAAGAATAGATGGCGGGTGTGCAAAATGGCCGGCTTCAAAGGCGGTGGTGTCATCGATCGTAACTTCGGCAAATACAACATCGCCAATAGACCGGAGTAGTTCGATTCTGAATCAGGAATCCACCATCGTGACAGTGGATTGATTCAGAATCGGAGATTTACGTTCATAAGGACCATGCGCGTTTAATTAAAAATTTTATCAACGTGTATGGATCCTATAAGAGCGAACATGCTGAAAATTCCGCGGCTTGTAAAAACGATGCCGCTTTACGTGACCAAGCCAATACTAGCATACGCTGCGCGGAAGAGGTCATTCGGTCAAATTGAATTACGCGGCATCGCTCTTGACAAGTCGCAGAAAATAGTTCAACAAATTGAGAAACAACTCAAACAAGTATGAGAGCACTTGTGGGGTGGAAAGATTTTTTGCTATTTTATTTTTATATATAGGTATCCAGATATTTTTTAATTTGATTTTTTTGCCACTTTTATTTTTATAGGTATATAGATATTTCTTAATTTGTATCCGGTTTCAACAACTTGTCAAGACAAGTTGGTATGACTCATCGAACGGTTTCAGAGTATGATGCAATATTTAAAAAGTAGCTGACTTGTCGAGACAAGTCAATATAGTGTCATCAAACATGACATCAAATCTAAAAATAGAATATCTGCCTACGTTATTTAAAAAAAATACATAATGTTTACTTTATTGAAAATTATAGTTAATAAATATAACGTCCTGTATATAAATAGTAAAACACAAAATTATTTTTAAAAGTTAGAATGATGCCTAAAGCGGGTGGGACTGAGAAAATATCAATGAAAGCAGGAGAGGGTGAATTTAGATAAAAATAATATTATTATATAGACATAGGGACCACATTTGTTTAACGTTCATAAGTTTGGAGTGAAGTGCCTTCCTTTTATTTAATGTGTCTAGTGAGCTGTTTGGTTGAAAACAATTTACTGACTAGTATGTTATTTCTGCAAAAAGAACTCTTATAAACTGAGAGAATTAAAATTTACCTTGTATGATCAGAACGAATATTGTTATTTGGAGGTATTTAGCTTGAATTAGTAATTTATTGAAAAGTAGTAAATGCTGCATTAAATTCAAGTAACAATGACCAGCTCTTATTAAGTTAAAGGAGTCCAGACACTGTTTCTTTCATACGTAATAAATCAGAATTTCGGATCTTTGAATATATTTCGTAATCTTTCTTAAAATCACAGGATGAATTTAATGAGGTAGTATCTAAATATAGCACATGACTAATTAAATAGCTGACAACCTTTTTGTCATATCTAAAAATTAGCGCATGACTATTAGACCATCTGGCGACGGTATTTTTTTAAATTAAACTAATTTGTCGAGGCAAGTTGATAAGGGAAGTAAAATTATTTGTAGAAATAGCTGTTACAAGTGTTTCCCAAGACTTGAAAATAAAATATAGTGTGTATCGAACACCCGAGATCATTTAACAGCTTTGATTAAAACATATGCGCATACTCTTGCGCAAAGTCCTCTTGTACGTTTACCACATGGTAAACCGCTGGCGCCCGCATCCGGTCGATGAATCATCCACACCTGGTGCATTGACCTCGATCTAAAAAAATGTCCATCTGGCACCCGCATCCGGGCGATTAATTATGCACACCCGGTGTTATAAAACTAGACTTTTTGTACACCATAAGTGGGGGTAATCACTATAAGTACCTAACAGAACAATTTACATTCAGAATTATGGAAGAGTTTCAAGTTGAAACATCTGGTGAAATGGAAGTTGAAGAACGTTTTATTTTGGAAGACATAGAATTTGAAATTGAAAAAGATTTGTCTGGCGAAGTAGTAGTTGTCACCTGTTTAGAGTGCCATAGCATTGTAAAAGTATGCTATTTATCCAAAAATAAGAGGTGGCTAGATAGACGAGCAACACGACAAAAGTTTTGTGTGCGCAGCTGTAAAGGAATAAGAACCGTCCGTAGTGAACTAGTTTGGAATTTTGATCCTCTACGTATATTATTTGTAGACGTATGATGTACACAGTAGAAGTCAAAAGGTGTATGTGTGCCGAAAAATAATGACCTTTCTTACCAATTATAAGGCGTCGTCGGACATGTCTGAAGACTCGGGGCCCATTGATATCGCCGACAAACAGCCCCCCGAGGTGCCACAATTTGTAGGGTATTATGAAAACATCTCATCACCTCGGAGAGAGCTCCACGCATCTAATTATGTGGATTATGGGGTTCCGAGTGCATGTGTGGCCAATGCAGATGGGGCCACACTTGCCGATATCGACGACCTAATGGGCATACAGCATACCTACCATGGATATGGCAATTCTCCATGTACAACTGCGACTGCTACATAAGACATCCCTGTGTTACATGTGATGAGTCAGGACTTCGGTAAAGTTCACTCCGACGCCGCTGGCTTGTTGCATGGCACCCAGATATCAGATATACCCGCGTCGACTGCAATCAGCGGTGAAGTCGACGTCGGTATATCTAATAAAATAGAGTGTCAGTCGCAGTGTCTCACCATCACAGACATTACAAACCAACAGCATGTGATTTCTACTCCGGTACTCAATGTGAAGTCGCGATCGGTGAGGCCAAAATATAAAGCACGCCGCCCCATAAAACGTCGTGTAATAAAATCGGGGAAATTTAAAAATAGGGCCCGTCGTCCTATAAAAACATCGAAAGGGGCATCTGCAAAAGTGCAAATTATGGGCGATGGGGCCATTTTAAGGGGGTTGCTAGCGAAGCCGGTTGTTTTGCCCACCCCAACCTGTCTTGAAGTGCAAAATCTTGCAACTCCAAGAATAGATGGGGGGTGTGCAAAATGGCCGGCTTCAAAGGCGGTGGTGTCATCGATCGTAACTTCGGCAAATACAACATCGCCAATAGACCGGAGTAGTTCGATTCTGAATCAGGAATCCACCATCGTGACAGTGGATTGATTCAGAATCGGAGATTTACGTTCATAAGGACCATGCGCGTTTAATTAAAAATTTTATCAACGTGTATGGATCCTATAAGAGCGAACATGCTGAAAATTCCGCGGCTTGTAAAAACGATGCCGCTTTACGTGACCAAGCCAATACTAGCATACGCTGCGCGGAAGAGGTCATTCGGTCAAATTGAATTACGCGGCATCGCTCTTGACAAGTCGCAGAAAATAGTTCAACAAATTGAGAAACAACTCAAACAAGTATGAGAGCACTTGTGGGGTGGAAAGATTTTTTGCTATTTTATTTTTATATATAGGTATCCAGATATTTTTTAATTTGATTTTTTTGCCACTTTTATTTTTATAGGTATATAGATATTTCTTAATTTGTATCCGGTTTCAACAACTTGTCAAGACAAGTTGGTATGACTCATCGAACGGTTTCAGAGTATGATGCAATATTTAAAAAGTAGCTGACTTGTCGAGACAAGTCAATATAGTGTCATCAAACATGACATCAAATCTAAAAATAGAATATCTGCCTACGTTATTTAAAAAAAATACATAATGTTTACTTTATTGAAAATTATAGTTAATAAATATAACGTCCTGTATATAAATAGTAAAACACAAAATTATTTTTAAAAGTTAGAATGATGCCTAAAGCGGGTGGGACTGAGAAAATATCAATGAAAGCAGGAGAGGGTGAATTTAGATAAAAATAATATTATTATACAAGGTGTAACTTTAAGTGGAGGCCATATTTACAGGGGTAATAGTCTTAGTCGCCAAGAATGCTAATATGAATTTATTTTTTTGATTTTGCGGAAAATGGCCGAGTTATAAATGTTGTAAAATTTTGCAGGTAAAATCTTATTTCGGCGCCGCTGGCCGAAACCAACATTCGACTTCAACCTTGAGTCGGTTAGTTGTGTCGATGCGCTGAGCAGTGTTGCCTTTTATCGCATCGACAACGACTGAGAAAATGGAGTCGTGATAATAATTAATTTATTAATTGAGAGGTAGCACTGAGGTTAAATGTACAATAAATTGTATAATCACAATAAATAAAAAACCCATTTTTAATAATTAATTGGCAATGTATAAAAGTAATGAGGTTATGTTATAATGTACACCTAGTTATAAATAAAGAGCAGCCCACTTTCTCAAATTATTTTTAGTATTTTATTGCTCTTTTTTACGCAAAATTATCTTTTCGTCATACCTTCCTTGCAAGTAGACCGTTGTAACATGGTTTTTTGAAATGTAAGTGGCACATATCTGATCACAAATGCTTGCAAACTGTATTTTCGACCATAAAATTGTACTTACGACCCTAGATACATAAATAACTATTTTCTGCATTAGACCGTTAATTAATAGAATACTATAACGTAGCTTTACCGCAAAACATTTGATCTGGAGGCCGCCTTACGCCTTACAATGTGCGGGATAATACAAACCAAAAGAAGCTTTGCACCGAAAAGCACGCTACTTTACATTTAAAAGTACTAAAAGTAGGCTTTCTCGTTTTTTCTTTTATTCAGTTCTACAGGCAACAATTAAATGTAATGAATTAATGAATGACTTACTGTTTCTGTGTTTAGAGACAGGTAGGTACCTACCTACCTACCGTGATGAACAAGGGAGATAGGTTAACCTTCTAACAACGCGTTTTTTAAGCACACACACTAAATAAAACTTTAAACACATGAGGTAGCTACTAACTCACTTTTTATAACTCTGCATTTTGAGTGGCACTAATATTTACCATTGACCTAGTCTCTTATTCACGAAGGACACACGACAAAGTCACTGTCACTGTTTGGGCATTAATTTGAATCTGAATGAATTAAATTAGATGTTGCAAAGTCACAGCATAAACTGTGGCAAGACTGTTGCGTTACAGGTTGCATAGTCGCATCACAGCCTGCTTTAGTACTAGCCATGAACTGAGAAAATTGCAACACTGCATCCCGTCCTAATTTCAGACCGAGCGATACCGTTTTAGTAAATGGTGCGTCTTGTACGTCTTGTACGTGTATAATCATCCTATATATTTGTGTTAAATAGTGTTTAATTATAAGAGATAATTATTTCAGACCATTGTATATTAAAGTGTAATCAATGTAGATAGTGCCGTGTATTACCAATTTGATATGTAATATCATTTTCCCGAGTTTTTACATGTTCTATTATTTATCAGTTGGGGTGAAGTGAACTTAACCTTGAATAGTGAAAATGCCGGCACGGTGCTGTGTACCAGGGTGTAAATCTAATTACGATTCCTCTGTAAAAAGTGAAGGAGTAAAAAGTGTTTTTGGATTCCCTAAGGACGACACATTTAAACAAAAATGGCTCAAACGTATCCCTAGGAAAGAATGGTCACCTACAAAATATTCCGTTGTTTGTGAGTTACATTTTGATCCTAATGATGTCGTTAAACTAGACAGACATCTTTTACCAGACGGTACATTAACAATGATTGCTTGCAAAGCAAAATTAAAAGCGGATGCTATCCCATCTATTTTTCCAAATTTGCCTAAATATATGTCAAAGGAAAAGTCGATTGTTCGAAAAGATCCTGAATGTAGGCGCCAACAGCAAGTTCAGCAACATGAAATGTTGATACAAAATTTTGAAAAGTCAGATCTTATTGCAAATTACAATGATTTTATAAATAATTTTTCGAAAAAAGTTAATCTTGGAGAAAGTTGGAATATAAAAGTCTTGACATCTAAAATAATTTTTTATACAATAAATTTCGATGGTGAAATAGTTAAAATTGAAAATCAGATATCAATAAATAACGACCTAACAGTTAAAATATTTGTAAATCGCAGTGAATTGTATTTTAATGAATTAAAGTGGATTTTAGATTTTGATATGAAAATTAAGAGATGGTCTCAACTCCAAAATTTATTAGATAGATTTAAATATACCTATTATTCAAGTAACTTAGAAACAAGCAATACTCAAAATGCATTGCAACAGGCGTTGCTGTATTTAAAACAAGCTTTAGATTTTTGCGATATAGAGACTTTTTTATATTCTAAACAATTAAACATTATCGTAGATCAAATTAACCAAATGACAAAGTTAAAAAGGAAATACTCTGCCTCCACTATAATAATGGCATTTATGATTTATATTCAGTCTCCTACTACATACAATATGTTACAGACTTTTTTTATTTTACCTTCTAAGCGTTATCTGCAGTATCTTTCATCTGGAATGGACATTTCTCCAAATAAAGAAAATAAGAATGAGCACTATTTAGTTAATATGTCGTCTTCACTTACACAGACTGACAAGATAGTAGTAATTCTAATTGATGAAATATATATTAATTGCAGATTAGATTATCGTGCAAAAAACATAATCGGTACAGCTTGTAACAAAGAGAATGTAGAATTCGCGAAGACAATATTATCTTTTATGATTTGTTCAGCATTTGGAAACTTTTGTGAAATTGTAAAATTACTACCCGTATTAAATATCACAGGCAAAGAAATGGTTCCAATAACACAAAATGTTGTTAATATGGTTCAGAATTGTGGTTTTGAAGTTTTATGTATAATAACAGATAATCATAGAATCAACAGGACAATGTTTAACAGTTTACTTTCAGAATCAAATGCGAAATTAAATGTTCAATCAAATCAAGTAAACACAACAAAATGTAATAGCTTTATTCCAAATCCTGCCAACACGAATAAAAAAATATTTTTAACTTTTGACTTTGTACATATTTTTAAAAATATTAAATCAAATTGGTTAAATTTAAAAAATCTTGACAACACATTTGTATATCCCGATTTTAATACCTACGAAGTTAAGTATGCTAAATTTAAAGATATTCGTGATGTCTATTCCAAAGAGAAAGATATGCTTGCCAAGAAAGCCTACAAATTAAACTTTAAAACTGTTTTTCCTACAAATCTTGAAAGGCAAAAGGTTTTCTTAGTGGACAATATTTTCCATCATTCAACAATAGCCGCCATAAGAGATTATAATTATAATGGTACTGCAGATTTTTTGGACATAATTAAGAAATGGTGGGATATTGTTAATTGTACCAGTATAGTAGTAGGAGATATGAAAATAAATGAATGGGCAAAACCTATTTACTCTGCCACAGATTTCAGATTAAACTTTCTTCAAAAGTTCATCATTTGGTTAGACAAATGGCAAGAATTAAATTTTAATGGCCATCTAACAACTGAAACATATTCAGCTCTTCGACAGAGTACATTGGTTTTAATTGACATAATAGAGTATTCATTTAAAAACTTCTCAATATCATACATTCTTCCTGGAAAATTCTGTACTGATAAGCTGGAAAAAAGATTTGGCATATATAGGCAATTGTGTGGATCTAATTATAATGTATCGTTCGATGAAGTTGTTAGCGCTGAGAAAAAAATTAGACTAAAACATATTTTTAAAAAAACTGGAGCTAGTTCACATCAAATGTCGTTTAATGAAATAAAATCAAATTTTGAGATTGCAGAAAATTCTGAAGTTGGTTTTCATTGTTTAGAAAAAGTAAATAAACAGACGATGCAACAGGATTTAGATAAATTCTCCAAAATATTTTGTTCAAACTATTTATCAGATTGTGATGTTGATGATGCAGTGAGAATATATATTTCTGGATATGCATCTCATGTATTAACCAAAAGAATTTCCTGTAACATTTGCCTTTCACATGTCGTTGAAAATAAGGGAAACTTGATCGGAAATCAATATTTTGATTGTTTGCAACGAGGTGGTCTATCGATACCGACAACTAACGTAACAATTTTGTTTTTTCATATGTATGCCATATTAGAATACATTATAAACAACGACTCTTTAGAAATTGACTTCCTTAACACTGAAAACCAAAAAGATTTGCTTGCAAGTTTAACTTTAGAAAGTATAGCTTCGGATAACTTTTACTTAGACTTTTTAGACACCTGTGTCTGTGGAAATAATGTAAATTATATTTTAGGAATAATTTGTTCAATCTTTGCAAACGTTCTCTTAAATAACTATGTCAAAACACAAAATAATAGAATTCTGGAAGAAACACGATTAAAATCGCAGTTAAAAACAAATAAAAAACGATGTGAAATAGCACCAGAAGATAAAATAAAGAAACGGAAATTAGATACTTTCAAAAAAGCAATATAAATAATTTGTCATTCGTCAATAATTTGGTCAATTTGTCAATAATTCGTTTGAGCCATTTCATTAAAACCCATTATGTATAATAGATATTAAATAAGTACCAACCAACATTCATTATTATTATTAATCTAGTTTAGGTATGTCTTTGCTCTTTCACTTTGTTAATTCTTTCCTGTTAATTTTATTTTGGTTAATTTTATTTTTTGTCATTTGTTTTTTCTACATAGATATATTTGTTATATTATGTGCCTATCATCTTCCCTTTATTCCTGTCCTAATATGAATCATTTCCTATATCCTATCCTTCATCTGTTTTTCTTTCCCTTTTTTTTCCACTCCCGGCAAAAATACGCATGCTAGATGAATAATCTGAGAAATATATTATTATTTATTATTGTAGTACTACCTGATACACATACTGTAAGCAATAATATTATTTTTTGAATTATTTTAAAAGCTTGTGTAACTCTGCACCTTCACGTTGGTTTTGCTGAACAATCAAATATCACATGTTTTCATGTAAAATAAGGTATATATTGTTTTACATAAAATATTGTAATATTTAATTGACCAAGCAGAGAACGTATACATATTATTTAATATTTACTTAAGTAGCTTATTACAAACAAAATTGGGAATGCACGTCAAATACGATCGGCCACAGCCTTCTCTACTAGAGAGGCTGTGGGTCGGGAATCGGACTAGAAGATCGGCGTGGAGCGGTGTTGCCAATTTCAGTTCATGGCTAGTACTAAAGCAGGCTGTGGTCGCATCTTTATAGCGTTCCCCGTGTTCTTTATTTGTTGACATAGGTCAGGGATTAAGGTAGGTCCAGATTTTAAACAAAATTATAGTATGTCATATCGTAATCGTTATTCTAAGCATGCGCAATGCGCCTGCTCCGTATAACGATTGCTATAACGCGAATATGCGAAGAAGTATTTGAATTGAAAATGAAAATTTAATATGAAATAACGGGATCTGGTGCTGGTGTCATTTTTTAGTGACTGCGAAGATACGTGCGAGACGGTAGCTTTGCGATTGTGTTCGATTAATAGTTTTACTTTTCAGTGAAATTTAAAAAGCTTTATTTTGTGTAATTTAGTGATACGTTCGGTTTGGTGTCATTTTTAGTGAAAACGAAAGATACCTACGTGCGGGACGGTAGTTTTGCGGTTGTGTTCGATTAATAATTTTACTTTTCAGTGAAATCTAAAAAGCTTTAGGTATTTTGTGTAATTTTTAATGATACGTTCGGTTAGGTGTGTTCTGTGTTTGAAATAGTGTTTGGTGGTGTTTAGTGTTCAAGGTAAGTGTTTATATTATAGTTGCAGTGTCTGTGTGTGATATTAAAAGTATGTATACCAATCAAGAAAAAGTGGATATGCTTCGAGCTTATTTTTTGTCAGGAGAAAGCGCAAGGGCTGCAAGAAGACAGTATGAAGAAGAATATCCTAACCGACGAACGCCAAACAGAAAAACATTTGTTAAATTAGTTCAACATTTGTTAAATTAGTTCAACATTTGAGAGATTATGGAAGCTTCGAACCTCACTATAATAATGTCGGACGAGAACAAACAAGAAGAGTAAGGGATTTAGAGCCACAAATTCTTGATGCCGTAGAAGAAAATCCTGGAACTAGCTCACGAAAGTTAGCTTTAGCACATGAAGTATCACACATGACTGTGCAACGAATATTAAAGGAACATGGATTGCATCCCTATCACGTTCAAAAGGTACAGTCGTTGAATCCAGAAGATTTTCTGAGACGTGTCGAGTTCTGCCAGTGGTATAGGACAAAATGTAATGAAGAAGAAAATTTTTCAAGATGCGTTTTATGGACTGATGAGGCAGGATTTACCAGAGAGGGCATATTCAATATGCATAATAGTCATGTTTGGTGTGATGAAAACCCGCACGCAACGAAAGAAAACAATTTTCAAGAAAAATTTTCGATTAATATTTGGGCTGGTATTGTAAATAATACATTGGTTGGACCTTACAGAATGCCTGAAAGATTAAATGGCGAAAGGTACTTAGATTTTTTAAGGAACACACTGGATGACCTACTTGAAGATGTACCTTTGAATGTAAGAAGAAATTTATGGTACCAGCATGACGGGGCACCACCCCACAGTGCACGGATTGTTACAGAATGGCTCAATGAACATCAAGAAGACAAATGGATTGGTCGTTTCGGGCCAGTAGCTTGGCCGCCGAGATCCCCAGATTTAAATCCATGCGATTTTTATCTGTGGGGCCACATGAAAAGTTTGGTGTACACGTCTCCTATTAATAATGTTGAAGAATTACGTGCAAGAGTGGAAAACGCGGCCAACTACATAAGGGATAATATGGATCTAGAAAAAGTAAGACAGTCTATGATGCGACGAGTTGACGCATGTTTAGATAATCATGGAGGACATTTCCAGCACCTGCTATGAAGGAAGAAAGAAGTTTAGGTAAGTAAGAATTAGAGATTATTTTATTAATTTTTATTATTAGAGCAAATATTTTATTGTCTGTTATAGTTAAAGAAAATATATTTTTATTTGTTATTATTGAATGTTACATTTTGTTATAGTTGGATATTTTATGTTGTTTTGGAAAATAAAAAAAAATTTAAAATTTATTTTGTGTTTATGTGGGAAAATATGGTTACTGGCGAACACCCACTAAAAAAAGTAACGCTCCAATAGCAATACCTCACGGGTGGTGTGGAAATTTGCTTTGTTGAATAAAATTCCTCATGTTTCAGTTGAATTACGACATTTGGCAACTATGTATTTCACCGTCCGTGGCGCGCGCGATCCTTGCGGTACGGAGTAGCGCCTTCCAGTGGCGGGGTACCCAATTTAATAGAAAACCATTTTAATAAATAATTATTTTTCATGGCGGAATTTCGAAAAAAAAACTTTAGATATGTGTTCCTACAATCGAAAGCTACCACCACTACAAATATGGCCCCCACTTAAAGTTACACCCTGTATAGACATAGGGACCACATTTGTTTAACGTTCATAAGTTTGGAGTGAAGTGCCTTCCTTTTATTTAATGTGTCTAGTGAGATGTTTGGTTGAAAACAATTTACTGACTAGTATGTTATTTCTGCAAAAAGAACTCTTATAAACCGAGAGAATTAAAATTTACCTTGTATGATCAGAACGAATATTGTTATTTGGAGGTATTTAGCTTGAATTAGTAATTTATTGAAAAGTAGTAAATGCTGCATTAAATTCAAGTAACAATGACCAGCTCTTATTAAGTTAAAGGAGTCCAGACACTGTTTCTTTCAACGTAATAAATCAGAATTTCGGATCTTTGAATATATTTCGTAATCTTTCTTAAAATCACAGGATGAATTTAATGAGGTAGTATCTAAATATAGCACATGACTGATTAAATAGCTGACAACCTTTTTGTCATATCTAAAAATTAGCGCATGACTATTAGACCATCTGGCGACGGTATTTTTTTAAATTAAACTAATTGGTCGAGGCAAGTTGATAAGGGAAGTAAAATTATTTGTAGAAATAGCTGTTACAAGTAGTTTCCCAAGAGTTGAAAATAAAATATAGTGTGTATCGAACACTCGAGATCATTTAACAGCTTTGGTTAAAACATATGCGCATACTCTTGCGCAAAGTCCTCTTGTACGTTTACCACATGGTAAACCGCTGGCGCCCACATCCGGTCGATGAATCATCCACACCTGGTGCATTGACCTCGATCTAAAAAAATGTCCATCTGGCACCCGCATCCGGGCGATTAATTATGCACACCCGGTGTTATAAAACTAGACTTTTTGTACACCATAAGTGGGGGTAATCACTATAAGTACCTAACAGAACAATTTACATTCAGAATTATGGAAGAGTTTCAAGTTGAAACATCTGGTGAAGTGGAAGTTGAAGAACGTTTTATTTTGGAAGACATAGAATTTGAAATTGAAAAAGATTTTTCTGGCGAAGTAGTAGTTGTCACCTGTTTAGAGTGCCATAGCATTGTAAAAGTATGCTATTTATCCAAAAATAAGAGGTGGCTAGATAGACGAGCAACACGACAAAAGTTTTGTGTGCGCAGCTGTAAAGGAATAAGAACCGTCCGTAGTGAACTAGTTTGGAATTTTGATCCTCTACGTATATTATTTGTAGACGTATGATGTACACAGTAGAAGTCAAAAGGTGTATGTGTGCCGAAAAATAATGACCTTTCTTACTAATTATAAGGCGTCGTCGGACATGTCTGAAGACTCGGGGCCCATTGATATCGCCGACAAACAGCCCCCCGAGGTGCCACAATTTGTAGGGTATTATGAAAACATCTCATCACCTCGGAGAGAGCTCCACGCATCTAATTATGTGGATTATGGGGTTCCGAGTGCATGTGTGGCCAATGCAGATGGGGCCACACTTGCCGATATCGACGACCTAATGGGCATACAGCATGCCTACCATGGATATGGCAATTCTCCATGTACAACTGCGACTGCTACAGAAGACATCCCTGTGTTACATGTGATGAGTCAGGACTTCGGTAAAGTTCACCCCGACGCCGCTGGCTTGTTGCATGGCACCCAGATATCAGATATACCCGCGTCGACTGCAATCAGCGGTGAAGTCGACGTCGGTATATCTAATAAAATAGAGTGTCAGTCGCAGTGTCTCACCATCACAGACATTACAAACCAACAGCATGTGATTTCTACTCCGGTACTCAATGTGAAGTCGCGATCGGTGAGGCCAAAATATAAAGCACGCCGCCCCATAAAACGTCGTGTAATAAAATCGGGGAAATTTAAAAATAGGGCCCGTCGCCCCATAAAAACATCGAAAGGGGCATCTGCAAAAGTGCAAATTATGGGCGATGGGGCCATTTTAAGGGATTTGCTAGCGAAGCCGGTTGTTTTGCCCACCCCAACCTGTCTTGAAGTGCAAAATCTTGCAACTCCAAGAATAGATGGCGGGTGTGCAAAATGGCCGGCTTCAAAGGCGGTGGTGTCATCGATCGTAACTTCGGCAAATACAACATCGCCAATAGACCGGAGTAGTTCGATTCTGAATCAGAAATTCACCATCGTGACAGTGGATTGATTCAGAATCGGAGATTTACGTTCATAAGGACCATGCGCGTTTAATTAAAAATTTTATCAACGTGTATGGATCCTATAAGAGCGAACATGCTGAAAATTCCGCGGCTTGTAAAAACGATGCCGCTTTACGTGACCAAGCCAATACTAGCATACGCTGCGCGAAAGAGGTCATTCGGTCAAATTGAATTACGCGGCATCGCTCTTGACAAGTCGCAGAAAATAGTTCAACAAATTGAGAAACAACTCAAACAAGTATGAGAGCACTTGTGGGGGTGGAAAGATTTTTTGCTATTTTATTTTTATATATAGGTATCCAGATATTTTTTAATTTGATTTTTTTGCCACTTTTATTTTTATAGGTATATAGATATTTCTTAATTTGTATATAGGTATATGTATTTTAATTTATCGTAGATTTAGTAATTTTTCAATTGTAATTTCTAGCTTTAAGATTTATTTACATGCATTTTGTTAGTTAAGTATTAATTTTAGAAATAACGGAACAAATCCAAAAAGTTATTAGTTGTAACATTTATTTGTATTTACATTTACTTAGGCTATGTATTAATTTACTTAAAGCTGGTGGTTTAATATGCTGTAGGTTTAGAGATTGCAAATTTTTGCATAATGACATTTTGTAAATGGTAAATAATACCAGTTTGTTTAATTAAGCTTGTAAAAAATATACACTTTGTTTTAGATATACCTATTCCAGATCATTAATAAAACACATGTAATCCTACCAATATACCAATGTACGGAATATCATCCGTACAAGGTAACACTGGTTCATGAGCTTTCAGAAGACGATTTTGATCGTAGAGTACAATTTTGTGAAATCATGCAGGAACGTTGCAATAACAATACCATCTCAGTAAAAAATATTATTTTTTCTGATGAGGCCACTTTTTGTCTTAATGGGTCCGTCAACAGACAAAATTGCCGCTATTGGGCAACACAGAACCCACGGTGGATGCAGGAATTCCACACGCAATTCCCTAGAAAAGTTAATGTTTGGGCGGGAATAGCAAAAAACAGAATTTTGGGACCATACTTTTTTTATGGAAATTTAAATGGGGAAAGATATTTGGAATTCCTAAGAATGGAGTTATTGCCGACTTTAATTGGTTTATTTCCAAATGCGAATGATCCAAATTAAATTGATGATCAGATATGGTTTCAGCAAGATGGTGCTCCACCTCACTATGCTCTTCCTGTTCGTACTTACCTAAATGAAGTTTTTCCTAATAGGTGGATAGGTCGACGTGGTGCAATAGAGTGGCCTGCTCGCTCCCCAGACCTGACCCCACTCGATTATTTTTAATGGGGCTACGTCAAAGATTCGTAAAAAAATGTTTTTCATGAATTCCGAATAAAAAATTGAGGTTGCCTTTCAAAAAAAAATATTTTTTTTGCACCTCAGTAATACGTCACTGTACAAATAAATCAATACCTCAAAAATACAGAAAAGTAGAATCAAAAATTGACGTGTCTGAGCGTTTTTGCAAAAAAACAATATTTTGAAAGTTATTTGGGGCGTTCCAGAGTTTTGAACCTCACTGTATATCATACCATGAATCTATTTATAATTTTTAGAATTTATTTTGTCCCCTTTTTGATTTTTTCATTATAGCGCAATTTACTTTTCTTCATCTGAAAATGCCAAAAGATATTTCAAAAAATCAGCTTTGAAGCCCGTCGTCCTTCAAAAACTTCAAAAGTGGCAAAACATCGTGATATGAATAATAAGGGCGATGGGACCCTTTTAAGGGAATTGCTTACAAAGCCAACTGTTTTACCCGTTCCTGACTGCCCCAAAGTGCAAAATCATGCAACTCCAAGAGCAGATGAGGAATGTGTTCATCGTTTTGTTGGGAATATAAATAAATTAAATCGGGAATTTAAATAAAAGCAAAAAAGTGCAAAAACCAGGCGTCCTTATAGAAAGCGCCGAAACCCCCCACCCACCCGCGACCGGGTCAAGACAATGGACTTATAGTAAAGAAATTATGAATCGTTACCACAAGTTGCCATCGACGTGACGAGAGGGATCTTGTTAAACTTTCAGTAAATTCAGGAAATTCCTCAGTATCGAGATAAAATGAAAAAAGTCGGCTATTACCCCAAAATAAAAGTTGAATCATAGCAACCTTTGGAAAACAATAACCATTTTCGTAGATGTCATTTTACGTGTGTCATAAATTATTCCTTATTAAATAAATGTGTTTAATTGTCATTTTAAGCATTAAAAAATCTTTATTACAAAAGTTACGTTTGATTGAAAATGCATCATTTTACAAATATTGAATTAGCAGACATGCATCTTGCCTATGGGGCAGCTCACGGTAATGGTAATGAAGCAAGGCGAATTTATACAGAACAGCATCCTGAGCGTCACATTCCCTGTCATACATCATTTTCAAGATTAGACCAACGTATTCGAGATACTGGTAAAGTCCAAGTAAAGAAAATAGATTCAGGAGCTAATCGCACTGTCCGAAATGTTGACTTTGAGGACCAAGTTCTGCAACAATTTGAAAATAACCCAAAAACAAGCACTCGTACCGTTGCCCATGCAATGCATACAAGCCACACATCTGTATGGAGGGTATTAAAGGAATATCAGAAGCATCCGTTTCACATTCAAAAAATTCAAACGTTAATTCCAGCAGATTATCCCAACACAGTACAATTTGCCGAATGGTATTTCAATAATTTTAACGACGAACCAAGATTTCCTAGGACTGTATTATGGACAGACGAGGCATGTTTTACAAGAGACGGCTATTTTAATACACACAACAGTCACATTTGGAGCGAAGAAAATCCTCACGCCGTTCAGAGGTTACATCACCAATGGAAGTTTTCTGTTAATATTTGGGCTGGGGTGGTTGACAATTATATAGTGGGCCCATATTTATTACCTGCACGGTTAGATGGCAATGTGTATAGGATATTTCTGGAACATACTTTACCAGAAATGCTTGAAAATGTCCCCTTAAATATTCGAAGAAATATTGTTTTCCAACACGATGGTGCACCAGCACACTTTGGATTAAATTGTCGCAATTATCTAAACGCTCAATTTCCAAATCGATGGATCGGAATAGAGGGGCCGATTTCTTGGCCCGCACGTTCACCAGATATGACTCCTCTGGATTTTTGTATTTGGGGTCATATTAAGTCACTGGTTTATGAGACGCCTATTAATACAGAGGAAGAGTTAGTGGCTCGAATTATTTTAGCTTTCGATGATATTCGTGAACGTCCACAAATATTTCGAAGAATTCGGCACTCGATCGCACATCGTTACAACTTGTGCATCGAAAATGATGGTCGTAACTTCGAACAATTTTTATAATGTATTTTTTATCTCATACTTTAATTTGTAATTAACTACTCTTTTTTGTTGTAATTCAGAATGTAACTGTTATTCCTAAAGATTTCTTGTTTATCTCGCTACTGAGGAATTTCCGGACACTAGTTTATTAATAAAAAATGCTTATTTAAGTGCCCTCTATTATTTCTGAAAATTAGGAATAGTTATTCTGTGACACCCTGTGTATGTAAATGTATATCCAAATACATATATTATGTGAAATTTATTTTTACTGGAATGTACCTATATTATAAATACATATACAGTATACAAATAGTCTAGAGGCTGATACAAATTACACTAATTTAAATGTCACAGGTCTTGCCTCATGTGATGAAGTTTTAATATATCGTATATAAATCACGATATATAGAAATGGTGATAAAAAAGTTAACTTCTGTGTCTATTCACACAAAGCAATTAAAAATCGCCAGACACTTGGCATTAACACATAAAACTAAAGATGTTAATAATTTATAGAATTGCCTAAAGGTACTTTAAAGCGTAGAAAAATTATAGAAGTTTTACGAAAAAAAGGAAATTATTTATTTAATACTGATAAAACTTTTAATGACGGTGAACTTATTGTCTCCAGAAACCCAGTGGGAATAAATCTGCGACATGTTATAAAGCCTTGTAGTCATTGCAAGGCCTAATTTTCGAAAAATACACTAAGGACAAATTTGCAAAATGTGTTAAAGTAAGTAGTAAAGAAAGTAGAGTAGTAATGATAATGAGCAAACAGATTATTGCACGCACGCATCCTAGAGCATCTAAGTTAGTGCGAAAACAGTGTCTACCTCCTCTAGAACGAGTCCTTATTGACGATTTTAAGAGTTACCAGGGGATAGATGAGAATACGGATAAAAATGTATTCAAGTATTTATCTACTGAAAACCAGCAGATAAGGGATAAACTAAATAAAAATGTGCCAGTTCTCCTAGACACACATTTATTGGACTGCATTAAACTACTTCTTAAATATCTTTTAGATGCAAAGGTCCCAGAAAATAACCAGTATGTTTTGGCATAACTTGTGGAGACAGTAAATTTCACAAATATTTGAGGGCTTGCACTTTATTAAGACAATTTTCGGAAGAATGTGGTGCAATTCTTCCAGACAGGTTAAGAGTCACTAAGCTACGCAAGCATATTGCCACAACATGAATTTCACTAAATTTATCCGAAAACGGAGTGATAGATTTAGCTAATTTCATAGGCCATATGGAGAGTATTCATAAAAATTATTATCGTCAGCCTGATTAACGTCAGCCTGTTGTAGATCGTGAAATACTAAGGATGTCCAAACTCCTTGAAATAGCACAAGGGCAAAGATCTGACGATCAGGGAGTGACTTCACCGAAGATGAAGTAGATGATGATGGAGAATAATTTTAACCAAACAAATGAATATGGAATTGAAATAAACAAAAATTGGAAAAAACATAGTCTGTCAAAAAAGCGATCTAGTAATTTTTTTGTGTATTTTTCCGTGAAATCCTACGTACTGTTCTCAATCCTTATTAAGACTGAAAACCGAGACAGAGAAGAACAGCACACGCGCGCCAGGTGGGTTAAGTTCTGAAGAGTTCAAAGAATTAGAAAAAGCTAACCAATCCAAAATCAAACGATCAAATTCCTGTTAACTTCCTCCCTGTAAATCTTGTTTTCTGCGCTTTTGCATAAAGAAAAAGGAAATCAACAACAGAAGAACCAACATGGACTTCATCGAAGATCTTCCCGATATTGGGGCCACTTCACACATCAATCCAGTACTGAGAAAAGATAGACATTTGTCTATAGCATTGATCATAAGTGAAATTCAATATCTGTTTAATTATCAAGACAATCCTCGTGCACTCAAAGAGGAACATCGCTTGTTAATACAACATACGAAACAAAACAATTATCAATTATTGTTTTTAGACAATGCTGCATCTCTTCCGCAATGCGAGCTGCAAAATGTGAAAATTGTATTTTTACCCCCAAATATGACACAGTCAACCACTGGACCAGGGTGTTATAAAAACTTTTAAAGTACACTACAGGAAACTTCTGATTAAAAAACTTGTAATGTACCCGTTGGTTACGCGTATGTCTAACAGACATACTTTATTGGTTGTAAAGAATTTTAGTAATATTGTTTATTTTATAATCTTGTATTTCCCATTTGGCATAATAAGAATATTTCAATATCCCCGTTACAATCCGATTACCGATATAAAATTTCTTGTCAGTAGCAATAAGTTGTTATTGAAGATAATCTAATTAGGGTCACTTAGGTACCGATCTGTTTACTCACCGGGGACAGCCGTCTGTACAAATTGTTAAGATTACTGGAATTCAATTGAATGCCAATGACGGGTTTTCCCTTTACATAGTATAAATACATAAACCACTCTGTTCTAGCTCTCAATATTATATCATCAACTCGTCAAGTTACGAGCTCCGATTATTTCAAACTTTATCATGTAAAAGCACAAAACTCTACATCTCAACTTCAGTACAAATTCTACCGTTTAATTTTAAGTTGTACCAAGTATTAATAGTTCAAATAATAAATAAGTAAAACAAAGTAGCAGTGTTTCAATCAGTGTATAGCAACCAGAAGACCTAAACTAAAGAGAATATTACAGGTTCTTGTCATCGATGGATTTTTTTGAATCAATAGATCGCCTCGAAAAAGACATTAATATTGTTCGTGCATTCATTTGGCTAGTGGCCTCCTGGAAAAAACTTGAACCTCAGTCAATTAATAATTGCTTTCGGAAAGCTGGATTTGGGGAAGTTAACAATGAAATTATTGAAAGTGACTCTGAAGATGACTTGCCATTATCAGAAATCTATAAACGAATAAATGTGTTTTCTACCGACATATCGTCTTATGGAGCGATTAATGAAAGTTTACTTACGGTAAATCCCAACATAAGTGTCGCTGAGTGTGTGCGTGAATTTCAAGATAACTGAAATATCGAAGAGTTACCTGAAAGTGATGATGAGGAACAATTTATTACTTCAGACATTGAAAATATTAAAGAGGCCTACAAGAAGCTGCGATATATTGAAATTGCTTTATCTGTAGAGTCTTTTATATCTCAAAAGTTATCAGAAGTTGTGGGTAATGTAGAAACTGAAATTATTAAAAACAAGCTTACCGCTCCGCATATTTTGCGAGGAGGGCATACACAACGGCCACCAAAAGTTAATATTTGTACTGGTATTCTTGGAAATGCTAGTATCCGTCCTCTATTCATTGAAGAAAACTTAACATGTGATTTGTACCTCAATATGTTTGAAGGGACTATCGATCCTCTTATTACCAACGAGCTATAGACTCAAATTGATGTAGCAGGCAATTTAGTTTTAGAAGAAAATCTTCTACATTTCTAGCAGGACGGTGCTCCGCCTCATTATTTTCTTCCTGTCCGAGATATCTAAACGAGAGCTTCCCGGAGAGATGGATTGGTAGAAGAGGAGCAATTGAATGGCCTCCGATATCACCGGATTTAAGTCCCTTAGACTACTTTCTTTGGGGGCACACCAAATCTGTTTACAAAACACAGCCTACTGATATTGATGACCTTAAAACTCGCATTACAGCAGCATGCCGGTCAATTCCCTATCAAGTTTTTCGACATGTCAGAGAGGAGTTCGAAAACAGACATTATCAGTGTTTTGAGCATAATGGACAATATTATGGACAGTAAGATAATAGTGAAGTGGATGTTACCGTTGTACTTTTGAAAATTGTGCCTCACAACTGAGTTATTTATGTAAAAATTACATAACCACCCAATCAAACATCTAGACTCTTTAGATTATACCTACTTTGATTCGGTTCAAGGGCTGAAACTAATGTTGCTTAACCACACCTAAATTTGATTTCTAAAACCAAAATCTACTTAGTTACTCGTATGTTTGTAATATTTAGATACGATTTTTCTCAAACCATTACCAAAAATAAAACGGTATTCTTGGAAAGGCAATTTCAACTATTTTTAAAATAGGCAATTTGAGCCTCCAGTAAAAAAACAGGCATAAAGTGCCAGTACCACTTTACATTTTTAAGTCTGCAAACATGTAGATTTTTTTGGAATATTTTGCTTTTTATTTGAGATACTCCCAACAAACTCCTCTATCACTGTATTCATAAGAGAAGGCTTTATCCGAAAATGAAAAAATATACAGGGTGTTCCATAATAAAAAAAATATATTTCTTGTCCCGTATTTCTGGACCATCCTGTGTATATTCAAATCTTCTTAAAAGGTGTCCGCCCCAAAAACCGAAATCAATCTGTTTCGGCGTTTTTCGAAAAAATCTGTCATCTACTAATTATTTAGGGTGGGAAGTTTTCAAATTGACACCCTGCATATATATATATTATTATTAAATATAGTATTTTTGTGATTTGCCTCGCGTTGGGCACCAAATTATTATGAATATGTATTTTTGTATGTGTACCCTTAATTTGAGCTTCTAATTTATATGATTTGTTATTATTTTAGTAAATATATAATTTCGAATTTATAAGATTTTATTTTTTTTTTTTTTTTTTAATTTAATTGATTAGGTTTTCTTTTTTTTTTTAATTGAATATTATGTTTTAATTTTCTTTCTTATTCTTTTTGACACTTATTTTCCCTAGCTCTGCTCAAATTACTTTGCCTGTTCTATTTTCTTCTACTCTTTTACTTTGTCTATGAGAACATAAGATTCTTCTCTCAGTAGTCAGTTCAAAAGGAGATCTTCAATAGACAATCTCAGCTCACAATCAATAAAATAGACTTTAAAATAAATGAATATTTAATTTCAACAAATTGTCTTTTACTTCCACCTTTTTAGATATAAGTAACTAAAATAAACTTTTCACATGTATGAAAAATAATAATAATATTTATCAATTTTCAAATTTTATCTTATCATTATTTGATATAGAACCAATAACAATTTATGATCTGCTGTAAAATATCTACTTGCTCAATTACCCCTGAATTTATGCAGCACGCTTTACACTAATTTCTTATTGGTCCTATGATCTGAAATTCACTTCTTGAAAACAAACTAGCTCTACTATTCTAAGATCCTAACCTAACTATTTTATTATTTACGTACACTAAATATGAATGTTTATGAAGAATTTAGTGAAATATTCTTATTCAAAGTTCTTATTTTGTGGATATAAGTGGAGATAACTGTTTGTAAGTATCACTCAAATTATATTCTTTGTGGATATTATTATATTCTGTTTCTCGTGTGATCACGTTATGCTAGCTTTTAGTTTTAAATTTTTTAGGTACCTTTTTATTGTAATTTTTCCTCACTATGGTGTCTTTTAGACTTTGCACCTTCCTTGAATGGATCAGGAACTCCTGCAGATGGTCTCCACTCTGCTCTAGGTCTCAATTGACTAAATGGACCCATGTATTTTATTTCTACCTTCTATCACCTATTTTCTTGATATGGTAAGTAATTTTATTTTCCTTTTCAACTATTTCCTTCTAATTAAACAATTTTTTTTTTTTTACTGCAATAAACGATGCCAAGCTCTTCTTAAAATTTTTGGTAACCAAGTAAATAAAATCTTGTTTTTTCCTCGTACACTTAGATTTTGATAATATTATCTTTGACTAAAGGTTTATCCACATGAGTTTAATTTCTTGTTTAAATTTTCTATTCACTTACACTTCACTGATTTTTTAAAACTAATACATTTCTTTCATTTATTTTATATAAATTTTTAATAATTAATAGTTAACATATTTCTTAAATTATTTTAATTTCTTATTTCTTGTAGGTACCACGGTTGGAACTTGCAAATCTGGCTTTACCTATCGTTTGACATTTGCTGTCAGGTAAATTATTTATTTAATAAATTTCAATTTTAAACATAAATATAATTTTAAAGTCTAATCGTAATGTTATATTGACTGTTTGATATTGGAGTTCGTTATCTGAGCAAAATACAGACATCTGTTAAATAAAACAAATCGATGCTGTTTATTGGTAATTTCCAATGTCTTCTTGCAATGCATGCATTTCTAATGAATTTATTTTTAAAAATCTTTAAATAATACTTAATTTATACTGTCTTTCTACAATTGACTTAATTTAAGATATGCATATTACAATAATATATTATTAACTTTTATTCATTTTTAAACAAACCATATTACATAAATCAATATCTAAACTGTTTAATGTTGATATATATTATTCTTTCTCATTTAGCTATCGCTATTATTCTATTTTGTATCAATATATATGTAACGATATATTATATCGTTACATATCGTCTCCATAGATGTAAATTATTATCCCACAGAACGTTGATGGAACTGACCCGAATACTATTCCCAAGAACTAACACTACATTTTTCAGTGAAAGGCCAATAAAGCAACTTGAGAATTGTATCCATAATTAACAACCAACAGATAGACAAGTCGCATAAAGCGTTGCGCTGAGCTGTCCTCAGAAATATATTGTCCTATTTGTCCTGTAATTAGGTATTTTTTAATAAACAGACACTTTTAACAGATATTTTTTAAATATATTTATTACTACAGGTTTTTGTCAAAATCAATTGATAAGAAAAAAATATGGCATTGATAAATAAATTAATTAAATATAATACACTCACAGAATATGTAGTTGACTTTCCTGTATGTATTTATTTAGATAGAATTTTCTCCTTATTGGTATGTCGTCTGGGTTTCAGCTCTGGTCACATGTAGTTCAGCTTTATCTACCTATATCAAAAATATAGTTGTTTAAGAAATTGAACACCAAAAATGGTGTTTTGTTGTAAAGTATTTCTTCTGGAAAATGGACAATACTGAAATAAGAGACTGACAACAATCTTCATTAAAGATATATACCTATGTATCATAGAATTTGTTACAATTTTAATATAAATGCATATGTTTTTGTGAAAATAGTAAAATTGTATATTATAATCTTAGTATGTGATGTACAAAAATAGTATATTTACAAAAAATGTACCGGCTGGCTTAAAGTGGCCTATTATACGTATCATCTCTAGAATGAATATATGCATTTTTTTGAAATTTTCGCTGCGAACATAACCTCGAAACTTCTATAACAGCAAAATATTTTAAAGTGTGTGGCACTTCAACTTATATCGGAAGTCGACATCAACTTGCTTATTTTAAATGGAACACACTATATGTTATTTGTTATTTCATTTCTCGATTCTACGTAAAATTCTAAACACATTTCATATAAGATATTCTATACCTATCTTCAACTGTTTTTGAAATATTGGCAGGTGAATTTTGCATTTTGCAACTTTGACATTGACACCCAGTAAAATATAAACGGTTAGAGATCAAGCAAAACGGTTTGCACATTCCTATCTTAACTTTTCATAAGCTATAGTTTGACACTAATTTCAGATTTAACAGATTAAATTTAATCGAAAATTTTAAATTTCAGAAAACAAAAAACTCAACAAAAACAGATCTATTGCTTTACAATGAACGTCCAGGCCGTCAAGTTATGCCCTCAAGTTGAAGCAAGCTCACTTAACTATAAAGAAAAACTTCAAATAAATAATTTTACCATCTACAATATTAACAATCACAGCAGCAAAAATCTTCTGTGGAATGAAACAGAAGCAGAACTGTCTTCTTCCGTGTTCATGTCATGCATTATAAATCACATTATTATAGGTTATTTAAAACAGGAATCAAAACCAATTGGGCTCTATTCTGATAGATGTGAGCATCCAAATCGAAATCACGTTTAATCCAACGCCCAGTCTCTTATCATCACAATCCCAGGTTGAAATTGAACAAATATAAAATATAAAGAATATATTTAGAGAATGGTCACACTCAAATGGAGTGTGACTCTTCTCATTGTCTCATGGAAAGACGGCTCAAAGGCAGAGACATTTTTTGCCAACAGACCACATAAATATAATTAAAAAATCTCAAAAAACACCGTCACCCCCTTGAGAATACTTAGGCCGTTCTTATTCTCGTAATTATGATGATACGAATTACCTTAAGTATAATTCTATCCGCCAGGAAAATATAAAAATGACAAAAAAGTAAATGATCTAAGGTGTATAATGTATCGTCCTGATGAAACTTTAATGTATAAAACACAATATACTGACGATAATAAAACTCTCCCTCACAGACCAAATAATACAGTTAGCAACGAATATGTTTTAAAACCATTGTACCCAGAGAGATAAAAATCAATAAAAAATTGTTACATTTACACGAAATTAAAAAAGTTTTGCCAAAAGATGTGCACCATTTTTTATGACCAGATTCAATATTATGAATGAAATAATGATTTCGGTCTAGAAAATGAATCTCATGAACTACTCAAAGAAAAAACTAACACCAAGGAAACAGGAGATAATAAAAGTAAAATGAGTGGGTCGAAAAACAAGGAAAAGGTCCAACGGAAGAGGAGAAAGTCGGTTGAAAAAAAGGAACTGAAGGAAATATCTGCTGAATCATCTCAAAAAATAAAAAAGTATACTTATACTAAGGACAAGAAAAAAATGAATAATTCAAAGAAAACGAATAAATTTGAAAAAATAAACTAAGAAGGCTGAAGAGAACCGCCAAATAAGTAGAGACTACAAAAGTATAAATTAAACTTATAAAAATGTAATTGCTTATTTGTGTTTAATATACTATATTTTCTAATTTCTTTTTTAAATAAATCAAGAGATAAATATGTAATTTATTATTTATGTAATTGGCCTGTAAATAAAAAAGTAGGTTCACACGCGATTAAAGACATTCAGGCTAAAACTTGGGAGATACGAAACAATTCAGTTACGAAAATACGAAAAATCAAATATTCTGAGGGGCAGCCATTCCTGTACTACATGTACACATTTGGTTGCATTACTTTGCATTACCTTACATTATGCTGCATTACATTAAATTATAATAAATTTTATTGCTATGTTTTTTAATTAAGTTTGGGCTACAGCCCAAATAACTAGCAGTTAAGGGCTAAATGACAGTCAAAGTGCCTGTTAATTCTAGAAATATTTTTCCAATCCAAATTTATCTGGCAGTTAAGTAACTGTCTGTTAGCGAAATATTGTGTAGGGTTGGTAAAAGTGACTTTTAAATACGTTGCTGTTATTGGCTATTTTTTTTTCTTCTGACATTTACCTTCTATATGAAAATTATTCAATTGTCATTAATTATCAACAATCTGAAACTGAGGTTACCTATTTTATTAATTATATCATTTTATGTATACAGGGTGTCCCAGTGTGAGTGTACAACAATTTACCAGGGGGTAGAGCAGACCAAAATAAGAATAAAACTCTTATAAAAAAAATTTACGAGTTACAGGGTGTTATTTTGGAGAAAAAAAAACAATTTTCCGCAATAACTTAAAAACCGTTTCGTAGATTTAGATAATCTTTGGGTGACGTGTACATCTATTAAAGGTCATTAAAACTACATGGTGTTTGTTTAACTCTGACTCCTGTTGTGGCCTACGCCTACTCTTCTTTATGGTTTATCTTCATAACTCTTGCGTATTCTACTTTTTCGTGAATTGACTAAGTTTTTCTTAAAGGAAAACTTAGCATTATGGAATTCAATGCAAACCGCAATCTTACCGAGGCAGGAGAGGCCTCCCCGCCATTGGTGGCACAAGCCATGAAGTCTTGCGTTCCATACAACAACATCCGCGCTTCAAATGAGAGGTTCAATGCCAACAGAAAAACCCCTGTTCGTGGAAGGGGCAAATCACATCGCAATTATAGCGAACAATGTCAAGAAAGATTTAGAGAAAGAGCAGGTGAAGCCGTTATGGCTGATTTTGCGAAGCAGTTAGACAATAAACTTTTAGTCAGAGTAAAAGATACAGTGAGTGTAATGGATGCACTTGAAGCCACTCATACTATGAGGGCTATCACTCTATGCATAACAACTAGATCAATTTTGCAACTTGATCAATTCTGAACAAAAAAGGTGCTCTTGTTACACAGCTCTAAAATCAACCATCTTCGAGTAAATTGAGTGTAAAGTTCGACTACATTCCTTTATGCAGAAAAATACATGCAAAGATTTTATTTGTTGTCATCCAGTAGGTACCTGTCATTATAAATAACAAAGTCGTTTACAAGAGTTATGTCAAAAATTGTTACGTGTAGTCGCATTAGTAAGATACAGTTACTAGAAGTCAACTCAGTTGTACAAAATAGTAAGTTATTATTTAGTATGGAATTTTCTAATAATGAATATGCTGACATGATATATGTCTACGGTTTCTGTGATGGAAATTCATTGGCTGCCTCACGAGAATATCTACGCAGATCCCCAAACAGAAGGCGACCTTCACGGCACGTATTTCAACGAGTTTTTCAAAGATTTCGCGAGACTGGAAGTGTCAACATTGGAAATTTTAGGGTAAGAGGTAATATGGAAAATGTTAATATTTTAGAAGAAAACGTAATAGCTGCTGTCGTTGATGATCCTTCCATCAGTGTTCGAAGAATATCAACGCAGGTGGGACTTGAGAATTTTAAAGCGAGAAGAACTGCACCCCTACCATCTACATAAAGTGCAAACTTTACATCCTGGTGATGCCGAAAAAAGGGTACAATTTTGCACATGGTTGTTAGAAAATGTTTACAATGACCAAAATTTTCATGAGAAAATATTGTGGAGCGATGAAGCTACCTTCACAAAAAATGGCATACTTAAATAATTTAAAAAATTTTCATGTCTGGTCCATTGAAAATCCGCATTTAATATGAACCTCAGCGTTTCAAAGGAGGTGTTCAATAAATATCTGGGGAGGAATCTTCAACAGAGTCATTCTAGCTCCTCAAATTATTGTAGATCATTTAAAATCAGAGAGATACATACATTTTTTAGAAAACGTTGTCACTGGCTTTTTAGATGACGTTCCGTTAGATTTGAGAAATCAAATGTACTATCAACAAGATGGAGCACCTGCTCATAATGGAAGGCAAGTATCTATGTGGCTCAATTTGCCCTTTCCCGAACGCTGGATCGGGAAGAATGGACCTATTATGTGGCCTCCCAGATCTCCTGATCTCAACCCGCTGGATTTTTTTTACTGGGGTCATATGAAACAGTTGGAATACGCTGAACACAGTAACACGAGGGAAGAATTACTTAAAAAAATGAATGCCGCCGCCGAGCAAATTCAAGCGACCGTTGACTTACGAAGGATTTGCAACTCCTTGGTGAAACGAAGTCGAGCATGCATTGACGTAAATGGACAACATTTCGAGCATTTATTGAAATAATTATTGTATTTTTCTAATTTAATTTTTAATCTTGTTATTTTGCTGACATAATTTCGTTTCATGTTAAATAAATAGGTATAATCTTTAGTTCATTTTACTTAAGGTAAAACTACCAGTCATTGACACACATCCAGTTATTAAATAATAGTAATAAAATAACAGTAATAAAATAACATATTAATCCAGCTTTAAATTTGCCGCCTTATTTAACTTATAGGTCCATTTGGCAACATTGACCGAGATTCTGAATGCCTTACTGCTGTCAAATCAGTTTTATAAAAATATTTCGTTGGTGCGCGCGTAATCATCGTGCCTGCCTTCATCAAAGTTTAAGGTAAGCATTAATTGAAATATTTTCCTACAACTTTTGTTTTCAAGCTATAATGTTCGTATAAATATTAGTGTAACTATTATAACGAGTTACTAATGTTAACCAAGGCGTTTTTAGGTGTTGAGGGCTAAAAAGTATGGTGTCAATTATTGGAACATCTAAACTTTTGTTGGCCCAGTTATTGACACCCTGTCAAAGACTGGCTAAATCATATTTTTATAATAAATATCTCCATAAGATGCGCCATATTGCGACAGTGTTGCCACTGTGAGTTTTATTTCTTAGATATACATTTTACCAGTCTTTGACAGGGGGTGTCAATCTTAGGGATACGAACTGTCAATTACTGGAATGTTTTTATTTTCAGGATTGACGAATTGATTGAAGAATTAATAATGGCCCCAAAGAAAAACTATACGCCAGGTCAAATTGCTGAAGCAATAAGGGCAGTTGAAAGAGGGCAATCAGTTGCTTCAGCTGCAAGGGAGTATCATATTCCTCGGATAACTTTACTCTATAAAGTAAAGGGTAAATATCCAAAAGAATGTTCCATGGGCCCGCCGCCAACATTAACTACTGAGGAAGAACAAATCTTGGTACAATGAATTTTAGAGCTTTCTAAAATTCATTATCCTATTTCGAAAATCCAACTATTGGATAGTGTGGAGTTCATAATAAAAGAAACAAGGAGGGAGACGAAGTTCAAAAATGGCAGACCGGGGCTAAAATGGTACAAAGGATTTTTAGGACGACATCCTGAAATCTCCGAAAGAATTAGCCAAAATTTAACTGTTGCAAGGGAAAGTGTTAAGGAACAGCAGATTCGTGATTGGTTTAAAGAGATTAAGAATTACTTGATTTCAAAAAATATTTTCTATATTACTGACCATCCAAATAGAGTATTCAATTCTGATGAGACTGCGTTCTTTTTGCAGCCCAAAGGAGAAAAAGTCTTATCAAGAAAAGGTGAAAAGAATGTGTACAGTGCAGGAGGGGATGAGAAGGAGAACATTACCGTACTGGTAACGGCCAATGCTGCTGGCCAAATAGCTCCACCAATGGTGTTATTTAATTATGTAAGAATCCCAAGCTATATCTCGTCAAATGTTCCTAAAGACTGGGCAATAGGAACATCAGAAAATGGGTGGATGTGTGGTCCAACATTCTACGAATTTGTTACCAATATATTTGTACCCTGGCTGGATCAAAAGCAAATACAACGACCAGTTTTATTTTTTGTTGACGGTCATGTATCCCATATGACTTTGCATCTTTCAACATTCTGCTCTAAAAATGGAATAGAGTTAATTGCATTATTCCCTAATTCCACCCATCTCTTGCAGCCAATGGATGTTGGAGTATTTAGACCGCTCAAAAATGCTTGGAAAGGTGAGGTAAAAAACTGGAGAATGAATAATTCTGGTAACAAATTGCAAAAACAACACTTTGCACAAGTCCTTAAAAAGGCTTTGGAATATATTTCTGATGAAACGATTGCAAATGCGTTTAGGGCAAGTGGCTTATGCCCGTTTAATGTTGAAAATGTTAAATTTGAAAAAATTTCAAAATATCAGTCTACAAAAGCACAAAAAAAAATCTGCTATCGCAACAGCCATCTTTTTAAGGGCACTTGAGGAAAGAATTGGAAAAGAAAAACTAAATACTTTTAGAAATTTTGAAAATAATAAATGGGAAGGCCCCATAGAAGATACATCACTTTTCCAGATTTGGAAGGAAGCTTCCATGGAAAATTTAGAGGACAAAGATGACGAAAGAAAAGATTATTTACGAGAAGATGAAATCAATGAAGAAAATAATCATTCCGTAGGTCAAAGTGTAAGTCCAAGTGAAGGCCACATCACCTCAGATGGAAATGAACAACAAATTTTCAAATCGCCTGAGCCTAGTACCTCCAAAAACACTGACAATGAACTTCAAACGCCAGATAAGACTGCGAATGCCTTACCGTTAGATGTGCCGTCGCCTTTTAAGAGGGCTTTATTTTGGCCAGATATAACACCTAAAACAAAGAAAAGAAAAAGTAAAGAAAAGATTCCATCAGTTGTCACTTGCGAAGCATGGCAAATCTACCATAAAAAGAAGGAGATGGAAAAAAATAGAAAGATAGAAGATAAACAGAAGAGAGCACTTCTGCGTAACAAAAGAAATCTGAACAGTTAAGAAAAAAGAATAAAAGAAATGATTCTGAGAGTAGTTCCGAAGAGGAGTGGCAGGAGAGTGGCGATAGCCTAGACGACGTTGAACTTTTTGAAGAATTGCAACCAGATTTTTGCATTGTAGATGCTGTTAAGGATATTCATGTAGGCGACTATTTATTAGTAAAATTCGTTGGAGGGAAGAGGAAAACTGTAAATTACAGATATGCATGTATAGTTCAAAATGTTTATGAAGATGAAAATGAAGTGGAAATAATGTGCTTGAAATCTTTAAATAAAGAAAAAACACAATTCAAGATGGACGAAAATGACATTTCGACAATAAACAAAAGTTCCATAGTAGGGAAGTTACCCACTCCAGAAATTGTAACTTCTGGTGATAGAATAAAATACAAATTTTCTGAACCAATCGATGTATTTGAAGCATAAAATATAATTTTTTGCTATCATACAGGGATACGTTTAGTGTTAGCTCCATTGTTTAACTGAGCTTTATTTTTTATTTGTAATAATTTGGAATGTTTTTTATTAAACTAAGTAATACAAATATAATTACTGGTTTTACTATGTCAATAATAGGGATGTCAATAAATGGAACTTTGTTAAAAGTGGCCTGTCAATTACTAGGTCTAAAAAACTGATTTTTTTAAGGCAAAAAGAAAATAGTGGAATTATTTTTTTTCTTATTTTTTTTTTCAGTTGAAACTATTAACTAAAGATAGAAAAATTGCTCTATAATGGTTTCGTCCCCCCAAATACCTAAAAACAAAAATTAACTTAATTTTAATGAGATTTTTGCTCTAAAGGTGTCAATGACTGGTACATTTACCTTACCTAGATAACAACAAATAAAATCGTTACAAGTATTTTTCTGCATAATTTAATTTCTGCAGTCGGTACTTTACACTTAATTAACTATAACTCTTGTTATAGTTAATGAGACTTTGTTATTTATAATGACAGGTATCTACTAGATGACAACCAATAAAATCTTCGCATGTATTTTTCTGCATAAAGGAATGTAGTCGGAACTTTACACTCAATTTACTCGAAAACAGTTGATTTTAGAGCTGTGTAACAAGAGCACCTTTTTTGTTCAGAATTGGTAGCCCTTTAAGAAAAACTTAGTCAATTCACGAAAAAGTAGAATATGCAAGATTTATGAAGATAAAATCATAAAGAAGAGTAGGCCTAGGCCACCACAGGTGTCAAGAGTTAAACAAACACCATGTAGTTTTAATGACCTTTAATAGATGTACACGTCACCCAAAAATTATCTAAATCTACGAAACGGTTTGAAGTTATTGCGGAAAATTGTTTTTTTCCAAAAAATACCCTACAACTCGTTAGGCGTGCATCAGAGAAATTTTTTTATAAGAGTTTTATTCTTATTTTGGTCTGCTCTACCCCGTTAAATTTTTGTACGCTCACACTGGGATACCCTGTATACGCTGATTACATTTTAGGTTTGGTTTCAATTTGTTCCAAAATTCGGGGAATTGTTTCCTTTTTTCAGTGAAGTCTAATAAAGAAAGCCACATCATGGATTTTCAAGAGGATTCTTTTTTCCCTGACTATGTAGGGTCTTCTTTCACGATTTAAGAACTCCACCATAAATTCATCCTCATCTCCCAAAAAATTAAAAACTTTTCAAACATTTTCAAAGTGAATAATTTTTAAGATTATCCATTAGAAAATTTGCGGTAATTGCGAATCACTGTCACTTTTGACAGTGATTCAGTATGCAAATAGGCACCTTGACGTATTTGTTAAATTGACAGGCACTTTGACTGGCAGTTATCACAGTACTTTGGAAAACGCTTTAACAGTCAGCTAGCTGTTTAGGTAAAACTATTTTAATACCTATAAGATATTTCGGCTGTGCAGAGTTATTAGAAAGATATTATTCTATATTTGGTTAAAACGAGGGGCAAACCACCGTGGAAATAGGTGTACAGATTAGTGGTATTATTTAGAATTATTAGAAATATTTGTAGAATTATGGTATTATTTAGAAATAACTGTAGTATTATTAGAATTAATAGAATTTTTTTAGTATTATTCTGGAAATATTGGTATTGTCTGGAATTATATCATGGAATTATTTAGAAATATTGCGTCATTCAAAATCGAATAGGTGGAGATAAATAATGGGATGGGTTTGGGTGGGGTAATTTTGAGATGGAGATACATTAAAACAGAATGTGAAGAAATTGGAATTATAGTATTAGGATTTTCCTCTGAAGGGGACAGTTGAAAACATATTCAGAAAAGACGGTGTCCCTAGCAGAGGATAGTCCATACATAAAAATTATTTTAAATAAAACAAAAAGTGTTATTGTGAAAAAGTCACCATATTGTTGGTTATTAGATGAAGGGAAGGGGAGAGTTAGCAGTGACAGGTTAAAAGATTAAAGCTGATCGAACAAAAGACATACAAAGTAAGTTGCCTAAGCAGTCGAGGAAGGTTGAGCAACCACCAAAAAATAAAGAAATTGACAGTACCTCAATTAGTTCATCCCTCGGTTCATCCGTAAGCTATACTGATTCTTCAGATTCAGAAATAGATTTGCAAGATTCCTCTTTAGAAAACGAGAACATTCAAGATAGCAGAATACCTATAGAAATTATTCGGCAACTACTATGCAGTCATTTATGAGGAGAAGTGGTTTTTAGGTAGAATAGTGAATGATAAACAAGCAGGTGTCTACACAATGAAATTTTTAAAAGAAGAAGTAAATTAATTTATTTAGTCGAAAGTAGAAGACGTTGCTGATGTAGACGAAAATTTTATATTTCATGGACCTGTGACATTAATGGGAACAATGCCATTCAAAATAAGTAGACATGAATTGTTAACTATAGAAAAGAAATATAAATCATTAAAAAGGGATCTATTTCAGTAGGCAATATACTCGGCAATATATAATCACATGGGTTCATATGTGATATAATATAAACTTGAAACGATTATTTATTTAACAAGCGTCTAGCCCCTGCGGTATAACTTTTCGCAGTCATGCGCAGTGTTGCGTTGTGGAGAAATTATCTGTTAATAATCATAGAATTAATAATAATTCAAAATTAACGTACATAATTATTGAATTTCATTTAATTTTATATCAGAGAACTTGCTTATTTTAATAGGTATAATATATGTTTATATTCGTCGTTTAGAGGAAAAATTAACTGTTTTAAAGAAAACATGCCTTTTAAATGCAGCGATTGCGATAAAACATATAAGCGGGTATATGAATTAACGAGGCACATTAAACAATGCCATCCAGATAAATTTACAGGTAGGAGTTATTCATTTACATGCAGTTATTGCAACAAAAATTTTAGTCATAAGGCTAATTTAAAATTGCATATTAAGAAGAACCACACTACGTTGAATGTAAATGATGATAGAAGTTCCAGAAAGAAATGTGTTTTATGTGACTGTGTTGTAATTTACCATAAAGACCTGCTTCATCATTATACAGATTCCCATAATATTTCTATAACATCTGAAACAATACTTTAATACTTACAATGACTTTTTGGCTTGGAAAACTGTTGTAGAGAAGGAATTCCAAGAAAAATTTATTTTACAACGAGGATCAAGAAATGGCATTGTAAATTATATAGTGTAGTTGTCTCAGAAAAAGATGGACAAAGCTCAGTTAATTTTATTAAAACACATATTGGTCATGACAATGATTTGGCCCATCTGTTTCTAACACCTATTGAAAGAAAAAACCTCGCCACAAAAATAGCAACTGGAATTCCATTTCATGTAATATTGGACTCAGTTCGTGATGGTACATCACCTTCTACATCATTAGAAAGATTACATCTTTTAACCAAAAAAGACTTATATAATATTGAGGCAAGTTTTAATTTACAATCGAACTCGGTAAGGCATCAGATTGATGCAGTTAGTTTGGATGCTTGGGTTAATGAAGCAAATAACAACAGTGTGCTTTTCTTTAAACCTCAAAACACCATCTCGGAGGAGTACTCTCAACTAAAAAATGAGGATTTCGTCCTAATCATAATGAATGAAGGGCAAGCAAATGTTTTTAAGGCTTTTTCGAATGACTGCATATGTGTGGATGAAACGTTTGAAATGAATAACTATGATTTTGAACTTCATACTTTGTTAGTTTTGGACAATTTAAGGGAAGGATTTCCATGTGCCTTTTGTATTTCTAACCGAAGTGATGAAATAATTTTTAAAATATTTTTTGAATGTATAAAAAAGGAATGTGGTCTTGTTCAGACAAAAGTATTTATGACGGACATGGCAGAGGCATACTATAATGCTTGGTCAAAAGTATTGACAGAACCAGAGTTTCGGTAAGTTACAGCAATAGTAATGACATTCACTTAAATTATCTTTTATTCATTGCAGCTTGTACTGTACCTGGCATGTGGACCAGGCCTGGAGAAGAAATCTCAATTTGATAAACTCAAAGGAAACACAGGTTTATATATTTATAAATTTAAAACTAACTTTTTTATAAGTTTCTTGTGCATTTTTAGGCTTTTGTTTATAAAATGTTGAGGACACTCTTGCAAGAAACAGATGTTAAGGCTTTTGAACATATGCTGTCACAATTTTTAACAAATGTTTTGAATGATTCCGAAACATTCTCTTTTGGCAGTTACTTTAAAGACAATTATTTCAAGAAAACCAAATCACGTGCATATTGCTACAGGCTACACAGTAAACTTAACACAAACATGCATATTGAACGGATGCACCGCACAATAAAGTACATATATTTAGCTGGGAAAAAAGTGAAAAGGCTAGACAAGTCTGTTCATGCCCTTATGAGATTTGTACGTGATAAATTGTATGATCGCATAATTGTACTAAGCAAAGGAAAAATTTCTTCTAAACGCAAAGATCTTTGTAAACGGCACCAAACCAGTGAGACATTGGATATGCAATCGATAACCAAAATGGACGATTTTTGGCAAATTGTTTCTTCCTCTTCTAACGAAATATACAACATATATGAAAATGATAACAACTGTGATTGTCAGTTGATTTGCACACACTGCGAAAAGTGCATTCACAGATATTCATGTAGCTGTATAGATTCTGCAGTACGGTGGAATATGTGTAAACATATACATTTGTTGTGCAAATACAGGAAGTTGGAAGATGCACCGTCACAACAGCTGGTAGAAGTTGAACAAGGTATAATTTATTTGTGTTATTCCAGTCCTACTTGTCTACATTATAAAGTTTTTTATATGTAAATATCTGATCCATAATTATTTTTCAGCTACTTCAGTGAAAATCTTTTGCAGGTATATAATTTAAGATTATGGGACTGTGGTGTGTGTATTAAATGTAGAATATGGATTTTTGAGGGTAGCTGTAGCGCCATAATTTGTACATTAATTTGTTTTCTTATTCTAGGGTGTGGTTTTTGGTTATATTTGAGACAGCTTTTTTTAATATAGATATTTCTATTGTGCTTAATGCAATGAATGCTAACTTGAAGTGATCCAAAATAATGACTACTTTTTCAAACAAAAAGGTGAAGCTTGTCTAACTAGCCTATAAATGTACTACGTATTTATTTATTCCTTCTGAAATATAATTTTGTATCACATCAAGTAAATCTAAAATAAAAAAATGTATATACGTATATCTAAATATATTTGTTTCTAAATTACAAATTTCAACAAGAAACAAAGATCTGGTAATTTTTATGGACAATGAGAGGATGGAAATGGAAACTATTTTTGAAACAATGCACCCAAAATCTGAAGAACCAAAATCCCTCCCCGAACAAATACTACAGTTGCATGATAGATGTCATTCTATCCTGAATAATATTCAAAGCAAAGAAGAAATTGAAGTTTTGAAACAAGCATTGGACAGGGTTGAGCCGACCTTAGCTGCATTAAAGTCGTCTACCAATAGTTTTGTAGACACACAATCCTCAGGCCGCACAACAAAAAAATAGATCATCAGAGAAGACTTTTTAGTACGAGAAAGAAGGGAACACGAAAAATTACTATATCTAAACCCACTCAACAAGAATGGAATAATATTGCGTTGCAGTTACTTAATTAAGTCCTTCAGTGTGTTTTGCATTTTTGGTTGGTATTCTTGTTTCTCAAAATCTCAAATAACAATAAAATAAATTTTAGTTTAGTTTAGTTTAGAGGATCCAGCCGTGCCTTATGTACAAAGCATACGCAAGAAATTGGGAGACGATTCTCCAGTCCTGTATTATAAAGAACAAGGATGTGAAGATGAATTAGGAATTTTTCAGGAAAACGAATTAATTTAATTTTAATTTAATGTATTAATATTAATGACTAATTTTCAGGTGTCACTAATGAAGAAATTTGGTGGAGAAAAAATATGTGTAGATGCTACACATGTATCAAACGGGTATGATTTTTTACTGACTAGTGTAATAATTGTTGATGAGTTTGGTAATGGGGTGGGTACCTGTTGCCTTCCTATTGTCTAATAAAGCAGACACTATTGTCCTTAGCCATTTTTTTAACATGGTAAAAAGCAATAACGGTCGTTATTAAAACTAAAGTATTTATGTCAGATGATGCTCCTAAATTTTTTAATGCATCGGTTAATGTAAATGTTATGGACCAACCTGAACACCAGTTAATTTGTGCTCTTGGCATGTAGTTAAGAATTGGAGGAAAAACTTAAATAAAATAGAAGGTGATCAAGAATTAAAAGTAAAAACATACAAGCATGTTCGTACGTTGATGGAATCACAAAATATTAGTGAATTTATCGAATTAGTACATAATATTAATCGAAATAGTACCAATAATAAAAGATTAAAAGCAAAAATGGATACATTATAGGTATGCCTTAATTTCCAGTAGATCTATTAGTAAAGAGACTAGTGTAAGTTTAGAAAAAACTTTGAATAAGGTAACAACACCAGTTATTGACAGTGTTCCAGTGATTGACACTATCCAATGTTTCTATTATGAATAAGATTATCTGCCTAGATTTGGTCAATATTCCCTAAAAATCGGTAACCGTAGGATGTTTGGCAACATTGTAGCAAATTTCAAGTGAATCGGCAGATTCCATAGTCAGTTATAAATGGCGGCAATTTACTGTGTTGTTATTTTGTGCTACTTTTCAGCAGATTCTTAAGGTAAGTTCATCAAACATTATTTTTTAATTTTTGCTGCACTGATGTTAAGTTATTTTTAACTGTGCCTGAGTATGTATTAAGCATATTAGATTCGTTTTTATTAACTTTTATACCGGTATAGTGTCTAACCTCATTTTTGTTGTGGTGTCAATGATTGGGTCAAACAAAGTCTATATGCTCCAGTTATTGACATGCAGTGTCAATGACTGGTACATTAGTAAATGTTTATTCGCTAATACAAAATGTTGAGATGGTCTTATATAAGCTACTCTCCAAAAATAAGCTTAAACCAACATCTTGCACCAGTCATTGACAGGGATGTCAATTATTGGTACAGTAAGTGTCAATAACTGGAACACCATTTTTTACAGACATGGCACCGAAAAAAAATTACTCCAAGGACCAATTGAACGCAGCACTTGATGCTATAGTAAGAGGGATGCCTGTAGCTACGGCTGCAAAAACTTACTCTATTCCTAGAACAACTTTATTGTATAAATCATGTGGAAAGTTACCTGTCGATTGCCGAATGGGACCAAGCACCATTCTTACAACCAACGAAGAAAACCTCTTGGAGCAGTGGATACTGTCCCTAGCTAAAGTTCACCATCCAGTAAATAAAGAACAACTATTAGATAGTGTCCAGCTCATAATTCAAGAAAATAAACGACCAAATCCATTTATTAATTCGCGCCCAGGCCGGAAATGGTATACCTCATTTTTGAAACGACATCCTATTTTAAGTGTTAGAGTTGCACAAAATTTAACACCCGCTCGCGAAAAGGTATCTGAAGAACAACTTCGACAATGGTTTCAAGAAATCGAACTATATTTGAAATCCACGAATTTATTTGATATAACCAATGACTCTACTCGGGTATTTAATTCGGATGAGAGCGCTTTTTTTCTCCAACCCAAAGGCGACAAAGTCTTGGCAAAAAAAGGAAACAAAAATGTTTATAATGCAGGGACAAACGACGAAAAAGAAAATTTAACAGTGTTAGTAACGGCCAACGCGGCTGGAGAGCTAGCTCCACCTATGGTAGTTTTTAAATATGAACGCATTCCAAGTCATATAGCACACAGTATCAATAAAAGTTGGGGAATAGGTCGGTCGGAAAGTGGCTGGATGTGTGGCCCAACATTTTTCGAATATATCACTAATATATTTGTGCCATGGTTAGATGAGAAGAAAATTAAACGCCCAATTCTAATGTTTATTGACGGGCATGTGTCTCACATGACATTACATTTATCTCAGTATTGCTCAAAGAACGGAATTGAACTCTTCGCGTTATATCCAAATTCAACGCACTTGATTCAACCTATGGACGTCGCGGTATTTAAGCCTCTCAAAGTGTTTTGGAAAAAATCAGTAAGAGATTGGCATGTTGAAAACCATGGAAAGAAGTTGCGGAAGGAGAATTTTGGCGGTGTGTTTGAGAAAGCTTTATCTAACATTACAAAAGAAACACTCCAAAATGGTTTTAGAGCCTGCGGTATTTCACCATTTAATGTAGAAAATGTGAAATTTTCGAAAATTTCAGGTAATTTAACAGACATGACTCCCCAACCTTCCCAACTAAAAGAAGGTTTGGCAGTTTTAGAAAAATTTATTCCCGCAGAAAAGTTAAAAATCTTTCGGACAAATATTGATATCGAATGGAATGGAAATGTCAAAGACACTTCTCTATTTAGTGTTTGGAAAGCCATTAAAAATAAAACGAGGGCTACGGTAGCAACTGAAGTGGATGTTCAATGTGTGAAGAGGGGAATAATAAATGAAACACATAATGACATCGAAGATGAGGACACCGACACGAATGGAGAGAAGCCGACACTAATTAATATTAATTCTGAACCGGGACCTTCTGGACTTCATTTGATTCCTGATAATGAGATGACACCACAAAAAATTATTATTCACTCTGTCCATACCATTCCTTCTGCGAGCATTTCTTCACCAATAATGGAGTTAAATAAATCCCAATTTAACTCACTAAAAAACACTACACCATTAAATATATCATCACTCAAAGAACAAGTCCCAACCCCATTTAAAAAAGCGTTGTTTTGGGCGGAAGAAACAAAATCCGATAAAAAACATAGAAAGGAGAAAATTCCTTCTGCCATAACATCAAAAAGTTGGCAAGAATATCATATAAAAAAAGAAGCAGAGAAGAAGAAAAAACAGGAAGAGAAGCAAGCTAGAGCAGAAGAAAGAAAACGAAAAAAGGAAGAAAAAGCCAATGAAATCCAAAAAAGAAAAAGAAAAAGAAAACTCTCAGTTTCTGAAAGTTCATCTGAACATGAAGAATGGATGGAAAGTGGAGATAGTCTGGATGATGTTAGTATTACTTTAGAAGAGGACGACAGAGATGGGGATGATTTAATAAGTTCTTCGAGCTCACATTTAAAATATGACAATATTCAAGTTGGAGATTTTGTTCTGGCCAAGTTTTTGGGGGGGAAAAGAAAAGTATTTTTTTTATAGATATACGTGTGTGGTACAGAAAAAATACTCACGTGACGATATAGAAATTGTATCTCTCAAATCAACCAACGAAAAGTCCACTTTTAAACTGAATGAAACTGATATATCTACTATTAAGTTTGAAGACATCGTTGAAAAATTGCCTCAACCAGAATTACAGAATGTCGGCGACAGAATAAAATACGTTTTCTCCAAAGACATTGATATATTCGAGGCATAATACTTTATCATAGTATAGCTATTATAATTACACTTGTCACTACAATTTAATATGTTTTTTTTCTTACAAATATACTTAAACGTTTCCTTTCTTGTGTCAATCACTGGTACATAAAGAAAATTAAATGTCAATAACTGGTGCCTCTGACAACAAAATTTCATAATTTTTTTTTCTTGTCGTAAAGTTTATTTTTTAAATAAAACTACCAGGCAATTAAAGTTATCAAAGTATGAACTAATATAAAAAAAATACAAAGAAAGTTCAACTAAATAATCATGACTTTGAATAATTTTTTAAGTCAGTTCATTACATAGAAGTGTCAATTACTGGTGCCGTTACCTTAGTGCAATTAATTTAATTGTAAACGAATCTAAACAGAAATTGCTCTCCAAGGAACCCACAAATAAAAATATTGAGAGACAAATTAGATTAGTAAGCACTAAAAATAAGGGCAACAGTGCATACAAAGCAATGGGTAAACCTAATACCACCGAAAAACAAATAATGCAGTCTGCTTGTTCTAGTCACATAATTGTAAATGAAATACTTAATGGCTGATGATAATTATGTAAACTCGGTTGGTTTATTTTCATCGTAAATTTATTCTCTATAATATAAGTAAACGTAAACCTACAAGTATCTAAAACAAACGTACAAGTATTTATTGTATCTAGTTATTTGTGGCATTATATTGTTTAAATCTTTTTAAAAAATATATAATTAATGCTGTGTTGAATTTTGTAAAGCTTTGGAAACGGTGCCCCTTTTGATACAAATGTTTTTATTTTGCTACGTGGTAGGATGGTGAAATACCTACTAGGTGTTAACGTGAGAGATTTACGTTGGTTAGTATTGGTCTGTCCCCCTAACTAGTGAGGTTTTCCAGGTTTTTCCTCATTCCTGCACTAAATGGTGGTTAGGGCTAACCAACCTAAGTCGTTCCTGGACGCTTATGCAGAGTAATATGCCACCTCTCTTCTCACCCAAGTCTTAAACTTTCGGGCTAATCCATGTAATTAGAATGAGGGGTAGAGATATTACTATTATTATAAATAAATAAGTAGACAAATTTATCTTTCATTTTATTTACCCAATCCTTTTATTTTTCTTAAACAAATTAACAATATCTATAGAATTTATTACAGATTTCAAAGTTCTCATGTCAAATTAAACCAGTATTTTCTATCTAAAGAGTTATTAAAATAGTTTTAAAAGTGTTTTGATATAGTTATTATAAAGTAGGAGTCCTTTATAAATTAATTTTAGGTAATTTATTAATTTTGAGCCGTGTATTATTGTAAACTGTAGGTGTTTGAATTTAGAAAAAATTAAGAATGATAATATTTTTTATGAATAGGTACTTATTAATTAGATCATCACAGTTTAAAGAAGACTTACATTTGTTGGAAAGATATACTTTGTAGTTACCTACATAGTTAAAAATATGTAATAGAGGTAAGTTTAGAATCTATAAAGAATTAAAATTATTTATAATGCTTTTATAAACTATCTTTTATTCATGCCATAATCTTAAATTCGTTATGAAATATGCAATCGACATGCGCAGTTAGGTTTTACTGAAGTTCGTTTCCTAATGTTTCCAAAAATTCCCAAAATATTCGCAACATCCGAATCTTTCGAAAATTTAACATCACTAACAGCGACCCATTTTATTTTTACACTACTGATAATTAGTGAATTAGAACTGATTCTCAACCAACTACATTTCCAAAATTTTGGTTTTTAAGTAGCTGTTGTGTTAAGATCATGAGAATTTCTCAAAACAGTAAACTTGTTTTTAAATAAAAGTGACAAATTTTATTTTTGCATAACTAATTAGCGACAAAATAGCGGGAAATTCACAAACGTTCATATTTTCAATAACATTTTTTATATAGTTGCCTTGTTAACTCCATAGAACTTTGTAAAAAATAGGTATACCAATTTTTAATCAATAGACAAATTTTAAGTTAAATAACAAATCAGCGCCAAATTCTGAATTCATATTTTCAAAATAATATATTTTTTTTATATATTTACCCTGCTACCTTGTTACGACTTTCGAGAAACACCTATTAAAAAAAAACGATAATGACAAACATTTTTTGTACAACTACTCAACGCAAAAAAGGCAAATTAGAAAAGTATGCGGTATTCAACTCTGTATTCAATTTACTAAAGTTGCTGGGTTAATTTCATGCAACATCGGCTTTAATAAATAATGTTAAAACTATTGATATAGTTATTGATATTGAGTACCTATGGGTTTTAAAATATGCAACCTAACCTAACCCAATATACAAATAATTTAAAAATATAATTACTTACCATCATATTCCAAATATATTCATTCATTGGCACTAATAATATTCTGGTCTTATTAAGTACGTTGAACAATACCCCTTAATCTATTTAGAAGCATATCTATACTTTTAAGCATCAAGAAATTGAGATAATAAAAACACACTATTTTGCACCCCCAGTAGGTAAATTACTCGATGACGCTGTTACTGTGTTACCAACTTTAGTAAACATCTAGCAAAAGCATGTCTTCTAGAAAAAATATTTTTGAACTTCATAAAAATGCCACTGTCACCATTAAACATTCTCACAGTATTTTTGAGATTATTAATTTTAATAACAACAATAATCGAGTTCGACGGTACTAACACGAAATGAAACAAAAAATTGCAGAGCCACTAAGCACACATCACACAACCTCCAACCCCAAAACGGAAATGGTAGTAATTTATTAAAGTTGAGGGGTGCGCACTGGGCGGGCATATTGGAAAGCATGCACGACGTACAGAATTAGACAGAGATCTGTGCGATGCTATTGGTCAAATTATGGAAAGCGACATCTGAAGTATTCAGATTCACACTCAAGCTTTCATTTCACCGCCGCCAAGTGTTGTCAGATGGTGCGCGCATAAGCGCAAAACGGCTCTTTTATTTCTAAAACGGCGTATACAATTTTCATTTGTCACATTAAACTGGCGCTTGATATAAAATTAGTATGATAAAATTTGGTGCTGTATTTTTCACTATACGAGTAGTCTTTGTACTGTGCGACGTCACAGGAACACAAATTAAAAAGTTCTTTCTTCTGTACTAATAATGATTTGTGGGTCCATGGTTCTGTCTCTCTCAGTGGCTCCTGTTTGGTTTCCTGTTTCATTTATTTCCATTACTTTCATTCCATTATATTATTTTATGAATATGATTCCACTTTGAATTTTGAAATTTGAGAGAAGAAACATCAAGAAGGAGGAGCCCGAACTCTGTATATTTAAAATGGTTCATATACGAGGACAAAAGAACAAATGAATTTAGTACAAATTTAGCCCAACCGGTCGCGTTGTTTACTAGTTTCCCTGTCACTACCTGCCAACGTCATCTACGGATAACAAATTATCGATAGGACTATCGAGACTTCGATAGTTTTTTAATTTTCGATAATATCGATACCTGTAGCATCTATCTAAAAACTATCGATAGTTCCAAGAAAGGCGTTTAATGTTTTTAAAGCAACGCATAACGAAAAGGTGTCATAATTATTTTGAGAAATTAGTAATTGGTTTGTGGGGTAAACTAAAACTAAGCGGGACGTTTTGGCTTTGATTACTATTTATTTTAAACTTTTTAGCTTATGATTATCAATGACGTAGTTTTCCACATAACATCAACACACTATACTGCACTCGACGCGCGTTTCGCCAATCAAGTTGACATCATCTGGAGATGATTAAAACTAAACCTATGCTAAGTCCTATAGATATGAATTTTGGATTTTCTCTTTCATTTTGAAAAGTCGAGGAATTTCAAAGTGTCTCTTTAAATTTACGTTTCCTAATTATTTTATAAATTAAAGTTACAGAATATCCATTACTCGCAGCTATATCCCTAATCAGTGCATTTTCTTTTTCAAACCTCTCCTTATTTAGAAGGAAGCTTAATAGGCGATGAATTAAAAAATTGAAACTCGCCATTTTGTGTTGAGTACAATGATGAGAGTCCTTAGGGATATATCTTAAAGAACTTGTATCTTTTCTGTATATGTCAAATTCTAACTTATTTTCACTATTTTTATTTATTAATACTTCTAAGAATGGTAGTTGTCCAGAGTTTTCAATTTCATATATAAATTTAATTGACGCGAAACGACTATTCAATTTAAAAACAAAGTTATCAATACCAGTGACTTTTGTATCAAACACTGCAAAAATATTATCCTCATATCGATATCTCAAAGCAACACTGAGATATCTCGAAAAAATCGAATTCTAACTTCATACACTCTAAGGTAGGGTAAAGACACCATTTATTGACACCAAGCCAGTAATTGACATAATTTAAAATTACCCGCTTAATATCTTCACCTTGATGTTATTTTTAATTCTGCCACCATGTGGCACTAGTATATAAAGTATAAATCACTATTTGAAATACAATTATTAGTATGTTGAGGTGTGTTATAAGCTACAGTTGGTTAAGTGAAACTGAACAATATTGCTTAAATTTTAGCTAAGATTTTATATATATTGTATCCAGTGCCATCATTTCAACGGTAAGACATTATAATTTTTTTATAATATGTATTATTAAAAAAGGTTTTGTTGTAAACATCCATATATGTATTTTGCTTCTAGTTATCAAAATAATCTCTGAATATAGTTTGTCAATTATTAGTTCTTGTTTATGTGCAATATCCAGTAAATGACATTATGTGTCAAACATTGGAATTAACTGTGTCAATAATTGGTTTCATCATTTCAGATCCAATACCTTCTCTTCTCTATACAACCTAGGATCCAGTATCATGCCTAAACCCAAGAAACTTAAAAAACCTAAATTCCTGTATTCTCGTGAAAATATGGAGCAGGCGTTGACTGCCGTAGCAAATGGAATGAGCTACTTGGAAGCTAGCAAAATGTATGAGGTTCCACGCTCTACTCTTATCTACAAGTCCACTGGAAAAAGTCCCGCTGTTTGTAAAATGAGTCCCAAGTCTGTTTTATCGACTGAGCATGAACTTCTATTGGAAAACTGGGTTAAATCCATGTCAAAACGAGGATTTCCTATTAGTAAGTGGGACTTGCTGGCCTCAGTTGAAATGCTCGTAAAAGAAATGAAAATTGAAAATCCGTTTACAAATGGAAAACCGGGAAAAAAGTTGTTAAACTTATTTCTTAAAAGACACCCGGCAATATCAAAACGTGTCGTCGAAAAATTGACCACCTCACGAGCTTCTGTAACAGAGGCTAATTTAAGAAGCTGGTTTGAAGAAACCAAATCTATTTTAATCCAGGAGGGTCATTTTGAAATTCTAAAAGATCCAACTAGGGTTTTCAATACAGATGAAACAGCATTCATGTTGTGTCCTAAGTCGGAGAAAGTGTTAGGAGTGAGGGGACAGCGAAACATATATGAAGTAACTGGACGAAATGATAAAGAGTCGATAACTGTTTTATTAACTGGGAGCGCAACCGGAGCTATTGCTCCTACTATGGTACTTTTCGGAAACTTATGGCCGGAACTCCACCCAAGAAAATTAAGAAAGGGAAAAATTCCACTAAGATTCCGACAGTTGTTTTTTCTAAATTATGGCAAGAGTATTTTGAAAAAAAGAAATCCGATAAAGAAGAAAAAGAAAAAATTATACGTGAAAGACGAGCCGACAGAGAGAAGAGAAAACTAGAAAAGCAAAAAATGACACAAAAACGCAGAAATGAGATACCTTCAGATACATCATCTGATTCGGACAGCATATCTTTAGTTGATAGTGATCATGAAACCTTGAAGGAAATAATGGATTCTTATAGCAGGGAAGAAAGTGAACAGATTGAGTCCGAAAATACCACACCAGAAACAGGAAAGTGGGTGCTGACAGAATTACTCACCGTGAAAAATAAAAAACAACATTATGTTGGATTAGTGGTAGCTAAAGAACAAGATCTGACTGTAAAATTTGTAAAGAAGGTTGCAGGGAAAACATCAGTATTTGTTTGGCCAGAAGTAGAAGATATTTCAGATGTTTCACTAAAAAATGTTGTGAAAGTACTTCCGGAACCTAACATGGGAAGACGAGATGAATTAGTTTTCAATATTTCATTCTTAGGATACAATGTTCTTTAATATTGCATGTTTTATTTCGTTGTTTTATGTAGCGGTATGTTCTTGTAGTAGACTTTAACATTCGAAAATATTTTGTCAATTACTAGTTACTTTTTTGTCAGTAGTTGGATTTCATTAGTCATTGACTGGGAATATATATAGTTTTTTGTTAATATTTTTTTTATCGCAAATAAATATTTATTTAGCAATATTATGATATTTTATGTATTTTACATCTCATTCATATTTAAAAACTGCCTCACCTAATTTTAAACAACTTTCTAAAATCAATTAAAATATGATTTTAGTTAGAAAAAACCTTAAGGTGTCAATTATTGGGGTCGTTACCCTACAGCTTTTTATGTGCTACATTTCAGTAACACTGGGTTATGTATCAGGCAGATAGCGCCTGCGCAGCATTAAATAAACTATTGTTGACATTTCAGTTTGCTCTATTGTGTACTATTGAAACAGTGTTCTCAATCTGAATCTCATTGTTGCTTTTAGTTGATAGGTATTTACTCTCGTAATTTACATTGTACAGTGAGTTATATACAACTTATCTCAGTGTTGCATTTACTTTTTACGTGCATGATTTGCATTTCTTGCTACGTTAAAACGAGAACGTATTAAACGAGATTTTAAGTTTTTGTAAGATATTAGTGTTGTAAGAAATGAACTCGAGAGGCAAACTTATGGTATCTTTAGCACAACAAAAAACGCAGGATGTCGAAGCTCGTGGTAGGTTAATATTTTATCAATTTTAAGGTTAGGGTTCAATAATTTGTTTCTTTCAGATAAAAATCCTGTACATGAAAATGAAAATTAATCTATCTCGTTACAACAATTCATTATAGCTTCAGATGTAGACGATTCTGATACCGACCCAGACTATTTCTCAAAAAGTGATAATCCGAGGAAATTATTTTTCTCGCGGGAAGAGTTAACAATCAAACAAAAAAATATTACCAATGATCAAGAGGATGTTGATAATGTTACCTCAGATCGATTCTAAGTTCATATAAATTTCAGTTGCCATATCATCACATATTTCTATATTGGTATGTTTGTACGTAGTATCGGATAAAATTTTGTTCCAAATAAACTACCAGTAAAACTTCATTAAAATAATGGACGCTATTTTAGTTTCCAGCCAACAGTTATTACCTGCAACGCTGCAGTTTACCCGATGTAGGTATCGAAATCGTTATTTTTTTCTCTTTCAATAAACTCACGTCGCGAGGATCATTTATCTAAATTAAAGGGTTTATAAGGTAGATTATTAGGTACAGTGAATCAATAGAAGTGTCTGTATACTACACTCAAAAAAATTTCGTTCGTAATATTCACAAACAACGTTTATTAGTAATGTACCTACTGGTAATGGTAACTGGTTCCAAAGTTATTATCTCACAATCACAAGGATGCACTGAAAAATCAGAATGATTATAAAATTTTTAAAAATAATATTAACTGGACAATTTCAGAAAATGAAAATACTTCATATACTGTTCATCAGTTATTAAAATCTAAATCCTGTGCAGAAGTATGCTTATTTTGCGACGTGTGTAATCACATCTTTTCATGTGAGTGTAAATTCTATAAAGAAAGAAAAACTGTATGCAAACATATTCATATGATAGTAGACAAATTTGTGAATTAGAAAACAGAAGATATCCATAAACTCCATTCTACCGACAAAGATGTTTTAATCTCTCAAAGTCTGTCAACTCTTTTGCAAGATTATCAAGAATCCAATACAAGGAGTAATGTAGATCGTGTACAGGAAATGGTAATGAAATTAGAAAGTGTTGATTTTCACCAGCTCGATAACGCCACCATTGCCAAAATACATCAACATTTGTTAATAATAAATAATCTTGCTAAATCGTCTAAATTTCCTGAAATAAGTAGTGAATTATTCACAACTAAAATTAATCACACAAAAGGTACATTGACCCCCAAATTAGATTTACATCAACGAAGAAGAAGCATTGTGCAGCAAAACCAAGTTTTATACGGGCCTCTAGGCAGAAGCAACAACCATTCAAGAAAATCTGGATTATACCTCTGGAGAGTCATTTATGTAAACATCGATGTCACCATTAAATGATCATCAGTATTGTTAAATTTTTATTGTAATAAATTCTATGAACAGTAACAACAATAATTTGTTTCTGGATCCTTGAACGAATGATTTTTTACTAGTGAATGATTTTCTTATAGGTATAATTATTTGTTGAAACTCAAAAATCAGACTAGTAATCAAATAAAATATGTCATAACTGAAATATAATTAAATACACACAAAATAAAATAATTATTATAACCAAAGATTATATATTTTTATAGCAATTATTTAATTTAATAATAATATACAGTATCTATCTAGATAAAGTACATAATATTCTTTAATAGGAACAAACTGTATACTTATAATGCACATTTCAAGTTCTGTTCAACTATTTATACCATACCTACCATCTAACAATATTTTCAAGTACCTATATTTGGTGGCAACGTAAATTTTCACAAATGTAAGTATACATGTTAATACCATACTCATTTCATTATTAATAGTATCTCCAAAGTTAATTTTAAACAATAATGCTTGTTGCTTGTATTACTGTAATGCCGGCTCCACACTCGCGCCGCGAAATAGCGCGAACACGAGTGTGGAGGCTTTCGCGATGCTTTCGCGATGCTTTCGCGCCTTCGCGTTCGCGCTTCGCGCCGTTCCCCGTTCGGAGTCGGTTTTTTGGCCCGCGTCAAAGGGTTCACGGGACTTTCGCAAGGCGCGAACGCGAATGCATCCACACTGGCGGCGTGAATTAAGTCTGTGCTCTGTCTGTGTGGAAGTCATTTCTTGGTGATTGTTGTGTAGTGTCCAAAGAGAGGACGATTCTGTGTATATTCTTTGGTAAGTTGAAAATACTAGCATATTTTTTTCCATTAAATGTAGAGTGGTAAATTGGAAGTATTGATAATTACGGTAATTAAGACAAACCAACACACAAGGTTAAGTTAAGTGAGGTTAAGTTGGTTTAATTTGAAGTCAATAATTAAAAAATAGGTTGATAAGTCATTACACTGAGAAACTGTTGCTACTGTTATTAATAATTACCCGTACTTAATAATAATAACCTGATTTATTACTCTAACCATAACAAATGTATTATATCAAATAAATGTATTTTTAAAGGTACATTTCCCTACAACTATGAGCAGTATGAGCGTCTCTTGGAGCAATGAACAAGAATTAACACTGATAGAGTGTTATCAAGCTGAATCCGTTCTGTGGGATGTAAAACACAAAGATTATAAACATAAACAGAAAAACCATGATGCATGGATGCGAATAAGTGAGGTTATGGACATCCCAGTTGCAGATTTAAAGAAGAAAAAAGACTCACTAATGTCGAGCTATAGAACATACAGGAAAAAAGTAAGGGATTCGCAACGCTCTGGAGCAGGTACGAGAGTAGTATAGCTAGCGGGTTCCTGGGACCGAGGATGGCATGTCCATCCGAGTCTTACCAATAGTAGGAGGGTTAAGTTCCGCACCTGAAGAAGTATCTCCAATGACCAGAAGGTATATTGAAGGTGTCACAAGAAGAAACAAAGGTGCGGTTTACAAGACAAAGGATGATTCCTCAGGTGTCACCAGTAGGTATCTTAATTACAGGTGACAGGTGACAGGTGACAGGTGACAGGTGACATGTGACAGGTGTAATTACCAGGTAGTTTCTGCAATTTGTAGGCACGTCAGGGTGTCACTTTTTACGTGTTGAGATGGAGCAAGAAGGCCTTAATTGGATGTATTTCTTGAGATATAAATGAAATGTTGTAACAAGAGAACAGAAGAGATAAGAGTTAAATTATTGCTGTTTGTTAGTGTCTAGAAGTTATAATTATATTAAACAGCTGATAACCTTTCACCTTGTTTTCGTACTACAAGTGTATTATCAATTGATTAAGGTTTGCAAATAAATTATATATTAAACAGCTGATAACCTTTCACCTTGTTTTCGTACTACAAGTGTATTATCAATTGATTAAGGTTTGCAAATAAATTAATATATTGTTGCAATATAGTTTGTATCAAGGAAATAAAACAAATAAGAGTGGTTAAACGTTTACTACAGTTAAGTGAAGTGTATTTGGAGAAGAATTGTGATTACATCTTTTTCTATTTTTATAATAATCAATGCAAATGTTATCATGTTTACTACAGTTTTAATTTCTTACATGGAGAAGAATTGTTATTGTGATTACATCTTTTTCTATTTCTATAATATTCATATATTTGCGTATAGTAATGGACTAGCGATTTTATTTCAGTCCAATATTCTTCACAAATGTTATCATGTATGCAGGCCCACTCGTATTCATCCGCCATTTGTTTCCATTCCTCTTCTGTTTGAGGTTGAGCCTGATACATATAAAAATGTTGTTTCAAACCGCATATCAAATCCTCCTTCATTTGAAGGAAATCCTCTTTTGTGGGAATGTCCAATAAGACTGCTCTTTTCTTTGTAGGAGGCACATCCTCTCCAAGTCTTGTAAATCTTCGGTAATCCGTAAAGACGGAGTCCCAGTTGATCTGAAAAAAAACACGAATAGTTTATAAAAATTAAAAATAAAATCTAAATTTTTCTTACTTATTATCCGCTGTCTTGCTTGTCTAACAACATGAAAGCGAGAGAGAGTAATATTATCTAAAGATGAAAGCCCCACGGTACAGTATCAGTAAAAATATAGTTAACAACTCTTTTGTCATCATGTGGACTCAACGCCTTTTTAACTTGTTTAACAGTGTAAACTTCATGTTTTTTGGATAATATAGAATTTTGAACAACATCAATTTCAGTATTATCAAAGAGACAGTTGAAATAATCATCAAATGAGATAAGTTTTATAGCCGATGATTGAATACCCTTAGCTTTTTTTGTAATTCCAAAATTTTGAACAAAATTTTTTATATAATCTTCACTAAATCTATTATTTATTAATTTTTGAGTCTGTTTCTTTTGCTCATCCTCACTCATTTGCAATTTATAACAGTACATTTTTGATCTTAAGCCAATAAACTCCAACATAATTTTCCCGTTATTTTCGTCTTTCATTAACCCAATTTCCTTTTTATTTACAAGCGGCATATTATATATATTATCTACCGCATAGTCTGATGTATCAAATTTGTATATATCAGTTTTGATATGCTCATAAATATCATCTACATTAAAATGATAAATCAGACTATCAGTATCGGAATATAATAGCTTCGCCGTGTTACCAAATTTATTTTTAATATAATTATAGTGAAAATCGTATAGATATATTTTAGAAATGTCTAAAATAGACATTCCCATGTATATGGGTTTGTTGTACTTGATTTTTAACCGCCGCATCTCAATTAATACAAAATCTTTATCAAAAATTTCACAACTATGGAAATTTGGTTGAGAGATATAAAACTTTGCCCCGTATCTTCCCTCCCATTTAGTAATCAATTTAACGTCTCTGTATTTTTTCACATTTTCAATGGTTTTGCCAAATGGTGCAAGGTTCATTAATTTATAAAAATTTTTTTGAAAATCATTTTCACTCTTTTTTCTCATTTCAGTATTTAAATCAATATACTTTTTTAGGCATGATGATTGTCTGAATTTTAAACAGCGATGAATTTTCTTTATTTCTAAACCCAATTTAACAGCCTGTTGTAAATTTGTATAATGAATGACATATTTCGACTTATCATACAGAGTCGTTAATAATTTGGGAATGTTTGATGTTGAAGTAGGAGGCGTTATGTGCTCAGGACAAAGCGGTAAATCTTTGTGCAAGTCAAACAGTTTCTTGGGATAATGAAGGTCTACTTCCAACACATATCCATAATCGTGGTTTTCAGGTATGGTTAAAAAGTTTTCGTTATACATATCTATGTTCTTTACCCATTGAAATTCTCCAATAGGTAAGGCTTGACACATGGCAGCGCCATAGAGATTATTAATGTCTAAATATAAAAGATACGATGATGGTTCTTCGGGATTAAATTTTTCTCCCATGTATTTGTTATTAGCTTTACCATATCTATTGGAACACTGAGAAATTCCTCCCCTTATACCCTTTTCAAAAAACAAAATCATGTCAATATCTTGTAATAATTCTAATTTAATTTTAGTTATTTTAAGTAAAGCATCAAAAGCTAATCCGGGAGCAGTATAATAGTGAAGACTATCTAGTTTATAAGTTTGTAAACATACTTCACGAAAGTTTTCAAATATATCAACCAGAAGTAGCACATCGGTGGTTAAATAGAGTTCGGCATACTCTTGCAACGTTTTAATATTAAAACTATCCCAAACATTGCATGCATGTTTATAATCCTCTTCCGATATCTCTGAATTCCTAATTTTGCTATAAAAGCATGCTTTTGGAGGCAAAGATGTTTCCTGCAATTTTTCCCAATTATCTAAATATTCATAGGGAAACACACCCTTTCGCGTGACTAAATTAAATTTTTCATCATCCTGATAAAAATTTCTAGTAACTTTCTTTTGATTATCATTCAAGTAGGATGATAGTTTATCTAAACTGTTGCTCATAAATCGAAATGAATCCAAGAATCTAAATGTAATAATTGTATTTGGAATTTGTTTAGAGAAAGAGATATATTTTTCTTTGTTAAGTGGTAATAAGGTCACGTTCCCCTTTATTTCTTTACCTAGTGCCTTTATTATAAAATGACTGTCATATCCCGATAAATTGTGAAATATTACAGGAACATGTTGCGCATCTTTATAATTCAAGTTACATGAAAAATGTGCAGCACCTCTAAATTCACCAGTTAAATGACAATGATCACGAACTCTGTCTTTAGAATCATGAAACGGTTCATTACAAATGTGACATGATTTTGCGGAATAATAAGCTTTGTTTTCATCAACAGATAAAGTTTTCATGGGCAGAGGAGTTGAAAATATGGTATTTAGTTGGTATGCAATTTTTTGCAGTTCCTTTACAAACCATACCTGACAATCTTTACCCGTATAACGTGAAAATTTTGACAGAGTTTCATTGTACGAACATTTAAGATAATAAGCAATACTGAATGCTTCGTGTTTTTGATACTTTTCAGTTTTTACATTTTCATTAATATTAGGTTCCTTGTGTTTAACTAAAATGCTTTCTAGATCTGCATAAATTACAAATGGAACTTTAATCTTATTTCTAAAATTTTTAAAAGTTATTGCAGCCTCACGATCCTTTGGTAAAATAATTTTTGCGTCATTTAACATTTTACAATCTTCCATATGCTTTTCTAAGGCATCCGAATGTGTAAAGTGGTTTAAACATCTTTCACAATAAATTTTTTTATTTCTATGATTTCCAACTTGTCTATTGATTAGACGACTTAAATTTTTAATATAAGCAAAGTGAAATATTTTCACATCATCATCATCCTCATCATCATCATCAGTTTCGTTTTCAAATTTCGAGAAATTCGTAATCATTAATAAATTAATGTTTCGAGGATATCGTGTTTTTGTTAATACTAGAGGCAAAATTTCTTTTTTCGATATCGTGAAAACGTTTATACCCAAATGGTTTAAATTTTCAAATTTTGGTATATTTTTCAATTTCATAGGAAAATCAATACCATCATACTTTAAAACTTCACTGAAATGTGGATAGGATGATGTGCGACTAATATTTTTATTTTCTGTAGCAGGGTGTAATGCACATACTACAGACCACAAAAAACAATATTGATCATTGTTTTTTATATTAACTACAGCTTTTCTCTTTAAAACAAATGAAGGAAGATCAACATATGTTGAACAACTAACATTTATTGGACTATATGTATTTATGTGTACTTTCAAGTAGTGAATTTCTAAAAGAGCATATCCGCTGTCTTTTTCCTGAAAGCTTTCTAGTTTATTTAAAATTTTATTTTCCACATACTGTTTATACCAATCAGCTATAATCGTATTTTGATCGATTATCTCATTTCTGGTAGAAAAATGTTTAAGCGATGTTTCGCCAGTTTGCGGTTTGATAAATAAACCATAAAACACAACATTTACCTTAACAATTGATTTTCTCAATGTCTCCTTGATTTTAAACGTGAATACACGTAAAGCTTGTTTTAAAAATAACATAGGATCTTTAAATTTAAGGTTTACTATTATACCCGTTTTAATCCTCCCCATAAAACACGAGTCCACATCTTGCCAAATAAGTTTCTTTGACTGAATACATTTAGATTTTTTTAAATTAAATTTAAATTTATTTAGATAGTAATTTAAATGGCTTAGGTTTGTCTCTATTTTAGAAAAATTTTTTGCGCATGCAACGCGTTGTTTTATAGCTCTCTTTAGTACCAAAATGTTTCTCTTCAAAAACGATATATATTTCTGATATTCATCTTTAGATTTTATTAATCTACTCACCATCTCCATTTTTTCAACTACAGATGTTGACAATGCATCAAGAACTTTTTCGCTCATAGTTGAAATAGAACAGCAACAACAACAACAACAATAATAGACAGCAGCAGCAGCAGCGGTGGCACTTTCTGAGAAGTATGTATTGGACTGGATAATGTGTCTCTGCACCATTCGGAATTTATACTGTAGATAATAAAAATCACTTGACGTCAATAAGATAAAATATATTATTTTCAACCGCTTGCATAACAAGATTAATAATTTCCATTGATTATGTTGCAATTAATTACAAGAATGATCGTAATTCTTTTATTTTTAATGATTCCAGTGTCAAGAGTGCTTTTGCGTATTAGTAATAAATGTAAAAAATCTTCTCCAACCACGTCTACTTGTTCACATCTACAAATAAAAAATAAAGTTAGTGTTTTTTATAGACTATTATAACAGTGTTTTGTATAAATAAATTTAATAATAATATTAACTACCAAAATCTGCCTGTAGAACCATAACCACCTCTGGATTTTATAACGTCTCTTTCAACTTGTAGACATCTCCTTTCTGGCATTTTCATTATAACAATTTGACAAAATCTTTCCCCGCTTTCTATGATACAATCCACCAGTGGAACGATCGTTGTGGATAATGTCTCTGCATATCCGGCATCTACAATTCCTGTCTGTAGCAGAATTCGATCGTGCCAAGAAGAACGTGAAACCAACATTCCGCAATACCCCACAGGAATAAGACACATTTCATTTAATTTAATTTTTCTTGAAATTCCTTTCTTCAGTTCATATGTTTCTTGTGATGTTAAATCTATTCCGGCATTTTTATCGCAAATCTTGAGAATTGTATTCAAAGTAGTTAAAATAACACAAGAATCTCTCATGTGATAAATAAAACCACTTATAGTGGTTATCATTTCAGTTGGTTTTTCCACATCAATTTTTAATGTTGGTAAGTCAAATTCAGCAGCAAAGCATTCAAATACCAAATCCTGGGTTTGTATATAATTAATATTTAAAATGTCGATTCCATTATTTCTCAATTTCATTTTTTGTAAAACGGCATTTGAATCACCATTAGACAATAATATTAGTGCACGCCAAGACGACGGAAAAATTTCCAGTCTCTTCATTAATTTGAAATAATTTTGTACATCTTCTAATGTTTTTTCATTTTTCATTAATGCAAACACCAAAGCATAGCAAATGTTAGTAAAAGGCAATCTGTCATGAACACAATTTTCCTTTAAACGACACGAAACAAATGTCTGATATATCAGATCGGTAACTGGATCTTCATGTTTATTTAAAAATAAAGACTCACCAATACTGTGCTCAAAGAAGTCTCCCAAAACAACTGGCACGCCTTCTGACTGTAGTTTTAATAATGTGGTGCTCTTAAAGAGACAACAAGTTCCATCAACGAAATATTTCATTTTTATTTACTTGGGAATATTAAAAATCGAAAAAGATGTAATCACAATTCTTCTCCAAATACACTTCACTTAACTGTAACACTGTAGAATGAAAACCGTTTAAAATTTCTTTGCATTTATACATAAATTATTTTTTTATTCACTCTCATGTTTGACGTAAATAAAATTTCCAACAGTAAACAGCGTGATATTTGCATGTTATTTGTTAATGATCAGCAAATGATGCAATGTGTACCCAAATTTCCATCTTGTGCAAGCTCTTATCATAGTTGTTTGTGCAGTTTGGATATTGGCTGATGCAATCAATATTTGTCTTACATCCCGCAGTTTGAATATTGGCTGATGCAATCAATATTTTACATTCGCGACTTTGAATATTGGCTGATGCAATCAACATTGCATCCTGCATTTGTCTAAAGTGCATTTACGTACTATGTGATTAGAAATTTTTTGTAAAACTTAATATAAATATAAGGTTCTGATTTAGACAAATAGTATACAGTTCTACATTACTACTACGCTAGAAGAAGAAGAAATGGCCACCATTCCATCAACTATTGTCGTGTTCACCGAAGACAAAGTGAATTTTCCTTTAAAATGGGCGGTTGTTGTCATGAAACAATTATTTCAGTAAGTACTATTTTTTCTATAAATTTAATTGTTGCTGAGACATGGCTTTACTGTTTTGTAATTGTTATGATATTTCTCGTTATAATTAATACGAAACATTGCACTCTCGCCAATCTGTAGGTGGTTGGTTGGTTGACGTAGCGCGCGGTCTAAGACACCGCTCTACTTAAGATTGGGTTCTCGAAATGTCGCACTTGACACTACTTTTTTCTTTTTAGCTAGTGGTTACTTATACTACATACGTTTGATTTAGTAATTTCCTATTACTATTCAAATTCTGTTGTTCATATTCTGTATTATTCAAATGCTGTTATAATTTTCTCTTATTTACAGATATGGGGTTAATAAAATATCTGTTCGAGACGAAAAAATATTTATTGAACTCGCTTACACCCCGAATGCCCAACGATTAAAGAGTAAATTTGGAACTTTACCCGTAAGGTACATGCGGGTGAAGCTGGAAAACCCACAAGAATTCAAAATATTGGAAAATGTAGTGAAGCGCTATCGCTTCAACTTAATTGATGAGGATGCTTCCTCTATTCAAAAAATTGAAGGAGGCACCACCACCACCAATAAACGTAAATTGCTGTTAGCACCAGCATTTGACTTGGATGAAGGAGAGGAGACACTGGAGGAGGAGGAGACGCACGAGCATGACGGCGAAGCGGGAAGTAGCAGTAGTAGTGGTAGCAATAAAAAACAAAAACTTAGTGTAGATTAGCAATAAAACATATTTTAACATAATTGGTTTTTATTTATTCCCTTTACACACATATTATAATAGTAAATAAAGAAAACATTTTCCAATGTACAATTTAAATCATTATTTAAATGTCTTTGACAATGAAAAGATTTAAAAATTGATTTCATTTCATTTAATGACATACAGTTTTCAATATCATCATCTAAATTGTGAACATTGCAATTAAGAGATAATTTCTCCAACCATTCCTTTTTTTGGCTTCCTTTTACCATAATGACAACGTTCTCGTCTTGATCCCAGGAAATATTCGTTTTTATAAAGTTATGAATAAAATTGGTTAAATCTTCATAATTTACGTCATCCCATTGTCCATTTGACCACTCCAAACCATGAAAATTATTAGTTAACCAAGTCATATGCTTTTCAGTTTTAAATTTCATATGTTTCAAATCGAAGGGAAGCTTTACCATTGCATGTGCATATTGTCCATTAACTGTATTTAAAATAGAAATTTCCTTACAGAGAAAGTAAATGTTTCCATATTGAAAGCCTTGCAAATCAACGATAAACATTTTGATATCTCTTCACTCTAAACTGTATGAGACTAAACTGAAGAAAAATTTAAACTTTTTACTTATTTATGTCTTCTAATTGTTTACGGTATGCGCTCCACGAATGTTTTTGTTTACTGTTTTCAAGTACGCGAGATTCATATCCACAAGGTGCACATAAAGAATTACGTATAGGAGTTTCTCCGCCGCACTTTGTACATTTATATTTGTATCGGGTTGGAATAGGCATTTTTGAAAATATTACAAAAGTCTGACACGACCGGTTAAAGGTTCGTAGTTCACGTACTGTTCATGAAGAACTAAACAAAAAGCAGATGTGTTAATCGGTACATCTCCCATGGTTTCAAATTCTATTCTCGCATCTATAGTTCCATTTTTTATTTGCTCGTTTTGATAAGAACAGTCAATTACAAACAATGGAGCATCCGACTTGTACTTTGTCACATCAAGCAGAGGTTCAGATTTCTTATTATGAAAATAATATGACTGTTGAAATTTAGCATACATGTCATATGCTAGTGCATACTGATTCTTTGTAAAATCCAAATTTAAGTTTTCATAAGGGTAAGACTCGGAGTTTAAGTACAATTTAATATTTTTTAAATTGCAGTGATCAAACTTGCTGCCATCCATTCTTAAATTATTTTTTCTGTCGGTTTGAAAACCAAAAATAATAAATCTTGGTTTTTCCAAAAATGTAGACGATTTCAATACCCATGTAAAAGTTTGATTTGATTGTAGTGTGGGATAAGTAAACAATTCCCATCTTCTGTGCACTATTGGAATGGGATTATTTTTCTCAATTATATCTAGTATTTTTAATTTTTCATAATCAGACACCTTGTAATGAGGAAGTTTCCAAACGATTTTGGTTAGAACAATTTTTCCTTTTTCTGTGCCAGTAGATTCCATAGTTGCATTTAAATCATCACTTGATCGAATTAAAACGAGCTCCTGACGTAAATTGAATAGCGCCTTTTTGTAGTCTTCGGCAAACCCTAATATAGATGAAAGAGGCCAACACACATCAAATGTTCCCGATGCATCATCAAAAAAGTTATCTCTATCTACGGGATTCCATCCCGCATTCATTAAAGCTTTACTTTCATGAGGTGTTAGTGAAATATAAGATTTCATGGCGGTTGTTATTCCTGGGTTTTTTACTCTGTCAATTATCACGCCTCCAAGCTCATATCGAATTTCTTCAAAGAGAAATGCTATAAAGTTGTTAACTAACTTACATTTTGTAACATTTCCGGTTCCATCGTGGTTTTGAAGTTTCCCCTGAATCTGTAAGTAACTTTCTCCTGGTGCAGTTAGTAGTTCCTGCTGTTGGATTATTATTCTACATTCATCATTATATTTTAGTTCACCAGATGTATAAGATTGATAAGAATGAAATTCAACATTTGTAATTGAATTATCAAATGCAACCTTTTCATTGACGTTCAACAATCTATTCATGTTTTTTAAGTTTAAGACCAATCGAGGTTAGGAATTCTTTATTCTCCAACGTTAAGCCTTCTCGTCTCTTTTTATTACTAAAGTTTCTACTACATGATGGTTGATTTATACTTGAAGGAATTTTTCGAAGATAAGAATCACTATTGTTTAGTTCCATATAGGAAGTATTGAATCTAACTACCATAATTATTTTTCAGGAGCTTTCTTAAATGTAATGTTATCGTCATAACTTCTTTTCTGAAATTAACCGGTTCTCCATTCTGATCGATTATTTTTAACGTTATATTATGTATGACATGCGTATTAATGGGCAAATAGATAACATTCAAGGGACTCTCAAGTATTTTATATCCAGGTGGTTCTGTTGGGTAAAATGAATGTATAGTGTGAACTGAATTTCCATTGTTAAAAGAGTTTGTGGTAATGTTACAGTCTACTCGAATCATATTGACTCTCATAATATCTACAGGGAAATCCGAATAGTGTAATACGTTTGCTGATAATTTTCCTTTTTTAAATCCTAGCAATGGACCAATTGAATTCGGTTTTGAAAAATCTATGTCTTGATTACACTTAATCTCGCATTTCAATGTATTAAAATTTGCTTGTATCCGTAGAACAGTTTTATTTCCAGTTTCTTTCTGTTCTCTAGCAGAAAGAGCATTCCTTAGGTATTCGCTTATGTTGGTTAATTCATAACTTCCAACGGGAATCTCTATACATTCATCTTTACCATAATAAAATTTATTATTTTTCTCGTCTACATTAGGTATTGAATTATTAGCACTGAAATTAGTTAATCCAATTTCATAATATGCATTTTCATCTAAAAGTATAGGAGGATAGTAGTCTGCTGATAATTCAGATGTTTCTTCACCATTAAAACAAAAATAGTAAGACATCTTACTAGATTACTGGTTGAAATAAAACTAAATTGTTATTATATTTATTCACTATTTATTAAAAATTTTATACAGAGGTGTCCGCAGTTATAGTCGTTGAATTGTTGAAACCTTTCATGATTATATAAAATTTTTATAGGATCTACTGAGTTAAAATATTTTATAGCTTCTGATGGAGGAGACAAATTTCCAAAGCTGTCAAAGTAACTCACAATGTTGTTGATTTTTTTGTAAGCTACCCAGTGAGTTCCTGGGCCTCTGTCTTCATCCAAATTAATTATTCCACTTTCCTTTTTGTGTATTCTATTGGGTAATTTGTCTCGCGAGAAAACACCACGAAAATAAGGTATTTTAGATTTATATTTTTCAATATCAATATTTGTTAGAGGTCTATTTGGTAATTTGGTGGGTCGTGGTGTTTTCATCGGCCTAAAAAAAGACCGAGACCTTTTTTATATGGTTTTAAGAATAATCCTTTTCCCATTGCGATGGCTTCCATTTTTTGATTGTGCCTTTGCGCCTCACTCAACTCCTGTTTTGCAGATTTTGCTTCATTAACAGCCTTTACAATACCCGCCGCACCTCCGCCCAAAGCACCAAGAGCACTGAGCCCAGCGAAAATTGGAATTAGGGGCAGTATGCCTCCGGTTTTTGGAATCTTTATTACTCGTCCAACTTTAATTTTGTTTTTTTGTTTCCTTGCAGTTTTTAATGCCACTGAAATTGCATCACCCACTGTTTTTGATTTACTTTTAGATAATTTTCTTTTAATGTGTTTTGCTACTTTAGTAAAACTTACGTTTCTCTTCCTTTTGGTAGAATTATTTTTCTTTATTCGCTTTTTAACTTTTTTGGTGGCTTTAACTTTCATTGTTGCTTCTAGATGAAAGACTGTTTTATTTCTAAAATGTTTTCAGCTTTTTATTATTCTCATCAGTATCGTCATCACTATCATCATCATCGTCATCATCAACTTTTCGCTTTCTCCTCAAGGTCTCTATATTATCGGTCATCTTGATTTTCTTTGTGCTTACATCATCATCATTATTATTGTCTAATTTACGTTTTCTAATCCTGGGCTGCAAATTACTTAACCTAATCTTTTTACCTATGTTTTCATTATTGCTACTACTGCTGCTACTACCGTTATATTTTCTTTTCAACGGTCTTTGAGCTTCTATCCGTTGATCATCAATATTATCCACCAGCATTACATTAACATCTTCAATTTTGTTCTTTTTTTCATATTTCCTCGTATTTTTAGTTCTATATTTCCGTTTCTTCTTTTGTGTTGAATTACTAGGAGTAGTAGTATTTAAATTAGTTTTTTGTTGTGAAACTTTATTTAAACACTTTTCAACACTTTGTTTTGCTTTAACTAATTCCTTTTCACATTGATTTAAGATTATCTTACAATGCTTTTGTTTTGATGACAGTCCCATACCTAATGTAACTTTTGTTTTCATTGCAGCAGCAACACCCAGAGCCGCCAATTTTTCCTTCCAATTGGAGTCTTTTGCTCGAAATCTCCTTAAAACCTGCTTTGCTAAAATTTTATCAGCTTCATGTCTATATTTCAAGTTATCAGTTTGTGAGTAGCTGACATCGTGATCCTTGCACGCTGAATCAAGTCCATTTATACCCTTGTCCCCTCTTTGTAGACGCTCTTCTAATCGTGTATTAGGACCACAAAATTGGTAACCTGGTAAATGCAATTCGTGTGGTATTGCATATAACGTTTTATCTAAAATACCTTTTCCCGATTGGTAGTTCATCGTGATGGGTTTTCTATATAAGTGAACACAAGACAACAAAACTAGTCTAATATAGAAAATGTTAAACATGAAAGTTGTTAAACAAAAAATATCGCTGAATGTCGATAACGTTGATTTATTAAAAAATCCTGCCATAAAACATAGTATTTTATTTCCAATGACATTACGTTGTTTAGTGATTGGTCCATCAAATTGCGGAAAAACTAATGTTATTATGAATTTATTAGAACATGTAAATGGTTTAAAATTTGAAAACATATGCGTATATTCAAAAAGTCTCGATCAACCAAAATATATGTATTTAAAGGACTTATTAAAACCTATAAAAGGAATAGGATATTATGAATTTGCTAGCACTGAAGACATAATGGATCCAACCGATGCTCCATCAAATACGATATTTATATTTGATGATGTGGCCTGTGATAAACAAGATATTGTAACAGATTATTTCAGCAGGGGTAGACATAATAATATTGATTGCTTTTATCTGTGTCAAACGTATGTGAAGATTCCGAAACATCTTTTGCGAGATAATTCAAATTCCTTTATTATTTTTAAACAGGATGATATTAATCTTAAGCATTTATATCAAGAACATGTTGGGACCGAGATGAGCTTTGAACAATTTAAACAAATGTGTTCTCTGTGTTGGACTCGACCATTTGGGTTTTTATCTATTTTTAAAGATTGTGAAATTGATAAGGGTAGATATAGGAAGGGGTTTGATCATTTCATTTATATATAACCAAATACCTGTTTCATATCCGATTAAACCCGTTCAATACCTGTTTCATACCTGTTTTTACCTGTTCAATACCTGTTTCATACCTGTTTTTACCTGTTCAATACCTGTTTGAAATACCCAGTTTACAATGAAAGTTGACAAAAATGAAAAGGATTTGAAAAAGAGACTTATAATTAAACGGCAAATAATAAGGCATAAACTAAAATTGCTTAAGCAGGGAGAATTTATGCACGAGGATGCGCTGGATCCAATTACAAAGCATTTAAGAAACATAGAAAAGCAAATAACTGGTAAGGAGGATAAATCGAAAATAAAATCCGAAAAATACTTTGATCAAACAAAAGGCGTGCAAAAGGAAGAGGAACCTACTCTCTCGACTAGTGCTGCTGCTGCTGCTCACATTTCAGGAAATAAATCTTCAATTGATTTTCTGAATAACGAGGATGAAGAAATATTTGCAAGTGCTGGGGATGATGATAATACAGAAAAATATCAAATAGATGAAAATGAAGCATCTTTGGTACAGGAAATTTTATCTCCATCTACATCAAAAGAAGAACAAGAAAGTCATGAGTATTCAAGTGATATTGTAAACGAATATTTAGATCAGTACAAATGGTTGCCTAAAAAATATATTTCAGAAATGTTGATTGATAAAGAGGATCAATTTGACAACAAATATGGAATAAGATTCAATCCTACCACCGAATCTTTTAATATAGGTGATTCTAGAATATTTATCGACGACAATGATGTAATATTTAAAAACAAACGCTACAAAGGAACGCTCGGACTATATGAATTGTTATTTAAAAAAGCACCTTTCAAATATACTAAAGAGAATTTGGAGGCTTACAGAGAGATTATATTAAAAAGTAATGCATACAGACGTTACTATCAGGCTAATCAACAAGTGGATGGTAGTAGATTACCAAAATATAAATACATTATAGCACCTCTCAAATCAGATGAACGCAAAGGATCACCATTACCAAAGAAGAGAAAATTTGGACAGGGGCTATTTAAAGAGGTGAATAGCAATAAAATTGATTATACCTATTGGGATGATCCTAATGAACTGGTTGATCGTTTACGTTTAATAATTGCATCTCAAGAAGCAGGTCATACAAACCATAGGAATGAAATTATTAGTATTATTGAGGAATTACGAGAGGCAGATATTATTGAGTAAATAGAAAAATGAAAACCAAAACATCAATCAAAAGACAAATTGTTAACGAAATTCATAAACCAGCAAGAATTAACTTTAACAGACGTCATGTTGTAATCAAATCACTTAATGATCTATTTCAAGCCGATTTGGTGGAAATGATTCCTTATGCAAAGGAAAATAATGGGTATAAATACATTTTAGTGGTTATTAATTGTTTTTCAAAATATGCGTGGGCATATCCTTTAAAAACGAAAACAGGTGAAGAAGTCTCAAAAAGTATAGAAAAAGTTTTTAAAAAGCAAGTTCCAAGGAATTTGCACACGGATATGGGTAAAGAATTTTTTAATAAGCATGTTAAAGAAGTCTTAAAAAAATATAATGTCAACCACTATAATACCTACAGCGAGAAAAAGGCCTCCATTGTTGAGAGAGTAAATAGAACATTGAAGAATTTAATGTGGAAGGAATTCAACTACCACGGACATTATAAATGGATTGATCTTTTACCAAGTATTGTGGAAACATACAACAATACTAAGCACAGAACAATTAAAATGAAACCGTCTGATGTGGGGAAACACAATGAAGAAATGCTTCTACGAACCGCATACAACATAATAAAAAGAGTTGACTTGAAAAATAAAAAGTTTGAAGTGGAAGATCATGTGCGAATTTCTAAAATTAGAGGAGTTTTCGATAAAAAGTATACAGCCAATTGGTCTACAGAAATTTTTACTATTGCAAAGGTATTACTTACGAATCCTATAACATACATATTGAAAGATCAAAACAATGAGGAAATTAAAGGTTGTTTTTACAGAGAACAATTACAGAAAGTTAAGTTTTCTGATGCGTATTTAGTAGAAAAAGTAATTAAAAGAAATAAAAATAAAGTTTTTGTTAAGTGGCTAGGTTTTGATTCTTCTCATAATAGTTGGATAAGTAAAAATAATGTATTGTAAATACTTTTATGAAATAAAACATTTTATACAGTTTTTTATTTCTTTATATATTCATTATTATACGTATACAAAACATTGAACATTATTAAAAAGTTTCACTTGTCTCTTTAAATCTTTTATAGATTTCAATTTCCTTCCTTGATAAATAATCTCCCTTTTCCTCAACAATCTTTTTAAACCATAATTTCCACAATACATTTCCTTGTCTTGCATCTTTGTTATTGGCTAATAATTTTGATAGTTTCCAATTATATGTCCAACTGTTTCTCCATTAAGATTTTTTATTAAGGTTCCCAGCTGAAATGTTCCGTCTTCGAAATAAAATGCAGGATATTCCTTTAATTCTACTGCATTTTCAGATACTTCAAAAAGCAAAAAACTTCCATCCTCTTGAATAGGGATGTAATACACTTCAATAATTATAGTTCCATTATTCTGCTGTTCAGTACACTTACAAACACCAGCTATAAATACAACAGCTAATACAAATTTTACTAAATTCATTGTTAAACGTCTTATGTATTGGACTAACAAGAAGTTATTGAATGTGTAGACATCAGTCCGATAGAATATATACATTTTTACACACTTGCGCAATAACATTTAGTAAAGCTCATATTAGTTTGAAATTAGCATCCACTTGATCAAAATTAGATTCACAAGAGCAAAAGTTTATACAGTCACATCGAATTTTTTTTATAGTAATTTGTTCTTCCTCTTCCAAGAAACATAATATAAATTTACATAATCTCATAAAACAATTTCCCATTTTTTCAAATCAGACCCAACCATCTGTGTGACTATCAGTAAATGAGGAAGAAAGTAACATTCAATGAAAATTATATGAATCGAAATACCAATAAACAAACGTACCTACAAATTGCAGAAACTACCTGGTAATTACACCTGTCACATGTCACCTGTAATTAAGATACCTACTGGTGACACCTGAGGAATCATCCTTTGTCTTGTAAACCGCACCTTTGTTTCTTCTTGTGACACCTTCAATATACCTTCTGGTCATTGGAGATACTTCTTCAGGTGCGGAACTTAACCCTCCTACTATTGGTAAGACTCGGATGGACATGCCATCCTCGGTCCCAGGAACCCGCTAGCTATACTACTTACGAGTGAAATTTATAAACCAATCTGGTTTGCCTATGAAGTGATGGATTCATTTCTCGGGGAAGGCTTAACTTGCAAGAAAACTCAAAATACGGTGAGTCTACACATATTTTATTTGCACAGGAGGTATTAATTTATTATATTCTGTCACAAATTCTACTTAGTAATCTAACCTAATCTAGAAAAATAATTGGTGAATTCGTCTCTTATTTCTCTGGCGTCTAAAGGTGCGCGTCGGGGTATCTGTGGCATATCACGAATTGCACAAGCCGCATCCATTTCATTCCTCCATGAACCAGGTGTTATAAGTGTGTCATTGTCGTAAGTATCGAGGGTTCCTGGTGGCATATATATAGATGATGAAGTCTTACTACTTCTTAAGTAATTGTGGAGTAATATACAAGTCATTGTTATAAGAGACACTTTTTCTGGGGATAACTGAATTGTATTTTTAAACACTCGAAATTTCGTAGATAATATTCCAAACGTGTTCTCAACTACAACTCGTGCTCTGGCCAATCTTAAATTAAATAAACGTTTTGGAGATCCCCAATCGTGATTTCCAGGATAAGGTTTCATCACATGTTGTGTAAGTGCGAATGCACCGTCACCAACGAAGACATATGGGACATCTACGTCTGATCCAGGGAGGGGACGTGGTGTGGGTATGTTTAAACGATTCGAGCATATTTTTTGCCAGAATGCACTATTAGTAAATACGCCACCGTCGCTTATACGGCCTTGACAGCCTACATCAGCAAATATGAACTTATAATTGCTGTCTACTACAGCTAACAACACTATGCTGAATGTTTTCTTGTAGTTGAAATACTCTGATCCTGAATGATCTGGGCATTGCAGAACTATGTGCTTTCCATCAATGGCCCCAATAGCTCGTGGAAAGTTACTGGCAAATCCTTTTTCGATGTTTAGCCATTCTTCTGCACGCGACGGAATCTGTAAAAAAATAGTAATAATTAGTATTAGTAGTAAATAAAGTAAAGTAGATACATATATTAAATCGTTGTATTTCATTTCAGGAAGAACAATTAGTGACTCAGGATGACGACGGCGCTGAACAGGAAGATCAAAGTGAGAACGTAGATATTCCAAGGAAGGTATCAGAAACAGTCCGTCGACGCAAGCATCCACCTGAGCTGTTAGCCGCTGGTAATGTTGTTACCAATGCTCTTGAGACACTCAAAACGACAATTAATAAAAATTCGCATTCTCAACACGAGGACGATTGTGACTTATATGGAAGAATATTAGCGAAAAAGTTGAGGACACTGTCAGAAGACGATAGGTTACAATTTATGTATGAAATAGATGGTATGTTTATACGCCGTCGAGGCTCTCCACGAATTCTTGCATCTTGTCCAGCTCCAGCTCCAGCTCCGCCGACTACTTATGTTTCTTCACCGTCTCCATCACCCCACTCCTCCTATTCCTACAACTGCAATGAATTCAATCGTTCTCAAACATCTACTACCTCCTACTCTAATTCTTATGTGATACAAGAAAGGGCCAGCACTTCACATTCAACTTACTCTGAACCCCCAATACATTATTCCGTACCAGTCATCCACATTCCTAATAATGATAATAATGAGAAAAAAACGGGTGGACAAATTATACTAACATCCAATGACGTAGTACACTCAGCAACTAAGCAAGCTGTTAACACTCCTGACACCCCACAACATTATTCATTTCCAGTCATCAATGGACCTAATAATGAGAAAAGAACGGGTGGGCACATTCTAATAACATCTAATGCAATGGTGCATCCTGCGACTAAGCAAGCTGTCGACACTCCAGAATATTCAACTATAATTACTGAGGCCTTCAACATGGCATGAAGATAGGAGCAGAAGAATGATATATATACATTTTTCGTTAAGAAAGTTAAGAAGTAAAAACATTTTTTTTATCATTATAAGTAGAAGTTATACTTTTATTTATACTTTAAATACATATGTACCTACTTTATAATATATTTATACATTTATATATTTGTATCTCGGAGCTAAAAAAACATCATGAGTAGGAGTTATTACTGTTTAGCACGTGAAAGAGCACGAGAAACTGTGTAGGAATGTCAAATAATCTCATTTTCGCAAAAAATTAAGTTAATATAGTTTAGCTCTGAGGTACAGATATTTATACATTTTTTTATTACATACCTTAATCTCCTCCTTCAAGACTTCATTTAGGGCAAGGCACACTTCAGGTACAATCTTCGAAATCAGTTGTGGTGAAATTTTGAATAGATAGTGAAGACTCTCGAAGCTATCTCCACTGGCCAAAAATCGCAATGTAATTGCCAAGCGTACTCGAGGCGGAATAGCTTTCCGTAATTGAGTATCTTGTTTAGCAATCATCGGTGAAACTTTATTTAGTAAATTTTCGAAATCCTCCAGAGACATTCTAGTAAACTTTTTAAATTCGCCAGAAGGTTCACAAAATAATTCAGATAACTGCCTTTCCATCGTTAAACTGCAATAAACAATTTAAATTAATGACATTATCATAAAATACCTTCCTTAGGGTAGACACAATTTGTGGTTACAGCGCTAATATGGTATTCGTTTCGAGATAGCTATATGCTATTAGTAGCTACAAATAGTGTCCACTCTACCCACACAACGGTAAATTATTTTTTCATACCTACCTTGTTCTGGTACGATGAATCGCTGTCATCCACCACCTTCTTTTTTTCCATTTTTTGTTTATTTGATGTTTATTTTTAATATGTAAATAATTATAACACGCTATAGCGCAAAGCGCAGCGGCAGCAGCAATGGCTACCTCTGGGTCCATCTCTCTTGAACGCGCGAACTACACTGCGAAGTTTGCGAGTGTGGAGAGGCATGTTTTTCGTGCAAAAATCGCGCGCGAATCGCGGCGTGAATTCACGCGGCTCCACATTCGCGCGCGAGTTTGGAGCCGGCATAAGAGAAATGGGAGAAGAAAATTGATACTATAACGCGACCACCCCTGCTCCGACCCAAATAATGAACTGACCCACACGGCGACAGGCAGTCTGGCTGAATCAACAAGTGCCGGTTCCCCGCGTGGCAGTGCCACGATCGAGACTTTGTCTTATAACGTGCTCCGCGTGCCTTACCTTATTCACTTTATTCTAAAATATCAAAATAGTTGTTCATAGTTGTAACTTGTACTGTTTACTTTTCTTAATACATTATTCTGCTAAAAATCACTATTCGCTACCCTTAGAGTGACCAGATTCCTTGAACAACAAAAGAGGACAAAGATGCTGTGGGAAATATTTTATAAAAAATACAATCATTATTTCGTCAAAACTATTAGTCTTTATTTATGAAAACAAACAATTACTTTGTAATTTTGTCATATTCGGCTTAAATTTGTAAAAGGAGGATTCGATTTAAGTTAACAGAGAGAGAAAGTGTTACACTTAGAGGTCTAGGATGAATTTCAAACAATTTATGATTCCCAATTCACTTGCTTATTGTACTTGCATTGTTTAGAAATACTTCAGATTTTTAGTGTATTTTTTTTGTATGATAAAAAAGAGGACATTTAGCATAAAATGTGTATATACAGTGCGAACGCCGGCTGTGGAACGCTCTGAATAAAAAAATCCCTGGGGGTCTATGTCAAAAATGCTCGGACACGTCAACCTCAGTTTTTGAATGCGCATCTTCTCATGTAGTTGAAATTTGTTTTTACCCCCACCCCTTTTGTGCAATGACGTCATCGACTTTTTTTTAAATAGCAACCCCAATTTTCTTTTACGGATTCTGATTCTATTCGAAATTCTGGTACCAGCAATATTAAATTTAATGTCATATTCATCTGTTAAGTTAGCTGCATTATTACTTTTCATAAAAAATACAGCTTTGTAACAATCTAAGAAAAAACATCTTAGGGGGCCGTGGAAATTTTACTAATTTATGTCAAATAAAACAAAATAAGCTAAACTGACAGCAAAGTGTTAAGATACTTTATTGACAGTTTGTTGTAGAGTCGATTTGGCAGAGCTAATTGTTGTTATTTTAGTAGGTACTCATTGTTACTTTATATTATTTACTTCCCCCTATTATTTGCGTTTGTGAAAAATGGTTCGTTACTTAACAGAAAAACAACGAATTGAAATTTTGATTATGAGAGGTTGTGGAGATAACCAGCGTACACAAGAAGAAGTCTGCGTTTTATTTAATATTAAATATCCCGATGATAACCCCATAGTGCGCTCCACAGTAAGTAAAATTGAAAGAAAGTTTTCCGAAAGAGGTCATGTTAGAAGCGACTCAAGGCACCATCAAAACGTTTCCGAAGAAATACAACTGAATATGCTAGTGGAGTTGCAAGAAAATCCGCATAGTTCTACTCGAGTGTTGGCTGCTAATAATGGAATCAGTCAAACATCAGTTGTAAAATATTTGAAAAAACATAAGTGGCATCCGTACAAAGTTACATTAGTTCATGAGCTGAATGAAGACGATTATGACCGAAGGATTGAATTTTGTGATAGCATTATGGAGAGGTGCAATGCCGATGCAGATTTAGCCAACCGAATTATTTTCTCAGATGAGGCTACATTTTGCCTTAACGGCACGGTTAATGGACAAAATTGTCGCTATTGGGCAGCTGAAAATCCACACTGGATGATGGAGGCCCGTACCCAATATCCACAAAAGTTGAATGTGTGGGCTGGCATTGTTGGTAACAGAATTCTAGGACCTTATTTCATTGAGGGAACACTAACGGGTGACAAATATTTGGAACTACTTAGAGATCATCTCGTCCCAGCTCTAGCTATACTCTATCCGAATCGCAATGACGCTGATATTCCCGATAATGCTTTGTGGTTCCAGCAAGATGGAGCACCTCCGCATTATAGCGTTATGGTTCGAGATTATCTAAATAATACCTTTCCTGAGCGTTGGATTGGACGACGGGGAACAATAGAATGGCCAGCTAGGTCACCAGATCTTACGCCCTTGGACTATTTTTTGTGGGGCTACCTTAAGAGTAAAGTCTATTTTAATAGGCCAAATTCAATCGAAACTTTAAAAGAAAGAATTCGACATGAAATCCGGGCAATTACACCAGCGATGTTACACAATGTTAGGCAGGAATTTATTCATCGACTTGCATTTTGCCAAGCGACAAATAGGGCTCAATTTGAACATTTAGTTTGATATTTGAATATTTTTAGTTTTTTGCCTTCTGTCATTCAATAAAATATAATCTCCACGGCCTCTTGAGATGTTTTTTATTAATTTGTTACAAATCTGTATTTCTAATGAAAAGTGATAATGTACCACCTAACTTAACAGATGAATATGACATTAAATTTAATATTGCTGGTACCAGAATTTCGAATAGAATCAGAATCCGTAAAAGAAAATTGGGGTTGCTATTTAAAAAAAAGTCGATGACGTCATTGCACAAAAGGGGTGGGGGTAAAAACAAATTTCAACTACATGAGAAGATGCGCATTCAAAAACTGAGGTTGACGTGTCCGAGCATTTTTGACATAGACCCCCAGGGATTTTTTTATTCAGAGCGTTCCACAGCCGGCGTTCGCACTGTATATACCGGACATAAATTTGAACCTTAAAAAGAGGACTTGTCCGGTTAAAAGAGGACGTCTGGTCACCCTAGCTACCCTACCCTAAGAGTCTCACCAATAGCCCCGCAATAATACCTATATGTTAATGATATGTTTACCTTGATTCCCATGCATCTATAGGTAACAGTTAAAACCAAATATTTCAGAAACACAGGTTTTTCTAATTAAAAAAAAATTTAAGTTTCTGTTCCTGCCTGTATAGTATTAAATTTGAAGTAGTATTCTTATATTACAGATCTCTATTTTTATTTTTTTAGTATGTCAAATAAAATGTTATAACAGAGCAGTGTTGCCAGGCGTACGATAATAATTATCGTTTTATACGATAATTATAGCTTGCATACGATGTACGATAGTGCATGTACGATAATGGCTAAAGGTACGATAATTTAGCCATTTTAGTGCTATTTTAAGTAAGCAAAACATAAAAAAGGACAACAATAACACCTTTTTACCATTAATGAAGGCAGTCCCATAAATCTGTAATCTCGAAAATATAATTCAACTCCAAAAAATTGATGACCAGTGGCGCAAAGTTAAAAAATTTTGAGAATTTACCTAAAACATCTGAAATTGATGAATTTTACTTTGAACTAAGTAAAAAAAAGACTATAATAGCGAATTTATGTTTCCAGATGTATTTATGTTTCCTTTTCCCAACAGAAAAGACTTATATAATATTGAATGCAGTTATCATTAGGGACATCCTCCAACGTGGCACAAGAATGATGCAGTTAGTGTAGATGCTTTAGTAAATTCTATGAAAAGTCATAGGGAGTGTATTCTTTTCTACAAACCTCAAGAAATAGTATTTGATGATTATCGACAGCTTAAAACTGAAGATTTCGTTCTTATAATAATGTCTCCTACTCAAGTTGATATTCTAAAGAGATATGGGGAAGATATCTTAGTATCTTAGTTCTGTTAGACTTTTCGAAGGCATTTGATACGATAAATCACAATATGCTTATTGCTAAATTAAAGTACTATGGTTTTTGTAATGAATCTTTATCTTTAATTATAACTTACCTATCCAGTCGCTCTCAGGTCATCAAATTCAATGATCAGGTTTCATCTAATTTAGACATTCTTAGTGGTGTTCCACAAGGATCTATTTTGGGTCCATTATTTTTTATTATATATACAACTGATATATTAAACTCTGTTTCTAACAATTGTAACATTCAGGCCTATGCTGATGATACTCAATTGTATATGAATTTTGATATTGGGAATATGTTACACGCAGCTGAAAACATGAATTTAGAATTACTAAACATTAAGAAAATCTCTGAACAGCATTCCTTAAATTTAAATCCTGATAAGTGTAAACTTATGTGCTTTGGTAGCAAAAACAATAAGAAAATTTTAACTGAAAACTTGGCTATCAATATAGAAGGTGTTGCAATAGCGTTTATTGATGTGACTAGAAACTTAGGACTTATATTAGATTCTAATCTCAGATTTGATCACCATGTCAAAAAACTGATTCAAAAAGCATATTCTTCTTTAAAGCTAATTTATTCAAACCGTCACATACTAAACAATTCACTTAAAAAATTGCTCTGTGAATCACTTGTTTTATCCCACTTCAATTATAATGATTTTATATATGGTCCATGCCTTACAGCTATAGATAAATACAGGATTCAGAAAGTCCAAAATGCATGTGTCCGATTAATTTATGGTTTAAGAAAATATGATCATATCTCTCAAAAAATGTTTGAAACTAAATGGTTGAATATGGAACATCGTAGATTGCATCATCTTGGTAATTTCATGCATTCTATAATTATTGATCACAACATATCTCCTCTGAAACCTAATTTTATTACAAGGGGTAATGCTCATTCATGTAACATTCGTTTAAAAAATAAGATTACTATGCCACACCATCGGACTGCCATGTTTAGCAGATCTTTTACATTTAATGCCATTAATTTATATAACTCCTTGCCTGATGAATTTAGAGCATATAATGTAAATAAATTCAAATTTAAGCTTAAATCACTTCTTTTCAATAAGCAATATGTTAATTTGTTATAAATATGGTGACCCACCGCGTATGTTGGTTTATTTTGGTTTTGTAATATTTTTATATGTTTTCATGTATGTGTTTCAATGAAAAATTATTCTAAATGCGTTGTTAAGTGGAGTGTTCACAGTTTTCTTCCGGTACAGTCTGGTTAAGTGTGAATAGCTTATGCTAGACTTCGCCTTCTGTACTGTGTAATTTGTAATTTATTTATCTATTATTTTGATTTTGTAATATTTTTGTGTACAATAAAGGCCATTTATTATTATTATTATTATTATTATTATATTATTTGTATTGATGGTACCCACGGTACAAACAATTATGACTTTGAATTACACACGCTTATGGTCGTTGATGAACTACGAGAGGGATTTCCTTCTTCGTTTTTAATTTCTAATCGGTCTGACCAAGAAGTCTTGAATATATATTTTTTGGAAATACAAAAAAAAAGTAGGCACCATCAGCTGTAGAATTTTTATGTCAGATATGGCAGAAGGATATTTTAATCATTGGCTGTATATAATGGGACCACCAGAAAAAAGGTAATCATGTTTTAAAAAACTAAGTAGTAATATTGTCATCCTTATTTGATTTAAATGATTTACTGTTAGAATAGAATAGGAAAAGTACCTAATTTATTTTATTTTTATTTAGACTCTACTGTACTTGGCATGTAGACAAAGTCTGGAGAAAAAATATAAATTCCAAGATAGCATCCAAAGAACATCGAGTAAGTCTTAATGATTTTTCACTATTCCTGTATACTACCTAATCACAATATATACTGGTCATTAGAAGTGATAATGCTTTCGTTGTACAATCTTCAGACCTACCAGAAATTTATTATGTTTATGAAGATACAAAGACCTGTCAATGTACACTTAGATGTGTTGACTGTGATTCAAGCATCAAGTTTAATTTGTGCAAGCACATACATCTCATAGCCAGAGAAACCAAAAATGATACATCCCAATCTGAAGTGGTTACTACCAATGTTGTTAGTGATAGTCATGGTAGGTATTTTTTATTAATACTTCACAAATACACTAAAAACAATAGAAAAGCTATACAGCTACGCTACTAAAAAAAAAGTATTTTGAATAAAGTACTGAAAAAGCTGTTCTAGTAGCGTAAGTACTTTGTAACTAGCTACATTACTCAGTTCTGTTATTTAGTATATTAATTTTGTTGTTGTCTTTCAGATTCTGGCAGTAACCTTTTAACTGTTGACGAAGATTCTTAACTTGAACAATGTGACACTATTCTGAAAGAAGTTCTGGACAACTGAAGAACTCCAAAAAAGACATGATAGACTATCCAGAAATATATGTAAAATTATAAATAGTACTCAATCTATAGAAGAAATAGAATCTTTAGAAGCTATTGCCTCATCAATGGTTCCAGTAGTTGGTGCTGTTCGAGAAAGCAATTTAACAAGTTTCACATCAATTAAACCTTTTTCCACTGGTAAAATAATCCCTCAAAGAAGATTATTTTCTACAAAAAAGATTAGAAAAGACAGAAATAAAAATAAGCCTAGTGATTCCAACGAATTAAATACAATTGCTTTAAATCTATTGGTTTAATTTTCTTTTCGATATCTCACTTTTGGTCATAGACTGCTGTTACTTGTTACTATAATAGTGGGTAAATAAATGTTATATGAAATTTATATTAGTAAGATTTATTGCATGTAATGAGTGGATATCTAACCCCGGCCGACCTATTAACATATATGACATTGCTGGCCTTTTTGGTAGAGCTTATTTTAAGTCGTTTACCCCTGAAAATATAACTAATGGCTTTAAGTACACAGGCATATGGCCTATGAATAGATATTTTTTCCCCCGATGATTTTCTGAGTTCCTTTGTCAGCGATAGGCCTGCATTTGAAATTAACACTACAGAAGATGCTGAAAACCTAGACATTAATGATTTACATGATACAGACATAGCTGCTTCAGGGATATCGTTTCTCGAAACATCTGTGTTACGACCATCGACACCTCAAATGCCCATAGCCGGACCATCGTCATCCGAAACACCCGTGGTAGGACCTTCGTCATCCAAAACATCTGTAGCAGGACCATCAAAAATTTTACCATTACTCAATACTAGTGGGGCAGCTGAAGTAACAGCTATACTTTTTTCTCCTGAGGAAATTAAACCATATCCGAAGGCACTACCTAGAAAATCAATGGTGGCACGAAAAAGAAAAGGGAAGAGTAAAATCCTAACAGATGCGCCAATTAAGACGCAAATTATAGAAGAATTGCAGTTGCGACAGCAGAAGAAAGAAACCAAACTGACAACAATCAACAAGAAACAAGTAAAAAAAGTGAAAAAGCAAGTTTTTTCTGATTCATCGTCCTTGTCATCTAAAGAAAGCTTAGCACTTAACGACAGTAGCGATGAAAATTTAAGCGAATTAAGCTCTGAAGTCGATTACAACGATATTGTGATAACTAAAGGCGATTTTGTAGTTATACAAGAGGGTGCTGTTAAAGGAAAAATTATATATTCAGTAGGCGAAATAATTTCTGAACAAGAGAAAGAAGTGGATGTTTTATATTTGAAACATATCCCTAATTTTAAATTTATTAGAACTGAAGCACAGTATGTTTTCAATAAATCGCAGATATATCGAAAACTTTCGAATCCAGAACCTTCTGGTGCAACAGAAAGGAGCGCAGATTTGTTAACTTTTAAATAAAATTTGAATACTTTTATGAAGGGAATGAGATGTTTAAAATAATGTCCTTATTTCATATTTGCTACTAATTTTGGTTCTTCTAATGTTTTCTGAATAAAAACAACATTCATAATGATTCATCACTATGAATGAATGTTTAGGAATTTAAGTTTAGGAAGAAATGTTATGATTTTGTTTGTTTATTTCAATAAATATCTTTTTTACTTTAGTTATTATTATGTATCTGGAAAATATCGGAAACGCTCACCAGGTTACTGTAACACTATTCCGATACCTCATGTACCATTGTACCCTTATGCTTGGGTACAGTGTTACGCATATTACCATTGAGCTTTTATTTGTTTATTTTACGTAAAATTTGATATTATCAAAAATTGGTAATTCATAAATGTAGGGGGGACTATACTTGTCTGACCAGTTTTTTTTTTAAATTTTACACAAGTTATTTCATAGTGTAAAAAAATGCGAAAAAAAAGTGTAACACTGTTCCCACACTTCCCCTACCTAACTGTCTTAAAATCAGACAGTGTCTACAATTCCGACACAATTTTAAAAAACAAATGGAAATAAGAAATCTATTAAAATAATCCAAACAAATGATTGCTTAGTTCCTACAGAAAACTGTAACCGGTATATTTTCATACAGTTTTCTGTTTTACCAACAATAGATATACAGGTATTTAACCTCAATAGACATCAGTCAGTCATCTAGCTGTGGTTGAACCGAATGCTTAATTTTCTTATAAGGTAAGTCGATTTTCTTACTATTTACGGTGCAAATTGGTGCAAAAATTAAATAACTTAAAAATGTTTTCTGTTGATTCCTTTATATATGTATAGTAAATATGTATATCCATATTCATATAACATTTTTTGTACTTACCTATTTAGTTATAATTTTTTTTTGCTTACACAAATGTCAGAATAATGTTCTCTACTTGGCGGATTTAAAGCCATCGTCTGATTAATAGGCATGACCATGTCTAGATATGGATGAACAAGATATGGTTTGCCATGTCAGAATTATGTTCTTATGTAAAGATGATAAATTTTCCTTTTTTTTTTAATTTTAAAATGTTTTTTGTTAAAATGTAAAGAATTGATCAATTTCTATAAATATGAATCTAAACCACAAACAGAGGTTATCAATTATTATAAACAATAATTTTCATATTTTGCCTGCAAAAAGCATACGAATCACTGTTAGTGTGTCTGAATTTAGGACATTTACATTAATTGTTTTTTTTATACCCACCTGTCTATTTCGTCTCCTAAACTGGTTAAAAAAAAGAGTATGACGAAATTAAAACAAAAATTTTGTTGTTTTATTCTAATAACACTCTCGAGAAAAATGTATTGTTTTAGTTAAGTTGCATTTTTTCTGATATAAATTTATTAATACTTTTAAACTTATTTTTTTTTTTAGATGGGAAAAATGCAGCAATATTTTTGGCTTTACATGGGTATTTAGTACCGACTAAGATGTCAATAACAAAAAAGAACGACCAGAAGACTTGTACCCGATTTACAATTAAGGACTCTCAAGAGTCCTTTGTTTTCATTGGAAAATCGCTCCAAGAAGTTGACGACCACCTGCTTCATATTAAAAATATCAAAACATCTATTCAGCCGTTTATATATTGCGTAGGTGAGGATATTTTTCCAATAAAGGATATTGGTATTTACTTCGATAATATTAAATGCACTTAGAGAAATTTTCTTAGAGCAGTAGATATTTGTTTTAAGGTTATTTATTTATTTATTCGATTTATAATTTCAAATCAAAAAATTTTACCTCAAAAGTTCATGTTTTATGCGACCACCTAAAAAATGCTGCAGAACCTAATAATCTCATTGATTTAAATACTAAGGAGTAGATTGTAATCTATTTGCAACTTAACAAAATTAATATGAACTTAGATTTTGAATAGAAATAATTAGGCGTGTATGTACATAAAAGATACTTTTATTTTATTTATGTTATGTTATTTAATTATAAGGTAAAATACCTATGACCTACTTACCTACCTATAAATGACCTACCTAAAATACCAATAATATTTTTTGGTTAAAAATGTGTAAATCTTATTATTTTCCTTTGCATCCTCAAAGCAAAATGTTTCTGTTGAAAGCCATGGAGGAGGATGGTAAGAAGCCCCCTCCCCCGATCCAATGGATAATTGCAGTCGTTGTCTCAATAAAAGATATTAAGTGATCCAGTAAATAAAATACGCTGAGAGCACAAACATTAGGAATTTATATTATAATTACGTTTTTTGTTACAATGAACGTGATTTGTTGATACCAAAAACATATTTATTATTTCAATAAACTTATTTACTATTCCAGTAAACATGTTTTATAATAAATCTCAAGCTGTGTTTTTGGAATACATAAACATGATTGTAAATGCAATAAACGGTTGACATTAATTTAATAACCAAAAGTAATAGACGAATAAACACTGTTTCACTGGCTGCATAAATCCGTTCACTGGAGCTATTTTAAAAACCATGTTTACCATTTACAATAGTAGGTATACCCATATAGTATACTATTGTGCATATTCAATATTCCTGTTGTTTTCCTTTAAATAACATTTTACCATTAGAAACCTTAATGTTCGTATATAGGGACCAAGTTAGGAGTTTTCCATCATGGCCAAGAACAGCGGTGTCTTATGCCGGGTCCAGACCAAGCAGACAAAACAACGACAAGACAAAGACATTCATGTTTCGCGACAAAGTGGCGACAAATCCGATACATTTCCGCAACATTTTTGTCTTATTTTTGTTTTGTTTCCAAATTCAGAGACAGTTGCTAAAGTCGGTAAAGATCAAAGACCCTTTGATGTTTTGTCACAGAGGACACAGACCAGAGGCGAAGGCTAGTGATGTTTAATGGCTCATTTTCTGTACTAGTTACGTCTACACTAAGAGAAATAATTGCTTAATTCTAACAATACTACATTACTATACTCTGAAAAAAGTGTTTAATGATTATATTTAAGGGCTATTGTAAATTAAGTATATCAATACAATAATTCACCTTATGTAATGTAACTAAGCTACATTACCAATATTTGTGTTTCCTTTAAGTCTGCTGTTTAGACTATACTAATACATAAGTATATTAGTAGCAAATTATTGTAGTTGCAAGTGCAAAAAATTTGCAGTGCACACCAACAAAATTCAGAATAAGAATAAATGAATTAAATATTAAATTATTTAATATAGATGGACATAAATAAATAGTCCATGTGCTTTATCATCGAGATGTACCTCTAAATTATTCTAATACAGGAAATAATCTTACGAAGCTTGGAGGTATCTTGGTCTACATGTAAAGTTTACGCTGTGTTCAAATTTATGGCTTTTTTTGTTAGAACTTGCTTAAAAATATGTTGTATACTGGTGATTGTTATTAAAAATGCATCTGATTTTACAAAACCAGTGTAAAAAATATCAGTCGGAAAATAATAATTATTGTATTACTACTTCAGTTATTAATAAAAGCATAGGTACATTTATAAGCAAAATTTTGATAATTTTCCTAATTCTAATAATGATCTGCAACTTATTCGGGTTATTTTCTGGGAATAATAAAAAATACAAGATCACATATGGATAATAATAAATCTTTTATATGCAACAAATGACATGAAACATTTATTAAAAATACATAAAACAAAAAACTGAATGGCATTAGTAATATAAGTAATATAACATATCAGTCACAACCACAAGTATCATTAAACACTTCTTTCAGAGTATAGTAAGGTAGTATTGTTAGAATTAAGCAATTATTTCTCTTAGTGTAGATGTAACTGGTACAGAAAATGGGCCATTAAACATCAAAAACGCCGCCACTAGCTTTTCGTCTCTGTTCTAGGTCCTCTGTGGTTTAGTTACATTACATAAGGTGAATTATTGTATTGATATACTTAATTTACAAAAGCCGTTAACGATAATCATTAAACACTTCTTTCAGAGTACCTATAGTAAGGTGGTATTGTTAGAATTAAGCAATTATTTCTCTCAGTGTCGACGTAACTGGTATCGAAAATGGGCCATTAAACATCAAAGACACCGCCGCAAGCTTTCGCCTCTGGTCTGTGTCCTCTGTGGTTTTGTCTGCATATTTTACGACAAGTTGTCGGCGCAGTGTGGACGGTGTGCGCTCACACCATCCATCCAAGTCACCATCATCCCAACTACAAAACCACAGATTAAAAGAATCAGATTTTTCACTTCTGTCGGCACGCTTTGATGTATGTGGTCAATATTTAATTTTTTTGGTTGGATGCGCCCTGTCAGTATTTTTCCTATGCGCGAGATTTGTCATGTGGGTAGTGGAAGTGGGCGCCGCCATTGCAGTTTCCAGTTAACCTCTCATTTGAAGCGTGTGTTTATAGATATTAGTGTTTTCCAGAGTATTCTCCAGTTTATTGTTTATAAATAAATTGTGTTGTTTGTGTTAGGACAGTGTCCAGGTATACCTAATTGTATTACGAAACATTTTTGAAAATGGCTCCAAAGTATTGCTGTGTAAAGAGCTGTTTTAGTAACACAGAATATAATATGGAATTAAGAATTAAGTTTCTTTTCATTTCCCAAAGAACAAGAAAGGTAAGCCTAAATTAATAATAACAATAAATACTACAAATTTAATTACGTACTTAAATGGCAATAAAATTGGCAGAACTTAAATCATCAGTTGCACTTAAGTATGCAGCATGCAATTATCTCTACATATTTAATATAATACCTACATATAAGTTGTAATTGCAATCAGATAGGTACTTATCTATCCAAAATCAGTTGCTTTGTTGTAAATAATATTATTTTTTATTTCTATATTTTATATAAAATCGTGTATTAAGTAATACAAGTTGATTAATTTGTCTTTATAGGTGCATGAAATGGGTAGACTATTGTGGCCGTCCAGATCTTCGCAGATTTACATCGGAGGCTTTAAATAAGAATTATAGAGTTTGTGGTTTGCATTTTAAAGAAAAAATGTTTGCTGGTCTATCAAAAAGTAGGCTTAAGAAAAATGCCGTTCCTACATTATTTAAATTGGAGTCACCTACAGCAACATATTTGGCAGTTCAGGGAGACACGTTTGATTCTGTCTTAGGTAAGTTACTATAAGTACTTGGATCAAAGTGCAAGTGTACTTACATACCTACATAATTATAGTAATATAGGTAATCAATTTAATAGTGCCTAATTGAAGAAAGAACTGCTGTACTCTGGAATATAACAAAAACAAATTGTAAATAATTCAAAAGGTCGAATCTAAATTAAACTTGTCTACATTTTTATATGTAACCGGGATGTGATTTATTTTAATTAGTTAATCACACTTAATACAGGTTTTTCCTTCTTTACATTTACCCAGATTTTTTTTAATATGTAATATAGTATACCCATATTGTTTGATATACTTTAATGCTCTTTTTTTGCTCTTACCTTGCCTAATATTTTGTTAATTAATGTCAAATCAAACTTTTTGGCGTTGAAAATTACTAGAATGAGACTGAATAATTAATATATTTACAATTTTTCAGAGATAAGTAAAATGGATGATTCCCATCCAAGTACTTCACAAGAATGCACGTCCACAGTTCAAAATGTTTTAATCCAAGAGGCATCGGCTGCTGTATTAACATTAGAAGAAGATATATGTCCAAGTACATCATTTGGTATGTTTATCTCCTTGGCAATTTAACTTGAGTAATCAATAATATATCTATTTGTAAATTATTGAGAGATTTGAAAGATAAATGAGATTAATTTTAAAATAATGTGTCTCATATAAGAATGAACTGTATGAGGGATCTCAGAAACAGTAAGAGATACAGAATAGCTTAAATGGAGAAAAAGTTTCGCCATATTCTATACATTGTACTTATGTAATAAAAGTATTATATTGTATAGTTTATGGTAAAATCATAGATTTTCAAGGTCTCATTTTTGTTTCATTTGACAAACTAACTTAAAAGTTTTCAAATTTGATAAAATAAAATATTTTGCTTCATAATGTATTCTTCATTTTACATTGTCTTGAAGGCTTGTACTTTATAACTGATGGTGTAATAATTAAGAACCTTATTTAATCATTTATAAATTTTATATACTGAGTACAATTAAAATTCGATAAGACAAACCATGACTTGCCACAAAAAAAAAATCGAGTTATATAGCCTTCGAGTTACTGAATTGTACAGTGACGTATTGCATATGTATGTTTTCAACCAATTTTTTTTGACTTATCAAAAATTCGAGTTATCGAAGTTTGAGTTATAGACATTTGACTGTATTTATATTTTCCTCAATTTTTTGCAGATAATGCTACTCAAACTTCGAGTTACCTTAGTGCAAACTCTCCACGAAAGCAAGATTTAAAGATGAAGATTAGAGGCCTTAAAAGAAAGTTAGATTCTCACGACACAAGCTTAAGCAAAAAGCAAATGTTTACTGAAGAAGACTTATAACATTTTGCAAAGAAAAATTTTCCGATTCAGTAACAAATTTTATAATAACAAATTTAGAGCTGTGTAAGAAGAGCCCAAAAGGTTTTCGATATTCCAACGAATATAAACAATTTGCCCTAACAATTTACTTCCTCAGCCCACAAGTTTACAAATTTTTACGTAAAACATTTTGCCTGCCATCAAAAACTACTTTATATAGAATAACACAAAAATGGGATATAAATCCTGGATTAAATGATTTCATTTTTGAGGTGATTAAGTCAAAAGTGCCTGCTTTACAAGAAAGTGCTAAAGATTGTGTTCTGTGTGTGGATGAAATGTCCTTAAAAAGGTTCTTATTTTATAATAGAGGATGTGACCAAATAGTAGGATTTCATGAAACCATAAACAAAAAATGTTATGAACCAGCCAAAAATGTATTGGTTCTAATGGCCAGGAGTATAGTCTCAAATTGGAAACAACCTGTTGCATATTTTTTTGTTAATTCTTGTAGCGGGGAAGAGTTAAAAAGCATAATCTTTGAATGTATTCGGAGATTGAAGAATACAGGACTCTTTGTACATGCACTAATTTCTGATCAAGGGTCAAATTTTGTTCAGTTTTCAAAACAACTGAATGTTTCACATGTGAATCCATATTTTATGTTGGATGATCAAAAATTTTTTTATATATTTGATGTTCCACATCTCTTAAAGTCAACACGAAATAATTTTTTCAGATACAAATTTCAAATAGGTGAAGGCACAACGGATAAAGGATATTTGGATTTTTTTTATGAAAAGGACAAAAATTTACGTCTCTGTCCTAAATTAACAGATGACAATTTAAATCCCAATGGTTTCAAGAAAATGAAAGTGAAATTGGCTGCACAAATCTTTAGTGCTACAGTTGCAGCTGCGTTAAATACATATGTGGCACTTGGTGCTTTACTATTAAATGCAACTTCAACTTCTTCATTTATAGAAAATATGGACAAATTGTTTGATTTATTGAATTCACACAAGATAGCTGGCAGCAAAAAATTTAATAGACCGTTTATAGGAGCTGACTATCAGATAGAATTTTTAGAAGAAATGTTTTCACTCTTTAATACTCTTAAAGTTGTTGATAATAACGGAAGAAATGTAACCAAGACCATGAAATTTGTTAATGGCTTGAAAATTTCTATAAAGTCTTTTTTAAGCTTGTGGAATGTATTAAAAGAAAAAAATGTTCATGCAATTTATACACGTTGCTTAAATCAAGATTGTCTTGAAAATTTCTTTGGACGAATAAGACAACAAGGAGGAAATTCTTTAAATCCCACTCCAATACAGTGTTCCAGGGCATTCAAGAAATTATTCTGCTTAAATTATTTTCAACACTTTGATGGTTCCAACTGTATTGAAGATTTTGATTCTTTATTATCTTCCATAACGCCAGGAAAAATTCAAATGTACAATGTAGTATTGCCAGAAAAATCTGTATTTTCAAATTTAGCTGTGGATACTACAGATTATATTAATTTAAATTTTCAGGAAAAAAATGCATTAAACTATATAAGCGGTTATTTAATTAAAAAATGCTTAGACAAGCATTCATGTGACACTTGCATTATTTATGGTACAGGTGATTCGACGCTAAACGAAGGAAATATGTTTACTCATTTTAAGGCATACGAAAATAAAAATAAGGATATTTTTGGTAACCTCATTACACTACCACAAAATTTTGTAGAGTTTATTTGTTTATTGGAGAACAAATTTTGTGAAATATTTCCCAACTTAGCAACACAGAAAAATGTGGGTATTAAAATAAAAAGTGACTTTATTCAATTTGACTTTCAACATCCGTGCGAAAACTTTCCGAAAGATTACTTGTTATCTTTGTATGTTAGATTAAGAATTTTTTATTCTTTAAAATTTCTAAATAGAGATTTAGCGGCTACGAAAAGTTGTACTAAAAACTATAAATTAAGAAATTTACAACACTTATAAGAAGAAAAAAATCTGTTATATATTTTTAATAACATTCTGTTGTGCGTATTGTAATTTGGAATGCTATGTTTTTGAAGGTTTTGTCAATTATACAAAGTTCTAAATCAATGCCCATTGTTTTTCCAATCTATCTTTGAAAATGTCATGTTTATTAATGTGTATGAGAATTTGAGAATTCTGGAGAAGTATCTCACATTGTAGATATGTAAAACCTACAATCTATGTGACTTGGATTAATTCATTATGTTGACCAAAATATGGTAGTAATCCGAATATACCAATGATTTAATCACTATATATGTAACAAGTACATAATGTAGGACTATTAGACGAGCGAGCGTAAGCGAGCAAGTAAAAATAAGGCGGGTCGAAAAAGTCCGATTATGTACGAACTGCATACAAAGCTTTATGTTTGACTGCCTTAGTACAATAAAGTGCTACTTTATGGGCGCTAAACAGTGTCATAAACAAAGGTATTATGATGCAGTCGAACATAAAATGTGTTATTAAATTTTACTGACTAAATTTAATTTGTTTACTTCAATATACCTAATAATACTATTAAATAATATTAAAATCATACAATGTTTTTTATTTCATCAACCATGCACAGAACCACAGATTTATAACGACTTATATAACAGAGCTTTGCAAATAACCTAAAATGTACAACAATATAAAGAAGAGGATGCTCAAACAAGCCTAAACGTTGAACTAGAAATGACAATTATTGCCAGTAAGTTTCAGTACTCCATTTAATTAGCCTGGAATGTGGTTGCTTAACAAGAGATATTCTTATAAGATTTGAAAATGATTTGGTTATATATTATAATTATCTGATACTGAAAAAAACTTGACATTACTAGATATGAATTTTAAACAAAAGGTACTTCAGGATGAATAACCACTGTCTCTCTAACTTATTGCTTATTGGATAACACTTTTGTGTTGGAGCACAATATTTAAATTGATTTAAAATTTAATTATTATTTTTATTTAATTCCATAATATACACATATTGATAATTAGAAGCATTAAAAAAATATTATGAGATAAATGATAAAAAGAAAACCAGACAATGTAATTATCATTTCAGTACTTAACCAATTAAACATTATGTATTTTAAGCAATGAACATTAAATTAAAGAACATTTTATATAAGTATAGTTTTCACAATAATAATTTTCATTGGCATACAAATTTTCTCACAAATATTTCTTGACCTTAATACAACCCTGTTTGTTATAATCAAATGTGCCAGTCCGTATCTGTTACATGCGCGTAGTCAGTATAAAATATATGCGCGGAGGCACCAAAAAAATAAAACCTTATACACGATTTTGGGGCAAGTGGGAAATCTGATTTGTTATAAATCTGTGACAAAACCAATTACAACAATTTATTCGCTTTCGGACAACCTCCTCTGCTGGTTCTTCGCACTTAAATCCACTCAGTGTGGACACACAACATTTATATTTGAATCCACCCAACGCCAACACACAACATTCGTACTCAAATCCATCCAGCGTCAACACACAACATTCATACTCAAATCCACCCAGCGTCGACACACAACATTCTCAGTATAATATATATCAGAATATTCTCAGTATATATCAGACCAAGAAAAAGAAGGAAATTGAACTTTTGAATGGAAAAACAAGAAGTCAAATTATTTTTTATGTATGCGTTAATGGTTTCTTTTGTATTAAAAATTAGTTTCATAAAGTAGATATGGCGTTTATTTTAGAGCGTATTAACACAAAAAAATAATTACAAAAGTTATACATACCTTTACATAACCACTAAGACTGTTAATTAAAGCTTCACATACTTCAGGTATTATTACAGATATTGACTGCTTTGATACTTTTGAAAGATACATTAGGCTGTGGTAGGAATCGCCTGTTAAAAATCTTAAAGTTATTGCTAACCTTTCTGTTACACTTATAGCATTTCTCTAGTTAGTATGTCTTTTGGCAACTGCAGGACCAACATGGCTACGAAGATTCTCGAAATCTTCGGTGGACATTCTTAGAAAATTCTTAAAGCTTGAACGAATCTCACCACTTAGTCCAATATCATCCTCACGTAACTGAACTAACAATTTATTTATGGAATAACTTTCTCGCTTTTTTAAGCTTGGTCTCATCCAAAAACGTTTGCGTTTCATATTTCCAACATTGGATGAAGAGGAGAGAAAGATGTAACAACTGGCGGCTAGCAATAAATCTTCATTATTTAAATTTTCTTCCTGCTGGAAACGCCACATGGTTAAACAAATGAGTTCGCAACAACTGAGTTTTGTTGCACATTTGTCCTTTGGTGTGGACAGTTTGTCTCAATTTTGTCTTGTCTGAATACCTAAAATTTTGTCGCAATTTTGTCGAGTTTTTGTCTCAAAATCGTGTTCACTTTTTGTCTGCTTGGTCTGGACCCGGCATTAGACCCGACAATCCGAAAACGTGTTTCTCAGTACATACATCGCCATTAAAAAAAAACAGCTAGACTTAACCGCCCTGAAATTTTAACCACTTATCCACAAAACCTAATCGCTTCGAATTGTATAAACCTTTTTTTGGTCGTACACCTATACATTTAAAAAAAAATGAGGTAAAGTAAAATTTCTAAAATTATGTATGACAAACTTCGATATGCGGTTAGGTATGTTAAAATATTCAAAATTTGTATATACAGGGTCGTGCACCTGAGCTCCCGTCTTTTGTAGCTCACGAACTGATGTCTTTATAAATTTCGTTCGAATTTGACTGCAAACTATTCGCAGAGAGGCACATTTTGAAAATATTTTCAAATATACAGGTTGCTCCAAAAACATGTACCATACTAAAGTTATGATTTTTTTTAAATGGAACATACTATATATTTTTACATTTTTGGATTCTGCATGCAAATTTAGTGTCAGTTTGTGTTATATTCCCTATATCAAAACTTAGCCGTTTCGAAGGTATTCGACATTTTATATAAAAAATTACACTTGTTACAACTATTTCAAAGTTATATATCTTATACAATTGAACAGCGTTTATTTTAATTTTTATATGTTAGATAGTTTAGGCACTGGTCTTTCTGAAAATAGCTAACAGAAGTCTGTAATGCATACAGAGTCTTTAATATTTACTGAGCAACACGTCAATTTTGAAAGATGCAAAACTCATTTTTTTCAAATGGCACACCCAGTATATTATTTTACAGTTGAAAGTACCATTCAATTCTGAATTGAATGATATAGCATTGTCCTACAGATATAATCAATTTTATAGTAAAGTGCTCGAAAATTTAAGTTACCCCGTTTCTAAGTGGTCTTCGAATAAAATAAAACAACTAGAAACATTTTAAATTTATTGTCAGTTGCTTTGACTCTTATTATGGTTATGATTAAACACAAAATGTAAAAAATAACATCGTTGTTAAATAATTCTTCGCAGATTTAATTTTTATGTAACCCCTTAAGAAGTCTAATTTTGTACACCAAATTATGGTTGAAGAATAAATCGCGTCACGAGGTAAAGACAACCAAATAACTAGTCGAATTTGTTTGCTGTCAATCTTGGTGTCGACAATTTAAGTTAATTACAAATGTTTGGGATAATTGGAGAGCAAGTAATTGGTCCATATTTTTTTAATCAGCATCTTAACGGATTACTATATCTGAATTTTTTGCGTAATGTTTTACCGAATTTGTTAAAAAATGTACCAATTGCAGTTAGAGATATAATGTGGTTACAGTTAAATGATAATGTGGTTAATGATAGTTTCCCTAAGAGGTGGATTGGGAGGGGAGCGCCAATAGAATGGTCTCCTAGATCGCCAGACCTAACAAAATTAGATCTATTTTTATGGGGGTTATGTAAAGGACCAAGTATACACAGAAGTGCCCACGGCAAGAGAAGATATGCAACAGAGACTAAGAAATGCATTTCAAACAATTATCCCTAAAATGCTGCGTAGAGTAGACACATCATTTCAAAATAGAATTCAATTGTGTCTGCAAGAGAATGGCCGTCATTTTGAAAATTTATTATAAGATTGTAGATTCTGTGAATAATTATTTAATATCGATGTTAATTGATGATTGTTGATAATTTTTTTACATTTTGTATTTAATCATAGCCATAAAAAGACTCAAAGCAACTGACAATAAATTTAAAATACCTATTTCTAGTTGTTTTATTTTATTCGAAGACTACTTAGAAACAAGGTAGCTTAAATTTTCGAGCACTTTACTATAAAATTGATTATATCTTGAGCACCTTAGATGAAAGGTATAGGACAATGCTATATCATTCAATTCATAATTGAACGGTACTTTCAACTGTAGAATAATATACGGGTGTGCTATTTGAAAAAAATTATATTTCAAAATTGACGTATTGCTCAGTAAATATTAAACACTCTGTATGCATTACAGACCTCTGTTAGCTATTTTCAGAAAGACCAATATCTAAATTATCTGACAAAATTTAAAATAAACGTTGTTCAATTGTATAAGACGTTGAACTTTGAAATAGTTGTAACAACTGTATTTTTTCTATAAAATGTCGAATACCTTCGAAACGGCTAACGATATAGGGAATATAACACAAACTGAACTAAATTTGCATGCAGAATCCAAAAATGCAAAAATATATAGTATGTTCCATTTAAAAAAACATAACTTTAGTATGCTGCACGTTTTTGGAGCAACCTGTATATTTGAAAATATTTTCAAAATGTGCCTCTCTACGAATAATTTGCAATCAAATTTGAACGAAATTTATAAAGGCACCAGTTCATGAGCTACAAAAGACGGAAGCCCACGTGCAGGACCCTGTAAATGCAGCGAATATAATGTAGCCTAGACATTGAAAAAGTAAAAAAAAGTTTGGGTTGATAACTGTAACCGTTTTCGTATTATAGAATTTTTAAAAAGCGCTCGCGTTTATCAGAGTGAAGTATTACGGCTCGCTCAGACTTAGGTATAGGGCGAATACTGGTGCTTCTATCTCTACTTGCCCCTATAAAGAAGCGAGTTAAACCGGCGATTTTACTCCAGTAATATAAAAAATAGCGCAGCGCTCGACCGACGAGTGGCGTGAGAGTAGTGAGGAGTGTTCAGTTATAACACCGTACTCGCTTAATAGAGTAGCGTCTCATTTGATAGTACGATCGCCACCCTTATAATTATGTTTAATATGTGGTATGTGGTGTTATCATTTCCAACGTCTTTGATGGTTAGATATTTAAGCAAATGCATTTTTCATTTGATTTTCATGATGTTTCTCAAATATCACTGCTTATGGTTTAGATTTTTGCAGTAGAATATTAGCGACAAAAGATTATACAGGTTGTATAAGTACCGTATATACAGGTTGATCCAAATGTAATCTCGTAAACAGTTATATCTAGGGTAAATAATAATAACAATAATAATAATAATAATAATAATAATAATAATAATAATAATAATAATAATAATATCTCTATCCCTCATTCTCATCTTAGTGATGAGCCCGGAAGTCAGAGACTTGTGTGGGAGAGGGAGCGGCATATTATTATTTTGCGGGTCGCGAGTGCGCCCAGAACTAAATGGTAGTTAAAGTTATAACATCGTAAGAAATTACGATGTTATAACTTTAACTACCATTTAGTACGAGAATAAGGGAAACCTGGAAAACCTTATTAATTAAAGAGTACAGTAGGTTGTTAGCCATTTAAGGTATCTGCGACAAATAAGGCCCGGCATGTAATAAGGCCCGTTTTCAAATACAACATCTTATGAACTGAAGAGCACTGCAGTTTTCTATATGGAAACTGCTCTTGGTATGTCATTGATCAGACAGATGTCGCTGAGCCGATTAAGCACAACTTTAGTTCTCTATGAATTTGTCATTTTATAAAGTTCGATTCTTCGACTCTGTTACTGTGGCGCGCTATAAACGTTTGCTTCTACAACAAGTTTTTTTGTATGTCAACAAACGAAATTGTGTGCAACGGGTAAGTAGATGATATATTACTTACGTCAAAAAATATTGGGATCTGAAATTAACGCAAAACTATTTTATTTCAACCTAACCTAAAATTAGCACATGCTAGTAATAGGGCCCGCAAAATTTAATGATGGGCCTTATTTCTGACCAATAGTTATTTTGTTTTATTTGATTTCAGACTAATAATGGGCAAAGTGTGCAGACATATTAGAGCAAAGTGGACCGAAAATGATTTATAAAATGCTATTCGGGCAATTGCTAGAGGTTTGCAATCAATTGCAGTCAATTTTATCTAAGGGTCAAGAAGTGGATCTTGTAAACAGGATTTTACGCTTAGCTGAAATCCACTAACTTCAAAAATTATGAGACATCAAGTTTACCGATTTGCTGTAATAAACAATATAAACCACAAATTTAATGGAAATTCTCAGCTGGCTGGACGTGGATGGTTTAAATTGTTCCTCAAACGTCATCCTCAACTTGCTAAACGTAAAGCTCAAAACATGAATGTAGCTAGGGCTCAGAAATTAAATAAATTTATAGTTACAGATTACTTTCAAAAGCTGAGCGATACTCTTGATGAAATCGACTTTAAAAACAAACCAGAACGCATTTACAATTTGGATGAGAAAGGCTGCAGGTTAACTATTCATCACCAACAAACTGTCTTGGCCCAAAAGGGAGTAAAGAGATCTAATAGCGCCCGAGCACGCAGAAAATGTAACGGTTGTTGGATGTGTTTCTGCTAGTGGAGGAGTAATTCCGCCAATGGTTATTTTTAAAGGAAAGAGAAAGAAACCCGAGTTCGATGATAATCTACCAGCTGGTAGTCTTGTCAAAATGGCGCAAAAAGGAAGCATGACCATTGAATTATTTGTTGAATTTCTTAGCCATTTAGGAAAGTACAAGATCGCTGGACCAATCTTACTTATTTTTGATGGGGCAGCTTGCCACTTGGACTTTACGATTGTAGAAGAAGCTGCAAAACATGAAATAACACTTCTTTGTATGCCGAGTAACACGACTCACGAATTGCAGCCCCTCGACAAAGCCGTCTACAGGTCGTTTGAAGCACACTGGGATCAGGAGGTTTTAAGGTTCTGGTCTCAGCATCCGGAAAGAGTTCTAACAAAAGCCAGATTCAATAAAATTTTTTCTGGAGTCTGGGCACGATGCATGACCCAAGAAAATATTTCAAGCGGTTTCCGCGCAACTGGGATCTATCCATTTGATCCATCCGTAATCCCAGAGTCGGCCTTTGCACCTAGTTTAGTTACAGAAAGGCCCGAGGAGAGACCTGAAATTAATGATGTGAACCCAGATAATACAGGAAATGAGGGTGACAACTGGAGCAGCGATGATGACTTGCCTTTAGCAAGCATCAGGACCAGAAAACCTAATGAATCGGAAAACTCATTCCATGAAATTTTACCCACACCAGAATTAAGAAACAAAACAAACACGATTCGTCGCAAAGCTATTAACTACAGGGCTACAATTGTAACCAAGGATCTTTTCAATAAAAAGGATCCAAAAGAAACACCTAGGCCGTCAACTTCAAGAGAATTTTCCAAAGCTGCATGGTATTGCCGTGTGTGCAAAGAAGCAGCAGTAAGAGATATGAGGAAATGTGTCACGTGCAATAACTGGGACCACGAAGACTGTTTAGGTTACTCTCCTTCTGATGACGAAGACTACAATTGTGTATTCTGTGATGGGCAGTAATAAAGCCCATTAATTTAATCTTTGTTTTATTTTGTTTTCTGATGAATATTTGTTAACTTGTTTTAGTTTCTTGCATATTTTCTACTCAACTAAGTTGAGAATAAATGTTGTTTTGAATAAATTGTGATGGGCCTTATTTTCAACACTGGCAGAAATAAGGCCCACTTGCAGATACAAAAATAATAATATATCTAGGCTTTGTTTTTGTTTTTTTTCAGATTTTTAAGTTCCGTTCCTGTAACTGATAAGTAAAGTTATTGTACACAAAAAAAACGTATTTATGTAACGTTTTTTATGTACATACAAACGTTTTTCCTTAGGTGGGCCTTATTTGTCACACTTAGCTTATACAGTGATATTAAATGGAAAAAATGTTTAAGAATTTTCGAGTTCAGAACTCGTAATCTTCTCAGCGGTCTGTTGTTTATTATGGCTGAACGCATCTTTTTTTTGTTTAAATATTTTCATTATCCAATATTCTCTGCCATTAGTCGTACAATGCGAACAAAAAATTAAAACATAAAATATTTAAAATATGAATATTTTATAAAAAAAACTATGGCTTAGTAATATTTAAAACTATAGGCATGTCAAAATGATAATAATCAATCGCACAGAAATAGTTTCAGTGGATATAGCTGTATTAAAAAGCAATTTATTTTTTATGTGTAATAATTGTAACTGCCTGCAGAACAGAATTGATATATTTGAGTGTTCTTATACATCGTTGAAAAGAGTATTTTCTTAGTTTGTATCGGGCTTTTGTATGCTATCGTAAATATAGTTCTTGCTATGTGTTTTTTTTTGTTTTCTTTTTTTTTTTTAAGATAATAGGCATTGAATTATTTATACTTATTGTGTATTTCTTTGTCTCCTTATGTATGTGTTTATTTCTTTTTTGTATTATGTTGTATTTAATTCTACTGTTTTTCCCACCCTTCAATTGGTTTTGTACTGTTGGGTGGCGTAATAAATAAAATAAAAATAAAATAAAATAAAATTTTCTAATTATGAAAATCTTAATATGCTAAAGCTAAGCGCTGTGTATGGAAAAAAATATATTTAAAAGTTATGACCATTCTGAAATTTGTGTTTTAATACAAAATGTAGGTACCATTTTCCTCATTTAACCTCTTCTTATTTTCTCATTTAAACATATTTTGGTAGAGTAATCAAATTTGATTTTTGCATTTGATAAATGAATAGGAAAAATATATGACTAATATACAGGATTAGTAGCGGTGAGAAACACACCGTGGGTCTTTGCTAATATCTGTCTGACAATTATTGTCAAATTGACAGACAGAAGACAGATAACGTTTGACAATACTAACATTCACGATGCCCATGAGGCAATCACGTCGAAACATCGGTCATCGAGTCCACTACCTATAGCACTCTGATCAGCGCAAAATAAGCGCGAAACCGGTCAGTGTCTGGTAAAAGGTCTCGATGAACGATGTGGCGACTTTTATGGAGATGCCGATGTAATGCATTGCCAGTCGGGGGCCAGTCGGATGGTGGACATCCATTTACTGCTGCTGTATTTTCCTACGTCCTTTGCTGTAGTTTTCTACATCCTTAAAATTTTGGAGTGAATACGGGAGGGTACCTTATTATATTTGTTCCAGAATGTTCTCACTACAGGGATGAATATACTTTCAAATTCCCCAGACATGTTTACGCAACAAAGTTATGTTTTGTTGCTGGTCTCTAAGGCCCACTTGTTCATTCCTAGTTTAAACTTAGTTCAGCTGTGAACTTGGTTCAACGTACCGAAATCACTTGTAGGTACATATGAGGTTACCCGTCAACCTTCGATCAAGCTGAACTCTCCGTATCCGTGGTTCAATGGTGGTTCAACACAATTCTAACCTTACTTTTGAGATCTCGAATGTCAATGTTATTTTTGTACACGCCTGTTTAGAATACATTATTTTGTCTATTCTATAATGGCAAGAAACTATGAAAACCTCACTGACGATGAAGATTTCTTAGAACTTGTCAATATAGTGGAAAATCGAAGAGCGCCCAGAGTTTACAGAGAGAGACGAAATAATTGTGAAATATGGACAGAAAGCGAATTTAGGGAACGTTATAGATTGTCAAAAGATACTGTTAGATTTTTAATCAATGAAATTTCAGAGATATCTAATGAAACAGATCGGTAAGTTTTATTTTAACAATTGATTGTAGACTTACCTCTATATTTACATAAGTAAGTACCTACTTATGTTTCAGAAATCACGCTCTCTCTGCAGAAGATATGGTTTTAGTAACACTGAGATTTTTAGCAGCTGGCTGTTTTTTAAAAATCAGTGGAGATTGTCATGGTTTACATGAGAGTACAGTTAGTAGAACTGTCAATAAAGTAACACGAGCAATCGCTGCTAAGCATATGAATTATATAAAAATACCTTCAACTCCAGAAGAAGTTAATGCTGTCAGGCGGGGTTTTTTTTTGAAAGCTAGATCCCCAAAATGTATAGGAGCTGTCGACTGCACTTACATAAAAATACAAGCACCAAGCATAGAAGACCCAGAAGTATATCGATGTAGAAAAGGTTTTTTCTCTTCAATGTGCAAGTGGTGTGCGATGCTAATCTGAAAATTCAAAACGTTGTGTGCAGATGGCCTGCCTCTTCACATGATAGCACAATCTTTCAAAATTCAGTTTTGCGCAATCGGTTCGAGCATGGTGAATTTGGGAATAGTGTATTGATCGGCGATAGTAGATATGCGGTTAAAAATTACTTAATAACGCCTCTTCAAAACCCAGTGACAGCTGCAGAACAGTTATTTAACGAGTATCTGATTCGCACGAGAAATACAGTAGAACGGACATTTGGTGTGTGGAAAAGAAGGTTCCCTATTCTCTCAACATAAATAAAATAAAACTAAAATAAAGTATGGCATTATCAGTAGTTACTAGGTAGTATATTATTATGTAAGATTTAATATTATGAGAATGTAGTCAGATCATGTATATATTTCCTCTCGCTTTTCTTAAGAAATGATTTAAATTGATTTTTAAATATATTTAATTGATTAATATGGGTAGGGAAAAAGAAAAACATGATTTGGAAATACAAATTTTAAGAAAAAAATTGTATATATCAATTTATTAATCTAATAATTTGTCAGGGGAGGAGATACTGCAGATTTAAAAAAAAATAAATACTTCCATCATCCATTTTGATTATTTCATTTTAACAATAATACGTAGAAACATAACAAATTAGAGTAGAGTATTTTTTACCTCGCACCCTATACAGGGTGTCCACCTAGTGCGCGTAAGTCCAATATCTGGGTTAATAAAAGAGATAACTTATTTTTTTTTTCTACAGGGTTGTCTAATATCCCGAGCTGCACAAAATGAAAATATATTTACATATTCAGGGTGTTAAGTTTTTCCTGGACAGGTACCAACTTCGTTTTTCTAAATGGAAATATATATTTTTTATTGCTTTTTCGAACTAAACCCTTGATTTTAGTAGGACTTTCATCAGCCTTCCCTATACCTAACTTAAACTGTTTTTGAAATACTGACGGGTGAATATTGACATTTTTGCAACTTTGACACCCTGTAAAATCTAAGCGGTTTGAGATCAAGCAAAACGGTTTGCACATTCCTATCTTAACTTTTCATAAGCTATCGTTTGGTACTAATTTCAGAATTATCCAAAAATTTTAAATTTTCTGAAAATTTTGAAAATTTTTGATTCCTGTATAAATTTGAAATTAGTACCAAACGATAGCTTATGAAAAGTTAAGATAGGAATGTGCCAACCGTTTTGCTTGATCTCAAACCGTTTAGATTTTACAGGGTGTCACAGTTGCAAAAATGTCAATATTCACCCGTCAATATTTCAAAAACAGTTTAAGTTAGGTATAGGGAAGGCTGATGAAAGTCCTACTAAAATCAAGGGTTTAGTTCGAAAAAGCAATAAAAAATATATATTTCCATTTAGAAAAACGAAGTTGGTACCTGTCCAGGAAAAACTGAACACCCTGAATATGTAAATATATTTTCATTTTGTGCAGCTCGGGATATTAGACAACCCTGTAGAAAAAAAAATTAAGTTATCTCTTTTATTAACCCAGATATTGGACTTACGCGCACTAGGTGGACACCCTGTATATTTCAGCAAATTTATTCCAACCTTTACCTGGTTTCCGTATATTTTTTAATATACCTATATTATATATTATCTATATTAAAATCATGTAGAGTATTTTCTAGGGTATTTTTCATATTAAAATGTTCAACTTTATTAAAAAAGTAGTCTATTTACACCGAATATATCCAAAACTGAACAATAATTCTTACAGTAATGTTTGAAAATAGTTAATTAGTCTATTTCTAACAACATTTTGTTCAGCATTTGCTCCTTCGTTTTCATTTGCAACATGCATTTCGACTCCTTCATGTTCCTCATCCATATCAAAAGCAGGTTCATTATGTGCTATTGCTGTATTATGTAAGACCGCTGTAGCCACAACAATAGCTTCAACCTTACGGAAATCCAATCTGATTACAGACGCCTAACAGTATCGAATTATTATTATCAATTTGAATTAATTTAACGATTTGAACATTTGTTAGAACTGTAAGTGTTTAGGATGTATTTAGGATATTTTTTTATTGTAATTTTGTTTATTGATTTAATTTGATTTTCAATGTAATTTTATTTGTATTATGTTTGATGTTCATTTACACTATTCTGGAGGTGAATTATCGCAGTTTTTATTCTACACACTGATTAAGTGTTATTCTACCCACAGACAGCGTAAGCTTTGTGGTGTATGTTTATTTGTATAGTGTAATTTATTTTACCTACTACATTATATTTTGTATTTTTTGTATTTTTGCAAATAAACTATTATTATTATTATTATACGCTGCTCACTTTCCTCACTAAAATAGCAATTTGTTTTGCATGCAATTCCTTTAAATGCTGCATTTTTAAATCATGTTCTTCTTTAAAACATTCAATCTTTATGTTTTCGAAATCTACTTTTGAAGCAGCCCATTTTTCAGTTTTATCTCCTACTGGTAAGTTATCTAAAAATAAAGTTATCTATATTTAAATATATACAAGGTCAATAGGTAATACATACTTTTCTTGTGTTTTTTGTGTATTCGTTCTTCATTCTTGCTGAAATTGTTTGACCGTTTGTCAAGCGGCCCTAATAGGCATAATTTCTGGAAAAATTCAGAAATCACATAAATCACCTAAAATCATATAAATTGTCACACTAACAATTTATTTTCTATAATTTTATCATTTTAACTAGCACCACTTTTTTGTATAAAAATGTCTAAGGGAGCCAATTTGAAGTCGTATTTATCCCATCAGCATGTACGTTTGTATCACAAAATCTTTTACATTACTTTTGTCTAATGCAATAAATCAAAGGATGTTTCAGAGTATTAATTAGATAAATATTGTCTTGCATAAGCTTTGGACCTCTTCTGTACATAATTTGATATAATTTCATAATTCTCAATAATTTTAAATCCGCAGCTAAAAAGGGGGACAGATAGTAAGTACCTGTAGAATGAGGGTTTACACCCTTAATTTATGGCATGGGGAGGGGTCATCTTCATTAATGTGGATTACTTTAATGTAACAATTATTGGCTTTAGTTTGCAAGTGCATTTCATTTGTGCAGCATGTCAGAAGAAAGTGCTTGTGCCTAGGATTTTTACTTGAATTTGTTTGAAGATGATCAGGTGCTATGTAGTAAGTATTTTCAAATATATTTTTGTTTTAACATCGCTTAGTTGCACAAAAATTTGTGTAGATCAGATTAGTTAAATCGTAGTAGGTATAATAACATAATGTTTTTACATCAACAAATAGTTTTGGAAATAACTTTTTAGTACAATTCATTCATAGTTACAGGCATGTAATATTCTTCTTTGTCAACTATTTTATTTTTCATATTATTGCAATATGATATCTACACACAAAAGTTTTAGGAAATTTCTCTGATGAATGGATGTGGGTAATGAAAATTAGTTGACTTTAAAATTTGGTTCAAATAGTTTTACATACATAATGTGCCAATATACAGGATATTCTGCAAATTATTTTTAGAAGCACGATAAAATAAAGTACACTTTTCTTCAAGCACTATATTGTACGTAAAGTTATGAAATAACAATATTTTTTGTTCCAGAGTTTATATGCTGCGGAATATTATGGCTCTTCGTCATCGTCTGCAACGCCCAGTGACAGGAGTTAGTCTGTTCAAAATGGTACGTTTTTTCCAGATCCATATTTATGATATCTCACAGTAAAATAAATCAACGAATACAAAATTTTCAAAGATATAATTTTATACATAACATTGATGAAAACATTCAACAAGGTTTTATCTATATTTCATAATAATTATTAGTTTAATTTTTAACACAATACTCATACCGTTTTTATTTTTATTTTCAGACTCCAATACAAGTTGCCTCGTTCACACAACGTGTCGCAACTCGCTGTCCTGAAGACATTCATCAAGGAATAAAACTATGGAATATTTCCCAAAAGAAACTAAGTAAGATCGGAGACATCGAAGTATATCTGAGCAGATTTGTCATGTTGAAAAACATGAACACGCGGGTTCAACAACTGATCTATTCCCAAAATAATAACAACCAAACCCAAAAAGAGAGTTGCTGCAGCGTCTATGATTATACATTAAATGAATGGAAATTAGAGGGTATAAATGAGGTTTTAAATAATAAGGAAGACCTGGATATTTTGAAGTTAGAAAACTCTTGGCAGAATTATCTGCTCCAGAGGAAATTCTGTCAAAGGAAAGTCCTGATGATAGTTGTGAGCCTTCGCCTAAGCGAATGAAGCTGTAATCATCACTCAAGATCTCTCTTTATAACTCTAAAGAGGTGCACATATCTAAGTAACGAAATTAGGACATACAACGAATTTATGACTATTAATCCCTTATTTTGTATGCAATTTGTTACAATTGTGTAATAAAAAATCTGAGGAATATATATCGTCTTTGATTAATTTATAAAAAACAATTTTTGTATTTATACATTTCTATTTAATTTCTTAAGTCCCTGTTTTCACTACTGCGCCAGTCTAAGTTCTCACTGACCTTCCACCGAGCTGAGAACGATTTCAAGAGTCAGTCTGTTGCTGTACACCACGACAACGAATTTCGCCTGTCTCACAGCTGCCACTAGTACTCCAGAAGAGTCAGTAAAATTCGCCAGAGTCCACAAGAACGTGGGGACTTATAAATTTCACCTATTTTTGGTGTACAAGTACAAGTCCGGTATTTTCACCCCTGCGCATGCCCGAGGTTTTCATAGAAACTTTTATACAGCTGAGAACCACTCAGACATTCAGTCTGTGGCCGGATCGCATCCGAGCAAGACCTGTCCACCATTACGCTGTCACCAGTAGCAAGAGACCAGTAAGTAAAATAGTACAAGTCCCCAAAGGCATTGGGACATGGTAAAATTTCACCGGCTTTTGTGGACTACGCTGAGAAAATTATAAGTCGAAATAGGGAGCTACTGCGCAGGTATCAGTGGCTCTCCCACCAGCCATTCCAGGACCTGCTACCACGTGCCGCACTAGTTCACTATCACTAGTCTTCACCGACCACCCAAAACGAGCCCCCCTGCCTAAGACTAGTAAGGGAGTAAGCTAGACAACGAGTAGGGAACTGTCACTTGGCTATTGTAGCGTATATGTTTATGTACTAATTCTGTGTCTCTTTCAGATTTCGCCGTTCTATAAAACAATCCATCGCACACGACCCGTTATTCAGGCGGGTGGACGCATTATTAGGATAGGATAGCTATTGTATAATCTGTGTACTAATTCTCTGTCTCTTTCAGATTTCGCCGGTCTATAAAACAATCCATCACATATGACCTTGGACGCATTGTTAGGATAGGATAACTAGTGGATATACTAATCATACCGTTAATAATCAGTCATTGTCACCGGTCTATAAAACAATTCGTCACACACGACCTGTTAATTAGGCGGGCGGACTAATTGTTAGAATAGCGCTAATCATACCATTTATTTCAGTTATTGTCGCCGGACTATAAAACAATTCGTCGCAGACGACCTGTCATTCAGGCGGGTGAACATTTTTTTAGGGTAGCTCTAACCATAACCTTTATTTCAGCTGGACCTATTCATTAGAACAGTTATACCGTAAACAATAGCCAAGTGTGAAAATCATTTAATAGTAGTAGTTTGCTTAGTATTTGCTTATTAATTGCTTAATGTTTACTTTTTAATAACTGCTTCCTCACCTGGAATCCACATACGACCACCGCCCGTATTTGACCTAGTAGCTTGTTACCCACCATAGATAACTCCGCTTAGCTTATTGCCACCCGCTTGCACCTTTTTACCCAATTGTGTTCACCCTCTGTTTGTTTACCCACACCGCACGTGTGTTTTTGACCTACGAATAGACTCCCCGAATTCTGAGTAACTCTGTACCTAGTAGGTCTTAACTCAATAAATGTATTGAAGGTTTATTGGTGTATTATTATTATTATCTGTCCTGTGAAGTCTAATTTTACCTATCGATCGCGTGGCGTACCGTATCTTCACTGTTGCTACCTGAGTAGTGGTGTTTCTGCACTATAAACGGGAACTGGCGCCCGAGGCAAAATAAGAGAGAAACCGACACTGGGGCGTCAAAGTGACACTTCCTACTTGCAATGGGGAAGTATACGTCACAATACCTTGCGAACAAAGTTAAACCTTCTCAATCTGTTGTTATTGAAGAATACATAATCACAGGCTCTGAGCTAAAACAAGTTTCATCTAAAAAACCAAAATACCCAGTAGACGACTATGTAGTGGTAGAGTATGACGAGCTATATTTTCCTGGAATTGTAACAGAAGTTATAGAGAACGTTAATAATGATTTCACATAACCGAGTAAATGCAATGGAAAGATTAGGCACGAAATGGAGATGGTCAAAGAAAAGAGATGCAGTATAAGACGAAAATGATGTTATAAAAAGAATTGACAAGAATGATGTGAAACCACATACGAACAGAGGCCTCTTTAATCTAAAGGACTTATTTCTTTTGGAGAAATGGCCTTCTGACGACAACCCAAATTCTAAACTCCCTCAAATGAAATATAAAGTCAGTGACTGTGGTGGTGATTTAATGATAAACAATACTTTCCTGGTATTGTAACCGAAATAACTCAGGATCAGCATAATTTTAAATACAAAGTAAATGCTATGGAGAGGTATGGAAAGAAATAGAAGTGGCCCAACAAAAGGGACGAAATATTTTATGAGGAAATAGATGTTAAAAAATAATAGAGTACAGATGTTATACCTGATCACAACAAAAAGTTTTTAATATTAAGGAACAATGGGCAATTAATATGTGTTTATGTAATTAGCGTGTAATACCAATATGTTATTTATTTTGCACTGTCAGATTTTAAAGCTTTTGTACCCGGCATTAAATATTTAGACAAAAATATATTTTTTTTATTTAATATTTTTATGTGGAGTGGTCTAAAGTTATCCTGAGTGCTAAATCCTCTAAAATACACGATTTTCACTTGATTTCTGAGATGTGGGCCAATGTTATCGAAGTTGGGAGGGGGGGGGGGGGTAACTGTGGCGCACTATTATATTTTTAAAAATAAATACTTAAAGAGATTAACAGTATCATTTATGTTTAAAGATATATGCCTGTCGTTCTTCTTCACCATTAGCAACCATAAAATTATGCTATAAAATTATGCTATGCTATTGCTATGTTGTATAATATTAAAGTTTTATATACATAATGTGCCAATATACAGAATATCCTGCACGTTATCTTGTGAGAAGCTCAATAAAGTTCACTTTTCTTCAAGCACTATATTGAACTACTGTTTGGTACGTAAAGTTATGAAATATAATATTTTTTGTTCCATGAGTTTATGCTTATATGTGCTGCAGCATATGGATCGCCAACATCATCTGCAACGACCGTCTGCTCAAAATGGTACTTTTTTTTCCAGATACATACTTTGATATCTCAGTAAAATAAATCAAAGAATACAAAATCTTCGAAGATAATTTTATACCTAATATTAATAAAAACATTCAACAAGCTTTTATCTATATTTCACAGTAATTATTAATTTAATTTTTAACACAATACTCATACCATTTTTATTTTTACTTTCAGACTTCAATACGTGTTGCCTGGACAAAAAGTACGGTTCAATAGGCAGGACTAGTACTAACAGTATGTGCCAACATGTTCGTAAACATAAGACTCAACATAACGAGGCCATAAGACCTAAAGACTTTTTTTTTATATATATATATAACTATAGTCCCTATAATTCTATATTAAACGATTGGGACTTCGAAAATGGCTGCAGAAAATTCTACTAAGGGGTCAAATTTGGTAAGACAAAAATCTCGCAATATGACTTCCGAGGACCTCGATATTTTGGATGTAGAAAGAATATTGTCCGAATTATCTTCTCCACAAGAAATTCTCACCAGTCCTAATGACAATTGTAAGCCCTCACGTAAGCAAAGGAAGCTAGAACCATGTCTAACAGAGAATAGAACTGTATATATCTAAGTAACGAAGTTGGACAGACAATGAATTTAGTATATGACGTGTTAGTTATAACTTACTAGTTTATAGTAAGTTAAATAGTTTATTTACTTATTTGTGATATTTTTTTTTTGTTAGCAATTTGTTATAATTTTGTTTAAAAAACCTGATATGGAGTTCGGTTCAATAGCCACGACTACCAGTATGTGCCAATATGTTAGTGACACAAAAGTTGTCGCAACTCGCTGTCCTCAAGATATTGAACAAGGAATAAGACTGGAATATTTCCTACGATAAAATTTGTAACATACTAGACATCGATGTATGTCTGGGCAGATGGGTCATGTTAAAGAACATGTACATCCGGTTGCAGCAACTGATCTATTTCCAAAATAATAACAATCAGACCCAAAAAGAGAGTTGCTGCAGCGTCAATGATTATACATTATAAATTTTCAGACTCCAATACGAGTTGCCTCGTGTGTCGCAACTCGCTGTCCTGAAGACATTGAATAAACTATGGAATAAAACTATGGAATATTTCCCAAAAGAAACTAAGTAAAATCGGAGACATAGACGTATATCTGAGCAGATTTGTCATGTTGAAAAACATAAACATCCTGGTTCAGCAATAGATCTATTCCCAAAATAATAACAGAGTCATCATTGCTCTTTGTAAAACCATCAACAATCCAGTAACTTCGATGATTTTCTGTGATAATTGGTTTTCCAGTCTAAATCTATTTATTTATTTGAAAGAGGAATTTGGTATTACTTAGTTTGGGAACTATTAAATCAAACAGAATAGCTGAATGTACATTAGAGACTGACAAAGTACTGGTAAAGCGAGGAAGAGGTTCCTATAGTTATAGATCAGATCCTGATAAGGGAATAATACTTGTCAAATGGGCAGACAATAAATGTGTTTTACTTGCTAGCACTTTATGTATTGAGCCAATAAACTATGTAAAAAGATATTCCAAAGCAGAGAAAAAGAAAGTAAATATTCCTTGTCCTGCTCTAATTACGCAGTATAATAAACACATGGGAGGTGTCGATAAAGCCAATTCATTATTAGGTCTTTATAGGAGCCCCAGCCGCGCTAAAAAGTGGTATTTCTCAATTTTTACATGGGTATTAGATATAGGGTAAAGGTGACAGTGGTTGGCAGGCAGGACTGGCACTCTGTATTTTGCATTTTAAGGAAAGAGATAAAGAATAAGCAAGCGATAAGGATAGCTATTACTTAATTAGTGGTACTCTATAAGGGAATCTTTATGGCCTCGGCAATAGTTCGACAAGTTTCGTGTTCTTCAATCGGATAGAGAAAATACTACTAACAGTCCTGAAAACATTCAGAAATTTGACTAAAGCCATGAAAAATTATAAAAGAAGAAGATTTGATTAACATTAACCTCACATTTTCATTGTTGATTAATTTGTGCATATTTTTAAATGTTTAGTGGTTCTCTATATTTATATTGTACTGTTAATTTATGGTTTCGGTAAATAGGATTACATATGACTGTAATTAAGATTGTTAAAAATGTTGCCAGTGCAAAGATTTCTTGTAAACGAACGCGAAAACATTGCAAGAATGCATGAAAATAGAGTTAGAAAAAGGGTATTGCGGGATAAGAGTGATCCATTCAGTCTACATGATAGACGTTTCATTAAACTTTTTCGTCTAAGTAAAGACCTAGTGGCTTATTTATTTACTCAGCTAGTTCCCCACATGGATCCTGAACAAAGAAACACAAGAATCCTTCGTGAAACACGAATTTTAACCGCCTTACGCTTTTTTGCAATTGGCAATTATCAAAGAGGTAGGTACATTATATTAAACTATCAAAGTAGTTTTTATGCGTTGTTATAGTTAATATATTTGAACATATTTTGTATCTATTAAAAAATGTTATTTAAACTGAAAATCTTGATGGTTTTCATGCAATATTTAAGAGTACGTGTAAATTTAATTTATAGTCTTTTAGATAAATAAATGACAATACTTTGAACCCATTTTGATGCCTAGTTTAGCCCGTGATGTAGCGAAGCAAAGATTTGTATGTAACTGTCTGCTTGGCAGAAATAATTATATGACACATTAAAAGCTTGGATCAGCTAAACCAGGGACTAAAAAATAGACTTAATAAGTATTTTATATTTTTAATTGATTAACATGATAACAATTGTGTTCGTTTGTTTGTTTGTTTGTTTGTTTGAAAAAATTTGTTTTCAGGTATTGGAGAAGAGTTTATTGTGCACCTCAATACCTACAGAACTTTCTAACCAAACGGTGTGATATGATAAATTATAACTTGAGGTTTAATGAAACTTTTTATATACAACCATACCACACAGCATCAATGCAAAAAACCACCTTTGTTGAGGGTTTGAGTATTTATAATCAGTTACCAATGGCGATTAGAACCTGTACAAGGATAAATACATTTAGGAGTAGGTTAAGAAAATTTTATTTTTAGGAGGATATATTTCGATTTTGTATTACTATCGATACTGTAATTATGTACTGTTATAATAGCTATGAAGCTAATAAAGTTCTATTCTATTCTATTTTATTCTATATTATCCTCGAGTCAACAAGCAGTAAGTCGTTGCATTCATGAGGTTGCTAACTGCATTGCTACATATATGGGACCGGTATGGATTAAATTTCCTTTTGACGAACAGTCTAAAAATAACATAAAAAGAGGGTTCATGGAGAAAGCAGGGTTTCCAGGTATAATTGGTTGCATCGATTGCACACATATCGCAATATTGGGACCAACACATGAAGAGCATAATTATGTGAATCGCAAGGGGTATCATTCGAAAAACGTCCAAATTGTTTGCAGTTATGATTTGCAAATCTTAAATATAAATGCACGGTATCCCGGATCTGTAAATGATGCTTTTATTTGGAGAGCTTCACAAGTGAAGCGCACCTTGAATGAAGATTATAACAGAGGTAAGTAAAAAAATTGGTGTTACAGTTTAACAGGATTTAAAAATTATTTTTTTAGGCAAAAGAAATCAATGGTTACTTGGAGATTCAGGATATCCATTGGAACCTTGGCTACTAACCCCTTTTGATAATCCTGAACCTAATACTCCTGAGGGACGTTATAACCATGCACATAAAATCACTAGATGCATAATCGAACGCTGCAATGGACGTCTTAAAATGGTTTTTCGGTGCCTCTTAGGAGAGAGAAAACTAAGATACAGTCCTGAAAAAGTTGGTCTAATTATAAATGCTTGTGCCGTGTTACACAATTTATTAATTAGGGCAGGAGTTGAATTTGACTTTGATTTCAATTTAATTAATCAAAATATAATTAATGATCACAATGTCAACAACCCAGTATTACAAGAAGGTAGACAAACAAGGCAGAACGTTGTAAATAGATATTTCTTCAATGTGTAATTTTGTTTTTATTTACTATTATTTAAGTATTTTTTAAGTTTAAAATTAATATATATCTAAAAGGTACATTTTTTAAATTTACCTTTTGCTAACTTAAAATTCCTTTGAAAATTCTAATTATTTTTTTTTTAATTTTAACGCAGGTAGGTATCTATTCAAAAAACCTATTAAAAATAAGAATGTAATATTACCAATGGGAAAAAATATAAAAACTTTGGAGTTTCCACTTTTATTAACTACCAAGTTTTAACCACAAAATTCTTTAAATTAATAACAAATATAACCATTAACTAAAAGATATAGCTGCAGAACAGGAACATACATTCTGATATAAATAAATAAATTCAACTCATTATTTCATCTCAAGAAAAAATCACAAAAAATTGTTAGGTTATCTTATGCTGCCGAAAAGCATCGTGGACAAAAATTATCTTTTTTGAGAAACGCCTCTTGAGCATCTGCTACTCTAGAAATATTTGCATTAATATCCCTTAAAATCACCATATTTTCTTGGTGCATTCGTAACAGGGTCATCTCATCACCCTTTCTATTAGTTCTATTGCAAACTCTATTTGCTTTGGTTTTATTGTGAAGCTCATTTTTTGATATCAATTTTCGCTTTTTATTTTCTTTGCCAAATGGAATTTCATTTGGTTCAGTTTCTATAAAAATGGTCTCTGATGATGTTGAGGGAGTGACAGAAATCTCTATAGTGGTAGGAACATTTTTATTTTCCATTTCTGAAGATGTAGAAGGAATGACACAACTTGATATTTTTTGGGGGTTTTATAAAAACAAGCTCAGGCATTTGTAGCGGTTGACAAGAAGGAACTTCAGATGAACGACTGTTCTGCTCGTGAACTGAATCGTTTCCCTAAATATTATAGGTATATTATCATTAAATTAATATGAAAAAATATGTAAACTTAGGTAATTATATAGGTAGGTAGGTATATAGGTAAAAGGCATAGATAAAATATATATACTGGTAAAAGGCATTAAAATGCTTACCAAACCTAATTCAGTTGTACTATCTCCCTCTACTACAATCCATCCAATTATTCCCATTATTTTTTCTTCAACAGGTAATAAAGGTGGTAATGGCCCACCGCCACCCGTTCTATTCATATTGAGTCTGATATTTTGAGCCTTTACTTTGACCTTGCTTTTCCACTTGCTGAAAGCCTAAAAATACAGCACAGAGCTGGGTAGAAACTAGGAATAAAGATACTGTTATAAAACTTACTTCTATCCATTTGTCACTCGTTTTTGAGCCAGAACCCATACTATTTAATTGAGTTGCTGCTTGGTCCCACAAATTTTTATAATTTTGCCTTGCGTCCAATCTAACAAATGATTTTGTAACCATCTCGGGATGTTCCAATAAAAAGTCAACAAGTACTGCCCATTGGTTTTGATTTGTTTTTGGGGCCCGTGATGACATGTAAACATAATTATCAGTCCCTAATTATTAATAATTTTGCTATAGCTAATCAATATAAAGTGGCAGGCAGGTAGGTATAGTATTGTTTGCTTTGCAATTTTTAACCCAAAACATTTTAATACCTACCAACTCAACCAAAAATGTTATTTTTAAAAATTTCTAAAATTAAATGCTTACCACAATATAATGCTAAACATTATACTCCCGTGCCCCTGTAATTAATCTATGCATTATACTGTGTGCTTACCTTCTTATTACTTTTCACTTTATAAAAACCAAAATCGCACGGCATCGAAGTGAATAATAATAACATAACCTCTTTTCCTTTTTCATCGAACGGAGATAAAAGAACTTACGCATTGACTAGAAAGAGATAGAATGATACGTCTCTTAAATAGAAAGACCTTTCAAGTTATCACTATCAGTCGCTTCTCTATCGCCCCTTCGGTCATGTTCAGCTAGACACGGAAACGACCGAATCTAGTTACAGAGTACGAAATAGGGAAGCGAAAGAAATCTTTATCCCTATTTTGTTACAGAATGCCAGTCCAGACAGTCATTGGCACCTATTTACGTTTTGTTTTATAATCTGCCAAAACTTGTATTAACTGGGTGAGAGATTTATTCAAATCAATGTTGGCACTCTTGGACTAAAAATTAGGTAGTTGTTCTACGTGCAGTTGGTAGTCCTACTTCAGTTTGTCAATGAAAATTTGGCGGGCTCTCAGACCCCTAGATAAATTGTCCTGTTTGAGCTTGTGCTCACGTTGGAAAAGTGTTTTTTTTGTGTGTTTGTGAAAAGATAAAGGCAGGTAGGTGTTTATCAATGCTTAGGTATTATTAATAGATGTAATATTGAGTAAAAAAACGTCCCTTCCTAAAATTTATAACCTAAAAGCTTAGCCACGGGTGCCAAGGGTACCACTAGGGTGCCAAGAACTGTATCATGACCGTTTTACAATAATTTAATGATTGGCATGTTGATCCAAATCTTACGCGCTTCTATAGGTAGGGTAATGGTTATTCTTTATTTAATTAAGTTTCAAAATTCGGTATTTTTATAGAAAATAAATTGGTATCTACCTAGGTAATACTTAATATAATTTTTCAATTCGTATTTATAATTTTTTTTTTTTTAGTAACCATGAACGAACAGGTCTCGGAACGGAAAAACAAAGAGCAATACTGCAATATCACAAGTACAATTACAAAATAAAAGTATTATATTCCCCATTAACCAGTCAATAACACATTATATGTTAGGCATTGCGGATATCGAAACCAAAACCTTTTCATTACTGGACCCTTTGGGTAATAATACTACGAAACAAAAACAATATTTTCGTTAGTTTAAAAATATTTTAGAATTAACAGGGGCATCTTGTAAAACTTGGGCATTCAAACAGCATGAATACGCAACTTAAAGAGACTCTCACAACTATGGCACAAAATTATTTTAAAAGACTTTCGTACCTACAAGAGAAAATGAATTCCTCAGTACATCCCTTAATTTCGTAAATAATTAGCCTATCGAAGAAACAATATGGAGGACAGTCGACATTAAGCTGCTAAATAACGGTGTTGTTGACGACATCCAGTATTATAAAAATACGACAGATTTACGCAGCTACAACGTTTCATACTTTGAGAACGCTTCATGCTCCGTGAAATAAATCATTATTAACGATTACCTCACTCTCAATGAAAAAGAATGGTTATCTAGTTTTGTAATAGACATATGTTTGGACTTATTTAACGTAAACGACAAGTATAACATATATTCTACTGAAATCAGTAGTTTATTATTCAACTTGAATATTAGCAATAAATCTGTATTACCAAAAGTACAGTTACAAACTAAAAGTGTTATATTCCCCATAAATGAATCCAACTCTCATTATATGTTAGGCATTGCCGACATCAAAACTAAAACTTTTTCATTGCTGGACCCTTTCGGTGATAATGTGACTAAACAAGAAAAATATTTTCGTACGTTTAAAAACATTTTAAAATTGATAGGGACATCTTGTAAAACTTGGGCATTCAAACAATATGAATACACTACTCAAAGAGACTCCTACAACTGTGGCGATTTATTATTAACTACTGTAGCGACCTGCGACCAACACGGTTCCATCGGTCGCATCGTTCTACATCTTACCACTATAGAATTTCAGCAGTTTGGATCAAATACATCTTCCACCTATTCAATCTCAGGCGTATAAGGTAGAGATACAGATATTACAGCCAGTGAATGCTATCAGTGTATTATGTGCAAAAGACTAATACATATCAAATGCATCAGATCCGGTGGAAAAGTTCCAAAATAGTTTGTGCACCTTGTGTCGACAATACTAAAATGATGCACCCGACGTTGTAAAATTTAATTTAACAAATATTACTATCTAACAGATTGGTTAACCTTGTATTGCCTAGAAATTTTGCAAAAATATACTTATCTGGAATAATTATACTAATAACTAAAATTGCTTTACAAGTAACAAAAATAAACAATGGCAATAGCGTGAACCAGCTAGTTATTGACTGCCCTCCAGTAAATGACCACCGATGAATGTTTTTTTTATTTATAAGAATTCTGGATATCTAGGAACATTGTTTTATAGACTATAAATAAACTAGCATATTTTTCCTTAAATTCCTAGAGAATTTAAGGTTTGGCATAATTGAAAACACTGAGTGACTATTAGTCATAGACTTAGTAACTATAGTCTATATTCTTTGCTCTTAGTATCCCGCAGAGTGTGCATAGAAAATATAGAAAATTAATTATTAACATAGAATGAAATGTAATATATGAATAACGAAACTGTGATGGCGGCGTTAGTTAGCTTCCAAAATAAAAGATGGCGCAGAGACAGCCACACCTGTGACACCTACTGTCACAAAGGCAAATAAACACCTCTCCGATAAAACATGGAATAAGTTACGAGAATTCAGCTAGAGAGGCATATTATAAGAAAACAGAGAATACCTGTAGTCTTAGTGGTCTCTGTATTCAGGAAAAATATCCATCTTTGGTTTCTAAGATTCGGGGATTATAGAAATCAAGTGCCCATATAATTATAAAAATGAAGATCCCAACAACCTTGATTTTAGCTTTCTCGGCAGCCATAGTCGTTTGAAAGAGAACAGTAACTATTATTATCAAATCTAAGGCCTGTTAGAAATAACAAATCGTCAGTGATGCGATCTTGTAATTTACACATTTATAGGTATAAGGATAATTCGGGTAATAAGAAACAAAATCTTTCAGTTTTGCAATAATTCATGCGGCAGTAAAAGCATTTAACAGAATTACTCGATCTCAATATTTGGAGATTTACTATAAAATATCTTTATCCATACACAGAGTAAGAACGAAAACCTTTGTTGCGCTAATTTAATAAAAATGGCATGTAAAGACATCGATCACTTGGGAAAATCTGAACAACTAAATCTTTTCTGAAAGACATAATTGCTCAAGCAGTTTCCCTCAGAACCCTCAATGATTTCGATAATTGGGTTGAAAATATAACAGTGATTGTTGGAAAGATGATGAGGATGTGAAAAGGACACTACTCTGGATTAATACTCATAGTCATAGATTGTGAAGCGAAACCGAAAAAAATGTATAATAACATTGACATTGATTGGTACCAAGATACACACACTCTTTATGCCGAAAGCCCTTTCTACAAACGCTATCAAAAAAGAATCCAAAACAAATTAAAAGAAGAGCCAGAAGATACCGCTACAAATATTTTCTTTAATATGGAGTTCTTAGAGTTAATTTTGAAAAAATATTTATCATACTGTCCACTCTGGAGTGGCATCATGTTACCAACTGGCATTGAAAGAACAATGTCCTGTCTGGAGCAAGAAAACTAAAATGTTTCAGATTTGTAAGGGCACGTTTAAAACAAATTAGAGCGTTATGTAAAGAAAATAATCTTGAAATTAGTAGAACGGCTTTAACTACAAGAAAGCGTAACAAAGAGTTAGATGAACTTGATGAGAAGATATCACAGAAATCTTCGTCTAGAAAGGAAACTGGCGCTTCTTTCCATTTCTTAGGTGCCTACTTAAATATTTTAAAAATGGATGTAGAAAAAGATATTAAAACCGAAAATGAAATAGACTACTATGCAAATAGAAGATGCAGTAATATTACTTGACGATACAGATAGATGCAGTTACTGCGGGTATGGCAAATTTAATGAATCGACAGAATTTGAATGTGATTATTGTTTGCGGTGAGTGCACACATTATGTGTAAAGAAATATGGCGTTTTTCAATCAGAAGCACCATTTAGATACCATTTAGATTTAGATTATGTGAGAAACAGATTAGTTCCCATGTTAAAGAGCCCACCATTGAGCTGTATTTACAATGTAACCAAGTTATTAGATCAATAACATTAGATAACTTTCAGAAAGAAAACCTAAATAAAAATACTATTAATCAGATGAAATCTCCTATCTGGGTCCGTGAAAACAAAAGCGAATACCATTAATATTTCTAGCGAGGGACATCAAATCTACCTCAGATCTTTTATTTTTTTTTCAAATTTTGGCTTCGAGTCTAATATCAGACTCATTTGCCACAAACTGTTAAATTTTACTCACAGCTTTTTCTACCAATTATTGTTATTTCTTATTTCTGTTAATAAAAGTACCCTCTGAAATATTTATACAATTTCATACTTAATACAACCTAACTATTATAACCTAGCACCATATCTGCCGTAGACCAAAACTTCCAGGGAAGGGGCACGGGTTGTATCTACACACTTCTCGCCCAGTGGTGGGATCACGCCATGTAGAATTCTATTTCGTTGACGTCACGTTACTTAGCAACGGAGAACGCTTGCCTGAAAGCAAGAAATTGGTATCATGCCATTTCTACCTTCAACGCCCTTTACTTCTTAACACCCGCGTAGAATCGTTTACAAACTACACGGTATGAGTTGTCGCTTTCTACTTTTATTTCATTTCTTTACATTGGTAAAACGAAGATAGAGAATACATGTGTTTGAAATATGTTTCACCACTCTTTTCTAAATTTTAAAATTTTATAACATTTAGATAGGTAGGTACTCATTTTATTTTATATTTCAACGAGGCAAAAGCAAAAGCTAACGAAAAAAATGGGAATACAAAGTGATCATTGGGCACTTATTTTAGATTTTTGCGAGCAACATCCCCAAATAATAACGAATAAATTTAACGGGCTAGGTGGGCGAAATGAATTAAATGATCTGTGGAGAAGATTAACAATAAAATTGAATTAATTAGGACTTGGCGAAAAAACGGTGGAAGGATGGAAGAAGGTAAGCAGCATATTGTATAATTTAATATGTATGTACAAATTTGGCTTAGGTATTTTCAAAATTATTTTATTCAAATAACAATAATAATAGTTTATTAATTTTAAATTATAGACTATAACAGACTGAAAATCTAAAAGTAAAGCAAAGGCGGGGACATTAAACATGCACTCAAGTCAAACAGGAGGTGGAGAACAATGCCATTTAGTATTGACTTCATATGAGGAGCACCTTCTAGCAATCATGGGAAAAACTTCCTACGAAGGGAATCTTGCAAATCTGGAACGAGGCCTCAGGAAAAGGAAATTATTTGTAAGTTCACTACTTTGTACATTAATAGACGGTTTGTCAAGTTTAAAAATTATTCTAGGATGAATCAAGGGATGACGAGGTAGCCGCCATACATTCGTATTTTACGATTGGTACTATGGATCATACGTATCCTATTCCCACATCATCTAGTTCGCAAAATAATGTATTTGAATATCACGACCTACCTGTGGCAAGCGAAACCATAGTAATGCCAGGGTACGATCCTAATAAGGCCTACACATCTATCTAGGGTCCTACCTAGTATTCATTCACCTCACATTCCTTCTACTTCCCAAAAAATGTTCATTCCTTCTACACATTCATCTAAAATCCTACCCAGTGTTCATTCTTCTCAGATTCCTTGTACTTTCCGACACATTTTAGCCCCGATCAAAACAAAGTCAGATTTAGAAATACCCAGCAATACCAATCTCACAAAAGTTACATCTATCACTCATTCTCCCACAATTTCATCTCCATCCATACCCCATATTGCTACCGAAACAATCAATTTAACTCCTGTACATTTAAAATTCAATGAAAATACCCCACAAAAAACAAATGTACCATGTGATAAAAGAAGGACAAGAAGTAGGAATGATGCGGAACAGTTGCAAAAAATGCATATAGAGTTACTAAACGAATTAAAAAATATAAAGTTAAATGCTAACCCTATGGCAGAAAGCTTAAAAAGTATTGCAAGTTCGCTTAGAAACTAATATTTTATTAACTTTTTTTTATTAAATATTAATGTCGAACAGGAATTTATTTGTACTTATTTGTATTGTACCCTTATTGGCTATCCTTATTCCTTATTGTAGGCTTAGATTTTTTATGCATACTGTATCTATTAAATTTTCAATCCAAGAACAGTAACAGGAAAAATATAAAATATAAATTCTAATATAAATTTACAACAATCAGGTAATTGGTATTAACAATAGTACAACCTAATCTAACTTAAACCTAGATGTAACTGACAACACTACACAAATTGTACAAATGAGACAGACTCATAAAGAACATAATATGCATACAAATCAATATATTTTTTATTATAAATTAACACACAGTTACACATTATAAAAAATATCTTTCTATTAATTGTCTCCTACTATCTGCACCATTTTGTTCCTGCTGCTCTTGATTTGCAACAATTACATTGTCATCAATTTCGGGAATAACAAAATTGTCATGTAATCTACCGCTCACACAAATATTATGCAGCACGGCACACGCAACCACAATTATCCCTACTTTTTCTGGAGAATAACGAAGACTCCTCTCACCTAGCAAGCATCGAAATCTCCCTTTTAATACTCCATTACAACCTTCGATACAATTGCGAGATGTTGCATGACAATTATTATATCGTTCTTCTGGGGAACTTGGTGCAGCATTTAATACTGGTGTCATTAACCATGGCTGCTGCGGATATCCTGAATCACCCAATAGCCACGAAGTATGATCTCCATCTCGATAACATTGTTTCATTTCCTGTTTAACCTGAAACATTCTCCAAATATAAGAGTCATTTGTCGAACCAGGAAACTGAGGATTTATATTTATAATCTTCAAGTTATAATCACAAATCTGCAAAAAAATATTTTTAGAAAGCAACTTTAAAATATAAGTTACCTACATACAATTTGAACATTCTTAGAATGGAAACCTTTTCTATTTACATAGTTGTGTTCCTCCTCAGGTGGTGCAGTCATTGCTATATGAGTGCAGTCGATTGCACCAATCACTCCAGAAAAATTTGTTTTCTCCATGAACAATTCCTTTGTTCTTTGTTTTGCCTCTTGTGTATAGGGAAATACAATCCAAGCATCGCTCATTTCATTAACAATTAAATTGGTTACTTCGCTGATACAATTGCTAACAGTATTTTGTGCAATCGAAAGAACATAACTTCTTCCAATGACTCCTTGGTAAGACCCATTAGAATAGAAATACAAAGCACCACATATTCTTATTTCTGGTTCGACAGCATTGGGATGCATTGAATGCGACATATGTGGAACCAGTTGCTGAATTAAATAATGTGCCATTTCTTTAGTTAACCTAAAAGCATTTTTAAAGTGTGTATCACTTAAAGTAAAAGGATCACTATTGTTTCGCATAAGTCTACGTTCCAGATTAAATTGGATAATTTCTTCCCTCCTTTCATTTTCCTCAACTCGTTGAATCATATTTGCAAAATATGGGAACATCTGCAAATAAGTGAGTATTAATATACTTATGTATGGAAGGTTGCAATAGGTTGTCCTATACCAAAAAAACGGAATCCATCTGAAATGTCAGATTTAAGAATTATTAGTATCTTTTCATGTATCTCAAAAATCTTGGAAAAAGTAATGTTTAATCAAATATATGAATTTGCCAATATTGAAAAAATGTTACCTGCTTTTCAAACTGGTTTTAGAAAACTTTATAGTGCTGGTATGGCACTTACTCAAGTAACAGATGACTTACTAATTGCTACGGATAAGAATGAGGCTAGTGTTTTAGTGTTACTTGACTTCTCCAAAGCCTTCGACACAATTAATCATAAACTAATTTGTTCTAAATTAAAATATTATTGTTTCGATAACAAGTCAGTGGCGTTGATAACATCATATTTGATAAATAGGCAACAAAAAATTAGAGTACAGAACAAAACATCAGAGACAGTGAATATTGAAGCGGGTGTACCTCAAGGGTCGATATTGGGTCCATTATTGTTTATATTATATACAGCTGAATTATTAAATTGTTTAAGAAACTCAAAAATACAAACATTTGCAGATGATTCGCAAATTTATTATAGTTTTTTACCTGAAGATGTAATTTTAGCACAAAACAACATTAACAGTGATTTGGATGTTCTATTCAATAAATGTCAAAAACACAATCTAAAAATTAACCCCAAGAAATCTTGGATTATGGTATTTGGGCCCAAGGCTAAAGTTAGTGTTATAAAGGACTCTCAAAATTAATCTTAATAATAATCCTTTACCCATTATATCCTCCTCTAGAAATTTGGGTTTGATAATAGATGAGGATTTTAGATTTAAGAGTCATGTAGACGGCCTGTTAAAAAAGTCCTACTCCTCTATGAAGCTTTTATATTCAAATAGATTCGTGTTAAACGGTAAACTTAAAAAAATGTTGTGTGAATCTTTGGTTCTGTCTGTTTTCAACTATTGTGACTTTATTTATGGCCCTTGCCTTAACTTAATTTACAAAAAAAGGATCCAAAGAGTTCAAAATTTCAAGTTTTAAATACATTTGTTCATAAGCTACTGACACTTAATATCGATTCTTCACTTAATTCTAAATTGACTAAAAGGGCTCAAGTTCATACTGTGAATCTTCGACGTACGGATATGCTTACTCTTCCTCCTCATGCCACTGCTCTTTTTCAAAAAAGTTTTTCTTATAATGCAGTAAAATCGTATAATAATATACCATTTACTATGAAAAATCTCACGGTTCAAGCTTTTAAATTTCAATTAAGAAAACACATATTTTTATTTCAATAATACAGGACCTGATTGTGGTTGTAAATTTTTTATTGGTTTTTATTAATTATGTCTCTTTGTGTAGATACTTCTTTATGTTCAATTATATTAATAACTTCTGGTGTGTCTTAGTCTATGGGAACTTTTTTCCTCTTTTTGCAGGATTAGAATGACACCTGTAGTATGTTAAGTGTAAGAATAGCCTAGAGCTAAACTTCGCATGCTGCAAGGTGATTATCCACCAATATTGTATTGTATTGTATTGTCATTTTATGTAATGTTATTATATTCTATTGGTGTAACAATAAAAACGATTATTATTATTATTATTATTATTATTATTATTATTATTATTATTATTATTATTATTATTTATTGTGCACAATAAGTTTACAAATTATAATTATTAAACTAACACACACAAAAGGACTAGTTTAGACAATAATTGTAACATAATAATAATATTGTCAGGAAATCGTATCTCTTGATATGAAAAGTGAGGCTTACCTTATCTATACGTTTTATGGCAATGATATTAAATAAATATTTTCTTGTGTTTTATATTCCCAAAGAGATTGAAATTATTGCGGTAAAATCATTTACATATAAGTTTTTGGCGGTTGGAAGTATGTCCAAACTCTGTCAAATGTCAGATTACTGCAAAATTTAAATCGATATATTTGGTAAGACCGAATATAAAACCGAATATGGTAATATAAAACCGAAACTACACGAACACCAAAGCGATAGTAGAATTCTATTCGGGATGATCCCAAATACCTTGTCGACAACACAAATTGCTGTGACGTCACCGAAACAGAATCCCACATGGCGTGATCCCAGTGCAGGGGTCGATCAGGGCAAGTTTGGGATTATGGGAATAATCATTTAGGTGAATTACAAAGGATTACAAATCTAACCTATTGCTACTACAATTCCAATTGTATATCCATCAAAAATGTCATAATTATTCGAAATACTTTTACATTGTTTGTTGCTAAAAGGTTTGCATCATTTGTGGGCCGTCTTATACTTATGGACAGAATTCGTTGGATAAGTTTGACGGTAGCCTGTGAAATATATTTGCAACTAAAAATTATGTGATTAAGGTCTCCGAGGGAGACATCATCGCAAGTGCATATGGGATTATTAAACACTCCCATTGTATTATGATGTTGGGGAAAGCGAGCATGATTTATCATCATTCTGGTGATTGTAACGCTCAGCGATCTTGATACATAATTGCTACTTATATGTGGAAGGTGTGTTGGCACAGTTGGGTGTAGTTTTATATATTGATTGTTAGATCTGATCTCGTATTGTTCCCAGGTATTATTCCATTTTGCTTTGAACTCCTTTCTAAATATATGAGGAAAATCTGTCACTGGAAAGAACGGCTGAGTGACTCCGGGTTTATCCACTCCCTGTTTTGCGAGCTGATCCACTATACAATTACCAGTTATAAATAGCCCTTAACCCATAACCAAAATATGTTACTTGAAACCTTGCTGCCCGTATTAATTGCTCTTTTTGTTTAATTTTGCATATAATTTCCGTTTTATAACACTTCTTCTTTTCTAACTAACTTTTCTTTTCTTTTCTAACTATATTTTAGAACTTTTCCACCGGATCAACGGTTTCTGAAGCGGACGTGATGCATTTGATATGCAGTTGTCTTTTGCACATAATATATTGATCTGCAATACCCTTGCAATAAAGACATCTGCTGTGCACATGTGAGGAATATCTTAATACAAGTTAATATCTGTGATACAATATAACTACTTTATCTAACTGTTGTCTGTATAAGAATATTAAAAACAGTATACAGGGTGTCCACCTAGTGCGCGTAAGTCCAATATCTGGGTTAATAAAAGAGATAACTTAATTTTTTTTTCTACAGGGTTGTCTAATATCCCGAGCTGCACAAAATGAAAATGTATTTACATATTCAGGGTGTTCAGTTTGTCCTGGACAGGTACCAACTTCGTTTTTCTAAATGGAAATATATATTTTTTATTGCTTTTTCGAACTAAACCCTTGATTTTAGTAGGACTTTCATCAGCTTTCCCTATACCTAACTTAAACTGTTTTTGAAATATTGACGGGTGAATATTGACATTTTTGCAACTTTGACACCCTGTAAAATCTAAACGGTTTGAGATCAAGCAAAACGGTTTGCACATTTCTATCTTAACTTTTCATAAGCTATCGTTTGGTACTAATTTCAAATTTATCCAGGAATTAAAAATTTTCAAAATTTTCAGAAAATTTTACATTTTTGGATAATTCTGAAATTAGTACCAAACGATAGCTTATGAAAAGTTAAGATAGGAATGTGCAAACCGTTTTGCTTGATCTCAAACCGTTTAGATTTTACAGGGTGTCAAAGTTGCAAAAATGTCAATATTCACCCGTCAATATTTCAAAAACAGTTTAAGTTAGGTATAGGGAAGGCTGATGAAAGTCCTACTAAAATCAAGGGTTTAGTTCGAAAAAGCAATAAAAAATATATATTTCCATTTAGAAAAACGAAGTTGGTACCTGTCCAGGAAAAACTGAACACCCTGAATATGTAAATATATTTTCATTTTGTGCAGCTCGGGATATTAGACAACCCTGTAGAAAAAAAATTAAGTTATCTCTTTTATTAACCCAGATATTGGACTTACGCGCACTAGGTGGACACCCTGTATAAGAAAAAAACAAGGTCTACTGGCGGTACGAACAAACCGAAGACAATCCACAGAAATGAAAAATAATTTAATTTCCTATGAAGTTCAGCTGCTTAGACATTTATATTTGCTTGAAAATATTGATATAAATATGTTAAACTGTGATAAAAAAATTAGTGGGATAAAAAAATAATTATTTGAAACAAGACACAGGGCGAGTATCATACCTATACTGGTCATGCGCAGATCGTCTGAAAGATGATTAGCGTAGCGATCATTTATAGTTAACCGTACTCCTTATATGCCTAGGTATGCGTTATAAACGCTTGGATACTCTATAAAAACGACGTTCTTGCTCTAAAACAAAAACCGTTACCATTAAAAAAATTTAAAATGGAGTTAGCTACGTCCCTATCTCATACTGGCAGAGCAAAAAAGCGAGGAAAGCCATCACGGTCAAATGTTGAGAATAGAATTGAACACCCAGTTGCTCTTCGACCTGATGAGGCAACGCGCAAGGATACAGAGCTCACTGTCCCCAATAATACATCTCAAAAAAAAGATGTAAATATTACCGCTCGGGTTTTATTAGATTATTGTGGAATAAATGCAACACAAGGCTGTGTCTTACACAAACTAAAAATTGTTTTTATACTTACCACAACGAGTAGTATTCAGAGTAGCTGAATTTTTATTAATGAATTTTTTTTTAAATTAATTTTTGTTAGCTTTTTGTTATTTAATTTTAACTAAATAGTGCACCAACTTTTAATTTTAATGTTCCCTTATTTCAATATTTTGAATATATTTCATTTCCTAAGCTAGCATTGTTACCACATGGCTACAATTTCAAAAGTGGTTTTCGCTCAATTTTTTTGTTATAGCATTATGACTATTAAGTTTATATGACTTTATGTAATGTATGTACCAACTCTCAGATTTTTCTGGGAGTGTTAAATAACACTGACCGATACAGGTTTAATGACTAATTTGTTTTTATACACCGTGTTTCTGAACTCCTGTTTTGTACGTAAAGTTATGAAATAGCTAACATAATATTTTTTGTTCCAGAGTTTATGCTTACATGTGGTTCTGAATATGGATCGTCATCATCTTCTGCCACGCCCAGTGACAGGAGTCGTCAGTCTGCTCAAAATAGTATGCTTTTTCCAGATCCATACTTATGATATGTCATAGTAAAATAAATCAAAGAAAACAAAATCTTCGAAGATAATTTTATGCATAACATTGATAAAAACATTCAATAAGCTTCTATCTATATTTCATAATAATTATTAATTTAATTTTAAATACAATACTCATACCATTTCTATTTTTATTTTCAGACTCCAATACGAGTTGCCTGGGCATGGAGTTCGGTTCAATAGCCAGGACTAGTACTAAGAGTATGTCCCAACATGTTCGTAAACATAAGACTCAACATAACGAGACCATAAGACCTAAAGACAACTTTTTTTATATATATAACTATAGTCCCTATAATTTTATATTAAACGATTGGGACTTCGAAGATAAGGCTGCAGAAAATTCTACTACGGGGTCAAATTTAATAAGAATCTCGCAATATGACTTTCGAGGACCTCGATATTTTGGATGTAGAAAGAATCTTGTCCCAATTATCTTCTCCACAGGAAATTCCTACCAGTCCTAATGATAATTGTATGCCCTCACGTAAGCAAAGGAAGCTATAACCATGTCTAACAGAGAATAGAGCTGCATATATCTAAGTAACGAAATTGGATAGACAATGAATTAAGTATATGACGTGTTAGTTATAACTTACTAGTTTATAGTAAGTAAGTTAAATAGTTTATTTACTTATTTGTGTTATTTTTTACTTTGTTAGCAATCTGTTATAATTTGTTTAAAAAACCTGAAATGGAGTTCGGTTCAATAGCCACGACTACCAGTATATGCCAACATGTTCGTGACACAGAAGTTGCCGCAACTCGCTGTCCTAAAGATATTGAACAAGGAATAAAACTCTTGAATATTTCCTACGATAATAAATAATAACAACCAGACCCAAAAAGAGAGTTGCTGCAGCGTCTATGATTATATATTTTCAGACTCCAATACGAATTGCCTCGTTCACACACAACGTGTCGCAACTCGTTGTCCTGAAGACATTGTCAAGGAATAAAACTATGGAATATTTCCCAAAAGAAACTAAGTAAGATCGGAGACATCGACGTATATCTGAGCAGATTGGTCATGTTGAAAAACATGAACATCCGGGTTCAGCAACTGATCTATTCCCAAAATAATAACAACCAGAGCCACAAACAGAGCTGCTGCAGCGTCTATGATTACACATTAAAATGGAAATTAGAGAGTACAAATGAGGTTCTAGATAATAAGGAAGACTTAGATATTTTGGAAATAGAAAAGATCTTGGCCGAATTATCTGTCCAGAGGAAATTACCTCAAATCCTGAAGATAGTTGTGAGCCTTCGCCTAAGCTAATGAAGCTGTAACCATCACTCAGGACTCAGGACTTTTTCATTGCAATAATAATATAATATTACAATGTTATATTATGTTATTCTTCCCAAATTAATTTGTATAAATAATGTCAATAGAAAATTGTACGTTTTTTTCCAGATCCAAACTGATCATATGTCATAGTAAAATAAATTAAAGAAAACAAAATAATCGAAGATAATTTTATGCATAACATTGATCAAAATATTCAATAAGCTTTTATCTATATTTCATAATAATTGTTAATTTAATATTAAACACAATACTCTTATCGGTTTTTTTTTTAATTTCAGACTTCAATACGAGTTGCCTGGACAAAAAGTACTGTTTAATAGCCAGAACTAGTACCAACAGTATGTGCCAATATGTTCGTAAACATAAGACTCAACATAACGAGACCATAAGACCTAAAGACAACTTTTTTTATATATATAACTATAGTCCATATAATTTTATATTAAACAATTGGGACGAAGATGTAAATAAGGCTGCAGAAAATTCTACTACGGGGTCAAATTTGATAAGCCAAAAATCTCGCAATATGACTTTTGAGGACCTCGATATTTTGGATGTAGAAAGAATCTTTTCCGAATTATCTTCTACACAGGAAATTATCACCAGTCCTAATGATAATTGTAAGCCCTTACGTAAGCAAAGGAAGCTAGAACCATGTCTAACAGAGATTAGAGCTGCATATATCTAAGTAACGAAACTGGACAGACAATGAATTAAGTATATGACGTGTTACTTATTACGTGACTTACTAGTTTATAGTAAGTAAGTTAAATAGTTTATTTACTTATTTGTGTTATTTTTTACTTTGTTAGCAATGTGTTATAATTAGTTTAAAAAACCTGAAATGGAATTCGGTTCAATAGCCACAACTACCAGTATATGCCAACATGTTCGTGACACAGAAGTTGTCGCAACTCGTTGTCCTGAAGATATTGAACATGGAATAAGACTCTGGAATATTTCCTACGATAAAATTTGTAACATACCAGACATCGATGTATGTCTGGACAGATGGGTCATGTTAAAGAACATGTATATCCGGCTGCAGCAACTGATATATTTCCAAAATAAGATCTATTTCCAAAATAATAACAATCGGACCCAAAAAGAGAGTTGCTGAAGCGTCTATGATTATACATTTTCAGACTCCAATACGAATTGCCTCGTTCACACACAACGTGTCGCAACTCGTTGTCCTGAAGACATTGTCAAGGAATAAAACTATGGAATATTTCCCAAAAGAAACTAAGTAAGATCGGAGACATCGACGTATATCTGAGCAGATTGGTCATGTTGAAAAACATGAACATCCGGGTTCAGCAACTGATCTATTCCCAAAATAATAACAACCAGAGCCACAAACATAGCTGCTGCAGCGTCTATGATTACACATTAAAATGGAAATTAGAGAGTACAAATGAGGTTCTAGATAATAAGGAAGACCTAGATATTTTGGAAATAGGAAAGATCTTGGCCGAATTATCTGTTCCAGAGGAAATTACCTCAAATCCTGAAGATAGTTGTGAGCCTTCGCCTAAGCTAATTAAGCTGTAACCATCACTCAGGACTCAGGACTTTTTCATTGCAATAATAATATAATATTACAATGTTATATTATGTTATTCTTCCCAAATTAATTTGTATAAATAATGTCAATAGAAAATGGTACGTTTTTTTCCAGATCCAAACTGATCATGTCATAGTAAAATAAATTAAAGAAAACAAAATAATCGAAGATAATTTTATGCATAACATTGATCAAAATATTCAATAAGCTTTTATCTATATTTCATAATAATTGTTAATTTAATATTAAACACAATACTCTTATCGGTTTTTTTTTAATTTCAGACTTCAATACGAGTTGCCTGGACAAAAAGTACAGTTCAATAGCCAGGACTAGTACCAACAGTATGTGCCAATATGTTCGTAAACATAAGACTCAACATAACGAGACCATAAGACCAAAAGACAACTTTTTTTATATATATAACTATAGTCCATATAATTTTATATTAAACAATTGGGACGAAGATGTAAATAAGGCTGCAGAAAATTCTACTAAGGGGTCAAATTTGATAAGCCAAAAATCTCGCAATATGACTTTTGAGGACCTCGATATTTTGGATGTAGAAAGAATCTTTTCCGAATTATCTTCTACACAGGAAATTATCACCAGTCCTAATGATAATTGTAAGCCCTTACGTAAGCAAAGGAAGCTAGAACCATGTCTAACAGAGATTAGAGCTGCATATATCTAAGTAACGAAACTGGACAGACAATGAATTAAGTATATGACGTGTTACTTATTACGTGACTTACTAGTTTATAGTAAGTAAGTTAAATAGTTTATTTACTTATTTGTGTTATTTTTTACTTTGTTAGCAATGTGTTATAATTTGTTTAAAAAACCTGAAATGGAATTCGGTTCAATAGCCACGACTACCAGTATATGCCAACATGTTCGTGACACAGAAGTTGTCGCAACTCGTTGTTCTGAAGATATTGAACATGGAATAAGACTCTGGAATATTTCCTACGATAAAATTTGTAACATACCAGACATCGATGTATGTCTGGACAGATGGGTCATGTTAAAGAACATGTATATCCGGCTGCAGCAACTGATATATTTCCAAAATAAGATCTATTTCCAAAATAATAACAATCGGACCCAAAAAGAGAGTTGCTGAAGCGTCTATGATTATACATTTTCAGACTCCAATACGAATTGCTTCGTTCACACACAACGTGTCGCAACTCGTTGTCCTGAAGACATTGTCAAGGAATAAAACTATGGAATATTTCCCAAAAGAAACTAAGTAAGATCGGAGACATCGACGTATATCTGAGCAGATTGGTCATGTTGAAAAACATGAACATCCGGGTTCAGCAACTGATCTATTCCCAAAATAATAACAACCAGAGCCACAAACATAGCTGCTGCAGCGTCTATGATTACACATTAAAATGGAAATTAGAGAGTACAAATGAGGTTCTAGATAATAAGGAAGACCTAGATATTTTGGAAATAGGAAAGATCTTGGCCGAATTATCTGTTCCAGAGGAAATTACCTCAAATCCTGAAGATAGTTGTGAGCCTTCGCCTAAGCTAATTAAGCTGTAACCATCACTCAGGACTCAGGACTTTTTCATTGCAATAATAATATAATATTACAATGTTATATTATGTTATTCTTCCCAAATTAATTTGTATAAATAATGTCAATAGAAAATGGTACGTTTTTTTCCAGATCCAAACTGATCATGTCATAGTAAAATAAATTAAAGAAAACAAAATAATCGAAGATAATTTTATGCATAACATTGATCAAAATATTCAATAAGCTTTTATCTATATTTCATAATAATTGTTAATTTAATATTAAACACAATACTCTTATCGGTTTTTTTTTTAATTTCAGACTTCAATACGAGTTGCCTGGACAAAAAGTACAGTTCAATAGCCAGGACTAGTACCAACAGTATGTGCCAATATGTTCGTAAACATAAGACTCAACATAACGAGACCATAAGACCTAAAGACAACTTTTTTTATATATATAACTATAGTCCATATAATTTTATATTAAACAATTGGGACGAAGATGTAAATAAGGCTGCAGAAAATTCTACTAAGGGGTCAAATTTGATAAGCCAAAAATCTCGCAATATGACTTTTGAGGACCTCGATATTTTGGATGTAGAAAGAATCTTTTCCGAATTATCTTCTATACAGGAAATTATCACCAGTCCTAATGATAATTGTAAGCCCTTACGTAAGCAAAAGAAGCTAGAACCATGTCTAACAGAGATTAGAGCTGCATATATCTAAGTAACGAAACTGGACAGACAATGAATTAAGTATATGACGTGTTACTTATTACGTGACTTACTAGTTTATAGTAAGTAAGTTAAATAGTTTATTTACTTATTTGTGTTATTTTTTACTTTGTTAGCAATGTGTTATAATTTGTTTAAAAAACCTGAAATGGAATTCGGTTCAATAGCCACGACTACCAGTATATGCCAACATGTTCGTGACACAGAAGTTGTCGCAACTCGCTGTCCTGAAGATATTGAACAAGGAATAAGACTCTGGAATATTTCCTACGATAAAATTTGTAACATACCAGACATCGATGTATGTCTGGTTAGATGGGTCATGTTAAAGAACATGTATATCCGGCTGCAGCAACTGATCTATTTCCAAAATAATAACAACCGGACCCAAAAAAAGAGTTGCTGCAGTATCTATGATTATACATTTTCAGACTCCAATACGAATTGCCTCGTTCACACACAACGTGTCGCAACTCGTTGTCCTGAAGACATTGATCAAGGAATAAAACTATGGAATGTTTCTCAAAAGAAACTAAGTAAGATCGGAGACATCGACGTATATCTGATCAGATTTGTCATGTTGAAAAACATGAACATTCGGGTTCAGCAACTGATCTATTCCCAAAATAATAACAACCAGAGCCACAAACAGAGCTGCTGCAGCGTCTATGATTACACATTAAATGAATGGAAATTAGAGGATACAAATGAGGTTCTAGATAATAAGGAAGACCTAGATATTTTGGAAATAGAAAAGATCTTAGCCGAATTATCTGTTCCAGAGGGAATTCCCAAAGTTATGCAAGTTATTTTGTGAGAAGCACGATAAAATAAAGTACACTTTTCTTCAAGCACTATATTGTACGTAAAGTTATGAAATAACAATATTTTTTGTTCCAGAGTTTATATGCTGCATGTGCTGCGGAATATTATGGCTCTTCGTCATCGTCTGCAACGCCCAGTGACAGGAGTTAGTCTGCTCAAAATGGTACGTTTTTTCCAGATCCATATTTATGATATCTCACAGTAAAATAAATCAACGAATACAAAATCTTCAAAGATATAATTTTATACATAACATTGATGAAAACATTCAACAAGGTTTTATCTATATTTCATAATAATTATTAGTTTAATTTTTAACACAATACTCATACCGTTTTTATTTTTATTTTCAGACTCCAATACAAGTTGCCTCGTTCACACACAACGTGTCGCAACTCGCTGTCCTGAAGACATTCATCAAGGAATAAAACTATGGAATATTTCCCAAAAGAAACTAAGTAAGATCGGAGACATCGAAGTATATCTGAGCAGATTTGTCATGTTGAAAAACATGAACACCCGGGTTCAGCAACTGATCTATTCCCAAAATAATAACAACCAAACCCAAAAAGAGAGTTGCTGGAGCGTCTATGATTATACATTAAATGAATGGAAATTAGAGGGTATAAATGAGTTTCTAAATAATAAGGAAGACCTGGATATTTTGAAGTTAGAAAACTCTTGGCAGCATTATCTGCTCCAGAGGAAATTCTGTCAAAGAAAAGTCCTGATGATAGTTGTGAGCTTTCGCCTAAGCGAATGAAGCTGTAACCATCACTCAGAACTTAGGACTTCAATAAATGCTTAAATAAGCTTCTATCTATATTTCATAATAATTGTTAATTTAATTTTAAACACAATACTCTTATCGTTTTTATTTTTAATTTCAGACTTCAATACGAGTTGCCTGGAAAAAAAGTACGGTTCAATAGCCAGGACTAGTACCAATAGTATGTGCCAACAAGTTCGTGAACATAAGAATCAACATAACGAGACCATAAGACCTAAAGACAACTTTTTTTATATATATAACTATAGTCCATATAATTTTATATTAAACAATTGGGACGAGGATGTAAATAAGGCTGCAGAAAATTCTACTAAGGGGTCAAATTTAATAAGGCAATAATCTCCCAATATGAATTTCGAGGGCCTCGATATTTTGGATGTAGAAAGAATCTTGTCCGAATTAGCTTCTCCACAGAAAATTCTCACCAATTCTAATGATAATTGTAATCCTTTGCTCACGTAAGCAAAGGAACCTATAACCATGTCTAACAGAGAATAGAGCTGCATATATCTATGTAACGAAATTGGACAGACAATGAATTAAGTATATGACGTATTAGTAATAACTTACTAGTTTATAGTAAGTAATTTAAATAGTTTATTTACTTATTTGTGTCATTTTTTATTTTGTTAGCAATTTGTTAAAATTTTGTAATAAAAAACGCGAAAAATATATATCGTCTTTGATTGATTTATAAAAAAACAGAAAAATTTATTTTTTCTTTATTATTTAAAAGGTAAGAACATTAAAAAAGGTAGGTATCGGGTCAAGGCAAGGCGCCGGCCCTAGTCAACTGCTGAGACAATTACGACGAGGCAGGGGTTGAATAAGCGGAGATCTAACCGAAACAGACTAATTTTCGCCCGAGCGCAAGTCCATTCTCTCGTTGGATTTGGTATAGTTGTTTTCGAAATTTCTTTAAATAAATAGAAATGGGAGAAAATCGCTTTCGCGATTTTTGTTCCCATTTCTAGCCGTGCCGGGGGTCCAGGTCTGCGGCCTGGGGTCACCCTTCGGGTGACAAAAGCATCTAGAATAATATTATTTTTTAGAAAATACATATTAAAAAAATTTTGTATCTGGAATGATGTAATTATACTATTACATTATACATAGATAATTAAACGATTTTTCTTAATATTTTGATGAATTGTAAGGGTACTCTATCCTTGATGGTAAAACATCATAATTTTTTAAGTGCTGAAAGTAGAATTTATTTTTCAGTAAATATTTTTATCAATTTTATCAATGGGACCAAAATTATATTGCTGTCATAATTGTTGCAGCAAATTAATATTGTAGATTGTAGATTTACTTTTGTAAGATAAAATGATGAATTTTACAGACTGCCAAAATGAACGAATTAATTCCAGACTTTACCTGCAGAAAGAATAAAAACTATGGACAATGAAACAGAATAACTAAACACTAATAATAATAAATAATTGAAATTAAAAAGTAAAAACAATTTGCTCCAGCTCGATTCGAACTCGCAAAATCAGCATTACGACGTTTGAAACCCTAAGGCCCACCGCCCACGGTGCGACTGTTTTGAGACAAAGGTTGCAAATCAGTTGAGCATGAACTGTTTTCTATCCGCGGCAGCGTATAGTAGTGTTGAGCCGCACACGAGTCTATTGGAATGACACTAGTTTGCAATCGGTCCCAAATCGGTTGTACGCGACCATTTTCCGCGGTCGCAGTTGCGTTGCAGTTTAAAGTTGCCCGGTGCTTACCACGTGTTATTTGTTTATTTCAAAATGAGTGATTAAGAACTGAACTTAAAATTTGTCGAAGAGGTGGAGAAACACGAAGAACTGTACAATTATAACAGTCAACAACTTTCTATCTGTCTGAGACAGTTCTTTTGCTGCTACGAAAAGCCTAGAATTCAAATTTTCCCTTATGTATGGATGGACCCAGTACTGCCTCTGTGTCCTGTTCAGCCTGCGGTATTCATAGTAATCAATGATATCTTTATCATCTGTTTCTGAATATTCAGAATTTGACATGGTAAACATTTTCTGCACTGCTACACCAACTGATTGAAACTGATTCACAATGAGTCGCATCCGTGTGCGTGCCAGAGTTTCATTTTGGTTGTAAACTGGTTCTAGAGTAAACTAGTTTGCAACCTTTGTCTCAAAACAGTCGCACCGTGAGGGGTCGGCCTTAGATTGTGCCAATAGGCTACCGCGTCACTCATAACTGCTTGACGCTAAGACAGTTAAAGGCAGATCCAGACCAAACGTACTGCTCCGCGCCGCGTCGCGCAAATCAGGTGCAATGTAGCGTAGCTCAGCACAGAGCGTTGTGTGTGAACAACAAACAGTGCAAGTTTACGCCAGAGTGCGCCGAGTTGCGCCAGAACGAGCACGATCCGTTTTGTGTCGGTACATCAAAGGAAAACGTTTGTTTGTGCGCGTTTAATTTGAACGGTGTTTTGTGCGGTACATAGAATACCTTTGAATAAATTGAAATATATAGTTAAAAAACTGGTAGTGCTAAAATGGGTTCATCAATGTATTGGTCACATGAGAATATTGAAAAAGTTATAAACTTATATCGTGAAAAACTCAAACTGGGGGATCCAAAAAATAATAATTACTAGTGACCGGATTTTATGCAAAATGCATATTTGCATATGCATTTGTATATTTCGACCACTTTCGGACTTTTTGCATATTTCAACCATATTGAGTTTTATTTGCATATTTCTTAGAATTTTGTGAAAAATATTATAAATGCGTCACATCACCTACCCCGACCCCCTCTTCTCCCCAACTCGAATAGCAAGCACGAATGTTACGTGAGAGTGGGGATTTATGGAGGCAAATTATTGATGCGGCGCCAGCGCAGCATTAGTCCTCGTAAGTTGGTCTTGCGCGTGTGTAGTCGCTCTGTAACTTCGAATCGACCCGTGTCACCGGTCGTAGCATTTTAGTATATGCATTTTGCAATGCGCCAGATAGAAAAACAGTTTTATCTTGGATATCTAAATATCCTGGTGAATTCACATGTACTTGCGAGAAAAATTTAACGTGTACAAGAAAATTTCAAATACTGCAGCACCTAAAAACGAATTCACATATTGCAGGAAAAAATAAAAATGGTCCTCGTCAACAACTTCTCACAGAGACTGCTCCGTCTACGTCAAAAGCACTTCCAAAAAACGAGTTTTTTACTGATTTGTGTGAAGCATTACTTGCAAGTAATATTCCATTTAATAAAATCAACAATCCTACCCTGAAATGCTTTTTACAAAAGTATTGTATAAATCAGAATATTCCAGATGAATCAACCTTACGCAAAAATTATGTATCTGCTATTTATGAGGATGTGATAGAAAAAATACGAAATGACATCGGAAACAATTTAATTTGGATTTCTGCCGACGAAACTACGGATACCTGTGGCCGCCATGTAGCAAATTTAATAATTGGAAAGTTGACTCTTGAACCTTCTTCTTCCTACTTAGTCGCCTGCAAAGTTCTTGAAAAGAAAAATCATTCTACCATTGCAAGATTCGTAAATGATGCCATCAAGAAAATATTTCCCAACTCTATAGACGAAAGAATCTGCATTTTTGTGTCTGATGCAGCTCCATACATGATCAAAGCTGGGAAGGCTCTTCAAATTTTTTATCCCAATTTAATTCATATAACATGTTTTGCGCATGGAATTCATCGTCTCGCCGAAGAAATTCGAAGCATTTATGGGAATGTGAATAAATTAATTTCGTCCACAAAGAAAGTTTTCCTCAAGGCACCATCGAGAATACAAGCATACAAGGAAAGACTACCAACTGTGCCATTGCCCTGTAATAACTCGCTGGGGAACATGACTAGAAGCTACCCTCTTTAATAGTGAAAACTTTGAGGGCATAAAACATGTTGTTACAGGATTTGATAGCACTAATGCGATGTCGATTTCGCAATGTAAGGAAGCATTCGAAGACGTTTCAATTAAAAAACAAATTGCTGTTATTAAGACACATTTTTCACATATACCTGAATGTATTAAAAAACTTGAAACCAGAAATATGCCTCTTCATGAATCGCTAACAGTGATGAAGACAATGCTGACCATAAATTCTCATTTGCCAGATATATTGTCTGATTCCCTTAGTTACTATACCGTCATGTAGCTCGGAATCAAAAGTTCCCGGAGGAGTATACGTGTTTCGAACATTTTTACTTTTTCTTAGAAAATTGTGCCAGTAAATAGTTGTTAACACCATAACTCTGGCTTTATGGGGTTCAAGGAGCATGGGCTTTCTCAACACCCTAAACACAGTACCATCTGAAATTGTCAGTACCATCTGAAAGGATATTCTCTGCAGCCGATTTAGTTTTAACAAACCAAAGAAATAGATTAAAATCGAAACATATAAATAAACTTATATTTGTAAACAAAATAAATGGTTGAATGACCTAAACTTTTAAGTTATTTTTATATTTTTTATTTTGTTTATGTTTATATCAACCAAAGATAAAATAGTATTGCCTTTTAGTTGAAATATGTATGTGCACAGTGCAATTCATTTACTTAATAATATGTTATATTAATAAGACCAAATAATCTAGAGTCCAAGTACCTACGTTGTATTTTAAGGCGTATTTTCCTAAATAAAAAAATACATATACATACATCAATAGTTTTTTATTATGAAAAATATCAAACTTTGCATCAAAATATCGCAATATATCGAGGGGTCCGAATTTGAATTATCGCGGGCTGTCAAACACGAGGTGTCATTTTCAGAGCTTCTGGCGCTAGAGTCGCGGATAGAATGGTGCCAGTCGTCAACCGTTAGGAGGGGATTGGCAAGGTGTCATGGTGAAGCAGAGAACACAGACGTATTTTCCTAAATAAAAAAATACATATACATACATATACAATAGTTTTTTATTAAGGGTTACAAACCTAGAAGACGTCAAATTTCCGTCAAGCCCAAGACGGCAGTTAGGGCATCAGCGTCACCTGTAGAGCATAAGGTAAGTTTCTTAGCAGGAAGGCCCTCGGAATATAATGCAAAATGGAAGCAACTTGCCATTGATTCTAATAGCATTTTCGTCTCGTAGAATTCAGTGCGCACTGGTTCGGAGTAAGTTTTGTGGCAAAACTGACAGAGTTCATATAATGCACTGTTTAGTGCAATGTCAGTCGAACACAAATGAAATTTTCAGTACCGACTCAATTTTTTTATATCTGTTGTGCAGATAACCTGAAAAATAATTTTTTGAAAGTTTTTGATTAAAAGTGATATGTAAAATAACTGTCTTTTTATTTAATATGGAACCTTTGGAGGAGTCCGCCCGCAGAATGTTTTTTCTGCCAGTATACTTCAACCTACAAGGATGTTGTAGATCATATTTCTGTGCACCACGAGTCTGAAACGAACGAAAATAATTATTTTTCTGAGAGTGAGAGTTCAACTGCAGTTATATGTGAGACTGAGGGCGGTAAGAACAAAGAACGTAAGTGTACAATTATTATCAATTATAAAAAAGAAAATAACTACTTTCGGCTACTTACAGGTTGCGAATGGACAGATGGAGAAACAAAATTACTATTAGATAAGTATGAAGTATATCTCGGTATGATTGCCCCCATGAAAAAATTTAAAAGAAAAAATATATGTGGCAAAAATTATTTGAAGATTTCGCAGATATATTGTAACGTAACGAGTTCACACGTAACCCAGTTCAGTTTGAAAATCATATGAAAAGCCTCATAAAACGAAAAAAAAAGAGCTGTGGATGCTAATAAGCTGATAGGATCAACAAAAAATGAGATTCCTTTTGAAACTAAATTTATGCTAAATTCATATATTCCAAAAATAAAATAGCCAAAAAATAAGTTACGACCATCAATTTTATATTTTCAAATGAAAACACCTATTTTTTTATTTCATTTTTGAATTCTGCATCGAATTCTCAGTCTGTTTCATGTACCACGTCCTATACCTATCTTCAACTCTTTCCTAACAATTTCTGGCGCAGTCGCAAACAGTTTGAGAGGGTAAGATCTTGTGCAAAGTCAAGTGTCCGAATTGCAAGTCTCTCAGGGCTCGGCACTTAAATAGGACCATTGTAAACACAAAAACCCGGTTACCACATGATAAGAGATGTCACTACTGTCGATGTCGGTAATTTGAATAAAGATTTCTGTAATTTCACATATTGTACCACACGTGTTGAAGTTGAAGATTCAATTCAGGTGTTTTGTGTTCTGTGATTCAATTCAAACGTTTTTCGTTCGTCTTGTGTTAACGTGCTTGCTGGATTATTGTGTTTTTTGTATTTTTAACTTGTGTGTTGTGCGACTGTGAACAATTTTTTGTGTAGTTAATCATAGTGTGATTAGGGTGATTGTTTAATAACTATTTTTAATCGTAAGTACAATTTACACATCAAATATAAATACTTGGAGGTTATAGGCCATTGTTTTATAGGGTATTGCAAAATCATTTTGTATAAAGATAAATCTTTTATTATGTACGAAAATTATTTGTTCCACGACCGGGAGTAGAAATCGATTTCTATTGATCTCAAAATTATGACAGAAGTAAAGCATTCACTCCATAGGGACGAAATAAGACAACAATTTCCCTAGGGTAGTTTTTATGTCATGCCCAATAGTTAAACAAAATGTAATTCTTATTTATTAATTAATAAAACATTGCTTCGCCCTCGGGCCTCAAATTACACCTCATGAAAAATAAGACGTTTCTCCCCTTAAGGTACAAACATAGTTAAGTGTCGATGCAAGATGCAAGCAGCGAGCTTAGCATCGATGCACAATTTATTAATGTAGATTCTGGTATTACCCCAGTCAAATTACGGTACAAACATAGTGAAGCATTCTACATCGATGCAAGGAGCGAGCTAAGCATCGATGCACGATTAATTATACCAGAATCTACATTAATGAATCGTACTGATTGTGCATCAATGCTTAGCTCGCTGCTTGCATCGATGTAAAACGCCTCACTACGTTTGAACCCTTAGTGTATAATGTACTATTTTTCTTCAAACGTCATATAAGTGACAACTTATGTGACGTGACTCAATAATATAAAGTGTCACTATATGAGGTTTGAAGATATTTATGAAATAAATGTTTCTACTCCAGATCGTGGAAAATAATATACACCTCGGGAGAGACCGCATTTTTCCCTCGATGTATCTGTAATAAGACGATGGACGATGTAAGAAATAAGACGTTTGTCTCCTTTAGTGTATAATGTACTATTATATAGCTTTATCACATTTAAAAGTGCATTATTATCGTTAGATAAGATCACCAGTGTTGCCTTTACCAGTATAAGTTTTTAGAAAAATTCAAAATTGCCAATATTTTCGCAGATTATGGTTGTTCCTTGTGCTGTATTGGGTTGTAAGGACAAGAAGTCACCAAGGCACCGATTTCCGAATCCGGACAAAGATCGAGACAGATTCAATAGATGGGTTGATTTAACTTGTAACCCAAAGCTCAACGAGATGGACTGTATGAGAGTTTATAGTAACTACAGAATATGTCACAAGCATTTTACAGCTGATGACGTTGTTACCAACAAAATTTTAAAATCTACAACAGTTCCTTCGCAGTTTCTGCCAGTCCTTATTGGTATGTTTAATTGTTCTTTTTTGAATGATAATTTTTTTAAATCATGAAATATATTCACTCATGGAGATTTTACGGTTAGACTTTTTAGTAGTACAATATGTTCTTACAGGGGAAGAACCTGACGTTGAACCTGACATTTCTTCTGATACCATTCCCAGCACATCTGAAGCTGTACAATCAGAAGAACTGCCATTTGTTGCTGTCTCTAGTACTCCCAGACATATAAGTCCTATCCTTGCAGGTAAGTTATAAATTGATAAAAATTTGGGTTTTAAGTAAAACTACAAGCCACATTTAAACCTTATTAAAACACTACAATTAATGTTTTATTTATTCGTTAGGCGAGCAGGAGCAAGTTTCCGTTGAAGATATCCCATCTACTTCTAAAGGAATTCAAGTTTCACCTTCCAAATCGCCAAAAAGTAAGTTCTTCAGTACTTTTTTTATTTTTGAAACCAATAATGTTATAATTTTATTTCAGCTCCTCCTCCATCTTTACTACATTTGGTTGATGTAAGTCGATGTAGTGAATTAACCCCTAAAGCACGAACTTTGTATCGGAAGGCCAAATCTTTAAAAGCCAGCATTGGGGTATACAAGAAAAGAATTCTTTCGGTTAGGAAGAAACTACAACTGGGGAAAGAAATGCTGTCAACTACTTTGTCAAATGATAGTGGACTTCGAAGTGAGGTGGTAAAATTTTGCATGCAGCAATTAACCAGAAAGAAGACCATGCCAAAGGGAAGGAGATTTACGATGGAGGAAAAATTAATGTCTTTGGCGCTTTACAAGACATCTGGACCAGGTTACAGATTTTTGTCTAACTGGTTTAAATTGCCGTCTCTACGAACATTGAGAAGATTGTTGGAAAACATTCCTATCGAAGAGGGTTTAAACAAGTATTTGTTAGAGAATTTGAAACAGTCTACACAACATTTCAAAGCAAGTGAAAAGTTGTGTATGGTTATGTTTGACGAAGTAGCCTTAACACCGCACATTGATTATGTTAAATTCAGTGACCAGTTCGAAGGAGTACGAGATGGAGTGCTTATGGATCATGCCTTAGTTTTTATGGTTCGTGGAGTGACGAGGAAATGAAAACAAGCAATATCGTATTATTTCTGTAAGGGAACGACAGCATCTGGGAAAATTAGAGAACTACTTTCCTCTGTGATACGAGAACTAAATTTGGCAGGTAGGATGAATATATGAATAATATTGTATGAACTATTATGTGTTAACCAAATAATGTTCCTAAAATATTCATTATCGATTAACTGTAGTTGAATTATGTAAATTTATTTTAAATAAATATTTTTTTGTAGGATTGACTGTTATCGCTACAATTTGTGATCAAGGCGCTACAAATCGAGCAGCCATAGAGAGTATGGTTAGGGATTCTCGTGCCTTTTATATTAATAGAGGAGTAGAACCCAGCAGATGCTTCGTTATCGACGATAAAGAAATTGTTCCACTGTACGACGTTCCTCATTTATTAAAAGGCATAAGGAACAATTTGTTGCAAAAAAATTTGATTTGGGTTTCTGAAAAAGGTGTACTGTTGGCAAAATGGGAAGATATTTTGAAAGCCTATTTGATAGACAATGCCAGCGGGGAAATAAGATGCCTCACAAAATTGACTGACTACCATGTCATCAAGCATAAAATTAAGAAGATGAAGGTGTCTTATGCCACACAGATTTTCAGCCACAGTGTGGCTTCGGTCATAAATTTAATGGCACGAAAAGGTAATTTACAATCTATTGACTTTTTAAATGGTAAAATTAAACTTATTATGGTTCCAAGTGCTTTTTACATGCACGCGCATATTTTTATAAATCTTATTTTTAATTAATTTTAGGTGAATCTGATATAACTGGGCAATACCACATGGAGGCAAGGGCTCAAGAAACCGCGCAAATCCTAAAGTTCTTCGATACCCTTTTTGACAGTTTGAATGGTGGTAGTTTTAGGGGTACACCTGGAAAACAGTTGAAAGGGGCAGTGAAGGAAAACTCTGGACACATAGCGTTTTGGCGGGACTGCAAACTGCAACTTCAAAACATGTACTTCCAGCAAGAAGGTACCAATGAAAAATTAGTTCCCCCATCTTTAAAGAATTTCATTTTGACTTTAGAGGGTTTCATTAATTTGACAGAAATAATTTTTTCCAAAAATATCGAATATTATTTTGCACGATCTTTCAACCAAGATCCACTTGAAAATTATTTTGGTCAGATACGTCAGCATAGAGGTAGACTTTCTAATCCATCCTGTAACCAATTTAAAGAGTCTTTTAAAGCTCTGCTAGTCAGACAGGTTACTGGTGTTCACTCTGTAGGCTTCAACTGCGAGGAAACCTTTGAGTCTTCTCTAATCCAGTTGCAAGATTTAGTGACCACCAGACAATATAGAGAAATTGTTGAAATTGTGGAAAATCCAGAAATTCACAGACATATAAGCTCGGCACTTAGTTCTGGTAGTTTAGATCGTCCCGTATCTAAAGCTGCCTTGGGATACATTTCTGGCTTCATTACCAAAAAAGCACTAAATAAATTTAACTGCCAGTTATGTAAATTACATATGTTACAAAACAGAACTGATTCAGAATATTCTGACTTGGTAAAGGAAAAAGAACTCCAGGCAGGACGAACTTCTTTGCATTATTGTAATGATTATTTTATTTCTTGCATCAAAAAAGTTTACAATATTACGAAATGTATTCTTTCTAATTTCAAATTGGAAAGGAATATAAATAAAACTGTTATGTATTATGTTAAGATGCATGTAAATTTTTCTTTTGTTTGTGAACATAAAAATGAAATTGTAGATTTTCTGTGTCGCTTTGTCATAAATATTTGCATTTTTGTGTTTTGTGATGGAATTAACAAAACAATCATGGGAAAAGATTCCAGAATTTCGAACAAAAGTTGTTCTCTATATAAACAAGCTTTTGAAATATATAGAAAACGCCAACGATTTTCGAGATAATATCAGGAGCTTAATGGTCAAATAGACTCGAAATGAGTACAAATCGCTGAAAATGGAGCTGAGATATTTTACAGAATTTACAAAAAAAATAGTTTCAAATTAAGCAAGATATGTTATTATTATAGTATTAAAGTAATTTGTAAATATTTAAATGAAAATTCAATGTGTATGAACTAATAATTTTCTACTTTTGTTAAAGCTAGTGTGAGGTTTGGAATAGTTTAAAAAATTTTTCATAATTCAGAAACTAGTTATACGTTTGATTAATAATCAGAACTATGGGTCTTATAGAGGAATTTCTAAACATCAAAAAATTATAACTATTTTTGGTGTGTATGTATATGAATGTTTGATTTTCTTATTAGAAGATATATTACTCTTATATAAATGTTTGTGATGAATATAAAACTCAAAATACAATATTGAATGATGTGAGAATGCTTATTAAGATTTTTTGCATTTTGTAGAGTGTAATGCCTTTCTCTGAAAAAAATATATCTTTATATTTATAAGAATATAAACATTAATGAATCTTGTATACTTTGTTACTCTTGCTTATTTTTGTTTTTTGAAAAGGTTATAATAAATATAAAATGTTATGCAGTACCTATATATTAATGTATTTTATTTCTCATTTTCTAATTTCCTTATACATATTCCGTAATTGAATCACCGTTTTCAAGTGCGTTAATTTTATATTAACCCTTTCCAAGTCGGACTTTGTAATAACTATTACTTAAAAATGTGTTAAAAACCGTGATACAATTATTTGGATTAGCGATTCCGAACTGGTTCAGGGTTTTTCTGGCTTTCAGGTTGCAGTGATTTGAATTATAAACTACTAAATTTCAAATCGCTGCAATGTTAAAAGCTAGGAAAGAATCCTGAACTAATTCGAGGTCGCTTGGCCAACAAAGCAAACTTCCTATACAAAATACTATATCTAAATTATTGTCAATAGATGGCGCTGCAATGGCGCATTTATTTGCTGCTCCATCTTTTAGTAGCAAAACGAACTTTTTTTACCACATACCACTAGGTGCGCTGTACGCCAATAAACAGACATTTCAATTACAGTGTCCTATCTATAAAGGGTTATATTATCTAGGAAGTCTCTGCGTAGCATCCAAACCGAAATCGCGTCGGAAGAATAAAAAATCAACCAAAAGTAAGTACTCATTCAATCCTGTTTTACTTTCTCATTGTGTTTCCTGAATCTCAACTGCCCGATTGGCAGTTAATTTTAAGAATCAACCTGATTGGTCATTAGGTTAGAAAAAAGCGATCCGATTCATCATTATTTTTAAGAAACGACCCGATAGGTCATTAAGTTAGAAACAAACGATTCGATTGATCATTAATTATTTTAAGAAAAGATTTGATTAACAAGCAATTGAAACCATTGTTAAAATGAAACAATTATAGAAACAAACAAACAATTTAATTTTAAGAAAGCGAATTATGAGATTGAACAACTTATTTTATTTTTCAAATCTCAAAAATTTTATTTCAATAAAAATGTGGACAAATAAACGAGAAACCCAAGACGCAAATTATAATCTAAATGAAATCCGAGTGGCAAAGATAAGCTCAAACGCGAGAACAATAACATCTTTAGTTCACGAATACAGACTTGATACACAGCTGTTGAAACTTTATATAGACACAGTGCCCTTGTTTGACGGCAATCAATTAGTTCTACATTCGTACATTGAATCAGTATGTAGTACATTTTATAATTTTAAAAACAACCCACAAATCATAACTCACAATTTAATTTTGCAAGCAATAAAAAAAAATTTGAAGGAAGATCACAAAATTTAATAACTAGCCGTACAGATCTTACCCTTGGAATCAAATAGAATATTTATTAAAAAGTTTATTTATTATTCCGTGATAGAAGATACCTTCAATATTTAACACATCAACTCACTTCCATGCGATCTGATAGGAATGAACGGCCATATGACTTCGGTTTCCGGTTACAAGAAATCAGAGCGGTAATTATCTCGAAAATAAGTGATGATTTCCCAGATCCGGAAACAGGAGATTTACAAATCAAGAATTACAATAACATCGCAAGAACTATGTATAAACATAGTTCTTGCGATGTTTATACGTAGAATTCTTCATTTCTAGGTTTGTAATAATACAAACCTAGCAATTAATTTGTAAACAATAGTGAGAATAAGAAATCCAGTAATGTTAGAAGACGCATTAAAGTTTGTTTTAGAAGAAGAATTTCAAAACTTTGCAAAATTACACAACCCAAATTAAATCTCACATAAACCAAATTTCAATCAAAACCCAAATTTTAGAAACTCGAATTTCAACCAAAATTCAAATTTCAACCAAAATTTAAAGTTGAGAAATCTAAATTTCATATGCACAATACAGAAGCAAATGAACGTGCTCCGAAATATAGAAACGTAGCATTTCAATGTGCCCAAAAAAATGAAAACCATATTTAAGAAGATATTTCACAAATAACAGAAATATAAGTATACGGAGACTTCGACTTCAACTATTACATATAACAAATACAAGAAGAACAACCAGAACGAGAACAAGAAAATGATAAAAAATTTCAGAACGACGATCAGACAGACTACCCGACATAAACGGAATTAACCATTCCGATATACAGAAAAATGCATCAACCAATAGGTAAACCAAATTATCATAATCCACATCCACAAATTGTTTAGCGAACTTTACCATACGTGAATATAGTTAGCCAGACATAGCTGATAGACAATCAACCTTAGCCGATCCCGAGGTAGTTTTTAATGTTGTTGCATCATCCACGGGGAGTGAGGAAATATCCTTAGATGTTTTTGGAATGGATCCATCTCTGGAAAACAAACAGGGTGATTCAATACACGATGGCGTAGCTTCAAGGTGGGATTATATTATAAACAAGGGCTTAGAAAAGGAGGATCTAAAGCTATTAATTGATAAATACCCACCAGCCTCAAACTGTACACTCACACCCCCTGCACTAACTGAGGAGGTTTCAGATGCATTAAGGGAGGGCAGAGTACGAGTGGACAAACATTTGCGAAAGGTGCAGGTCCAAATTGGTGCTGGATTAACAGCTTTAGGTGGCCATCTACTGGAAGATATTAGTCGAGCTCCCAAGAAAAATCATCGTGAACAAAACGATGAGTCAGATGCAACTGCACTGAGCACGAGTGCATCCAAGCAGCCAATAGGACAGGTTATTTTGTCCACAGCATGCGTCCTAGTTTCGGACAGTAAAAATAATTTTTATCCGGTTCGCGTTCTTCTCGACTGCGGCTCTCAAACTTCCTTTATCACAGAATCCATGCAAAGGAAGTTAAATATTCCCACACAAAATACAAATTTAGCTATACATGGGATAAGCGAATATGGTTTCCTCAATCAAAACCAAATGGAATATTCTGCTCAAGTCACAATACAATTCATTCACAGAAAATCTGAATTGCTATATTTTGCCGTAGATAATAGGTTTCTTACCAGAATATACACAGTATATATACAAGTACACATAAAGTTAGCGGATCAAGAATTCCATAAGCCAGCCCCTATAGACATGCTCATAGGAGCAGATTTATTTCGGCAATTGTTGATTGGGAACAAAATCAATTTAGGTAATAAGCAAGCATGCTTACAAGAAACTGTACTTGGGTGGATCGTTTGCGGGCAAGTAGGGTTATTTAACACTAACAAAACCTCTTGTTATCTGAGCACAAACGCACAATAATTACTAAAAACTCTCAATCAATTTTGGGAAATAAAAGAGCTACCAAATAGTAGCAAGGCTCTTTCACAAGACGAAAGTTTATGTGAAACAATATTTCAAGAAACAACTGCTAGAAATATGGATGGTCGGTTCGTAGTTAATATGCCGCTAAAACAAGATCCTGTGAACTTAGGTGATTCCAAGTCTCAAGCAATTCGCAGGTTCGAGGCTCTAGAACGGCGCTTACTAAAAGACAGTAGTTTAAGAAAAATGTACAAAGCGTTCATCCAAGAATACAAATCGCTAGGTCATATGTCTCTAGTACGAGAGGACGTAAAAATAGAATGTCAAAACTTCATGCCCCATGGAGTGCTGAAGTAGTCTAGTTACGCGTAGTCTTTGACGCTTCTTCTCCAACAAGTAATGGTCTATCACTAAACAATATACAGTTAATTGGACCTGTTTTACAAAATGACTTATTTTCCATAATATTAAGATTTAGAAAATACATGTATGTTATTTCGGCCGATATCGAGAAAATGTATCGTCAGGTATTGATCAATCCAAATCAGCGCCCACTGCAACGGATATTAATAATATAATAATAATAATATCTCTACCCCTCATTCTAATCACAAGGATTAGCCCGAAAGTCTGAGACTTGTGTGGGAGGGGGGGCGGCATATTATTATTTCGTGGGCTGCATTTGCGCCTCAGGAACGACTTACGTTGGTAGGCCCTAACCACCATTCAGTGCTGGAATGAGGGAAACCTGGAAAACCTCATTAGTTAAGGGGGACAGTTAAACATCAACTGATTTTAATCTCTCACATTAACACCAAGTTGACATTCTTCCCATCCTAGGCCATCCGTCAGGATAGTTGCCAAGCCATCCCTGCGAATAAGCCTTGATCTACGAGTCAACAATTTAATGAAAAATTGTTTGGTGGAATGGGAATTAGAACCCACGACCTCTGGGTTGAGCGATCGAGACGCTAAGCCCTGAGCCACCGGCCCGATATTATGGCGAGATAATCCGTCCGATTCACTAGAGACCTAAGAACTTAATACAATTACTTACGAGCAAGGTTCTTCAAACTTCCTAGCTATTAGATGTTTGTATTGTAGCAAATTGGGTCTATTAGAGAGGCGAATTAATTCCCATCAGCATAAAGCTGAGACTCTCAGGGGAGATTGGATTTAGCACAGAGAGATCTTTGATCATTGCACACTCTATAATCATATACTCCCAAGACCGCTGGGTATCTTTGGCAAAAGACCAAGGATATGCAGTCTTGGACTGCATCCTTCACGAGGTGGACCTGTTGAAACCAAACTCGGCGGATCTAGACCGGAAGGTCGAAAAACACTCCCCCAAGCTAAGCTGTTAGTCACCGGGCTGAATGATACGAGGGTAAGAGTATCTTGCACGGTACCCTCAGGGCACCAGGCGACACCCTGTTGTAAATAGCCTTACCCCTGCACGCGGGGCTCTACAGGGGTGGACCTTTATAACCCCGGTACTCGTGGGACTTTTATGGAACCAGTTATAAAACAAACATCTACGGAGAGCTCCTCTGAAGGGGCCTCCTCAAATAGCAATCCGGGGCCCTCCTCAAGGGCTCCCACTAGAGAGGGGGAAATTGTGGATGCTCCTCCTACGGCCGAGGCACGGGCACTTCTCACCTCGGGCTCTGGGCGACGTAATCGCTCGGGGTCTGAGAAAAAGAAGGCTCGCAAGGCCAGGCTGGCAACTGCCAAAGGAGGGGCGGGTCCCTCCTCATCGGGGGCTTCCCCCTTAAAGAAGCAAGCTGAGCAGGGGAGCTCCTCCGCCAAAGGGGGCCTGAAAAGGTCTCGAGAGGCGGGGGGGACCCCATCTCCAGCTCAGCAAGCCTTTAAAAAGGCCCGCGCTAGGGCCACATACAGCCAGGCTGTGAACCCGGCCTTGAGGGTAGCGATAGCCGGGGAGGATTTCCCGGCTACGAGGCTCTCGACCGAGTTACGAAACAGTCTGGAGATTGCGTTGGCGCGCGGTATTGACGCTCTCCCATTAGAGGGCTCTCTGCCACGCTTCGACGAATTTAGGTTGACGGAGCAGGGGATCATAATGGTCGCCTGCCACGACGATGTATCTAGGGAGTGGCTCACCTCTGAAGTGAGAAGGCTGTCTCCCTTCCAGGGGACTACCCTTCAAACTTTGGAGGGAGCGGCCCTCCCTAAGTTAAGGAAGATTGTTGCCTTCGTGCCGGGCGCGCCTGTGGACGAGGGCAACATTCTTCGACGCATCGAGCGGTCTACTCCAGAGCTCCAAACGGGATTCTGGAAGATAAGACAGACGATCGAGGTACCTGGCAAAGGCTCTAGGTTGATTCTCGGGGTGGATGAGGCGTCAGCCTTGACCATGCGGAGGATCAACTTTGTGGGTCATGCTGGTATGGCGAGGGTCTCTTTTTGGGACCCTAAGTTCCAAAGGGGAAACTCTGAGGCCGCTGAGCCGCCTGAGGCTTCCGCTTCCGCGGAGGTCCGGGCGGAATCTGGGGCTTCGGAGTGACCCTCAACCGGAAACAAAATGGGTACACAGGTAAATTGTGACCCCAAACTACTACGTTTTACGCAGAGCAACTTGCAACACTGCATCGCTGCGACTTCCATTATAAGTCAGCAGCTCGCGGTGGGGCATACAGATATTGTAATGATACAGGAACCTTGGGTGACCAAAGGCTCTATCAAGGGTCTTAGTCGTAAATGGGGACGCATATTTGTGAGCTCCGACGCGGAAACCCCAAGAGCCTGTATATATACTGCTAAGCATGTTAATGCCATTCAACTAACCAATTTCTGTTACAGGGACATGGTAGTCATCAGAGTGAACATAGGAGGTAGGAGCTTCATTGTTGGCTCCGCATACTTACCATATGAAGCACAAAATCCACCATCTAGACAGTTCATGGATCTCGTCACGTGGTGCAAGAATCAAGGTCTACCGCTGATTATTGGGTGTGACGCAAATGCTCACCACACATGTTGGGGGAGCAGCGACACCAATTTTAGAGGCACGGCAATTTTTGAGTACATCAACTCCAATGAGTTGGACACGCTCAATAGAGGCTCGAAACCTACCTTTGTTACAAGAGCTAGGCAAGAGGTTATAGACATCACTGTCAGCTCATCTTGGGCTTCGCACTGGGTCAAAAACTGGCATGTTTCGTCGGAGGTGTCCATGTCCGACCATCGCCACATCTGCTTTAGTCTAGAGATAGACACAATCCCTACGACACAAGAGTATAGAAACCCAAAACTCACAGATTGGGGTATATACAAAGAAAGTCTGTCGGCTAATGTGAGACCTCATTCTAGGCCTCGCACAAACTATCAGATAGAGGAAAGCAATGATATTCTTAGCCGGGCCATGGTCCGAGCATATGAACAGAGTTGCCCGCTAAAAGTTACTAGGAGTAAACATACAGTCCCATGGTGGAACTCTGAGCTCCAAGAAACAAGGAAAGAAGCACGCAGGCTCTTTAATAGGGCCATGAACACAAAATCGAACTTTGATTGGGACCAATATAGAATGGCTCAACGTCGATTTAAGAGCTGTACTCGAAGAAGTAAGAGACAGGCATGGAAAGACTTCTGCGAAAGCATTGAAGACGCCCCTGCCACATCTAGGATTTATAAAATCATGAAATATAACCACGAATCTAGGATCGATGTTCTTAGGCTTCCTAATGGTACATATACGTGCACCACCAAGGAGGCGTTGGAGCACCTCGTGGATTTCCACTTTCCTGGTTCTGCCAAAAGTTCCAGCTCTATCCAACACCAGAGGACTCCCCACATAGAGGTTGCAGCTATGGATTGGAGGATGGCCTCGAATGTTGCCACGGTGGAGCGAATTAGATGGGCCATAAACACTTTTGCCCCATATAAGAGTGCGGGTATGGATGGAATATTTCCGGCTCTTTTTCAACAAGGGTCAGAATACATCATCCAGCATCTGCGTGATCTATATATAGCAACATTAGCTCTAGGATATATTCCAAAACCCTGGAGAGCAGCGAGAGTGGTTTTCATTCCTAAAGCAGGTAGAGCTTCTTATGATGAAGCGAAGGCCTTTAGACCGATCTGCCTAACATCGTTTCTACTGAAACTACAAGAAAGGCTCATAGAGAGATTTCTGAAAGAGGGCCCGCTAGTGACTATACCATTACATAGCTCACAGCACGCTTACCAAACGGGTAGATCTACGGAAACAGCATTGCACTCCGTGGTCTACAAAATAGAGAAAACGATTAGCCAGAAGGAGCTCGCTATCGGGACCTTCATGGACATAGCTGGGGCATTTGATAATACCTCCTACAATTCAATTCTAACAGCGGCTGAGGATCACGGATTCCCACCTACCATAGCTAGGTGGATTTATTCCATGCTCTCAAACCGCTCGATTTCTACCTCTCTCAATGAAGTCACAGTTAGAGCGACCGTGGGCCGAGGGTGCCCGCAGGGGGGGGTTCTTTCCCCCTTGCTATGGAGCCTTGTGCTCGACGGTCTTCTTCGCAGGCTTAATGAGGAAGGGATTATGACTCAAGCATATGCAGACGACCTTACGGTCTTAATCGCGGGGAAATCTGCAAATACAGTTAGTGAGCTCACTCAAAGGGCCCTAAGAATCGTAGAAGAATGGTGTATAGGACAAGGGCTGAGAGTTAACCCCTCTAAGGTCGATCTAGTCCTCTTCACTAAGAAAAGGAAGTTGGATGGTTTTAAAGCACCAACCATTTTCAATAAGACCATCCAGCGTTCAAAGATGGTCAAATTTCTGGGAGTTATCCTAGACGAAAAGTTGTCATGGGTACCCCACATAGACAGACAAATACAGAGAGCTACCGCGTCTTTCTGGACATGTAAGAGGCTCTTTGGAAAAATGTGGGGGCTTAATCCGAGAGCCACCTTATGGCTCTATACCTCGGTTATTAGACCCTCCTTTCTATACGCGTCGATTGTATGGTGGCCAGCCGTCCGGCGGGTTACCATCAAGCAACGGCTAAATCAACTACAACGCCTGGCGTGTGTAAGCACGACAGGAGCGATACGCACGGCTCCCACAGAGGCTCTGGAGGCTCTCCTGTCTCTCCCTAAACTGCATATAGTGGTTGAGGGAGAGGCAAGGAGGGCCTCTTATAGGGTCAAGCAGTGGGGGCGGTGGCTAGGTAAAAGCCACGATGGTGGACACACAAGTATTCTTGGGGAACTTGTGGGAGGAGATAGTCTACTGGACGCACCCAGTGACAGGATATCTCCCACTTATGTGTTTCTCAAACCTTACACAGTAGAGATACCGGACAGGGAAGCTTGGCTCGAAAATCCTGATGCTCAGGTCTCGAATGGGCTTGTCTGGTTTACGGATGGGTCCAAGACAGACCAGGGCTCAGGGGCGGGAGTCCGGGGCGTGCGCCCGAGGGCGAGACTATCCTTCTCCTTGGGAAAGTATGCCACGGTCTTTCAGGCGGAAGTGTTTGCTATCTCTGCATGTGTTCAGGAAAATCTCAAAAGGAGATATTCTAATCAGCATATCCAGATATGCACCGACAGTCAGGCGGCTTTACGTGCCTTGATCTCTTATAGGATCACCTCCAGGACGGTCCTAGAGTGTGTTAATGGTCTGACCCATTTGGGACAGAACAACCAGGTAAAATTGACCTGGGTACCGGGTCATCATAATATAACAGGAAATGAGGAGGCCGATACACTGGCTAAGAGAGGCTCAAGTATACAGTTTACAGGGCCCGAACCAGTGCTGGGGCTTCCGCCTAGTTATGTAGCAAGGTCCATTGGAAACTGGATCAAGGTAAGATCAAAGGAAGAATGGTCAAACGTGACTGGGCTGCGACAAGCCAGGCTCTTAATTGAAGGGCCTTGGTCGAACGCAACTCAATCAATACTTGCGCTAAGTCGTAACAGCATAAGGATTGTCACAGGACTGTTGACAGGTCACGGACATCTTAACAAGCACCTTAACACTATCGGTCTTAGTGACACTAGAAGGTGCAGGTTTTGCGGACACGATGACGAGGACTCCATTCACATCCTCTGTCGCTGTGCCTGCCTCATGGTCAAGAGACACAAACACCTGGGCGCAGCATTTCTTCTGCCTCAGGACATTAGGGAGCTTCCCCTACAACGGGTGTTGGCCTATGCGCACAGCACGGGTCTCTTCCAATAACTCCCAACTAGCGGCAGGCACAATGGGTCGAAAGACCTGAGTGCTGCGGGTAACCGCGCCGCCTATCAACAACAACAACAACATTGTAGTAAATTAGTGGACTGTATTTAATATTAGATTTATTGCAGTATAATTCTGTTACAAAACAGATGAGACTAATTAGAGATCTAAATGCGTGTGTACTGTTTTTCGTTTGAATATAGTTTTCGCACGTAACTTCCGGACGGCGCTGCTCTTCCTTTCTTCGTTATTAGTAGGGCGGCTAGATATTCGGCCAGAACAATCAGGTGGGATTGGAAAAGCTGGCAGATGCAGCCAAACTATTCTCAGATATGTTCCATCAAATATCTTTACATCGAAGATATTTAATTAATCCGGATTTAAATCCTAATTTCAAGAAGCACATAGATACCTTATAAATATAAAGTTTCTAAGTAAGCCTTTAAAGCACACGCAACGAGTTCATGGGCACGACGCGAAGTCGAGTGCCCATAACGTTGCAGGTGCTTTAAAGGCATTTATAAATCTGGGTTAAAGTTTGTTTAACAGTTCACTAAATTTAATTATCAGAATTGAATATTCAACATTTACTTGGAATAGTTTTGTTTATAATAGTTGATCATTTATTTGTTAACATCTTTCTTTATATAGGAATTAAGCCATAAAGCTAACTAAGAGATAAATTATTAATGAAATTATGAAATATAATAAAGTTCTATATAATAAAGTTTTATAAATTCAATTTCAGTTTTATATTTCCTCGTTACCTATTATCCTAGGTATGCAAAGGAATAGCCTTATTATTTTTAAGTTTTGTTGCAAACAACTATTTTGCGTGTAACATACAACGACCAACATTGAATTAGAACAGGATATCTTTATTAGGAACTGTTTTATTTTATATTAATAAATAAATTTATATTAGTAGTTCTTTTAATTAATTCTTTGTTTCGCTACGTTCCTAGTCACATAGGCCGAGGCCCGTTACAATATTTTGCCTTTATAAGGCTTATATTTCTTAGAAGCATACAAAATTCGAACTACTTTGCATGCAATGCCAAAATCTTGTTCAGTTCAGTGAAGAAATTAATTGATCGCACCCTTGTTTACAATTTCCCCTTAATTATTTATTTAATGCAAGAATAAGAATTTATTATACATTAAAATACCCAAATAGGAATTTTAAAGGACCAGATAAAAAAAGAAAAGTAATTACATGGAAAAATGCGTATTCATACGCGTTCAATATGTTATGCTTGCTGATTGTTTTTAAATAAATATTTATATCGTATTCTAGTCTCTATGCATATTTTTAATTATTCCTTTCATTATACTTTATCCCAATTACAAACACGTTACATACCTACAAATTACAGTAAATACAGCCCTGAGCTGTCAATCGTCGTGAAGGACTGGTCAAAATCTACAAATATTCTAATAAGTCCCCGCACTTCTTTGATCTCCTCCAAACAGCGGCAATTTTTTACTACTACCAGTCGTAAATCATTTTACGCGTGCTGGCCCCGCTTTAACGTGGACTATTCCCTACTGAGCCGGGGATCGATATCGATAGAAACACGATGGACAAGGAGCGAGAGAATGCAGGGGAGGGACTTTCGGACGGATCGAGCGAGTGAGCGGGCTTATTTATGTATAGACTTTGGACTGGTCTACTAGCTTTTTGCACCACAAATTGCAAATATCGACCTAATGCCATTAAACTTGCGAAGTACAAAGGATGCCGCTGTAAGTTGAGTAGCTGGTAACGAATAAGCTGTGACTTACGTCATCATAGAGAAAAGTGTTCTCCACAAAAATTTGTGATCCTACTCTCAAATGGTGTAAAGATTTAATGCTCCGTCTCATATCAATACAATTAGAAAATCAATAGATATTGTAGCTGGTCTAGATAAAAATACTGGCATATATGAATATCCTACAAGAAGGCGTTAAAGAACAGGACAAAAACAAAGAAATACTACCTTATATTACAATTTTTTTCAGGATTATAAATGTATTAGAGTATGCAAAACATGTTTTCTCAATACTCTGAGTATTTCTCAAACATTTGTTGAAACAAGTCTTTCAAAAAGATTGCCAAGTGGTGGAACAGTTATTGACGATTTAAGAGGAAAGAATACACCAAGTAATAAAATAAGCGAGGATATCCGAAATAAAATTCGCGAACATATTTTGAAATTCCCAGTTCAAGAATCTCTTTACAGAAGAGAAAAATCAGTTAGGAAGTATTTGGACAATAACTTAAGTATTAAAAAAATGTTGAGAATTGTCGTGAACAGAATGTGACCTCTGGGGAAATAGGCAGACTGTGGCTTTTTGCCGATATATTTCATTCAGAATTTAATTATTCAAAAAGCCTGTTAATGATACATGCGACTCATGAGATCATTTTCAAGTGAGACTTCGTGACATATTCTCTGATGAAGGAAAGCAAGACATCCGAGATCAATATGACAAACATTTGGAAGAGGCTTTTAAAAGATACAAGCTAAAGAAGGAACAGTCTTTTAAAGATTCAAGCTTAAAGGCTGTAATGATGGATCTAGAAAAATGTTTACCTACACCTGTTTTATCAAATTCTCAAAGTTTCTAGTCTTTGAAACTTTGCACTTGAAACTTCGTGCTATGGGTGGAATCATTAACTATGTCTCCAAATTTAAAGAAAATTATAATATTGACTGATAATTGCCCGTCCCAAAATCGAAATGATGGAACGATGAGGTGTTATTTTCATATTCTTAGTAAATTTCCACAACTTGACATTATTGAACACAAATTCTTATTAAGAGGGCATACACATCTTGAGGCTGATTCAGATCATTCTTTAATAGAAAAATATTGGAAAAAAAAAAACTTAGTTTAAGATTATTATACCCTGGGATTGGCAACAGCTTGTTTGTTCTTGTAATAAGAAGCCTTTTACAGTACTAAATATGGAACAGGAATATTTTAAAAATGTTAAAAGCCTGTATGAAGGGGCCAATGCACCATATTTGCTTAGAAAGAAGTCAGTTGACGGGAGTACTTTTTTAATATCTACATTCAAGTCCGATCAAACAGCCCCGGAATAGTTTATTATAAAACATATTTTGATGAACAATTTCGTGAGGTTAACTTAAACAGAAATCGCCGCAATATTGTAGTTCCTAATAACGGTCCTTTGCCACAAATAGCTGCAAAGATAATTAGTACGCAAAAATGTAATCATCTTCAAAACCTTTTAAAATGGGTACCCGAAGTTGTTCATTCATTTTATAAAAATCTTCCACATTCAACATCTGTGAGAGAAGAAGGCAATGATGAGTAAAATTTATTAATTAATTTTTTATTTAGATTTGATTTCTATGTTTATGTTCTACTTTAGAATTAATTATTCTGTACTTTTAGCATTAGTGTAATGTTTTTGGAAATAAATTATTATTTTTTTACATTACTTCCTCATTTAAAAAGTAATAGAATCTTAGGCGTATTCAGGGTTCAGTTATAAACTGAATGATGATTTATTATGGTAAACAATATTAAGTCACATCAAAATCAAAATTTCTTAAAAATAAAAAAATTGTGTATAAAATATGAAAACAAATTGATCACTAAATTTTCCAAAATATTGAGTCTGTTATGCATTTACTATTTCATCATTTTTGTTCAAACATGAACTCAACTTATTTCAACAAAAATCACTCTTATTTACATTTAGTGACTTAACATACTTTACCTCTGAGGTGTTGATATAATATATATATACAGCCTTATTCACAACTCATCTGAAAAACTTTGAGGATATGTGCATCCTTAAATAAGAAATCAATATCACCAAAAAAATTGTAATAAAAGTAATTACGATTTCCCGTAAACAATGTTTAAAGTTATAGCATTATAAACGACTACGTAGCTGGGCAACTGTACTTCAACGAGATCGGATATACCACATTCCGACAAAAAACAGTAAGTTTTTTGTACCTGGAACGTCTATCTATCTTTAAGTTTATTTTAAAGTAAAAACGCTGCAAATCTTTTTTGCGCCGGGCGCGCCGGTTTCTTTCGTGCTAGCTAGTTTGCATTGTCAGTCCCATCACTCCACTCCATTACAGTGGACCAGTATCCAGCGGCGTGCAATGAAAAATTTTTAAATAGTTTTCAGACCCCGCCAAAAAAATTTCTTTTTGCACTACCACATTTCTACATGTATGTTGAACATCCCCAAATTTTATTTCGGATAGGTTCTGAATAACCCTGTATATATTAAGACATTTCAAAACTACCAAAAATAAAACATTTTCGATATTCATATACACATACCAAACATAACACACAAGGAACTTAAAATCACGTTAAAACTGAAATTATTATTGGAAAAGAGGAGTCATATACAATAGAATAAGTAAAACCATATGAGAAAGGACTATTTATAATATTAAATAAAATATGTAGAGATAAAATTGAGATTAAGGCGTATAATAGTACAAAAATGTATGTAACATGAAGGTAAATTTGAAAATAGTATTTATAAAATAAGAGAATCTCAGATATATTGGTATCAAAAGACAGCTAAGAGTTCAATTAACAAAATTACAATAAGAAAACAAGCTGGAAAAGTAATATAAATCTAAATTTCATCATTAAAGAAAATCATTAAAATTTAAGTATTTAGAAATGTCAAAAGGTGACAAGATAAAGGTCAATACACAAAAGTGTCAAACAAAATATATTTTAAATTTGAAATGATTTGTAATTCCAAGAAATAAACACACCAAATTGTAAAATAAATATAAGAAAAATTGTAAATTAGTTTAAGAAGTGATTCAAGTGCAACGAAAATAAAAATCAGTGTAGTGAATACAAGGTCAAAACTTCAACGTATGTATCTAGCTTAATAAGGACGCCGAAAATGCAGGAAAAACAAATAAATTTGTTGATTAAAGAGGTGGGTTACGAGCAGAGAAAGGAAAAGTACAAGAATTTTGGAGAGGATAAATAAAATTGAATATTGGCAGAAATTGGGAGAAAAAGGACAAGGATTTAAGTTAAAAGCAGTTCCCGAAAACAATATAAGCCAGAGACATAAAATTAAAACACAGAACAAGACAAAATTTGGAAATTATAAAAATTTAAAACCAAGGAAGGAGAACAGGCAGTATCAAGGTAAAAAAGGCCATAAAGGTACATAAAATTAAATACAAGTCAAAGCATATAGTATCCATATAGTTGAAAAGGTTAGAAAACCGAACAGAGTCAAAGTAACATTCAAATTACAAGTCATAAGATACGTTCAAGCACATACAAACTTATATAAAGATAAATAAAGGACTTACCTATATAAACACTAATCCAAAGTGCACTTAAAACTTTTATAAACTTTAGTTTTCTTTAAAAATAAATAAAAATAGACAGTACTCGAATTAGTGTACGCCATAGTTTCATAGACTGACATCTATCGAACAATTATCGAATAGTTAAGAGAACAGGGAATAATTATGCAACCAACTATACATGTTTTTGTTGTATAAGCTGCATAATTAAAATATAAATTTTTAAATAAAAATACATATTGTATAATTCGGTTACAAAATTAGTTTTAAATAATAGTTTAATTTATGTGTAGGAAATTAATATAAGGAAAATTTCAAAGAATTACATATTGATTAAATAAGGAAAACACATTTATAATAAGAACGTTTAATGTTAACATGTTTTGAGAGTGAAATCATCTACAAAATATTTCTGAGAGGTTTTATAAAAATAAATACTGTTTTGTTTTGAAATAATTTTTTTTTTAATATATGTATTGATAAAGTGAGAGAGAGAATGAAAAACTGGCCTGAACTTGCTACTAGAGAAAAAGAGATTTTCATGCATATAGTGATCAATTGAGCTAAAGCCGAGGGAATAAGAGAATACAAAAGTAAGTATACAATATCTTCAAAGTAAATAAGTAAACAAAACAATTCATTTAAATTTAATAACAATTATAATAAATAAATTTTGGCTCTCAAAAAAAAAGGAGAATAGTATAAATTTGACGCCCAACGCGTGGCGAATATAGAATAGTATAATATATATATATAGAGATCATTATCTTTCATTACTGTTTGAGATTATTGGTAGAGAAATTCGATAATAGCGATTTGTTGTTTTTTATAAGTAATTATATTTCATGTATAATTAGGATCAGGATTTACCTGGATCTGTGAGATAAATTATTTAGGCGTGGTCAGTTGAGCATTTTTTTGTCACCCTATATGGTGAGCGGCAATACGATCTAGAACAATAGAATTCAGTTTCAATATTAGTTTATAAATTTGGGAAGCTGTGCTCTATTCAAGGGATTTATAGAAAATATAGGTTTCGGAACCAATAAACTTGAATTTTCTTGTCTCCATTTTGTTTTAAATCGGATTGCGACTATTCAGTACCACATGTATGCGACCTTTCGAGTTCCTTTATCGTATCTTATCTTCGATTATTTTAGCGTTACAACACTTATGATTGTAAGCGATTGAAACTGCTATTATCTTGATTTCTACACGACGTTAATTAATTTGTTTTCTTTACATTTATCTACGATTTGTGCAGAGGTAGATTAGTATTGCTTTGTCTACCTGAGTAGATATTTTAATAAATATCTAACATGCACGCCGATTGGAAGACTAGAACCTGTTTCCTAACAATTTTAATATTGTAGAAATTCATTGGTTATTGTTCTTTGGCAATAAATTTGCACAATAAATCAATAAGAATTTTTTTTATAACTTGTCACTCTGTCGTTTCATATAGTAATGGAATAGATTTTCTCTTTTAATAAGAGTAGTAGCCTTTTTAGAAATTTTGGGTCAGAAGATAGAAAGTTTTTTATTCATTTTTTTTATTCCTTCTGAACTATTATATATTCGAATATTGACGATTAGAGAATTGTTTTGTTAAATTACCAGTTCTATTTGAATAAAAATTTTCGAATAATTTTATTTGCTTCATTCTGGGCAGGGTCACTAAAGGTTGACACCTTCCAGGCTTGTTTCATCTGTCAATAACTTTCCTTGTTATAATTCACATAGTATTTTACCAGAACCAGATTTACTGGTACATTCCCTTCAGAAAAATATTTATACTTTTTAGGCTTGGCTGAACTAGCTGTCCATTTTCATCTATGTATATGTATTTATAAATTGTGAGGCAATCTTAACACGAACAATTCTTTGTATGTACTCTTCTGAGACGAGCCTGCTGTACCCTGACTGCAAGATCTATACCCTGCTAAAGAACCCTGGACGCCTACCATCTCCAGATGCCTAGATAAAAGGATTCGATTTAGCCAGTACGTGACCATCATCAGCACTAGATCTCTTAGCTTCCCAACTTCTCCACGTCAAGTCCACCTGGGTCTCCAATCATAGCAACAGGTTAAGGGCGAGAGTACTGACGTCATACCGAAGGAACGAGATTATCCGAGTGTTACAGAACCTCAGTAAAAGCGTGTAAAGTTAGCCAATTTTAAATTTTAGCAAGTCAAATTTAAATCATATATAAATCATTTTTTTATTACTTTCAACAGTTCATTAGTACTTCACCTGTAATCATCTCTTGATTCAGTTTAGTATATTGTATTCTACCATTTATACAGTTTCTTTTTGTGTCGTACTAGCTAACAATTATCCTGGCCCCCTAATAAATTGTCAACTGTCAAAGCATTGCTGGGAATACTATTCCCTAGTCTTTAAATCTCCCTGAGCTACCGGAGTAATGTCCGTGAACTTAAGCTAGTGGAATTGCACATCGCTGGCTTAGCTAAAGTTCATTGCACGTGATGGATGACTTTACTTGATAGATACCCAAAAAGAAATCTATTATCTGGGTGGACACCAGCTTCTTGTCGATACTTAATAGTATCTCGAATTGGTTTAATTTATTCCACTCATCAAAACATTTTTTTTTTCAATTTTGCGTAATGCAAGGACATGTTTTTAACAGACATCGCGAGTATTTTTCAATTCAATTCTTATTCGATTGAATTTATTATCACTGAGTTGGCAAGTTCCATTAAATAATGCGGTAGGTTCGAGATTATACAAATGAGAGAAAGCCTTTGTCAATTTCATAAAGAGTGGCTTCTTTAGATAAAAGTTACTAGAAAAGATATAGTAAAAGTGATGATGATTACACCTGGTTCAACATCAGCAGAGGACACCCCTGGTCGAACAAAAGTGAAGCAATTTTCAGGTAATTTATTATTATGAATTATCAAAATCTCTCGTTTTCTCTTTAAGAAAATTCTATTTTGTCTTTTATTTTTTAAGGTAGAAAATCGTCCTAATTCCCGAACGGAATACGACAGGAAAGAACTTGAACAGTAGTAAATACAGCGCAATAAAAAAATGCAGAAATATATAAAGGAAGTAAGAGAAAATTTAATGGCAATGATGAAAACGTACCCTATTCAACTTTAGATGAGGAAGAATTTGATCCGGTAGTGCAGCGACGTTTGGGTAATTTATTACATGCATTGACTGAACAATTATCAAGATGTGGTGGAATCGAGAGTTTAGTTACTTGTTTTCTCTGCTATTAGTTGAAACTTTATATTCTAAGTTTTGAGAAAAAAATGTATAAAGTAACGAACAGTTTTGCTTCCAATCAGTCTCTTAGAGAATCTGTATTCTAGCAGGTTGCACATTTTGTGAATTTGTTCAATCAATTATTATCCAAATCTAAAAATTTTAAATCACGTTTTTTTTAAGGTAAATTCAAGCGTATAAAATTAAGAGCTTCTAAATGGACAAGGGCAGAAAACAACTGAAATAAAAGTAAGTATAGCAATATGGAAAGGAAAATAGCCGAAGTAGATAAAAAATGTAATAAAAATTAAACCTATTCAACGTTAGAAGAGGAAGAACTTTATCCAGTAGTACAACAACGTTCGGGTAATTTATTATTTGTATAAATTTAAGAAATTGAATTGGTTGATTTTCTTTTGACTTTCAACTGCTCTGATGTTCTTGATATGATGTTGATACCCCAACTTGTTCTCTAGCACTATTTTTTTTCAGGATTCTTCTGGGATTGTTGGAATTTACAGTTTCGATAAATTGCACGCCATCGGCAGAAAGTATCAGTACGGATTCTTCTCCATGAAGATGCGGATGGTTGAAGAAGCATAAGTATCCCGTGCCGTGTTCTCTAGTCGTTAGGGGCGCTGGAGGTGTTTTCGAGGTCTTCGGCCACGTACATATCTCTCTTGACGCGGGAAAAAACCTCAAAGCGTACTGGGATAGCATTCGCACAAGAGATAGCCAACAAGGCAACCAAAAAGAAAGCTATCATTACACTGGACCTCATGTTGGGAATTGGTTGATTTTTCTTTTGATTTTCAACTGATCTACTGTTTACACCACAACTTGTTCTATAGCACTTTTTCTCGAGATTCTGCTGAGATTGTTATTGTTGAAATTCACATTTTCGATCATTTGTACGCCGTACCAGTACGGATTCGTTTTCCTTGGGGATAGAGATGGTTAAAGAAGCATAAGTGTCCCGTGCCATGTGCTGTAGTCATTAGGAGCGCAGCTGCTGTCTTTGAGGTCTTCGGCCACGTGCATATCTCTTTTGACTCGGCAACCAAAAAGAAAGCTATCATTACACTAGACCTCATCTTAGAAATTGGTTGATTTTCTTTTTATTTTCAACTGCTCTAATGTCCTTGCCCTGATGTTGACACCCCAACTTGTTCTTTAGCACTCTTTTTTTTTTTTCGGCATACTGCTGAGATTGGTATCGTTGGAATTCACATTTTCGATAAATTGCGCGCCGTCGCCGGAAAGCATCAGGACGGATTCGTTCTCCATGAGGATGCACATGGTTGAAGAAGCATAAGTATCCCGTGCCGTGTGCTCTAGTCATTAGGGTCGAAGGAGATGTCTTTGAGGTCTTCGGCCACGTGCATATCTCTCTTGACTAAGGAAAAAACATCAAAGTGTGTTGAGATAGCATTGGCATAAGAGATAGCCAACAAGGCAACCAAAAAGAAAGCAATCATTACACTGAACCTCATCTTGGAAATTGGTTGATTTTTTATACTGCTCTAATGTTCTTCCTCTGATGTTGGCATCCCAACTTGTTCTTTACCACTCTTTATTTTCGGGATTCTGCTGAGATTATTATCGTTGGAATTCACAATTTCGATAAACTACACGCCATAGCGGAAAAGCATCAGTACGGATTCGTTCTCCATGAGGATGCGGATGGTTCAAGAAGCATAAGTGTCCTGTGCTGTGTTGTCTAGTCGTTAAGGGCGTAGGGGGTGTCTTCGAGGTCTTCGGCCACGTGTATATCTCTCTTAACTCGGGGAAGAACATCAAACCGTACTGGGATAGCATTCGCACAAAAAATAGCCAACAAGGCAACCAAAAAGAAAGCTATCATTACACTGGACCTCATCTTGGAAATTGGTTGATTTTTCTTTTGATTTTCAACTGCTCTAATGTTCTTGCTCTAAGGTTGACACCCCAACTTATTCTATAGCACTTTTTTTTCGGGATTCTGCTGAAATTGTTATTGTTGCAATTCACATTTTCAATAAATTGTACGCCGCCGCGGGAAAGTATCAGTACGGATTCGTTCTCCATGGGGATGCGGATGGTTGAAGAAGCATAAGTGTCCCGTGCCGTGTGCTCTAGTCATTAGGGTCGAAGGGGATACTTTGAATGGTTGGTGCCCATACTTTGAATGGCAATTGGTAATTTTCAGCTTTGGTTCAGTACTTGACTGAATAAAAGGACCACATTGTATTCACTAAATGTTTTTATAAACCAACTATACCCTTTATCAGTAGTAGAGATGAACAAACCACCTGATGAGTGGAATTTTAGTGCCCTCATTAATTTATTGCTAGCTACACACTTCTTCATACAATAGACTACATACAATAAATATCTTCCGAAACGTTTTTAAATGCATACGAGAGGAATAAGCTCAATTTTTAATGAGTTAGAGAAAGATAATGAAGGTACGCACAGGTGAGATCAGATATCACATAAGACGCAAAGCAAGAAAACAAAACGATTGAATTTATGGTAAATTTAAAGGGCTGTGAGCCACGATACCAGTACAAAATCTAAAAGAATATATTTGCCGTCTTCCCTAAATATTGCCAAATTACATGAAATACATAACTCTGTGTACAGCCGTTAAACATCATTGTAGTCTGACAGTGTTTAGTGGCATATTTAGAACAAAATTCAATATTGGTTTCACTGCGCAAGCGTCGGACTGTTGTGCTTTGTGTAATCGTTTGAAATACAAAATTAAACAAGAAAAGATGCCTAGCAAAAAAGCGACTAATTATTCTATACCGAATTCATACAAAAAGAGTTAAAACATGAATTAGCCAGAGAAACTCCTCTCGATTCAGTTAGTTTCTGTTTTGATATGAAACAGGTCCAACCGCTTCCACGGACTTCAATAAATGATACGTCTTACACTCAACAAGTAAGTTTTTATGTACTTTGTACACAACAAAGTACATTTACAACAATGTAAAAATTCATGTAGACATGAAAACAAAAAACCTACAGTTTATACATGAACCGAAGATATTGCTGGGAGAGGTATCATCTGCTGTTTCGCCTCACCTGAATTATCTAGATCTTTCAAACATAAAAACGGTTCGTCTCTTCTATGATGGTTGCGGAGGACAGAACAAAAATTCTCATGTAATCTATACTCTTTACTATTGGCTAAAAAACGAGCCCCGTAATAATATATCTGAAATTAAAATTACCTTTCCAGTAAGAGGACATAGTTTCTTACCTGCGAACCGCGTATTTGGTTGGTTGAAGTTGAAAAAGAACTGCGCGAACATACAACCATAAGGAATAAGGAAGGATACAACGCAATATACAACGAATTCGGGGAAGTAAAATGTATTGGCTCTGATTGGATTTACAATGTTAAAAACGTACAAAATTTCTTGAAGAGGATTGAAGGAATATCTGATATTAAGAGAATTACATTGAATAAGAGTCAAAATTCTTCTGTCACTGTAACATGCTTTCAAAACTTTAGGTTTGAAAGTTTAGCAGGAACTCCAAAGATTCTTCTTAAAAACGGTAAGAACTCCCATTTAACATTAGAACTTATTGAACTTGGAAGAGCCCTAAAAAAAATCTTTTAAACATTTGCCGGACCAAGAATTTGGCGATATATGGGAACAAGAGGTGTGCTGCTGTCCGGGATTGTCGGATTCCGGTTCCGCCTGGGCTGCTGGAGTTGGTTACACCAGTCATGGGTTTTCCAGGAGGGGGGAGGGGGGGATTGGCAAGCAATACCTAAAAAAATTAACAGCCGTGAATTAAAATTGAAAGTTTTTAGTTGAGATAAAACAGAATCCGGAAGTAATAAAAAAATAACGCAGGCAGAAGGTCAGTAAAATCAAAGAACGAGTTATTATCATGGGTGGATAGTGCAGCAAATAGGCTACAATCCCACATAAAAATCAATTTATATTTTGTACAGAATGTATTTTTATCAATTTTTGAAAATTTCTCACAACGTTGAGCCTTACAGGCGAATAAATTTTTAAAGTCGGATATTTCGATTCAACACGTCGAAAATTCAAGAATTTTTATGTCTATACGCCATTTACAGGAAAACGAAGACCTTAATCAAAAACTTACTCCTACAAACAGTTACCATGAATTTAGAACATAACAGCCTCCAATTCAAAATTTCAATTGTAAACAAGATATAAATAAAAATGCAAAACAAGTAATTTTTCAACCAGCTGCCGCACCGCTAGCTGTACTCGTCCCCACTTGGCCACAGTCGCATCTTTCTCCAAAAACCCTGTAGCTACATCTTTACTGTTACGTTCTGATATTATCTGTCCGTAATTTTAATAGTGTGCATCTCACTCGTCGTTTTCTTATTTGTACAGGTATTATTAAACTTACATAAATATACCCTTGTGTGTGAGTACATACGAATTCAGTACTACGTACCTAATACTTACTAGACTTAAAAAGCTTTACATAAATATACCCTTGTATGTGAGTGCACACAAATTCAGTACTACGTACCTAATAAGTACTAAACTTAAAAAGCTTTTTTAAACTTTTCCCTTTTTAAAAACTTAAATAGTGGTTAGTGTACAGTGTTAATAAGGATAATCTAGGTGTGAATTTTTACTTTTGTAGGGATGTCTACATTGGAATTATTTTTTATCAAAATTTAGGACTGAACCAAATGGAAAGTTCTCCAACTGATAGCATTAGCTATGAGAGCGAAATCGGCTCATTTGTAAAATTTAAAACGCAAAGACAGCTACAATCGAGGTACTTCTGACCCTGACCATAAAACGTTCTTTGCTTTTATAAATTCCACTAAAATTCGGGATGATATAAATAAAGAATCAGATGAGGACATACACAAATTTAATGGTGATTCTAAAACTGGAAATCTTGCTAATGTTGTATTGCATAAAACGTGTTATATTGCCTATACGAGCAAACAAAATATTAAAAGTTTCAGGTAAATAGTAAGTAGACTGAAACAGTACAGGGCAGCTAGCGCTTCGTAAGGGTAGCTTTGTCATAAACAAATGTGTATTTTGTCAGAATCGGTCTACTGGGAAATGAGTGTCCCAAGTTTTGTCTAAAATATAGAAGGTATAATAAAAAATATTGCGTCGATCGTTTCAGAGGTTTTAGAAAGAATAGGCTTCAATGACTTAATAGAAATGAAGGTAAAATATCACGTGAACTCCCTAATCAATCAATGGAATCAATAATTGGATAAACAATTGTGTAAACTACAGTGTAAATACTTTGGATTTAAACGAATGGATGGTAAAAAATTGGTTAAATCAAGCAGCAAATAGTAAGATAAAGGACAGTCATGATATAACCATGCCCAGTAAATCAAGATTGCCTGCAAAACTAAAAAGAGGATTAGAAGTGTTAAACACATTTTTAGACGAACTTCCTAAGCTAGAATCACATTATTGTAGACCATCAACCAACCAAGACTGTACTCGGAACCATTGTTTCAGACAAAGACTGACGTATACAGGTAATACCAACAATGCCAAAGTACTAAGTTTAATTCATTTTAAGAAACAAACGAAATTGAAAAATATATTTATCTACAAAGGAAATCCTTTACAAAATATAATAAAATTTTGGAGTTGGTACTGGAAAAGGTTTCACTACAACTGCTATTTTCAACCGGTACAAAGAACTCGGGAGGTAAGAAATAAAAAAAAGGCTCTATAGATATATTGAAACATGATTTTGGAGATGCTTTCAGAAAAAGCAAATGTTTCGTATAGCTTCTATTCTATTTTATAGGTGGTGTACCTAAGAGTGACATTAGTGCAACTGATTTATGTGAAGAAATTAAAGCTATTGAACCGTATTTTACCACATAAAAAGTTCCAGCAATATTCTTGAACACACTTACGAACATAATAAGCAGTACTAAATTGATGTCAATTCTATATCTTGACTGTTTTCGCCAAGTACAGAATCTATTGTATCTCAATATAATAGTTTTGTATACATAGATACATACGACGGGTGGGTTCCTCATTTGAATGAAAGAAATATTTATTCTGTGTCTATTGAATGCAAGGCCTTTCTGGTGTCACTTCGAGCCATTTTTATGGCTCTCTACGGCCCAGGTAGGGGTGCACTTAACCAGGGGGGCACTTAATTTTATGACCGACATAATGCCGCATATAATCAATAGAAATCTCGCCAACTCGTCCGTAATTTTTATGCTTCCGAAAATTCCCATTGTTAAATATATTTTATGTGCTGAGATGTTCAGTGTCTACGGGATCGCACATGTGATTTTACATATATATATATATATATATATATATATATATATATATATATATATATATATATATATATATATATATATACATATATATATTTTATATATATATATAAAACCCCCGTGTTTTACATACTACAACTCACGACATATTCGAAGTTTGTGCCATCTACATTAAAAAAAATGTATAAACAACACGCTAGCAGTCATCCCCAGAAGAGATCCACACGGCAAGCTCACATATCCTTTGAAGGCATGGTCGCGGCTAAGACGATTCACGACCTTGCCAGTGACACCCCGGATGCAAGTATAATTTTTTTTGATGATGATTTCGGTGCCCACCAGCCGATTATGCAGGGGGGGACGCCGCCAGATGCCGACAAGAACCTGCCTGCAAAACACACCATGACTGCCGTTGGCGGAGGCCTATATGATTCGCGACAAGTCGCAGCTGATGGGAGTCCAGATTTGTGGCCATCACCTGCCGCCGTCGAGAATAATCTACCACCCGCAAAATCCCAGGATCACCGCAGCCGGATGCAATCATGGCCCTGAGCGAGCAATCATCGACGAGGTGCCGTACTTTCAGTCGATAGTGGCATCGACACCGCGGGGGCCAGACGATATTATGCTGCAGCCGGAGGACATACATCGCGTCCTACGCGATGATGTGGAAGACGAACATGCCCAGCTATACCGTAGTGCCAATTTGTGGGCGATCGAATTCCAATTATATAGATGAGCAGGGCGAGAACTTTCGCAAGATGATGGGCACACGTCGCGCTGCCTTCGTGCTACAGATGGAACAGGTCAGGGCTCACCAGGTGCAGCTCGACATCATCATGCGGGGATTGGCTGGGGATGTTGCCGATATAGATAATGTCGTTTCACTGTATGCACGATTGATAAGTGAATTCTTTATATTGACTGTTTTTGCCAAGTAAAGCATCTATTGTATCTCAGTAGGTATAATAGTTTTGTATGCATAGATACATACGACGTGTGGGTTCCTCATTTGAATGAAAGAAATACTTATTTTGTGACTATTGAATGCAAGGCCTTTCTGGTGTCACTTCGAGCCATTTTTATTGCTCTCTGCAACCCAGGTAGGGGTGCACTTGACCAGGGGGGGGGGGGGCTTAATTTTATGACCAACATAATGCCGCATATTACGGGATCGCACATGTGATTTTACGTGGACTCTAACTCCCAAGCGGCTGGGTGGCCAACATATTTTGGAAGTAGCTTAATAATGGCCAATTAGAGAAGAATGCCTCTTTCAGCATCCTTCGAATAATCGTCACGAAATCTACGAGATATACCTGCCACATGAATTAAAAATAGGGTTTTATTGTCCCACCGTCAGCCATTTACCGGGTACATGCTAAATTCTGGAACTTAACTTGGTGTGAAAATATATTTTTAGCCGTGCATTCCATTCTCGCTCCCATGGTATGGAATTGATTACAATCTCTCTCTCTAATTTCAGATCTATAGAAAAAATGTACGCTGTGTGATACTCAACTCTTCTTTGTGTACCATGTGTACCATAATACCGATGTATAATTTGAGATTTTATAAATAAATAAGCAGTATATTGAAAAATACTATAATTTTAATAAAAAAAGTTATGTACCTACCTAGTTGTGTGAATGTAGTTTTGGGGTGTGGGGATATTTTAATATATGTTTCACATTTGGATATATACCTACATAATAGATATTTCGGTGTTTTAGCGCGACGGGTAATTTAGTTGTCGCATGTCCCCGACAAGAACTCACCCCCGCCCTTAGACAGGTAAAGACCTATCAGGGCATAGCACCACACCTTCAAGCGTGTACATAACATTCGGGAAAATACATATAAAACCTCGTGTTTTACATACATGCCACTATTAACTACACAATTCAAGTTTATATCGCATTAAAATGTATAGTGAAAGGGAGAGTTTGACGGTTTTGAATGAGGCTATCAAAACAAAAATACGTTCGGGCATTATGTGTCGTGACACAAGTAGCGCCTATTTCTGGAATAAGGACAGAATTGAGAGTAAAATATGTTTGAAGTGTTACATCGACAAATTATTGGAATGTGTATCATCAGTGCGATCATCTATTAAAAACGGTGCTACCCATTTCGCTGAAAATACAAATCCAGGAGCATCCTAAAGCCTTGTATTTATTGAAAATGGCGCTGAAGAGATCGGATATTAGCAAGAAATTTGTTGAGTTCTTCTAATGCGGTGTGCTGGATATTGATGGACTTTATTACAGTGCTATAGAGGGTTACAATATCGGGAAGTCCCATGAATTAAGGAAACTACTGCCCCATAGACTTTTTGTGAAAAGTGGTGGAAATTTTAGGCATCATCCATACTTTATGCAATGCTGCCATCTTTGCTCATCGACTAATTTATAACCTACAATGTGCTAACCTTTATTTTATTTTTTTTGAGGATGGAGATGTCTAATGTATAAGTGAAGTGATAGGACACAGTTAGAATAAGATAGCGTTTATAGGATTTGAAAATTAGTTTTAGTAGTGTGTGTAATAGGATATTTTTAAATTATGTTAGTTTAGGTACATAAGCCTTTGTAAAAATAGTTTAGGTACATAAGGCTTTGTAAAAAATAGTTTTATACTGAGTTATGTGGTCTAATATATATGTTTTTTTTTTAATATAAATTTCGCATATTATTTATTTTTTCTAGTTTTCAGACAAATGAAATTAAATATAAGTAGATCGCAGGGCCATAATGCTTCTTAGTTCAGTAAAGTTTAAATAAAAACACATTTGAGAGAGAATATCATATTATTATACACACGCTGGCCTCTTGTGCGGATTAATATCATAAAGAAAACAATAACCTCTGATATACAGGGTCTTCAGATACCTCTATCATTATTCTTATATTTGAACATGAAGCTATTATACCAAGTGTTTCATTTTTATGTTACATCTAATGACTTCAGGTTTGGGTGAAAATATCAAATTCAATATATATGGTCTTCAGATGACTCTATCATTATTTTTATATTTTGACGGCTTCAGGTTGTGGGAAAATATCAAATTCGATATACATTAATAGGGATTGCGAAATATTGTATAATTTTATATGGTTGGGTAGTAAAATCGCCAAAAGACTTTATTTTGTTGTGATGATGTGACGTCATAATTTTAGTTTTTTGCAACAAGGCCAAGTACTTGTTTTCTCATCGCAGCTGACAGACTCAGACATTGTGAAACACTGATTAAAATAAAAGAAACAGCTTACTTAAGTCATTTTATTTATTATTTAAATCGTACAGTACATTATCTTTATAATAATGTAGATATTCACTCAGGGCATTACTTAACAAACTGTCGTTGGATACATCGGAAAACGCCGATAATATTTCCTCTGCATTTAACGTTACTCTATTGGATTTAAGCCAGAAATTTATTAATTCTAAAATATCATGATAATATGAACAAAAATTTAGTGAACCTAACATAGCAATACGGGATGATAATACACATGAGTCAAATATTAAAATTTCCTTTACATCTAGATCAAACAGTTCAAAGCTGGCGTTAAACTTTTTTCCGACTGTGACAGCAACTTCGGTGATACTGGCCATGGGTCGCCTGTGGTCGCCGTCTGTATCCGTCGCATACTGGTCAATGCGCGACATGCGACGAGGATCACACGGTCGCCCAGTCTCGGTCGCGGGTCGCGGTCGCTAGGAACCGAATGTTATCTTTACACAACATAATATTGTTTATTATTTTTGGTGTGCGTGAGGTAATTATCACAGAAAACGTAAATAGTGAACCATAGAGTAGAAATAAGTAGATTTGACAGTAGTCAAAATATATAAGCAGTGTTTGACATCGTGCCATGGGCCATAGACCCATAGATTAATAGAATGACGGCAGATATGTAAGTGAGCTTATCTTCGGGAACTGAGTGGATCACTTTGGCCATTTAGATCATAGACACTCAGACTGGTAATCAAGATATTTTGGTTATTGTTTTTTCCCTCGTTGCTTTTGTCTGTTTGGTACAACCGAAGCTAATCGTCTCGCCCTTCACCACATTAATAAGTACACGTATATCCGGGGACGAAAACGGGTGGCACTGTTTGGTTTACTTATACCCGCGACTATCTCCACGGCAGCTAGCCGCAACCCCTAAACAAAAAGAGGCAGCAGCCCCTCTCTTTTAGCGTAAGGCTCATGCTAAGTGTTAAATAGCAGAGGCCAGAAAAGGAGGGGTTGCAGGTTTTGGTATCATTCAATATCTTAAATAAGTAGGTGCAAGGTAGGTAAAAAGCTCAATATACGTACATATACTTTTGATAGTAAAAATATGAATTTCATTTTTAAACTGAACACAATGTCATCAAAAAAAGGAGCGATATATGGACTCACTTTGAAGAATGTGGGGAAAAGAAAAATTAAATGCTTGTATTACAAACAAATTGTGTCGTGCACTGCCTGTTCACTAGGGAATTTAAATGGACACATGAGAAGCAAACATCCTACCATTTCAGTAAATAGATCTGAGTTGCCAAGTACGAACACATCTTCTCTGGAAAAAATAGACAAGAGCACAAAGGATGAGGGTATTGAAAAAGAAAATAATAAACAGGGACAGGGTGGAATTCAATCAACTGACGACCCATCAGTTTCTGTTTCTAAAAAAAGAAAGATACCCACATATCAATCACATATAACGCATTTTAAGGGAAATATTCGACCCATTTCAGATGGCAGAAATAAAGAATTTGGTATTCAATTAATCCCTATGATTGTAAAACATTATCATCCATTTAGTATCGTAGAAGAGAAATAATTTCAGAAATTTTGCCATTTGCTTTGTCCAGGGTTGGACAAAGCAAATAAACTTCCATTCCGCAAAACATGGAGTGAAAGTTTATTGCCACAATTGTACGATCAAATAAAAGAACGAATTGAAAAGGAAGTAGATGGTGTTGAATACGTATCTGTACAGATTCCTGGACTTCCATGAATAACGAGTCTTTTGTCGCCATTACGGTACATTTTTTGTACAAAAACGTTATTACTTGTTGGAACTCAACCTTGGAAATGATTTAATGCGCATGTCGTATAAAGGAGGCTATTATTACAACTTTAGCTTTAGAGAACCCAGCATTAAATACGATAAATGCTAACGAATTGATAATATTGGAAACACTAACTGCTATACAGCAAATATTGAGGAAGTTAGTTCGGAAAAAAGTATAACAATTTCCAAGATTTTAGTTTTTGTTCGAGCTATACGAATATATTCAACCCTACCATACTCAACCCGACTTAGAAGAACTAAAGGTAGTGATGGAAGTATTTAGTACCAATTTTTTTAGACATTTCAGTGGTGTGGAAGATATAGTGATTTTTGTTATGTTAATGTCCTTAATTTTTAATATTTAAGTTTTTGCAGCTATGTTATACTGAACGCCTTACATCTCAATAGTTAGGTAACGCACCTTGATGAGGTGGCGTGATGTTTTTAGTTTTAACTTTTCTTCAGTTGGTACGATAGTAGTTGAACCGCTAGCGATAACACATGTATGTTTTGCTTTGCAATTTACCGTACTTCTAAACATACAAGTTTAAGTGTTTGTGTAGTGTTAATAATTGTTATATGCAATAAACGTTTGACACAGTGTTGTTCCTTAAATTCATCACTTCAAATCTGCACACAAACAGGTTATGGGCCCAGGCCACACGATGTTTTAAGGACGGCCGACTGATTGTGTCATTGTTTATAAAAACCACGTTCGAGTCGTGATAGAACTTTTAGTGTGCAGTGTGTGTTACGTTCAAGTCGTAGTAAAACAAATAGTAATGGCAAATACAATGATAAAATTCGATTCTGGAAATATTCCAAGTTTGATGGGACTAATTTCCAACTGTAGAAATTTAGCATCACAATTTTATTTAAAGCAGAAAAACTACTTTTGACCGTCGATGGGACCGAAAAAGAACCGGCAGATAAAACCACAACAGAATGGAAAACATGGGAAACGAAGAATTCAAGAGCTCAAGTAATTTTGTTGAATACAAAATGAACAAAAAACAGAGGTTTCTAAAGAATTACTTTGGCAGAAATTTTATGAATACAAAATGGCCGAAAATGCGAAAATTGCCGATCACATTTCATCAATCGAACTGCTAGTTCGCCAGCTAAAAGATGTAAAAGAAAACATTAGTACAAGTGCAATTTGTTCTAAAACAATTAACAGTTTACCAGCTAGATATAATGCTTTTCGTACGGCGTGGGACTCAGTTTCTAGCAATCAACAAACGTTTGAAAATTTAGCGGCAAGATTACTTAAAAAAGAAACCAGAATGACAAATGACGACTCTGAGGTATCTCGTCTTGCTCTACAAGTTGAGGCTTTACAAAGTAAATTAGAAGCGACGCATACGAAAAAGAAAAATATAACAGAGTTAATGAAAAACAGTACTTGTAACTAGTGTTGTAAATGAGGGAATGTTCTCGATTGTGCTTGGAAAACATTCGCGAAGTTTCGCGAAGCTTCAAATGAATTTGCGCGCACTTTCCCGGCCGAGCATTTTGGGGCACATATTGAGAACTTTCCCTTGAATATGCTCGAAAATTCTCAGCAAAATGCTCGCATTGTTCAAATTGTCGCTAAGAGATAAAAGTGGCAACATTGCAACCTGTTTTCCGGCGACCGCCGCTGCACCACAGAATTTGTCTCTTTCTGTCGTAATAATCTGAAACGTAAACAAAGACGACGATTGCCGATATGTTCCTAACGTGCCGAATTCACGTTCACATAACATTTACAAGTGTTATGTGTAAAGGTAAAGGTTTAAGTTCAGGAACTTTAATGTTTGCTGTTCGGCGGTTAGGCGTTCGTTCAGTTCGGTGGTGTTATCTGGTCAGTTTTGTGTTGTCTTGAGTTAAACGCGATTGGTAATTTTTTTGGTACCTAATTGAAAAAAACTATCAAAATGCCAAGACAGCCGGGTAAGGCTATGCGGTATTTTACTGCACAAACCAATAAAAAACTATATAATTGTAAGTTTTGTGATTCACAATATACCAAACATGCCACAAGGATGACGGCTCATTTGTTAAAATGTAGATGCCCAGAAGAAATAAAAAAATATTTAACATCAAGCAATGATTCTGCTGATAAAATTGACATAAATCTAATGGGTAAGTAAGCAGTAAAACAGTTGACTTAATTGTTTTTATTAGTTGATTTTTTTAGTTTTACTTTATTTAATGTATATTTTATTTTTAGAAACCGCTTCAAACATAGGAAGCGAAAGCGAGTTTTCTCTATCAAGAAGTTCGGGAAGTGTTCTAACATCTGTTAAGGCAAGAAACGCCATTTGGTTTGTTATTCAAATCTTCCGCATGGCATTAAAACCGAGCGGACAGAGTGAGTCAAGTGGCAAGTGAGTCACCTGTCAGTTAGCAAAGAGCTCAGTCGAGTCAATAATAAGTTGCCCGCATCCAGTCGTATGCACAAAAAGGCACGCTATGTAGATATACAGGGTGTCCACCTAGTGCGCGTAAGTCCAATATCTGTGTTAATAAAAGAGATAACTTAATTTTTTTTTCTACAGGGTTGTCTAATATCCCGAGCTGCACAAAATGAAAATATATTTACATATTCAGGGTGTTCAGTTTTTCCTGGACAGGTACCAACTTCGTTTTTCTAAATGGAAATATATATTTTTTATTGCTTTTTCGAACTAAACCCTTGATTTTAGTAGGACTTTCATCAGCCTTCCCTATACCTAACTTAAACTGTTTTTGAAATATTGACGGGTGAATATTGACATTTTTGCAACTTTGACACCCTGTAAAATCTAAACGGTTTGAGATCAAGCAAAACGGTTTGCACATTCCTATCTTAACTTTTCATAAGCTATCGTTTGGTACTAATTTCAGAATTATCCAAAAATTTAAAATTTTCTGAAAATTTTGAAAATTTTTTATTCCTGTATAAATTTGAAATTAGTATCAAACGATAGCTTATGAAAAGTTAAGATAGGAATGTGCAAACCGTTTTGCTTGATCTCAAACCGTTTAGATTTTACAGGGTGTCAAAGTTGCAAAAATGTCAATATTCACCCGTCAATATTTCAAAAACAGTTTAAGTTAGGTATAGGGAAGGCTGATGAAAGTCCTACTAAAATCAAGGGTTTAGTTCGAAAAAGCAATAAAAAATATATATTTCCATTTAGAAAAACGAAGTTGGTACCTGTCCAGGAAAAACTGAACACCCTGAATATGTAAATATATTTTCATTTTGTGCAGCTCGGGATATTAGACAACCCTGTAGAAAAAAAAATTAAGTTATCTCTTTTATTAACCCAGATATTGGACTTACGCGCACTAGGTGGACACCCTGTATATAACTACTTACCAATAATAACAATAACTCAAGACTAGTTCAGTTGTCCATGTAACGTACGAGTTCAATAAAAGTATTGTGTAAGGAAACAATTTTTATCATTAAAATTAATCGAAGCACAAACAACATCTTTTAACCGGTGTGAACTTAGCAGCCAAAAGTTAGCAGCCAAATTACCGAAGATTGCCGAACGGTCATGGGCGCCCGCGGCGAAATGCCTGGAGGATTAAGGATTAGAAACTGCAAAACAAATTATTTACAGAGTTTGTTACGATTGAAAATCATTTAGATAATTTAGCATGAGCGATTTATCAATGTAGATAATTATTATTTGTTGGTAGTCGATATTATTAAAATTGTAAAAATATAGAACATTAGATTTTAGTTTTAAATTCTGTTTTTACATAATATAAATGCAATAGTGTACATAGGTGGTGGTAAGCTTCATACTACATAGGCAATTATTTCCAAGCACTCTAAGGGATGATAACCACCCTTAAAATTAAAAAAAAATCAATGAAAAAAATGACGGCTGAAGTTGAAATGGCGTGAGTAGATGCAGAATATTGTAACTGATATCATGTTAAAACCACATTAACTTGCAAGCCTTCCAAGCGGTAGAAATCTCCCTAAAACTAAAAAAAAATTGAAAGCGGATGAAGAAAATGACGGCTCAAGTTGAAATTGCATGAGTACATGTAGAATATTGTAACTGATATCATGTTAAAACCACATTAACTTGCAAGCCTTCCAAGCGGTAGAAATCTCCCTAAAACTAAAAAAAAAATTGAAAGCGGGTGAAGAAAATGACGGCTCAAGTTGAAATTGCATGAGTATATGTAGAATATTGTAGCTTATATCATATTCAAAGCTCATTGAGTTGCAAGCCTTCCAAGGGGTAGAAATCTCCCTAAAACTAAAAAAAATAATTTGAAAGTGCGTGAAGAAAATGACAGCTCAAGTTGAAATTGCGTGAGTAGATGCAGAATATCGTAACTTATATCATATTAAAAGCTCATTGACTTACAAGCCTTCCAAGGGGTAGAAATCTCCCTAAAACTTAAAAAATAATTTGAAAGTGCGTGAAGAAAATGACGGAAGTTGAAATTGCGTGAGTAGATGCAGAATATCGTAACTTATATCATATTAAAAGCTCATTGACTTGCAGGCCTTCCAAGGGGTAGAAATCTCCCTAAAACTAAAAAAAATAATTTGAAAGTGCTTGAAGAAAATGACGGCTCAAGTTGAAATTGCGTGAGTAGATGCAGAATATCGTAACTTATATCATATTAAAAACTCATTGACTTGCAAGCCTTCCAAGGGGTAGAAATCTCCCTAAAACTTAAAAAATAATTTGAAAGTGCGTGAAGAAAATGACGGCTCAAGTTGAAATTGCGTGAGTAGATGCAGAATATCGTAACTTATATCATATTAAAAGCTCATTGACTTGCAAGCCTTCCAAGGGGTAGAAATCTCCCTAAAACTAAAAAAAATAATTTGAAAGTGCTTGAAGAAAATGACGGCTCAAGTTGAAATTGCGTGAGTAGATGCAGAATATCGTAACTTATATCATATTAAAAGCTCATTGACTTGCAAGCCTTCCAAGGGGTAGAAATCTCCCTAAAACTTAAAAAATAAATTGAAAGTGCGTGAAGAAAATGACGGCTCAAGTTGAAATTGCGTGAGTAGATGCAGAATATCGAAACTTATATCATGTTAAAAGCTCATTGACTTGCAAGCCTTCCAAGGGGTAGAAATCTCCCTAAAACTTAAAAAATAATTTGAAAGTGCGTGAAGAAAATGACGGCTTAAGTTGAAATTGCGTGAGTAGATGCAGAATATCGTAACTTATATCATATTAAAAGCTCATTGACTTGCAAGCCTTCCAAGGGGTAGAAATCTCCCTAAAACTAAAAAAAATAATTTGAAAGTGCTTGAAGAAAATGACGGCTCAAGTTGAAATTGCGTGAGTAGATGCAGAATATCGTAACTTATATCATATTAAAAGCTCATTGACTTGCAAGCCTTCCAAGGGGTAGAAATCTCCCTAAAACTTAAAAAATAATTTGAAAGTGCGTGAAGAAAATTACGGCTCAAGTTGAAATTGCGTGAGTAGATGCAGAATATCGTAACTTATATCAGATTAAAAGCTCATTGACTTGCAAGCCTTCCAAGGGGTAGAAATCTCTCTAAAACTTAAAAAATAATTTGAAAGTGCGTGAAGAAAATGACGGCTCAAGTTGAAATTGCGTGAGTAGATGCAGAATATCGTAACTTATATCATATTAAAAGCTCATTGACTTGCAAGCTTTCCAAGGGGTAGAAATCTCCCTAAAACTAAAAAAAATAATTTGAAAGTGCTTGAAGAAAATGACGGCTCAAGTTGAAATTGCGTGAGTAGATGCAGAATATCGTAACTTATATCATATTAAAAGCTCATTGACTTGCAAGCCTTCCAAGGGGTAGAAATCTCCCTAAAACTAAAAAAATAATTTGAAAATGCGTGAAGAAAATGACGGCTCAAGTTGAAATTGCGTGAGTAAATGCAGAATATCGTAACTTATATCATATTAAAAGCTCATTGACTTGCAAGCCTTCCAAGGGGTAGAAATCTCCCTAAAACTTAAAAAATAATTTGAAAGTGCGTGAAGAAAATGACGGCTCAAGTTGAAATTGCGTGAGTAGATGCAGAATATCGAAACTTATATCATATTAAAAGCTCATTGACTTGCAAGCCTTCCAAGGGGTAGAAATCTCCCTAAAACTTAAAAAATAATTTGAAAGTGCGTGAAGAAAATGACGGCTCAAGTTGAAATTGCGTGAGTAGATGCAGAATATCGTAACTTATATCATATTAAAAGCTCATTGACTTGCAAGCCTTGCAAGGGGTAGAAATCTCCCTGTTACTTAAATAATAAAAATAAAAGTAAAATCGAAACAGGGTGAGGGAAATGACGGCTTAAATTGAAATGGCGTTAACACATGTAGAATATTGTATTTCATATCACATTTATAGCTTATTGACTTGAATATCCATATCTGGCGGCGTCTCCAGACGGTCTTATTGGCATCGATGGTGTCATTGAAATTAAGTGCCCATATACCGCTCGGAATTACGACCCAGCGTGCTATAAATTTGATTTTTTACATAATGACGGATCTTTAAGACAAACCCATATATATTACTACCAAATTCAGGGAATACTGAAAATCACAAATCGACCTTGGTGTGATTTGGTAATATACACTTTTAAAGGTATAAAGATTGTTAAAATATTCAGGACAAAGCACTTCTGGTTATCGATGGCCATTAAACTGAAAAACTTCTACTTATTTAATATGCTTCCTAAAATCTTGTCTAGTGAAAAAATATTGTCGGTTTCGGAGAGAAAGTGGACTACATTACAAGATTTTTCATTCCTATCAAACGGACTAGTATCGGATCCTAATTATTATAAAGACTTACCTAATATGAGGGGATACGTGGTAACTGTCGATCCTGATATAACATTTTCAGTCAGGGAACTGCTAATTGATGATTATCTAACCCTAAATAGCAAACAGTGGTTGAGCAGTTTTATCGTCGACCATTGTTTAAATATACTCAATTCTCAACAAGAATTTCAAATAATATCAGTGGCTAAATCCTCCATTATTTTTGATGACAATTTACTTACAGACGATTTTATTGAAAGTATAAATTTTAACAAAGACAATGTAGTTATGCCAATAACAAAACAAAATCATTTTATACTTATAACAATAAATCTACCAGGAAAAATATTTACCATTATTGACCCAATGGGTAATGAATCCCTCAGAAAGGATTTGTTTTTTAATAAGTTTTTGGCATTTATTTGTCATAAAGGTATTAACAACACAAATTGAAAATACAAATACATAGACCATATAAAACAGACCGACGGTTATAATTGTGGCACCTACATTATTTATTTCTTCTCAAAACTGGTGAGAAACGAAAGTCTGTTAGATCATGTCGACATTGACCAGTACAGGAACACCTTAAAATCTTTATTACTAAATAAAAGTGGGAATATGCACACAAAATGTTTATTTTGCGCTCAAGAAATCATAGAGGAGACCTCATCATTCAAATGTAGGACATGCCGTCGATACATACATGAAAAATGTTTACTAACATTTAATGAAATTAAGAATAATGTAAAAATAGACGAAAAAACAATTAACGATATGTGTGATCTATGCAGACTGAACTAGACTCGTGTAGGTGGTCTGACGACCAGTTTCAAAATACAGAAAAAAACAGTTAATCATAGTCAAAACAATTGAGAGACAAGTGTGAATTATATTACGCAACATACACATACGCACACACTTTAACCCAGGCGCTATCTTATACACTAAAAGGCAAGCAAATGCAAATTACACATCGGTGATTGATATTTACTTCATTTAATTAAGAAAATTCTGAGAAGTAATTCGTAAATTATCTTTTAGTATTCATTTACATTGAAACACAGTACAATTTTCTTCGCTGCAGTTATAATTTTTTTCAATCTAAAGTTGATGACCTATCAAAAAACTTTCAAGTCAATAAGCTATAAATGTGATATGAAATACAATATTCTACATGTGTTAACGCCATTTCAATTTAAGCCGTCATTTCCCTCACCCTGTTTCGATTTTACTTTTATTTTTATTATTTAAGTAACAGAGAGATTTCTACCCCTTGCAAGGCTTGTAAGTCAATGAGCTTTTAATATGATATAAATTACGATATTCTGCATCTACTCACGCAATTTCAACTTGAGCCGTCATTTTCTTCAAGCACTTTCAAATTATTTTTTAAGTTTTAGGGAGATTTCTACCCCTTGGAAGGCTTGCAAGTCAATGAGCTTATAATATGATATAAGTTACGATATTCTGCATCTACTCACGCAATTTCAACTTGAGCCGTCATTTTCTTCAAGCACTTTCAAATTATTTTTTTTAGTTTTAGGGAGATTTCTACCCCTTGGAAGGCCTGCAAGTCAATGAGCTTTTAATATGATATAAGTTACGATATTCTGCATCTACCCACGCAATTTCAACTTGAGCCGTCATTTTCTTCACGCACTTTAAAATTTTTTATTTTAGTTTTAGGGAGATTTCTACCCCTTGGAAGGCTTGCAAGTCAATGAGCTTATAATATGATATAAGTTACGATATTCTGCATCTACTCACGCAATTTCAACTTGAGCCGTCATTTTCTTCACGCACTTTCAAATTATTTTTTAAGTTTTAGGGAGATTTCTACCCCTTGGAAGGCTTGCAAGTCAATGAGCTTTTAATATGATATAAGTTTCGATATTCTGCATCTACTCACGCAATTTCAACTTGAGCCGTCATTTTCTTCACGCACTTTCAAATTATTTTTTAAGTTTTAGGGAGATTTCTACCCCTTGGAAGGCTTGCAAGTCAATGAGCTTTTAATATGATATAAGTTACGATATTCTGCATCTACTCACGCAATTTCAACTTGAGCCGTCATTTTCTTCAAGCACTTTCAAATTATTTTTTTTAGTTTTAGGGAGATTTCTACCCCTTGGAAGGCTTGCAAGTCAATGAGCTTTTAATATGATATAAGTTACGATATTCTGCATTTACTCACGCAATTTCAACTTGAGCCGTCATTTTCTTCACGCACTTTCAAATTATTTTTTAAGTTTTAGGGAGATTTCTACCCCTTGGAAGGCTTGCAAGTCAATGAGCTTTTAATATGATATAAGTTACGATATTCTGCATCTACTCACGCAATTTCAACTTGAGCCGTCATTTTCTTCAAGCACTTTCAAATTATTTTTTTTAGTTTTAGGGAGATTTCTACTCCTTGGAAGGCTTGCAAGTCAATGAGCTTTTAATATGATATAAGTTTGGATATTCTGCATCTACTCACGCAATTTCAACTTGAGCCTTCATTTTTTTCACGCACTTTCAAATTATTTTTTAAGTTTTAGGGAGATTTATACCCCTTGGAAGGCTTGCAAGTCAATGAGCTTTTAATATGATATAAGTTACGATATTCTGCATTTACTCACGCAATTTCAACTTGAGCCGTCATTTTCTTCACGCACTTTCAAATTATTTTTTAAGTTTTAGGGAGATTTCTACCCCTTGGAAGGCTTGCAAGTCAATGAGCTTTTAATATGATATAAGTTACGATATTCTGCATCTACTCACGCAATTTCAACTTGAGCCGTCATTTTCTTCACGCACTTTCAATTATTTTTTTTAGTTTTAGGGAGATTTCTACCCCTTGGAAGCATTGCAAGTCAATGAGCTTTTAATATGATATAAGTTTCGATATTCTGCATCTACTCACGCAATTTCAACTTGAGCCGTCATTTTCTTCACGCACTTTAAAATTTTTTATTTTAGTTTTAGGGAGATTTCTACCCCTTGCAAGGCTTGTAAGTCAATGAGCTTTTAATATGATATAAATTACGATATTCTGCATCTACTCACGCAATTTCAACTTGAGCCGTCATTTTCTTCAAGCACTTTCAAATTATTTTTTAAGTTTTAAGGAGATTTCTACCCCTTGGAAGGCTTGCAAGTCAATGAGCTTATAATATGATATAAGTTACGATATTCTGCATCTACTCACGCAATTTCAACTTGAGCCGTCATTTTCTTCACGCACTTTCAAATTATTTTTTAAGTTTTAGGGAGATTTCTACCCCTTGGAAGGCTTGCAAGTCAATGAGCTTTTAATATGATATAAGTTTCGATATTCTGCATCTACTCACGCAATTTCAACTTGAGCCGTCATTTTCTTCACGCACTTTCAAATTATTTTTTAAGTTTTTGGGAGATTTCTACCCCTTGGAAGGCTTGCAAGTCAATGAGCTTTTAATATGATATAAGTTACGATATTCTGCATCTACTCACGCAATTTCAACTTGAGCCGTCATTTTCTTCACGCACTTTCAATTATTTTTTTTAGTTTTAGGGAGATTTCTACCCCTTGGAAGGCTTGCAAGTCAATGAGCTTATAATATGATATAAGTTACGATATTCTGCATCTACTCACGCAATTTCAACTTGAGCCGTCATTTTCTTCACGCACTTTCAAATTATTTTTTAAGTTTTTGGGAGATTTCTACCCCTTGGAAGGCTTGCAAGTCAATGAGCTTATAATATGATATAAGTTACGATATTCTGCATCTACTCACGCAATTTCAACTTGAGCCGTCATTTTCTTCACGCACTTTCAAATTATTTTTTAAGTTTTAGGGAGATTTCTACCCCTTGGAAGGCTTGCAAGTCAATGAGCTTTTAATATGATATAAGTTTCGATATTCTGCATCTACTCACGCAATTTCAACTTGAGCCGTCATTTTCTTCACGCACTTTCAAATTATTTTTTAAGTTTTAGGGAGATTTCTACCCCTTGGAAGGCTTGCAAGTCAATGAGCTTTTAATATGATATAAGTTACGATATTCTGCATCTACTCACGCAATTTCAACTTGAGCCGTCATTTTCTTCACGCACTTTCAAATTATTTTTTAAGTTTTTGGGAGATTTCTACCCCTTGGAAGGCTTGCAAGTCAATGAGCTTTTAATATGATATAAGTTACGATATTCTGCATCTACTCACGCAATTTCAACTTGAGCCGTCATTTTCTTCACGCACTTTCAATTATTTTTTTTAGTTTTAGGGAGATTTCTACCCCTTGGAAGGCTTGCAAGTCAATGAGCTTATAATATGATATAAGTTACGATATTCTGCATCTACTCACGCAATTTCAACTTGAGCCGTCATTTTCTTCACGCACTTTCAAATTATTTTTTAAGTTTTTGGGAGATTTCTACCCCTTGGAAGGCTTGCAAGTCAATGAGCTTATAATATGATATAAGTTACGATATTCTGCATCTACTCACGCAATTTCAACTTGAGCCGTCATTTTCTTCACGCACTTTCAAATTATTTTTTAAGTTTTAGGGAGATTTCTACCCCTTGGAAGGCTTGCAAGTCAATGAGCTTTTAATATGATATAAGTTTCGATATTCTGCATCTACTCACGCAATTTCAACTTGAGCCGTCATTTTCTTCACGCACTTTCAAATTATTTTTTAAGTTTTAGGGAGATTTCTACCCCTTGGAAGGCTTGCAAGTCAATGAGCTTTTAATATGATATAAGTTTCGATATTCTGCATCTACTCACGCAATTTCAACTTGAGCCGTCATTTTCTTCACGCACTTTAAAATTTTTTATTTTAGTTTTAGGGAGATTTCTACCCCTTGGAAGGCTTGCAAGTCAATGAGCTTTTAATATGATATAAGCTACGATATTCTGCATCTACTCACGCAATTTCAACTTGAGCCGTCATTTTCTTCAAGCACTTTCAAATTATTTTTTTTAGTTTTAGGGAGATTTCTACCCCTTGGAAGGCTTGCAAGTCAATGAGCTTTTAATATGATATAAGTTTCGATATTCTGCATCTACTCACGCAATTTCAACTTGAGCCTTCATTTTTTTCACGCACTTTCAAATTATTTTTTAAGTTTTAGGGAGATTTCTACCCCTTGGAAGGCTTGCAAGTCAATGAGCTTTTAATATGATATAAGTTACGATATTCTGCATTTACTCACGCAATTTCAACTTGAGCCGTCATTTTCTTCACGCATTTACAAATTTTTTATTTTACTTTTAGGGAGATTTCTACCCCTTGGAAGGCTTGCAAGTCAATGAGCTTTTAATATGATATAAGTTACGATATTCTGCATCTACTCACGCAATTTCAACTTGAGCCGTCATTTTCTTCACGCACTTTCAAATTATTTTTTAAGTTTTAGGGAGATTTCTACCCCTTGGAAGGCTTGCAAGTCAATGAGCTTTTAATATGATATAAGTTTCGATATTCTGCATCTACTCACGCAATTTCAACTTGAGCCGTCATTTTCTTCACGCACTTTCAAATTATTTTTTAAGTTTTAGGGAGATTTCTACCCCTTGGAAGGCTTGCAAGTCAATGAGCTTTTAATATGATATAAGTTACGATATTCTGCATTTACTCACGCAATTTCGACTTGAGCCGTCATTTTCTTCACGCATTTTCAAATTTTTTATTTTAGTTTTAGGGAGATTTCTACCCCTTGGAAGGCTTGCAAGTCAATGAGCTTTTAATATGATATAAGTTACGATATTCTGCATCTACTCACGCAATTTCAACTTGAGCCGTCATTTTCTTCAAGCACTTTCAAATTAGTTTTTTTAGTTTTAGGGAGATTTCTACCCCTTGGAAGGCTTGCAAGTCAATGAGCTTTTAATATGATATAAGTTACGATATTCTGCATCTACTCACGCAATTTCAACTTGAGCCGTCATTTTCTTCACGCACTTTCAATTATTTTTTTTAGTTTTAGGGAGATTTCTACCCCTTGGAAGGCTTGCAAGTCAATGAGCTTTTAATATGATATAAGTTTCGATATTCTGCATCTACTCACGCAATTTCAACTTGAGCCGTCATTTTCTTCACGCACTTTAAAATTTTTTATTTTAGTTTTAGGGAGATTTCTACCCCTTGGAAGGCTTGCAAGTCAATGAGCTTTTAATATGATATAAGCTACGATATTCTGCATCTACTCACGCAATTTCAACTTGAGCCGTCATTTTCTTCACGTACTTTCAAATTATTTTTTAAGTTTTAGGGAGATTTCTACCCCTTGGAAGGCTTGCAAGTCAATGAGCTTTTAATATGATATAAGTTTCGATATTCTGCATCTACTCACGCAATTTCAACTTGAGCCGTCATTTTCTTCACGCACTTTCAAATTATTTTTTAAGTTTTAGGGAGATTTCTACCCCTTGGAAGGCTTGCAAGTCAATGAGCTTTTAATATGATATAAGTTACGATATTCTGCATCTACTCACGCAATTTCAACTTGAGCCGTCATTTTCTTCACGCACTTTCAATTATTTTTTTTAGTTTTAGGGAGATTTCTACCCCTTGGAAGGCTTGCAAGTCAATGAGCTTTTAATATGATATAAGTTTCGATATTCTGCATCTACTCACGCAATTTCAACTTGAGCCGTCATTTTCTTCACGCACTTTAAAATTTTTTATTTTAGTTTTAGGGAGATTTCTACCCCTTGGAAGGCTTGCAAGTCAATGAACTTTTAATATGATATAAGTTACGATATTCTGTATCTACTCACGCAATTTTAACTTGAGCCGTCATTTTCTTCAAGCACTTTCAAATTATTTTTTTTAGTTTTAGGGAGATTTCTACCCCTTGGAAGGCTTGCAAGTCAATGAGCTTTTAATATGATATAAGTTACGATATTCTGCATCTACTCACGCAATTTCAACTTGAGCCGTTATTTTCTTCACGCACTTTCAAATTATTTTTTTTAGTTTTAGGGAGATTTCTACCCCTTGGAAGGCTTGCAACTCAATGAGCTTTGAATATGATATAAGCTACAATATTCTACATGTACTCATGCAATTTCAACTTGAGCCGTCATTTTCTTCACCCGCTTTCAATTTTTTTTTTTAGTTTTAGGGAGATTTCTACCGCTTGGAAGGCTTGCAAGTTAATGTGGTTTTAACATGATATCAGTTACAATATTCTACATGTACTCATGCAATTTCAACTTGAGCCGTCATTTTCTTCATCCGCTTTCAATTTTTTTTTAGTTTTAGGGAGATTTCTACCGCTTGGAAGGCTTGCAAGTTAATGTGGTTTTAACATGATATCAGTTACAATATTCTGCATCTACTCACGCCATTTCAACTTCAGCCGTCATTTTTTTCATTGATTTTTTTTTAATTTTAAGGGTGGTTATCATCCCTTAGAGTGCTATGTAGTATGAAGCTTACCACCACCTATGTACACTATTGCATTTATATTATGTAAAAACAGAATTTAAAACTAAAATCTAATGTTCTATATTTTTACAATTTTAATAATATCGACTACCAACAAATAATAATTATCTACATTGATAAATCGCTCATGCTAAATTATCTAAATGATTTTCAATCGTAACAAACTCTGTAAATAATTTGTTTTGCAGTTTCTAATCCTTAATCCTCCAGGCATTTCGCCGCGGGCGCCCATGACCGTTCGGCAATCTTCGGTAATTTGGCTGCTAACTTTTGGCTGCTAAGTTCACACCGGTCATCTTTTATGGACTTTATGAACCCTAAGGAAAAGGTAAGTCTGGTAAATAAGTAAACTCTAGTTTTTTATTTCTCGTGGCGTGCTAGATTATATTAGGTAGGCAATTCTGCCCGCGCTCGGCACTAAATTGAATTAAAAAAAAATCTGCCTGATTAATAATATAATATGTAGGCTTATAGATGGGCATACTTTTTGTAAGTCTAATAGGGCGATAGAACATATACGTTCTTAATGGCGAAACTTTGTGTTATTAACTGGCGGTTAGTAATTTACGGACAGTTTTGCAAGAAACAGACCGAAAAACCTAGGTAGCTTTTAAAAAAATGTTGAGTCAGTTTTACGACAAAATAGAAAGTGACATGGAAACAAATGATTTTGCAATTTATTTTAAAGAGAACTATATGAATAATTATCAAATGTGGGCATACAGTTATCGATGATGTGCTGGAATCAACACTAATATGCATATTTGGCAATGCATAAACCATTAAAGCACGTCTACTTGAATGGAATTAACTGTAGAAGACTTGACAAGGCAATTCATGTTATAATGAATTTTATCAGAGATAAACTTTTTGATAGATTGATTGTTATCAATAAGGGAAAAATTACCAGCAAAGTAAAAGTTTATCAGTTTGGCACTAGATGCCAATTTATTTATTGATACCGAAAATGGTTGGGAAATTTTGTCAACTACCAAGAATAATTACGAGAGTTACTCATTGAAGGAAGTTAATGACACCTGCCTCTGCAAGTTGATTTGTACAGAATGTGACGCTGTACATTTTGCTGTGTTGTCGATTGTTATTCTAAAGCCAATAGAAATAGAACATTAAGTTTTCATCTGTTTTACAAAGAAGGCAAACGTTGTTATCTTAAAAAAATAAGTTAGGAACTTCATAAAAAATTGATATCTAAAGGCCTGGGCGTTAATATTAAGAATAAGGAAAAAACCATCAACATTTATGCGTTACTTTTGACTGCAGACGATTTTAAAGTTGCAAAACCACCTACCTGGTTTTGCAAGTTCCTTAGCAAGTTTTTGTAAGTCTATCTTATTATAGAGGTTACTGTTAATATACAATCATGTTTAACATAACGAGATATTTCAGTTTTATTGTTTCATTTTATTTAAAACACGGTGTTAGGTAATTGTTTTCCTATTTATGCTTCATTTTTCAGGTGGTACTTCCAAGATTATTATTTATGAAAATATTAAGATATTTAAAAACTACTGTCAACATTGGACTAGAATATAAGAGAAATAATAATTCAGATTTATGTTATGATTTTTAATAATACTCTAATGTGGGTGACAAGCAAACAAAATTGTGTATCGCTATCCACCACTCAAGTGGCGCTGGTTGCATTATGTCACAGTTTGTGGTTAAAGTAATTATTTTTAGATTTAGGAGTTGCCTGTGAAAATATCACCTTTTATGAATCTAATCAAGGTTGTTTGGCTTTAATTAAAAATACAATATATATATATGATCAATATATATGTTAATATCAATAGTATTATGTTATTATCTTTACGAAAGGTTTGTCAAATGCTTTATTTTTAAAATTTAAAGAATTTCTGGGTTTAAAAAATTTTAGCGAGGAGGGGGTCTTCAGAAATGTGGAACCAATACCGTAAAATCTCTACATTATCGAGTGCTGGTGTTCTAAGGGACATTGCTGTTCCGTGTATTTTCAGTGGTGTGTGGTCTATGACAAAATCGGTAAGTTGGTGTAAAAAGATGTAAGAGAAAGAAATGTTGTTCCAAAAATCTTTTAACAATAAAGTGTGTGAATGAATAGCTAGTATTTTTATTATAAAAAAATCAACAAAGAAGAGAGGCTGTATATTCGTAACATCTAACTCAGAGCTAATACAGACATACACTTATGTATTATAAGTACATACCTATAATATAAACAAAAAGTGGTGATTTCCTTCACCGTGTGGCGTGGATACTACACAGACATATCTACGTTAGAAGGAGTTTCCCCTTACACCCATCAAACGGTTAATCATTCCAAAAATGTCAGAAACCCTGTTACAGGAGTATGTGGTGTAATGAAGTCACTATTTTCCGATGAAAATATTAGCCAGATTTAGGTGAATTTGTTTATTTTTATTATGTGATCGTTACCAGCCAATAGAACAATAAAGACAAGTTATTTTATTGTTATAAGCCGTCTATTTAATTTAGAATAATTTCAGTATAATGTATTTATTTTGAGGTTCACCCTGTATATAGAATTACATTTAAGTTCTCTGGTAAAGTTTAAATATTTCGTAGTTGCAGTTAGCAATAAACAATACATATATTCATTTATGAAATAAGCCTATCTACCGAAATTACAGTCCGCTGTTTTTGTAGTTTCACCGACATTTTGTCACAGCCGTTAAATGTGTAAAACGCCGAGTTCTAGGTACATTAAAATTATGTTTAATGTATTGGAGATGTACACCCGTTTAGCATGTATGAGCTGGCCTGCAGTGCAGAGCGCTCTCGCCTTGAAGGCTAAACCGGAGTGGTTAGGGCATGCGCATGCAGCCAGCAGGGATTTTGACAGTTGTCAGCAAAGGGAGGAAAGAAAAACACGTTTCGTTTATTATTCATGTTGTTGTTGTTGTTCCTTGTACATAATCAATACTGTTGAGTGCAAATAAACCAGACATTCAGTTAAAATGCATTGTGTTGTTCATTAAAAAAAATCTCAATTAAAGATTTGGAACTAGGTAACCTTGACCTGGCAATTAAGTAAGCGGTGTAATCCCAACAGGAGATTTAAAATATTTTATTTAAATAGCAATTAAAAATACTTATGCAAGCGATATGTACTATTGGCTGTACTTTTGAGATAGCACATTTAATAATGGATGATATGGTAAAATTTAAGTTATCTAACTCGGCACGTGCATTTATGCACCTTCTTCATTGAAGCTACCGACCCTCTACTTATCAGAGTAGAGTCCGCGTGGTCCATTCACCACATAAAACCCGTGATTGGTGATGCCCGATGGCAAAAACCCCAGCATAAATCCGAAACCGAATTAAGAGCGTTACAGTACTAACCAGATGGAAAGCTAGTGGCCCAGACTTAAACAACTTATAAGACATTTGGCAGCTGGTCAATCAAAGTTCATGGAAGAGTAAATAGACAAGTTTCTTCTCCAAGTCCCTCCAAGTCCTCTGGTGGGAAACATATGGACCAGCAACATCTGATCGTTTTAGAAATTGTATTACTCATATAAATAAAAGATATGACTTAAAATTTAAAAAAATTGCCCCATAAACCACCCTGAAAATGTTCAGAGGAATATCTTCAAGATAATTTAAAAGTTGATTTTCCAAAAAAATGTTAATAAATATCTCCATTGAGTCGCTGCAAAAAAATATGGTCCAATTACCTTGTCGCCTAGAATCCCCCCCCCCATACATTTAATCTATGCTGCATGTCTACCGTCCTAAATACTTTCAATGGAGAAATTTATTTGCATTTTCTGGAAAATCAACTTTTAAATTATCTTGAAGATATTCCTCTGAACATTTTAGCACGGATGCCGTTGCAGCATGACGGTTGCCCTGCACATTACAACGGTTCAGTAAGGAGATTTTTAAATAGGGAGTACCTATACTAATAGGTGGATAGGAAGGGTGGGCCTATCTCATGGTCTCCTCGATAGCCGGACCTTACAAAGTTAGTTTTTTTTATAGGGATACACAAAAGATTTAGTTTACCGCACACCATACGAGAAAACATGATGAACAGAATTCATTGTGCTTTTGAGAGCATTTTGGAATAGTGCATCTTGCTTATAAAATGTACAGATTACACAAAATCGAATATTTATTTGACAGTGAAATAATTTCCACAACAAAATAAATTGTTTTCATAACTTACTTGACTATAATTTGTAATTATCAGTTATGGAAGCTAAATTTTCAAAAACGGGTCAACTTTTTGTATAGGATATCCTAATACCATTTGAAAGGTAATTAAATTCTACATTTAATGCCATAAAAAAATTCAGGGTGTTCCATAAAAAAAATGAGATTTAGGCAATTTAAGTATAAATCACGATAAAAATCACCCTGTATAAAATGGCCACATAATTTCAAGTGCAATATTTAAGGTATCCCTTGTGCTAACTGACACTACATTTTTTCCTTTTCACATTGTGTCATAGAGGAAATTTTATTTATTTTCCAATGCAGTGTTACGAGGTTTTTTCCATTAACTGTTAAATATCTCGAAAACGAAAAGAGATAGCTATAGGGAACCTTAATACAAATATGTTCTTAGTGATCCCTAGATTTCAAAAATATAATGGTATAATGGTGTCGCATTTGAAATAACAAACTTGCACCTTGTCCCGACTTTTTGGAACACCCTGTGTAATTGAAAATAATTTTACAATATGCACTTTTAGTGCCAAAAAACTTTCATATAAAAAGTTTGTTGATATAATGTACCGTTTGTGAGTAATCGAACAATTACCCACTAATGACACATTCTATATATATCACCCTGCTCTCCCCCATCCGGATACATAGTAGATACTTTCACTGCTAGGAATACCGAAAATTTAATACAGCCGCAACATTCTAAAAGTACTGACACCAATTGCTAGTACTCAGTCGTTCCACAGTATTCGCAAAAAAAGCGGGTTAATCAAGAAAAGATTTCTCCAAATCCAGCAATGGAAATGGTGTGTATCATGAAACAAAATGAGCGAAGCACGAAATGAAAGACGAAGTAAAACAAATTCAGAACATGTTTTACCTAAGTATCGCCAAAGCAGTAAAGCGTTTATCACAAAGGACCAGGCATATATTAGAATGGAATTCTGCCGAATGGTATCCCAAGCAGAAATCAAGAATTTGGAAGAAAGAAGCTATATATATATATTTATATTACCCTGCTCTCCCACAACCGGATAGATAGTAGGTGCATTAACCGGGTGCGGGGTGTTTCTGATCTAGATATAATCCCTGAGTCTTGTTTCACAGGCCATTACTACTACCTTTCCAGAAGTATTACCTATTCCGGTTACTCGGCCTAGATTTACTAGTCCAGGGTTCTTGAATGAGACCAATGTCAATTTACTCTTCCTGGAATCTTCGGCTAAGAACATAAGTTGCAGCCTTGGCATGTTGAATGTTCACCTGTAGGCACTTGATGTATGTGGACATCAGGGGGGAAAGATGTGCTGTTTAAAAGAAGGAGGGTTATAAAGAGGGGAAATTAGGGTGTGAGATTTAGGAAGTGTTTGATTTGGGGTTGAGGGGGGGGGGCGGTTTATTTCTCTTTCCAGAAGGCGGTTTTGATCCGCTCTTCCGAAGAGGAGGTTTGTTTGGGAAGGAACCTTTCGCCAGAGATTTAGTTCGGGGAAATTTTTCCCCAGTCGAAGGCACTTTGGATTTGCCCATTGAGGTTGGTGGTTTAGCCTCCGAACTTTTTGTTGAGGTACATTCTCTCTCCTTTGATTTTTGAGTGGAATTGCACCTACCCAAAACCACAGGAGGACTGATTGTTCAGCTACTTCAGAGCTGCCTTAGACACCTCGTCAATTGAGAATGTCTAGACCTGCCCTGGGCCAGACTCTTCCAGATGTACTACTTTCCACTCCCGGGTATTCAAGCCGTATATATATATATATATATATGGTTTATAATAACAGTAATAATAATAGTGTATTTATTAAATCTCAAGAAGAATAATATAAGTCTTATGTAAGTCCTCACCTTGTACGGATTGAAGACAAACTCCATCCCACAGTATGAGGTGCTCGCCAACCACGAGACGCTTATCTGATCCACATAGGTGATTAGAAGCCATCCAGGCCGATGTGTGCAGCTCTGGGATCACAAGGTTATCTTATGAGGTGTTTTATTTTCAGTAAAAAAATTTGAAACAACTACGAATGAATGTTAAATATGATACATGATAAATAGGTATAGACAAAAGTCACAAATAACATAATAACATCAAATTCTTTACTTTCCAAATACAGTAACGGAAAAAAAGTTCCATTACAATAAAGAACTGTTAAATTTGAATTTAACAATACAATAATTACTAAAGATTACTTTGGTATTGACACTAGGCATTATTGTCCTTTTCTATACTCCACCAATTGTCCCAATAATCCATTTAAAGGTAACTAAGAGTTACAAAGTATTAGAAGGGAGCGGTCAACTGAAACAAGCGTATTCGATTCCGAAAAAATCGCCGTATGGAGCAAAACCATATTTTAAGTTTATTGTCTTATAAAGAAAATTTTGAAATTAATTTAAGAGACGGTACTTTTGAGCAGAACCACGCAAACTCTTTTCGAGTCTGGAGCTGATTTATTTGCAGATCATGCAAGAATATGGTTTAGAACAAATCATTATAAATTCACCAATGGGATTAGTCTGTGTAAGGGCCTTAGGAACCATTTTTAGAAAAGAATCATGATGATAAATTATTTCCACAAATTAGAGAGCGTATACAAAGGGATGATGTGCCCGTCGGAATTTATTTTGCATATATGAAAAACGCTTTTTCAAAATTAACTGTAAGAGTTCCTGAGGTTACGCAAAGAAAGATTATACGTGAAAATATTAGACCTTTTTTTCTAGTAGCTCTTGTTTGAGGGGAATCAATATCTCGGGATGAACTGGAAGAGATTTGCATTAAGTTGGAAAGAAGATGTTCTTCTATGGATTCTTTTCAATCTGCTCCTGTGAAGAAATGGACAGTGGAACCTAATTTAATGTATCTTGATCCGGAAACTTCGACTTCGATAACTAATTCGACAGTTATCGAGCATCGATCTACTACTTATCGAAGAACTTCTAGATTTGCAGCGATTACTTGTTGGAACTGTAATCTTCAAGAAGATAAGGGTCAATAGTGCCGAAAGCCTAAAAAGAAATATTATTTAAAATGTGGAACTCCTAATGTTACAAAGTATGATTGTCCGAAATATAATGGAACTTCTGAGTGAAACGGACAGTCGAGCCACTAACTTGTCCAACCGGTTTCTTCAACTTCTTCTGAACTTTTGTCTCGACATCGTATAATTTTGGACTATATATTGAGTGATGCAGCAAATGATCAAGGTCATATCTAGAAGTTTCCATATTAGGCAAAAAACTGTTAAGTCTTGTTTGGATAGTGGAGCAACTAGAACAATAGTTGAACGTAAAGGATGGAAAATATTACAAGATTTGAATTTATCATTTGGTACTGAAGATGCTTCGTTTACCATGGCCAATAGAAATAAATGTAGAAGTAATGGTTCTATGTTAGTACCTATGAAACTTATGGATAGGGTTAAACTTATTAGTGTTCTGGTTTTGCCAGAATTAGATCATGTTCTCATTCTGGGAAGCGATTTAAAATAAAATGGACATTATTCCTGATTTAAAAAGAGATGTTTGGAAATGTTCTAATGAGTAAGAATTATGTGAAGTCAATATCATACAGGCAGAATTGTCAAGAAGAATCTCCATACAAAATAATCAAGAAGATTCAGGTCGGATGAACATGGTTTTTCGATCAGATGGATACTTCACTATTCTGTGGCAATCAATACCACTTACAGATCTACCAAATTTGGTTTGGAGAGCTTTCAGAGATATTAAAAAATATCTTTATTTTTTTGCGAACTTTAACGCCCTGTAACTTCGTAGGGAGCTTCACATGGATAAATTTTATAGGAAAAAGTGCCATTTTTTTAAAAATTCTATTGCTTCCCAAAGTTTGTCAATTTAAAATTGAAACACCCTGTGTATATATATACAAACACTTCTTCACAATCTTGAAAGCATCCTAAAACTATGCGATAATTTAAATTTGGAAAATTGTAACTCTGTTAATTATCAAAAACATACTTCTTTCATTTTGAGGCGCAAAAATAATTGTACCACTTTTGCTTTTCCAGTTACACATGACATAGCTACAGTCGACAGAGACGATATTAAGCCAGCTTTCCCACCTCCAGAAATGTCTGACGCTGCCGGAACTGCCTTTATGTTTAAATTTAAATTCAACTTCAAAGGCTGGAATGTGCGCTAAACAAACTTAAACACTATATTCTAAACCTTATGAAAAGTTAAGATTTTCTGTTAAAATCATAAGTTTAATTTTGAATAAATATCTGTTTCTTTTTACAGCGCTTGAACCTTCCCCATACGTTGGGTTAATGTGCCCCACATTTAGTCAAGATGCAACCAAACGCAACTTTTTAAAAATATATAGTTTTCAGGTAGGCTATGAAATAATTTTGTGGTTCATTGCAAAATTATAGTGTAATATTCTATTAGGTATACATTAGCAATGAAAATATTCTATACTTTAATTCCATATCCAAAATGCAGGGTGTTAAATCCTAACCGGTTGAATCATCCCAAGGTACCTCTAGTATATATTTTTTTTACAGAAGAAAATATGATTACAAAAGACTTATAACCTTTTAATAAAGTAAGAGATGAAGATTTTTAGAACTGTTTAGGGAACTTGAACCTCAATATCAGCCGCCTAGTAGGAACACCATTGTTAATTCACTATTAAGTAGAAGAGAAATATGATACAGCTAAAAATAAATTAAAACAATGTTTAAAGGACACACAGTATTTTGCACCGACAACCGACGGTTGGACATCTTTTGCAAATGAGGGGTGTTTACTGAGCTGCTTTTCTTATTCCGAAAGTCACACGTTTCAAAATTTAAGTGAACAACTTAAGTTAATTGTTGCAGAATGGCAAATTACTGACAAAGTGCATGTTGCTATTACTGATAACGCAACACCTATTGTGGGTGCAATAAAATTAACTAAATGGAATCCTGTTTTGCAACCTGTTTTGCATACACTCTAAATTTAATAGTCCAACATGGTATTAAATTAATAAGAGTGGACACAATAAGGAAAAAATTAAAAGTATTGTGGAACATTTCCATCGCAGTTCACAGGCCAATAAAAAATTGCTGTCAGTCCAGAACAGAATTAATCCCGACGTCGTTCCATTAAAATTAAAAAACGATGTTTCGACAAGGTGGATCTCCACATATTATATGTTTTAACGCGTCATAAAATTAGAGGAACCCTTGACCGTTGGATTGCTGCATAATCCTGTTGGATTGTTGACAGAAGAAGAATGAAAAAAATTACGAGAAATTTCGAGCATTCGAGCAAATTACTGTGGAAATGAGTGCAGAAAAATCAGTTATAATATCCAAAATTATAGCCATATCATGTGAACTCACGTCTGTTTTAAGAAAATTCCACACGGAAGTTACAACTAGGGCTGGCTAAGATTTAATTATCGATTTTTTGGAACCAATTTCGAAACGGTTCGACAAAGCTGAACATAATCAAATATTAGCAAAATCATCAATACTGCCGATACATACATACAATCCATACAATCCGTACTGCCCATAAAATCTGCCGATTTAAAGCCAAATCATTTTCAAATGACGATGCATTAAAAAAAGTGAAGGATGCAATACAAGGATACGTGGTGACACTTATACATATACACATACAATCCTCATCCACTGTTACTGAAACTACGAGTATTTCCGACCATCCCGGTATATTACCAGTCCCTTTAGGCCCATGCAACAATATTATTGGATATTGGACGATAATAAAAACAGTAAACGTGAAACCATTATTAATGAAATATAACAATTTAAAAAATAATGTTAATTATATCAGCAATATAATTTCCCATTATTAAACACTCGAAGAAATTATGTCCGAATTTAATAATTACAACGTACTTTGCCAATTTTTTCTAAAACAGCTAGAAAAGAAATTTAACCAGCTATGTCCAAAAAGCAAATTAAAAAATAAAAGAGGACTAATCAATGAGTTAGGAAGTGTAGTTAAATTCATACCTGAAAACTTGGACCACAAAAATTTGCAACGAATTGAAACAAGATTAAACATCCTAGAAAATGATAATAATGGCCAAACAGATGCATTTAAACTGCAAATACAGCTATAAAAGAAGCTATATAAAGAAGCTATAATACAGTTTAACAATACCATGAGCAATCTTACATTAAATAAGCAAATAATAAGAAATAAAATAAAATTAAATAGATGTAGCTTTGATCTGATTTGTAGAAATGTCAAATTCAGAGGAAGAACAGGAAGTAATAGGAAAGAAAAGAAAGTTAAATAAAGAAATGAACACAAAAGAAATGGAAAAACTAGCAAGACAAAAAGGATAAAAGTTCGTTATACATACAGGTAAATTAGTTGAAGCTAAAGTTACAGGACCGGATTGTATCTGTCGTAAAAATGTATGGCAAACTTTTCTTCTGACAAAAAGCATTCTATTATTTAAACCATTTACAATGAGTGCCCAAAAAATGAGAAAGATACGTATCTTACTGGTTTAATAGAAAGATATAATGTTGCCAGGCACCGTCCGTCGTCTACTAGTTCAAAACAAAATGCATCTTCTTTCATGTATTTTTGTGAAAGGTTCGTGTAGGATTAAAGTTTGTCACAACGCTTTTATTAATTTACATGGTCTTTCCAATAAGGTCGTTCAACGTTTGGCTAAGTTAGTTGAGACTCAAAATTCACCTTATGATATGAGAGGAAGACATTCAAATCGGGTCAATAAACTCAATGTCAATGTTGTAGCCAAAATTGATGACCATATAAAATCATTCCCCAAAAAGGAGTCTCATTATTCTTCTACAACACGTGTCTCTTTAGATGCAAGTTAGAACGTATCAAAGATGTATGAGCTTTTTACTAATGAAAATTCTGATTTGAGAAACATCGTCAAATACGAATATTACCTAAGATATTTTTGGGAAAACTAGGGCTATCGGTTTGGTAGGCCACAGGTAGACGTATGCTCAATGTGCGAAGGTTTAAACGCTAAAATTAAGTCAACGACCCTCAATGATACAGCCAAAAGATGTGCGGTTGCTGAACTTATGGTTCACAAAAGGCGATTATCACAATTCCATAAAAAACTTAAAGAAATAAAGGACATTTTCAAGAAAAGTAACGACGTAGAAGCCATTGTTTTCGATTTCAGGCAAAATATTCCCGTCATTAATGCCAGTTCAGAAAATGTTTTATCTGCGTAAACTATGGTATTATGTCTTTAATGTTCATAGTCTTGGCAGTGATACGTCAGTGTTCTATATACGTACACTGAAGGAGATGCTCAGCGAGGGCCAAATGAAGTTCATCATCAATTACATCAGTACATCCAAAGTCATCAATTTTGGATTTCATTACGGAACATGTACCTAAAGAAGTGAAAACCCTCCATGTCTTTAGTGACGCATGTGGAGGACAAAACAGGAAACAGACATGAACCGGATTGTTTGCTGCACTAAGCATGAATGGCAAATTTCAAGTGATTCACCAATATTTTCCAATCCGGGAGCATATTTTCTTACCTTGCGATAGAAACATTTCAATAGTCAAACGCTTACGTTTGTAATTGATGTGTATACAACTGGAGCAATTCCACTTGGTTGTTTATTACATACAGCACAAACGAAACTTTACTGTAGCTTTCAAGATATTAAAAGATCAATATCCGAATGGTTTTTCGGGAAATGGCGCAATGACAGATGATTATTCTCCAGAGCGTAATGCATTAAAGTGAATATAACCGTAGTTTTTTTAATTCTATGTTCAGTTTACATATGTTGGATATGGCTGTGGGAATCAAAGAATCGCATAGAAATAAAAGAAGGAAAAAACTAATGCTGCAATTCCGTTAGATACTTTATGCAGGTTATGTTATACAAAATTATAAGCTTCCCTTAGATACTTAGAAACTTAGATACTTGGTTATTGTAAGATGAGATACACGTGCAGTGCTTATTCAGCACCTAAATGTTATAAAAGGACTGAACGCACCTATTCCAGCGTTCATTTTTTCTCTTTGCTATCATTTAGTGTATATAAGTGTTGTGAGTCCAAGTGTTCCAAATGTTTGGTAGAACAAAAATAAAGTTTTTAAACACAAAGTTTCTGATTCCCTAAACTGATCTGGCGCAGTCGGTAGGATACAGTGTAAGGAAATCCATGAATAGAACACCTCCGTAGGTTTCAACTTTTAGTGCACCAAAAAACCTAACATGAAAAATCAAGAAAAAACATCAGTATTTTAATAAGGTGATCTGAGTAGCTTTACGAGAATACATCGTGAGGTAGATTGAGTAGTCTAACACAGGAAGAAGAAGCCGTTGAAAGAATCATTTTATTCACCAACCCTCATGAAGACAAGAGAATATTGTCACCAGCCAATTGGGCCAACACGAGCTTCAGCTAGTGGAAGACGAAAGGACATCGTCACCGGACAATTGGGACATCACCGAGAGTCGTAGCATAAGAAAAATCAATCCAAAGCGACTACAAATGTTAATATTGTAAGTCAATTTTATTTTAGTAGATTTAAACATACTCTAAAAACAATTTTAGACAAATATATTTTTCTCCTCATATTTAGAAAATATAATTTTCTAAACCAGAAAAATCAGAAAAATAAATCTTGAGGAAATTTATTTTAAATAGAATATTGTATCAACAAAAAATCTACAGAAAGTTTATAAAATAATATTACATAAAATAATACCGTTTATTTTATTGAAAATATACATTATTTCCAGAAAGCTAAATACTGCTTTCGCTATTACTAAGTGATTTTATTGAAAAATCAGTAAGAAACAAAATAATACAGTTTATTTGGTATTTATTTAAAAACTTGAATTATTTCTTTCAATTTATTAGTAAATTTAATTTCTGAATTATTTTATTACCATTTTTGTTGTTCGATAGACTACTTATATATTAAAATTTATTATAAATATTTTTCTGTAAACTGGAAGGATTATCTGAACTTTTTACTAATTTAAATAGTGACAATCAGCCAGTTTCAAATGAAACCGAAACTAACATGGACCACGCACTTTACCGAATTTATTCTGAAAACATTCCTCTATTTAATAGAGAAGAACATATTTTACCATATTTCATTCGAACCAGTGAAGAATTAATCACTGCCTTTCAAAATTCATAACAAAGGAATGCTGCAGTAACTAAATTTATAATTAGTACAGTAGTATGTAAATTGCGAGGTCATGCAGCCAAAATAATATATCCAAGAAATGAATTAAACACATGGGCTCGTATCAAACAAACTCTAACAAACACATTTTCTGATGCTAGGAATATTGATTGATTAGTAAACGATTGAATCTCAGCAACATTAAACAGAAATGAATCATTATTACAATTTGGTGTGAGATTACAAAATATACGTACCTAGTTTATTAGTTATACTGCCTCAACTAAAATAATTAAAGCTCAACATTTCTAACAACTAACTCTGAAAACCTGTATTAATAATCTACCGGAAAAAATTCAAGTTATCGCAAAAATCCTGATTCAATAGAACAATTTAAATTGAGGACTCAACCCAAATTTTCACATACTAACAGACTAATGACTAAACCAACAGTTAATCCCAATCGTTCTTATAAACCAACCAAATCACCCCCAAAATTATTTTCAAGCGAATCAATTTATGCAATCATACAGACCTCCTTCCTATACTATGCTTCCTTTCCTATATTATGTAATATAGTCCATTGGAATAAATATATCTATCTATCCTATGAATAATCAATGTATGTCCCGACCTTTCCAAAACTTTTCAATTTCACAACCATCATTCCAAAATAATTTCCAACAAAGACAAAATTTTCAACCAAGACAAAATTTCCAACAACCATATTTCCAAAGACAAACAAATAGTTTTTCAAATAATACCGCATCCAGCAATCAAACTAACGTTTTCCAACCGAATTCAAAAATAGTTCTCCCAAAACCAACGCCTATGGACACATTTAGCAATACTAGATTAACACAACAACCTATGTCTCGATCACAGGAACTGTTTAACCATAGGGTAGATCAAGATTATACTGCTAATTTGCAACCAACATATCAGACAGATACAGAACACCCTCACAATAATCAATTACCACTCATCAACTGTGACGAAAATCCCAATCAAGAATATGAATATGAAACTTATGATAGTGAAACAGACTATAGGTACTTTAGAAAATCCTAACTATATTCTGTTACATGTAAAATTTGAACTACATGAGACTTGAAGGTATGATACGAGGTAATGGGAATGCATGAATCAGTACTATAGCGATTATACTAGTCACCGGTATGCAACCCTGATTACCGGGCGTAACGCATTGTGTGATATCAACATATCAGAGTTTGCCACGCTAGAGGGCTAGAATTTTGCCACGTACCGTCAAGTAAGGGACTAGTTACATATTTTACCATTTACATTCTCGTTATCTCGTGCCTATCGTGTTTATAAAGTCTTATGTAGATCAAGTTAATTTAAGCAAATTTTAAAAAGGAAGGTGCACCAGTCTAAGGTCCCTTCGAGGTTTCCGCTCGGCTGTAAGTTGATCCCTGGGGCGATGACGCCTACCGGCTTTCGTTTTGGTGTTCTGTGAGATCTCAGATAGACTGGGAGAATAATCTTTGACAATTTTGACATTGTTGTGTGCACATGTTTAATTTTGTATAAGAATTTCCATATTTGGGGATATTATTGTGACACAATATATTTGTGATAATCGATACTAGGAGTGGATTAGTTCGATTATAGCATAAATCCTGCTGGATGGAATGTCAAGCATTTTTATATTGACCAGTGAGATTTAAGATACACGTGTAAGCCGCACACCAACCAAGTAAGTTGACTAATTTGTACTTTTCTAGTCAAGGGTGATAACTTATAGTCGGGGTTTTGTTGCAGGGCTTTTATTTTATTTTAGTCTTCTCTTTGGTTTTGGTCCCTTTTTGGGGTCACGTCTAGTCTTACGTCTGGGTTTTTTTGATACACCACCGGTGAATTCTGGGTCTACACCAGTCGTGACCTACTGGAAGTTTTGCTGGCTATGACTGCGTGACTACCTGAATATACCACGTCGAGTCCCTATCAGTTACAGGGGTGAGCTGAGTCCTCCCACGGTACCGCCCTGTTGCATTGCTGTCCACATCGACATAGCACTAGAACGAGACTGGATACCAGAGTAGTCCCTATCAGCCAGCTAAGTGTCTTTAAAACATGTCTTGTGTATGTATGTATGTAACATTTCTTGTGTAAGACATTTCTTCTTGTGTATGTAATATTTCTTAACTGATTATGTTAGTATAAGTATAGTGAATAAGTGTATTGCCAACTTCAGTGGTCGAGACGACGGAGCATGATCATGTTGCGGTGCATCAGAATCTTACAGTAAGGGTACATTATATATGGTTGTACAAGTATTTTTTGATACATTCAAGATTTATATTTGATTGATACATTATTTATTGATACATTATTTATATCAAGATTTGATACATTAAGATTATACATCTGTGTGAAAGAAATCACCTCACTGTTTTTTTTAACGTAAGAACCACTCCCCCCCCACTTTGCTAGCTGAGTGTGTGATTCCTGCTTCACTAGAATTCTCGCACACTATAATAAATATTTGCTACCGAGAGGAGTAGTTTTCGACCCTACACTGCTCCTACCCTATAATACCGTGTGGGTTGCCCTTAACCCGGCTTGGATGGTTAAGCTATAGCATTTCTATATGCTATGCTGATTGGGTAAGGTACCAATTCTAAAAATTCTCTAATGTATACTGCTACTGTGCTATCTATAAGTTTCTCTCAAAACCCTAAAATTCACATTGTATCTATAGAGTGCACAACCCCTAATGGTAAGTAAGTACAACAAAATGGCGACTGTTCTGGTTCACGCGTTCAATTTACAAATCAATTCGAATGAAGATACAAGTGATAATGACATTTTTGATGGGAACACCGATTTTGATGACTCTGATGCCGATCCTAACTACGAAGAAAGTGACCAATCAAGTGAAATTCAGGTAAAAATTTATACATAAAAAAAATTTGCCTTCATAATGTCAAAAATGATATCTGTCATACATACCATTATTTACACGTCACCTTATAATAATATAGATAATGGTTTGTCATTTAGTAAACAATGTAAATATCATTGTTTACATTTAAATTATTTAAACACTGTTTTTTATACATATCTACTTTATTAAGGAAACAAAAACTTTTACAGGAAAATATAAAAATAGGGAAAAAAACGAAAAAGAAACAAAAGCAAAGCAGATTCCAAGATTCCAGCTAAGTCCAAGGAGAATAGAAATTCAGCCTACCTATCGTAGCAAACGAAAAAAACTTCCATCAAAAGAAGTAGGACATGATTGTCAATGCAGAAGAGAATGTTTTCAACTGTTAAATGAAGAAGAGCGGCAAACAATATTTAAAAATTTTGGTCAATGGGGAACTTCAATATTTAGAACGCGTACTTTTTTGGTTGTATTTCTATAGAAGATGTTAAACGGAAAACTAAATTACATAATGTTGAATCCCGTCGAGCATTAACCGTTTGTTATCTTATAACCACGTCGTCATGATTAGCTCATGATTTGTCTGCATATGGCAGACTCCTACAACGGGAATATGCAGAAAATATCTTTAAAAAAAGGAAGACCATCCTCATTAAATTTTAATCCGTTTCAAAAAGAGTTGATGGTAAAGTACGATGCACCACTACCTCTAGAAAAAACAAAATGGGAACATGTTCTGTCTTGCTTAACATGGATTTCCGAAGTTTATCACGATTTTTATAAGAAACTTAAAGAAAATAAAATAATTTTTTAGTTTTACGTATTCTATAAACGACAACTTTGGATGTATTGTATGTCCATTTACTCTGGGAAAAAATGAAAAAGTATTATGTACACCTGGACCAAAAATACTGCAAAACAGGGCTGTAATGAAGTTCTTTCTGTAGTTGATCATTACATAAACGCATTCTTGCCTAAACGTTAAAAAACTGTATGTATTTACCAATGGTTGCAGAGGTCAAAACCATAACCAAAATATGCTGAAGTTTTGGCAGGCGTTGGTACTGAATGGGAAGTTTGAAAACGTTCAGCATTTTTTTGACAACGAGGCCACAGTTTCTTGCCCTGTGACAGGCATTTCGCTAGAATAGAAAAAATGCAAAGGAAAAGGGAAATAGTTGAATCGACTTCAGATTGGAACAGTATCATGAGTATTAAGTTTACTGTTGTTGAGCTTAAAAGAAATATGCTAAAAGACTTTGTAAACGGATTATAACAACCTTTTTTTAAAAAAACTTTTACCACAAATAAGTTGAAATTCCCAATAACAAAATATAGTTTTTTGAGTTTGAAACTGAATCAAAACCTGTAATGTCTGACGGCTGGCTTTTCGTTAAATAATGTAATGTCCCGACGTGTTCCCCCTTTTGAAACCTGGTGATGAATTTGCTCCTATGACGGAAAAGTTAGCTTACTCTGAAGATTTATCTATAAATGCTCTAATGTTACAAAATATTAAGGAACTTCGTAGGTTTCTAAAAGATGAAAAGGCTATTGCATTTTATGACCCCTTAACTGGTGCAATATATACATACGAGGATGAACCGGAGGACCTTGGGTCATAAGATATGTTATGCAATGTTTACGATAAGTTATTTTTGCGAATAAATATGGTTTCTTTTCCTACTTGATAGTTATTTTCTAATTATTATAACAAAGTTAAACTTGGAAAAAAAAGCCCATTTTTTAAGCTTTCTAAGTCTGTATTTTCTGGAAACATATTTTTTTTAAATTGTGATTCTAATAAAAACATTTAGATACTTATATCACTATTCAGATTTATTGAATTTTAGTTTTACACCCCAAAAAACGGGTTTTTGCCTCTCCTGAAACATTTGCTTTTTCAAAAATGGACACTTTGTGATCTAGGCCATTTAATTGTTTATGAATCTACGGATAAGGGCGCAATAAAACATTTAGCTTTACTAGCACGTATTTTTCATAACCATACAATTCTGACTTTTTTCTTTGACTAAAATTCGACATTCCTAATCTATGCTCTATCTATAGTTATTCTTTGAGTTTATGTGCTAATTACACTTATGAAAAATTACCAGATGATATTGAACAAAAAATGTCTCTAGACATTTGTATGAACATCTCTATGTTCATACATATCTACAATACAGCTTTCAAAAACAAAACGAGTTTGCAGAATTTCAGGAGTTTATAGCAGTAAAACCTCACAAAATGTTACAACCCTCTCAAACAAGGTGGTTGTCTGTAGTATCAGTTTTAAAAAGAATAATTCAAGAATAAAGCTTTAAAATTATATTTCAAAGATCAATGTTTTAATAAAAAAGATATTCAAGCACAGAACATGTTAAATTTTCTTAATTTATTAATTTGACTCTGAAAATTGTGAAATTTATAACTCGGGCGATGAACTGATTGCAGCTGCGAAGCTATATCAAGATGTTTATAAATTGAATGTCGATAAGCTATGTTTATTCTCAGGTCTACCAGTAGGGAGTAGTCAAGTTTGGCACCGTCGTTTTGGTCACTTAAATAGCAAATATCTGAATGAAATGACTAAAGCTTTGGTGAATACTCTTGATTTAATGATACTGCAAGCGCTGCGAAAAATAATTGTGAAGTATGCTGTGAAGCTAAACAAAATGGATTATCTTTTTTACACAAAGGAAAAAGAGCAAATACACTATTAGAGGATGTGCACACTGACGTTTGTGGGCCCATGGAAACTACGTCGTTACGAGGATCTAATGGCCGATCTCACCGACATAACTTAGAATCATTAATATTTAAGAAGTACTTAACTTAAAGGTCGCACAGGTACACCAACCTCAGTTGAGAATATAGTAACGTATTCATCTAGAGAGCCGTCCTTAGTTTTTATTAAATAGGCAATGAAATCGTACGTACCTTTATGTTTCGCTTTATACGTTACCGTGCATGAACTATAAAGTTTAACATAACCTATTTATTGCGCAAATAAATTTATAATTAATACAATACTGCCTTCTGCTGTGTAGGCAGTATCCGTTATTGTTACTTATTTGTAGTTATTTGATCAAAATCAATTAAAAATGTCGTCACCCAAAGAAAATCCGAAGTACAAATTATTCATTAGAAGAGAAAAATATTTTAATGGCATTAATAAATGAATACAAGCATGTCATAGAAAATAAGAAGACCGATGCAGGAACCAATGCTGAAAAGGAGAAGGTGTGGAACAAAATAGCAAATGATTTTATTGCTATTTCCTCAGTTGTGACATTTAGAGAAACAATCACTAAAGAAGACATATTTAAATATAAAAATGTTAGTAAGAAAGGAAGTGGCCTATGAGAATTGAGTTATTTGAAACGGGTGGCGGACCTTCTACTTCTAAATCATCCTGTAATCCACTGAGAGACATTAGATTGCAAGCAATGAATCAAAAGACAGTGTTTGGATTACACAATGATTGTGACAGTGATGCTGACAAAGGTTTGTAAAATTAATTAAATTAAATTTCGTTATTTGTGTTTTCTATTATTACAGTTGTTTTAAAGTAGGATATAATATATAATTAAAAGTGTATCTTCGACTGTCAAAAAGATTTGTACAAAGTGAAATAATAAATTTTAAATATATTAGTTTTGCTTGTCTCTCTATAGTCGCAAGCATAATGACATTGGGTATTTTATTTTTAGAGGTAGTAGTATGTTGCAAAAAGAGCCATCTATTATTGAAAATGCTGAGCTTTATGAAACAAATCCTGAGCATTGTGAAACCATATTTATAGAGTGTGAAGAAACTGTTGTAGATGATGAATGGAGTAAATGGAAATCAGCAAATTTAAAAAAGCCCCTGAGCACCCCATTACGATCAAAAACTGTGGATACTGGCAATGCAACTCCGTACTGTAGGCGAAGACCAACTGCAGCAATGGCACTACAAAGTAGTGACCTTGGAGATGACCTTAAGACTCTCTTGAGACGCGGGTGGGGTGACCTTGGCATTGGGATGGCCTTGTCATTGAGCTGGGTCGCCTTGGGTGGCCTTGAGTCATCTTAAACCACCTTGGGTGGTCCTGGGTGGCATTGAGTCACATCGGGCCACCTTGGGTCATCCTAGGCGATCTTGGGGCACCCGGCTACGATGCAGTTCCCTCTGATTTCGGCTATGCAGGTGGTCGTTTTGGTCCTCGTATGACCTTGAGCGATAGATTGTGTGCCTTCCATACATGAACAACTAAAAACGACACTTTGGGATGACGAGCCATTGGGATGACCTTGACATCGGCTGACCTTGAGTCGCCTTGGGTGGTCCCGGGTGACCCTGAGTCACCTTGAGCTACCTTGGGTGCTTCTAGGTGACCTTGGGCCACCCGGCTACGAAGCAGGCCCCTTTGCCTCAGATATGCATTTTACTTGTCGAATGGATCTATATGAAATTAATTCCATACAAATTTTCGCAGCAAAGCAACAATAAAACTTCAGGACCTACCTGAGAATGTACCATCAACAATTTTAATTATAAAAATTGTTAGTACAAGGTTTGGTAGAGCTCCATTGGTGGAACCCGAAGAACATCTGGTGTTTTACCCAAAAGGGCGTTGGAGGTCATCGAGAACAACATTGAGAAATTTAAACCCGAAAAATACACCTTGATATTTAGAGGGTTAAAAGACTGCGGTAAACCTAACGCGCCGCCAGTTCTGAAATTCAAGAGGCCTCATCATCGTCATCATAAGAAGCCATTATTCTAGAAGGGAACATCATCCAAACTAGACGCTTTCTTTAAGTGTAAGTATCCCATTGTTTCAGTGTTTCTGGGAGTAGTATTTAAAGGAATTATGGATACATTGTGCAACGAGGGTGATAAGTTCATCAAAAAATTTTGGAGGAAAGTCGTACACCACCTAATGTGGATAATTATATAAAATTAATCAACAAACAACTTAGATTGACATACCAGGCCTTGCGAAATAGTGACTCTGTAGGAGTTTTACGTAAGCTTCATACTCAGTTAGGACATTTAAAGCGAATCAAAACCCTCATACATTCAACACATGTAGGAGTAGGGCTTAGGGATAATAGAAGTCATAGGGTTAAATGGGAGGACATTCAGTCAGTTTTTTCGGAGCGTATCCGTACAGGTATCATCATCAACAAAAAACATATCGATGTTAGTGAGTTTTTAAGTGACGCCTTCCCACTGTTCAAGACAAGGATGAATAAAATTTTCAAAGACATCTGTCGACGAAAGTAAACAGCGTTTTTTGCGGTGAATTTATAAAAAAATCGAAAGTATCGGAAATTCGCGAATTCAAATATTTTTAGTGACCCATGGACGGCATTGGAGGAACTCTAAAACAGAAAGCTGATAGTTTGGTTCTTTAAGGAAGAGACATAACGTCTGCAAAAGAATTTGTTGAAGGTGTTAATGAATGTGCAATAAAGATTTGGGAAGTTCCTGAGAACCTGATTCTGAAAATGAAAGAGGAGTTACCAAGAAATATGCCTGCGGTACCAAATATTATGTCTCTGCATCAAGTTACCGGGTCCAAAAAACAAGGAACAAAATTGTTTTTAAGAACTCTTAGCTGCTTTGTCTGCGACTTTGACAAACCTTGTGCACACTATAGCTTAAAACCTTCAGAAGTGACTGTTCTGCCTAAACATGGTATCCTTTTAAGATGTTTTTTATCGTTCCTTTAACTGGTCTGTTTATAAAATATCTTTCGTTTGTTTTCCTTAACTCGCTATTACAGAAATTAACAAAAAATACACAAACAAACATATTACTAGAGTCGTTCCAACCTAGCCGTCGAACGAATTAGCCCAAACGAAATGCTTTAATGCTGATTTTATGCAGAAAACGACATATAAAGCTGAGCCACATCCGCCACAAAGTAGCAGTATCCTTTTAATAATATATAACGCGTCATTTATTTTTTAGAACTAGTAGGGATCATTCAAAACTTATTTCCTTAATGTTTACTACAGCAGCTGCACCTTTGCCACATCTATTGTCCAAAAATGTGTCCAGAGACGGAATGAGTCCATCAAAGATCAACATTTTATCGGAAGGTATAATAAAACCTTTTTTTAAAAGGTCTTTGTTTTAGTTGTACTTTTCAAATAAATATCAACGACAGTGGAATTAAGTGGATGTCTTGCAAACGAATTTATCACACAAAATGTATTTTGAAACATAAACTTAACCAGTCGATTGATGTTTTCTATTGTCAAGTATGTTCAAAGAAAAATGCTATTTAAAATTTATTGAATAAAACGTATTGTTGGGGCGATGCACCCTTATATTTAATCTAGTTATTAGGAATAACCATTTCTTGTTTTGATGTTAGAAGTAGGTAGAATATTTCTTAGATATAATTCTAAGCCATTAAGTTCTTAGCTATATTTCCATGTAGTTCAAGGTTTAGGCCTTAGGGTTTATTGCCTACCTGAGTCTAGGTATAATCCACAGTTTATTAGGGCACCCGTGCAAGGGTTTTTCCCGTAAATATATCAACAATAGTAGCTAACCATAAATTGTGCACCAGAGCAAGAGAGACAACTAGTGAGAAAATAGTGAATAAAACCAGGATTTTGTCAATCTAAAATGCTCAGTTAGAAGTTTGTAATCAAGACGGCGACAGTTAGACAAGTAGCAATTGCTATTAGCAAGTTACCAGATAGCGGTTCACAATATTTTGTAGTTTATTAGAAATGAGTTTAGTTTGTCGAGCTAGATTAAGTAACAGAACTTCAGGTCTGTTAGTGCACACAAGTTCTGCACACAAGTGTTCAAGTTCTATAACGAGATACAGTAAACGAGTAAAATGACTTCAAGAAGTTGTGGAGTTTTATTAACAATCCTTACTGTATTAAACAATGGTCCCTACAGTCCACCAACTTAACGGTCCTTCGAAAATCACAATCCACGGGGTCAAAACAGATATTTTAAACCAATGTAGTATAATTTAATCATTTCGGTAGCATATCGTCATTTCGGTAACTTTTACAAATACCGCTCAAAGGTTATTTTCAAGTATTTGTAACGCGCCTACCTTTAGTTAAGATATACTTATATGTATTTCTGGTAATCTACCTTACAAGTATCAATTAGTTGTTTAGTTTATTTAATGTTTTAATAGATGGAGTGAGAGTAGAGTAGAGGACTGAAGAAGGGCAGTAGGTAGAGGGACAGTAGAGAAGAAAGTGTTGTTGTCCAGAACTTTCTCTACCTATTTTAATTGTTCTTTTGATATATGTTTATAATACAGCATACTTCTATAAATAAAAAGTTGTTATGTGTATTTAGTTTTGGTCACTGCGTAAAAGTGTTGGTAATGAAGAAAAGTTTATAAAAGCAACCAGTACGAGGGTGATACATTTTGGCGACCAACGGGGCTCGAGAAACCCTACGACAGGTGGATTAAGATATCAGCAGCTATCCTGTGAGTACAATTTCCTTATTTTACTGCGAAGACGCTTAATGAGAGATGCGAGTACGGTGATCTGATAGTAGCCGTAGCCTGTAGCCGAGAACGTCATTGTTCATTGTGTTTGCCGATCGCTGGAGCTCGGTAGGGCAGGTGTACTAAGTCAGCCGGGCCAATTTTTGTCATGCTAGCCGCTGTGCCGCTAGGAAAACAACATTGACCTTCATTTCACATACAAAATAGTGGGGATATTATTGGAGTCCAGAGACATCGGCGAATAATTGTGTGTGGAATTGATTTTATATGAGATTTAAACAGACTAATATTAATTGTAAAATATTTGTACAGATTTTAAATATTGTGGTTAGAAAGATTTATATTTGTAAGGAGATAAATATTTTCCGATAAGAAATAATTAAATAAATAAATAATAAAATGTCGGGAAAAGGTAAAAAGAAAGATAGAAAGAACAGTTTTGAAAGTTATGAAATAAATGAGTTAGGTTCGGCTGTAAGTGAACTAACAAAAAACGTAAGCGCGATGCAGCTTGTGTTAGAAAATATTCTAGCTAAAGATAAAGAAAGTCCTAAAAATGATGAAAATCCGGAAAAGGTTGAGGATAAAGTAAACGAATCAAAACAAACAACTACAGGCAGGAATTATATAACGTTATGGAAAGATATTGGCGGTAATAATATGTTTTTTTGCCTGGGGGTTCAGTTCATCCCGTAGATTTTATGCGTAAATTGTCACAGGCACTCGAAGACGCTGAGGTCCCGAATAAAAAAAAAGTTGATCGCGCGGTGAGTTGTTTGCGTGGTTGGGCTGCAACATGGGCCGCGGCAAAACATGGTAAATTTGAGACATTTTCTGATTTTAAAAAAGAATTTATGGAGAGATACTGGGATTCAGAAGAGGAACGAAAAACATTTCGTAAAATTCAGTACGGTAGTTACGTAAATGGATGTCGAGTGGACTATTTTATGAAAATGATTAACGAAAATAATTATTTATCTCAACCACTCACGGAACGGGAAATTGTAAAAAACTTAATAAAGCATTTTGACCACAATATCCGTCGCGGTATTATAAATAACGGTATTTATGAAATAGATGGAGTCGAAAAATATTTAAGAGAAATAGATGAGCTAAATAGGGATGAATAATGTGAAAAGATAGATCGGAATTTTGATAGAAGGGGAGGTAACGGTAGAAATAATAATTTCGATAGAAATAGAAATGATAATTTTGAGAGAAATAGACAAATAAATCGGAACAAGGAGCGAAATGTTGAAATTGGTAGAGTAGGATAGATAATCGGGGAATTAATAGAAATAGGGAAAATAGAGACCATGGCGAACAAGTTGTCCAAAATAGCCAAGTAGTTAGCATAATAGAACCATGCGGATGTGAGAAAATCGAAGAGCGTATGGACGTAAAGGCAAATGAAATTCCTAAATTTAATGAGGAAGGAGAAATTTTATTATTTGACGTTGAAAATGAAGCGGAAATTATGAATAAATTGCAATGGCCAATATTTTCAGTGACAGTAGAAGATATCTTAGTAGATGCATTAGTAGACACTGGTTGTTGTTGATAAGCGGCGCGGTTACCCGCAGCACTCAGGTCTTTCGACCCATTGTGCCTGCCGCTAGTTGGGAGCTATTGGAAGAGACCCGTGCTGTGCGCATAGGCCAACACCCGTTGTAGGGGAAGCTCCCTAATGTCCTGAGGCAGAAGAAATGCTGCGCCCAGGTGTTTGTGTCTCTTGACCATGTGGCAGGCACAGCGACAGAGGATGTAAATGGAGTCCTCGTCATCGGGTCCGCAAAACCTGCACCTTCTAGTGTCGCTAAGACCGATAGTGTTAAGGTGCTTGTTAAGATGTCCGTGACCTGTCAACAGTCCTGTGACAATCCTTATGCTGTTACGACTTAGCGCAAGTATTGATCGAGTTGCGTTCGACCAAGGCCCTTCAATTAAGAGCCTGGCTTGTCGCACCCCAGTCACGTTTGACCATTCTTCCTTTGATCTTACCTTGATCCAGTTTCCAATGGACCTTGCTACATAACTAGGCGGAAGCCCCAGCACTGGTTCGGGCCCTGTAAACTGTATACTTGAGCCTCTCTTAGCCAGTGCATCGGCCTCCTCATTTCCTGTTACATTATGATACCCGGTACCCAGGTCAATTTTATCTGGTTGTTCTGTCCCAATTGGGTCAGACCATTAACACACTCTAGGACCGCCCTGGAGGTGATCCTGTAGGAGATCAAGGCACGTAAAGCCGCCTGACTGTCGGTGCATATCTGGATATGCTGATTAGAATATCTCCTTTTGAGATTTTCCTGAACACATGCAGAGATAGCAAACACTTCCGCCTGAAAGACCGTGGCATACTTTCCCAAGGAGAAGGATAGTCTCGCCCTCGGGCGCACGCCCCGGACTCCCGCCCCTGAGACCTGGTCTGTCTTGGACCCATCCGTAAACCAGACGAGCCCATTCGAGACCTGAGCATCAGGATTTTCGAGCCAAGCGTCCCTGTCCGGTATCTCTACTATGTAAGGTTTGAGAAACACATAAATGAGAGATATCCTGTCACTGGGTGCGTCCAGTAGACTGTCTCCTCCCACAAGTTCCCCAAGAATACTTGTGTGTCCACCATCGTGGCTTTTACCTAGCCACCGCCCCCACTGCTTGACCCTATAAGAGGGTCCTCCTTGCCTCCCCCTCAACCACTATATGCAGTTTAGGGAGAGACAGGAGAGCCTCCAGAGCCTCTGTGGGAGCCGTGCGTATCGCTCCTGTCGTGCTCACACACGCCAGGCGTTGTAGTTAATTTAGCAGTTGCTTGATGGTAACCCGCCGGACGGCTGGCCACCATACAATCGACGCGTATAGAAAGGAGGGTCTAATAACCGAGGTATAGAGCCATAAGGTGGCTCTCGGATTAAGCCCCCACATTTTTCCAAACAGCCTCTTACATGTCCAGAAGGACGCGGTGGCTCTCTGTATTTGTCTGTCTAGGCTCGAACAGAATATATTAGTCCTCTGGTTGTGGTGACTAAAAAAGATAACAGTCCACAAGTATGTTTAGATGCGCGCTTTTTAAATTCGCGAATGGTAATGGATCATGTGATTCCGCCGAATCCAAGTGAGATGATTTTTGAATTTTCAAATGTTAGGTTTTTGAGTACTATAGATTTAACTGCATCATATTGGCAGGTATCGATCAGAGCAGATTGTAGAAAATATACCGGTTTTCAATTTGAGGGCTATACTTATCAGTTTTGCGTATTACCATTTGGATTGAGCACGGAAGTTTTATACGGAGACTAAACAGAACATTGGGTAAAGTAGATTTTGCAAAAACCTACGTAGATGATATTCTAATATTTTCGGCATCAGTCAATGAGCATTTAAAGCACCTAGATATTATATTTTCACTTTTAGAAAAAGCCGGTATTACTTTTAAATTAGGTAAATGCAATTTCGCTTGTGAACAAGTAAAGTTTTTAGGGCATGTGTTGACCCCGGACGGTACACACATCGATGAAGAAAGAATACTTACTATCCAAAATTTTCCTAGGCCCAGGAATATACGTAATCTACGATATTTTTTGGGGGCGTGTAATTTTGATAGAAGGTTTGTAATGGGTTTTTCGGAATTAATGTTAATTTTAAATAAGCTGTTGAAAAAAGGGGTTAAATGGAAATGGACGGAGGATGAAGAAAAATCATTTCGGGCTATCAAAGAAGCATATTTAAAAGTGACATTTTTAAAACACCCAAATATGAATCGAAGATTTTATATTCAAAGCGATAGTTCGGGATGCGGTTTGGGAGCTTGCTTATTCCAATTACACGAAGAGACGAATGAAAAAAATATTATTGCTTTTACTAGTAGGACACTCAAAGGAAGTGAAATTAGATACTCGGTATCGGAAAAAGAGGCATTAGCTATTTTAGATGCTTTAAAACAGTGGCGTATCTTTGTACTGGGGCGTCCATTAACGATTATTACTGATCATAAGTCATTATCATAAGTCATTATCCTTTATGTTAACGTGTCGTTCTTTAAATTCTCGTCTTTATCGGTGGTCATTGTATTTACAAGAATATTCATTTGATGTCTTATACTGTCCAGGAAAGGACAATGTTTTAGCCGATTATTTGTCGCGATATCCAACTGATATGAAACCAAGACAAGATGTACCTTATCAGACAGACATTATTGAAATATTTTCCATTAAACATAGCGAATCTTTTAAAGTTAGTAAAGCTAGTAAAAATATGAAAAGCTTATCGAAAGATCAAAAGACGGATCCATTTTGCAATAAAATTCTTTTAAGTTTGGAGTCAGAAAATTGTAGAGAAGGTATATTAAACAGGTATTTTCTAAAAGATGGCTTGTTGTGTCGTAAAGGTGATGAAAATCAGGGTTTGCGATTGTGTATTCCTAAAAATCATGTTATCGAGTTAGTGAAACAGGAACATGAGGAACATGGCCATTTTGGGGCTAATAAAATCTATTGGGCATTGAGAAAATATTACTTTTGGCCTAAAATGAGGACAAATATTCGCCGTATCGTCAGCGGTTGTCAAGAATGTCAAAAAGTTAAAATATCTTGTCGACTTCATGGGAAAATGAATAACATTGTCGTTGATAGTCCTAACAAATTAGTGTGTCTTGATTTAATGGGTCCATTACCAAGGTCGAGAGCGGGCGCAACTCAGTTGCTGGTAGTTACTGATGTGTTTTCCAAACTAGTTTCTTTATACGCGTTGCGACGCTCAACTACTACGGCCATTTTTAATAAAGTAAAATCTGATTATTTTATACGTGTAGGTAAACCACGAGCCATTTTGTCAGATAATGGTACACAAACGTTGGCAGGAATTATTATCTGCTGAAAATATTAAGGTGATACATACGTCAAACTACTACCCACAGGGTAATAATACTGAACGAATTAATAGGGAGATTGGTCGTTTATTAAGGCATTTGTGCCATGAAAATCATAAAAAGTGGGCAATGGAATTAGGTCGGGTGGAAATGTGGATCAATGAAGCTATTCATGAGAGTACAGGTTTTACTCCATCGGAAATTCATTTCGGGAAAATTAGGGAGGAGCCTTTGATAAATAAACTAGGTTTACCTGTCCGAACGCTTGGTGATAGAAAATTGATAATGACACTAGCGCACGAGAGACTGATGTCTAATACCGAGAAACGTAAACAACGTCATGATAACCACCATTTATGTACCGAATTAAATATAGGAGATAAGGTTTGGGTTAGAACCCATCCTCAATCCTCCTCTGATGATGCCAAAATAAAGAAGTTTTTCTTACTATTTGAGGGACTGTACGCGATATCAAGAAAAGTGGGACCTAACACTTTCGAGATTAGCTATGGAAATGGTTCTACTAATATTCAAAATATGATTAACTTAAAACAATATATATTTCTCCGTGCCTACCTGAAGATATTGTTTAATTCAAATTACCTGTTGACGTTTTTGTTAGTTTATTACCGCTAGCGTCATCTGTTTATTTTTAAATTTTGTATAAAGTTATATTTTAGGTTATCAAGCACTTTGCTTGTGGGAGCATATTTTTCTCCTACCTTTAGTTAAGATATACTTATATGTATTTCTGGTGATCTACCTTACAAGTATCAATTAGTTGTTTAGTTTATTTAATGTTTTAATAGATGGAGTGAGAGTAGAGTAGAGGACTGAAGAAGGGCAGTAGGTAGAGGGACAGTAGAGAAGAAAGTGTTGTTGTCCAGAACTTTCTCTACCTATTTTAATTGTTCTTTTGATATATGTTTATAATACAGCATACTTCTATAAATAAAAAGTTGTTATGTGTATTTAGTTTTGGTCACTGCGTAAAAGTATTGGTAATGAAGAAAAGTTTATAAAAGCAACCAGTACGAGGGTGATACATATTGCTTTAAAGAAAAAGTGTTCTTAAACTAATGCCTGTATTCTGTTATACATAAACTGCAAGAACATCACGATCCAATCAGAAAATATCCATATTTGGTAAAAAGTTTTGGCTGATAAAACAAATCATAAAGTATTTATCAAAAAAGTAATTGAGGAAGCCGTTACTATGTGGTAATTTAACATCTTGTAGAACAATGAAAACACACTTCTATGTATTTTACCACTATATAGGTGTATTTTTTTTGCTACATTAATATATCCTATAACAACAGATAAACACACCTACGCAACATTAACATTCTGTGGAGAATTATCAGAGAAAATAGCCAATATCCTATCTAAGCAAAATATTAAAATTGCCTTTAAACCGCAACATAAGCTATCAAATATCTTATATAACGCCAAAGATGTAACCGACAAATATAATAAATCTGGAGTTTATAAGGTAAAATGTACAGAGTGAAATAGCATCTATATTGGACAGAGTGGTAGGAACTTTAGAACTCGTTACCTTGAACATTTTCGTTCATTCAGATTACAAAAAAATGACTCCTCTTTTGCAAGCCACTGTATAGAAAATAATTATAAGTTTCTCGAATTAAATACCATAGAAATCGTACACTGCTCCACTAAAGGCCGTAAATTAGATATATTAGAATCCCTAGAAATTCACAAATACCATAGTGATAATAATTTCAATTCATTAAATGACCAGTTAGACCTTATTTACTCACCCTTATGTACATCTGGTAAACCCTGTACTGTATAAATTGCTTTATTAGATTCATATTTAAGTTCTCAAAAATTGTAAAATATGCCTTAAAATACTGTCTCTTTTCTTACCTGATAGTAGTTATAATATAGAAAATTGGCCGGTTGTAATTCATTCTATTTTAATCACTGTTTGAAAATGACTTTGTAAGTCGAAACTGCAGTCACAAATTTTGTAAAAACAAAAATATATAGTGGTAAAAGCTGACGCTGTAGAAAATGCAAAGCGTGCAGGTAGGTGGGAAGATCAAAGCAGAATTGAAATTTAAAGGGAATCAGAAAAAGAATTAAGATTCTCTAACAGTTAGCGATCCAGAAAAAGATTTGTGCTTGGTATGTGGTGAGTTTGGCAAAGACAACGAATTATGGTTGCAATGCTGCATTTGTTTGCTATGGGCTCATGCCAAATGCTCTGACCAACAATCTGGTTCTGCAGGTTATAAATGTGATAACTACCGACATTTATAAACAACCGAAAAAAGTACTATCTTGGACACCATTCAAAAAGAAATAATACAAATAATGTTTTGCTTAAAGATAGAAAAGGAACTTTGATTTCCGTCTGTCGCACATTTTTCCTAATGCCCTTGGTTACACCGAAAATAATAACACAATTATTAACATTTGAACAGAAAAAGTGTTGACCGAGAATTGCTAGAAAGACATGTTAATTCATTTCATGCGTATGTGTCTCATTACCGTAGAGATCATGCGCCACTTCGTAAATATCTTCCTTCTGATATCACACAAATGCATAAGGATTTTATAGACAAACATAAAAATGTTGATTCTTCTTATTATACCTACAGAGATTTTGTTAGAGATCAAATGAAGATTTCGTTCACAAAGCTGGGTCACAAAGAATGTAAGCAGTGTGAGGTGTTCGAACAACATGATAATACCCATACTAAAAACAATCTAGACTTAGATAATTGTGACAACTGCAAAAAGTGGAATACTCACATCAAAAAAGACTACTGATGCAAGAAAGAAATATAGAAAAGACGCCGACTCTACAGAATGGACGGCAATGAAAATATGTGTGTCCGCAGACCTACAAAAAATTATAATGCTGCCTCGCATCGATACATTTAAGCAGGTATTTATAAAAAAATCCTGTGAATATTCTTAGTTGTTTGTCTTCTCTTTAGTAGTAGTACAGAAATTCATAAATGTCCAAAAGCCACGTGTCCGCAAGTATAGGCAACCAACATTTCACCTATTGGTATTGATTAACAATAAATCTCTAGACTCAGTGCAGTCCTCTCGGCCTGGTTAGAGGTTAGAGTTTTAATTAAATAAAAATATTTTGACAGAATTAATTCACCTCACAAATGAACTGTTCATAATACGAATTTACATACAATTAAGTGTTACATATGGATAATTGATAACTACGGGAAAAATTTAACCAAGTCAAAGTTGGTTGGTCCAATTTTTACAATTTTTTCTATTTTTGTTAATCAACTATGTTAAAAGGACAATACTAAAAGACTTCACAACTTTTAATAACAATATAAGCAAACAGGTATGCTGAACAGCTTTAATAGTTATTTTTTTTTTAAATTTAATATCCAGAGAGAAAGAAACACATCGTGACATTTATTTTTTATTAGATACAAAAACTAGCATTGAAAAACCATCATATGCTACTATCTGATTTACAGTACCTACCATTGCACTAACAATAAATTTAGAAATTACATTAAAAAAAGTTACATATTATGTCGAAAATGATGTCCTTCACTAGCTATACACAAATTTACTCTTCTATTCATATTTTCAAACACATTTTGCAGCTGCTGGTCAGTTATATTGTTAATTTCTGGAATAATCGCTGCTTTTAATTCTTCGATGTTATGCACTGCAGCTTTAAAAATGTTATTCTTTAAATGACCAAACAAAAAATAATCTAAAGTCCGGTGACCTGGCTGACCACAATTCTTGACTAATCAGTCTATCACCATAAAACTCCTCTAAAAACTGAATTGTCACTCTTGCGGTAAGGCAGTTGCTTTATCTTGTTGAAAATAACCTACTTGCAACTCATCATCGTGTAATTGTGCTATGTATGTGCTAAAAACGATGTAATTTAGCTCTGAAAAGAACTGATTGATGTCAAATATGTAGGATATATTGAAGCAAAAGGAAATACAGAAGACTAGCAGAAAATCGCAATGAAAACAAACGATGACGGGCGCTAATTAATAAAAATAGCACTTTTATTTTGCACCTGATTTCTAAATCATGATCACAATATCTACAATGCTATTCGTGAATTTAAAAAATAAAGGAGCGTGATTGGCTAATATCAAATCATGATCTCGAAATCAGGTGCAAAAGAAAACGGCTATTATATATATGGATTTTAGGCTATTTTTTAATCATGATTTTCTGCTATTTTAGGCGATTTTTTTTTCATAATTTGGCGATATTTTCTTCCTATGGTTTGGCAACCTTGAATTGTAAACAAACAGCTTTTGTTTTAAATATTGCTGGTCACAAAACTGTGTTTTAATAATAATAATTTGTGTATATCCTATTTGGTCGTTTAATCACACGATTAATTTGATTAATTTCTAAAGTAGCGTGATTGGCTAATATCAAATCATGATCTCGAAATCAGGTGCAAAAGAAAACGGCTATTATATATATGGATTTTAGGCTATTTTTTAATCATGATTTTCTGCTATTTTAGGCCATTCTTTTTTCATAATTTGGCGATATTTTCTTCCTATGGTCTGGCAACCTTGAATTGTAAACAAACAGCTTTTGTTTTAAATATTGTTGGTCACAAAACTGTGTTTTAATAATAATAATTTGTCTATATCCTATTTGGTCGTTTAATCACACGATTAATTTGATTAATTTCTAAAGGAGCGTGATTGGCTAATATCAAATCATGATCTCGAAATCAGGTGCAAAAGAAAACGGCTATTATATATATGGATTTTAGGCTATTTTTTAATCATGATTTTCTGCTATTTTAGGCCATTCTTTTTTCATAATTTGGCGATATTTTCTTCCTATGGTCTGGCAACCTTGAATTGTAAACAAACAGCTTTTGTTTTAAATATTGTTGGTCACAAAACTGTGTTTTAATAATAATAATTTGTCTATATCCTATTTGGTCGTTTAATCACACGATTAATTTGATTAATTTCTAAAGGAGCGTGATTGGCTAATATCAAATCATGATCTCGAAATCAGGTGCAAAAGAAAACGGCTATTATATATATGGATTTTAGGCTATTTTTTAATCATGATTTTCTGCGATTTTAGGCGATTTTTTTTCATAATTTGGCGATGTTTTCTTCCTATGGTCTGGCAAACCCTGAATTGTAAACAAACAGCTTTTGTTTTAAATATTGTTGGTCACAAAACTGTGTTTTAATAATAATAATTTGTCTATATCCTATTTGGTCGTTTAATCACACGATTAATTTGATTAATTTCTAAAGGAGCGTGATTGGCTAATATCAAATCATGATCTCGAAATCAGGTGCAAAAGAAAACGGCTATTATATATATGGATTTTAGGCTATTTTTCAATCATGATTTTCTGCGATTTTAGGCGATTTTTTTTTCATAATTTGGCGATGTTATCTTCCTATGATCTGGCAACTCTGAATTGTAAACAAACAGCTTTTGTTTTAAATATTGTTGGTCACAAAACTGTGTTTTAATAATAATAATTTGTCTATATCCTATTTGGTCGTTTAATCACACGATTAATTTGATTAATTTCTAAAGGAGCGTGATTGGCTAATATCAAATCATGATCTCGAAATCAGGTGCAAAAGAGAACGGCTATTATATATATGGATTTTAGACTATTTTTTAATCATGATTTTCTGCGATTTTAGGCGATTTTTTTTTCATAATTTGGCGATGTTTTCTTCCTATGGTCTGGCAACCCTGAATTGTAAACAAACAGCTTTTGTTTTAAATATTGTTGGTCACAAAACTGTGTTTTAATGAATGTTAATGAGTGTTATGTTAATATGTGTTATGTTAATATGAATGTTAATGAACAATGCTGTGATACGAGTACTTCATTTGCAAGTACAAATGCTACTGTGACTAAGGATGCTTTAGATTTGGCTTTAGAGAATGATATAATATTGGATGACAACTTTGAAAATATTGAAAATGTACCTCCTGTTAGTAATTCCGATTCTATAAGTCCGGAATTAACAGCAAACCAAATAATAGTGTTACAGAATATTAACCCTACACTGCGTTTTGTATCAAATTAGATACAACACACTTTTATAAACGAAATTTTAACTCATTACCCATTTTTGTTTAAATGCGCAACGTCTCATATTTGCTACAACCCTAATATATCGTGTAATAAGAACTATATTGACGTCAGCGTCGACCTCCGCGCCACAATTGAATTCATTTTCTGGTTGTCAGCTGACGGGGCAATACGTGCAGTGTAGTAGAGTGTTTTTTTGTATGTTTTTTCCATAAATTTGGTAACTTTATCGGTTATAGTGAGTTATAATTGTAGCTAAAGGTAAGTTGTCTTTAATTTATTTTCTTATAGGGTGTTTATCTTCACTTATTGATATAATTCGGGGAATTATTTAGACATGTATCAAATTTGATACATAGCGTTATTATGAACAAAAATAATAGGTATAAGAGGTGAGTTCGGCTTTGCAACAATTTTGACTTCTCTTGCATTTTTGGCTCAAAAACCATTGGGCAAGCTTCTTACATCACGAAATCTGATATTTTGTTGAACAGTTTTGCTTTAGTTTGGTAATGCCAAGCCAAACTTTACCTATAATAATAATTGTTTTGTTTATTGGCTACAGCGTGTTTTTTCCTTTTCAGATGTCCAAAAGAAAATGGACAAAACAATTTTTGTCGCAGAAGGATTTAGAAGCAGCTATCGCTCACTTATCGGAGAGTGAAGATGACCTTGAAATAAATTCAGACAGCGAGGATGAACTCGAAAAGAGTTCAGTTACAGAACAAGATATTCCTTTCAATGTCGCCGAGTTTGAAGATGTGAATATTGAGGAACTTCCGGTGGAACTTGAAGATGGAACCATTATATTTCCTACAGGGGACCCAGACGAGGCAGGCAATGTTTTGACGGATAATTATGGAGATGAGCAAAACGAAGATATCAGCAACCAATCCATTGCTGATCCAAAGAAGGAGTTAGGTGAATTGAAGAAAAAGTACGCAAAACTAATGTGGCGTAAACAAAATCTAGTTTTGAATGATGAAACATTAGCATTTAGAGGTAACACGTCGCTTTCAACTTCAATAAATAACCTTGATACCCCTTTTGAATTCTTTAAATATTTTTTTGACGATAATCTCTTTGAGAAAATTGCCAGCGAATCAAACCTCTATTCAATTCAAAAGGATCCCAATAAGTCAGCTATGCTTTCTGCAACTGACATTAGACAATATTTAGGCATTTGTATTTATATGTCAGTAGTACACATGCCAAATGTGCGAAGTTATTGGTCCACAAACCTAGGTTTTTCTCAAATAAAAAACACAATGAGCCAAAAAAGATTCGAATTTATCCGGCAACACTTACATTTCAATGACAATACTAAAATACTTCCTAAAGAAAACGCCGAACATGACAGATTACATAAACTGAGGCCTGTCATAGACGCCATCTTAAAAAAAATTCAGTCAGTGCCTTTGGAAAAATGCGTTTCTGTAGATGAGCAATTATGTGCCACAAAAGCTCGTCACCATCTGAAACAGTATCTTCCAGCAAAACCTCATAAGTGGGGATATAAGCTCTATGTTTTATGCGGAACAGATGGTTTTTCTTATAACTTTGAGATTTACACTGGGGATGAGAACCAGGCAAAATATCGACAGGCTGACGAACCAGATTTGGGATCCAGTTCAAATATCGTTATGAGGCTATGTAGAATTATACCACGTAACCAGAATTTTCGGGTCTACTTTGACAATTTTTATACTTCCGTTCCACTTCTCGTTGAGCTATCAAAAAGAGGAATTTTTTCATTAGGAACAGTGCGACGCCAAAGAATTCCAAATTGTAAGCTGCCCACTGAAATCGAGTTGAAGAAACAACCCAGAGGAACTTCTCACGAATATGTTTGCAATGTGGATGGAGTTGACGTAACATCGATTGTTTGGTTAGATAATAAACCAGTCACTCTTCTGTCGACTTTTCGAGGCAAGCTGCCACTAAAAGAGGTTCATCGATGGGATAGAAAACAAAAAAAGTATGTAGACATTGAGTGCCCAAGTTTAATCCCTGAATATAATGCCCATATGGGAGGAGTTGACGCGATGGATAGCTACATAGGAAGAAACAAGATCAAAATGAGAACAAAAAAGTGGTATATGCGTTTATTCTACCATATAACAGATATGTGTTTAGTAAATACATGGCTCCTTTATAAACGCGCTAAAAAATTTGATGACAAAAAGGCGCCAACTCAGGTCGATGTTAGATTGGAAATTGCAGAATGTCTTTGTAGATCCGACTCCAACAGTACTAGTCGGAAAAGAGGTCGTACTTCTCAGGAGTCCGTTGAAAAGATGCTACATGAAAAAAGAAAAAGATCCGCTACAACATGTCACGTACCACCAAAAGATGTTCGATGCGATGCAATGAATCATTGGCCGATCTATGATGACGTCAGACAAAGGTGCAAATTTCCTTCTTGCTCATCTTTTTCACATTTTAAATGTTCCAAGTGTGGCGTACATCTTTGCTTAAATAAAAACCATAACTGTTTCACGTCATTTCATCAGAATTAGTTTGTTAGCATTAGTTGTAAATTCATATTTTTTTCTCATAACTGCGCTATCTATCAAATTTGTTACAACCACTTTTTTTTAAATAAAATTAAGAAAAATGTTTGTAGATTTTTTTTACTATTTTTCTCCAATTATTAACGCCCCTACATATCCAAAAACATTTTTTTCAAGACAATATAAAAAATCACGCAGTTAGGCTTAAACAAATAACGTCGAAAGTGAAGGAATAGTATTAACTATTGGAATTATACACAAACATTAATCATCTTCGTTACGCAGAATTTCTAATCTGTAAAATATGATACTGTTCTGTAAATTATTGACTAAGCAAAATGCAAATAAATCTAAGTTAGTTTTTTCTTTCAATAAAAACCCTCAGCGACTTAGCAGAGTTAGCATAGTTTCCCATTATACCCAGTGTAACCCATTATACAAACAAGGTTAAATTATAAAAGCTGCGTATTATATTTTTAGTTTTAATTCACCACTACTTAAGACCATTCCCATAGGTTATGGGCCCAGGCTGGGCTTTTTAATTAAGTGCTAATTAAAAAAAAATTTGACGTACGCAAACTGAACAAAAAAAAAACAAAAATGGCCAGTGAAAAACATACAAAAGGAAACATTAAGCCTTTTAATGATGATAACTATTTGGTATGGAAATATCGCTTACGTGCTATAGTTGAACAGGAAGGAGCGTTAACTGTGTTACCACCAGAAATCCTGACAGATGAATGGAAAAACTGGGAGAGATTTGTAAAAAGACAAATAATAGATTCGATGTTAGGTGAAATACCTGACGGTGCGACAGCCAAGCAAATTCTTAACAAATTCGACTCCAGGTACGCATGTAAGAATCTTGCCACGCAGTTAAATGTCCAAGACAAGCTATTTAAATTATAAATTACGATCTGAGATGCCGCTGAAGAAACATTTCGTCGACTTGGATGAAATGATAAGAGACCTTATTGCATGCGAAAATAGTATAAATGAAATGACAAAGTATGTTATACACACTGCCACTGCCTCACTCATACGATGGCGTACTGACAGCAGTAAAAACAATATCCGATGATCGTTTTACTCTAGCTTTTGTTAATAAATTGCTATTTTGAACACGAACAAAAATTAAAGAAAGACAGTACCGATACAAGTATGAAAGCACTGCCATTTCAACCAGTTAATAAATATAAACCCAAGTCAATAAATAAAGGAAATTATTCTCGTAAATCATATACAAAATCTACATTTAAAACTGAACAAAAAAGTTATTTTTGTGGTCGCAGAAACCATATAAAGGACTGCTATTATTATAAGCAGGAACTGAAAAGACAAGAACATGGCCAACCAAAAAGGCATGAACAATTCCGCAGATCTGAGAGCACCTGGAATTATAACTGTTGCGTTATCCTTTAAGAAAAGGAGGACGGTTTCGTTTTTTATGTTGTACACTGAAGATAGAAGTGAACAGATCGAAGGAAAATTAAAATTACAAACGGCCTAAGGTTCTACAAGGACCACAAAAAATTGAGAGAACCGATAAAAATTACGGTAGACAGCGTGGCGTGGCTTCGGTTAATACCTGGAAAAAACAACAGTACTCCAAAAGGACTGTCTACACCGTCTCCAGAACCTATTCCACGGGAACATATTCTAAGCCATGCTATGGTAGGTAGATCATGGGAGGTTTCATGCAGTGTTGTTCCAGGGTGTACAATTGTACAAAAAGGTGTACAATTGAGGGTTCAGCTGTACAATGTACTACAATAAAAATTTATTATGAATTCTGCACAATTATCTACCTACATCATATTTAATAAAAGAGGATGAATTTCTTTATGTAAAACTAAACTAGGACTTTTGTTTTACTATTCTGTTATTCATACCCACAGAATACAGAACAGAACATGTTCGGTTCGTATATCGATACCTACTCCACCCGTTGCTTATATATTATGGTAATCTGTGGTCGTTCTATCCAGTTATGTTCTGTGAATCAAGAATATAGAGTCAACAAATGTACAAATATCAAATCACAAAATTCACAGCATCTTGTGGTCAGTGGTCAAATGAAATGTCAACCTATTTTCAATAAAATTTTCATTTCTCGTTTTAAATTTTAAATATTGACAAGAAAGTAGGTATTAATAATATGTATAGATTATAGAAAATAGTAGGTATTAAAAATTATAAATGTATTAGATTCTAACATAGTTGTCTTACTTATTTTATTATGCCAATATAAATATTAACAATATAAAATAACTATCATAATATTCATACTAAAGTGTTTCTGTTTGTTTTAGGCAAAAGAATTAGGTATCATTAATAGGATGCAATACCATAAAATACATGGCAATTAGGTTAATGTATCAAATTTTATCAAATAAACTAACTAGTTTTAGTTAGGAAGGTCAAAAAGAGAAAAAAGTTTTTAAAACTTTGAAATTGGCCTCCTCAATTATCAGTAAAGTGTTCTTACTAAAACATATATTTTCTTTATTTATTATTTCACAAGGTACAAGCACAATAATTGAAGCTAAAGTAATTAGACATTTTCAAATTGAATGTCAATCTTGAGTATATATTTAATTAAGATGATATGGCTGCAGTTATGTGTTTTAAGTTATGAGTTCGCAGTTGCCAATAACAAACCTATTGCCGCAAGCTGGTCGAAGAATAATATGGCTGGTAAGGAATGGCTGTTTGGATTTCGGCAAAGGTATAATCTTGCATTACGTACTCCTGAACAAACTAGTTTAAGTAGGGCAACTAGTTTCAACAAAACAAATGAGGCTTTTCTCAAAAATTGCGTGCCCTTAAAACAAAATATAATTTATTGGTAAACTGGTAAAAAATAAAAAAGGGTATCGAATTAAACAAAGAAAATTTTATCAAGTCTTCATTTAAAATGAGCACTCTAAGCTGTCCCAAAAGACATCAGCCAATAGTTAAAGATGTTAAACTAAATTCACATATAATGCAGAACCAACCACCACTTTACGGTTTGTGCTAGTGAACAAAACTTTTCTGCCAATCAAACTATAACTGCCATACATACCACACCATCAAATCTAAATTTTGACAGTTAATGATGATCATACAAATATGCTAGTTAGTCATCTTAATTCTTGGGCGATTTCTTATAAAATGTCACATATGCAGGCGTAAATTTCGATGATGAGACTGTTTCAGAAGTGCCGTCAAAGTGGCTTTGTGAAAACGATAAATCTTGTTGGCGGCCTACGTGTCAAAAATGCGTCATCGTATATAGCAAGAAATTGTGAACCCAATGAAAATTAGGCTAAATATTCTGTTGAAGTAAAAGCATCTTGTGGTTGTTTTTGTTTTAATAAATGATTTAAGTATTCCGTAGGTAAAATATATTTTTAGAAACCTTGAAGATTGCAAGGAAAAAAGTAGATGATATTAATGATAGCGAAACAAGAAAAAGGTAGAGGGAAAAGAAACATAACTAAAAAGATATTTGTGGATTATGAAGTTTCTTCTGATGAAGATAATCATAGCAGTAAGTATTTTATCTTTTTTACGCGCAAAATATGTCTTCCCACACTCTTCTTAGGTAGGACTTCCATTTTTATAGTACTTAAAATAAATACATTACATAACTTTCAAATTAGAAGACAAAACCAGACAACACAACTAGGTAAATCTAAGGTCCAAAAACACAACCAGTACATTACTAGATGATGTATGTTCCCATTTTTTTTTACTTTGAAATGTTAAAAAAAATAACATAGAATTTCCTGAAGAATCGCAGCAATTAAGTAGTACTACAAAATCAGCAACAGAAGGAAAAGCAGAAGAAAACATAGAAATTGGAAAATGGGTTGCTGTTCTTTACAATGATAACTGGTATCCAGGTAACAAGGTCATTCATTGTGCAGAAAACAACAAAATCTGTTTACATTTTGTTTTCAGGACTTGTAACTTCTAGAACTGATGGCATTCTTCAAGTGGAGTTCATGCTTCGGAGTGGACAAAACTTTTGCTGGCCTGCAGTTCCCGATAAACAAAGCGTTCCTGCTAATGAAATTTTGTGTACATTGAAAGAACCACCTATATCTTGCTCCTCAAGGTATTTCCAAATAAGAGAGTGCAATAAAATTGATCTTTTGAAAGCCAAAATTTTGAAAACTTAATCCTACTTACATTTATAACATTACCATGGAAATTATAACATTTCCATAGAAATGAAATTAGCCTTTTTCCATTTTTTTTTTCTTAATTTTCACGAGTTGATTTGTACCATTATGTGGAACCAATTACATAGATAATAAAGACTTTAGTTACTAAGTTTGGTGTTTTTATATAATACTTTTCTGTATCAAAAAAAATCAGAACAAAATTGCACTTAATTTGATAATAACCCGTCTCGAAGAATGTGAGAGATGACAATCAAATTTGCCAATATCCTTTTAAACATACAAGATCAAAATGTGAATAATGTGAATAGTAGAGGAAAGTCACCTAATACGGGGAGATATCCTAATTTGGGGAGATCACAAATTTCCTATAAGGGGGTGTTACCATCGCTCGGCACCTAATGCAACCCGATCTGCTTGTTGGGTTGCATATATTCCAAGGGTAAAGTTTCAATTAATTGTTTAGATGGCCGCGTTTCTGCAGGATGTTATAAAGTAAATTATTGTAAAGTTTTGCCACTTCGTCGATATTTATTGATTATTACGGCACGGTAAGTGATTTTAATAAAGATTTTATATATATTTTATTTTATATAAATATAAAGCTATGCGAAGTAAGGAGGTGGGTAGTTATAAACCATCTCGATTTTTCAATATTCCATAGACAACTCTAGAACGGTACGCCAAGAAAAATGATCTTATAAAAGTTATAAAAAATCAAGTTGCGTAGAAAACCTATTATTCCTGATGAACTTGAATGTGAACTTGTAAAATACTGTCTTGAAATGGAACAGAAGTTCTTTAAGAAAAGATGTGCGAAGTATGGCTTATCTACTCGTAAAAAGAAATAATTTAAAAAACATAAGTTTGTTCTTCTGAAGATTAACCTGAGCAATCATCAGAACTGTTGAGTCCAGTACGCCAGCAATTTATTACTTCATGTCAAATTAGCCCTGTTTCAAGATTAAATCCGTACAAAAAGAGCACACGATCTGGATCTCCAAACCCATAATCAAATCGCCTTACAAAAATGAGCTAGGAAAATCACAAAGGAAAATATAAAACCCTGGGCAGTTTTTGGAAAAAAATATCACACCCCGTTCAGCCATCTATTAAGCCAAATAAACGCAAGCACGTCGACTCTTCAGATGAATCATCTGAAGATGAGGACATTGATGATGACCCCTTCTCTAATGGTGATAGGTCAAAGAATGGATTTTTTCTGCAGATCTGTTTTCAGACGATGATAATGATGAAGACTGAATACAATGTTCCCTATGTTTCTAATGGGCGCATACATTACGTGCAGGTGTAGGGCCAAAGGCTAAGAATATCTTCAAATGTAAGAATTGCAGTGAAAAAAAAAACAAACATAATTACCATATAGGTTATGATTTTTTGAATATACTTTAATTACCTTACTAATGGCGAAATGTTTTATTTTGGCATAAGAGAGAATCTGAAACGTAAACTAATTAATGGTTTGAGTCATGCTACTAATAAAATTCTTTTACGTATAAATGTAGATGGGATTCCACTTTTTAAAAGTAGTGGAACAAAGCTTTATCCAATCTTGGAATTTTGTAACGATTTAAATGGCAATAAACCTTTTCCAATAGCTGTATTTTGTGGGAAGGGAAAACCAGATCCAATTGAATTATTCTTAAAAGATTTATAAGCGAAGTTAGTGAACTTTGTTCTGAGGGTTTGATAAATTTAGATGGAAAGAAAATGTACAATTTAACAGGCCATTTATCCACAACAAATAAGGCATATTGTGCATTGTGGATAGAAACCCTTCAGGGCCGAAGTGGAAATTGCCGGCTAGTGCCTTTAGAAAAATCATTGAGAAGGTCTTAGAAGAAAACCATTTCAATGAGCTTATTACTTGGAGTGACAGCTGAGTCCCCCAAAATCGCAATTCTCACATATCTTTTTGCGTTTTAGATTTACTTAAAAATCACCCAGACCTTGACCATTTAACCATGAAATACTCCATACCTGGATATGGTGCACTAGAGCAGGTAGATAATGTTCAGAGACAAATTGAGAGGCACATGTCACAAAGAGAATTCTTTTCACCTTTGGGGTTCATAAAAGAACTTAAGCAGGTGAATAAAAAAAATTCTCAAAAGTAATGTTTCTGGAAAGTTAATTTAATAAGGTTCTAAGTGACAGTTAGAGCCATGTTTGGTTAAATATTTATGGAATGTTAATGTCTACATTTATGACTTACAAATTCGAGTAGGTATTGGATAAAGCCTATACATAGTACTTTAAGATTAAAGATTATTATAAAAATACTTTGAAAATATACAAATTATCCCGATTTAATATCGTTCAAATTATAGTAAATTATTAGTTACACAAACTTTAGTAATTGATTTCTCAAAATGGCTGAATGCCCAGATAGAACCTATAGTAACAACGTAATGCACAATGGATAAATTTAGTGGTTAATTTTATATCTGTCCTGTTATGGAGTTCCTTTTCTTCGTCAGAAGAAATAGACGATCTTCTCCATCAAATTCTTCTATTGATTGATGAGGCGTTAAAAGCGAAAAAAAAATAAACTCCTCATTATATCAAAGAGGTCATGAAAAAAGATAACAGGCTGTGTACAATATAACTGGGAAAGAAAACCAAACTGAATGAATTAATGTTTTATTACTTAGGTAATTCTCAAACTAGCTTCTCCTCAGTTCTGATTCTGGTAGAATATTTTTCTTAAAAATTATATTTTTAGAGTATATTCAAATATTTGTTGAAAAGGAGCAAGATGCCAATAATGAGAAATATTTTGATAGACCAAATGAACCAGAAACTCCTCGTACAAGTATAGGCAATGGTCGTGGGAATGTAAGAAGAGGCGCGAATAGAGGGAGAAGCGGGGTTTCTAGTAAGTATATTCAGATATAATATACGGAACTTGGGGAGCAATAATGAATTACCTAGCAGTCTTAGGGCATCAGATAGTGGTAAATTTCACATCTAATTATTATTTTTTCCACGCAGCTTCATCCAGTCTAAAACCAACCGGAATAAAGCAAAGTTCAATACAATTTTTGGAAACTAAAAATGAAAGGTACTTGGAAATAAGAAGAGAGCTAGATTTGGAGGAGAGGAAATTCGAATTTGATAAGGAAGAGCGAAGAAGGAAGGAATTATAATAATTTTAAATTGTTTGAAACGATTATTGCGTTCAAACAATTTAAAATTATTATAATTTAGTTAGTTACAATACATGAAACATCCTATAAATGTAAGTATAATATATCAAAAAAATATTAAACAAATAGTGTAAAATATAATCTTCTGCAGAATCTCTGAAGATGGCCTAATAAAGCCGAAACGTCAGAAATATATACATGTATAAAAAAATTTCACCTTTTTTATATGTAATTAAGTGACCGGTATACCCAAGAAAAACAATCTGTGTTAAATCTCTAACGGTCAAGAAAAGAAAAGTTAAATTTATTTAGAGATGTATGTATATTCCACTATTAGAGTTAGTTTTTTCAATATAATTTTGGAGCCGTCCATGTTAGGTACTATGTAAATTTCGTTCAAGTCAAAAAGCTTTTGACAAGTGATATTACCTGTTTGTTATGGAGACTTAAGAAAAAAAAAGGGATAGTAAATATTTTCAAAAATGTTTTAAATAGTGGACTGACATATGGAAAAGTCCTGAATCAAATAGTAACATATATATTTTTGAAGAGAGAAAAATTTAACGAAGCTAAATATACACTAATATATACGATGTTCCATTTAAAATTACAAATTGTCAGGTAATAGTGACTAAACCTGTACAACCCAATTTTATTAATACTACTACAATTTGAGGAATTGGTTGACACTTTTGGTATCTTCTTTTGAGTCTTCTTTCGTATCTCTATTGTTATTTGAGATAGACCCATCAAACCTTACACCACTGTATTCGTAAGAGAAAGCTGTATCCGAATATGGAAAAATATACAGGGTGTTCCATAAGAAAAAACAAATTTATTATCCGTCCAGCTTTTCTGGGTCACCCTGTATCCAAGTGAATAATCTTAAAAGATGCCCCTCCCGACAGCAAAATCGACCTATCTCGACGGTTTTTTTAAATCACTCAGTATGAAAGTTATGAATTTTGTTCCAAACTTTATCATCACGCTGTATATATGAAACGTACTTCACAGTTAATTGGTACAAAATTTCAAAAACATTGTGTTTCTAACAAAAATATTTTTGTATTTGATAAATAATCACAATTGTTCGAAACATAGAGTCATTCTAGGCAACATTCCACTATATACAGCTATTAAATAGCGTCTCTATAATTTGGTTATTGTTATAGTACACATGCACTATAGTTTCTTATTCTGTTAATTTTATATCTCCAATAATTAAAAATGGAATTCAATAATCGTGTAATACAGTAATAATTACATCCAGTAAATGCTACAACATTCTATATCCTAAAAGCTACATCCTACATCCAACAAATTACATAATAATTATAATTTTTTTAATAATTCCAGGTTAACCTCCATTGACGTCCTGTGATGTGAATATACATATTTTAACAGGTCTGTAATATTTAAAACTGTGATTTACTTTTAAGTTAACAATTATATTTTAATAAATATACAAACAAGTCATGGGAATAATTTTGAATAAGTACATAAGTTTTGAATAAGTTAATTTTGAACAAGTACGAATCTATTCTGAAAATGTCTAACCTCATACCACCGTCTATTATTAGCAGGACACATTACCACTGCAAGTACCCTTTCTGTAAAAGTTCTTACTATTATCCTTTTCAACACGATAATCCAAACAAAAAATGTCATAGGTTTCCTAGGGATCCTGAATCATTAGACATGCGGAAAAATTGTTGCAATATCTCTTCAGATGTTAGCTGCAAACATTTTTACATATGTGATAATCATTTTAGAGATTCTGCTTGCCCTGTACTTCGCAATCGTTTACTTCCCAAAACAACTCCTAAACCTGCCCTATTTTTTGAAATAACATCACATAACATTTTCCATCTTCAGCCTGAAGAAAATGAATTGCTGTCAGTTAATGGAAATTCAATAGTTATTTCTAAATCGACTTTACAATATGAAACTGTAACAGTAAATCAAATTTCCGAAGAGAGGGGCCCATCTCTTTCAGGTATCCTTGCTAATAATAATAATGATGAAATGATTAGACGTCTCGACTATGTAGATATTTTACTCTTGAACGAACACTCTTATTGTAAAACCCACACCGGGGAGTACATCCAAATTTTCAAAAGCTGTCGAAGATCATTCAGATAAGTATTAATTTCTTTTAGCAAATAAGAAAGGGATGCTTGGCAAAACAGGACTCACTAAGAAAAATTTAACACCTCAGGAAGAGGCGATGTACAAAATTCGTCGTAACACGATATCAAAACTGAGTAAGCTCAAATCTCTCCTGAAAAATGAAAGGGCTCATGTCAATTCTCTGAGAAATTTATACAATGATGGTAGGTTTCAGTTTATCCAGGAAAATTTAAATGAAATTACTAAGGAATTTTGAAATTCTCAATTACGTAATGTCAATAGGTCTTTTAAAGGAAGACGATGGACTCTGCAGGATAAGGCATTTGCCTTATCAGTCTATAAACGCAGCTCTCGGTTGTATAGATATCTCAGAGCATATTATTTTCAATTACCCTCGGTAAGATCATTAAAGTCAGTTTTGTCAAACATATCATTTCAGTATGGTGTAATAAGACCAGTTTTAGATTATTTAAAAATTCAAGTACAGAAAATGGATGAGCTAGATCGATGTTGTTCTCTAGTGTTCGATGAAATACGTTTAAGCAAGGGCTTTTATTATGAAAGTACTAAACAAACTATCTGTGGATTTGAACACTTGGGGAACAAGCGATCTGACAAAACCGCAAATCATGCTTTAATTTTTATGACAAGAGGAGTCCGTAAAAGTTGTAAACATGTTGTGGCTTATTATTTTGTTAATGACACGATTTCGACCATCAATCTGAAACAGATTATTGTGGATGTTATTAAACCACTACAGGAGGTAAGACTAAAGGTGGTTACTACTATTTGTGATCAAGGTCCAATAAATAGGTGTGCAATTGAAACTCTTTGTATAGAAAATACACATCATACAAGTTTATACCACTTTGTTATTAATAACCAATGTTTATGTACAATTTTTGGCGTACCACACCTTCTTAAAAACACTCGTAAGGCTCTTCTTGAGAATGTCATTGAGTTTGAAAGGGGTAAGGTAGTAAAATTTGAACACATACATGATGCATTTAATCTGGATCAGCAATAACGAACATATAAACAGTTACATAGGTAAATTATGGGCACATAATTTCAATATTAAAGACACTTTTCAGAAAATGAAAGTTAAAGTTGCTGCGCAACAGCTCAATCAGGCAGCTGCCCCTACAATAGAAACAATTTCTCGTATTAGGCGATTTACTTGCAGAATCACTTCAGACAGCTGGATTTGTTCACATTGTCGATAACTTGTTTAATTAACTAAATGGATCAAGTCAACACGCGCCAGTGGCAAAAAACTTAAATGTTCTCTTACTGATTAATATATTTACTGATACAATTAAAAATTGGAAAGTAGTTGATCCAAAAAGTAGCACAGTTCGCAATAGCTTTAAATTTATAACTGGATGACAGACAACTATGAAAGCAATTATTCTTCTTTGGAAAAATTTGAAAGCAATGGGGTTAAAATATTTATCAAAACCAAGATCCACTGGAAAATTTGTTGTGTCAAATTCGACAACATGGAATTAGTCACACTAACCCTATATGTCACTAATTTGTTGCTGCCTTAAAAAGAGTAGTCGTAAATAATTTTGGAACTCCTCTCACGAAAGGTAATAATTGTGAAGAAGACTATTGTAAGTCTTTAGGAGATCTTATAGTGTTTTGTTTTTCAACAAAAATTATTGCTCAAGTGAGATGAACAAGAATTAAATAGAAGATAAATGTATTGATTTAGATCCTTTGGAGAACAACTCGAATGAGAATAATCAATGTTGCTGGTTATTTAATTAATAAATTAAAAATTCCTGTTTGGCCTGCAAACAAAATTTATTTTCATCAGCACCGACTGAAAAATATTTATATGTTCAGTTTAAAGAATTTGATGATAAACAAAGATTAACGTACGCAAGTGACCGTGTGATTACATTAATTGATCAGATCCATGAAGGATTATATCGATTTCTTGATAAACATGGTCAAGAATCCCTAATAGAGACAAACTTTAAACAACATTTTTTGAAGTTTTAAATTCTTTTCAATTTTGTGAACAACATACCTAATTGTAAAGAAATATTGTTTGATAAATTTGTTCGTCTAGTTATTTATAATTACCTCCGGGATAAAAAAAGGGACTAAAAGGATTAGCGACTCTCACGTGAGAAAAGTCAAGAAGTTCAAAAGTATGTAATGTAAACCGATTATTAACAGATTAATGTTGCTTATATCCAAGAAAAATGTATCTCACATAAAACAGTTTTTTATTTGAAGGAGATGCCGAAAACAACTACTCCACGGACAATGTGCTCCGGCTGGCGTAGCATTACTCCGGAATCTCCATAGAACTCGCCACATCCTTCATCGAGATCAACCACCACAAACTGACCGGTTTCACGTTTATTATGCGCTCAGAATGCCACAGGTAGTAGAATTGGTGAACTATATTGCGACATGATTGCCTCAGGGGCATCGTGAATGTTAGTCCGAAGAGGGGCACTACGGTGTGCTTATCATCACTACTAACATTCACGATGCCTCTTAGGCAATCATGTCGCAACATCATTCATCGATTATTGATTCCATTACCTATGGCACTCTGACGAGCGCATAATAAACGCGAAACCGGTCAGTGTCCGCTAGTTGATCTCGATGAAGGATATGGCAACTTCTATGAAGATGCCGTAGTAATACAATACCAGTCGGGGCACATTTCCCGTGGAGTAGTTGTTTTCGGCGTTTCCTTCAAATAAAAAAGTAGGTCCTCCTCAAAGACAATAGAAGTCACAATAGTACTTGCGGAAAAGCAGGTCGCTATCTGTCTGTCAATTTGACAATAATTTTGTCAGACGGATAGTAGCAAAAACCCAAAGGGGGCATTACGGTGAGCTTCTGCTTACTTACATAAAACACTGTCCAAAAGGTGGTGACTTTTAACATATAAAGTGTAGTTTACTAGTTTTCATTTGAATATACATTATTCATATATATGAAATCAAGAGTATTATGATGAGAAAAATGTTCACATCTCATAGAATACCATTTTTTATGTTTTTTTCATGTACCCACATGTGGAAGAGAACCCGTCAATCCAGCGAAGAACTTTTATGGAATGGATTTGTTTTATGTTAAATGTTAAGTTTTTTAGAGTTAATTTCTTTATTGTTATATGTTACAAACTTTTATGTCAAACGAACTAACTGTTATGTTTTAGAAGTTTATTTTCTTATCGTTACAAATTTTTATAGTTTAATTTTTGTTACGTGAACCTAATTTCTAATAAACTTTTATGTACAGGGTGTCCAAAATAAGATCCTCTATCCCCTTATCTCAGAAAGTATAAAAGATAGAGAAAAATGTTAAATACGAAAGTTTTTTGTTTTTACCTGAATTTTTCATTTTTATAACTTTCTTGAATACAGGTTGTTCAGTTTTTCTGAGCCAGGCATCAACTTTCTTTTTTTAAATGGGACACCCTATATTCAATTACGTTTTTGAACTCTCCTTAAAATTCTAGGTCGACATTGTTAAGAGTACCCTATACCTATCATTTACCGTTACGAAGATATTAGCATTTAAAGAAAAAAATGTTTAAAAAACACCTGTTCAAAAAATCTCGGAAAAACAAATAAGACATCCAAAAAAAAGATAAATAGGGTTTATTCATTGTTTCAATTAGACTCAGAAATTACTTTTATGAATCGATATTACCTGATTAATACACAGGGTGTTTTTGACAGATGGCTCAAACATGTATATGTTAAAACTCCAGAAAATCGAAAATCTCTTATGGAACACCCTATGTATTATTATATTTATGGATTCTCTATTAAATTTTAACCTTACTCTATATAACATTCCCTATTCTTATTTTGCTTAGTTTTCAAGATATTGACGAAAATGTGGAAAAAATGTTCATTATCGGCTATTATTAAAAATATATCTACTATTATTTGATATATGTATTATAGTAAGTGTGCCTTAATACTGATTAAGAATATATTATTTTATTAAATCTAATATTTTTTTAAATTATTTCAATAATTAACTAATATAAACAAATCTATGTTTGTAACTTGAACCACAAATAATAGCAATAATCAATAAATAACAATAAAAATAATAAATTAAATCAAGTGTCCTATATGTCCTCAATTTTCAGCTATGCATGTTGTGTATATAACTGCTAGTTTTCTTACAGCGCAATCACTTTGATTGAGCGCTTCAATTTCCATCCTGATTTTAATCTTTAAATCATCAACATTATTACTGTGAATTTGATAAACGCAGGTTTTCAATGTACCCCATAAAAAGTTATCAAGTGAAGTTAAATCTGGGATCCTCGGCGGCCACGGGATATTCCCACGAGAAATAAAAATAACATGTCTTGATTTCTATATAGAAAGCATAAAACAGATTCTGACAAGATTTCCATTAAAAAATTCAGTTTTTTCTAAATTAGAGTTCATAGATCCAAAAATAGTTGTCAACAGAAAATTGCCAACAATATCTGATTTGGCAACCCATTTACCAAATTTAATACCCGACAGTCAAACACTGGACAACGAGTGAAGAAAACTAACAAATTTTGATTTTAAACATATCGATGTAAGCGACGATCCAGTACAGTTTTGGAAGCCAATTAACGACATCAAATTAGGAGACGCACAAAAGAAATTTCCGGTTCTAACAGAGCTGGTTTTTAATCTACTGTGCCTTCCACATTCTATTGCCAGTCTTTGCTCAAGTTAGTTTGAATAAAACTGAAATCCGCCGCAACAGATTAAAAACTGATATGTTGGATAGTTATTACACACGAAAAATTATGTATCAAAGAACTACCAGTGTTTCAGTTTTCCAATTACTAAGGATATAACAAAAAAAATGACCAACCAAAATTTATATGTAGAAAAAGAAATGGCAAGTACTTCAACATCAACAGCAATAAATTTATAGTCAGTATCAACCAGTGCTAAAAGAACTACAGAGCGATGTCCCTTATACTTGTAGTATGAAGAACCGGCGTTAATAGGGTACTGAATGTTTATATGTTTTCCGTCTATGGCACCGATGCAATTAAGATAATTCCATATTTACTTGAATCTTTCTGCATTTTTTAGCCACATTTCTTCTGTGGGTTTGGGCATTACAGTGGGACCCAAGTTTTTCCAAATAGCATCACAAACCTCAATTACTATATTTCCAACAGTGCTGAAACCTAATCTGTAACTAAAACCAATACTTCTAAAAGAATTGCCAGTTGCCAAGAATCTGAAAAAAATATTTTTTTTAATATTTTGTTTCAGTGGAAGCAGCCAAAGAAAAGTGGGAAAAGCTTCGTAGATGTTTTATGAACGCAAGAAATAGTCTTCAGAAAAAAGTGGCCAGGCTGCGAACAGACAGATTAGCGCTTGAAAGTACGAGAAGCAAATGAAATTTCTGTTGCAATATTTAGAAGGCCGAAAGATCCACAGTAACTTGCTTGATTCCCAAAACGAAGTCGAAACTGAAATTATTCCAGAAGAAGACAACAGCAGTGAAGCTGAGGACGAAAACTCAGATAGCCAGGAAGTAGAAAGTTTTCTAAATAGAGAAGGTCATGCGCGGAAATCACAGTCGACTAATACTGATTTTCAACGTGAAGAGCAGGTCGATACTGTACCAACACCTCGACCAAAACCAACAGTACAATATCGCCCAACTCCGAAAAAAAGTTCGGCACAACAAATGGTAGATATAATGAAAGAATCTGCAGCTATAAGGAAAAGAAAACTTGAAGGAAAAAAATATTCAAATAAACGCACCGTATTAAATGACAATGTTTTTTTTAAGTACGTCGAGAATGACAAAACAACTGCCAAAAATTGAATAAGCTAACATTAAACTTGCATTGAGCAATGCACTGCTACAGGCTGAAATAAGATGTAGTGGAAGAGAGCAAACTAACTACACAGATTTTACATCACAACGATTTGTTCCCCAACCTCAAGCCTCAGCATCATCATCGTCCATGCAGCCTATTTTTTCGCCTACAGATGATTCAAGTGTGGAAAATACACGCTGGAATTCTACAGAAGAAGAACGTAGACCAACATTACTCGAAATGACCTCTTTTCACTCTTATGAACACAGATAGGTAATAATTACCTAATCACAGGAGCAACAGCTTCAATAGGAGTTAGAGGCATTTCAGGCAGGTCGATGCTAAGCATTAACTCGGTCTCAAGTGCCAATGATGTCTCATCTGCTTTACGCATGGCCGCTTCTTCAATAGTAGGATCTATGTAACTTTATTCTACATTATCCATCGTGCGTTGCGTACTAATGAAAAGTATTTCGCTGCGTTTTGCTATTTATAATAAACTTTTTAAAAAAAATTCCATGCACTATATTTCCATAAAAATATGTAAATTTGATAGTCATTTATATAGACTATTGAAGAATGTGGATAGTTTGTTGTTTTATATATTAATAAATGTAGAAATTGTAATGTAAAGTAGAGAAGTGAGTGTAATTCCAATACTTTTTAACTTAAAAACCTAAAAAAGTACATTAAATATGGATCAAGAAATTTTAAAATGCTGTGGAATGTGTAGTAAATGTTAAATAATGCATGTACACTATAAATTATAAAAATGTAAATATTATATGTATGTTTGATAGAATCATCTCGCATAAGCTCCAACAGATAAATTGCGCAGTAAAATTGATGCTGTCGTATTATCCTAATATTTTCAGAAAATCACAAATCTTTTTACATAAATCGATAGAGCTATTTAAACTACATCTCACATTAAAATTTCATTAAAAAATATTCATAAATAACCCAGAAAATCAAAATTTTAGAATTTTTACATGACCACGCCCAAAAACAGCGTTTTGACCAATCGTGGCGTAGCATCACGACTGGAGAGAGTATAAAAGGTCGCAGCAAAGATAAGAGAGTAGAAAGATAGGAATCAATCCGACTTTTTTAAATGATGCTGCCATCTCGCGCTTCAGGTGTATCAACATGCCACATTCTTAGTTTTCTGATCCGTGGTTACCTGATTTTGTTAGTTCCAAGTTCCATGGTCAAGGGGGTTTGTGTTTAGATAACCTAAGTTTTTGCGACTCATTCTTGTGAAATTTGTAGTTTTAAACTGTTAATAATTAATTAATTTATCTGCTTAAGTGCTTACCTATTTATTTTACAATGGGGTACGGTTCATATTGCGTTGTTATGAACTGCAACAACAATAAGATGAACAGATGTAAGTATCGTTTTGTCTGAAGACTGAAGTTTTTTTAGTGTTACATTGTACAGTTTAATAAATCGATACTTCTTATTTCCTGCTGTAGTAGAAAAAAGTGGATGAAGTTTTGTGGACGCAAAGACTTGTTCAAAATATAAATGATTTGGATAAAGATTATCGGATTTGTAGCAAACACTTTTCAGCAGAACAGTTGAAAGCCAATTATCCAAGAAAGTTATTAAAAAAGGATGCCACTCCATGTAGAAATGGCGTAGAAAGTTACAATGAAGGTATAATCCAAGCAAACAAGTTAGTAGGTATGTAAAGTGTTTTATTCACAATCATGAAGTAATTAACCTATTGTTTTATTAATTATGATGGAGTCAAAGAGTAGGGAGTAGAATAGCAATAATAATACTAATACTCCCTAATCTTTGTATGGAGTCTTATACCTATTTTTTCTTGCAGAACATAAAGAAAATGATGTTTCTTGTAAGAAAAGAAAATTAGAGGCTGATGTTGAGCTTCCTTGTAAGAAAAAAGTCGAAGAACTGCCATCAGTACAATCGGACTACCAGAAAATTATTATCCATGACATAACTGTTATTAAACCACCAGGTAATATATTTACATTAAAATAAAAGAATACCTGTTGGTATATTTCTTGTTCTAGATATTCAAAATGCCTACGATAATAAAGTTTCGTCAGAGTCACAGCTATATGGAACTTCACTTATAAATTCAAGTGATCCAGGTAAGAAAGCTTTGCATTTTAATTTTCACTATTTTCAAATTTAAAAAGCCAACTGAGTTTAACTGCGTTTTGTTAAAATGTCCATGTAAAACACTAAAGGATAAATTACCTTTTTATTCTAAGTACATAATGCACTCAGCTCTAATAATTGCATTATTTTTGTATTTGAAGGCATCTATCTAACTTGGAAATAAGTTATGGATCAATATATAATGTAGCAGATTCGGTAAATATCCCCTTTCATGAGTGTTTAGCTATAGAATGAAGTCTGTAATAAGTAACAAAAATACATTGCTTTTCCTATTTTAATTATGTCTGAAGAAATATGTTCTACACCTAAAAGGAAGGGTATCAAAACGATAAGTAAGCAGTACTCATCAAGAACCTCAGGATAATTGTGCCGTTTCAGGAAAATGGTAAATACGTTGAAATGTAGGTTGTTCAAACAAAAAAGCATCAGTGTATTTGTAATACAGGGGTAACATATTCCCATAGCCGTGCTACAGTTGCAAAATTAATTCAATCATCAAAACAAGTTCTGTCTAAAGAAGCACATGTTTTATTTGCAAATGAATTTAAAGCCGCTTACACCGGCAAATATTCTCGTAGGTATGACAATAAAATGAAGGAAATATTCTTGCTTTGGTTTTATGCTACACCTTAAGGTTATAAAGCAGTTTCAAAAATTTTAAATTTACCCACTCCTCGAACTTTAAAGAACTGGCAGTCTAAGTTTAAAGTTGATCCAGGGATTAATCCAGTTGTTATGGAATCAATAAAAGCATACTTTACCAGTTGCACTGAAAAAATTGCAAGTCTTATTTTTGACGAAATTTCTTTATGTGAAGAAATTCAATACGACAGGAGCACAGATAAGATTATTGGTGTCGTGGATGCTGTCACAGAAAGAAAAAATGAAAAGGCAAAATCAGCCTTAGTGTGTATGATCCGAGGAACAGTAGCAAACTGGAAACATATTTTGGGCTACTGGTTTCTAGGAAGTAAAACAAGCTCCGAATTTATGGTGTCGCTTTTTAAAAATTGCATTGATGCTGCCATGAAAGCTGGCCTTATAATTAAATCAATAATTTGTGACCAGGAGCCAATAAACCAGGGAGTAGCAAGGCAACTACAAATTAGCCCAGAAAAATCTTCATTTGAATACGAAGATCATACAATATATTTTATTTATGATGCTCCTCACTTACTTAAAAGTCTAAGAAATAATTTCGCTAAATATGATCTAATATACAATGGTAACATCGTAAGTTGCAAACACGTTTTTAAAGCTGCTACTGTAAATAATCCTGTAAGACTTTGGGCCGGTTTTTCAATCACTAGTTAACTTTTTGGTTTAGTTACCTTTACTTTCAAATTAACTTTCAGTTTACCACCTCCAGTGTTTTTCAATGAAATATTGTGTGGTAGTTAACTAACCATTACCCATCACTAAATTGTCTTAGGTTGGTACGGGATATTATGAATTTTGACCATATTTTAACTTTTAACCTAACTTTTTGTCAGCCGACCGTTTAAATTTGAAATTGATAGTACTTATAAAACTATTTAATTTATGAGTATAATCAGCCATAAAAATGGCAAAAAGAACAGCAAACTTCACCTCAGAAGAGGAGCAGTTATTATTAATAAGTTTAGTGGAAAAATATAAAGTAGTAATGGAATGTAAAAAAAGTGGAGCTGTAACCTGGCAAGAAAAGGAGAACACTTGGAAGAAGATCGAAAAAGAGTTTAACAGCAATAATAAAAGGAATTATTTCAGATCTTTAAAAAATTTAAAAGAGAAATACTTAAATTTAAAGAAGAAAACCAAAGAAAAATACACTACAAATAGATTAAATATATCTCAAACTGGAGGAGGACCTTATACACCTGTTCAGTTTTCTGATGTGGATATATGTATAAAAAATATAATTGGAAAGCAAATCGAGGGCTTGGAAAATCCACATGATGCATGTAAGTAAAAATGATGCAAATGGATGATATTTTTATATTTTGGTAGGTACCTGTTGTAATTTTCATTTGTTGGGATTACATTACTTTTTACTTCACAATCGGTTAAGAACTTTACTCCCGAAATTATAAAATGTATATATTAGTTTCTCGTATATGATAATACGCTCAATAATGCCATTGTATTCTTGAAAATATTGTAAACTATAAATATGTAATAATTGTAGGTGAGAACAGACATACCGATGAGGTTTCTGGCTCAAAAATTTCTGAAAACTCAGGAAATTGTGAAATATATGAAGATGATGTATTTTACAACACAAGTAATGAAGGTAAGTATTTTTTTCTGATATATAAGCATAATATTTTTAACTTCATTCATCTTAATTAAGGTAAAAGATTTGTCAACAGTCTATGTAAAATAATTTTCAATATTTGTTTTTCTGTTTGCCATTCACTGCTTCAATATATTTGATGAATTGTTTTTTGTATTTCAGTTGTTGTCCTGGAAGTTTTTGATGATAATTTATTAAACAAAGACAATATTTGTGAAAATGAAGAGGCTGAACAAGAGAAAACAAATACCGATTGGTCAGCTTATACTCCAAAAAATTTAAAGACTGCAGTTTCATCAAAGTTGAAAGCAAATAATTCATGTAAGTTGTTTTTTGTATTCCCACCATTTGTAGACATAAATGGATTTTATATTCAAGGTAGCCCGATGAAAACCAGGAAACCTACAATCCTATCAAAAAATAATGCTACAAAAAAATATGTTGGAATCCAGTATGAACTAATGGAAGAAAAATTAAATTTTGTAAAGTTGCAGAAGGAGAAATTTTTAGAGGAACATGATTTAAGGATAGATTTACTGAAGAAAAAAATTGAAATAACAGAGAAAAAATTGAAAAGTTTCAGAAGTTCTTAAAAGTGAAAAGTAATAAATTGTAATATACTTATATACTTACCTTACAATCATTTACACAAAACATGTTACTTGTTACTACTAGACTAGTGATATATTTAACTAACTAATTCAGAATTTATTTATATTTATATTATATTTTTCTATGTTTATGTTATTTATTTTTATTAAACACTGGTCATATTATTTTTTTAGATGTTTATTAACTGTTTACATAAAAAAATTACTTCTTAAATACTGTAATTTTATTTATATAGAAGGTGCCTTAAGATGTGAAAAAATAAAACATCCTATTAAAATATGCAAGTATAATTTAGCAGTTGTCTACAAAACAATTTTTTCTTATCCTATTCAAAACTTATCCAACATAGGTACTTATAATCGAGCAAAGTGATTATTTATTAGATTTTGTCTTGTTAAATTCAAATGTACACCCTGGTTTATATCTAGTTGTCCATTTTCAACATGATTAACTATGTCTACAGCCCACTCTTCTTCCTCATTTATAGGAGGTTGCTGTTCATTGTTACTACATGCTATATTATGTAACACGGCTGTAGCAACTATCACTGCCTGTGTAGTATCCAGTTTGAGCCTTAACCCCAGTGCTAAAGCGGGAAACCTCCTTTTCCACACTCCATACGACCGTTCCACTACATTTCTGGTCCTAATAAGCGATTCATTAAATAAATTTTCTGCTTGGTTTCTAGTAACCAGAAGTGGCGTAATCAAGTAATTTTTGATTGGATATCCACTATCACCAACAATAAGATTATCTCCGAAAGCTCCATTCTCGAATAAGTGGTATATTCTGGAACTCCTAAATATATGTGAATCGTGTGCAGATCCAGGCCATCGTGACACAATGTCTCGAATTTTCAGATCTGTGTCAGCTACTGTCTGCACGTTTAAAGAAAAAAATTGTTTTCTATTCCTAAATATTTCTGCTTCATTTCCTCCAGGAGATTGTATTTTGACATGGCTACAGTCAATAGCTCCAATACATTTGGGAAACCTTGCTATGTTGTAAAATTTTTGTCTACATTCTCTTAATTCTTCCTCCGAATCGGGCATTTTAATGTATCGAGGTCTTAAGCTGGCTAAAGCAGTACTGACTCTTTTAATTGTTTTGCTTGCTGTTGATTTGTGGACTCCACAGAAATCTGCAGCAACACTAAGAAATGATCCACTAGCATAAAATCTCAAAGCTAATAGAAGTTGATTTGTTGGTGACAAGCAGTCATTTCTGTAAAACAACAAAAATTAACTTCGTACACATTCTACAATTGAAAACTAGTTTCACCTGTCTGTTGGGTAACGAATTGTTTCTTCTATCTCCTCAACAATAGATTCAACTGTTCTTTTTGACAACCGAAATCTGCACAAAAAATCAAAATCATCCCATTCTTCGAAATGATTCACTCTATGTCTAATAACTTTAGGTCTCCTAGGTTCATCTTCATCACTGTATGCATTTACATCATAAATATCCATTTTTTATTTAAAAAAGTTAGACAACTACATGAAGTATTGTAAACATAACCTTACACTATATTCTAGTGGACGCTAAACTAACAGTTTACTGGTGCTTTGGGTACCGGTATAGTTTACTAGAAGTAAACCAACAATTTTTCGATAACCATCAACTGAAAAACGAATTTTTAAAGTAAACTACTGGTCAAGGCTTAAACTACAGTTTACCACCGATTGAAAAACCGGCCCTTAGGTTGCTCCCAAAAATTACCGCTGAACATATAAAAGTCTCAACTTTTAATGCCATGCGTGTTGCCCTGCTCGTGTTTCATCAGTTAGGAGAACTAGACTCGAGTGCCTTAGCCACTGCAGATTTTATCAGTGATATTAACAAATTATTTGACAGCATGAATAGTTGCCAGTTAAGAGAAGATAAAATTAAATTAAGATATGCAATATCAGTTGATTCACCCCATGAGACTTTTTTAAGAAAAATGCTAGGTATTATCAAAGAGGCTAAATTTATTGGTGCTCATAGAAACAAACCGCCTTATTTAAAAGGCTGGCGAATTACAATAAATAGCATTTTGCAGTTATCACATGATTTAAGGAATAATTATGATGTCCCCAAATTGATGACTAGACAACTCAACCAGGACCCAATTGAAAATTTTTTCGCTACTGTCCGTCAGTAACATGGATGTTGCAAGAATCCTAGCCCACAACAGTTTGAAAATGGTCTACGCCATAATTATATTACGTCTATTGCAAAAATATCTTCAAATTCAAACTGTGAAGAGGATTTTACAGTTATGTTGACTAACTCATCTAATCTTTCGCAGCTCTGTAAAACACAAGAAATACCAAGTAATTTAGACCAATCAGTACTCATTGAAGAAAAAGATTTAGTGTCTCTATCGGAGCGTGTTTCTGTACTTGAAGAAAATACCATATTTTATGTAAGCGGGTTTGTAGTTAAAAAGTTTTTACAACTACATAACTGTGAAATATGTAGAGATATATTAATCGATAAAAATAAATTACTTACAGGTGAACATCAAATTTTTACATATTTTAAACAAAGTGAAAACATTGATTATGACAAAGGTTTATTGTTTGTGACTCAAACAACTTTTTCTATTTTAAAAAAGGTTGAAATTATTCATAACAAATATTTTCCTACATTACTTAAAAGTGAACATTTAAGCAAGGACATTATAAACATTGTAAAAGAATCATATAATATTAAGTTTTCGCTCTGTACCGAAGAATTTTCTGACATATTTTTATCATTATTTGTAAAAATGAGATGTCACTGGGCAGTACGATTTGAAAATAAAGGAAAATCAAGGAAAAGCTACTCAAGTAATCAAAAAATGAAAAATATTTTGCATGAATAGTTTATAAGTAGAGATGTGATTAATTAATTTTATTACGTTATGCTCACTACAGCAATGATATAGTTAGTGTTTAATATTTAAGTTTCAATTTGTTATTAAATTCAGTATACCTCGCATATGCTCGTAATGGGTTCATTTGTAATGTACATTGAGTTATAATGTATAGATCTACAAGTCTCAACAAGTGTTTTTCTTAGATATTGCACTTTTTATATGTTTCGCATGTAACGTACATGTAACATACATAGATGGTCGCCTTCAATCCGTTATATACGAAGTTATACTGTAATGTTAAATTTACTTTCTATTTAAGTCAATCGGTCAGCCAGTCAGAATCAATCAGTCAATCAGATGAAAACAGATGAGATCATCACCTGAGGCCACCAAGACCTAGTGCCGAATTTCTCATAACATTCATTTCAAGCAACAACCATCATTTCATTCATTAATATAAAACTTTTAGTGTCACTAAAGCATACTCATTTCGCGAGTGCATTATAGAAGGGCCTGAATACATCTCTAACGCTACATTTGGTGAGTGATAGGAATTAATAAATTCTCTATTACGCATTGTCTACGCATCCTATACGAATTATTAACATTTTCATATTTTTAAGAAAGTAAAACTTAGCCAAAATCAAATTCGTAACTTAACGTTGTTTATACGTTGTGAAACAAAAACTTAAATCTACGATTTATCTAGTCTCTCTCCTTCGCATATTACATGACTCTAGTAAATATTAGAAAAGATTTGTGATATACAGGGTGTAGAATCGAATTTCCTTCGATTTTTTGGTGACATACCTACTGAAGCCCAGGGTACTTTGTAAAAATGTTTATATTTGTATTTTATTACATACCTAGTACTACCTACCTACCTACCTACCTACCTACTATGCGGTGCGGAAGATAGGTATCTCCCGCACCGCATTCTCTTTCAGCATCACCAGCACCTGAGGGACGTCTCCAAGGACTTCCAACATTACAACTGACTTACATTGTTTTCTCGCATACCATTGCATTTCTTCTTTCACAGGGCATCGTAGACATCGGAACCTGAAACAAATAATAAGAGAATTAGTACATAACAAACAAATGAAATAAGAAACATCGTAAATGCCCATTAATAAAAATATAAGGTATTGAGTTTTACTATTGCATGCATTTCTGACTGTGATGTATACCCTGGGGCAAAACGATATAAAAGACAGCAAATAAGACACCACTGTAAGTATATGAAATGATTACTTAATATAAAATTAGGTTTTCTCTACAGACACCAGATTGCATTCATTAATAAACAAAAAATATTTAATTCAATCTAGCAGATAGTTGAGAACATTAGGTAAATTCAATTTTTTTAGATACTTAACTTAAACTTAAGGTTTTGTGTTTCTTTTTCAATAAACAATTAAATTACATTCATTACCAAAGCTACAAGATATTTAATCAAATTTAGTAGATTCAAAACGTTAGTAAAATTCTACTTTTGGAGCCTTCTGCTTGGATATCTCTAGTTAGTGTATTTCTAATCATTCATACAGAGTGTAAGCACGAAACGTGGCTCAATTACGCATTATGAACTCCTGATGTCCGGGCAGATCTGGTGTCTCCGACATATTCGAAGATTGAAATATTGCTGCTGACTGATACCAAGTATTGAATTTTGCAAAAAGCACAAGTGATGTGTCGTCGAGGGGTATTTCCCTCCTGGACAGGGTCGGTGGCCATCGTGGCCGAGATGTCGGGCTCACAGAACCTCGTCGTTGCAGAATCTTCGACTATGAGTGTATTGTTTAGGCTTTCGGGCACATTTTCGCGTCCTAACACCACGGAGTCGGCCTCTTCGTGATTAAAAGGGGGTGATGCCTTAGGCGAATAGGTATCTGACTTAACGGAGTGATATTGGGTGTCGGTCGGCGAGAGCGAACCGTTTGGGCCGGCAGTTAACTCAGCGGAGCTTTGTAAAATCGGGCGTGGACTCGATGGGGCATCCATAGTTGGAGTTTTGATTCTTTTTAACGTACGATTTCTTATTTCTCAATGCAGGGACTCGTGCCACAGATCTGTTTCTTTTGTAGATCTGAGCGGGGATTTGGATAGATAGGGTACACAAATAGTTCATATATTTACACACATAAATAACAATGTCAATAGTAGTTTATATACCAAAATAATATAGCATAATATTTCACTGGCAAATAAGGGTTAGCAGTATATATATATATATATATATATATATATATATATATATATATATATATATATATATATATATATATATATATATATATATATATATATAATATAAGTTCAAAGATTAGTTGGCAAAGTATAGTTTATATATTAAGTTTATATATTTATACTAGAATTAAGAGTTCAATTCCTATTGATTTAATGTCTCTACTTTGTAAAAGTTCACTTTTAATAATGCAAGTCTTTTTGACTTACAGTTCACAGGGTAAAATTAGAACAACATGCTTCCTATCTTTTTGCTCTGGCTTCTCCGATGCACTTACTTTTAGGTTTTATTGTTTTAGTTTGATTAAGTAAAACTCTGCTTATTTGTAAGGACGTAGGAAACCTTTCAGATCTGCTGTACATTATTTATTATTCGAAATTTCTTATTTCAGGTTATAACGATGTTTCTTTTCGAAGTTGTATGATGTTTCTTTTTATTATGGGCTTTGTATTATAATTCTTTTCTATGTTTCAGGTTCCACTACATGGAGGATGGGTAAGGGGTAGGAATATACACTAGAGTTTAGAACACAACGCATATATTGCAAACGGAATGTTTTAGGTAAGTTTTACACACAACAATGTTTAATGCTAAGAGACAACTAAGTATCGGATTATGGTACTCACACTACTAAATACGCGAGGATTTAATAAATGCAAAGTAAATGATTGAATTTTTAGAGAAAGTTTGATCGCGACTAATTACACATGTACGAACTGACTATGAATAATGAGTGATGATTTTCTAGAAATCGGCCTCCTTTTATACCTACAGGGTGCTGGGACGATTCCTATTGGTTAATTTTTGTGACCAACAAAAATCTGTCATTTTGACAAGAACTTCTTTTCTTTTTGACTTTACATTTCCTTCTATAACTTAGTGAAATTTAATGATATTAATATGAAATGTTTATTAGGTGATTCTAATGACTTTAATTACTTATTTTTAATGAGATTTAGGTGCTTTTGGCTTATTTTTGAGCGTAAAACCGATAACAGACGCGCTACAAGTTGCGACAAGTCAGGCTGGGTGACTGAATCATACTGTCTATCTACGCTCTATTCTGTTCTCCTTTTATAGTCTCCAGTCAGCAGGTGGAGTCAATTGGAGCCAATCAGCGGCCGAGTTCCCTACTCCGCGGACTATTTAAGAAACGGTCCACCACTTTTCTAATTTAATTCATAACATTCAAACCATTAATCCGATTTACTTCAAGCTAGCACAGATTATACTTCAAACAATTCTCTATCCAACAGTGAAAGTCCCATCTTCATAGCTTTTCCCGCCACCGAGTTACAAGCACTCATTCCTAAAATGCACAAGCCACGCCCACAAACTAATTATGCTAATTACTCTGTAACCGCTGCACCTAGCGCAACGGGACAAAGTTCAGCGTACTCAGGAGACGATACCCGATCTATCAATACCAATATCACTACCGAAATCTCAGTAATTCCGCAAACTTTAAAACAGCCTCTAGAACGATCGCCGTCGCTTCGCGAATTGTTCTGCAAATGCCATCGAAAAACATTAATTATCTTAATTTCTAATTATCCGATCAAAACCGTACTTGTACTCATCGATAGGTCATTTCATCCCCTATCACATCCTCAAGTTTCAATTTCTAATCTTATCCCAAAAACCCGCAAATTAATAATTTCTATCTTCGAAAAATCGCGAAAATCTAGAAGTCGAATTTCGCGAAGCCCCAAAAAGTATATAAGCCGATACATAGCGGCCCCGAGAGACAGTCAGTTCAGTCAGAGATACGATATCCTAGTGCTTCTAAAGCTTCTCGACAGTGTTCCAAAGTGTCCTAGTGAGTGCGGACTGCCTCTGATAAGCATTAGTCGGCTGCTTTAAGAGCGAAGTGGCGTTCAGTGACAAATGCCTCAGTGGTCAACCGTCTCCTAGTGAATCGCGTCGTGTAATACCCGTCTGTCCGCGTTAAGAGTGACGTGAGACATCTTCAAAGGCCCCGATAACGATAACTGCTGCAGTGTCGTCGTGCGTCACTCGCAATCACCAAGCAAGCTGCCTACGAAGAAGATATCCAGAACACAGGCCACGTACGGATATTTTCGCCAGTTCTTTCTATACAATTGTAAGTTCGAGTTTCATTTACCTTTCCTATCAACCTGTATTAGTGAATAGCACCTTATGTACAGGGCGTTCTCTAATAAGCAGTAATTTAGACAATTATCATTCAATCACTAACATATTCAAACTTCTTTTACAATTCTACTTTAAACTAATCACTGCCCATACACAGGGTGTTATCCAGCCTCTATCCCAGTGTGTATACGGGGTGTTGGATCAAATCAAACCACATAACAAATATTTTAACTCTACTTTCATACTAAACAACGCATTTTATCATTAGTACTCAGTGCCTACTTGAGTCTAGGTACCTGTTGTGCTCACCCCTTATACTCATTACTCGAAACCGAGCATAAGGTGTCGCTACAAGAATAGATCCGTGTCTTCAGGTTCCAAATACTTACTTTCAAATACAAATAACTGTCCACGTGATAAATTGACTGGAACTCTGAATATTCCAGTCAGCCACTGATTGCTACCCCTACTACAGATAAAATACCAATAGGAATCATAGAAGAAGAACGACACGTGACAATGCAATTTGTTAACCGTATTCCGATATGAGGGGAGACTGATCGCTCGTTATCTAAAACGTACCGAATTTCGTGTTTTATTGTACTGTTATTGTTATAAAAAATTATTTATAAATCGTATTATATTGTAAATATATGCGTTCGATAGCTGTTTAAATAAGCTATCTAATGATATAAATTATTTGTAGTTATGTATATCGATAAATTCAGAAATATCGATATTATACCAGGGAAAGAGTGTTGTTACCAATGTTTTATATTAAAATGTAAAAAAAATATATTAAATATGATGCAATGTCTTTGAATTTGTGCAAGGATATAGTAAACGATATAGTTTAACTATATTTAGGAAATAGTAGTACTCGGAAATTTCGCTTTAAAAATGTCGATATATTGTGAAAAACTGGAGAGATTGGCTGTATTCACCCGGTAACAACGTTTGCAAACGTTAGCAAACTATTTATGTTTGTTCCGGTGAACACTTACGTTGATTTAAAACCTATTCAGTAAACGGTCGCCATTTTTGCAAACATAAAATTTTAATGTTTGCGTTTATCAACAGTTGTTTATGACCATAGAACATACCCTGATACCCTATGAAAATGGCGGGTACGTCAAAGCACGAAAGAAGCTATTTTTATAATGGATTTACATATAAAATTACAGAAACAGATGATGTACATCGGAGGCTGGAAGATAAGTGAGAATGCGTCAATTCACCAGAACATTCAACACTCATAAACCGTTTACAAATAAAACGCAAACTTGTTGTTAACTGTTTGGACCTGGTGAATGCAGCCAATGTGTCTGATTTGATAAATAAAGTATAATTAAACATAGTAAATATAAACCGAGATATATATATTTATATTTATATCTCCAAATTTTATATATATATATATATATATATATATATATATATATAAAATTTGGACCGATAGAAGTTAATAATAAGGAGTAATTGTATTCCAAAAATCGTTAAAAGGCACAAAGCATGTAACTCTTATATTATTGTGGATGTTTGATAGGGAAGGGTTAAGCTCCGCCCCTTTTTCGGGTATAAATACAACTGCTCTAAGAGCTGCGCGTGCAGTCCGTTTTTTGCATACCTACCTTGAGGTCCTCTCTCGTTACTGTGTGATTTTGCTTTTGTATTCAAGTATTTTTATATAATACAATGGCTGGGTAAGTAAATTTTAATATTTGTATATATACGTAATTATTGAAAATCTATATTGACTGAAATACTTTATATAATTACATTTTTTAAGTATGTTTATTTTTGTTACAGAGTACAACGTGCGGAATTCAACCTGTTCAGGCGGTGCTATGACAATAGGGAATCCGAAGACATTTCCTTACCTAGGGAAGTCAAGGGGAACCTATTTCATAGCCCTGGATCATATGCCTTGGCTCATTGCGTGTCTGCGGATATGAGAATGAGCCGAGGTATTGCTCGTACTTTTCGGTGAGTTTTTTTTTATAATTTATAATTATAGATAAATATAAATTTTTTTCTGTCGTTATCGCCACAACAATTGTGATAATGTTTTATCATATGGAAAGGGTTTCTATTTAGAATATCCTAAGGAATTCATATGGTTGACTGAATGTTGGCACTTAAAGATTTAAATTATTTTTCAGAGATCGTTACGGACAGGTGAACTATCTGCGAAGTCAAAATCAGCAGGTGGGAGGAGTGGCCTCTTTGGAGCCGGCATGGGATGGACGAGATATTTATTACATGGTTACTAAGCCTATTTATTCTGATAAACCCACGTATAAGTCCGTATTTACGAGCCTCGTAAAGCCTCAGACTGCTGCAGCACAACAGCAATGGAGTGCTGCGGCAAAAAGCTGAAATCACGACTATACTCAGAGACGAACGTATAGACATAGGTTGTTTCTGCGAAACTCGCCTCAAACCCTCCCACGCCTTCAGCATCCCTGGCTACCAAGTGTACCGTGCCGATAGGGCCGATGGCACTGTAGGTACGGCACTGATAGTCAAATCCCACCTAATTCACCATCAGACCCCACTACCTACCCTTACATCTTTTGAGGCTGTGGCAATTACTTTAAAAACTGCCACAAACGACCTACTAATTATTTCAGTCTACAAAAAGACATCGCGTAGACTCGACACCACGGACCTAGACAAAATAGGGCTCGTAAACAGGAGATACCTGCTGCTCGGCGATATCAATTTCAAACACCCCTCCTGGGATACATACCACAGAGCCTATCGCTCCGGCAACGCCCTGTATGAATATTCCATCCTGAACCCGCTTATCCGCATACACACCCCTGATGAACCTACCAGACCAGTATCACAGGCCACTATAGACTTCGTGATCAGCTCCCATTACACAAGGGATGTAGAACTTAACGTTCTACAACTACTTAGTAGTGATCACTGGCCTGTGGTCTCGATTTTCGAGACTGCTGCCGTCCCGAAGGTAGTCAGAAGCTACCCTAGGGAGAAGGATTATAACTGGCCTGAGTTCTCCCGAATTCTTAAATCCCAATTACCAAACAACCCCCCTTGTACCAACCCTGCCCTGATAGACCGAACTGTGCACACAATCACTACGGTGATCCAACGAGCCCTCGGACAGACTAGCCAACGTACAAATACGACACGTCCACTTAAGCCGTTACCACAATATATACGGACTACTATAAAACCGAAAAATCGACTCAGAAAATTATTCCTACGAACGCACAATCCCGAAACGCTACGAGAGCTGAACAGGCTAAAGCGACTCATAGCGCAACAAGTGACAAATTTCAGAGACGAAGGCATAGCGCAAACTATCCTCGACCACCCCGACGATCTGTATTATCTACCTCGCATATTTCTGAAAAAGAAGTCAAATTCCACCTCTGCTGGTCCGTGATGTTCATTCATTATGTCACAGATTCTGAGAAATCCATGGTCCTATCCTCTCAGTTCCAAAGTCAATTCACCCCCAACGTCATCCCCCAGCATACCAAAGCCCTAGTCGGCTACCAACCACTTTAGACCCCGTATATTTCCCTCCGTCCAAAGTCCTGCTACAAATTAAATCCATGAACCCAAAGAAGGCTCCCGGGCTTGACAATATCCCTTCTTTCGCCCTTAAATACCTTCCCCTGAACGCAAACCTTTTCCTTACCAAAATCTATAATGCAAGTCTTCGAGAAACACACTATCCCGTCCCATGGAAATCCGCTAAAATCACCCCTATTAAAAAACCCAACAAGCCCGGAAATCAGCCTGCTAGTTATAGGCCTATAAGCCTTCTTTCATCACTAGCCAAAGTTTTTGATTCCTTGATCCTGGAAACTATGCTGGAGGTGGACAACGGCAACGTCGTCAGCGACTTTCAGCATGGTTTCCGAAAAGACCATTCCACTACCCAGCAACTTCTCAGAGTCTGCGAAAAGATCACGACCAATAACAATCGAGGTCAGTTCACGGGGGTTGTCTCCCTTGACCTCGAAAAAGCCTTTGACAAAGTCTGGCACCCTGGACTATTATTTAAACTTCAGTCAGCGGGTTATTCTGCGCGTATCGTTAAAATGATACAAGCCTACTTATCTAACCGCACTTTCCGAGTAGTAGTCGAAGGGGAGTGCTCACTTCCAGCCCCTATCCTATCCGGAGTCCCGCAGGGGTCCTCCGTAGGTCCCGTATTATTCACCCTTTACACCGCGGACATCCCAGATCCCGACGACAGACGAACCACCCTTGCGTTATATGCCGATGACACGGCTATCATAACGACTACAGAGATCTTTACCAAAAGACTATCCAACACCCGCCAAATTCTGAGGGTCGATAATAACCCGATCTCGACTACCACCACCCTGAAGTACCTAGGCCTTGTACTCGACAAGGGCCTAACCTTCTCTAAGCAAGTCTCCGCGACGCGGGCAAAGGCACTCTCGAGGTTGCACCAGATCGGCGGCGTGATCAAACACGGGCCTCCTGCACAAAGCACACTATTATACAAAGCATATATCCGTCCCATCCTTACGGATGGGACGGAAAGGGTTTCTATTTAGAATATCCTAAGGAATTCATATGGTTGACTGAATGTTGGCACTTAAAGATTTAAATTATTTTTCAGAGATCGTTACGGACAGGTGAACTATCTGCGAAGTCAAAATCAGCAGGTGGGAGGAGTGGCCTCTTTGGAGCCGGCATGGGATGGACGAGATATTTATTACATGGTTACTAAGCCTATTTATTGTGATAAACCCACGTATAAGTCCGTATTTACGAGCCTCGTAAAGTTACGGAATATGTTGGACGTGCGAAAAACGGAACATTTAGCTGTACCGAGAATCGCGTGTGGCTTGGACCAGAAAGATTGGGAAATCGTTCGGTTCATGATCGCATACGTTTTTCGGGGCAGCAAGTGTGAAGTTTGTGTTTATCAGAAATGAATAGTTTTGGTAACCAACATCATCGGCTGTTTTTAGAGCCAAAGATTTTTTGTAAAAAGAAAGTCGTTACGTTGCTACCATAAGTAAATATTAAAGAAAGGTGGTGTAATAAGCAAATGTCAATCTAATATAGAGATAATTTCCAGATTTTAAAAATGTTATAGGTTTTCACGTATCTTTCGTGGAAATCGGTATAATAGGCAAGTGCGAGCATTTGGCTACATTTTTGCACGATTTTTAAAAAAACATGGATGAAAAAATAACAGGACGTAATATTAATGCTGTTTTTGATCTCATTTACCAAAATGTACACATTTTTTAAATAAAATGCCTTACCTCAAACATACCGCTAACCTTTCTTCACTGCTAATCACCTTACGAAATTGAGTATTTTGCGTCTGAAGTGTTTAATAACGTCATGTAAACTATCAAATTCTTCTGTAGTCATTCTGAAATACATGTTAAATCGACTGGGATTCTGTCTCAGTTCTTGAACTAATCGGTGAAATTCTCCCAATTCTTCTCTTTGTGTATTTATTCTGTGAACCCATTCTCTTCTGTCTCCTCGATTAACCGTAAAAAATGCATCTGCATTTTCTAAATCTTCTTCCCAATCAGACGAACTTGTTGAGCTACCGTACTCCATAATTGCGAGTATTGCGACACAATACACTAAACTGGTGATAAGATTGACGTATCACGTTACAGTAATGTGTTTATAGACCATGACAACACGTGCTGTTGAGAAAACGTGAGAGCACGTGAGTCCACGTGACGTGATAGTAGTATGTTTCTACCTTTAAGAGAAAGAAGGTTAAGTGACTCGTGCTGTTAAGTTTCTTTGCAACGGTACAATATAGGAGATGTACCAGAATATGAAACAAGTTCCGAAAGTGAAAGTGAAGAGGTGATCACGAAGAGAAGGAAGAAAATAGATAAGAAATGGGAAATGGAGAAAGTGTTCGAGAATAAAGTTTCTGCAGTGGCTGCAGTTCAAATGGAGCACGTGTGGAGTTTTGCTTATAAAAACGTAGACACAGAAGGAAATCTGAAAACTGGTAATGCTAAAATGGGTTCATCAGTGGATTGGTCACATGAGAATATTGAAGAAGTTATAAACTTATTTCGTACAAAACCCGAAATGTGCGTTCCAAAAAATAATAATTACCATATGAAAAACAAAAAACACGATGCTTGGAGCCAAATTGCTTCAGACATGGGTTGCGATGAAAATAAGGTAAAATCTAAAACGGCAACGCACTTTATAAATTAGGAACCGGACGATCGTCGAACTGCAACTGGACGCAGCGCTACTCAATCCAACTTAACTGAACTATGGAGTTTATAAATCCACCTTAACTCATTTACAAAAATTTACTTAGAATTTTTATCTCATAGTTTAGGTTTGCTAACAGATTTTAACCTATTATTTCAATCTGTTAAACCTCTTTTACATAAAGTGAATCCAGAAATAGAAAAAATATTAAAAATCTTGTGTTCAACTTAATGGACATGAAGTATATTAAAAAGACAAATGTTTTTCCTTTGGATTTTAAAAATCCTCAGTGGTTTGTAGCATTACAAAAAATATATTTAGGAGTTCAAGCTATCACAATCCTGCTATTATTAAAAGATGATTTAAATGTAAAAAAGACTGATGCAATTTTTTCTTAAAGACTATTTTATAATTCTATATTTGTTTAGTAGAAAATATTAAGGAACCTTTTACCTTTGATGACCCAATTTATGACATACTAAATATTGTTAATCCCTCAAATCTTCAGTCGTTTGAAAAAAAATCTTTACCATTTATTATTCAGAGTCCCTGTTCTTGAACAAGTTATAGATGATCGGCAGACTCTAGATAATGAATGGCGTCAACATGCTTTATTATGCAGAGTTCGATTTAATAGATACTGATGCTGGTATATACTGGTAAAAAAATGTTCGATTAAAAAATGCTGCTGGTGTAGAACTTTTTTCAAATTTAAAGAAAGTAATTTGTTTATTACTCACTCTACCATACTCAAATGCCGCTGTGGAAAGAGTTTTTAGTGATTTATGTAATATTAAAACGGACAAGAGAACCAATCTACGTAGGTACTTATAGTCAGTGCTTGAGGAATTGCTCCGTCTTGAGCAAACGCTCGATCACACAATTCATCCTATAATCGTTACTTCCCGACCAAGTATAGCTTCGCGCGTACTCCCACCCGAGTTTTCTCAAGGTTACCTCTACCCAGCCCTGAGTAATGCTTGACGCTTTCTTTGCTTAAATGGTGAGGAATAGTGAGGTTAGAATCACAAACCACCGGCCACAGGTTACAAGATTCTCAATCAGCTCTATGGATTTTAAATTATGTTTTTGAAGTTCAGTTTTAAAATTTACTTGTGTAATGGCGTTGGATAGGGAAGATAATTTGGAATTTCTCGAGTTCATGGATATTGTGGAAGAAGGCGGTAATAGAAGAGCATCAAAGCGATACATTCGTGATGCTCATAACCCATTAGAATTTTCTGAAGATCATGAATTTCGTTCACGTTATAGATTTAATAAAAACATCGTGAGACATGTACTACTTCCACTTGTAGCAGATCAACTCGGTAAAATTAATATACGTGGATTACCGATCCCATGTCATATACAAATACTAGTTTGTCTGAGGTACTACGCAACTGGAAATTTTCAGGTACGTAGCTTTAAAATGATGTTTGAAATTATACATTTTTATTGAATTTCTTTTTCTATTTTGTGATTTAATTTTAAGACTGTGTGTGTGGAGACTTGAGAGGTGTCAGTCCACAATCTGTGGGTTTAATAGTGAAAACTGTATCAGAGATAATTGCCGGACATTTACGCGAATTTATAAAATTTCCACATACAGAAATTGATCAAAGACGAAATATTACAAAATTTTGGAATACTGCACATTTCCCTGATGTAGCTGCATGTGTGTATTGCACCCACATTCCTGTTGCCACTCCTACACTTATATTCGATCTCAGTAGATTGCAAGTTCGCTTCGAACAAGGGCAAGTTCAAGGTTCTCTGCAGACCTTATCTGTTGACACTAGTAATACAGCCAGGTAATGTTTATAATAGTTATTTAAATTTAGTATGTATCTATTTAAAGTATGTATGTACTTACATAACATTCTGTTTCAGGAAATTTATATGAAAAAAGGTATAACGCTGCACACATAAGAACTACAAATATAGTTGAAAGAGTCAACGGACTCTGGAAATGTCGATTCCCTCTTTTGTACAGGAAAATAACAACAAAATTTAAAACATCAGTAACTATTATATGTGCAGTTGCTACCTTATACAATATAGGACTTAGGTATAATGACTTAGGTATAATGTAAATGAGGAAATTATAATAAATAATGATGCATAAAATAATATTACTAGTATTACTACCCAAGCGTTGTAAATTAACCACTGAGAAATGAACAGTAGGTTTTAAAAGTAGATCAAATACGCGCCAGTTTATTATTCAGTGAGCATATGCGACAAAAAATCGGGGTGTTCAACCTAATATCATTAAAAGGTACTATAATACCGGTTTCCACTAGCAACTCGGCAGAGAATTGCTGAAGCATTCACTATAGGATATAATGAGTCATTCCAGCCGAAGTAAGCAGTGCTGCCGATTGCCGGGTAATTACCCGAAATGCGGGTAATTTAGGGTATTTTCATCATTTCCTCAGTCGATATCGATATTTAGGTACCACACTGGCGCCTAATAAAAATTTTAGTAAAGTAACCGGAACCGGTCGGACCGGGCGACTGGTTCCAGTTACTACTACTGCTCACTACTTTCTTCTAACTCCTAACCTTAACCTTTAGTTTTGTTTGTCGTTGTCGGTTAGTTGTGTGTTGTGTATTATGTACACATACTTCTAGTAGAAGTATGTGATGTGATGTGATTGTGTTTCGTATCCACAGATGATAGAGAATCGTATCGTAGTATCGTCAATCGTCACAGAAGACGATTTGTATTAATGGATGTTTTAAGCCTACTATGCGGAGATTTGTTTCCAGACTCAAAAATAGCAAGAAACCTTAGTATTAAAAGAACTAAAGCAACACCCAAACGAAAACAGTAGCTAACTTCGGGTGGGTAATTTTATAATATTTTGGGTAATTTTTCGGGTTAAAAAATATCTTGCTACTGGCAGCACTGGAAGTAAGCCTGAGTAAGCCTTGGGCGAGATCGCCTCAAGTCTGAGATTGAGAACTGACTATAGGTACGGTCACTAGACACTAATACCATAAAACATATTTTAGGTGCTAAGGTATTCAACATAATGGTGGTTGTGTAAAGTTCTATTTCGGCGCTCCGTCCTCAAGATTAATTCACTTGGTAGCACGGCTTTTAGTCGCTAGATAGTCACTATTTTTAAAGTTAGTTTTCTAAACACTGCCTTACCGATGGCCCACCTGCTCCTTGGACAACCCACCATTTCTCATAGGTTTTTTTAGTGCTGGTAAGAGTCACTTCGTTGTTGATAATTATATATATATTTTTTTTTAGGTATTTAGGGGGTAGTGTTAGCAAAATTATTGGGAAACGTTCCAGAAAATGCTCTGAGAAACGTTCCAGAATCTGAGAATGACATTTCAGGGAAGGAGTTGTACAAACGATTAAATAGATTGGAAATAAATACAAGCCGAGGCCATTTTGTGAGGAGAACCGCCATTTGAAAAAAAAAAAAGAGGATCGTAGTCTGCGAGGCTCGACTCCTGAATCATCTGACTCGTCATATCCTAAACAAGAGAACAATCAGACTTATCGTAACCTGCTAGGCACGACACCAGAGTGTAATCCACACTTATTGCTAATACCTAATGCTGTTAGAATTACAACTTGTAGCCTGTGAGACGCAACTCTGAAGTATGATCCAAGTCCGCATTGTTAATAAGACTGAATCGTGACCCGAGAAGCATGACGAAAAATGTAGCTGGAGATAATCCATTAATACGAGTAGTATCAATACAAAGTATATAGTTACTGCAGTTGACCTTGAGCTAGTAATGCCCGTACCAATAGTCGACACTTGAACTCATGCTTGAGAACGACTCGACCGAGTCGTACTTACATCCCAAGTATAGCTGGCGTCTAATAATGGAGCCTTCCGCAATACTCGGCGGAGTATCGTTTTTTGAGTCTTACTTTAGTAATTTTCATTTATTATGTTGGCGTACTGGAAATTTGGCGCGAATTATTATTTCCAGTCCGTTCAGTCACATTTGGGTCACATAAAACTTATACTCTTGTACTTGTGTCGTGTGTATTCTTTGTTCCAGTGGTGTATTGTGTTATATTTGTTGGTTTAATTTTATTATCGTTTTAGGTACCTATTAAAAATATCATTTGAAAGTAAGTAATAAATATCATATTCAATTCCCATACATTTTGTTCTTTATATTACAGAATGGAAAAAAAATTGTGGCGTATACTACCCGGGAAAAAATGCTTTTGGCGTCTTTGGTTGATAAGCATCATATTGTGGAATGTAAAAAGACGGATGCGGCAACAGTTCCAAACCAAACAGGGTGCATGGGATAAGATAACGAAGGAATATAATTCTCAGGCTCATATTATTACTATACAGCGAAAAGCTTTGCAGTTGAAAAAATTGTGGAATAATTTGAAGCAGAGGTGAATAAAAATTGTCAACTAACATAAATGCATACTGTTTGATTTACTATAGTACAAAAAATTATTACTACTGGTGGCATCCTGAGTACAGTATACATTATAAATTTAAAATTTTTGTAGGAAGCGTAAGGAGACAAGCAGTCAGAGATATAATATGCTGCTAACTGGAGGTGGTCCCCCCGCAAAAAAAGAGGAAGTCCTGTAATGTAGGCTGTAGCTATCTCGGCACCTCATATGGATGTTACGTTGGAATGTCCATGGGATAGTACAGCTCCATTTGAAAATCAGCCACATCAGGTAAAATATAAATGATTTGAAAGTGAATATAAATAAAATAAATAATTAATATCAATTTATTTATCTGAATAGATATTATAAACTACATTTTCACAGATATTATAAACTTGAACAGATATTAATATATACTCATTTACCACTATCACTTTTTAGCTTGTGAAAGCAGTGCCGGTTTCAATATAGGCTATAATGATGCTGGGGACGACGAAAAGGACAAGACGTGTCACACCATTGCAAATGGTATGTATAAAATAATTTTATGGCTCCTGAAATGTGATAGTAATTAAAATATTTTACAGATACCTCTCAAATTCCCTTGACTGTAAATAATTCGGTGGCCACTCCTGCCGTTACAATGTCAGCAGCCAAGACATTTCCTCCCTGTCCTGGACCTGTTACGCCAAGGAAGGGAAAATCCGGAATTTTTGACGCAGAAAGCAGTCTGCGTGTCAACAAAATGAGGGAAGCTATTAAACAGCAGGCAGAACTGCACGAAATAAAAATGTGCACTGAAAAAAAGCAATTGGAGATATCAAATGTAGTTTTAGAGAAGGAAAAGGCAGAAGCAGAACTAGCTCGCTTAAAATTAGAGATGTTTAAAAATCAAAACAATTTATAACTTTGAACTTTAATGTGCATTTTATTTTCTATCTGTTACCGTTTACATATTTATAATTATTACCTGAGCATTCTTAAGATTAATTGTTGATAATAAATAACTGCTACAGAATATACAGAATAAAAAGAAAATATTTATTTATGGTAGTTTTTTTTCAGAAGTGACAAAAATTCAAACAAAACATACAACTTTACATTTTTAAATATTGAAAGGTAAATATACTGTATTGTAATGTTAGGTAGTTACCTACTGTATCCAGATATTTTTAAAATATATGGAAATAGTTAAATTTTATATATGATTAAAAAATAATCACTAGGGCTAAGAGTAACTTAAAATTATATTAAAAAATTAAATATGTACTCATATTTAAATTAAAAAATGTTGATTTATAAAGTCTGCTCGAAACAGAAGACCAAGTTGATTGTTTTGCATAGTCATTATAGGTTCATCAACATTTTCTATTTCCTTTTCCATAGCGTCGTAGTCATTTTGCTGAATACCTACGTTATGCAATACTGCCGTTGCACATATTACAGCTAACGATGTATTAATTTTGTTGTTAGACCTCTTCTTAAACAAGAAAATTTCCTCTTCCAAACCCCAAATACTCTCTCAACAATGTTTCGGGTTCTTATATGTACAGTATTGTACCGTCTTTCTTCAGCTGTTGCTGTTATAAAAAACAAACTAAATTAATCTGTAGCAAAAAAATGTTGCTGTGTTACCTAGTTGCATACAGAAGTTAATAAGTAAGGTCTGCATGGATATCCATTATCACCTAACAACAAACCGAGTAGGTGTCTGTTTAAAACGAACCCGCAAAGCGCTACGGTCAAATATCACACAAATATCATGAGTAGACCCAGGATATTCTTAAAATATTCTCACATAAATTACGAGTACTAACCTGTACATTAACTGAAAAGTATCCCTTCCTGTTATGGAAAACCTCTGCATTGTCACCACCTGGACTTGCTACAGGAATATGTGTACAATCTAAACAAGCAGCAACTCCTGGAAAACCATACATCCTCCTAAATATAGACATATTATCTCTCTGGGCATTTTCTGTGTCGGGAAATTTTATATAATGATGGACACGTTCTGGGGGCCAATAATACAGACACTCTTCGAATAATCAAGCTAACACTCTGTTGGCTGACTCCCCTTAAATCACCAGTGACGGTCTGAAAAACAAAAGAAAAATATGAATGAAATACATATTTTTCTAAAATGTTTTAACATTATTTATCTGGAAGTTGCCTGTGGCATAAAAGCTTAAACATATTAATAGTTGTAATACTGGTTAAAAAGGTAATCCACGGTTATTTATTTTTTCTAAGTGATTTGCTACTAGTGGGAGTGCATGTTTACTACAGTATTTTTAGAAAATCTGTATCTACTGCGAAATTCACCATCACTGAAGAATTCTATGGGATTATCAGTATCACGGATATACCGTTTCGGTATTCTTTAAAGATTTTCTGCCTTCACAACAAAGTCAATAAACTCCAAAAATTCTAAATTGTCTTCACGATCCATAATATAGGTTATTCGTTTCACAGCCGGTAAGTAAACAATAACCTCAAAGTCTCAAATTTCTACCGCGAAACTGGGCAAAATAGACACGGAGAACGACTCAAGGTTGCTCTCTGGTCGACTTGAGCACGGGCATTAGCTAAGCACGGATGGAGTCGTACTCTGCGACGAAGCACGAACTATAATACGTAATTGTTTGCTTGAGTCGTACTCAAGTATGAGTCCGATTGGAGCATCGACTATAGGTACGGGCATTAGACAAAAATCATAAAAACGATGGTATCATTTTTTCTTAAAAAAAATAACGTAATATATCCATCGATGAAGTTTAGGAGTTCTGTAATTTAACCAATGTTATATATCTAGATCATCGTTTCTCAACCTTTTTGATAGTCGTGATCCCCTAAAAAGCCAAAAAATAAAAAGCGCTCACAGACAATATCGGCAGATAAAACTTTACAACTAGAATTTTTGTCTCAAGATTTAGAAAAGTTTTGGCTTGCACGACGATGTGAATACGGAGCTTAGTAACTGAAGCTTTAAAAACATTTATTCCATTTGCTACTTCTTACTTATACGAAAAAGGGTTTTCCTCAATGGTGTCTTTAAATATAGAAATCGGCTATTATCACTTGAAAATAATTTACTAACTTCCTGTGTGTAATCTGTGTGTTTCCGATGTTAATCCATATATAGAACTTTTAAATGAAAAACAAACGCAACCCTCACATTAATTAATAAAGGATCATATAGGTATTTAGTTATTAGTTTGTTTTATTACATGATGTAGTTATTACAATGATTATAACTTAAGGTTTATTAGTTAAAAGGATTTTTTAAGGATGCCTTTTTTTGGCAGATTGCGACCTCTATAACTGTCCGCGAACCCCCCAAGGGGTCGCGACCCCCAGGTTGAGGAACGATGATCTAGATGATACAAAGGATGATTGTCAAAACAGTCGAAACATCCACAATCCATTAATAATGTAATGTTTTATTATTAACTACATTAATATTTGGTTAACACCATCACAACGGTATAAGTTCTTAGGATTTAATTTTAATAGGAAGCACATGGCAATTGGTTTACCAAGAAATGAAAAATTTAGAATGTCGCAACAACTGTTAAAATCATTTACAACACTATCCAGTTGTAGGATGTGTGATTTTGCACATCTAATGGGTGCCCATTAGATGTGCACTAGATTAGTTTCAGCAACTCAAGGGCTGTATGTCCTTTAGAATTAAAAAATAAAAACAAAAAATGATAATTGATGACAACAATTCAACAAAAAATCGATAGATTTATTGTGGGGGAATCTCGTATTCCTATTGGAAAAGGCCCAATTAGGTGTGATGAATATGAATTAGAAATCTTTACGATGCCTCACTTACTGCCACGGCCAATACACTTAATAGGATGTTGATGGATTGATTGGGAAAAATTGCAGCATATAAAATTTTATAGATTTATAGGCAATACTTAATGCAATATAATTTAAATATACCTACATTCAATGGAAAATACGAAGATTGGACATCTTTTATAGATTTATTTACTGCATTGATTGACAATAATTTTCTTAACAAATGTTCAAAAATTTGTGTATCTTATATCTGCGCTTAAAAATGAACCTTTGAATTTAATAAACAAACGCCAATTAAGCAAGATCTAAGTTCTCTAGAATCTCTAAATATAAACACAAAAGAATGGGTTGAAAAGAATGAACGCGTTTCTCGAAAAGAGATGCGTTGCTCTAGAAAATCTTTCTAGCCCCGAACCAAAAAGAAAAGCTTCTCATGTAGTAAGCACACCCCCTCAAGCAAAAAATACAAAATGCATTTTTTTGTAAATTGACCAATCATACTATCTATAAATGCTTTAAATTTAAAGTGCTCCCTCTTAAAGAAAAACCTCAGTTTATTCAAAATAATAATCTATGCTTTCATTGTTTTGGCTCAAAGCTTTCTGTTGAAAAATGCAATGCTCGTGGATGTTTCATTTGTTAAAGAAAAGATAATTACTCTTGCATAATGATGGTGAACATTATACAAACTCAAGCTCGAGTCTCTCAACCAACAAAGAGAGAAAATGAGCAACTCACCCCCATTAACAAAAATAATTCACCTACTATCTCAAATCCGGCTCGAAGGACCACTATGTGCGATGACCCAGTAGTAGAGCTTTTATTTTTTGTTTCTGTGTAGTGGGGTGGGCTGTATTTAAATTTTTGCTTGATTTTGTACTTAAATTTTATAATAGTACACCCGGTACTCTTTTCGATACCTTATTTAGTGAAAACTTAATTGAGCATATTGTGTCACAAACAAATTTTTATGCTGACCAGTTAAGAAAATCTTATACTGCAATAAATAAGGGGATGAAAGAATTTTTGGCTATAAACTTATTAATTGGAGTATTATAACCTATTAAAGTATTGCCTAGCTACCGCGACTATCGTTCGATTTCACCTGACCTTAATGATCCATTTATTTAAAAAATTATACGTCAACAGGTTTGGATGGATATTATCCCATTTACATTGTAACAACAGTCAAATGATGCCATCACGGGACTCTCCCAGATTTGATAAATTGTACAAAGTTCGATCATTGTTAGATGCCCTCCAGGAAAAATTTTCAAAAATATTTTACTCCCACTGAAAATATGGCTGTCGATAAATCAATGATTCGATTTAAAGGGTAGTATAAAGAAGTAGTATAAAACAATATATGCCGAAAAAACCAGTAAAGTGGGGCTATAAGGTATGGATATTGGCAGACCAGTCCGGTTATTGCTCGAAATTCGATATTTACACAGAAAAGTCAAAAGATAAAGTAGAAAAGGACTTGGGCAGTGGCGGCTGGTGAAATTTGGGAATGGGGGGCATAGGGGAAAAATGCGCCGCAGGCGAAAATTTTGCATTTTTCAAGGTCAAACACCTTAAAATTAAAAATTAGAAATTCGTAGAGCAAAAATATTTGCTTGAAGAAATAGGTTTCGTTAGGCAAATATCCCCTTTTTTGATGCGATTGACAGAAATATGGAAACATTATTTAAAATAATATTTAAATCGGTTAAAAAAAATATATACATGTCAGAAAAATGGCAGGCGAAACTTCTGTTTTCTGCTAGACAAGAAAAAGCACAGATAGATAAAAAAAAATAAATAATAAAACCCATTTAAGTACTTAGTAACTTTTAAAATGAAACTCCATTCTTCTTGACATATCATTTGCAAAATGTTCGATAACTTGTTCGTTAAAATCAGTCATAGTGTTTACTAAATTTTTCTCGATGGAAAGCATTGCTAGAGCACATAACCTTTCTTGCGACATCGTGTTTCTTAAAAATGTCTTTATTCGCTTAAGTGTTGAGAAGCAGCGTTCACTTTCGACTGTAGTCATAGGAATTGTGCACAACATAGTTAATAGTTCAACCGATTCCGAAAACGTCGTAAGTAAATTATTTTTATTTAATATTTGTAATAAAGCAACCGCACCACTATGTTGTATGAAATCATCTCTAGAATACATTATACAGCTCATTTTTTAATTTTGTAATGTTGATCTTTGGAAATAAGGCACACACTGTTTTAATATGTTCCAGAGGAAAAACTATTCTATAGTTGTTAAATTTCTCCTTTTCAAACAAATTGGCTATAAGTAGTATAGCTAGCGGGTTCCTGGGACCGAGGATGGCATGTCCATCCGAGTCTTACCAATAGTAGGAGGGTTAAGTTCCGCACCTGAAGAAGTATCTCCAATGACCAGAAGGTATATTGAAGGTGTCACAAGAAGAAACAAAGGTGCGGTTTACAAGACAAAGGATGATTCCTCAGGTGTCACCAGTAGGTATCTTAATTACAGGTGACAGGTGACAGGTGACAGGTGACATGTGACAGGTGTAATTACCAGGTAGTTTCTGCAATTTGTAGGCACGTCAGGGTGTCACTTTTTACGTGTTGAGATGGAGCAAGAAGGCCTTAATTGGATGTATTTCTTGAGATATAAATGAAATGTTGGAACAGGAGAATATAAGAGATAAGAGTTAAATTATTGCTGCTGTTAATGATATTAAATTATATATTTACTATACCCGATAACCTTTCACCTTGTTTTCATCCAAGTGTGGTATCAGTTTCCAATTAAATAAATTAATATGTTGATATAGTGTGGCCCAAGAAAATGTTTGTGACAAGGAAATAAAACAAATAAAAGTTGTTAAACATTTAAAGTCAGGTGACGTCACTCTTTACCTATTAGGATGTCCAAAAAGGTCTTAATTGTATACTTTCTTCCTCATTGATAGTCACACAGGCGGTTAGGTCTGATCGGAGAAAATGGGAAATTGCTTTATGAAATCATGTAAACTGATATTATGCTTCTTGGAAGAGGAAGAAAAAATTTTTGTGAAAAAAATTCGATGTGACTGTGTACATTTTTGCTCTTGTGAATCTAATTTTGATCAAGTGGATGCCAATGTGAAACTAGTATGAACTTTACTAAATTTCATTGCGCAAGTGTGTACAAATGTATATATTCTCTCACACTGATATCTACATATCAGTAACTTCTTGTTAGTTCAGAATAAGACATATTCCGCAATGAATTTAATAAAATTTTTATTAGCTGTTGTATTTACAGTTGCTTTTGTTAACTGTATATGTGAGTGTACTGAGGAGCAGAATAATGGAACTATAATTATTGAAAGTCTCTATTACATTCCTATTCAAGAGGATGGTAGTTTTTTCCTTTTTGAGATATCGGAAAATGGGGTAGAATTAAAAGAATATCCAGCATTTTATTTTGAAGATGCAACATTTCAACTGGGTACCTTAATAAAAAATCTTAATGGAGAAACTATTGGATATACAATTGGAAACTATCAAAATTATTATCCAATAACAAAGATGCAAGACAAGCAAATGTATTGTGGGAATTATGGTTTAAAAAGATTGTTGAGGAAAAGGGAGATTATTTATCAAGGAAGGAAATTGAAATCTATAAAAGATTTAAAGAGACAAGTGAAACTTTTTAATAATGTTCAATGTTTTGTATACGTATAATAATGAATATATAAAGAAATAAAAAACTGTATATCTATAAAATGTTTTATTTCATAAAAGTATTTACAATACATTATTTTTACTTATCCAACTATTATGAGAAGAATCAAAACCTAGCCACTTAACAAAAACTTTATTTTTATTTCTTTTAATTACTTTTTCTACTAAATACGCATCAGAAAACTTAACTTTCTGTAATTGTTCTCTGTAAAAACAACCTTTAATTTCCTCATTGTTTTGATCTTTCAATATGTATGTTATAGGATTCGTAAGTAATACCTTTGCAATAGTAAAAATTTCTGTAGACCAATTGGCTGTATACTTTTTATCGAAAACTCCTCTAATTTTAGAAATTCGCACATGATCTTCCACTTCAAACTTTTTATTTTTCAAGTCAACTCTTTTTATTATGTTGTATGCGGTTCGTAGAAGCATTTCTTCATTGTGTTTCCCCACATCAGACGGTTTCATTTTAATTGTTCTGTGCTTAGTATTGTTGTATGTTTCCACAATACTTGGTAAAAGATCAATCCATTTATAATGTCCGTGGTAGTTGAATTCCTTCCACATTAAATTCTTCAGTGTTCTATTTACTCTCTCAACAATGGAGGCCTTTTTCTCGCTGTAGGTATTATAGTGGTTGACATTATATTTTTTTAAGACTTCTTTAACATGCTTATTAAAAAATTCTTTACCCATATCCGTGTGCAAATTCCTTGGAACTTGCTTTTTAAAAACTTTTTCTATACTTTTTGAGACTTCTTCACCTGTTTTCGTTTTTAAAGGATATGCCCACACATATTTTGAAAAACAATTAATAACCACTAAAATGTATTTATACCCATTATTTTCCTTTGCATAAGGAATCATTTCCACCAAATCGGCTTGAAATAGATCATTAAGTGATTTGATTACAACATGACGTCTGTTAAAGTTAATTCTTGCTGGTTTATGAATTTCGTTAACAATTTGTCTTTTGATTGATGTTTTGGTTTTCATTTTTCTATTTACTCAATAATATCTGCCTCTCGTAATTCCTCAATAATACTAATAATTTCATTCCTATGGTTTGTATGACCTGCTTCTTGAGATGCAATTATTAAACGTAAACGATCAACCAGTTCATTAGGATCATCCCAATAGGTATAATCAATTTTATTGCTATTCACCTCTTTAAATAGCCCCTGTCCAAATTTTCTCTTCTTTGGTAATGGTGATCCTTTGCGTTCATCTGATATGAGAGGTGCTATAATGTATTTATATTTTGGTAATCTACTACCATCCACTTGTTGATTAGCCTGATAGTAACGTCTGTATGCATTACTTTTTAATATAATCTCTCTGTAAGCCTCCAAATCCTCTTTAGTATATTTGAAAGGTGCTTTTTTAAATAACAATTCATATAGTCCGAGCGTTCCTTTGTAGCGTTTGTTTTTAAATATTACATCATTGTCGTCGATAAATATTCTAGAATCACCTATATTAAAAGATTCGGTGGTAGGATTGAATCTTATTCCATATTTGTTGTCAAATTGATCCTCTTTATCAATCAACATTTCTGAAATATATTTTTTAGGCAACCATTTGTACTGATCTAAATATTCGTTTACAATATCACTTGAATACTCATGACTTTCTTGTTCTTCTTTTGATGTAGATGGAGATAAAATTTCCTGTACCAAAGATGCTTCATTTTCATCTATTTGATATTTTTCTGTATTATCATCATCCCCAGCACTTGCAAATATTTCTTCATCCTCGTTATTCAGAAAATCAATTGAAGATTTATTTCCTGAAATGTGAGCAGCAGCAGCAGCACTAGTCGAGAGAGTAGGTTCCTCTTCCTTTTGCACGCCTTTTGTTTGATCAAAGTATTTTTCGGATTTTATTTTCGATTTATCCTCCTTACCAGTTATTTGCTTTTCTATGTTTCTTAAATGCTTTGTAATTGGATCCAGCGCATCCTCGTGCATAAATTCTCCATGCTTAAGCAATTTTAGTTTATGCCTTATTATTTGCCGTTTAATTATAAGTCTCTTTTTCAAATCCTTTTCATTTTTGTCAACTTTCATTGTAAACTGAGTATTTCAAACAGGTATTGAACAGGTAAAAACAGGTATGAAACAGGTATTGAACAGGTAAAAACAGGTATGAAACAGGTATTGAACGGGTTTAATCGGATATGAAACAGGTATTTGGTTATATATAAATGAAATGATCAAACCCCTTCCTATATCTACCCTTATCAATTTCACAATCTTTAAAAATAGATAAAAACCCAAATGCTCGAGTCCAACACAGAGAACACATTTGTTTAAATTGTTCAAAGCTCATCTCGGTCCCAACATGTTCTTGATATAAATGCTTAAGATTAATATCATCCTGTTTAAAAATAATAAAGGAATTTGAATTATCTCGCAAAAGATGTTTCGGAATCTTCACATACGTTTGACACAGATAAAAGCAATCAATATTATTATGTCTACCCCTGCTGAAATAATCTCTTACAATATCTTGTTTATCACAGGCCACATCATCAAATATAAATATCGTATTTGATGGAGCATCGGTTGGATCCATTATGTCTTCAGTGCTAGCAAATTCATAATATCCTATTCCTTTTATAGGTTTTAATAAGTCCTTTAAATACATATATTTTGGTTGATCGAGACTTTTTGAATATACGCATATGTTTTCAAATTTTAAACCATTTACATGTTCTAATAAATTCATAATAACATTAGTTTTTCCGCAATTTGATGGACCAATCACTAAACAACGTAATGTCATTGGAAATAAAATACTATGTTTTATGGCAGGATTTTTTAATAAATCAACGTTATCAACATCCAGTGAAATTTTTTGTTTAACAACTTTCATGTTTAACATTTTCTATTATAATAGACTAGTTTTGTTGTCTTGTGTTCACTTATATAGAAAACCCATCACGATGAACTACCAATCGGGAAAAGGTATTTTAGATAAAACGTTATATGCAATACCACACGAATTGCATTTACCAGGTTACCAATTTTGTGGTCCTAATACACGATTAGAAGAGCGTCTACAAAGAGGGGACAAGGGTATAAATGGACTTGATTCAGCGTGCAAGGATCATGATGTTGCCTACTCACAAACTGATAACTTGAAATATAGACATGAAGCTGATAAAATTTTAGCAAAGCAGGCTTTAAGGAGATTTCGAGCAAAAGACTCCAATTGGAAGGAAAAATTGGCGGCTCTGGGTGTTGCTGCTGCAATGAGTGTTTAGCTATAGAATGAAGTCTGTAATAAGTAACAAAAATACATTGCTTTTCCTATTTTAATTATGTCTGAAGAAATATGTTCTACACCTAAAAGGAAGGGTATCAAAACGATAAGTAAGCAGTACTCATCAAGAACCTCAGGATAATTGTGCCGTTTCAGGAAAATGGTAAATACGTTGAAATGTAGGTTGTTCAAACAAAAAAGCATCAGTGTATTTGTAATACAGGGGTAACATATTCCCATAGCCGTGCTACAGTTGCAAAATTAATTCAATCATCAAAACAAGTTCTGTCTAAAGAAGCACATGTTTTATTTGCAAATGAATTTAAAGCCGCTTACACCGGCAAATATTCTCGTAGGTATGACAATAAAATGAAGGAAATATTCTTGCTTTGGTTTTATGCTACACCTTAAGGTTATAAAGCAGTTTCAAAAATTTTAAATTTACCCACTCCTCGAACTTTAAAGAACTGGCAGTCTAAGTTTAAAGTTGATCCAGGGATTAATCCAGTTGTTATGGAATCAATAAAAGCATACTTTACCAGTTGCACTGAAAAAATTGCAAGTCTTATTTTTGACGAAATTTCTTTATGTGAAGAAATTCAATACGACAGGAGCACAGATAAGATTATTGGTGTCGTGGATGCTGTCACAGAAAGAAAAAATGAAAAGGCAAAATCAGCCTTAGTGTGTATGATCCGAGGAACAGTAGCAAACTGGAAACATATTTTGGGCTACTGGTTTCTAGGAAGTAAAACAAGCTCCGAATTTATGGTGTCGCTTTTTAAAAATTGCATTGATGCTGCCATGAAAGCTGGCCTTATAATTAAATCAATAATTTGTGACCAGGAGCCAATAAACCAGGGAGTAGCAAGGCAACTACAAATTAGCCCAGAAAAATCTTCATTTGAATACGAAGATCATACAATATATTTTATTTATGATGCTCCTCACTTACTTAAAAGTCTAAGAAATAATTTCGCTAAATATGATCTAATATACAATGGTAACATCGTAAGTTGCAAACACGTTTTTAAAGCTGCTACTGTAAATAATCCTGTAAGACTTTGGGCCGGTTTTTCAATCACTAGTTAACTTTTTGGTTTAGTTACCTTTACTTTCAAATTAACTTTCAGTTTACCACCTCCAGTGTTTTTCAATGAAATATTGTGTGGTAGTTAACTAACCATTACCCATCACTAAATTGTCTTAGGTTGGTACGGGATATTATGAATTTTGACCATATTTTAACTTTTAACCTAACTTTTTGTCAGCCGACCGTTTAAATTTGAAATTGATAGTACTTATAAAACTATTTAATTTATGAGTATAATCAGCCATAAAAATGGCAAAAAGAACAGCAAACTTCACCTCAGAAGAGGAGCAGTTATTATTAATAAGTTTAGTGGAAAAATATAAAGTAGTAATGGAATGTAAAAAAAGTGGAGCTGTAACCTGGCAAGAAAAGGAGAACACTTGGAAGAAGATCGAAAAAGAGTTTAACAGCAATAATAAAAGGAATTATTTCAGATCTTTAAAAAATTTAAAAGAGAAATACTTAAATTTAAAGAAGAAAACCAAAGAAAAATACACTACAAATAGATTAAATATATCTCAAACTGGAGGAGGACCTTATACACCTGTTCAGTTTTCTGATGTGGATATATGTATAAAAAATATAATTGGAAAGCAAATCGAGGGCTTGGAAAATCCACATGATGCATGTAAGTAAAAATGATGCAAATGGATGATATTTTTATATTTTGGTAGGTACCTGTTGTAATTTTCATTTGTTGGGATTACATTACTTTTTACTTCACAATCGGTTAAGAACTTTACTCCCGAAATTATAAAATGTATATATTAGTTTCTCGTATATGATAATACGCTCAATAATGCCATTGTATTCTTGAAAATATTGTAAACTATAAATATGTAATAATTGTAGGTGAGAACAGACATACCGATGAGGTTTCTGGCTCAAAAATTTCTGAAAACTCAGGAAATTGTGAAATATATGAAGATGATGTATTTTACAACACAAGTAATGAAGGTAAGTATTTTTTTCTGATATATAAGCATAATATTTTTAACTTCATTCATCTTAATTAAGGTAAAAGATTTGTCAACAGTCTATGTAAAATAATTTTCAATATTTGTTTTTCTGTTTGCCATTCACTGCTTCAATATATTTGATGAATTGTTTTTTGTATTTCAGTTGTTGTCCTGGAAGTTTTTGATGATAATTTATTAAACAAAGACAATATTTGTGAAAATGAAGAGGCTGAACAAGAGAAAACAAATACCGATTGGTCAGCTTATACTCCAAAAAATTTAAAGACTGCAGTTTCATCAAAGTTGAAAGCAAATAATTCATGTAAGTTGTTTTTTGTATTCCCACCATTTGTAGACATAAATGGATTTTATATTCAAGGTAGCCCGATGAAAACCAGGAAACCTACAATCCTATCAAAAAATAATGCTACAAAAAAATATGTTGGAATCCAGTATGAACTAATGGAAGAAAAATTAAATTTTGTAAAGTTGCAGAAGGAGAAATTTTTAGAGGAACATGATTTAAGGATAGATTTACTGAAGAAAAAAATTGAAATAACAGAGAAAAAATTGAAAAGTTTCAGAAGTTCTTAAAAGTGAAAAGTAATAAATTGTAATATACTTATATACTTACCTTACAATCATTTACACAAAACATGTTACTTGTTACTACTAGACTAGTGATATATTTAACTAACTAATTCAGAATTTATTTATATTTATATTATATTTTTCTATGTTTATGTTATTTATTTTTATTAAACACTGGTCATATTATTTTTTTAGATGTTTATTAACTGTTTACATAAAAAAATTACTTCTTAAATACTGTAATTTTATTTATATAGAAGGTGCCTTAAGATGTGAAAAAATAAAACATCCTATTAAAATATGCAAGTATAATTTAGCAGTTGTCTACAAAACAATTTTTTCTTATCCTATTCAAAACTTATCCAACATAGGTACTTATAATCGAGCAAAGTGATTATTTATTAGATTTTGTCTTGTTAAATTCAAATGTACACCCTGGTTTATATCTAGTTGTCCATTTTCAACATGATTAACTATGTCTACAGCCCACTCTTCTTCCTCATTTATAGGAGGTTGCTGTTCATTGTTACTACATGCTATATTATGTAACACGGCTGTAGCAACTATCACTGCCTGTGTAGTATCCAGTTTGAGCCTTAACCCCAGTGCTAAAGCGGGAAACCTCCTTTTCCACACTCCATACGACCGTTCCACTACATTTCTGGTCCTAATAAGCGATTCATTAAATAAATTTTCTGCTTGGTTTCTAGTAACCAGAAGTGGCGTAATCAAGTAATTTTTGATTGGATATCCACTATCACCAACAATAAGATTATCTCCGAAAGCTCCATTCTCGAATAAGTGGTATATTCTGGAACTCCTAAATATATGTGAATCGTGTGCAGATCCAGGCCATCGTGACACAATGTCTCGAATTTTCAGATCTGTGTCAGCTACTGTCTGCACGTTTAAAGAAAAAAATTGTTTTCTATTCCTAAATATTTCTGCTTCATTTCCTCCAGGAGATTGTATTTTGACATGGCTACAGTCAATAGCTCCAATACATTTGGGAAACCTTGCTATGTTGTAAAATTTTTGTCTACATTCTCTTAATTCTTCCTCCGAATCGGGCATTTTAATGTATCGAGGTCTTAAGCTGGCTAAAGCAGTACTGACTCTTTTAATTGTTTTGCTTGCTGTTGATTTGTGGACTCCACAGAAATCTGCAGCAACACTAAGAAATGATCCACTAGCATAAAATCTCAAAGCTAATAGAAGTTGATTTGTTGGTGACAAGCAGTCATTTCTGTAAAACAACAAAAATTAACTTCGTACACATTCTACAATTGAAAACTAGTTTCACCTGTCTGTTGGGTAACGAATTGTTTCTTCTATCTCCTCAACAATAGATTCAACTGTTCTTTTTGACAACCGAAATCTGCACAAAAAATCAAAATCATCCCATTCTTCGAAATGATTCACTCTATGTCTAATAACTTTAGGTCTCCTAGGTTCATCTTCATCACTGTATGCATTTACATCATAAATATCCATTTTTTATTTAAAAAAGTTAGACAACTACATGAAGTATTGTAAACATAACCTTACACTATATTCTAGTGGACGCTAAACTAACAGTTTACTGGTGCTTTGGGTACCGGTATAGTTTACTAGAAGTAAACCAACAATTTTTCGATAACCATCAACTGAAAAACGAATTTTTAAAGTAAACTACTGGTCAAGGCTTAAACTACAGTTTACCACCGATTGAAAAACCGGCCCTTAGGTTGCTCCCAAAAATTACCGCTGAACATATAAAAGTCTCAACTTTTAATGCCATGCGTGTTGCCCTGCTCGTGTTTCATCAGTTAGGAGAACTAGACTCGAGTGCCTTAGCCACTGCAGATTTTATCAGTGATATTAACAAATTATTTGACAGCATGAATAGTTGCCAGTTAAGAGAAGATAAAATTAAATTAAGATATGCAATATCAGTTGATTCACCCCATGAGACTTTTTTAAGAAAAATGCTAGGTATTATCAAAGAGGCTAAATTTATTGGTGCTCATAGAAACAAACCGCCTTATTTAAAAGGCTGGCGAATTACAATAAATAGCATTTTGCAGTTATCACATGATTTAAGGAATAATTATGATGTCCCCAAATTGATGACTAGACAACTCAACCAGGACCCAATTGAAAATTTTTTCGCTACTGTCCGTCAGTAACATGGATGTTGCAAGAATCCTAGCCCACAACAGTTTGAAAATGGTCTACGCCATAATTATATTACGTCTATTGCAAAAATATCTTCAAATTCAAACTGTGAAGAGGATTTTACAGTTATGTTGACTAACTCATCTAATCTTTCGCAGCTCTGTAAAACACAAGAAATACCAAGTAATTTAGACCAATCAGTACTCATTGAAGAAAAAGATTTAGTGTCTCTATCGGAGCGTGTTTCTGTACTTGAAGAAAATACCATATTTTATGTAAGCGGGTTTGTAGTTAAAAAGTTTTTACAACTACATAACTGTGAAATATGTAGAGATATATTAATCGATAAAAATAAATTACTTACAGGTGAACATCAAATTTTTACATATTTTAAACAAAGTGAAAACATTGATTATGACAAAGGTTTATTGTTTGTGACTCAAACAACTTTTTCTATTTTAAAAAAGGTTGAAATTATTCATAACAAATATTTTCCTACATTACTTAAAAGTGAACATTTAAGCAAGGACATTATAAACATTGTAAAAGAATCATATAATATTAAGTTTTCGCTCTGTACCGAAGAATTTTCTGACATATTTTTATCATTATTTGTAAAAATCAGATGTCACTGGGCAGTACGATTTGAAAATAAAGGAAAATCAAGGAAAAGCTACTCAAGTAATCAAAAAATGAAAAATATTTTGCATGAATAGTTTATAAGTAGAGATGTGATTAATTAATTTTATTACGTTATGCTCACTACAGCAATGATATAGTTAGTGTTTAATATTTAAGTTTCAATTTGTTATTAAATTCAGTATACCTCGCATATGCTCGTAATGGGTTCATTTGTAATGTACATTGAGTTATAATGTATAGATCTACAAGTCTCAACAAGTGTTTTTCTTAGATATTGCACTTTTTATATGTTTCGCATGTAACGTACATGTAACATACATAGATGGTCGCCTTCAATCCGTTATATACGAAGTTATACTGTAATGTTAAATTTACTTTCTATTTAAGTCAATCGGTCAGCCAGTCAGAATCAATCAGTCAATCAGATGAAAACAGATGAGATCATCACCTGAGGCCACCAAGACCTAGTGCCGAATTTCTCATAACATTCATTTCAAGCAACAACCATCATTTCATTCATTAATATAAAACTTTTAGTGTCACTAAAGCATACTCATTTCGCGAGTGCATTATAGAAGGGCCTGAATACATCTCTAACGCTACATTTGGTGAGTGATAGGAATTAATAAATTCTCTATTACGCATTGTCTACGCATCCTATACGAATTATTAACATTTTCATATTTTTAAGAAAGTAAAACTTAGCCAAAATCAAATTCGTAACTTAACGTTGTTTATACGTTGTGAAACAAAAACTTAAATCTACGATTTATCTAGTCTCTCTCCTTCGCATATTACATGACTCTAGTAAATATTAGAAAAGATTTGTGATATACAGGGTGTAGAATCGAATTTCCTTCGATTTTTTGGTGACATACCTACTGAAGCCCAGGGTACTTTGTAAAAATGTTTATATTTGTATTTTATTACATACCTAGTACTACCTACCTACCTACCTACCTACCTACTATGCGGTGCGGAAGATAGGTATCTCCCGCACCGCATTCTCTTTCAGCATCACCAGCACCTGAGGGACGTCTCCAAGGACTTCCAACATTACAACTGACTTACATTGTTTTCTCGCATACCATTGCATTTCTTCTTTCACAGGGCATCGTAGACATCGGAACCTGAAACAAATAATAAGAGAATTAGTACATAACAAACAAATGAAATAAGAAACATCGTAAATGCCCATTAATAAAAATATAAGGTATTGAGTTTTACTATTGCATGCATTTCTGACTGTGATGTATACCCTGGGGCAAAACGATATAAAAGACAGCAAATAAGACACCACTGTAAGTATATGAAATGATTACTTAATATAAAATTAGGTTTTCTCTACAGACACCAGATTGCATTCATTAATAAACAAAAAATATTTAATTCAATCTAGCAGATAGTTGAGAACATTAGGTAAATTCAATTTTTTTAGATACTTAACTTAAACTTAAGGTTTTGTGTTTCTTTTTCAATAAACAATTAAATTACATTCATTACCAAAGCTACAAGATATTTAATCAAATTTAGTAGATTCAAAACGTTAGTAAAATTCTACTTTTGGAGCCTTCTGCTTGGATATCTCTAGTTAGTGTATTTCTAATCATTCATACAGAGTGTAAGCACGAAACGTGGCTCAATTACGCATTATGAACTCCTGATGTCCGGGCAGATCTGGTGTCTCCGACATATTCGAAGATTGAAATATTGCTGCTGACTGATACCAAGTATTGAATTTTGCAAAAAGCACAAGTGATGTGTCGTCGAGGGGTATTTCCCTCCTGGACAGGGTCGGTGGCCATCGTGGCCGAGATGTCGGGCTCACAGAACCTCGTCGTTGCAGAATCTTCGACTATGAGTGTATTGTTTAGGCTTTCGGGCACATTTTCGCGTCCTAACACCACGGAGTCGGCCTCTTCGTGATTAAAAGGGGGTGATGCCTTAGGCGAATAGGTATCTGACTTAACGGAGTGATATTGGGTGTCGGTCGGCGAGAGCGAACCGTTTGGGCCGGCAGTTAACTCAGCGGAGCTTTGTAAAATCGGGCGTGGACTCGATGGGGCATCCATAGTTGGAGTTTTGATTCTTTTTAACGTACGATTTCTTATTTCTCAATGCAGGGACTCGTGCCACAGATCTGTTTCTTTTGTAGATCTGAGCGGGGATTTGGATAGATAGGGTACACAAATAGTTCATATATTTACACACATAAATAACAATGTCAATAGTAGTTTATATACCAAAATAATATAGCATAATATTTCACTGGCAAATAAGGGTTAGCAGTATATATATATATATATATATATATATATATATATATATATATATATATATATATATATATATATATATATATAATATAAGTTCAAAGATTAGTTGGCAAAGTATAGTTTATATATTAAGTTTATATATTTATACTAGAATTAAGAGTTCAATTCCTATTGATTTAATGTCTCTACTTTGTAAAAGTTCACTTTTAATAATGCAAGTCTTTTTGACTTACAGTTCACAGGGTAAAATTAGAACAACATGCTTCCTATCTTTTTGCTCTGGCTTCTCCGATGCACTTACTTTTAGGTTTTATTGTTTTAGTTTGATTAAGTAAAACTCTGCTTATTTGTAAGGACGTAGGAAACCTTTCAGATCTGCTGTACATTATTTATTATTCGAAATTTCTTATTTCAGGTTATAACGATGTTTCTTTTCGAAGTTGTATGATGTTTCTTTTTATTATGGGCTTTGTATTATAATTCTTTTCTATGTTTCAGGTTCCACTACATGGAGGATGGGTAAGGGGTAGGAATATACACTAGAGTTTAGAACACAACGCATATATTGCAAACGGAATGTTTTAGGTAAGTTTTACACACAACAATGTTTAATGCTAAGAGACAACTAAGTATCGGATTATGGTACTCACACTACTAAATACGCGAGGATTTAATAAATGCAAAGTAAATGATTGAATTTTTAGAGAAAGTTTGATCGCGACTAATTACACATGTACGAACTGACTATGAATAATGAGTGATGATTTTCTAGAAATCGGCCTCCTTTTATACCTACAGGGTGCTGGGACGATTCCTATTGGTTAATTTTTGTGACCAACAAAAATCTGTCATTTTGACAAGAACTTCTTTTCTTTTTGACTTTACATTTCCTTCTATAACTTAGTGAAATTTAATGATATTAATATGAAATGTTTATTAGGTGATTCTAATGACTTTAATTACTTATTTTTAATGAGATTTAGGTGCTTTTGGCTTATTTTTGAGCGTAAAACCGATAACAGACGCGCTACAAGTTGCGACAAGTCAGGCTGGGTGACTGAATCATACTGTCTATCTACGCTCTATTCTGTTCTCCTTTTATAGTCTCCAGTCAGCAGGTGGAGTCAATTGGAGCCAATCAGCGGCCGAGTTCCCTACTCCGCGGACTATTTAAGAAACGGTCCACCACTTTTCTAATTTAATTCATAACATTCAAACCATTAATCCGATTTACTTCAAGCTAGCACAGATTATACTTCAAACAATTCTCTATCCAACAGTGAAAGTCCCATCTTCATAGCTTTTCCCGCCACCGAGTTACAAGCACTCATTCCTAAAATGCACAAGCCACGCCCACAAACTAATTATGCTAATTACTCTGTAACCGCTGCACCTAGCGCAACGGGACAAAGTTCAGCGTACTCAGGAGACGATACCCGATCTATCAATACCAATATCACTACCGAAATCTCAGTAATTCCGCAAACTTTAAAACAGCCTCTAGAACGATCGCCGTCGCTTCGCGAATTGTTCTGCAAATGCCATCGAAAAACATTAATTATCTTAATTTCTAATTATCCGATCAAAACCGTACTTGTACTCATCGATAGGTCATTTCATCCCCTATCACATCCTCAAGTTTCAATTTCTAATCTTATCCCAAAAACCCGCAAATTAATAATTTCTATCTTCGAAAAATCGCGAAAATCTAGAAGTCGAATTTCGCGAAGCCCCAAAAAGTATATAAGCCGATACATAGCGGCCCCGAGAGACAGTCAGTTCAGTCAGAGATACGATATCCTAGTGCTTCTAAAGCTTCTCGACAGTGTTCCAAAGTGTCCTAGTGAGTGCGGACTGCCTCTGATAAGCATTAGTCGGCTGCTTTAAGAGCGAAGTGGCGTTCAGTGACAAATGCCTCAGTGGTCAACCGTCTCCTAGTGAATCGCGTCGTGTAATACCCGTCTGTCCGCGTTAAGAGTGACGTGAGACATCTTCAAAGGCCCCGATAACGATAACTGCTGCAGTGTCGTCGTGCGTCACTCGCAATCACCAAGCAAGCTGCCTACGAAGAAGATATCCAGAACACAGGCCACGTACGGATATTTTCGCCAGTTCTTTCTATACAATTGTAAGTTCGAGTTTCATTTACCTTTCCTATCAACCTGTATTAGTGAATAGCACCTTATGTACAGGGCGTTCTCTAATAAGCAGTAATTTAGACAATTATCATTCAATCACTAACATATTCAAACTTCTTTTACAATTCTACTTTAAACTAATCACTGCCCATACACAGGGTGTTATCCAGCCTCTATCCCAGTGTGTATACGGGGTGTTGGATCAAATCAAACCACATAACAAATATTTTAACTCTACTTTCATACTAAACAACGCATTTTATCATTAGTACTCAGTGCCTACTTGAGTCTAGGTACCTGTTGTGCTCACCCCTTATACTCATTACTCGAAACCGAGCATAAGGTGTCGCTACAAGAATAGATCCGTGTCTTCAGGTTCCAAATACTTACTTTCAAATACAAATAACTGTCCACGTGATAAATTGACTGGAACTCTGAATATTCCAGTCAGCCACTGATTGCTACCCCTACTACAGATAAAATACCAATAGGAATCATAGAAGAAGAACGACACGTGACAATGCAATTTGTTAACCGTATTCCGATATGAGGGGAGACTGATCGCTCGTTATCTAAAACGTACCGAATTTCGTGTTTTATTGTACTGTTATTGTTATAAAAAATTATTTATAAATCGTATTATATTGTAAATATATGCGTTCGATAGCTGTTTAAATAAGCTATCTAATGATATAAATTATTTGTAGTTATGTATATCGATAAATTCAGAAATATCGATATTATACCAGGGAAAGAGTGTTGTTACCAATGTTTTATATTAAAATGTAAAAAAAATATATTAAATATGATGCAATGTCTTTGAATTTGTGCAAGGATATAGTAAACGATATAGTTTAACTATATTTAGGAAATAGTAGTACTCGGAAATTTCGCTTTAAAAATGTCGATATATTGTGAAAAACTGGAGAGATTGGCTGTATTCACCCGGTAACAACGTTTGCAAACGTTAGCAAACTATTTATGTTTGTTCCGGTGAACACTTACGTTGATTTAAAACCTATTCAGTAAACGGTCGCCATTTTTGCAAACATAAAATTTTAATGTTTGCGTTTATCAACAGTTGTTTATGACCATAGAACATACCCTGATACCCTATGAAAATGGCGGGTACGTCAAAGCACGAAAGAAGCTATTTTTATAATGGATTTACATATAAAATTACAGAAACAGATGATGTACATCGGAGGCTGGAAGATAAGTGAGAATGCGTCAATTCACCAGAACATTCAACACTCATAAACCGTTTACAAATAAAACGCAAACTTGTTGTTAACTGTTTGGACCTGGTGAATGCAGCCAATGTGTCTGATTTGATAAATAAAGTATAATTAAACATAGTAAATATAAACCGAGATATATATATTTATATTTATATCTCCAAATTTTATATATATATATATATATATATATATATATATATATAAAATTTGGACCGATAGAAGTTAATAATAAGGAGTAATTGTATTCCAAAAATCGTTAAAAGGCACAAAGCATGTAACTCTTATATTATTGTGGATGTTTGATAGGGAAGGGTTAAGCTCCGCCCCTTTTTCGGGTATAAATACAACTGCTCTAAGAGCTGCGCGTGCAGTCCGTTTTTTGCATACCTACCTTGAGGTCCTCTCTCGTTACTGTGTGATTTTGCTTTTGTATTCAAGTATTTTTATATAATACAATGGCTGGGTAAGTAAATTTTAATATTTGTATATATACGTAATTATTGAAAATCTATATTGACTGAAATACTTTATATAATTACATTTTTTAAGTATGTTTATTTTTGTTACAGAGTACAACGTGCGGAATTCAACCTGTTCAGGCGGTGCTATGACAATAGGGAATCCGAAGACATTTCCTTACCTAGGGAAGTCAAGGGGAACCTATTTCATAGCCCTGGATCATATGCCTTGGCTCATTGCGTGTCTGCGGATATGAGAATGAGCCGAGGTATTGCTCGTACTTTTCGGTGAGTTTTTTTTTATAATTTATAATTATAGATAAATATAAATTTTTTTCTGTCGTTATCGCCACAACAATTGTGATAATGTTTTATCATATGGAAAGGGTTTCTATTTAGAATATCCTAAGGAATTCATATGGTTGACTGAATGTTGGCACTTAAAGATTTAAATTATTTTTCAGAGATCGTTACGGACAGGTGAACTATCTGCGAAGTCAAAATCAGCAGGTGGGAGGAGTGGCCTCTTTGGAGCCGGCATGGGATGGACGAGATATTTATTACATGGTTACTAAGCCTATTTATTCTGATAAACCCACGTATAAGTCCGTATTTACGAGCCTCGTAAAGCCTCAGACTGCTGCAGCACAACAGCAATGGAGTGCTGCGGCAAAAAGCTGAAATCACGACTATACTCAGAGACGAACGTATAGACATAGGTTGTTTCTGCGAAACTCGCCTCAAACCCTCCCACGCCTTCAGCATCCCTGGCTACCAAGTGTACCGTGCCGATAGGGCCGATGGCACTGTAGGTACGGCACTGATAGTCAAATCCCACCTAATTCACCATCAGACCCCACTACCTACCCTTACATCTTTTGAGGCTGTGGCAATTACTTTAAAAACTGCCACAAACGACCTACTAATTATTTCAGTCTACAAAAAGACATCGCGTAGACTCGACACCACGGACCTAGACAAAATAGGGCTCGTAAACAGGAGATACCTGCTGCTCGGCGATATCAATTTCAAACACCCCTCCTGGGATACATACCACAGAGCCTATCGCTCCGGCAACGCCCTGTATGAATATTCCATCCTGAACCCGCTTATCCGCATACACACCCCTGATGAACCTACCAGACCAGTATCACAGGCCACTATAGACTTCGTGATCAGCTCCCATTACACAAGGGATGTAGAACTTAACGTTCTACAACTACTTAGTAGTGATCACTGGCCTGTGGTCTCGATTTTCGAGACTGCTGCCGTCCCGAAGGTAGTCAGAAGCTACCCTAGGGAGAAGGATTATAACTGGCCTGAGTTCTCCCGAATTCTTAAATCCCAATTACCAAACAACCCCCCTTGTACCAACCCTGCCCTGATAGACCGAACTGTGCACACAATCACTACGGTGATCCAACGAGCCCTCGGACAGACTAGCCAACGTACAAATACGACACGTCCACTTAAGCCGTTACCACAATATATACGGACTACTATAAAACCGAAAAATCGACTCAGAAAATTATTCCTACGAACGCACAATCCCGAAACGCTACGAGAGCTGAACAGGCTAAAGCGACTCATAGCGCAACAAGTGACAAATTTCAGAGACGAAGGCATAGCGCAAACTATCCTCGACCACCCCGACGATCTGTATTATCTACCTCGCATATTTCTGAAAAAGAAGTCAAATTCCACCTCTGCTGGTCCGTGATGTTCATTCATTATGTCACAGATTCTGAGAAATCCATGGTCCTATCCTCTCAGTTCCAAAGTCAATTCACCCCCAACGTCATCCCCCAGCATACCAAAGCCCTAGTCGGCTACCAACCACTTTAGACCCCGTATATTTCCCTCCGTCCAAAGTCCTGCTACAAATTAAATCCATGAACCCAAAGAAGGCTCCCGGGCTTGACAATATCCCTTCTTTCGCCCTTAAATACCTTCCCCTGAACGCAAACCTTTTCCTTACCAAAATCTATAATGCAAGTCTTCGAGAAACACACTATCCCGTCCCATGGAAATCCGCTAAAATCACCCCTATTAAAAAACCCAACAAGCCCGGAAATCAGCCTGCTAGTTATAGGCCTATAAGCCTTCTTTCATCACTAGCCAAAGTTTTTGATTCCTTGATCCTGGAAACTATGCTGGAGGTGGACAACGGCAACGTCGTCAGCGACTTTCAGCATGGTTTCCGAAAAGACCATTCCACTACCCAGCAACTTCTCAGAGTCTGCGAAAAGATCACGACCAATAACAATCGAGGTCAGTTCACGGGGGTTGTCTCCCTTGACCTCGAAAAAGCCTTTGACAAAGTCTGGCACCCTGGACTATTATTTAAACTTCAGTCAGCGGGTTATTCTGCGCGTATCGTTAAAATGATACAAGCCTACTTATCTAACCGCACTTTCCGAGTAGTAGTCGAAGGGGAGTGCTCACTTCCAGCCCCTATCCTATCCGGAGTCCCGCAGGGGTCCTCCGTAGGTCCCGTATTATTCACCCTTTACACCGCGGACATCCCAGATCCCGACGACAGACGAACCACCCTTGCGTTATATGCCGATGACACGGCTATCATAACGACTACAGAGATCTTTACCAAAAGACTATCCAACACCCGCCAAATTCTGAGGGTCGATAATAACCCGATCTCGACTACCACCACCCTGAAGTACCTAGGCCTTGTACTCGACAAGGGCCTAACCTTCTCTAAGCAAGTCTCCGCGACGCGGGCAAAGGCACTCTCGAGGTTGCACCAGATCGGCGGCGTGATCAAACACGGGCCTCCTGCACAAAGCACACTATTATACAAAGCATATATCCGTCCCATCCTTACGGATGGGACGGAAAGGGTTTCTATTTAGAATATCCTAAGGAATTCATATGGTTGACTGAATGTTGGCACTTAAAGATTTAAATTATTTTTCAGAGATCGTTACGGACAGGTGAACTATCTGCGAAGTCAAAATCAGCAGGTGGGAGGAGTGGCCTCTTTGGAGCCGGCATGGGATGGACGAGATATTTATTACATGGTTACTAAGCCTATTTATTGTGATAAACCCACGTATAAGTCCGTATTTACGAGCCTCGTAAAGTTACGGAATATGTTGGACGTGCGAAAAACGGAACATTTAGCTGTACCGAGAATCGCGTGTGGCTTGGACCAGAAAGATTGGGAAATCGTTCGGTTCATGATCGCATACGTTTTTCGGGGCAGCAAGTGTGAAGTTTGTGTTTATCAGAAATGAATAGTTTTGGTAACCAACATCATCGGCTGTTTTTAGAGCCAAAGATTTTTTGTAAAAAGAAAGTCGTTACGTTGCTACCATAAGTAAATATTAAAGAAAGGTGGTGTAATAAGCAAATGTCAATCTAATATAGAGATAATTTCCAGATTTTAAAAATGTTATAGGTTTTCACGTATCTTTCGTGGAAATCGGTATAATAGGCAAGTGCGAGCATTTGGCTACATTTTTGCACGATTTTTAAAAAAACATGGATGAAAAAATAACAGGACGTAATATTAATGCTGTTTTTGATCTCATTTACCAAAATGTACACATTTTTTAAATAAAATGCCTTACCTCAAACATACCGCTAACCTTTCTTCACTGCTAATCACCTTACGAAATTGAGTATTTTGCGTCTGAAGTGTTTAATAACGTCATGTAAACTATCAAATTCTTCTGTAGTCATTCTGAAATACATGTTAAATCGACTGGGATTCTGTCTCAGTTCTTGAACTAATCGGTGAAATTCTCCCAATTCTTCTCTTTGTGTATTTATTCTGTGAACCCATTCTCTTCTGTCTCCTCGATTAACCGTAAAAAATGCATCTGCATTTTCTAAATCTTCTTCCCAATCAGACGAACTTGTTGAGCTACCGTACTCCATAATTGCGAGTATTGCGACACAATACACTAAACTGGTGATAAGATTGACGTATCACGTTACAGTAATGTGTTTATAGACCATGACAACACGTGCTGTTGAGAAAACGTGAGAGCACGTGAGTCCACGTGACGTGATAGTAGTATGTTTCTACCTTTAAGAGAAAGAAGGTTAAGTGACTCGTGCTGTTAAGTTTCTTTGCAACGGTACAATATAGGAGATGTACCAGAATATGAAACAAGTTCCGAAAGTGAAAGTGAAGAGGTGATCACGAAGAGAAGGAAGAAAATAGATAAGAAATGGGAAATGGAGAAAGTGTTCGAGAATAAAGTTTCTGCAGTGGCTGCAGTTCAAATGGAGCACGTGTGGAGTTTTGCTTATAAAAACGTAGACACAGAAGGAAATCTGAAAACTGGTAATGCTAAAATGGGTTCATCAGTGGATTGGTCACATGAGAATATTGAAGAAGTTATAAACTTATTTCGTACAAAACCCGAAATGTGCGTTCCAAAAAATAATAATTACCATATGAAAAACAAAAAACACGATGCTTGGAGCCAAATTGCTTCAGACATGGGTTGCGATGAAAATAAGGTAAAATCTAAAACGGCAACGCACTTTATAAATTAGGAACCGGACGATCGTCGAACTGCAACTGGACGCAGCGCTACTCAATCCAACTTAACTGAACTATGGAGTTTATAAATCCACCTTAACTCATTTACAAAAATTTACTTAGAATTTTTATCTCATAGTTTAGGTTTGCTAACAGATTTTAACCTATTATTTCAATCTGTTAAACCTCTTTTACATAAAGTGAATCCAGAAATAGAAAAAATATTAAAAATCTTGTGTTCAACTTAATGGACATGAAGTATATTAAAAAGACAAATGTTTTTCCTTTGGATTTTAAAAATCCTCAGTGGTTTGTAGCATTACAAAAAATATATTTAGGAGTTCAAGCTATCACAATCCTGCTATTATTAAAAGATGATTTAAATGTAAAAAAGACTGATGCAATTTTTTCTTAAAGACTATTTTATAATTCTATATTTGTTTAGTAGAAAATATTAAGGAACCTTTTACCTTTGATGACCCAATTTATGACATACTAAATATTGTTAATCCCTCAAATCTTCAGTCGTTTGAAAAAAAATCTTTACCATTTATTATTCAGAGTCCCTGTTCTTGAACAAGTTATAGATGATCGGCAGACTCTAGATAATGAATGGCGTCAACATGCTTTATTATGCAGAGTTCGATTTAATAGATACTGATGCTGGTATATACTGGTAAAAAAATGTTCGATTAAAAAATGCTGCTGGTGTAGAACTTTTTTCAAATTTAAAGAAAGTAATTTGTTTATTACTCACTCTACCATACTCAAATGCCGCTGTGGAAAGAGTTTTTAGTGATTTATGTAATATTAAAACGGACAAGAGAACCAATCTACGTAGGTACTTATAGTCAGTGCTTGAGGAATTGCTCCGTCTTGAGCAAACGCTCGATCACACAATTCATCCTATAATCGTTACTTCCCGACCAAGTATAGCTTCGCGCGTACTCCCACCCGAGTTTTCTCAAGGTTACCTCTACCCAGCCCTGAGTAATGCTTGACGCTTTCTTTGCTTAAATGGTGAGGAATAGTGAGGTTAGAATCACAAACCACCGGCCACAGGTTACAAGATTCTCAATCAGCTCTATGGATTTTAAATTATGTTTTTGAAGTTCAGTTTTAAAATTTACTTGTGTAATGGCGTTGGATAGGGAAGATAATTTGGAATTTCTCGAGTTCATGGATATTGTGGAAGAAGGCGGTAATAGAAGAGCATCAAAGCGATACATTCGTGATGCTCATAACCCATTAGAATTTTCTGAAGATCATGAATTTCGTTCACGTTATAGATTTAATAAAAACATCGTGAGACATGTACTACTTCCACTTGTAGCAGATCAACTCGGTAAAATTAATATACGTGGATTACCGATCCCATGTCATATACAAATACTAGTTTGTCTGAGGTACTACGCAACTGGAAATTTTCAGGTACGTAGCTTTAAAATGATGTTTGAAATTATACATTTTTATTGAATTTCTTTTTCTATTTTGTGATTTAATTTTAAGACTGTGTGTGTGGAGACTTGAGAGGTGTCAGTCCACAATCTGTGGGTTTAATAGTGAAAACTGTATCAGAGATAATTGCCGGACATTTACGCGAATTTATAAAATTTCCACATACAGAAATTGATCAAAGACGAAATATTACAAAATTTTGGAATACTGCACATTTCCCTGATGTAGCTGCATGTGTGTATTGCACCCACATTCCTGTTGCCACTCCTACACTTATATTCGATCTCAGTAGATTGCAAGTTCGCTTCGAACAAGGGCAAGTTCAAGGTTCTCTGCAGACCTTATCTGTTGACACTAGTAATACAGCCAGGTAATGTTTATAATAGTTATTTAAATTTAGTATGTATCTATTTAAAGTATGTATGTACTTACATAACATTCTGTTTCAGGAAATTTATATGAAAAAAGGTATAACGCTGCACACATAAGAACTACAAATATAGTTGAAAGAGTCAACGGACTCTGGAAATGTCGATTCCCTCTTTTGTACAGGAAAATAACAACAAAATTTAAAACATCAGTAACTATTATATGTGCAGTTGCTACCTTATACAATATAGGACTTAGGTATAATGACTTAGGTATAATGTAAATGAGGAAATTATAATAAATAATGATGCATAAAATAATATTACTAGTATTACTACCCAAGCGTTGTAAATTAACCACTGAGAAATGAACAGTAGGTTTTAAAAGTAGATCAAATACGCGCCAGTTTATTATTCAGTGAGCATATGCGACAAAAAATCGGGGTGTTCAACCTAATATCATTAAAAGGTACTATAATACCGGTTTCCACTAGCAACTCGGCAGAGAATTGCTGAAGCATTCACTATAGGATATAATGAGTCATTCCAGCCGAAGTAAGCAGTGCTGCCGATTGCCGGGTAATTACCCGAAATGCGGGTAATTTAGGGTATTTTCATCATTTCCTCAGTCGATATCGATATTTAGGTACCACACTGGCGCCTAATAAAAATTTTAGTAAAGTAACCGGAACCGGTCGGACCGGGCGACTGGTTCCAGTTACTACTACTGCTCACTACTTTCTTCTAACTCCTAACCTTAACCTTTAGTTTTGTTTGTCGTTGTCGGTTAGTTGTGTGTTGTGTATTATGTACACATACTTCTAGTAGAAGTATGTGATGTGATGTGATTGTGTTTCGTATCCACAGATGATAGAGAATCGTATCGTAGTATCGTCAATCGTCACAGAAGACGATTTGTATTAATGGATGTTTTAAGCCTACTATGCGGAGATTTGTTTCCAGACTCAAAAATAGCAAGAAACCTTAGTATTAAAAGAACTAAAGCAACACCCAAACGAAAACAGTAGCTAACTTCGGGTGGGTAATTTTATAATATTTTGGGTAATTTTTCGGGTTAAAAAATATCTTGCTACTGGCAGCACTGGAAGTAAGCCTGAGTAAGCCTTGGGCGAGATCGCCTCAAGTCTGAGATTGAGAACTGACTATAGGTACGGTCACTAGACACTAATACCATAAAACATATTTTAGGTGCTAAGGTATTCAACATAATGGTGGTTGTGTAAAGTTCTATTTCGGCGCTCCGTCCTCAAGATTAATTCACTTGGTAGCACGGCTTTTAGTCGCTAGATAGTCACTATTTTTAAAGTTAGTTTTCTAAACACTGCCTTACCGATGGCCCACCTGCTCCTTGGACAACCCACCATTTCTCATAGGTTTTTTTAGTGCTGGTAAGAGTCACTTCGTTGTTGATAATTATATATATATTTTTTTTTAGGTATTTAGGGGGTAGTGTTAGCAAAATTATTGGGAAACGTTCCAGAAAATGCTCTGAGAAACGTTCCAGAATCTGAGAATGACATTTCAGGGAAGGAGTTGTACAAACGATTAAATAGATTGGAAATAAATACAAGCCGAGGCCATTTTGTGAGGAGAACCGCCATTTGAAAAAAAAAAAAGAGGATCGTAGTCTGCGAGGCTCGACTCCTGAATCATCTGACTCGTCATATCCTAAACAAGAGAACAATCAGACTTATCGTAACCTGCTAGGCACGACACCAGAGTGTAATCCACACTTATTGCTAATACCTAATGCTGTTAGAATTACAACTTGTAGCCTGTGAGACGCAACTCTGAAGTATGATCCAAGTCCGCATTGTTAATAAGACTGAATCGTGACCCGAGAAGCATGACGAAAAATGTAGCTGGAGATAATCCATTAATACGAGTAGTATCAATACAAAGTATATAGTTACTGCAGTTGACCTTGAGCTAGTAATGCCCGTACCAATAGTCGACACTTGAACTCATGCTTGAGAACGACTCGACCGAGTCGTACTTACATCCCAAGTATAGCTGGCGTCTAATAATGGAGCCTTCCGCAATACTCGGCGGAGTATCGTTTTTTGAGTCTTACTTTAGTAATTTTCATTTATTATGTTGGCGTACTGGAAATTTGGCGCGAATTATTATTTCCAGTCCGTTCAGTCACATTTGGGTCACATAAAACTTATACTCTTGTACTTGTGTCGTGTGTATTCTTTGTTCCAGTGGTGTATTGTGTTATATTTGTTGGTTTAATTTTATTATCGTTTTAGGTACCTATTAAAAATATCATTTGAAAGTAAGTAATAAATATCATATTCAATTCCCATACATTTTGTTCTTTATATTACAGAATGGAAAAAAAATTGTGGCGTATACTACCCGGGAAAAAATGCTTTTGGCGTCTTTGGTTGATAAGCATCATATTGTGGAATGTAAAAAGACGGATGCGGCAACAGTTCCAAACCAAACAGGGTGCATGGGATAAGATAACGAAGGAATATAATTCTCAGGCTCATATTATTACTATACAGCGAAAAGCTTTGCAGTTGAAAAAATTGTGGAATAATTTGAAGCAGAGGTGAATAAAAATTGTCAACTAACATAAATGCATACTGTTTGATTTACTATAGTACAAAAAATTATTACTACTGGTGGCATCCTGAGTACAGTATACATTATAAATTTAAAATTTTTGTAGGAAGCGTAAGGAGACAAGCAGTCAGAGATATAATATGCTGCTAACTGGAGGTGGTCCCCCCGCAAAAAAAGAGGAAGTCCTGTAATGTAGGCTGTAGCTATCTCGGCACCTCATATGGATGTTACGTTGGAATGTCCATGGGATAGTACAGCTCCATTTGAAAATCAGCCACATCAGGTAAAATATAAATGATTTGAAAGTGAATATAAATAAAATAAATAATTAATATCAATTTATTTATCTGAATAGATATTATAAACTACATTTTCACAGATATTATAAACTTGAACAGATATTAATATATACTCATTTACCACTATCACTTTTTAGCTTGTGAAAGCAGTGCCGGTTTCAATATAGGCTATAATGATGCTGGGGACGACGAAAAGGACAAGACGTGTCACACCATTGCAAATGGTATGTATAAAATAATTTTATGGCTCCTGAAATGTGATAGTAATTAAAATATTTTACAGATACCTCTCAAATTCCCTTGACTGTAAATAATTCGGTGGCCACTCCTGCCGTTACAATGTCAGCAGCCAAGACATTTCCTCCCTGTCCTGGACCTGTTACGCCAAGGAAGGGAAAATCCGGAATTTTTGACGCAGAAAGCAGTCTGCGTGTCAACAAAATGAGGGAAGCTATTAAACAGCAGGCAGAACTGCACGAAATAAAAATGTGCACTGAAAAAAAGCAATTGGAGATATCAAATGTAGTTTTAGAGAAGGAAAAGGCAGAAGCAGAACTAGCTCGCTTAAAATTAGAGATGTTTAAAAATCAAAACAATTTATAACTTTGAACTTTAATGTGCATTTTATTTTCTATCTGTTACCGTTTACATATTTATAATTATTACCTGAGCATTCTTAAGATTAATTGTTGATAATAAATAACTGCTACAGAATATACAGAATAAAAAGAAAATATTTATTTATGGTAGTTTTTTTTCAGAAGTGACAAAAATTCAAACAAAACATACAACTTTACATTTTTAAATATTGAAAGGTAAATATACTGTATTGTAATGTTAGGTAGTTACCTACTGTATCCAGATATTTTTAAAATATATGGAAATAGTTAAATTTTATATATGATTAAAAAATAATCACTAGGGCTAAGAGTAACTTAAAATTATATTAAAAAATTAAATATGTACTCATATTTAAATTAAAAAATGTTGATTTATAAAGTCTGCTCGAAACAGAAGACCAAGTTGATTGTTTTGCATAGTCATTATAGGTTCATCAACATTTTCTATTTCCTTTTCCATAGCGTCGTAGTCATTTTGCTGAATACCTACGTTATGCAATACTGCCGTTGCACATATTACAGCTAACGATGTATTAATTTTGTTGTTAGACCTCTTCTTAAACAAGAAAATTTCCTCTTCCAAACCCCAAATACTCTCTCAACAATGTTTCGGGTTCTTATATGTACAGTATTGTACCGTCTTTCTTCAGCTGTTGCTGTTATAAAAAACAAACTAAATTAATCTGTAGCAAAAAAATGTTGCTGTGTTACCTAGTTGCATACAGAAGTTAATAAGTAAGGTCTGCATGGATATCCATTATCACCTAACAACAAACCGAGTAGGTGTCTGTTTAAAACGAACCCGCAAAGCGCTACGGTCAAATATCACACAAATATCATGAGTAGACCCAGGATATTCTTAAAATATTCTCACATAAATTACGAGTACTAACCTGTACATTAACTGAAAAGTATCCCTTCCTGTTATGGAAAACCTCTGCATTGTCACCACCTGGACTTGCTACAGGAATATGTGTACAATCTAAACAAGCAGCAACTCCTGGAAAACCATACATCCTCCTAAATATAGACATATTATCTCTCTGGGCATTTTCTGTGTCGGGAAATTTTATATAATGATGGACACGTTCTGGGGGCCAATAATACAGACACTCTTCGAATAATCAAGCTAACACTCTGTTGGCTGACTCCCCTTAAATCACCAGTGACGGTCTGAAAAACAAAAGAAAAATATGAATGAAATACATATTTTTCTAAAATGTTTTAACATTATTTATCTGGAAGTTGCCTGTGGCATAAAAGCTTAAACATATTAATAGTTGTAATACTGGTTAAAAAGGTAATCCACGGTTATTTATTTTTTCTAAGTGATTTGCTACTAGTGGGAGTGCATGTTTACTACAGTATTTTTAGAAAATCTGTATCTACTGCGAAATTCACCATCACTGAAGAATTCTATGGGATTATCAGTATCACGGATATACCGTTTCGGTATTCTTTAAAGATTTTCTGCCTTCACAACAAAGTCAATAAACTCCAAAAATTCTAAATTGTCTTCACGATCCATAATATAGGTTATTCGTTTCACAGCCGGTAAGTAAACAATAACCTCAAAGTCTCAAATTTCTACCGCGAAACTGGGCAAAATAGACACGGAGAACGACTCAAGGTTGCTCTCTGGTCGACTTGAGCACGGGCATTAGCTAAGCACGGATGGAGTCGTACTCTGCGACGAAGCACGAACTATAATACGTAATTGTTTGCTTGAGTCGTACTCAAGTATGAGTCCGATTGGAGCATCGACTATAGGTACGGGCATTAGACAAAAATCATAAAAACGATGGTATCATTTTTTCTTAAAAAAAATAACGTAATATATCCATCGATGAAGTTTAGGAGTTCTGTAATTTAACCAATGTTATATATCTAGATCATCGTTTCTCAACCTTTTTGATAGTCGTGATCCCCTAAAAAGCCAAAAAATAAAAAGCGCTCACAGACAATATCGGCAGATAAAACTTTACAACTAGAATTTTTGTCTCAAGATTTAGAAAAGTTTTGGCTTGCACGACGATGTGAATACGGAGCTTAGTAACTGAAGCTTTAAAAACATTTATTCCATTTGCTACTTCTTACTTATACGAAAAAGGGTTTTCCTCAATGGTGTCTTTAAATATAGAAATCGGCTATTATCACTTGAAAATAATTTACTAACTTCCTGTGTGTAATCTGTGTGTTTCCGATGTTAATCCATATATAGAACTTTTAAATGAAAAACAAACGCAACCCTCACATTAATTAATAAAGGATCATATAGGTATTTAGTTATTAGTTTGTTTTATTACATGATGTAGTTATTACAATGATTATAACTTAAGGTTTATTAGTTAAAAGGATTTTTTAAGGATGCCTTTTTTTGGCAGATTGCGACCTCTATAACTGTCCGCGAACCCCCCAAGGGGTCGCGACCCCCAGGTTGAGGAACGATGATCTAGATGATACAAAGGATGATTGTCAAAACAGTCGAAACATCCACAATCCATTAATAATGTAATGTTTTATTATTAACTACATTAATATTTGGTTAACACCATCACAACGGTATAAGTTCTTAGGATTTAATTTTAATAGGAAGCACATGGCAATTGGTTTACCAAGAAATGAAAAATTTAGAATGTCGCAACAACTGTTAAAATCATTTACAACACTATCCAGTTGTAGGATGTGTGATTTTGCACATCTAATGGGTGCCCATTAGATGTGCACTAGATTAGTTTCAGCAACTCAAGGGCTGTATGTCCTTTAGAATTAAAAAATAAAAACAAAAAATGATAATTGATGACAACAATTCAACAAAAAATCGATAGATTTATTGTGGGGGAATCTCGTATTCCTATTGGAAAAGGCCCAATTAGGTGTGATGAATATGAATTAGAAATCTTTACGATGCCTCACTTACTGCCACGGCCAATACACTTAATAGGATGTTGATGGATTGATTGGGAAAAATTGCAGCATATAAAATTTTATAGATTTATAGGCAATACTTAATGCAATATAATTTAAATATACCTACATTCAATGGAAAATACGAAGATTGGACATCTTTTATAGATTTATTTACTGCATTGATTGACAATAATTTTCTTAACAAATGTTCAAAAATTTGTGTATCTTATATCTGCGCTTAAAAATGAACCTTTGAATTTAATAAACAAACGCCAATTAAGCAAGATCTAAGTTCTCTAGAATCTCTAAATATAAACACAAAAGAATGGGTTGAAAAGAATGAACGCGTTTCTCGAAAAGAGATGCGTTGCTCTAGAAAATCTTTCTAGCCCCGAACCAAAAAGAAAAGCTTCTCATGTAGTAAGCACACCCCCTCAAGCAAAAAATACAAAATGCATTTTTTTGTAAATTGACCAATCATACTATCTATAAATGCTTTAAATTTAAAGTGCTCCCTCTTAAAGAAAAACCTCAGTTTATTCAAAATAATAATCTATGCTTTCATTGTTTTGGCTCAAAGCTTTCTGTTGAAAAATGCAATGCTCGTGGATGTTTCATTTGTTAAAGAAAAGATAATTACTCTTGCATAATGATGGTGAACATTATACAAACTCAAGCTCGAGTCTCTCAACCAACAAAGAGAGAAAATGAGCAACTCACCCCCATTAACAAAAATAATTCACCTACTATCTCAAATCCGGCTCGAAGGACCACTATGTGCGATGACCCAGTAGTAGAGCTTTTATTTTTTGTTTCTGTGTAGTGGGGTGGGCTGTATTTAAATTTTTGCTTGATTTTGTACTTAAATTTTATAATAGTACACCCGGTACTCTTTTCGATACCTTATTTAGTGAAAACTTAATTGAGCATATTGTGTCACAAACAAATTTTTATGCTGACCAGTTAAGAAAATCTTATACTGCAATAAATAAGGGGATGAAAGAATTTTTGGCTATAAACTTATTAATTGGAGTATTATAACCTATTAAAGTATTGCCTAGCTACCGCGACTATCGTTCGATTTCACCTGACCTTAATGATCCATTTATTTAAAAAATTATACGTCAACAGGTTTGGATGGATATTATCCCATTTACATTGTAACAACAGTCAAATGATGCCATCACGGGACTCTCCCAGATTTGATAAATTGTACAAAGTTCGATCATTGTTAGATGCCCTCCAGGAAAAATTTTCAAAAATATTTTACTCCCACTGAAAATATGGCTGTCGATAAATCAATGATTCGATTTAAAGGGTAGTATAAAGAAGTAGTATAAAACAATATATGCCGAAAAAACCAGTAAAGTGGGGCTATAAGGTATGGATATTGGCAGACCAGTCCGGTTATTGCTCGAAATTCGATATTTACACAGAAAAGTCAAAAGATAAAGTAGAAAAGGACTTGGGCAGTGGCGGCTGGTGAAATTTGGGAATGGGGGGCATAGGGGAAAAATGCGCCGCAGGCGAAAATTTTGCATTTTTCAAGGTCAAACACCTTAAAATTAAAAATTAGAAATTCGTAGAGCAAAAATATTTGCTTGAAGAAATAGGTTTCGTTAGGCAAATATCCCCTTTTTTGATGCGATTGACAGAAATATGGAAACATTATTTAAAATAATATTTAAATCGGTTAAAAAAAATATATACATGTCAGAAAAATGGCAGGCGAAACTTCTGTTTTCTGCTAGACAAGAAAAAGCACAGATAGATAAAAAAAAATAAATAATAAAACCCATTTAAGTACTTAGTAACTTTTAAAATGAAACTCCATTCTTCTTGACATATCATTTGCAAAATGTTCGATAACTTGTTCGTTAAAATCAGTCATAGTGTTTACTAAATTTTTCTCGATGGAAAGCATTGCTAGAGCACATAACCTTTCTTGCGACATCGTGTTTCTTAAAAATGTCTTTATTCGCTTAAGTGTTGAGAAGCAGCGTTCACTTTCGACTGTAGTCATAGGAATTGTGCACAACATAGTTAATAGTTCAACCGATTCCGAAAACGTCGTAAGTAAATTATTTTTATTTAATATTTGTAATAAAGCAACCGCACCACTATGTTGTATGAAATCATCTCTAGAATACATTATACAGCTCATTTTTTAATTTTGTAATGTTGATCTTTGGAAATAAGGCACACACTGTTTTAATATGTTCCAGAGGAAAAACTATTCTATAGTTGTTAAATTTCTCCTTTTCAAACAAATTGGCTATAAGTAGTATAGCTAGCGGGTTCCTGGGACCGAGGATGGCATGTCCATCCGAGTCTTACCAATAGTAGGAGGGTTAAGTTCCGCACCTGAAGAAGTATCTCCAATGACCAGAAGGTATATTGAAGGTGTCACAAGAAGAAACAAAGGTGCGGTTTACAAGACAAAGGATGATTCCTCAGGTGTCACCAGTAGGTATCTTAATTACAGGTGACAGGTGACAGGTGACAGGTGACATGTGACAGGTGTAATTACCAGGTAGTTTCTGCAATTTGTAGGCACGTCAGGGTGTCACTTTTTACGTGTTGAGATGGAGCAAGAAGGCCTTAATTGGATGTATTTCTTGAGATATAAATGAAATGTTGGAACAGGAGAATATAAGAGATAAGAGTTAAATTATTGCTGCTGTTAATGATATTAAATTATATATTTACTATACCCGATAACCTTTCACCTTGTTTTCATCCAAGTGTGGTATCAGTTTCCAATTAAATAAATTAATATGTTGATATAGTGTGGCCCAAGAAAATGTTTGTGACAAGGAAATAAAACAAATAAAAGTTGTTAAACATTTAAAGTCAGGTGACGTCACTCTTTACCTATTAGGATGTCCAAAAAGGTCTTAATTGTATACTTTCTTCCTCATTGATAGTCACACAGGCGGTTAGGTCTGATCGGAGAAAATGGGAAATTGCTTTATGAAATCATGTAAACTGATATTATGCTTCTTGGAAGAGGAAGAAAAAATTTTTGTGAAAAAAATTCGATGTGACTGTGTACATTTTTGCTCTTGTGAATCTAATTTTGATCAAGTGGATGCCAATGTGAAACTAGTATGAACTTTACTAAATTTCATTGCGCAAGTGTGTACAAATGTATATATTCTCTCACACTGATATCTACATATCAGTAACTTCTTGTTAGTTCAGAATAAGACATATTCCGCAATGAATTTAATAAAATTTTTATTAGCTGTTGTATTTACAGTTGCTTTTGTTAACTGTATATGTGAGTGTACTGAGGAGCAGAATAATGGAACTATAATTATTGAAAGTCTCTATTACATTCCTATTCAAGAGGATGGTAGTTTTTTCCTTTTTGAGATATCGGAAAATGGGGTAGAATTAAAAGAATATCCAGCATTTTATTTTGAAGATGCAACATTTCAACTGGGTACCTTAATAAAAAATCTTAATGGAGAAACTATTGGATATACAATTGGAAACTATCAAAATTATTATCCAATAACAAAGATGCAAGACAAGCAAATGTATTGTGGGAATTATGGTTTAAAAAGATTGTTGAGGAAAAGGGAGATTATTTATCAAGGAAGGAAATTGAAATCTATAAAAGATTTAAAGAGACAAGTGAAACTTTTTAATAATGTTCAATGTTTTGTATACGTATAATAATGAATATATAAAGAAATAAAAAACTGTATATCTATAAAATGTTTTATTTCATAAAAGTATTTACAATACATTATTTTTACTTATCCAACTATTATGAGAAGAATCAAAACCTAGCCACTTAACAAAAACTTTATTTTTATTTCTTTTAATTACTTTTTCTACTAAATACGCATCAGAAAACTTAACTTTCTGTAATTGTTCTCTGTAAAAACAACCTTTAATTTCCTCATTGTTTTGATCTTTCAATATGTATGTTATAGGATTCGTAAGTAATACCTTTGCAATAGTAAAAATTTCTGTAGACCAATTGGCTGTATACTTTTTATCGAAAACTCCTCTAATTTTAGAAATTCGCACATGATCTTCCACTTCAAACTTTTTATTTTTCAAGTCAACTCTTTTTATTATGTTGTATGCGGTTCGTAGAAGCATTTCTTCATTGTGTTTCCCCACATCAGACGGTTTCATTTTAATTGTTCTGTGCTTAGTATTGTTGTATGTTTCCACAATACTTGGTAAAAGATCAATCCATTTATAATGTCCGTGGTAGTTGAATTCCTTCCACATTAAATTCTTCAGTGTTCTATTTACTCTCTCAACAATGGAGGCCTTTTTCTCGCTGTAGGTATTATAGTGGTTGACATTATATTTTTTTAAGACTTCTTTAACATGCTTATTAAAAAATTCTTTACCCATATCCGTGTGCAAATTCCTTGGAACTTGCTTTTTAAAAACTTTTTCTATACTTTTTGAGACTTCTTCACCTGTTTTCGTTTTTAAAGGATATGCCCACACATATTTTGAAAAACAATTAATAACCACTAAAATGTATTTATACCCATTATTTTCCTTTGCATAAGGAATCATTTCCACCAAATCGGCTTGAAATAGATCATTAAGTGATTTGATTACAACATGACGTCTGTTAAAGTTAATTCTTGCTGGTTTATGAATTTCGTTAACAATTTGTCTTTTGATTGATGTTTTGGTTTTCATTTTTCTATTTACTCAATAATATCTGCCTCTCGTAATTCCTCAATAATACTAATAATTTCATTCCTATGGTTTGTATGACCTGCTTCTTGAGATGCAATTATTAAACGTAAACGATCAACCAGTTCATTAGGATCATCCCAATAGGTATAATCAATTTTATTGCTATTCACCTCTTTAAATAGCCCCTGTCCAAATTTTCTCTTCTTTGGTAATGGTGATCCTTTGCGTTCATCTGATATGAGAGGTGCTATAATGTATTTATATTTTGGTAATCTACTACCATCCACTTGTTGATTAGCCTGATAGTAACGTCTGTATGCATTACTTTTTAATATAATCTCTCTGTAAGCCTCCAAATCCTCTTTAGTATATTTGAAAGGTGCTTTTTTAAATAACAATTCATATAGTCCGAGCGTTCCTTTGTAGCGTTTGTTTTTAAATATTACATCATTGTCGTCGATAAATATTCTAGAATCACCTATATTAAAAGATTCGGTGGTAGGATTGAATCTTATTCCATATTTGTTGTCAAATTGATCCTCTTTATCAATCAACATTTCTGAAATATATTTTTTAGGCAACCATTTGTACTGATCTAAATATTCGTTTACAATATCACTTGAATACTCATGACTTTCTTGTTCTTCTTTTGATGTAGATGGAGATAAAATTTCCTGTACCAAAGATGCTTCATTTTCATCTATTTGATATTTTTCTGTATTATCATCATCCCCAGCACTTGCAAATATTTCTTCATCCTCGTTATTCAGAAAATCAATTGAAGATTTATTTCCTGAAATGTGAGCAGCAGCAGCAGCACTAGTCGAGAGAGTAGGTTCCTCTTCCTTTTGCACGCCTTTTGTTTGATCAAAGTATTTTTCGGATTTTATTTTCGATTTATCCTCCTTACCAGTTATTTGCTTTTCTATGTTTCTTAAATGCTTTGTAATTGGATCCAGCGCATCCTCGTGCATAAATTCTCCATGCTTAAGCAATTTTAGTTTATGCCTTATTATTTGCCGTTTAATTATAAGTCTCTTTTTCAAATCCTTTTCATTTTTGTCAACTTTCATTGTAAACTGAGTATTTCAAACAGGTATTGAACAGGTAAAAACAGGTATGAAACAGGTATTGAACAGGTAAAAACAGGTATGAAACAGGTATTGAACGGGTTTAATCGGATATGAAACAGGTATTTGGTTATATATAAATGAAATGATCAAACCCCTTCCTATATCTACCCTTATCAATTTCACAATCTTTAAAAATAGATAAAAACCCAAATGCTCGAGTCCAACACAGAGAACACATTTGTTTAAATTGTTCAAAGCTCATCTCGGTCCCAACATGTTCTTGATATAAATGCTTAAGATTAATATCATCCTGTTTAAAAATAATAAAGGAATTTGAATTATCTCGCAAAAGATGTTTCGGAATCTTCACATACGTTTGACACAGATAAAAGCAATCAATATTATTATGTCTACCCCTGCTGAAATAATCTCTTACAATATCTTGTTTATCACAGGCCACATCATCAAATATAAATATCGTATTTGATGGAGCATCGGTTGGATCCATTATGTCTTCAGTGCTAGCAAATTCATAATATCCTATTCCTTTTATAGGTTTTAATAAGTCCTTTAAATACATATATTTTGGTTGATCGAGACTTTTTGAATATACGCATATGTTTTCAAATTTTAAACCATTTACATGTTCTAATAAATTCATAATAACATTAGTTTTTCCGCAATTTGATGGACCAATCACTAAACAACGTAATGTCATTGGAAATAAAATACTATGTTTTATGGCAGGATTTTTTAATAAATCAACGTTATCAACATCCAGTGAAATTTTTTGTTTAACAACTTTCATGTTTAACATTTTCTATTATAATAGACTAGTTTTGTTGTCTTGTGTTCACTTATATAGAAAACCCATCACGATGAACTACCAATCGGGAAAAGGTATTTTAGATAAAACGTTATATGCAATACCACACGAATTGCATTTACCAGGTTACCAATTTTGTGGTCCTAATACACGATTAGAAGAGCGTCTACAAAGAGGGGACAAGGGTATAAATGGACTTGATTCAGCGTGCAAGGATCATGATGTTGCCTACTCACAAACTGATAACTTGAAATATAGACATGAAGCTGATAAAATTTTAGCAAAGCAGGCTTTAAGGAGATTTCGAGCAAAAGACTCCAATTGGAAGGAAAAATTGGCGGCTCTGGGTGTTGCTGCTGCAATGAAAACAAAAGTTACATTAGGTATGGGACTGTCATCAAAACAAAAGCATTGTAAGATAATCTTAAATCAATGTGAAAAGGAATTAGTTAAAGCAAAACAAAGTGTTGAAAAGTGTTTAAATAAAGTTTCACAACAAAAAACTAATTTAAATACTACTACTCCTAGTAATTCAACACAAAAGAAGAAACGGAAATATAGAACTAAAAATACGAGGAAATATGAAAAAAAGAACAAAATTGAAGATGTTAATGTAATGCTGGTGGATAATATTGATGATCAACGGATAGAAGCTCAAAGACCGTTGAAAAGAAAATATAACGGTAGTAGCAGCAGTAGTAGCAATAATGAAAACATAGGTAAAAAGATTAGGTTAAGTAATTTGCAGCCCAGGATTAGAAAACGTAAATTAGACAATAATAATGATGATGTAAGCACAAAGAAAATCAAGATGACCGATAATATAGAGACCTTGAGGAGAAAGCGAAAAGTTGATGATGACGATGATGATGATAGTGATGACGATACTGATGAGAATAATAAAAAGCTGAAAACATTTTAGAAATAAAACAGTCTTTCATCTAGAAGCAACAATGAAAGTTAAAGCCACCAAAAAAGTTAAAAAGCGAATAAAGAAAAATAATTCTACCAAAAGGAAGAGAAACGTAAGTTTTACTAAAGTAGCAAAACACATTAAAAGAAAATTATCTAAAAGTAAATCAAAAACAGTGGGTGATGCAATTTCAGTGGCATTAAAAACTGCAAGGAAACAAAAAAACAAAATTAAAGTTGGACGAGTAATAAAGATTCCAAAAACCGGAGGCATACTGCCCCTAATTCCAATTTTCGCTGGGCTCAGTGCTCTTGGTGCTTTGGGCGGAGGTGCGGCGGGTATTGTAAAGGCTGTTAATGAAGCAAAATCCGCAAAACAGGAGTTGAGTGAGGCGCAAAGGCACAATCAAAAAATGGAAGCCATCGCAATGGGAAAAGGATTATTCTTAAAACCATATAAAAAAGGTCTCGGTCTTTTTTTAGGTCGATGAAAACACCACGACACACCAAATTACCAAATAGACCTCTAACAAATATTGATATTGAAAAATATAAATCTAAAATACCTTATTTTCGTGGTGTTTTCTCGCGAGACAAATTACCCAATAGAATACACAAAAAGGAAAGTGGAATAATTAATTTGGATGAAGACAGAGGCCCAGGAACTCACTGGGTAGCTTACAAAAAAATCAACAACATTGTGAGTTACTTTGACAGCTTTGGAAATTTGTCTCCTCCATCAGAAGCTATAAAATATTTTAACTCAGTAGATCCTATAAAAATTTTATATAATCATGAAAGGTTTCAACAATTCAACGACTATAACTGCGGACACCTCTGTATAAAATTTTTAATAAATAGTGAATAAATATAACAACAATTTAGTTTTATTTCAACCAGTAATCTAGTAAGATGTCTTACTATTTTTGTTTTAATGGTGAAGAAACATCTGAATTATCAGCAGACTACTATCCTCCTATACTTTTAGATGAAAATGCATATTATGAAATTGGATTAACTAATTTCAGTGCTAATAATTCAATACCTAATGTAGACGAGAAAAATAATAAATTTTATTATGGTAAAGATGAATGTATAGAGATTCCCGTTGGAAGTTATGAATTAACCAACATAAGCGAATACCTAAGGAATGCTCTTTCTGCTAGAGAACAGAAAGAAACTGGAAATAAAACTGTTCTACGGATACAAGCAAATTTTAATACATTGAAATGCGAGATTAAGTGTAATCAAGACATAGATTTTTCAAAACCGAATTCAATTGGTCCATTGCTAGGATTTAAAAAAGGAAAATTATCAGCAAACGTATTACACTATTCGGATTTCCCTGTAGATATTATGAGAGTCAATATGATTCGAGTAGACTGTAACATTACCACAAACTCTTTTAACAATGGAAATTCAGTTCACACTATACATTCATTTTACCCAACAGAACCACCTGGATATAAAATACTTGAGAGTCCCTTGAATGTTATCTATTTGCCCATTAATACGCATGTCATACATAATATAACGTTAAAAATAATCGATCAGAATGGAGAACCGGTTAATTTCAGAAAAGAAGTTATGACGATAACATTACATTTAAGAAAGCTCCTGAAAAATAATTATGGTAGTTAGATTCAATACTTCCTATATGGAACTAAACAATAGTGATTCTTATCTTCGAAAAATTCCTTCAAGTATAAATCAACCATCATGTAGTAGAAACTTTAGTAATAAAAAGAGACGAGAAGGCTTAACGTTGGAGAATAAAGAATTCCTAACCTCGATTGGTCTTAAACTTAAAAAACATGAATAGATTGTTGAACGTCAATGAAAAGGTTGCATTTGATAATTCAATTACAAATGTTGAATTTCATTCTTATCAATCTTATACATCTGGTGAACTAAAATATAATGATGAATGTAGAATAATAATCCAACAGCAGGAACTACTAACTGCACCAGGAGAAAGTTACTTACAGATTCAGGGGAAACTTCAAAACCACGATGGAACCGGAAATGTTACAAAATGTAAGTTAGTTAACAACTTTATAGCATTTCTCTTTGAAGAAATTCGATATGAGCTTGGAGGCGTGATAATTGACAGAGTAAAAAACCCAGGAATAACAACCGCCATGAAATCTTATATTTCACTAACACCTCATGAAAGTAAAGCTTTAATGAATGCGGGATGGAATCCCGTAGATAGAGATAACTTTTTTGATGATGCATCGGGAACATTTGATGTGTGTTGGCCTCTTTCATCTATATTAGGGTTTGCCGAAGACTACAAAAAGGCGCTATTCAATTTACGTCAGGAGCTCGTTTTAATTCGATCAAGTGATGATTTAAATGCAACTATGGAATCTACTGGCACAGAAAAAGGAAAAATTGTTCTAACCAAAATCGTTTGGAAACTTCTTCATTACAAGGTGTCTGATTATGAAAAATTAAAAATACTAGATATAATTGAGAAAAATAATCCCATTCCAATAGTGCACAGAAGATGGGAATTGTTTACTTATCCCACACTACAATCAAATCAAACTTTTACATGGGTATTGAAATCGTCTACATTTTTGGAAAAACCAAGATTTATTATTTTTGGTTTTCAAACCGACAGAAAAAATAATTTAAGAATGGATGGCAGCAAGTTTGATCACTGCAATTTAAAAAATATTAAATTGTACTTAAACTCCGAGTCTTACCCTTATGAAAACTTAAATTTGGATTTTACAAAGAATCAGTATGCACTAGCATATGACATGTATGCTAAATTTCAACAGTCATATTATTTTCATAATAAGAAATCTGAACCTCTGCTTGATGTGACAAAGTACAAGTCGGATGCTCCATTGTTTGTAATTGACTGTTCTTATCAAAACGAGCAAATAAAAAATGGAACTATAGATGCGAGAATAGAATTTGAAACCATGGGAGATGTACCGATTAACACATCTGCTTTTTGTTTAGTTCTTCATGAACAGTACGTGAACTACGAACCTTTAACCGGTCGTGTCAGACTTTTGTAATATTTTCAAAAATGCCTATTCCAACCCGATACAAATATAAATGTACAAAGTGCGGCGGAGAAACTCCTATACGTAATTCTTTATGTGCACCTTGTGGATATGAATCTCGCGTACTTGAAAACAGTAAACAAAAACATTCGTGGAGCGCATACCGTAAACAATTAGAAGACATAAATAAGTAAAAAGTTTAAATTTTTCTTCAGTTTAGTCTCATACAGTTTAGAGTGAAGAGATATCAAAATGTTTATCGTTGATTTGCAAGGCTTTCAATATGGAAACATTTACTTTCTCTGTAAGGAAATTTCTATTTTAAATACAGTTAATGGACAATATGCACATGCAATGGTAAAGCTTCCCTTCGATTTGAAACATATGAAATTTAAAACTGAAAAGCATATGACTTGGTTAACTAATAATTTTCATGGTTTGGAGTGGTCAAATGGACAATGGGATGACGTAAATTATGAAGATTTAACCAATTTTATTCATAACTTTATAAAAACGAATATTTCCTGGGATCAAGACGAGAACGTTGTCATTATGGTAAAAGGAAGCCAAAAAAAGGAATGGTTGGAGAAATTATCTCTTAATTGCAATGTTCACAATTTAGATGATGATATTGAAAACTGTATGTCATTAAATGAAATGAAATCAATTTTTAAATCTTTTCATTGTCAAAGACATTTAAATAATGATTTAAATTGTACATTGGAAAATGTTTTCTTTATTTACTATTATAATATGTGTGTAAAGGGAATAAATAAAAACCAATTATGTTAAAATATGTTTTATTGCTAATCTACACTAAGTTTTTGTTTTTTATTGCTACCACTACTACTGCTACTTCCCGCTTCGCCGTCATGCTCGTGCGTCTCCTCCTCCTCCAGTGTCTCCTCTCCTTCATCCAAGTCAAATGCTGGTGCTAACAGCAATTTACGTTTATTGGTGGTGGTGGTGCCTCCTTCAATTTTTTGAATAGAGGAAACATCCTCATCAATTAAGTTGAAGCGATAGCGCTTCACTACATTTTCCAATATTTTGAATTCTTGTGGGTTTTCCAGCTTCACCCGCATGTACCTTACGGGTAAAGTTCCAAATTTACTCTTTAATCGTTGGGCATTCGGGGTGTAAGCGAGTTCAATAAATATTTTTTCGTCTCGAACAGATATTTTATTAACCCCATATCTGTAAATAAGAGAAAATTATAACAGCATTTGAATAATACAGAATATGAACAACAGAATTTGAATAGTAATAGGAAATTACTAAATCAAACGTATGTAGTATAAGTAACCACTAGCTAAAAAGAAAAAAGTAGTGTCAAGTGCAACATTTCGAGAACCCAATCTTAAGTAGAGCGGTGTCTTAGACCGCGCGCTACGTCAACCAACCAACCACCTACAGATTGGCGAGAGTGCAATGTTTCGTATTAATTATAACGAGAAATATCATAACAATTACAAAACAGTAAAGCCATGTCTCAGCAACAATTAAATTTATAGAAAAAATAGTACTTACTGAAATAATTGTTTCATGACAACAACCGCCCATTTTAAAGGAAAATTCACTTTGTCTTCGGTGAACACGACAATAGTTGATGGAATGGTGGCCATTTCTTCTTCTTCTAGCGTAGTAGTAATGTAGAACTGTATACTATTTGTCTAAATCAGAACCTTATATTTATATTAAGTTTTACAAAAAATTTCTAATCACATAGTACGTAAATGCACTTTAGACAAATGCAGGATGCAATGTTGATTGCATCAGCCAATATTCAAAGTCGCGAATGTAAGACAAATATTGATTGCATCAGCCAATATTCAAACTGCGGGATGTAAGACAAATATTGATTGCATCAGCCAATATCCAAACTGCACAAACAACTATGATAAGAGCTTGCACAAGATGGAAATTTGGGTACACATTGCATCATTTGCTGATCATTAACAAATAACATGCAAATATCACGCTGTTTACTGTTGGAAATTTTATTTACGTCAAACATGAGAGTGAATAAAAAAATAATTTATGTATAAATGCAAAGAAATTTTAAACGGTTTTCATTCTACAGTGTTACAGTTAAGTGAAGTGTATTTGGAGAAGAATTGTGATTACATCTTTTTCGATTTTTAATATTCCCAAGTAAATAAAAATGAAATATTTCGTTGATGGAACTTGTTGTCTCTTTAAGAGCACCACATTATTAAAACTACAGTCAGAAGGCGTGCCAGTTGTTTTGGGAGACTTCTTTGAGCACAGTATTGGTGAGTCTTTATTTTTAAATAAACATGAAGATCCAGTTACCGATCTGATATATCAGACATTTGTTTCGTGTCGTTTAAAGGAAAATTGTGTTCATGACAGATTGCCTTTTACTAACATTTGCTATGCTTTGGTGTTTGCATTAATGAAAAATGAAAAAACATTAGAAGATGTACAAAATTATTTCAAATTAATGAAGAGACTGGAAATTTTTCCGTCGTCTTGGCGTGCACTAATATTATTGTCTAATGGTGATTCAAATGCCGTTTTACAAAAAATGAAATTGAGAAATAATGGAATCGACATTTTAAATATTAATTATATACAAACCCAGGATTTGGTATTTGAATGCTTTGCTGCTGAATTTGACTTACCAACATTAAAAATTGATGTGGAAAAACCAACTGAAATGATAACCACTATAAGTGGTTTTATTTATCACATGAGAGATTCGTGTGTTATTTTAACTACTTTGAATACAATTCTCAAGATTTGCGATAAAAATGCCGGAATAGATTTAACATCACAAGAAACATATGAACTGAAGAAAGGAATTTCAAGAAAAATTAAATTAAATGAAATGTGTCTTATTCCTGTGGGGTATTGCGGAATGTTGGTTTCACGTTCTTCTTGGCACGATCGAATTCTGCTACAGACAGGAATTGTAGATGCCGGATATGCAGAGACATTATCCACAACGATCGTTCCACTGGTGGATTGTATCATAGAAAGCGGGGAAAGATTTTGTCAAATTGTTATAATGAAAATGCCAGAAAGGAGATGTCTACAAGTTGAAAGAGACGTTATAAAATCCAGAGGTGGTTATGGTTCTACAGGCAGATTTTGGTAGTTAATATTATTATTAAATTTATTTATACAAAACACTGTTATAATAGTCTATAAAAAACACTAACTTTATTTTTTATTTGTAGATGTGAACAAGTAGACGTGGTTGGAGAAGATTTTTTACATTTATTACTAATACGCAAAAGCACTCTTGACACTGGAATCATTAAAAATAAAAGAATTACGATCATTCTTGTAATTAATTGCAACATAATCAATGGAAATTATTAATCTTGTTATGCAAGCGGTTGAAAATAATATATTTTATCTTATTGACGTCAAGTGATTTTTATTATCTACAGTATAAATTCCGAATGGTGCAGAGACACATTATCCAGTCCAATACATACTTCTCAGAAAGTGCCACCGCTGCTGCTGCTGCTGTCTATTATTGTTGTTGTTGTTGTTGCTGTTCTATTTCAACTATGAGCGAAAAAGTTCTTGATGCATTGTCAACATCTGTAGTTGAAAAAATGGAGATGGTGAGTAGATTAATAAAATCTAAAGATGAATATCAGAAATATATATCGTTTTTGAAGAGAAACATTTTGGTACTAAAGAGAGCTATAAAACAACGCGTTGCATGCGCAAAAAATTTTTCTAAAATAGAGACAAACCTAAGCCATTTAAATTACTATCTAAATAAATTTAAATTTAATTTAAAAAAATCTAAATGTATTCAGTCAAAGAAACTTATTTGGCAAGATGTGGACTCGTGTTTTATGGGGAGGATTAAAACGGGTATAATAGTAAACCTTAAATTTAAAGATCCTATGTTATTTTTAAAACAAGCTTTACGTGTATTCACGTTTAAAATCAAGGAGACATTGAGAAAATCAATTGTTAAGGTAAATGTTGTGTTTTATGGTTTATTTATTAAACCGCAAACTGCTGAAACATCGCTTAAACATTTTTCTACCAGAAATGAGATAATCGATCAAAATACGATTATAGCTGATTGGTATAAACAGTATGTGGAAAATAAAATTTTAAATAAACTAGAAAGCTTTCAGGAAAAAGACAGCGGATATGCTCTTTTAGAAATTCACTACTTGAAAGTACACATAAATACATATAGTCCAATAAATGTTAGTTGTTCAACATATGTTGATCTTCCTTCATTTGTTTTAAAGAGAAAAGCTGTAGTTAATATAAAAAACAATGATCAATATTGTTTTTTGTGGTCTGTAGTATGTGCATTACACCCTGCTACAGAAAATAAAAATATTAGTCGCACATCATCCTATCCACATTTCAGTGAAGTTTTAAAGTATGATGGTATTGATTTTCCTATGAAATTGAAAAATATACCAAAATTTGAAAATTTAAACCATTTGGGTATAAACGTTTTCACGATATCGAAAAAAGAAATTTTGCCTCTAGTATTAACAAAAACACGATATCCTCGAAACATTAATTTATTAATGATTACGAATTTCTCGAAATTTGAAAACGAAACTGATGATGATGATGAGGATGATGATGATGTGAAAATATTTCACTTTGCTTATATTAAAAATTTAAGTCGTCTAATCAATAGACAAGTTGGAAATCATAGAAATAAAAAAATTTATTGTGAAAGATGTTTAAACCACTTTACACATTCGGATGACTTAGAAAAGCATATGGATGATTGTAAAATGTTAAATGACGCAAAAATTATTTTACCAAAGGATCATGAAGCAGCAATAACTTTTAAAAATTTTAGAAATAAGATTAAAGTTCCATTTGTAATTTATGCAGATCTAGAAAGCATTTTAGTTAAACACAAGGAACCTAATATTAATGAAAATGTAAAAACTGAAAAGTATCAAAAACACGAAGCATTCAGTATTGCTTATTATCTTAAATGTTCGTACAATGAAACTCTGTCAAAATTTTCACGTTATACGGGTAAAGATTGTCAGGTATGGTTTGTAAAGGAACTGCAAAAAATTGCATACCAACTAAATACCATATTTTCAACTCCTCTGCCCATGAAAACTTTATCTGTTGATGAAAACAAAGCTTATTATTCCGCAAAATCATGTCATATTTGTAATGAACCGTTTCATGATTCTAAAGACAGAGTTCGTGATCATTGTCATTTAACTGGTGAATTTAGAGGTGCTGCACATTTTTCATGTAACTTGAATTATAAAGATGCGCAACATGTTCCTGTAATATTTCACAATTTATCGGGATATGACAGCCATTTTATAATAAAGGCACTAGGTAAAGAAATAAAGGGGAACGTGACCTTATTACCACTTAACAAAGAAAAATATATCTCTTTCTCTAAACAAATTCCAAATACAATTATTACATTTAGATTCTTGGATTCATTTCGATTTATGAGCAACAGTTTAGATAAACTATCATCCTACTTGAATGATAATCAAAAGAAAGTTACTAGAAATTTTTATCAGGATGATGAAAAATTTAATTTAGTCACGCGAAAGGGTGTCTTTCCCTATGAATATTTAGACAGTTGGGAGAAATTGCAGGAAACATGTTTGCCTCCAAAAGCATGCTTTTATAGCAAAATTAGGAATTCAGAGATATCGGAAGAGGATTATAAACATGCATGCAATGTTTGGGATAGTTTTAATATTAAAACGTTGCAAGAGTATGCCGAACTCTATTTAACCACCGATGTGCTACTTCTGGTTGATATATTTGAAAACTTTCGTGAAGTATGTTTACAAACTTATAAACTAGATAGTCTTCACTATTATACTGCTCCCGGATTAGCTTTTGATGCTTTACTTAAAATAACTAAAATTAAATTAGAATTATTACAAGATATTGACATGATTTTGTTTTTTGAAAAGGGTATAAGGGGAGGAATTTCTCAGTGTTCCAATAGATATGGTAAAGCTAATAACAAATACATGGGAGAAAAATTTAATCCCGAAGAACCATCATCGTATCTTTTATATTTAGACATTAATAATCTCTATGGCGCTGCCATGTGTCAAGCCTTACCTATTGGAGAATTTCAATGGGTAAAGAACATAGATATGTATAACGAAAACTTTTTAACCATACCTGAAAACCACGATTGTGGATATGTGTTGGAAGTAGACCTTCATTATCCCAAGAAACTGTTTGACTTGCACAAAGATTTACCGCTTTGTCCTGAGCACATAACGCCTCCTACTTCAACATCAAACATTCCCAAATTATTAACGACTCTGTATGATAAGTCGAAATATGTCATTCATTATACAAATTTACAACAGGCTGTTAAATTGGGTTTAGAAATAAAGAAAATTCATCGCTGTTTAAAATTCAGACAATCATCATGCCTAAAAAAGTATATTGATTTAAATACTGAAATGAGAAAAAAGAGTGAAAATGATTTTCAAAAAATTTTTTATAAATTAATGAACCTTGCACCATTTGGCAAAACCATTGAAAATGTGAAAAAATACAGAGACGTTAAATTGATTACTAAATGGGAGGGAAGATACGGGGCAAAGTTTTATATCTCTCAACCAAATTTCCATAGTTGTGAAATTTTTGATAAAGATTTTGTATTAATTGAGATGCGACGACTAAAAATCAAATACAATAAACCTATATACATGGGAATGTCTATTTTAGACATTTCTAAAATATATCTATACGATTTTCACTATAATTATATTAAAAATAAATTTGGTAACACGGCGAAGCTATTATATTCCGATACTGATAGTCTGATTTATCATTTTAATGTAGATGATATTTATGAGCATATCAAAACTGATATATACAAATTTGATACATCAGACTATGCGGTAGATAATATATATAATATGCCGCTTGTAAATAAAAAGGAAATTGGGTTAATGAAAGACGAAAATAACGGGAAAATTATGTTGGAGTTTATTGGCTTAAGATCAAAAATGTACTGTTATAAATTGCAAATGAGTGAGGATGAGCAAAAGAAACAGACTCAAAAATTAATAAATAATAGATTTAGTGAAGATTATATAAAAAATTTTGTTCAAAATTTTGGAATTACAAAAAAAGCTAAGGGTATTCAATCATCGGCTATAAAACTTATCTCATTTGATGATTATTTCAACTGTCTCTTTGATAATACTGAAATTGATGTTGTTCAAAATTCTATATTATCCAAAAAACATGAAGTTTACACTGTTAAACAAGTTAAAAAGGCGTTGAGTCCACATGATGACAAAAGAGTTGTCAACTATATTTTTACGGATACTTTACCATGGGGTTTTGAATATCATCATCTTTAGATAATATTACTCTCTCTCGCTTTCATGTTGTTAGACAAGCAAGACAGCGGATAATAAGTAAGAAAAATTTAGATTTTATTTTTAATTTTTATAAACTATTCGTGTTTTTTTTCAGATCAACTGGGACTCCGTCTTTACGGATTACCGAAGATTTACAAGACTTGGAGAGGATGTGCCTCCTACAAAGAAAAGAGCAGTCTTATTGGACATTCCCACCAGGCAGGATTTTCTTCAAATGAAGCGGGACTTGATTTCCTGTTTGGAGGAACATTTTTATTTGTATCAAGCTCAGCCTCGAACAGAAGAGGATTGGGAAGAAATGGAAGAGAGCTATGCACGGGCTTGTATACACGATGGCATTTGTGAAGAATATTGGACTGAAATAAAATCGCTAGTCCATTACTATACGCAAATATATGAATATTATAGAAATAGAAAAAGATGTAATCACAATAACAATTCTTCTCCATGTAAGAAATTAAAACTGTAGTAAACATGATAACATTTGCATTGAATATTATAAAAATAGAAAAAGATGTAATCACAATTCTTCTCCAAATACACTTCACTTAACTGTAGTAAACGTTTAACCACTCTTATTTGTTTTATTTCCTTGATACAAACTATATTGCAACAATATATTAATTTATTTGCAAACCTTAATCAATTGATAATACACTTGTAGTACGAAAACAAAGTGAAAGGTTATCAGCTGTTTAATATATAATTTATTTGCAAACCTTAATCAATTGATAATACACTTGTAGTACGAAAACAAGGTGAAAGGTTATCAGCTGTTTAATATATAATTTATTTGCAAACCTTAATCAATTGATAATACACTTGTAGTACGAAAACAAGGTGAAAGGTTATCAGCTGTTTAATATAATTATAACTTCTAGACACTAACAAACAGCAATAATTTAACTCTTATCTCTTCTGTTCTCTTGTTACAACATTTCATTTATATCTCAAGAAATACATCCAATTAAGGCCTTCTTGCTCCATCTCAACACGTAAAAAGTGACACCCTGACGTGCCTACAAATTGCAGAAACTACCTGGTAATTACACCTGTCACATGTCACCTGTCACCTGTCACCTGTCACCTGTAATTAAGATACCTACAGGTGACACCTGAGGAATCATCCTTTGTCTTGTAAACCGCACCTTTGTTTCTTCTTGTGACACCTTCAATATACCTTCTGGTCATTGGAGATACTTCTTCAGGTGCGGAACTTAACCCTCCTACTATTGGTAAGACTCGGATGGACATGCCATCCTCGGTCCCAGGAACCCGCTAGCTATACTACTGCTATAGTTTAAAAATCAGTAAATTGAAATCTCTCACGTACGTTCTTTAATATGATGGGGTATTCCCATCTCTAGTTCTCTGTACCGTCTGGTCGACGGGGCAGCGCCCATTCAATGACGTAACAGAACGCATAGAAAAGACGCGCTAGAAAAATAGAAGCTGTGTATCCTTTTCTTGCGCATGCAAATAGAAAATAAAAAAGAACAGGCACACAGCGGCCGTGCCCAGCCCAGTGGACACACGGATTATTATACAGACGGTAAAGCGTGAAGCGGTCTAGACGCTAGACGGATAAGTATGCACCAAATGATTCAATATTCATGATGAAAAATTAATCAAAAAAATCCACCAAATTATAATAATTATAAAAGTTTATAAAATATCACAACATTCACAAGTCTTATGTGCTTACGCATAGGGCACGTGCCCTTGTGCCCATTATGACTAGCCGCCACTGGACTTGGGAGAAAAAGTAGTAAAGAATTTAGTAAAAGGCTTAGAAAATCAAAATTACAAACTTTTTTTGGTAATTATTTTAGTTCCATGCCTCTTATGGAATACTTGAAAAGCATAAAAATTAATGCTTAGAATTAATGCTAGATAAATTTGATCAACTGAAGTCAGTCTACGAAATTAACAGGAAAAGTCACAAATTCTGGCACCGCATATTTTTTTACTTTTTAGATGCATGTGTGGTTAATAGTTTCATACTGTATAAAAAATCCAGGGAAAATTACGATGACCTACCTATAATTTCCTTAAAAGACTTTCGGCGTTCTGTTCTACAGCATCTTCTGGTAGACAGCTTCACCTCGACGAACAAAACGTGATCAGGTCCAGAATCTCCAATACAGATTAAGAAACGCAAACTATTTATATGTGCAGACATCAGACTAAAGGAATCCAACCACCAGCCAGAAAGGAGTACAAGAAGGTGCTCACTGTACAGCACAAAACAAAAGCAAGTGAGAACAGAGTGGACTTTGTGTAAGGTCCTACTCTGTTTAAATAAAGAAAGAAATTGTTTTCTAAGGTACCATACAAAAAACAATTTTCATCTGGTCGGTAATGAAAAAAAAAAATTAAGTCTGTTAAAATCTAAATTTAGACATTTCTTTAATGCTGGCATGGTGATCATGCATGATCATCATGCATGGTGGCATGCTGCTCTTTCGTCTGCTGGCATGGTGATCCGGATATGTACCACCATTTTTTTAATTATCTTTTAGAAAAAAACTTTTCCATAAAATATTATGAAACTGTTATTATTTCTTACATGTAACAATTTAAATTACACTGAAAATTCAACAACCTATATACCGATACCTTTACTGCATGAAATTTTTCATGCAGTAAAGGTAATATTTGTTGTACATTTCCTGTGCTGGAAAGGGTTAAGGGATTTTGCAGTACAAGCTAATCTCACAGTAGAACAAATCATTCTTACTAAAGGACACACCATGATGGAAGCCGACAGTGTGTAGTCTACCTTGGAGCAAATTTTTTATTCTCCTATTAATTCACCCATCGATTATGTAGCTAAAATTAGACCAGCTAGACCTAAACAGCTCTATAATGTGAAGGTTATCAATTTTGACTTTTTTTTAAATTATGAATCATTATCTTCTAATGTGTCCTCCCTAAGGCTCTGCAAATCTGTTGAAGATCTTGTCGTAGCTGACCTATGTAAGATTAAATATACCCCGGACGGTGTCATATGGTATAAAACTCACGTTACTGACAACTGGCAACAGCTATCACAACGTCTGCAGTTAACTCTTCCTGGAAAAAGCTTGGTGCAATTATACAACAAACAATTACCTATAACAGAATCGAAATACAAAGATTTTCAAAGTCTCAAATCCACTATAGAAAAAGATCACCACATTTTCTACGATATTCTTCTGTTCAAGTCTAACACAAACAGAAAACTTAAGATACTAGTTGATAATATACAAAATGTAAACGATGCCGGATCAAGCGGGTAGCAAAAATAACAACAAAAAACAAAATAAGAAAACAAAAAGAACATTAAAAAATAAAAAGGAAACATAGTAAAGTTGTATTACGGTTTTTGTATGGCCAAATAAATGAAAACTTCAAATTGGACGATAATTCTTCGGAGTTGGACTTTCTTTAGTATTTTTTGATAAAACCTAGTGTCTACGATTACAGAACAGACAAATATATTTGGAAATTTATTGAAACAAAAGCTTTCCACTTATTCCACCTGGATCGACAGGCACGTACCTGAAATGTACGTGTTTTTTGGGTTATGGTATCTTTATGGGAATTATGCAAAAGCCAAAATTGTCGGAATACTGGTCGAAAAATCAACTAACGCGATACATTCTTACATACATACATACATACATAACAGATCACAGACATACATCCGCTTCGAGTATCTACTTTACATACTTTGTGTTTGTACCTATATTATGGATGGCGTGAACGTAACTTTCCTTTCTTCAAAATGAAAAAGAAAAGTCCATTAAAAACCGTTAAAGGTAGTTAGCTACTTATTAGGTACATTTAGCAATTATTTTTAGTTAAATGAAAATTAGGTACCTAAGTATATGGGTAATTTCTGATTTGCAAATATTCTGGTGTGGGTGGGCTCCAGGAAGTCATCCATCTTTATATGAATCAGGATGTAATTTAGTTACGAAACACTAATGTACTTGGTATGGTACCTACTTTTTAGTCTTACCCAGGGTTCCTAAAATGATGTCGGAGCCAAAAAATATATAACTAGACCATGATACAACTACATTGATATGCTCATAACTTGACCAAATTTCATTTGTTCTGCGCACGACGTCATTCTCGATATAAAAAGGGCGAAAATTCAAATAAATTACAGGCAGTGATATAATTATTTCCGTGTTTGTCAATTGTATTCCCGTATTATTATAATTGTGAGGCCCGAGGGTTATCAAGTTGTCATTTTTATATTATAGGGTGGTAATTATTTACAGTAGTGCTTCTTATTATCTCTTCAAATTGTAAAATTTAGGTTAGAATTATATTCGGTAGGTAGGTAGGTGCACAGAATGCGGTTTGAATTCTTGGAAAACAAAATTACATAGTTATTATTTGTAGACTTGGCAAGACATTCGGTCAAGGGCAAAAATAAAAAAAGTAAAAACGACAATTATTCCTGTGGAACAGGATGCGGTCCATTCTATGAAGATCCCTTGAGCAAGCTTGAAGAAGATGTAATAGATCTGATAAAAATAGTTTCAGTTGAAGGACATAGTAAATTTTGATTTTGCAAATGAACGTTTTATCATTAGAGAACAAGTAGAAAATGAAAATGAAGATGAAAATAAGGAAAATAATGACATTACCACTGATAACATAATTGTAGTAGTAGAAAACGCCCAAGACTTTAATGAGACTAAGGTAGAACACCAGAATGCCTCATTACTCCCAGGAAAATTCCAAAACGTCCCAAAAAACATTACAGAATTAGAATCCATCAGTGGCAGTGGAAATGTTTAAAGAAACCTATTCAAAAAAAAATTATGAGAATGAAAAATATTGAACACAGAAGCTAATGCTACTTGAGAGAATAGCTAATGCTAAGGAAAGACGTGCATCTGCTAAAGAAAAAATTGAGGGTGCACTAGAAAATATAGCTGAAAAAATACAAGAATTAATATAATTTCTCAAAAATATAGTAGCCTTTGTAAACAGAATGTACCTATATGTTCGTTATTTTCTTGTTTTCGCTGTTTTGTTAGTTATTTTCTTGTTTTCGTTATTGTCTTGCTTTAGAAGAAATATATATTTCAGTTGTTAATCATATTAAATATTTTTAAATGTATTACATACTATGATTCTATTGACTGTTAGTTTTAATATAGTTCTTATATTTCAATATTGCATTTATTTTAATAAATTCTTTACTTTAATTAAAATTAAACAGAACAAAAGAAAATAAACTTTTATTTAAATACAAACGTTTAAACGTCTTACCTCACAATAAAATAATAAGATTATCTTAAAAACACAGAATATAGGAAAAGTAACAAAAAAAGTAATGACAAGTGCTGGTATAAGACAAAGTTTTCCAGCTTATCTACCAACTAGTTAACTGGAAAAAATTTTGAATTAAACGTTGACGTGCTCGCCCCCCAGCTGTAAGTTCCGGATTTACAGCCCCAGCAACATCAAGATTTGCATTACCATCCCTGTGCATAAGACCTAAAAGTACACAAATATCAGTTTAAATTTAAATAACAGGTACCTATAATAGACAATACATTAAAACCAGCGTAGTAATAAAATGCTATCTATAAATTACTTTCTCACCAAAATCAAACTCATTTTCTTCAACATCATCTGGCAATGTTATGTTCTACACATAAATTATGCAATGCAACACAGGCGTTTATTATACGAGAGGCGATCTCAGGAGCATAATGTAAAACCCTATGTTTCAGAAGACATCTGAATCTCATCTTCAGAATTCCATTACATATCTCAATTAAAGATCTAGTAGTTTTATGAGTTTGGTTGTAACGATACTCTGGAGTGTTTGGGGCAGGTTCTTGTTCTAATGGCGTCATTAGCCATGTTCGTAATGGGTATCCTGAATCCCCTTAAACATAATTCAAGTAAATTTTGAAGGTATAGCCACTACAGTCACACCCTACCGAGTAAATAATAATCAGTGTGTCCTAAACCATGTACAGTTCTCACAAATGCTTGGACATTGGAATTACTCTAAATAAAAGCATCATTGGAACTACCCGGAAACAAAGCATTTACAGATAAAATTTTTAAATTCGTATCACACACCTAAAATTATAATTAATAATACATTACAAAATAAAAATTAGAAATTGTTTTACTAGTTGAGTATATATCGAATGATATCCTTTTCGGTTAACATATATATGTTCTGGATGTTCAAAGTCATTTTGATTAGGCGCAATTATAGCTATATGGGTGCAATCTATACATCCCATAACTCCAGGTATATTATATTTTCCATAAAACCTAGAAAAAAAGGTATTTCATATTTACCACCAACTTATGATATACATATAGACTTACCTTAAACGTAATGTATTCAATTCATTGAAATTACGCGGAAATTTTATCCACTCTTTTAATATTGCAGGATTATTTACTGCTGTAATCACTTCCTTTATACACCTACTTACAGTTGGTTGTGAAACTGAGAAAAATATTACTACCAATATCTAATTGATAGCTACCGCTTCCAAAGAAGCGTAGAGCTACCAAAACCGATAGATCGTTACCGGACTGGGCATACCTAGGTAGTTTGGGATATTAATTGCCTGTATGTGACTGTAATTATGTAATACATAACAATAAAAAAAACTTTTTTATATACAACATAATGTATTAAAACAACAATTTACTTTTTTTTACTTACTCGGTTAGCAACATTCAAGTCAATTGCACGTAACAAATGCCTCATATAAGGTTCTATATTCTCTATAAAATAATTGCAAAGCTCTTTCGATAATATAAATATATTTCTAAATTGTTCATCGGTAAGTTCTTCAAAAGGGTCTCTATTAACATTGTCAATATTATCATCTAAATGAGGATGATGATCTTGATCGTTATTATTTTGTAAATCATTTTCTAATAAATATAAATACACTAATTCATTCATGAGTAGGTATTTATTGTTGATTTCTAATTTCTGTATTTGCGAGTGGTTAAATTCGCTCGTGATAAATACGATGATTATTTACGAACACGAACTCTTTCGAATAGTCAAGAATACAATTTTGATATTACCGTCTGTCTTCGCATTATTTTCGAATGACTTGGCTAGATACGAAGGGGCAAGAATAGTATCCCAGTAGTTAAATATTAAAAAGTTACATGACATGTATTCTTCAACATATGCAGAAAATCCTCTATCTTATGAAAAATTTAGAGAATTTTTTTCAATCAAACTCAATATATCGTTTGGGTATCCTGGGAGCGACACATGTAGCACATGTGGTAAGTACAAAGTAGATGAGGAGAAATACCAAACTGATATGTATCAGATGCTAACAGAGAAGAACAACTTAATGAGATTAGACAAAAGTATGAACAATTGCACTGTAACATGAAGCTACACAAATTGTAAGGTGAGACATTCTATAAATGTAAGCAACAAGCTAGACTAAGGGCACAAAAATATGAACTATAGAAGCTATTTCAATGGATTTTCATGAGAATTTACCAGTACCAAACATCAGTACCAATGATGTGTAATACCGGCGACAATTACCCTTTGACAGTTTTAACGTTCATATATACTTTCTGATCAGCGATCAGTTTTTTTATACCTACGATGAAAGTATTGCTAAAAAAGGTGCAGACGAGGTATGTTCTATGCTATATAATTTTTCAAATACCATTTTAAACAATAAAGTTCAACATGTAATAATATTTTGTGACTCCTGTGCAGGTCAAAATAAAAACTATACTGTTTTTCGTTTTTTTTGCATTACTTATGCACAGTATTAAAGCGGTTTAAAAATATTGAAGTTTACTTCCCTATAAGAGGACATTCTTATCTTGAGTGTGACCGCAATATGAAGTTAACCAACCAAAAGGCTTTAGCTGAGACACCTGACGATTGAAGAAACATTATACGTAACAGTAGACAAAAACCTTTACCTTTTGTAGTAATAAGCTGTGAACAACAGACGTTTAAACAGTGGAGCAAGCATCTAGCTCTTTATTATAGGAAGACTTGCCCGTTCCCTTTCAGGCCAATTAAAGTATTTCAAGCAACACAGGAACATTGCCGAAGCAGTGGAGATTTTTCCATTGAAGGCCGTCAATTGTTACGGTCTCGGATAATCGATTCATTGGAATATGATGCATATAACCGAGCGGTTATTCAGTAAGAGTTAATCATTACTCCAGAGTAGTGCGAAAATTGTACCATATTTTCGTAAATCTAAATGACTATCTTTTACGCGATTTTGAGTTGACTATTCGGAAAATGCTACTCACGCATTTTGTCGTGTGACGTTAAAATGAATAGGCTCGCTGAGAATATGGGCTTCACCTTTACTAGTCCGGAATCTATCCTTGACACCAGATACATTAGATTCATGCTACAATGTGAAAATTCTCGTAGACTCAGTCCTCCTGTTCCTTCTTCCAGCACGGACACTAGCGAACAAGTTGTTGATAGGACGCGATCGGTCTCCCACATTGACACATATCGATTGTCATGTGTGACATGAGCATCGATTTGTGTGTGCGTTGAGCCATCTACATCCAGGGGAAACCATCATCATAAATCTAAGTCTAATAAGAAGAAATTCACACAGGACGAAAAAGGTCAAATTCAGCGTAAGAAGAATGAAAAGTTTCTATTATCTATGGACTCCCTGCGTACGTCTGAGGCCCCAATTAGCTGTACAATTGGTGAGTGTGAACCTCCAAATTTTATATGCGATTTGTGTCAGGAAGCGGATCCAATTGCTGCTAGAATACAGTATTATACTAGTAATATTAAGTCAGTGAACCCATTCCCTGATATGAAACTGCCTATACCCATCCGCGTATTCTTTAAGAAGAACGTGTCAACCTGGGTAAAATTTGAAGTTATAGTTAACTATGAGGAAGGCATTCAGAAACATGTAAAGAAGAAAAGACCACCTTCTGACATAATTAAAGAATGACATAAGCTAAGGTACCCCTCTCCGAGAGTCCTTAAAGAAGTGGGAATGAAGCCGAGCTGTTATTTATTTTGTTCCTTTTGTATGTCAAGCTTAGGACATTATAACGTACCGCCAGACCTGATGGATAATGTCGATTATCTCCAAGGAACGAGGCTCGGTGAACGAGGCTCTCCGGTGTCTAAACTAGATTGAGCATTACAAAATTGTAACCGAAGCAGTGAATGGTGCAGCTAGGTTACTTGCAGATATGTATAACGAACAGTCCATGTCAAGGCAATATGTGGTCAGCGTTAACCTGGACAAAAGTCTTAGGGACTTGTTACAAAATACAACCCTTGGTTGGTTGTTTGTTAGGTGAACGTTTAAAAACTGCAAAAGCCATTGAAAAATTAAAATGAAGTCAATGAGCACATATCATCATTCCCTGCATATGAGAGTCACTACTCTGAGACGTCATACAAATAAATATCTAGCAGCTTCCTTAAATTTAAACAGAATGTATAAACTATATTGTGAAAAATACCCAGATAAACCAGTCTCTATTAAAATTTATTCCTAGGAGGTTCATAAAACAGGACTGAAGTTCAATAAACCAAAAATCGTTACATGGCACAAAGTGCGATATTTTAAGTTCCCAAATAAAAATAGCTAATAGAAAATTATGAATCCTGATGAAGAATAACAAAACTTGATCGATCAACTGTTTCTTCATCAGGAATACGCCGATTTGGCATATCAACGCAAGGAGCAAGATAAACAAAAAGGTTTGGAGGATCCGTCTCATGTGACATACACTTTTGACTTAGAAAAGTTCTTCCAACCCCATATTTGTCTACTAACAAATTGTTTTACTTGAGACAGCTATCTACTTACAATCTTACGGTACATAACTGTATTTCTGGAGACTCTGCTCATTTTATGTGGCCAGAATCAACTGCTGGAAGGGAAGGCAATGAAGTGGCATCTTATTTATTCATATTTATTCCGGAAAGTGTAAAGGTCACCAACTTTTATTCAGACATATGTGGCGGATAAAATAAAAAGTTTTTGGTGACTTCAATGTTTCAATATGCCATAAATGTACATCCTGTACATTTGTATAGAGTGTACAAATGTACACTCTGTACATATACTGTTTTAATTAATACCAAAGTAATACCAATATTAATACCAAAGTAATTATTATTTCATTATTATATTAATAAAGCATAACAGAATATAATAATATATTTGAAGGAGTTGCCGAAAACAACTATTCCACGGACAATATGCCCCAACTGGCATTGCATTCCATCGGCATCTCCATAGGAGTCGCCACATTGTTCATCGAGACCTACCAGACCCTGACCGGTTTCGGTCAGTGTCTGGTATATATACAGGTCACTGATGCAATGGCACCTGCGCAAAAGCAGGTTGTAATCTGTCTGTCAATTTGACAATAATTGTCAGACAGATAGTAGCAAAGACCCAAAGAGGGCACTACGGTGTGTTTCTCACCACTACTAGCATCATAATATGTTTACTTATTTCCTTATTAGTACTAGATTCATGATTGAAAATTATGTTTACTTACATCTTTTTATTAGCAAAAAATAAAGTCTTTTAAACTGGTCAAGTTAACTTACGCCATTTTAAACATATTTATCCCTGAAAAACAAAATAATTCAAACATATTAACTATACATATGCTCATTTAAGGGTTTCCTTCCGATACCTTCAATTATAATAATTGCATAAATATGTCCCGTTTTTATCGTATCGAATTATTAATGTATCCTTACTCAAAAGGATTTAAATGTCGATTTATTTAAGAAATCTATAAAATTTTGGTATCATTCAATAGAAAATTAAATATGACATTTTAATATAAAAAAATAAGTCATCTTTAAACATGCATGTATTTTACAGAATGATTGAAAACTTTAACCTAATTTTGCCAAAATATGTCTAATTTATACTTAACCTTTTAACTGCCGACCACAGAGTTGTCGACATGCTTCAACATCATTTGCAAGTATTAAAGGTATTAATATTGATTTAATTAGGAGTACGGCAGGGTGGCCTAAAGGTTCAGAAACTTTTTCAAAATTTTATAACAGACCAGTTGTTGACAAAAATTTTTTGCAAAATCAATTTTGTCTTAGTTTGATATACAGATAAGTTTATGTTTATTAGATACTAAGTGGTTGTTTATCAACTAAGATAATTATTAGTAGAGCTTTTCAAATAAATCATTGTTTTTCATTAGAGGAGTTTGGTTTGATTCCACAAAAGATCTCAAATTGCTCTAAACATCTACAATATTGATCAGGAGAGCAAGGCGGGAACATAATTATACGATTAAACGAACTTACCTTAAGTGAAGTTCAATCATAATTATATGGGCGCCTTGCTCGAAATGATCAAACCCTTCCCACCCATTGCGTGTTTCTGTTTCATTTCAATAGACCCTTCGCCTTGACCAATAGACCCTTGATCATTTAATTTGAGATCTTGATGCTTTAAAGAAACTAGGGAAGCGTAGCTTGTGGGGATGGTGGAGCCAGGGGAAGGGAATAAATTTCAGCTTTGGTAGCCGTAGCGCTATCTAGTGGAAGGAGAAGCATAAAAAAAGATGATAGCCAATTTAAAACCTGTAAGGCATGTTTACAAGTATACAGAATGGATATAGCCCCCTATTTGAACTGGATATGTGTTCTTAGTGAAAATAAATAAAAGAGAATTAAGAACTCGAACGTAAAGTTGCCTGAAAATGATGATATGAAAGATATTTTAAGTACCTGTTGGATTATGGTCTCTTATATCAGGAGCGCCTAGAAGAAAAATTTACTATTAAGAATTGAAAGAATTTTGTTCAGTATCTTTTGGTGACACTAGCTGTATTCAACGGGAAGCGCCCTGGAGAAACACAAAGATTGGAACTGGAAGATTTCCAGAGACGACGATGTATCAGCTAAAACGAATTGGATCATCATGTTCTCTTGAACATGATGATCAGCTGCAGGCAGGCAAATATATTCGAGTTGGATTTGAAGGGAAACGTGGAAACCCTACTGCCCTCCTTACCCATAAAGAAAAGATTTTTCCTGGATTGCTTATCTTACTGAATTATGGGGATAGAGCAGGAGTTCATAAAAACAACCGCTTTTTGTTTGGTGCACCATCCAGCACAAATGAAAATAAAACATTCTCGACATATTTAAGCCACCAATTGTTTTTATTAAACAGTGGTATGAAATTAAATTATTTATAATTCACAAATTTACGGTATCACTTGGCAACAGAAGTCTCAAAACGGGGGGGGTCTACTCAGGAAGAGGAAGTGCGTGTGTCAAATTATATGTCCCACGACTACAGCATACATAAAAGTATTTATGACCAAAGCGCAGCTATATTAGATATTACCAACCCAAGCAGCAAAGTGTGGCGATAATGACGTCATTTATAGGTGAATTTTCGTCATAAGATGTCAGTACCAAATATCACATTAGGACCACATACCTACTGATGTGATGAGGACGTGGTATTACGGTCGCCATATTGACGCTCCAAAAATTCTTTCATATGTACGTCATATTTAGAAGTCTCTACGCGGGGTGAATCTAATGACGTCAATGCCACGTCATTATAATATGACGCCATTTATTAAATCAGGGTTGATTCAATAGCTGAGATTATAAAACTAGTTTATTAATTTATCTCACCACCTATGGAGACTTTTGAACCAAAAAGAAAGCTTTTAAGATTAAAACAGTAAACGTTAAAATTAATGCCAAACACAAATATTAAACAAAGAAATTACAATATTTTGAAGAAAAATTATTATTATTAGCCAAAAGCAGTATAAAATCAAATCATACACATTATCAATATACTTTATACCACCAAAGGGCGATTGTGGTTAGTGACTTTAGTCGTTTAGTGGCTTTATACAAGAGAGTGGCGACAACAGGCTTATAGCTCCGCCCATAAACCATCGAGCGGTCGATTTTTTCTGGCATTGTCAGTCTAACAGACGTAAGTTCCCGTACAAATTCAAAAAAATTTCCGCCGACCGATGGGCCGACCGCCATTTGCGGTTGACCAATCAAAAAGACTGTGGTTAATTCTCGTCCTCCGACTTCACTCGAACTTGGTCGAGCCGAGCTCGTTGCTCGAAGGAAAAAGAAAGGAAATGGTGCCTGAGAAAGTTTTTAGCAATTGCAATGTATGCAAGATGCATTTTACAGAAGCAGACTTTCTACATAATAATAAACTTAATGATTATGCTCATCTAACAAAATTATTACCAGGTTAGTTTTTTAAAATTCAATAATTATGATTATTGATGATTAACGTGTAATGAAGTACATTTTATTTCGCCGTTAAAAGTAATTTTCTGCACCCGTAAATAAGTTTCCAATACAACGTCGTAAATAAACAACTATACCCGACATAAAATCTATTATTTCGACACCTGAAATAAAAGCCGAATGCGCGCATCCTTACTTTTGTTGTTCACACGGACCTAGGAAATTTAAAGCGCTAAGAGTTTAGTTGCTGAGCCGCCGTCCGAGAAACTAGCCGCACTAACATATCATCGCGAGTCCCTAGATACAGACTGGTACCACAAGTAAGTAAGAAATATTTTACAAGTCAGTAAAATCAACATAGTGAAATTTTTATAAGGATAAAAATAAATTGGGACTTGTGTATTTTTCGCCGTCTGTCTACTTGATCAAATATTTTCAGTCCGTAAATTAGGCATAGTGAAATTTTTATAAGTTTAAAAATAACTTGAGACTTAGACGATTTGTCGACTGAACCGAATATTCTTCAGAGTCCACAAGAACGTGGGGACTTGTAATTATTTCCGATTTAGTGGTGTACAAGTAGAAAATATACAAAGTCCAAGATTTCACTCCTGCGCATGTCCGAGGTTTTGGTAGAACAATATCCAGCTGGCTGCGATTCAGACATTCAGTCTGTGGCCGAATGACATCGAAGCAAGACCTGTCCGTCTACACCGCTGCTACCAGGAACTAGAGAGAAAGTGAGTAAACGATTACAAGTCAGTAAATTCGACAGAGTGAAATTTTTCTAAGTATGAAAATAATTTTATACTTAAACGATTTTGTCAACTAAACCGAATATTCTTCAGAGTCCACAAGATCGTGGGGACTTGTAATTATTTCCGATTTAGTAGTGTACAAGTATAAAAGATCCAAAGTCCGAAATTTCACTTCTGCGCATGTCCGAGGTTTTCATAGAATCACATCCCGCCGGCAGCGACTTAGTTATTCAGTCTACCGCCGTCCAGCAAACGAAGCAGTCCTCTCCACCACCGCTACCAGCACCAGCTAGAAGTAAGTACCGCCCAAGTCTGGACACTTGGTAAAAATTCATCACCGGCAGTCTAGGTATATAAAATTATTCTAAGTCGATTAGAATAAGGTAGCTAAAGTTTTCGAAGTGGAATATATTGGTTCAAAGTCCATAATTTCACTTCTGCGCCTGTCCGAGTTTTCTCTGGTACCTTACCCAGCTGAGAACGACTCCGTTATTCAGTTGGCAGCCGTCCAGCCTACAAGGAAGTCCTGTCTACCACCGCTGCTACAACCAGAGAAGAAGTGAGTAAATCTGTCAGAGTCCACAAGGTTTACACTTAGTAGAATTTCCCTACCTGCTGTCTCCTACTTCGAAAATCTACTAAGTCCCTGACCTCCGTTCTGCGCATGTCTAAGCACAGTTAGACATCAAAAGGGAGTAACAGCAGATACAGATAGTAGTACCTGTCGACCGCCCGAACCGAGCAGACGTGCTGCACCTGAGTGGAAGTGAGCTAAATCACCGAATAGGGCACTATTACTTGGCTATTGTATTTGTGTACTAATTCTCTAGTCTCTTACAGATATTCCCGGGATACAAGCGATTCATTAGGCTAAGCTGCTCTTTTAGACATGCCGAACTGAATCGTGTAGTATCCGAAGCCCATTGTATTTATTTGTGTACTAATTCTCTACTCTCTTCCAGGTATCGTCGGTATACGATCGGTTCTTTGGGCTAAGCTGCTCTTTCAGACATGCCTAATTGAATCGTGTCGCATCGGAAGCCCGGTGTATTTATTTGTGTACTAATTCTCTACTCTCTTCCAGGTATCGTCGGTATACGATCGGTTCTTTGGGCTAAGCTGCTCTTTCAGACGTGCATTCCAGATTTCTTGCCATTGTAATCCGAGCTTTATTCCAGCTTTCCTGCCCGTGCCTGAGCTCTTATTACCATAGAGTATTATTTGTAGACAATAGCCAAGTATGACCATTGCTTTTAAATAACTGTAGCTTGTTTAACGTTGCTTGTTAATTATTTGATGCTTGCTTAGTAATAATTGCTTCCTCACCTGGTATCCACGCACGACCACCGCCCGTAACCGCAGTAGTATTCGTCACCCGCTGTAAATAATAGCACGTAGCTTGTTGCCATCCCGCTAGTAGCTTCATCTCTGCTTAAGCTTGTTTGTACTTGCCCAAGACCCATGTGTGCTTTAGAGAAGGATATTATTTAGATTTATATATTCTAGGTCTCAGACAATATATGTATAAAAGGTTTACTGATGTATTATTACTATCTGTTGTGTGAAGTCTAATTTTCCCTATCGATCGACCTGGCGTACCGTATCTTCACTGTAGCTACCTGAGTAGTGGTGTTTCTGCACTGTAAACAGGAACTGGCGCCCGAGGCAAAAGAGAAACAGATCCTCGGGCACTAACGTGACACTTCCTACCTGTGCAAATCGAGAAGTATCCGTCACAAAGTAATTATTGTTAGTGAGTGATTATGATTATTGATGATTATGATTAAGTGTGCTGTTGAGACGCTCATAACAGCACCCTTTTTTCATAACAGCACTATTGCTATGATTTATATGTATATTAAAATGTTAGACACTATTTTATAGTTAAATTAAAACTTATATTTACCGACGAAGGTAAAATATTGAACGATACACGTTTGTTTATGGGATGTTTTTAACTCAACTCGTTTGATTGCACATCACTAAACTCGTTGTGTTAAAAATCGCATAAACAAACTTGTGTCGTTAATATCTATAAAGGGAATAAAATGTGTTTATATTATATTAATATAATTGGTTTTTTAGTTTATGGAAAGAAAAATAGAATGTTATATAAGAACCTCACACATTTAAAAAAAGTTGCTTATACATTGCAAAAATCAAGAACTACATTTAAAAGAAGATTAGTGGAGGCAAAAAAATTTTAAAATAAACATAACTTTGAAGAACTTGTGGAAAATTTGAATCTTATTCAAAAACGTTTTTTAAAGTGCCAATTAGAAAATATTGGCAAAAAGGGAAAGAGTCAAAGGTTTTCTGATGATGACAAAATATTAGCACTTGCCTTGTCTAAACAAACTGGTTCGGGATACAAGTATCTATCCCATATCTTTAGTTTGCCATCAAAACAAACAATATTAAAATTTATTAATAAAATACGAATTAGACCAGGTTTAAATAATATAATATTTAATGCTTTGAAGTTTGAAGGACTTCAAAGCATTAAAGGAGGACTGAAGTTAAAGGATAACTTTAGGAATCGGCTAGACAAATATTGCATGCTTATATTTGATAAAATGTCTATTGCTACTCAACTAAGTTATTACCAAAAAGAAGACCAAGAAGTAGGTTTTGATGCAACTACAAGTACTGGAAATGAATTTGCTAACCATGCAAAAGTAAGATATTGGGTTGTTTGATAATTAATACCTTTGTTCTATTCAGATCTGTAAAAATATAGGTCTTCAAAATGTCATATTTTGAAACGACAGTTTGACTTGTTACAAGTTTATCTACAAACACTTTTGCTTCATCTTGAATAGTTTCACTGTTATTAACTATTGTTTTTATGTTGAAAAAGTTATTTCATTTGATTTGCCAGCTTTTAATTAGTGTAACATGCCGTTTACATTTACAAATAGCGAACAAGCCGACATTCATGTTATTTATGGGTTCGCAAATGGGAATTCAAGGTACGGCAGCTAGGGAGTATCGAAGATTTCCAAATAGACGACAACCTCATCACTCCGTTTTTGTGAGTATCCACCGTCAATTTGTCAACCTGAAGAATGTACATAGGGGCCGACAGAACAACCGTGGACGAGGTAGAATTGGAGAGGATATATTGCGTGAATTTAATAGGAACCCAACGACAAGTACTCGACGTACTGCTCTTGCTCTTGGTATTTCCCAAAGTAAAATTTGCCGGGTTTTAAAACGGAATCACAGACACCCATATCATTTTCAACCTGTACAAGGTTTATCTCCAGGTGACGCCGAACGAAGGCTTTATTATTGTAGGTGGGTTCTTAACTCCATTCAAAATAATAGAGATTTCTTATCCAACATACTATGGACTGATGAATCCTGTTTTACTCGTCGTGGTTTAATAAATTTTCACAATCTGCATGTATGGGTACATGAAAACCCACATGCCATTCGACCAAGAAGTTTTCAACATGAATTTAGTACAAATGTGATTGGAATTTACGGCAATCACGTGTTTAGACCTTATTTCGTTTCGTATCGTATCGTAATATGTGGGAAGACTTTCCTTTGAATTTAAGAGGACAGTCTTGGATTCACTTGATGGGTGCCCGGCCCATTATGGCAGAAATGTAAGAAATTGGCTAAACCATAACTATCCGGGGAGGTGGATAGTTCGTGAAGTTCCAGTGGCGTGGCCTCTCAGATCCCCCGATTTAACGCCATTTGACTTTTTTGTGTGGGGATTTATTAAGGAAAAAGTGTATACCACTACAGTTAATACACTTGAAGAACTTCATAATCGCATCAGATATGCTTGCAATGAAATAAGGGTGCATCATTTACTTAAGACGTTCTATTGTACGTCGCTGTGAAATGTGTATTGAAAAGAACGGTTTACATTTTGAACAAAGTGTCTAATTTTATTATACTAATGTTATTGTTATTAATTGTTGTAATTGTTATTTATTGTATGTAAATCGTTATTGCTAACAATTTTTATTAATTCAACAATTGTTCTTTAAATATTGTTATAAATTCAAAAATTTTCTCCATAAACATTAACATCAATGTTCATTCAATGTTTTTTTTTAAATTTAATTACAGTAAATTAGTATTTACGCAGCACATAATAAATAAGGATTGTTAAAATTAGTGTACTAAACAGATTTCAACTTATACAAGTCTTGTATTTGAGTATAGCTTGATATAACAAATAATTTATTTTGACTACATTGGAAAGAGATAAAGAATAAGATATTTCGGCTTTTTTGAATCCTTAACAAACCATATTTAGGTAGGGAGTATTTAGGAAAGCCTCTTACATCATTGGATTATCGACGCATTAAGAGATACGATGTTCTATCCATTGGAGATGTAGAAAAACTTATAAAAAAGCGATCTACAAATGAGGATGAAACAAAATATTTTTGCCATATAGGTAAATTATATGAAATTATTCACAAAGCCCACATAGATACTGGACACAAAAGAACACGCTGGATGGACAAAGAACTTAAAAAAAGGTACTGTAATATCACGCGCGATGTGATTGATATTTATTTACGCTTATGTGGACAATGTCAGTTGAAGAAAAAGCATAAATGAAAGGGGCTAGTGGCAAGGCCAATTTTGAGCAACAACATGAACTCAAGAGGGCAGGTAGATCTGATTGGCATGCAAACAGAATCGGACAGAGATTATAAATTTATTTTAAATTATCAGGACCACCTGACAAAATTCGTTTTCCTGAAACCTTTGAAATCCAAAAGAGCTGAGGAGGTAGCTTATAATCTGTTAGATATTTTCTGTATAATAGGTGCTCCTTACATCCTTCAAAGTGACAATGGGATAGAATTTACAGCAGCTGTCATAAATAAACTTGCTGATATGTTCGAAGCTAAAATAGTTCATGGCGAACCGAGGCAATCTCAAACCCAGGACAGTGTAGAAAGGGCGAATCAGGATGTTAGGGACATTTTGGTTTCTTGGATGGCAGTACTAATTGGGCTGATGGACTGCGATTCGTTCAATTGAAAAAAAAAATAGATCCTTCCATAGAGGTATAAACAGAAGTCCATATGAGGCGATGTTTGGTGTTCCTGTACGAAATGGCCGAATGAATTGAAACATACCTCGTGAGGTTCTTCAAACCATTACCAGAGAGGAAGAGTTGGAAAATATATTGAATGATAATTCTAATATGGACACTTACAGCGACTCGGATATAGAAGAAAATCATGTAACTTCACACCAAAGCTCAAGCGAATTAGCTAAACAAAAAGAAGTAAGTGATATTTCAACTATTTTGATTGAAATAGGAAAAATCTAAAATTTTAAATAAATGACTAGTACTAGATATTTTTCTGGTACCTATAATTTTTTTTCAATTCATAGTTGCTGGCAAAATATTCACTAACACGTGTTTCCTTTTACAGTGTACTTGTACACCTGAACATTTATGTGGGATTTGTATTCGCCAAGAAAAAATCACACAAGCACGTGAAGCATCATGCACATTCCAGAAAAGGCAAGCCGATGAAATGCTGTAGAGGTCCAACAAAAAATGTCCTCCTGTTAGTATTGGGCAAAGCGTTTTGGTAAGAATTCCAGACGTCGGCAGAGAGCAGAGGGCTTAGAAGAGACGAAGAAATTGACCTATCAAAATTTTATTTCGAAATAGATGAACAAAAAATTATTCCGATCTTCGACCCACCTCATCTAATAAAATGCATAAGAAACAATTTAATTACATCTAATTTAATCTATTTTTCTGATGGGATAATTTACTGGGGTAATAGTGTGATCTATGTATCTGTTATCTATCTATCTATCTATCTAACTATCTATCTAGTAGATCTACTGGGGTAATAGTGTCGAATTGCACAGTGAGGAGGCGACTGCATGATCGACAGCTAAAGCTATAATTTTTTTATTTGTTTATTTATTTATTGTTTTTGTTATTGCAACATATTGGTTGGGGAATTGAGAATTGGAGTAGATGCATGTTTACCAATAAAACAAGAATAAATTTGCATCATTCAGACGGAAGAATACCGGTATGGAGGGGTATGAATGAAAGGTATTTGGAGGAAATATGAGTACCAAAGTGGCTTTCGGTGGAGGAAGATTAACAATTTGGGGCGGAGTAATGATTAACGGTAGATCTGAGCTAGTGATCATGGATCATACTATTACAGTGCAGATGTACCGTGACAAGTATCTCAACCCAATTGTATTCCTTTTGCAAGAAACTTCGGTAATGATTTTGTGTTTGTTGATGACAACGTTCGACCGCATAGAGCCAGAATTATTACCGAATTCTTGCAGGAAAGTGGAATTAGAAGAATGGAGTGGCCACCTAGATCTCCAGACTGTAATCCCATAGAGCATGTTTGGGCTCGCCTCAAGCTACAAATTAGGGCAAGAAATGAACATATTGAAACCTTTGGTCATTACGCGAGCCATAGAAGAGGAATCAGAATTGATATCTCAGGTAATAATATCTAATTTAGTTAGAAGTATGCAGAGAAGATGCCAAGCTGTGCTGCAAAATCGTGGTGGCACCACAAAATATAAAATTTTTCATTTATTGATTATGTATTAGTTCTATCGCAGACTCAGTTTTTTAATCTTGTTCCACTGAAAAATAACTCCGAGTGACGGTTTAATATACTCGTGATGTCGTTCTGATTTTGACCATATTTGAATTTAACATTTATTCGTAAGTTTCCGTTTCTCTTTTCAGCATATAATAAGATGTTATTTTGATTAATTTCCATATAAAAATTATAATAATAAATAAGACCTATTAAACCTGTTTAGTGTCCGATTTGGGCATAATTGAAAAAAATATCCGAGAGCAGGAAGGTAATTAATTACAGAATGAAAAGGAAATCACAAAAAGTATTGTCTCTATAAAGAAAGATATTAGCATAAGGATAAAATCGAAGTAGTTAATTAAAACATGATGATTTTTTGAAAAAAATCGTATCTCTATAAACAACGGCGTTAGGCCAAAGTTGGCAAAAATGTCTGGGGGTATGAGCCTTAGGATAAAATGTAAGTAATAATCCGGAACGGCTGTGAAAGAATTGGGTGCTTAGTATATTTTATACTTGTACACCAAAATCGGTGAAATTTTCCAAGTCCCCACGTTCTTGTGGACTCTGCAGAATTTTACTTACTCTCCTGGAGTACTAGTGGCGGCTGCGAAACAGGCGGAACTCGTTGTCGTGGTGTACAGCCAGAGACTAACTCTTGAAATCGTTCTCAGCTCGACGGAGGGTTAGTGAGAACTTGGACCGGCGCAGTAGTGAATACAGTGACTTAATAAATTACACCATGCCCCTTGTTGATTTTACGAACTTAGAATATTTTCATGTAGACAAAATTTCCTAATTATCAATTACTTTTGCGACTTATAAAAATTCAACTGTGTTGATTTTTACGGACTTACGGACTTTAATGTAAATAAATTTGTGCTTCATTACAGTCGTTTAAATTGATCTGATGTGATATAACACCTCTGATTAGTCTAAGATGTATATCACCTAAATTGCATGCTAATATTTTTAAAAATGTAGAATACATAGGCAGCTGAGAAAACTGTCCCATTCATGCCACCCTTCCCCTACCTATGTATTTACAGCCTCAACAAAGTCAAATGCAAGACGTGCAGTCTACATTAGTACACACACCTGTTTTGCTTATTTCTGTGAGTGTATTCAAATTGTATTACATTGCAATTAATTGTAATGTAAGATTCTTCTGCATAATTATGTATTAATGTATGTGTTTACAGCTTCAACATGATCAAAAACAAGATATGCCATCTACCATCAGCCTTCTGTGGGTATTACTAGTTCTGCAACCAAAGTATGTATTTGAAATACTGTCAAAGGCAAACAGTCCATCTTTAAAGAAGTGAAAAGATTGTGTTCTTCTGGAAACCTCTCAACACAGGAGAAAAAAATAATTTCAATTATAAACAACAAGGACAGGCATTTAAGGAAACTGGAAAAGATTTGAAAGAGGATCCAAAATTAAAGATTTAAGTAATATACATAAATCTGTAAATAAATAATGACGTTTGAAAATTGATGATTGGAAAAAAATAAATGTTTAATCATAAAACATTTATTTAAATAACAATTGCTTTATAATAAATGTTCAATGTTTTGTTTGAAATGAAACGTAAAACTGACAAAATGACTGACAAACTAAACGCCGGTTATAGTTTGGTTTACGTCGATTAATACAAAGAAATTGTTGGTTTATGATAAAATTTGGCATACCAGGTAGTTTTTGTTGGCTTTTAAAAAAATGTTCAAGGTTGTTCAATTTAAACATATTATTTAATTACCTGTGTGTATTTCAAAATATCAATTTTCAAACGTCATTATTACCAAAACAGTTGATTTTAGAGGGTGTTCCATTAAAAAATCAATGGTGACTGCATATGTTCTTCTGAAGCCACCCTGTATACAATTTTCTTATGTCAAACAATCCGCAACTAAAAATACTAATCGACGTGTCCGAGCGTTTTTCCACAAAATAATTACCTAAATCATTACCTTTCATCATGGACGGCACTGTATATAACTGCACTGACTGAAAGCACTGTATATGCGTTGCAATATATCCTGTCAATTTTATCATATTAAAATTATATTCGTATCACATTTGTATTTTTTCCATCACACATTCGTATCACATTTGTATTAATTATTTAAAAATGTCAAACTGTTTTTTAATGTACTTGATAATATTAAAAATATTACATGTTTTGATGTTTGTAACCCATATTCATCGTAATATTTCCATTCAAGGGAACTAACCTCTTACCCTTGTAGCTCCCCGCCCCCCCCAGACGTCGTGTCTCAGTCTGTCGAAAGCCGCGCATTCTGCCAAGAAGTGGGAAGGCGTTTCGTCGCCCTCCCCGCACTTCAGGTAGATAGGGTCTCCCTCAACACCCATCAATGATAGATGTCTTCTAAGCCTGCAGTGACCCGTTAAAACTCACACCAACTGGTTTAGAGCCTTCCGGCTACGACTTAACAGCCAGGCCGTCTTGGTCTTGCTTCGCTCCACTATAAAGTTGCGAGCTTGTATACAGCTCCCACGCCTTCTCCAGTGTTTACTTAGTATCTCATGAGCCCAATCATTAAGGGCCATGTTGACCTGCCTTCGTGTAATACCTAAAATCGGTTCTGGTCCCTGGCTGGGTCCCTGAGATCCGAGCCGAACCAGTTCATCGGCCCTTTCGTTCCGCGGGATTCCACTATGACCTGGTACCCATACCAATTTGACCTCTTTTCCTCTGGTCAGCTGCTCCAGGGTATCTCCGCACTCTTGGACAAGAGCGGATCTTGTCCTTGGAGATGCTAAGGCCTTTAAGGCCGCCTGATTATCGGAGCAGAAATAAATATTTTGCTCCGTACAGTTCCTTACTTCTTCCTTGTTTGCTGCCATTAGGATAGCAAAAACTTCAGCCTGGAAGACTGTGCCATACGAACCAAATGCAAAGCTTTGCTGCACACCCCTGTCCTCTACATAAATTCCTGCCCCCGAGAACCTATCCGCCACACGAGAGCCCAGGGCGTGAAACGTTTTTATTTACGAGTAGTACTCCATCTGATAGACATTTGCGTAGTAAATGGATGGCTGATCTATCGGCGAGACTGTAGTCTTAGTATAATTACTAAGTTCCAACGGCTTATTACTTTTAGAGCAGAAATTGCTCATGCATTACTGCAAAAGAATTCTACAGTCGAAGAGGAAGACCTAGTTCAGAACTAGTAGCAGAACCACCCCGTATAAGATCTGTAGTCCCCAGACCCATTGATGATGTAAGATATGATGGATACTCTCATTGGCCAGACCACATAGAACCAAAATGGTGTCTGATGTAATGATGTTTTTCTTTTACTTTAAAAAATATATTAATTTTGTTGCCTTTCACCCTATTAAACTATACTCAATATTTATATTTTCTTAAAATAAAACACTCAGTACATATTTTTGCCTTATATTTATTATAACATCAACATGTGCCCATTGATGCCAAATGGAATTATACATTTTTTCTTTCAAAAAAAGTTTTTATGAAACAAAAAAAAAACAAGTTTGCAAAGTAATGTTTTTATCAACATTTAATATTGGGGAGGAAACAGTACAAAAGTGAATAACAGATAAAAACAACTTAGATCAAACTGGCAATAACGAGCTTGATGAAGAGTTAACAGAGTGTTTCTAAAGATGTGGAACACTCTCTTTCAAGTTTACCGAAGCTATAATCTCATTACTATGGGTCGTCAACTACAAAGCTCTACTTGGAGCCTATTTGGGATAGTTAAAGACATGTTTATAGAATTTATAAAAAATATGTGCAGAATTAGGTAAAATGTCGCCTTAATTTAAAAATATGGACACCAAAAACAGATCAGTGCAATGTTTGTTCAGGGTACAAAATGGGGTCAATAGCTGTAGAAAATTTCTATCCACCTCTAGTTAGAAAAACAAAAGGCCGACAGGAAAAAGAAAAAGACAAAACAGACTGTCAAGAAAATCAATTGATTTTAGTTTTTACGGTAGACCTCCAAGCAGTATTTCTAGCTCCCTGGTTAAATAGCGTGCAAATTATTATAAGACCAAATTAAAAGTTCATCATAATTGGATCTACTACAACCTGAAAAATCATAAAGTTGTCTGTTTTGTCTGCTATGAAGGTGAGGGTGGCCTTGTAAGTCTGGCCTAGACATTTTTGCAACTGTAGCAACGAAATTTCTCAGTCAAGAAATTGATAAACATCATCCTTCAAAAATCATTAGTTGCAGCGATGGATGTTGCTATCAAAATAGAAATGTAAAGTTGTCTAAACTCCTCGATATTTCCAAGAAGTTTTCAATTTCCATTGAGCACAAATAACTAGAGTTCGGGCATACCCAAATGGAGGTGGACTCAGCTTATAGCTTAATTGCACGTAAATTGGGCCGCCAAAAGGAAATTTACCTTCCTTCTGACTCTTTACGTATTATGAAAGAAGCAATGTAAAATCCCTTAATCTATGAAGTAGTTGAATTAACACAAGGATTTTTAAAAATTTGGATCAAACTATTATTCCAGTACCAGGCCTGGGAGAAAAACGGGGGACCCTGTGGTAAACGATATTTGTGCACTTCAGTATAATCCAAATGGAATAATTTCCTATAAATTACACACCTTAGATGCCTGGGCCGACCTACCCCATCATCAGCGCTCATCCACTAGCCTTGATGAACGTTCTCGGCTTTATGAAGGTCCCTGTCCCATTGAAGCCACATAATTTGCTCATTTACAGGAATTAAAAGAACTGATTTCTCAAGACTGCAAGCTAGGGCTTTATTAAAATTTGTTGCACAAATAATTTTTTTTAAGCACTTTCAGAACTAGGAAGTCACTTTTGCATTATACTTATTTTTATATTACTTAACACGTTGACTGCCACCGGCCATTTGTTAAGTCCGACTCCGGACGCCACTATCTGTAAACTACCTTATACGATAGGAAAAAGTAAAATTATGAATTTTTCATACTGTATGTGACAAAACAATTTTTGTTTTTGCAAAAAAACATCGCCCGAATTATCTCGTAGTTGGCCCTGTGAGAAACGAAACGCTTCCTTCCGCCAGCTACGGGTTATCTCGTATCGCCCCCTCCATCAATTTCTTATAGCTGCGTATTGTCTCAGCGCACGCTACGTTTCGGAATGAGTTGAATCTTGCATTGTATTACAATTATTCAGTTTTATGCGAGCTGCAAGAACGGCAGCATACACAACCAAATATGTCGGAAAAACGAAATTTAACTGAAAGAGAATTAGAGCAATATGCGAATATGGATGAATCTTAGTGGGAAGACTTTTTAGGGGACAATTCAGATATTGACGAAACTTATGAACCGTCAGATACAAGTTCACAAGATACTGGGCCTGAAGACAATGAACTCAAAGAAAAGGAAGCCGAAGAAAATGAAGAAGGCATTCAGGAGCAAAGTAAGAACACTAAGGAAATAGTTTCTTGGTGTCAAATTGAGCAGGATCCACCTGAATTTGATTTTGTAGAGAATTGTGGCTTGCAATTCGACCCCCAAAATTTGACTATTCAAGATTTGGTTGACCTTTTTTTCACAGAAGAATTTTTAAATCACCTTGTTGTGCAAACTAACTTGTATGACAATCAAAAAAAAGGAAAAAGGGGGCGAATCAGAAGGTCTTCACGATTTACACGTTGGAAAAATGTTGACAGTGCAGAAATGAAAATTTTTGGTTTATTACTGCATATGGGGCCTTGCACACTTCCAAGTATTGAGCATTATTGGAGTACCGATATTCTATAAAAAATGTCATTTTGGAGTTCAATCATGAGCCGTAACAGATTTCAGCTGATTTTACGTTTCCTACACTTTGCTGATAATTCTCTAGACAGCAACGACAGACTATAAAATAAGGCCAGTGATGAATCACTTCAATAAAACAATGCGTGAGAAATATGTTCCCGACAGAAGTTTATGTATAGACGAGTCCATGGTACTTTGGCGTGGACGACTGTTTTTCGACGTTTTCGACACGACAGAAATGACTCAGTTGTTCTGTGCAAGTGGAAAGATAAAAGAGAAGTCCTAACTATATCCAACATGCATAAAGTACAGTGTGTTGAAGTACAAAATAGAAATGGAAAAATATCTATAAAACCGAATATTATCAAATACTACAACAATGGAATGTCCGGCATTGACAGATCCGACCAAATGTTGTCTTATTATTCCGCTTTGCGAAAAACCATTAGAAAACCGTTCCTAAGAAAATATTTTTGCATATAATTGAAATGTATATACATAATGTCCATTTGTTATACAAAAAAGCAACCAAATAAGGACATTGAAATTAAGGGAAAAATTTATAGCCATACTAATTGGAAATAAAATGCCCAAAGCAAACAATAAATCTACATATTCAGGAAATTTTCATTATCTGGAAACTATACCACCGACCGAAAAAAAGTTACGACCAACGAAACCTTGCCGTGCTTGTACTGCTGAAAAACGCCGACGCGAAACGAGGTATTTTGGTCCAGTTTGTGAAGTCAAACCTGCCTTATGTGTAGAAGAATGTTTCAAAAAATATCATATCTAAAACTATTTTATATAGGTACTTTGTAGCATACTTTAGTTTAAAATGTGTACGTTTTTTATTTTCTGAATAAACTATTTTATTTTAAACTTGTTTCATTTTCCGTCGCCAGCAAGGCACAGAATGGACTTGCCACAGACGCCCAATACATAGTTATCACGTATTTCCAACGAGAATAGTCGTAGTTGGCAATATAGATCGACCGGCCAAGTACGAGTTATACCGTAGTGGGCGTCCAGCAACAGACTGCCAACTACAAGTTATATCGTAGTGGGCAGTCAACGTGTTTTAAGTAATGGTAAAATCTCTTTATCTATGGAGTAGTTGAATTAACACAAGGATTTTTAAAAACTTGTATCAAACTATTATTCCAGTATCAGGCCTGGAAGAAAAACGGGGGACCCTGTGGTAACCGATATTTGTGCACTTCAATATAATCCAAATGGAATAATTTCCTATAAATTACACACCTTAGATACCTGGGTCGACCTGCCCCATCATCAGCGCTCATCCACTAGCCTTGATGAACGTTCTCGGCTTTATGAAGGTCCCTGTCCCATTGAAGCCACTTAATTTGCTCATTTACAGGAATTAAAAGAACTGATTTCTCAAGCCTGCAAGCTAGGGCTTTATTAAAATTTGTTGCACAAATAATTTTTTTAAAGCAGTTTCAGAACTAGGAAGTCACTTTTGCATTATACTTATTTTTATATTACTTAATAACGTGCAATACGTGTTATGTCAAAATATTTAACCACCAAATAGAAGTAATCCCTCCTATGTCAAGCAAAATCAGTTTTTAAGGCCTTGTAGGGTAATCTATTAAAATCTATTTTTACCAGGTAAATAAAAAGCCAATCACAATTTATTACTAACATGCAAGTAAAAAAAAACAAAGCACTTAAAATTATTAATATTTATGTATCTCCTGAAAATTCGTCTTTTTTGACGTACGTCTTATTGCAGTAACAACGACGCTATGCATTATTCAAAAATTCATCAGATTTCTCACATTCTGAATTTCTTTTTTCCCATTGGCTGCTTATGCATGTACCGAACTTCATGAACGTGCCCCTGCTGTCGGTCCCGCTCGAGTGTTAGTGGGGAGATGTGACGTCACTGGGTGGGACCCGCGACAGTGTTGCCGGGACTGTTAACCAGAGCACACTTCGCCCTCGCTATTTTTAATGTGTTAATCTTAATAAATAATTAAGCCGAGTAGTGAGGAACTTCCTCACTACTCGGTACTTTTAAGTTTCTGTTCGGATTGGGACGGCGGCAACGTCTCGTTCGTTTGTAGTAGGTGTGCTGTAGCTAAGATAGACGAACAGTTAGTAAATAGTCACTATAGTCAGTAGAGACTTGTTGCACGACCCTCTAGCTCATCGTTCCTTTAGTCTCCCTGTCCCGTGTTTCGTGTGATTAGGTGGATTAGGATGTGCTCTTGATATATGTTATAGTTTTTTAATTGTCATTTAAACGGTAAGAATAAAAATTTAAATTTACCTATACCGCATACATAAATAATGTACTTTTTAGATTAATACATAAATTATACATGGCTCCTAAAAAGTCCATCAAATGGGCTTCGATTTGGAATTTTTTTAACGAAAACCTAAATCAGACAAGATTGCTGTATGTAATATGTGTAAAAATGAACTTAGTTTTAAATCCACAACTAATAATTTAAAAAAACATTTACAACGAAAGCACCCTACGGTCAAACTAGATAAAAATGATGTAATCAACTGCATCTTCGGCATCTACTAGTACTGAGGCGCGGGGAAACCTGGCAAGAAATAGTGACGAAGAACAAGAAATTCGGACAACTATCACAAAATCAAATCTTCCTGCTATGTCACAAACCAGTGTTAATTCGTTCCTTACAAAAAAAAAAAGAGAGTAAATGCAAGAAAAAAAATTGATGATAACCTCATGTTGTTGTTCACCCATGATAACCAACCTTTTTCCGTGATTAATGACTATGGATTTAAACGTTTTGTAGCTGCGTTAAACCCCTCGTATCAATTACTATCCAGAAAAACAATAAGTAACACCTTCTTACCGGCAGCATTTCAAGAAGTTTACAACGATACCAAAAAAATTATGGCTAATGTCCAATCAGTAACCCTAACTACTGATTGTTGGACGTCGCGTGCAAGTGAAATTTTTTTAGCAGTCACTGCACATTTTATAAATACGAACTTTGAAGTACGAAGTGTATTGTTGGAATGTGTTTCATTTGGTGAAGCACATACTAGTGCCAATCTAACTACCGAATTGAAACGGGTAATTCTGGAATGGGATTTGGAAAATAAAATACAATTGGTTATTTCAATCAATCAAATTCAATACCTATAAAATTGATTGGTATTATCGAATTCATAGGTTTAAGTTGGTATCCATTTCATCGTTTAAAGGGCATCAATGACTGCGATATTTATCTAATTTTATATGAAGATAAATAAATGACAATAAGGTCATCGCAACTAAGCGTGGATCACAAAAAATTCTACTTCTTGAAATCGACATTCAACCGTAGAACGGACTTACTAAAAAATGCTTGAGTTTGCAGGTTCAAACTGTGTTTTTTTGAACACGATTCGAAAATCAGGTTCCGAAATCTGAGAATGCTGATTGGTAAAATTTAAAAATGTATTCATTGATAACCAATCGCATTGATTGGTGTTCAATGAATCATAATCCAAAATCATTGAACGAAAAAACAAAAAACATATGCATAGCACCCTAATTCTGTTTTGTGTCCCTAATGGCAAATGCAAATGGTCGTTTTTGATGTTTGACATTGTTCGTAAGCTTCACATACTTCTATATAGTATGTGGTAAGCTTCATCTTCATACTGCCAGCAAATAGAGAATTTGCTCGCAGTCTTCATTATTCATACATTTTTTTTTGTTTTATGTTTAATACCTTTTATAAGTTGCTTATTGTTTTGTGGAATAAACGAAATGACCGACGACCATATATTTTGTATCGGAGTCCCAAGTATTGTGGTAAGTACATTTTTCCAATTTTCACATTTATATTTGTTTTGTAAAGGGTAAGTTAAAAACCATACCATTATACCTTTTAGAACCATTAGTAGGTACCTAAGATTAACTAATATATTGTTAGTCTAATATCTAGGATTAAAATTAGACAGTTTATTTAAATTTTAAGACATAGGTAGGTGTATTATGTTCAATATATTGATGTTTGTCAGAATTTGTAGGTATACTAAAAAGTACAAAATAAACATCCTATATTATTATTGGTGTGATGTGTACCACATTGGTGTGGTGTGTCCGTAGGAACTGACTAGAAATATTTATACTTTGAAATTTAATTAGAGAAAATAAAATTAGTATAAGACAACGGTTTAGATTAACAATTTGTAACTAACATTTGACGACGTCACTTACCGAGTTTTTGACAATTCCCTTCGTCAGATTTAATTGAAAATTAATTGTCTGTTAATAATAATGAATGAATCTAAAAATATTCAAAAATATTATAATGCGTGCGAAAAGAGTTTGTCGTGGCAACTCAAACGTACCAGTTTCGTTTGAAAATTTTGAAACTAATGAAGTAGTTGAAGAAACTATTCAAATTGAACAAAATGTTGATGATGAACTAGCAGATTGTATTCCTGTTTTTAAACTAATTGAATATCTGTTTCGAATACTCATCAGTCTGAATTTGTCGATGCTAATAATGTTAAAGAAACATTCCTTCAAAATGTCGAAGTTAATGATGATTTTAACACTAATGTAAAAAATTGGGCATTACGTCACAATATCACTCATTGTAGCTCTTAACTTAATTATTACGTTTGAATTATTAAATATTAATTGAATTATTAAATATTGATGGTTTGCCACTATCAAAGAGCTCAAGTACAAGTAGTCAAATTTAACATTTCCTAGATGCACCAGAAAAAGTTGGTGTAACATAAAACAGATCGGACACTGAAACAGCCATCCAAACTTGGCTGAAAAGGGCAAGTGATCGAAAAAATTTAAAAATAAGTAAGAATTAGACTGATTTTTATTGGATTTCTATATCTTTAGCCCTTTCAATTGTTACATAAGTTACTCTAATAGTTACCGCTAACAGTTACATCTTTTTTATTATGATCCCAATAAAAACAATAACATATAATAAACAAGGATGCAAAATCGTCTGCTATATGCACTGACTTTGGTTTCACCTGTTTTCATTTTTAGTGTTCATTTATTGGTGTACAATAGATCTAATGAAGACAGTAAATAGTTGCTTACTTTCCGTTTTCCTTTGTGGTAAACATAGTAGCAGATTTGATTTAAGTCCGCAGTCAGCCAATAACAAATTATTTTACTACATCTCATGATTACTATGTTTACCACAAAAGAAAACAGTAGGTAAGCAACTATTTACTGCTTTTCTTAGATCCATTTTACACCAATAATGGACATTACAAAGATGTCTTAAAGACATACTTTTCAGGTTTGTTTTAAGCCAATAACATGGTTTATTATTAAAACGTCTTATAGACATCGTGATTTGTAACATAAGGCTAAAATAAGAGGTCTTTTGGTAAGGAATAAATAATGTCTTTAAGACGTGACTAATGTCTGATGGAGACATTATATGAACATCTTAAAGACGTCAGTGTGCTATTTGGGTAATAACGGCTGCTTTACCCCTATGAAAAATGACGTTTTTTAACCACCATACAAAGAGCAAAATAAATATGATAAAGGTTGAAGATTGGGTGAAGCAGTTGACTCTGAAAAGTGGAAGTTGTACAGGATTTCGGGGATATTTTATAAAACTGCTAAATTTAAATTACTGTTATTAAAATTTGTGGCCACTGCATTTGCGCAGTGTCCACAAAATCGGATTATAATTTCTTTATGTACCTATATTTCTATTACAGTACAAATAACCTTTTAAAAGCCCCAGAAAAGTTGAAAAATTCGGAATTTACATCAAATTTAGAAAGTGCTGGAGGCTAATTCTAATTCAATGTACACATTTCGATACTACTTGGTCGAAAAGTAGTGACGTCATAGCGACTCGAAAATAAGCTATTCTAAAGTTTTCGACTTACAGGTATACAGGTTACAGGTTATGATGTGCAGTTGGTAGCCGTTAGTAACTAAAGTTTTAAATGTTTGAAACGCAATTTAAATTAAAAGTTAGAAACATCTGGCATGCAGATTGCGTTTATTGTTATTATACTATGGTTTATGGTTATATTCTTTAGCATTTTTGCTGGACTAGTTGTGTTGTCGTTGTGAGGTATTTATGCGAATACGAGTGTGATTTCAATTTACATATTTCATTTATTTATCAGTATGGATAAGTATGAGGGGAAAATAACATCAGAACCGAAGGAAGTTCTGTTAAATTTTATGGAGGCGCATTCAGACTTCGCTAAAGGAAAGTGTTTGGGGACCGCGGGCCGAAGGTCCTAAGTCCTAGGTACCCAATTAAATTCTGTAAGCGAAGGCCCTCAAAAGACAACACTGAGAGTAAGTTTTAAGTAAGTTTTATAAACTCCTCTTTTTATAATATTGTTTAATTGTGTTAATATTTAATTTAGGTATGGATTGACTTAAAAAATAAAATTAAAAGAAAATCTGAAGATATAAAGAGAGATCGCAATAGGACTGGGGGCGGACCTTCAACTCCTTCGCAACTAAATGAATTTGAGATCAGAGTTGTTGCGTTTCTTTCGGAGGACGCAGTATACGGATTATAACTTCAAGGGATGCCTCTGGACAGCGAAGAGGCCATTGGAACACCCTTTTCGAGTCCAGTATATAATGAAGATGATTATATAATAAGTTTCTTTCATGGATTTATTATATAGAGAGTAGGTACTCAACTATTTTGTATTATATTAGCTACAAAGTCCAGCAACTTCACTAGCAGACGAGAGTTGCCCTAGCGCACAGACCTTGTTGGAACCAGAGCGAAGTGGAGTAATACCAGTAGATACCAGTATATTACCCATTGTTATGTAAGATTATAATTTTTGTGTGATTGATTATAGGACCAAAGCGCAAGAGAAATAGTAAGACCAGTAACTGAACAATACTATGGACGAATTCCATTCAATTGCTCTGCAGCAAAACAATAGCCTTAACAATGTTGTGGGCAAACTTGATGAGTTGCTGTTAGGTGTTATGAGGAATAAATAATAAAATTGTATTATACGACTATTTATCTTTTAAAAATAAGAGGATAATTTCATTTATAAAATGTGGTTAATTACAAATAAGTGAACAAAATTACATAAAGATAAGGAAACAATTTCTTAAATTACATAAAACAGTTCTGAAAATTTTAAAACATATATACTTCGTTTTAAAATTATTTGAATTTCATTCCAAATCAGTAAAAATAATGTAAAAGTATTAGTGTTAATAAAAGCAATAGGTGTACGAAATGAAGTGTATATTTTGTACTTTATCTTTAGGATAATGATTTAAATAATGATATACACCACGCACTATTAGGTTATTTATTATATTCTTAAGTGAATGTTACACAGAGTTGCATTACCACGTACCCGTGTAGTTAGCTATTAAGTTAAGTTTTAACACACACACACAAATTTCACCGATAAGGAAGAAAGAATCTTGTTAAATTGCGTCAAAAAATACACAGAGTTCGTCGAATGCAAAAGGACAGACAGCATTACAATGAGCATTAGTAATTAGCATTTGCAATGAGTAAAAATTAAGGTACTGACAGAGAATTACTGCCGAATTTAACCAACAAAATGATAGGAGGAGGGAGTTAATAATTTTGAAAAACAAATGGGAAAATTTAAAGAAAAAGTCTAAAAAAGTCATAAGTAAAAAGTCAGCTTGGCCAAAAAGTGATGTCGGATGAGCTAGTTTTTAATAAAGCAGTTTTTTTTTAATATATATCATACCGAAGGCCATACATTGCCATGTGTATATGATGAAGTAATAGTTGTGCAGATAGAAAATGGAAATGAGGAAATTTATGAAAATCCATCAGAGATTCAATATGAGCACCACGAGACTGTTTATTCTGAAGAAAGTAATAACGACTATCATGTCGAGGAAACTATACGAACTCCAAATAATTTATATCTACAGAAGAATAAAGATGTTTTAAAGGAAACCGATATGTTTAGACCTGGGGTTAACTTTGCAGTAACAACTTTGAGAAGATCAAAAAGTAATTCACTAAAGGTAAAAAACTCACAACCAGAAAGTCGTGCAAAGTATTTAACTGTTTTAACTTGGTTTTATTGTGGATTGTGGATTTACGTTTTATGGTTGCACTTTGCAGTTAATAACTAAAAAGTAATAAGGATTAAACAAGTTAAGTATTAACTCTTTTATTTACATTACTATTGTGTTTATTAAGCTGTGCTACTATTGTACTTAGAGTAACTATGACTGTCTTAAGCGGCCCACTGACGAAAGGACTCGGCGAATTCCTGAGCTTGGGGAGCAGGCTGGTCGGGGTAGCGCTCGGCGTAAGCCAGCCTTCCCAACAAGCTTAGGTGTTTGCCGTGTCTTCGAGTTGGTGTAAGCCGTAAACCGTCCTATGTCTACCTCCTCGTGGTGAGAGTTGGATAGCTGTGTCTTAAAGGTGAGAGCTCCGGAAGCAATGAACTAACAGACAAGGGTGTCGGTGGGTTGAGGGTTACCAGCCCCTTCCCACGGCAGTAAGAAAGTCCACGGAGTACCTTTTTGAGTTGCCTTTTCAGAATCGGAGCTGTGGCGTGTATCTCCGCGCCGTTGAGGGCAACTTTATGGCACTGAGCCTAAACGACGATGCTTCTGATATTCACCCGAGAGCGGTACAAGTATACAGGTGCACGTACTGCGATAAGCGGTACCGCTCGAAGCATGCAGCTCTGTGCCATATACCTAAGTGCACCAGGCATCTACCACTTCCCCAAATTGAAAATGGCGTGAGCTGCGGGAAATGTGGAATGATATTCGAAAGCAGGCGTGGCTTAGCAACCCACGAACGTCATAGGCATCCGCTCGTCAGGAATGTCGCCAGGACAGCCGCAGCCGGGGGTTTAAGGGAGCCCCCTCCGCCTCGTCCTCCGAGAGCACGCGTGTTTTCCGAAGATGAAATACAACTAATGCTCGAATTAGAGGTTAGGCTGCGGAACGAGCGGTTTATAGCCAAATGTATATCGAAGCATATGCCGGGAAAAACAGGGAAGCAGCTCAGAGATAAAAGAGCGACCCCAGCATACCGCAGGATGAGAGAGGAGCGCATGGCGAACGTTGCTCTTGAACTTGTGCCTGAGGTGAATCTATGCAGGGAGGATCCTCAGGAGGGAGCCAATTTAGAATTAGCAGAGGAAGACTTGGAGGAGCCTTTAATCCCGGAGGTCCCCAAAGTCCCGATACTTCCTTTGCCTGCCCATCACATTGCGGAGGGGCCATAACAATGGCTGCCTGAGATACCTGCGGTAGTGATCGACGAAAGTCACGACGATTCAACTGCCGCTGAGACTAAGTGGTGGCGCGAGATAATAAATAGTGCTCTGGCGCACCAGTTACCCGAGAAGGCAATATCTCGCCAAGCGTCTGCAACTCACCAGTTGTTGCAACAAGCTCTTCAGTAGGCACAGAAGCTTGATGGTAATGTACCAATAGCTCACATAGACTATGTCTATGAGTTTGTACTGCATCACCTTCTGACAAAAGGTGCACGTTCAAAAAGAGCCCGCCGGTGGTTCATATATGCACGTGCTCAGGATCTCTATAAGAAAAACCCAACTCATCTTGCCTACTACATGAGGAACAACATCGAGTGGATCGATGAATCCACTCACCAGCTACAGGCTGCGGATGTTGAAGAGCTGTACAGTGGTCTATGGGGAACCACGCCGGATGTACAGCTACCTCACCCGGGAGATAATATAGAGGAGGTGATTCCACACGAACGTCTCTTCTTGCCCTTTACAGTGAAAGGGATAAAGGCCAGAATCTCCCGGACCAAGAAAGACTCTGGTGCCGGGCCAGATGGACTGAGGAAGAGGCACCTCGATCATTGGTCGGACGCAGAGCTCCTCCACATACTTTTTAATTTTGTGTTGGTATGCGGAATGCAGCCGACACAGTGGAGGACGAACCGCACGTTTCTGCTGCTCAAAGAGGGTAAAGATCCCTTGAGAGCAGAGAATTACAGACCCATAACGATAAGCTCTATTCTCGATAAGCTTTCGATTATACTAGGGATTGATTGATGAGAAACTTAGAGAGCACGTGCGGTTCACACCTCGCCAAAAGGGGTTCGTATCCGAGGCGGAGTGTTTCAATAATGTGCACATCCTAAATGAGTTGCTGCGGCACTCAAAAGGCAATAAGAACGAACTGGTTGTAGTGCAACTGGATGTATCTAAAGCCTTCGATACAATTCCTCATAGTGCTGTAGAGGGAGCGCTACGTAGAAAGGGAATCCCTGAGCCTGTGGTTCAGCTCATTTTGGATTACTACAAGGATGTGCATGTGTATTGTAAGTTTATGAGGTTACCCGTATTTTTTCGCCAGTCTGCAATTAATTACTTAAAAAGTTTTGTTGGTCGAATGATGTCGATGTTGTATATAAAGTATCACGCTTTCTAAGAAAATTGTGAAGAGCACAAATAGCAAGTACGACGTAACTTATGTTTTTCTGGTGCATCATATGTATTGGCGTATGCAGAATTCTAAATCGTGCAGCTATAAGACCAAATGCATTTTCAGAAACATTTCTTGCACGCGATAGTCTATAGTTAAAAACTCTTTTACTATAAGAAAGATCTCTCTCAGGATATGGTTTTAAAAAATGTTCTTGTAAAGAAAATGCTTCGTCGCCCAAAAATACAAAATTAAAATTATTTTCTGTTTCATTGTTGTGTGGTAAATGTAATTGGTCTAAAACAGTAAAGTGATATAATTATTTAGAACTATGTTCATACATATAACAATTTACCATTTACCAATTTATGATAAAATTCTGTGCTTTCAATTACTCCTCTGTCAGATAGTCTTCCATCTTTTCCCACATCGACAAAAATTAATTCATAGTTAAGCGTTTACGAGTGCCATTAAAACGATACTATAAAAATTCTTATAATTATAATATTGTGCTCCTGAACGAGGAGGAGGTACAATACGTATATGTTTGCCATCCAGGGCTCCTCCACAGTTTATAAATTGCCATTTCTTTTTAAGCCCAGCTGCTACTTCAAGCCAATCCTGCGGTGTAGATGGGAACTAAAATTGAGATACTTTTTAATTTTTCAGACACCAGCTGAAGTTTCATCACAAATTTCTTCAACATCTCATGGACTTCTAACAAGTTCATCTGTCCCGAATAAAAGCAGAAGTTCTAAACAAAATAAATAGGCTTTATAAACGCATTTATAAACGCAGATAGGCTTTATAAACTATTGCAAAAATCAGCTTGAAAAAAAAAATGATTCGATTGACGAAGTTGATGCAGCAGCAATTTCGTGGGCAAAAAAAAATAAAAAGATGAATCCGCTTCAGGCTATTTACGCAGACATGTTGATAAATCAAATTGGAAATAAAGGATTATTAAACCAATTAACCAATACAACAGTTGTAACAGATCAACCATCAACTTCACTCTTTTCACCTAGCCTATCTAGTACTGTCTCATCACATACTTCTTCAGAAGGCAAGGAGGAACATCAGAATTACAACCTTCAGCAGATTTAACATCCTACTATGAACAGGCTAGTAATGATTTTCAGATTCTTTAGTAATATTACTATTAGATGTTTTCAGTGTATGAGATATTGTTTACGTTTTGTTATTAGAAAAATGTTCATGTTTATTTATTAATAAAGCAATCAGTATTACCTCTAAATATGTTTTTCTTAAAACCTCATATATGGCTCTACATGTTTCGGGTATAATTTTACATAATGATGGTGAGGATACTCCAGTTGAAAGTTTCAAATCTCCAAACAAACGACCCGTAGCTAAGTATCTTAATGTAGTTGTTAGCCTTTCTTCTGCACTTATGCTTTCATGGATTTTTGTATCTTGTTTGGAAATTATTGGAGATACCAAATCCAACAAAATTATCACGCAACTCATGTACCAGAGGCATAAGCGTCATTCACACTTAGACTCAATCATCCGTTCTTGGAACGTCCCACTCTAATCGCGCGTGATTAAACGTGTGTGTGAATAGTTAAGACAGGCAATGATAAGAACGCATGATGCGCCAGTCGATCAAATCGCGCGGTACTAGCCTATGGTACTAGCTTAGGTGCTGTGTGTTGGCGTGGGGCATTCTTATTTCATAAGATTCTTGTTTATTTTTTGTAAGATGGCTGAGACGCGATACTGGGCGAAAGATTTTATGATTAACTTCATAGAAGAATATAAATCACATCCATGTTTGTGGAAAATACGATCCAAGGAATACACTAATAAAAATTTTAAAAATGAAGCATAAGTAAAATTAGTAAAGGTGTGTAAAAGTATTTATCCAGAAGCAACTCGCCATTTTGTGGTTAAAAATTCAGAGCTTGCGAGGATCTTTTCGAAAGAAGGTGAAAAAGGTAGAAGAGTCAAAAAGGAGTGGTGCCTCTGCTGACGACGTTTATGTATCTTCATTGTGGTACTACTACGATTTGTTACTGTTACAAAGGATCAGGAAATGCCCACTAACAGTATAAGTAACATCGAAGAAACAGAAAATATCGTAGAAGAGCAAGATCAGGAACTTTTGGAACAGCCTGGACTCTTAGAAATAAGCAAAAATCAAGAGGAAAATATTGAAAACACACAAGTAAGTTCATCCAGTATTTATTTTTGAACATACATGTCACCTAATATATAGATAGATTTACCAAATTTGTATTTTATGCAAAAGTTTACCACTAACTCCGTGTTCTATGCTTTTCCTTTCTTTCCTTTCATTTTGTCTTCAAACTGTATCCGTCCTTCTCCATTGACATAATTATATAAGCTTCACGGACTTCTTTGGCTAATGTGCCAACAGTTCTTGGTGTACTGAATTGTAGGCTAGTTAGTTCTACATTTTCGCTTCTCCAGTCCCCAGTTTGAACATGGTCATCAGTGTTATTGTAATTATCAAACGTTGAAGTAGTTTAGTAGTTTATTTTCATAATTAGATTTGTGTATAATAATCATAAAGTTTAATTTCGAATTAATTTACTATCAGGTAAGTCCCTATTAAGTCTAAATTAAATTCTCTTTTATTATGTAACATCCTCAGCTAAAAAATCAAAACATTTTTAATGGATATTAAGCCACGCCGAACATGAAAATGTTTGTGGGTTCTTAGCGGTTTTTAAATTGCTTTTTTAGCATTTACAACTGACATTTTTGAAAACAGTACACTTGTTCTTTTTTTCAAGATTGACACAACATAAATAATAGTCACCAAGTGGGCAGCCGCTTATTGGCCGTTTGGTGGTAAAAATGCAATTTTACTGCGATGACGATCAATAAGGGGCTGTCCACCTGGTGATCATTATTTATGTTGTGTCTATATTGGAAAAAAATAAACTATAGGAACTTACCTTCATGTACTCGTCTTTCAAAGACTCATATATAGCTTGACAAGTTTCGGGAATCAAATAACAAAGAGTTGAAGCAGCAATTCCTGTACTGAACTTCAAATCTTTTATAGAACGTCCTGTTGCCAAAAACCGGAGTGTTGCCGCTAATCGTTCCTCTGGTGGAATGCTGTGCCTCATAACTGTATCCCGTTTAATAATTTTAGGTGCAATCATTGCCAATAATTTATCAAAAGTTTGCGAATCCGTTCTTAGATAGTTTCGGTAGTCGTCAGGATAATTTTGTGTGTCTCCTACTGTAACGATCTTGGCGCGTCACGAACCACTCCTGTCGTCCCGAACTCGCGATTGGAGCGGGACGTTCCAGGAATGGGTGATTGACTCTACGTGTGAACGCCACTATTAACAGTTTTATCTTCTTACGTTTCACAGCACAGGCTAAAACCGTGCGATTAAAGCGCTGCAATTTTTAGGAACATTATTTAAGACGTGCCACACTTGGCCGCGCGAAAATACTCGTGATTGGAACGGGGCACTCCAATAGCCGGCCATAGTCATAAGGTACCTTTACACTTACGTTCAATCGTGAGCGACTGGAGCGCACCGTTCCAATCACACGCGAAAGCTTGTCAGTGTAAATGTATATATAATCGCGCGGTTCTTAGACGTGTCAAATCCTGCATTACTTCTCCAGTTGTTTTCATGCGGAAATTACTCTTAAAAGGGGGTAAGTACTTTTTTAAATTTTTTAATTAAACATAGCTACCTATGATTCGCATATTTGTAAGCGTTTTTGTATTTTATATAGACTATGGCAGAAGCACGATATTGGTCAAAAGAAACAACTGCAAATTTTATTGAGCTATATAAATCCTATCCATGATTATGGAAGATTAAATCTGAAGATTATACTAATCGAAATTTAAAAAATGCCGCTTACGACAAACTAGTTGAGTTTTGTAAAACTATAAATCCCGAGGCTACTCGGGATTATATAGTAAAAAAAAGTTCAAAGTTTTCGTGGTTCTTTTCGAAAAGAACTAAAAAAGATGGAAGATTCGAAACGAGCTTAAAACTCGTTTAGATGGATTTAAACGAGTTTAAATCCAGCTGCTATTTCAAGCCAATCTTGCTTTGTGGATGAAAACTATAACAAGAAAATGGTGCCTCCAATAGAAGCACCATTATGTCAAGAATTGCCTAAACGTCCGCCTGCTCCAATTAAAAAAAGAAAGACTTCCAATAATAAAACGCAAATAGATTTTATAAATTATTGTAAGACTCAACTGGAAACCACAGAATCACTTGACGAATTTGATGCAACAGCTATAGCCTGGGCAAAAAAAATGAAAAGAATGAACCTAACTCAGGCTATTTACGCTGACATGCTAATAAATAGAATTATTAATCAGAGCTTGCTGAACCAATTAACGACTGATACAACAATTGTTCACCAGCTGCCATCATCAGAGATAATTCCACCATCACCGTCGCCCTTTTCACCTCTTAGTCCTTATAGTACTGTTTCATCAAATTCTTCAACTCGGCAGGGTCAAACATCACAACAATCTACATATTTAACATGTTTCTATGAACAAGCGAGTAATACCTATCAACTGACCTATTTAAATTAACTGTATAATTAATTCATGTAAAGGAGATACTTTTTACTTTTTTTGATGATGTTCTCATTTATTTTTAATAAAGCAAGCATTCTTACCTTTAAATCTGTTTTTTTTTAAACTTCGTATATAGCTTTACATGTCTCCGGTATAATTTTGCACAATGATTCAGCATCCATTCGCAAATAGTTTCTAAAATCCATAGGGAAATCATCACGTAACTCTTGTAACAAAGGCATATGTCCATATGTGTTGCGGTTTTTCATCCATGTTTTTACCCACCACTTTCTTTTTTGGCTTTTATTTGACATATCAAGATAAGCCATAACGCACAAAGTCTCGACTATCGCGCGAGAAACTTGACACTTTTCAATTTACACTAGCCATGTTATCATGTCACATTTTACCGCGCAGGCAATACCGTGCGATTGGAGCGTGTCAATTTTTAACAACAAATTTTTAGAACGCGACACTCAGGGTTGTGCGAAAATACGCGTGATTGGAACGGGGCGCTCCAGTCGCTCACGATTGAGCGTAAGTGTAAAGGTATTCACTTTAAGAGGCGCGCATGAACGTGACATTTCAGGCGAAAAGTTAAAAGTGTGTGTACGAGCTCCTTCCCATTTCAGTTGGCCCACCTACTGAAATATTAGTTTTTGGGCTAGGACCAAAGTATAATAAATACAACAGGTGGTTTTCACGCCCCTAAGTAATTAACAGATAATATCTAGTAGAAAATATCAATGTCATTGTTCTCTATTCAAATTTGTAACGAAAAGCAAAAATTTTGCAAATCCAGCACATTAACCCATGTTTGTTCTGGCACAAAGGACGTCTATAATCGAAGATGGCTGTGGAAAAACTGACGCTGTAACAATTGCTATACCTCATATAGCTGTCAGTACGCAGTTGGTGTAGCTTCAAGCACTTAAATATCTGTGTTTTTTAAAATGGGTAGAGGAAAGATTATTGATGCGAAAATTCGTTCGCTAATTATTAAGTTTTTCAATTCCGGTAAATCAAATTCAGAAATTGCAAGTTTATTAGATTTATCACGGTATAGTGTAAGAAATATAGTTAGACGATATAAAAATACCGGCTCAATTGCTACAAGTCCTCGATATATTAAAAGAAGTAAAATTACAAATGTGGATAGGCGATCGTTAAAAAGGATTATCCAGAAAAACAGACGGGCTAATTACCTTGAGCTAAGTGCTCTATGGAGTGACGCCGTTGGAAGACGAATTTCGAGATCCACAACGCACAGGGAGGCCCACAAAATGGGATTTGGCACTTACAAGGTAATTTTTCTAATAAGAATAATTGAAATAGAAAAATGAGAAGTGACAATTTTGCTTTAGGCCAAAGAAAACTTTTAACACTCCAGCAGAAGAAAAATAGAGTAAGATGGGCAAGAGAACATAAGGATTGGACATCTCAGCAATGGCGTGCAATACAATGGAGTGATGAGGCCAGATTTGAAGTGTGTGTTGGAGACAGTCGAAGTCGCGTTATTCGACAAAAAAATGAGGCCTTTCACGCTGACTGTCTCAAACGAAAAGTAAAATTTCCTGCATCCGTTATGGTCTGGGGAAGCATGTCATCTAAAGGAGTGAAAAAACTTCATTTTATTGACGGAATTGTAAATACCGACAAATATTTAGTCATTTTAGAGGAATCTCTCTTACCGATCGTGGCAGAATGTCAGTCATCCCGCCAAGAATTTGTGTTTCAGCAAGACGGTGCAGCATGTCATACCTCAAAGAGATCATTAAAATGGATAACTGATCATGGTATAGCACTTTTAAAATGGATTTCCAGCAGTCCAGATTTATCACCAATTGAAACTTTGTGGCACGAGATGAAAAAGGTGCTACGAAAACAGCCTGCTAGAAATATTCCTGAGTTGAAGCAAAGACTTCAGCAAATATGGGATTCTTTTACACCAAAATTATGCCAAGACTTGGTTAACACGATGCCCCAACGAATTGCAGCTGTAATAAAAAATAAAGGCGATGTTACCCAGTGGTAAACTTAGAAATTGTTTTGTTAGTTTTACCCTATTTGTTCCCATTTTTCTTATTTGCCTTTATTTTCTGTTAATTGTTAGTGTTCGTCGCTACATATATATTTTTTATTTTGAAAATACTATTTAAATGATAAACAAAGTTATAAATTAATGTTGTACTTTTATTTTTGCCTTCTAAAAGCGAAGTTTCTGGGAAATCTTATGGTGGGCCAACTGAAACGGGAAGGGGCTCGTATATGCGCAGTCCCCTTCCAATTAAAACGCCATGATTAAAATTTCCAACGGACATGAGAACAGTTTTAAGCGTGTACACACATAAACACGGTGTTTAGGAACGTACACAGTTTAAATTGTAGTTGATATAGTAAAGCACAAGATTAACCGGTGCGGAAAAGGCGAAAATGAATAAAGAATTTACAACTGAATTTATAATGACTTATAGGAACCATCCTGCCCTGTGGAAAATATGTTCAACCGATTATTGTAATAAAAATCTGAAAAATGAAGGTTATAAGCATGTTTCTGGTATTATATATCCCAAAGCTTGAGCAGAAATGACAGCACTAAATTTCAGATCCTCATAGCATCGCCCAGTGGCTAAAAATCTCAAAGTAGCTATCAAACGTTCCTCAGGAGGTATGCTTTCTCTCATCCTAGTGTTTTCTCTTCTGAGATGAGGACCAACCAAACGTAGAAGCTTATCAAACGTGTTTCCGTCCATTCTAAGGTAGTTTTTAAAATCATCCGGATCATTTTGTCTCAATTCTTTTAGAAGTTTCATATTACTATAACGTTCCCTATCTTGTAACCATTTCTTTTGGCAAACTTTGCGTTCTCTTTTGTTACAAGGTTTCAAAAAAAAGTTATAATAGTACATCAAGGCACAGGCAATATATCGCCATTTTCTATTTTTATTAATAAAATTCATTGCAAATACCTAAACGAAACTATACCACACGACCGCAATATTGATAAGTGGACACAACTAAATACACACGCCATGCAAAACTGTTAAAAATACAACCGCTCCAACGCGCCGTTCAAAACTGCTGGTATTTACCCATAAACATAACGTTTTGCTTTCAATACATGAATTAAAATTAAAAGCCCACAGTTTAAAACTTGTGTTTATGTGTTGCAACAGTATTTGGAATGTGACGTGCAAAACGTGCGCGTAAAACTTTCGTGTTTTAAAATCTGGTTAAAAGTGTATGTCTATGGCCGGCTAATCGCACACCATAGAGTGTAAATGTAAAGGTACCTATTGGTACATCAAGTTCGACGTTGCCGGATGTATACGCTCTGGGTAATTAAAATACAAAAATGAGGCACAGTAAGGAATTTATCAATTTATTTTGTTTAATTGCAAGAATTTTAAAAATTCTTCCGAGTAATCATACAGCGGGAAGTCGTTCCGTTTCGCCCTCGATCCGTGATAAATTCCTTGCTGTGCGGATGCGTCCTAACACTGGCAACACGGGCACGTCATCTTATCTTAGCCATCGCCCCTTGTCTTGTCTCGTAATAATAAATTTTAAGAAATATCTTTCCTTCATAGAAAAGAATACTTACTTGTAGTTTAATTTAAAGATTTAAGTATGTGCACGTGCAGTGTTTTGTGCTTCGATCGATCATGTCTTGTGTAACCTAACACAGAGGAAATATTGTATATGTGCTCTGCTCTGTACTAATACATAGATATATTTTATTATATATTACATAGATTATAATATAAACCAACCAGATAAAGTAGTTACTGGGGAATTATTAGATTCTAGTACCAACATCAACTTAAATAATGAATGTGACAAAAGCAAAATATTGCAGAGTTTTTTAAAATCTTGAAGTACTGGAAGTAATATAAACTTGGTGCAGATAAGTCGCCTACTAAAAGGACTTAAAAATGTTTTTCCAGAACTTAATTTACCATTGGATGGCCGAACACTATTAGAAACTAATAAAAAAACTATCAAAAATACCTCTGAAAAGCCGCGACAAGGTCATCAACTGTAACAGCAGCCGAAACAAGGTAACAAAACATTGCAAAATCTGTGCACTAGTACCAAAAGAGATGAGGCTGCCGAGCATCCTATTGAAACCTTTTTTAAAAGTGTGGCTCAAACCGTTATGACATTCCCCCCAAATATACTTGCTGAAACTCGAATGAAAGTATGTAATATTGTATCCAAAATGGAACTTCGTGCATTAAGGAAAAAACAAACACAAGTCACATTTTCTTCGTATTCATATCCACTGGCAAATCCAACCATAACTACAAATAATTCTTTACAATTTACATTGTAAAGAATTATCAATTTCAATTCATTAAATTGAATTCGAATTGACTTTTAAACATAGTTTTTCTTCCGCTGATACTGGAAAAGGTACAAGAAAGCAATATATTACCACACCAAGCCGGTGTGGTAATATATAATAATAATAATATCTCTACCCCTCATTCTAATCACAAAGATTAGCCCGAAAGTCTGAGACTTGTGTGGGAGAGAGGGCGGCATATTATTATTTCGCGGGCCGCATTTGCGCCTCAGGAACGACTTACGTTGGTAGGCCCTAACCACCATTCAGTGCTGGAGTGAGGGAAACCTGGAAAACCTCATTAGTTAGAGGGACAGTCAAACATCAACTGATTTTAATCTCTCACATTAACACCAAGTTGACATTCTTCCCATCCTAGGTCATCGCCAAGATAGTTGCCAAGCCATCCCTGCGAATAAGCCTCGATCTACGGGTAAACAATTTAATTCAAAATCGTTTGGTGGAATGGGAATTACAACCCACGACCTCTGGGTTCGTGGGAAGGTCTGAACCACCGGCCCGACACATATTCCTTTATATATGACAAAATTGTATGAAATATATCATGAAAAACTCTAAAATACCCATTAAATTTTAATTAATTATCAGTGAGATGTCTCTTTATCGAAATATTAAAACATCCCTCTTGTTTTCTCCGTTGATGTATACCATTTTCATTATTGATCAAAGTTGCTAATAATAAGGATTCTTCAGCTTCATCCAAAAGACAGACAACAGCAATAATTTTGTTGTTCATAGTGACAGAAAAATCGTATTTTAATAAAAATAATGACAAATTAATACGTATACCGCACTTTTTCATGTGTTTATAAAAACCACGTTTCCGTGATGCGCGATCCTTAAAAACCACGACTTAATGGATTTTAATTGGAAACCACCACCACTGATAAATTTTGACCAAATGTTAACAAAAACTATAAAAGGTTTAGGCAGATTTGAAATATTCTTGGATGCAACTGATTTGAAAAGTAAATCTGATGAAAGGAAAATTGCGTTGTTCTTCAATTTGGAGGAAGAAGAATCCACTGAAGTGTTTAATACTTTTAAAAGAAAATAAAAAAGTTTATAGACGAGTTATTGCTGCATTTCATGAATATTGTAAACCACGTAATAATGAAATGTACAATAGATATACATTTTTTTTTCAAGATCTCAAGCTGACGGTGAGGTTATAGATCACTTTATTAAGGATCTTAAGATTCTAGTTAAAGCATGCCACTTTCGTGATCAGGAAGAATTGTTCATAAGAGATAGGATTATTTTGGACATCACAGACTTGTAACTACAGGAGAGGCTGTTAAGTAAAGGTGGAATTTCCTATGAGCGTCAGACGCATGCGTCTGACGGATCCGTCAGACGCATAAACACTGGTAAACAAGCAAATAAATACGTTTGTTTTCCTAAACGCGTGTTTTGACGCATGCGTTCGCGTCTCACGGAAACGGCTGCGTTCCTACCGGTCTAGAAGCAGTCAAGACGCATACATTTACGTCTGGTCGTTAATTTAATTGCGTATATTTGCTGATTTCGTTTGAATATGAGTGCACGATTTCAATTTTCGCCTGAAGAAGATGAAAAACTGGTTGAGCTTGTGGCTAGGCATCCGGCATTGTACGATGCTAGCCATATGGAATATAAAGATCAAATGATGAAGGAAAATATATGGAAAGAAATATCTAATGAAATAGGAAGAAGTGGTAAGTATTTAAAACTATATATTAAACAAATAATGTTACATTTAAAGCTAGTTATATGACTGTTCTCGTAACCTGCTTTTCCTGCCATGTGACAGAACCGTGTGGACTGTTGCAATAATTTTTAAATTGATCGCGTATTTCAAAGCCTTCATAATTTGCATATCCCCCGAGTCGTGTCAGTGGTTTCAGATTGTCTGTTGGCATTTGTATTTCACTATCATAGTGATAAGACTGAGTGTTGTTTTCGAGGTATTCATCACGCAACATATTATGCAAGCAGCATGCTGCGGTAACTATTAAATCCGTAGTCTTCGGCAGTACAGCTACAGGAGAATAAAATATTCTAAATACTTGTGATAACAAGGCGAAAGCATTTTCAGATACTCTTCGTGCTCGGCATAATCTGTAATTAAAAACAGCCTTTGAATTGTCCGTTATAGCTTGATTTTTTGTAAATGGCTTCATCATATGTTTGTCAAGTCTAAATGCTTCGTCGCCTATGAGAACATGCGGCCATACTATATCTGAATGAGGCAGCTTTTTCTCTGATGGGAAATTAAATGTTTCGGAACGTATACGGCGTCCCATATTTGATTTTTCGAAAATACTACTGTCGCCTTCCTTTCCATAGGAGCCGACATCTATAGCAATAAATTTATAATTAGCATCAACCGTAGCTAATAACACAAGCGAAAAATAATTTTTATAATTATAGTACAGCGACCCACTTTTATTTGGACAAATTATTCGTACATGTTTCCCATCAATAGCTCCACAGCAGTTTGGGAAATTCCATTTATTATAAAAGTCATGTGATATTTTTTCGAAGTCAGTTATCGTTGGTTCGGGCAAGAATATTGGTACCAGTTTTTCACAAAGCACCTTAAGAACATCTCTGATGATAATGCTAATATATCCAGCAGAAATTCGGAAAGCATATGACAAAGACCTGAATGTTTCACCTGTAGCCATAAACCTGAAATAAAATAATACTGTTACTAATTATTATCTAATAAGTAAATACGTTTAGTATTTCTTTATTTTTTCATTTAGGATTCCATTACCATGCGTGCAATTTCTGACATAAAAATCACACGAAATTCTTAACATCCTGAGAATTCTAAAATCTTAATCTTAAAAAATTCTGAAAATCCTAACTATAAGCGTGTAGTATTTTTTACAAAAAGAGTATAAAAGCGATGTTGAAAAGGAGCCTTATAAAACTTGTACATATAAAATCCAGTTTAAAATATGTTTTTATATTTGTTTCTAGTTGCGGATTGTAAAAAACGTTGGAGAAATATCCGTGATACATATATGAAACAAAGAAAACCTGGATCTACTGGTTCAGCCGCCAAAGGAAAATCTAAGTGGTCATTACTGGGTCATCTAGAATTTTTAAATAAAGTTGCTTACGAGCGAAAGTATGTTCAAAGTTACCTACTATACTTACTCTCTTTGGTATAATTATTTTTCTATTTTAGTACACAAAGCAACATCACTACAGAAGAATGGAATGAATCAAATAATACTTCAAATAGTGAACTAAATGAAAACCCAGTAGAACAAGAAGAGAACACCGTATCTGAAACCGTAATTTCAACTCCTAATAATTCTATTAATACAGCTGTAAATCTAATTTCTGAAAATGGCCAAAAGAGAACAGTATCATCTACTCCAACATCTTGTGTAAAAAAACGTAAAGACAATAGCGGAAAAATAATTGACATTTTGCAAAAGAGATCTACTGAAAGAGAAAATATGTTGAAAAATATTTGTGGGAAAAATATCGAGGAAGATGCTGTATTAACATTTTTTAAAAGCTTGGCAATGACTGTTAAAACTTTTCCGCCAGAACTAATTGTTCAGGCAAAGTCTAGAATTCACAATATAATAACCGAGTTAGAATTGCAATCAACCCAACAGCCACAAAGCCAATTTTCGCAACAACACTTCGCAACTAATTTACACGATTCGCGACCAGGAACATCGTATTCAGAAGCTCCCAGTGACATAGGAAGCTACTATACAAATTTTTCTCCTGGAGATGCATCTCTCTGCAATGATAATGATTTAACTCAATTGTAATAATTATGTCAATATTTTAACCATATTTTTTCGCTTGTAATAATTATGTTAATAAAAAAAGAAACTTACCTTAAAGTGACGTATAGTTTTTGTTCTGCTGAGATTGGTGTATTTACTCTTCTTGAGGAAAGCTTTTTAATTTTGGTTCCTATACAGCTTAGGACAAAATTGAACTGCCTTCTATTCAATCGAAAAAAATTCCTGAACGTTTCTTCGTCATTGATTACATGATTTTCTATTAGCACATGCGAGTATCCTTCGACATTTCTTCTTTTGTATAAGTCCTTTTCCATTTTTCTTTTTTTTTTTGTAACCAAATGTAAAAGTATGCAATCATCATCTTCTTCTTCTTCTAAAAGTGCTTTTAGAAGAAGAATTGTTCATTTTTGATGCCTCTACTATGATGCACCTTTGCTCAAACGCCTCAAACTGAATTCAAACGTAGGCGTCTGCCGGTATATAGGAAAACATAGCAGACATGCGTCTGACTGTGCGTCCGAACGCGTCCGTCAGACGCGTGCGTTCTGACGCTCATAGGAAATTCCACCTTAAAGCGGATTTAACATGTGTAAGGCGGCTGAAGCTACAAAAATTCAAGCCAAAAGTTTGAAAGGAGAGGAAGTAAATGTTCTAAAAGAGAAGTATGTTCAAAGGAGTAAAGGAATAATGAATAAAAAACGGGAAGAAGATGGTTATGACTGCCAGAAACGTGGAAGAAAACATAGTCGAGGCAAATGTTTTGCTTATAGGAAAAATGTAATGTGCGTGGTGAGGTAGGTCATTTTGTAATAGGATGTAAACAGAAAAAGAAAAGTGAAAAAACTGTAATTACAAAAGCAGGACCTACTAAGAAAAATGGCAATGATATAACTAATAATGCTATAAGTGAAGTATGGGAATAATCTATCACAATAGGAAATAAAGTTATTCAATTTAAGTTAGATTCAGGGGCTCAATGTAATGTACTGCCATTAAATTTATTTAAAACTCTAAATCTAAGTACAAAAATGTTAAAAACTGATAGTGAGTGTAAAAAGTTTGTAATAGCATCACTTGCTGTGCGACTCTGTGATGAGGGGTTTCATACGTCTTAATTGTTTAGAATATTTATTTATTTATTTATTTTTAGATATGGAGATCCACAACACAAATGCGATGGATAAAACCGATAAAAGTTTTAATAACCCAAGTACCAATGCGGTAAAAAACACCTAAATAATACAAGCCTCGGCCAGCGCAATGCCACTGCTGGTTAGTTTATTTAATGTAAGATAGGCAATTACATAATTTTGAAATTAATTTTCATAAGCATGGAGATTAAAAAGTTTTCCATTCACGTTTGTTCTCAATTCAGAGTGGATATTCAATATAAAAATTTTTAATTTATCGATATTTCTCGACTAATTAATTTATCCATATTCATTTTAATTATTTTTAGGATCGCAGGATCATATAAAATCATTCATTGCAACAAGTAATGGTATGTCATGTCTCTTGTTAAAAAGAGTGTACACATTATTTTTCATTTTTATTGTAGAATTTCAAAAGCAAGTTTTACACGAATTGTTGCTTATTAAACGCTTACTAAATCAGAATTTGGAAGCCTATCGGTATCCTGATTCAAGGACAAAATCCCATTACAGAAGATGATGTTCCGGCAGAAGATGTAAAAATAATGTATAAGAAATTTAGAAGAAATGCAGGTGATGGAACAGTATCTAACAGACGAGAAAAGTCTGAATGGATTGGTGTCTATAATAGTTCTTTAGCTTTTTAGTTTTCACATGTTGATAACACTTGTTTGTAGGTCAAAGAACTTGCCTTAGTAGGAGGTGACTCTGTGAAAGACACAACAAATAGAATTATGCACCATATCTTTTCTAATTCTATAGGAACTCAGTATAGTTGGGAAGGGCAGAAGGGAAAAAGAATTTTTAAAAGGTTGCAGTTGGCGACGCTAGTAATAAGTAAATTTCTGTATAGTACTTGAATGAAAATATTAATTCATCTATTCAGGTGTATTATGTACCTATAACATCATTTGTTTATAATGAGGTAATCAAAATGTGTATCTCTAATTTTAGGTGCTATGCATTTAAATAAAAATACCTCTGCATTAGTTTACTGTTATATAAAATTTCCAGGTGATGACCATGATCAAAAATTAATATATTACAGAGATTTTAAAAATTTTAATGTTGATGCTTAATGTCATTCTTAAACTGTAAAAGGTTTAAGAATGACAGTATTAACAATTTAGTTGATAGTACTATTTTTATTTAGTGAGTTCTTTTTTCCTTTTTAAAAGAATTTTATTTGATTATTTAGTATAACTGACTAGGAAGACTACCCTTTTCGTTTGTTCTGTGGGTGGTTTGTTTCAAAGAATTTTGACCGCACTGTTGATGGGTGGTGTTTTTTCCCTGTTTTCTTTTTTTCTTGAGACTTGTAATAAATTCAAATTTACCTCTCTTTCATTTTAATATTGATATCTCTGTTCAGCAACCTGGTCAATCCTAGTTACTTTTGGTGGGGTGACCTTTAGGTTGGGATTCTCTGTTGGTTGGGATGCCTAGTAAATTTAGATTTTTGGAATTGTTTTCACTGCTCAAATTATGTTACCCAGCCTGTTATGGTTTTTATTGTTCTAAGATTAGTAGCACATGGCCTGTGGCAATCTGTTTTAATTATTAATCCTGATTATTTTTTTACAATCATGGATTATTTAAATGTTTGGTAAGATGTAATTGTTGATTTTGTTGACAACAACTGGTAATGTCTACATAGTGATGTATTTTTGTAACAATTTAGTCAATTGCTCTGTTATAACCTCTATTTTCGTAAGTACCATGCTGTATTGTAATTTTATTATTCATAATTGAATGTACTTGTAGTATTCCTGAAGAAGAAGCAATAAACAGCTTCAAAAGCTCGATTTTGGAAAAAAAGAGTACTCTTCTTTTCTGCCTTATTTGACTGCAATCCCGTTTTAAATTGTTCTTTGTCTTAACTTAACCAGTCAGGTTAACGCCTTCACCAATATAAATTAATATGATTTGCTTCGCGTTGGGCGACAAATTAATATGATTTGATGTTTTTAGTGTGCCCCTAAGTTGGGAGCCAAATTAATATGATTTGCCCCACGTTGGGCGCCAAATTAATATGATTTGCCTCGCGTTGGGCGACAAATTATTATGATTTGTTTTTATTGTAAGTTTTGTTGATTTATTAATTTAATTATTTTTTTTATTCAATCATATTTTGTTTTTAGTAAATATAAATTTTGAATTGTTTTATAGAATTTAATAATTTAGTTTGCTTTCTTATTCTTTTAGACACATGTTTACCCTAGATCTGCTCAAATTACTTTACCTGTTCTATTTTCTTTTTTTACTCTTTTACTTTGCCTATGAGAACATAAGATTCTTAACTCAGGAGTCAGTTCACAGGAGATCTTCAGTAGACAATCTCAGATCACAATTAATAAAATAGACTTTAAAAGTAAATGAATATTTAATTTCAACAAATTATCTTTTACTTCCACACCTTTCAGATATCAGTAACCAAATTAAACTTCTTACATGTATGAATAATAATAATTTTATCAAATATTCAAATTTTATCTTACTACTATTTAATATAGAACCAATAACAATTTCTTATCTGCTGAAAAATCTCTACTTGTTCAATTACCCCTTAATTTATGCAGCACGCTATGCACTAATTTTATTATTGGTCCTATACCTTATATAATATCACAATTCAACTTCTTGGATAAATAAACTGCCTACTATTCTAACTAAGATCCTAACCTAACTTTTTAATATATTTTTCGTGCACTATTATTGAATGTTTATGACGAATTTAGTGATATATTCTCATTCAAAAGTTCTTGTTTTGTGGATATTCCTGTTTGTAAGTATCAATCAACTTATATATTCTTTGTGGATATTATTTTATTCCGATTTTCGTGTGATCACGTTAGCTAGCTTTTATTATTTTTTAAAGGTACCTTTTTGTTGTAATTTTACCTCACTATGGTGTCTTGTGGACTCTGCACCTTCCTTGAAGATATCAGGAACTCCTGCAGATGGTCTCCACTCTGCTCTAGGTCTCAATTGACTAAACTGGAACCATGGAATTTTATCTCCACAACTTCTATCACCTATTTTCTTTATCCTTTTCAAACTATTTACTTCTAATTAACAATTTTTTTTTCCAAGCAATAAACGACGCCAAACTCTTCTTAAAATTTTCGTAACCAAGTAAATAAATTATTCTTTTTTCCGTACACTTAGATTTTGATACTATTATTTTTGGCTAAAGGTTTATCCACATGAGTTTAATTTCTTATTTAAATTTTCTTTTCACTTACACTTCACTGATTTTTAAACCTAGTACATTTCTTTCATTGATTTTATATAAATTTTTAATAATTAATATTAAACATTTTTCTTAAATTATTTTAATTTCTTATTTCTTGTAGGTGCCACGGTTGGAACTTGGAAATCTGGCCTTACCTGGCGTTTGACATTTGCTGTCAGGTAAATTATTAATTTTATAAATTTTAATTTTGAATATAAATATAATTTCAAAGTCTACTCGTAATGTTATTTTTATTATTTGATATTGGAGTTCGTTATCTGACAAACATTCTGACATCTGTTAAATTAAGCAAATCGATTCTATTTATTTGTAATTTCTAATTTCCTCGTGCAATGTATGCATTTCTTATGAATTTATTTTGGAAATCTTTAAATAATATTTAATTTATTCTGGTTTTCTACAAATAACTACAATTTAAACTATGCCTATTACAATAACATATGGTATTATCAATTTTTATTCAATTTCTTTTAAATCATATCACAGAAATATGTATTTAAAATTGTTTAATGTTGGTATATATTATTCTGTTTCATTTAGCTACTATCGCTAGTATTCTATTTTGTATCAATATATATATATATATATAAAGCCATGACATTATGGCATTAAACAAAGAAAAACTCGCCCTTAACTTTAAAAATCAGTGGATCCTGACTATATACTTATATTTTTTTTTTATTTTGGTATATAAAGTGACATTTCTCATAATCAAAGTAAGTTATGAAACGTTCTACTTTGTGTAACTAGTTACAAAATGTAAAATTTCTTGTAACTGATAAAAAGTAAAACAGTTGACACTTCCCCTTGACAATTTTTGCTATTTTTGACCATTTAATTTTGAATAGCTATTACTAAACTTAAGCACAATCTTTAGCACTTTACTTAAGTATTTTTTGGTAGGTTCCAGATGTTATTCTATATATACGTTTTCAAAAGACGACTGGACTGTCAAAGCAAACAATTATTTTTGTCCCAAGAAGTTTACTAACAATATAGAACATGGCTTAAAATACGAACCCGAAGCGCTGAACAGGTATAAGTTAGTAAACAATTACGATGTTTGCGAATTAGGGCTAGTAATATGTAAGAAGTACCCGTGGTTGGCCTACTCCTGCGATGGTGTCCTAATGATAGATGGATCTCCATCACGGTTGGAGGAGATTAAGTGCTCTTATGTTGGTAAGTTAATTTGATGTTTTATATTACTTTTTATTCCATTTGTAACGAAGTCACTATTTTCCGTTGATAATATTAGCCAGCTTTAGGTTAATTTGTTTATTTTTATTATGTGACCGTTACCAGCCAATACAACAGTAGAGATAAGTTATTTTATTGTTATAAGCCGTCTCTTTAGTTTAAAATAATTTCAGTCAAATTTAACTACTGCAGTGTCATGTATTTATTTTGAGGTTCACCCTGTATATAAAAATACATTTAAGTTTTCTGGTAGTTTAAATATTTCGTAGTTGCAATTAGCAATAAACAATACATATATTCATTTATTAAACAAGCCTATCTACCGAAATTCCAGACCGCTGTATTTACTTTAAAAATACTTATGCAATCGATATGTACTATTGGCTATACTTTTGAGATAGCACATTTAATAATGAATGATGTGGTAAAGTTTGAGCTAGCTAACTCTTCCCGAAACTTCACAAAGTGCACTTATTTGATTCGCCGCCTGCTGGCGTTTGTAGCGTTAAATATTTATTTCCACTAAAGGAAATATGTTTATAAAAGGATGTTATTTTATTTTTGATCCGTGTTAACCAGTATTGGTGATATTTATGTTATGATTGGCTAAGCCAGGCTCGATCGGGACATAAAAGCCATGGTATTACTAGTTTGGGTCTCTTCGTACTCCGATTTTCCTGACCGCCGGGATAAAGTAATTATTAGTGAGTTGTGAAAGTGGCCGATACCTACAGCAGGAGTAAGTTGCATTGTTTCACCGCATTGCTTATTGCCTATTGTTGCTACCGAATATAATTACTTTGATTAATTAGATTGATAATTTATTCACCAACCGTTTTATTAGTAATACTTGATACCGAATTATAATTACTTTGATTAATTAGACTGATAATTTCTTCACCAACCGTTTTATTAGTAATATTTGATACCGAATATAATTACTTGGATTAACAGTTTTATTATTAACTTGTTAGTAATAATTTCTACCGAATATAATTGATTATTATTTAAGTTTGTTGTTAGTTGACTGGTTCACTGTTATTTGCTTAATAATAATTTTATTGCGTGTATATCTGCCGCTGCATTGTTACCTGCTCACAATAATTAGTAGTACCTATTTGTATTTCCGCCTGTATATTAATATTTAATTGCTTTGACTATATATATATATATATATATATATATATATATATATATATATATATATATATATATATATATATATATATATATATATATAGACCTAAAATTGTTGCTTATTACCATTTGCTGCTTATCTACTATTCGTCGGTGACCTGGCAATACCTCCTATCTGCCATTTTATGCAGAAATGAGATAATGGTACATTTTGATACGGCTTTTAATTCTGCGTCGACATGTAAAATCTCCTAATTTAAATAAAATTCTAAATAGCTTAAAATGCTTATTGCAAATTGTCCCACCTGAAAGGCCGCGAAAAAATAGATGCAACAAGTCCTATCTCGTCAGTTTATATTGTGTCGCCATAAGAGTTTTGTCGCGTGTGATCCGCTTGTGGTTTATTGTCCAAAAAATGTAGATTTTGGTAAGTTTTCAAAGTGATTAAATAATAAATCATTAGTTACATTGTCGTAGAACATAATTATGTACATTTGTTGAATAAAATAAACAATATTGTAATAATGAAACTCATTTTAGTAATCATTTTAGATAGAAGATTTTGCATCGGAACCACAACCGTTTAAAAAGTTAGATAGGAGAAATTGCGGCCTGTTTCGTCTTAGTTTAGGTAACTTTCATTGTAGTTTTTGACAATTTTATGAACAAAAGTACCTATAAACCTGTAAGTATTCATATTATATAGGGTGTCCGAAACCATGGTTAAAAATAATTGGCTCGTTTAAGACTTGCTTGGTACTATACTTAAGTTTTTCATTTTAAATTTATTCGAAAAGCATTGTCATGTGGTTTCTCTTTTTAGATAACGGATTTATGTTGCTTAGAAGTATCTTGAACGCATAATGTCTAAAAGAACATTACACATACTATCTTTGGCACGAGCAGAAAATATTGTGAACCATGAAGATGAAATAGAAAACACAAGCGGTATAGAAATAGAGAAGACTGAAGGCGAAAACTCCAATGCTAGATCACCCCTTTTGCCATTAGATAATAATGTTATATTGGATTTAGAAAATGCTCCTATAGTTTTTACCAGACGAGATTTCTTTTTCCTTACAAGAAAATGATAATTTTGATTTACAAACATATTTTAATGACAATCAGACTGAAGGCTGTAATTTTGAAGACTGCTTCACGAATAAAAGCAATATACCCAATAGTACAAGCAGTAACAATTGTGATAAGAATAGCCAAACAGTTTTATTGGAAGTAAAAGATGCAAAAATAAAATCATGTCTTGTTCCCTATGAGTGTACCAGTGATGAATATGAAGTCTTTGATATCAACGTATAGCTACAAGTGTTAGTCCGGAGCCCTCAGATGCCAGTACTCCTCAGGACAGCTATAAAGATGATACCGAAACCAGCTTAGAAGAGACAGAATCAGAAGAAGCTGAGGAAGAAGCCATAAACAGTAACGATATAAACAGAGCAAGAAAACGAAAGATAAAATCTGATAAAGACGAATGGATAAGAAACAAAAATAAAAGGCTAAGAATGCAAGGCAAGGCTTATTTAGGATTTAGTAAAAATAAAGAAGAATAGATCAAACAAAACCAACCAAGAAAAGCAAGAACATTAAAGGGGACTTGTAACTCAAAAAAATGCCTAAAATCTAAAGTTAGATATTGTAGGGAATTTACAGAAACTTGCCGACACGACATATTTAAAAAATTCTGGAGTCTGAACTGGGATCAGCGAAAGACCTTTGTAGCTTCACATGTACTTAAAACCCCAACTTTTAAAAGGACTAAAGAGCACTCAAGAAGGTTAGGCACTTACTCATACTAATTAAATGATGGAAAGGAGAAACTACAAGTATGTCGAACTATATTTATAAACACATTGGATATTGGGTACAAGACTATTCAATATTGGGTAGATAACAGTTTCTACGGAATGCCTCAAGGAATTTCTGAAAAAAAGTCAACGAAGGATATGGTAAGGAAAAGGTACAATGAAAGTTACAATTGTTTGAATCAGTTTTTTGACGATTTGCCTAAGCTTCCATCACATTATTGCCGTCGGAGTACACTAAAATTATATTTAGAGTACAGTTTTCATAGCATGACACAGTTATACGAGATGTACGTTAAATTTTGCCAGGAAAAAGGGCTAACTCTATTAGGACGTAATGTTTTTTCAAAGGAGTTTAAAAATAAAAACTTAGCGTTGTATGCGCCTAAAAAAGATCAGTGTAATGTCTGTTTGGCTTTTAAATATGGCAACGTATCTGAAGAAGAATATCAGGCTCATAATCAAAGAAAGGAGTATGCAAGAGAATCAAAATCAAGTGATAAATTAAAAGCAGAAAGAGGTGAAATTATAGCACTTACAATAGATTTACAGGCTGTTAAACTGTGCCCTTATTTGCCAGCAAATAAAATATATTTTAAGACCAAGTTATGTTGTCATAACTTCACTGTATATAACCTAAATACTCGAGAGGTAATGTGCTATTGGTTCTCCGAAAATGAGAATAATCAGTTAAAAGCATCTACATTTGTGTCGTGTATCATTAACTATCTGCAGAAAAACTGTGTAACAGCTTGAAAAATCCCAATTGTCATTTATTCCGACGGTTGCGGTTATCAAAATCGCAATAATATCCTCTCTAATGCGCTGTTAAATTTCTCTGCAAGGTACGAAATTCAAGTATTCCAAAAATATCTTGAACCGGGTCACACTCAAATGGAGTGTGACTCGGTTCATAGTGTGATTGAAAGAAGTCTTAGACATCCGAGAAATTCATCTACCAAGTGACTATGCTTCTGTGACCATCGAGGCTAGAAAAACCCCTAAGCCATATGGAGTTAAACTGGTCGATTACACATTTTTTTAAGATTTTTCTTCATCTAATCATCTAAGGTATTCTTCCATACGACCCGGTAGAAGAGTTACTGATCATGTAATAACGGATATAAAATGTATTAAATATGATCCAAATGGGACAATTGAAGTCAAACTACAGTAGTAGAAGTAATTTTGAATTATCCACCGTTGTTTTCTGCTCCACCTAAAATTAAAACTGAAAAGTGGCAACATTTACAGGAGCTGAAGTCTGTTCTTCCAAAAGATACCCATGCATTTTATGACAGTATTTTGCATGCTTAATAGAGAAACAAGCAGTTTCTTTCTTATTTTGTTTTATCATTTGTCAATTATAACCACTTTTTGTTTTGATCCTTTGAAATGTTAAGTTTTATTAATTTCAAATAGGTTTTAAATGTCTGTTTAGGATTCGTTCCATTTTTAAAAAAACATTTTTAATGTCTGTTAGATTTTTTGAAAATATATTTTTTTTAGTACCTAGTAAATAGGATTAAGCTGACTTTTCATGAGTTCGTCATCCAATTGTAAGACGATACAAAATTGTTAGCATAGGCTCAAAATTCTTTTTTTTTATAACTGCTACTTTCTCTTGTCAATAATACAATCAGGAGCGTCGATGGGTGATCATCGTATTATTGGAACACGAATGCATGAGAAGTCACCTTTACTTTTATTCTGTTGCAATTAACTGAAACTGACAAAAAATAGCTTTACCAGTTGTAGTTTATTTCAATTATTTAGTTGGAACTTCTAAATCTAAAAATAGCTGGTCGAAATTCTCCTGAGTCATTACATTTAAAACAACATATAATATCTAATTTAAAAAAATAAGGAGAAAATTTTAAAAATATACATTAAAAAATTAAATACAATACGCTTAATAAAATATCTATGAGTGAAAAAATAATTGAAAAACAAAAAAATGAATTGTTTATTCGGTTTTTTACGCCTCTTGTAAAATTTAGGTAAAATGACATAGGAGTTATTGCCAGGTCACCGACGTGTTGATGATTTAATATTGTTGCTTATTACCCTTGGCTGGTTATCTACTTTTGATGATTATTTAATTTTGTTGCTAATTATTATTTAGCTGTCTGCCTATTATGTTGCTGCTTGCCTATTTAATTTTATTTTAATAAAACCTTGTAGCAACTTCCGAAACCGACTTTCATTACTTAGATTTGAGAAACATTTGACCCTCTGGCAAGTGTACGTGCACACCTTCTTCACTATAGTTACCCAGCCTTTACTCATAAGGGAGTAGAGTCCGCGTGGACCATTCACCACGTAAAATAGTGGATATGTGGCGCCCGATGGCAAAAACCCGAGGATAAATCCGAAACCGAATTAAGAGCGTCGCAAATTGGCGCCCTTGAGCAGGGACAGTTTTCTCAAACCTAGTGTGATATTTTGTGGTATATAAATAAATATTTTTGAGCATAGGTACCAGGGACCCTGTGGAGGTCTGTTATTAAGTGTAGGTAGTAGTGCTTGTGAAAAATTGTGTTTGATTCTTTTAGCCTGTGAGTTTTCTAGCGAATTTTTTATTTACTGTTTTATTTAAATATATGTGTACTAGATATTTGCCCAAACCGAAAAAACCATACCGATTCCGACCGATTACTCTTAGAAAAAAAATAAAGGAGTACCTGCCGTATTTTGAGCAAATTTTAGTAACATCCGGGTTTTATTAAATTCACAGTTGTATTAATAAATATGGCTTAAGAATCTGACATAATTACAACCTACTAAAGCAAGTTGATTTTGTAGAAATTTCCGTATAGTAAAGACAGACAAAGATAGTTTTTTGTGAAGTTTTTAGTAGTTTTTTAAAAAGGACCGTAGTTTTTTATACAGATAGGGACCCTACTTTTTTTATACAGGTAGGGACCGTTTTATTTGCCATACATACAAGAATTGTGTGCTTTGAGATATTAAATATTTTACAGGTATTAGTAAGATTTGAAAATAACTGTTGTTACAGTTGACCGACACCGCCGCAACTGATAAAAACAACTCTTATTTGAGTAAAGGCTAACTTGTCATAGCCCGGTGACAGGAAAGCTAAGTGGGACTTGCCACTGCCGTTGAATATTGACTAAATATTGTCGTTGAATAAATTTTATTTAGAGTGAAACTAGTGCACCTAGATAGAATAAAGCAAACGTATTCTTGTGTAGTATCCGTTCAGTAAAAGTAACTTATTGTTTCCAAAATCAGACAAATTTAAATAAAAGAAAGTAGTTTTGATAGACAGAAAATAAGTTTGATAACTGTAACCTAAAGACAGACCTAGATACTAGTAGAAAAAGTTTTTTTGGGGTAGTTATATGTATTTAAATAGATAAATTAAATAAGAATTTATTTTTAATTAATAAAGGATTATTTTTAATGAAAAATTTATACGAATCCTGGTGTGTAACTTCGAATACCGAAAAAACAAAATAAATAATACGGATTAAATACCGACCTTAAAACCGATCATATTACCGTTTTAGAAAAAAAAATATTGAGTCGTGCATACCACCAGAATGCCGTCCGATTCAGAAACTAATGTAGTGCCACCCCCAGACATGCCTCATGAAACCAAGGATTTCGATGAGAATCCACAGACAGCTAAAGTGAGCTGGATTTATACATTAAAGAAAGATGAGCTTATAATGGAGTTAGAAAAATTTCAGTTGAGTAGTAAAGGCACAATACCAATATTACGTAAGCTTTTGGTCACTTTCTTTAGAGAAGGGCCACCGAGAAAACAAAAAGCTTGTTCTACAGTAGCAGGTCCGGCTACTATTTCCACGGCCGACAATGTACCGCCCCCAAGTACCTTTCATGGCTCTAATAACTCCGGTGATGAGGTTTCACATCCGCTAATAAAAAATTGGGTTAAAACTTTAAGTAGGGAAAAACTTGTAACTAAGCTAACCAAGTTCAACCTAGATATTAAGGAAGAGACGTCTGTCTTAAAACAAAGACTAGCCGCTGTCCTCTGTGAACCAATTCCCAGGGCACATTCACCGCCGCCGTCACCGATTTTAACTCCATTGCCCTCTGAACCTCGCCCAGCACTGTTTCAACCAAATCACGAATCTACTTATAGAACTGCATCGTACCGCCTCGGCGACGATGTATGTACTAGAGTTAGAAAGTGGGGACTTAAGTTTAATGGTAAAACCGACGCCGCAGAGTTCCTGAAAAAACTGTGATTTCCAGGAAAATAGCGGGATAACTATCACCGGCCTTGTATGAAATTTTCCAAGGAAATGCCCTAGCCTGGTCTCGCAATAACCGAGCATCTTGGACTAGTTGGCAAGATTTCCTAACCGATTTCAAACACTTCTATTTACCGGCCGAATATCAAACATACTTAGAGGAGCAAATACATAGCCACCACCAGGCACCTGGTGAACCTGGCCGAGACTATGTAGTCGCCATGCAAACGTTAATTCGAAGGCATGGTGAATTCTCGCAAGAAAGAACCTTGCGCCGTCTCTATGGAAACTTGTTACCCGATTATCGACAATACATACGGCGGAGCGATGTACAAAGTATTCGAGACCTGGTGATCCGTATCGAAGAGTTTGAAACTCCTCAAAAAGAACTTCACCCACGTGGTGGTAGTCCGTCAAGTAGCCAGAGTCCGGTGTTACCGGTTACCGAACACCGCTCCCCGCCGCCTGTTCAAAGAATTCCTTTGAACAACCGTCCCTACCATACCGCACCGATTAGAGCACCTGAAGGAGCCCTCCGAGGTAGCGTACCTAACCATACCTTTGGAGAGGGCATCCGGAGTAGTAACACCGTCCGCCCTGAATCTGTAAACATGCCCAGAGAGGCGTATGGGCGCCCTCCTGCGCGACAGACAAGGCAACCTACTACCCCTACCCATAGACTTGTCTGCTGGCGGTATGGACAGTCCGGACATTTCCGAACTGATTGCCGAGCACCTCCGAGACTATTCTGTTCACGCTGTGGACGAAATGGAATTATGAGCCGAGACTGTAATTGTCGCAATCCGGAAAACTAAACCGGAGTCGTACTGCTGCGAGGCCAGCACACTCCCGGACTATTACAGCCCCGCCTAATGTAGCCGTTCTGGAAATAGACAACCGACCGCACATCACCGTCAAAATAAGAGACAGGATGTTCTCTGCACTCGTGGATACCGGCGCCGTCCGATCCTATGTTGGCGACAAAGTCGCTAAATACTGTAGAGACATAGAAATCCCATTTCAAGACGTTTTGACGCTCGCTGCGAAACTGGTAAATGGATTAACAGTAAACAAACAGGGTGGTTACTGTTTGGAATTTTCTATAAGTGATATTCACTTTTCCGAAACAATTGCATATTTGCTAGATTTGACGTTCGATATAGTGCTGCGCATGGATATCCTTGGTAAGAAGAAATTTACCATGGACATGTTGACCAACACCTTGTATCTAAATGACCTAGTAGTCTTTAGACAACAGCCGACACCATCATGTAGTCCTATTGGAGGACTAGATATACAGTTGACTGACACCGCGGCTAGTTTAAAAGCTAGCCTCCAAAAGAGAGAGTTGAAGGGAGAAACAGAATGTGTGTTGCCACCCGATTTGCCCGAACCTTCTGCCAGTAAGGATATCGAAGAACTAAGTGCAGTTGAAACGCACTTGGATGTTCTTGGTATCAACGCAAGAAGGTGAATGTTGAAAAGAACCCAAAAGAATCGCCGGTACTGTGTAAGTAATGACCGGCTTTACCGTTACTTTTGGAATTCTAAAAACTTGTCCAGACCGAGCAATGCATGGAAACTCTGTGTGCCGAAACCAATGCGTGAAACCGTTCTAGCCAAAAACCACAGTGACCTTGCTATAGGACACTTAGGGGTAGCAAAGACAAAAGCGCGCATGGCACTCCGTTATTACTGGCCAGGAATGTTTCGTGAAACAGCAAAATTTGTAGGAAATTGTATGCATTGTCACCAGAAACTATTCTTGCCTCCGACTCCTACAACTCCCAAGAACTTCCAATATCGGAAACCGAAACCCTCCGTTAACTATCAATACTGGAAAACTATCAGTACAAGTTTGGTAGGCCCCCTACCCAATTCCGCTAATGGAAACCGTTTTCTGGCAGTTTTCCCAGACTGTGTTTCATAAAGGGTTCAGGTAAAACCGTGGCGTAAGACAAAAGGACGAGGTATCGTGAAAGCACTTCAGAAAGAAGTTAGCTGTCGTTGCGGCTGCCCTCGCACGATTTTCAACAACCCTGGCATCCAGTACCGCCGCCCGCTTTCCCGCCGCCAGCTCCAACAAGGACTCAAACAACCGAGGACGTGGTTCCTGGACAAGACGCCATACCCGTCTTGTCGATAAAACCCATTATATGTTCCATTCCGCTACAACAACTCCCCGAGTAACTGGTATAAAATTTCGGGTGACCTTCTGGCCGCACCACTTGCAAAAATAGCTAGATACCTGGTTGCGGTAAAATAATTTTCACTAAAACATTTAAGAAACAATTACCTATGTATTAGATATATCCGGCAGTGTCCCGAGTAGACCAATAAAGTTATAAATATTAGCCAGCCATGTTTATTTTTTTTTTGTTTGTTATAGATGGTTAAATCTTTTTTAGCATTACCATGAGCAGCCCCACCCTTGAGCTCTGTGATCAAGAGCTTTTACAAGCTCTATATGAGGCGATTGGAGACGAGATAGGCCCAGACAATCAAGCCGCCCGCCGACCGCAATCGACGACTAGGGTACAGATACCGCTACCCGGCACCGAATCTCCTGCCACACCTTTTGGAGAGGAGATGGATCTAGAGAACCACGCCGCTCGCCGACCGCAGCCGACGACCATGGTGCAAAAGCCCGCTACCCGTTGCCAAAGCCCCCGCCCCCCGTTCCCTCAAAGTACCGGAAAGCTCCGAGTCCGGATATCCCAGGGATTGGACCCCCTACAAGAGGGAAATACCGATACACCTGCCCGTTGACCAGTATGTACAATGCTGGCGATGTGGTTTCCCCGGCCATGATAGGCGTACTTGCCAAGGGAAGCGGCGGTTGTTTTGCTCCCAATGTGACCTACATGGGACTATGACGAGGGACTGCCAGTACCAGCAGGTCCGGCTCCGTTTCCCAGCCCGTTCCTGGACCCGCAACCAAGGAATTCAATGCTGCCTAGCTTAAAAGCGGAACCAGCAAACGCAGACCCCCGGAACCGTGACCAGCAGACGGCGGTCGGCCCAATGGTAAATTAGACACGTCCACAATGAAATAAGTCCCGGAGTAAGAATTATTATTATTTTTTTTATATATTATCCTTGATGCATTGTACAAAATTGCACGTTCCCGTAATAAATTTTTAGTCTTTTCCCGTCGGGGGACGCAACTTTTCTTCTTTTTTTTTTACTTCTGATTGAAAGAAAATTCATTTCTTTAGTTATAAATAGGTTAAAATTAATAAGGGGGAGTTTAGAAAAAAAATCTATTTTTTTTTTACCGAAGTAAGAGGAGGGTGTAACGAAGTCACTATTTTCCGATGATAACATTAGCAAGCTTTAGGTTAATTTGTTTATTTTTATTATGTGACCGTTACCAACCAATAGAACAATAGAGATAAGTTATTTTATTGTTATAAGCCGTCTCTTTAGTTTAGAATAATTTCAGTCAAATTTAACTACTGCAGTGTCATGTATTTATTTTGAGGTTCACCCTGTATATAAAAATACATTTAAGTTTTCTGGTAAAGTTTAAATATTTCGTAGTTGCAATTAGCAATAAACAATACATATATTCATTTATTAAACAAGACTATCTACCGAAATTCCAGACCGCTGTTTTTATAGTTTCACCGACTTTTTGTCACCGCCGCTAAATGTGTAAAACGCCGAGTTCTAGGTACCTTAAAATTATGTTTAATGTATTGGAGATTAAAAATATTTTATTTAAGTAGCAATTAAAAATACTTATGCAATCGATATGTACTATTGGCTATACTTTTGAGATAGCACATTTAATAATGAATGATGTGGTAAAGTTTGAGCTAGCTAACTCTTCCCGAAACTGCACAAAGTGCACTTATTTGATTCACCGCCTGTTAGGCGTTTGTAGCGTTAAATATTTATTTCCACTAAAGGAAATATGTTTATAAAAGATTGTTATTTTATTTTTGATCCGTGTTAACCAGTATTGGTAATATTTATGTTATGTATAGAATTGCATGTATGAGAATAACAATAAGATGCAACTAGATTTAAGTTATTGAATTGTTATTTGATACTTGGATATCAGAAACTACCCTGTATATGGTTTTCTGTTCATATTGTAAATTAATTAGTGAACTATATTAATATTTTTACTGTTTTCGAGAAAATATATTAAGCAGATTAGATTGGATAATTTATTCATCAACCGTTTTATTAGTAATATTTGATACCGAATATAATTATTTTGATTAATTAGACTGATAATTTCTTCATCAACCGTTTTATTAGTAATATTTGATATCGAATATAATTACTTTGATTAATTAGATTGATAATTTATTCAACAACCGTTTTATTAGTAATATTTGATACCGAATATAATTACTTGGATTAACAGTTTTATTATTAACTTGTTAGTAATAATGGCTACCGAATATAATTGATTATTATTTAAGTTTGTGGTTAGTTGACTGGTTCACTGTTATTTGCTTAATAATAATTTTATTGCGTGTATATCTGCCGCTGCATTGTTACTTGCTCACAATAATTAGTAGTACCTATTTGTATTTCCGCCTGTATATTAATATTTAATCGCTTTGACTACTTATATATATATAGACCTAAAATTGTTGCTTATTACCATTTGCTGCTTATCTACTGTTGATGATTTAATAATGTTGCTTATTACCCTTGGCTGCTTATCTACTTTTGATGATTATTTAATTTTATTGCTAATTATTATTTAGCTGTCTACCTATTATGTTGCTGCTTGGCTATTTATTTTAATAAAACCTTGTAGCAACTTCCGAAACCGACTTTTATTACCTAGATTTGAGAAACATTTGACCCTCTGGCAAGTGTACGTGTACACCTTCTTCACTGTAGTTACCCAGCCTTTACTCATAAGGGAGTAGAGTCCGCGTGGATCATTCACCACGTAAAATAGTGGATGTGTGGCGCCCGATGTCAAAAACCCGAGGATAAATCCGAAACCGAATTAAGAGCGTCACAAATTGGCGCCCTTGAGAGCAGGGAACGTCACAAATTGTCCCCCTCGAGCAGGGACTGTCACACATTCCAAGTATTTTATTACGTTAAAGTCAAGTCAAGTTAATCAAAGTTGTAGATTTCTAATAGCTGTAATAACTAGCTTTCTGACACTTATAAGTTTTACAAGAAAAATAGCAGGAACTCTGCCTAAAATCAGTTTAAAGCACTAATTTTCAGCGTTAAAATTTCTTTATTACTTAGTATAAGTGTATACTACGTTTAATTTTACAATAATATTTATATTTTAATTTTAGGTATTGAAAAAGATGCAATAGACTTTGTCCATTCCTGTCAATTTTTAGTAATTTTGGATACTGGAGTTAAACTAAAAAGAAAACAGTACTACTGGCAAGTTCAGTTGGGAATGACAATATTGAACTTAACAGCATGTGATTTTTTAGTGTCCTCCCCACAATCAAAATCGTTTTTAAATATAAGAGTGCCTTTTGATAAAGATTTTGTTAAAGATTTAATAAATAACGTAAGTGGAAAATACTTTAAAAACATGATTCATTTTGTTTATGAAAAAACAATGGTAATTGAATAAAAATAAACTGTATTACACATTTTTAAGAGTTTTATTTGTTACAAATATTAACATCATATGCAAAACAAATACAAATATGTAAGTACATTTAAAAAAATATATTTAGTGTGTCTAGATATGGAGTATGAACGTTACGAATACTTGTAATAGTATATTACAGTACAAGTGAAGAAACTAAGAATTTCGCTTACGCATGTGCCTTTGGCACACGAGGCTTAGCCGAGTGTGCAAAAAGCACATAAGTGAGCGAATTCGTTTCTTAACGAGTGCTGTATAGCGTTTTGTTTAATCTTGCTATTTAAATGTTAAAAAATATATTAAAATTTGTAATAACTCCTACTCTGGTTTATGGTTATTGTTATGCAACGCAACATAGACGGCAGGTTGGGTTGCTATGGTTTGAGTAAATACAAACATTTCCAATTGTCAAGAAAATTATACACCTGACGCGTGGTGAACATTTTTAATAAAATTGTGAAATTATGGAAGTAAATGATGATATTGCTGTGCCAACAGACATTCTAAATGATGGTTTTAGATGGTGCTTTATTATAATTTGGCAATTTATTCCCAATTTGACAGTAGAGTGGGCGAAAGTATTTTTCACTCACTACTTTCGCCCACCCGTTTCCATAGAAATAACTGGAATGAGTAAAACAGATCTTTCAAGAGTTGTTTCTAACTAAGAAACCATATATTTCAATGGCAGGATTAAACAAACTTTTTAAGAATGAGTAGTAGTGACTAAGAAAAAGTGACTGAAAATGAAAAAAAAGAGTAATATTTTTGGGGACACCCTATATAACAATTCTTATGGTTAATTTAAACTTTTTACAATCAGTGAATGTTTATTTCAAAAACAACACTACCTCACAAAATATAAAATATTTTTACAAGTATTGTTATCGTGGGAAAATTGTATCTAACAAAGTTGGTAGATACGAGTAACTAAATTTCAGAAGTATTTACAAGAAAGTATTAAAATTTATTGTCAGCAAGAATTGGGTTTTGCAAGTTTACGATTCCACATATTATTATTATTATATCGTCTACTGATCTTATAAATGTATTAGGTAAAGACGTATTCAAAATGTTAAATATTTTAATTCGCTGATTCACTCTTTCTATGTGCACTCTAGGTTTGGAAATTATTAAATTTTCTTTAACTTCACTTTCTGTGAATTGCTTTTTTTCTTAAAAAGGAAGGTCTTATGATTTTTACAAAGTGTTCATTACATACTTGATCAATTAAAAAGCCTTTATCGACCCTAATACTATCACGTCTTGGTTCAAGTTTATTTAATTAAATAACTTTGTACAAAAATAGCCTTGTCTGAACTTCTTCCACCATAAGCTTTAGAAACAAATGTAATCAGTCCATCGGGACTAACACCAGTCATAAATTTAATTGTTTCTCTTCCTTTATAATGGGAGTAAGTTCAAATTCGACCACATAAACATCTTGGTTTTTCTATAGGAATTTCAAAACAATCACAAAGAGGCATATTTCCTTGGCATTCCTTAGCTAATGGCCAATAAATGCAGTCCTCTGAAATACAAAACAAATATCCTACATATTCAACGAAAGTTGCTTTGCACCATGAGGGAGAAATTTTGAATAAAAAAGAGAAAACATTTCATTTCAATGCGATTTTTAATTTCATAAAAACCATAATAATTCGGTCCTTAACCGACACCTTGTGTTTTTTTTACTAGATTAGTAAGTGAATCTAATAACTCGAATTAATTTAACCCAGTTAAGGAATATAAACGAATATCTTGTTTAATTGTAGACGTAAATGTTATAAGCATATTACCACTTGAGTCCTTGAAAATGGCGACCGCTACAGTCAGCAATTTGGGTGCTCGTGCTTGTAAACGTTGTAAGTCCAAGTTAATTACTGGTATAAAGTGTAAGAATTGTGAAAATGTTTTCCACGTTAGCTGTGCAAAGTACTCCCCTAATGTTAAGTTCTCAGGGGATAAGTCTTTTGTAATATGTTGTGAAAACGAAATTATTCCTAATGCTGACTCGGACACCGCATTTTATGACGCCGTTGAAGAGGTGGCCAGCTCCGATAAGAAGGTAGATGTCCACATTTTTACTTATATCATTAAACAGAAAGATATTATAATCAATGAGTTGCGTGAAAAAATTGATCTGTTAAAGACTCAAATTGATCTTTTAATTAAATTGTCAGATGCTTCCCAAAAAAGTTTAAAACCTCAACAAAAACAAAGTTCAACAAAAAACATAAATACCGATTCCACTAAACAAGAGGTCAGGAAAAACAATTATAATATAACCGGTAAAAAGGTGCAAAAAGAGGCGGTTAAGGTCAATCAACTCAGCGATTTTAATATAGGCAAGAAAGGAGAGTCCTGTATACAGGGAAGTCAATTAAATGCCGACCTCTTAAATGTGCAAACTCAATTAAAGTGTCAGGAAATAATTAATCTTGCCATATTTGATAAAACCGATATTTCTCCTCCATCTGACAATGACCAACCTTCAAGTAATAATAAACAGCAGTGGACAGAAGTCTCTTATAAGGCAGATCGTAGAAGGAGGCCTATTATTGGGATTAATTGGGAAACCTCCATAAAAGGGGTAAAAAAATTAGTTCATTTATATGTAAGCCGAGTTAATATTGGCACCTCGACTGTTGACTGTTGTATGAGGAAAACTTCAAGAAAGCGATGTATCCGAGGGTTTGGTCTGATGGTGCTTGCATAAGTAAGTTTTTTCAGAAGAGGATACCGGGGACATTAATAAAATAGTGTTTAATCCAGATATACTTTTACTAAATGTACAAAGTTTAAATTCACAATCTATAGATTTCTTAGAAACCGATGATAGTAATTACCATAAGATTGATTTTCTGTGTTTAACGGAAACCCATTGCTCCGAAGAAGCACTGAAAGCAAAACATATCCACGACTTCTCATTGAGTAGTTTTTATTGTAGACCTGTATATGAGAAGGATGGAGTGGATATATTTTCAAGATCTAACTTAAATATTAAGGCAATTAACCTAGTAGGCCAGTCACCGTAGACACCGAAAGACCTGTGCTAATTGCGTGGTGCTCGAAGAACCTTATTTTTTTCGGACTTTTTTCAGTTTTTGGCGTATAACTTCTAAATGGTGCATTCTACGGAATTCGTAGAATGCACTCGCTCGCTCTGCACAATTTTAAAGTAGACAAAATTTACTACAATTAGAGTGCAACCGCAGCTCCATAGGTCTAACAAGTCCCGAGATGCAGCACTTCAAAAATTGGCCACTTTTCCCAAAAAATTCGAAATTGTTGTTTTAGCCGTCTTCCGAGCCGAATATCGGCTAAATTACTCAGCGTACGTGGAAAGTCATAGGAAATGAAGTTGTAGAGCAGTTATTTAGCTTTAATTTAAGCATAAGCGGAGTACTGTAGGGTCGATAGTTCCCTTGTTATCAGGAAATAACGAAAAATGAAGGAAAATGGTTTTATATCATCCAAAATGAAATTAAGTTCAATTAATAATAACGTATAAATTTATCAAAATTGTATAAAAAATATTTTGGTAGTTTGGGGGACCTTGGACGTGAAATGTTGAATGTGAAGTGATGGTGGGACCTCAGCATGGTCAGCATGGGACCTGGTAAATTAGTATTTATTGCGTAATCAATTTTATAATAAATTACAACGAAGGATATGTAATATTAGGCTTACCTTTTCCCACTGACGGTCTTCTCACGGCCGTCAAAATTCGGTGGGTAACGTCATTAAAAACGATGTCGTGTATAATAAGGGAAGTTTTTCCCAAGAGAGCGGTAGCGCACACCGTAACGTAACAGAGCGGTGCCGTCTCATTTGAAGCGGTGGGTCATACGGTACGAATCAGTTCATCAATGTTTTTTTGCGGTGTCTTTTGTATAGCGGTGAAGTAGTTTTATAATTTTAAAACTATTTTCCTTATCATAAAACTGTTTTTTGTGACGCCACCCATCGTATTTTGACGGCCGTGAAAAGACGGCACCGCTTCCTAGGAAACCGAAGCTTTAGCGAGACAGTCGTGTTCGTTTGGAAGGCCCACGTTCGTCAGACGGCTCTTCTTGGGACTCCGGAGACTCCTCTGTTGTGTGATTAAATCTACTACTAGATACTAGTGGTAAAGGGTCGTCGACGTCATTTTCCTCATCCGACTCGGCCATGGCTAAGGGAGGAGTATTCAGGCAGGTCTTTCCCTGACAAATTTTGCAGAGAGAAGACAACTCTCTCCACTTCCTGCGTTATGGGATATTTGTCCGATCTGCTGCCAACGCCAAAGTCCTCATTGCTCGTCTGCCTCCAACCGAAGAGGCTGCTGTCCAACATTCCTACAGAACCTACCACCAGGTGCAGACGTGATTGGGATTAGAGAAAGAGCCCACCAACTGGGGCTGGACAAGAAGCCAGCAGGGGTTGACACCGGTGACCTCAACCAAGGAATAAGCGCCGCTAACCCTGCTGAAATTCCCGTCCTGCTGGTGCCAGAAAGGGTGCGGAGAAGGGAGCGGCTCCTGCCAGAAAGCAGGATTGAAATGCTCTGCTCTCTGCAAAATTTGTCAGGGAAAGACCTGCCTGAATACTCCTCCCTTAGCCATGGCCGAGTTGGATGAAGATGACGTCGACGACCCTTTACCATACTAGTATCTAGTAGTAGATCTAATCAGACAACAGAGGAGTCTCCGCAGCCCCAAGAAGAGCCGTCTGACGAACCTGGGCGTTCCAAAAGAACACGACTGTCTCGCTAAGTGCGTAAAGGTAAGCCTAATTAATTATACTTATATCCTTCGTTGTAATTTATTATAAAATTGATTACGCAATAAATACTAATTTACATTGTGCTCTGTATTTCTGTCGCAGGAGTCAGTTGAGGTCCCGCCATCACTTCACGTTTAACATTCCACGTCCAAGATCTCCCAAACTACCAAAATATTTTTTATACAATTTTGATATAATAATAATAATATCTCTACCCCTCATTCTAATCACAAGGATTAGCCTGAAAGTCTGAGACTTGTGTGGGAGAGGGGGGCATATTATTATTTCGCGGACCTCATTTGCGCCTCAGGAACGACTTACGTTGGTTGGTAGGCCCTAACCACCATTCAGTGCTGGAATGAGGGAAACCTGGAAAACTTCATTAGTTAGGGGGACAAGTCAAACATCAACTGATTTTAATCTCTCACATTAACACCAACTTGACATTCTTCCCATCCTAGGTCATCGCCATGATGGTTGCCAAGCCATCCCTGCGAATAAGCCTTGATCTACGAGTAAACAATTTAATTAAAAATTGTTTGGTGGAATGGGAATTAGAACTCACGACCTCTGGGTTGAGCGATCGAGACGCTAAGCCCTGAGCCACCGGCTCGCCATAATATAATATGGCAAGCCGGTGGTAATATAATTACGATATAATTTTGATAAATTTATACGTTAAAACCATTTTCCACTGAGTTATGTCTTTCTTATCCTTTACAAAAGTTCTGCAATTCGTCAGGCTCCATTTCTTGAAAAATCCCATTTTCCTTCATTTTTTGTTATTTCCTGATAACAAGGGAACTATTAGCCCTACAGTGTTCCGCTTTTGCTTAAATTAAAGCTAAATAACTGCTCTACAACTTCAAGTGCTGCATCTCGGGACTTGTTAGACCTATAGAGCTGAGGTTGCACTCAAATTATAGTAAATTTTGTCTACTTTAAAATTGAACAGGGGGATTTTTTACGTAGGATGCACCATTTAGAAGTTATAAGCCAAAAACTGAAAAAAGTCCGAAAAAAATAAGGTTTTTCGAGCACCACGCAGTTAGCACAAGTCTCGAAGCTGCCAACTTGGTTTTAAACTATTAGTACCTATCCTAACAACATTCTAAAAAATCAGAACTCTGCAATTTTTTGCGACCTACGATGTCTTAAATGACTGGCCTATAGAGCAATACAAAAGAAACGGCTTCAAACATAGTTCTGGCTTGTTACAGATCTCCTCAAGGGGATATCAAGTTATTTTTGGAAAGTATTCTTAGAGTCTTGGAAATGTTGTACAAACCTACTGTTAATATGGTTGTAACTGGTGATTTTAACTTAGATTCTTCACAAAATTCTAGAAATTTCAACGATTTTAACAAATTGAGAAATATTTTGAATAGTTTTAATCTACATTCGGTGGTAAGGTGGCCTACCCGGGTAACTCATAGTACTGCAACTATTATTGATCACATATTCACTAATATTGCCGGCAATATTTTAGTTTGCGTTCATGACAACGACATTTCGGATCATAGGACTGTGTTATTCGAATCAGGCTCAAATCAACACAATAATACCAAGCAAACTCCTCGCTTTGGGCGGAGCTTTTTACCTAGCGCCATGAAAAATCTTTGTTTTGATCTACAAAATGAATTTTGGTCGGAGCTATACGTTATACCTTCAATTAATGAAGCATTTGAATATTTTCTTGGCTTATTTATGTTTTATTTCAACAAACATTTTCCTCGTAAAAGATGTTATAATAAATGCAACCGAAGTAACAGGGGATAGGTATCTGATGAGATAAAGAGGTCGAGTACTGGCCTGAAGATGTTATATAGACTAAAACGTATGGATCCAAGTCAAGATGAAATATACAGGGTTTCTAAAAGGGAGCATGCACAATTAATTAAGAGAACTAAAAAAGAATACTATCAAAACAAAATTACAAGTTCTGATAATGTTAGCGGGGCGGCGTGGCGTGTAGTATCTGATTTATCGAATAAAAACGGAGTACAACAAAATATAGATGTGTTAAAAGATGGCCTAGTACAAGAGGATCCTTTAATTTTTGCATTGTATTTGAATAATTATTTTGTGAGTGCTCCTTTAAATATAGTGAAAAATATATCTACTACAAATACAGTTAATTATGGTTTTGTAGCGAATAATTACTCATTCTTTATAGAGCCCTTCGTTGATGAGGAAATATTGACCTTACTAAAAAACAAATTGAAAAATAAACTATCTTCCGGTTCAGATGAGGTTCCTATGTTTTTGATTAAAGAAATAATTGCATACATTATACATCCATTGACATACCTTGTCAACTTATCTTTCTAGGTTGGTACTTTTCCAGATAGTTTAAAAATAGGTAAGGTTACTCCTGTTTATAAAAAGCATGACGCACAGCTGATGGAAAACTATAGGCCTATTACAGTTTCCTCTGCATTTTCCAGAGTTTTCGAGTACTGTTTCTTAGATCGCCTAATGAGATTTATTAATAAGCACAATATTTTTACTGAACATCAACATGGCTTTCGTTCAAATAGAGCAACAGGTACTGCGTTGCTGTCATTTTATCAGAAATTAATCGAATATATCGTGGCAGGGGGGTGCCCTGTTGGAATTTTTTGTGATATTAGTAAGGGGTTTGATTGCGTCAATCACGATAAATTGCTCTCAAAACTATTCATACGGTATTCGAGGAGTAACAAATGACTGGGTTGCATCTTTTTTGAAGGGACGTAGTCAATATGTGAGTTTGACATATTCAGATGGTAGTGTATCAACTCAAATAAATTCAGATCGTCTTGATGTAGGGATAGGAGTTCCTCAGGGATCCATTCTTGGCCCTATCTTATTTTTATTATATACTAATGAGTTTGAACAGTTAACATCTGATGCATCTTTTGTTATGTACGCGGATGATACGTCATTGTTGGTGTCTGGTGATTCTGACCATTTATTGAAAATGAAGGCTAATGCTCTATTAAATGACATGTGACTGGTATGATCATAATTCTCTTTTTCTCAACACTGAAAAAACGCAAGTTATGAGGTTTCATAACAGACAAAAAAACTGTACAGAAATTGAAATTAACATTCATGGCTCGAGTGATACACTGCCATGTGTAAAAGAAATAAAATTTTTGGGAGTAACAATTGACGAATGTCTTAACTGGAAAGCTCACTGTAAACAGTTGATACCAAAATTAAATTCTGTCTGCTATTTGATGAGAAATTTAAAGTCAGTTTTATTAGTGGAACAACTAATTATGGTCTATCATGCACAAGTAAGTTCAAGATTAAGGTATGGGATAATTTTTTGGGGGACCTCTACCTTGGCACCGGATGTTTTTTTGGTACAGAAACGAATTTTAAGATGTATAGCTGGGATACCTAGTACTCAGTCATGTAGAAATTTTTTTAAGGATTTTAATATTTTAACTCTTGTATCGTTGTTGATTTTAGAATTGTCTATATATGTTTTTAAGAATCAACGTAAGTTTCCTTTGACAGAAAGTGTGCACAATCGAAGTACTCGGCAAGATAAAAACATTCACATTCCTTTTTGTAAGTATAAAATATCATCTAGTTCACCTTTTTACCTGGGTCTGAATATATTTAACAGGCTTTCACCAGATATAAGAAGGGCAAAAGGTTTGTCTGAATTTAAAAATATGTTAATTGCTTTTTTAATATCAAAGTCGTTTTACACCTTTGATGGATTCATGTGCTCATGACTGTAGAATGTAGACTTTAGAGTAAGTTTTGACTATTCCTATACAAATGTATTTGTCTTAAAAGAAAATAAAGTATTATTATTAACACGTTCAATGCCGATGGCTCTTATAAGAGCCAGCGCTGCCTATGCGCTATTGCCACCGGCCCTTAAAAGAGCCGTCGTTAAATGCTGTGGCTATGCGGAATATTTCAGCTGGCACGGGACATTAGATGCATAGGTTGTGTCGGCACGGAGGATAAGTATTATTTTACGAGTTTTCGCAGGCGGTTTCGGTTTTTTGTTTTGCGGTTGGTATTTATTACCTGTTTTAAAATGGCGGATGATGCTGCTGTACCGGGACCTTCTAACCCGAAAAAACTACGATTAAGTGTTAAAAAATACTATACAGACAGAGTTACAAAAAATATTGGAGGATAGTGACTGGGATGAGTTTGACTCTGATGGAGGGAACTTTGATAAGGGGGATTCAAGTGATTACGAAGAAGTGAATGACGACGTGACAACTCAGGCGGTGGATGATTTGTCTTCAGTTAGTAACATAGAACATTCTATAGATGTTCCGACTGGTAGTGCCAACAAGAAAAATATTATTATAGACTGGAAAGAAGATCCCACGGATATGAAACGTTTACCTTTTTTAAAAACAGAGACCTTGCTGATTCCTCCAAATGGCAACTCTCCTATTGACTATTTTAGCATATAATGACTGATAATTTTCTTCAAACAGTTGTTGAGGAAACAAACGCAAATGCAGAAGACATTTTTTTATCTCAGGCCACCAAAGAAAAATCGCGTATATGTGATTGGAAAAATCTGACTCTAGATGAGAGTTTTAGTCTTCTTGGGAATTTTCCTGCATATGGGGAATGTAAAATTAAAACGTTTGCAAGATTACTGGAAAAAAGATCCCTTTTTTCACTGCAAGGCAATAGCGAATAATATGAGTCGCAATCGTTTTTTAATCATATTGCGTGCACTACATTTTTCGAGAAATCCGACACCTGGAGAACCGCGACCAGAGGATAGGTTGTATAAAATCAGACCAGTCATTAATTTTTTTAACGAAAGAATGGCTGAAATTTATTACCCTTGCCAACAACTTTCCCTAGACGAGTCGATGGTGCTATGGAGAGGGCGTTTGTCATTCCGCCAATACATTAAAAATAAAAAACATAAATATGGGATCAAATTTTATATGATGACAACTCCAACAGATCTCATACAAAAGGTCGCTGTTTATACTGGCATGCTTGATGAAATAGGAGGCCGAGGGCATGCTCAAAAAGTTGTATTACACTTGATGGAAAACAAATTAAATGTTGGACATCACCTGTACATGGACAACTATTATAATAGTTTCGACTTAGCGAAGACCCTCTTGGATCAAGGAACCCATTGTACTGGAACACTAAGGTTGGACAGAAAAAATGCACCCACAGAGGTCAAAAACGCAAAACTTGCCAAGGCAATACGATTTCCAGATATGCAGAAAGGGTTATGATTGGGAAATGGCGCGATAAAAGGGATGTGAGCTACATATCGACGGAGTTCGAAAATAATATGATTGAAATAGAAACAAGGATAAAAAAAGTAAACAGACCAGTGCCCATAGTTAATTATAATAAGTACATGTCTGGAATTGATCGACAAGATCAAATGTTATCTTATTATTCAGCAGAAAGGAAAACAATTCGTTGGCCGAAAAAGTTAGTTGTGCATTTTATAGAAATGATGCTGCTAAATGCGCATCATTTATTCAATAAATATTCTGGATCAAAGATGACGTTGTACGAATTCAGAATAAATGTAATTAAAAGTTTGTTGCCAACAGTCACTGAAAATATTCCCCCAGCAGTCACTCAAGGGCACAAGTTAGTGAAACGAGATTTAGTTGAAGGTAAAAAAACAGGTATCCAGAAAACGATGCCAATCTTGCACTAAGAGAGGAAAGCGTACTCAAACTATTTATGAATGTTCTACATGCCCAGATGCTCCAGGCTTCTGCTTGGAATGTAGTGATATTATTCACAAATAATTTTTGGTGTTCAAGAATTATTATATATTTGTGCTATAACAATAATATATTTTGTGTTGATGTTTTGTTTTTAAAGTTTTTTAGTTTTGTAAAATTGTTAAAAAATATTTATTTTTTTTTTTGGTTATGTACCTACCTATGCAATATTTAGATAGCGTTCTAAGTTTCTTTTTCTGGACTGTATAGTTACCAACTTATTTTGTCATAGTATTATAATAGTTACCAGCCTATTTTGTTTTTAAAAATTTTTTTTTACTAAACTTTTAATAAATGTTTGATATTTTTGTTTTCAATTTATTATTCAAGAAAATTATAAAAAAAACACAAACAACAATAAACTATCTCTCGACTCTTATGCACACAGGGCATATATTTGAGTATCAGTGCCGCCGGCTCTTAAAAGAGTCACAAAAAAAACGTCAAAATTGAAATAAATTTAATAAAAACAACTTTAACACTTACTTTTAAGACATTTTAACACCGTAATAACAAAGCATTGAAAAAAAATTGAGTTGGCTCCTGGCCGAAACCAGCCGACAATGAGCAGGAGTGAACGTGTTAACCTCCCTGTCGACGAATATTTTTTTATCGATGTCGCCAAAACTTAATAAATTTTCTATTGCAACCTTTTCTTCTTGTGACATCTGATTATAGGTCCTCGATATTAACGGTTCACTTGGTTCCGCACTACTAGCACTATTATTCATGTGACTTTCACACAATACATCACTCACTACAGCTTTATTTATTAATTTATGTCTTTTGGACAAACGAGGAGCTGACATGCAAAAACCGATAAATCCACTTTTTGTCATTTACGAGTTAGACATAAAACTTGGGTATTTTCGGGCTGTTCTATTCAATGGTATACTCAAAACCGTACAAATCCCACTAAATCCCAATGAAAATAAGGTACAAAGTAGAGCCTTTCAAGCAAAACCCGATAAATCCAAAATTCAAGCAAAACCCGTTAACTCCTTTTCGCCATCTGTGAATGAGAAGATAAAATAGGACAATATTTTACATTTTGGCAATAGAGGCCTGTAGAGGTTTAACTGGAGGTTATGAAAGCATTTCACAGATGGCCAGCAGCTGGAATGTACGAGTAGTTTAATAAAGGTTTATTAGGGAAATCAGAAGTAGATTGTTTAAATCTGTTTAAAAGTTGTGTTTTGGTTTATTTTGTGAACAGAATGGGTGAAAATTCCTCTATTGTCCAAGATATAAATCAGGGGACACGTAAAAAGTAAATTAATAAAACGAAAAGACAAAAATTCAAGGAGGGAAGGTAACCTTAACCTAACATTTTCACCGATCGTTCTTTAAATGAGTTTTATAGACTTTCTATCTTACCCAAGTACCTATAATATTAAAAACCTTTTACAAAGAAGTTCCTTTTTTTAGATACATGGACAACGACCCAGAGCTCAAAGAGTTTATAAGGGCATGTAATGATGATGGTTCTACCTTCTCCTGCAATCATCTAGCTTTACATGACATACGATCAATACGGCAAAAGTTTTATGAACGCAATGACTATATTCAGCCCAACGTAAAATTATCACACTTTTTATCTGTTGTACCCATCAAACGCCCGAGGCCAGTGAAGCAGAAACCGCAAAAACGTGATTTTTCCGTGTATTATTATTTACCCAAACGGATCTCAAGAATGAAGATTCGAGTGTGTCAACCTTTTTTTTATGAGTTCTTAATATTAAAAAGGACCGTGTTAACACCGTTACCAAAACACTTTCCACAGACAATATTCCTACGGAAAAGAGAGGAGGCGATCGCATCTCGCACAAATCGACGAGTAAGAAACAAAACGTCAGAAACTTATGAATAATTTGCCTGCGAAAGAAAGCTACTATAATAGGGCTAAATCCTCTAGAATTTATATGCCTGCTGAACTCAATTTGAAAAAGCTGCACGACATTTACCAGCATCAAAGTCCTCAGGAAAATAAAGTTGCATTCAGCATGTTCCGAAGAATTTTCATTACTGAGTTTAATATTGGATTTTCTAGTCCAGCCTCTGATGCTTGTGCTCAATGCACCCGACTAAAAGCCATGATCAAGGACGAAGATATTAAAGAAAAGAGAAGCGAATTAAGGGCAGAATTAACAATACACAAGAAAAGAGCGATGACTTTCTACGATCTTTTGAAGGCAAAGGCCCCAAATACTGTTACTTTCTGTTTCGATCTCCAGCAGGTCCAACCCTTGCCCAGGACTAACATTAATGATTCATTCTACGCTCATCAGATTAGTCTTTACTATTTTTGCTGTGTTGGCGTAGATTCCAGGAATCCGATATTTTATACCTGTACTGAAAATCAAGCAGGAAGGGGGTCTACCGAGGTTGCATCAGCATTGATGAATTTTTCGGACGTATGACGACACATATACTGTACGACTTTTCTGCGCTGGTTCTGGAGGACAAAACAAAAACTCCCACATTGTCCACACATTGTATTTTTGGATGAAGTTCAAAGCTCCACTACACATAACTGAAATTCAGTTAATTTTTCCTGTGCGAGGCCACTCATTTTTACCGGCAGACAGGTGCTTTGGGCGAATAGAGAAGTTGCTCAGAAAGCATCCCACTTTGATTTCTACTCAAGAATATAAAACTATATACGAGAAAGTTGGGGAAGTAAGAGAACTTGGCATCGACTGGCGATTATTTGAAGTAAAGGATTTTCAGAACACTTTAAAAAAAGTTAAAGGAATTTCAAGTGTAAACAAGATTTTTCTCAGAAGATTTCAAAATGGAACGAATATTAAGATGTGTTGTTTTCCAAACTACCGATTCGTTACTAAAAACGTTAAATTCGAGATAGGTACTTCTCAAGCCGGGAAGAGTAGACCTAGCACAAAATTTACGGAATTAATTTTGAATCGAGGGATACCAGAAAAAAAGAAGTCATTAAAACAGCTTATGGTCCAGCAATTCGGCAATAACTGGGAGGATGTCCAAAGGTTGCAGTGGTACAAAACACTTTTAAATGGTTTACCTGTGGGGGGAAGTGCCTCAGCAAAATAATGAAGACAAAAATATGTGCGATTGCCTCGAAGAGGAGCAGTCCGTTTTTATATAAGTATAGATAGTTAAAAAAATATGTTTGTCGGTATGAAACCGTGCAATTAGAATGTTTGTTGTTTTATTAAGAAATATGCATACTAGGTTTTCTATATTTTTGAGCTATATTTATTGTTATATTGTATTCTTTTAGTAATACATGTTTTTGATCAACTATATAACGGTTTTTCTGTCGACAGAAGGAGCAAATTCCAACTTTAAGGCAAAAACCGATAAATCCAAATTTTTTTCTTAAAAAAAAGGATCTCCAAATATTTTCACACGTAACTTTCTCAATTTCATTTGACTCCTAAAACATACAAATACAAACGGTTAAAAGTTGGAATTTGTTAAGGGATTGGCCTCTAGAAGTTTTTGGCCTTTTTCTCGAGATTATAAAAACTGGATTTATCAGTTTTTGCATGTCAGCTCCTCTGTAGAGAACGTTTAACGTTCTCTACGCAGATGAGAGGTATCTACCTTTGAACTATTGACAGCATAGCTTTTTTTTCTTGGTAAACTCTGAGAAGGTACTGCATACCTATTTAATTTTGGCTGCTTCATTTAGACATCTAAAATAAAAAAAATAAACACTTAGTAAATATTTTAACAAAGTACGAGCAATGTAACTGCTTTTCGCTTTTTAGGAACTAAATGCTTAAACAATACTTGACCAAGTAAGTACAAGCTAATTTCTATACCTTTTGCAAGATAATCCTCTGTCCTAAAATGTTTGTAACACACACGCATGGATTTAGGACTGGATGGACTCGTTTGCCCATCAACAAAACCTTTTCCCAGGCTTTTCTCTTGTCCATTTCTTCCTCTTCACCTAAGACATGTAATTTTTACATGTATTCCACTATTTTTGTCAGGAAAATAATGAAAATGGATACTTCTGTTGGCACCTCTTCTTGAATTGCATCCATAAGCACAGCAATTGGTATTATACGTGCTTGGCTTGGTTTTGGAAGATGAGGCCATAGTTGATGAATTTTTACCACAAAACTGATCTCCATACGTTTTTTATACAAACAGTTTATAAATTCAACAAAAGCACTCGAAAAAACTAACGTTTGCAGTACATTAATCTAATAGATTTACCGACAAACGCACAAATCGTAATGGTATGTTTATGTTAAATTGTTACATGTGATTTACGACTCGCTAAGTAGGTTAGCATTTTTTCCGCTATAGGTCTCACTGATTTCTGGATTCGCCAATAGGCTTCAAAAGATAAAAATTCCTTAGTATTTATTTCAATTGTTATGCAGAAATTCCCACGTTCCAGGTGTAATTAGGAGTTAATTCTTTTACTGTACCTCGTTACTTTACTACACGATTTACAGGATCATTTTCATATATAACTCCGCATTTTTTGAATAAGGTGATGCGTTCTCTTCATTTGGGAGCTGGTAAATTTAAAAAAATGTTCATCTAGTTTCTGTTTAGTAATGTTCATCTAGAATAGATTTATAGTATAATAACTCGAAATTGTTAAGATATAATAAATTAAAAAACTGTTCTTGTAGGTTCTATAAGAACCAGTATATGTTAGTTGTTGCCAGTATATGTTGGTATGTTTGCAACTTGTATATTTTGTCTTTTTTTTTCATAATGAATTTAAATTGGCTCTCTAATAATTTGGTTATAACATTTACCTATGTATGCACTTCTAGATTTATTAGGTAGAGTGGAAGAATGGCTTACGCCAAACTCTTACCTACTGTGTAATTATTTTTTTTTGCACAATAAACATATTTATTATTATTATTATTATTATATGAAATATTCTATACCTGGACAGACAGAGCTATTCAGGAAGTTGATAATTCACACAGCAATATTGAAAGGTAGATATATGAATAAAACCGAATTTTACTCGCCTTTGAGTTTTATAAAAAAATTAAAATCGGTGAGCACAAAGAAACCATATTGCATTTTACAAATGAAAGACGAAGATTTCAAAGATTTTGAGACTTGCTCCAAAAAACTTTCATTTAATAAAATCCCGTTTCTTAAAGTTGCCTCATTAAGGTTTACTCAAAGCTTATCAGAAGTTGAATACAAACTGAATCATGCTGATGACTTTATAAGGGAAACCTTAAAACCCGATAGAGCTACATCACAGCGAAATTTAAAGGTTTATATGTATTTTTTAACAATGGGCCTGAATTCATGTTATAATATTTCCTGGAAGTCCTGCAGATGTTGGTTGAAATTATTTTATTACCTCCTGGACGCTAGCATAGTCAAACTCCTGATGACTGATTGTACAAGAAGACTACAATTACCCTTCATGATCGACAACGAAAACCTCAAACTCACATAAGTTTTAGAAGTATAATGGCAAATCAACTGATTGGAGGATATACTGAGAGAAAGCGTAGAGGCAGTGGACTGGTTATCGCAAAAAATAAACTAAAAAAGATCTGGGGACGTAGGGTCACAATGAAAAATTCGGTTAGACTTTCCAATGAAGGAGATCATTTACCATCTAAAACTACGTCACGTCGATGTGCAAGATGCAGTACGGACAAAAAGACAAAACCCTAAAGCGTTCAAATATAGAATGCACAAAATGCAGGGTAGCATTGTGTCTTGAATGGTTTTGTCCATTTCACAACAAATAAGAATATACTTTTATTTCTGATAACTAAAACAATGAATAATTTTAGAATGAATATTAGGTATGTCGAAAGTGTGGACTTGTGCGGACTTTTTTCTTTGATTTTTTTGTTAAAAGTTGTTAAAAAACCCGAGTTTTTATGCTTTTCTTATCTGGTTTCTATTTCAACCAGTATTCATCCGTCATTTCAATAGCTTCGAATGGATACTGGTTAAAATATCGACCACCATAAAAAAAATAAAGAAGGCAGAAAAAAATTATCTAACAGACAATACCTCCTTTTTAGACCGTACCAAATTCATTTTCATTTTTATCATGTACCTAATAAATATGGGGTAATCTGCCCTATAAAAGGTTAAACCCGGAGTTTTGTTAAATTCCGACTTTAAACTCGGAATTTACTTATTTTCGGCATTCAACTGGAAATGTGGTTAATTTCCATCCTTAATATAGAAGTTCATCATTGTTATATGCGAGTGGGTGTTTTTGGTTTTGGTTTGAAGTAGATATCAACAAGTGAAGTTAATGGATCTAAACGTAAAAAGGCATACCCAGTAGTTTGCAATGGTATTTATATGATGATTGTTGATCAAAAATCTAAACACAAAATATTGTTAGAAAGAATATTTTTTCGTCCGTATTAACTTTGGTTCTCTTTGTGGCTTTAAAAAATACATTAAGAAAGCAGATTCAAAAATGAGATCCGCATTTCCGAGATTTTGTAATGGATCTAATGTTGTAAAAAATACCATTCAAATAAATTTTATTCAAATTTCTGGGTTCGGAAGAGTACCCATAGCTCACACATGTACTTGACTACTGGAACTTCCAGTAACATACGAAAGTGTCTTTAACTTTCGAAGTGACTTTAATAACATCTTAAATTCAAATATCTGGATCATGGACATCATTTAATTTCACTCCTAACATTTATTTATTATTTCAGAGTTTTGAATTATTTTGAAGTTTATGTTTATACAATTCTCATTTTTGTTACCATTCTATTTGAACTTTGAACCCCAATTTTTGTAGTTTTGAGTACACATTCTTTGAGTTCTGTATAAAGTAAAAGAAACCCTAAACAAAGCTTATTGAAATGGCAATAAAATTGTTTTTTTTACAACTAATCATTAATTCATAAAATAATAGGTAGGTACTAAATTGACCAGTTATCACATAATTGCATAAACTGAATTTAACAGTGCCTGTTTATTATTTTCTGGTTTACTAATAAACTGATATTAAATATACTTCGAAATATACTAAATGATAAGTGTTTGAGCCCGCTCCAAGTAGGTGGCAGCACCTGCTTGAGGTGCAACAGCTATGTGACACGCGAACGCCCTCTCCATCAACAAAGCGGCCGCGCGCACAGTCCCTGTCCGTTTTACAATGTGGGTAAAAGCCGCCACAAACAGTGCAGATCGTCAAGACATTATTGAAAAATCTGTGTTAAGTCTCTATATTCTCCGAATTATAAGAGCAAACAGGGAATGTACCGATATTTTCTGTTAATGGAGTAGTATTGTATGGGGCATTTACCGATAAAGGACGTAAACCGTTGTGTCCGGTCTTATTAAATATTGGTATCAGGTGCTTTGAATTGGATGTACCATTTTTAGTTGTTCCACAGTTAAAAAAAGCAGGTTATTTTAGGATACGATTGTATTGTAGATAATAATGTGACTGTAGGTAAAACATTGAAAATAATAAAGGGTGAGATAGTTAATGAAATACAAAATATGTTACAGGTACAGATAGCACAAAGTTATTCAAAGAATAGCTTCTGAATATTTTTTTCGAAGATTCGAATATTCTGAGATCGTACATTAATGAATAAAGGTATTCAGCGAATATCTATAGCATGAAAAAGTACGCTGTTTTTTCTTTCTATGATTAGCCTATAATTGTTCTTGGATATGATTGAGATAATTTTAGATAAAAAATCATGATAAAACATTTTTTAATCACTTTGAAGATTAAAAAATGTTTTATCATGATTTTTTATTGATTAAACTGCTTAACAAACCTATTGGTTGTTTTAGTTGCTTCGAGTATAATTAATGAGGCAGAACACGTTCAACAAATTGTTGCAAAAGGAAAAACCGTTGTGCGAAACTTTAAACAAGGTGTTAATTTAGCAGATGAGTTGAGGCAAGAACAAGTGGAATCTAATTCAGGAAACATTTATAAACTAATCCAATATGCACCTTCAGATGGAATTCTGAATTTTATATGCTACTGAGATTTGTAAAGTTGTCAGGAGTGCACTTATTTTAATTAGACATCCGAATTCACCAGCAATGACTGATGCTACTAAACTGCAAATTATTAAAGAAATTCTTGATATTTTGTGTCCTATAGAAGAGGTGTAAAAAGAAATTTCAGGAGATCATTATTTAACTTGCAGCAAAATTATTCCAATCTTTAACTGCCTTCGACTTAAATTGCACGTTTTGCCACCTTCCCCAGAACAAGCTAATGTAAATAATAAAATAACTTGCTCTGAATGGCCTATACAAAATATTTGGTGCGGTAGAGCAGGTACATTTACTAGCTTTTGCAACACTTCTTGACCCAAGATTCAAGAAGGTCCATTTTAGTAATGTCATGGCATGCTCAAATGCAATACATGCAATTGACAAGGAATGCAAACTAAAAATTAATAGTGATGATCTTTGGTCGTTTCATGAAATATTGGCTCAGCAGTAAGAGCAAGTGATACATAGCAGAGTGATTAAAAAATTATTTAAATTTGCCACTAGCTCCTCTTACAACAGACTCAATGGTGTATTGGAATAACAACTTTTATGGCAGTACAATTCTGAAAGATATAACTTTAAAGTATTTATCCGTTGTGGGGAGTTCTGTGCCTTGCAAAATACTATTTTCGCAAGCTGGTAACATTATGACGCCAAAAAGAATTAATTTAACCGGAAAGATACTTTCTCAAATTGTTAGAATTACAAGACTGGCACATACAAGTACAATTTATTTTAAATTTATTTCTAAATCTTGTATACACATACAAGATTTTTATATACACATATGTATATATTATTTTTATTTTATATATTTTTTATAATATACATATGAAAATATTAGTTGTAGGAATAACTCTTCATTTATTTTATGTCGTTATTTTTAAATAAACCAAATAGTGTTTTTTCTTGTCTGGAATATGAAGAGTGACTCATATACGTGTAAATTTAATTTGTTAATTTTCATTTTATACTTTGTTTTTCTAATAGTTTCATTGCGTTGTTATTGTTATTTTTTTTAATATATATTTGTTTTTGTTTTCTATATTTTCTTTTGTGTTTTTATATTTTGTTCTATATTTGTTAAATATATTAAGTATTTCGAATTCAATATATAGTTTCACTTCCCTACCTCTTCAATTGTCTATAATTAAGCATTCTACGATCTAAAACCGTATGTGTCTTACCAACCCGTATCCGCCGTCCAGAACCAACCAAGGACGAAACAACCACTGCACCAAGCACCACGGCTGCCACTCCCAACACCACGGCTGTCACTCCCGACACCACGGCTACCTTCAGCACTCCGCCGACAGGCCAGGGAACCGCCCAGAGGGGCTGCCATTCCCTCGGTGAGCGGCCTTCAGGAGGATGCCCTCCAGAGGCGACGATGGCGCCTGTGAGAACTGGGATATGGCCCTCTACCAAGCCATCTAGGATTACCGACCGTCCGGGAAGGGAAAGGACTAACCCTGGCGATGCAGAGTACAGGGGGTCCAACCAACGTGTCCGCTGGGTTCCTCCCACGATGCCAACCCCAAAATCGCCTAATCAGCTGAATGTCGCTTTCTACCTTAAAAATAGCTCCTGATTTCCACTGCAGAAAAACGTTTAAAAAGTATTTTCAAATTTCTGCAAGGATGAGATTTACATAAATTAATTGTTTACTATAGTTTTTTATATTTTAGCAAAAGAGCAATGTTCTTGCATCAACATTTTTTATACTTATATTTTGTATTTTTTATATTAATATACCCCCCTACGACCGCGAGAAATACCCCACAGCTACTGGACCCCGGCGACGAAGGAACATCCCGTTTTTTTTGTTTACTTTTCTCTCCTTTAAAAAACTCTAGAAAAACAGCAAAAAATCTAGCCTTCTGTTCAATCTTTTTCCCTAGCCTTCTGTTTATTCAGCACCCTTGATTATATCTCCGGTATGATTAAAGATAGACCCATCAATATCTATATTACTGTATTCATGAGACAATTATTTCGTCCATTATAAAAAACAAATTATTTCGTGCACCTTTTAAAACCACCCGGGGAAAATTAGATTCCATTTGTTTTTGACAGTTTTGCACAACAAATGAAATCGACTTCGACTAAATTATTACAGTTTTATTGAATTTGTTCCATAGTCTAGCCGCTAACTATACATATATATCTAGTGCCTACATAAATAAATAAATAACAAGAAGTAACAGTTCTTTTTTTTGTTTTTTTTTGTGCAGTGAACTCCAATTACGATTACAAAGGTATGTTTAGAAATTCTATATTCGTCGTAAAATATATAACTTTTCTACTTTCAATATAGTAGTAAAGTATAATAAAGGAAGGTTTTAAAAAAACTGTTGAACACCGGACGCCGTTTGTACGAAACCGGTAGATTTTGATGTTATCAATATAACCGATGTAAAATAGTCAGTTGTTTCTGTAGATTGGAGTCAGTTAGGAAAAACTAGGTTAGGTTAGGTTAGGTTAGGTGATGAAGATATTTCATATTTTTAGAACGGCGAAGAGTTTTCCTGTGCTACTTGTAAAATTTATTTAGGTTATGTGTTTTACTTGAAAATAACGTTAATCTTAATTTTAACGCCAAAATCGTCTATAGATTGAGCAAGTGATTAAGACACGACTTACCAATCTAACATTTCTTGTGAGGAAAACATTTCTCGTGAGGAAATAAAAATACAAGTGGGTCAGTAAATAAATGAGCTATCGAACCTCTATCATGTAACTCGGAAGCCTAAGAAACCACCAAATGGGATGATCATTGGGCATCAAATAGTAAAGCTATTACCTAATAACTATAGCAGAGTCCCAAAATAGTAGGCAGTAAGCTATCTTCAATATGTAGACCATTGCGACAGGTAAGACGTGCGGTGAAGGCGATTTCATGGGCGTATCATTTTTGAAGGATTCCAAAAATTATTAAATATAGAACAATAAACAGATATCCATTTTGGTAAAAAATACATTATCTTTATACATTTACACTCACTTAACGATCGATATCAATGAGTGTTACCGATAGTTAGGTGACTACTTTTTTATGATTTTCAAGATATTTATTGGCATGATTCACATTTCAACCTCTTCACAACTATTTCAACTACAGGAAAAGTAAACAACAAAGTTAATAACACTAACTATTCTGCAACAAAAGCCTCATTTAGATGGAAATGGAAATAGAGGGCAAAATTCAGCTTTTTCATCTGGAAAAAGGAAGACAGTTGGAGAAAGTACCTACCAGTTCAGTTACAAACAAAGAAAGTAGGTATAGCTAGTACGCTAGTAAGCTAGTACAATTTCAGAGTTTGAAGTCGAACAGAGGAAACAAAAAAGTTCTAGTCCTTTGTTCTATAGTTTCTGCCCTGCGACCGCACACATATTGCAGAACATCATCTGAGAGCTGTCTAAAGTCTGAATGGGGACCTACCTGGGTATCTTGAACATCCTTCTTAATTGAAGGATGTTTATCAATTAGCGATTTCATGGATGTTGAAAAAGAATTCCTCTGAAGCAGAAGTCCGTGGAAAATAACGGTCAAAGTCTAACTACCCTCTCAGTGTGAGCATATAAAAATTGTCCCAGGAATACGAGGTTCAGGATAAGATAACCCACGGTAAGTCATACCTTTTTTATACGTCAATCACAGCATATTATTATCTCGAACCCAGCGACAGAGAAATTAATTCAGTAGTAAAATCTAGACTGCCTTTCCAGATAAATGAATAACTAAGTTTCGTGAAGCCTGTAGAGTACATCGGCCAGCCTGTTACAGTAACGTACAGTAATTACTTGTAACTAAAACTGATAATTTGTATCTGTATAAAAAACCCGAAATATACCTCACCACAGAGCACGGAGCTGACAGTTCTGTTGAGCTCACTAACCCGGATCAGATCAGGAATTCCGTATTCGATTATTTGTACAAATGTCACTTTTTAGATAAAAGAATTCGAATGTTTGTATATCATGTTATATAATTTATATGTGTGTATCTGATGAAATTAATAATATAATTTTAGTGGCCTATCATTAAATTTATGTGTTTTATTCCGTTTCGTTTAGTTAGTGCGAGATATTCTTGGCTACTCTGCGGGTATAGTTACCATCTAGGGTTGTCAAACAGGTGGCGCTCAAAAACAAAATTCTCGAAGGCTTATAATAATGTGATATATACCCACTCCCATCTCCGCCAAGCTAGCTGCCAACCCTCACACGCCAAGGGATATCTCGGTACACTTCATTGCCAACTTTCTTACCCACTGAATAGTGACCCATTAAAACAGCCACCGTCACACCTTCAGTGAAATCACAGTTGAAAACATTTCTGACTTCATTACGCTCACAAACTCTTGGATCGGCTACTATAACTCAACCATTCCAACTATTGAGGATCAACCGTTTGTATTAGGTAAACCTATTAGTTTATTATGATATAAAATAAACTTTCCTTCTTTAGATTTTCAAATCGATGTTGATGAGACGATCTCACAGAAACAGGATTTGAAAATTGTTTTATCCACAAAAATACTTCTGCAAATTTTAACGATAAGTAAGAATATCCAAACTGATTCCACATAAATTAATTTAGTAGGGCTATCCTGACCTGAGAGTCGGAACATCGGACGTTTCCGATCCAAGTATTCTACGCACTTGCTGTTGCAGTATGTTACAGCGAAACAGAGGTCGAAGAAATCGTGTTTAAATAATCTGCATGAAACTATTTGGGAACCAAATGTGTTGCTCTGTGGCAATAACAAATAGATTCAAAGCAGTATTTGGAATATCATACCTAAGACTTCAGTGTTTCTTCCATGTTTTGAAAAACATTGAGTAAAAGATCCGGAATATAAAAAATAAAATTATACAAGATAATTTAGTTACACACTATTTCTCTTTTATCACTGGATATATGTATAATCAAAATAAAAATTTTTCGACTACTATGGTATTCTTTTAAAAATATAAAACAATTATTTCTGTAAAAACACCACACATGCCAAAGGCAACAAAAAACAATTAAAAAAAAAAACAAAATTTATTGCAACATTGTGCCTGAGGATAATGATGAATGTCAAATAAAAAATAATTTCTGAGTAATTTTCTTATTGTGTTGAAAATTCTGCAGTTTTTATTGTCTCCTGAAAAGTTAATATTTAATGACAATTTGCGTTTTTAAAAAATCGCAAATTATCGCAAAAATCGAAACTGGCTTCGCTTATTATTAGTAACTTGATTTTATATTGGCACAGAAAATGTAGTTCTTTGCTGATTATTTTTATATATTTATCATGTTTGCATTAAAATCCGACGACAAGCCACTACTATAGAAGTGGAGATTGTGGCAAGGATTAAAAGTTGGCTGTTCCAAGCAAAGTTCAGAGAAGATATTAAAAGGAAAAGAATTGAGCACAGATTAAATTTGAAGTATTTTTTTTTTTCTTAACCGTCGAGAACACGCGCAGCTGTCTAAAAGACCGGCTTTTTCTTGAATCTCTGGTAGCACCACCTGTAGAACAGATGTGAAGTTCGTGTTCAATGGCTTCTACAAAAACCAGAAGTCAAAATATAGTTACTCAATCATCTGGAGTCATTGGAGTCAAAACTATTTTAGACGTTTGGCAGTCATATTTTCCTGACTTTGTTCTTAAAGAAATAGTTTAATGTACGAATAAATATATTCAGAAACTCAGGGAAAATTACACCAGAGATAGAGAGATGCCGCAGACACAGATATATATGAAATAAAAGCTGTTCTTGGTCTGCTTTACTTAGCAGGTGTATTATGCTCTTCTCATCTAAACTTGAGATATGTGGGCACAGGATGGGACAGAAGTAGATTTTTTTCGGTTAACCATGGGTCTAAATCGTTTCCAATTCCTCTTGAAGGCACTGCGGTTTGACAATGTTGATGACAGAGAATTTAGGAGGCAATTTGACAAATTAGCTCCCATCAGAAATGTTTTCTAAGGCTTTATTCAGCGATGCAAAGCCAGTTATTCTGTGAGTGCATTTGTTACAATGAATGAAATGCTAAGAGTACGCATTTTAGATTAAAAAAATTAAGAAATGTTTTTAGTTTGCCAATATACGTTATTTTTATACGTTATTATGTTGAAACACATTAGTTTTTGATATTTTTAAATAATTTGAAGCAAAAGTTTGTGTTTTATTTAACCTAATAAGTTAGATGCGTTCTTGGGCGATCCTACCCTAGGTTAGGTTCAAAAGTGAGTGGGCCGAAAACCTCACCCTCCACCGCGACCATGTGGTCTATTGTGGCTCATACCTATATTTCACCCAACAAGTCCAGCCTCTTAATGAAGCTGATCACTTTGTTTGGCGAGAACTTAACAGATCCTCTGGCAGAAGTTGTCCTTTGCCAAATAATGAGTATCTATTCTTTTCCCCAGCGGGCCAGGCGCATAATATGTATTCTGCCGTTTCATCATCTTCTAAGCACTAGCGGCACTCAGCATCTTCTGCTAGGCTGAATTTGTACAGATGATATTTTAAACGATAGTGACCAGTATATGACCAATATTGCCTCCTCCTCCGGTCTCAGGTGTCGGAGACTTTAACAACCTCCTCTCCTGATCCGATGGGATCGGGCTTTTATTAGGAGTTGGATTGATCCCAATCTCCATGAATTCTCCAGTTGCCTGGGGTTCGAGGGTTTAACCTCCCTTGTCAGGTTGGTTTTCCATAAAAGTCCCATCAGTACCAAGGAATTCAAGCCCACCACAGCAGGGCCCCGCATTACTGTGGCAAGGCAAGCATACTCTGAAAGGTTGCCCAGTATTCCCCGTTAGGGACGCCTATCACCCCGGTTCCGGGGGCATTTATTGACCTTCCTCGTCTAGATCCGCCCTGTTTAGTCGTATGCAGGGCCAACTCGAGTAGGATGTGGCTCTTCACCACGCACAGACGATCTTGAGAAAAGCTTCCTCATGGGATTGCCAACTTCCAACTCAACTATTCCCTTGGAGTCAGTGGCTAGGTGCTAGACTCCTTGACCCCGATCTACATTAGTGGATATGTATGAAAATGTTATTTAACATCCATAAGTGTGCAGACTGAATACTAGGTTGTGAATTACCTCATCAGTGGAGATTCATACCTTCATATTTTTTTTTCAAGAACAAAAGTAAGCTTTGTATAATATAGTAGTATATAATATATATAGGTGAATATGTAATACTGAAATCACTGAGGGGAATGTTAAAAATAGTACAATCACATATAAAATTACCAAATACGGAAATTGATGATTTGATTTACATCTATGATTTAAGGTAGGTGACCCAAATTCCATCCAGATATATGTTAAGAGATCTATTGGTTCAATTTAACGTTGATTCTTTCACTCAAAATTCGTTTCCTGTTTTACCGACACTTTAGCGGTTAGTGCATAACCCATGATACTATAACTGACAGGGTACCCAGTTTACGCAATAAATTCTGAGGAGGAGGCAACAGGGGACTTTGGTCTGAATTAAATATTTCTGAAGACGGGGCTTAAAAATGCAGTAAATAATAAAAATATTTACTCGCAGATGCACCCACATGATCAAGCTGTTACGAAATCATTTCATAGACTCGGGGTTTTTTATGAACGATAAAATAGCCACTTCTAAACCAATTGTTAATCTTTTGCGACATACCAAAATTTCGGAATTAAATATATCACCTATAATTAATGAATGTTTTTTAACCGTTAATGGTGCTCAACAGCAGAAAGTAAAGCTTGCCAGGAAATTATTTTCTAATACAGTATCAAAAGCAGTCTCAAGATTAGGTTCTCTGGGTTTGTATGAAACTGATAATAATTGGTTGGAGTGTTCAAATTTACTTAAACCCACCAATGACTGGTTTGACGATTTTAACGTCAAGGTTGGCGAAACTGATTCTCGAAATCGAAAAAAGACTTACGGTTTGGGATTAGAGGAACAAGATAATATTTTAGATATAATGTTAGAAACAATGCATTCTTTACGTAAAGTTGGTTCCAAAAAATTGTTGCCATTTCAAAAAGGAATTACTCGTATAATTAGTATAAAATCATTAAAATTACTTTTCAAGGACTTAAATCTCGATTTCAATATAAAGTATTTATTAACAAATCAGTAAAATCAATATCATTTGGAAGGATTTTTTTCTATTATTAGACAAATTGGAGGCCTGTCACTGCTTTGCAGTTTAAATATCGGCTTCGAAATTATGTAATGGGGAGAAATGATGAAATTATTTCTGAGTCTTCAAATGTGCAACAAGAAGTAAATGATGTGCTCAATATTGCAATAATGAATGTTCGTAATTCCAATAATGAGAAAGATACTGCAGAAGTTGTTACAGGACAGATGTTTGGTATCCTAGAAGTTCCATAATGTGATCATTATTTAGACAGTGATCAACATACCGACCTTACAGAGTTACAGTGGGATGCTTTAGAAAATTTAGCAAGTTATATAGCATTCAAATTGCGAAAAACAGAAAAATTAGAATATGTTCCGGGCGCCAATGATTCTTACATGGATTAGTCGTGTTTAATGAAAAGTACAGCAAACTTTTTGAACAAGTGTCGAGAACTGGACTCTACATTTCAAACATTTAATGGAGATTCCTTAAACATTTGCAAGGATTATATACAACAATTATTAAAAAATTCAGAACATATCGATGTAATTCTGGAAGCAAAAAACTTATTTTCAGATGTAAAATGTACTTCAAAATCCGAATTTTGAATCGAAACTTAAAAGAAGCGTCGAACGTTAGGAAAAGAAAATACACCAAGATTACCACCTGAACTGACGAATAAATTATATTATTGTTAGTTATTGTTTTAATTTCCTGTCCCTCCTGTCATATTTTATTTCGATTTTTGGTAGTTCAGTCGCTTTTAAAATGAGCAATCATTTAGTTTAAATAAATAAAAATTTACATTTGACCTCCTAACTCAATTTCAGTTTTTGTAACTTCTAGACAAAACATAGTGCTTTTAATTTCAATTTTCACATTTTCAGCTTCAACGTATTCTAATCGTATAGGTAAATTATGCAAATAGCAGGTAGCAGGCTATCTAAGATCCGACTTAAGCTTCGGTCAGAGTGACACCGTTTTCGGCCGAACTTAATTTCGGCCGTGTACGGCAGATTATTCCAATCGTTTCATTTATTAACAAACTCATTGACATGTCGGCCGAATTTTTCTAGCATCCAACGAATTCAAATTTATTTGTTTTTTTCGCAAGTTTCGGTTTAATTTTGATGAAATTATAGCTTGCATTTAATATTAAAAATTATGGATTGTGAACTTTTGATCAGTTTAGTTTGTGAGAAAGCCACGTTATGGGATACACGGAATAAAAATTATCATAACATATTGCCCGGAAATTGTGAATGAAATAGCTTTAGATATGAAAACCACAAGTAAGTAAAAACTTTTTTAAATAATATATTGATGTTAAATAGCTCCTACAGTATTAAAATATTCTTTAAATGTATCGCGTATTTCGTATACTTCCCTGGTAGAACGATTAAAACGTCTAACTCCTCTATTTCCATTGTATACACCCCTTTCGTTTGTAGAGATTTCCGAAGTTATATCGTAGTAGAGGAATAATACCGGTTGTCTGCTTCCTCCGACCTTGAACACGTCTGTGCAGGTGTGTATGGATTGAATGACCTAGATTGCGAACGTCTTGGGTTATCGCGTGACCTTGAAGGTCATGAACATGACCTTGAAGGTCACGGCGAGCGTATTGGGTTATCGCGTGACCTTGAACATGAGCTTGAAGGTCACAGAAACTTGATATTGACCTACCCGAGCTAATGCATGACCTTCATCTTGGCCTTGAGCATTGGATTACATCCACCGTGACTCTCTCCAGCCCTTGCATGACCCTGAGAGCGCATTTGAACGCTGCATTGTGTGTCCACGATCCCCGTATGCCAAGAGGAGCAACCTACACCGGCCGCATCTGCAGTCGGAGTGGGCAAGGGCACTGGCCGCCTCTGCCTCTGCGACCACCGCCCTCGTCCACCCCGACCTCCACGAGGCCACCGTATGACATTGAAGCTCGAGAGTATCAATTGGGAGATGGTATGACGTAGTAGTTCCACGATTATAAAAGAGACTAGAGTGGCAACGCATAACCATTGCTAGTTAAGTCTCATACAGTAAAGAGTGAGATATGAGTCCAGTGCTTGCGGTGCGAGTTTTACGCGTGGCGATAATTTGCGTCGCCATCAGAGGCAATCATGCAAGAACTTAGAACATGTTGGACCTCCAGCAAAGCAGCCCAAATTGGATTTAAATCCGCCATCATCATCCACAAATGTTCAAGCCTGTAATTGCCAAAATGTGCCATCAACTTCCGCAAATCTTCCAGTTTGTAACTGCCATAATGTTCCCTCAACATCAGCAAATCTGCAAACCTGTAATTGTTGCAATGTGACCCTAACAGCAAATGAAATGAAAAATCATAGAAGAACATTGCAGCACAGATCAAATTCCTGTGTTCCTTTGGCTGATGGTGTTGAAATTATTCAGAGTGCCTTCAAACATAGGATTGCTAAGTATCTGATATGAAATCATTTAATACTTCCAACCAAATCCTGGATCAGGGGACCAATTTGAGTGACGCCTTTGATGCATTTGTAGACATGCTTTCGCAAACTACAGAGTTTCAAGAACGCGATTCAGGTTCGTAAAATTTATTATGATAGTTCCCCAGATTGTTTATTAATAAATTCTCTCTTCATAGGGTGGGCCCTGGAACATATAGAATTCGTGGAAGTTAATGGAAATAAGTACAGCCCGGTAGGTGGTTCATTATATATTAAATTACCCAAATTCATTTCAAACAAGAAGGCAGTAATTAATGTGGAAAATCAAGATGATCAGTGTTTTGCATGGCCTGTTACTTCGGCGTTATTCCCTGCAATCAATGGCCGTCCATCTGAGATGTCATCATACCCCCAATATTCGAGAGTTTTAAATTTGACAGGTATGAATTTTCCAGTAAAATTGCGGGATATTTCTAAATTTGAAGAAATGAACAATATTTCAATCAATGTGTATGGTTTAGAAAAGAAATTTGAAAAAAAATAAGGTAACATATGAAGTTGTAGGGCCTTTGCGTTATTCTGGAAAAAAGTTGCGTTTACATGTAAATTTGCTCCTAATTTCGAGTGAGTGTGATTCGAATCATAATTGTAATATAGATTGTGCAAATACGCATTATTGTTGGATAAAAGATTTATCGAGGTGAGTCTCAAATCAAATATCGGCTGCCGAACATAAAAAATACTTTAGCGATAGCTGTTTGTTATATTTTCATAATGAACGTCGGCTTATGGCGCATCAGAGAAATGATTGTAATCATGTTTATACAACAACACCCTCAACACGATTTAAGACCGATAAATATGGAGAAGAGGTACCCGAAAACATATTAAAATTCGAAAATTTTGAGAAACAAATGCAGGTACCATTCGTAGTGTACGCTGATTTTGAATCAATTTTGAAACAAATAGATACATGCGAACCAAACCCGTGCCGTTCTTACACAAATAAAACATTTAGTCACCTGCCCTACTCTTTCGCGTATTATATAAAATGTTATAATAATAATATAATAATTCAATATCTAAATTTGAGTTGTACCGAGGGCAAGACGCGGCAAAAGTTTTTGTTTCTCGTATAGAGGCGGATGTAAGAGAAATCTATAATAAGTATATGAAAAACATAGTCCCAATGGCGAAACTGACTGCACAAGAAAGAAAAGACTTTCAGAATGCGACGACTTGCGGCATATGTAAGAAGCCGTTCACAGAAAGCGATGTCAAAGTAAAAGATCACTGCCACCTAACTGGGAAAATAAGATTCGGCGCTGCGCACTCTATCTGTAACTTAAATTACAAAGTACCAAATTTTATACCCATTATACTACACAACATGTCCGGCTACGACAGCCACCTATTTCTAAAAGAGTTATGCCGCTATAAAGATAGAATTGATGTAATACCTCAAAACAGCGAAAAATATATATCCTTCACAAAACATCTATATATGCACGATTATATTAATAATAAGGGGGAATCGGAAAAGAAATTTGTACAGCCAAGATTTAAATTTATGTCATCATTACAAAATTTGGGTGAGACTTAACTGATAATCAAATGGTTACAATGAGAAACTTCTTTCCCGAAAATAAAAAATTCAGTCTAATGCGGCGGAAGGGTGTTTTTCCATATAGTTTCGTGGATAGTTTAGAAAAGTTAAATACCAAAAATCTCCCTTCCAAAGAGCAATTTTACGATAGCGTTAATGATGAACAACTATCGGAAGAAGATTATGACAGAGCTAAAGATGTGTGGAACCTGTTTGGTTACCAGAGTTTGGGTGAATATTCAGACCTTTATTTAAAATCAGATGTGCTTCTTTTATGTGATGTATTTGAAAATTTTCGTAAATTTAGATTACATAAATATGGGCTGGATCCCGCCCAATATTATACGGCCCCAGGATTATCCTGGGACGCCATGCTAAAATTAACCGGGGTTAAATTAGAATTGCTGACAGACATAGATATGATTTACTTTTTCAAGAAGGGAATCAGGGGCGGCATCAGTTAATGTTCAGAAAGAAGGCATATCGCCAATAATAAATTTTATATATGGTCATACTATGTCACAACCACTGCCAACTGGTGGATTTGAATGGTTGTCTGAAAGAGAGCTAATAGATTTAGATGTTATGCATATGCCAAACGAAAGCCCCCAGGGTCTGGTGCTGGAAGTAGATATACATTACCCTCAAGAACTGCATGAGTTACATTCAGATCTCCCCTTTTTAGTAGAAAGTATGGTTCCACTAAGTGCAAAAACAAAATTTTCAAAATTGATACCGAATTTGAATGACAAGAAACACTATGTTGTTCATTATAGAAACTTAAAACAGGCCATAGAGAATGGTCTAATAGTAACAAAAATGCACAGAGCTCTTAAATTTAATCAGTCCCCCTGGTTAAAAAAATATATAGATTTAAATACGGAGATGCGAAATAAGGCTATAAGTAAATTTGAAAAAGATCTATTCAAATTAATGAATAACGCTGTTTTTGGTAAGACCATGGAAAATGTGGATAACAGAAAAGAAATAAAACTAGTCACTCATTGGGAGAGGATGAGAAGAGCTGCAGGAGCGAACGCATTAATAGCTCGACCGAATTTTAAAAAATGTAGTTTTCTCTGAAGATTTTGTAGTGATCCAGATGGGGAAGCTGAAGGTTGTTTATAACAAACCTATTTACATCGGATTTTCGGTTTTGGAATTATCCAAGACGGTGCTGTATAGCTTTTTCTATGACGTTATTAAGCGTAAATACGGCGAGAATGTCTCCCTATTATACACCGACACAGATTCGTTAATTTTAAAGGTTTTTATAGATAATTTTTATGACTTTATAATTCAAAATCCAGAAAAATTTGATACATCAAATTATAAGGAAGGAAATATGTTCAAGGTTCCTAAGGGTTCGGATATAACATTTTTCCAAAGTGAACCCAAGCAAAATTTAGAATGGCTAATGTCTGCCATAGACAGTGTTGAGCGTGGTGTTGTAGAAAGAAATGAAAATTTAGAGGCACTACTTTTAGCATTTTCTGAGGCCGAGTCAGAAAATAGTCTATGAATGATAATTATACAGGGTGTCCCGAATTGCAGTGACCAAACTTTACCAGATGATAGAACTTTTGAAAATAAGTAAAAAAGTTCATATAAACATGGGTCGAGAAATGCTTGGTTTTCAAGATACAGGGTGTCAAAGATTTTGAAAAAATATGTATTTTTTTAATTAAGATCCTTAATTGTAAAGATACAAATTTGAAAATTGGCATGATTATTTCTTACTTAGTGATGCCTTTTTAGAAAAACATCTTAGAAAAAAAAATTGTTTATAACCCTATAATTGGGGGGTCCGACCCCTTTCGTCCCCCCCAAAAAATTTTCCGCGTACGTCTATGATATTAAAACTGTGTTCGTAGGATAGAAACTTTGATTTGCAAACTTTTATGTCTCTTGATATTTTTCGATTTAAGCTTCTATTTTTTAGATATTTTGCATTTTTGTAATCCATGTCATACATTTTCCTCTCATACATGCTTAGTGTAAGGGCAGACACTTCAATTCAATAGAGTGCCATGATTTTATTAAACAATCAGGCCAAATGACAGTTGTTTGTCAAGTCGGTATACTTATGTTCCGGAAGAGTTTTTTTTAGTTAATAAAAGTGTTCAAATAAAAAAATGGTTGAGTTTTCTAATGTGGAGTACGCTGATATTCATTTTATTTATGGATACTGCAATGGAAATGCGACTGCCGCCGTACGCGAATATCATAGAAGATATCCAAACAGAAGGCTGCCGTCAAAAACAGTTTTTACTCAAACGCATATGAAATTTCGAAATCTTGGCCTTCAAAAAAATCGAAGAAATGAAGTACGGCGAAATGAAAGACTAAGAAATGAAATTTTGGCCCAGTTTAATGACAACAATAAATTGAGTGTAAGAAGAGCTGTACAACAGTTACGTGCTGGAGGTATTAATGTTTCCAAAAATAAAGTGCTTCGAGTTCTGAAAAACGATCACAGAAAACCTTTTCGAATGCAACCAGTACAAAACCTACAACCAGGTGATGCCGAGAGACGTGTTGAGTTTTGTAATTGGTTCATAAACGCTGTTGAAGAAGATCCCGATTTTAAGTCGAAAATCATTTGGACCGATGAAGCCACCTTTACACGTAGTGGATCGGTAAATTTTCATAACTCAAGAATCTGGGCGCATGAGAACCCTCACACAATCAGGCCTACGGCTTTTCAAACGGATTTCTGTGTAAATGTATGGTGCGGAGTTATAAATGGTACTTTCTGCGGTCCTCATATCTTACCACCACGTCTTAACGGACAATTATTTCATGAGTTTTTAAATAATAGCTTTTTTGACTATCTTGAGGACGTTCCGCTAAATTTAAGAAATAATTGCTGGCTTCAAATGGACGGAGCGCCGGCCCATTACGCTATTGAAAACCGTAGATGGTTAAACAATAATTTTCCCGAAAGATGGATCGGTCGATTAGGGCCAATAGGCTGGCCACCTCGTTCTCCCGATTTGACACCTGTAGATTTTTTTGTTTGGGGCTACTTAAAAGACAAAGTTTACGCTACCCCTGTAAACACCAGAGAAGAACTGATCCAAAAGATTCGGGAAGCTTGTGAAGAATTGAGGGCGAACCAAAATTTTATTAATGCCGCAACACATTCTCTTGTGCGCCGCTGCCAAAAATGTGTTGAAGTGGAAGGATTACACTTCGAACAACTGATATAATTATGATAATAATTTTCAGGACAATTTAATTTTATCTAAGTTAGTCAGTTTATTTAATTATGTAATAAGTTTGTTCTAGTAAAATAGGAATTATTATTTCATCATGTGAAGAAACTTATAAAAAATTGTAGGAAAACATATTGTTCATTTTAATACGGCCTGTTACAATTACTTATTTATTTTTCAGTTAGTTTTAATTAGTACATTTTCATTTGTTGACCTCCAGAAGTTTTAAATTATATTGGAAAAAAATAAAGAATTTAATTTGCATGCTGTCTTATGATTTACGACAAAAGTTTATGATTGACATTGATTACGAACATGTAAAACATTTAAAAAAGTTAAAGGTAATTCAAAAAATATCAAGAGACATAAAAGTTTGTAAATCAAAGTTTCTATCCTACGAACACAGTTTTAATATCATAGACGTACGCGGAAAATTTTTTGGGGGGGACGAAAGGGGTCGGACCCCCCAATTATAGGGTTATAAACAATTTTTTTTTCTAAGATGTTTTTCTAAAAAGGCATCACTAAGTAAGAAATAATCATGCCAATTTTCAAATTTGTATCTTTACAATTAAGGATCTTAATTAAAAAAATACATATTTTTTCAAAATCTTTGACACCCTGTATCTTGAAAACCAAGCATTTCTCGACCCATGTTTATATGAACTTTTTTACTTATTTTCAAAAGTTCTATCATCTGGTAAAGTTTGGTCACTGCAATTCGGGACACCCTGTATATAACGCAAAGGCTACAAACTTTTTCATTGATAGACTTAATAGTTCTGGAAAATTCATTCTTGTGCATCGTATTAACCCAAAAGTAAATTAGTGTAAGTGATTTGTCTGTGTAAATAATTTAATTGCAATAAATAAATAAGATAGTTAATGTTGTTACTTAGTATTATTACCCATGGTCTATATGTACATACTTTTGTAATACACATATTATAAAAAGCAGGTATATTAAATTTTGTGTTACTTTTAACTTTAAACTTGGTGGTGGGAGATACATAAAGACGAAACTTGTATGGAGAGCTCCTGACGCAGCCGACAAGGGCAAAGAGTGGAAGGAGATGAGTGGGCGTATAGGGGCTGCTGAGCGTCAGTGCAGCCACGAACGTTCTTTCCATCTCCAGCTTTCAAGCAACGTACACAAGTGTTTTGCGTGCTCCTCACTGTGGTTAATTATTCAAGTCTAGTTTTTGTTGTTTGTTTGTGTCGTTTCTGTGTTAGAGAAAAATGATTGGACATACTAGGCGCACAAGCGGTGGCAGCTCCGTAAGCAGGCCAAGTTCGGCGGAACCTACGAAGCAATTGACCCTCATGGCATTTTTATCCAACTTTAGAGCGTCACCTGAGGTACCAGTGGGCCCCGATGTTTCCAACGCTCAGAATGCACCCGGAGCACCGGCAAATGTTGGTGGTATAGATTGGCCAACACCTGAAATGGGACAAATTGAGACTGGGCATGCAGAGCACGAGGCCCCAACAGCGACGAGGGGTAGCGTACCTCTGAGGAGTTGTTGGACCGAGGAAACCGCCGCTTCTACAGAGGATATATCGATGCTTCATTTAACGAGCCAGGATTTTGAACATATAAATCCCGATTTTGCCGATATGTTAGATGAAGTCGATACTTTTGGGGGTACTTCCGCATTAAATACACCGCCTCCGGCTTCAGACAGGGATGTAGCTAGAGTTGGGACATCTAATGTAGGGTGTCAGGAGCAGCAATGTAGTGTCGCTAGTGCCAACATCTCATATTTTCATGTGCCAACAACAATTTTTCCGATGGGCGATGACTTCGGCAGCAGCTTTTTTCAGAAAGTGGAATTAAATCCGAAAAAAGGTAAGCGGGTGTCATCTCCCAAAACGAAATCATGTTCGACAAAGTCCGATTCAAAGAGTAAAACCAGCCGTCCTTCAGATTCTGAGCTGGATGATGATTTTGTGGTTAAGCCTGCATTCTCAACTACAAAGAAATCTGATAGCAAGAGGCCAAAGAATTCTAAGAAGGACAAGGCCCCCCTTGTAAGGGAGCTACTAAGTAGGCAGACCGTTTTACCTACCCTCGACTGCCCCAAGGCCAAAAAACGTAAGTCGTCCAGGGTAGAGAAGGGATCGGTAAAAAGGTCTGTATCAAAACGGACGTCGACCGTGACTTCTCGGTCTGAAAACATCGCATTTATTTTTTAAATTTAAAATCCAAAAGGTCAAAGGTCAAATTTGAAAAAAAAACGGGGAATAGAACCACCACCTTCCATCCCTATTCCCCAGCAACGCCCATGTCAGGGCTCGAACCCCGATCCTCCAGCTGGCAAGCCGGTGCTCTTAACACCCTGCGATGACCGTTCCTACAAAAATTATATTAAAACTTGTATAGTAGAATCCAACCGAATTCTGAGAGTAAGGGCATCCAGGTAGTTTTGCTGGGTCAAGTTACCCTCTGACGTATATCTGTGACGTAGATTTGAATCGCGCGAGATTATCGATCCAAAAAGTGTCGCCAGTTACACCCCTGTATCTTCTAAACTAAAATAAATAGAGAATAACTTTATTGAGCAAAATTGTTATTTTTTGTGCTAATTCCAGCGGAAAAAACAGAAATCCAATCGGACAACGCGTTATCGAGATATTGACTAAAGTATATATTTTTTAATGGAACACCCTGTATATTTTTATATATTTAGATTTAGCATTTGTCTACAAATACACCAATGTAGGGTTTCATGGTTCTATCTCTAATAGTAAGAGAGATATTGCAGTCAGAAGCGATATAAGCTCAGTAACATCAGTCAGGATAGAATCCAAAACCTGAAAACTATAAGGAATAGGGGATCAACTATACAGTCAAAGTTGTGTAGCTTTTTGCACTGTTTTTATTGGTCAAATCGGTAAATCAACAAAAAAATGCATTATCTAGATATTGACGAAAGTCTAAATACTTTTTAGTGGAACACCCTGTATTTTGACACATATTATTATTTGACACCTTTTCATTAGTACACTGATATAATGTTGAATTATTAATCCAAAAGTGAAATAAAAAAAAGTTGTCTGACATTGCTGTATTAACGCATTAAATGTCACCTGTTGCTCCCTAGTATCTCTGAAACTAAGACAAATAGCGAAATCGGTTAAATGAGCAAAGTTGTGTTATTTTTTGTGCTGATTCATGTGAAAAAATTAGAAATCCAATCGGATATTGTGTTGTCGAGATATTCGCCAATATATATATTTTTTTAATAGGACACCCTATATGTTTTTATATATTTCAATTTGGCTTTCTCTCAAAAGTACAGCCATATAAGGTTTTATGATTCAATCTCTAATAGTAAGAGAGATAATCTAGTCAGAAACAAAAAAAGATGTCTCTAGTGAGACTTGAACCAATGAAATTTTATATTTCATCTTGAGGGGCATTTTAATTAAAAAGCGTTGTGATTGCTAAAGGTGTATCCGAGTTTATGTACATGTATTTATGTATGTACATGTTAACTTTCACGAATAACACGATATTCATTTATCCACCTATTGCTCGAGATGCTTGTAAGTGAGTAAAATAAAGAAATTGTTTGTATACTATATGTTCTAAATAAAACGCAATTTAAAATATATACAAATTTCTTCTAAATTTATTATAAAAATATATATATACACTATTTTATGCTATGTTGGCACCAGGAGCAGCTTCACCCTCGGGTCATCCTCAGCTTCGCCATCAAAGTCGAGGTCGATCTCCTGGAGCGGCTCCGTACTTGCAGACCACCCCGACGGCGAACCCGGACTTGAGACCTTCATATCTGGTACCACGGGGCGCCCAGGAGACACCCACCAGTCGCTCTGGTCTGGACGACCTTCGCCCAACTCACTGCTGCTGTCCGCTGGCGGATCTGCCCAATCGCTCCGGTCTGGTCCAGTGCCTCTATTCAGTTTGTAGATGATATGTCCAAGGGGCCCATCTATCGTCCAATTAGGTCGCTCAGGCTCGCACAAGTCACTGGCAGATGTTACAGATGGGTCTGGTGTTGCCATCGCTTGCTTCTTCGGAACTAATCCTGAGAAGCGGAGGAGTTTCTTATATATGTGAATTTTGCCCCCCACTCCAATCACTCTATTTATTTTTCCATTATCTTAATATGCTTACACCGTATATATATATATATATATATGTTCTAAATAAAATGCAATTTTAAAATACATATACAAATTTATTTAAAATATATTAAAAAATAAAAAAAAATATAAAATATAGTGCACTACGTCGGCACCAGGAGCAGCCTCGGCCTAATCCTCAAGTTCGTCCTTGGCTTCACCCTCAAGGTCAAGGTTGTCCTCCTCGAGCGGTTCTGTACTCTCAGACCATCCCGAAAGCGAGTCCGACCTTGTACTCGCAGACCATATCGAAAGTTGACTCGACCTTGTAGTTGTAGACCCTCCCGACGACGAACTCGACCTTGAGCCCTCCGTATCAGTTTCCCAGGAGCGCCAAGGAGAACACCACCAATCACTCTGGTCTGGATGGCCTTCGTCGGACTCGCTGTCACTGTTTGATGGTGGAAATATCCAATCACTCTAGTCTGGCCCAGTGCCCCCAGTCAGCGCGTGCATGATGTATCCCAGGGGTCCATCTATTGCAAAACTAGGCTCCTCAGACTCACAAACGTCGCTGCTAGACGTCACAGAGGGGTCTTGTGTTGCCATCGCTTGCTCCTCTGGAACTGATCCTCAGAGGTGGAGGAGTTTCAGCCCAATTATATACATGAAATTTTGCCCCACTCCAATCACTCTTTATTTGACATTATCTTAATATGCTTACACTTAAATTAGAAATCATACACATGAATTCAAAGATATACTTTTATTATACAAAATTATATATTTTTAAAATTACAAACATTAAATACTATTTTATATACTACAAAATTACATTAAACACTATTTTATATATTACAACTAAACTAGACTACTTAAACGTACTTATTTCTTTTTATTATTGCAGATGTTACAAACCGCCAATGGCCTAAATAGCATTAGAGGGTTTTTGCAACATCTGCAATATTCTCTTCGCGGCATGTCCACCAGGTTGGAGGTGGTGTGACAGTCCACGTGCTGGTGTACTGCCCCCCTTTTCCTTATGCTGTATGGGATGTAGCAGCCTTCACATAATCTGACCTCTCTATTGTCGACAGTATCCACAACCACAAACACCAACGTTGAGCAATACAGTGTGTCCACGTCAGCAAGGTCACGGTTTTGGATCTCCACCATGTTGAACATAGTTTCCTCGTCAAGGTCGGCAGCATCGGGGACGATTCCCTCATCTTCACTATCTTCTGTTTCTGGCTCCACTAGAGCATCATCTTTCCGTGCCAGCTTGCGCAGAAATTGGAAATTTTGAGCTGCAGTCATTATTTTATTAGCCTCAAGCGTTGAAAGTCAACTGACTATATTTCAGATTTTCTCTTCTTTTATACCAAATATCCGATAGCGTCGCTTCTGTCGTCAGCAGAAAATATCTATATAAATAAGAGGAGGCACGAGGAGGATTTAGTAATCATCCAGCCTTCGTCTGTATTGTACTACATTATTAAAGTAATAAGTTTAAACATGCCTTTTCCAAAAGAATGGGCATCCAAACCAACAGTTGCTGCATATCCATATAGCTGTGATGATACGATCGTCTGCTATAACTGCTACGTGTCCTGGACCAAGGATCACTCTAATCCATGTACGGGATTATGCCGCAGATGTGTGTTGGAGAATCCAGTGGCGTCTAGGGAAGTTCGAGAAGCGCGCGAAGAAGAAAGTGGAGGACTCCAGTGTGTGAAGTGCCACCAGCTGCTGAAAAGATATACCAACTTTGGTATAAGCAGAGATGTCTGTGATACATGTATGGCGGACAAGTCACTAAGGCAACGGTGTTTGGCTTTCGACACATATAAGGAGGATTGTTGGAACAACGTCTGCAGCCAGTGCCGCTTGGATAAGAAGCTGTGTGAGAACGTCGGACATTTTTTTGTGAGTCGCCTTAGCCACAACAGAAGATGCTGGTGTGTGAGCCGCGAGGTGCAAGTGTGGCGGCAGCAGTCCTACGGAAATAGAGTGCCCATATGTATATCATAAATCCATGTTTTAATAGATATATATATTATTGTTTTAATCTTATAATTACTGTATAATCATTTAAATACACATATTACCAACACATGTATTTTTTCTTTAATTAAAAATAGTCGTTTAGAAATAGTGTATTATTTATGAGTGTAGTAGGTTACATCTCTAAATATTTGTTGGAAACCAACTTAATAATATATTAAATAGTAAATAATTATATAACACAAGTCAAATAAATTCATTACAATTTTTATTCTAAATCTATATTTATTAATAAAATTAACATTTAGTTTTACCACCTAATAATTATAGACAACACTATATTTAACTAACTTATTGAAATGTAATAGATGTTTTACTTGGAGCTAACAATGCCAGTCTGAACAGGCCCTCCTAGTGCGCTATAGGTTAAATAAGCATCGTGAAGTAAGAGTGCATAAACTCGAGTTTGTTCGGGAAATTTTGTCTTTCTTGTTTCAAACTCAATTTTGATGTCTACAGTAGACGATTTCAGTGCATCCGCTTGACGAGAACAGTCAAGGACAAATAATGGATTTTCTCTAAATTCGCCAAGATCCATCATTGGTTCACTCATATCTCTGTCATAGTAGCTACGTTGGAAGTTCTCGTAGGCATAATAATCTGCTGAGTCTAGCTTCTTGCTAAAATCAAGATTCCAGCGCTCATTTGGATACACTTCGGAATTTAGAAATAGCCGAATATTATTAATATCCGCATGGGTAAATTTCGTGACATCCTTCGTTCGGTCATTGGAGTAGTTGTCGTTTTGGAAACCAATAATGATATAGCGAGGTCTCTCCAGGCTACTAGTCGTTTTAATGGCCCATATATCAGAAGATGTGTTACGTAGACTAGGTAATTCATATAAATCCCACATACGGTACGCTATCTTAACTTTACCATTATTATGGCTTTTTTTAATTCGATCGAAAAGTTTAACCTTTTGTCGATCCCTGGGCACAATATGTCTTATTTTCCATTCGATTTTGTCAATTTTCAATTGAGCGTCAACCTCCTAAATGTATGAATTTTTAAATGAGCGGGCTATTATTAGGATTAGATCTAACTTAGTATTCATTACACCTCTGGTGTAATCTTCTGCAAAACCCATTAGATACTTAAGAGGTAACTTGCCACTGAATATGTTGCTATCGGGATAAAAAATATCTTGCTAAAAGTCGTGTGAGACCCCAGCGGGATGATAGTAGTGCTCGCGCATGTGTTTGACCAAATGACACCATCCATTTCATTGTTGTAGTAATACCGGGCTTTCGAACTTCTGCAATTTTTTCAACTCCCATTTCTAAACGTATTTCTTCGAATAGAAATGCGAGCGCATTGTTGGATCAGTAACATTCCTTACCAACCTCATTATGCGTAAATTTCCCCTCTATGAATATATAACCATCTGCGATGTCGAGAATGAGATCTTGAAAATTTATACTAATGCGTATCTCATCTGAATTTTTAAAATATGGAGATCCATAAGCTTTGTATGTATGCTCGTGTAGACTAATCAGCGAATGATCAAGCAGAGGTTCGTCAAAAATTTGAAGCTTTTCACTAGTTGCAATGGTCACCATTTTAATAATATCAATTTCGAAGCTTTAATCCCATAGATCGGAGAAAGCTACGATCCTTATCTGACAATCTATGTCTTAACTGTTTCACGGGCTTACGTCGAATGAATTGATACCCACAGTGATCTCTGTGTTTATTAGTACTAATGTTTAATGAGGATAATCTGTGGTGATTATAACAAAAGCCCATTTTAGTTTAAAGTTTATATTATGATAATTTCTTTAATTCTACCTTAACAATAATTTTTTCACCACGAAAGTTGATTAAATCACCGTTGTCCAATATTCGCAGAGTGATGTTGTCGATAAACTGCCGTTTTTCCGGTCCAACCGGTAAATATATTACATTTGCAGGCTCCCTGGAACGTTTATATCCCGGTTCAACATCCACATCAAACTCAAAGATGGTATGTGATTCCTCGGTATTCAGATATGCCCCACTAATAATGTTGCAATCTATACGTATCATCCTCACTTTCATAATATCAATGGGAAGGGTGGATTTATGAGTTACATTTGGTTGTAAACGTATCGCTTCAAACCCCAATAGACTACCTATTGAGTCTGCCTGTGAAAAATCTATTTCATACTAACCAAATCTCACATTTTAATGTGTTGTTATTTGCCTTTAAGGAGAATAATTTTTCATCAATATGCATAATGTTTAGCAGCGCAAGATAGATTTCATCTATTTCATAGGCGCCCACAGGTATGCGAACCTTGAAGAAACCGCTCTTAGAATTAGTTTTATATCGAAAACCATTATTTCTCTCATCCACGTTGAATATTGAATTATAGGAGTAGAATCCAGTTAACCCTAGTCCATAGCGACTACTCGCATCTAATCGGATAGATGGATAAAACTCTGCACTAAGCACGCTTGAGCGACCTGATAGAGTGAAGGTGGCCGACATAACTAACGCACTTGGCAACTGCTATATTAATTTATTGTGTATGGCAAATATGGTGTAACCTTCTCTTCCTTGGAGATGGGGTATCACTATTTGATACCACATTTATATCGCGCACTTTACAGTAGCAGCTAAATATTTTTCGTGGTGGGGGGCCATCATTGACATCAACATCGCTATGGCCATCATCGGAAATGGAGTACCGTCAATGCGGGCGACTTGAACTCGTGATGGCTACTTGAGACACAAGATCGCTTTCCTCTAAATAATTTGCCTGCCATCTAACGATCAAAAGTTAACATACAAAAAAATTACAGATGTGTTGTATAGGTTTCTACAATGTATTTTGCTCGTTGACAACTTTGTACAGAAGAGGGTTACCCACTAAATAAAATCTAGCAAATCTATCAGTTGTAACGTACTTTTTAAGTCGTTCCATGAGGTTGACTATTATTATGCACCCCGTAAAACACCCAACCTAATTGTTGGTGGCTTAAGTTCAATTTTTCAAATATTCTGCGTGGAGGACGCTGATTGGCTAGAAAACGGTGGCCTCAAGCGAGAACGCCGGTGTGATTTAGGAGTGAACAGATAGACGTTTCCAGGCTTTTCTACTAGGCACATGTGAGTTATTTTACCTATTTGATATATGTAATTTATTCACTTTCATTACTGTTTGAGATTATCATTATTAGTACAGAAATACGATCATAGCGATTTGTTGTTATTTTTAAGTAATTATATTTCATATATAATCAGGATTTACCTGGATTTTAGGTAAATTATTTAGGCGTGGTCAGTGAGATTTTTTTTGTGACCCTACATGGTGATAAGTAAGACGATTCGAAACAATAGAACATAGTTTCAATATTATTTTATAAATTTGTGAAGCTGTGCTCTAGTCAGGAGATTATAGAAAATATAGTTTTTTAAACCAATAAATTTGAGTTTTCTTGCCTCCATTTTGTTTGAATCGGATTGCTACTTGAAAAGTAGTGAAAAGCACGTGCTGTTTGGGAATTAAGTTCCTTTATCTTATCTTTATCTTATCTTCTCTTATCTCATAGTTATAATATATGATAGTGAGCTATAGAAAATTGCTAATATCGTAATTTCTGCACTACGTAATTAATTTGTTTCTTTGCAATTATCTACATTTGTTTAGAGGTAGTGTGGTATTGCTTTGCCTACCTGAGTAGATATTTGAATTAATAACTCACATGTACGCCGATTAGAAGACTGGAACAGTTTCCTAATATTTGTAAATTCATTAATTATTGTTCTTTGACAACAAATTTGTACAATAAATCAATACGAATTTCTATAACTTGTCACTCTGTCTTTGAAATATTAATGAAATAATTTTTCTCTTTTACCTAATTAGAGTGGTAATATTTCCTTGTTTAACCCAGCTAACCAGCATTGACTGATAGCGTTAAATAGACATAACTTTCCTAACCTAAAAATTTCCTCATAAAATTGGCGCTAATTTGACGGTAGTATTTAACATCAAAAAGGGAGCATTATTATTACCTAACATAAATGACCTTTAATTAACGTTATAATGACGACAATGTTACTCGATAACTGAGATAATGAGATAAAGAATGAAAGTATAGAATTGCTGTCTCTGGTATTGAGTTATTAAAATAATCTTATAGGTAACTACACATAATAAACTGAAACCAGCCTTTTATACAAAAAAAATTAGATTTATGTATAGGAAATTCAGTTCTTAATAGGTACTTAGTTCTTTTACAACTTTATAAAACCACAGTTAAACTGATTACTGGTCTACTTTATATATTTTATGTTGATATTGCTGATTGATTACTAGATACTTGATTACTTTCCCTGGCTTTATCTATAATTACTTTCCAACTACGATTTAAAACATGCCCACAACCATGAGTTGTATCATGCCCACAACAAAGTTGAAATATATGATGGTGCATTTAAAAAAATTGGCCATCTGCAATAAAAGACACAAAAATCGTGGATATTATTATTGGGAGCACAAGTTTTATATTATTATATCCTATATATCTTTTAAGGTTTTTGAGTTTAGTCTAGTGTTATGAAAAAATTAAATTCCAATTGAAATGTGAAATTAAAATTTGATTTTTGCCATATTTTAAAATTGAATTTAATGTCTGAGGCTTTATATTATTGAAATTTTGGTATTATAAAAAACATTTTTTGAAATTTTAATGAAATATATCGTATATCTCAGAAAATTTCATAGCTTCGGATTAATGTATTTATTACCGTTTTCCTTTTACAAGAATTATTTGATTAATCAGATGTGACATAGTAACTCAATGAATTGTATTGCGTTTAGTCTTGCACAACTGGAGTAGCTACTATATTTTTTTATTACATTTTAAAACAGTTACCAATTGATTCACTACTTTAACAATATGATAGGTATAGACATTTTCTTTATTTCGGAAATGCCAGAAATGAATTCATGATTGCAAGAACATTGACAACATGTGACAAGCTATTTTCAATTTTGTCACACAAAAATGCCGTACCAACTTTGTTTATATTTGAGGGGGGAGTATTTAAATCTGCTAACGAATCTTTCGAATGTATCTCTAATGTTGAGGAAATGAATGTTGAAGTGCAAAGTAATTCTTCTACTTGTGATATAAATTATGTTTTAGATAGTGTTAATAACAACAAACCAGATCTTTACGATGATTTTTCACCAGAGATTAAGAAACCAAAATACACTTATTTAAAATTCAAAAAGACAAATCTTGCCTCTGAAAATTTAGAGTTGAATAGCTCTCAAACCGAGTTAAATAATGAATCGAGTACCAGCAGTAACACCACAATTTCTAATAATTTTTCAGGAGAACTCAGCACTCTGGTTGACACTAAGGTACTCAACACACAGGTAGAAGATAAAGTTTTATCCTCATCTTTTTGTCACTTGTGTGACAATCTTGAAATCTTTAACATTTTTAAAATCACGTAATGTCCGGAAAGTATCACAGCTTGCAAAAAAAGACAAACAAATCTATTTCATCGATCGTCGACAAAGAGCTAAGATTTCAAAATTAAAGAGCAAATTATTAAAAACTAAAACAAAATTGTCGCATTTATATCATATTACTTGTTCAAATTTGTATACAAAATTGCTACAATATCTCCACCCAACAGGGGTAGCGTTTATAGAGTCTCAAATTAAGAATTGTAAAAAGAAGAAACCGACTTATAGTTCAGCAGAAAAGGCACTTGCTTTAGCTATCTATAAAAGGAGTCCGCGATGTTATCGATTTTTACAGAAATTTCTTGAAATCTAAATCTACAATAACTAAGTGTTTAAAAAAAATTCCATTAGATACGGGTATTAATGCAAAGTTATTCCACAAATTATCAGTGCGTGTCAAAAGCATGTGTCGAAGAGATAGGGTTTGTTGTCTAGCATTTGATGAAATGTCACTCTCGGTTGGATTTTCATGATAGATATAAGGATCGAGCATTTGGATACGTAGATCTTGGTTCTTTGGGACGACAAAATGAAACAGCAAATCATGCTTTAGTCTTTTTGGTGCAAGGTATCAGTAAACATTGGAAACAACCATTGGCATATTATTTTACTAAAGATGTTGTTAAAACAGATCAGTTAAAAATTTTGTTAGTTGAAGAAATTAGTGCTCTACAGTCTTGTGGATTGACAGTATTGTGTACAGTTTCCGATCAAGGTTCCACTAATAGGTCAGCAATTAGGCAGTTAATCTTAGAATCAAAGAAAGAAAGTAGTTTCAGTGTTAATGGTAAAGAAATTATTTCAATTTTTGACGTTCCCCATCTTTTAAAAAATACTAGAAATGCACTTTATAACAATAATATTATATTTTCACAGAACAAAAAAGCTCAGTTTAGTCATATAGTCAAATGTTATGAAATTGATAAAGTAAAACGTTTCCAAGGTTTACGAAAAATACATGACTCTCATTTGAACTTAACTAACAACCCAATCAAAATGAAAGTATGTGTCGTGGCCCGGACATTAAGTGCATCAGTTGCTTCAGAAATTGAGTCCATGATCTCAAATCCTAAAACCGATTTACCTTCTGAAGCTATGCACACTGCAGAATTCGTAAGCGATGTAAATAACTTATTTGATAGTTTAAATTCAAGAATTATCAAGATGGATGAGAATAATTCTTTAAAGACATCTGTGAACAGACGTTCTCCACACATTACATTTTGGCAAAATATTTTACCTAAAATAGAATCTTGGCAGTTCGAGTCTCTGAAAAATAATAAGTTGAAAAATGTACTTCCCGTAAAAACTGGTTGGATATTTACTATCAAAAACGTACAGAAAATTTAGGAAAATTGTAGAGACAAACATGATTTTAAATACTTACGAACTAGATATGTAAATCAGGATGTCGTAGAAAATTTATTCAGTGCAATCAGACAGTGTGGAGGACCTGATAATAATCCTACTGCTTATCAGTTCAGCTGTTACTTAAAAACATGTGTTGTTAATAACTTGGTAAGTTACCAAAGCAAAGGTTAAAATTGTGAAGAAGATGGTGCTAATCTTTTGGAAAACCTACAAAAATTTTTAAATTAAGACGATTCTAATACTGTTAATTCAGATGAGAATAATACGAGGAATAATAGTTGTGAAATAGATAATCAACTGCAAAATTTTGAAATTGCCATTGTAACAGAATTAAATTTATCTGATGCTAATTTTGATACTGAAGCCGTAGCATATGTATGTGGATTTTTAATTAAGAAAATAAAATTATCGGAATGTAACCATTGTAGAGCATCTTTATTAACAGAAAATTTAGAAGCACACCATATTCTTACAGTGTTTAAAGAATTTGATGATAAACAACACTTGAATTATGTCACTCGTGATTTGGTAATTTTTGTTATTAACATCCATGACACAATAATAAAATTTTTGAAGTTACTTGGCCACATCAATAATTTGAGAAACAGTATGTTACCCATACTGAATAAAATAGATTTTACTTGGTTTTCTTGTTCATCCCATTTGGAACTGATGAAAAGTAAATTATTAGATGTATCATCCATTTTAATAATAAACATATATTTTGATGATCAGACTAGAAAATTCAAAAATGAAGTTTGCAAAAAGGCAATTCAAAAAAAAATGAACATTATTCGTCATCTATAAGTAACATGTTTATTCAAATTACTGCTAAATGTATAATGTACCTAATTGATGTACCTAATTTAAATTTATATTAATTATTATAATGACGGGGAAATCACGCTATTTTCAATCATAATATGTGTATCGCTATCATTCAGCTTCTATTTATAAACCTTTATCTGCAATAAACTTTTTTCCTAATTTCAAAGGAGTGCAATAGTAAGTTTCATTTTTTGACTGTACTTAATACTTATTAATACTATGCATCAATATTGTGTCATTAGAGAAGTATAGACGTTTGAACCCCTCCTCTGACCTTGGGCGCGGAGGTGCGTGAGCCTGTGACCTTGAACGCGGCCGATTCGACGTCGGGTGACCTTTATATGACCTTGGCCTTGACTCGTGTGACCTTGAACGTTACAGATTCGACGTCGGGTGACCTTGAGATGACCTTGGCCTTGACATCGAAAAAGGTCGGTGGGTAACCATGACCTTGAACGAGGTCGATGGGTGATCTTGACCTTGAATGATGTCGTTCTCGACTCTCTTTGCGTGTCCTTGAACAAGCTTTGTGGGTATTGCCTTTGACCGCGTGGTCTGGAGAGAGTGACTTGATTTGGTGACGTAGCAGCCGCACGATTATAAAAGAGGTCAGAGTAGCCACAGAAAACCAATGTTAGTTAGGCTTCATACAATAAAGAGTTAAATATGTATAAGTGCAGTGTTTGTGGTGCAACTTTTATACGCGGTGATAATTTGCGACGCCATCAGAGGCAATCATGCAAGAACCTAGAGCGAGGTGGACCTCCAACAAAGCAGCCCAAATTGGATTTAAATCAGCAAACATCTACAAATGTTCAAACAAATGTTCAAAATTGTGCATGTAATAATAGGCCATCAATGTCTGCAAATGCCCCAGTTTGTAACTGCCATAATAGACCTTCAACATCTACGAATATGCAAACATGTGACTGCTGCAATGTTACTCTAACAGCGAATGAAATGAGAGGTCACAGAAGATCATTGCAACATAGATCAAATTCGTGTGTTCCTCTCACTGATGGTGTTGAAATGGTCCGAAATGCCTTTAAACGAAGGATTGCTAGCTATCGAGTACATAGCGAAATCAGCCACATAGATTATATTAATTTCTTTAATGAAATTAAGAACAAAATTTTGCATCTACTCGAAGAAGCACTTCAAATTCATAAAACGATGAAGGTAAATATGGAGACGTTTGCTAGGTACATATTGCAAACAAAAGAAGTATCCGATATTAAATCATTTAATACTTCCAATCAAATCGTGGATCAGGCGACTAATTTGAGTGATGCTTTTGATGCACTTGTGGACATGTTGCTTACGCAAACTACGGAATTTCAGGAACGCGACTCAGGTTTGTAAACTTTATTACGATCGAAATAGAGTATTTACTATTAAATTCATTCTTTTTTAGGATGGGCCCTCGAACGTATAGAATTTGTGGAGGTTAACATCTGCAAATACAGTCCTCTAGGTGGCTCATCATACATTAAATTGCCCAAGTTCATTGCAGACATAAGGGCCATAATAAATGTTGAGAACCAGGATAACCATTGTTTTGCATGGGCCATTACCTCAGCATTGTATCCCGCAATCAACCGCCACCCATCTGCGATGTCATCATATCCACATTATTCAAGAGTCTTGAATTTGACAGGTATGAATTTTCCAGTAAAATTACGAGACATATCAAAATTCGAAGAAATGAACAATATTTCGGTGAATGTATATGGGTTAGAAAAGAAATTTGTAAAAAATAAGCTAAAATATGAAGTTGTAGGGCCTTTACGTTATTCTGGGAAAAAATTGCGGGTACATGTAAATTTGCTCTTAATTTCCGGGGAGTGCGATTTTGATCACCATTGTAATATCGATTGCGCCAACACACACTATTGTTGGATAAAAGATTTGTGTAGGCTAGTCTCAAGCCAAATATCATCCCATTAGCATAGAAAATACTTTTTTGATGGCTGCCTCCGATATTTTAGTAATGAACGTCAGCTTATGCTGCACCAGAGAAATGATTGTAATCATGTCTATACAACCACACCCTCAACACAATTTAGGATCGATAAATATGGCAAAGAAACGCCCGAAAATATATTAAAATTTGAGAACTTCGAAAAACAGATGCAGGTACCATTCGTGGTGTATGCAGATTTTGAATCTATTTTGAAACCGGTTAATACTTGCGAACCAAACCCCCGGTATTCTTACACGAATAAAACGTTTAAACATGAGCCCCACTATTTTGCATATTTTATAAAATGTTCTTTTGATAATTCTATTTCAAAATTTGAGTTATATAGAGGGCACGACGCGGCTAAAGTGCTCGTCTCACGTATAGAGGCTAATATAAGAGAAATATACAATAAATATATGAAAGACATAGTTCCAATGGCAACCCTTACTGCACAAGAAAGAGAAGACTTTCAGAGTGCAACGACATGCGGCATATGCGAGAAACCATTCGTAGAAGGCAATGTGAAAATGAGAGATCATTGCCACTTAACGGGGAAAATAAGATTCGCTGCCGCACATTCAATATGTAATTTAAATTACAAAGTACCGGGTTTTATACCAATTATTTTACACACCATGACTTCCTACGACAGCCACCTCTTCTTGAAATGGCTATGTCGCCATAAAGATAGAATAGATGTAATACCCCAAAACAGCGAAAAATACATATCATTCACAAAACATCTGTACAGTGTGTCCAGTGTAAGATGATCTGTATGGGTATCTTGGAAACCGTTAGAGATACGAAGATGGTTAAATGGGAAAAAAGTTGCATAATTATATGCCCAAGTTGTAACAATTATTAGATTTCGAAAATTCCCTTCCATTCGTTAGATACAGGGCGAATACTGAAAATGTGCGTTTTCTATAAATCGCTATATCTCGTTTATTATGAGAGATACATCTAAGATATTTGCAGGTTAGGGGTAATAACAGGCGAGGATTTTAATAATGGTATTGAAAAAAATCTAAGCCTACTAGATTTTGAGATAATGTACCTAACATTCGATTTTTTTATGGGCGCCATATTGTATTTTTGCATTTTTGAATTCCTCATAAAAAATGCTTTTCAGCCATATGTAATATGTTTATAATCGGTTAAGGGAAAAGTAGAAAATTACGTTTTTTTAATTCGGAATGAAGTAGACCTTGATCGATCAGCCATATTATGTACTATTATTCTACTATCGCAGCAGAATAAGTAGGCGCTGATATCTTTGACATGTTTACAAAACAATTGCGTCATTATTGCTACATTTGTGTAAACGTCAAACAGTTATTGTTAAAGGTTTCTGTGTTTCCATTTTCTACTAAAAGTTAGAAATGAATTCATTTTCCAATAGTGACAAATATGATATGTTGGAATGTTTTATTCTCTGCAGAAGAAATAGTGATAGAGCTGCCGGAATGTATTTTGATAATTATCCGGAAAGACGTCAGCCGGGAAGAAGCATATTTAGGCGTATACGTGCAAATTTAATAAACCATGGCAGTTTTAATAAAGTAAAGAGAAACCGAAATATTAATGAAAACAACGAAATGTATTACAAGCCGTAGTTGAGAATCCCCGCATATCTTTACGTGAAATTGAAAACAATGTAGGCGTTTCTCGATCATCAGCTGGTGTAATTTTAAAACGTTATAAATACCATCCATACCATGAACGACCCAGCCAAGGGCTTCGAGAAGGCGACCATGCAAGGAGGATGGAATTTTGTTAATGGTTCATCGGACAATGTACTCTAAATGCAGACTTTACGAACAAAATTTTGTGGTCTGATGAAAGCAAATTTACCAATTGGGGCATGTTCAATAGAAAAAATACCCACTACTGGTCGGACCAAAATCCGCATTTACACCGGGAAATCCGACAACAGGTGAGATAGGGATTTAATGTATGGATAGGTATTATTAATACCTCCATTATTGGTCCTTTTTTACCATGAAAATTTGACCTCTGCTACTTATTTAAATCTTCTTGAAACTGAGGTAACAGAAAGGCTAATGGAGCTTCCTCTTGCTACTGTACGGGATATGATTTTCCAGCAAGATGGCGCTCCTGCACACAATGCATACATTATTTCCGATTTTTTAAATATGGAGTATCCCAATAGTTGGATAGGAAACCAGGGACCAATAAGATGGCCAGCCAGGGCTCCTGATCTGTCGCCTATTGATTTCTTATTGTGGGGGTATTTAAAAAATAGGGTGTATGCAAGGTCCTACAACAATGAGGCGGAATTACGGCAAGCAGTGCAACAAGCTGTAAATGATATAACTCCAAATATGATAACAAAGTCTTGTGCTGCAGTTCTGACTCGATGCAGATGTTGTCTCCAGGAGAATGGAGGTTTATTCGAACATTTACTTTAATTGATTATTTGTAAAGTCCTGTTTTCATTTTTTGTTGCTTGTTTTCTTTGTTACGTTTAATGTTATTAAACAATAATTAAAATTTCTAAGACATTATTTGATAATAAAGAAATTAGTTTTCCTTTAATTTAAATGCATAAGCCAAGGCCTACTTCATTCCGAATTAAAAGACGTAATTTTCTACTTTTCCCTTAACTGATTATAAACATATTACATATGGCTAAAAAGCATTTTTTATGAGGAATTCAAAAATGCAAAAATACAATATGGCGTCCATAAAAAAATCGAAAGTTAGGTACATTATCTCAAAATCTAGTAGGCTTAGATTTTTTTCAATATCATTATTAAAATCCTCGCCTGTTATTACCCCTAACCTGCAAATATCTTAGATGTATCTCTCATAATAAACGAGATATAGCGATTTATAGAAAACGCACATTTTCAGTATTCGCCCTGTATCTAACGAATGGAAGGGAATTTTTGAAAACTAATAATTGTTACAACTTGGGCATATAATTATGCAACTTTTTTCCCATTTAACCATCTTCGTATCTCTAACGGTTTCCAAGATACCCATACAGATCATCTTACACTGGACACACTGTATATGCATGATTATGTCAATAAGAATGGCGAATCCAAAAAAAAATTTGTTCAACTAAGATTAATCGATAGCTTTAAATTCATGTCAGCATCCCTACAAAATTTATGCAATGATTTAGCAGATAATCAAATGACTACGATGAGAAATTTTTTTTTTGACAACGAAAAATTCAGTTTAATGCGGCGTAAGGGTGTCTTTCCATACAGTTTCGTGGATAGTTTAGAGAAGCTAAATACCAAAAATATACCATCCAAAGAGCAATTCTATGATAAGCTTAATGAGGAAGAACTATCAGAGGAAGACTATGAAAGGGCTAAGAATGTGTGGAACTTTTTCAAAGTGTCAAAGTTTGGGCGAATATTCCGATCTCTATTTAAAATCGGACGTTCTTATTTTGTGCGATGTATTTGAAAACTTTCGCAAATTTTGTTTAGATAAATATGGCTTGGATCCTGTGCAGTATTATACGGCGCCGGGGTTATCTTGGGACGCAATGTTAAAATTAACTAAAGTCAAATTAGAGTTGTTGACAGACATAGATATGATCCATTTTTTTAAAAAGGGAATAAGAGGAGGTATTAGTCAATGTTCGGAAAGGAAACATATCGCTAATAATAAATTTGTTCCCAATTATAATCCAGAAGAACAATCATCGTTTATTTCTTATCTTGATGCCAAAAACTTATATGGACATAGTATGTCACAACCAATGCCAACGGGGGGATTTTCATGGCTGTCTGAAAGAGAAATAGCCGATTTAGACATCATGAGTATTCCAAATGAAAGTGCCCAGGGGTTCGTACTAGAAGCAGATATATCTTACCCCCCGGAAACACATGACCTACTCTCAGATATACCCTTTTTAGTAGAAAGTATTGTTCCACCAGGGGGAAAATCAAAATTTCCAAAATTGATACCTAATTTAAATGACAAGAAGAGCTATCTTGTTCATTATAGAAATCTTAAACAGGCTATAGAGAATGGCCTAATTGTGACAAAAATACATAGGGCTCTTAAATTTAATCAATCGCCTTGGTTAAAAACATATATCGATCTGAATACCAAGATGCGAAATAATGCCGCGAGTAAGTTTGAAAAAGACCTATTTAAATTAATGAATAATGCTGTTTTAGGCAAGACAATGGAAAATGTAGATAATAGGAAAGTGATCAAATTAGCAACACACTGGGAAAGTATTAGAAGAGCTGTGGGTGCGAATGCATTAATAGATAGACTTCATTTTAAAAAATGTACAGTTTTCTCTGAAGATTTTGTAGCGATTGAAATGGGAAAACTGAAGGCTGTTTACAACAAGCCCATATACGTAGGGTTTACTGTTTTGGAATTATCCAAAACGGTGTTGTACAGTTTTTTCTATGACGTAATAAAACGTAAATTTGGTCAGAGGGCCTCTCTGCTGTACAGTGACACAGATTCTTTGGTCTTAAAGGTGTTTTGTGATAATTTCTATGACTTTATAATTGAAAACCCCGTACACTTCGACACATCGAATTACAAAGAGGGAAATAGCTTTAATGTTCCCAAGGGTGTATCAATTTTAGGCAACATGAAGGATGAATTTCCGGCCGACCCGATAATTAGTTTCTATGGTACAGGGGCCAAGGCTTGAAAAGATGATACAATCTGTGGCAAATGAACTGAAAAAGGCGAAAGGTGTAAAGAAATCCGTTATTACAAAAGAGCTGTCAAAAGATGACTACAAGCAAATCGTAGAACAGGGGGGTTCAATAGTTCGAAAAATGAATACTTTTCGAAGTTACCTACATACTATGTATACGGAGATGAAAAATAAGGTTGCATTGTCGTGCTACGACGATAAACGTTTTGTCATCCCCAATACAACAAAGACTCTACCATGGGGTCATTCGGACATTGTATTTTTTCAAACCGAACCTGAGCAAAATGTGGAATGGCTTATGTCGGCGATAGATAGCGTACAGGTGGCGGGTGATGTGAATGAGCGACATGAGCGAAATGAAAATTTGGAGGCATTAATTTTAGCAATAGCCGAACTTGAGTCACAAAATCTTCTATGAAATGTAACGCAAAGGCTGTAAACTTTTAATTAGCAAATCTCGTAGTTCTGGGAAATTCATTTTTGTACATAGTAATAATTGAAAATATTTTATTTTGTAAGAACTTGTAATGTAAAGCGCTAGAGTAAAGTACTGTATTTGTATATATACTGTATCCCATACTAATGTAATAATGTTGTAAATGAAGGATTCAAATAAATCATATGTGTAAAATCTTCTATGAAATATAGCGCTGTAATGAGAATTAATCTCTGAACATCAAGTTGCCAATCTGTTTGGTTGGTATCCCGTGCACAGATGCTGAGAGACAGAGAGAGGGCGACAGCTAGCCGTTCCAGTGGAAGATGACATAACTCCCACGTCTTCACTTCCATATTGTATGTAATAATGTTGTAAATCATGGATTCAAATAAATAATATGTTTAAAATCATACGTGTAAAATATTCTATGAAATATAGCGCTGTAATATGAATTATTAAGGCGCCCCCTAGGTTGAATCTCTGAACATCAAGTTGCCAATCTGTTTTGTTGATATCCCGTGCATAGATACAGAGAGACAGAGAGAGGGCGACAGCTAGCCGTTTCAGTGGAAGATGACGCAACTCCCATGTCTTCAATTACATAATATTGTTAATTTTTTAAAATAATATCCACTGCCATACTACCTTACTATAATACAATAAAATATAAACTAAAACCATAGCGTTTTATAACGCAAAGGTAGTAAACTTTTAATTAGCAAATCTCATCATTTTGGGGAAATTCGATGTAAATTATGCAATGAAATAAATAGTGTACTTATTACTAATAACTGAAAAGATTTTATTTTATATAAGTTAAAGTTGAAGTTGAAGTTTAGGGTTGATCACACACATTGTATGATTGTAATCTAAAGTACTAGAGAGTACAGATATAGGTCCCATACTAATATAATAATTTTTATAAGATGATGCTCTAAAATCAAATATATTAGTTGAACTTTAAGGTGGCCCAGACATTGTATGATTGTAATATAAAATACCTACTAGAGTATAGTACTATATCTGCATATATACGGTGCGCCCTTACTAATGTAATAATTTTGAAAATGATGGATTCAAATAAATTAACATGGCTTAATATGTTATTATCTCATATTCCCCATGTAATCGTATTTCTATAATCGACCCTCAATTCAAGATCAACAAGCCGGCGACCTTCAACATGTGAAACGAGGCCGCGACAAGCTATTAGGGATGCAAGGACGAGAGTCAAATATGTCTTCATCTCATATTCCCCATACAATCGTATTTCTATAACAATTCAGCGACCTTCACTTCAAGATCAGCAATAAGTTAGGTACAGCTAGCGACCTTCAACATGTGAGATATAGGGCTGCTGTTAAGGGGCGAAAGTCGCCTGAGGGGGTACTAACGCCAAGTTACGGCCAATAAGAGCAGAGGGTGAAAAGACAGGGTAGCTAAGTTAGCTCAAGCCAAGCGACGCCAATTCTTTTCATCTCCACAACCTCCGGGGGTAGTTTAAAGTACTCTCGTGCTCCGCCGTTTTTTTTTTTGTGTGGCATTTTGTGTCAGCATGCCTACCATGGATATGACAATTCTCCATGTACAACTGCGACTGCTACAGAAGACATCCCTGTGTTACATGTGATGAGTCAGGACTTCGGTAAAGTTCACCCCGACGCCGCTGGCTTGTTGCATGGCACCCAGATATCAGATATACCCGCGTCGACTGCAATCAGCGGTGAAGTCGACGTTGGTATATCTAATAAAATAGGGTGTCAGTCGCAGTGTCTGACCATCACCGACATTACAAACCAACAGCATGTGATTTCTACTCCGGTACTCAATGTGAAGTCGCGATCGGCGAGGCCAAAATATAAAGCACGCCGCCCCATAAAACGTCGTGTAATAAAATCGGGGAAATTTAAAAATAGGGCCCGTCGTCCCATACAAACATCGAAAGGGGCATCTGCAAAAGTGCAAATTATGGGCGATGGGGCCATTTTAAGGGGGTTGCTGGCGAAGCCGGTTGTTTTGCCCACCCTAACCTGTCTTGAAGTGCAAAATCTTGCAACTCCAAGAATAGATGGCGGGTGTGCAAAATGGCCGGCTTGCAAAATACAATTTGTAGGGTATTATGAAAACATCTCACCACCTCGGAAAGAGCTCCACGCATCTAATTATGTGGATTATGGGGTTCCGAGTGCATGTGTGGCCAATGCAGATGGGGCCACACTTGCCGATATCGACGACCTAATGGGCATACAGCATGCCTACCATGGATATGGCAATTCTCCATGTACAACTGCGACTGCTACAGAAGACATCCCTGTGTTACATGTGATGAGTCAGGACTTCGGTAAAGTTCAACCCGACGCCGCTGGCTTGTTGCATGGCACCCAGATATCAGATATACCCGCGTCGACTGCAATCAGCAGTGAAGTCGATGTCGGTATATCTAATGAAATAGAGTGTCAGTCGCAGTGTCTCACCATCACCGACATTACAAACCAACAGCATGTGATTTCTACTCCGGTACTCAATGTGAAGTCGCGATCGGTGAGGCCAAAATATAAAGCACGCCGCCCCATAAAACGTCGTGTAATAAAATCGGGGAAATTTAAAAATAGGACCCGTCGTCCCATAAAAACATCGAAAGGGGCATCTGCAAAAGTGCAAATTATGGGCGATGGGGCCATTTTAAGGGGGTTGCTGGCGAAGCCGGTTGTTTTGCCAACCTGTCTTGAAGTGCAAAATCTTGCAACTCCAAGAATAGATGGCGGGTGTGCAAAATGGCCGGCTTGCAAAATACAATTTGTAGGGTATTATGAAAACATCTCACCACCTCGGAAAGAGCTCCACGCATCTAATTATGTGGATTATGGGGTTCCGAGTGCATGTGTGGCCAATGCAGATGGGGCCACACTTGCCGATATCGACGACCTAATGGGCATACAGCATGCCTACCATGGATATGGCAATTCTCCATGTACAACTGCGACTGCTACAGAAGACATCCCTGTGTTACATGTGATGAGTCAGGACTTCGGTAAAGTTCACCCCGACGCCGCTGGCTTGTTGCATGGCACCCAGATATCAGATATACTCGCGTCGACTGCAATCAGCGGTGAAGTCGACGTCGGTATATCTTATAAAATAGAGTGTCAGTCGCAGTGTCTCACCATCACCGACATTACAAACCAACAGCATGTGATTTCTACTCCGGTACTCAATGTGAAGTCGCGATCGGTGAGGCCAAAATATAAAGCACGCCGCCCCATAAAACGTCGTGTAATAAAATCGGGGAAATTTAAAAATAGGGCCCGTCGTCCCATAAAAACATCGAAAGGGGCATCTGCAAAAGTGCAAATTATGGGCGATGGGGCCATTTTAAGCGGGTTGCTGGCGAAGCCGGTTGTTTTGCCCACCCCAACCTGTCTTGAAGTGCAAAATCTTTCAACTCCAAGAATAGATGGCGGGTGTGCAAAATGGCCGGCTTGCAAAATACAATTTGTAGGGTATTATGAAAACATCTCACCACCTCGGAAAGAGCTCCACGCATCTAATTATGTGGATTATGGGGTTCCGAGTGCATGTGTGGCCAATGCAGATGGGGCCACACTTGCCGATATCGACGACCTAATGGGCATACAGCATGCCTACCATGGATATGGCAATTCTCCATGTACAACTGCGACTGCTACAGAAGACATCCCTATGTTACATGTGATGAGTCAGGACTTCGGTAAAGTTCACCCCGACGCCGCTGGCTTGTTGCATGGCACCCAGATATCAGATATACCCGCGTCGACTGCAATCAGCGGTGAAGTCGACGTCGGTATATCTAATAAAATAGAGTGTCAGTCGCAGTGTCTCACCATCACCGACATTACAAACCAACAGCATGTGATTTCTACTCCGGTACTCAATGTGAAGTCGCGATGGGTGAGGCCAAAATATAAAGCACGCCGCCCCATAAAACGTCGTGTAATAAAATCGGGGAAATTTAAAAATAGGGCCCGTCGTCCCATAAAAACATTGAAAGGGGCATCTGCAAAAGTGCAAATTATGGGCGATGGGGCCATTTTAAGAGGGTTGCTGGCGAAGCCGGTTGTTTTGCCCACCCCAACCTGTCTTGAAGTGCAAAATCTTGCAACTCCAAGAATAGATGGCGGGTGTGCAAAATGGCCGGCTTGCAAAATACAATTTGTAGGGTATTATGAAAACATCTCACCACCTCGGAAAGAGCTCCACGCATCTAATTATGTGGATTATGGGGTTCCGAGTGCATGTGTGGCCAATGCAGATGGGGCCACACTTGCCGATATCGGCGACCTAATGGGCATACAGCATGCCTACCATGGATATGGCAATTCTCCATGTACAACTGCGACTGCTACAGAAGACATCCCTGTGTTACATGTGATGAGTCAGGACTTCGGTAAAGTTCACCCCGACGCCGCTGGCTTGTTGCATGGCACCCAGATATCAGATATACCCGCGTGGACTGCAATCAGCGGTGAAGTCGACGTCGGTATATCTAATAAAATAGAGTGTCAGTCGAAGTGTCTCACCATCACCGACATTACAAACCAACAGCATGTGATTTCTACTCCGGTACTCAATGTGAAGTCGCGATCGGTGAGGCCAAAATATAAAGCACGCCGCCCCATAAAACGTCGTGTAATAAAATCGGGGAAATTTAAAAATAGGGCCCGTCGTCTCATAAAAACATCGAAAGGGGCATCTGCAAAAATGCAAATTATGGGCGATGGGGCCATTTTAAGGGGGTTGCTGGCGAAGCCGGTTGTTTTGCCCACCCCAACCTGTCTTGAAGTGCAAAATCTTGCAACTCCAAGAATAGATGCGGGTGTGCAAAATGGCCGGCTTCAAACGCGGTGGTGTCATCGATCGTAACTTCGGCAAATACAACATCGCCAATAGACCGGAGTAGTTCGATTCTGAATCAGGAATCCACCATCGTGACAGTGGATTGATTCAGAATCGGAGATTTACGTTCATAAGGACCATGCGCGTTTAATTAAAAATTTTATCAACGTGTATGGATCCTATAAGAGCGAACATGCTGAAAATTCCACGGCTTGTAAAAACGATGCCGCTTTACGTGACCAAGCCAATACTAGCATACGCTGCGCGGAAGAGGTCATTCGGGGGGCAGAGGCGTCGATAGCTAATGCACGATTGACGATCGCCGAGCAGCGTGCGGTATTGGCCGAAATTGAATTACGCGGCATCGCTCTTGACCAGTCGCGGAAAATAGTTCAACAAATTGACAAACAACTCAAACAAGTATGAGAGCACTTGTGGGGGTGGAAAGATTTTTTGCTATTTTATTTTTATATATAGGTATCCAGATATTTTTTAATTTGATTTTTTTGCCACTTTTATTTTTATAGGTATATAGATATTTCTTAATTTGTATATAGGTATATGTATTTTAATTTATCGTAGATTTAGTAATTTTTCAATTGTAATTTGTAGCTTTAAGATTTATTTACATGCATTTTGTTAGTTAAGTATTAATTTTAGAAATAAGGGAACAAATCCAAAAAGTTATTGGTTGTAACATTTATTTGTATTTACATTTACTTAGGCTATGTATTAATTTACTTAAAGCTGGTGGTTTAATATGCTGTAGGTTTAGAGATTGCAAATTTTTCATAATGACATTTTGTAAATGGTAAATAATACCAGTTTGTTTAATTAAGCTTGTAAAAATATACACTTTGTTTTAGATATACCTATTCCAGATCATTAATAAAACACATGTAATCCTACCAATATGTCTTTTATTTATCTTCTGTTTCAGTTGTCAGCTGGCTAATATAGCAATAAAAAAGATATTTCTTAAAACATAAAATAATGAGTGTGATTTATTGGACCAGCTATTTTGTACAGGTATAAGTTTTGTTGTGAGTATTCTGATATATATTTCTATAGATATATCTCTATCTCTGTTTTATGGCATAAAAAGATATATACCTAAAACATAACAGTCAAGTGTTACAAGCTAAATACGGCAATATATACAATACACAAAAGGTGTTTCTTTACAATAAAATATGAAAATATATATAAAAACTAGATTTGTTATGTTGTAACAATAAAAATTACACATGTTTACAACTAATCTAATGTAATTCTTATTACATTAATCTATTGCAATTGTTCCAATTGCATACCAGCTCCAAATACCTTTCCACCATACCTGTTATGGGCATATTCTATCATCCCCAGTCATGCAACTCCATGAAAATAAATAGTGTTTTGTTATATTCCCTATTCCCAAGGTCAAGTCAAATCAAGTCAAGTCAGGGACATACCGCTGTTGTTACATTACACATAATATTTACAATTAAAACACTTAATCTATTGCAATATGTATATTGCACTAACGTATCTATGGTATCTGGCAATTGAATACACCTAATAATCTAATAGATCATGGTCACGTCACTACCCAAAATTGCTACTTAAATTGATAAGGATATGTCTCTCCGAATAGTTTAATTGATAATTTTTGTTATTAAACAGGATTAATTACCTATTATATGACCAAGTAAGTACATATATCTTGTAGTTTCATAGACGAATCTTTTAAATTACAATATGGCCTCGTTGTTTTGCAATTCATTATTCAATTTGCATCATACGTTTTTTGATTGAGAATTTTTATGATTAGGACAAATTATTTGGACTTTCGTCCTATTGTTACGGTATAAAAAAAACATTAGGTATAAGGATATATTATTTTAAGTTTTAACTATATATTAGAAGGCAATCAGTTTAAATAAATATTATTTGAACTCTAGTAATGATATTACTAAATCTAAATACTTCCGGTTATGTTAGTAAAGTCTTTATCTTGTACATAGATTTCTAGTGGCGATATGTTAAATGATAGATCTGTGCGTTACGAATCTATGATCATAGATTTATTATAGACAGACTTATTTTTCTCCGTCAGGTACTGATTTTGTGTTAATTATGGTTGATAGTTCCGTCAGTGCCACTGACTGTCGACTCCTAGCAGAGGCAACGCGTGGTCACGCATCGCCGCTGGGTCAGTTCAGTTCAAGCGATTCCCGAATATCTGTAATTCGCACATTGTTTTTAACAGTTACGCGCTTGTGTGTAAATGTAATTATGGTCATAAGCTATGTCCAAGACCATCTTGATACTTATTATTGTATCAAAAGTCAGGTTTATTATTGTTATTACTGTGGGCTCTTCTGTGATTGGTCGGTACTTTGACCAATTAGAAGTCTATTAGTTTTTTTTATATATACGAATCTTCCTCGTTGTTCTTTGGCTTTTAACTTTTTCGAAGAGTGGGAGCAGAGAGTGTGTTTGTCGTGGCTTGACAAAAATCTAGGATTTTGTTAATCATCTTTCATTAGGATTAATTTTTGTAGCCAGCAATTGAGAATTTGGAGGTAGCTAGTTAAAGTGGTTATAGTATTTTTAGTGAAACCTCGAAATTTCGACTTCGGATGAAGGATTTAGCGACACACGCTGCATTTTCTGTATTGGAACCAAAGTTGAGGTAGGATTCGATTCGTATTGTTTTTCTTTAGTTCATTTTACAATGTTTTGAAATAGTAATAACGTGAGAGTTAAAATATAAAGATTTTAAAACAACATATTCTTATTGCCAGGTACCATAAGGGTCAAATTCGTCAAACAGCATCGTAAACATCGTTAACTACTAGTTATTAGTGAATGAAGTGAAGCAACCCCTTATTAAGGGTAAGTACAGCCCATTTGCTTTTACTTTCCTTGTATATTTCCACTATGGGTGGAAACGTATGTTTTTTAGCTTTAACGGCCAGTTTCATAATAAGACGGTTAAAGTCACTTTAACTAAAGCACACTTTAAACTAAAGTTGCCTTTAAATCTGTTTGGGTTTCATAAACGTCTCGCTGAAAAAGCTATTTCTTGTTTTTTGTTTATATAAAAATAGATTTCTTTTAGAATGTGGTCACCGGTGATGAACTTGAAAATGATAACCTTGGAAACAATGGTGTTATCGATGTAATAGATATATCATATTTGGACACCAGTACACATTTGGAGATGAACATAAATGATGTTTTTGAAGGAGCGATAGAAACTAGTACATTGGTATGTTTACATGAGAAATGTAGTGTAAAAGGAAAACCTGTAATTATTGTGTCAGCTTCAGATATAGAAAAATTTTCATTATTTTTATAAAGCGATTCTATTTTTAGGAATCACACACTCAATATTGTGAAGATACTACTGATGTAATGACCTCATCTCAACAATCTCAGCTCGTAAGTAATCAACTGCCTGTTGAAAGTTTTACCAATGCTGTAAAGCACTTGCAGAGTCATTGTATTTTCTTCTATACACATAAGTTGACAAAACATAGATTGACTATCAAACATACCAGAATAGTTAATACTGTTATATTTTGTAAATAATGAAGTTGGTAGGTACTTACTACGTATTTACTCTAATATTTTACGTTTTTAGGCATCTACAAGCAGTAAATTAGCTATTAGCAGTATCCCACTAATGGACACCACAAAGACGAAGGGAGCAGCTTTAATAAAAAAGGTGCTTTTTGTTTTTGATATATAAAATGAAATAATTATTGTTTTAATATGATATTTAGGTCGAAAACACTCCAAATAAGAGAAGCTGGACAGACTACACTCCGAGGTGTTTAAAAGAACCTGTCAGTAAGAAGTTTCGCCCAACAAAGCCAAATCCAGTATTTGCATTAAAGGAGGAATATTACAAACAAAAAATAGATTTCATGAAAGTACAGCGAGAGGAGTTGGAGAAGGAGGTTGCTAGAAAAGAGGAAAAACATCGAAAAGAAATGGAATTGTTAGATCTTGAGATAAAATTAAAGCTAGCAGAAGTAATGAAAAAACAAACGTAGTTTGTTTAATTAAAATTATATACAGGATGTCCACGGATATAGTGGATAATTCACATTTTTCATTTAATTTTTTTCATTTATTTCAAATAATTTCATTTACTCACATTTTAAAAATTTCTGTTTCACTTTTGAAGAACATTTCTTACATTATGTTTTTGTGGACATACGTTCAACTGTAAATATTAAAAATATAAAATAGACATTAAAATTATGTAATGTAATGTAATGTAATAAATATCTAATAAGACTCGTGGCGTTTCAAATTTTTATTACACATTGCAAATTTATATTATATCTGCAGTGGAACACAAATACAATAAAGTTAAAAATAAACTTAGGTACCTACAAAAAAAAAAAAATAAGTTTAAGTAAAATTTTAATTAAAATATAGATTTATTAAATATGTACCTCAGTATTTATGTAAACAATTATAATTACCTTTTCTATTATTTAATAAAAATGACAGTTTATAATAAAATATTTATTTTCTAAAACATATAAGAATAAATTTTGTTATGCCTACATGAATATCAGTAAGTAACACATGTTTGCAAAATAAATTAATTTATATAATGAAAAAACAAAAATTACAAGCACTAAGTTTACAGTCTTGCAAAATGTTCGTGAATTAACAAGTCTCTTATGTCCCGTCCATCGTTATTTTCTACATTTCTTCCTTCAGGTTCTGCTTCTACATTTTCATCATCTAAATGTTCTAGCCAATCATTTGGTATGTCCTCCCCCATGTCCAGGGCCAAGTTATGTAGGACCGCAGTAGCAACAATTATTGCTTTGACTGTATCGAGCTTTACTCGCATTCCAAATCGAAGTATAGGAAACCTGCGTTCCCATACACCATATTGTCTTTCAACCACATTACGGGTTCTTATTATTGACTCATTATATAAATTTTGTGCCGCTGTGTCAACAGTTTGAAGTTTAGTCATAAGATATGGTTTTATAGAATAGCCACTATCTCCTATTAATAAATATTGACCATATCTATTATTTTCAAAATCATTCTTCAAAACACTGTTATTGAAAACTGTTTGATCATGTGCAGAACCTGGCCACCTACACACAATATCCCTGATTCGTAGGTCAGCATCGGAGACTGTCTGCACATTTAATGCAAAATAACCCTTCCTACATCGAAAGATTTCTGCATCGTCTCCTCCCACAGAATCCATCTTAATCAGACTACAGTCAATAGCCCCAATACATCTTGGAAATCGAGCAATTCTATAGAATTTTTCGACTTGACTTTCCATTTCTGCGACAGTATCATACATTTTAACGTATTGTGGTCTTAATGAAGCAATGGCATATGAGACTCTTTGCACTATTCTACTTGCCGAACTCTTTGATACACCCATGAAGTCTCCAGTAGAAATCAACATGCTACCAGTTGCATAAAAACGTAATGCCAACAATAGTTGCAATTTTGGTTCTATACATCCACCTCTAAAATTCATAAAGTAAATAATTTCAGAAAATTCTTAAAGGTTATAATATACATACCTGTTGGTTGGTAAAGCAATGATGTCTTCAATTTCATGTAATAAATTTTCTACAGTATTCTTTGTTAATCTGAATCTGTCAAAGAAATCTAATTCATCATACATTTCAAAACACGGACATCGTTTTCTATATAATTTTTGTCTCCGCAAAAATATTTCTTCATCTTCTGAAGAACTAGAGCTTGATGATGAGAAAAACATTATCAACTTTTTTTATTTCAAGTAACTTATGTCACATACACAAACGGTTATCAAAATATTAGGTTAGGTTTTACTTAAAGTCACTTTACTGGTGTTAAAGTCTTCAAAACGGCGCTTTAACTTTAAAGTGGCTTTAAACTTTAAAGTTTTGTTATGAAACTACATTTTTAGTTTAAAGTTCCTTTAAAATTTAAAGTCACTTTAAATTTGATTATGAAACCGGCCGTAAGAAGTATCAATCAGTTGCACACCAGAGGTGCAGGTAGAGGTGGTTGCTAATAAGTGCACTACATCGGCAACTCTTCTGTAGCAATGATTTTAATTAATGTATTTTTTATATTTGTAGGGTACTGTACAAAGAGTAATAACAGTGGCAACTTAAAGAGCGCCTGAGTGTAATTTATAATCGATTTATATATTACAACTTAATATAGTGATAATGTAATTTGTAGTTAGCAACATCCCTCGCTCCGCATGTGCAAATATTCTGAAAGAATCACAGATACACAAAAAAAAAATGGAAGATTCTATTTTCCAATAGAAGGAACTGCACACTATAAAAATTTAGATAGAAAAAGAATAACTGAAGACTGCAACAGCTTTACAATTAAAGGCACAGGCAGAAAAAGACCTCGCAGAGTGAATTTTAAAAAAAATTAAAGCTGAAAATAAAGACATTAATTTACTAGATTTACTAGATTAATTTACTAGATTACTAGAAACTACATTTTGCAGGTTTTTTTTTGATAAATAGAAGACGGCCAGGTGAGCTTCAAAGGCTTCCTCTATTCATATATGTATACACAATCTCAAGAACCAACGCTCAAAAAATTTAAACGTGTAATTATACGTGGTAAAAGAGGACGAGGAGTACCTGTTCTCTTTAGTTTTGAAGTTCAAAATCATTTCAATGTTCTTTTAAGACATCGAGCAAACTTTCTGAATAATAGTAATATCGTAGTTGCGCCTCCAAAAACCGCTATGTGCAATTTTTGGCCAAAATGAGTTATTTGTCTTACTATAAAGAGTGAACCAAACTCCGTCGATTGAGAAACAGCTATATGTGAAAACTAAGCATTTATGTTATTAAAAATACGAATATATAAAACACCCTATGTGTAAATGTAAAAACTGTATCTTCGAAAGGCGCTATGTGAAGGAAATAATCATTTCCTGCACTTAGCGTTTTTTGCTACTTTTGAATTGCGCGCCGTAACTCTCTATGTACAAGCATAATACACATAGCGGATTTCTACTTATTCAGAATTGCTGTTTTCTGATATTTACGTCCGAATAGTTTGTCTGGTGAAGTGATTTGTATTAGTTTTTTCACTTGATACTCCAGTTTTCAATGAGGTAAGAACACTGTATTACAATTTCATGACTATATTTAACTTAGAGAATAATAATTAATCACTTTTGAATAGGCAATATAGATACATTTATTTTTTTGTAGTCTTTTTGTAAGGTTAGCGCGGGAATTTGAAATATTTTTTATAGATAATGTTTTATGGCTTTCGTGTATATACAAATAGAAATACAATTCGTAGCATGTTTGTAAAGTTAGTGGGTAATAAGCATTTCTAATACTTTAAAAATACAATCTTCTTTGTTATTTTCAGTAGGAAAATGGAGAAAAATAAGTCAAGAGCACGTTATATTGTCGATTTAGCCTTGAAACATAAAACCGAAACTTCATGAAGCCCAAACTATGATATGAACAAGGAAAATAATAAAGAAAATGTATTTTTCCCAACAACACCCATGAAAAAAAATATTCTGACAAATGAACAAAAACCCCTAATCTCTCCTCAAAATTTAAGTTTTATAAGTCACAACGAAACACTAAATAACAATCTCAATAATCTAGACCTGGATATTGAATTACAAACATTTGCTGACCATTTTGAGAATACTAACTATTCTAATCTCACCACTGAGGTATCACATTGCTTTGGTGAAATTTCTGGACAAAGTATTATGAACAATGAAGATATTACTAGCTATACAGAGATGGAAGTACAGGAAGACGGTCTTTTAATACCTTTACAAAGTAGTGTTGTAGAAAATAGTGATATTACTATGGAAACATCAGAAGTTGAAAAATTAGAAAGTCAGATTAAGGAAATGGTTAACTATGCAAATATTGATAAGAATATAAATGATGGAATATCAACTGAAACTGGTATTTTAATTCAAGAAAATATTGATGGTGACGGGGACATTTTAGAAGAGGAAGGTGAAATCGACAACAATGAAAACATACATGATTCTAATAGTGATTCTGATAATCCCGAGAATAAACAAAAACGGAGAAAGTTATCAAAAAGAGATAAAAATAAAATGATGCGTGTACAGGGACAAAATTATAACAGTTTGAAAAGGATTTCCAAAAATGAATACATTGAAGTACAGAGAGAAGCAAGAACTTTAAAGGAGAAGTCATGCCCTCATGACGAAACTAAACAAATCAGTAAGAGAAGTTTCATGTGCGCCAATATAAATGAAAAAATTAGGAAACGCCACTTTAATATGTTTTGGGGATTAGAAAGTTGGAGTGCCAAGCAATATTATATCAAGGGCTTGGTTGATTTTCGACCAATAATGAGACGTAGAAAAGAAACAAATCAACGACATGCACGTAAACATAACGGATATGATTGCTATTTACCAAATGAAAACGGAATAAAAGTTCGTGTTTGCAGACAGTTCTTTTTAGCTACTTTCGACATAAAAAAGGATGCGTTCAATAACTGGATACAAGACAACGTAAACTTAAGTAAGAGCAGCAACGAAAGCAGCTTAAATGAAACTAATCTAAATGAAAGCCATGATAATGCAAACAAAATGAATAAAGGAAATAAACATACCGAGAAGAGAAAATTGAACAAAAAGCAAACGAAAGAGTTAAACTCCAAAACGGGTAATAACAAAAAATCAAAGTCTGAGTCTGTTTTCGAATGGTTGAGTCTATTACCAAAAGTACCAAGTCACTATTGTAGGGCTTCGAGCTCACGTATCTATGTTGAATCGACATTCAGATCATATAGTCACATGCACAAAGTATACAAAGAATGGTGTGTTCAGAATGGAAAAACATCAGTCGAGAGAAAATTATTTAATGAAGTGCTAGACAAAGGGAAAATATCGATTTTTAAACCTAGGAAGGATCAGTGTGATACTTGTACCGAATTCACCGCTGGGAATATCGATAAGAAGGATTATGATCTTCATATAGTAAAGAAAGATGAAGCCCGTGCAGCTAAAGAGAATGCGATCTCATTGTGCTCCGACAATACAATTGTGATCACAATGGATGTGCAAAGCGTTCTACTTTGTCCAAAATTGTTAGTTTCTAAACAGTATTACAAACAGAAACTCCAGATACATAACTTCACAATTTATGTAAATAACAACAAGGATGTACATTGTTATGTGTGGCATGAAGCTGATGGCACTGTTTCATCTAACGAATTCACAACATGTATAATGGACTTTATCGAAAAAGTAGCAGTAGATATAGAAAAAGTTATACTAATTTCTGATGGATGCGCATATCAAAATAAAAATAAAATCCTCGTAAGTGCTCTAGCAGACTACACAACTTTAAATCCAGAAATTAAAATCGAACAAATTATACTAGAAAAAGGCCATACTATGATGGAAGTAGACTCTGTACATTCATCGTTAGAACATTATTTCAAAGCACCTATTTTTACTCCCGCCGAATATGTAAGCAGAATGAGACAGGCGAGATATAAACAGTCTTATGCGGTAAACCATGTAGATTTCTCTTTTTTTAAAGATTTTGAGAGTCTTCCAAACAATTTTTCATCGATAAGACCAGGAAAAAAGACAGGTGATCCTACAGTTGCAAATATCAGGGCTATTCTTTACGAAAATGGTAAAGTTTCTTACAAACTCAGACATAGCGACGAATGGACTCTCCTGCCCCAACGTAGACCTAGTCACAATAATAATCCTCCGAAGAAATTGTACAAGGAACCGTTGAAAATTGAAAAGTCAAAGTACGACGCACTTCAGTCGTTAAAAGATTCAATGCATAAGGACCATCATCTGTTTTATGATAATCTGAAAAAAAATTGAACTAGAATTGTTAAGTGAACTAATATCGATGTAAAATCATTAATAATTATTATTCTTTATTGTTTTTCAATTTCAAAGTTATATTTGGCGGCAATTGTCGGTTCTGTTATTTATAAACTCTAATAAATTGATTAAATTAAATGAAACACAATTGTATTGTACTGATTTCTTAGGCTTCTTTAGTTTACGAAAATAGCTATGTGTATGAAAAAAAACAACCAAAATCCGCTATGTGTTCACCAAATGATAAATTAATTTCTACACAAAATATCCAAATTTTTAATAGAATAATTCTTAGAAAAATAAACTCTCTAAATAATTTTTGTTTAATGATTTCTTACTTGTATAATAAAAATGAAAAATAAGTTCGCAGTAATGTTTTTTTTGTCTCCTCAAAAATTAACCGAAGTGCACATAGCGGTTTTTGGAGGCGCAGCGACGATATCTATTTATTTGGAAATCCTAAAACAAACCAACCCATTTGTGGCTATAAAATCATAAGTAAATATACAAAACTATCTGCAACAAAAAAACCCTCAAGGCATCTAGCCACCCTAACACAAGTTTTAAATATGACAGAGAATGACATCACACGTGACATGTGAACGACTGTCACATTATCACATTTATGGGTCACACCGTCAATGTCCACCGAGAATCATATCGTTTGCCAGATGACCTATACCAAACTACAAATATTTCTAAATTGTTGCAGCTTATGGGAAAAAGAGAATCAGCACATTATAAAGGAAAAATATGAAATAAATATATATTTAATTGTTGATCTCAATGACAACAATAACGATAGAGTTGAAGATAAACTTCTCCCTGAGGATGGTTCAGTAGAAGAAACCAGTCGAAATATTTTCCAGTCAGAGCTTGAACCTCCCAGTTGCTCTTCAAAAGAAGAAAATGTGAAAAATAAATCGAAAAGAAATTTAATTCCGTGGACCGAAGAACAGAAAAAAGTTTTCCGCAACTTTTTCAAAAGCCACATAAAAACAATAGGCCTCCAAAAAAACATGAACGCCCAGCTCTGAAGAGTGAAATTGTACCTTGTTACAAAATAAATACTGGTTAAGTTTTTGTGCAAAATGAATATGTTAAGAAAAAGCGCTACTTAGTATAAGTTTACTGTATGAGATTTTCCATTTTATTTCTTATATTCTCAGCATATACTTACATATAAATATATTGTTTTAATAAAGCAAAGAACACGTGGTTTTTCCCCACTGTTATGTTTTTGATTAGCGTTCAAGCAAGGTTCGCAGAGTGTGACTTACTTATTTAATCTCGATGAATGGTGCCTTTTTTACAACACAGCAACAGGTGCCTAGGATATGAATTACAATAATTAAAATGAAGTAAGGTTATAATACAGTAATAATACATTACCAAGTAACAAGTAAAAGTCTCGAAATGGGATCTCACATGTATATTCCAATAAGTTATTCATTATAAGTCATTTTGGTATTATCGGATTTGGGATTAAGTATCATAAGTCTTTTACATTTTGTCTGTTAGATAATCCTGGTCAATACTCTAATTCTAAGCAGTATGGCTGAAGGTGGGGTTACTTCCTCGAGGCCCTGCGGAGAATGCGACATTTTATAACCAGTATCTTGCACCGACAGATTAATATGAGAATCTAACACTTGGAAATCTTGACCTTCATCCCTTTAGAGGAGCATGGGATGGGACTACCGCACCTACCATGGAATACATTATGTATTATGCGAAAGCAACTAGAACTCTTGGTCGAGCTCCCCGTTCGGTAGTGGCTCCAGTAGTTATTGTAACAAAAGGCACTGTTCAGTCCATCCGGTATATATTATAGGAAAGCTAAATTCATCTGCTAACTGGTCATGAAAAGAATGTTATTGCCAACGCCACTTGTCGCCCGAAGACAAGGGAGCATTAGAAAGGAAACATCTGGTTATCAGTCAGGGGCAGTTATGACTTCTCTGAAATTTAGACATAGCCGATAAATTATGGGGCAGATGACATTTACATCTGTCCCATAATGCAGACAGATTTAAATGACATAGAGTAGGCAGTTAAGGGAAATGGTCACATTCTAATATCAGCCCAAGACACAGAGAGTGAAGTGGGGTAACAGGCGACGCCAAGACGAGGAAGACCGCCCTCCAACATCAACACCATTTTTAGTTGGTATTAGGGGTCAGAATACGTTCGTAGAACATGCAACATAACCCCTATCCTATTTTGAAATCTTAAGTTACCTAAGGCCACCGAGGTGTTGAGGAAAATCAGTAACATCCAAAATGCAGTTTCTTTTCTGCTCTTGGAGTCGTTCGGTTTAGCCCTCGGGTTCGCGAAGTTAGTGCGTATTTAATAATCTTTTAGCGGAATTTTGACTTAGAATATTTTAAACATCAACCACAAAATTTATTCTAAATTTTGGAACAATGTTTTAGTCATATACCCAGTCCTCTGAGTCTTTGGCATTCGTAACTAGAACTGAAAGTCACTTTCAGCCACGGGTAAATTAGTATTTTGGTTATTAGCTTATCTAAACAGAATTAGCTAGGCATAATTGACTATAGTTAAAATCAGGCAGGCATGGTAAGTTCAATTCCTCGCTACGACTTCGGAATTAGTAAAGCCTTCGTCCCGAATCTAGTGTTTTATTCCATCTCTGTTTGTTTGCGATATCCTATGAGTGAAATCGTTTGTGTAGGGGTAATTCTGCAACCCTCACCTATCTTCCCCGGAATGCCAGCTGCCGAGATGCCCAGAGTAAGCTACCTACGGTAAGTGATAAAATTTATGCATATCTTTGATAACGCCATTTTCTGAAGAAGCTATTGGCCATGACCACCCAAAATCATTATCCCTTTCGAGACAAAAAAATATCAACAAAAGTAGGGTTGGCCCCCCTGTTACATTATTAATGGAGCCACTACAAAATTCTACATGACAAAATAGCGTAATGGAGACTGTATGATTTATGATTTAAACCTGCCTGCAACGAAGAGAGAGACAACCCTGTGGCTGATGTGGTGCACTTATTAAACTGGACTTTTTAATTATCCTTTAAAATGCAACATTTATAACTTGTGACAAAAATAACTTTAAGCTATAAAGAAATTTTATGTGACAATTATTTTCGATAATATATGTAACAAATGCACTTTTTTGTTTGTTTAAATATAAAAATAATACACGTTTTTATATTACAAAATATTTTTTCAGATACCTACTTCTAACGTGCCATCTTTCATGCCATTAGACATTTCTATACCCAACAAAGTGGATTTGGATAAGAAATTTGTTATGAAAATAATATTTTATTTGTATTATAGACATTATAAATAATGTGAAAATTATTACAGAAAAAATTTCTGAAATTTTACACGGAACACATTTATACGTAAGAAGTATTGATAAAAATTAAAAAAAAATGCAGAACTCGAAGGTCCATGAAAATGCCACTACAGCTGAAATGAACTTCATGAATGAAATTTTACCTATTCCTGACTTGAAGGCTTTAAAGGAATTAGAAGTTTTATTAGAAGAAGAGGTTTATGTAAAGAATTTTGTCGATTTCCATGAAAAAAAAGTATGTCTCCAAGTTTCTATTATCATTGAAATTGGTATAAGTAAATCAAATATTCTTAAAATTGGATTTTATTTTCAGTATACGTCATTAAAAAATATTAGTGGTAAAAATGCCAAGGAAAATGCATCGTCTTCTAAAGAGGGTGTTTTCGAGGAAGATGGCAACGAAATGCTCCTGGCTGGGTCGGTGGGGAAATTTCAGAGTAGGAAATTTAAAGAGCATAAAGATTATAAAAGGTAAGAAACATAATGTTTACATATTTGTTCAAATTAACATCATATAGTAAAATCTTGTTACCAATAATAACTGGTTTTAAAAAATATTGATTCGATTCATTACAAACTCAAATAATAATAGTTCTCTTTTGTACACGCTCTTCAAAATGGTAACTTAGGATACTACAAACTATTGCCTCGTCTGCAAATATCGGACTCGTCTGCTAAAGCTTAATTTTAAGGTTACATAAATAACTATTAAAGAACTATAAATAAAAAAAGAAGTGAATATATAACGTTTATATGATTCATAGTTTCTTTTGGGATTATACCACCTGTAAAATAACAAAAAGCAAAAAATCAGAAGCATACAAATTATTTAATACAAAATATTAAATAGGTATGTATGCTCCTGGTTTTTTGCTTTTTGTTATTTTACAGGTGGTATAATCCCAAAAGAAACTATGAATCATGAAAATGCACCACAAATAAGTTACAGACATTATCATGTTTATAGTTTACTACACCAGATCATATTTTCTTTTCCTTCTTCTATCCTCAAAATAAAGCTCTCTTGTTTATACGTACAAGATTATGAAAACAGAATTATTACACAATTTATCGTTGTTAAATACAAAAACAACAAACAAGATGTAGCTTATTTCATACTTCATAAAATACCTACTTACCTATTAAATATTTTTCTTCAGTTATTTATACCTCAACCCAGTACATTTTACTTACTATTGGATAACAAAGTAAAATATTTGACATTATTTAAGTAGAGCTCTATGTATTGGCACATAAGTATAAATTTTCGTATTTTTCTTTTCAGATGTTATTATATCTTCTTATGTAGATACAAAAGAAAATAACTGAAACTATCGCCAGTGAATGGTTTCATTTAGCTAAATTTAGGTTAGAGAGAGAGAAGTAATAGAAAGTTCAAATATATATTATCAATATTTCTCAATTTGCAGAATTCATACTGGCCTGTTCCATAAAATGGAACGCAATGTAAGGTATAGCAAAGCGCAATGGAATACACAGTCAAGTCTATACTCATCTAGTCTACAATACTCAAGTCTCATATAGTCTAAGACTATATGTCTAAGACTATAGTCTAAGACTATATGAGAGAAAAGGACAGAAGACGCTAGAAGAAACAGCTTGCATTATGAGGATAGACAAAACTCCAATTCTAGATAATGATATTCCAGTTGATAGTATTGAAGATTGTTGATAGTATTCGCTCTTTGAGTGAAGTATTTCAAGAGTATAATCAACTTAAGAAAACATTTCTGGAAATTAGAGTATCAAATAATACTAGCTCCCTTCCCTTATCATCTGATTCTACATTTATACAAGATATAATGAATTATTTTAAGTGTATGAATGTTATTAGTGAAGATGATGTGTTAAAAACAAAGTTTATTAATATATATCAATATGTCCCTAAAGGATACTTATAGCTACTTATATATACTGTATGGACTTATATATAATGTATACTGTATGTAAGGATACTTTTATATATACTGTAAGGACCTGTAGGCGGTCAAAGTCTGCCCGTCGTTAATGGCAAGTAGTCTTTACTTTAAAACAAAACTGTGTGTGCACAATTTTACAATGTACAACTTAACGACGAAACACTGTATTTGTTATTGGTTTGACGAGACTCAGTCTGATCTCCAAGTTTCAACGTTCGTTTCGTTTTGCCTCGATTACCGTAGAAGATACCTACATGACGGAAAACCGATTATACTTTACTCCGATGGTTGTACCTATCGAAATAGGAACAGTACAGGGATCGGCATAAGTCAGGCAACGCTCTCGAAAAATCGACATATGTCCGGCAACGCTCATAAGTCTGGCAACGCTGTCGAAAAAGATTGACCCTGAGCATGTTCGTGCGTCAGACAGTTGTGTCTGTGTGCTCGTCGAATAGACACGTTTTCAAAATGAATAACCGATACAAATTTACGCTTCAAGAAAGAATTTTTTTTGTTACCTCGTATCTGCGTATGAACGGGGATTACGGCACTATGTTTACCGAATTTCAACAACAATTTCCGAACTCGCCGCTACCAAATCGTACAACAGTGTGGAAGACGTACCAGAAATTCTTAAGAACGGGCTCTGTTGCCGGCGCGCCGCGTTCTGGACGACCGGTATCTGTAACAACTAACGAAAATATGGAAACAGTGGCGCTGGCGTTAGTTGAGCAGCCGAACCAATCTGCAGTGCGGCTATCGGGAGAACTTCAGATATCCGATCGTTCTTTACGACGAATGATGAAACGCATGCACTATAGAGTTTACCGCCCGCGTCTCCTCCGCGCACTTCACGAAGATGATTTCGATCGCAGATTGGAATTTTGCGAGTGGTACCTCGGATGCAGTCAGGATGATCCGCGGTTCCAGCATTCCATTTTATGGTCGGATGAAGCAACTTTCAAGCTGAACGGTACGGTCAATAGGCATAACTGCGTGTACTGGAACGACCAGAATCCTCACGTCTTCATGGAAAAAGAATTAAACCTGCCTGGGGTGTGTGTGTGGGCAGGTATCCATGCTGGAGGTCTCGTGGGTCCGCACTTTTTTGAGGGTCACGTGACGGGACAAAGTTATCTGGAAATGCTCGAAAATTTACGTGGACAAATGGACAACGATCCAACACTGGCGAACATCCGTCATTTCATGCAGGATGGAGCTCCGCCGCACTACGCGTTATGTGTGCGAGAGTATCTTAATGTTCATTTTGGAGAATGGATAGGCAGACGAGGATTCGTTGAGTGGCCCGCACGATCATGTGACCTAACACCCTGTGATTTTTTTCTGTGGGGCCTTCTCAAGAACCGCGTTTTCGCAAGAGGACCACGCACCCTTCCCGACCTCCGAACCGCAATTGAAGAATTTGAAACTCTTCGCGGACAGCTTGACATGCTTCGCCGGACCTGCCTCTCCGTTGAGGAACGTTGCCGTAAATGCATCGATCAGGATGGGCATCAATTTGAACACTTACAGTAACCCTTTTTCGAATACCTTTTGTATTTTTTTTTAATAAATATATTTTGACGCTGCATTTATTTATCTTAATGCAAATTGGTTGCCTGACTTATGCCAAACCCAATGCGCTTTTGCGTTTATCAAAGGAAGTAAACGTTACGATTGATCAAAAATTTCTCGTTAGGGGTCATACTCAGATGGAGTGCGATAGTGTCCACGCAACCATCGAGAAGAAACTTAAAAATAGAAAAATTATTTTGCCTAGCGATTATGCTAGAATTAGCGAAGAAGCCAGAATATCTCCAGAAAATTATGAAGCAAAACTCGTAAATTATCAGTTTTTCTCAAATTTTAATACGTGTCAAATTTTAATACGTGTCAAATTTATTCTTCGATAAGACCTTTGCCTAAAAGAAGAGGCTTTTAGAGCAGTAGAAGCATTAACAATTTCTTCAAAAAACTATCAAGCAGCTTGGGATCTTCTCAATAAACGTAACAATAATACTAGGTTAATTGTCGAAGAGTATGTTAATTCAATATTAAATATTAATAAAACTGTAAAATCATCTAGTTCACCATTAAGCCAGTTAATAAATGAAATAACTTCAAATATCGAAGCTTTATAGGTGCTAGATCAACCAACAGATCAATGGTATGCGCTGTTAATTCCTATAATAACTGAAAAATTAGATTACGGTACAAATCGCGAATGGAAATCTAAATTAAAAAGTGAAGTACCAAAATTAAATGCATTATTAGAGTTTCTAGAGACTCTTTAGAAAAATTAAACAAATCTAACACTTACAAACATCCAAATTATTAAAACCAAATAGTGTCACAAGTAATGATAAGTATAGTCGAGAAAATAAAGGGTTTTCTATGACTCACGTTATAAACAATAAACAATATACATGTAATTACTGCCAAAATTCCTCACAACAAATATGTGTCCACAATTTTCAAAGCTATCATACAATTCAAAAGTAGAATTTGTACAAATACTCTGTTTCTTTTCTTTAGGATCTTCTCCACAAGATATACGATGGAGTATTTAGTATTTTGTAATTCCAGCTCATAAAAGCACCTTTTAATTGGTCGAGAAAATATATCTTCAAACAGGTAAGTTGTGGGATTTGTTATGTTTATTTTCACTACTTTAAAAGTTTTGTTGAGAAGTTGGGAGTAAATACTCCCTTATATTTACTTATTCGAACTATATCCCCAATTAGAAATTTGGGTTTTAATGAAATTTTTATATGATTATACATATTTAAACGTGAAGTTGGTGTAACATCAGCGGGCTTTATACCAATTGTACGATGTATAGTTTTCTGAGAGGCAGCGACTCCCATTCCTTTCCAAAATCTAATTTGATCTGACAAAACATCATCTGAATATTTATAGCTACGATTCCTGTAACTGTAGGATCTAATGACTTGTTAGCCCTAAGCTAGCGTCACGTTAATGACGCGATGTGTTGTTTATGCGGCGTTTTATTGCACCATCAGCTCTTCCTTACACGTTTTCATAGGCGGCCCAAGTGATTACTTTATTACAACTATTACTCTTCGCACGTACGTCACCATATGGCAGACGGTGATGACGACTCTTACTTTATCCTGAAGTTATCCTCATTATCCTGAAGTTAGCGTCACGATAACACCACGACGTGTCGTTATGCGACGTTTTCGATGTTTTATGCCGCGCACACCGTCATCAGCTGTTCCTTACACGTTTTCATAGGTTGCAAGTCGCCCCAATAATTCTTTTATTTGCCGGACGCTTGGTTGAGGACACGTGATGCCAAAAAGAGCTAGGTCAAACCACCCGGCCGTCGTTACCTTTCTGGTAAATTCATCAAACTCGTAGTATGTGTCGTTTCTGAAAAAGTACAAAAGACCGTTTCTATATCTGAAGGCGCCGGTTACGTCGTCGGGTATGCTGGAGAACATATCTCGTATCAGCCCGTCAATCAGTATAAAACCAGTTGTCGTAAAATATGTAAGATTTTGCAAGGTACGTATACTGCTAGATCTATGTCATATAATAAAATTAGTAAGAAATTGTTTGGGAACATATAAAATAATTGAAGATGGCGAGGGAAATTTTATCAACTGGAATTACTTATATACATTGGTAAACGTTCAAAACATCGAAGGAACAAGGTAACAATTATACAAGTAAGTATATCTGTATAGTAAGTATGTAAGTATACAGTTAAGTATACAAGTATATCAATTTTATGTAAATATTATATTATATACCTACATAAAATTGATTGCACTCATGAATTTTTGTTAAAATCAAATACTTAATTACTTTATGAAATATATTAAAGAAAACCTAAAATTTTATTTTACATTTGACATTGAAAATTCATAACTAAGCCGTTTCAGCAGATATATATATATATATTCATATGACTTAATTTGAAAAATGTCATAAATGACGCCTTAAAACCTTTTCGGTGCATAAGGATTATCCCGTATAGTTTGCAGTGCATGGTCAGCAGTATTTTCCTTAAAACTGGCTTTGATCAACAAATCGAAGATTTTTACAAAAAAAATCTTCGATTTGTTGATAAAAGCCAGTTTTAAGGAAAGTATTTACTACAAATTAAGTCGGTTGTTCGAAAAGGCCTTACCACACACCAACTTCCATTAAAATCATGTCTTCAAAATGTTAAAGAATAACTGAGAGTTTATTTTATTTTTCATACCCTGTATATATATTCTAAACTACACTGATTCAGGCATATTGCCATATTAAGACTTTTGACTTGAAATACTGTCATTAATCACTCCATAAAACACTTTTAAGATAACCCTGTATATAAATATATTTTGCAGTGAAGCATAATGCCTTTTATTCGGTAATATCTTTTTCTTCTTTTAGGTAGATTATTTAAAGCGAGATTACAACAAAGTTAGTAACCCATAGTTAAAAACCCAAGTTTCCGAAAAGGTCTTATTACCTATCAAAAGTTTCTAGGAATCAGTTTGAATAACACACTTATTCTCTCATTATTATATTTGTCTTATATTGTGAATCTGCGCTGGTAAAATAAATAAGCAGTGTTTTCGAAATGTTTTTAACATGCAGTGCCAGTATGTCTACTGTTTAATTTAATAAAATAATTTAAGTTTCCATATTTGATTTATGACATTACAAAAACAATTTTATAATAAAAAGAGAAAACAAAAGATTTACCCAAATTTGATGGTAAATATTAACCTATAAATAATATGTGTGTTGTATACAAATATAAAAATGATAATCTAGTAAATATAGACATAATTTAAGGAGAACATTTTTATTATTCCTGGCTGAAAGGAAATTTTTGAAAATTCAAATTTTCTTGAAATGCTCGAGCGTTTCAGCTTTCCTACAGATTTTCTAATAACATTGCTAACGAAAGACAATCTCATTTTTTTTTCCTTATGTTGCCACATCCCTAATGTCTCTTCTGCTTTAGCAAAACCAACTAAGCAATATATAGTTTCTTTTCCAAAACCACCTATCGGAAAGTCATAGTATTTAGAAACATTTCCCGTGAAGTCCCGACGACAGAGGGGGCCCTGAACATTTTCTGTTGCTCTACTCTAAATTTTCTCACCCTTTCCCCGAATGATAATATCTTTGGCGTCTCAATTCTCCTCTTTTTCTTTTTGGTGCTATTTCTACTTGCTTCTGTAGTAGTAATCCCTGCAGGTCTTTTATTTCTCTCCTTTTTTTCTTCCTCGGCCATTCTGCCTGCTGTCATCTCCCCCGTTTTCTCCGCCATCACTTCAACTTGTCCGGCTTCGTGTACATCCTCTGCCGGCGGTTCGCTGATGCTTTTTTCAGGGTTTTCTTCCTCTCTGTCTTTTATTTGTGACGGTTGGACGGCGGGCGGTGGTGGTGGCATCTCCTCGTCCGTTATTTGCGGCACCAGTTCGCCTGCATCCTCTGCCGGCGGTTCGCCGATGCATTTTTCAGGGTTTTCTTCCTCTCTGTCTTTTATTTGTGACGGTTGGACGGCGGGCGGTGGTGGCATCTCCTCGTCCGTTATTTGCGACACCAGTTCGTCTGCATCCTCTGCCGGCGGTTCGCCGCTGCTATTTTCGGGGTTTTCCTCCTCCGCTCTGTCTTCTATTTGTGATTGTTGGACGGCGGGCGGTGGTGGTGGTGGCATCTCCTCGTCCGTTATTTGCGGCACCAGTTCGTCTGCATCCTCTGCCGGCGGTTTGTTGGTTTTCTGCGTCTGCCTCTGCGTCCGTATTTGTTTTAGGCTCCTCGTCTTTTCTTCCTTTTCTGTTCATCAGATGCAGCAGTTCTTCTTCATTGACAAATTTACCCCTCATTCCTTTTAATTCGGTAAACCTGTTGATGGCAAAACGGGATGGCTTCTCACCCACGACCATCATTGTTACCCTAGTGGTTACATTTTTGCCCGCAACTACTGCACCACACATTTTCAAATAGGCTGAAATTTCCGCAAAGTTACGGAAATACTTAAAATTTCCAGTGGCGAAAATGTATTATCTCCGAAGGGCCCCCGAAACGATATTTACATCATTTATTTTATGAATTGGTTTAAGAATGTTGATGTTCTCTGTGCCGCCGCCGCCGCCGCTGCCTTTCTCTAGAAATGGATTCGTGGATAGAGTGCGTAGGGGACGTAGTGTTTCTGACGACGATGACGAAGAAGCTGCTCGGTTAAAGAAAAAGTTAGCAACACCGTCTCGCCAAAATTTAATATTTGGGTAAATTTCCGACAGGGGGTTTACGAAGCTCTTTTTATTTAAAATGGGAATATGGGATTTTTTTGCTTTTTCAATTGTGGCAATTTCCTTTTCGCTTGCCGTTTCATCAGAGGCCACCACCAAAAAACTGACCGATCCTGACGACAGATTCGGGACGTGGTTAGCGTTGCAAAATAGAAGCAATTGTGATTTAACAAACTCCTTATCGAGTTTTCTAAAATTTCTTCCAACCAATAGATACGTAAAGGAGGCTCCTCTTCTTAAAATTCCCTATAAATAAAATTCCCAATAAATTAATTTTGATGTTGCTGGCAAATGATTATACAGTTAAATACCAGAGTGTAAAATTTCAAAATTGGCAAAACCTGTTTAGCAATTTTTTTTATTTCAAATCTGAGTGATCACACCACCGGATGATCATCCAGCAGCAACCCCCCTAAAATGGGTATATACCAAATTTTAAAAATGACTAAGGGTATAATTGATATTCAAGGTTTTTATACTGCGTGTTGTGGTTACCTGTGTGGGAAACACCCATGTAGAATTTGCATTTATTATCTGGTTCGCCGCCGCGTTCGGGTTTCTTTTAAAAGAAATAGAATATAAAAAACTATTTTTGCTCATCATTAGATGAGCAAAATGAGTTAAAGCCAAAGTAGGTCCGGATTATAGGTATACAACGGAATTTATACACCTACGTTCGATTTTAAAATTAGGCTGTGTTAACTACCTACCTCTACTCCTCGATCGTCTCTGCTAACACGTGCGGGGCTGTCGAGATCGGGGCTTGCCGCCTCGGCGCTCGTCGACGGCACGATTCTACTCTGTAAACGATAAAACTTAAGGTTAAAAATTCGAATAAAATAAGAAAGTTACTACAAGTGTAAGAGAACACGATCCACTAAAGGAGAATATTCTCAAGTTAGCGTTCGTGTTGTTATGAATATAAAGAGCCAAAATGTGCAACAACGCCGCTAACGGGGACAATAATTAACTGCCCAAAACTGCATAATGAAAATTACAATGACTTTTATTTTTATTCCTATTGCTATAAAGAAAATAATATTAATAGCACCTTTTTAATTAAAAATAAACAATCTTACCAGCAGCATCTACTAGTAGCAACAGAAAAAAAAACCAACAATAGGTTTTCTTTAATTGTGTAGGTGGTGGTACCTACTCGTTTGTATGTGTGTGTGCGTGCGTGCGTGTGTGTGTGTGGCATCTAAAATAAAAATAAAACATAATTACCTACCTACCTACCTACCTACCAACTTATCACATTACAAAATTAAAACCATTTCATGAAATAATGATTCTAAAAACTTGTGTTATCCTTTGAAAACCAAACACTTACTTTCTAAGTGTTTATTTAAAGTTAAAGAAAACTTTGACCTCCTTTTGGAGCCCATCGGAAATGGAACACCTGAACATTCTCTTCTGGTTCGCTATCTCCATCGTAACACGTTTCAACAAACAGCTGTGACAAAACAAGTGCCAGCACGATAACACTTTTACGGTGTCTGTCAGTGGATGTTTGTAGACCATGCAGCCCGGCGGCGTATTTACTAAACCTAATATTGTACAACGCAAGTAACGCCCCCTCAACTTTTCATTGGTCTATTCAAATCTAATTGGTTACAACGTACTATTTCAAAGTATAATGCACCGCAACGCACCCACACTACCCATGCGATTTTCGATGGAGATAGCGAACCAGAAGAGAATGTTCAGGTGTCCCATTTGCGATGGGCTCCAAAAGGAGGTCAAAGTTTTCTTTAACTATAAATAAACACTTAGAAAGTAAGTGTTTGGTTTTCAAAGGATAACACAAGTTTTTAGAATCATTATTTCATCAAATGATTTTAATTTTGTAATGTGATAAGTTGGTAGGTAGGTAGGTAGGTAATTATGTTTTATTTTTGTTTTAGGTGCCACACACACACGCACGCACACACACATACAAACGAGTAGGTACCACCACCTACACCATTAAAGAAAACCTATTGTTGTTTTTTTTTTGTTGCTACTAGTAGATGCTGCTGGTAAGATTGTTTCTTTTTAATTAAAAAGGTGCTATTAATATTATTTTCTTTATAGCAATAGGAATAAAAATAAAAGTTATTGTAATTTTCATTATGCAGTTTTGGGCACTTAAGTTAATTATTGTCCCCGTTAGCGGCGTTGTTGCACATTTTGGCTCTTTATATTCATAACAACACGAACGCTAACTTGAGAATATTCTCCTTTAGTGGATCGTGTTCTCTTACACTTGTAGTAACTTTCTTATTTTATTCGAATTTTTAACCTTAAGTTTTATCGTTTACAGAGTAGAATCGTGCCGTCGACGAGCGCCGAGGCGGCAAGCCCCGATCTCGACAGCCCCGCATGTGTTAGCAGAGACGATCGAGGAGTAGAGGTAGGTAGTTAACACAGCCTAATTTTAAAATCGAACGTAGGTGTATAAATTCCGTTGTATACCTATAATCCGGACCTACTTTGGTTTTAACTCATTTTGCTCATCTAATGATGAGCAAAAATAGTTTTTTATATTCTATTTCTTTTAAAAGAAACCCGAACGCGGCGGCGAACCAGATAATAAATGCAAATTCTACATGGGTGTTTCCCACACAGGTAACCACAACACGCAGTATAAAAACCTTGAATATCAATTATACCCTTAGTCATTTTTAAAATTTGGTATATACCCGTTTTAGGGGGGTTGCTGCTGGATGATCATCCGGTGGCGTGATCACTCAGATTTGAAATAAAAAAAATTGCTAAACAGGTTTTGCCAATTTTGAAATTTTACACTCTGGTATTTAACTGTATAATCATTTGCCAGCAACATCAAAATTAATTTATTGGGAATTTTATTTATAGGGAATTTTAAGAAGAGGAGCCTCCTTTACGTATCTATTGGTTGGAAGAAATTTTAGAAAACTCGATAAGGAGTTTGTTAAATCACAATTGCTTCTATTTTGCAACGCTAACCACGTCCCGAATCTGTCGTCAGGATCGGTCAGTTTTTTGGTGGTGGCCTCTGATGAAACGGCAAGCGAAAAGGAAATTGCCACAATTGAAAAAGCAAAAAAATCCCATATTCCCATTTTAAATAAAAAGAGCTTCGTAAACCTCCTGTCGGAAATTTACCCAAATATTAAATTTTGGCGAGACGGTGTTGCTAACTTTTTCTTTAACCAAGCAGCTTCTTCGTCATCGTCGTCAGAAACACTACGTCCCCTACGCACTCTATCCACGAATACATTTCTAGAGAAAGGCAGCGGCGGCGGCGGCACAGAGAACATCAACATTCTTAAACCAATTCATAAAATAAATGATGTAAATATCGTTTCGGGGGCCCTTCGGAGAGAATAAATTTTCGCCACTGGAAGTTTTAAGTATTTCCGTAACCTTGCGGAAATTTCAGCCTATTTGAAAATGTGTGGTGCAGTAGTTGCGGGCAAAAATGTAACCACTAGGGTAACAATGATGGCCGTGGGTGAGAAGCCATCCCGTTTTGCTATCAACAGGTTTATCGAATTAAAAGGAATGAGGGGTAAATTTGTCAATGAAGAAGAACTGCTGCATCTGATGAACAGAAAAGGAAGAAAAGACGAGGAGCCTAAAACAAATACGGACGCAGAGGCAGACGCAGAAAACCAACAATGTGAGGGGGGGATGACGACGATGAGAGTTTCACAAGCTTTGTCGATAACACTACTATCGTTCGATGTCTGGAATCCACATCATGATAGCGTAGAAAATACTTCTACTGCCGACGAACTTCCGACGGAGAAAGTCGCCCGGCCCTGCTGTCTCCATTATGTAGATGACCAAAAATTTTCGAAAATGTTTGAATATGTTTGTAAAGACTACTTCCCAAAAATTGGGAAAACGTATTTCCAAAGAAAAGAGGACATTATTTTACACTCGATGTGGAAAGCTGTTCGCAGACCTACTTACATCATCGTCGTCGTCGTCTAGTGGTCGTAGAGGTAACAACTACATAACTATTTTAATTCTTCAGAACGTTATTTTGATTTTTTTTTTTTTTAGAAACCGAGAAACGTTTTCCTTCTCCCGAGGCGGAAGTTAACGATTTAACGTGGCGGAAGTTAACGTGGTGGAAGAAATCGAAGTGGTGCCCGAAAACACAGCAGACGAGGAGGAGATACTGCCGCCCGTCCAAACATTACGAAATGAACAATACGGAAAGGAGGATAATTCAGAAAAAAGCAGCAACGAACCCACGGAGAAAGTGGACGAAATGAGGGAAATTGAATTGATAGATTTAACGGAGGAGGAGGAGCAGGAGCAGGCGGAGTAGTTTACGATGTGGTGCCGCAAATAACGGACAAGGAGATGTCACCGCCAGCCGTCCAACGGTCACAAATAGAAGACAGAGCGGCGGAGGAAAACCCCGAAAAAAGCAGCGGCGAACCGCCGGCAGAGGATGCGAACGAATTGGTGCCGCAAATAACGGACGAGGAGATGCCACCACCGCCCGCTGTCCGACCGTCACAAATAGAAGACAGAGCGGAGGAGGAAAACCTCGAAAAAAGCAGCGGTGAACCGCCGGCAGAGGATGCAGACGAACTGGTGCCGCAAATAACGGACGAGGAGATGCCACCACCACCGCCCGCCGTCTAGCCGTCACAAATAGAAGACAGGTTGGGTGTGTGATTTTACCTCTGACGCTGAGGATATTACTTTTAATTTATTGGCTCATATATCTTCTCAAGCGCTAGCCGATTCTCTGCATTCATATTCTTAATGGAGTTGAATTTCTTACGTACAGCGTCTGTTGTGAGGACCAGCTGACGTTTTAAGCTTATATCATTGTTAATTTCTTATATTAAGCAGTATTAACATTATTTTTCATCATTGTCGGCAATATAAATTACTATATGTACACGTATATTTCTGATATAACCCCTACGATGTCTGTTGATCGATTGAGTTGTTTTTAAATATATCAGGGATATATAAAACTGTCAAAGCCTTTTCGGTATCTTCCCTCATGTACGTCCCTATCTTTATCAATCACTAAAAATCCATATTTATCTTTCCAGCACTCTGCACACATATCTTGAGATTGCTTAAACGTTGTCGGGTGAAACATGATCAGAAAATATATGATGCAGATTCATATCATCCTGTTTAAACAAAACAATAAAATTACTATTATCCCTAATGAGCTGCTTAGGTACGCGAGAATATGTCTGAGCGAGATAGAAACAATCCACACTACGATGCCGACCCATACTAAAATATGATCTTATAACATCCTGCTTCTCACATATTACATCATCAAATATAAAAACAGAATCTGGCTTTGCCTCGGAGGGCTCAACTATTTGTGCATTATTACTGAATATATAAAATCCCAACCCATCAATCGGTGCTAAAACATTATATAAGTACTCATACTTTGGTTGATTTAGCGATTTTGAATAAAGGTATACATTTGCAAAACACATTCCGAGGGGGTGGGTAAGCAGAGATAGCATTACATTTGTCTTGCCACAGTTTGAAGGTCCAATTATGATACCGCGAACAGTTGATGGTAATAGTGGTCCATGTCGCTTCTTAGCCCCATCCAATCCGCACCCAACCTTTGCATCTAAATTATCTATGGGAAAACTTTGTTTCTGTTTTACTATACGCATCGTACCACAGCTGAAGACTATATAAGCTGCAATATGTTTTACAATCACTATTTAAATGTTATCCACCGAGCGACGCACAAGTAAAAGGCGTTTAATGAAGATAGGTGGAGGGGTAGTTAATTCCCTAATAAATAAACTTCCATTTGAATTACATCTATCATCATTTCAATATTGTGGTCCAGGCACTAAACTACATAAAAGATTAGCACGAGGTGATCCTGGCATAAACAAATTAGATATTGCATGCAAGCATCACAATACTGCATATGATCAAAACCCGACTAATCTAGCAGCTCGGCACAAGGCAGATTATCAACTTGAACAGACTGCATAGGAGATAGTTAGATCTAAAGACGCAAGCATTGGAGAAAAGGCGGCTGCTTGGCTAGTTACAACAATAATGAAGGGAAAGCAGCGTTTTGGCATGGGTTGCACATCTAAGAAATCCCATGCTCGAAAGAGAAAAAACATAAAAAAGAAGAAAAATAATAAAAAGAACAATAGAAAAATAGCTTTTGGCTCCGGCATAGTTCATAAGGTGCGCAAAACGCTGCGGAAAGCGGGTGGTCGACAAATTGCCGTAAAAGACACAAAGAAAGCAGCAAAAATTGCATTGCAGGCAGCACGGCAACACTTGAGGGCAGCCGGTGGAAAACGTAATATTCGCACACCTCGCATAATACCAATACCCAAAGTTGGTGGAATTCTTCCTTTAATACCTATTTTTGCCGAATTCTCTGCGTTGGGCAGTATAGCTGGATCTGCTGCAGGCATAGCCAAAGCCGTAAATGATGCAAAGGTGGGCAGAGAGGAATTAGCAGAGGCAAATCGCCATAATAGAAAAATGGAGGGAATTGCTGTAGGAAAAACAGGCAAAGGGCTATATTTGAAATCATATCGCAAAGGATTGGGTCTTTATCTTAAACCACAGAATTCAAAAAACTCTTAAACACCCTACCACGGAGAGCTCTTACGGACATCGATCTTACATATTATGCTAATAAGATGGCAATACCTTATTTTCGGGGTGTTTTTATGCGTGATGGTCTACCTAGCTCTGGGCCACGCCGCAATGAATCCGCCATAATAAATTTGGACAGTATAGAGGGCCCTGGAACCCATTGGGTGGCATATAAAAAACGGGGTGCTTTAGTCACATATTTTGACAGTTTTGGAGATTTGCCCCCTCCTACAGAATTAATTGGATACATGCGCAAGAGTTTAAAATCTGCTGATAAAATCTACTATAATTATAAGATACAACAAAATTTCGATACAGTGAGGTGCGGTCACTTGTGTCTATGGATATGGATTAGGATTAACTGGATTCTACTCATACAATTCGATATTCAACGTCGATGAAACAAATAATTGTTTTCGATATAAAATTAACTCCACCTATGGTTTCCACACCGTTTATATACCTGTAGGTGCCTACGAAATTGATGAAATCTATCTCCATTGCTAAACGTTGTGGGTATAGGTGAAAAGGACTCAACAAAGGTGTTCTCCTTAAAGGCAAACAACAATACATTAAAATGTGAGATTTGGTCAAAGTATGAAATAGACTTTACACAGAAAAACTCAATAGGTGCCCTATTGGGGTTTGAGGTTTATTTACATTTATTTACATTTACAACCAAACACGGTCCACGAATGTACCCTGCCCGTTGATATTATGAAAGTAAGGATGATACGTATAGATTGCAATATTATCTATGGAGCTTATTTGAATACCGAAGAATCGTACACCATATTCGAGTTTGATAGAGATGTTGAACCGGGATATAAACTTTCCAGGGAGCCTGGTAATATAATATATTTGCCTGTTGGACCAGAAAAACGACAGTTTATCGATAACATCACTCTACGGATATTGGACGACAGCGGTCATTTAATTAACTTTAATCCAATAATGCATTGGCATTTCTATTCGAAGAAATGCGTCTTGAAATGGGAGGAGAAAAGGTTGCAGAAATTCGTAAGCCTGGTGTTACTACTACAATGAAGTCCATGGTATCATTTTCTGAATCACATGCAAAAACTCTGCTGACATCAGGCTGGGGGCTAACAGAACATAAACAGGATATTTTAGACCATGGTAGCAACATATTCAGTGGGAGGTTATCTCTAAAATATCTATTTCGCTTTGCCGAGGATAATTTTAAAGGACTAATGAACGCTAAACAGGAGCTTATTTTAATAATAGCCCGCTCATTTAAAGATTCATACATTGGTGACGTTGATGCCACACTGGAAATTAACAAAATCGAGTGGAAAATAAGGCACATCGTACCTGACGATCGACAAAAGCTAAAACTTTACGACAGGATTAGGAAAAGCCATAATACAAAAATTAAGATAGCCTACCGTATGTGGGATTTATATGAATTGCCTAGCCTACGTAATACAGCCTCTGACATATGGGCAATTAAAACAACATCCAGTATGGAGAAGCCTCGCTACATAATTATTGGCTTTCAAAACAATACACACTCAGATAATCGAACAAAAGATGCCACCAAATTTGTACATGCTGATATTAATAACATTCGACTATTTCTAAATAGTGAAGTTTATCCATACGAGCGCTGGAATTTGGATTTCGACAAGAAGCTAGATACGCCAGCAATTTTTTGCATATGAATATTTTCAGCGTAGCTATTATGGTAAAGACATAGCCGAACCAATGATGGATCTTGGGGAGTTTAGAAAAAACCCCCTGTTTGTTTTGGACTGCTCTCGTCAGCCAGCAGCACTGAAATCATCGACGGTTGATGTAAAAATCGAATTCGAAACTCGAAAAACAAAATTTCCCGAACAAATGAGGGTCTATGCCCTAATTATCCACGACGCAATGTTAGGTTACAACACTCTAGGTGGTCTAGTTCAGACAGGTTTTATTAGCTCCATGTAAAACGTTTATTATATTACCATAAATGAGTGAAATTAGTGTTGTATCATTTTTATAGTAATTATTATGTTTTATTTATTTATTTGACCGTGTACAATGTTTGGCCTTGTCTCCACTAGAGCTTTGCTCTACTAGTACAGACAGCCTCTATAAAAGAGGAGACCGCATAGAATAGTTAGTTTACTTCCCTCCATATAAAGTGTAACAATGGCAGGTCAACGTGGCGCAGATTTTAAGTTTTTGCGTCGGCTAGCTAATCGTGACGCTGCTGAGCCACCAGACTCTGATGATGAGTCAGATCAAGGCTTCGGCGACGAAGTTGCAGATGAACAAGAAGAGACAGCGTATTGTGAAAAGTACCTGTCAACTGAAGATCTTAACAAATCTGAGCAGTTGTGGTGTAATACCACATCGTTTGTGGTAGTCTACAGGGTTCCGGAGGATGGTACCCAGAACGAGAGGATTCAACTCTGCGAACGATGTTTCGTTTCTTATAAACTTGCAGTGGGGGTTGCAAGTCATAAACACATTGACATCCACACAACAACAACCCTGCAACAGGCCTTCCCAAACAAGTATTGTGCAAGTTGTAAGAGTGGGCTGGTGGTGCTAAAACCCGTCCAGGTTTGTTGTGTTTGCAACTCCTTTGAAAAAAAAAATAGGAAAGTTGAATAAAAACAGCATAGATAGTTTAGTTTTAGTAGTTTAGTACAGACAATCTAATAAAATAGTGCAGTTTACTTTTAAGACATATATTGTGCATATAGTGAAACATTGACTTGACTTTGGGAATAATATTGCTTTGTTTGTGCAATAGACCCTCTCAATAAAATACCAGTGGTTGGAGTAGCATTGTGTATATATACTCACAACTCGTAAGAGCATCTCCACAGTATCACGCCATGGCAGATGTACAAGACTGCTGTATAAGTTCTAGTAGTGATTGTGGGCCCGAGATGCAGCCGGTAGAATCTCCAGGTGCTCCTACCGCAGAAGACGTCACATCTTCCACCGACTTTAGGTGTGAAACACCACCCTGGTCATTAGATGGTCACATGGTAGTGGTATTATATAATGGGGTTGGTCCTGCAGATCGAAGCGAGCAGCGAATGCTTTACTGGGACAGTGAAAGCTCCTCGAACGAAGAAGATCACCCGGACCAGAGCGATCGATGGCAGCATTCGCCCATGTTTACGTCCGATGATGATTCGAGTGCAGCCTGGCGGACTCCATCACCACCTTCATCAGATGACATGGGGAGGTCAGGTCTAATTCACCATCTGGTTGGTCGATTGAGACTGTGCCAAACGAAGAGCCAGACCAGCTTGTGGAACCAGAGGATCCAACGGCAGAGCTGGAATATGAGTGAATGTTTTTAAATGTAATTGTATATATTAACCGTTATTTTTGTACATGTATTTCTGCATGTCAGTTTTTATACAGGGTGTCCATTTATAAACTGACACATTTTAACTGCTTATAAGTCGAGAACGATAAATGATATCGATGTGCGGTTTTCACAGAACTTCATCAATTTTTTTAAAGTTTTTTTTGACAGTGTTGCCAAGTTTCAAAATTTACCTGAAATAGGAGGAAAAAAATTTATTACTTTCAAAGGCCGATTTGACAAAGAAATGTAATGGGACACCCTGTACTTTTTAATTTTACATGAAAGCCTGTTAACTTTCCTTTCCGAAAATGTATAAATTGTTTTTCATTGCAATCATTTCTTTGTCCAGAGCCAATTTTGGTAGATGACTCCTTTTTGAAAAGGTCCCTGCTCTAATTGATGAAAATTTTATGGTAATTACCTATGTATCGCTTTATCATGATTAAATGATTTGCGCTATTGCCATGTCTATAAAAAGTATTTATTCTATTAAATAACATTCTCGGTATCAACTAACAACAATAACAACCTCTAACTTTGGCTTGTCAAGGAGGCTATGAATCGCATAATTTGTTTTGTATCCCTTAACTACTGTCAAATCTTGTTAACGTCGTTCGTTGGGCAGTCTCAATAATTAGTTCTCTATACTTTTGCAATTTGTTAAAGTTTTAAAATTGGTTTAAATATGTTTACCACCCAGGAAAAAGCACGTTGCGTGTTACTATTTAGTGAATGCAAATCAGTTACGGAGACGAGAAGAAGATTTAGGCTGATTTTTTGAAAAGCTCCACCTTCACGCAATTCTATACTTCATTGGGTACACCAATTTTCTCAGGAGGGAACAGTTAAAAGGAAAGTTCGAACAGTCCTAAATGCACAAGGTAATCTGTTGGATGATATTTTGCGGGTGAGAGAAGTGTTGTCCGTGAACAATAACCAAATATCTATTAGAAAAATAGCCCAAACGATAAATATGTCAAAAAGTAAAGTACATAAAATTTTAAAAATAATTAAGTTTAAAGCCTACAAAATTCAAACTTTCCAAAAAATTGAAAATCACGCCCTTGAAAAAAGATATTTTATGTGCGAAACATTACTAGATCTTTTTAGAAATGAGCCGGATACCAACTTAATAATGTCAGACGAGGCAGCATTTCACCTTAGTGGGCGGGTAAATAAGCATAACTGCCGAATTTGGGGGGATGAAAATCCTCGAACTTATAACGAATTTGAAAGGGATTCTCCTAAGCTGAACGTTTGGTGTGCAGTATCGAAGTCTAAAATTTATGGGCCATTTTTTTTTCAAGAAGCAACAGTGAATGGAAACAATTACACCGATATGTTGGAAACATTTTTTTATCCACAACTTCAGCAGGAAGGGAATTTAAACACGGTCTATTTTCAGCAAGACGGTGCACCACCACACTTCTCCAGAGTCGCAAGGCATTCCTTAGATACTACTTTTGGAAATAGATGGCTTGGGCGAGCAGGTCCAATCGAGTGGGCACCCTATTCTCCCGATCTAACCATTCCAGATTTTTTTATATGGGGATATATAAAGGAACGTTGCTACAGTCCAACCCCAAGAAATCTGGATGAACTGCGCAACAACATAGTAAACGTTTTCAACCAAATTACACCGGAAATGCTACAAAACGCCTTCAGCAACTTATTTGTGCGTCTGCATGTGTTCCGAGCAAAATGGGGGTCATATACAGCAGCTAATTTATTAGTTACGTATAAATTAAAATTAAATTGTTCAGTTGTTAAAATTGTTATAAGTATTGTTACCGAGGTTATTGTTACTGTTAGTTCTTATTTAACAGTATTGTTTAGTAGTTGTTATTTAATAGAATAAATACTTTTTATAGACATGGCAATAGCGCAAATCATTTAATCATGATAAAGCGATACATAGGTAATTACCATAAAATTTTCATCAATTAGAGCAGGGACCTTTTCAAAAAGGAGTCATCTACCAAAATTGGCTCTGGACAAAGAAATGATTGCAATGAAAAACAATTTATACATTTTCGGAAAGGAAAGTTAACAGGCTTTCATGTAAAATTAAAAAGTACAGGGTGTCCCATTACATTTCTTTGTCAAATCGGCCTTTGAAAGTAATAAATTTTTTTCCTCCTATTTCAGGTAAATTTTGAAACTTGGCAACACTGTCAAAAAAAACTTTAAAAAAATTGATGAAGTTCTGTGAAAACCGCACATCGATATCATTTATCGTTCTCGACTTATAAGCAGTTAAAATGTGTCAGTTTATAAATGGACACCCTGTATTATATCGTATTGAAACCATTTAAAATTATCTTTTATTTAAAACACCTCATATTGAATCTCATATTCTCAAAGCATCCCAAAAAAAAATATATTTTTTAACTTGATTACATTTGTGGCATAAAGCAGTACCTATTGCACCAATGAATATATCAAGTACGATTTAAAATGAATATTACATTCTACAATTTTTGGATGCATTTTTAAGCTTCAAATTATTAAAAATAACCTACCTTGTACAACTAAAAATTAAAGTGGGTGCAATTTAAATCCAGCCAGTTTCCTACAGCAGGTTTCCAGCGAGCCTGGGGGTGAATTTCCCATGTTAAGATAGGACGAAAGTCCAAATAAGTTGTCCTAATCATAAAAATTCTCAATCAAAAAACGTATGATGCAAATTGAATAATGAATTGCAAAACAACGAGGCCATATTGTAATTTAAAAGATTCGTCTATGAAACTACAAGATATATGTACTTACTTGGTCATATAATAGGTAATTAATCCTGTTTAATAACAAAAATTATCAATTAAACTATTCGGAGAGACATATCCTTATCAATTTAAGCAGCCATTTTGGGTAGTGACGTGACCATGATCTATTAGGTTATTAGGTGTATTCAATTGCCAGATACCATAGATACGTTAGTGCAATATACATATTGCAATAGATTAAGTGTTTTAATTGTAAATATTATGTGTAATGTAACAACAGCGGTATGTCCCTGACTTGACTTGATTTGACTTGACCTTGGAAATAGGGAATATAACAAAACACTATTTATTTTCATGGAGTTCCATGACTGGGGATGATAGAATATGCCCATAACAGGTATGGTGGAACAGGTCTGGTGGAACAGGTATTTGGAGCTGGTGTGCAATTGGAACAATTGCAATAGATTAATGTAATAAGAATTACATTAGATTGCGGAGGAGGAAAACCCCGAAAAAAGCAGCGGTGAACCTTCGGCAGAGGATGCAGACGAACTGGTGCCGCAAATAACGGACGAGATGCCACCACCACCACCGCCCGCCGTCCAACCATCACAAATAGAAGACAGAGCGGAGGAGGAAAACCCCGAAAATAGCAGCGGCGAACCGCCGGCAGAGGATGCAGGCGAACTGGTGTCGCAAATAACGGACGAGGAGATGCCACCACCACCGCCCGCCGTCCAACCGTCACAAATAAAAGACAGAGAGGAAGAAAACCCTGAAAAAAGCATCAGCGAACCGCCGGCAGAGGATGTACACGAAGCCGCACAAGTTGAAGTGATGGCGGAAAAAACGGGGGAGATGACAGCAGGCAGAATGGCCGAGGAAGAAAAAAAGGAGAGAAATAAAAGACCTGCAGGGATTACTACTACAGAAGCAAGTAGAAGTAGCACCAAAAAAAAAAGAGGAGAATTGAGACGCCAAAGATATTATCATTCGGGGAAAGGGTGAGAAAATTAGTGGTAAGTAGTAGTAGTACTAGAGTAGTAGAGTGGTAATTAGTGAGTAGAGCAACAGAAAATGTTCAGGGCCCCCTCTGTCGTCGGGACTTCACCACCACCACCACCACCACCACCACCACCAACCAGCTAGCTAGCTTTTTTGCAACTAATCGTCGTTTTGTTTTTTGGCTTACGTTGTATTGTTTGCTACAGCTACGTTGTTTTATTTGCTGCAGCTTCGTTGTTTTATTTGGTGCTGCTACTCGTTTGAAATTTTCGAAATTTTGCTGCGAAATATTTGACGAAATTTTCATGATTCCATTTTCCCTTGTTCGAATGGAATTGAAAATGCATATAATTTAAGGATTTAGATTGCAAACTCTATAAAGTCTGTATTTTATATGGTCATGGTAAGATTGTTTCTATTTAATTAAAAATGTACTTTTATTTTAATTATTATTATTATAACCGCATTATATTTTAAAATTAGGATGTGAATTGCTTCAGAAATAAGCGAGCAATTTGTTTCTTTAATTTATTTATCATAAATCAATAACAATATTAAAACTCATTGTAATTTTGAATATATCAGGACACTAAGGAAATCATGACACTTGAAAGGGAGGGGGGGGGGGGGACGTGGTGTACCTATGTGTGGGGAATTTTAATTTTGATCAAATCGTGGTATAAATTATATGTATTTGTAATTTCGATCCGTGTACTTTAAAGGGCCCCTGTTCTTTGTTACAGTTCCTCAATTCGATTTAATATCATGATGTCATCAACCTCCAGCAAGGTGGATAAGGCGCGGAGTTAGCATATTCATATTCGTCGTCGTCGACATCGTTGCAACTCCCGATGAGTTGGAGATTTTTAATGAAACAAGACTTACGGAATAATGGAATTGATATTGACTAGTTGAGCATCGTTTCGAAACACCTGGGAAGTTTCTCTATTACGGGCTTCATGAAAATTTTAAATTCTCCCGCTGAAGCCAATCTTTGTCAAAACGTAAAAATAATTAGGAAGCTGAAAGACGACGGCGGAAATGTTTCTAAATACTATGACTTTCCGATAGGTGGTTTTGGAAAATAAACTATATATTGCTTAGTTGGTTTTGCTAAAGCAGAAGAGACATTAGGGATGTGGCAACATAAGGAAAAAAAATGAGATGGTCTTTCATTAGCAATGTTATTAGAAAATCTGTAGGAAAGCTGAAACGCTCGAGCATTTCAAGAAAATTTGAATTTTCAAAAATTTCCTTTCAGCCAGGAATAATAAAAATGATCTCCTTAAATTATGTCTATATTTACTAGATTATCATTTTTATATTTGTATACAACACACATATTATTTATAGGTTAATATTTACCATCAAATTTGGGTAAATCTTTTGTTTTCACTTTTTATTATAAAATTGTTTTTGTAATGTCATAAATCAAATATGGAAACTTAAATTATTTTATTAAATTAAACAGTAGACATACTGGCACTGCATGTTAAAAACATTTCGAAAACACTGCTTATTTATTTTACCAGCGCAGATTCACAATATAAGACAAATATAATAATGAGAGGATAAGTGTGTTATTTAAACTGATTCCTAGAAACTTTTGATAGGTAATAAGACCTTTTCGGAAACTTGGGTTTTTAACTATGGGTTACTAACTTTGTTGTAATCTCGCTTTAAATAATCTACCTAAAAGAAGAAAAAGATATTACCGAATAAAAGGCATTATGCTTCACTGCAAAATATATTTATATACAGGGTTATCTTGAAAGTGTTTTATGGAGTGATTAATGACAGTATTTCAAGTCAAAAGTCTTAATATGGCAATATGCCTGAATCGGTGTAGTTTAGAATATATATACAGGGTATGAAAAATAAAATAAACTCTGTTATTCTTTAACATTTTGAAGACATGATTTTAATGGAAGTTCGTGAGTGGTAAGGCCTTTTCGAACAACCGACTTAATTTGTAGGAAATACTTTCCTTAAAACTGGCTTTTATCAACAAATCGAAGATTTTTTTTGTAAAAATCTTCGATTTGTTGATCAAAGCCAGTTTTAAGGAAAGTACTGCTGACCATGCACTGCAAACTATACGGGACAATCCTTATGCACCGAAAAGGTTTTAAGGCGTCATTTATGACATTTTTCAAATTAAAAGTCATATGAATATATATATATATATATATATATATATATATATATACAGAGTGAGTTTTATGTATGGAACGCCTCAATTATCTCGGAAACGGCTTGCCCGATTTTTATGAATTTTGGTTTATAAGGGTTTTGTAATATGGCCGATATTATTGTGGCATTTACATTGTTGTCAGATCTTTCGTTTTTCCGGAAATATACTGAAATTTGTTATTTCAAATGGATCACCCTATATATTTTTTGTTTTTGAAATCTCTAAGAAATTTAGAATATTTTTCATGTAATGTTCCCTATACCTAATTGCCATAATTTCGGAGTTACAGCTACATTTGCAATATCTCCGCCGAAGTTAAAATATTACATCAGGGCGGCTATGCCTGCGACAAAAATAATTTTGACGTTTTAATAAACTATTATTGTTGGTGTTTATTGAAAGTTACAATGGACCGTTTATCTGAGAAAGAACTAATTGAGATTTTAATGATATTAGGATATGGTGATGTGCGTAGAAGTCAACAGGAAACGTGTAATATCTTTAATAATTTATATCCTAATAGAAATCCCATAACAAGATCTACTGTGAGTAAGTTGTTAAAAAAGTTTAACCAAACTGGAGCCATAAAAGATTTACCGAAATCAGGGCGTATAAAAACTGCAACAACTGAAGACAAATCTTTAGATGTTTGTGTTATGTTAGAAGAAGATCCACACTTGAGTACTAGACAAATATCCAGGGAAGTTGATATTTCTCAAACATCCATAATGAAAATTTTACATGCCAATAAATTCCATCCTTACAAAGTAAGATTGGTTCAAGAGTTGTCAGATGATGATTTCGATAGACGTGAAGAGTTTGCCGACACAATGATGGAAAAATGTTACGATCAAAATAATCAAAATTTTTTAAATAATGTTATGTTTTCCGATGAGGCCACTTTTTGTATTGATGGAAACGTAAATCGGCATAATTGCAGATACTGGTCACGTAACAATCCTCGTTGGATGAGAGAATCCCACACCCAATTTCCACAAAAGATTAATGTATGGGCTGGAATAATAGGCGACAAAATAATTGGTCCTTTTTTCATTGAAGGAAACTTAAATGGTCCAGCGTATTTAAATTTATTACAGAATAATATTATACCTGAGTTGGCTCGGTTATTTCCAAATCTAAGTAAGTATTCTCAATTGCCTGTTAATTTAGAAATTTTATTATTTGAAACTTTCAGACAATAACAATGTCCCAAATAACAATATTTGGGTGCAACAAGATGGAGCTCCACCTCACTATGCGCGTGACGTGAGGCAATACCTAAACGATGTGTTTCCCAGAAGATGGATTGGAAGGCGTGGTTTTATCGAATGGCCCCCGCGATCACCCGACATGAATCCTTTAGACTATTTCCTGTGGGGTCACTTAAAAAATATTGTTTATAAAACCAAACCTGCCAATATTCAGGAATTAAAAGATGGGATTACCACAGAGATAAGAAGAATTGAGCAGTCAGGAATGTTACAAAATGTACTGCAAAGTTTTAAACATCGCATGGCTTCTTGTATGGAAGTAAACGGACAACATTTTGAGCATCAGCTGTAACCGCCTTTACTTTATGTTTTCAAAAGATCCTATGGGATTTCTATTAGGATATAAATTATTAAAGATATTACACGTTTCCTGTTGACTTCTACGCACATCACCATATCCTAATATCATTAAAATCTCAATTCGGTCTTTCTCAGATAAACGGTCCATTGTAACTTTCAATAAACACCAACAATAATAGTTTATTAAAACGTCAAAATTGTTTTTGTCGCAGACATAGCCGCCCTGATGTAATATTTTAACTTCGGCGGAGATATTGCAAATGTAGCTGTAACTCCGAAATTATGGCAATTAGGTATAGGGAACATTACATGAAAAATATTCTAAATTTCTTAGAGATTTCAAAAACAAAAAAATATATAGGGTGATCCATTTGAAATAACAAATTTCAGTATATTTCCGGAAAAGCGAAAGATCTGACAACAATGTAAATGCCACAATAATATCGGCCATATGCAATTTTATGTAGGTATACATGGCGCCCTATTTCTTGACCCGTTGCATGGGTAACTTTTTTATTAGTAGAGATACAAAAACGCTTAAATGAGCAAATTAGTGCAGTTTCGTATTAGTAATTCTACGGTAAGGCGAAAAATTATATACGGGGGAAGGTTGAAAAGTTAACTCTTCAAATGAACGAGCTACGAGGGATAATAGAAAAGTTGGATTTTTCGTTTTTTGTCAATAACTTTTCAACCTTCCCCCGTATATAATTTTTCGCCTTACCGTAGAATTACTAATACGAAACTGCACTAATTTGCTCATTTAAGCGTTTTTGTATCTCTACTAATAAAAAAGTTACCCATGCAACGGGTCAAGAAATAGGGCGCCCTGTATAATATAATATTTACATAAAATTGATTTAAAACGAAGGTTCTTATGTGCTAATCAAAGAATGCACTTATGAATCTTCGTTAAAATCAAATACCTGCCTAATTACTTTATAAAGTATTTTAAAAAAAACTTAAAATTTTATTTTATATTTGACATTGAAAATTCATAACTATGCCGATTCCGCGGATATATTGCCATGTAAGACTTTTAATTTGAAAAATGTCATAAATGACCCCTTAAAACCTTTTCGGTGCATAAGGATATCCCGTATTGGCGATTCAAATTATCGATGAGGGCGTTGCAAATTGTAAACAAATATGGAGAAGACGAGTAAAAATATTGCGTTTCATATTACATCATATAGCAATTAGCATTTAATTGCCATAAATATACTGACTTCATGTGCTAGTTGGGCTGAAATTAAGGATAAAAAGTGGTAAAAGTAGTGGAGCGTCCCATAAGTGTTTCTTTGCTAATTATATATAAATTTTTTGTATTAAAAGGGAGTAGGTAGTTTTTGTTTACTTACATTATTTTGGGCTAAAATAAGTGTAATAAACTGTAGGAAAAGTGTATGGTGGTAACATATTAGTGCTTGTGTCTTTTTGTTAAATAATTGGTATGTTTAAATAAAAATATATCCTATTTTTATAAGATTAATAATATAAAAGTGACGTGACGTGAGTACTGCAACAAAGTATGGTTATGTTGTATATAAATAAACGTATTCCGTGTTATCAAATTGTTACATGCCTTTTAGAGAAATGAGTGAGGCTGCTCTCAACTAGGGCCAAACTTCTATTCACACTTCTATGTGGAATAACACCCATAAAAACGGCAGTTTGTGATGAGTTTGTGTTGTCATGGTTTGTTCTGAATATCATTTAAAGTGTAAAAATAAAGATGTACAACTACTAACCACGTCGTTTCTAACTTTCCAATACCAAAAAGTCACAAGCACCAATAAATTATACGTTAAATAAACCCAAACACATGTTGTTTATCATTATATCGGCAATAAGCCTACAAAAATTATATTTTAAATAGTTTCACATATTTTAATGCAGAGGGCGCATTCATTTTTGGAATCGCCAATAGTCTGCAGTGGTTTGCAGGTTTGCAGTACTATACAAGTTTGCAGTCGCCGGTATTGTAGGGATCTTGTGGATTTTCTTTTCTATTGCGTCAAAGTTCCGTGATAAAATTATAGTTGGCGTTGATGACGACGACACAAAATTATGATTCCACAGAATGTATTGAGGAGAGTGGCCGATCTTTTTCCGTTTATATATGATCTGTGAAGCAGGGTTCTTATGTTTGTACCTGCAAAATTTAAACATAGTGGTAAAACATGTAATTTACATGCTATTTTCCATTTATTGGGAACAATTCCCGTCGTATTTTATAATCTAGAGAAAATTATAAACAATGGAACGGATAATGTAAATCTAGACATTTTAAGCAATCAAATAGATATTTCATTTATAATCTTCACGGGCAAATAGATAGAAGGTAAATAAACATTAGGTACCATAATCATGCAACGACATGACTAATTGAAAGATCTGCTGTTTGTAAATTTATGAAAAATCTTTTGTCAATAAAAATTTTTGAATTCAATTGCAAATAAATTAGCTCTATTAATTATCACCAGTAAGCATAATTTATCTTTGATTGCGTAACATTGAGGATGCGGTTTACCATTATCATTATTGATTGATTTTACATATTCATATGTTTTCATATATTTTAGACACATTATTTTCAACGGATCTTGTAAGTATATACCTACTAGGCTGGCTTAAATAGATAATCCTTTTTAATATCTCTTGCACTGACTACTAGATTATACTGAAAATATTATAATCAACATATCACTCCATCGATAATTTGAACGGTTTATGTATAGATACCTACTTACTCTTTTGAATCATCGCCGAACCAAATAGTAAATTTTTTGGTTTGCACGGCGTGTTTGGAGTAACAAAAATTAAAAATATTTTTTATACCTATGTACCTATTCATTTATTAAAAGACAGTTTAAAACCCACCAGTATTAAAAACTTGATGGTAGGTATATTTTCTGCTTTTGCGTAAGTTTTTTCGGTCTTGAATATAATAAAGACAAAATTTGGAAAGAACATAATATGTTAAAACTGTTGAAATTATAAATATATCTCGGCCACAGCCTGCTTTAGTACTAGCCATGAACTGAGAAAATTGCAACACTGCATCCCGTCCTAATTTCAGACCGAGCGATACCGTTTTAGTAAATGGTGCGTCTTGTACGTCTTGTACGTGTATAATCATCCTATATATTTGTGTTAAATAGTGTTTAATTATAAGAGATAATTATTTCAGACCATTGTATATTAAAGTGTAATCAATGTAGATAGTGCCGTGTATTACCAATTTGATATGTAATATCATTTTCCCGAGTTTTTACATGTTCTATTATTTATCAGTTGGGGTGAAGTGAACTTAACCTTGAATAGTGAAAATGCCGGCACGGTGCTGTGTACCAGGGTGTAAATCTAATTACGATTCCTCTGTAAAAAGTGAAGGAGTAAAAAGTGTTTTTGGATTCCCTAAGGACGACACATTTAAACAAAAATGGCTCAAACGTATCCCTAGGAAAGAATGGTCACCTACAAAATATTCCGTTGTTTGTGAGTTACATTTTGATCCTAATGATGTCGTTAAACTAGACAGACATCTTTTACCAGACGGTACATTAACAATGATTGCTTGCAAAGCAAAATTAAAAGCGGATGCTATCCCATCTATTTTTCCAAATTTGCCTAAATATATGTCAAAGGAAAAGTCTATTGTTCGAAAAGATCCTGAATGTAGGCGCCAACAGCAAGTTCAGCAACATGAAATGTTGATACAAAATTTTGAAAAGTCAGATCTTATTGCAAATTACAATGATTTTATAAATAATTTTTCGAAAAAAGTTAATCTTGGAGAAAGTTGGAATATAAAAGTCTTGACATCTAAAATAATTTTTTATACAATAAATTTCGATGGTGAAATAGTTAAAATTGAAAATCAGATATCAATAAATAACGACCTAACAGTTAAAATATTTGTAAATCGCAGTGAATTGTATTTTAATGAATTAAAGTGGATTTTAGATTTTGATATGAAAATTAAGAGATGGTCTCAACTCCAAAATTTATTAGATAGATTTAAATATACCTATTATTCAAGTAACTTAGAAACAAGCAATACTCAAAATGCATTGCAACAGGCGTTGCTGTATTTAAAACAAGCTTTAGATTTTTGCGATATAGAGACTTTTTTATATTCTAAACAATTAAACATTATCGTAGATCAAATTAACCAAATGACAAAGTTAAAAAGGAAATACTCTGCCTCCACTATAATAATGGCATTTATGATTTATATTCAGTCTCCTACTACATACAATATGTTACAGACTTTTTTTATTTTACCTTCTAAGCGTTATCTGCAGTATCTTTCATCTGGAATGGACATTTCTCCAAATAAAGAAAATAAGAATGAGCACTATTTAGTTAATATGTCGTCTTCACTTACACAGACTGACAAGATAGTAGTAATTCTAATTGATGAAATATATATTAATTGCAGATTAGATTATCGTGCAAAAAACATAATCGGTACAGCTTGTAACAAAGAGAATGTAGAATTCGCGAAGACAATATTATCTTTTATGATTTGTTCAGCATTTGGAAACTTTTGTGAAATTGTAAAATTACTACCCGTATTAAATATCACAGGCAAAGAAATGGTTCCAATAACACAAAATGTTGTTAATATGGTTCAGAATTGTGGTTTTGAAGTTTTATGTATAATAACAGATAATCATAGAATCAACAGGACAATGTTTAACAGTTTACTTTCAGAATCAAATGCGAAATTAAATGTTCAATCAAATCAAGTAAACACAACAAAATGTAATAGCTTTATTCCAAATCCTGCCAACACGAATAAAAAAATATTTTTAACTTTTGACTTTGTACATATTTTTAAAAATATTAAATCAAATTGGTTAAATTTAAAAAATCTTGACAACACATTTGTATATCCCGATTTTAATACCTACGAAGTTAAGTATGCTAAATTTAAAGATATTCGTGATGTCTATTCCAAAGAGAAAGATATGCTTGCCAAGAAAGCCTACAAATTAAACTTTAAAACTGTTTTTCCTACAAATCTTGAAAGGCAAAAGGTTTTCTTAGTGGACAATATTTTCCATCATTCAACAATAGCCGCCATAAGAGATTATAATTATAATGGTACTGCAGATTTTTTGGACATAATTAAGAAATGGTGGGATATTGTTAATTGTACCAGTATAGTAGTAGGAGATATGAAAATAAATGAATGGGCAAAACCTATTTACTCTGCCACAGATTTCAGATTAAACTTTCTTCAAAAGTTCATCATTTGGTTAGACAAATGGCAAGAATTAAATTTTAATGGCCATCTAACAACTGAAACATATTCAGCTCTTCGACAGAGTACATTGGTTTTAATTGACATAATAGAGTATTCATTTAAAAACTTCTCAATATCATACATTCTTCCTGGAAAATTCTGTACTGATAAGCTGGAAAAAAGATTTGGCATATATAGGCAATTGTGTGGATCTAATTATAATGTATCGTTCGATGAAGTTGTTAGCGCTGAGAAAAAAATTAGACTAAAACATATTTTTAAAAAAACTGGAGCTAGTTCACATCAAATGTCGTTTAATGAAATAAAATCAAATTTTGAGATTGCAGAAAATTCTGAAGTTGGTTTTCATTGTTTAGAAAAAGTAAATAAACAGACGATGCAACAGGATTTAGATAAATTCTCCAAAATATTTTGTTCAAACTATTTATCAGATTGTGATGTTGATGAAGCAGTGAGAATATATATTTCTGGATATGCATCTCATGTATTAACCAAAAGAATTTCCTGTAACATTTGCCTTTCACATGTCGTTGAAAATAAGGGAAACTTGATCGGAAATCAATATTTTGATTGTTTGCAACGAGGTGGTCTATCGATACCGACAACTAACGTAACAATTTTGTTTTTTCATATGTATGCCATATTAGAATACATTATAAACAACGACTCTTTAGAAATTGACTTCCTTAACACTGAAAACCAAAAAGATTTGCTTGCAAGTTTAACTTTAGAAAGTATAGCTTCGGATAACTTTTACTTAGACTTTTTAGACACCTGTGTCTGTGGAAATAATGTAAATTATATTTTAGGAATAATTTGTTCAATCTTTGCAAACGTTCTCTTAAATAACTATGTCAAAACACAAAATAATAGAATTCTGGAAGAAACACGATTAAAATCGCAGTTAAAAACAAATAAAAAACGATGTGAAATAGCACCAGAAGATAAAATAAAGAAACGGAAATTAGATACTTTCAAAAAAGCAATATAAATAATTTGTCATTCGTCAATAATTTGGTCAATTTGTCAATAATTCGTTTGAGCCATTTCATTAAAACCCATTATGTATAATAGATATTAAATAAGTACCAACCAACATTCATTATTATTATTAATCTAGTTTAGGTATGTCTTTGCTCTTTCACTTTGTTAATTCTTTCCTGTTAATTTTATTTTGGTTAATTTTATTTTTTGTCATTTGTTTTTTCTACATAGATATATTTGTTATATTATGTGCCTATCATCTTCCCTTTATTCCTGTCCTAATATGAATCATTTCCTATATCCTATCCTTCATCTGTTTTTCTTTCCCTTTTTTTTCCACTCCCGGCAAAAATACGCATGCTAGATGAATAATCTGAGAAATATATTATTATTTATTATTGTAGTACTACCTGATACACATACTGTAAGCAATAATATTATTTTTTGAATTATTTTAAAAGCTTGTGTAACTCTGCACCTTCACGTTGGTTTTGCTGAACAATCAAATATCACATGTTTTCATGTAAAATAAGGTATATATTGTTTTACATAAAATATTGTAATATTTAATTGACCAAGCAGAGAACGTATACATATTATTTAATATTTACTTAAGTAGCTTATTACAAACAAAATTGGGAATGCACGTCAAATACGATCGGCCACAGCCTTCTCTACTAGAGAGGCTGTGGGTCGGGAATCGGACTAGAAGATCGGCGTGGAGCGGTGTTGCCAATTTCAGTTCATGGCTAGTACTAAAGCAGGCTGTGTCTCGGCTTACGGCTTTGCTGCTTTGCATAAAGTGTAGTGTCACTAGATATAAAGTAAAAGTAAGAGTGCCATTTTGGCGATTTTTGAGGATCGGTTGGCGATATGTAAAAACTGTATCTGGCTACACTGATTAATATCCATGCATGCCTGCTGCTGCAGTATTAAGTGAGCAAAGTTTATTATATACCAGGGAACAGTTATAATAATATACTGTGTAACGTGAGTATTACGACGAAGTTTTTTTGTGTATTATGATAATTTTTGTTTGCTGTAAATGTAAGTGAAATAATATAATTATTAATTATTATCTAACGCGAATATGAAAAATATTATGACAATTAGAGCAGAACTCAATTGATCCGTTTTTCTCCTGTTCCCTACCATAAGAGAAGCCCAGTGTAAGTGCCCATGAACTAACTTTCTGATATAAGTAGAAAGAATTCATTTATTTTATCGTAATGTTTTATGCATACCGAACTACTACTAGGTAACAAAATTTTTATCATTTTGTTCCCTTTTGTATTAATATCAAAAATCCTTAGATTTTATCCCTGAATACCAGCAACCCATAATGCTCCACCTTGTAATGTGTTGTCTACCTTTAAAGTGTTTCTGATTGGTAAATTTTATGAAAAGGTAGGGATGCCGCAAACAGACAGGAAGGTAGACATTTTTAACGGAATCGAGAGTCGGTCTTGAGATAGAGTGCAAGCAAGTTTGACATTTTTAAGCTTATTGGAAGCACATGTTTCAATTTAATTTTCTATTATCAATCTTTAATTATTATCACGATTGTTAGTGATCGGTGTTCCGATATAATAGATTATTATCTGTAATAATCGCATTAATCAATATTATAGTATATTTTTGTTGTTGTCACGAGATATGTGATCATAAATTTATTTTACACGTGGTGTAAATTTTCTGCCGAATTTTTATTTTTGCAGAGTTGTTGAGACGCTGGCCTAATCTTCCTCAGGACTCTATTGTCCTCGTAAACAATCAGATTCCATGCGGAACGTCTTAGGACATCTTTGAAGTGGATTCACGAGGTTGGAGCCGAAATTTGTATACAGGTGAGTATATTTGATTTTCTTAATAAACTGAATCTGATTAAAGAAAATTGTACCCTGTACGCAAAAGTCGGTTCTATTTGAAGAGCCGGGGTTGATTGGTGCGTTTGTATATATAACCATATGGTTATTTTTTATATACTATACTTTTTGTCTGATGATTACAGAATCTATTATATCCAGAAACTTTATTTTTGATTATTTGCTGGTATTCTGGACCGTCTCACATTTTTTTTCAATTTGATTGTCTTTGATATTGTACTTCATATATGGTCTTTTTGCAATTAAAATCTCATGTATAAATGATAAATTTTCACATTTTATGCTCACTAGTTTTTATGTAGCACAATACTGATTTGGTTACTGCAATCAATTTTGGTAATTTTTATTGTAGTATATAGTAACGGTAATAAGTTACTTTTTCCTATTAAAATTTTTTTTTATACTGTCCTTCAGACGTAGGTACTCTACTGTTTGATTGTTTACAAAATTAGAATTCCTGGATCAATTTTTTGTACAACTCTGGGACTGGGCTAATCATACAATCTGTTACATGTACCTATTTCCACCTTTGGAGCCACTACCTGCAACCTAGCTACGTTTCATTACATCGATCCACAGCAAATCTAGCTAGACGTGGACTTGGACAGGAGTGGTGTCCAGGAGAGGCTAGTGGGTGAGATATCTCCATAGTAGGCCGAAGACTGGTGAACCCAGCTCAGTAAAATTTTGTTTGCTGTAAGATTTTGTTAAACGCCGTCAGGCGGTAGAGTTATTGAATTTAACGTAAATTTGTTAATAGTGTAAATATAATTTTTAATATATACTTTTATCTTAACTAAATTTGTTTGTTCTTACATTCACGCATTCGCAACTTCATGCTTCATATTTTTTTTTTCTCGTCTAAATTATCTGGTGCCCAAATTTTTATAAATTAAGCTTAACAGTAAAATCCATTCCACGCCTTGAGCCCAGAGGAGCTATGTCCCTGAACCTCTAGGGAAGAAGCTAATAATTCCCGAGGTTCAGTGCAACTACTAACAATAATTAAAAATATTGTTAACAATATTGTAAAAACAAAGTTTATGTATTCCTAAAAAAGAACCTTCGGTAAAGTACTAGAAAACAATTAGAATATAAAATTTTAATTGTAGTTAACTGAGAGATCTCAAGTGGTCCTTGCATTCGCTCTAGTGAAGCATTAACGTCAATGATTATACATTCAAAAAACAAATTTAACCTTAAAAATTATCTACAAGCGATTAAACTGGATACAAACTATAACCATTCAGTTAATAGTGGATTATATAATAGCTTACCCAGTCAAACAAAACTGTGATGAACTGATGAAAAAGATGTGTGCCATTTATTATATTTCACAGCCAGTGCTCGATATCACTAATATTCCGCAGTCCGCCCCTTTTGTACTACCACGCACAACTTAAAGACAATTTAACTCTTATTTACCTTCCCCGCTATACTCTCCAGATGCTCTCCGTCTTCCAACTCATTGGAAGTGTAAGTAAAACAGGGACTTAACACGTGCTACAAATTTCATTTGTATCCGTATCCGTATCGAACTGGGCATGTTTAGAATCGATACGGTCGTCAAGATACGTTACGTGCTTCGTATCATATTAAGTAAACTGTCAACATTTTCAGTGAACATCACCTAAGAATTTTATATTTTTATTATTTTTTTTTTAAATTAATAAGTTTCTATTGTGGAATAATTAATAATTGCGATAAACGATTGATGAAACATTAAGAAGAAAAAGACGGTAGACCTGCTTCTTCTTAGGGAGGTAGTGGGTCTTAACTCTTTTGAAAATCGGTCTAGGGGGAGACTCATTAAAAAGAATATTGAAAGGGCAGGAGGCAAAGACTTAAGAAAAAAAGCCTACGAGACAGGGTTAATCTTCTAGTACAAAAATTTGAAGAAAAGAAAAAGCAGGACGAATTCAAGTAAGTGGTAGTTTTGTTTAATTTTTAATTAAGTAATAGTTTAGGTCTTAAAATTAGCTTTACTGGTGTATTCTTTGTTAGTAGATCCAAAAAGAAAAATAGAATTTTTCTGCTTTTATCAATATAATTTTGTTCTGAATCATTAATTGTTTAGATCTGGATAGGAAGTGGAGGTGACTGAATAGATGATCTTTTAAATTCAATTTGCTGTTAATGGACAATTTTAAAATATCGAAAACTTGTATCACACCTTATGAAAAAGGGGTCAAAAAAAGAGAGATAGCTTGTCAGGCTCAGGGAGAGCCACAACATTAAAATTATTTTTTAAATGTGCACTACTTCCAATAAGTTATTAGAGTGATCAGGAGCCCCACTATTCGTTTTATTATTTTTCTTGTATAATTTTAGCTTACGAAGAGAAAAGCCCATTGAATGAAAAACTGGAAAATGATGAAGCAGAGACAATTCAAGTTGTTTATGTTGATGAAAATGGAGATCCAGTGGAAAAAGTCCCAGTTTTAGAGGCAAACATGGAGGGAGAGGCAGGGACAGTGTTAACCAGGAAATGAAAAAGCGGAAAACCTGAAAAATGTGGTGGAATATTAAGTTAGTACTTATGTAATTGTTTTATTGTTTTAAATGTTTTTAGCCTCTTTTAGTGCATTAAGTTTGATTTTGGAGGTTTAAACATGAAATTTCTGGAAGAGTGTTCATGCCATTCTTTGTTAACTCATATTCAATAATTAAGCTATTTTGTTTATGTAATTTCTATTGTATATGACTAAATAGATTAATAAATCTGGCTGCCATACCCAAAGATAAGAATCATAAAGTTGTAAATAAAATAAAATAAAGTTTTTAAATGTTTTGTCATCAAGAGTCAGAAATAGGATCAAGGTACCTCGAAACAAATAATGAACGCTGGTATAACATACGTTGTAGAGAACTGGCTCTAGAAGAAAGAAAATTTGAATTTGAGTGTGAAGAAAACGAAGATTGCAAATGGAAGAGGATACGCTGGAACTGGAAAAAAGAGATTTAAAGTTGATTTCGATATACTTTGTAACCAACAAAAACTTTTAGAAATTGCTTTGCAAGCAGGTGTGGTTGTAACAACCATCAATCTAAAAATGTAGATTTAGTACTTATTTGAAAGTTTTCTGAATTAATTTAAACTACAAAAAGAAATATATTAATAAGTAATAAATCCTGTGACATTTGACACTATTAAACAGTAATCAATTACTAACAGTATCTAAAACAAGATTGATGTAAAAAGTTAAAACTAAACTTAAACTAAAAGTTAAATAATCTTCCAATTGTGCAGGATTGATATTCAAATATTGGCAATTATTACCTCCATAGCGTCATGTATGGCAATTGGTTAATAAAACAACTACTTTATACATCCTGCTAACCTCTTTTACTAAAAGTTTTAAATTTTTCCTAAAATCTAAGAAGGCAAACAAACAATAATTGCACAACTTTACCAAAATCCCATTCCACAGGAACTCTCATTGCCCTCATATTGCCGTTAAAAAGTTACCCGTCAGGGCTTTGGTTGAATTCATGTTGGGTAAATGGCCTAATTAGTAAATCCCTTAACCCATAACCCTCATCCATATACAAAACAAATTCTTGATCTGGAAAGACTACATGTTGTTGAATCCCGAAGACATCCCGCATCATATCGCCTTTCTTCATAATATGTACCTTTGAGGCTGATAATCATTCCATTTGGTGTACAAACACTAAGATAGCTCACGCAGTGCATTTTTTGTGTCCAGAGTAGTACGTTTCTTGGTTGAGAGTCGGTCTGCATCGGTCGGTCTTAATTGCCTGCGCAGAGCGGTGATTTTCTGATTCCTCAGGCGAATATTGGAATCAATGAAAACAAAGACTATCTAATTCTTCATAACGAAGAAAATCTACCAGAGAACGTTTTATATATTTTAGATGCCAACTCGATTAATAACTTGAAACCGAACTATATACTGCATACAGCATTTCAACCTAGATGGAGCCATATTGGGATATGATCAAGGGATAGGAGCCCATCCAACTTGGGTCTTAAAGCCCTAGCTATACACCCGGAAATTTTAATAGTTGTATCCAAACCAAATCAAACTAGAAAGCTATGCTAATTATCAAAATAATTTGGAAGGTTCAAACGAAAGATAGTCCTCTTATTACGACACCTCTCCAACTAAGGTGGGAGGCAGAAGAGAGCTTACTACTCCTCTCTTGGACAAAACTGTAAAAGAGCTGACAGTTGCTATTCGGTCCCGATTTACCGGAACTATTAAAACAGCAAAGTAACTTGAAACTTCAACCAAAGACTTCAACGCTGCATAGCCTCCTAGCAAATATGGTCTTAAAAAAGTTTAATCATGAAAAGGGGGCGGATGACGACCACATATATTACAACCAGCTCAGTCGTTAAACCGATATCTCTAGGTTAGTCGGCTAAGAGATCAGAGGGAGTCGAGACCAGTGAAATGGCACACTCCATCGAAACAGGACCGGGTTCACACCAAACGCAGATATTAAATACGGTAAGTGACATTAGTTTTGCAGGCAGACTGAAGTAGTTCTATTCTGCATAAACCAAATAACCCCAAATTCTGTATAAAAATACACATATTCCACATACATATTACCTGTACCATGTACCTAATATAATGCATGTTAAATTAATGTAGCCTTAAACCGTGTCACAGTAATATCTATTTCATTTCTATCATTTTCTATTAGATGTCACTACCACGTAGTGGGGCTGCGTTCATCATTTCCTAATGATAACCACTCACTTATTGGTGACTTTTTCCTCATGCTTTAGTAAGAATGAGGAAAAAAAAATGATACCGCTAAAATCTAACAATAGGGAACGAAAGTAAGTAAAAATAAGTACATTAGAAATTCATCACGTGACTCAGTAAGATTTTTATTAAAGTCGATTCATAAAACTAGAGGGGACGCTGAAAACATTTCTTTTTTCTCTAGTTTGGAAAACAAAGAAATTATGTTTTTAATCTTTGAATTTCACGATAAAAGACAGAGTAGTAACTCATCGTAATTATTAATGCCGTAATTTTATGCTATATGATCTAAAGTGTAGAAAGCATCATGACGAGTCAGGGTTGCCAACTTGAGGAAGTAATCGCAAATTGGGCGATTCAAAATAACGATTTGCGACTACTATTATTTTATAATTGCGATTATCTTATGCAATATGTACGATATGGATTTATATGACAAATATGTTCATATATTTGCATTCGAAGGCGCCTAGCACTAATATAAGTTGTTTCAGGATCTATCATTGATTTCTCCGAATCTATTCGATTTCGGTTTATGATTTAGAGAAGCTTATCAGCTCTATAAAGTGTCTCATGAAGAACTATTGAATATTAAAATTAGATGTACAGTTTAGATTAACTTTGTGTATGGAAATCGTAAAACGTTTGCCAACTAATATTAGGCTTTTTGAGCCTGTTAAATATTTTAGCTCGAAATTTTGCTTAAGTTACACAAACCAACCATTATTTAACGAGCTATTTTCACTAGATCGATCAAAAATAGATATATCTATCATTGAAGTACAGTGGAATTCACTGGTAAATATTGAATGGCACAGACAGAATATCCTAACATCTAAAAGTGTTTGGGTGATAGTTTATAATTATCAAAATGTCAGCGGTGAATTTGTATTTAGGGAACTGGCTGAATTTTCACTATTAGTTTTAAGCTTGCCCCTTAGTAATCAATGTAACAGTAGGAGGAGTATTTTCGAAAATAAATATTATAAAAAATATCTAAGAAACAAAATTAATTTAACATTGTTAAGAGTTAAGACTGATTTTCATATAAGGAAAATATGCTGTAAGACATTTAAAACCTGCAAAAGAAATGTTTCAGAAGTTTATTATTAATATGTTTGATAATAAAAGAAAAAATTAAAGTACAACTGAAATGACAATATATGTTCATGTTTTTCAAAGTTTTTTATTTCAAGGATCGTTTTGCTAGGTATATGATCTTATTTTATATTTTTTAAAAAACGAAATTTAACCAAGTTGTGGTTGTGAACCAAATTGTGATTGGCGACATTTATTTCTTAATAGTTGGGAGGCCATGTGACGACCTGTAGTAATCAATGTTGCCACTTCTACCGATTTTTTCTGTAGATCTACCGAAAAGACCTTATTTTGTACCGATTTTCATTTTTCATATTTTTCCGGTACATTTTAAACAAATCAAAGAAACAGACTGGATGCAAGTACAATTTCTGGAATTCTCCATACAAAACAATATTTAGGTTCAGTTCCTGATAGCGGAAGATCTTAATTAATCATCGATTTGCATATTAGCTGTTCTTGTAGAAAGGAGTGGACGAATAAAGTTGCAGAAATTGTATAATGGTAGAAGATGTTTACTGTTTACTGTAGTTTACTGTAGACTTACCCTTTCTTTGGGTGTAAGGTTCCGCTAACAAATGGCGCTTTTACGATTCCACCATTCCTGGTTAGTGTTTGCCATCAGAAGTCATTGCTGATTAGCAGTGCCCTTCAGAATAGGTAATAATATGTTATCCACGCACAGGTCCCAAATTTCCAAGAAGATATTTTTGAGCATCATTAATTAAAATGTTAAATACCAGTACAATAACAATACTTGTTATGGCCATATTTGCTACTTATTATTTTGTACTAATTTTATGAGTAAGAATATATGTTTAGTGTTTATGTTTCGGAAGTAGACATAACTGGACTACGCCTATGGGCCTATGGGATGAAACAACCGGGCGACGAGCGGGTGACGTCACGCGCCAGCACGTGTGCCGGGCGGGGAGTGCAACGCAACGAAAAACCTAGTTTAGTATGAGTCTTGCCAGAACAGTGTAAGCATGTACTCACATGGTTAACAACTTTAATCTATGAATAACAATTTTAATCTATGAATATACCTCTTACGGCAGTTGCATGTATATGTAAATGGGTTAGTCAAGTACGAGATACAGTAGTAAATGTCAAAAAACAATCAGTGTTTTATTTACTGTATTAACTAATGGAAACAAACAATTACAGTCCACAAATACAATCCAAGAAGGTAACAATTGGCTAAAGCAATACCAGTTATAATTTTGAGGTAAATCAGCACATTTTGTCCAAAATTAATGACAATAATTTAAAATCTTTGGAGCCAGAGTAGGTATATGCATACCTATTTTTAATGTTGAATACTGTTCATAATTATTATTATTATATACTAATTATTTAGTATTATATACTAATATTTAACAATTTTTTTTAAAACTTAATTTTTAAGTTAGTATTTTTAATTAAGAGTTTATACTTTTGTTTTCTTTATTTTTTAGTACCTAGGTACCTAAGTACCTAGTACCTAAGTATTTATTATACTGTTAAAAGACTGTCTGCATTTCTTATTTCTCAACAATCCAAACTATATTATTCCCCCGATAAATAATGTTTTTTGCACGTTTTACTAATAACACATCTTAATTTTAAATCTACCGACTTCTACAGAATTTTGACCGAGTTATCTATCGAAAACGAAATTTCGGTTGTGGCAATACTGGTAGTAAGCATTTAGTTTGAGTGTAACTGCTGTTAAGGTGTGCTTGTGTTGTGTAAGTTTAAATAAAGTGCGGTCTCCTAGATCGGTGCGACCACCCGTGTACTTCTTAGATTAATGCAAAACAAAAAATATAGCATTATACGACAAAAAGAAGAAAGGCTTTTGTGTCTCCTTGATGAGATTGAGACTGAAGATAAAAGTATTAGGCCCGAGTATGATGATCAGTCAGTTGAAATTAGGTCGGATAATGAAGAGATTTAAAGTCATGAAACCGACAGTGGACAAGATATTTCCGAATCAGATAATGAAGAACAGTTCATAAGCAGTAGATTGTGTTATAAACGTATGGTATGAAATCAATCAAACCTAGTTACAGAAAAATAACGCATTACTTTACTTTTCTTCTTACGGGAAAGGGACAATACTTTTCCTTGAAACAAACATCCACCCCTGCCAAGAGCTGTTTGTACAACGCAACAGATTATTATACATCGAACCACGTCCTAAATAGACCAATATGTAATAACGCGTCTGTACTGGCATCAATAATCATCTCTTCAAACACATTGCAGGGATAGTAACTAAAGAACACAAATATTGTGCAGTGTCATTCGACGGCATGGACATTAAGGAACATATGTATTATAATAGCCATTCTGATCAGATTATGGATTTTGAAAAATTTTTGCCAAAAAATTGGCAAATAAAGTTTTAGTTTTCATGATACAGGGTCTAATATGTAACTGTAAAAAGTCAGTTGGGTACTACTTTTCAACTGGAGCTTGTCCCACGAGTGGTTTGAAAGTTTTAATTACAGAAGTTATTCGAGCATGTGAAGAAGAAGCAGGGATGGATATAGTAACTACAGTATGTGATATGGGGTCGACAAACGTGAAAACTTTAAAGGAGATGGGTTCATCTGTAGAACGCCCTTTTATTATAATTGGCATCAAACGGATTTTTACTATGTTCGATGCATCACATCTCCTTAAATGTACCGTCTCACTGTTTCGAAAACATAATAATATATTGTTACCAGTTAATGTAACTGGGGAAGAACAGTTGTTAATGGAAGCACGTTTTGGGGATATTGTGAGAGCACATGAGACTAACCAAAAATCATCCTTAGTGTTTCGGGCAATGCATAAAATTAAGCTAGCCCATTTAGCTCCAAAGATATAATTTACTATGAAAGCAAATATTGCTGCCCAAGTTGTGAATCACACTGTAGCTGCATTTTTGTATGCACTGTTAAGTCGAGCAATTGTATTCTATACACATATCTAAAATATTCAAACAATTTTGTAGGTGAATTAGAGCAGCATTCCCTAGCAACAGCCACATTTGTTAAAAAGGTTGATCAACTGTTCAATAGTTTTAAAGGCAGCACAGCTGCACCATCTGATGGGAAAGAGGTTAAATTCTGTGTGACAGAAGACTCAATACATTTGTTTCCAACAGTGGCAGTACCGAAGGCTTGACTAATAAGTTTGAATGCCATCAGAGAAATTTGGACATACCTTAACTTCCGGGAAATAACTGCTTTAAGACCTCGCTCTCTCAATCAAGACACGTTAGAGAATTTATTTGGGACTGTTCGTGCTGGCTGTTGGAGCGGAGATAATCCAACAGTAGTGCAGTTTTCAGCCAGTTTAAAAACTCAAATTTTAAATGGACTAACGCAGAAAAAAATAGCTAGCAGCAATTGTGAGGAAGATGGGCATGACTTGCTGAGAAATTTGATACAATTTTTGGTTGTGGATGATCAAACAAGTGCCTGCGTCTTCGAGTTCTGCACTCCACCAAACATTGGGAGAAGACATAGCTGATGTTATAGCCAAAGCAGTGGAAGAAGGAGCAATAACGAGCCTCTCAGTTGCTTATGTTACTAGCTTCATCGTGAAGAAATTTTTAGAGCATTTGAATACCTGCATTTGATGAACCTGCGGTCATCAATTGTGATCGAGTTCGGAGTAATCTTACAATTTATTCATAAGTTTTAAGGAATAGTCGGATACAGAGCATTTGAAGTATCCTTCAGCGCTATTAGTGGTAGCTGTAGACAGGTAATCACACTTGCCAACCCGGGGGGTGCAAGGGGTGCGTGGCACCCGGGCGCCACATTCCAGGGGGCGGCAAAAGACTCCGTTGGTTAGTGGCAGACGTGAGTCAAGCTAAACTACACTCTCCCTGTTAAATATATCTCTTCCCTTTTTTTAAATTTTATTTTTGTCCGTTAGTTAGATCAGATCCCCTTAGTAAATAAGTACTTTCTAAGATCTCAGTTGCCTTGTTATAATTCACAATTTTAGCCAAGTTAAAAGGTTTTCTTCAAGGTCTTTTACGCAGTTTTTCCTACTCGGTTAAAGAGGGCGGCCCGCGCGCCACTTACCGGGGCCGGGAGTCAATCAGCTGAGTAGGCGTGTCATTACCATTACATTACAGTATAAAGAGCTGTTGTGTTAGGTAGTTAGGTGATTGCGGTTCCTACAAAACTTAAAAACTGTATTACCTCGGGTACCTTTGCCGTTGCACTATCTATACAGATTCGAAAAGGTTGGTTACTTGCGTAATTTGTGGTAAATACGCAGTATATTTTTACATACGTGTAAAATGAGGTAAGTGCAGGATTTTCTCAATTACTGTCAGCTGTAATTGTTAACAATATCAGAGATGGTGCAATATATTAGAATTATTCATTTTGTGACTATTATGATACTATTTAGGGTGTTTTCCTTACCTAAAGATATTAGTGGTTTCCTTACCGAAATTAATTATATGCATCGCATCATTTTTCTTTACAAAAGTTAGATTGTGTAATACCTATGATTTAAATTTCAATCTTTTGCTTAAAATAAAAAAAAAATAGAAAAGAATAAATACTGTTATTCTATTTTCTCAATTTTCTAATATTTAAATTTATAAAAAAAAGATTTACAATATATCTGCCAAACATAATTTGTAGGCGTAGATCCAGTGAACTGTGTCGAGTAGCGGGGGTGGCGCGAAAATTTTAATTTACAAACAACGCATAAACAAGTACCTATGCAAGGCAAGCATCATAACTATACATTTTATAGTTGTAAGTTACCGTTTACTGTATTTTATGTATGGTTGCCGCCTTATTCTAGAGTTATGTCTTTGATCGCCGTGTAAGTACCAATTTCCGAAGCTCTTCGCTTTTGTAAATCATTTTGTTCTATTGTGCGAAAAATATTGTGCTTATAGTTTATTAGTGAAAAACATTAGTATCTGTTTGTAGTGGCGAGATACAGTGAAATACACTGCAGTGCCCTCTTTGGGTCTTTGCTACTACCTGTCTGACAATTATTGTCTAATTGACAGACAGATAACGATCTGCAGAAAGCAGATGCCATTACAGCGACCTCTATTGTCTTTGAGGAAGACAATCCTACTTAATTATTGGATATATATATAATAACATATCCATGGAGATGTTGATGTAATGCAACGCCAGTCGGGGCATATTGCCCGTGGAGTAGTTGTTTTCGGCATCTCCTTCCAATAATTAGTATCTGTTATTTCGCAATTTTGCATCGAACATGAACATGGAAACTTAAACTTCTAAGAACAAAATTTGCCCATTCTGCAATTTGGAGTTTTCTTGTGTTTCAGGAAAGAATAGACATGTAAAACATTTTCATAACCAACAACAAGATTCAGATGCTAAGAAATCACATATTATTTGCCCAGTGTGTACTGAAAATAAGTTATTTTGTGGAACGTTTGTGGTAATTATTTTAAAAAAATACCAAATTTCAAATTTTAGGGCAGACTTCTGTAAAATTCTGGACATCACATGTAGGCCATGAAGAGGAGATTAGAAGTCAGCACTTGTCAAAACTTGAAAAACTAAAATGGTTACAAAGTTATGTAGTGGTGTAACCATAGACAGAATTATATCTGATGCTAGAAAAGTAATGACTAAGAAAATTCAAAGAATAAATATGCTGAATAGAAATGATGTGTCATATTTAATGAAGAAACATAATGTAATGAAGAAGAAACATGAAAATAGTATGATTGATGTAGCTCTAAAAGTGGAAGAATGGAATGCCAATGAAAAAAACCATTCAACCATTCTTGTTTTTTTTTCAAGCAACAAGGTATGTTATACTACTATATTTTATTACAAATAAATTCAATGAGGTATATTGCATTACTTCATATAAAATGTAATCGTGTTATAAAAGAAGTGTATAATATTTATTCAAAAATGACATGATAAATGTATCGATACCCCAACGTATCGATATCCTCTGGCGAGAGATGATTCAATAAAAGATTACCTGCGTTCTTGCATGGCACAAGATAGACTATCTCATTTAGCTGCAATAAGTAACGAAAGGCAAATTTCGAAAAACCTAGATATGTCTGATTTGTTTGAGGAATTTGCAAGAAGAAAGGCCCGAAAAATTATTTTTGAAGAATGACTTCTTCTGACTAAGTATTTAAATAAAAAGACTATTTAAGTTCCTGTTCTTAGCTCTTTTTTGTTTTTTTAATATTGTTGATTTTTTGTTGACTGTTGTTGTTTTTAATATTGTTTGTTTTTTGTTAATTGTTGAAGAAAAATACATTTATTTTTATTATTATTAACGTTTATTTATATATCCATATTTATTTTATGGAATTATCTCTCCATTATTTGGTGATTAACCTAGAATGGTGCTAGGACGGCGGCAAAAGCTCCGCACCCCGGCAGCAGCTAACCTTGGCGCGGCCCTGACGTTTGTTCTTTTAAATATTCAAGTAAGTGAAAATCACAGCAAATCAAAGCAATCACAATCCTAGAGAATACATTGGACAGTTTTTCTAACAAACTTAACATTCTGTTGTGGTTACTGAGTCCATTCTTGGGAATGTAGACTTCTCATGGATTTCTTGTTCTGGCCATTGTGAAATTATAACAAAAAACATTGTCCGAGCTTTAATTAATAGAATAATTCATATTCCATATAAATTGTATACTCACAATTTATTTACAAGCCGAAATTTACTGTGCGATATGCGAGACCTTGGAATTTGGTACACTAGTACAGTAAGAGATAATCAATTGCCTGTAGGCAGAAGTAGGTACCTGTACGCATCATCCTGCGTAATATAATGATATCGATTAAGTATGGTTTGCTAATTTCCTACATATTTATATTAAAATAAAGATTATTAGTTACTCATTAGTCTCAGTTTCGTGTTTCAATTTTATTTATCTATTTAGTTTTTTTTCTTATATTTTCTGTTCTACTATTACACTATTCCATATAATATATTAAAACGCGTCGATTCTGTCTCGCTCTAAATTCCGTCGTCAAATACACAAAGTTTCAAAGCTATCTTCTCCGAGGGGGGATCGCGGAGCGATCTCCGCAGGTGACTGGAGGTCGCCACCGGCCTTTCTCCAATGCGTAGGAGTATTTTCGTCCCATTTCCTACGCGTTCTCCCAATTTAAACGCCTATTCAAAAAACCTCTGCAAAATTTTCGTCGATCGCCGTTCGGCGAGAGATACGGCTAGCACCGGCGTTTGTCCTCGCGCCTAATGGTCCCGTCACGCCTGCCGAAATCCCGACTTTTCGCGGGACTCCCTAGACCCTTTTTCTAATTTTACGGCTTCGAGAACCGCTTCACGCGAAAGTTCCGTCCTTTCTCTAATCCTTAGAGATTTTTTTTGAGACCGTACGTCGACTCCTACGTCTGTTTCGTTTTCGAAAATCTCGCGTCCCGTCCGTCTCAACTTCTTTCTCATTTTATCAAGCGATGTGAGATTGCACTAACGAGACCAGCACCTCCCACGAAAACTGTCAAATTAATTAAACTTCAGCTAGGTTTCCCTACGAGATAGGATTTTCCTGCGAGAAATATTGCTAACGGAATCAATAGTATTGACTGCCAAACACTTCTGATTACTAAAATACTGAAGCGAAATGCTTTTCCAATTAGAAAATCGGTAAAAGTTATTTTTTCAGGTTGACCCGTACAGTTTACATACTTAAACGCCTCAAGGTAAACATTTCACAACAGGCGTGGTAGCGCAACGGGAAAGTCGTAGGATTCAAAACTTCATAATGCTGATTTCGCGAGTTCGAGCACGCTGGAGGCCAATTTTTTTTTTACTTTTTAATTCCAATTATTTATTAGTATTAGTATTTAGTTATTCTGTTTCATTATCCGTAGCTTTTATTCTTTCTGCACGTAAAGTTTGGAATTAATTCGTTCATTTTGGCAGTCTGTTAAATTCATCATTTTAGCTTACAAAAGTAAATATTTACAATATTTTTGGTCCCATTGATAAAATTGATAATAATGTTTACTTAAAAATAAATTCTACTTTCAGTACTTAAAAAATTATGATGCTTTACCATCAAGAATAGAGTACCCTTACAATTCATCAAAATATTAAGAAAAATCGTTTAGTATAATTACAATTTTATTCAAAGAAATTGTTGAGAACTTACAAACTTTGTTATTATATCACGTTTACACTAGTAAATATTAAACATATATTTACATTGGTTTCCACTTTATAGATTATTCATCACAGACTCCATCATCTCTTTCATGGGATTCACCTAGAAAACGTGATTTGAGACGAAAAGTTAGAAGATTAACATATGAGAAGGCACACATGGAGAGCAAATCATCTCCAAATAGAGCAGAAGTGATAGCATACCCAAGGCAATATCTAAGTGATAGCTTTATTAACTTTCTAGAAGAAAATTTGGATTTATACCAAAAACACCCCCAGGGATATATAGATATTCCAATGAACACAAACAGTTTGCATTGACTGTTTACTTTTTAGGTCCAAATGTTTATAAATATTTGGCAAATAAGTTCCGTTTACCATCTAAGTCAACTCTTTATCGTATCACACGAAACTGGAATATTTCCGCAGGCTTTAACGATTTAATATTTTCTATAGTTCAGTCTAGAATAAATACTATGACTGATTTAGAAAAACACTGCATTTTGGGCATTGATGAAATGTCAATAAAAAATTTTTATTTTATAATAATAAAAAAGGTATTATAGTGGGATTTCACGAAAGTATTTCCGAAAAAAAATATGAACCGGCAAAAAGTGTTTTAGTTGTAATGGCAAGAGGGCTTTCTTCCAATTGGAAGCAGCCATTGGTATATTTTTTTGTTAATACAATATGTAGTAGTGAAATATCTACAATTTTATATGAAACTGTTGCGCGATTGCAGAATATTAATATGAAAGTACAAGCTGTAGTGTCGGATCAAGGTTCAAATTTTATGCAGTTTGTTAAAAAAAGTGGTATTTCTCCAGAAAAACCGTATTTTGTGGTTAACAATGAAAGAATATTCTATTTCTTGGATGTTCCTCATTTAATAAAGTCCACCAGGAATAATTTCTTTAAATACTCCTTAGTTTTTTTCCGATGGAAGCGCTAAAAAAAAAATATGTAGAAATGTTCTACAACAACGACAAAAATTTACCATTAAGGATTGCCCCAAAATTAACTGATGAGCATATATACATCCAAACAGCTTCAAAAAAATGAAGGTAAAATTGGCCACACAATTGTTTAGTGCAAGTGTAGCTAGTGCCTTAAATACTTAACATAGCGTTAAAAGCGCTTCCAGCTGAAGCGTACTGTACTGCAAATTTTATAGATGAAATGGACAAGTTGTTCGATTTATTTAATAGTAGTAGAATCCAAAATAGTAAAGACTTTAACAGACCTTTTAAAGGCACAGACAAACAAATTACTTTTTTGAATCAAATGCATGAAAAATTTTCAACAAAAAAAATTATGGACAAGAATGATAGAGATATCACAAATTCAGTAAAATTTTTGTTTGGATGGAGGGTAACAATAAAAGCTTTACTTGGCTTATGGAAATGTATTGAATCTGATTATAATACTTTATATACAAGACGATTAAACCAGGATCCGTTAGAAAACTTCTTTGGCAGTTTACGTCAGCAGGGTGGTAATACAAGAAATCCCACTCCCACCCAAGTAAATCAGGGTTTCAAAAAATTGTTTTGTTTTAGCTACTTCCAACATTCAGAAAGTGCTAACTGTATTGAAGATTTTGATATTGTGTTAGGTTCCATTACCTCAGAAAAATGTAATAATTTTTCTGTAGTTGTTGGGACAGAAATAAACTTTTCGAATTTAAAAATAGATGTTGCGGATTATTGCCAATTAGACAGGACATATAAAAATGCATTAAACTATGTTTGTGGATATTTATTAAAAAAATGTAGACAGAAACAGAAACAGAATGTGAAATTTGCCAGACAGTACTCCACTGAACATGACAATTTATCAGAAGACGTTTTTTTCACATATTTTAAGGCTTATGAAAATAAATACAAAGATATATTTGGCAATTTACTAACTCCTGCAGAAAATTTTGCTGAATATGTTTTTCAACTGGAAAAAGTGTTTTCTAACTTATTTCCATCGGTATCCATACAGTAAAACGTTGGAATTAAAATTAAAAATGAATTGAAAAAATCTTTAATCCTCACCCTTGTAAAGAATTCCCTTACAGCTTTTTTTATCACTTTTTTAACACCGCAGAAGCAGAAAAAGTCATCAGTAAAGTACCAACTCCTAAGCTTAGACCTGTGAAGGTCTAAGTTCTTAGAAACATGGGTTTTCAGTACGACCAGTTCAGCTTTGTGGCAATTTACGTATACCGGAAATGGAACAGACACCCACACTTTTTAACATGGCACGTCATAGAAACATGATCGTGCAGGCCTTTCCGGAAATGCTAAGTTCGTTAGCATAGCCTTACAGGAGCGAACTAGAACAAAGCGATACCAAGTAGCTGTAAGATGTGTGGGCAGTAAAAAATAGCTTGCATGGTGCAATCGAAGGCAGAAAAAAAAAGGTTTATCCGTACCAAAGTTTTACCTTGAAATAATATGAAATAACACACTAACGGCGTCTTAGAATTAAATATATCTCTACATGCACTTTTATGCAAATTTTAGTGCAGACACAAAATATATCTAAAATATTTTTTCATTTTCATAATAGAAAACATAATCTGGGTAGGGCAACAGAGGAATTAAGTCTAAAACGCTGTTAAAAGAAAATTTGCCATCAAAAATATCATCTTTCAACACCGAAAAGCCAGCCAGTTCATTTTGTATTGTTATCATTTTAATTGCTTAAATGTTTAACAAACATTTAATTACATAGCAAACGTTGTTAAAATGTGAATTGTTGTCATTGTTATTGCTTTTGTTATGTTTAGTATAAGTTTTTCAGATGAATTATTATCTTACCATCTGAGAGTTTGACTCTTCATAGCTTGTTTCCCAGATGATGTCCGGCGAAGGTACACTCAGCATCTTGTGTGCAAGTTGCAAATCTTTAAAATAAATTTCTGTATAATTGTTTTTCATAACAAACTAAGTTTTCGAGTTTTAAAAACATCAAGCATCTTGTATGTAGAAAACGAGAGATATATTTTGGATGTTTTGATATTTTTCTGTGAAAAGAACGATGCCGTAATGAAACTTTGAGCTTTCTTGAAAATAGTTTAGATTGCTTGCCACCAATGACTTTGGTACATTACCCAATTTTCAATTTTTCCTAATTATAGTTTATAGTTCCTAGAAAATAAAAATTTTTCGATTAAATTTAATCTCTTGGTTAAATCTGAAATTAGTATCAAACGATAGCTTATGAAAAGTTAAGATAGGAATGTGCAAACCGTTTTGTTCGATCTCAAACCGTTTAGATTTTACAGGGTGTCAAAGTTGAAAAATGTCAATATTTACCTATCAATATTTCAAAAACGGTTGAAGATAGGTAAAGGACATCCTACATGAAATATATTTAAAATTTTGAGTAGAATTCAAAAATCTAATAATATACTAGGTGTTCCATTTGAAATAGGCAAGTTGACACCTACTTCCGGTAGATCGCTCGCCACCAATGACTTTGGTACATTACCCAATTTTCAATGTTTCCTAATTATAGTTTGCCATATATAGATCGAAGCGGTTCCCGGTGGGACACCGTGTATGTCTAGCTACATAATGAACTAATGGAGGAGGTTGAATAATGTTAATACTCGTGAAAGTTTACGGAACTGAAGGTCAAGGCAGAGCGTTGAAGATTATTGAACGCTCGTGAACTGAATGACCAGGTGGAAGGCCTCATTTTTAAACTGAACTGTTCTGTTCTGGTGGGGAATATCATATAATGTTGAGACTATTTGCTTGTAATCTCTTATGAAAGTAGTTTAGTGCCAACACAGTAGTGTCAAAATTTATTTCCGAATGGCTAATCCAGATTTTGATCGTTTAGAAGAATTGAATTTACTGGAAGAAAATCCAATTTTAGTAGCTGAAAATTATGTCTTAAAACCTGATGATGCCCGATTAAGGGTTGCAAACCCAGCAGATGTGAATTTAGTTGGGCAAGTGATATTAAATCCGACATTGGAAGAACGTGAAGAAGAAAGGGAGGATATATTGGAAGACTATTTGGGATATGATACAGATAGCGGGTGTGAAGAGGATGCTGCCGGATTATTCGATAGTGTACCAGTACGGCACATTTCGAAAAACATCACCATCGAGCAAGTGAATAATTCGGATTTAGTATATTGTGCGAATGTATCGTTTGTTGTAGTGTGTTTGATAGATGAAAAAAAACGTAACGTCTGTCTTTCCTGTTTTTTAAATTATAAGAACCAAATTAATCAAGGTATTTATCAACACGTGAATCAACATCTAAAAACTAAATTATCTGTAATAAATCATGACCGATATAAAAAAAATTGTTATTTATGTGATAGTAAATTATATCAACTTGTTTTGAGCGAAATTTGTATCCAATGCACTACTTCATAGATAAGGAATGAAAGGATGGATGAAAGGTATTTTAAATAATATTAAATTAATATTTTTTTTTATATCATTCAATTTATATTTACAATTATACATCATTCAATTTACATTCTTGGTAAAACTCCAAGCTGACCGAAGCCCTATTAATTTAAAATTATTGTTTTTTAACTAGTCGGTCGTGACTACCCTGGGTTTTATTTTATATATATATATATACAGGGTGATTGATCGAAACCGTCCATTAACAGTATTGGGAATTCTGTTCATAATATTTTTCTGAAAATTTCAGCATCTAGGTAATGAATCATGCTCTTTTCAATGAAAATATTTTCAAGATGGCGGCACTTCCGGAAGTACCGGATATTGATATCAACTTTCTTATTTCAAATGGAATGGTATAGTTTTTTTTGCATTTTTGAATTCCGGATGTAATTTTAGGGGGACTTTGTGTAGCATTCCCTATACCTAACTTAAACTGTTTTTGAAATATTGACGGGTGAATATTGACATTTTTGCAACTTTGACACCCTGTAAAATCTAAACGGTTTGAGATCAAGCAAAACGGTTTGCACATTCCTATCTTAACTTTTCATAAGCTATCGTTTGGTACTAATTTCAGAATTATCCAAAAATTTTTAATTTTCTGAAAATTTTGAAAATTTTTAATTCCTGGATACATTTGAAATTAGTATCAAACGATAGCTTATAAGAAGTTAAGATAGGAATGTGCAAACCGTTTTGCTTGATCTCAAACCGTTTAGATTTTACAGGGTGTCAAAGTTGCAAAAATGTCAATATTCACCCGTCAATATTTCAAAAACAGTTTAAGTTAGGTATAGGGAATGCTACACAAAGTCCCCCTAAAATTACATCCGGAATTCAAAAATGCAAAAAAAACTATACCATTCCATTTGAAATAAGAAAGTTGATATCAATATCCGGTACTTCCGGAAGTGCCGCCATCTTGAAAATATTTTCATTGAAAAGAGCATGATTCATTACCTAGATGCTGAAATTTTCAGAAAAATATTATGAACAGAATTCCCAATACTGTTAATGGACGGTTTCGATCAATCACCCTGTATATATATATATATATATATATACAGGGTTTCTCATGGTAGATGTCCGTTAGAAGTTTTCGTGGTTAGAAAAAACTTACAATTCTGAATTTTTGGACTCGAGGGTTATTCAAGATTCTCTTTCATTTTAAAATATTTTCAAGCTCATATCACTTCCAGTTATATCGGAAGTCGCCATTAACTTCCTTATTTGAAATGGAACACCCAATATATTATTTCATTTTTACATTCCCGAGAAAATTTCGTTATGAGTTTCATCAGGTTTCCCTATACCTATTTTCAACTGTTTTTTAGATATCTTGATTCTTTTAAAAAATTTGAAAGATATAGCCTTGTTTTCAACACTGCACCTTTTACCCATTTTCGACTAGTAGTAAGCGCTTCTGGGGTAGATGGAAGCACAAGAATGAGACTTTAGAAATCCACACTGATAATTGATTTATCGCATACAGGGTGTCCAAAATTTGATGACCAATTACAATATTTTCAAAGTCGAAAAAGTTAGTTTTTTCAAATGAGACACCCTGTATATTATTGGATGGTCGGATTCAGAATTTGATTATGCATCGATTCGCTATAACTTTCCCTATACCTATTTCCAACCGTTTTCTTGTTAATCTATATTTTTTGTAGAAAGCCGATGAAACTCCAAAAGTCCTTCCTATCTAGTAAGCCTTGATTTTGACAGGAATTGAAACAGTGTTGTTGATTTTATGTCAAAGCAGTATCAGTTCACAGATTCGTGAGGTATCTACTTACAGTTTTAGTGATTTTGTTAATTTTCTCAAGTACATTTATAATGGAGGTTATTGAAGAATATTCGAATAATGGTTGGTTAAATTTGTTTTATACGCATGGTGAATGTGAACGAATTGTCAGGCGAACATGCAGATTATTTAATGAACGATATCTGGACCTACCAACAATGACGCCCGGAAAATTCGCAAGAATCGAAGCTCGGTTTATGGCAACTGGGAGTGTAAGGGCAACTCGAAATCACCTAAAGCCCGTAATAGATAATGAAGATAACGAGGTGAATGTGTTGGCTTATTTTAAAGTTTATCCACGAAGTTCAACTCCAGCAGTAGTGCTGGATTTGGGTATTTGAAGAGCATCAATCCACAGAATATTAAGAAAACATAAAATGCATCCTTTTTCTGATATAATTGTGCACGGATTACGTCTTGGTGATGAGGCAAGACGAGTCCATTTTTGCGAGTTCATGTGCATAAAAATGACCGAAGATCCGAGATTTCTTCATAATATTATGTGGACTGATGAATCAAAATTCAGCAGGCAAGGAATTATAAATCGTCGAAATAATCAGTACTGGGCACAAAATAATCCACATGTCATAAGGAAAATTAACAATTTTTCACATTCGAACGATCGCGAAGTTCCAGAAATCGAACTTCGCGAATTTCCAAGAAGTATAGAAGCCGATACACAGCGGCCCCGAGAGACAGTCAATTTCCAAGTGCAGTTAACGCTTCCAAAAGCTACTCCAAAGTGCTCCCAGTGTCCTAGTAAGTGCGGACTATGTCTGATAAGCATTAGTCTACTACTTTAAGAGTGAACTAGTGTTCGCCGACGAGTGCCTCAGTGATCAATGTATACCTAGTGTACCGCGTCGCGTCGTACCCGTAGTCAACACTAAGAGTGGTGTGTGACATCTCCAAAGGCCCCGACCTCCAAGCCAGCGTCGCCGTGCCTCACTCGCAAACAACGCCAGCAAGCTACTCTACGAAGAGGTTATCCACGACCAAGGCTTCGTACGGATATTTTCGCCAGTTCTCTTTTGTAAACTGTAAGTTCGAGTTTCATTTACCTTTCCACACCTGTCCTACATTAGTGAATAGCATCCTCTGTACAGGGCGTTCTCTAATTAGTGACCAATTACTTTAAACATACAATCACTCATACATTCAAATTTCTTTTTACAATTTAACTCAAACCAAGCACAGCCCATACACAGGTTGTTATCTAGCCTCCGTCCACGTGCGTATACGGGGTGTTAGATCAAATGTAACCACATACCTATTATTTTAAATCGACTTTTGACTTTCACAATTAAATATAAGCTAAGTACTCAGTAGCTACCTGTTGTGCTCACCCCTTATACTCACTACCGAGAAACCGAACATAGGTGTCGTTCCCAAACAAGATCCGTGTCTTCAGGTCCCACACACTTAACCTTTACTATAAATTATTGTTCCACGTGATAGATTGGCTGGAACCTTGAACATTCCAGTCATCCACCTCTAGCTACCCCCACTTCAAGTGACTAGAACCAATAAGAAACCTAGAAGATCACGTGACAGCCGATTTTCAGTGCAGTCGGTCTCAGCTCAGCATCGATCGAAGAAACATCTACCTACGAGTATCATCGACTAGTGAACAGTGCTTCGAATCATAACCATTCATCGACATAATCGACAGCTACCCAACTTGCCATTGGGCTTTACAATTTAAAAAGAAAGTTTTATTTACGAACCACCTGCCTTTATCAAGGCATACCATCTTCGCAACGAACCACCTGCCTTTACCAAGGCATACCATCTTCGCATCGAACCATCTGCCTTTACCAACGCACACCATCTTCGCATCGGACCCCCTGCCTTTACCAAGGCAACTTCGTAGAAGCAACGCAAATTTACAAATACCATCGAATCGCGCATCGCCCAGAACCCAAGAGTCTCAAGCCGCAGCACATCCATCATCTACTCAGTAGGACGCGACGCCGGGAACTAGCGGAACAAGTGGGAACCCGTCGGTTTCAGCGACCTTCCAGGCGTAAGGCGTAGTAGTAGAAGTTATGCTGAATACGAGCGTTTCATTTAATAGTTGTAAGGTGGGAGAGAGGTGGTAGTGGGGTGAATGTGTGGGATGAGAGAGCTGCGGAACTGTTTAGTTCCAGTCACTTGTTATTTGATATTCTGACTGCAAAGATGCATAAGTTTGGGAGCAATTAAATATTAATAAAGAAGAGCTCCCACGCCTGATCCCTATAATCGATATAAAAAGAGCTAAGTTTATTAATTTTTACATTAATAATAGTAATTATATGGATTTGTCTCTCATTGTTACAGATAGGAATCTTTATGAAAAGTTTTTGATAGCGCAGAGATCAAGAACTAATGATGATGATGACATGAAATAAATTGTATATATGTATGTATTTTTTATAATTAATTTTTTTATATATTGTGTATAATTTTTTTAATAAAATGTGGAAAAGAAAAAACCAATAATATTTAAAACATAACACTCAATGAACACTCTGTTCTAATAACATTGATAGAGATGGGCGCTACCATTACATTAATTTAGTAATGTGTTAGCACCCCTGATTTATTTACTATGGTAGAGTCGTACACTGATTCACTATAATGTCATCGGTCATTTTTTTTAAATATTGCTAACACTGGCAACATTAATCACTCGTTGTGTGTGAGTAATATCATATATCTTTATATTATTTTTTGATAATAGTATTTCAGTCTAGAGCTGAATAATGATAAATTATCAATATATCAAACACAATAATTTTAAGCACTGATATTAAGTATATTGAAAGCTATGAATTAATTTTTAAATTCAAAATGTTACTATTGGATATCCTTATGGATACTTTTCAGACATTATTTTTATCTGACTTTATTAAACAGAAAACTAGGTACCGTCAATGCGGGCGACTTGAACTCGTGGTGGCTACTTGAGACACAAGATCGCTTTCCTCGAAATAATTTGCCTGCCATCTAACGATCAAAAGTTAACATACAAAAAAATTACAGATGTGTTGTATAGGTTTCTACAATGTATTTTGCTCGTTGACAACTTTGTACAGAAGAGGGTTACCCACTAAATAAAATCTAGCAAATCTATCAGTAAAACGAAGTTTTTTTTAGGGCGTGCTACTTTCCATTGACCTTGACAACTGGTTCAGGTTACCGCGTTAATGCTTATTGCGTTTGATAGTCTAAGGGTTGAGCTTGAGGTAGTCTAATTGCAACCCGATCCAGACGTGTTTTTGCAAGTGAAATATATATTAATTACTCTGTTTTTAGGCAGGACTAGGGCGACTTGAGCCATGCCTAATAAATATCGTAGAACGGTGGGTAAGCGAAAATATCGTGATTACTCGAAAAACGACTTGCACAATGCAGTAAATAAAGTTAAGATGGGACAACTGTCTATTAGAGCTGCAGCTGAACATTATGGTGTATCACGTGCAACTCTTCAGCGAAAGGTGAAAGGGTTACACATGCAAGACCCTGGGGAGCAACCAGTGCTATCTAAACAGGAAGAAAAATCAATTGTGGAGGCAATATTATGTGCAGCTTAATGGGGTTTCCCATTTGAACGGCAGAATATCAAAGTGCTTGTGAAAAATTACTTCGATCGTAGTGGCCGAAAAATAAAATGTTTTAAGGAAAATAACCCTGGTAACTGTTGGTTTTACCGTTTTATGGAAAGAAAAAGTGAGAAACTTACTACGAGACTATCGGAAAATATTAAACGATCAAGAGCTGTATCCGTACCTGTACTTGAAGACTATTTCAATAATTTAGAAGTGACTATGGCAAACGTACCAGCAGAAAACGTGGTGAACTATGATGAGACAAATTTTGTCGACGATCCAGGAAGAAGTAAAGTTATTGTACGTCGAGGTATTAAACATGCAGATAGAATAATTGACCATTCCAAAAGTGCACATCGGTAATGTTTGCCTGCAGTGGATCAGGTGTCCTTCTTCCGCCGTATGTGGTTTACAAATCAGAACATCTTTGGCAAACTTGGAGAGAAGGTGGGCCAGAGGGATGTCGCTATAACCATAGCAAATCAGGATGGTTCGACCAAAATTTGTTCGAGGACTGGTTTTTACAAATCGCACTCCCTTATTTTAAAAAACTTAATGGGCCTAAAATTTTAATTGGCGATAATTTGGCTAGCCATATCTCAATAAATGTTATAAAATTGTGCAATGATAATGACATCCGTTTTGTTTTATTGCCTCCGAATAGTACGCATCTAACGCAGCCGCTTGATGTGTGCTGTTTTCGGCCCATAAAAGAAGCTTGGCGAAGACTTCAGTAGGTTATTATAGCCGGAATTGAGACTCCCCCCACCCCTTTTGACCTTGAATGACCTTGAATGACCTTTACGTGACCTTTGGATGACCTTGAAGTGACCTTTGAATGACCTTTACGTGACCTTTTAATGACCTTTGGATGACCTTTGTATAACCTTGAATTGACCTTTGGATGACCTTAGAGTGACGTCATTTAGTAAACAGACACGACTCCTCCCCCACTCCCCAATTCCATTTTTAAAAGGAGGGAATGGGTAAGCTGAAATCATTTTGAAGTAAATTCTCGTGAGGAACGTGTAATACAATAAAAAATGCATTTGTGTAGTAATTGTGGTAAAACGTTTACGCGCAGTGACAATTTACGTCGTCATGAGATAATGTCTTGCAAATCGAAAATGACTAGTGATGATGGACTCAGTGCTAAACGTGCTAGAATGGATTCCTCAAGTACTCAAACCATTATTTGTTGTAACAAAAATATACCTGCTAATCAAATAAATTCGCATCGCAGAACCCTCGAGCATAGATCAATGTCTTGTACTCCTAAATGCGATGGCGTACAAATTATTAACAGTGCCTTCAAATGTAGAATTATTAGTTATCGAGTGCATAGTCAAAATCAGCATATAGATTACAATTTGTTTTTCGACGAAGTAAAGGAGAAGATATTGAAATTGTTGGAAGAAATTGTAAAAGTCCACAAATCTGCAAAAATGAATATGGAAACATTCGCTAAATACACATTACCGAAACAAGAAACAACTGATGTTAAGACTTTCAATAGTTCTAACAAGATTATAGATGAATCCAAAGATCTGAATAATATTTATCAAGAATTTGTCGATAAAATGATATCTCAAACATCTGAATTTGAAGAAAAAGATTCTGGTATGTAATTCATAAAATACAATTAATTAGTTTTATACATGTATGTATTCAATGTTTCAGGTTGGGCTATCGTTGAAGTTTTATATGTGGAAGTAAATATAAATAAAAATAGTCCTCTGTGCGCATCATCATACATGAAGTTACCAAAGTTTATCGAAAATAAGAAAGCTGTAGTGAACATAAGAAACGATGATCAGAACTGTTTTGCATGGGCCATTACTTCGGCACTATATCCACCTAGAGGACCAGTTCAGGAGGTCTCTTCGTATCCACATTATTCTACAGTTTTAAATGTGACGGGTATGGAATTTCCAATTAAATTAAAAGATATTACGAAATTTGAAGTGATGAATAATATATCAGTTAGCGTTTACGGTTTAGAAAAGGAATTTGTTGATAATAAAATGAAATACGAAATAGTAGGACCGCTGCGCTATGCATCAAAGAAATTACGTTATCATGTAAATTTGTTACTTATTACAGAGGACTGTGGAGAGAACCATCATTGTAGAAAGGAATGTATAAAAAGTCACTACTGCTGGATAAAAAATTTTTCAAAATTAGTTTCCAGTCAAGTTTCACTTCACGAACACAGAAAATATTTTTGTGACGGTTGTTTAATGTATTTCAGTAGTGAAAAAGCGTTATTACAACATCAAAGTAATGATTGCAATCATGTTTATACGACGACGCCTTCAAATAAACTTCGTATAGATAAGTTTGGAAATAGCGTTCCCGAAAACATATTAAAATTTGAAAATTTCGAAAAGCAATTGAAAGTACCTTTCGTAGTTTATGCCGATTTCGAATCAGTTCTAAAACCACACGACACTTGTGAACCCGATCCTACAAACTCTTTTAGTAACAAAACGTTCAGTCACGAACCGTTCTCATTTGCATACATAATAAAATGTTCATTTGACGATTCTTTATCTAAATTTGTATTATACAGAGGGGAAAATGCCGGTAAAGAATTTATAAAGCGCATCGAGGCGGATTTAACTGATATCTATAATAAACATTTGAAAGAGTTCGTTCCAATGAATCCTTTATCTGCGGAGGAAGAACAGGACTTTTCGAATGCAACCGTTTGTGGTATATGTGAAAAACCGTTTCTTGAAGGGGAGGTAAAAGTCAGAGACCATTGTCATTTGACGGGCAAGAAAAGGTTCGGAGCTGCTCATTCTGTTTGTAATTTAAATTATAAATTACCTAATTTTGTCCCAATTATATTACACAGTATGAGTTCTTACGATTCCCACCTTTTTATTAAAGAGTTGTGTTCTAATAAAGATAGAATAGAAGTAATAGCTCAGAGCAAAGAAAAATACATATCTTTTACTAAAAACCTGTATTTGCATGATTATACGGACAAAGAGGGAAAAGTAAAGAAAAAATATTTGAAGATGAGATTTATCGATAGTTTTAAATTTTTATCCACTTCACTAGAAAATTTAGCGCAAAACTTGAGCGATAATCAATTTCAAGAAACGGTTAAACATTTTCCAGATTACGAACAATTTAATTTAATTAGGCAAAAGGGCGTTTTTCCTTATAGTTTCTTAACGACATTGGACAAATTAAACAATAAAAATTTACCCGCGAAAGAAGAATTTTATGACAATTTATCAGAAGAGCATATATCAGATGCCGATTATCGTAGGGCGCAAAAAACTTGGAATATATTTAAGTGTCAAAATTTGGGGGAGTATTCGGATACTTACTTAAAATCAGACGTACTTATATTATGCGACGTATTTGAAAACTTTCGAAACATTTCATTAGATAAATATCATTTGGATCCCGCACAATATTTTACTGCCCCGGGATTAGCTTGGGATGCTATGTTAAGACTCACGCAAGTAAAATTAGAATTACTGACAGATATTTCAATGATTCATTTTATTAAAAAAGGAATTCGTGGCGGTATTAGTCAATGTTCGGAGCGAAAACACATCGCAAATAATATTTTTGTTCCAAATTATAACCCACAAGAACGTTCATCTTTTATCACATATTTGGATGCAACAAATCTATACGGCCATAGTATGTCACAGTATTTACCAACCGGCGGATTCGAATGGTTAAACGATCAAGAAATCGGTAATTTCAACGTCATGAATATTCCAGATGAGAATCGTTACGGGTATATGTTAGAAGTTGATATTGAATATCCGCTGGAATTGCACGACGCACATAGAGATTTACCATTTTTAGCCGAAAGTATGATTCCACCCGGTTCAAGATCAAAAATTCCTAAATTGATACCCAACTTGAATAATAAAAGTAAATACATAATACACTTTAGAAATTTAAAACAAGCCATAAGAAACGGTTTAAAATTGAAAAAAATACATCGCATAATAAAATTCGAGCAGAGTTGTTGGTTAAAAGTATACATAGATTTAAATACCGAAATGAGGAACAAGGCAACAAATAAATTCGAACGGGATTTATACAAATTAATGAATAACGCAGTGTACGGAAAAACAATGGAGAACGTGGATAATAGAAGAGATATTAAACTGATAACTCATTGGGAAAGGAGGGGGAAATCCTTAGGGGCAAACACATTAATCGCTCGTCCTAATTTTAAAACTTGTACAGCATTTTCAGAAGACTTTGTGGCTATACATATGGGGAGAACAAGAACTCATTATAATAAACCGCTCTATCTGGGGTTTTCAATTTTAGAGTTATCCAAGACAGTGTTGTACGACTTTTACTATGACACCATAAAGTGAAACTATAAAGATGAGGCCTCTTTGCTATATACGGATACCGATTCGTTAATTATAAAAGTCTATACAGATAATTTTTATGAATTTATCAAGTCAAATCCGAGCATATTCGATACGTCAAATTATAAAGAAGGTAATAAGTTCGGTATTCCCGTAACGGCATCCGTATTGGGAAATATGAAAGATGAATTCCCTTCGGATCCCATAATGGAATTTTATGGAACAGGTGCAAAAGCTTATTACGTAAAGTCGGTGAATACTGAAGTCAAAAAAGCTAAAGGCGTAAAGAAATCAGTAATAAAAAAGAATTTAACAGTCGAAGATTATAAGAAAATCGTAGAGCAAGGCGGTACCATATTCAGAAAAATGAGTTCGTTTCGGAGCGAATTACACAATATATACACAGAAATAAAAAATAAAGTGGCATTGTCTTACTTCGACGACAAAAGATTCATAATACCAAATACAACACGAAGCCTACCGTGGGGCCACAATGATATACAATATTATTTAACGGATGCGGAGAAAAATTTTGAATGGTTCGTAGCCGCTTTAAGTCAAACAGCTGGGTGCAATATCGATAATAGTCAAATTAGATTGAGATATTTGATAAACGCGCTAGAAGAATTAATATGATGATTGTACATAGAGACGAAACGAATATGTGTGTTTACTCGTACCATAAGTAATTAGAATAAAGTTAAATGTAAAAGTATGTATTATGACGTATAGTGAAGTAAGAAAAGATGTAATTATAATAAAAAAATATTATATAAAGTAACTGTAACATATCATAATATTCAAACGCATGTAATAGATGTATGTATAGATGTATATGTATGTAATCTCGCTTGAGCTCGGTACAAAAAAAAGTATGATATTAGCATTAAAATAATTAGAAACGTAGTAAATGTTTAAGATTATAGAAAATAATTATATTATTAAGTACAATGTAATTATAGGCTATCGAAGAACAAATGTAATGATTATATGTAATGTAAGCAATGTCGTATTAACATGTGATTACTTGTACAATAATTAGAAATGTAACGAACGTTAAGGATTACAAAAAAAAATAATTATAATTATTAAGTACAATGTGACTATAGGCAATTGAAGAATAAACTTGTAACATTGGTAATGTACACAATGTCTCATTAACGCGTAACTATATGTACAGAAAAATAATTATAATTATTACATACAATGTAATTTGTATTTGTACAGAGAGTAATTATAATTATTACATACAATATAATTACATGTAATTGAAGAACAAACTTAATAATTATATATAACGTAAGTAACATAGGTAATGTACATGCAATGTTTTATTAACGGGTAACTATTTGTACAGAAAATAATTATAATTATTACATACAGAGTAATTATAGGTAATTGAGAAACAAACATAATAATTATATGTAACGTAAGTAATATACATGCAATGTCTTATTAACATGTAACTATTTGTACAATAATAATTAGGAATGGGAATAAAATAATTATTAAACAAGTACTCTTTCATTCGTACAATGTCATTCACGCTACCTCATCCACACTGAGCATCAGAACGTACTTTAAGGTATATATGATCTCTTCGTGGTAGAGTGGGGATGGTGGGGAGAAAGTCATATCCTATAGAACGTTAAGAAGGATAGGAGGAGCTAATACTCGTTCACTGTAGTACAGTGGGAGGGTGGGCGGAGCGAGTCGGATCCTATAAAAGCTGAAGTCGAATCGGAGGAGTTATGACTCCTTCAGTCGTCGTCGAGTGTAACAGTGCTAGTAACAGTTTGTCAAAGTACTAAGTTTTATATAATGGGTAATTGTAGAAACGTTAATCAAAAAGTACATGGAAGTCGAAAGCAACAATCCAAGGATAATTCAACATCACGCAGAGCACCGCAGAAGAACATAGAAACACTTAAAGTATTATCCAATATAATAATACCAGGGGTTAATATGCAAGACAACCAGTTGCATTCATTATTTACAAACCCAGGTAATGGACAACAACAAAACGCATCATACCCCACGGCTTCGACATCACAGCATCCGGGCTACTTCACAGAACCATATCAAAATGTATGGCGGCAAACAGAATCGTGTAACGGTCAGGAGACATCCCACGGCGAGGCCTCAATTCCAGTGGATATCGTACACCAAGCTCTGGCCGAAGTAATTAATGAAGAGGGTCATGAGAACGTAAGCAATGCAGTGATAGCGGACATGATCCATCAAATGTCACCATGGAGCGAGGACGACTTTATAAAATCAGAAAAATCGACAAGTGAAAAAATTAAAGATAAAGGACGATCCACAAAAAAGTCCCGTCGCACCACCGAGAAAGATGGATCATCCAAGAAACCAAAAGTGAAGGAAGAAGAAGGAGCAAGTACACTAAAACACTTGCTAGGTGAAGTCTCTGCTATACCGACAGGGAACAGAAGAGAGCAAGAACAATCGGCAGCAACAGAGAACCCTATCACCATACCCGACGACGACGAGGAGAATCTCAACATGTTTTCTCAAGAAACAGACATGACAATAATTAGACAAGCGATAGCATTAAAAAATAAATTGCTAAAGGAAAAAATGGATGCGGATCGGGAGTTTACAAGTACCCAACAAGAAGCGAACGGGTTGGAGGAGGAAATCACTCGTTTAAACCATCTATTCACAGCCACGACTAGTCGACTGGAAGAGATAAGTAACCGTCGCGACAGACTCACAAATAAAGTAAACTGGATAAGACAATCCTTAGGTTAACAATAGTATTAAATAAATGTATACATATAATTAATGTTAGAGCAGTAAGAATAGTGTAAGATAGAAAAATAAATAAATGTTGAAAAAAATAAATTGAATCTTGAATGGAATGAAAGAACAGAATGTACAGAGACTGAAGTATGTAAAAGGGAGCAAGTAATAAAATTAAAAGTTGGTAACACTGGTAATAAAGAAAGATGGAATGAATAGAAAATGAGGTTGGTAACATAGGGTGAGTTGGTAACACTGACAAACGGGGCGCATAATCAAAGGTGGAGGGAGTCCAAATCTAACCCAAGCTGCGTAGAATCACTGCGCAAGTTGAGAGGGGGAGTGGAAGCCATGAACCACGCTAGAGACGTTTGTGAAATTCTTTTCCTTTCAGCCTCCGCCGGGTACAGACGTGTGTCTCCGTGAAGAGTCTGAGCAATTGTGGTTAAATTAGCTTCACTCGTTTTCGTGTTTGTGTTCTCGTTTATTATCAAGTATCTACGTTAACGATGGTCGGTTTAAAACGTCCTAGAAAGCGTACCACCGCAAGGGCTGAACATCAAGCCCAACCGCTGGTGACGCCGGCCCAGCGGATCTTACATCGCCAGTGGTTGCAACCGGCAATTCCGCAATTGCCGCCACAAGTTCAGCTTCCCCAGGGCACCGAAATCGCCCTGGTGCCGGTGGCCAAGCGGCCAAAAACTTCAACGAAAACCGGGACTCGGAGTGAGCGGGCGGTGGTAGTTGCGGGAAAAGGCAGCGATGAAGAAAGTACGGTGGTGCCGCCGCTATTGTCGCCGATGAGCAGCGTCACAGAAGACGAGATCGTGTGTGACGCCATTGTGGGGGAACCAAGCACCAAGATGGCGTCTCCCTCGTCGATTAAGGCGGCCGATAACAACGCGGCAACTACGTCATCGGCGAGGGAGACGCCATCTGACGGGGCAAACCAACATCAGGCCCCCATAAGGTTGGTTACCAGCGCCGATGTTCACGTGTCGGCCGAGCCAAGACGTGAACAACCGGGCGGTAATCAACCTCAGCCCATCGGAGATGATAGCGGAGACGACCTGCGGCAAGTCTTCTCGCAGGAGTCCCAAATCCATATGCTTGATCTAGTCAAGCAATGGAAACGGGACAATAGCGAGGGGCTGATAGCAGCCAATCGCGAGGTCGATATGCACGCGCAAGTAGTGCAGAACATCCGCGATAACTTGCGCGATGCGGAAGCGGCCTGGGAAGCTTCAAAGCGAAAGCGCGATCGACTGCTAGCGCAGCAGGAGCATATGAGGAGCATCGTTAACGAATAATGTTAAATTCGTGCGCGAAAACGGAGACACCGGAGGTTGTGACTATCCTCAAACCCCCCCCCCACTCCCAATTTTCCCTCATCCTTCCCACATATCAAAACCCATAAAAAAACACATATAAGCCCCCCCTCCCCCTCCCCCCCTCAAAAAAAAAGATTGCTTGTGCAACTTACTGCGCAGGGATAACTACAAAGGGAACGAAGAGCGCACTGTTTTGGTCGATTTCAGGGAAGGGAAAGAGCTAGAGCTGCGCGAACTTTTTTTTTGGGGGGGGTAGGAAGGGGGGCGGGTATGGGGAGGAAAGGGGAGGTTTGGGCAAAAGAAAATAGGAAGAATTTTCGCTTAGCCTTTTTTTAGCCTAAATTTTTAAAATTCATTTTCTCGTCTTCTAAGAATATGTAGTACCCCGTGTAACGTATCAAATTACTCGTCTTGACATTTCCTATCGATTGATACCACTTTTATTAGCATCCGAGAAAATTTCAGAAAAACCATATGTAAAATTTCTAAAAAAATTTTTCTAAGTTGATTTAAAATGAAAAAAAATTTCTTTTTAAATTACGATATTACGGATACATGTATGACCTTTCCAATTACCCATCTTTACATTTTCTATCGATTGATACCAACATTCGTTCGCATCGGAAAAAAAATTTCATAATTCGTGTCACCTTAAAAAATTATAAGAAATTGTTACAATATTATTCTATACGATGGTGACCTCATAAATTACACTTGTATATATGACGATGTTGCCCCCTCCACTCGATGATTTCACACACTATATTTAAACGGAGGAGGATCCTACCTCAACTCAGTTTCATTTGATCTGTGAATAGTAAAGTATTAAGTAATAGAAAAATGACTGTAGGGCAACCTCATATTGAATTCCTTACCTGGTTAGCTACCACGAATTTTCAAGAAAACAGCTATGAAGAGAGTGATGAGGTAAGTATTATAGTATGTAATTTTCCATTTTAATTGAAGGTAAACTATATATTTTGTGTCATTTAGGTCGATCCCCTTAACGCTGCTAACGTTCCTCAAGCGAATTTGTCAATAAGACAATTGGTCGAGGCGGGATTGAATGTATTCCAAGAGAAAGATGATGAAGGTATGGAAGCTGATGCCGACCAAGGGCTTGCTCGTGGGATATATGTGGAAGCTATAGATATCTTTACAGGACAAAAACAGTATTGCAATACGGTGTCTTGCATCGTAGTGCCAGGTGATAGGCTTTATTTCCTATGTTATAGATGCTTTGAGTGATTTACCGTTAACGTTACCCCCACCTCCAGATACCAATACATCGAATCACATAGGACAATTAGACTGGAGGATGCTGTATTACATACCTGCGACTCTTGTCAATTACCCCTTAATCAATTGAAACTAACAGACTGTTGTATACTTTGCAATAAATAGTGTTAAGTAGTTTTTGATAGATTAAACGATGCAATTTGTAAATAAACTGTATATGAAGAAACCTCATCATTAATTACGCGGTAATTGACATATAGAAAATACAAGCATAATGTTAATCATTACCCGTAATGTATGTAATGTCGCATTAGCTCAATACAAAAAAAAAGTATGATATTATCATTAAAATAAATAGAAACGTAAATGTTTAACGTGTAACTATTTGTACAGAAAAATAATTATAATTATTACATACAATGTAATTTGTATTTGTACAGAGAGTAATTATAATTATTACATACAATATAATTACATCTAATTGAAGAACAAACTTAATAATTATATATAACGTAAGTAACATAGGTAATGTACATACAATGTTTTATTAACGGCTAACTATTTGTACAGAATATAATTATAATTATTACATACAGAGTAATTATAGGTAATTGAGAAACAAATATAATAATTATATGTAACATATGTAATATAGGTAATATACATGCAATGTCTTAATAACATGTAACTAGTTGTACAATAATAATTAGGAATGGGAATAAAAATAGTTATTAAACAAGTACTCTTTCATTCGTACAATGTCATTCACGCTACCTCATTCACACTGACCATCAGAACGTACTTTATGGTATATGATGTCTTCGTGGTAGAGTGGGGATGTCTTATATTAAGTAGGAGGGGTGAGTGGCCAACTTTAAAACCTACCATTCAATAGTAAGTGGAAGGGAGGTTCAGATTATCTCTCTCATTCAAAATGCGAGAGGAGGGATGACTTTTGCCTATACAGGGTGTCCACCTAGTGCGCGTAAGTCCAATATCTGGGTTAATAAAAGAGATAACTTAATTTTTTTTTCTACAGGGTTGTCTAATATCCCGAGCTGCACAAAATGAAAATATATTTACATATTCAGGGTGTTCAGTTTTTCCTGGACAGGTACCAACTTCGTTTTTCTAAATGGAAATATATATTTTTTATTGCTTTTTCGAACTAAACCCTTGATTTTAGTAGGACTTTCATCAGCCTTCCCTATACCTAACTTAAACTGTTTTTGAAATATTGACGGGTGAATATTGACATTTTTGCAACTTTGACACCCTGTAAAATCTAAACGGTTTGAGATCAAGCAAAACGGTTTGCACATTCCTATCTTAACTTTTCATAAGCTATCGTTTGGTACTAATTTCAGAATTATCCAAAAATTTTAAATTTTCTGAAAATTTTGAAAATTTTTAATTCCTGGATAAATTTGAAATTAGTACCAAACGATAGCTTATGAAAAGTTAAGATAGGAATGTGCAAACCGTTTTGCTTGATCTCAAACCGTTTAGATTTTACAGGGTGTCAAAGTTGCAAAAATGTCAATATTCACCCGTCAATATTTCAAAAACAGTTTAAGTTAGGTATAGGGAAGGCTGATGAAAGTCCTACTAAAATCAAGGGTTTAGTTCGAAAAAGCAATAAAAAATATATATTTCCATTTAGAAAAACGAAGTTGGTACCTGTCCAGGAAAAACTGAACACCCTGAATATGTAAATATATTTTCATTTTGTGCAGCTCGGGATATTAGACAACCCTGTAGAAAAAAAAATTAAGTTATCTCTTTTATTAACCCAGATATTGGACTTACGCGCACTAGGTGGACACCCTGTATATATCCGTAACTTGAATCTATTTGACAGTTAAGCTCAACAGTTCAGAGTTAAAGAAAATAAAATGAATATCTTAGAATCTGAAAACTGGGATGGAGAATGTGTAGAACCTGGGATGCCAAACCCAGGGAAAACACTTATTAATCCACATATAGGACCAGAGCCGCAGCCAGCAATGGAGGAGAGCTGGGATAATGAATGCGTCCCAGGACGCACATACAATCCCCGGGAGGCGATCAAAGACCGGATGGTAATCCGGAGCTGTCATCCGGTAATCAACAAGACCCAGATGGAGAAGAAGGCATATAGATATGCAGAAAGAGGGCGATGGCTCCACCTAATGGCTCGCCGAGAGGAGGAGAAGAGCCACCAGTTCTTAAGTAGCAAGAAATAATTTTTCTTGCTTCTTAAGAGCAATTCTATTTTTAATTGTATAATTTTTATTTTTTAATTGTGTATTTTATTTTATTATTTGTATTGTTTTTTTAGTTGTATATTTTTTTATTTGTATTATTTTGTATTTTAATTTTTAAATATAGTGTGTTTTCTGTCCAAAGTGTGTTTCTTTTTATTCCAAGTTCTCCTCTTTTGTGCAATATGCATAAAAAAAAAACAAAAAAAAAAAAATACTTGAAAAGTAATTTTATTGTGATAATAGAAAAAAATATAACTATAAGTGTTACATACAACTGCAAATATACTAAATTAAGCATATATTTTACCATATCATTTTACAAAGCAAGATAATTACTATACATATATTAAACTATATCAGTCTTGTTGATCCAACCATTCTGATCTGGTGGTAGTCCGAGCCATTTGACAAACAATTTATTACCTCTTTTCTTTAAAATCTTTTCCACTAAGTATACATCGGGGTGTTTAGTCTTCTGAAGTTCATAATCATAAAAACATCCTTTAATAGGTTGACCTCTCACATCTTCTATCATGTATGTGACGGGATTTGTTACATTAACTTTAACAATTTTAAAAAGTTCCGTTGAATAGTTGGCTGTATACCCCTTTTCAAATATTCCTTTGTATTTGCTAATCCGAACCATGTCACCAACATGGAATTTTGATTTTAATGCGACTTTGGGATGATTATATACACTTAACTTTGTTGTATATTTTACATCTATGGGCTTCATCCCTATTGTACGATGGACTTTATTATTGTACAACTTTATAATATCAGGAAGTATATCAAACCATTTGTAATTGCCTCTGGCCGAGAATTCTTTATATAACCAATTTTTTAAAGTTTTAATTACACGTTCCACGATTGCTGCCTTTTTTGTACTGAATGTGGAATAATGATTTATGCCATATTCATGCATCACTGTGGAGAACTGGCGATTGTAAAACTCGAGTCCTTGATCGCTCTGTAAGTTTGTTGGGGAATAAACAGCTTCTTGAAGAATTTCTTTCATCGCAATAGAAACTTCCATAGCAGTTTTTTTCTTTAGCGGTTTGGCCCAAACATATTTAGAATAGCAATCAATTACTATGAGTATATAACGATAACCTTTATTTTCATTTGCAAAATTCTGCATTTCTGCCAAGTCAATCTGCCATAAGTCTGCCAAACCTTTTATTACGGTTCTTCTCCTTTTTTTCGTGCTGGTTTATGTAATTCATTGACAATTTGTCGTTTTGTGCCACTAATGAACATTATACCTTTTTTATTATTCAAGTTTATTAATAATAATAGTAATATACATTTAGATGTTCCACGTTCTGTTTGAAATGACTTATTGTGATGAGCTGCTCCTTGTTTTATTTATATAATGCATACAATTTTTTACTCAACTTGTGATGATCTTAGAATCGGTTTGTCGTAATGAAATACCTGGCCATGCTAATCCTCCTGTGTCTCTCGGGGGATGATATTTCGCAATAAGTTGTTCAATTTTTTCTACATCAAGTATGAAACCAGTCATATTTTGCACCAACTTAGTATGAGCATCCGAGTTTCTCTCACTTGTATTTTTTAATTCATCTATTTCAGTTTTCATATCGCTTATCGTTGTATCTATTTTTAGTTGTAAATTTTGAAACGTTTTTGTTATTTCATCCACGATTTCGTTCCTTTCTCTCTTTATGTAGTTTACTAAATTATCGGTTATAAGATTAGCTGATTTTTGTAGAGCGGAAAGGATATCTTTTTTGCAGGCATCCATAACTAAATTCACGTAGTTTAATGTTGCACCATCATTTTCATCTCTAGGATCTCCTATATTTTTTAATTGCTTTCCTTGGATGTCATACTGTTTTTCAGTAGTAAGTTTAAAACCGATGCCTTGCGGACCACGATGACCTTTACAATTAGGTCCTTTTCGGCGTCCAAATTTATCAATGGAGCCCATCGTTCTATTGCGTTCAAATTACAATTGACAAAATAAACTGATATCTGCTTTATATATGTATTTATGGTTGATGAAATAAAATGCGATAGTTATTTCTCTAATAGATGATTCCTTCTTCCCTTAATTCATCAATTAGGGATATTATTTCATTCTCATGACCTGAATGTCCAGCCATTTTAGAACTCCACAATAATCTTAAGCGGTCGATTAATTCTTTGGGCTTATTCCAGTATATGTAATCCACCTTTTTGCCTGTATATATTTTCTGAGATGACATTAGACCCGCACCTTTCTTGGATCGAGTTGACATTCCACGTTGTAAAAGTGGTTTTATAATTTCGACGTACTTTTTTGATTTACTAGGATTGTATCCCAATGTTACATTGTAATTTTTATATGCCGCATTCGTTATATTCAAGATGTCTCCAAATATATTTTTATTTTCATCGGTGATTCCATAACCCGCACTGTTTAGATCTGGGGGAAATTTTAAAAACAGTAAATCGTATAACTGAGAATTTCCTTTATATGTTCCGAGTTTCTTATTATTTCTCCAAAATGATATAAGGTCACCCTGAAATCGCACTTCGGAGTTGCCCATGGCTAACTTTCCAGTATCGACATCAACTCGCACCCCATACTTGTTATCGAACGTAGATTCACCAGCTTTAACACCATTGATGTAGGTTGAAACGACATCAGTTAAATTTCGCAAATTACTACTAGACGTGGTAGAACTTGAAGGTGTCCCTACAGATGATGGTGGCGGCGTTTCCATATAAGAATTACTTTCCCTAATTGTTTCATCTGATTCGAATTTCGGTGTTTTGATTACTGCAGAGGGTTTTTTAGGCTGTGTTGTTAAATACTGCTGTGTGGTTTGAAATTTACGATTTGTTTCCTGCGTTGTTTCAGAAATAGTTTTTAATGGCTTCGTTAACGGTTCATATATTTTTTCCAAGGCCATTTGACTTTCTACATGTTTATTTTTTATGTAATTGAATTTTTTGCGAACAGCGTCCGTGGCTTCTATTAATTTACGTTTCAAATCTATTTCACTATCATTATTTTCGTCCTTATCAACTACTGATCTCTTCATTTTCTTTCGATGTGCACCCACCATCACTACCTTTACAATTGATATATATATTGGCATGCATTACGGATATATGTAACTGTCCAAACCTTTTCTGTATCTACCATCTTTTAGTTCTCTATCTTTATCGATTACTAAAAATCCATATTTATCTTCCCAGCATTTTGCACACATATCCAAGAACTCTTTGAAGGTAACGTCCGGTGATACATGATCTTGAAATATATGATGCAAATTCATTTCATCTTGCTTAAACATTATAATAAAATTCGAATTGTCTCTAATCAATTGTTTTGGTACTCGGGAATATGTTTGAGCCAGATAAAAACTATCTATGGATTTGTGTCGGCCCATACTAAAATATGACCTAATAATATCTTGTTTTTCACATATGATATCGTCGAAAATGAAAACGGAGTCCGGTTTTGCTTCAGATGGTTCCACAATTTCTACGTTATTATTAAATGTGTAAAATCCTAATCCATCAATGGGTTTTAAAATCTTCTGAAGATATTCATATTTTGGTTGATACAGTGACTTGGAATATAAATAAATATTAGCAAAACGTAAACCGTGGGGATGTGTAATAAGGGAAATCATAACATTTGTTTTCCCACAGTTCGAAGGACCGATTAACAAACCCCGAATTGTTGAAGGCAACAAGGGTCCATGGCGTCTATTGTTGATATTTACACCACTTCCTACACGTTCATCGAAATTATCCACTACAAATGTTTGCTTTTGCTTTACAATCCGCATTGTTTGAGGGTTGGATACAATATAAATAGATATAAATAGATATAAACGGTGTATTCAATATTTTAATCGATAACTAGCGTTCCTAGTGTTACCATCGAAGTAATCGGTGTTATAAAGAAAGTTTTACTACGTTTTGTTTATTTTAATGCCGTTCGTCAGTCAGTCTAGACGTAAAGTGTCTAATTCGCGAACAGGAAGGGGATTTATAAATTCTTTAATAAATAAACTACCCTTTGAATTACATTTACCCGGTGGCTACCAGTACTGTGGACCGGGTACAAAATTTCAAAAAAGGATTGCCAGAGGTGATCCAGGCATTAATGGTCTGGACCAAGCTTGCAAAGTTCACGACGCTGCTTACGAAGATCATAAAGATTTACCAACACGCCATAAAGCAGACTACGAATTAGAACAGCGCGCCTGGGAAAGGGTTAAATCTAAAGACGCCAATTTTAGAGAAAAAGCATCCGCCTGGTTAGTTACAAATATCATGAAAGCAAAACGTCGTTTAGGTATGGGATGTAAATCTAAATCAGTTCCCAGAAGAAAGGCAAATAAAAAGAAGAATATTAAGAAAAAGAAGGTCAGCTTTGGTGGTAATATTGTTCATAAAGTACGAGATGAAATACGTAAAGCTGGCGGTAAACGATTCGTTTCTAATGATACAAAAAAAGCAACACATTTTGCTTTACAAGCAGCACGAAAATTTGTGAAAACATCAGGGGGTAAAAGGAATATTCGTACTCCGCGAATTATACCTATACCGAAAGTTGGTGGAATTTTACCATTAATTCCTATATTTGCGGGATTATCGGCGCTGGGAAGTTTAGCCGGCGGTGCTGCAGGTCTATATAAAACAATAAGTGATGTAAAAAATGCAAATCAGCGCATGGCTGAAGGGGTGCGTCATAATAAAAAAATTGAATCTATGCCTCTTGGAAAAAAAGGCGAAGGATTGTATTTAAAACCATATCGAACTGGATTAGGACTTTATCTGAAACCGAACAATCCAAAAAACTTCTAAAGTCTCTACCTCGAAGAGCTCTCAGCGACATTGATATTAGTTATTATGCTAATATTTTTAAAATTCCATATTTTCGAGGTGTATTTATGCGAGACAATCTTCCTGAGAGTGGTGCCCTATATACTGAATCTGCAATTTTGAATTTAGACGGTATAAATGGTAGAGGAACACATTGGGTAGCCTACAAGAAAATTGGTAATATTATTAACTACTACGATAGTTTCGGAGATCTTCCCCCACCCAGGGAACTCTTAAAGTATTTCTACATTAAATCAAAGCCGATAATCTATTACAACTACGACCGTCAGCAGAACTACAATACAGTGTGGTGTGGACATTTGTGTTTAAGATTTCTAACTAACAATGAATTTTCCAATGACTCCAAAAGAAGAACGTGAAAAAATTAAAAAGACGGCGGATTCGTTGCGAGCTTTCTCAAAGTATAGGACTCTTACAAAATTGACAAAGGAACAATTAGCTGATTTTCCTAAAGAAGTGATGATCACCTGTGCTTCAAATGAAATCGCATGGGTGTGGGATAAATTACCTGAGCATTTAAAAAGCGATATTGATGTAATGAAGTATCAATATTGTTTGGAACATTACAGTGGCGATAATACATCCCAATCTATTGATGTGAATGACGGACCTCCACCACGAAAATATTTGTGTTGTTATTGCAATATACGCGATGTTACTGTAGCGTCCGAAAATAAAGTTTCTGCAAGGTTTAATATGGTACCATCAAATTCAAGACAGGAAATGTGTCTCAACTGCTGCTGTAAGCAGCAATAAAACGATGTGTTAACAAGTTATATGTGTTAGTCATGTCTCGTACATTCACGTTCTCAGGACAATCTAGTGTGTTAAGCGCTAACTTTTACCCTCCAATTGAACTCGATACAAGTTGTCGATATGGATTGGGACTAGATGGATTCTATTCTTACAATTCAATATTAAATGTTGATGAGAAAAATAATATTATTGGATTCAAATTGAAGAATAGATCACCTACTACTTTCTTTCAAATTCCTCCAGGAGCATATGAGTTGAACGAAATCAATGGAGCAATTCAAAGTGCTTTGGAATCTATAATAAAACGCAGTGTTAAGGATGACAACTTCAATATTAATAAATATTTCACATTAAAAGCCAACAATAATACGCTGAAATGTGAAATAGTATCTAAATATGAGATCGACTTTACTCACAAGTATTCTATTGCAACTATATTAGGATTTGAAAACAAAGTATATTCTGCAAATAATTCACTTGAATCTACATTACCAGTTGACATAATGAAAGTTAGAATTATTCGTGTTGATTGCAATATCACTTCTGGAGCTTATATGAATGGCGAAGAAGCACATACTCTCTACGAATTTGATATAGATGTTGAACCTGGATTCAAACTCTCCAAGGAACCACAAAATATTATTTATATGTCTGTAAGACCTGAAGGACGTCAGTTTATCGAAAACATTACATTACGTATATTAGATGATAATGGTATTCTGGTAGACTTTCGTGGTGAGAAAATTATTGTGAAGCTAGAATTAAAAAAGCTATATTCAACTATCAGGATATAATGGGCTTTTGTTTTAATCAAAGAAAACATTTTCCATCTCTGTTACATACAAATAGTAATAAAGTTTTGAACAAGTGTGACAAGCCATTTATTATACGAAAGAACGTTAAACGGTCAACATCTAAATTGTCTGCTAGAGATCGTATCTTTCTTCAGTCAATTGGATTAAAGCTGAAACCTTAATATTTGTAATCATGACGTCAACTAGTGCAAAGTTGGATGTGTTTGATGAACCTTTCTTTGATAATTCACTTGTTAGTCTACATGAGCACACTTACAAACCATATGGATCACCGTACTATAGAAATTCGGATGAAATAAGAATTCCTATTCACTGTCAAGATCTTATTCTCGATATTGCTGAAAGTTATATATATATCGAAGGTAAATTTACCCCAAACGATGCCACTAAAATGTGTTACCTATCCAATAATGCGTTAGCATTTCTTTTCGATGAAATTCGTTATGAAATGGGTGGAGAACAAGTAGCTGTTATTCGAAAACCTGGTATAACAACAACAATGAAAACCATGGTGTCATGGGGACAAACACATTTAAAATCATTACTATCTTGTGGATGGGGACTAACAGTGAAAAACCAGGACGTTTTGGATACCAACAGTCACTTTTTTAGTGGCAAATTGCCTCTAAAGTATCTTATGGGTTTCGCCGAAGATTATACAAGGGGCATTATCAACACCAAACAAGAGCTTATACTAATAATAGCTCGATCTTTTAAGAATTGTTACATTGGAGAAGTTGATGCAGATCTCGAAATTAATAAAATCGAATGGAGGCTAAGGCACATCATCCCTGAAGATACACAAAAACTGAAGTTGCTGAATCGCATTAAGAAAGGTGGTGTAAATGCTACGGTTAAAATGGCCTATCGCATGTGGGATTTATATGAATTACCGACTCTAAGAAAAACAGCTACTGATATATGGCCTATAAAAACCACAACAAGTTTAGAAAGACCTCGATATATTATTATCGGCTTTCAGAGTACTGACAGTTCTGATAATATAAGCAAGGACGTTACTCAATTCATCCATGCAGATGTAAGTAACATCCGACTATACTTAAACTCAGAAGTATATCCATATGAACGCTGGAATTTAGATTTTGGAAAGAAATTGTATTCTTCAGCTTACTAGCTGAAGAATACAAGAAGCTGGATAGTTTCAATCCAGCTTCTACGATAAAGATAATTATGAACCGATGATGGATATTGGTGAATTCCAAAAAAATCCATTATTTGTTATCGACTGTTCACATCAACAAGACGCCATGAAGTCATCCACTGTAGACATAAAACTGGAATTTGAAACTCGAAAGAAACATTTTCCTGAGAATACACGGGTTTATGCATTGATAATTCATGATTCTTATTTGGCTTATAATGCTTTGGATGGGTCTGTACATAATGGATTTAAGTAAACTGATGAACATTTTCTTTACATCTTCCAATTTTTATATGTTAATGTACTCTATGTATATAATGTTTTTTTTTTGTGCTCATGTGACAAATAAATGGAAATAAAAGATTTAAAATTTTTTTATTTATTTTTTATTTACATTACATCGTTTTTTTTTTTTTTTGTTTTACAACAAAATAAGAGAAATATTTAGTACAATACAATTTATTACTATAATATACAATGTATATAATAATGTAAAAATAATGAAAAACTTATAAAAAAATTAATTATATTACTTTTGATCATCATTATCTTGATCATCACTACCATATTCTTGAGATGCTAACTTATATTTCACAACAATTGCATACGGTAGATAATCGAGCAAATTGGAATTGAGAAAACATTTTAGTCCTTTCTCCACCATTTTCTCACAAAAATTATTCAAAGTTAAAGTGTTATTTAAATAACTATCACACAACGAAGCACCAAGGCGATAGTTTTCAATATCTTCCTGCAATTGTTTAACCAATTCTTCGGAAAAGCAGTAATCCCTGTCATAATTACAAGCATGAAGTCTATCCATTACCAAGCAATCCAACTCACTCTTCATTCTTTTCACAGCTGACTGGATATCGATAGCTTCAGTCCAGTGTTGGCTAGCATAATGCATCCACATTTTAATAGTTTTCTACAAAATAAACGTTATTGTTAAAACTGATAGTATAATATAGCAAATTATTCATTACCTTTTAGACTTATAAAACAAGAAAAGCAACCTTATATGAGATACTGCTAAATAGTGTAAATAGGTAAATATACTAAGATATGATCTACAAATTATATTTATTACTAATAGATATATTTTTTTAAATAAAATTAGTTGGCAATACCAAATTTTATCAATGCTTTAGATCTAATATCTTTATATGTAGGCTCGCTTTGACCTAAATAAGTTATCGTGTACTGTTCCCAAGAAGAATTCATTTTATTCATAACATCCTCTGTTATGTGTTCTATAACCCTCTTTGGTAAATAACACTTAAAGCTTACATTGCTCTTACTATCGAGCAGTATAGCCAAAACGCACTTTCCAAAACGTGTATTGACAAATGACATTTTTTTAATCAAATAAGGGGTATCAATTTCTAACGAGGAAATTGATCGTCGAGCAATATCAATAAAGTCTCTGTTAATGTTACTATTAATTTTGTTTAAATCAACACTTGGTAATGCCATTTCTTGTTTAAAGATAACTAGCTGTAATATCTAAATAGTAATAAATACAACAATTGTTCTCACTTGAAAATATTAATACAGGACAACACACAATTTGCACTATTGTAGACGTTGACTATAAGGTTGGCAGTGAACGAAGTGTGATTCCTTGCTATAATCTCCTCTCTATATATACATATTATGGAATACCCCTTCCCTAAACATTCGATTACGTCATGTGTTGACAATTACAGAGGTCAAACGAAGGTCACTTCAAGGTCATGCAAAGGTCATTTCAATGTTATCCAAAGGTCACTTCAAGGTCATCCAAAGGTCACGTAAAGGTCATCCAAAGGTCACCTCAAAGTCATCCAAAGGTCATTCAAGGTCATTCAAGGTCAAAAGGGGTGGGGGGAGTCTCAATTCCGGCTATAATAACCTACTGACTTCTCAAAGTATGGAAACAGAAAAATAGAGGCCCTCTAAGAAAAGATATGTTTCCAAGTATTTTGAAATCTACACTCCAAAAAGTGAACTCTTCACTTGCAGAAAATATCAAGTCGGGATTCCGTGCAACAGGTTTGATAGACAGAAGTGTCGTGTTAAAAAGACTTCCAAGACAGGATAGAAGCATCGACAATGCTGTTTTAAATGAGTCTCTGAAGGAAATGTTTCATAAGTGCGGTTTGGGAAAAACGATGAAGCACGGCAAAAAAGGGCAAAAAAAAATTAAATGTTCCCGCTGGACAAAGTGTTTCATGTGATGACGTAGCTGTTGATACCTATTTACAAAATAAATTACATCTAACGATTGTTCCAAATTACATCTCACCGACACACAAGGTGACTGAAAGTGATCGTGCCTTTTAGTACAAAGAACTCTAATGGTGTGTAAAATTCATATCAATGCGCATAAATAAAATGTATAAAATAAAATGTTCAACAGTAGATAATCTTCAAATTTTATTTTTTTACATATCCATGGAACCTGAGTTATTTTTTCTGTAAAATAGGTGCCTATATAACTACATTAATTCAGACATTGTATCATCACTGTAGCTGTAAACTAATAAATAAATAAATAAATAAATAAATAAATAAATAAATAAATAAATAAATAAATCACCCCTCTACCTCGCCCTAGAGAAACATTTACAGTTGATGTCAGAGATATAAGGGAATATAAAAAATTTCAAAGAACACCGACAACAAGCTGTGGAATAGAGTGGGGCAACATAACTTGAAGCAAGTGATATAAAATTCATTAGAATATGTGGATTTGTGCATAGTATTATGTGATAATTCTATAGATGATATCTATTTAAAACGTCTAACTTAATATCACAGCATAATTATCCAAAACGGGGTGGTTATTATGGTAATATTTCATGTCTCCTCATCAACAAGTTGTATTTTGCCCCAGTCGAACCCACTCGTCCGAATATAAAAACTTGCAACGGCACCTGGTCATATCCCTGTATTTGAATGCAACGTTGTCATATCTAACATAATAATAACCTCTTTCTGTAACACATCTCGGAAATGGGTCTTTGGCTTTATAAAATTTAGTATTTTAACAGGTAATATGTATGTATATATGACATTTCGAATTATTAGCACTTCCCATATGCACAATAACGTTTTTAATAAATTGTTAAATTTTGTGAGCCGTAGGCTACAAACTTGGCAACTATGCAATTTTCCACTCTATGATGTTTGCCAACTCAACGACATACGTCGCTCCTGGACACGATAAGGAAGACAAAGAGGGCAGATAACGAGGCAACTTACATTATTTACTTGTTTCTTCACTGGTACTGCAGGGCGGTACTTTACAGTGTTAGGATATTTTGTGGTGCTAGGTGATTTCGCGGGCTAAAGCGTGTTATAGGTTTCAAGGTTTAATACAATTTGTGCTTTCATGATATAATACTAGGTAGGTGTTTTTTAATTACTATTATAGGTTGCTCATTATAAGGTAGTGCTGTGAATACATTATTAATTGTGTAAAGTGCTGTGAATACAAAATTAATTGTTTAAAGTGCTGTGAATAATAATTAGTGTTGTGAGTAGGTACTTAGTTAGTGTAGTGTGTAGTGTGTAGTGTTGTGTTGTGTAGTGAGTGTTGGTGTGTGTGAATAAACGAGTGTTTGTTTTAATTTATCTAGTACTTAGTGCCTCTAAAAGTTCCTATTCGTTTTTTCGGCTTATATTGTGGTATTAAATACTGCATACCAAACAAGATATGGAGAGAATATTCAGACCTTGGGAGGATTTCTCGGAAGAACCTCAACCTTGTACAAGTAGAGATCAAACGAATAGTGATAGAGAAGATGTGACGATTAGGACGGACGATATAGAAAATATAAATTCTCGACAACATCTTGGCGAACAAGCTCAATTAATTATATATAATGTATATAAAAATATAAAACACAGTGAGGGAGAACAGAGGGCATTTGAAAAAACGGCTTATTTAACCGAAGTACCGTACAAGTCGGTCTACAACATAGTGAAGAATGTTATGAAGAATGGCCCCAAAAAACGTAAAACGAGGTGTGACAAAGGAATAACAAAGGAACTTGATCCAGGACGCGTCAAATTGATAAGGGATAAAATTTATGGCAATTATAAAAAAAATCAAATACCAACTGTAGAATCTCTTCACCGGGAACTGAAATCGGAAGGATTCTTGTCTATTACTCTCAGGACGCTTCATAGATGGCTTTTAAAAATCGGATTCAAATTTAAAATCATTAACAAAAGAGCAAATATAATGGAATGTGAACGGATTGTACGGTGGCGTATACAGTACTTAGAAAACATAAAAAAATATAGAGATGAACAACGATCTATTTATTATTTGGATGAAACTTGGTACGATACACATGATACAGTCAAAAGAGGATGGGTGGATGAGTCCGATAGATGTAAAGTAGATTTGCCTCCAAATCGAGGAAACAGACTAATTATTTTACATTGTGGTTCTGATAAAGGATGGGTTGAAAACTGCCTAAAATTAAGCGGGAAGAAGCTAGCAGATTGCAACGTGGACTACCATCAAAACATGACGGCTGATGTCTTTGAAGAATGGTTTGAACATACACTGCTTCCTAAACTGGAAAATAATAGTGTTATTGTATTAGACAACGCTCCATATCATTCAAGACTTTCAGAAAGGATTCCAGGTACTGGCACAAAAAAAAGGATATTCAAGAATTTCTTAAAATCCATAAAATTGCGTACGAGGCTAGTTTGAAAAAAGATGAGTTGCTGCAAATAGTCAAGAGCAAAAATTTTGAAAAGAATACATTATCGATGAGATGGCTGCGGCTCAGGGACATACCATTCTACGATTGCCTCCATACTACTGTGTTTTTAATCCTATTGAACTAATATGGAGCCAACTAAAAAGAGGCATTCGACGAAATAATACCTTTCCAAAATTTGACAAAAGAGTTATAGATGTTATAAGAAGCGAGGTGGATACAATTACATCGGCTAATTGGAAAAAATGCATCGAACATGTCATAAAAATTGAGGACGAATATGTAAAGCTGCACCAATTGATTGGACCAAATAAAAGTCGATTCATCATAACTGTCGATGAAGAATCGGATACAAGTGACATTAATAGTGACTCGGACGAATGTTAGTGCTAGTATTTATGTGTATGTGTGTATGTATTTATGTGTATTTATTAGTGTATTTATGTTAGTGTATTATGTTGTTATGTGTCTATATATATACAGGGTGTCTCACGGAGAGGGCCTATAAGAATTATCTCAAAAAGTAGTCAGAATCGAAATCCGAAAATTTGTATACAGGGGTTTATCAAAAAGATCTATTCAATGAAAATAGTGTCAACTTCCTGGCACTTCCGGTTATACTGGAAGTCGACATCAACTTGCTTATTTTAAATTTACACCCTATATATTACTTCATTTCTCGATTCTACGTAAAATTCTAAACACATTTCATGTAGGATGTCTTATACCTATCTTCTACTGTTTTTGATATATTCACAGGTGAAAATTGACATTTTTGCAACTTTGACACCCTGTAAAATCTAAACGGTTTGATATACAGCAATACAGTTTGCACATTCCCATCTTAACTTTTCATAAGCTATCTTTTTTTTACTAATTTCAAATTTATCCAGGAATTAAGAATTTTCCGAAAATTTTGAAAATTTTTAATTCCTGGATAAATTTGAAATTAGTATTAAACTATAGCTTATGAAAAGTTAAGATAGGAATATGCAAACCGTTTAGCATTATCTCAAACCGTTTAGATTTTACAGGGTGTCAAAGTTGCACAAAAGTCAATTTTCACCTGTCAATATTTCAAAAACAGTTGAAGGTAGGTATAGGACATCCTACACGAAATGTGTTTATAATTTTAAGTAGAATCCAAAAATTAAATAAAATATAGGGTATTCCATTTAAAATAAGCAAGTTGATGTCGACTTCCGGTATAACCGGAAGTGCCAAGAAGTTGACACCATTTTTATTGAATAGATCTTTTTGATAAACCTCTGTATACAAATTTTCAGATTTCAATTCTGACTACTTTTTGAAATAATTCTAATAGGCCCTCTTCGTGACACACCCTGTATATTATTATGTTTTCATTTTACAGAGGTATATTTTAACTTGTTAATTATTTTTTGTTTGTTTTTTTTGTTCCCTTTAACCCTTACCCTACCCAATCCTAATCCCACCCTCCTGGCAGGGAATGCTCGTACCTCCCCATGGTCCTTGCTGGGCAATAATAATTTAAAATTGCATAATAACATTTAATCAAATTATGTATTTAGCATTGTTTTTTTTTTCCAAAATTCACATTTATATTTTATATAGGTAATATTTTATTTAAAATTATTATTGGCGAAATTGAGCAAATACTGGTATCCGAAGTAAATACGGTCCTGTCTATATCATACCAGTAAACACGCGGTAGGCTTTGATGATTTTATGGCACTTTTTATGCTGTTTCTTTTATTCCCTTATATCGATGTCCAGTACTATACCTACCTATCATTCTTAATTATAATTAATATTTTTAATTATTTATTAATACCTAACAACTGCTAGCATCCATCTATATTCTTGAGCGCGCAACACCCAGCTGCTACATCCACATACCTGAACATTATCTCCGTAGTTTCTGGAATTGACCAATCACGTGAGAGCATCTGCAAAATATAGCCTCGAAAACAAGTATAGAATTGTCTGTGTACATACGTGAGAAACGAAACGGTGTCTAACAGTTTTTATATTCAGATATAAACAATATTTTATTATATAAACAATATTTCCTTTGCACCATGCCGCCTTACATAAAATTCCTGGAAATCAACTAATTAAGATATTATGACACCGAAAATGTAAACATCTGTGAGGAAGCGAGAAATGGCTCATATTGTAATGTAAACAAATTTCTTTGTCGGTGGAATTCCTGGAATCGAACTATCTAAAAATTATGATGGTAGAAAGGCCTCGTGAAGTAGACAATTTGTTCGTGTTTACAAACGAAACAGAAATAATAATACCTACTTATTATGAAATACTGCCCACGTAAATTATATCGCTCTGTATGTAATAAGTTATTTTTACTATACTAAATTGATATATGATCTTGGATAAAAACAAAACGTACGTTTATCTCGGCATATAAATATATATCGGCAGATATATACAGAGTGCGGCATAAGTTCCGCCCCACTATCAGGTTCTTACAGCGCGACGTAATCTGGTGCAGTACAACTTCGGCCTCGTTAGTTTGAGTTCTCAAACGATTGTGGCAAGGTGTTCGGTATATTATTGTTGTCCGTACGTTCATTCATTGTGAAAATGCAAGCTGGTGAATTTAAATTTACGCTGGAAGAACGAATTTTCCTGTTAACGTCGTACATAAGAAATGATGCGCATTTCCAAACAATTTGCGAAGAATTCGCGCAACAATTTCCAAACCGTCGTTTACCAAACCGTCGTAATGTGAGGAGACTGTACACGAAATTCCAGCAAACAGGCTGCGTTGCTGATGCGCCGAGAGCGGGTCGTCCTCGTAGCATGACGACTGAAGCGAATATGGAAACCGTGGCGCTATCCTACGTCGAAGAGGCGAACGTCAACGCTAGAAGGCTAGCGAGAGAACTGCAGATTTCGGATCGTTCCATACGTCGAATGTTAAAGCGTATGAATTACCGTGCGTACCGTCCTCGCCTAATTCACGCGCTTCATGAGGATGACTACGATCGGCGTTTGGAATTCTGTGAGTGGTTTATCGGTTGCCAAGAAGACGACAATCAATTCTACCGCTCGATCTTATGGAGTGACGAAGCCACTTTTAAATTGAACGGTACCATCAATCGACACAATTCTGTCTATTGGGCCACCGAAAACTCCCACGTAACCATTCATCAAGAACTTATGCCCGTATTCGCCGTTTTATATCTTAAACGAAGCTTACTTAAGCGCGCTTAAAACTTCAGCGAAGCTTAAATTTTTGTGTTATGCACCGCTGAACAATAACCGTAGCTTAGATAAGCGTTAAAGAAACTTGGCAACATAGTATCCATTTAGGGAATTTTTATGTTTTCCGTGTCTTTAAAAAGTCAAGTCAGTTTCTATGGATATATTTTAAGATATTCTGAATAATGTTCTGTATTCTGTGATATTTTTTATTTTATTTGCCTGCTGCTATCAATCAGAAAACACCAAGAATTCTATCAATGCTGAATGCGGTCATATATTTTTTGCTGAATGCTGCGAGATTACTGTGAACTGCGATTCACGTGTTCTTGGTTATAAGATTATTATTGTGCTATTTTCCACGGTTATTTTAATTTGTCTAGAGTTGTTATCCTAGATTAAAAACAATATCCTTATAGTACTGAAAGTGGCTGTTACCTACAAATTAATTTTCATAATACTATTTAGCAAAATGAGCGAAAAAAGAGTTCCAAACTTTACAACATCAGAGAAGCTCCACCTGTTACGAATTATAGCAAATAAATATTCATCCGTAATAGAGGATAAGAAAACTGATAGGGCTTCTGGAGAGAAAAAGGACATAGCCTGGCAGAGTGTAACACATGAGTTTAATGCTAGTTCATCTACTGGTGTATTACGCAGTATGGCATCTTTAAAAAAATGCTATGAAAATAGAAAAAAGGAGCTTCGTAAAACCTTAGCCGATGAAAAAAGAGAGGTAACGCTCACTGGTGGAGGGCCACCACCAAAAATAAAAAAAGATGAGACGGACAACATTTTAATGTCAATTATTAATAAACATACATTAATTGGTTTCCAAAATAAATTTGATGATGATGCAGATGAAAACTTCGTTGCTTGCAGAGATCCTAAGGAAAATAATGAAGTAGAGTTTTATGTAATAGATGAAGGTGATGCAGAAGAAGACCCAGAAAGGGAAATGTTTCTGGTAAGTTGAAATTTAATAGTACCATTCGAGATAGACCCAACAAACCATATATAGGTATATTCGGCAGAAAATGTTCTTTCTAATGTTAAAATATACAGGGTGTTTCATTAAAAAGAAAAAAAAAACAAAGTTACCATGTTATTCCAACTTCGTTTGTTTTTCTACTAAAAAATTCATAAAAGATTAATTTTTTTTATAACTAAAAACAGAAGTTACGGGGGGTAAAAAATAGTGTATAACCCTGTACATACTTTAGTAATATATTTTAGAAATAATAATTTGGCTTCCATTTTTTTATTCTAGCCCATTGACAAAACCATCAGTCATTCCGTTGCCGAAAAGAAGGATGATGTTATGTGGAAAAGGTATAATGCCACAAAATTGCAGGAACATATCAGTCCAGGTTTAACAACAAATTCCACAACCTTGAAGGAAGGCAAATCCAAAGAAGAGGTATTTAAATAATATTGAGTGTTATTCTTGGAGAGACAAGAATATTCGTAGTATTTTTTACTGATATCCTGTGGTTTTAATCAACTCAATCTTTTTTGAGTACATAATCCTAATTTTTTTACAGATGCCGGGGCCTTCAAATTTGACGCCAAAAAGCCGTAGAAGACCTACAACTGTAGTGAAAACCTTGACTTCTTCTGAGATAGGTAAAAAATATGACCTACTCTTAGATAAAAGACTTATGTTAGTTGAAGGGCAGTTAAGTCATATGGAACAAGAAAATGCTCTTATAATAAGAAAAAGAAAATTAGAAATAGAACTTTTAGAAATAGAATTACTTATAAAAAAGAAAAATTTAGAATAGACTAGGTATTAAAAATTGGTACAAAATATACTTTTGTTAAGTAGTAATAAATATTTGTAGTATGTATTTTGACTTTATTTACTTCTTACATTTGCAGATTGGATTGCTACATTTAACCATCCCTAAAAAATCGCTATATAAAAATAGAACTATTTACTTCAAATAATTTTTATTACAAATTTGCAAAGTAATTGTCTATAATATCATTTCTAAAATTGTACAATACATTTTCCTGTGGATTAATTGGAGGTATGTCTCCTTGGTCAATTAAATAATTTAATTCCTCCATATTAATACCCACTGGAGGTGGGGGATCACCATCATGCATCTCTCGAGCAATATTATGAAGTATTGCTGTAGCTACTATTACCACTAAACCAGTTTCAAATTTGCATCGTAATCCATAGGACAAACAGGGAAATCTTCGTTTCCACACACCTATGGTTCTTTCCACTCCATTTCTAGTGCGAATGTGAGATTCGTTGTAGAGTTGTTGAGCCCTCGTGTTAGGATTTGTTAGCGGTGTAAGTAAGTAGGATTTTAAGGGATACCCACTATCACCTACAAAATATTAAAAAATAGTATACTTAATTCCTTAATTGCTTATTGCAGCAAATTGATGGGAGTCATCAAAATTTTCTTGTTTTTAGAACAAAAGTAGTACACAAGCAAAGGCAATAATTATAGTACTATTATTTTTTCACGACTGGCCACTCGCCATATTCATTATTACATTTACCTAAATACATACCTAGAAGGATGCCTGTGTCAAATTCCCCAGCTTCAAACCTGGTTCTGAGCCTACTATGGTTAAAAATAGTAGCACCATGGGCTGATCCTGGCCACCTGGATACAACATTCATTATTTTCAGGTTACTGTCACATACCACCTGTATGTTAATAGAAAAATATGATTTTCTGTTTCTAAATATCTCTCTATCTTCACCACCTATAAAGATTTAACTGAATTTAGATTATTACCAATCTGTGTTTGTTTTAGTAAATTTGGGTTTATTCCATCAGCTTCTAGCTAACGAACTAACCCAGGTTTATCAATGGCAACTACACCTTGCCAATGCCAATTTAATATAACAGCAACAACATAATATCAATGACATACTGCTATAGAATGAGTCAGCTTACCTGGTGATCGAATGTTTACATGGGTACCATCAATGCAACCTATTACACGTGGAAAACCAGCTACTCTATAAAAATTTGTTTGACAAGAAATTTTCTCCTCATGTGTAGCTGGCATTTTAGTGAATAGATTTCTTTTACTAGCAATAGCTTCCGAGACTTTTTTTACTATCCTAGATACAGTGCTTTGATCCATTTTCATAAAGTCACCTATGTTTATTTGATGCCCATCACTGGCATAAAATGTAAGGGCAGTCAGCAGTTGATTTATTGGTGATATGCTGTTATTTCTATATAAAAAGATTTTATTAAAAAAGTTTAATTGAAAAGTTAATTGCTTTTCTTACAAATCATTCTCAAATTCTAAGGCATCTTCAATGAGCTCCAGAACAAACAGTGCTGTAGGCTTCGTCAGTCTAAATCTTCTATAAAATCCCATATCATCCATCTCCTCAAAATAGTTGGTCCTCCTAAAAATTCTTCGTGGAAATCCAAAGTCAATAATATCTAAGACGTCGTTATCGTCTTCCAGCATAACAATATCTTCAATTTCCATAATAAATCTTTATATTCGTTGCTCAAACAAACAATTCAACAATTCCGCAAAACTCGGCAGAAATAATTTTAACTTGGCTTTCAGTTTTCAGCAAAAGAAAAAAGTGAGGTTGTGTTCTTATTAAGTTCGAAATAAGCCCGGCTTTAAATATTTAAGCTGCCGAATTTGGCGGCTTAACTTTAGCCGAGCTTAAAGACGTTTGTGGTTACGGTGCATACAAAATCATAGCGTTAAGCGAGCTTAACCTTTAAGCTTCGCTTATCGGTATACGGTGCATACGGATATTAATGCACCCCTACGTCAGCGTATGGGCTGGCATTCATGCTGGCGGACTAGTTGGTCCCTACTTTTTTGATGCCACTGTGACTGCAGAAACCTATCTGGAACTTCTAGAAGATCTACGAGGTCAAATGGATGCTGACCCAGATTTGGCCCACATGATCCACTTTATGCAAGACGGTGCCCCCCCCCACATTACGCTTTAATTGTGCGGGAATTCCTCAATGATCACTTCGGAGCGTGGATAGGAAGACGTGGGGAAATTGAATGGCCAGCGAGGTCTTGCGATTTAACACCCTGCGACTTTTTTCTCTGGGGCCTGATGAAGGATCGAGTGTTCGCAAGACGAGCAACAACATCCAGCAGTTGAGAAGAATCATCGAGGAGGAGTTCGACAACATCAGGGAACATTACGAAATGTTCCGTCGTACGTGCCAAACTATCGTCACACGGTGCCGCAGATGCGTTGACCAAGATGGTCACCAATTTGAACACTTGTTATAAACTTATTCTAAGCTGTAAATATCTTATTTTCTGTAGCATACTCATTAAATTACATTTTATTCGCTTTTTCTATTATTCGCTTTTTCGTGCAAAATGGGGGCGGAACTTATGCCGCACTTACAGTATATCAGCATTGAATGAGAAGTGCATAGTGCAAAGAATAGTGCATAATTGACAGAAATTAGTATATTTATTTATAAAAACAAACATGGTATTTTATCATTTCCGACAGAGGACAATAAGTTAATGTGCAAATATGTTTTTCGTCGGATGCTTACGAGCCTGTTATAACAAGTTGATATAGGTACCTAAAAACAACTCACATTTTATTTCCTAGCACAAATATCAAGCGACCAATTTTTACCATAAATCAGAGTGCAACATCCCCCTTCCGCTCCCCGAAGACATCCATTTCTTTTTAACAATTAAAATTCCATCAATCACCGTTCAGCTTTATTTTTTACATACTTTTCTAATATTTGATTACACCAATCATATTAACCCAGATATATTAATGCCATATTATAAACCACCACCCGAAATCAACACCCCCCTCGAGAAGCACATAAGTACTTATTTAATATTCTTAATTATAATTAATATTGTTAATTATTTATTAATACCTAACAACTGGTAGCCACCATCTTTATTCTTGACAGCGCGCAAAACACCCACATCCAGCCTCCTTCACCCTCACCTCCCTCTGAATGCCACACATACACCTGCTGATGGACACCATCCCTGTAGCTAACTTCACAACCCCCAGCTCCGGATGATTCTTGCACCACGTCCACTGCAGGCCTCCAACATCCACTCACGGACCCAATACGTGGACATCATCCCCATAACTTCTTACCCTGATGTTCTATCCTGAGATTCTAGCCTGAATATAGCTCCTAATGGCACCTAGTGATGGATGACCTTAGATTGGGTTTAAATTCCCGTATGATAACTACTTGTCGGCAACAGTCCACCAGCCAGAAAAAGTAGTAGCTCAAAAAGACGTAAAAAACTAAACCAATGCTCAAGTGCTGAAAGCGGAACTCTATCAACTACAGTAGCAATTATTCGTGCTAATGGAACTTTCCTGCCTCCTGTAATGTTATTTCCTAGAAAGAAGTTTAACGCCTGTATGCACCGTTTTCCTGATTGATCTGGATCAGTACCGTCAAACGGGGCTAAGTGGATCAGCCGGGGTAAAGCGGATCAAACACGTTTCGTACAACAAATAATGCGCATGAGCCAAATGAGTACACATGAATTTAATTCTGACCGTTCATCTTGCTGCAGTGTCATTGCAGACTCGACGAAGGGCTGGCGCGGCGCAATATTTACGGTGAGTTCGGTGAAAAAAATTCTTAAATTGTAACATATTTAGCTATTTTTTAAAACTTCAAATTCGTTTGCTTCCTCACGCGACTGGGTGCACTATATTAACTTTTTGCCAACATGAGTTAAGAGCCCCATGTGTAACTTAGATCTGGGCGGTAGAATTAAAAAATATCTATCACTGAAGTCAATCTGTGATTTTTTTTTGTAAATAATGTGCCATTGCGGGGTAAAGTAGAGCAGCGGTTTTGACACGACTTATTGTGTTATTTTGATGTTAGGTAGGTAGCAACCTTTATCATTCCCATAATTCTCCATTTATACATAATTCAATCGTAAACCAGTGGCGTGCATGATTGATTTAAGGGGGCGTAGGTAAAATTCTATTGACATAGGGACAAACATGATAGTTAGCGAAGTGAATGTTAACCGAATGTTACTTGTAATTAAGTGAATACAATGGTTTCAGATGGTTAGAAAATATTCCAAAAAGTTGGGCCAATATGGAAACAGAAATTATTCGCCGATATTCATGGAGAGAGCAGTGGCTGCCGTAAGAGCTGGAAGGATGTCACAAAGACAAGCTTCGGAATCGTACGGAGTGCCGTATACAACTTTAAATAGTCACATACATGGCAAACACCAGCTTAAATATGGAAGACAACCCGTACTATCCGAGGATGATGAGAAGGTTATATCTCGTTTAGTTGTTCCGCCGATCTTTGTTATGCACCGTCCAGATTAAAGTTCGGATCAAGTAATTCCAATTACAATGTGGCAACACCGACATAAATGTCAAACTTGCCAAAAGAAAGCTCAAACTAGCTATCTATAATTTGTGGCTCTAACATCAAACATAAATTCAAAGAATAATGACACAAATTCAAAGCGAATTCAGAACTTTACTCCAGGTGAAAAATAGTGTATTTTTAATATAATTTCGGAGACATATTCACACATATTGGAAGACAAAAAACAAATCGTGTGAGTATCGAAGAAAAAATCAAGCATGGAAGAAAATTGAAAATGATTTCAATAATAGGGCACCGATTGCCTGTTATAGTAATGCTGATCAGTTGAAACGATTATCTGAAAATAGAAAAAAGGACTTGCGAAAACGCTTAGCAGACAATAGAAAAGAAATATTTTTAACTCGTGGTGGCCCACCGCCTGATTATAAAATTGATCCCATAGATGAAATATTAATAAATATTGCGAATAAGAAGAGTATCGAAGGTATTAACGTTCCATTTGATTCTGATGCTACTGACGACCCACCCCTTAAAAGAATTAGGGATTAGGGATTAGGGAACTTCAGTTTGAGTTCACCCCATCTGAAAGTATTCAAACCTTAATGAAAATGTAAGTATATCGTACGTACTAGTTTTAAATTGATTTTATAGCCACTTTTAATTTTTAGCCCAACATTGAGATATTATGTGTTGATGATGATCTGGTAACTGACATCCAGGAGTCATTTTAAGATTACCTGTAAGTGCAGAATTCATTTCACAGCCTTCTTCCTATGCACTATGTTATACAGGGTATTTCAAAAGTTATGAACAATTTTCGATGAAAATCGTAATGGGTTCAACGCCCTGTACATTATAAAGGAAATGATATTCAAATGAGTTTCACTTTCAAAAATTTTTGATTATGTTTGATTTTCATGAAAATATTCAATTTTGTCGATATCACTAAAACTGTATACAGGGTGAGCCAAGTCACAAAGACATTATTTTCCGATTTTTTTTAAATGGACCACCCTGTATTTTATGTCATTATCGGTAAACCCTATTAGTATACTTTCATTTTTGTTAAGCATTCCCTATACCTAAACTCAATAGTTTTTGAGAAATTTTAATTTTTATAATAAAAATGCTGAATGCTGAATGAAATGCTGAATGAAATGCTGGATCTTCGTTCTGACACGAGAGGAAGATTCAGATACTGAAACCGTTCTGGGTATGATAGTGTATGGATCTGAGGAATCTTTTTTGTTGCTCGACGTTGAACATTTTCGATGAGTTTGATGTCTTTGATAAGATGTGACGACCAAATTAGTGCAGCATATTCCAGCAGTGGTCTAACATACGTTTTAAATAGGATGCGAAATAATTCGGGCGTAGGATTTTGGAAAACTTTGAATAACAGGTAACAAGTTTGGTTGGCTCTTTTTGATATTTTTCCAATGTGACTGAACCAGGAAAGTTTGGCATTGATAGTGACGCCTAGATCCACTTGCTCGTTGGTTGAAATAATAGGTTCATTATTAAGCAAATAGATGTGGTGGGGGTTATTGTTACCCATATGCAATACAGTGCATTTAGACGTGTTAAGAGGAATTAACCACGTAACACACATTTTTTAACTTCATCAAGACTATCTTGAACAGAGTTGTAGTTTACGAGAGGGTTAGCGTACAGTTTTGTATCGTCGGCATAAAAGTTATGTGGAACTGTTATTACTGTATCTAAGTCAGAAGAATATATTAGAAACAATATTGGGCTGAGAACAGAGCCTTGTGGTACTCCGGACAGAACTTTATGATAAGAAGAGTGGTCAGAGCCCACACGTACTGAGAAAGATCTGTTGGTTAAATACGCTTCAATCCAGGAATTTAAATTGGCACGAATACCCAGGTGATCCAGCTTTAGGAGTAGTCGATTTTTGGGCACTTTATAAAACGCCTTTGAAAAGTCTAAATAAACTGAATCAACCGGGTTCCCGCGGTCCAATAAGTGACTCCAATAATTTAGACTCATTAACAAGTTTGTAGTGGTAGATCTTCCTTGAATGAAGCCATGTTGTGTTTGGGGCAGAACGTTATTTACCATAATGCAATTCATGATTTGAGATACGATAATTCTTTCTAGAATTTTGAGACAGATACTCATGATACTTATCTGTCTGTAATTGTTAGGATCTGTTATCTCCCTTTTTAAATATTGCAATCGATGATGCCACTAACCAGTCAGAGGGAAGCGTGGATGTTCTAATTGACTGTTGGAAGATACGACTGAGAGGACCTGTTAAATTATTTGCACAGTATTTCAAAACCAAAGCCAATAAACCGTCAGGACCAGGCGCTAAATCCGTGGGAAGGTTTTTTAAATGGTATAGAATGTCTCGTTCATTTATCGCAACGATTTCTAGGGACTGTTGAATTCTAGGCGTAAGTGGAATAGGAAGGGGACCGTTTGGCTCACGAGTATATATACAGAGTGAGTTTTATGTATGGAACGCCTCAATTATCTCGGAAACGGCTTGCCCGATTTTTATGAATTTTGGTTTATAAGGGTTTTGTAATATGGCCGATATTATTGTGGCATTTACATTGTTGTCAGATCTTTCGTTTTTCCGGAAATATACTGAAATTTGTTATTTCAAATGGATCACCCTATATATTTTTTTGTTTTTGAAATCTCTAAGAAATTTAGAATATTTTTCATGTAATGTTCCCTATACCTAATTTCGGAGTTACAGCTACATTTGCAATATCTCCGCCGAAGTTAAAATATTACATCAGGGTCGCTATGTCTGCGACAAAAACAATTTTGACGTTTTCATAAACTATTATTGTTGGTGTTTATTGAAAGTTACAATGGACCGTTTATCTGAGAAAGAACGAATTGAGATTTTAATGATATTAGGATATGGTGATGTGCGTAGAAGTCAACAGGAAACGTGTAATATCTTTAATAATTTATATCCTAATAGAAATCCCATAACAAGATCTACTGTGAGTAAGTTGTTAAAAAAGTTTAACCAAACTGGAGCCATAAAAGATTTACCGAAATCAGGGCGTATAAAAACTGCAACAACTGAAGACAAATCTTTAGATGTTTGTGTTATGTTAGAAGAAGATCCACACTTGAGTACTAGACAAATATCCAGGGAAGTTGATATTTCTCAAACATCCATAATGAAAATTTTACATGCCAATAAATTCCATCCTTACAAAGTAAGATTGGTTGAAGAGTTGTCAGATGATGATTTCGATAGACGTGAAGAGTTTGCCGACACAATGATGGAAAAATGTTACGATCAAAATAATCCAAATTTTTTAAATAATGTTATGTTTTCCGATGAGGCCACTTTTTGTATTGATGGAAACGTAAATCGGCATAATTGCAGATACTGGTCACGTAACAATCCTCGTTGGATGAGAGAATCCCACACCCAATTTCCACAAAAGATTAATGTATGGGCTGGAATAATAGGCGACAAAATAATTGGTCCTTTTTTCATTGAAGGAAACTTAAATGGTCCGGCGTATTTAAATTTATTACAGAATAATATTATACCTGAGTTGGCTCGGTTATTTCCAAGTATTCTCAATTGCCTGTTAATTTAGAAATTTTATTATTTGAAACTTTCAGACAATAACAATGTCCCAAATAACAATATTTGGGTGCAACAAGATGGAGCTCCACCTCACTATGCGCGTGACGTGAGGCAATACCTAAACGATGTGTTTCCCAGAAGATGGATTGGAAGGCGTGGTTTTATCGAATGGCCCCCGCGATCACCCGACATGAATCCTTTAGACTATTTCCTGTGGGGTCACTTAAAAAATATTGTTTATAAAACCAAACCTGCCAATATTCAGGAATTAAAAGATAGGATTACCACAGAGATAAGAAGAATTGAGCAGTCAGGAATGTTACAAAATGTACTGCAAAGTTTTAAACATCGCATGGCTTCTTGTATGGAAGTAAACGGACAACATTTTGAGCATCAGCTGTAACCGCCTTTACTTTATGTTTTCAAAAGATCCTATGGGATTTCTATTAGGATATAAATTATTAAAGATATTACACGTTTCCTGTTGACTTCTACGCACATCACCATATCCTAATATCATTAAAATCTCAATTCGTTCTTTCTCAGATAAACGGTCCATTGTAACTTTCAATAAACACCAACAATAATAGTTTATTAAAACGTCAAAATTGTTTTTGTCGCAGACATAGCCGCCCTGATGTAATATTTTAACTTCGGCGGAGATATTGCAAATGTAGCTGTAACTCCGAAATTATGGCAATTAGGTATAGGGAACATTACATGAAAAATATTCTAAATTTCTTAGAGATTTCAAAAACAAAAAAATATATAGGGTGATCTAATCACGCTGGTAGCTGGCTGTGTAGCTGTGTGTATTGTTGCTCCTCAAAATTTCAAAATTTATTGGTTTTCGTAATATTTGAAGTGTTATTGAATTGGTTAATCCAAGCTTGTTGTGGAAGTTACGTGGTTTTACAGGAACAATAGTGTCTGAAAGGATCAGTGTATTATATAGGAAATACATTGTCAGGTTAAGATACCCTGGTAAGAAATTCCTATCTATTTTACATTGTTTTAAATAGTTTTTTGCTAACTTGGATATCACGTATCCCACCACTAAAAATGTCCGAGACCTGTGTCAACTGCTCAGGCCCGCTAGGCTCCACTCAGACCGTCAAGTGCGACGGCTGCGGTAAGAAGATTCATGGGGACTGTACTGATATGGGTGCCGATTTCTTACGCATCACCAGGCAACAAAAGCATAAAATGCGGAGTATTAAAGTACTATGTAATAATTGCGGTAATAAATTGGAGCAATTTCCTAATATTAAAACTTATTTTGACACATTAAAAACTGAAATATTAGACAAGATCGAGAGTAAATTTCAAACATTGTTTGCACACAAAGTTGAGCCAAAGTTATTTGAAGAAATCACAAACGAGGCTGTAGAGCGCATGCAACGAGCTAAAAATATAATTATACGTGGTCTTCCAGAACCCGTAGGGTCACATGAAGAGCGCGTACAAAGCGATACTTCCAAGGTGGTTGATATTATCAGAACTGTTGGCGGTGACGATAGGCAACCTACTTTAGTACATAGACTAGGTAAATACAATAATGATCGCGCCAGAGCAATAAAAGTTGTATTGAGAGATGAGGTTTCAGCAAGACAAATTTTAAAAAACAAAGCTAAATTAAATAACTCTCTATATAAACCAGTCAAAATATCAGATGATAAAACACCATCTCAATTAAATTATTTAAATAGTGTTCGGGATGATTTGAAATTGAGGCAGGAAAATGGAGAAGCCAACCTGACCATAAAGTATGTCAAAAGAACTCCCACAATTGTTTCTTCTTCAAAAAACTAAATCACATGCTAAATTGGCCCGTTCTATATACTAACCTGGACTCATTGATGGCTAAATTCGACAATTTTGTTACTGTAATTGAATGTGAAAGGCCTAAAATAATATTAATTTCAGAATCTTGGTTGCATGCAGATATTCCGGACTCTCTAGTACATTTGCCCGAATATCATTTATATAGATCCGATAGGACAATGAGAAAAGGAGGTGGCGTTTGCGCTTATTTACACGATGACTTAGTAAATGCTGTTGGTGTCGAGCCGCTTCCATTTGAAAGTGATAATATACAATCCCTCTCTCTAAAGTTAATATCTCCGTACTTCTCCATAACAATAGTTTGCGTCTATAGACCTCCTGATAGCACTATTGAAAATGATATCTCACTGTACGATCACATGTCTGACATCTCTCATCGTGAAAAAAATGTCATATTTGTTGGTGACTTCAACTTTCCAAATATTAAATGGCCTCTTATGCAACTACCCAATCCTAATTCGGCATCTGCACACTTCGTAGATATGATGATAAATAATAACCTCACACAACTTATTACTGAGCCTACTCGCTTTAGAAATAATGATAACCCCTCCAGGTGCAGATTGTGTATTCCAACAAAAACCGTTTAGGCAAAAAACTTCTAAATATCACAAACTATAATAGAGTCAACGAATGTTTGTATAACACAAACTGGAATGACATATTTGGTAATCATAGCACTGATACTATGTGGAACAATTTTAGCAAAACGGTTAATGATATAATCACTCATAACACGTATGTTAAAACAGTTAAATGTAACCAACTGAAACCGTGGATTGATCAAGACGTTCTAGCACATATTAAACACAAAAAGCGCCTATGGACCAAGTTTCGAAACAGTAAGAACCAGGAGGATTATATTGTACACAGGCGTTTCTCAAACAGACTGTCCCAAATCATAAAAAATGCTAAAGACCGAATACGTTTCAACTCTCGCTACAAATGAAAACTCCAAACGGTTACATAAATACGTTAGGTCACATCTTAACTCCACTGTTGGCGTACCATTATTGAAAAAGGAAAATGGATCTATCTGTCAAAGTAATTTACAAGCGGCGAGTGTTCTGGCTGACACTTTTACGAAAGTGTATACCATTGAGCCACCTATCCCAAATGACCTTCAAATTTTAACCCAAGAAAATCCAAATTATATAACATCGATTTATTTCTCGCCTGAAGATATTGAACAGCAAATAATTAACTTAAAAAACTCATCCTCACCTGGACCTGATGGATATAATGTTATCTTCCTCAAAAAATGTAAAAATAACTTACTGACTCCTCTTTCAAATATTATGAATAGCTCTTTTCAAAACTCTACCCTCCCGGACGCTTGGAAGTTGGCCTCTGTTACCCCTATATATAAAAAAGGAGATAAACTATGCTCGTCTAATTATCGACCGATTAGTTTAACATCAATCATTGGCAAAATTATGGAACGCATAATATCAAAGAAACTTATAAATTTCCTTGTATCTGAAAAGATAATACCTAATGAACAACATGGTTTTATCCCTAATCGGTCAGTGCTAACAAACCTTCTTATCTCAACTAATGACTGGAGTTCTTCCTTTGATAACAAGATACCAATTGATAGTTATATCAATTATATATACTTAGATTTTTCCAAAGCATTTGATCGTGTCCCACTACAGAGGCTTATTCTTAAATTGCGTCATTTTGGTGTGCGAGGATTGCTATTGGACTGGATACAAGATTTTCTCTCTAATAGACAGTTTTCTGTTCGGGTTGGTGACGCACATTCGCCTAAATATCCTGTTTTAAGTGGTGTCCCGCAAGGTTCTGTCTTGGGACCTATTCTCTTCCTGGCATATACTTCTGACTTGGCAGTATCGATGAAATCTAAATTTGCAAGCTACGCGGATGACACAAAACTTTACGGCAACCCATTGTAATCATATCAACAGCTTCAAGAAGATTTAGATAGGACACATAAATGGTGCAACGAATGGCTACTTCCCCTTAATATAGACAAGTGCGTTGTTTTACACATGGGTAGAAAAAACCCAAATTTAAGGTATCACATTAATAATATACAACTCGTGTCTGTCGAAAGTCATGTTGATTTAGGCGTGACAATAACTAAGGATCTGACATGGTCTCAGCATATAACAAATGTTACAAGGCGAGCAAACAGATCAAATTTCTTGCTTCATAAAGTTTTTACCAACGTATCTCTAGAAATGTTTTCAAAACTTTTCACAATTTATACAAGACCGATCATGGAATATTGTGGACAGGTGTGGCACCCTACCCTTATGCGCGATGTGCAACAACTGGAATCAGTGCAACGACGGGCAACCCGTTTACCATTTGGCCGTGTGAGACCATCGTACGAACAAAGACTACAAATCGCTAATTTGCCTGTTTTTGAAAGTCGTAAGACTCTTGGAGACCTAATACTGACCTATCGAATACTTCATGAAATGATCCCAGAGTTAAGCAATATTCTTAAATTAAACAACAATGAACATCTCCGTGGTCACCATTACAAACTCAAGAAAGAGAACTTTAAGACAACTGTGCGTCAGTGCTTCTTTTCTAACCGTGTGTTCGATACTTGGAATAGACTCCCGGAAAATGTTGTTAGTGCTCCGTCCGTATCTTGTTTTAAAAACAGACTCGACCAATGGCTGAGAAACAGTTAATTCCGCTACAACCTCCAAATTATCTCATTTATTGTTTATTTTTCTCTATGTTTCATAATCGTTTTTCTGGTGGTATATGTGGTTTTTATGTTGATTATGTATGTATTTGTATTTACTGCTATTGTTATACTTCTGTAATTATAAGACACAGTTATTTTGTAATATGGGCTTTACAGGTTCGTCCTCTGCCCATTTCACTATGTAATAAATAAATAAATAATAAATAAATAAATAAATAAATAAATAAATAAATAAATCCATTTGAAATAACAAATTTCAGTATATTTCCGGAAAAACGAAAGATCTGACAACAATGTAAATGCCACAATAATATCGGCCATATTACAAAACCCTTATAAACCAAAATTCATAAAAATCGGGCAAGCCGTTTCCGAGATACTTGAGGCGTTCCATACATAAAACTCACTCTGTATGTTCAAAGACCCTAGCGAAAGATTCAGCACAATCTATATTAGTACTGCACAGTTCACCAGTGTCGTCGCGGACTAGAGGAGTTGCTACTTTAGATGATAAATAATTTCTGGTGTATTTGTAAATAGCTTTAGGGCCCTTATTTATCAAATTGTGTTCATAATTGGACTTAGCTTTTGCAATATCTTTCCCAAGAGTTTGAAAAATCTCTGTGGGCTACATAATCATCGTTAGTCTGGGACCGTTTGAATTTATTCCAGAGCCGCTTCTTAGTTTTAGCTTTACTAATTAAGTCATTTGAGATCCAAGGCTTTTTTGTATTATATTTTATGGTTTTAGTTCTAGAGCATTTAGTGATGTTAGTATTAATTATGTTGAGGAATGAATTCCACATTGTGTTAACGTTACCTTGTTCCAAGTGTCTATGCCAGTCGCAACTGTGTAGTAAATGGTTTAGTTTTGTAAAATCTATTTTCTTTATAATTTTTGTTTGATTTTTTGGGGAATCGTATGTGAGAAATTGTAATTTTGTTACTATCGTGATATGATCAGAAATACCAATAGGTGGCAAATAATCAACAAGGGAGATAAGGTTTTCATCACTTGTGAGGAGCAAATCTACGCGAGATGGTTGTTGATTTATGCGGAATCTGGTGTACTGCTTTACCAATTGTGATAAACCTAATTTTAGTACAGTATTTGAAAACAAGCTAGATGAATTGTTGTTCTCAAGGTACTGGGTGTAATTCCAGTTGATGTTAGGGAAATTGAAGTCTCCTAGGATAATTAGGTTACTAAAGTTATTAAGTTCCACTATTTCAGCACGAAGGCGTTCATCCTGTGCCAAAGTAGTGTCAAGAGGGCGATATATGCACACTAAACAAAAAGATAACGTTTTATTTGATATGTTTAGGCAAACAATGTCAATACCGGCAACTGTACAACTCCGTTCAATAACCTTAAATTCGACAAAAAATGAGGTTTTCAAATAAATGCAAGCACCACCGCCTGCACGATCTGCTCGAAATAATGTGTAATTGGGTATTTCAACTAAATTATTTGGAATTAGCGGTTTTAGCTAATTCCAAATTTTTAAGTTTCAGTAATTAAAATACAATCAGGTTGTTGAACGAGAAGTAGAAGATGAGGAAATTTGGAGGTTAAGGAGTCTAAATTGGAGTAAATTATAGATAGTCCTGATAAACGGGCCATTACTTTTTTGACGAAATTATTGTCGGGATTCCTTTCAAATACTATGGTTAGATCTGTTTCTCCATCTTCCTCCATGCGTCTTTTTAATTCACCCCGAATGGATCTAAGGTATTCTAGTTGTCTTGGAGTTTTATCGTCTTGAATGCTATATGTAGATAAGTTTGAGGCTGCCAGGAGTTTTTTATTCCGGAGGATCTGTCTAGCTTGTTCTTGATTGGCAAATATAACCTTCAACATACGCGGCTTACTATTTACGGCCCCTTCCAACTCTCCTAAGTGGGGGAGTTGTATCAGCAATATTCAAGAGAGCGGTAGGCTCTTCAACTTTAGTGGTGTCTTGGTCGTTTTGTAACTGGGGATTGGTGGCTTCGGGAACATTGAAGATTATTATGTTTTTGGAGCGAATAATTCGCTCCATTGTTTCATTGACGATTGATTCCTGAACATGTGACTGTAGCTCTGCTGTACCTCTGGTGTTTTCGAGTTGCTGTATTTTGTTCACTAATCCAGTTATTTTGTTTTCCAGATTACTTTGAAGGTTGGTAATCAGATCTGTTAGTTTTGAGAATTTATCTAAGTTGTTTGAGCACAGGGTACAGTATGTTTTAATAGCAGATGATTTAGCTTTAGACCAAGTAATTCGTGTAGCATTGTCCGTGGACAGCCCGACGCATGAAATGTGCGTACGGACCTTGCACCCATCACATTTGAAACTTTCCTGGGCCTGGGCGACAGGCTCGTTGCAGCATGGACAATTAGCTGGTGGCATCGTGAACCTGCACGTGAATTATAGCTGACTGACAGTGGACGTGTATCGAGTATTGGTGTATATGTATTGGTATTAATATGTGTCCGTCTCAACAATATTCCACTTGCGAAGAGACGGAAGAAAATACAACATAACTCCAGTGAGCAATAAGAATCAGTCCCAACTAGGAACTGAAACTGAAATGAACCAACAAAGCGGAACTTCCATTAATCCATCCTCCTCCAATAACCAAACTGAAATGAACCAACAATTCAAAATCAAACAGAACTGATCCTCCAGACAATAAAGCAAAACTTATACTACAGCCACCGAATCCTGCACAGGAACCAAACGAATCTAACTTCCATATATTGTACGTTTCACGAAGTTGTATCCCGGATTGGAATGTTAGTATATATCTCCAACGTATGGAGCGTCGTCATGTTATTAGTTAAATTCAATGCTTTGGCACATCTCGGTTAGGGACCGCTACAAATTGAGGTGGTGTGATTTAAGCGCGCGTGCCAGTCTCGCACAGGATTGGGCAGCGAATCTCCCTCGCCGCAACTCAAATTTCATACGGTTACGCATTCAGTGCCGTGGCCCGTGCACGTTTAGTTACTGTGAAGTGAAGTGACAGAATGAGTGAAGTGGCAGAATGAGTGCAGTAAATAGGTAATTAATTCTAATCATTATTCTAATTAGTAATTAAATCTTTGCGATAATGGCAAGTAAACGTTTTAAAAATCTTGATGCTACTGCTAAAGAAATTAATGTGCTAAAAGCGTGCGAACAAGAATCACAGTCAAACGTCTATAATTTTCACATCAATGCCCCTACAAAACGCGCAGCGGTCTATACGGGAGTATCGGTAAGTTGTATTAAAAAACTAAAAGCAAAAACCAGTCCGTCGATCCAAATCAAGTTCAAACAAATCCCGGCAAAAAAATATAAACGTTTGAAAATTACTGAGAAATTGGATGATTTTGATTTCGATGTTATTCGTAGAGAAATCGACGATTTTTATTTAGTTAAAAAGACGGTTCCCACCTTGAAACGATTGGTCGCAGCTTTACAACCTAAATTAGAATACACATTTTCCAAATCAACTTTATGGCGACTTTTGCGTGGTCGCGGATTTGTTTTTCGTAAATGTAAGAATAAACGTCTTATTTTGATGGAAAGACTTGAAGTAGTTACTTGGCGGGCAAAATATTTACGGACAATAAAACAGTTTCAGCCCCAAGAGAATAATATAATTTATTTAGATGAGACCTTGATCGATAATGATATGACTGTGAAGAAATGTTGGCAAGGCGAAGGGATATTTGGTGCAAAAGATTCTATTCGTAACACCGGGAGATTAATTGTGGTACACGCGGGTAATCAGAAAGGTTTCGTCCCAAACGCTGAACTAGTATCAGGCTTGGTATCAGGAGATTATCACGGTAAAATGAATAAAACAAATTTTGAGAAATGGTTTACGGAGCGTCTGCTTCCAAATATTCCTCTGCGATCCGTAATTGTTTTAGATAACGCGCCAGTAGAGAAGTATAGACGGTTGAACTCCTCCTCTGACATTGGGCGCGGAAGTGCGTGACCCTGTGACCTTGAACCTTGTGATCTTGAACGCGGCCGATTCGACGTCGGTGTGTTTGACCTTGAGCTTGAACACGGTCAGTGAGGGACCATAACCTTGCACTAGGTTCGTTTTCGACTCTCGTTGCTTGACCTTGAACAGGCTTTGTGGATATCGCCCTTGACCATGTGTCCGATGTGTAAATCTGTGGGTATGAGTTCTGGGGAGGCCGACTTGATTTGGTGACGTAGCAGCCGCACGATTATAAAAGAGGTCAGAGTAGCTACAGAGAACCAATGTTAGTTAGGCCTCATACAGTAAAGAGTTAAATATGTATAAGTGCAGTGCTTGTGGTGCAACTTTTACACGCGGTGATAATTTGCGACGCCATCAGAGGCAATCATGCAAGAACCTAGAACGAGGTGGACCTCCAACCAAGCAAACCAAATTGGATTTAAATCAGCAAACATCTACAAATGTTCAAGCGAATGTTCAAACAAATGTTCAAAATTGTGCATGTCATAATAGGCCATCAACGTCTGCAAATGCCCCAGTTTGTAACTGCCATAATAGACCTTCAACATCTACGAATATGCAAACATGTGACTGCTGCAATGTTACTCTAACAGTGAATGAAAGGATTGCTAGCTATCGAGTACATAGCGAAATCAGCCACATAGATTATATTAATTTCTTTAACGAAATTAAGAATAAAATTTTGCATCTACTCGAAGAAGCGCTTCGAATTCATAAAACAATGAAGGTAAATATGAAGACGTTTGCTAGGTACATATTGCAAACAAAAGAAGTATCCGATATTAAATCATTTAATACTTCCAATCAAATCGTGGATCAGGCGACTAATTTGAGTGATGCCTTTGATGGATTTGTGGACATGATGCTTACACAAACTACAGAATTTCAGGAACGCGACTCAGGTTTGTAAACTTTATTACGGGCCCTAAAGTCATTACAAAAAGAACACTCCACTGAGGGAGAAACAAAGAATGTAGTAGTTAGTATACGCTCCACCAGGCTGTGGGAAATCAACTGCGCAAAGACTCCTGTTCGCAAGAGGAATTGTAGCTGCTGACACAGACCAAATGATGGCCGTTACTTCAGAGGACATTCAACAAACACTGATGAAAACAAGTGTATTCACAAATCGAGCCGATCTCATCACATCAGATATGAAGGTTATAGCGTTTATTCCTGAATTCGCTGAATTTAGAAGAAGACTGCGCCGTAATCAGAAAATATCAGAAGAAAAGATCAAAGCTTGGTACAGTGAGACAAAGTTTTCTCATGTGAAAAATATAGTCAAAGTGATCATAAAAACAACATATGTCGCTGATTGGCTAGATTCCGACAGATTAAATGAAATAAAGATTTCTAAATCGGATCGGAAAAGATAGAGTGTTTACTATTAAATTCTTTCTTTTTTAGGATGGGCCCTCGAACGTATAGAATTTGTGGAAGTTAACATCTGCAAATACAGTTCTCTAGGTGGCTCATCATACATTAAATTGCCCAAGTTTATTGCAGACAAGAGGGCTGTAATAAATGTTGAGAATCAAGATAATCACTGTTTTGCATGGGTCATTACCTCAGCAATGTATCCCGCAATCAACCCCCACCCGTCTGCGATATCATCATATCCACATTATTCAAGAGTCTTGAATTTGACAGGTATGAATTTTCCAGTAAAATTACGAGACATATCAAAATTCGAAGAAATGAACAATATTTCGGTGAATGTATGGGTTAGAAAAGAAATTTGTAAAAAATAAGCTAAAATATGAAGTTGTAGGGCCTTTGCGTTATTCTGGGAAAAAATTGCAGGTACACGTAAATTTGCTCTTAATTTCCGGGGAATGTGATAGAGATCACCATTGTAATATCGATTGCGCCAACACACTATTGTTGGATAAAAGATTTGTCTAGGCTAGTCTCAAGCCAAATATCATCCCATGAGCATAGAAAATACTTTTGTGACGGCTGCCTCCGATATTTTAGTAATGAGCGTCAGCTTATGCTGCACCAAAGAAATAATTGTAATCATGTCTATACAACCACACCCTCAATGCAATTTAGGATCGATAAATATCGTAAAGAAGTACCCGAAAATATATTAAAATTTGAGAACTTCGAAAAACAGATGCAGGTACCATTCGTGGTGTATGCAGATTTTGAATCTATTTTGAAACCGGTTAATACTTGCGAACCAAACCCCCGGTATTCTTACACGAATAAAACGTTTAAACATGAGCCTCACTCTTTCGCATATTTTATAAAATGTTCTTTTGATAAGACTAGAGGAAGACTATGAAAAGGCTAAGAATGTGTGGAACTTATTTAAGTGTCAAAGTATGGGCGAATATTCTGATCTCTATTTAAAATCGGACGTTCTTATTTTGTGCGACGTATTTCAAAACTTTCGCAAATTTAGTTTGGATAAATACGACTTGGATCCTGCGCAATATTATACAGCGGCGGGGTTATCTTGGGACGCCATGTTAAAATTAACTAAAGTCAAATTAGAGTTGTTGACAGACATAGATATGATCCACCTATTTAAAAATGGAATAAGAGGCGGTATTAGTCAATGTTCGGAAAGGAAACATATCGCTAATAATAAATTTGTTCCTAATTATAATCTAGAAGAACAATCTTCTTTTATTTCTTTATCTTGATGCCACAAACTTATATGAACATAGCATGTCACAGTCATTGCCAACGGGGGGATTTTCATGGCTGTCTGAAAGAGAAATAGCCGATTTAGACATCATGCGTATTCCAAATGAAATTGCCCAGGGGCTCGTACTAGAAGCAGATATATCTTACCCCCCGGAAACACATGACCTACACTCAGATCTACCTTTTTTAGTAGAAAGTATTGTTCCACCAGGGGGAAAATCAAAATTTCCAAAATTGATACTTAATTTAAATGACAAGAAGCACTATGTTGTTCATTATAGAAATCTTAAACAGGCTATAGAGAATGGCTTAATTGTGACAAAAATACATAGGGCTCTTAAATTTAATCAATCGCCTTGGTTAAAAACATATATCGATCTGAATACCAAGATGCGAAATAATGCCACGAGTAAGTTTGAAAAAGACCTATTTAAATTAATGAATAATGCTGTTTTCGGCAAGACAATGGAAAATGTTGATAATAGGAAAGTGATCAAATTGGCAACACACTGGCAAAGTATTAGAAGAGCTGTGGGTGCGAATGCATTAATAGCTAGACCTAATTTTAAAAAATGTACAGTTTTCTCTGAAGATTTTGTAGCGATTGAAATGGGAAACTGAAGGCTATTTACAATAAGCCCATATACGTAGGGTTTATTGTTTTAAAATTATCCAAAACGGTGTTGTACAGTTTTTTCTATGATATAATAAAACGTAAATTTGGTCAGAGGGCCTCTCTGCTGTACAGTGACACAGATTCTTTGGTCTTAAAGGTGTTTTGTGATCATTTTTATGACTTTATAATTGAAAACCCCGAACACATCGAATTACAAAGAGGGAAATAGCTTTAATGTTCCCAAGGGCGAAAGGTGTAAAGAAATCCGTTATTACAAAAGAGCTGTCAAAAGATGACTACAAGCAAATCGTAGAACAGGGGGGTTCACTAGTTCGAAAAATGAATACTTTTCGAAGTTACCTACATACTATGTATACGGAGATGAAAAATAAAGTGGCGCTGTCGTGCTACGATGATAAACGTTTTGTCATCCCCAATACAACAAAGACTCTACCATGGGGACATTCGGACATTGTATTTTTTCAAACCGAGCCCGAGCAAAATGTGGAATGGCTTATGTAGGCTATAGATAGCGTACAGGTGGCGAGTGATGTTGTGAATGAGCGACATGAGCGAAATGAAAATTTGGAAGCATTAATTTTAGCAATAGCCGAACTTGAGTCACAAAATCTTCTATGAAATGTAACGCAAAGGCAGTAAACTTTTAATTAGCAAATCTCGTAGTTCTGGGAAATTCATTTTTGTACATAATAATAATTAAAAATATTTTATTTTATGTAAGAACTTGTAATGTAAAGCGCTAGAGTAAAGTACTGTATCTGTATATATACTGTGTCCCATACTAATGTAATAATGTTGTAAATGATGGATTCAAATAAATAATGTGTTTAAAATCATACGTGTAAAATCTTCTATGAAATATAACACTGTAATGAGAATTATTAAGGCGCCCTCTAGGATGAACCTCTGCACATCAAGTTGCCAATCTGTTTTGTTGATATCCCGTGCATAGATGCAGAGAGACAGAGAGAGGGGCACAGCTAGCCGTTCCAGTGAAAGATGACGCAACTCCCATGTCTTCACTTACATATTGTTAATTTTTTAAAATAATATACACTACCATACTACCTTACTATAATACAATAAAATATAAACTAAAACCATAGCGTTTTATAACGCAAAGGTAGTAAACTTTTAATTAGCAAATCTCATAGTTCTGGGGAAATTCGTTCTTGTATACAGGGTTATTCAGAACCTATCCAAAATAAAATTTGGGGATGTTCAACATACATGTACAAATGTGGTAGTGCAAAAAAAATTTTTTGGCGGGGTCTTAAAACTATTTAAAAATTTTTCATTGCACGCCGCTGGATACTGGTCCACTGTAATGGAGTGACCTTGAGACTGACAATGCAAACTAGCTAGCACGAAAGAAACCGGCGCACCCAGCGCAAAAAAGATATGCAGCGTTTTTACTTTAAAATAAACTTAAAGATAGATAGGCTTTCCAGGTACAAAAAACTTGTTTACTGTTTTTTGTCGGAATGTGGTATATCCGATCTCGTTGAAGTACAGTTGCCCATCTACGTAGTCCTTTATAATGGTATAACTTTGTTTATACCATTGATTGATTGATTGATACATTTGATTTCCCGTAAACATTGTTTACGGGAAATCCTAATTACTTTTATTAAAATTTTTTTGGTGATATCGATTTCTTATTTAAGGATGCACATATCCTCAAAGTTTTAGAGATGAGTTCTGAATAACCCGATATAGTAATAATTGAAGAGATTTTATTTTATGTAAGGGGTCTGTGTTCCATACTAGAGTAATAATGTAAATTATGCAATGAAATAAATAGTGTATTACTAATAACTGAAAAGATTTTATTTTATATACCTAAGACTACGCTCTAAAATCATATATATTAGCTGAAGTTTAAGAGGGCCCAGACATTGTATGATTGTAATATAAAGTACCTACTAGAGTATAGTACTATATCTGCATATATACGATGCTCCCATACTAATGTAATAATTTTGTAAATGATGGATTCAAATAAATATAACATGATTTAATATGTTATCATCTCATATTCCCCATGTAATCGTATTTATATAATCAGCCTTCAATTCAAGATCAACAAGCCAGCGACCTTCAACATGTGAAACGAGGCCGGCAGGCTATAGGGATGCAAGGACGAAAGTCAAATATGTCGTCATTTCATATTCCCCATACATCGTATTTCTATAACAATTCAGCGACACCTTCACTTCAAGATCAGCAATAAGTTAGGTACAGCTAGCGACCTTCAACATGTAAGACGAGGTCAGAAAGATATAGGGCTGCTGTTAGGGGGGCGAAAGTCGCCTGAGGGTGTACCAACGCCAAGTTACAGCCAATAAGAGCAGAGGGTGAAAAGACAGGGTAGCTAAATTAGCTCAAGCCAAGCGACGCCAATTCTTTTCGTCTCCACAACCTCCGGGGGTAGTTTAAAGTGCTCTCGTTATCCGCCGTTTTTCTTTTGTGTGGCATTTTTCAGTTTTGTGTTGTTTCTCAGTTATTGTTTATACAGTGTAAAAATGGTAAGAGACGGTGAGAACAACGATTGTCATAACCATGGTAGGCAAGTTTTAATTGATCCGGCGACGCAGCTCACAGTAATGACCTTTCTTACCAATTATAAGGCGTCGTCAAACATGTCTGAAGACTCGGGGCCTATTGATATCGCCGACAAACAGCCCCCCGAGGTGCCACAATTTGTAGGGTATTATGAAAACATCTCACCACCTCGGAGAGAGCTCCACCACAGCCTGCTTTAGTACTAGCCATGAACTGAGAAAATTGCAACACTGCATCCCGTCCTAATTTCAGACCGAGCGATACCGTTTTAGTAAATGGTGCGTCTTGTACGTCTTGTACGTGTATAATCATCCTATATATTTGTGTTAAATAGTGTTTAATTATAAGAGATAATTATTTCAGACCATTGTATATTAAAGTGTAATCAATGTAGATAGTGCCGTGTATTACCAATTTGATATGTAATATCATTTTCCCGAGTTTTTACATGTTCTATTATTTATCAGTTGGGGTGAAGTGAACTTAACCTTGAATAGTGAAAATGCCGGCACGGTGCTGTGTACCAGGGTGTAAATCTAATTACGATTCCTCTGTAAAAAGTGAAGGAGTAAAAAGTGTTTTTGGATTCCCTAAGGACGACACATTTAAACAAAAATGGCTCAAACGTATCCCTAGGAAAGAATGGTCACCTACAAAATATTCCGTTGTTTGTGAGTTACATTTTGATCCTAATGATGTCGTTAAACTAGACAGACATCTTTTACCAGACGGTACATTAACAATGATTGCTTGCAAAGCAAAATTAAAAGCGGATGCTATCCCATCTATTTTTCCAAATTTGCCTAAATATATGTCAAAGGAAAAGTCGATTGTTCGAAAAGATCCTGAATGTAGGCGCCAACAGCAACATGAAATGTTGATACAAAATTTTGAAAAGTCAGATCTTATTGCAAATTACAATGATTTTATAAATAATTTTTCGAAAAAAGTTAATCTTGGAGAAAGTTGGAATATAAAAGTCTTGACATCTAAAATAATTTTTTATACAATAAATTTCGATGGTGAAATAGTTAAAATTGAAAATCAGATATCAATAAATAACGACCTAACAGTTAAAATATTTGTAAATCGCAGTGAATTGTATTTTAATGAATTAAAGTGGATTTTAGATTTTGATATGAAAATTAAGAGATGGTCTCAACTCCAAAATTTATTAGATAGATTTAAATATACCTATTATTCAAGTAACTTAGAAACAAGCAATACTCAAAATGCATTGCAACAGGCGTTGCTGTATTTAAAACAAGCTTTAGATTTTTGCGATATAGAGACTTTTTTATATTCTAAACAATTAAACATTATCGTAGATCAAATTAACCAAATGACAAAGTTAAAAAGGAAATACTCTGCCTCCACTATAATAATGGCATTTATGATTTATATTCAGTCTCCTACTACATACAATATGTTACAGACTTTTTTTATTTTACCTTCTAAGCGTTATCTGCAGTATCTTTCATCTGGAATGGACATTTCTCCAAATAAAGAAAATAAGAATGAGCACTATTTAGTTAATATGTCGTCTTCACTTACACAGACTGACAAGATAGTAGTAATTCTAATTGATGAAATATATATTAATTGCAGATTAGATTATCGTGCAAAAAACATAATCGGTACAGCTTGTAACAAAGAGAATGTAGAATTCGCGAAGACAATATTATCTTTTATGATTTGTTCAGCATTTGGAAACTTTTGTGAAATTGTAAAATTACTACCCGTATTAAATATCACAGGCAAAGAAATGGTTCCAATAACACAAAATGTTGTTAATATGGTTCAGAATTGTGGTTTTGAAGTTTTATGTATAATAACAGATAATCATAGAATCAACAGGACAATGTTTAACAGTTTACTTTCAGAATCAAATGCGAAATTAAATGTTCAATCAAATCAAGTAAACACAACAAAATGTAATAGCTTTATTCCAAATCCTGCCAACACGAATAAAAAAATATTTTTAACTTTTGACTTTGTACATATTTTTAAAAATATTAAATCAAATTGGTTAAATTTAAAAAATCTTGACAACACATTTGTATATCCCGATTTTAATACCTACGAAGTTAAGTATGCTAAATTTAAAGATATTCGTGATGTCTATTCCAAAGAGAAAGATATGCTTGCCAAGAAAGCCTACAAATTAAACTTTAAAACTGTTTTTCCTACAAATCTTGAAAGGCAAAAGGTTTTCTTAGTGGACAATATTTTCCATCATTCAACAATAGCCGCCATAAGAGATTATAATTATAATGGTACTGCAGATTTTTTGGACATAATTAAGAAATGGTGGGATATTGTTAATTGTACCAGTATAGTAGTAGGAGATATGAAAATAAATGAATGGGCAAAACCTATTTACTCTGCCACAGATTTCAGATTAAACTTTCTTCAAAAGTTCATCATTTGGTTAGACAAATGGCAAGAATTAAATTTTAATGGCCATCTAACAACTGAAACATATTCAGCTCTTCGACAGAGTACATTGGTTTTAATTGACATAATAGAGTATTCATTTAAAAACTTCTCAATATCATACATTCTTCCTGGAAAATTCTGTACTGATAAGCTGGAAAAAAGATTTGGCATATATAGGCAATTGTGTGGATCTAATTATAATGTATCGTTCGATGAAGTTGTTAGCGCTGAGAAAAAAATTAGACTAAAACATATTTTTAAAAAAACTGGAGCTAGTTCACATCAAATGTCGTTTAATGAAATAAAATCAAATTTTGAGATTGCAGAAAATTCTGAAGTTGGTTTTCATTGTTTAGAAAAAGTAAATAAACAGACGATGCAACAGGATTTAGATAAATTCTCCAAAATATTTTGTTCAAACTATTTATCAGATTGTGATGTTGATGATGCAGTGAGAATATATATTTCTGGATATGCATCTCATGTATTAACCAAAAGAATTTCCTGTAACATTTGCCTTTCACATGTCGTTGAAAATAAGGGAAACTTGATCGGAAATCAATATTTTGATTGTTTGCAACGAGGTGGTCTATCGATACCGACAACTAACGTAACAATTTTGTTTTTTCATATGTATGCCATATTAGAATACATTATAAACAACGACTCTTTAGAAATTGACTTCCTTAACACTGAAAACCAAAAAGATTTGCTTGCAAGTTTAACTTTAGAAAGTATAGCTTCGGATAACTTTTACTTAGACTTTTTAGACACCTGTGTCTGTGGAAATAATGTAAATTATATTTTAGGAATAATTTGTTCAATCTTTGCAAACGTTCTCTTAAATAACTATGTCAAAACACAAAATAATAGAATTCTGGAAGAAACACGATTAAAATCGCAGTTAAAAACAAATAAAAAACGATGTGAAATAGCACCAGAAGATAAAATAAAGAAACGGAAATTAGATACTTTCAAAAAAGCAATATAAATAATTTGTCATTCGTCAATAATTTGGTCAATTTGTCAATAATTCGTTTGAGCCATTTCATTAAAACCCATTATGTATAATAGATATTAAATAAGTACCAACCAACATTCATTATTATTATTAATCTAGTTTAGGTATGTCTTTGCTCTTTCACTTTGTTAATTCTTTCCTGTTAATTTTATTTTGGTTAATTTTATTTTTTGTCATTTGTTTTTTCTACATAGATATATTTGTTATATTATGTGCCTATCATCTTCCCTTTATTCCTGTCCTAATATGAATCATTTCCTATATCCTATCCTTCATCTGTTTTTCTTTCCCTTTTTTTTCCACTCCCGGCAAAAATACGCATGCTAGATGAATAATCTGAGAAATATATTATTATTTATTATTGTAGTACTACCTGATACACATACTGTAAGCAATAATATTATTTTTTGAATTATTTTAAAAGCTTGTGTAACTCTGCACCTTCACGTTGGTTTTGCTGAACAATCAAATATCACATGTTTTCATGTAAAATAAGGTATATATTGTTTTACATCAAATATTGTAATATTTAATTGACCAAGCAGAGAACGTATACATATTATTTAATATTTACTTAAGTAGCTTATTACAAACAAAATTGGGAATGCACGTCAAATACGATCGGCCACAGCCTTCTCTACTAGAGAGGCTGTGGGTCGGGAATCGGACTAGAAGATCGGCGTGGAGCGGTGTTGCCAATTTCAGTTCATGGCTAGTACTAAAGCAGGCTGTGGCTCCACGCATCTAATTATGTGGATTATGGGATTCCGAGTGCATGTGTGGCCAATGCAGATGGGGCCACACTTGCCGATATCGACGACCTAATGGGCATACAGCATGCCTACCATGGATATGACAATTCTCCATGTACAACTGCGACTGCTACAGAAGACATCCCTGTGTGACATGTGATGAGTCAGGACTTCGGTAAAGTTCACCCCGACGCCGCTGGCTTGTTGCATGGCACCTAGATATCAGATATACCCGCGTCGACTGCAATCAGCGGTGAAGTCGACGTCGGTATATCTAATAAAATAGAGTGTCAGTCGCAGTGTCTCACCATCACCGACATTACAAACCAACAGCATGTGATTTCTACTCCGGTACTCAATGTGAAGTCGCGATCGGTGAGGCCAAAATATAAAGCACGCCGCCCCATAAAACTTCGTGTAATAAAATCGGGGAAATTTAAAAATAGGGCCCGTCGTTCCATAAAAACATCGAAAGGGGCATCTGCAAAAGTGCAAATTATGGGTGATGGGACCATTTTAAGGGGGTTGCTGGCGAAGCCGGTTGTTTTGCCCACCCCAACCTGTCTTGAAGTGCAAAATCTTGCAACTCCAAGAATAGATGGCGGGTGTGCAAAATGACCGGCTTGCAAAATACCATTTGTAGGGTATTATGAAAACATCTCACCACCTCGGAAAGAGCTCCACGCATCTAATTATGTGGATTATGGGGTTCCGAGTGCATGTGTGGCCAATGCAGATGGGGCCACACTTGCCGATATCGACGACCTAATGGGCATACAGCATGCTTACCATGGATATGGCAATTCTCCATGTACAACTGCGACTGCTACAGAAGACATCCCTGTGTTACATGTGATGAGTCAGGACTTCGGTAAAGTTCACCCCGACGCCGCTGGCTTGTTGCATGGCACCCAGATATCAGATATACCCGCGTCGACTGCAATCAGCGGTGAAGTCGACGTCGGTATATCTAATAAAATAGAGTGTCAGTCGCAGTGTCTCACCATCACCGACATTACAAACCAACAGCATGTGATTTCTACTCCGGTACACAATGTGAAGTCGCGATCGGTGAGGCCAAAATATAAAGCACGCCGCCCCATAAAACGTGTAATAAAATCGGGGAAATTTAAAAATAGGGCCCGTCGTCCCATAAAAACATCGAAAGGGGCATCTGCAAAAGTGCAAATTATGGGCGATGGGGCCATTTTAAGGGGGTTGCTGGCGAAGCCGGTTGTTTTGCCTACCCCAACCTGTCTTGAAGTGCAAAATCTTGCAACTCCAAGAATAGATGTCGGGTGTGCAATATGGCCGGCTTCAAACGCGGTGGTGTCATCGATCGTAACTTCGGCAAATACAACATCGCCAATAGACCGGAGTAGTTCGATTCTGAATCAGGAATCCACCATCGTGACAGTGGATTGATTCAGAATTGACTGCTACAGAAGACATCCCTGTGTTACATGTGATGAGTCAGGACTTCGGTAAAGTTCACCCCGACGCCGCTGGCTTGTTGCATGGCACCCAGATATCAGATATACCCGCGTCGACTGCAATCAGCGGTGAAGTCGACGTCGGTATATCTAATAAAATAGAGTGTCAGTCGCAGTGTCTCACCATCACCGACATTACAAACCAACAGCATGTGATTTCTACTCCGGTACACAATGTGAAGTCGCGATCGGTGAGGCCAAAATATAAAGCACGCCGCCCCATAAAACGTGTAATAAAATCGGGGAAATTTAAAAATAGGGCCCGTCGTCCCATAAAAACATCGAAAGGGGCATCTGCAAAAGTGCAAATTATGGGCGATGGGGCCATTTTAAGGGGGTTGCTGGCGAAGCCGGTTGTTTTGCCTACCCCAACCTGTCTTGAAGTGCAAAATCTTGCAACTCCAAGAATAGATGTCGGGTGTGCAATATGGCCGGCTTCAAACGCGGTGGTGTCATCGATCGTAACTTCGGCAAATACAACATCGCCAATAGACCGGAGTAGTTCGATTCTGAATCAGGAATCCACCATCGTGACAGTGGATTGATTCAGAATCGGAGATTTACGTTCATAAGGACCATGCGCGTTTAATTAAAAATTTTATCAACGTGTATGGATCCTATAAGAGCGAACATGCTGAAAATTCCGCGGCTTCTAAAAACGATGCCGCTTTACGTGACCAAGCCAATACTAGCATACGCTGCGCGGAAGAGGTCATTCGGGGGGCAGAGGCGACGATAGCTAATGCACGATTGACGATCGCCGAGCAGCGTGCGGTATTGGCCGAAATTGAATTACGCGGCATCGCTCTTGTCGCAGGATGATAGCCACGCGTCGCGCTGTCATTGTGTTCAAAGAGAGCAGGTCAGGGCCCACCAGGAGCAGCTTGAGATCATTCTGCGGGGGCTCGCTGGGGACATCACCGAGATCGACAATACTGAGGCCCTGTATGCACCATTTTCCGGCGAGATCCCAAATCTAATCGATGCACTCGCTAAGATAAAGATTTTCAAGAAAGAAAACCTTTGACTCAACTATTGCAGTCAAAGGTTTTGTAGCACTTGTGATTCTGTAAAATATGCCTGTTCCAGTGAAATATAAATGTATCAAATGCGGTGGAGAAATCGAACTACTTAACACCAAATGTAACTTCCATGTGGAAGGGAAGAACTTTTGTGGATATGGATAAATCAAAGCATATCCCGAGCTCTTCTGGGATGAAAGCGGTTCTCCCAGTTATGCTCTGGAAAAGCAGGCTCAACTACAATAAGAACCATCTACTGCTGGAGGCGCAGTGTGCCTCCAGCCCATTAGATTGTTATACATACTAATAACGCAAAATGGAAAACTAACTAGCGCTATGGGAATCTAAATCGCTTCCCATAAATGGGAACCTATTTCTTTATAAAGAATATTAAAAAATGCATGTTAGTTACAAAATAAAGTTTTATGCAAAATATAATGTATTTTTCCTAATGATAATCGAAAATTGATCAATATAAAGCTATGTCGATCCTACTCCAAAGCATGTCGAAGAGGATCGCCATAGCTATACTACTGATATTCATCATTACGTACGATAATAGGGATGAATAAACAGCTAACAAAACAACTGATAAAAACCAGAAAATCTGCCAGGGAAAAATACCAGAGCTTAAAATTGAATATAGCACAATCACAGTATCAGTTAGAGAAAGAGTATAAACCTATTATGGAGCCGCTGAAAGAATTGGTGTTCACCATAGAACCAGATGTATCTATTACAGAATCTATTGTCTATCTATCAGAGTTATCTATTTGACTGGAACTATTACAGAAAAGCTAAAGATTGAGGACACTGATATGGAAATTTTTGGTAACAATGTTAAGGTGAATGGTGTAACCTAAACTGGAACACCGGGCCTTTATGAACCACTATTCAAAACACAACCAATAGGATACAATCAGATAGACTTAAGACAATTATATGGATATTTAGAAACGATCTAATGCTTATCGTAGATTTTAATCCTTACGAACATATTCAGGGCTCACAAAACGAAAAGTATAGAACGATAATTAAACCGCATTTGGCGAAAAAAAGGATACTGAAACCTACTACCAAAAACACTTTCAAAGCCTTCGCCACCAAGTAGACCACTACGCAGACACAATCACTGAAGCACAGCTTAAGAGGAGGGATGTTAGATTTATCCAATAATAAAATAAATTACGTCTGCTTTGATAACCCAAACGAGATAATTAATAGATTATATTTGTTGGTGGCTTCTCAAATGGTTGGCTGGCTATTCTATTATGGCTTTTTGGCACCTAAAAATATTAAAATGTTGTTTTTGACCTTAAATACTTTTATTTGATATGTAACAAGCCATGTTTTGAGCGACCGGAAGTGGAAACCGGATTTAGTGCTTTTATTACTGATTTTGTTCGATAAACTTTTTCGTTAATGGGTTGCATGAATTGATTCATTTGAAAATACCTACATGATTACATTTACATATTATGCTGCTCTCCAGCAGAGCCTCTTTTCATATTTTTTTTTGTATTTTAAATAATTTCTGAGTTATATCTGTGATTTTTATATCGAAAATGTTGTAAGTAGTTACTTTTCATATACTCTGGTATATACCAACATTTTGTAATTTTACTATTCCCCTCGTATACATTTGCCCTCTAACTGAATGTTATCAACTATATGCTGACTATATAAAAATCCTGTTGATACTGCTATCGCATTTCCTGTATAACTTCTGTGGTTTCTTTCATTTATGTGTATGAACTTGCGCAGAGAAGACGTGCTTTGGCATTTAAATATTCATAATCTGGTTCATCGAATATAATATTTTAGTGCCTATTACATTGGAGTATAAGAGAAGGTACTGGTTTTTTAAATATTATATTACAATAAATTGCTTTGTTTATAATTTTTTAGTAATTGAGTTTTTTAGTAAATGTTGAAGGCAGAAAATGTTTGGTTACCTATGTAAAAATAACTATACAGTACTACTCCTTTTGGTGTTACTGTTATGGCGGTTGGCGTCCTTTCAGATATTTTGGGTAAGTGTTTTTATTTCAATTTTAACGTTGCAAATATCTTGTCGTTTTTTCTCTTGACAACTCTATTAGGTTTGTTTATAAGAGTATATGTTGATTTTGTATATCAAGTATATGAATAATTTTTCAAGGTAAAAGTTTACATTTTATAGTCTAGATCTTTGGATATATAGGTCTTTATTCCGAATACTTAATATATACCAGCGATACCTAACCCTGATTTAGGTGTAAATTTGTTTATACTTGTTATACATTGGACAATTATAAACATTTGTCATATTTCCCCTGACTGGTAAAATTCTAGAGATAATTATCAAACCTAGATTAATTAAATATTTTGAAAAGTTGCAATTTTTCTCCAAGTGGCAATTTGGTTTCAGAGAAAATAAATCCACTCTCTGCTTTGTTGGAGGTGGTTGAATCGGTGGTGGAGGGTCTGATATAAACTGTCTTTTAGGCCTTTTTGCCTGCTTTTGTGAGCAGGCAAAATCAGTGGCCATTCACTTGATGGCCTCCGTGTGTCCTGCCCCAGGTATCCTCATTTTGATTTTTAGCTCTATGCTCCCCGTTTTTGGGGGTGGAGTTTTGACAGCTTTGGGTGTGGAGCCCTAAGAGTGGGCATGGCGCCCTATGAGGCCTAAGAGTGGCGCCCTCTAAGGGTGGAGCCTGGGGTCACTCACCTGTTTGGCGGCATCTTTTGATGTTGCCAACAAAGACCTGCCGCGACCTTTGATGCTCACCGACAAAGGCGGTAATAAGTTCCCACGCTCAATCGTTCCAATACATACTTATCCCATCCATTTTCCCAAATTTGCCTAAATATATGTAAAAGGAAAAGTCGATTGTTCGGAGAGATCCTGAATGTTGGCGTCAACACCAAGTTCAACATGAAATTTTAATAGAAAATTTTGAAGTCAGATCTTATTGCAAATTATTATGATTTATTCATAAATAATTTTTCGAAAAAAGTTAATATTTGTGAAAGTTGGAATAAAAAAGACTTGACATCTAAAATCATTTTTTATACAATAAATTTCGATGGTGAAATAGTTAAAATTGAAAATCAGATATCAATAAATAACGACCTAACAGTTAAAATATTTGTAAATCGCAGTGAATTGTATTTTAATGAATTAAAGTGGATTTTAGATTTTGATATGAAAATTAAGAGATGGTCTCAACTTCAAAATTTATTAGATAGATTTAAATATACCTATTATTCAAGTAACTTGGAAACAAACAATGCTCAACATGCATTGCAACAGGCGTTGCTGTATTTAAAACAAGCTTTAGATTTTTGCGATAACAAGACTATTCTAAACAATTAAATATTATCGTAGATCAAATTAACCAAATGACAAAGTTAAAAAGGAAATATTGTACCTCCACTATAATAATGGCATTTGGCATTTATGATTTATATTTAGTCTCCTACTACATACAGTATGTTACAGACTTTTTATTTTACCTTCTAAACGTTATCTGCAGTATCTTTCATCTGGGAAGGAAATTTTTCCAAATAAAGAAAATAAGAATGAGCACTATTTAGTTAATATGCCGACTTCACTTAAACAGACTGACAAAGATAGTGGCAACTCTAATTGATGAAATCGTGCAAAAAACATAGTCGGTACAGCTTGTAACAAGGAAATGTAGAATTCGCAAAGACAATAGTATCTTTTATGATGTGTTCAGCATTTGGAAACTTTTGTGAAATTGTAAAATTACTACCCGTATTAAATATCACAGACAAAGAAATTGTTCCAATAACAGAAAATGTTGTTAATATGGCTCAGAATTGTGGTTTCGGAGTTTTATGTATAATAACGGCTAATCATAGAATCAACAGGACAATGTTTAACAGTTTACTTTCTGAATCAAATGCGAAATTAAATATTCAATCAAATCAAATAAACACAACCAAATTTAATAGCTTTATTCCAAATCCTGCCAACCCGAATAAAAAGTATTTTTAACTTTTGACTTCATACATATTTTGAAAAATATTTAATCAAATTGGTTACATTTAAAAAATCTTAACACATTCACTTAAGTTGGTAGGGATTATTGTTACTTTATTATCTTGTAATACCGGTTTCGGATCTAGTCTGTTGGTGGGGATATACCTACTTATAAAAAGAATCACCGTACTGGGTGCAGTTAGTCTTCAGTAGTCACTAAGAACATACCTACCCTTAATAGAACCATGTGGATGTGTTATGTACAAAAGATTGAAATCACAGATTTCAAAAGTGCTGTGCGACATTTGCTGCAAACATTTAATAATCTGCAATTTGATGCTGAGCATGAAGCAGTTTATGGTATGGGGTGGCTTTACTCCGAGGACGAATAAAACGAACTAGGAGCCGAATATGGTGAAGGTATTACTATGCGAAAAGTATCTAGATGGTGGATTGTGTCCAAGTTGTCTCGTGGATCAATTGATAGCTATTGGATTGGATGACTTCCTGGACCGCTTTGAAGAACATGTAACACCCGAATTACTCTGCAAGTTGTACTGGAGCACAGAACCTTAAGAGTTTGATGTCAATGATGTGACGATACTAATGTAGGTACCACTTCTAAGTAATGTAACTATTATTACTTTATCAATAAATTTTGTGTATTTTTAGTTACTTATGTAATAAAAAACAGTATTTTTTTCATAACTTTTATTCATCATTCAAACACATAAAACATTCATATTTGTAAACAAATTTAGACCCAGTCCCACTACTTTTCAATTCTAGATGGTACACCAAAAACGGTAATTTTTGATAGAATATCTGTATTAACTGTATATTTTTTCGGTAACTGATTCCAATTGGGCATTGGAAGAAGTTTGAGTTATTGGAAGAAGGGGTTTGGTTATTTATTAGGTCGAGATGAGATAGAGTCTAACATCACTAAAGAAGCAGGAACCTTAAGTGTAACAGCACTAATAACTCAATTGTTCTCAGGTGATAGATCTTAAAGCTAAGCAAGACCTCTTAGAGAGCAAATTACAAGTGGTAGAGACAGATATCTCTAATATCAGATTAATAAAAAGAGATATTATTATTATTAGATAGATGATTCTCCTTTAATATTATACATTAACTAAAAAAAGTGGAAAGAAAAGTGGAATTTAATTTCTTGATCAGTGAAACTGCTAAAACTTGTTTATCCAAATAAATGTCTTTCTACAACACTTGCACTTTTCGGAGGTAGTTTGTTTACAATGTAGTGGTAGCACTTAATACTAAAAGATGGAGGACAATCTGGAATATCCCTTTTACCTTCTATCGGTCAGTGATCATAGCATCGAAGCACCTTCGTTTGTATTATATCATCTTATTTGTATGCCTTCGGAAGTTTTTCATATTCCTCCTGAGAGACCTGATGTCCATTTGAATGGACACCTGCGTATTATTTTTTATTTTGCTAACACATAGAATTACAGCGCCAAGTCCCACGGTCCATCGTAGTAGACATACAAAATAACGTGGCAATAGCGTAGCGGCTTGGTCGGGGAACAACTAACCTCATTTACGAGTGCAAACAACGGATGTTACGATCGCTGATTTTCACAAAACTGGAATTGGCGGTAAGAAGCTAATTCTATTAAAGATTTAATGCAGATTTTTGCTTAAAGTAGTAGCTAAGAGTATACTTTATGTACACACATAGTGTTAGATTTGTAGCATACTTTTGTAACAAAAAGCACTGTTCAGTCCATCCGGTATATATTATAGGAAAGTTAGATTCATCTGCGAAACGCGGGAAGGAATCATAGTTATCGGGAGTTGATTAGCGTATAGAGACGTAGGGACCCCTATGAATATCCGTTGTTATGCCAAATAAGTGCGACAGGTGAGATCTAGGAATATCAGAGGTTTTCAGAGGAACTTTCCCCTGATGGTATAAATTAAGAACCAAACTGACATCGCCGTTCCCCCTTGGCGATATAGATCAAAATATTAGTTCGTACAGAGGATTCAACATAGTATAAGTATAAATTGAATATATTTAGTTATAGGTAAATTATTAGAGATAGGTAAAGAAAATGTTCATCGGCCAACTCGTTGAACTATTGAACAATTGGTGTAGAAATTCGAGTCACCATCAAGTGTTTATAATCTTCTTACGCCAGTTAGACGAAGAAATGCATGGAGTCAAGAAAGTGACGAAATGTAAGTCCATAATTAGCATAAAGTAGGCAGTTAAGGGAAATGGTCACATTCTAATATCCGCCGAAGACACAGAGAGTAAGGTGGGGTAACGGGAAACTCCAAGACGAGTAAGAACCGCCTTCCGACATCAACACCATTTTTAGTTGCTATTAGGGGTTCAAAATACGTGCGTGGCACATGCAACATGACCCCTATCCTATTTTGAAATCTTAGGTCACCTAAGACAACCGAGGTGTTGAGGAAAATCAGTAACATCCAAAATACAGTTTCTTTTCTGCTCTTGGAGTCGTTCGGTTCAGCCCTCGGGTTCGCGAATTTAGTGTATATTTGATTATATTTTTGGAGGAATTATGACTTAGAATATTTTAAACAGAAAGCACAAAATTTATTCTAAATTTTGGAGATAATCTTTTAGTCATACACCCCAACCCAGTCCTCCGAGTCTTTGGTATCCGTGACTAGGGCTGAAAGCCACTTTCAGCCACGAGTGAATTAATATCTTGATCATTAGATTATTTAGGTGTATCCGCTAGGCAGGTTACAATCAGGCAAACATTGTAAGTTGAATTCCTCGTTACAACTTCGGAATTATTGAAGCCTGCGTCCCGAATCTAGTGTTTTATTCCATCTCCGTTGTTCGCGATACCCTGTGACTGAAATCGTTTGTGTGGGTGTAATTCTGCAACACTCACGTATATCCCCGGAATACCAGCTGCCGAGATCCCCAAGCGTAAGCTACTCATGGTAAGTGCTAGAATTTATGCATATCTTTGATAACGCCATTTTCTAAAGAACCCATTGGACATGACCACCCAAAATCATTATCCCTTTCGTGACAAAAATATCAACAAAAGCGGGGTGGGCCCCCTGTTACACTTTTTTCTTTATGATTTTTCATCTAAAATACTATGTCCATTTAAATGGACGTCAGGTCGTGAAGCATACAAAATATAGACTTTTATTTTAGCTGTATTTGGAAACAAAACACATTTACGACCTGGAGAGGATGATGACAAATTACTAGTGTTTGCAAATCTCTGATTTACAGTTGACTGATTGTGAATTAGACGACTATGATGAATTCACTGAACTAGAAAATTGAAATAAAGATAATCCAACTTATCAGGAACCTTTTCATGACTTACAGGATCGGGAGTTGTCCTTTCACGATCATTCGGAGTTGTCTGAAGATGACTCAGACAATGAACCACTCAGCGGAACTAAAAAGAGACTAGATTCAAAAGAGACTCAAAAGTCTGCAGACGATGCCAAGCATAAGTCATGGAAGAAAATGGGTGTATTTATTCCTCAAACTCTTCATTGTACTGAAGATACTGACACAGTTCACGAGAGGCATAACTTTAAAATTGAAGATTACATTAGTATGTATTTCGATGATTCTGACTTTGAAAACATTTGTAGTTGTACCAACATTAGGTATTTAAGAGAAAAAGGAAAACCTATGAATTTAACGGTAGCAGAAGTAAGACAATTTTTGGGAATAACGATTCTAATGTCTTGTCTCAAATATCCTCAAATTAAGATGTTTTGGCCAAAAATGACTAAAGTTAATAGTATTGCAAACTCCATGACGCGCGATAGATATTTTCTACTTAGGAGCCATTTGAAAGTTGTTATTGATGCTGATGTATCTGCTGAAAATGAAAGCAAGGCTGATAAATTTTTCAAGATTCGTCCTTTAATTGAAAGAATTAGAAAAGGTTGCTTATCACTTCCAAGATACAATGGAGTTGATGTGGACGAACAAATGATTCCTCTTACTGGAATGTATCACTTGAAACAATTTGTTCGTGGTAAGCCGAATCCAGAGGGATTGAAAAACTTCGTTTGTGCAACTCCAAAAGGCTTGATACTAGATTTTGAATTGTATCAAGGTAAACATACGTTTTTACAGAATGATGTGACAAATCTGGGTGTTGGTCCATCTGCTGTTATTAGATTAGCCACGACATTGTTAGAAGGAACACACATTTACACTTATTGTGTAAATCACAGGTATTTCACCACCGTACCTCTATTAGAATACATGCTAAAAAATATATATATTTGTAACTGGCACAATAATGAAATACAAAGTACCCAAATCAGTTCATTTAACTTCGGACAATATGCCTCGGAGCAGGATGTAAGATCTGATAGGAAAGTTGTTATTGTCCAATGGTATGACATGAAATCTGTCATTTTGACATCAACATTTTTACAAATAGAGCCTGCAGATGCATGCAGACGGTGGTCAAAAAAGCAGTCTCAATATATTCAGGTTTCTAGGCCATACATTGTCAAAAAATATAATGAATGTATGGGGGGAATAGACTTAATTGATAGGATGATATCATACTATCGAATGGGAGACAGAAGTAAAAAGTAGACAGTTAAAAACCATTTTTCATTTGTTTGATCTTGCGATTGCCAACTCTTAGATACTCTACCGGGATGACCGAAAACAGTTTGGAGACAGTAACAAAACCATTAGGAAGTTTCTAGATTTTAAAATAAGTGTATCTGAGATATTACTCAAGAGACACGAATACTGAATTTTTTTTAGATTTGACTAACATTCCATCTTTGGTAACTGGAAGCACATTAAGTCTCAGAGCATCCCCTCAAAGCAATTGTGCGAAAAGAAAAATTCAACACATTCCTGCAATGTCATCACAACTTAACTTTCTCAACTATCCCAAGTTACCCAATGCTTCTCAACTGAAACATCGAATGGGAATTGTGAACAAATGTTTTGAATATCTTAAAAAAACCTCTTGATCAGCATAGCAACCCATTTTGAAAAACAACTTAATTTGAGTGAACTAAAGTAAACATTATTATTTTTAAATGAATAGCCTCACCTTCAAATGAGTTTGAAAAATAAACCTGTTCGCCTGAATCGGTTGTTGACTTACAGTAGTAGGGGTAAGTATATAGGGGAAGTGGCGGGGGTGAAAAAAGTGGAAGATAAAAGTGGTGGGGGTGCACATTTTGTGGCTGAGAACTGTCATTTATACATTGAAGAATGTCCCTACTAGGCACATTCTTCATAGTAGGCATTACTGAGCTGCAATTAAAAGTTAAAACTTTCTCAGACATTGGAGGTCCTTAAAAACTACAGATGCCGTTTTACATTAATAATAAAAGTTTTAAGTTTAGCTGTTTCTCACTTTTAGTGGGAGGTGAACCATCTGCACATGCACTTATTATTTTCTCATACAATAGCCGTCAATGTACTGCAATTATCAGAATTGATGTCAATTTTTTATTGGCATCAGTTACATGGTAACTGGCATGGCCTATAGGTAAATACATATCAATGGGTTTCTCCTTTCTAAAACCTGTGTTTACGCCCCTACTAAATTGTCTTCCCCTAATCTTAAATTTGACTACGACTAATAGAAATGGCGTTATTTGTGAAACTCGCTTAGAATGAGAATTAAACTTTTTTGTGCAAATAACCCTCCTGGATGTATATAATTGTCTCAACGAACGTGGGTGGACTTGACATATTAGAATACTCTTCCCATGAACTTATACCATATATTTTTCAGTATAAGGCCAATAAAGCAACTTGGGAATTGTATCCATAATAATAATGTTGTTACTACGTCCAACGTTTTTCTGAGCTGTACTCAGAAATTTTTTGTTCTAGGTAATGTTGTTTTTCATGTAATGAGGTATTTTTTAAATAAACTGATACATTTTCTTAAATATATTTACTTTAAATATAATATTTATTTTACAGTAATTATATGCTATATGTTTTATGTTTTATTTCAAAATAGTTTTCTGAATCTCACGAAGAATCACCCATTTATATATAGCCTGAAAAATTTGATGGTATATGATATAGTACTCTTCAACTACAGAAAAAAGGTCAAATGAAGTTCTCTGTCAGACTCCGTTTCGGTTGTAATGAAAGGGTGATAATACATTTCAATCTTTTATTATTCAAAAATGGGAAACACTGTATTATATAGAAGGAACCTCTTTTACTTCTGTTCAATGAAAGAAAACAGTTCAAGTTTTTTTCTAACAGACTCCCTTTCGTAACTAAATGAAAATACACTGAGAATTACACTTAACTAATTGCCTTTTGGATTTAATTTCAATACAGGAATTATCATGGTATATTATAGTGGTCAGCTCTCAAATGATGATCATCTGTTTTCAGACATATTATTTTATAATGATGAATAAAACAGAACGTGTATTTTAGTAAAATTTTATTTTAAATAGCCTTAAAACTAATACAATAAATTCGTGCAGCTGCAAAACTGACAGCATTCGATAAAATAGGGATGAGGTTTAAAGTACCCCTTGAGTTTTACTTTCTGCCGATAGAGGAGTAAATCTTGAATACTTTTGAAACTAGCCCTGTGATCATTCTCTCCAATTTTATCACACCAATGATCGATGGTAATATTTCCTAAAATATAAAAATCCACCCAGGCTTCATCGATTGGTACCCTTTTCAGTGGTTTCTAATAAATACAAATTTTTCGTAAAAAAGTCACCCTATTGACATTCTAGCATTTTATCCAACCCACCACTTTTAACAGATTTTGTTTAATCTGTCCCATATTATATTCCAAAATACCGCGGATATTTTTCCTTTCACATCTGAATCTCGTATCTAGTCTCAATTAGTTCAGCCTCATCTATATAAGAGCAACAGTATTTTGAGTATATTCCGATTGATGATTTCTTTCTTCTGGCAAAAGACACTTCAATTAAAAGTGTAAATTGAAAATATGCGTAATATATAATATTAACATTATCATAGGGGTGTGAAAACAAATAACTCTTCTACGGTTTTGCAATGTGGCAACACTGCATACTTTGGTGCCGCATTAGCATGTACCTACGCATATTTATTACTAGGAAAATTTACTAACATACTAGATAAGCAGAACTCATCTTTTTGGACATAACTGATACCTAAAATACAATAAATTACAGCACTTCAAAACACCTACTATATAAAAGTCATTGTTGGGCTATATTAAAGGTTAGAAGTATTTAAAAAACTGAGATATTCAAATTTTCTTGTCGGGTATAATTGATGCCCAAAATGCAGTCACTACACGTCTCTAAGCAACATGTGAAAGTCATTGGCGGTGACGTATTAATAGGTAAAAAAATAATACGAAAATATATTCAACATATTTTACACATTTGACATACTTATGATTTATGACTGATTAACATATTTAGCTTTCCTTGTTGGGCATAACTAATGTCTGAAATGCAATGATTACACCTGTTATGTGGCAGTCATTACCGGGTCGCATAATCAAGTAAAAAAAATACGCAAATAATCGATATTTAGAAAAGCTTCACATATTCAACTTTCTTATCGGACAAACAGATGCCTAAAATACAAATACACCTCCTTTTATACCTGACATGTAGAAGTCATTGTCGGGCTGTATAAAAAGGTAAAAATACGTAAACGTGTTAATATTTAAAAAATCCTGACACTCAAATTTTCTTGTCAGATAGGTATATAATTGACAACGAAAATGCAAAACGTAGCAGCGCAGAAAAGCAGAGCAACACCACCTATAAATGACTGAAATAAAAACTATTGAATAGAAACAGTATATCGCATTGAGCATTGAACAAATGACATATAAGTTACATTAAAGCAAGCAAGCGCTGGAACTCACATGCAAACTGCAAACAAGTTAAAAGATCAAAAATAGTTAGAGCGTATAAAGAAACTCGGTATGCTATCGAGCTCTCATAGATATCGTGGCACTTCATGATGTGTCTGTCGTCCGACGTTCCGCGCAGAATGCTGACTTTTTCACCAAACGTGAACTACGCAGAATCCTTACCGGACCGAAGCGTTCATTTTTCAGCCATCTTCCATCTTATAGTTTTTATTTCTGTGCTATAGACAAGGCCAAAACTCTTATTAAGAAATTGCTATGACGTCAACTTAAGTGATTTGTGACGGGCGTGCTAGAAACTCGGGAGCTAGAAACTCGGGAGGCCAAAACTTACTGAGAAATTGCTATGACGTCAACTTAAGTGAACTGTGACACGAGGCGTTACGTAGAGGAATAGTCGCGACTATAGCGCACCTAGCGAGAGATGACTGAGATGAGTATATTTGACAGACGGCCGGGAAAGTGAATGTGAATCATAAAACTTTTTAAAGACTTCAAAGACTTTAAAGCTTAAAGCTGTGGCTGAAAACGCTTAAGAGTTGCTGTCTTTTTATCTCATACGTTTTTGTGAAAAAAGTGTTTATTGAGGTAAAAACTCAAACTCCTATTGTGTTCTACAATAATTATTATTGTGCAAAAATTTGTGTATTGTTGATAAGAGAAATTGTATTATACCTACGAGTATTTTGCAATACCTTGAAATGGAGAACACATGTCAGTACTGTGACAAAAAGTTTACTTTAAAGAAAAACTTATACGCGCATATAAGAAATATTCATAAAGTTGAGTCAATTTGTCCCCATCAACAAAAAAGAAGGCTTATTTGCGGGTTGTGTAAAAATCTACTTCCCACTTATAACGACTTAAGAAGTCATCTAAACAAAAAACATGATATGCATTTTGAGATGGAGGTTGTCAGATTTGACAGTAAAAATGGTAAAAACTTACTATTATTACTATATCTATTTACAACTAAAGTGTGTAATTTTTTCAGGTTTTCTTGAGTGGAAGGAAAAAAGAGAAAAATATTTGAATTGTTCATATATAAAAACTACAGGAACCAAAATGGGGAAGAAAAGTTACTACATTTGCCACCGATCCTTTATACCTGAAGATATTATGCATACAAAGTTGACACCAGAACAAAGACAAAGGAACGTAAAAAAGCAGGGTTATGTTAAATTAGACTATACTTGTCCATCAACTCTGGAGTTTACCGAGGACATTGAGGGTAAAAATTTCAAAGCCGTTTTATACCTTCCTCATGTTGGCCATACCTATAATTTAGAGCACATTAACCTTACCAAAAATGAAAGAACTCAAATAGCAGGTACGTATAATTATGTAACTAACAGAAAATTTAAATAAATCATTTTATATTTTTTACCTCCCCTTTAATAGTTTGTTGTTTATACCTATATGCTTATATCACATATGATATAATCATATCAAATATATCCCGGTGTCATGTGATTTTTCATTCCCGAATACTTGCAAACTACTTACCTATTAATAGTGATTATTAGATTATTATTGTTCTTTTTTTTTTAAAGGAAAAATCGCTGAAGGTGTTTCGTTTGATAGGATATTAGATGACATTCGAGATGGTGTCACGTCTGAGGATACACTAGGCAGAATTTATCTTTTAGAGAGACAAGATTTAAGGAACATTAAAAAAGAATTTTTATTGGATTCACATGTTGAATTCCATGAGAATGATGCTATAAGTGTATAAATTTGGATTGAGATGATGAAGAAATTGGGAGACGATTCTCCAGTCCTGTATTATAAAGAACAAGGATGTGAAGATGAATTAGGACTTTTTCAGGAAAACGACTTTGTATTAATATTAATGACTAATTTTCAGGTGTCACTTATGAAGAAATTTGGTGGAGAAAAAATATGTGTAGATGCTACACATGGAACAAACGGGTATGATTTTTTACTGACTAGTGTAGTAATTGTTGATGAGTTTCGTAATGGGGTACCTGTTGCCTTCCTATTGTCTAATAAAGCAGACACTGTTGTCCTTAGCCATTTTTTTAACATGGTAAAAAGCAAAACGGGTGTTATTAAAATTAAAGTATTTATGTCAGATGATGCTCCTGAATTTTTTAATGCATGGGTAAATGTTATGGACCAACCTGAACACCAGTTAATTTGTGCTTGGCATGTAGATAAGAATTGGAGGAAAAACTTAAATAAAATAGAAGGTGATCAAGAATTAAAAGTAAAAACATACAAACATGTTCGTATGTTGATAGAATCACAAAATATTAGTGAATTTCACAAACTCCTAAAATTCATAATAGGTGAATTGTTGGCTGCCCAATCAACTAAAGCATTTGGGGAATATTTTTCTAAATACTATGGAAGTAGACCACAGTTGTGGGCATATTGTTATCAAAAGGGTCTTGGAATCAACACAAATATGTATATGGAAGCCATGCATAAAACCTTGAAGTATGTTTACCTTAATGGAAAGAAAAACAAACGTGTTGACAACTGTATTCATGCCCTCATGAAATTAGTCCGTGACCAAATGTTTCAAAGGTTGAGGAAAACAATAAAAGGAAAGACCTCTTATCGAATTAACTTAATTCATCAGAGCCACAAAAAGAAAACTGAGTTCAAGTCAGAAGATATAATTTAAATTGGAGATAATGTCTGGAAAATACAGTCATTAAGTAATAATTGTAACTATATCATAGACAAAATATATAATGAACACGATAGCACAAATAATAAATGCGAATTATTTTGCAAAGAATGCAATGTTTGCATTCATGATTATAGTTGTACTTGTCCTGATTATACTATTAGGTTAAATCTATGTAAACATATACATGCGGTTTCAGAAAAGTTGTCTAATATTCCTAAAGCGCGGGAAATAAAAAACGAAGTACCACAGTTGCTTGAACTAGTAGCGGAACATAATATCAATCGAAATAGTACCAATAATGAGAGATTAAAAGCAAAAATGGATACATTATATGCCTTAATTTCCAGTAGATCTATTAGTAACGAGACTAGTGTAAGTTTAGAAAAAACTTTGAATAGTGCAATTAATTTAATTGTAAACGAATCTAAACAGAAATTGCTCTCCAAGGAACCCACAAATAAAAATATTGAGAGACAAATTAGATTAGTAAGCACTAAAAAAAAGGGCAACAGTGCATACAAAGCAATGGGTAAACCTAATACTACCGAAAAACAAATAATGCAGGATGCTTGTTCAAGTCATATAATTGTAAATGAAAAATGGCTGATCATAATTATGTAAACTCGGTTGGTTTATTTTCATCATAAATTTATTGTCTGTAATATAAGTAAACGTAAACCTACAAGTATCTAAAACAAACGTACAAGTATTTATTGTCTCCAGTTATTTGTGGCATTATATTGTTTAAATCTTTTTAAAAAATATATAATTAATGCTGTGTTAAATTTTGTAAAGCTTTGGAAACGGTGCGCCTAATTTTGTATTTATATTGTATTTGTGTGTATAAAGTATTTATTACAATAATGCTATAAATGGCATTTACAAGCAATGGTAATTTTTCATTATATTATTACAATTATATTATTACAATTATATTACAATACTTTATTACAATTATATTATTTCTCAGTTTTGAACTAAATTTAAGTTGAGCCCTTGTCCTTGTGACCATGCAGGTGTTAGGTCACGTACTTAATACGTGGAAATCAAGAGTGGGGTAATACGCTAAGCGGCGGTGGCAGGGAATAAGGGTAGAATTCCCCTTAAATCAAACAAATGACTTACATTCGTCAGGTGTTGTAAAAGGAGGCGTAATAATTGTATTTAAAGTACCAGTTATGCTCGACAAGAAAAATAAAATGTGTCACCATTTTTAAAATTTGTTTTATACCAGCTAATAAACTCCAAAAGTTCTACTGTGAATAATATTTATATTCTACCAAATATTTTAACAAAAGTATCAAAAAACTTAAGATCAAAACCTTGGATTTTACCAAAATATAATGAATGTATGTAAATATATTGAAGGCTCGTTTCTTATAGCTCATAAAGAATTTTTGGGCATTTCCCATAATAATGAGTTAATTCCGGGTAGGTGGACATATTTTTTTACAGAGAAAATTAAATCAGTAAATAATGTCTGTATTATTGATATAAAACATAATAGGTACATACCATGGAAAGATTATATAAAAATGTATGCTTATTGCTCACACTCATGTAAACTTTTTATTCTAGATATTTCCAATATAACCCAAGATTGCAACCATAAGGTCACCGTGTTCAGTTCATCTTTGGACTACAATTATATTTCCAAAATGACAAGGTATTTAAAGGGTGACGCCACAACACTATTTAGAAAAAACATAAAAGATATTAAATCTTCAAAAGTAAGAGAACTGTCCATTAAGCAGGCCTACAATAGACTAATCGAAGAGGGAAATTTACAAAACATTAAATCTGAAGCTGTACTACGGAAAGTTAGGTCAGATTATCTCAATTCGACAGACATCCGGATGATATGATTGATTTGACAGAAAAAATAATTCATACATAAAATTTGTAGGCCAACCACTATGTGTTTTTCTAAACAGTGATGAGCAATTGGAAATACTACTGAAATGTTTAGCGTCTGGCGAAGTGGTGTTACATATAGATACAACAGGATCAATAATCAGACGTTCACCATATGTTATAAAAAAGGATCATGGTTGGCCGCTTTTAAAGCTTATACTATTAAAAAAAATAAGTGTGGTAAGCTTTTCACTTATGTGGTACTGGATTTTAGTTTTGCAATTTTGCATGCCGTCTTAATATTTTGGAACAAAATAGATATTCTACAATATTTAAAATTCACCTACGAACTATTAACAAATCGAGATAAAATTAAAATTCCAAAAAATGTTTTTATAGTCCGTATCTGCTGCTCGCATTTCTTCAAAATAATTTCAACAGATATTAAGAAATATGTCCCTAATAAAAATATTCAAAAAATTTACCAAGAAACGATGACAGATGCTTTCAATATTACAGATTTTGCGTCGATGTCAGCTTGGTTTTATCATTTAATCATTATGCTCACGTACCCTTTCTCGTGTAATGAGGTAGAGTAGTCGTTGAGTGCCCTTTTAAAAATGTCAATAAGTAAAGAAGTTCTATAGTCACTAAAATTTTCAGAACTTACTGGTTCGGAAACCTTGGTGGAAGATAATATGGATTACAGATTAAATTTTTCAAATAGTCCATTCTATATAAACTTTCAAGAGATATATAATAGAATAAAAGATAACTAATTATAACGAACAGTCAGAACCAAATAAATATTATAATTCAGAATTGTTTCATGTAATATTAAAGAAGTACATTCCATATCTGCCTATGTGGAGCGGTTTATTTTTAAAACATCCAGAAGTGAAAAGACAGCAATTCTAATGTAGAGAATTGGTTTTCAATTGTAAAAAACCGTGTCCTGAAAGGATTAAAAAATCAAAAAACCAGCAGAGTACCTACTTAGAGATATTAGAAAACGGGTAATGTCCATATTTACCTTTTCTATTCTTGACCGTTAGAGATTTAACACAGATTGTTTTTCATGGGTATATTAGCACGTGGGGTATATAGGGCAATCGAAACAATATTTACATAAAAGAATATACGCACATAAATATAGCATAAGAAGTCAAAATGATTCTCAAACTGCTCTATCAAAACACGCTGTTGAAAATAACCATGATTTTAATTTTAATAATGTACAGATTTTAGAAATGCAATAAATAACCGCACTGATACAGAAAATTTAAGTGAAACTTATTTCAATATAATATAATTCATTGTTAAATGTAACACCTACTAATTAATATAAATAAATCATTTATGGAGAAAAACACAAAAAAAGTTTTTACATCTTACACAAAAAATACTAAATTAAGTAAATTTTGTTTGTAATTTAAACAAGTCGGTACAAATATTAATTTTAAGTTTCAATTATACCTCTCTACCCAATGCATGTATACGAATATTATCAGCAAATTTGTCAGCTTGGAAACAAAACTAAACCCAAACCACCTTAAAACTCAGACGCGTCGAAGCACTGAAACAACAGTATGTAGCAAAATGACCCAATAATCGTTTTAAAGCATTTTAAATTATTATAGTTTAGTTATTTACAATACATGACACATTCTTATAAATGTAGGTATAATATACCACGAAAATATTAATCAAATAATTAATTGTAAAATGTAATCTTCTGCAGAATCTCTGAAGATGGCCTAATAAAGACGAAACGTAAGAAAAAAATATATATATGAAAATGTAATGTAATTAAGTGATCGATATACCCACCAAAAGCAATCTGTGGTAATGTCTATACATAAAGAAATAGTGTTAAATATACCTAAAACCAATTGCGCACGGAGGAAGAAAAGTATTTACAATTATGAAGCCGATGAAAGTTCTAACTTAATAAACCACAGAAGAAAAGTGGAATAAAAGAGGTACTTCTTGTAATAGTTTTAAGGGGTCTTCACTAAAAACGTTAAAATCATTAAATTTAAAAAACACTCATATACAAGACGTTGTTACCGACGGCAATATCATTTCAAATAAATCACTGAGAGGCAGTGGTGGAAACATTTTTGAATATGGTCTTGTTGCTGACACAACCTATTACAAAAAATACCAAAAATTCGGAAATTACGTCGTGTGTAAATATAACGCTCTATTATTTAAAAATCTGACAGTTGATGATTTCGACACCATTTCAGGTAAGCAATGACATTCCGACGCTGTTATCAACACAGCCTTGCATAATATAAATAAGAATGAGGGAGAATCGTGTACTCTACTTACTACAAATCAGTCGTACGCCATTTTTAACTACTGTGATAATTTTTAATAAAAGAGTTATATCTTGATCTTCCCGATTTCACAAAATCTAATTCTTTAATTATTCCGGTTCATATCAATAGATATCATTGGAGCGTTATATTCACTGAATTTAAACAAAATACATTTTTCTTTTTAGACCCAAGAGGCACCTACATATCTAAAACTGCAGTCAAATATAAAAATATACCTATTTTCTAGATTTATTAATAGATCAAATCAGACATATTGCCTTACCGTCAAATTTACAAGATGAATTAAAAGATCACATAAAACAAAGGGATACGTTTAACTGTGGCGTGTACATTATATATTTTTTTCACTTATATGTACAAAAAAGACATTCAACATTCAGCAAAACAAAAGCGAATTTTTTCGAGAAAAAATAAAATACGACCTTCTGAGATTTTCTGAACATCAAATGAACATGTGCCTGATATGAGGCGATGAATCAGTTAAAATGTGTCTTATGTGCCAGGGTTTTTCATGAAAAATGTACCGACCTCTCCAACAGAACATGTGAACTGTGTCTTCAATTCAATTCAATTTAAATAGTAAAGATATCAATTAAATCAAGATATAAGTTAAACATTTTTTTATTCTCTCCTATAATAAACATTCTTGTGCGCACGAAGGATTACATTTCCGCTCGTTTCAAATCTTTCAAAATAAAAAACAACCTATTAAATGTAAAAAATATATAAATTAACAAAATCTGAGAACAAAATAAAGAAAACTGGGAAAAAATGTACCTATACAATTAATTATGTAAATAGGGACAGAAAATTTTAGTAATAATTTTAAAACTCATTAGAGAATAGTACAATAATTAATAAAAATATAATTACAAAACTTACATGAAAAAGAAATAGGTTACAAAAGTCTTACTAAGTAGTATAAATTTCAAAAATAACCTACATAAAAAATATATATCAAAAAGCTATGAAAAAGCTAGTAATGAACATTTTAAGCAAGAATACGTAACGTAACATATGGAAACTATTTAAATAAAATACTAAAACAAACAAAGAAGAAGTATGCTGAAAAAATGATCATATATAATAAAACAAAAGTTGGGCACTCTGGGAATACGTCATTGATATATATGTAACCGTCAAATACAGAAAACCAATATTGATAAATTAAACTCAGAAAATGGGCATTACAAATATTACAAAATGTAGAACAAATAACTAATGAATTTAATAAATATTTCTGTAGTGTTGGCGAAAATTTATCTAATGTAATAGAAACTCCTAAAAATTATGTAGAGCAAGTAAAAGTTAATAATAAAACAATCCATCCAAACACCAATTTGGACACCAATCCAAAACAATTTATATCCAGTAACACTGGAGGAAGTAAAAAAATAGTGGATAGTTTGAAATCCGGGAAATCCCCTGGACATGATCAAATCCATTCGAAAACATTAAAAAATATATCGGAGTTAATCTGTAAACCTCTGGCTTATTTAATAAATTTGAGTCTTTTTAAAGGACTGTTTCCAGATGTGTTAAAGACCGGTATTGTCAAAGCTTTATTTAAAGCTGGAACCCATGATGCATTAAATAATTATAAGCCAATTTTCCTGATTTCAAACATCGCAAAAGTGTTTGAAAAGATAATAAAAAATAGGATTTATAATTTTTTGAATCGTTCCAAGTCACTATCTAAGAATCAATATGGATTTAGATAAAAATTATCAACCGAAGATGCAATTCTAGAACTAACTTCTCATATATACGATGCATTGGATAATAATGAGCCTGCATTAGGTGTTTTCATTGATCTAAGTAAGGCTCTTGATACTGTTTGCCATACAAAACTTTTCAATAAAATGGAACAAATGGGTATTAGAGGAACAACTCTTGATTTAATAAAAAGTTATTTATCAAACAGAACTCAAACAGTGAAAACAGAAGAATGTACAAGAGATTTTACTCAAAAACGATGCATCCTATCGAAGTTCAATAAGAGTAGCTTTTTTTGTTCAACACTCTAGAATTTTAGAATGTCACATGAAATCCTGAAAAAATTGGCAGAGAAGAAAGTTGGGGTAGTTTTGAGTAGTTTTTGAATTGTACCTAATGAAATTCCAAAATTTCAATGTTCTATCTTCACAAATTTTAGAGCTGTTCGATAAAAACTCTCTTCAGAGGTGCATATTTAAGGGGCTGTAGTCCCCTTAGGAAACATTTTTCGACTTACGTTTATTAAAACTTTTTGCCTTAATTTTGAACGTAGAATCCGGAAGTGAAGTTTGGCAGGCTAATTTTGGGACACCCTGTATAAGCACCTACCCGAGCACGAGCACATGCCTTTTTATAATTCATATAAATTGAACATATTTTTGAAAGTGTAGGTACTTTTTATTTTCACAAAAATGTATAATAAATAACATTATGAAAATATTTTTTTACTTGCACCCAATCCTTTTTGCTTTAACCGCTATTTAAATAATGTCAAATGTCAAAATAAATACATACGGAGGTTTCTCGCAATTTCCTATCGATTAAAAATACTCTGCTTCAAATCCGTGGAATTTAGGTGTTGGGATTTGAGAATTTTAAAAACCATTTTATGGTTTAGACTTTCTTAGAACCTGTTTTTCTGTTTGATGTATAAGTTGCTGTCCCTTCTATTGTAGGGATATAGGAATTTGCCTGCTAAGAAGGGTCTATTGTTATGTAGCAGGTAAACGGGAACGTACTGACTGTACTGACCCTTGTGCCTGCCTCTGACGTGTATTCGACAAAACGTTTTATTTTGCAAAACTTTAACATTAGGTATAGGGAATATTAATACCAATCGAATGAATAAGTACTTAGGTTAGCATTATAAAACAATATGTTGTTCATACATACTAACACTATTAGAATTTTTAATTTCAATAGGAAGAGCATTGAAAAGACGTTCATTGAATAAAAAGTTTGCACATTTTTGGACAATCAATGTGATCATTTTGATCATCAATGTGATAATTTTCACCTGATCTTATTGGATAGGAATGTAACTTGGATCTTTTAATTAAATAATCGTCAAAATACTCTGGTGCTATGCCCTTTTCTACTCTGTATATGAGGATTAAATTTGCTCTTTCAATGTTCTGCCAAACAGTTAACAATTTTAATTCCAATAACATGTCTTTAACATGGGTTCTCTTATTGCAATTTAATATTATCCTCATACACTTATTCTGCAATACTTGTAATTTATATATTTCAGTTTAATTTGCTGAGAGCAACAATGATGCACAATAAGTAAAATGTGGTAATATAATGGTATTAAAAATTATTGTTTTTACCCAACGTGAGAGATTTGTTGATATTCTAAAAAAGTACTTTTGTACTTAATGTATAGGTATAATAAATAAATAAAAAAGTGAATGACTTTTACAAAAAATGGTAAATATTCGGTATAGCACTTTTTGCTAATACAATACCATTTGTAAAATTAACTGTTTTAACAGATAGTACACATTTTTCTAATTTATAATCAAGGGGCGCATATTTGAAAAAATCACTTTCTCTATTAAAAAATTGTTATTTAAAATCTTATTTATAGGATATATTCTTTCTCGCGCAGAATGTTCTTTGTTGTGGTCACAGATTATAGAGAGTTGTTGTGGTGTGGCGTGGCTGCTTAAGTTGGTACCTTTGTTCTCCAACGTTCTGGAACTAGTAAATTCGACCAATTCTACTATGTAAAGAGAACAAGTGGAGTGGTTGTTGCAGTTTCATTTTAAATAAGTGGCAAAGTGAGTAAATAAATAATATTTTAAAGCAATTGACATAAACATGCCTTGTGATAATTGTAAATTAACTATTAGACAGTGTATTATTCTATCTTCGCAAAGAAGAAAATTATTAGATTTTTTGATAGATCACAATTTAATTAGAAAATCAAAAACATGCCCCACCTGTAAAAGTAATATATCTTTAAATATAAATAGTTTATTATTTACGTGCAGGAAGATTTATAGAAGAAACAAAAAAGTTAGAAAATGTAAATTTGATTTTAGTAGCAGGAAAGGTACATGGTTTGAGAAAAGTAAACTGTCTTTAAAGGATATACTCTATATGACAGTTCTTTGGCTACGACTTCCTTTTCCGCGTCAGAAAATAATTCAACAAGAATTAAAATGTTCTTCAGAAACTGTTGTGAATTGGTCCAGTTATTGTAGAGAAGTTTGTATTCACTGGTCTTTAGAAAATTCTCAAAAATTGGGAGGCAATGGGAAAATAGTAGAAATTGACGAAGCCAAATTTGGCAAACGAAAATATAATAGAGGCAGGAGAATAGAAGGGCAATGGGTTTTTGGTGGGTATGAGAGGAATTCTAAGAAGGTTTTTCTTGTACCTGTTCCAGATCGAAGTGCGGAAACTTTAATAGGTATCATTAAAGAATGGGTTTATCCAGGAACAACTATTATTTCGGATTGTTGGAAAGCCTATTATTCATTACAACATGAAGGTTTCCAACATTTACAAATTAATCATTCCATACAATTTGTTGATCCTACAAATCCTATCACTCACACACAAAATATAGAAAGAACTTGGAGGGACGTAAGGGGTAATATACCACGTTATGGGAGAAAGGAGCATCATTTCATTGGATATTTGGCAGAATTTCTATTTAAAAGAACATATAATACAACAGATTCTAATATACATGAATTTCTTATTGCAATAAGCAAATTATATTCGCCCCCTGATTAACAATATTTTCAACAGTATTTATGAATTTGTTTTTATATGGAAATAATGAAATTATAATTTGTTTTGTATTTTATTTGTTATTATTTAAAAAAAAATACATTTTTATAAAGGTACTTTTATAGATGTTTACATGGAGCTTTATTTTAGTATTTTTATCAGATATTAGTAGCGATAATAGCGATATTAAATTTCTTTGATCTGTGCCAGTTGGTTGAGACAGCGAGAACATCAAAGATTAACGCACCTACAGAAAAAAACGGTCCAATTTACATACGCCTTATATGAGATGTTATTGTTATGTCGTCATGTCCCATCTCATAGTAAAATTTGGTGTGTCAAGTTGCATAACTGTAACTGATTTGTTTCTGATTATGACTTATAAATAGTAAATAGTGTTTTCTGGAAAATTGTCAATTAGTCAACATATTTTTCCCATTTTTTCCAAAATGAGAGTGAATTTTTGTAGAAAAAAGCCCTTGCGCCACCTAATTCTTATACTAGAAAGTGTTTAAACAGTGTTTCTAAAGATATTTTGCTTCTTTCTATAAAAATCGTTAAAAGTGGTATGCCGAACTGTTACCCAAAAAATTTAAGTTACACTAAACTTAAATCGTAATCTTTGAAATATTATTAGTTAAGTTAAAAACAATCACTTACCAAAGTATACACATTCGTTCACTGCCAATAATATTATGCTTTTATTAAGCACAATAATCCCTGCACTATTTAAAATATATAATCACCAATAAATTGAAATAAAAAATAAGTACATTACTATTTACCATTTTGTGCCCCTAGTAAACTACCCGATGATGCTGAAACTACATTACTTACTTTTGTAATCTATTTAAAAACACACGGCAAAATCGTCGTCTACAAAAAAACATTATTACCACAATCAACTATGAAAAGTTACAAAAGTAAAAATAGTTAAATAGGAATATAAATTTAAATCCCAACAATAACTAACCACTGTGCTGCTTCGACAAACGTAAAACAGAAAATGACAGACCACGCAACACGCAAAGCAAGAAGCAAGCGATGCCAGCAGATTGAAATTAATGCAACAGAATTGGACAGAGATTTGTGCGCTACTATTGGTCGAATTATACCGAAGCGACCTCTGAGCATTTAATGTCAACTTCAAAGTTGCATTTCAGTCCCGCAACGTTACAAGTCGGCGGGCGCGGGCCGTATGTTCCCGGTGACCAGTTTTCGACTGTCGCGCGCAATCGTCACTCTCAGAGTGCTTTTTATTACGACATTTGCGCATTTTGTATGTTTTTCGTCTGTAACGTTATTATTTTTACAGTTACAAAAAAAATTCTCAAACAAAAGATGTTCGTTATGGTTCGTTTTATAACTTAAAAATATAAAATGTCTCAATTTCGCGAAGCTGAGCTGTTAAACACATTATTCTTACTGCGAAATTTGTTCCTCTAAGGTTTTCGCCACGAATTTCGGGAGAACGGTGCAAGATAGAGTAAAATTGCACATACACTAATTTTTGTAGAGATGGGCTAAGTCGCGAATGAGATCTTTCATTCACTTTGAATATAAATTGCGATAGCTAAGTGCTAATAGAATGCCATTTCATATTCCAATGTGGTGCATCATATAATGATATCGTTAGCGCATAGTGCACTCCACAATGATAACGTTACCGTTACCAGCGTTAACTCTTAAAATATTGTATTTATTGTTAATAATAATGGATGTTAACAATTATAACTCACCAAGAAAGGTTACTTATTTTACCGCAATGGTGTTGTGATACCACAAGAGACAATGAAGACAGAATTCGCAACAGGTAAAGCAAGTGTAAATACGCGACCTGTAAAAAACATACCTACCTCATCATACAACATAATGTACGTCGCGAATTATTGAATTATTCTTTTAATTAGTTATTAGTTGCGAATGTGTCGTGTGATGGCATGAACTCTACGACAAATTTTAGTACATAAGCAAACGATAACTAAGTAAGAATTTAAATACAGGGTGGTGATAAAGTAACGCACAAAATTCATAACTTTTATACAGAGCGATTTTTCAAAAAACGCCGTGGCAGGTCGATTTTGCATTTTTTAAAAAGACGCCTGCTGACATGAAAATTTTTATTTTATCTGCTCTTGTTTTAGAATTGTGACGTCGTCAATTTTTTAAACTGCGACGCCCTGTATTTTGTAAACGGTAAGAAGCAAACCCCTAAGTATGGGGTACCATATTGTACTGGGAAAATGGAGATTCCATTTCTGTTTAAAATACAGGGGGTTGCAATATGAAAAATGTGTGATGACGTCACAACTCTAAAACAAAAGCAGATAAAACAAAATTTTTAACAAAAAAACACGTGTCAGCACGCAAAAACGATTTTGTTTTTTTAAAAACAAAATCGACCTGTCATGACGTTTTTTTAAAAATCACTCTGTATAAAAGTTATGAATTTTGTGCGTTCCTTTATCACCACACTGTATAAAAATAACCTTAAACGTACCCTGTATCAGAAGTACTCGTACTACATGACACCACCATATTATCCTCAAGACTTGGATCGGTATTATTATCATCCCTGCCATTATTATTTTCATGCATTCCTTTATCCCTTGCATGCATAAAAAAACCGGCTGTTATAGATACATAGGGGACGGTAGCCTAAATTGTACCGGCGCCTAAATTGTACCTTAGCCATAGGGTAAGGTCGCCTAAGAGTGCGCGCAATCTAAGAGTACGCACAGCTGATTTAAAATTCTATGAAATATGTAAGTGGTCGCAGTTGTTTTCATTGTTTACAGAAGGTTGATGGTGAGTAAATCCTAAAATTTCAAGTAAAACGGTTAAGAAATGCCTTGTATAAACATGCATTGTTAGTTTCTGCTTCCTGTGATGTAATTTTTCCAGAAATGTATACGATGATTCGGAGTTAAAAAAAGTTAGGTTAGGTTTGCCCATAAAAAAGTTTTAAAATAGAGTGTCGAAGGGTCCGCCACATACCGTATATAGTACGTTTGAATGTTCATAAAAGTTATAAAGTACATTTTACGGAAAGGAAGCAAAAATCCAAGAGTGCGCAATAGTGATTGATCCAAGAGTACGCGTGCGGACTCTTGGATTTTGATTATTTCATAGGTACAGGCAGCGTGTAAAACTTCCTTTGAACTTTGGTATATCAAAAATATGTAACTTTTTTTAGAAATGGGCGCCCTTATAAACGAACTAGTGATCGACAGTTGAAGTTTTCTCAAACGCTGTTGGATGAAATTAAAGTGAAAATTGATACGGGCCAGTCTAAAAGGTCAGTGGCTAGGGAATATGGCATCAAGGAGTCAACTTTAAGAAAACGTCTAAAATTAGGAAATGTGCCTACATCTTTGGGTCGTTTTAAGCCAGTTTTCGACTCTCAGAAAGAAGTTGAATTAGTCAAGAGGATTAAAGAACTTGATGAACTTTTTTATGGTCTGACGGTAAAACAATTACGATTGCTTGTATACCAGTTTGCGGAAGAATCTAAGATCAAACACCCATTTAATAAAGCTACCAAGTTAGTTGGTAAAAAGCGGATAGCAACATTTTGCCAAAGATATCATTTATCTATTAGGCAACCAGAAAAAGTAAGCATGGCTCGAACCATTGGCTTTAACAAAGTGCAGGTATCCAGGTTTTTTGAGAACCTTCAAAAACTGATTGAAACTCACTCGTTTACTGGTAAGACCATTTTTAACATGGATGAAACCGGAATGTTGACTGTTCCAAACAAATTACCAAAAGTCCTAAGCACAAAAGGTAAAAAAGCGGTTGGAAAAGTTGTGTCGGGAGAAAGAGGAACACTAATAACTGCAGTATGTTGTGCAAGCGCTAGAGGATTTTATGTGCCGCCTGCATTGATTTATCCAAGAAAGCGAGAGAAACAAGAATTTCTTTATGGTGCACCAGAGGATACCATAATGCTGTTATCAGATAGTGGCTTTATTAACACTGATGTTTCTTAAGTGGTTAAAACATTTTTACCAACATGTTAAACCTTCAATTCAAAACCCAGTATTGTTGACACTTGACAATCACAGTTCACATATTAGTTTGGAAGCAATATCATTTTGCCGTGAAAATGGCATTCATTTGCTTAGCCTGCCGCCGCACTGTAGTCACAGGCTTCAACCACTTGATGTTGGATTTTTTGGCCCACTTAAATCAGCATATAGTCAAGAAGCTGATGCATGGATGACCATGAATCCTGGTAAACTAATAACTATATACCAGGTGGCTGCATTGTTTGGCAAAGCTTATGCTAGAGTAGCTTATCTTCAAATATCTGAAAAATCTTTCTCTGCGACAGGAATATGGCCTTTCAACCCCAACGTCTTTAGCGACGCCGACTTCGCTCCAGCTAGTGTGACTAATTTAGAAGTCCTACAATCTGATAATATTGAAATAATTATCGAAGATGAGGATTTACAGCAGGAACTATCAAATAATTTGCCACCAGGTCCTATAATTTTGGCTGTTGAAAATCATGTCACCACTGAGATACCCAATCTCAGCCATAATTTGGGTAAGTAGAATTTCCCGTTAGCAGTTGGTAATAATATGTATATATGGAACTTTTTAAATTTTAGTACCGTCGACCATAAGAAATACAGCAAATTCTCCATTACCTGGGCCGAGCTGGTCTGTTGATCCTCAAACCCCAGAACGCGATTTTTCAGAAGCTATCCGTTGTGAGCCGGTTTACCCTGCAGATCCCAATCGACTCAAAATGAAAACTTATATTTTATTCCACCCAATAGGGAAACAAAGGTAAACGTTGAAGAGTCTCTTGATTCTAGTGAGAACGAAAAAGAAGAGCAAGGTTAGTACGATTAAATAAATAGACTACATCAGAAATAAAACTACATTTACACAATCTTTTTTACAGAGAATAATATTAGTGTGCTCGATAATTTGCGTCCGATACCGAAAAAATCCAGAAGTGAAAAGAAACGCAAGGCTATAAGTAAAAAATCTGAAATACTCACAAGTACTCCTTACAAGGAGGCAATGGAAGAAGGTGACGCTAATAAAAAAAACAGAATCCAAGTAAAACGAAATATTAATAAGAAACAAAAATCGGAAAAGGCAAAAAAAAATGAAAATAAAAAAGTCGACACAGGAAGGGAAATATCGGGTACATGCCCAGCATGTCAAGAATTTTATTTTGAGCCACCCGAGACTGACCTGATTCAATGTAAAAAGTGCGAAAAATGGTATCACGAAATTTGCACTTGTTATGAAGGATATAATGAGTTTTTGTGTGACTTTTGTTCAAGTAAAGGATGAGTGCGCACTCTTAGTTTACACACGCACTCTTGGATACCAAGCTGCGTACTCTTAGAGCTAACGGACTCCAAGAGTGCGCATACAAACAATTTTAGTTTTTGATTTATTTAAAATTGTGTGCAAAGCATTTATATTAGGTTTTAATGTTTTTCAATGTATTTTTGTAAGGAGAATACGGCAATAAATATTTTGTTCTGAAAAATTTACAAATTGCGGTGTTATATCCTTGTAAAAGTTAAGTGCGTACTCTTGGGCAACCTTACCCTATTTCTAAAATCAAGTGACCTGTGCGGCCTCTGGTAGTTATAATTAGCACCAGCACAGAGTATCTTGGTCATTGAAATGAACAGAAGAACTGGAATGCGTTCATCCTTAGTCTGGCTGCTATAAACGTGAACCGCCTAGTTAGAAAGAGCGCGTTGCTCGTACGTGGTCGTCTATCTTTATTCCTCACGTATCGCTAATGTGTTTATTCGGTAGCTCATTAGCATATTATTGATTTTTTGGGTTTTATACAAAAATGGTGAAATCCTGTTGTGCCTATGAGTGTCAAAATGAATGGACTCCAAACGGAATCAAAAAATTTCACAAGTATGTTACAATTACGGTCACAACAATCACAAGTATTATTATAGGTTATGTGCAAACAATACTGAAATCCATTTATTTTGCCCTTTTTAATGATGTTCTTTTTTGTTGTAGATTTCCAATAAAAAATAAACAACGTTTAGATTTATGGCTTAAAGCTGTACGGCGTAAAAACTTTATACCAACTGCTAACAGTGTCATTTGTAGCGACCACTTTAAAACAGAAGATTATTTGGAGTCGTCATTAAGGCAAAATATTTTAAAACCTGGCGCTGTACCTTCTGTTTTTATATATATGAAAAATCCTCCAAACAAAAGGAGGTAACTACAACGTGAAAACTGTGAATCATCTGTATTCAATAATAACATAGAAACCGAGCATGAAACGAAAATATATGCAGGCAAATCATAGGTACTTTAGTTTTGTTTTTTTAGGGTGAAATAAAACAGTGCAAACAAGATGTTGGCACCCAAACAACAGGCCTAAAAACTGTGCTTGAGCTACGCAGACAACTGAAAAATACCAAGTTAAAAGTAAAAAGAAAAGAAACCAAGCTGAAAGTATTAAAAGACCTGATTGTACATTTAAAGACAAATAAAAAATGTTCGAGCAATGTTGAGGACGTGCTTATGCAAAATTTTGAAGGTTTTCAACTAGATTTGTTTAGGAGTGAAATGAAAAACTCTGGTATTAGTAAAACCAGTGATTATCATAGTCACTGGTAAAACCCAGAAGAGATATACTGAAGATATGAAAAAATTTGCACTTACATTAAACTTTTATTCACCACGGGCATATACCTTTGTACGTAGTAAATTATACTTATCCACATGCTGCAACTTTGCGAAAGTGGCTGGGTTCTATCAATTGCCAGGTAGGATTGTTAACGGAGGTCTTCAGCCATTTAAAAAATGAAGTTGCCAATAATGCTTATCATTTGAAGGAAGTTGCACTTATTTTTGATGGGATGGCAATACGAAGTGGCATAACATATGATAAAAAAAATGATAAGCATTATGGTTATGTAGACGTAGCGGGTATTGAAAATGATAAAACTGAAGAATATGCTACCGAGGTGTTAGTTTTTCAAATTGTTTCATATGAAAAGAAAGTTAAATACCCCATTGCTTACTTCTTTGTTAATAAAATACCAGCTGTTGTACAGAAACAATTGTTACTTGTAGCTATCCGGAAACTATCTGAAATAGGCATTAATGTAAGGTCTTTAACCTGTGACGGTTGTTATACAAACACTAAAACATTATCCTTGTTAGGGTGCAACTTATCAGTTGAAAACATGAAACCCTATTTTAAACATCCTTGTAATTGCAATGATATCTTTTGCATTTTAGATCCATCTCATATGTTGAAATTGGTCCGGAATTGTTTTGGTGAACTTGTATTAACATCCTCAAAGGGGCAAATTTTATTTTCATATATAAAAAAGTTGCATGCATTACAAGAGAATGAAGATCTAAAACTGGCTAATAAATTATCCTCATGTCATATAGATTATCAAAAAAAATAAATTAATGTTCGCTTAGCTGCACAAACGATAAGCTCGAGTGTTGCTGATGCGTTAGAATTTTTGTGCAAAAGCAAAGATCCTGATTTTATTGGCAGTGAAGCGACCATTCAATTTTTAAGAATTTTCGATAGGATCTTTGACATTATGAATTTAAGAAGTGTATTCTCCAAAAGGCATAAAAAACCAATGTTCTTAAAAAATCAACATTATTTTGTTAAAATTTTTGAAGAAACTAAAAATTTTATTCTAGATTTAAAAATTGATGGACAGCCACTTGTGCTTCATAAAAGAAAAACATTTGCAATAGGATTTTTAATGAATATAATTAGTTTTCATTGCCTAGCTTTAAACCTTTTAGCTTCTATTGAAAGACCATTAAAATATCTCTTAACATATAAATGTTCTCAAGATAATCTGGAATTATATTTTTCATGTATTCGATCACGAGGAAGCTGGAACGATAACCCGAAAGCCCTTCAATTTAAATGGACGAAATGGCGAAAATTATTATTTTTAAATTCTGTACAGCCAGGAATTAACTCCAATTGTCTTGTTGATGATTTTGCTATAACTCCTGTTTTTGAAAGTAGGATTGTACAAGACCCTGATATCCCTAATACTAATTTTATCAATAACACAAACATAACTGATACTTATAAGGATTTAGAAGACCTTATTTCAGTGATAGATAATATGTCTTTGACATCTTTTCAGGAAAATGTCTTATATTATATCTCAGGGTTCGTAGTTAAAAAACTTTTTACGAAGACCAGTTGTGTTAATTGTAGAAATATGTTGCTAATAAAAATGCATGAAGATCATGATTACTGTGTAACATTAAAGAACTATGCTAACTTTACAAGGTTTGTTAATAGGGGCAAGTTATATTTTCCTGCAAAAGTTTTATTTCATATTATACAATACACTAAAAAAAGCATTTAGAGCTGAAATTAATGGTAACTATATAAATAAATGCAATTTCAGGCAAAGAATTATAACGCTAGTTGTACAACATTTTATTGATAATAATTTGATCACACAGTTTACTCCCTGTCACCCTGTTATCGACATGCACGAAGATTTGCATGAAATGCAAGCTGTTAGATTTCTTGCAAATACATACGCAAATATGCGCATTTTAACATATTGTAAAAAGAAAACAATTGGCATGCTAGGTGATAAGGCTAATATAAGACAAAAACTGCATAAAACAATTCGTTAGTTCAGTTAGAGTGAGACCGCATGCCACCCTTTGGCAGCGGTACTCTTCCAACATCTAAGCTCGCGTTCTGAACGAAGCGTCAGCTTTCCAGTTCTTCTGTTCATTTCAATGATCTTGGTAGTGTGTCAAATTTCATGCATGTGAGTGGAGGTTTAAGTTTACTAGGAGCATGCATAGGAATCTTCAATGAGACGTCTTGCGCGCTCAAAGTTTTGTGACTCCAGACGCCAGGGGGCGCTAGAAATCGTCAATGGTAATACGATTTACAAATATTAATTCTAATACATGCGCCGAACGGGAAACAAAACACTACATACGCGTTTGACTCTAGCGTCATAATTTGAATTTGAATTCTCGCTTCTTGGCTTCTGTGTGTTTTTGAATAGTTTTGAGTCATATATATATAGTTTATTTTTTCTAATTAGTTTCGTTTTGTTATTTGTTCATTCGTTCGTATATTTAGTATTGTTCTTGTTTATCTAGTTTAAAAATTATGGTGTTTTATAGTTGCTTTCCAAAGTGTAGAAGCCGGGGCGACAATGGGCACTTTTCAATATTCACCGGTGAGTGATTGGTGAACTACCGGTCGAAAATAAAATCCACCGAAGCGTTTCAATATTCACCGGTTACGCAAAATTCTATGTTTCAAAATTAACCGGTGGCATCAGCTGGTCGCACTGGTACAGCACCATACTCACGGGGTTTTGAATGTGGAATTTCGGTGTATTTATGGTGTTTATGTTTTCATAACCTAAAATTAAAGAAATATTTTTTGAGTATATATCCTTAACTGTTTATATATAAAAAAAGAATAAAAAAAATGGATAGTTGGAGGCCCGTTTTAACGGAAGCAGGACAACTATTTATTAATGGCAATAATATTGTACTGGAGCATATTGAAAGTAAAGTACTTGTATAATATTAAAGAACAAAATATCTACTTAAAAATCCAATATTTTTTAGCTACGGAAATAGGATATATCGAAAATACCCTCCAAAATAGACAGGCTGTTGTAGATAACATTGGAAATATAGAATTCTCCGAAACAAACGATGAACAGTTAAATAGTTCATTTCAGTGTGATGGTGATGGTATTGATGACGAACCAGTTAATAAGTCTAAGTGGAATCAAAATCGAAGTAAACTTCTTATCCAAAAACGCTTAAGTAAAGAAAAAGACTTTAACAATCCTAAGAGTAAAAAAATCAAATTATGGGGTGATATTGCCAAAGATATAAACACAGATTTAAAGGGCGCTTGCACTGTAAATGCAGTAGAATGTGATAATAAATTTAGAAATCTTTTAAAAACGTACAAAGTTAACAAGAAAAAACAAAAAACTACAGGAGAGGGATCAATAACCTGGGAATTCTTTACGCAGTTTGATGACATTTTGGGTTGCAAGATGTCAATAGAACCTCCAGCAAATAATTTGGTGGATACATTACATATTGGTGATAATGAAGCCCATTCGACACCTACAGAAAGTGGTGAAGAAACTGTATGCGCCTCTGATGGTACAGATGTTGAAATTGTAGAGAATAAGACTGAAAAGCCTCTGAAAAAGCTAAGAAAAAATTGTTGAAATTTAACGAATACCTTTTTTTAAAAAATAAGAGAGAAGGCGAAAAAAGAGTGACCAAAGAGTCATTTGAGAAGAAAAAATGTGAAGAAGAAAAAGAATTAAGAAAAGATGAAGTAAGTGCCATATTAAAATTAGCCGCGGCCTTGGCTAAAAAAGACTGACATAGCTAGGTGCTACTCGTATACCTAAGTAGTTATCATACACCGATTTAAACCCAATCCAAGGTCATTCATCACTAGGTGCCATCAGGAGCTAACTTCAGGCTAGAATCTCAGGATAGAACATGAGGGTAAGAGGTTATGGGGATGATGTCCACGTATGGGGTCCGTGGGTGGATGTTGGAGGCCAGTGGTGGTGCAAGAATCATGTGGGGAGCTGGTGGTTGTGAAGTTAGCTACGGGGATGGTGTCCATCATCAGCAGGTGTCGTTCAGAGGGTGGTGCGGGTGAAGAAGGGTGGTGCGGGTGAAGGAGGGTAGTGCGGGTGAAGGAGGGTGGATGTGGATGTTATGTGCGCGCGCTGAAGAATAAAGATGGCGTCTAGCAGTTGTTAGGTAATAATGAATAATTAAAAATATTATTTATAATTAAGAATAAAGTGTGTGCTTCTCGCGAGTTGATTTCGGGTGATGATTAATGATATGTATTTAAGATATTCATATGATTGATGTAATTTAATATTGGAAAAGTATGTAGAAAAAATAAAGCTGATTGGTGGAATTGATAAAAAAAGAAATGGATGTCTTCGGGGAGCTGTAGGGGGATGGTGTACTTTGATTTATGTGAAAAAATTGGTCGCTTGATATTTGTGTGTGTGTGCGAGGAATAAACGTTTAGCATATAGGTACCTATATATCAAACTTGTCGAGACAGGCATTACGCATCCGACGAGAAACATATTGCGTAATATTTATCATTATTGAATTTAACTACCTAGAATAGCGGTTTCAATCGAATGTCATATTCTAAATACAGTAATAAATTAATACATAAATGGGTCGGCATTGTCCTCTGTCGGCAATGATACAAAGGAAATTTTGTTGATATAAATAAATATACTGATTTCCGTCAATGATTACTCATATTATTTTAAAGCATATTGTGCATTATTTCTGACTCAATGTAGATATATACATATGGTAGATAAAAACGTACGTTTTGTTTTTACCAAGATCCACAGCAATGTAGTATATTAAAATAACTTATTACATACAGAGCAATATATTTTACGTGAACAGTATTTCATAAGGAGTAGGTATTACTATTTGTGGTTCTTCGTTTTGTATGGTTTCATATGGGAAAATGTAGCCACCCAGCAGGAAATGTACAATATGCATTGGTTTAAATGGAAAACACGAACAAATTGTATAATTCGCGAGGCCTTTCTACCATCATAATTTTTGTAGATAGTTCGATTCCAGGAAGTTCATGAGAGGATACATGATGAATTATTGTTTACATTATGAGTCATTTCTCGCTTCTTCATTGATGTTTAGATTTCCGGTATCATAATTTCTTAGTTATTTAATTTCAAGGAATTTTATTTGAGGCGGCATTGGTACAAAGGAAATTTTGTTGATATAATGAAATATGTTTATGTTATTAATTTTAAAAACTGTTACACACCGACAAGATGCTCTCACGTGATTGGTCAATTCCGGTAGCCTGATTGCAGATGCTGTCACGTGATTGGTCAATTTCCAGTAGCCTGATCATTAACGTTGACTCTAGGAATCCGAGGCTATAAAAGGAAGAAGCTGACATTAAAATCTCATTAGCTGTCTTTGCTCTCGTAGTAAACGCATCTATTTTATCGTGTGTGTCTCGTGATCGCAGAGTGTATCTATTTTAATTTGAAATAATGTCGCTCTCCGAGACCGTTTCTAAAATTAGTTCTGATATCATTGCTCTAACCAAAAAATCTTTAACGTTACTAAAAACAGATGGTGAATGTGATAAACATATAAAAATAATTAATAAAAATATTAAATTATTAAACCGGGCAATAAAAAATAAAATTCATACTAATAATAAAAGTGAAAATATATTCCGTTTGGAGAATAATTTGGCAATATTAAAATATTATCGCGAACAATTAAAACAATTAAAATTATTAAATAAAGTATCTGGTGGTTCCTTAAAGCCAATCAAACGCAAACATCTAATTTGGCAAGACTTGGAATCCTGCTTTTCAAAAAGGGTACGTTCTGGGGTGATACTGAATATTCATTTTAAAGACCCGAAAATATTTCTTGAAAAATCGTTTAGAAGCTTCTCCATTAAAGTTAATAAAATTTTACAGAAAACATTAATTAAAGTAAACGTTATTTTCGAGGGCAATTTCATGAAACCTCAAGACAGGCAAGTTGAAATAAAATCGTTTGCTACTAAAAATAAAGAGATCGATTTAAATACAAATTTAAAAAAGTGGTGGAAAGAAAATGTAGTGGAACAGATATTACAAAATCTTGAAGATTTCGAACAAAAGGATTCGGGTTGGACATTGTTGGAAATTATAGGTATTCGAGTAAACATAAATAATATTCGCCTATAACCGTCGGTCTGTCAACTTACACTGATATGCCAAAATTTATTAAAGCCAAAAGATGTGTAGTTAACGTTAAAAATAATGACGAATATTGTTTTCTATGGGCAATAGTGAGTTGTTTATATCCTGTTGAGAAACATCCAGATAGAATTTATTCATATCCTCACTTTAGCGATGTTTTAAAATTTGAGTGCGGAATAGAGTATCCAATAAAACTAAAAAGTATTAAAAAATTTGAACGGTTAAATGAAATTTCCATAAACGTGTACACAGTTGATAAAAAAGAAGTTCTTCCGGTATGTTTAAGTAAAAGTAAATATGAACGTGTCGTGAACCTTTTAATGGTGCCTACGAATTCCAACGCGGTAGGTAACGGTGATACGCCTATGGATACCGATACACAACAACTGTACCACTTCGCTTGGATAAAAGATATGTCACGTTTATTATCAAAACAGTTATCATCTTATGGGCATAAAAATTTTATTTGCAATCGTTGTCTAAATCATTTCGGTAAACAGGAACTTTTAGATAAACATGCTACATATTGTAATTCGGAAACAAATACGTGTAAAATTGAGTTACCGGGTGAGGATGAAAAGTGGTTGAAATTTAAAAATTACCGATTTAAGGAACGCGTACCATTCGCCGTCTATGCTGATTTCGAATGTATTTTGGAAGACTGTCAGGATGAAAATAAGCTAAATTTAAATACTCAAAATTTACAGAAACATATTGCTTTTAGTGTGGCATTTTATTTGAAATGTTCGTATAATGATACACTCTCGCGTTTTAAACTATATCGGGGTAAAGATTGTGTCGAATGGTTTGTACGCGAACTTGAACATATTTCCGACGAAGTTAACCAAATTCTCGCGCAACCTAAATCTATGGAACCTTTTACTGCTCAGCAGAAATATGAATTTGAACACGCTCCGGTTTGTCATATATGTGAGAAGGCATTTTCCGAGACGGACATTAAGGTTGCGGACCATGATCATTTAACCGGGTATTATAGAGGGGCCGCGCATCAAAATTGTAACATAAATTATACGGATAGTCACGTGATTCCGGTTGTTTTTCATTGTTTATCAGGGTACGACGGGCACATAGTAATACGTAATTTAGCCACATTATTCGAGGGCAAAATTTCATTGTTACCGATAAATAAGGAAAAATACATTTCCTTCACCAAGCAAGTTAAAGATACCAAAATTAAACTACGATTTATTGATTCGTTTCGATTCATGACAGATAAAATCGAGAAATTGGCCTCATATCTCGACGATAGTCAGAAACGAATCACTAAATCCCAATGCACTAACGATGAGGAATTTCATTTATTGACAAGGAAAGGTGTTTTCCCTTATGACTATCTAAATTCTTGGGACAAACTAAACGACACTACTCTACCAACTAAAGACGACTTTTACAGTAAACTGACTGACGAACACATTTCTGATGAGGACTATGCGCGCGCATGTCAAGTTTGGAATAAATTTAACATTGAAACACTCGGGCAATATTCGGACTTGTATTTGAAAACGGACGTTTTACTTTTGGCTGATATTTTCGAAAGTTTCCGTGAAAATTGCATAAATACATACGGTTTAGATCCCCTCCACTATTACACGTCACCGGGTTTGGCTTTCGATGCTATGTTAAAGTTAACAAACCAGTCTTTAGAACTTCTCACCGATATCGACAAAATTCTACTGATTGAAAAAGGTATCAGAGGCGGAGTGGCACAAGTGTCTAATCGGTATTCAAAGGCTAATAACAAGTACATGGGCGAGGCATACAATCCCGACGAAAGAGATCAATATATTATATATTTTGACGTAAACAACTTGTACGGGACTGCTATGTCTTTTCACCTGCCCACCCACGGCTTCGAATGGGTACCTCCAGAACAATTTTACCATTTAGATGTACAAAATATCCCGAATGATTCCGATATAGGTTATATATTTGAACTTGACATTTTATATCCCACCGAGCTGCATACTTTACATATGGATCTTCCGATGTGTCCAGAACAGATGGTTCCTCCCGGCGGTAAACATTCAAAATTAATGACAACTTTATTCCCGAAATCAAACTACGTTATTCACTATAGAAATTTGAAAAAGTGTTTGGAAAGGGGTCTCAAAATTACCGCGGTTCACAAAATTTTAAAATTCAATCAATCTGCCTGGTTGATAAAATACATTGACTTAAACACAAATTTACGACAATTGGCTACTAACGAATTTGAGAAAAACTTTTACAAACTAATGAACAACGCTGTGTACGGTAAGACATTGGAGAATGTACGCAAACATAAAGACATCATACTTTCGACATCTTGGACAGGCAGATTTGGCGCTAGAGCTCTTATAGCTAAACCCAATTTTCATAGTTTAACTATTTTCGATGAGGACATGGTAATCATCGAAATGGACCGACTAAAAATTAAATTCAATAAACCCGTTTATGTAGGATTTTCTATACTAGACCTTTCGAAAAACATTCTTTACGACTTTCATTATGATTACATTAAAAGTCAGCTAGGTGAAAATGCTAAGTTACTCTATACTGACACTGACAGTTTAATATACCAGATCTCCGATATTGATATTTATGAATTCATGAAAAAGGATATCCATCTGTTCGACACTTCGGACTATCCTGAAGATAATATCTATTGTATGCCTCGCGTAAACAAAAAGGTTTTAGGTCTTATGAAAGATGAAAATAATGGTAAAATTGTTACGGAATTCGTAGGTCTACGAGCAAAGATGTACACGTATAAAGTCGACAGTAAACCGGATACTAAACGCGTCAAAGGTCTAACTCGGTCTGCAGTGAAACAGATAACTTTTAATGATTTTAAAAACTGCTTATTCAATCAAAATACGTTAACTAAAGAACAGCGCCTTATAAGATCTAAAAAACACACTATTTATACCATCAAACAGAATAAGTTAGCCTTGAGTCCGTACGATGATAAGCGAATAATTAATTATGTAAACACAGACACCAAGCCGTGGGGATACAATTTCCTACAAGTTTCAACTAGTCAGATGATGTCATCATCGAGTTCAGAATAAATAACAGCTCAATATCTGCTTTACTTCATTCTCTTTTTGTCATAGAATCGGTAAAATGTGCTCTCTTGAACGAAAATTGAATTATAAGCTTCTAAACGGTACTCAAGAAATATATGTAGATTTCCTAATAAAAGCAATCGATGTCAATGATTATCCGTTAATTAACAAAATTTTGGAAAAAATTGTTATACCTAATAAAATCATATACTGGTTGGCTTTAAGGAATAAACACAATTTCGAACTGATGAAGCAAATTTTTAAAAAAAAACTTCAATGTGACATATTTATCGAACAGTTGCAAGATATTTTTCAAAAGGAATATGTTTTCACACTTAGTCTGGACATGTTAAGTCAATATATTAAAGATCATTTTCCGCTGATAAACTCTTATTATAAACATTTTCTAGAAAAATTACTTGTAAATGGGGAAGATCCCTCTTTAATAGATCGCTATATAAAGTGGTTTCCGGGTAATAATATTTTTATTAATTATCATGATATTTATTGGTCAATAGAGAAAGCAGTTTGTGAGGCTATTTATTTTACTCAGAATGAGTTTCTAGAAATTTTGTATAGAGTAATGAATCGGAACAATTTGTCATTCAAATTAGATATAAAATTAAACGAAACGCATAGACAGCTAATTAATTGGATAGATGATAATATATCCAAAGGTCAATCTGGTCTACGACTTGGTTGGACAGAGGGTCCAGACAGCGGCAAATGGCCTAGCACCACTCTCGAAGACTATCGTAAAACATTAGAAATTGTAAATAGACATTTTTTTGTAAAATATATATATGTATATAATTATTGAAATATTAAATATATTATTATTATTAATAAAATTAATTAAACTTAATTATGTGTTTTTATTTCCTTTTCCCACATCCCACTATAAAAATAAAATAAAATATATCAGTGCTTAAAATTATTATGTGTTTGATATATTGGTAATTTATCATTATTCAGCTCTAGACTGAAATACTGTTATAAAAAAATAATAAAGATATATGATATTACTCACACACAACTAGTGATTAATGTTACCAGTGTTACCAATATTAAAAAATGACAGATGACATTATAGTGAATCAGTGTACGATTCTACCATAGTAAATAAAATCAGGGCTGCCAACACATTACTAAATTAATGTAATGGTAGCGCCCATCTCTGTCAATGTTAATAGAACAGAGTGTTTATTGAGTGTTATTTTTTAAATTTGATTGTTTTTTTCTTTTTAATATTTTATTAAAAAATTATATACAATATATAAAAAAATTTATTATAAAAAATATATACATATATACAATTTATTTTATATCATCATCATTTGTCCTTGATTTATGAGCTATTATAAATTGCTCATAAAGATTCCTATCTGTAACAATGAGAGACAAATCCATATAATTACTGTTATTAATGTAAAAATTAAATAAAATTACCTCTTTTTATATCGATAATAGGGATCAGGGATGGGAGCTCTTCTGTTTTGATCTTTAGTTTATCCCAAACCCATTGGGGAACCGTGCACATTTTGCATGTACACAGTTCCCCTCGTTTAAGTTCTTCTAGAGTTATGATTCTATGCATCTTTGCAGTCAGAAATCAAATAACAAGTGACTGGAACTAAACAGTTCCGCAGCTCTCTCATCGCGCACACATTCGCCCCACTATCCACCTCTCTCCCACCTCGCAACCATGAAATGAAACGCTCGTATTCAGCATAACTTCGTTTATTGAATATAATAAAAAATAAACATACATTTAAAACTTATCTCTATTGATAAAGAACCATTTATATATGGAATAAACAATTTGCTTAGTGCAACGTAAGTTATTATACATATGTTTCCCACAGTGGAATTCATTATTGGCTAACATTAAATCTTTAACACTGCAACAGCCATATGAATGTAAATCTATAATATTATTATTTGGTAAATATGATTGGAGCCATTGCTGCTTCTCCACACCCTTGACGAGGACATCTTCATCCTCATATGTCACGTGATCTCGTATAAACTGACCCAGATCCTTGTAAGAGATAGCATCATAGGAGGTTTCCCATAGCAGACCATGCAAATTTTTAGTATTCCACCTGATTTGTTGCTTAATATTTTTATTAAACAGCTTGTACACGTATTGTGTAGGAGGGTAGACAATCTTGTGTACGCAAGACTTCTCATCAATATTGAAAATAGAAATTTCTTTACATATGAAATTTAGTTCTTTTTTGTACTAGAAACCCTGAATGTCTATTATGTACATACTGATTAGTGAAATTAGAATGGCCGAACGATGCTAGTTAGAGCATTATAGTAAATTATGCGGTCGTGAATTATAAGACAATAGGCTGCAGTATCTTTTGGAATAGATTTATTAGTACTAAATTCCAATCTAATGTCAACTGCTCCGGATTTCACAACCTCATTCTGAAAAGAGCAGTAGACTACTACTAGGGGCACGCTCGTTTTGAAATTATAAGGGGAAATCAAGGGCTCACTTAATTTCTGATAATAAGATTCTTGAAATTGAACGTACATATCATACAGGTTGGCATAAAAATTCTTATCAAAATTAACATTTAGGTTATCGTAGGGATACGACTCGGAATTTAGAAAAACTCTGAAATTAGTCAGATTACAGTGATCGAATTCGCTCATGCGTTTGGATGCTTTATTTTTACGGTCCACGTGGAACCCGAAAATAATAAATCGCGGTTTCTCCAGTTGTGACGAGGTCTTAATAGTCCACGCATGCGTCTGAGTTTCGGGTAACAATGGAAACTCGTGTAGTTCCCAGCTCCTAAACGGTACTGCTAATTCCATATTTTTTTCCAAGTATTTCATTAATTTTAGACGCTCGACATCGGCTACAGTCACGTGCGGTACCCTCCATTGTACCGACTCCAGTTCTACTTTAACCACTTCATTATCAGCTGCGTTATTTACAATAGCGTTTAAATCAGTACTACTTCGAATAAGAACCAATTCTTGACGCAAATTTACTACTATTTTTTGAAAGTCCTCAGCGAACCCCAAACAAATTTTCAAAGGTATGCACACGTCAAAGTAACCATTTTGATTAACCATATGTTCATCAGTCCAACCGGCATTCTCCAAGCGGGTGACCTCATTTTTATTAAAGGATACATATCCCTTCATAAGAGTAGTGAGTCCAGGATTTCTAGATCGGTCCACTGTTATACCATTCAGTTCGTATCGTATCTCGTCGAACAAAAGCAAAACACCCATTTTATCGAAGACAGCCGTCTCCGACACTGTACCATCAGCTTTACATAATCGACCTCGAATATATAACGTACTGAAATAAGGCGCCGTATACGCGTTCTGCTGTTGAATAGAGATCCTAATTTCATCGTTATTTCCTAAATTTGATGCTGCATACGGGTTGTGAGTATGTTTCTCGAAATTGACTATGGAGATATCTGACTGAGGCTTCTCCAACACGTTCAAAATACCATTAGAATTCATTACTACTACGAAGTTGACTGCTATGCAATTTATAACCGAGATTCAAGAGAAATTTACGATTTTGCACTGTTAACGGTTTGAAGGTTACAGATGAACTGAGGGGATGACGGACTCCTGCACCCTTTATATACTTTTTGTTAAATCTAAGAACCATTTCTCTTCAGGTGTAGTCTTATCGTCACGACTTCTCCACGGAAATTGACCAGATCACCGTCCTGATCCACTATTTTAACTGTTAGGCTGTCTATGCTACGCTTGTTGACAGGCAAATAAATCACGTTAGCAGGAGATTCCACTATTTTATAGCCCGGAGACACAGTCGGGAAAAATTCATGAATTATGTGAACCTGTCTATGATTCATCTAGCTACCTGTCACAAGATTACACTCGATACATATGGAGTTTACTTTTTGAATTCTAGCGGGAGAGTCTGATATGTGACGCGCTAGAGGTTTCAGTTCTCGACTTGTAAATCCCAACAAGCTACCGATACTATCGGGTGGACTGAAATTAATCCGTTTATTTGATTTAACCTCACACTTTAAAGTGTTTTTATTAGATATTATGGAGACGTATGTGTCATTAATGTGAGAGGCAAGAAAATAGTCTTTTATATATTTATTTATATCTTCAATTTCATATGAACCTTCTGGAATCTCTATAAATTTATCATCGTCATCATAATAAAATCGATTATTAGAAGAGTCAATGTTAGGTATGGAATTGTAAGCATCGAAATTTATCAGACCGAGCGAGTAATCAGCTGACGGTTCAAGATCAATGGGTGGACAGAAATGCGCGTTTAGAACCGATGATCGTTCAGACAAAGTGAATGTATATGACATGTTTACTTTACACAATCAGTTCGCAGAATGAATGTGACTAACTGTGTGCAGTCTGATTATATAGGAATTTCAAACACAGATGACCACAATTTACCGTATCAAAAGTCTGATATTGAGTATGATTGTACTTAATGGAACAATTTAAATACTTTATCAGTTCTGTAGGTGGTCTTAAATTACCGAAACTGTCATAATAGATGGCATTCGAGCCCTTTTTACAATAAGCTGTCCAATGAGTTCCACTACCAGAGTCACTGTCCAAGTTCACGATTCCACATTCGTTTTTATGTACACGTTTAGGTAGACGATCGCGCATAAAAATTCCCCGGAAATTAGGTATTTTCAACACATCAACAGCATATTTATGTAGATCTTGATCGGTGAGTGCTCGATTAGGTAAATCCACTGTTAGTCATTTTTTGCTTTTATTATGTTGATTGTGGTTGTGTAAATAGAGTCCGAGTCCCTTTCTGTACGGACGGAGGTAGAGTCCTTTACCGAGCGCTATGGATTCCATAGTTTGATTATGACGCTGGGATTCTTTGAGTTGAGTGGCGGCATCCCTAGAATTGTTAACTGCCCTCGCGATAGCTGCAGCTCCTCCGGTCAGAGCACCGAGCGCGCTAAGTCCCGCGAATATCGGTATTAGAGGAAGGATGCCTCCTGTCTTCGGAATGGGTATAATGCGAGCTTTGGGAGGTGAAATGGATTTTTTATCACGCTTCACTCGATCCGCCACACGAACGGCTCTTTTGATGGCTTCGTCGACTGTAGGAGCCCTCTTGACCACTTTACGAATTTTACTGGATATATTACGGAACGTTAACGATCCACCCTTCTTTTTACTCTTTCTATTGGAGCTCTTATTTGATTTTGAGCATCCCAAACCCAATTTAACTTTAGCCTTCATAATGCCAGCTATACCGGCTGCAGCAGCTCTCTCAGACAATGAGGAATCCTTCGCGAATACTCGTTGAAGAGCTTTGTGAGCCAATTCGTTATCTGCCACGTATCTTGAAGTCGCGTCTAGTACTTTACTGTATTTGATGTCGTGATTTTTGCAAGCTTCGTCTAAAGCATTAATTCCACGATCACCTCTGGCTAATCTCTTGGATAATTTCGTACCCGGTCCGCAGAAACGATAACCTGGGATATGAGCTTCAAACGGTAACTTATTAATCAGAGAGTTTAGAGCCATGTTACCCCTACGGTGCCCTGAAGACGACTGAAGGGTGTAATCTTCGAGAGGTCTATTTATAGGTGATTGTCCTGGATACCAGAGACATCGGATATATCCGGTGCAACCGCTCAAACCGGTATCCTAGAACCGGTCTAACCGCTAAAACCGGTATCAGAGAACCGGTCGAACCGCTCAAACCGGTATCTGAGAACCGCTCGAAAACCGGTCGAACCGCTCAAACCGGTATCGCAGAACCGCTCGAAAACCGCTTTAAACCGCTTTTTAAACCGCTCTAACCGGTTTGAGCGGTTAGAGCGGTTTAAAAAGCGGTTTAAAGCGGTTTTCGAGCGGTTTTTCGTGAGCGGTTTTAGCGGTTCGAGCGGTTCTCAGATACCGGTTTGACCGGTTTTAAAAAACCGCTCTGTATCCACCAAACGTATCCAGCAATGTGTACCAGTTCCATTAAACTGATTGAGAGGTATAAATACAGCACATCTATCCGTCTCTGTTACAGTATCAAGATGAAGTTTGTAAGAGCAGGAGAGGGTTTGAAAATCGAAAATATTGATTTCCATGACGCTAGTGCTAAAGTGGAACATCGTCACGGTTCCTTATTACCAACCACTATAAGATGTATTATTTGTGGTCCCTCGAACTGTGGCAAAACAAACATAATGATAGGCCTGCTGACTCATCCTAATGGTTTACGTTTCATGAATGTTTATGTATATTCAAAGTCTTTGTACCAGCCGAAATACGAGTATCTGAGAAAAGTGCTTGACTCACTCGTGGGATACTATCAGTTCAAGGATAGCGATAAAGTAATACCGCCTGCCAACGCTAAAACAAATTCAGTATTTATTTTCGATGATGTGGCTTGAGATAACCAGAGCCCGATACGTGAATACTTCAGCATGGGAAGACATAAACAAGTGGATAGTTTCTATCTCTGTCAGACTTACAGTCACATTCCGAAGCATTTAATCAGAGATAACGCTAACCTATTGATTTTATTCAAGCAAGATGACATGAATCTCAGACATGTTTATTCTGATCACGTCAACACCGATATGGATTTTAATACATTCAAGTTCATGTGCTCTCAGTGCTGGAAAGACAGATATGGGTTCTTAGTGATAGACAAGGACAGTGATATTACAGACGGCCGTTATAGAAAGGGGTTCGATGAATATATATACCTGTGAATTGAACAGTTACCTGTCAGTTGTCAATTAGCCGTTTGTGCTTAACGTCCACAAAAAATACACCTCTAGTTTTTTACTATGAACGCTGATAATAAAACCACTAGTAAAATTATCGAGGCTCGAAAAGCCATCAAGCGCAAGTTGGAGGCTCTTAAGCGGAAAGATCTGTTTATAGAAAAGTCCTTTGCACCTATTACGACACCTCTGCGTTCGATAGCTAAACGTATTAATCGAAAAGTAAATGATGACGATGATGATGATGATTTCGTTGATAAAAAGAGAAATGTAAAATTTGAGCGAAAAATCAAACCAAAAGATGAGCTCGGGGTGATTAAACAGGGTGAAAACGATACTTTCTCCAATAATGACTATGATAATGATAATTATGATACTGATTCTAATATTAGTGAGAGATCTGATGATGCTGATGCTTATTTATCTAAATTTAGCGAATTACCTAAAACATATATCGAGGGATTGATACATGACACTAAAAACAAATATGATTTAAAATATGGGGTTAGGTATAACCCTGATGAGGACAAGTTCTATGTGGGGAATTTCTCAATCCAATTTAACGGTAATAATTTGATAATAAATGATAATGAGTACGAGGGTACCACGGGTCTCTATGAATTATTATTTAAAAAATATTCTCGCAATTATAATGAAGATGATAAAAAGAATTATATTGATATAGTAAAAAGTACCAGTGCTCATAAGAAAATGTACAATCCAGATAATCAAGTTTCCGGTAATAGGAGCTGGAAATATAATTAAACACATTGCTCGAGGTCCTCGAGTTAAATATTCTCATGGGAACGTGGGTCGTGGTATGATGATGCAAGTCAATAATAATGCTATCGATTACATGTACTGGGATGACCCAAACGAACTTGTTGATCGGCTTAGGCTTTTAATAGCTTCTCAGAATGCAGGAAATACAAATCATACGAATGAGATTAACAGTATTATAGAGGAACTCATCGAGGCTAAAGTAATCGAACCACGTGATTAATTGTTTAGTATAGATACGTCCGACTAAGTGTAAACATGTCTGCTGTAAAGAAAGATATCGTGAATGAACTTCACAAATCAGCTCGTATTAATTTCAATAGAAGAAAAGTTGTCATTAGGGCTTTAGATGAATTATTTCAAGCTGATTTAGTAGAAATGATTCCATACGCTAGTTTAAATAAAAATTATCGATATATTCTCGTGGTGATTGATACCTTCTGAAAGTACGTGTGGGCGGAGCCTCTTAAGGATAAATCAGGGGAGGCGGTTACGAGTGCTATGGAAAGGATTCTAAATAAAGATAGACGTATCCCTGTACACTTACAAACTGATATGGGACGTGAATTTTACAACCTCAAATTTCAACAATTAATGAAAAAATATAATATTAATCACTACTCTGCATATAGCATTAAAAAATGCTCGATTGCTGAGCGTGTAAATAGAACATTAAAGAATATGTTATATAAGCAGTTCAGTCTTAACGGTACTTTTCGATGGCATGATTTACTACAAAATATTGTGGAAAAATATAATAATCGTAAACATCGTACTATAGGTATGAGACCTATAAATGTAAATAAGAGTAATGAAAAGAGAATATTAAAAGCCTCATACAGCTATCCTACTGTTTCTTTCTCACACATGTCTAAATTTAGAATAGGAGATCGAGTTCGCATTAGTAAATACAGAGGTGTATTTGATAAGGGATATACTCCTAATTGGTCCAATGAAATATTCAGCATATCTAAAGTCAAATATACAGACCCTCCCACATACTTACTGAAAGATGCTCAAGGTCAAGACATAAAAGGTGGCTTCTACACTGAAGAGCTACAGAAAGTCAAACATCCAGATGTATATCTCGTGGAAAAGGTGTTGAGAAGGAAGGGGGACAAGGTTTTCGTAAAATGGCTTGGATTTGACAGTTCTCACAACAGTTGGATTGATAAAAGTCATATTGCTTAATATATTTTATAAGTACTATTATGTATTATTATTATTATTATTATTAATATATCACTGTAATTATTTTGTTAAATAAAAATATTATATATCTGAAATTTGTTTTTAATTATTTTTTATATTAATTAATTGGGAATAAGGGTAAAGAAATAAAGAAGATTATTTAATAATTATTTTATTTTATCATATCATATATAAAAACATATTGGTATATAAGAAGAGGTTATTTTTCTGAAATTAAATTACATTTATGTATAAGTATGGGTTCCAATATTGAATTAAAATTTAATATTTTACACTTAAACCGAGCTCGATCTACAGCATCCTGCATCCAGCAACTTCCATTTCTAGCAGTTCGGTGAGCATAAGTCCAATGGTTGATATAACGGACTCTAACCTGTTCGTTGAAACTAACTTTTTTTCTGCAAGCTTGAACTGGATCCATCACAGATGTTAACATTCTGTATTTTTCTTAATACTTCAATATACTGAAGATCTTGCTTCAACTTTTGTATATTTAAAATAAATTTATTTAACCTCTTCATATAACATGTGGTAGAATCCATAATATTATTCACTCTACGAATTCTAGATTAGTAGTGGTTCCTACAGCACCCTTGCTAACCAGATATATCGGTTTCTCCAGAATAATCTTCTTTATTTCCAAAATATCAGCCTCGGAAATTATTCTTATATATCTTTCAGGTAAACTTACTTTACCCTCATCCAGTGTAACTAACACTCTTGGGCCAAACTGACTTTGACAAATATCAATATCTTCAATTTTATACTTTTTATCTACTTCCATATAGTAGATTTTAATAAATGGTTTTACAAAAGCTTCTTTATTGATTTTATTAAATGCCATTGTAATTTGTTTGATGTTCACTATTCGGAATTTAGAAGTGGAATGATTACCAGACGGACTGATCTCTTATTTTATAATGTCTGGCACAGCTTACTATGCAAAAATTACTTTCTCACACATTTAGCAGCGTACGTGACTACATCACTGTTTATTCACAGAAATCAAAAATGTTTATCTAAACAAATGCGCAATATGCTTTAAAATAATATGAGTAATCATTGACGGAAATCAGTATATTTATTTATATCAACAAAATTTCCTTTGTATCATTGCCGACAGAGGACAATGCCGACCCATTTATGTATTAATTTATTACTGTATTTAGAATATGACATTCGATTCAAACCGCTATTCTAGGTAGTTAAATTCAATAATGATAAATATTACGCAATATGTTTTTCGTCGGATGCGTAATGCCTGTCTCGACAAGTTTGATATATAGGTACCTATATGCTAAACGTTTATTCCTCGCACACACACACACACACACACACACACACACAAATATCAAGCGACCAATTTTTTCACATAAATCAAAGTACACCATCCCCCTACAGCTCCCCGAAGACATCCATTTCTTTTTTTATCAATTCCACCAATCAGCTTTATTTTTTCTACATACTTTTCCAATATTAAATTACATCAATCATATGAATATCTTAATTACATATCATTAATTACCACCCGAAATCAACTCGCGAGAAGCACACACTTTATTCTTAATTATAAATAATATTTTTAATTATTCATTATTACCTAACAACTGCTAGACGCCATCTTTATTCTTCAGCGCGCGCACATAACATCCACATCCACCCTCCTTCACCCGCACTACCCTCCTTCACCCGCACCACCCTCCTTCACCCGCACCACCCTCTGAACGACACCTGCTGATGATGGACACCATCCCCGTAGCTAACTTCACAACCACCAGCTCCCCACATGATTCTTGCACCACCACTGGCCTCCAACATCCACCCACGGACCCCATACGTGGACATCATCCCCATAACCTCTTACCCTCATGTTCTATCCTGAGATTCTAGCCTGAAGTTAGCTCCTGATGGCACCTAGTGATGGATGACCTTGGATTGGGTTTAAATCGGTGTATGATAACTACTTACCTAGCATCTATATGGCAAAAAATGTTTTGTTTTTTCGAGTTATAGCTATTTTATAGTTTAAATTTGTTTAGTAAGTAGGTTGTTAAAACTGTACAAAAGAATTTAAAATGTTTCGTTTTGTTATGTAGTTTTTTTATAATCTGTATAAATTAGATTACTATTTGCCTACCTAATGGTAAGAAATAAAAAGTTTTAAGAAAATGCAATTATTTTTTAATACTATTAGTTTTATTTGTTACAATTTCAGTTAAAACATAAAAATTTTAACAAATCCTGTTCATGATTTCATTTCTGAGTTGAACAGCTTCGTCAGGAATAGGCAGGTTTTCGTCATCATAAACATTATCTTCAGAATTAATTTCATTTGTTTCATCCTCGGTTTCATCTAATTCAAATGAATTGTCAATACAAATATTGTGTAATACACAAGCTGCTGTGATAATATATTTGGAATTTGAAAGTTTTAAAATTTTAAAAAATTTTAATCTGCGAAACATTCCTTTTAGTCGCCCAAATGCCTGTTCTATAATAACCCGAGTACTATTTAGTCTAAAGTTAGTTTATCCCAGTTTACCGTCTATAAAAGAAGGTTTTAAGTTTACTTGTATCTATTAACTCACAAATTATATTTCGATGAATTTGCAAGCAGTTTCATGACATCAGACGACAGAGTGCTTCACGGTGACCAACCATTAGAATATGTCAACGAGACTACTTAGGCTTAAAGAACACTATGGGATTTTTAACACTTTTTGATTTGATTTTTCCTCTGACACTTCCGGTTATACTGGAAGTTGTCTTTAATTTTCTTATTTTAAATTGAACACCCCGTTGATTATTGGGTTTTGGATTCTACACATTATTTTAGAACTTTCATAAAGCTTCGAATTCTCTGCCGTTTTTGAAGAAATCAAATTTTTTAAAAATATTTGTAAAATTCTCTACCTAACTTAAAATTTAATATTTCTCTAAAAAATGGATATTTAACAAAGATATGTAAGCTTACAGGGCCTATAAGCCTATACAGGGTGCTGAAAACTTAGTATCAAGTTTAATTAACTTCAGGCCAAGAAAAGTAGATTTTTTAAATAGAACACCTTGCATATTATAGCATATTATTATAATGTAGAATTTTATTCTCTACCAATCTGTATTACACTTCTCTATACCTATCTTTTTCGTTTTTATATAATTCACTCTTAATAATATTACAATAACCAAATCTTAATATTTCTTGCAAGGATGGTTATGAAATTGTGTCATCAAAATAAACAACTTATCTGTCATCGGTTACCTAATTGTTTGTTGCTTCTGAATATTGCTGTTACTTATATCAATCTTTGCAAGAAATTTAAAGATTTTTGTTATTGTAATTAAAAACATAAACTAAAAACATAAAAACGAAAAAAGTTAGGTATAAGGAAGTGTAATACAGATCGGTAAAGAATAAGATTCTACATCATAATATGCTACAATATACAGGATAGTCTATTTAAAAAAATTATACTTTTCTTGACTTGAAATTAATGAAACTTGATACTAAATTTTCAGCATCATGGTATACATTTAAACAACTGTTAAGGTAAAGCTAGAAAGCTTAGATATTCAACAACTTCCCATATGAATGTCTTTGTTAAATACTGTGCGTTTCACGAAGTGGTATCCCGGATTGGAATGTTAGTTAAATCTCCAACGTATGGAGCGTCGTCACGTTATTATACTTGACGCCAGAATTAATCAAAGTGCAATGACCGGAAAAAGAGTAGATCGGTGTTGTCACATTTATTTCTAAAGTATTCTTATTTAAAAGAGGAAACGTATTAATTACCTTATTTACCCATTTTTTTACTTGTCTTTAAAGTCCCTTATCCCTATTGTACATTATCATAGAAAATATAGTACTACTGTATTTTCTATGGTACTTTATTAAAGCAAACACACTGTTTAATTTGTTTTTTACTTAATAATATCAAGGAATTTTGCAATATGTGACAACTGCGAAAGTCGTAAAGTTGACGACAAGCTGTTCATCCTTATTTAACATACATATTCTTGCATTTACGCTTTCTTTTTCTGAGCCTCAACGACGTTCATTGGTCGAATCTGGTCGAATCAGGAACCAACAAGCAACTGCGCTCGAGATAGTAAGGAAACAGTGGCGTGATGTTGGATTATTTCGCGCGCGTTTCTTAACGGTAAAAATTTGTGGTAAAATTATCAGTGTACTTATTCTTTGTGTCAGTGTTTATACTTATTTGTGTTAGATAAAAAAGTGGAAGTGCATATACTACAAGTATTCTATAGAATAGTATACGAGTATATATTAACTGAAATGTGCCCAATGGTAAAACAGAATCCGCACGCCCATGCATCAACGCATTTTACCAAATCGGCGAGGTCATTCCACTTTGATTAATTCTGGCATAGACTTTAGTTAAATTCAATGCATTGGCACATCTTGGTTACGGACCGCTACAAATTGAGGTGGTGTGATTTAAGCGCAGTTACTGTTACGTGCCAGTCTCGCACAGGATTTGCCAGCGAATCCTGACAATCCGAACATTCCAATCCGGGATACAACTTCGTGAAACGCACAGTATACATTTTTTGGAGAAATATTTAATTTTTAATGTTAAGTTAGGGAATTTTACAAATATTTTTTAAAAATTTTATTTTTTCAAAAAAGGGCTGAGAATTCATACAGAGAAGTTTTATGAAAGTTCTAAAATATAGTGTAGAAATCAAAAATGCGAATAATATATGGGGTGTTCCATTTAAAATAAGAAAGTTAAAGGCAACTTCCGGTAAAACCTGAAGTGTCACACGAGGACGACATTATTTTATTTGAGGAGAGGATACTCAAAAATCCAAGTGTCGCATTAATATAAGTATCCCCAGAGATATTCTAATGGGTGGTCACAGTGAAATACCCTGTATACATTATTACATAATGGTAGTGTTTTTAATTTCTTTCTAAATTCAGTTCCTGTTTAGAAGTGATGAAATAAAGTTTGTTTATTAAAGGATATGCACACATTTTCCATTTTTTTAAGATACATCTTTGAAATGTATAACTTACCGTTTTGAAAATAGGTTCTCTTTTTGTTGGACAGCGTATAAGTCTGTTTACATGTTACTTTAAAACACTTTAATATTAAGTTCAAGTCTCCGAAAACCGACACTTGTAGCGTTTGTGACAGCATCAATATTGCTCTCAAAAATGCTGGACTTGATAAAAATCCAGAGGCTACAAATAAACTTAAGGTTGACCAAGAATTACATCATAGAAAGGCAAAAGCTGGTCAGGACGCCATCAAATGGGCAACTGTAGAAGCAACTCAAAATGAAGCTACTTACGCCATAACATTTGACCTTCAACAGGCATTACCCACACCCAAGCTTTCTACGGGACCCACATTCTACAAAAAAAAAAAAATGTTTTGCTACAACTTTAGTATTCACAGCTTACATCCTTCTCAAGGATATTTCTATATGTGGGATGAATCGACTGCTGGGAGGGGTGCAGAAGAAATCGGAAGTTGTTTGCTGAGGCACTTCTCAGAACATAATATAAAAGGTTCAAAGTTAATTGCTATCTCTGATAACTGCGGAGGCTAAATAAAAATTGGGTTTTAATATCAGTGTGGCTTCGATTACTGGCGCAAGGAACATTTCAGGAAATTTTACACATCTTCCCTCAGGTTGGTCATACCATGCTCCCTTCAGACAGAGATTTCGCTTATGTAGAAAAACATGTCAGAGCTCACTATCAGTATGTCTATACTCCAGATGAATGGGAACAGATTCTTAGGTCTGCCCAAAAGAAAACTCCATTTATCGTACACAGAATGACCCAAAATGACTTTTTTAAAATATCCGATTTGAGAAACATCTTTCAGCAACCAAAAGCATTTGAAGAAATAGGAATAAGAAGTGCCGTAAGAATTCGATGTTCTGCAACAGATTTAGATACGATAGAGATGTCTAATACATATTCAGGCAACTTTACTTCTGTTTCTATAAAGAAAAGAGGGAGGCCAGGAAATATTAAGGAACGTTTAGTTCAAAATTTGGAAAAAAAAAATACAGTACCACATTATCAATTGACCAAGGAAAACTAGAGCACGTTCTTTCTTGTCTGAGCTGGATTCCATCTGTACATCACCCATTTTATACCAATCTACATTCCAAATAGTTTTTATAACATTAATGTTTCTTAGTTTAATCAGTACAGTATCTGCTATGCCATTAAATATGTTTTGAAGTAAACAATGGTATCTACATAATTTTTCCTTTAAAAATGTACTTTTTTGCAATTTAAAAAAATCCCGTAACTACAATAACTTTAAATAATACTTGAGACATGTGAAGCTTTACAAGTACATTAAATTCGATTATGAATGTTCATAATTTGTTTGTTCAATATTTGCATTTGTTCAATATTTTTTTAAACTTTCAATCAGCCATAACTTAAAACTTAGAAAACTACAGTTACCACTATTTACACCCGAGCCCTTCGTTTGGGCAGGGATTCTTTTTAAACTGGTCAGAATCGCATCCAACAACAGCACACCGCATTTTCAACACTTTCCTAACAAGTTTTAATTCATATATCGTCAAAAAAAACTAATTAAAATCGTTAAAATCACTTTGAAAACACCAAAATACACCACGATAGCACAGTAAACAACATAAAATACTGCGAGATGACGTCACGGCTCATATTAAGGACCGCCCACTTGTGCGGAACATCCAATCTTGGGTGTGTATATCGTGCACGTAGGTACTTCTCCTTCATGTTTAATTCAGTTTCAGGCATGCCAACTTGGCGATTTATCACAAATTTGAGCAATATCTTTTTCCCTTTTGTGGCAATAACTAACTTTGCGATTTGCGGTTACTTTTGAAACAATAATTATGATACTAGGTGTCTAGCATCTGGGCTAGAACGTTATTCGGCAATAGTATGAAATATACAAATTTATTAATATATATACAGCATTTATTCTAAAATCTGATGTAACCGATCATTAGTCATACAGACAGACAGACTCAATACAGACCAAAAATTCCAATGAACATAAAACAAAAACCATTTCAAAATTAGATGTAGAAAAATTTAAAATTATATTAAAAAATGAAAATTGGAATGAAATATATTTAACAGAAAATTTAGATCTAGCAACCGATTTCTTGACAGATATAATAATTCAAAAGGCTACCAAGACTGCAATCCAATTACTAAATCGACGGCTGGAACGCAGGACCTCGTAACTAACATTTTTTACTAAAATGAGTTTTGAGAATTGTTGCCTTTAAAACTACTATTTCCATCTACTGGTGAATAAAAACACTATCATAACATAATCGATATAATTCGGATAAAATCGTGATAAACTAGGAACTCGTATCTAACAGGGGTTAGGTATTTAATAAAAGCAGTACCTCTTAAATACACAGTTTCAAACAGTTTCAAGTAGGTTATTGTCAAAGCCAGCTATGTGTCATTAATCCATGGACATTTATTGCTTAAAAAGTAATTTAATTAAATTCCTTTTGTTGTATGACAAATCAACAGTGACTTTTTAAACATAATATTTATTGTTGTTTTAATAATAGCCTTAAGATTTTCTGTTTTCTTTCAGATTAAAGTTACGAGGTCCTGTCGTTTCTAGTTTTGCGGGAGTCAAGCACAGTTATGAGGTATTGACAGTATTGACTACTATTAAAGGAAGGTTTAAAATAACGAAAATAATGTCTAGTCGAAGTAGAAAAATTTTGCAATTAGCACAGCTACAAACTAATGACGGACGAAATAATATTAGTGTTGTAAATGACAGTCAAACAAGCGTTTTGGATGAAGTTGAAACGAATTTAATTTTCAACGAAATTTTAAGTCCCGAAGATTTTACTGAACTAATTAACAGTGCAGAAATTATTATTGAGAACGACAATATTGATAATAATATTATGGATGTAGTACCAACTAATTTAGATTTTCTGCAGAATTTTCGCGGTAATCTCGTGGAGGCAATTAATTGTAATACTTCGGGGAAAATCATTATAAACTGTGACCAAAATAATGGAAACAATGTAAATACTGATCTCAATGGAACTGAACCCTCTGAGCAAGGTATGGAATGTAAAAATAATGAATCAGTGACGAAACAAAAAATTGATGAGCACGACACCTGTTGTAATAATGATATTCTGATAACAGATCCAGTAAATAAAGGTGATTACAAGGACCAGCATGAAGAAATTAATAACAAAAAAATCCAGGATGACGTTAATAAAGAAAATATATCAGTACACAAAAAGAAGAGGATTAAAGGAAACAATAAAAGATTGATTAACAAAAAATTAAGAATGAGTGGGAAAAATTATTTGGGGTTTCAAAAACCAAAAAATCAAAAAAACACCTTCCATGATTCTGAAAGAGAAAACAGAAGGTTGAAGCCAAGATGCACCTGTAAAAAAAAAATCTAAAGAACCAGCAAAAAAATGTTTTTTAATTTTATGTGAGTCAAGACAAAATGGTTTTGATAAATTCTGGGATAGTATGACATGGGAGCAAAGAAAAGTGTATGTTTGTGGTGGTATAAAAAAGAATCAGACGAAAAGACCAAAAGTAGTAGAAGGTTCGCGACGCACCATAACATTGAATTACCATCTTGCATTAGGAAGTGAAGAAATACTAGTATGCAAAACCATGTATTTAAATACCCTCTGTTTAGGAGAGTGGTCTGTTAGATCATGGGTCCTTAGTAGCGAAAATGGAATGAACAACTGCGATGAAAAACAAACATTAGTTTGCGTAGAAAAAGACTAGACTCCAAAAAGACAGAGTTTTTAATGAATTTTTAACAAATCTAAATAAATTACCATCACACTATTGTAGAAAAGAAACAAATAAGTTGTACTTGGAACAGATATTTCAATCATATGCATATTTACATAGGGCATACCAATTGAAATGTCGAGAAAATAATAAAGAACCATTGTCTTTGAAAAGTCTGACAAATATGGCTGATAAAATGAAATTATCTATTTTTCACCCTCTGAAGGATCAATGTGATACCTGCTTTAAATACAAAAATAAAAATTTAGAAGAAGGGGCGTACCAGGAGCATATAAAGAGAAAAGATTCTGCAAGAAATTAGAAAGCGAATGATAAAGAAAATGCATTAAAAAAGAAATGTCATGTAATAACAGTACATGTGCAGGCTGTTAAACTTGCCCCACAGTTACTTGCCAGTGCACTTTATTATAAAACAAAATTATGCTGCCACAACTTTACGATTTACGATTTGAGAGATAAACAAACTACATGCTATTGGTATGACGAAACCAATGCTGATGGGCAAGCTTCTACTTACGCGTCATTCATGGTTGATTATTTGGATGATAAGTTTGTGAAGCAAGACAATTTACTTCCCATTATAATATATTCGGATGGATGTACCTCCCAAAATCGCAACTGCGTGTTATCGAACGCTCTTCTTTATTTATCGGAAAAATATAATATCTGCATAACACAAAAATTTTTGGAAAAGGGCCATACCCAAATGGAGTGTGACTCTGTACATAATACAATCGAAACTGCTCTCAAGAATAAAGAAATATATTTGCCTAGCGATTATTATCGTATAACAAAAGAAGCTAGACTCAAGCAACCATACACCGTTAGAAATTTTGATTTCAGTTTTTATAAAAATTATGCTCAAAAGGATTTGCTCAAATATATCTCCATTAGGCCTGAAAAACCATACGTGGTGACCAATTTGCGTGTTTTACAATACTTTGATGGGAAAATTAAATACAAATTAGATTTTGAATCAGAATTTAAAGAACTTCCTGTTAGAGAGAAAAAAATAGATTTAAGCAAGGTTGTGTTCCCGCAACTATTTAAGAGTAAGTTACCTATTGCTAAAACAAAGTATCTTCATCTTCAGGAAATAAATAAGGTCATCCCAAATGACTGTTGGAGTTTTTACGATATACTTCCTTATAAATAAGAGATTTAAATAGTTTTTGTTGCCATTATCTATATTTACTAATAAGAAATATTTTTGATATCGAATACCCTATTATTCAGTTTTTATTTTTATAAGAGACATTTTATTTTGTTTATTCTCAGGTAACAGCAAAATATGTACTTAATGTTCAATAGCTCAATAAATAAAGTAGATTTAATTTAATATCGTTAGCTGACTATAGTTTTTTTAATGCCCTGTAAAATTAGTGCCTGGTTACTTACGAGGTCCTACATTCCAGCCGTTGAAATGTAAAAAATTGTAAAAAAAACAAGCAGGGATAGCAATAGCTTAATTAAATCCAACTTAATTTTATATAACAAATCAGCTGGGCTCTAGTAAAAAAACACGTGAATATAAACATATAAAAATAAATTACACAAATTAATAGATGAAGCAAAATCTAAATAATTTAAATAGGAGTTAGAAAAATTTAAGACTTACAGTAAATCATTGTGAAATGCAGTTAATAAATTTACAAAAACTATATATCTGCTGGTAAATTACAATAGATACCTAACAATACCTGAACAGTGAACAATTTTATAAGTAATCAATATTTTTTATTTGAAATTATCTTTTTGAATGTCAAATATATGTACCTATTTTGTTTTTAGATTGCCCCAAGATGTATACCAGGTTGCAAAAGTGTCCAAGATTTTACAGTTGATGGAGAAAGGAAATGCGGATCAATTTAAAAATCGTAGCCTTGAAGAAATCGACATAGATATGGAAAATGTATTAGAAGAGGAAAATATATCAGAATATAATAACAAATCTTTACAAGAGACATCAAAAATCACTACATACGAAGAACAATCTCAGACTTGAGAAAATATCAATACAGGTATTACATACATATGGATAACATATACCAGATGTTGATAAAAGTTCTGTTGCATCAACATTCCTCTGAATCGGATATTGGGGGAGGGCACTTAGGAAAAAAGTGTGATACAGGGTGATAGACTTTGATTCAGATTTTGACACTGAAAATGTACCAGTTATATCTACATAGCGTCGGCTGAGATGCAAAACCGTGTAAGTCCGAAAATACCTGAAATAAAGTTTTAATATACATATTTCTAAGAGTTAGTCTCTCCATCTATTAGCAAACGCTGAAACTAAAGAGATACGTAGTTTTTTCGCAATTTTACGAAATTTAAACCGTGTAAGTCTTGGTGGTTACAAAAACGTGTATCTCTATGCATTTCAATGAAAAGTGATTGAGGTTATAGTGCAATACAGTGTAGCTCCACAAAATGTAAGTATTTATTATTTTTAATGAATATCATATTGATATCAAGTATTCTACAGGTTCTTTTAATATGTAGGTATGCTTCATAATTTCAATAAATAAAGCGTTTTATTATTTTTATTTTTACACAAATTGGTTTAAACCATCAAATTTGAGTTACACGGTTTTGAATAGTCATGACACTCGACGTTGTGTTGTTGCTTGATTGACTTACCTGGTATTTACAGTACTTTTCTTGTAACCGATTTTATTTTTTAAGGCTTATATTAAATACTTACCTAAATGTAGTATTATTTTAGTAGCTAAGAATAGGATTAAATTTTATTTACATTTACACTTTCTAAGTGTTTTGATTTTTAGTTTGTTTTAGGATGCAAAGTCAAGCAATATTGTATGTTTTTTATATCTTTAACTATCTTTTAGCTATTATTATGATATAAATTGACAAATAACAAATATTTTTTTTATAGAAACATGGAGAAGCTCACAGACAAACAGTTACAAGATATTTTAAATTCAGAAGAATTTTGGGAAAGTAGTGCCCCTGACAATAATGCTCCTTCTGTTGGACAGAAAATTGATTTATCCCAAATTACTGAAATAATCCCTATATCTGAAATTATTGTGGAAGATATTGTTATACAGAATGCTGAAAATAACGTAAATGGAACTAAACATACGACAGTAAAAAATGATGTGGTAACAGTCGAACCTGAAAATAGTGGAAAAAGTTACTTAAAGCACACTGAGCAAGAAAAAAATACTGAAAATAGCCTAGACATAGAAATGACTCAAAAAAACTACCTGATGGATACCGCTGGTATAGACAGTAATAGAATGGAAATTGAGTTTGATACAAAAGACTATGAGAAAGCAATAGAAAACAAATTGAAGAAGGCTGAAGCTAAGAACAAAAAAAAACAAGACCAGGAAAAAGGTAACTTTGAGCAAAATACAGAAATTGAGAACTTTATAGATAAAGAAATAATTCATGATAACTACATAGAAGAAGAAGATATTCAAAACAACAGAACAGAAATCATTATAGAAGAAATTGAATACGTTGATATTGAGCATGTTGTAAATGAAGCGGAAGGGAAGGGAACAGAAAACGAACAGACGACAATAGAAAGCCAAATCCAGAAAGAACAACTTAATTTTGGGGAAGATACAGAAACGGAGAACAACCTAGACAGAGATATTGATCAAGATGAACCTGCAGAAGAGAATGAAGGCAATGACAGCAATAAAAAAGTAACAGAAAAATCGGTTAGGAGGATTCAAAAGCTAAAAAGAATGCATGGTAATACATATAAAGGGCTGAAGAAAGAAGAGGGTACTAATAAGTGGAAATACATCGTCGATAGGCAACCACGAACTATGAAACATTTCTGCAACTCTAACTTTTGTCAAAGAGCAAAATCAAGGTTTTGTCATACGTTTGATGAAAGATTGAGACTAAAAACATTTGAAAACTTCTGGAAAATGTCGTGGGACATGAAAAAAGTGTATGTGTCATCATTAATAGACATTAAGAAGCCCAAAGAAAGAAAAGGTGAGAATGAAATTAGCAGAAGGGATTATTCCTATGAATATTTTCTGTTCAAGAGCGATACTAGGTGGCAGGTATGCAAAAAGACATTTCTTAATACCTTGGGTATAAAACAATGGATGGCCATTAATTTCGCCACAGCATCTAATGAAGACAGAACCTCAACAGTAAAAGATTCGGTCAAAATGCCAAAAAGATCAAGACAATCTAAAGAAGGTATTTCTGCAAAAAATTTCATGATTAAGTTTTTAAAGGACATTCCGAAACTTGAGTCCCATTATTGTCGGGCTTCAAGTTCCAAACTTTTAACTCAGCCGACGATAGCCTAATTTAAAAGCTAGTAAGTAAGGTTATTACACATCCATGTAGTGGAGCGGAAGTATAGTAATTGTAGAAAAAATAAAATAAATATTTAAATTATTTTATTTAAATTTTTTTTTTGTTTAAATAAATCTCGTAAAAGGTTGAGATTTGTCAATATTTCAAAAACAGTTTAAGTTAGGTATAGGGAAGGCTGATGAAAGTCCTACTAAAATCAAGGGTTTAGTTCGAAAAAGCAATAAAAAATATATATTTCCATTTAGAAAAACGAAGTTGGTACCTGTCCAGGAAAAACTGAACACCCTGAATATGTAAATATATTTTCATTTTGTGCAGCTCGGGATATTAGACAACCCTGTAGAAAAAAAAATTAAGTTATCTCTTTTATTAACCCAGATATTGGACTTACGCGCACTAGGTGGACACCCTGTATATAAAACAAGGGCGCTACAATTACATCTACTAACGTGGGTGTCACTTAGAGGGAAAAGTATGTATATATATTATATATATATATATATATATATATATATATATATATATATATATATATGTATCCTTCTACCAATGCTGCATCCGTTCATGTGCATGGGACCATACATTACTGCGTCTGCAACAATAATGCGTCCGTATATAGGATGCAACATTGTTTTCCTGTAGTAAATTTAGTGTACTACGTTATTATAGGTTTTTTGACATCTCAACAAATTCTTTGACATCTGGGCTAGCTGCTCATATTAAAATATTATTTGGATATGTTATTCAAGGCTATCTATAAATGAAAGTACATTTTGGATTCGGACGCAGTATTATATGTTTAGTTTAACTGGGAGTATACATTTAGTTCAAGCAAAACGAGTTTGGGGGCGCTTCAAATTTTGTACAGAAATATTCATCATGTATACATGTTCAGATTTGGTATATTGGTACATCTTACATTTGACAACATCGCAATACCGAATCTAGCAGATCTTCCGTTAATGATCTTGAAGATACTATGTTCTGAGGTTAATGTTAATAGTGCTCCAGAGGGTATTGTGTTTAGATGCACTTTGAGGCTGTTTTTTTAAATCTGCAGGTAAGTATCTTTAGAATTATTTTAAATAAATATATTTATTTTATGTTTTGATACCATTAAAATGTTCTACATTAGTAATGTGTTTGACAAATAATTCAAAACGTGTGTTGTAGCCAAACATAGAGCTGTTATTTCTTTTTAACACATTACGTTTATGGCCTTCCTGTATTATTCATAGCTAAAGTAGTTTATTTGGTAATACATCGTTTATTGTTATTTATTTTTCAATAAAATACCTATATATTTACAAATACATTCGAAATTATAACCATAATCGGCTAGATCCCGTCGCTTGGTCCCGGCTAGAAGCAGTACTTTGAACGTACTGATGGTTTCCTTCCTGAACTGGAAAACAGTAATTTTGAGTAAATAATTATGTGTATACAAACCTAACGGAGTTTAGATAATATAATAATAATATATAATTTCATAAAAGAAACAAACCACATAGTCAGCTAAAAGGCTCTAAATTTATGTTTAGTTAAATAAGTTTCCACTATCTAGTTAGAAATTATTTTCACAGTCTAGTTCTACATAAAAACATACAAATAACTAAAATTGTTTCGGCCATATAGCTTATACTTAACAAACAAAAAATTGTTTAGAAATTCTATAAAATATGTCTTAAGTACCAATTTTATAATGAAAGGTAAAAGACTATTTACTTCTTTACGTAGTCTGTCAAAATAAGAGTGGCGTAAAGCTTCCTTTCGGTCGTTTTTATTGGGTAGCTCCTATTTTTTCATTCTAAACGTGAATCGCTTTTATTATTTTCTATTGCTTGTAGGACATTCTAATATAAATATGTAATGATGTAATTTTCACAAAAGGAATTAATAGTTTGAACCGTCGATCTTATAGACACTAGATACGGCTTGTTTTGTTCAAGTGGGGGCTCCTGACTATCATTTGAAGAAATATCGATATAAAATTCGATATAGTGGCGGGCACAAAGAAGAGCATATTGTAAAATTATTTTCGTTTTTTAGCGATGGCCATATACCGGTTGGTGGACGGGTGGGTGGTGATGTAAACTTTGTGAAATATTTTTTTAAGTAGTTAATGCTTCATTTTCTTTCCACAGTCACATCACAATCTGTTACAATCTGTATACAATCTGTAGATGATTCACTGTTTAAGGGTGTTTTGGCCAGTAGTAGTATTTTTCGTGTACCTACAGGTTTTAACATGCAAAAATATTCTTTACTTTGACTTTGAGGGCCTGTAGACACCTTATACATATAAGTATTGAAATTGTGAGAAAATTATCTACTAAGACTAAAAGGTCTTGTCTAAATTCCTAGAACAGCTATAAAATGTAGGAAATACAGAAAAATCTACTACTTTTTTCTGAAATAGAATAACTAATAAAAATTTGCCCTTTATTTATCCACCGCTCTAAGTCTATACAGGGTGGCCCACCTATCTCCGCTCGGACCGTAGCTACTAGACCAATAGAGATTAAGGCAAAACATTTTCAGGACTAGTTTTGTCTATAATGAACCACACTTTAAAATTGTTTTTGGATCTACAGGGTGTACCATATATGCGAGGTCACGATTCCGGGCATTTTTTTAAATGGACCACCCTCTATATTGATTCATTTTTGGATTCTACAGAAAATTCTAAACACATTTCATGTAGGATGTCCTATACCTATCTTCAACTGTTTTTGAAATATTGACAGGTGAATATTGACATTTTTGCAACTTTGACATCCTGTAAAATATAAATGGCTTGAAATCAAGCAAAACGGTTTGCACATTCCTATCTTAACTTTCCATAAGCTATCGTTTGTACTAATTTCAGAATTATCCAAAAATTTAAAATTTTCTGAAAATTTTTAAAATTTTTAATTCCTGAATAAATTTGAAATTAGTACCAAACGATAGCTTATGAAAAGTTAAGATAGGAATGTGCAAACCGTTTTGCTTTATCTCAAACCGTATAGATTTTACAGGGTGTAAAAGTTGCAAAATGCCAATATTCACCTGTCAATATTTCAAAAACAGTTGAAGATAGGTATAGGACATCCATGAAATGTGTTTAGAATTTTCTGTAGAATCCAAAAATGAAAATATATGAGGGTGGTCCATTTAAAAAAATATCCGAATTCGTGACCTCGGATATATGGTACACCCTGTAGATCCAAAAACAATTTTAAAGTGTAGCTCATTATAGACAAAACTAGTCCTGAAAATGTTTTGCCTTAATCTCTATTGGTCTAGTAGCTACGGTCCGAACGGAGATAGGTGGGCCACCCTGTATATGAATTTAACTTCAAATGTTTTTGCAGAGATGTACCCTAGAAGAACAGAGAAGATTATGTCATTAGTTCCGGTTCATGTAAGTAATTATTTGAAGTAGGTACCTACTATTATTCACTTTTGAATAAATCTAAGAATTATTTTAGGGTAAATCAGGAAGCAGCAATTTAAGAAAGTTTCAGAATAGTATGTGTAATGCACCTTTATCTCCAGTAAGGAAAATCCATATTATAAGTGATATAATTATCAATAGAGACGAGGCGACAGTAAATAAGGTAATTTACTTTACATAATTACTATTATAAATACTTACTTTTGAAAATATTACCTAACTACTTAAAAAGATGGCAATTTAGGGAGTAGTCTATAGCCAGTCAAGTGTACAGAAAATAGTATTTTTGTATTAGTAGTATGAAATATGCTGTGTCACTTTTCTTCAATCAGTTATTTTTTCAGTATACCATGACTGCATTTGGAAAATACTCCACGCGTACTGTTGTGCAAAATATTTACCTCACGTCATGTGCTACTTAAAACTCATTTGAAGATATTTTAGTTTTTTTATTTATGTTGCAAAATACAATATTATTCCTATAAACAACGTGACATTGTGTTACATTGCTTTACGAGTATAAAATAACAAGTATTTGGAAAAAAAAATATTGTGTTTAACTGGCGCAAAAACTCTTGTCCATACTCGGTAGGTACTCCCCTACGTGCCATCGGCTACGTTTTTACTTATTCGAAAACCAACGTTTTTTGTTACTACTTCAACAAATATGTATGTTTTATTAAAAATTTGAAAATCGAACCAATGTTCGATTCACCTAATTTATACAAAAAATAACGGGTCTTCTAGTTTAGTCTTCGAAACATACTTTTCAAACTTCTTCATGTTTCTTCTCTTTTCTCCATATTGTTGTCGTCATATAAGCAGTCTCATTGAATCCATTCCAGACCCACGGCCTTTGGGTTTCTAGATAAATGTAACGAATTTGTTTTTAATTAATCGTCAAGTAAAATATCAAAATAACTTCTCTGCTGGCTTGATGTTTCAAATCTTCTATTAAGGATAAGTAGTTATCCTGTAATTTTTGCAATAGACAAAACAATACTGGTTTTTTATTAAATAGATAGTTTAGATAGTTTATTTCCCTTTTTTGACAATAACAAAATTGTATAGGAATAAGTAAATTCACTGTATCTGGGTATTTGGTGGGGTGTATTTATGTGTATTATTTGGCGCATGTTTTTGTGTAAACGCATGAGTTTACATGCATGTCTTTGCTATCTATACAGTATGTATCAGCCAAGTGGAATAAATTCGATAATAAATAATTGAGGGCGTGTTCGAAAAAACGTTCGAATACGACTATTAGTATTTTTAGTTGCACATTTTTTTCCACAAAAACTTTTTATAGAGGGTGTGTCATGTAACAGTGGCCAATAAGTACCAACTTTCTTATTTTAATGCAACACTCAGTATATTATTCAATTTTTGGATTAAACGCCGTACAATCTAGACGCTTTGATATCAAGCAAAACGGTTTGCACATTCCTATCTTAACTTTTTATAAGCTTTAGCTGGACACGCATTTCAAGATTTAACCAAGAGATAAAATTTGATAAAAAATTTTGTGAAAAAGCTTATGAAAAGTTAATATGGGAATGTGCATACCGTTTTGCTTGATCTCAAACCGTTTAGATTTTACAGGGTGACAAAGTTGCAAAATGTCAATATTCACTAGTCAATATTTCAAAAACGGTTGAAGATAGGTATAGGACATCCTACATGAAATATGTATGAAGTTTCTGAAGAATCCAAAAATTGATTAAAATATAGGGTGTTGCATTTAAAATAAGAAAGTTGGTTTTGGCCACAGTTGGATGACTCATGCCGTATAAAAAGTCTTTGTGGGAAAAAATGAACAACTAAAAATACCAATCGACGTATCCGAGCGTTTTTTCGAACACGCCCCCATTTATTTATTATAGAATTTATTCCATTTGGCTGATACGCACTGTATAAGTGATAGTAACAACAATAAAGACATACATATATTATTTCATCCTGTTCCTATGTTTATAGTTTATTTAAAAATATATAATGTGCAGTAAACTATACTTATTTTTAGTGTGAATCAAATACATCAAGCTCACCTCCAAGCGGTGATTTCCCAGACATAGAGGTATTTTTTCAAGGAAAATTTGATTTGTACCTTTTCACATATTTTTTACATATTTCAGATTTCTTCAGCCTCTGATGTTGCAGAAAACCATGACAGGAATGATAGCCCTTTATTCAAGAATAAGGTAATTTATTGATTAGTCATAACTTCAAATCAAAGAAATATAATAGAAATTTTTACAGGAATTCTCTCCGTTCGATGACTCTGATGCAGATCCTTCTTACAGCCCTTCCTTAGAGGTAAGTATTTATTTTTATCTTATAAGACTACTCTTCACTTTTTATACCCTGTCAAGATTAGTAACACTTATTGGTATTACTTTTTCAGAGGAAGAAGAAAAAACGTCGTTTTCGTTCCCTGCTTTCGGATTCTTCTAGTTCATCCAAACGTACATCTTCAGATGATTCTCACAATATTTCATCCAATACTTCTTATAATAGGCCATCTATCTCGTTTAGAAACCATGACTATGTAAAAAACAACCGTAATCTTCAATTACCTTCGACTTCAACACTTGACGAAAGTAAATCATTACTAAACATAAACAGAAATATAGAGGATAATGGTTTGCCTCATGAAACGTATATAAATGGAAATGTTTCCAAGGACATTACTACACCGTTCGAAAATAATTCAAAACTGTTAATACTAGACAATTTACCAGAACCAGTGGAATCCCTTAGAACGGATAAAGAATCAACAAAAAAAAGAAAACCGGACTGTTGTTATTTCTGTGAGCTGGATGTGCTTAATTTTGCCAGACATATTCAGAGGAAGCATGCTGAAAAAGTGGAAGTTGCAGAAATTATGTCTCTCCAGCCACAATCCAAAGAAAGAAAACATTTGATTAGCAAATTAAGAAAAAAGGGCAACTATATAAGAAATATGCAAAGCTATTTCAAACCAGTTAGATCTCCCCTTCTTAAAAATCGTAACGTTTTACCATGTTCCTCTTGCCTGGGATTTTATTCATCAAAGTTATTATATAGACATAGAAAGAAGTGTAGTGGGAACAATACTAGAATCAGTGCACAAGCTGATGGTCAAAATATTTTAATTGATGATATCAACAAACGTGTTGATCCTCAGTTAAAGGAGCAAGTATTTCCTAGGATGAGACCAGATAAAATTAGCTTAGAAGCAAAATCCGATGTTCTTATATGTGCTTTCGGTGCACGGTATTTAAAGACTCACCGAGAGAAACACTTTATACAGGTTACCTCTAGGAAAATGAGAGAACTTTCCAGACTATTATTGGTTTTAAAAGAAAAGCAATCAGATATTGGTAATCTCTTTCAGGCACTTCAACCAAAATATTTTGAATTAATTGTTGAAGCAACTAAGACGGTTGCACAATATGATGAGTCTAACGATGTATATAATGCTCCTACCTATGCTATGAACATCGCAACATCCCTAAAGCAATGTTGTGAAATAGCACTCACGCTTTATTTAACAAAGAAAGTGCCTTCAGTTGCAACTGCTGAAACGGAAGTGAATATTAAAAACATGATTCAACTACTCAATACAAATTGGAGATTTGTAATATCAAGTCAGGCAGGAAATGATCTTAACACAAAGAAATGGAATAAAATTACAATAGTTCCTCTGGCCGATGATTTAAGAAAATTAAAGCAACATTTAATAGAGAAAGCCAAAACTGCTGCTGATATAATAAAAATAAATCCACTTGATAAAGTAGCATTCACAACACTACTGGAAACTATTTATTGCAGAGTAATTCTTCTTAATAGAAAAAGACCTGGCGAATTACAAAGAATTGCAGTTCATACCTATTTGAATTGCGGACGTGAAAAAAACAATAAATACGAGGAATTCGATCCTATTATTTCTCCTACAGAAAAACTTTTACTCCAGAGTTTTAAAAGAGTAGTTATTAGAGGAAAAAGAGGGAGGGGAGTAGCTGTGTTATTTAGCGCCGATGTGCAGGAGCATATAAATATTCTTCTGTCTGTGAGATCTAAGCTTGTTAGTAATAGCAACCCTTATCTGTTTGGAAAGCCCGGTCTTCTGACACCGATTACTGGCTATAAAGTCCTAGATAAATATGCCCGTTCAAGTGGTGCTAGAAATTCATCATCTATAACATGTACCAAGTTGCGAAAACATTTAGCGACCTTATCACAGTTGCTTTCACTTAAAGAAACAGAAATTGATCAGCTGGCAACATTCATGGGACACACCATCGGTGTACATAAAAATTCCTATAGACTTCCCGATGATGTTCACCAGACAGCAAAAATTTCCAAATTGCTTTTATTGCTTGAAGGAGGGGACCTTAGCAAATATAAAGGTAAGACATTGGATGAAATTGATGTCGATCTGGATGAAGATCTACTGGAAAATATTAGAAATGATGAGACCGATAGTGAAGGGGAACAAACACAAAATAGTTTAGAATATGAAATAAATTTTAATAATCAGAATGAAGGAGAACAAGGAGAATCTAGTACTCATAAAAGTGAGAGCACCAACGATATATCATTAAAAAGAAGAAAGAAAAGAATTCTGGTGCAGTGGACAGATGAACAGAAAAAAGTAGTAAATGAATATTTTGCAACGCACATCAAAGACAAAAGACCTCCTAAAAGGAATGAATGTGATAACCTGAAAAATCAGCACCCCCATTTATTGCAAAATAAAGATTGGACAAAAATAAAGGTCTTTATACAAAATATATACTCAAAGAAACAAAAAAAGTAATTCTAATACCGAATAAAGGAATACATATTAGTTAGTTACTAGTTTCACCAGCTATGTTCTCTCTATGTTTATATACTTACTTATAAGGTGATTCAAAATAATATACATATTTTAAGAGTTGTGAGTTAAGAGAGAAATGTTTAAAAATGGTAAAAAAACTCGACCATTATCTAATAGGTAATCCATTTTAAAATCAGTATGAAATTAAAGTGATATGCAACTATAATTGCCTCATAGTTTCAAATAATTCTAAGAAAATATATTAAATATAATAATTTAACAGTCTTTTAGGTATATTCAGGTTCAGATTTTTAATTCATATCTCATTTATAGAAATCAGAGTTTCAGAAAAATCGTAAAGTGTAGCATGAGATTCCCTATTATAACTGTAATTAAGATCTTTTAATTAGAACAACTGTCATTTATTTAACCATTTTTACGGGCAGTCTCGAAATATATTGGATGCGGGTTTATAACACGAAATCTAAAGTGCCACTTATATTTTATATATTTGTATTTTATTGTGAATTACCTATTGTTTTGTCAACATTATATATAACCATACTAGCTATAGAAAAGTATATTTTAATTTATTTAAAAAAACTTACAAAATGTGATTGGATTATTTGGTACATATTACAATAATATACTTTACTATATTACTTTTATCTTTCCGATCCCATGTTTAGAGCTTTACTCTGTTTTATTTTATCGTTCTTTGTTAACGAATAATAGTTGAATTTCATGAGCAAATAAAAATTATTAGAAAAACGAATAGTTGTTTTATAGTATTATAATATATACTTTTATATAATATGACATTTTATATTTCAAATTATGTCTAAACAAACAAGTTATAGTAAAATTTAAAAGAAATCTTAATTTGTATTAGACATAATTTGAAATATGGTTTGTAATATTATAGAATTTTATATCAAACAAAAAACCACAGATGAAATTAGGTAATTTGTCATATATTTATTTTTATTTCCCCAACAGTGGTCTGTTGGGGACCAACTTTAAAAGTTTCGTTTGTTACTGAACTTTAGATTTTTATTTTGAATACTTGTGGTTTCCTGTTTTTATTTTCTATTATTTTACAGATAGCGTAATCCCTTAAGAAAATAAAATGAATAGTTGTTTTAGTTTTTCCATTACACCAAAATATAACAGTTTAGCCTTTACAAAAAATTAACTACTTCCTTAAACACATGGTTGGCCACATCTAATATTTACTAAAGTTGATTGTAGCCATATAGAAAATTTTCAGTAAACATCAGATTATATCTTATGTATTAAAACAAGACAGTGCTAAATGTGGCACCAGCGTCGAAAGCAATATTGTACTAAATCTGTCATAAAATATACATTTAGGACGTTGCATTGTATTAAATATATAAAGCAGTATTCACCGGTCGCCGTAATATTCTATTATTAAAAGGACGCAAGAAAGTCCAGTATACCAAATACTTTATTTATTAAGTTATCAAAATTTTAGAACTAGCTATAACCTCAATTTTTTTCGTAGATATTATATACTTCCATTAGATTTCACCTAACCAGTTTATTTCTCAGAGATGCAGTAAGATTGGTTTTTGAAAGGAAGCAGCATTGTTAGCGGGATGTATATATATATATATATATATATATATATGATATATATACATATGTATGATATATATATATATATAGTATGTATATATATATATATATATATATATATATATATATATATATATATATATATATATATATGACGGGGAACACAAGAAAAATCAAGAAGGGATTATTCAATGGAATACTTTCTTAAACACGGTGTTCAACTAGTAAGAGTGTGGAAGAAAATGTTTGCAGGAACGCTAAGTCTGAAAGAGCGTGGAATTATCAATTGGGTAAAGCAAGATTTAGAATAGATGAAGGTGAGAAATCTAACAAAAAAAGTATCGAGACAAAACAGATTTAAAGCAAAGGTATCTGGTGTTCAAAAGTTTTTACAAAATCTCCCAAAAATGGAAAGCCACTATTGCCGCTCATCTTCCAGTAGACTTTACTTAGAACCTAGTTGAAGATCAAAGAGTCACCTATTTCAATTCTACAAAAATCAATATTGTAAAAAAACATTGAAACCCGGTAGGTATCAGTTGCAATATTTTACAGTACAATGCAAGAAATGAGGTTATCAGTGTTTAGACCAAAGAAAGATGAATGCGATATTTGCGTGGGTTATCGCAGTAATAATGTTACAGATGAAGTTAACCAACAACACCAAATCTTGAAAGAAGCAGTCTGGAGATGCAATAACATTTACAGTCGATCTTCAATCTGTTCTTTTATCTCCAAAAACCAATGTTTCTGCCATGTACTTCAAAACTAAGCTGGTACATAATTTTGCTGTTTACAATTTACAAACGAAAGAGGGCCATTGCTTCCTTTGGAATAAAGCTGAAGGTCAAACATCGGCACAAGAGTTTACGTCTCTTTTGATTTACTTTTTAGAAGAGACAGCAAACCAAAAGAGAGGGGAAAAAAATTATAATTTACAGTGATGGATGCACGGGAGACAAAATAAAAATATGTAATGTCTTTTCTAATGCACTTTATCATTTTGCCACTGTAAATGAAGTAATAATAATTCAAAAATATCTCCAAAAAGACCACACTCAAATGGAAGTGGATTCCATGCACTCATCCATTGAGAGGGTTCTAAAAATGACAAAAATTCATTTACCAGCAGACTACATTGAAGTATGTAGAAGTGAAGACTAAATCCATTCCCTTATGAGGTGGAATATTTTACACATGGTTTTTTTAAAAAATTTGATTCATTACGGTATTTTACGTCTATTCATCCTGGAAGATCGGTAGGAGATCCGACAGTTATAGATATTAATTAAGGCACTAAAGTATGAAAATGACAAATTAACTTATAAAAAGGCACCCGTACACAACTAGAAGCATACGAACCTTGTTATTTGATGTGCATTAAGTGGTGATGTCTAACATATGCGGTAAGTGTGATTCAGTAATAGATAGGGGAAGGACCCCTGCTATTTCTTGCTCAGGCTTAGACCTTATCATGCGACCTGCTGTGGAATTTCTACTGATGTACTAAAACACATAAAAACTCCAGGACTTCATTGATTTTGCGATCGTTGTGACAAAACAAAATTAGATTATGAAAGTATTCTTAAAACTATGGTTGAATCTAAACTTAATGATGTTATGAATAAAATTGAGAAATAGCCCTAAAGAAGTTTAAAAACAAATTAACTACAGGTCCTGATGGAATTCCGTCTTTTTTATTAAGAGATTGTGCTCTTATTTTTGCCTCTCCTTTGACTTATATTTTTAATTTGGCTCTTCAATCAGCGACATTTCCTCTAATTTGGCGCAACTCAAAAATTTCTCCTATTTTTAAAAAAGGTGTCAAAACTTCAATAGAGAATTACTTATAGGCCTATTGCTATTCTCTGCAACTTTGGTAAACTATTGGAAAACTGTATAATATTTTATCATTTCATGTCAAATCTCAGGTTTCTTTTCTTCAGCATGGCACCAATTTTCTTGCTCAATCTCTAGATTAGAGTGGTCAAGTAGATGTAGTTTATACTGATCTGTCTAAAGCCTTTGATAGGCTAGATCATGGTCTTTTATTGGAAAAATTGTCTGATTTTGGATTGACTTTTTCCTTTCTTCAGTTTATCCATTCATATCTTAGTGATGTATTAACAATGTATGTACATTATCATGTAATACATTATATTATATCATTAAATGACCTCTCGAAAATCAATTTATGGTGTGAAAACAATAATTTACCGTTAAATATATCTAAATGCAACATTATGTAATTTACAAGGTAGACTTCCTTGTAAATTACAATCCAATCCAATAACATTTTCATATAAAATTGGTAGTGAAATCGTTTCTAGATGCTCTGAATTTAAGGACTTGGGTGTGATTTTCGACTCCAGCTTAACGTTTGTACCTCATATTAATTTTATTACAACTAATTGTAATAAAAACCTTGGCTTTGTTATCAGAAACTCAAAGCACTTTAGCACTTTTTTCGTGTTTCAACTGTTAATTTATTGTTTTGCGCCTTTATCAGATAAAAAGTGGAATACGCCTCTGTTGTGTGGAGCCCAAACTATAATATTAATGTTTCGAATCTTGAAAAGGTTCAGAGAAAATACGTGAAATATCTTGCTTATAAGGCGGATGGTGTTTACCCGCCTATTGGCACCCCTCAGTTGGAGTTATTGTCTAGGTTCAATTTGAATGATTTGGCATCGAGAAGGATATATCTTGCCATACTATTCCTGCACAAACTTTTAACTAATAAAGTTGACTGTCCTGCTATACCTTACTTCTCTATACTTTAATATTCCGTCTTCAAACTCGCTCATATTATTTGTTTTACTTACCCACTCCTCGTACAAATTTGTTAAAGTATTTACCTGTTCACAATATGTGTTTACATTATAATCATTATCAAACATGCCTTGATATTTTTAATTGTACTATTAAGGATATTAGGAGATGTATTTTATCAAATAGAAATATTTTATCAATATGTATTATGTTTTGTATGTATTGTTTGTTTTTTTACTGATTCTCTCTTTACTGCCCTCTAATTGGATTTTGTCTATCTGGGAAGCTTACCTTAAATAAATAAATAAATAAATAAATAAATAAATAAATAAATAAATAAACTTCGTCATTCATCTGACATTTGGAATGAATTACCCAAAAGAATGAAACATGATATTATTTTTGAAATAAAATCCTACAGGGATCTACCTTCACTCTATAACTCTAGAAGAAAAATAAAAAAAGAAAAATACGAACATTTAAAAGCATTACTTCAAGGTTTAAATAAAGAATATCATAATTTTTATATTAATCTACCTCATGAGTAAAATCATTTTATAGTATTAGAGTGACTTTTCAATAAAATCTATAATTACATTTTGTCATTGTCTTCGTTTATTTTATGGTTTAGAATTAAGAGTAATGCCTATCTCCAGTAAAATTATCAAAAATAAGATAAAACGTAATTTTATCCTTAGAATCAAATTAATACTGTCTAATATACCCATATATGGGCCTTTTGTTTAAATTAAGTTAATTTTGCTTTAAAAAATTGGTTTTTACCTTCTCTTAAGGCAACGATATTAATCTTTCAACATAAAAAAAACAAATAACGTACAAAAAATACAACATCGCCACAATACAAGATATAATGAAAATATAAACAACAAAAACAAATGAAAAAATGGCACATTCTTTCGGAAAAAAATATACAACAAAATAATTTTTTTAAACTGAAAAACTAATTTACATTTAATTACAGACAAATGTTTAAAAATAAACTTGTTTAGGTACTCACATTTTCATTATTTCTTACTTTGTTCTTATACCTGCAGTAAAAATAATACTTTGTTTATACTTCGCCCTTGGTTAAGAATTAAAATATTAATTAAAAAATATAATGCCTGGCTGCCAGTTAAAGTTACTAGTCCATGTCCTAGTCCTAGAACTTCAGTGGATTCTTTTTTATTTCCATTTCATGCTAACAAAAATTAGGTTATAGATACTAGTAGTTAGTCATACTAATCGTCTCGTAAATAGTATTGGGTTGATGAATCTATATTTACCTAATTTCGCTAATGTAATTTTACTACTATTTTATTCCATGTATATTAACGTATATTTTAAATTAAAAAAAATATGTATCGGACTCTATAGAATTTTGAAAAACTGTCTGATTTATGTTTTCAGAACTACCCCAATTAGCCATAAAATTGTTGCAGATATCTGCGTCATCTGTTGAACGATTATTTTCAAATTGATTTTATGTACCGGGTGCCCAAATAAGAAAGTACGTCGCCCATATATCAGAAATGGTAGTGTGTACCAGAAAAAATGCTGGAAATTAGTTTTAATCTATCTCTGCCGCTAGATGCGCAATATGAATAGCCAACTTGAAAAACATTGTAGCATTTGTAAATTACAAATGAAAGTTTTTCTAATTTTGTATGATCTAGTGAATATGTTCGTGTGAAGTTGGTACTATGAAATAACGTCATTTCCGTAAATTGAATGCTACCAATCATTATGCTCAGTCCGCTGACGCAGATTCTGTTTTTCGCCGTTCTTTACACTCTGTTGTTAGAGAGTGGGGAGTAACGAGACGACATGGCGACGATCTAGTTTTGAAGACAGGTTGATGAGAGTTATTAGCTGCTTTAAGCGATTTGTTTGCCCTATTTAAACCTCTCAATAACAATCATTAGTCGTTCAGTGCTAGGATTTCTTTTGTGAAGTTTCTGTATTCACCGAGTTGAAGAAAAGCCTATTTTGTATGCACGTGTCGTACCTCATATGAATTTGTGGTAAAGTTAATCTGCGGTCATCCTTCCCTTATATAGGGTTTTAGGATATGGTTTTAGGATATGGTTATAAATCTTAGAGTATTACTAAGATGTTGATATGGAATAATTTGTTTAACTGATATTTGAGAGTTAATTCCATGTTGATAATCGTTCGTTATACGTTTATGGTATTTTTCTGCTACGTACATAGTCCACTGGTTATGGCATATGTGCAAGAATAATTAAGTTATTTTATGGTACATCCATATGGTTTCTCCGTTAGAATTTTGGAAGAATTGATAAAATAACGTCCATCCCTAACCTCACTGTTTTCATCTTATGGTTCCCTTTTTGATTGTTGTTTATTCACCGATATCTGCTTTTCTACTTTGATATGAAATAAGAATTACACCGTTAAGCAGAAGAGAGAGTTACACCGTTGTATCCAAAGACAACAAGAAGTACCTACATCTCACCAGTGCAGTCATATTGTGGCTGAGGTTGTATCTTTACAAACTATTTTTGATTTAATTTTAAGTATTCATTTATTTTAAATATCATTCATTTCCTTTCATTTAAATCACTTGATAAATATTAGTCAATCACATAGTTCAATATACGAAATACCCCTACATTCTATATAGAAACAAATATGTAACAACAAACTATTATATGAAACTATTTTGTTAACTTTGTAAACACCCCAGCGCTTGAGTGTACACTTTTCATATAACTTATAATAGGTAAAATAATAGGGTTTAGTGAATTGACTATATTATATTTAATTCTTATCAAGAATCAGCTGTTCCACTTTCAACCATAATTGTGAATTGTACATACAGTGACCAGAACTTATTAAAATAGGTTGTAATATTTATGTTTCGTTTCATTCACAGCCACTCTCTCTCAGTTATAATTGAAACAGGTATAGTACATAATATAGTTTTTTATAAGTTTTAGATAACTTTCGATAGATATTAAAATCTTATAGTTATTAGTCCTGGTGATCTTTAATTCACTGGCCAGACCAGTCGCATTTCTTTTTATTTAATTTCGAGAGTCGTGTGGCGCCCTTTTAACATCTTGAAAACAAACATATTAGTTGTTGACTTAAATACTACTTTTAACTAGGAGGCCACTATAAAAAAAATTACAAAACCGAACCTACATTGCTCTACCGGCGAAAAGCTGCCGTCTGCTATGTGTAGATATAACATCATAAAAACAACGCTACAACATCTTAAATTTTGCATCTTTTTGAAACACTTTTTGCTCTATCTCTCCAAATACGGAAATAGTGGAGCGGGTAATGTCTTTCTAAAAATGTTTATAACTTCGGTTTGCATCAACCAAATTTAAGAAACTTCATCTCGTTGGAAAGAGCATCCAACATCCAACGCTCAGTTATATTTTGTGGAAAACTTGGATGGAGATTTGGAAAACTGACATATTTTCCATTTTTTCCCAAGATTTCTAATGAGAGCATATGTCAATCTTAGCGTGTCGTGGAAAAAATGGTAAAAGTCGTATCTCTTTTGGCACCGGAGATATAGACGAGAGTATTGGAAATAGGAGATGTGTGGTCATTTCGCGGGAACGTGGCCCTTTATACCGAAATTTTGAATAACATCAGTGGCGGCTCGAAACGATAATATATGGGAGAGCTAAACTGGCCCATAGCCAGAGCTAGGAGCCTTCAACAAACCACAAGTAGCAAGATTTTTTTCAATTCTGGAGAATACCATCGACAAATATAAAACACCTACTCGATGTGGCTTTTTTCGGACCTTTATCAACACATTATAATCAGGCAATTTCTAATTGGTTGAAAAAGAATCCAGGAAGGACCGTGCCAGTATATCAAGTTGGCAAGTTATTTGCAGAAGTCTACGGAAAAGCGATGGTAATGAATAACGCAGTTAGTGAGTTTAAGAGTACAAGGATACATCGTTTAAACCCTAATATATTTCCTGAGTGGATGTTTGCTCGTGCAGAGGTAACCGATGTTGACATGCCAGAAGACTTACCTGAAAATCAACCAGGTCTCGACTAACCTAACCTAACCTAACCAGGTCTCGACTGTATCTGAAACAGATCAACGATCGCCCAGTCTTCAAGAACGCTTTGAAAAAAACCCTCGCCCAAGTTAAATGAAAACACCGTAACCAAAAATACCACACATGACAATGAAGAGCACATTCCATTAAAGAAAATTGCAGTCTTACCAAAAATGTTACAATTACAATTCCAGCTCTAAATTTTACGGTTACGACTATCTCACTTACTCTCAAGCGAGCATAGCAGAAGGGGATATTTTCCGTTTCAATAGCAACAACTCACGAATCATTGCTATTTACAGTGCGGGGTAAGGGGAAAAAAGTAGACAACTAAACACAGAGTACCAAACTCTCACTTCGTGGCGATGTATCGAATTCTATGGTGATGCTAAGTACCACTACAGGGAGTCGATCCTCAAATAACAATGGAAAATGGTCTCGATGCCTCCTCGACATTAAATATTTAATAGACATAATTTGTCGATGATGAACAACTTGCAACATGGGATTTATATGTCAAAATCATATATGAGGTTAGGTGTTTCCAGAGATAGTTTCTGATTTCCAAAAATATGGAGAATAAAAATTTAAGTTATTGCTCCCAAGAGAAAAACCTGTTAGTAGATGTTAAAAAGTAGATAATATGAAGTTTTACTTTCTGGAAAATTTTCATCAAATTTTTCTTTCAAATATGCACAAAAGAAATGGGAAGTGGTCACTGTAGCTTTGAATTCTATCCCGGGATCCAAAAAGGAGTGCAAGCAATGGAGAAAGGTAAATGTTTTAAATGTGATTACTTCCAGAAAAAAATATATATAGTTTTTAGACGTGGCAAGACATACGATCCAAAACAAAGAAAAGGATAGTCGAACAAGTAAAGTATTCAAGAGGTACTGAAGGTGGACGAAGGTGCTCGGATAGTCTAACTGAAATCGTCGAGAAAGAGTTACGTCTTATGAGTGAAGTTGAATAGTAGGGAACCAAGAAGAAATAAATGAAACAGAAATTAGTTTCATATGTGAGAATGAAAGTATTCTTTCATTTACTATCGCACACAACATTGATAATACCACTGGAAATAACTGGAATGAACTATCGCCACAACCGAGCAACACACTGAGCATTTGCGTGTAGCTGAAGAAAATGAAGATCGTATTTATTGTAGAAGGAAAAATCTAATTGCAGATAATTTCAAAGAAAATAAGGAGAAGGTAGTAAAAAAAGAAAAGAACAGATGCTTGTTAAAAAGAAAACTACGCGAATTTAAAAAAAATGGCCCATTCATGGTGACTCTCCTTGTCCTAAAACTAACCGAGAATTTGGGTAATAAACATTGCCTAGTTGCCTTTGATAACTTTTTTACTTCTGTTCCATTACTCAAACAACTTAATGCGAAGAGAATTTACACTGTTGGACAAAAAAGGACAAAATGAACCACGGTGAATTTCAATTCAAAACTCGAGGAGTGGTATCTGCTGTAAAGTGGCAAGATAATAAACCAGTCACCTTATTTACTACTGCCGTGTCTCCGAGAGAAGTCACCACGGTAAAAGGAACAAACAAAGATGGTTCTAGAAGTGATATATACTGTCCAAGAGTTGTACAATTAATTGAAAAGAAAAAAATTATTGAAAGTTATCCCCAGATAATTTGCCCACTAAAGGGGCATTCAAAAATGCCTAATAGGAATCTCCACAAAACACTTCATGAAGTTAGTCCTGGCAAGATTATCAAAAAATTGGAAAACAGAAGAAATAGATCTGAAAATTTATATGCATTGAGAGTAATGTTGAAGAAAAAGTCGGGCAATTTCAAAATTCGTTTAAAACGTAAAGATCTTAGTGCTAGACCTAACTAAAACATATAAACCTAAAACAAGTCAACCCTACAACTATCTACCATATTTAAGAGAAAAACCTCAGCTGTGGAAGCTGGGTTTATTGCTTTATGCCTTCTTGAAGGCAATAAGCCGCATCGCCCGGCTTCAAAACAACCCTTTAAGTCGTTGGATTAAGGATACTTTGGCCGTAGCGGAGATTGACACCAGAATTTTCACGGCACATTCAACGACACATGCTAGTAGTTCCAAGGCCCAAAGAAAAGGTCTTTCGATGGATAATTATTCGGAATTCAGCTAGATGGAGCAAGAATTCTAAAACTTTCGCAAGATTTTACAATAGGCCATTGTATAAAACAGGGACTTTTCTTAACACAGTATTTGACATGGAATGGTCGGTCAATCATGTACTAACTACTAGTTTTCGGCTGATTAACAAATGGTTGAGATATGGACAAATCGATAAGATAATTTTATGTTTATTTTGTTATGACTGGACGCACTGGTGTCATTATTCTTCATTTAAAATTTTATTATAATAAAAAAGGGAAAGGAAAAAGGGTGCATTTGTCCCCATTTTCCGCTTCTTTATTACAGGTTTCCAAAATAAGGCTTAGTTTTCGATGGCGGAAGTTTAATGGCAAATATCTTTTGTCCGTTAATATTCTTGAACGTTTACATGATTAAACCTTATTGTAATATTGAGTACTGGACCTGAAATATAATTATTATTACATCAAACTAACTTACCTTAAGTGAAGTTCGATCGTAATTATATGCAGGTCCAGTTCGAAAATATTACAACCATTTCCACTCTTTTTTGCTAGCCGATAAATTTTTCGGGAGAGTAGAAAAAGTACTCAGACGCAACTCAACCATAAGATTCTGGAAAGAATATGGCCAGGTCTACGAGAAATTTGGGGAAGTAAAAAGGTTAGGTAAAGACTGGAATAACCATAAAAATGGATCTACATAAAATAACTGTTGTTGCATTCTACAAAACACTACATATCCGATTAGGTACATTTTTAAGAATAACACAATCGTGATTTAGGTACATTCTATACAAACGTTAGTATCAAACCTTCTGAAGATGAAAAAGAAGTTTTATCATATGAGGTGTGCAAGCATTTTTCACACCTTTTTGAAATTGGTAATTATCATACATGCGGTGAAAAAGAAAACGATGAAAATGACAAGCAACTGTTAATGTAATCATAAACGGTACTTTTACTTTAATTGTGGAGTACGACGATAAGATGTAAATAACTGAGAACTACCAAACGCAATACTTCCACTGCCAAGGAAGGGGTGGCCTTGGAATTACGAAATAGTTAGATGAGTTGTTTCTTAATACATATGGTGATGAATCATGATTATGCTCTGGTAAATCCTGGGGATGTATTACATGATTGTCGATTGTTTCGCCGTCTTCCATATTCCTCGGTATGTATTCCAAACCTTCGCGTTTCAGCGCAAAATTGTGACGCACATAGTCAGTTTTAACTATACAGTAGATCTTTTCCATATCTCGACAGCGTATTGAGCAATTGAAAGATCTTTACTTCTTAGACGTTATCCCAAAAGTATACTCAATTGGTTTCCTCGCTCGGCTAATCCTGTAATTGTAAATGCTTTTTACGTTGTCCAAAGCCCTTTTGAAATTGGGCCTCATTAGGCTCTTTAACAATACGAACGCTTCATTTCCTATGAATATGGTAGGGAAATAAGCAGTACCTAATTCGTTATACGTTCATTTTGAAGGGGAGGGATATCAAATGCGTCTTTTGTGTGATCCAATGTTTCATTGCCGATGCAGCATGTATGCCCCCATCGCTGTTCCTTCTAGCGAACTCCGTTTCAGTCATCATGTACAAAAACAAACGGGGTACAGCCTACCCCGTCCACCAATACTGAAGGCGCCCTAAATCAGTCAGTCAACATTTAAACCGTAGCAGACCAGTCCAACATTGCATTACCGAGAACATCTAGACTTCTAGACGTCTAGCTTCTAATTCTAGACGTGTTAGTGAGTGGACGTATTCTATATTGCTCCTGCAAATACTTACACAATATAATACTGCCACAAAGAGTGGCAGAAAGTAAAATATTTCACCGTTTACTGGTCACAACGATACAATACAACAAATCTAATAAACAGTATTATAAACAAGTGTGCAATGGGTACAAGAAGTAAAAGCGATTTACAGTCTGCAGATAAACAATCTATAAACGAATTATTTTCAAGTGTAGAGTTTATCAATCAAATCCCTCAAAACCCGCCAAATACATTATTATTTTCGCTATTAAATTCACGTTAAAGTTCAAAACCAGCCAACTGCAGCAATCGTTCAAGTACATATTCCGCCACATCAATTTTAACCAATAGATGCGTGGGAGAGTATCATGTGACGTTTTGGCGGCAGAGAGGATAGACACACATGGTATTTAGTTTTAGTGAAGTTTTTTTAAGAGTTCATGGACTGTTGTTACTTTTTTTAATACTGTAAAGTGCAGAATGGGGTTTGAAACCAAATTGACGAAAACACCCCCAAATAAAAGCAGAAAAAACAAAGACAGGCTGAAACCCATAAGAGACAACTACGAAAGAATTTATTGTAAGTTTATTTTTATTGAAAGTTTTTAGTGTACATGATAATCGTACTTACTTTGTACTACTACGTACTTTTTTCTACAGATATGGGGCAAATAACCTTCCAGAAATTCCACACTGTAAACACCAAAATTATTTGGAATGTAACACTTTAAAAATGTGCGATGTAAAAGCATTTCACGATCTATTTTATAAAAAAAAGAACAAATTATACCAAGATACAATAATACATAAGTATTGTACTGTTGACGAACCAAAGAAATCCAGGATTAGAGACAATACCAGAGGCAAGAAATCACTTACAATTAAATATAGCATTCGGAAATCTAATGGAAAAGGGGCGAAAGTTTGTCGTAATTTTTTTTTGAGCATCTTGAATATAAAAAAAGACAGAGTTCAGGGAGTAATGAGGCGATTTTTGGCAAAAGGGACTCCTCCAAAAGAAGGTCGCGGTGGTGACAGTATAAAAAGTAAGAATGACAATAAGAAGAGTGCAATATCAATATTCATAGAAAGTCTTACTTGTTCGGAATCCCATTACTGTCGAAGTAAAACAATAGTTAGAAAATATTTACCTTGTGAGCTAAATATCCCAAAATTGCATAAAATGTACAATGAGTCAGTGGATGGACAATTACGAGTTACAGAATGTTTCTTTAGACATTATGTCAACAGTCACTACAATACAGGCTTCGGAACACCTCAGACAGATATGTGCTCAGATTGTCTAAAAACAAAAGAACAGCTAAAGACTGAGGCAAATCAAAACCTAAGAAAGGAACTTATGCTGGCTAATAGGGTACATAAGCTAAAAGCTCAAGCTTTTTACTGGTACCTTAAAACTGACAACAATAATATTCAGTTCATTTCTCGTTCGATTGCCAGAAAAATATAGCCCTACCAAAATTAGCCGACCAATCAGCTTATTTTTCACAACAATTCAATTTGTATAACTTTACAGTTGTAAAGGGGCCATCATCTACTAAGTTAAATAATGAAAACGTAACTTCATACTTGTGGACAGATCACCACTTACCAAAAAAACTCTAGTGTTATAGCCTCGGCCCTCTTTGACGTTCTATCAAAATTTAACTTTTCTGAAGAGATTACCACTGTTCGTCTCTTTGCTGATGGATGCGCTGGGCAAAATAAAAATTCAATTGTTATTGGAATGCTCGCTGCGTGGCTTTATAGAGTTGCTATATTCTTATATGCCTCCAGATAGAGTATTTGGGATAATTGAACGAAAAGTGAAAAACATTCCCGCGATTGCAAATTCAAAAGAATATTATAAAATAATTAGAGAAGTTTCCAGTATACAGGTTCTAGGAAAAGACTAGAATGCTTATAATTGGAAGCAAGTAACTACTTCGGTTATTAAACCTCCAACAAATTGGCATTTTCAGTTTAATTGTGCCAAAAGATTTATATTAGATAAAATCGATAACAGTATTACAGTACACGGCGAAGTAAGTTACAGAAGCGAGTGTGGAGTTTCAAAAGGCGTTATTAAACGTGGTAAAACAGCAATTATGTTAAATCCTGATGTCATGCAGGTGGGAAGACCTGTAGATCCTCAGAAAGCGGCATCAGTCACCAATTTGTTGAGTAAACATTATGGAGATGAGTGGAGCGTTTTGCCAAATTTAAAATTCTATAAGGAAGTAATTGACCAAGAACCAGTAGCCATGCAAATGCCCCTAGAAGATACTAATGATACTGCTTGCTGCCAAAATAATGATGATCTTGCAATATACATTGATTTAGGGGTTTAGATTAATATAAAACTTCATGAATTTGTTGTTTCTTTTAAAGAAAAGTTTATTTTTTATGTTTTAAGGCATTTTGCAATGTTATCCCCAATATTTTTTCCGTTAAATTAATAATAAACATACTGTACAAAAAGTGTTTACATAATTTTCCTGGCGTTGAAATGCAAAATCCGCCAACTCAATTTTTAAATATTCTATATTAATACATCTAACGGATTTAGATTTTCTAGAAATACTTTTTTTTTACCAAGAAACTATCCTAGCATCTTATAAAAATATAAGGTATCTAATAAATAGTATACTTTGCTTTCTGAAGATTTTTCTTGATTATCTCAAAAACGGTTAAAAGTGACTTGGCGGGGTTTGCATCTATATTTTCTAAATTTTGACGAATTTCTATTGTACATAGATACTTTTAATGAAAAAAATATTGATATCATAGTTTTGTCCGAAACTTGGTTTTACATGACATACAAGATTTTGCAATAACTAATTTTGATATTCTTTACAATGACTCACGTTATAATCAGAATGATGGGGTAATTGTATATGTGAAAAAAGTATTGATTACATAACCTCTATTAAATGCCTATCACAAACTAAATTAGTGGAAGTTTTGGAGTAGGCAACCAGCTTTACGCGCTAATGTCTCGCTGGTTACGTGTTTGACATTTTACAACGTTAGTTAGGAATAAACTATTATATTGTTTATTAGAGTTAATAGGTATAATTCTGTTCATTGTCTATGGACAATAGTGACATATGGTTTAATACTTTTGATTTTCTAAATCATATTTATAGGTAGTTGTCATCTAAGGTTGTTACTCTCGTCTTTGACCGGGGTTGGTATACCTGACTGATGGGCAATGTTATTTGTCATCACAGTTAACTTAATTTAGCCATTTAGGCTGTAATTTCCGGTAATGTTTTTTTGTAATAGATAATTATCAGTAGGTTCAAGATTTCCTTATAGTCACTTTGTGCTACGCCTTTTGGGCAAAAAGTTGATCTTAGAGCCGCACCTGCCGGTATATGAGGTATTTATTTCCTTTAATTTTCTTTTGTTAAACTAGCACCTTCACCTTCCGAGTACTTTGAATATCATATAGAGATTTAAACATCTCTAAGGTCGTGTGTCGTTGAGACTCCACTAATTATTAATGACGTTGGTTCGAATCTAAAGGACCGGATACCTTGTCTTATGTTTCAACGTAGTTATAAATTCAACCCATATAGTTTATGTCCTCTTCGGTGTATAGTTATGCGGGGTATAATGTTATCGGTGTTTTAAGATATTACAATAATACCAGCATAAAGTTGTATTGTTTTATAATGAGTTTATTGAAATAAACCAACATCGACCAGCAGCTAAGTTAGCTTATAATTTAACTACTGCATATAAATATTCAACTAATATTTTGTCTACCATCATTCACTAGAGTATAACGTGATACCGTTCATCCTTGCACTGTTCATTAGTACCATCTTTGAAAGTGACAGGCTGCAATGTTGTGTAAATTGCCTGTAATTTTCTTAATGAAACACTGATGCTGAATCTGTCAGCTTATAATAATAGCATAATCTGATGTCCTAACGAGTGAGGAATATAGTCGCTATATTTACGTAAACAAACACACTCATTCCAGTTTTAAACAGAGCTCTAGTAATATAGTCAGGAATATATATCAACCAGTGGAAAATTAGTTGCACAGACAACATTAAAAGACAATCCTTTCAAAGAAAAATCATGCTCTAATCACTGCAACGCATTTACTGAAGATGAGAGAAAAGAAATTTTCAAGTACTAATGGAATCTAGCAGACAGCAATAAACAAAAGTTGTTTCTATCAGAATGTACAACCTAAAGGTATTAAAATAAAAAATGAACTAACAAATATTACTTGCAAAAAATAACGAAAGAAAGCGTGTTTGTAGGCAGCTTCGGGTTAATTCACTTGCTATAACTATTCGGTTGTTAAGAATCGCGACTGAAAATAAAAATTTAAATAAATTTCCGGAATGTGACTTAAGAGGAGATCAGGTAGGTTCCAATAAGACAACTGAAGAGCAATTAGCAAGATTCAACGCCTTTATTGATTCTTCACCAGCGGTACCATCTTATTGCAGTGGATTGTCTACTAAGAAGTATTTGTCGTCAGATATAGGAATTTTAATAATGTTCACAGGTTGAACTTACAACAGATGGAAAAAGGTGCTTTTCCTCCTCTCAAAGGGAGCAAATTCTTGCAATTATTAAAAACCAACTATAATCTGGTAAATATGCTTTTTTGCGTCGAGAAATAACATTATATATTCGAAAGCTACCCTAATATTCCCGCACCATTATTGTGACATTTAAAATGACAGAAAAATTTCCAGTGTAATTTTGTGGGAAGTTGTAGAAGGATGAATATTTTTGGAATTCTTTTCTTTGTCATGGTAATGGGTCAAAATGAAAATGTGTGATTGATTAGAAAAAGTGGGTGCGAAATTTTCTAGAAAATTACATGTTCATAATTTCACGTACCTTTTGTATTGAATTTTAATGAAAAAGTTTTTTTTTATCTTTTACTGACAACTGAAATTGTAGTAATCGTCCTTAACCTAAGGTATGATACGTATTTCTGCTTCCGTCGTCTAAAGGCACATGTGTAGCAGGAAGTTTAACATCTAACAGTTGTTAAAAAATTGCAAGAAATATATGACAATTGTATTGATTAAATAAAAATAATTGCAATGTCAAATTTCAGTTTGACATTGACCCGAATCAGATCTTGGAATTTTTGGTTTAATTAGGATAAACAAATATTAAGGTAATATATAACCACATTTATTTTTAGTGTAACGAGCAGCAGCTTTCATCAACATTACCAAAATATGTTAAGTTGCATTGTGGGCAAGTGTAGGGACCTTGACTCTTTTTGCCCTATATGACTCCTTTTGCCCTGCATCACACTATTTTTACAGCGTTACCTATAGTTACAAAATATTTTTTTAGATGGTTTGTATCATTACCAACGAAAAACCACCCGTGAAGAAGGCTGTCCAGAGCTGTAGAAAGCGTAAGAAATAAGGAATTTTCTATTAGGCAAGCAAGTATTCAGTTTAATATAAAATATTCTACTCCGGAAAAAAAATGTCAAGAAAAATAGCACAACAAAATGTCTAGAGCGGTATAAGTCGATTTTTTCCAAAGAAGAAGAAGACGAATTTTATAAACATATTAAGGAGTTGGATGGGCGCTTTTATGGATTAACACGAAAAGATCTAAGCGAATTGGCTTACCAGTACGCGGTAAAAAAAAAAAAATAAAACAGTATGGCAGGATCTCAGTGGTACATAAACTTCATGAAAAGGTATCTTACACTAAGCCTGCGTCAACCAGAGCCAACTAGCATTGCTAGGGCTCGTGGTATTAATAAAACTCAAGTGTACAACGTCGATGAAACCGGCATAATACCGGCAAAAAACACCAAAAGTGATTTCTATTACTGGGAAAAAACAAATAGGATGCGTCTCTTCAGAAGAGAGGAAGGTTAATAACTGCTCTTTTTTGTTGTTCTGCGACGGGGAAATTTATACCCCTAACATCGATTTACCCTCGAAAGAAAAAAAATCCGCGGTATTTGAATAACATGCCTCCAGGAACTTTAGATTGGGTGACTGATAATGGATGGATTAGTACTGAGGTATTTTTAAAATAGATGGAGTTTTTTGCAACAAGTGTGAGGCCAAATAAAGATAATACTCGTAAATGTCTATTGATAATGGATAATAATGAAGCATTGGACTATGCTTCACAAAACAATGTTATCATATTAACACTTCCTCCCCATACAACGTATAAACTGCAACCCTTAGATGTTGTATTGTATGGACCTTTTGGAAAGTATTTCCAAGTTGAAATAGATAAGTGGCAGAAAACTTATCCGGGTCAACATGTAACGTTTTATGAAATAGGTCAGATATTTACTCCTCCATACCTCAAGGCAGCAGTTCTAAATAATGCTTGCTATTAAAGGACTCGTTAAGATCGGTATCAGTGACTGTAATATGGATGTTTTTTCAGATTAAAAATACTTATACAACTGATAGGTAGTATTTGTTGTACGTATGAGATAGCACATTTAATAATGAATGATATGGAAAAGTTTGATTTAGCTAACTCTTCCAAAAACTGCACAAAGCGCATTTATTTGATTCACAGCCTTTTATGCATTTGTAGCTTTAAACATTTATTTCTACTAAGGGAAATATGTTTGTTGTTGTTGTTGATAGGCGGCGCGGTTACCCGCAGCACTCAGGTCTTTCGACCCATTGTGCCTGCCGCTAGTTTGGAGGGGAAGCTCCCCTCCTAACTAGCTGGAGGGGAAGCTACTGGAGGGGAAGCTACCCGTTGTAGGGGAAGCTCCCTAATGTCCTGAGGCAGAAGAAATGCTGCGCCCAGGTGTTTGTGTCTCTTGACCATGAGGCAGGCACAGCGACAGAGGATGTGAATGGAGTCCTCGTCATCGTGTCCGCAAAACCTGCACCTTCTAGTGTCACTAAGACCGATAGTGTTAAGGTGCTTGTTAAGATGTCCGTGACCTGTCAATAGTCCTGTGACAATCCTTATGCTGTTACGACTTAGCGCAAGTATTGATTGAGTTGCGTTCGACCAAGGCCCTTCAATTAAGAGCCTGGCTTGTCGTAGCCCAGTCCCGTTTGACCATTCTTCCTTCGATCTTACCTTGATCCAATTTCCAATGGACCTTGCTACATAACTAGGCGGAAGCCCCAGCACTGGTTCGGGCCCTGTAAACTGTATACTTGAGCCTCTCTTAGCCAGTGCATCGGCCTCCTCATTTCCTGTTATATTATGATGACCCGGTACCCAGGTCAATTTTATCTGGTTGTTTTGTCCCAATTGGGTGAGACCATTAACACACTCTAGGACCGCCCTGGAGGTGATCCTGTAGGAGATCAAGGCACGTAAAGCCGCTTGACTGTCGGTGCATATCTGGATATGCTGATTAGAATATCTCCTTTTGAGATTTTCCTGAACACAAGCAGAGATAGCAAACACTTGAAAGACCGTGGCATACTTTTCCAAGGAGAAGGATAGTCTCGCCCTCGGGCGCACGCCCCGGACTCGCGCCCCTGAGCCCTGGTCTGTCTTGGACCCATCCGTAAACCAGACGAGCCCATTCGAGACCTGAGCATCAGGATTTTCGAGCCAAGCGTCCCTGTCCAGTATCTCTACTATGTAAGGTTTGAGAAACACATAAGTGGGAGATATCCTGTCACTGGGTGCGTCCAGTAGACTGTCTCCTCCCACAAGTTGCCCAAGAATACTTGTGTGTCCACCATCGTGGCTTTTACCTTGCCTCCCCCTCAACCACTATATGCAGTTTAGGGAGAGACAGGAGAGCCTCCAGAGCCTCTGTGGGAGCCGTGCGTATCGCTCCTGTCGTGCTTACACACGCCAGGCGTTGTAGTTGATTTAGCCGTTGCTTGATGGTAACCCGCCGGACGGCTGGCCACCATACAATCGACGCGTATAGAAAGGAGGGTCTAATAACCGAGGTATAGAGCCATAAGATGGCTCTCGGATTAAGCCCCCACATTTTTCCAAAGAGCCTCTTACATGTCCAGAAGGACGCGGTTGCTCCCTGTATTTGTCTGTCTATGTGGGGTACCCGTGACAACTTTTCGTCTAGGATAACTCCCAGAAATTTGACCATCTTTGAACGCTGGATGATCTTATTGAAAATGGTTGGTGCTATAAAACCATCCAACTTCCTTTTCTTAGTGAAGAGGACTAGATCGACCTTAGAGGGGTTAACTCTCAGCCCTTGTCCTATACACCATTCTTCTATGATTCTTAGGGCCCTTTGAGTGAGCTCACTAACTGTAGTTGCAGATTTCCCTGCGATTAAGACCGTAAGGTCATCTGCGTATGCTTGAGTCATAATCCCTTCCTCATTAAGCCTGCGAAGAAGACCGTCGAGCACAAGGCTCCATAGCAAGGGGGAAAGAACCCCCCTGCGGGCACCCTCGGCCCACAGTCGCTCTAACTGTGACTTCATTGAGAGAGGTAGAAATTGAGCGGTTTGAAATCATGGAATAAATCCACCCAGCTATGGTAGGTGGGAATCCGTGGTATCTGCTTTAGGAATGAAAACCACTCTCGCTGCTCTCCAGGGTTTTGGAATATATCCTAGAGCTAATGTTGCTATGTATAGATCACGCAGATGCTGGATGATGTTTTCTGACCCTTGTTGAATAAGAGCCGGAAATATTCCATCCATAGGGGGGGAAATATGTTTATAAAAGCTTGTTATTTTACTATTTATCCGTATTGACCAGTATTAGTATATTTATATCTATGAACATATGTATTTACTAGATTAAAATAACTATGCAGTTAGATTTAAGAAAGGGAATTATTATTTGATTATTGATTATATATATGGTTTTATGTTCAGAAGATTGTTTTAATAGATTATTTAATAATGTAAGTTTCATGTAGTGTTATATATGACATTTCTAATTTCCATAAAATAACAATTGTCAATTACAAGTTAATTTCAACTGTCCAATATTAATTAATGAATTATATTAATATTTTTACTGTTTTCGAGAAAATACATCAAGTAGTTGAATTAAATCCGCCACTTTGGTTGGCCAAGCCAGGCCCGATTGGAATATAAAAGCCATGGTATCAAGAGTATGACTCTCTCTTGTTCTTCCAATTTATCCGTCGCCGGTTTAATAGTTTAGTAGTTTTGAGTTTTGAAAGAAGCTGCCGATGCCTACAGCAGAAGTAAGTTACATTATTTTACTGCATTGCTTGTTTAATATTGTTGCTATTTAACGTATTACTATTTATGGGTATTCAAAATAAGGCCAAATGCTCCACTAAGTGATGCGCAGCTTGAAGAATTGATGAATGGCATTTTAGATGGCAATAATTCAGATTTAGAAGACGCAAATTTCTCTGATGAAGAGGATGAAATAAGTCTGATTAGCAGGGCTCGTATTATGCAAAAAACTCTACAGACAATGGCAAACGATGAAATAAATAATACTGAAGCTGAACACGTAAATGATTCAAACATTGTTGTGTGAGTATACCTACATAATAATTATAAATATTATAATAAATTATAATTTATATACCTACAATATATATTCCTAATATTTTAGTGAGGAAAATTTGCTTTCAACTAGTAAAGATAGTGTCAAAAAAACCCTACCAAAAAGAGGGAATGGACTTTCAGGAAAATTGATTTTGTACCACCAGATGCTACCTATTATTCTCCTATATCGGAATTTGATGAAGATGATATAACACCACTGCAGTATTTCAAAATGTTTTTCACTGATGACATTTTTAGTATTATAACTGACCAGGCCAATTTATATGCACATCAAAAAGATGGTTTGGTTCTCACCTATAAATTACAGGAAATTGAGCAATTGTTTGGTATGTTACTTCAAATGGGGATAGTATCTATGCCTAGCACAAGACTGTATTGAAGTACCGAATGTAGGTATCCACCTATTGCTGATATTATGAGTAGAAATATATTTGAGCAACTGAGAAAATATTTTCATATTGTAAACAATGAAGACTATAAACCACCAGATCATCACTGTCACGACAAATTGTTCAAAATTCGTCCTTTGATTAATAGTTTGCAAGTAAATATGAAAAAACTGCCTCCAGAGGAGAAAAACTCAATTGACGAACAGGTCATCCCATCCAAGGTCCGTAGTCACCTGAAGCAGTACCTGAAAAATGAACCTCATAAATGGGGGTTCAAATCCTTTACTCGAGCAGGTTCGTCTGGTATAATGTACGATTTTGCAATTTATACAGGCAAAGGTAATTGTGAAGATGTTGGCTTGGGGTTTTCTGGAGACATTGTCATGTTTCTTACCAAAGATCTCCCAGGTGGGCAGAACTTCAAAGTATATTTTGATAACTGGTTTTCTTCACTTCAACTAGCTGTAGCTTTGAAGGAAAGATAAATATTGTGTGTGAGAACAATCAGAAGTGACCGCATGGGAAAATGTCCACTTGCTTCTGAAGCATCGCTCAAGAAAAATGGTCGTGGAACGTATGAGGTTATGGTCGAATCAGTTCACAATGTAGCTTTGATAAGGTGGTTTGACAGAGTCAATCAATTTTATATCTACATATGCAGCAGTTGAACCAAAGGATAAGTGTAAAAGATGGAATCACCAGGAAAGAAAATCAATTCAAGTTAATAGACTACGTTGTGAAAGAGTACAACTCATTTATGGGCGGAGTTGATCTTGCCGATATGCTACTAAAACTTTACCGTATCAATATTCGCTTAACCAAATGGTACATGAGGATTGTCTACTGGTGTTTAGGAGTTGCTCTGGTGAACGGATGGTTACTGTATCGCCAACATCAACAAACACGTGGGTTGAAGTGTGAATTTTCATTGGTAAAATTTCAAGCCACCATAGCTGCTGCATTATCAAAAGCAGGCAAAGTTAGTAAACGTGGCCGTAAAAGTAGTTTAGAAAATATAACAAATAAAAGATGAGAAAATCACCCTAGACCTGTTGCTGATGTAAGATATGATCAGTTAGGTCATTGGGCCAGCTATGAAAAAACTAAGAGACGCTGCAAATATTGCCCGAAAGCTTGTACTACGCAAGTCATTTGTACAAAGTGTAACATAGATTTATGTTTTACTGGTGATAGAAATTGTTTTTATAAGTTTCATAATAAATAATTAATAAAATAGCAATTTATTATTATATCAATAATATTTATGGTTCTACTCAAGTTTTCACATAATTTAGGTTCTTACTGCCCCAACGTTGCTTTTAAGCAACATGTTCGAAATTAACACAAAAAAACTGATAACATATTTTTCTCACCATATTTTCTTTTAAGCATACACATTTTTTCAGAAAAATCCCTAAAAAAATTTTTTTTCTGTTTATTTTTAACCTTGGACATAAAAGGGGTTTTAAGCACCTATCAAACTGCAAAACTGCTGGATTTTGGTATTGGGTGTTTGGTATTGGGTGGACACGTTTTTGGTTCAGAATTTTATGCTCCATCTGAATATGTAGGAATATAATATAGGGTGTTCAATATAAGAGAAAACGTGTTTACTGTGTCACTATTGAACGGAGCAATCTGTACATCCAAAAATATTTTTAAAAATGGTACCATAGCTACCATGTGTCATAGTCCCATAATCCCTGCATTTGATTTTTGTATATAGATAATAAGTTATTGTACTTTGCTACACTACTGCCCCACACGTAGGTATATGAGTAAATAAGCTTTTCTCGTACAGTTGCAGATATTTCATTTCAAAAATTAAAAGACATTGGGCCTGCAGAAATAAAAGTATTTTGCCAAAATGATCCTAAGATATCTTTAGATAATCGGATCAAAGTCATTCGGCGCAGTCAAATTCTGTTAAAATTCAGAAGAAACGCTAACTAACGCAAAAATAATCGATTTGTTGTGAACTTGTAAGTTAGGTAGGTAACTTATAAAGTTCAATAATTTTTCGAAACAAAAGATGGAAACAAAAAGAGCAGACTATAGCTAACTCGCAGGAGGCTTTTATAATCATTGGAAATAGCTTGTTACAAACGGAGCAAAAACTTAACCAAATAATGCGCAATACAACCTTTTTTAATTGTCCTTATGAAGGACAATAACATATGTAAACCTGCAGAACTCATTTTGTACTTCGATAGTATAAAATATAAACTTTATTCTATAATATCAGCCCTTGATTGTTGTTTTAAACTATTCCACGTATTTGACTTAATATACTCTTTACAGTGTCAAGCTGTGTGGCAGCTTATTTTTATAAAATTTAAACCAAACATTATTTGATTTTACCAAACTTAAACCTTTTTATAAATAATTTAAAAAAAGGGCATAATATTCCAAATAGGGGTGCATATCAGAAATATCTAGGAAAATTATTTTATTTAGTTGCAAAGTATGTGGATTTAAGTTGAATAAAGTTGTCTAAAAACTTCAACCTTATTATAAAGGAGATCTCATGGGATTTTTATATGTACAGGTATCCTGTAACATACCTACAAAATTAAGGAGATATGAATAAGAAAAATATTTTAATAAACATTACTTTTGACATCCAGTTGAAGAAATTTGTTTGTGTTTATATGTGTATATATATTTTAGATACACTTTGTGGAAATACCCAAAATATTCTTAATCAAGATCATTCTGGAACTGTGGATTTTATAAAAATTATGGATGACTTTTTTGACAGTTTTAATGGTTCTTGTAAAAGCAATACAAAACGTAAATTATTAAGAATAATGATTCTTTTCCACAAAAGAAGACAATGAACATGAGATCTTCATGAACAAAATTCTACCAGTCTTTGAAAATATGTACCTGTGGGAAAATGGACAAAAGATAATGCCTTGCTTCAAAAATTTTTAGAAAGACTTTCAAAGATTGTGGTTTTACAAGAATGAAGTCAAGAAGATTCAATCAAGACCCTCTTGAAAACTTCTAAGGTAAGATACTTCTTTGGTAAGAGATACCCCCAGCGAGGTCAAAGATTCATTAAACCAACATACTCATCATTTAGTCCTTTCTATAAATCTCTTTTGGTGAATGGGTTAGTTTCAAAACATTCTATAGGAGCCAACTGTGAAGATGATGAGAGTAATGTTTTAGTTACTTTGCAAAGATTCATTACACAGGTATTTATTTGAGTTGATAACGTGGTATCGAAGCAGCGGACAATTTTTTCAACCACATAATTATTTCTTTTATTTTATTCATTTATTTGTTTATTTTTTTGTTTAAAAAAGTCAAATCATATTTCCCAGTAGTGCTGGTAGGAAGGTATGTATATAAGAATAAAAGGTAATGTTAATAATATTAAATAAAAGTGGTGTCTGTCTCTCTTTAATTATACACTGTGTTTCCAAAGTAGTCTAAAATGTCACTGTGATTTTTCGAATTATTTTATGAAGAAAAATTAATTTTAACATTTGTTCAAAAATGTCTTCTTTCCAAATTACAGGCACTGACCTTAATTTTCTTTTGTTTTTAGTTTTGTTTTAACATGCTGATGGCAGTAATTTTCAGCATTTAATTTAGTGTTAAACTTTTAGTAATTGTTCATTAAGATTGTGAAGATCATGTTATAAACTTTGTAACATTTTTTCCATACAATAATTGGAAAAATCACCCTCTGAATCTTCTCAAAGAACTCTTCAGAATTTATCAAGATTTGGATTTAAATTAATTTAATAAAAGAGGTAATTTTTTTAAATTTTGCATGGCGGCTTATGTCTTTTGAGTAAATGTCTACATATATTTTTATTTTTTTTATATGAAAGAGTTTGTCAGAAGAAGAATATAGTGGCAGTCCTGATGAAACAGAGACCATTCTACCAACAAACCAATATGTATTCCATCCAGAACAATGGCAAAAACGTAAATACTAATGAGTTTGAAATTAGGAAACTCGTAGCATTGCATGTTGTTATGAGAATTATCCGATATCCTAGACTCAGAATGTATTGGAATCCAGCTACAAGAATCCAATTTATCAATAATTGCAAATTCCTCGGATTCGAACAGATTCGAATCACTTCGAAATAACTTACATATTGTTGATGTCAATGATGATCATAATAACAATGATAAACTCTGGAATCTATCTTCGCTTTTCACTTAGATATTTGTTCTTTGATAGGCAACTCTCTTGCTTTAACACCACCACAAATTAACCCCAATTATAGGTTAGAGATATATTACCTCAATTTTATAAAAGAGATATATACAAAATATGAGCAGAAGCATATCTGCCCTGGGTAAATATATTAGTGTCTAAATGACAAAGGAGCTATCCCCAAAGAACAAAAAGAAAACTTTCTGCGCTGACTAGGGGACTCCGCAAAAATACTAGCCGACCTGTCACACCATAGCTTTCAACTGAGACGTACATTAATTATGCCACAAATGGACAAATCAGTACGAGAGATGGCAGATCTCTCCCAGAATTGTAGTTATTTGGATATGACTTTGAAGATAAGGTAGACTATGGAGACAACAAGTAAGGACTTAAGCCTGCTTATTCTGGCACGGACAAAATAACAATTCGAAGCAAAAAAAATTTAAAAAAAGGGATGTGCAATCTAGAATTTCTAGGCCACTATCTACCCAAATAAAAGAGAATTTAAACAGGAGGCGCCCGGTCCGTCTTCAGAGGGAAGCGGAGAAAATGGAAAAAGTTATTTGGGAACCAAAATGGTTGACATAAACATAAGTTGTTTATTTGCTATGGTTAATTAGGGTCATTTATTGGACCAATATCGTATTTATGGTTACCTTTCAGAGACAGATGTCCCGGCTAATTGGGGGGAGTTGTAACCTTAAGTGTAGTTATAAGTGAATCAATAATAGAAAGTAAGAGTCCGTATTTTTTATTGACCCATTACACAAACATAGTATTTGTGTTCTATATAAATCAACAATTTTACATTGAATTTAATTTGTATTGAACATTTTTAATAGTCACATAGAAAGTAAAAGATAAACAAAACTCCAGTCGCCTTAAATTGATCAACACGGCGAATTCTGAAGGTAATGTTCACTTTGAAATCATTAATTGCATAATTTTTATTGAATTTTCTTCATTATAAATGTGTCCTGTAATGCGATTGTTGCTTTGCTGATACATTCATTATTAGCACCTACTGTTAAACATACTGCGAAAAAGGATAAGAGGAAGCCAATAGTAGAATTATTAAGGATTCAAGGAATCAATTATTAAGGATTCGCAGGATTCCTTTTTCGTTCATGTCACTGTGAATAACGATTTTGAGAGAAAAGTTGACGTCTACAAGAATACATTGATAAGTAGACTCTACAGCCAATCATAATTGGTATAGGAAGTGACTTGCTTACACTTACGGAGATTATTGTATTTTATAACGGCATAAAATACAAATGTAGCAATTTTCTTGCAGCATTTGATTGCTACAGAAATCCAAACATATTTACTATAAATAATGGAAATTGGACTAGTCGTTTCGGGAAATGATCCCTAGATGTTCATAAACATAAGTAAAGGAATGATCATGCCTAATTGTACAACACTTTAATTTATAGCTCTTTAAAGCAAATGCTCAAAACGACTCCCATTATTACTCCCTAAAAATTAAGTGTTCTAATTATTGTTGAACAATTTGTTTATTTATTCTTTCTTTGTTTATTGTACTTTTGTGTTCTCCAGCTTTTTTACGAATGTTTTTACAACCTTATTTGTATCAAAATGGTTTAATTTGATATTTATAACGAGCAAGTGGAATAAATTATTATAAAATTTATTTTCCGTATTTCTCAAAAATTAAACTATTAAGAAGTATTTTGTTTAGTACTGTTAAATAGCAATTTCCAAGAGCTTTCCAATGAGGTGTCACAAAGGGGGTGCTGCCATTTAAATAAAATTGAGTTGGGGTGGCTAGAGCCCCAGGGGTTGCTTAGTGAATATAATTTTTGTGGTCATACTGATTCCCCCCACATACCCTAGAAACGGTTTTGACAAATGTTTTATATCTTTTTTAGGTCCATACTTACCGAGCATTGCTCGTTTTTAAATAAACTCCCTGTAGTATGGAAGTAATAACTTACATTGCAGGTTTCGTTTTATTTAAACTGGGACGAAAACTGTAATGTGAGCACTGTGTGTTTTGATCTATCCTAGTGATAATGCTTTCAATATGTCAAAAAACAGAACCATTTTTAAGAAATGAATAAAATTCTAAAAATATCAATAGAGAAGTTGTATCATTAAAGGTTTTAAGGTATTTTATTGGTAAAAGTGTATTTAAAATACGACAGGTCATGACCTAACTCCACTACAAAATTTGGAACTGTTACCTTACTACGAGAATAAATTATATTTGTAAAAATTCTATAAAGGAAGAAAAAATATACCTAGCTACTCTACGAAACCTCCTGCGTTTCAATTTTAAAAATCTGGCAGCCCTAGTCTGAAGTCCTACATATCACAGGAATCTGATTAAATACTAGAGGCCTACGACTGTTACGATCTTCGACTGTGACACTTTAAGGTAATCAAAACGCATTCCGGAGTCCAAAGCAATCCATGACATCTGATTCAGTATTAGAAATACCTATGAAAGTTACCTTTGGTAATGACATTTCAATGTAATCAAAACGCATTCCAGAAACCAAAGTCATACAAATCAATGGCAATCTGATTAAATACTAGATGCCTATGAAGGTCACCTTCGATTGTAACACTTAAACAAAACGTATTCCGGAAAGGTCAACAATCCACTTAATCACCTCTCATATAAAAGAGGAGAAACAAAAACGGTGAAACTACACTACTTACATTCTCCAATATTAAGCCATCAGTTAGCTATAAAGGTCCTGTCCCAATTAACCCAAAGAAAAAACACAATTTATTTGAATTGTTACCATATATTAATCAAAACTCTCATTCATTTTACCCAAATATTATTACTAAGATAATGTTCCTAATATTTTGCCAGAAAGCGGCGAAGAATCCGAATGGGATAGGAATAGTTGTTTTACTATTACTGGCGCAGCGCACAAAGGAAGCTGGTTTCTCGCGCTTGTCTATCAGTGCTGATAAGCTTTAAATGCACACAAAAGAAGCAGCTCATCCGAGCTTATCGGCGCTGGTAATACGCTCTGATAAGATTATGCACAACACGTCCAAGCAGCGCGCTTCATTCAGTCGGTTACGGATTTTGCGGTGGACTAGGACAAAAATGGTTGTTGCAAAACTGTTAATTGCATGTGTTTTTGAACGGCCTGAACTATGGAACAAAAGACAAAAAGCCCACGCAAATCGAAATATTATATAAAAATGTTGGAAAGAAATCAGTGAGATATTAAATATAGAAGTTAAGTAATTAGTTATCTATTACAACCTATTTAGTTTTATAAGACAATGGATTATTTGCAAAATAAATTTCTCTCGTACACCTGTTGCTTCGTTGGATGGTTGTCCAACGGGCTTTCTTTGGTTGCGTATTTGAGTAACATTTACTTCGCTAAGATTATGTTCAATACCCTCTTTGTCAATAATAATATTGTGCAATAGACAGACACACTTAATTGTACTTTCGATAAGAGATACGTCGGTCTCAATACACTTGGAGATCAAACGCCATTTTGCATTCAATATACCAAAAGCACATTCAATAGTTTTTCTACACCGAGACAAACGTTGATCAAGACATTCTTCGTCAATACCCAAGTTATCTCTGCTAAATGGTTTAAGAAGGTTCGGTAGAAGAGAGTACGGCCCGTCTGCCACAAACACAAAGAAGTCTTGTGTCAAATGTAAAGACATGGAGTCTTTACATTTGTTCCTGGTAAGAAGCACGGCTCAGGAATATTAAGTCTAATCTCTTCCAATAATTGATACAATTGTGATCCTTGAAATGTCCCACCATCGTGTTGGTACGGGCATATGGGTTGATTGTAGTTCTTCCCACAAAGCTGCAACTTCCGCAACATTTTACCAACTGTACTTGAACCTATTCGAAAGCTAAGGGCAAGCGTCTTAAATGATGACCTTGTAGCGAGATACCTGAAATAAAAAACAAAAAAAAAATATTAATAATGTCATTATTTTTAATTATTTTGCCCATTTGTGTTGCAGAGCATGTTGTACGACGAAAGTGGAAGTATTTAAGAGATTGCTGAATTAGGAAAAATTAAACTTTCATGGAGATGCTGCAACTGATAACATGACTATTTTTGAAAGATGTCGTCAAAATTCGATAGTCAAGTGGAAACTTAACCACAGGGTCGGTAGAATCGACTAATTTGGAATCTTCTGAGATACCGGAACCAGAAAAAACATTGGAGGCGACAGATCATCCCGTATCTTCACAAATAACAGATGATGTTGAAAATAACAAGAATGAATGTTGATCAGGTGGAAGAAGAGTGTTCTACTCAATCTAGCTCAGCAGGTTCTATGGTTTCTTAACTGAAACAGTCACAAAGTACTTTGAATGCACGCATTTTATACAGCAATGGCAAGAAGAATCGTCCAAATGCCGACAATTTTAATGAAACCATGTTAAACATCGGAGAAAATTATAAATTCTCTCAGAAAGGGCAGCAAAACGTCAACACATCAAAGATGAGGATGACGATGCTCAACTTTCGTTTTTCTAATTGGCATCATATTGGATTTTCATATTTTTGAAAACTCCCTACAAAATGCTTTTCAACCATGTATGTTCAAAAAACCGAGGATCGATATAATGACCTTTTAGGTCACTAGACCTCAGTCCATTAGGCTTTTTTGTGTCAGTTTATCCTTAAAACACAAATTGTATGAGATTGTATGGACCTGCAGACGAATCGCTGAGCAGTTAAAGATGCAGTGATTGGATGTACTTCAAGCATATGCATATTAATACATGGTTGAAAAACCCTTTGTACGGAGTTTTAAAAAATCTGAAAATCCAATATGGCGCCCATAAGAAAACTAAAAGTAGAGTATGCCAGCGCAAGATCTAGTGGGCCTAAATTTTTTTAGAGACCAATTTTGAAGTCCTTGCTGATTGCTATCCCTGTCTTGAAAATGTTATTTATGAATGTATCTTTTACCATAAACGAGCCATAGACGTTTGCAGAAAATGCACGTTTTTTGTTTTCACCCTGTATCTACTTTCGGGAAAGAATTCTTGGAAATATAACCTTGGGTTATTTTTGAGCCTAAAATAGCCCAACTTTTTCCCAATTAACCAACTCTGTATCTCTAATGGTTTCTGAAATGCCCATGTACATTATTTTATACTAGACACAGTGCCTGTTATTTTTTTTTTTAATATTTTGTATTTTGAAATAATACAAATCAGAGTGAAATTAGGAATTGTACTGGGGAAGGAAAAATTATTTATCCTCCTTATTTTGATCAAATAGAGGATATTTTGGGAGACAAAGATAAGGTCACACCTCCACTAATAAGACACAATACATAAAGAAAATGTTAAAGAAAACAAATCTGCCAATGTAAATGAGAATAGTAACGGAGGGATGTCTGAAAACAGTAATAGCGAGTCTTCAAACATGGGATACGTGGACCACAAATAATGGCCCAAAGGGATACCCGTGTTGTAGCATGATTTACTGTTCCGGAAGAACCAGATACAACAGCACGGATGGATAGATATGCCCACATTTAACGAATGGGTTTCTACAGTCTTCCTGCCGCACGCAAAAAAATTGCGAAAAGTGCTTTTAGGAGATAATTTGGCGTCACATTTTAACCCAGATGTTTTGGCGGAGTGTGAAGAACACAATATCTCATTTATGTGTCTCCCGCCCAATTGCACGCATATATGCCAACCGCTAGATGTTGCCTTTTTTCACCCATTCAAGAAAAGCTGAAGAAAAACATTGACAGCGTGGAAAATGAGATACACAAAAACGTCTGGAATTCCAAAAAAACGAATTTCCCTAGGAAAGGATCCTTCTAAAGAAAAAAGTGTCATTAACCGGAACTTGATTTCTGGATTCGAAGCTTGTGGCCTGGTTTCCTTTAACCCTGATCGAGTGTTACGCAAACTTCCTGAAGATAATAGTGCTGCTGAAAATGTGGAAGCAGAAGTCACAGATACTCTCACAGAATATTTGAAAAATCAAAGATACACTTGTATCTTGTATCAAAGATACAAGACCTCAATCCCAGCGAAAGAAAATGTTTCGAGTAGAACCTGGAAAAAGGGTTGCTGGACCTGGAAAAAATCAAAATATTTTTCTATTGTATTAAATTGTACCCCAGATGCACACAGAACAAATAACAATTGTAGTTAGATGTGTTTCAACCTCAGCACCAGTTCGGATATTTTAATACTTTTTAGGCTTTTCTCCTGAGATTGACGTAACTAGACAAGGTCTTTTTGAATTTACAGAGAATAAACTGAAAGAAATTTAAATATGAACAATTTGCGTGGACAGGGTTACGATAATGAAGCCAATATGGGTGGTAAACACATTGGATTGCAAAAAAAAATTTAGGGAAAGATCCTCGAGCATTTTTTATTTCCTGTTCTGCGCACAGTTTAAAATTGGTTATGAATGATGCAGTAAAAATAAGTTTTGAGTCGGTGGAATTTTTTAATATGGTACAGGAACTATACGTATTTTTTCTTCGTCAAATTTTAGATGGAATGTTTTATTAAAGCACCTTCCAAACTTGACATTAAAAGCATTATCAGAAACGCGATGGGAAAGTCGGATGCATTCATGCCATTAAAAACTCAGATAGGTGAAATATATGATGCTTTGGAAGAATTGGAAAATGATAACAAAAGAGACACTAGAAGCTTAGCAAAATGACCTAAAAATAAAATTTTTATTATGAATTTAAATTCATGGGCAAGATATTTTAAGCAAAATAAATGTGGTTAGCAAAATTCTTCAGAGTCCAAAATTTGACATAAAATCTTCGCTTGATGCCACTTAATAATTTAAAGAATATTTTATAACCAAACGTTCTGATGAACATTTGTTTGAATCGAATCCAGAGAGATAGCTATAAAAACTGGCATTGAAGAAACATTCCCAGCTTACCTAGCCAACGAATTAGAAGAAAAAAAAGGCATTTTCAGTGTGAAGGAACTGATGAACATATATTATCTCCTGAATTATCATTTAGAGTACATTTTTACTTTAAGATTGGATGCTGCCATAACGGCAATTGAAGAACGGCTCCAATTACTTCAACAACACACAGATATTTTTAATGTAATATATGGTATAACCAAAATTAAAAACCTTGACGAACTTAAAATCAATTATGAGAGAATACATCAAGCCCTTACAGACATAAGCAGCTCAGAAAGTGACATTAGTGCAAGCGATTTATATGAATAAATTAAAGCTATTGAACCATATTATACTACAGAAAAAAGTCCTAGTGATATTCTTCAATACATTTACGAAAATAATCTTCTATCAACATTTCCAAACTTAACTATAATCGTACGTATATTCCTAACTCTACCGGTTACTGTGGCTACGGGTAAGCGGTCATTCTCAAAACTTAAAATTATTAAAAACTATTTACGATCCTCGATGACGCACGATAGACTTTCTGCTTTAGCTATGTTATCTATCGAACATGAAGTGTGCGCGATATTAGATATCAGACATTAAGACATTGTCAAAAAGTTTTCCGAAACCAAAGCCCGAAAAGTTCGTTTTTAATTACTTTTTATGTTATTTAGTTATATTTTATTTTAATGTGGAGACTTCCTAGATTTGGCTGTTGAATATTAGTTTAATTTTTTAGTGAGTATTTACCTATTTCCTAATTACTATTGATACATATGTAAAAAGATAACTATGCAACTTTTATACATTTTGTTAATTATTAGTATCTAGATAGGAAGGAGGGCGGCAAATATTGAGTTGCACACGGGCGGCCAACACCTTAGTGGCGGCATTGCCTAGATAACCAAATGTATTACAGCCTTTTCGTGCAAAACATATTATTGTTTTTAATGAAGTTTGTGACATTGCAAGTGATACAGTTATTTCCACTGCAGAAGCACTGTATTTTATAACTGCAGAAAAATATGTTTTAATCAATATTCTGTGTATTCAAGAATGTGTATTCTACATACACTGCCTCTATATTAGATACTATAGGTAATATAGGTACACTACCTGGTATTACGTTCTTACCAAGTGCAAAAGTTTTCATAATAAAAAAAATTCGTGTAAAGGAAAATAAGATAAACTCTGAAGGTTTAATTAGTTCTGAAACCTGTGATTTGTATTTGGTACCCACTCCATCCTCAAGTTTAAATATTTTTTCTTTCAAGATTTTAAAGAAAAAATGCTGCTTATTTTTCTTACAAACAAATATATGCATAGGGCTTTTAATGCCCCATCATGGCGGCTATGCCTTTTTTCCACTATTCCACTGCTAAGTTTCTTTAATCTCACTATTTTGTTATATTTTTTTAAAGACTTTTTTTGTGTACTTGGTGTTGGCTTATTTATCCTTTTCTTTGTATTAGACATACTCCTAACAACCATACGATGTGTATTGCGGGGTAGTAGAATTTGTATTAAAAAGACCAGAATCGCAAGAACTAGCCGTGGTGCCACTTAAATGGTTAATTAAAAATGAAAGAAGATGCTATTGGTCTACTGCGACAAATAAATTTCCATTAGAGGCTTTTGTCAAACTCCTCCCAATAAAAATTGGCCTGTTTCTGCATTGCACAAAGTCCATTTCAAAACCCGTAAGTGTTTTATTACTTTTTCTTTAATAAAATTAAAAAAAAGATACAAGTAAAATTTCTAGATACAAGATACAAGTAAAAATCATTTTTACACAACTATGACTTAGCTGAAGTAGAGACTAATCGGATTATTAAGGAGTACGAAGCGATGAATACTTTTTCTAATACAAGTGACCACAGTGCTGGAACAAAATATGTTCCTTCAGAATCAAGTCTTTCAAGTGACGACGATGGACCGCTAATGCCTACGAAAAAACAAAAGACATGTGACGTGGAAGGTAAATATACAAAAAAGATATACAAATATTTCCTCGCGTTGTTTAGATTTACAGCTTCATCTTCAAATTTGGTTAGAAGTCTTATTGTACCTGTTGACGATACTTTTTCGTTTCCTGCTCAGGAACAGAGCAATATAAAAGTTCCTTTACCTGAAATGCCAGGTCCATCTCCACTTCCACAATGATACAGTTTAGTAACATCACATCAGGGGCGATGAATCATGATATAATAATAGGTAAACACTTAATTGCTTCAAGAAATAATATTAGGTATTCATTTTCAGTTTTTATTTAAGATAATAATTTAAGTACATATACATTTGTGAACCCGTTTGGGGTAGAAGAAAATGCTGAGGGGCTGACTAACTACTCAGGTTGGTTTAATATTTTATCATGAACAAACATCTTTTAAGAAAGTTTACATTCGATTCGACTTTATCCAGATTTTAAAAATTAGTACTAACACTGCTAGCAAAATTACTAACCACCAATGACCAAATTTTACTAACAATGCAAGAAATTTTAAAATATAATAAGATAGGAATGGAAAAATTAATTGCACCAGAAAATCTACCTACTCTCCTACTAAAATCTTATGAACAGTTTTTGAGTTTTGAACAGTTGACGAAAGGGGGCCCTGTTAATCAATATAATATGGTTAGTTCTTACATCTAGTATTATCAAGAATTATCTGTTAAAATAAAGAGCCCCATTTTAGGACCTAACGCGAAGAAGGCGGCCGAGGCAGAATTGGTTGTCCACAAGAGACGAGCAAAAAATTACACAACAAAATCACAGCTGTAAAAATTTGTAAATCTCGGGACGATGTTACCGGGTTAACCTTTGACTTTATGCAAAATTTTCCTTTACCAAACATACCAATACAGGAAATATTTTACCTAAGACAATTATGGGTCAACTGTTTTGGAATCAAGAACCTCAAAACTAATGAATCCGTATTTTACGCTTATCACGAAGGTTTGGAAAACTAAGGTGCTAACGAAGTTTGCTCTATGATTCTTCACTATCTGGACCACTTTTGGGCAAAAATATCAATGAGTTGTACCTTTTCTCAGATAATTGTCCAGGTCAAAATAAAAACAGTACAGTTATTAGGTTTTTATTATCTCTGACAGATACAAACCGTTTTTCAAAAATAAAACATTATTTTCCAGTAAGAGGTCACTCGTTTCTTCCCAACGACCAGGATTTTGGTGTTATGAAGAAAAAACTTAAAAAATGTGAAATGGTTCCCGAAGAGTATTATACTATAATGTCAAAATCAAATCCAAACTTTTCCATGTTCTTGTTGTCAACACAGCAAATCTTGGATTTCTCGAAATGGTGGCCCACCTATTATAAAAAAACATGTTTATCAGACGAGAGTTTCGGAAGAAACGTACCAAACGAACATAAAATCACATTTTCTCCATCCACTTACATGTCCTTCCAATACGACAAGAATAAAAAAGGAGTTGTGGTTACCCAAGAGTTCATTGACAGTTAAGCACTCACACCTTCATCCTGGCTAGAAACAAAGCTGTTAGTATATCCCTGCCAGTTCAGCAGGTATATCCTAGAGGCAGTGTTCCCATAAATCCCAAAAAAAGTGAAAATATTAAGCAAGTAAGAAGTAGTATACTCCAGCAGTATATACCATTTTATGAAGAGATTTTTCTGTGGCCATCGGGAGAAAAGCAAAATCTCCAAGATGTTGTTGAGAATGACGAAGAATTCGATTATGTGCATTAAATATTCGAGCTAAATGTTACTTTTTATTCACATTTAAAAGAATTTTGATTAAATACTTTGACGATTTAACCATTTGTTTTTTATTTTCTTTAAACAGAAAAAAAAATAGTGAGAAAATTATTCTGTTCAAAAACCACATAAGTCGGCAGAAAAAATTTTTTTTTTTTAATTGTGGGCATTTTATAACATTTTTCGCCTGTACATACCATCTAGTTGCTTAAATACTTTATTTTAAAAATATTTATGTCTTTTAATATAATATATTTTTTGAGTAAAACAGTTTTTTGTGTCTCTTAAGAATTTAACTATTTTGACTTATGTGGTTTTTGAAATGAGCGATTCAATTGTAAAAAATGCCAAAAACGGCTCGACACCTTATTACATTTCAATAACGTTCATGGAGAATCCAGTAAACATATCAGTATGTCAAACGATGCCACAGATAAAAGTAACACTTCATTGGGTAATACGGAAAATCATACCGTTGCTCTACACTCTAGCATTTCGGTCAATCATATTTTATTGTCAACTGCTCTAGTCAAGGTGCAGGATAGTGGTGAAAATTATCGCTTTTGTCGTACATTACTTGATTCGGGTTCACAATCAAATTTCATAACCCAAGAACTTGTAGATAAATTGCATTTGGGAAAAATCTAAATTAAATATGTTCGTCGCAGAAATTAATCAAACTATAAGTCAAATTAAATATAATACGAAATTAAATTTAGCAGCACTACTTTTGGCTAGGCTATTTCATAAGGTAAAACAATCTTTAACGTTAAATTTCAACAGAATATATTTGAAATCTACAAATAAAACTGATTGGCGGAGAGGGATTCATCCTCAAGATTTAAAGACTACAAATTTATGGTGGCACGGTCCTGATTGGCTTCAACAGTCACAAGATAAATGGCCTATCGATACTTCAGATAGTTCCTCTTGAATGTGATCAAGAATAACAAATAAATCAATCGCTGACCGTAACTACAACTCATTAAATTAATTAAATTTATTTGAAAAATATTAAAAATTTACAAAATTACAGCGCGTAGTGACTTATAAGTAGGTATAGCCCCACTTCAGCCAGACAGTCGCCGCCGCCGCCCGCTGTCTGACTGAAGTGGGGCCGTACTAATACCGGTATACCGGTACCGGTCTACCGGTATACTGGAATACCGGTATTTGTTTGTAAACGTTTATAAATGTTTGAAATTGAAAATATTCCCCCATCACTTTGCTTGCCATAACCACCAATGTCAACGGTCATAAATCTATAATTTGCGTCAGCTACTCCTTGCAATACAATTGAAAAATATTGCTTGTAGTTATAGTAAAACGATCCTGAGTCTTTAGGACATTTGATTCGAATATGTTTTCCGTCAATTCTGCCGACACTCTTCGGAAAATTCCACTTACGAAAATAATTCTGTGCATTACTTTTTAAATTTTCCGTAGAGGGTACTGGCATATGTATTTCAGAAAAAGCAATCCAAATACCGTTACACATTTCATATACGATTTGTCTTAATGTTGTTTGTGCCATTCTATATGAGAAGCTTAAAGCTCTAAATGACATACCAGTTGATAGAAATCTGTAACAAAATGAAAATAGAAAGAATCTTCTAGAATTTTATTAATCAAAATACTTTCATTTCAGTTACAGCAGTAAAAGCTAGATGGAGAGGTTTGCGGGATACATTCCGAAAGGAGTTGGGTCAACTTCCTAAAAAACGTTCAGGAGATGGAGGGCCCACGATAAAACCAGTCTGGCCATATTACGAAAACTTGCTGTTCTTAAAAGAGCAGTTTACTTCGCGAAATTTGAATAGTAATATTCCTGACGTAAACTCTGTGGGAAATTCTGACTCCGAAGAAAATGAAGATGCTATAGAAACGGTTACACAAGATACTTTTGAAGCGGAAGATCACAATTCTACGCAAGACATTTGTTCCATTCCTGATGAATCACAAACTGCTACTGATAATAATCTACCAAATAAACGTGCATCAGATAACCTCCAAACAAGTAAACGTCTGAAAAAGACAAATTTCGGAGCTATTGACCAACTTCTCAATATAGAGAAGGAAAAGTTAGCCGAATTTAAAAGAAAAGGTTAGCCGAATTTAAAAGAAAAGGATATCAGCTATCTGGTCATACAAATATATTAGAAGATGCTGACTATAATTTTCTAATTAGTTTGTTGCCGTATTCACGAAAAGTAAAAGAGCATAGAAAAATGATCGTCAGAATGAAATTGCAGCAAGTATTTTGTGACGAAGATGTTCTTCAACAACAAAGAACTTCTTTTCAGAACATACGTCCATCATCGCATGCATCCTCATACGTCTCAAACTCCACATGGACAACTCCATCCCCACAACTGAGTCCAAATGCATTAAATTTATCGGTCTATTTTGAGTCATATGATCCTAGCCAACAATAAATTTCTATTTTTTTGTATTGGAAAAGTTATAAATGTAATAAAATAAGTAAAGTAATAAATACCTCAAAGTAACTGCAAGTTTCTCTTCTGGTGATATGCATATGCAGACGAAATGTTATATTTGAGCAATACAAATTCAACACACATCTCCAAGAACCACGCGAGTCTGTTGACCACTTCATCACAACATTGCACATGCTAGCAGTGTTTTGTGAATTTGGAAATCTGCGAGATGAACTAATCAGAGACAGGATTGTAGTTGGTATGTGTGACCAGAAAACCAGCCAGCCACCACATTTATTCATCTCCCTTTTATCTCAAACTTTCTGTATATCACTATCTCTCTTCTGCCAAACATGACACGTACCTTGAGGGCAGTATCGTCAACATTGAATACAGTACTGTGTAAATTTATTTGCTATGTTTGTCTAGTGCCCGAGAGATGGTGACTATGTATATTGAAATGTTGAGTGCCCTTCGTTATAATAAAATTTCAGTGCCACTAAAGTAGGTTATTATAGCCGGAATTGAGACTCCCCCCACCCCTTTTGACCTTGAATGACCTTGGATGACCTTTACGTGACCTTTGGATGACCTTGAAGTGACCTTTGGATGACCTTTACGTGACCTTTGGATGACCTTGAAGTGACCTTTGGATGACCTTGAAGTGACCTTTGGATGACCTTGAAGTGACCTTTGTATGACCTTTGAATGACCTTGACGTGACCTTTATATGACCTTAAAGTGACCTTTGGATGATCTTGAAGTGACCTTTGGATGACCTTGAAGTGACCTTTGGATGACCTTGAAGTGACCTTTGGATGACCTTGAAGTGACCTTTACATGACCTTGAAGTGACCTTTGGATGACCTTTGTATAACCTTGAATTGACCTTTGGATGACCTTAGAGTGACGTCATTTAGTAAACAGACACGACTCCTCCCCCACTCCCCAATTCCATATTTAAAAGGAGGGAATGGGCAAGCTGAAATCATTTTGAAGTAAATTCTCGTGAGGAACGTGTAATACAACAAAAAAAAATGCATTTGTGTAGTAATTGTGGTAAAACGTTTACGCGCAGTGACAATTTACGTCGTCATGAGATAATGTCTTGCAAATCGAAAATGACTAGTGATGATGGACCCAGTGCTAAACGTGCTAGAATGGATTCCTCAAGTACTCAAACCATTATTTGTTGTAACAAAAATATACCTGCTAATCAAATAAATTCGCATCGCAGAACCCTCGAGCATAGATCAATGTCTTGTACTCCTAAATGCGATGGCGTACAAATTATTAACAGTGCCTTCAAATGTAGAATTATTAGTTATCGAGTGCATAGTCAAAATCAGCATATAGATTACAATTTGTTTTTCGACGAAGTAAAGGAGAAGATATTGAAATTGTTGGAAGAAATTGTAAAAGTCCACAAATCTGCAAAAATGAATATGGAAACATTTGCTAAATACACATTACCGAAACAAGAAACAACGGATGTTAAGACTTTCAATAGTTCTAACAAGATTATAGACGAATCCAAAGATCTGAATAATATTTATCAAGAATTTGTCGATAAAATGATATCTCAAACATCTGAATTTGAAGAAAAAGATTCTGGTATGTAATTCATAAAATACAATTAATTAGTTTTATACATATATGTATTCAATGTTTCAGGTTGGGCTATCGTTGAAGTTTTATATGTGGAAGTAAATATAAATAAAAATAGTCCTCTGTGCGCATCGTCATACATGAAGTTACCAAAGTTTATCGAAAATAAGAAAGCTGTAGTGAACATAAGAAACGATGATCAGAACTGTTTTGCATGGGCCATTACTTCAGCACTATATCCACCTAGAGGACCAGTTCAGGAGGTCTCTTCGTATCCACATTATTCTACAGTTTTAAATGTGACGGGTATGGAATTTCCAATTAAATTAAAAGATATTACGAAATTTGAAGTGATGAATAATATATCAGTTAGCGTTTACGGTTTAGAAAAGGAATTTGTTGATAATAAAATGAAATACGAAATAGTAGGACCGCTGCGCTATGCATCAAAGAAATTACGTTATCATGTAAATTTGTTACTTATTACAGAGGACTGTGGAGAGAACCATCATTGTAGAAAGGAATGTATAAAAAGTCACTACTGCTGGATAAAAAATTTTTCAAAATTAGTTTCCAGTCAAGTTTCACTTCACGAACACAGAAAATATTTTTGTGACGGTTGTTTAATGTATTTCAGTAGTGAAAAAGCGTTATTACAACATCAAAGTAATGATTGCAATCATGTTTATACGACGACGCCTTCAAATAAACTTCGTATAGATAAGTTTGGAAATAGCGTTCCCGAAAACATATTAAAATTTGAAAATTTCGAAAAGCAATTGAAAGTACCTTTCGTAGTTTATGCCGATTTCGAATCAGTTCTAAAACCACACGACACTTGTGAACCCGATCCTACAAAATCTTTTAGTAACAAAACGTTCAGTCACGAACCGTTCTCATTTGCATACATAATAAAATGTTCATTTGACGATTCTTTATCTAAATTTGTATTATACAGAGGGGAAAATGCCGGTAAAGAATTTATAAAGCGCATCGAGGCGGATTTAACTGATATCTATAATAAACATTTGAAAGAGTTCGTTCCAATGAATCCTTTATCTGCGGAGGAAGAACAGGACTTTTCGAATGCAACCGTTTGTGGTATATGTGAAAAACCGTTTCTTGAAGGGGAGGTAAAAGTCAGAGACCATTGTCATTTGACGGGCAAGAAAAGGTTCGGAGCTGCTCATTCTGTTTGTAATTTAAATTATAAATTACCTAATTTTGTTCCAATTATATTACACAGTATGAGTTCTTACGATTCCCACCTTTTTATTAAAGAGTTGTGTTCTAATAAAGATAGAATAGAAGTAATAGCTCAGAGCAAAGAAAAATACATATCTTTTACTAAAAACCTGTATTTGCATGATTATACGGACAAAGAGGGAAAAGTAAAGAAAAAATATTTGAAGATGAGATTTATCGATAGTTTTAAATTTTTATCCACTTCACTAGAAAATTTAGCGCAAAACTTGAGCGATAATCAATTTCAAGAAACGGTTAAACATTTTCCAGATTACGAACAATTTAATTTAATTAGACAAAAGGGCGTTTTTCCTTATAGTTTCTTAACGACATTGGACAAACTAAACAATAAAAATTTACCCGCGAAAGAAGAATTTTATGACAATTTATCAGAAGAGCATATATCAGATGCCGATTATCGTAGGGCGCAAAAAACTTGGAATATATTTAAGTGTCAAAATTTGGGGGAGTATTCGGATACTTACTTAAAATCAGACGTACTTATATTATGCGACGTATTTGAAAACTTTCGAAACATTTCATTAGATAAATATCATTTGGATCCCGCACAATATTTTACTGCCCCGGGATTAGCTTGGGATGCTATGTTAAGACTCACGCAAGTAAAATTAGAATTACTGACAGATATTTCAATGATTCATTTTATTAAGAAAGGAATTCGTGGCGGTATTAGTCAGTGTTCGGAGCGAAAACACATCGCAAATAATATTTTTGTTCCAAATTATAACCCACAAGAACGTTCATCTTTTATAACATATTTGGATGCAACAAATCTATACGGCCATAGTATGTCACAGTATTTACCAACCGGCGGATTCGAATGGTTAAACGATCAAGAAATCGGTAATTTCAACGTCATGAATATTCCAGATGAGAATCGTTACGGGTATATGTTAGAAGTTGATATTGAATATCCGCTGGAATTGCACGACGCACATAGAGATTTACCATTTTTAGCCGAAAGTATGATTCCACCCGGTTCAAGATCAAAAATTCCTAAATTGATACCCAACTTGAATAATAAAAGTAAATACATAATACACTTTAGAAATTTAAAACAAGCCATAAGAAACGGTTTAAAATTGAAAAAAATACATCGCATAATAAAATTCGAGCAGAGTTGTTGGTTAAAAGTATACATAGATTTAAATACCGAAATGAGGAACAAGGCAACAAATAAATTCGAACGGGATTTATACAAATTAATGAATAACGCAGTGTACGGAAAAACAATGGAGAACGTTGATAATAGAAGAGATATTAAACTGATAACTCATTGGGAAAGGAGGGGGAAATCCTTAGGGGCAAACACATTAATCGCTCGTCCTAATTTTAAAACTTGTACAGCATTTTCAGAAGACTTCGTGGCTATACATATGGGGAGAACAAGAACTCATTATAATAAACCGCTCTATCTGGGGTTTTCAATTTTAGAGTTATCCAAGACAGTGTTGTACGACTTTTACTATGACACCATAAAGAGAAACTATAAAGATGAGGCCTCTTTGCTATATACGGATACCGATTCGTTAATTATAAAAGTCTATACAGATAATTTTTATGAATTTATCAAGTCAAATCCGAGCATATTCGATACGTCAAATTATAAAGAAGGTAACAAGTTCGGTATTCCCGTAACGGCATCCGTATTGGGAAATATGAAAGATGAATTCCCTTCGGATCCCATAATGGAATTTTATGGAACAGGTGCAAAAGCTTATTACGTAAAGTCGGTGAATACTGAAGTCAAAAAAGCTAAAGGCGTAAAGAAATCAGTAATAAAAAAGAATTTAACAGTCGAAGATTATAAGAAAATCGTAGAGCAAGGCGGTACCATATTCAGAAAAATGAGTTCGTTTCGGAGCGAATTACACAATATATACACAGAAATAAAAAATAAAGTGGCATTGTCTTACTTCGACGACAAAAGATTCATAATACCAAATACAACACGAAGCCTACCGTGGGGCCACAATGATATACAATATTATTTAACGGATGCGGAGAAAAATTTTGAATGGTTCGTAGCCGCTTTAAGTCAAACAGCTGGGTGCAATATCGATAATAGTCAAATTAGATTGAGATATTTGATAAACGCGCTAGAAGAATTAATATGATGATTGTACATAGAGACGAAACGAATATGTGTGTTTACTCGTACCATAAGTAATTAGAATAAAGTTAAATGTAAAAGTATGTATTATGACATACAGTGAAGTAAGAAAAGATGTAATTATAATAAAAAAATATTATATAAAGTAACTGTAACATATCATAATATTCGAACGCATGTAATAGATGTATGTATAGATGTATATGTATGTAATCTCGCATGAGCTCGGTACAAAAAAAAAGTATGATATTAGCATTAAAATAATTAGAAACGTAGTAAATGTTTAAGATTATAGAAAATAATTATATTATTAAGTACAATGTAATTATAGGCTATCGAAGAACAAATGTAATGATTATATGTAATGTAAGCAATGTCGTATTAACATGTGATTACTTGTACAATAATTAGAAATGTAACGAACGTTAAGGATTACAAAAAAAAAATAATTATAATTATTAAGTACAGCGTGACTATAGGCAATTGAAGAATAAACTTGTAACATTGGTAATGTACACAATGTCTCATTAACGCGTAACTATACGTACAGAAAAATAATTATACTTATTACATACAATGTAATTTGTATTTGTACAGAGAGTAATTATAATTATTACATACAATATAATTACATGTAATTGAAGAACAAACTTAATAATTATATATAACGTAAGTAACATAGGTAATGTACATGTAATGTTTTATTAACGGGTAACTATTTGTACAGAAAATAATTATAATTATTACATACAGAGTAATTATAGGTAATTGAGAAACAAACATAATAATTATATGTAACGTAAGTAATATACATGCAATGTCTTATTAACATGTAACTATTTGTACAATAATAATTAGGAATGAGAATAAAATAATTATTAAACAAGTACTCTTTCATTCGTACAATGTCATTCACGCTACCTCATCCACACTGAGCATCAGAACGTACTTTAAGGTATATATGATCTCTTCGTGGTAGAGTGGGGATGGTGGGGAGAAAGTCATATCCTATAGAACGTTAAGAAGGATAGGAGGAGCTAATACTCGTTCACTGTAGTACAGTGGGAGGGTGGGCGGAGCGAGTCGGATCCTATAAAAGCTGAAGTCGAATCGGAGGAGTTTGTCACTCCTTCAGTCGTCGTCGAGTGTAACAGTGCTAGTAACAGTTTGTCAAAGTACTAAGTTTAATACAATGGGTAATTGTAGAAACGTTAATCAAAAAGTACATGGAAGTCGAAAGCATCAATCCAAGGATAATTCAACATCACGCAGAGCACCGCAGAAGAACATAGAAACACTTAAAGTATTATCCAATATAATAATACCAGGGGTTAATATGCAAGACAACCAGTTGCATTCATTATTTACAAACCCAGGTAATGGACAACAACAAAACGCAACATACCCCACGGCTTCGACATCACAGCATCCGGGCTACTTCACAGAACCATATCAAAATGTATGGCGGCAAGCAGAATCGTTGAACGGTCAGGAGACATCCCACGGCGAGGCCTCAATTCCAGTGGATATCGTACACCAAGCTCTGGCCGAAGTAATCAATGAAGAGGGTCATGAGAACGTAAGCAATGCAGTGATAGCGGATATGATCCATCAAATGTCACCATGGAGCGAGGACGACTTTATAAAATCAGAAAAATCGACAAGTGAAAAAATTAAAGATAAAGGACGATCCACAAAAAAGTCCCGTCGCACCACCGAGAAAGATGGATCATCCAAAAAACCAAAAGTGAAGGAAGAAGAAGGAGCAAGTACACTAAAACACTTGCTAGGTGAAGTCTCTGCTATACCGACAGGGAACAGAAGAGAGCAAGAACAATCGGCAGCAACAGAGAACCCTATCACCATACCCGACGACGACGAGGAGAATCTCAACATGTTTTCTCAAGAAACAGACATGACAATAATTAGACAAGCGATAGCATTAAAAAATAAATTGCTAAAGGAAAAAATGGATGCGGATCGGGAGTTTACAAGTACCCAACAAGAAGCGAACGGGTTGGAGGAGGAAATCACTCGTTTAAACCATCTATTCACAGCCACGACTAGTCGACTGGAAGAGATAAGTAACCGTCGCGACAGACTCACACATAAAGTAAACTGGATAAGACAATCCTTAGGTTAACAATAGTATTAAATAAATGTATACATATAATTAATGTTAGAGCAGTAAGAATAGTGTAAGATAGAAAAATAAATAAAGGTTGAAAAAAATAAATTGAATCTTGAATGGAATGAAAGAACAGAATGTACAGAGACTGAAGTATGTAAAAGGGAGCAAGTAATAAAATTGAAAGTTGGTAACACTGGTAATAAAGAAAGATGGAATGAATAGAAAATGAGGTTGGTAACATTGGTGAGTTGGTAACACTGACAAACGGGGCGCATAATCAAAGGTGGAGGGAGTCCAAATCTAACCCAAGCTGCGTAGAATCACTGCGCAAGTTGAGAGGGGGAGTGGAAGCCATGAACCACGCTAGAGACGTTTGTGAAATTCTTTCCCTTCCAGCCTCCGCCGGGTACAGACGTGTGTCTTCGTGAAGAGTCTGAGTAATTGTTGTTAAATTAGCTTCACTCGTTTTTCGCGTTTTCGTGTTTGTGTTGTCATTTATTTTGAAATATCTGCGTTAACGATGGTCGGTTTAAAACGTCCGAGAAAGCGTACCACCGCAAGGGCTGAACATCAAGCCCAACCGCTGGTGACGCCGGCCCAGCGGATCTTGCATCGCCAGTGGTTGCAGCCGGCAATTCCGCAATTGCCACCGCAGGTTCAGCTTCCCCAGGGCACCGAAATCGCCCTGGTGCCGGTGGCCAAGCGGCCAAAGACTTCCACGAAAACCGGGACTCGGAGTGAGCAGGCGGTGGTAGTTGCGGGAAAAGGCAGCGAGGAAGAAAATACGGTGGTGCCGCCGCTATTGTCGCCGATGAGCAGCGTCACAGAAGACGAGATCGTGTGTGACGCCATTGTGGGGGGACCAAGCACCAAGATGGCGTCTCCCTCGTCGATTAAGGCGGCCGATAACAACGCGGCAACTACGTCATCGGCGAGGGAGACGCCATCTGACGGGGCAAACCAACATCAGGCCCCCATAAGGTTGGTTACCAGCGCCGATGTTCACGTGTCGGCCGAGCCAAGACGTGAACAACCGGGCGGTAATCAACCTCAGCCCATCGGAGATGATAGCGGAGACGACCTGCGGCAAGTCTTCTCGCAGGAGTCCCAAATCCAAATGCTTGATCTAGTCAAGCAATGGAAACGGGACAATAGCGAGGGGCTGATAGCAGCCAATCGCGAGGTCGATATGCACGCGCAAGTAGTGCAGAACATCCGCGATAGCTAGCGCGATGCGGAAGCGGCCTGGGAAGCTTCAAAGCGAAAGCGCGATCGACTGCTAGCGCAGCAGGAGCACATGAGGAGCATCGTTAACGAATAATGTTAAATTCGTGCGCGAAAACGGAGACACCGGAGGTTGTGACTATCGGAAATCCTCACCCCCTAACCCCACTCCACTCCCAATTTTCCCTCATCCTTCCCACATCTCAAAACCCATAAAAAAAACACATATAACCCCCCCCCCCAACCACCCCCCTTTGGGGGCCCCCCCTCCCCCCCCCCCCAAAAAAAAAAAAGATTGCTTGTGGAACTTACTGCGCAGGGATAACTAGAAAGGGAAAGGAGAGCGCACTGTTTTGGTCGATTTCAAGGAAGGGAAAAAGCTAGAGCTGCGCGAAAAATTTTTTGGGGGGAGGGCAGGGAGGGGGGCTGGACGGGCAGGCTTGTGGGGAGGAGGAGGCAAAAGACACACACAAAAATATTCTAAGTCGCTTAGCCTTTTTTTTAGCCTAAATTTTTAAAATTCATTTTCTCGTCTTCTAAGAATACGTAGTACCCCGTGTAACGTATCAAATTACTCGTCTTGACATTTCCTATCGATTGATACCGCTTTTATTAGCATCCGAGAAAATTTCAGAAAAACCATATGTAAAATTTCTAAAAAAATTTTTCTAAGTTGATTTAAAAATGAGAAAAAAAATTTCTTTTTCAATTACGATATTACGGATACATGTATGACCTTTCCAATTACCCATCTTTACATTTTCTATCGATTGATACCAACATTCGTTCGCATCGGGAAAAAAATTCATAATTCGTGTCACCTTAAAAAAAAATTAGAAGAAATTGTTAAAATATTATTCTATGCGATGGTGATTTCATAAATTACACTTGTATATATGACAATGTTACCCCCTCCACTCGATGATGTCACACACTATATTTAAACGGAGGAGGACCCTACCTTAACTCAGTTTCATTTGATCTGCGAATAGTAAAGTATTAAGTAATAGAAAATGGCTGTAGGGCAACCTCATATTGAATTCCTTACCTGGTTAGCTACCACGAATTTTCAAGAAAACAGCTATGAAGAGAGTGATGAGGTAAGTATTATAGTATGTAATTTTCCATTTTAATTGAAGGTAAATTATATATTTTTGTGTCATTTAGGCCGATCCCCTTAACGCTGCTAACGTTCCTCAAGCGAATTTGTCAATAAGACAATTGGTCGAGGCGGGATTGAATGTATTCCAAGAGAAAGATGATGAAGGTATGGAAGCTGATGCCGACCAATGGCTTGCTCGTGGGGTATATGTGGAAGCTATAGATATCTTTACAGGACAAAAACAGTATTGCAATACGGTGTCTTGCATCGTAGTGCCAGGTGATAGACTTTATTTCCTGTGTTATAGATGCTTTGAGTGGTTTACCGTTAACGTTACCCCCACCTCCAGATACCAATACATCGAATCACATAGGACAATCAGACTGGAGGATGCTGTATTACATACCTGCGACTCTTGTCAATTACCCCTTAATCAACTGAAACTAACAGACTGTTGTATACTTTGCAATAAATAGTGTTAAGTAGTTTTTGATAGATTAAACGATGCAATTTGTAAATAAACTGTATATGAAGAAACCTCATCATTGATTACGCGGTAATTGACATATAGAAAATACAAGCATAATGTTAATCATTACCCGTAATGTAACGTGTAACGTAAATGTTTAACGTGTAACTATTTGTACAGAAAAATAATTATAATTATTACATACAATGTAATTTGTATTTGTACAGAGAGTAATTATAATTATTACATACAATATAATTACATGTAATTGAAGAACAAACTTAATAATTATATATAACATAAGTAATACAGGTAATGTACATGTAATGTTTTATTAACGGCTAACTATTTGTACAGAAAATAATTATAGTTATTACATACAGAGTAATTATAGGTAATTGAGAAACAAACATAATAATTATATGTAACGTATGTAATATAGGTAATATACATGCAATGTCTTAATAACATGTAACTAGTTGTACAATAATAATTAGGAATGGGAATAAAAATAGTTATTAAACAAGTACTCTTTCATTCGTACAATGTCATTCACGCTACCTCATTCACACTGAGCATCAGAACGTACTTTATGGTATATGATGTCTTCGTGGTAGAGTGGGGATGTCTTATATTAAGTAGGAGGGGTTAGTGGCCAACTTTAAAACCTACCATTCAATAGTAAGTGGAAGGGAGGTTCAGATTATCTCTCTCATTCAAAATGCGAGAGGAGGGATGACTTTTGCCTATATATATCCGTAACTTGAATCTATTTGACAGTTAAGCTCAACAGTTCAGAGTTAAAGAAAATAAAATGAATATCTTAGAATCTGAAAACTGGGATGGAGAATGTGTAGAACCTGGGATGCCAAACCCAGGGAAAACACTTATTAATCCACATATAGGACCAGAGCCGCAGCCAGCAATGGAGGAGAGCTGGGATAATGAATGCGTCCCAGGACGCACATACAACCCCAGGGAGGCGATCCAGGACCGGTTGGTAATCCGGAGCTGCCATCCGGTAGTCAACAAGACCAAGACGGAGAAGAAGGCATATAGATATGCCGAAAGAGCGCGATGGCTCCACCTGATGGGTCGCCGAGAGGAGGAGAAGAGCCAACAGTTCTTAAGTAGCAAGAAATAATTTTTCTTGCTACTTAAGAACAATTATATTTTTAATTGTATATTTTTATTTTTTTAATTGTGTATTTTATTTTATTATTTGTATTATATTTTTAGTTGTATATTTTTTTAGTTGTATTATTTTGTATTTTAATTTTTAAATATAGTGTGTTTTCTGTCCAAAGTGTGTTTCTTTTTATTCCAAGTTCTCCTCTTTTGTGCAATATGCATAAAAAACAAACAAAAAATAATACTTGAAAAGTAATTTTATTGTGATAATAGAAAAAAAATATAACTATAAGTGTTACATACAACTGCAAATATACTAAATTAAGCATATATTTTACCATATCATTTTACAAAGCAAGATAATTACTATACATATATTAAACTATATCAGTCTTGTTGATCCAACCATTCTGATCTGGTGGTAGTCCGAGCCATTTGACAAACAATTTATTACCTCTTTTCTTTAAAATCTTTTCCACTAAGTATACATCGGGGTGTTTAGTCTTCTGAAGTTCATAATCATAAAAACATCCTTTAATAGGTTGACCTCTCACATCTTCTATCATGTATGTGACGGGATTTGTTACATTAACTTTAACAATTTTAAAAAGTTCCGTTGAATAGTTGGCTGTATACCCCTTTTCAAATATTCCTTTGTATTTGCTAATCCGAACCATGTCACCAACATGGAATTTTGATTTTAATGCGACTTTGGGATGATTATATACACTTAACTTTGTTGTATATTTTACATCTATGGGCTTCATCCCTATTGTACGATGGACTTTATTATTGTACAACTTTATAATATCAGGAAGTATATCAAACCATTTGTAATTGCCTCTGGCTGAGAATTCTTTATATAACCAATTTTTTAAAGTTTTAATTACACGTTCCACGATTGCTGCCTTTTTTGTACTGAATGTGGAATAATGATTTATGCCATATTCATGCATCACTGTGGAGAACTGGCGATTGTAAAACTCGAGTCCTTGATCGCTCTGTAAGTTTGTTGGGGAATAAACAGCTTCTTGAAGAATTTCTTTCATCGCAATAGAAACTTCCATAGCAGTTTTTTTCTTTAGCGGTTTGGCCCAAACATATTTAGAATAGCAATCAATTACTATGAGTATATAACGATAACCTTTATTTTCATTTGCAAAATTCTGCATTTCTGCCAAGTCAATCTGCCATAAGTCTGCCAAACCTTTTATTACGGTTCTTCTCCTTCTAAAATTTTTTCGTGCTGGTTTATGTAATTCATTGACAATTTGTCGTTTTGTGCCACTAATGAACATTATACCTTTTTTATTATTCAAGTTTATTAATAATAATAGTAATATACATTTAGATGTTCCACGTTCTGTTTGAAATGACTTATTGTGATGAGCTGCTCCTTGTTTTATTTATATAATGCATAAAATTTTTTACTCAACTTGTGATGATCTTAGAATCGGTTGGTCGTAATGAAATACCTGGCCATGCTAATCCTCCTGTGTCTCTCGGGGGATGATATTTCGCAATAAGTTGTTCAATTTTTTCTACATCAAGTATGAAACCAGTCATATTTTGCACCAACTTAGTATGAGCATCCGAGTTTCTCTCACTTGTATTTTTTAATTCATCTATTTCACTTTTCATATCGCTTATCGTTGTATCTATTTTTAGTTGTAAATTTTGAAACGTTTTTGTTATTTCATCCACGATTTCGTTCCTTTCTCTCTTTATGTAGTTTACTAAATTATCGGTTATAAGATTAGCTGATTTTTGTAGAGCGGAAAGGATATCTTTTTTGCAGGCATCCATAACTAAATTCACGTAGTTTAATGTTGCACCATCATTTTCATCTCTAGGATCTCCTATATTTTTTAATTGCTTTCCTTGGATGTCATACTGTTTTTCAGTAGTAAGTTTAAAACCGATGCCTTGCGGACCACGATGACCTTTACAATGAGGTCCTTTTCGGCGTCCAAATTTATCAATGGAGCCCATCGTTCTATTGCGTTCAAATTACAATTGACAAAATAAACTGATATCTGCTTTATATATGTATTTATGGTTGATGAAATAAAATGCGATAGTTATTTCTCTAATAGATGATTCCTTCTTCCCTTAATTCATCAATTAGGGATATTATTTCATTCTCATGACCTGAATGTCCAGCCATTTTAGAACTCCACAATAATCTTAAGCGGTCGATTAATTCTTTGGGCTTATTCCAGTATATGTAATCCACCTTTTTGCCTGTATATATTTTCTGAGATGACATTAGACCCGCACCTTTCTTGGATCGAGTTGACATTCCACGTTGTAAAAGTGGTTTTATAATTTCGACGTACTTTTTTGATTTACTAGGATTGTATCCCAATGTTACATTGTAATTTTTATATGCCGCATTCGTTATATTCAATATGTCTCCAAATATATTTTTATTTTCATCGGTGATTCCATAACCCGCACTGTTTAGATCTGGGGGAAATTTTAAAAACAGTAAATCGTATAACTGAGAATTTCCTTTATATGTTCCGAGTTTCTTATTATTTCTCCAAAATGATATAAGGTCACCCTGAAATCGCACTTCGGAGTTGCCCATGGCTAACTTTCCAGTATCGACATCAACTCGCACCCCATACTTGTTATCGAACGTAGATTCACCAGCTTTAACACCATTGATGTAGGTTGAAACGACATCAGTTAAATTTCGCAAATTACTACTAGACGTGGTAGAACTTGAAGGTGTCCCTACAGACGATGGTGGCGGCGTTTCCATATAAGAATTACTTTCCCTAATTGTTTCATCTGATTCGAATTTCGGTGTTTTGATTACTGCAGAGGGTTTTTTAGGCTGTGTTGTTAAATACTGCTGTGTGGTTTGAAATTTACGATTTGTTTCCTGCGTTGTTTCAGAAATAGTTTTTAATGGCTTCGTTAACGGTTCATATATTTTTTCCAAGGCCATTTGACTTTCTACATGTTTATTTTTTATGTAATTGAATTTTTTGCGAACAGCGTCCGTGGCTTCTATTAATTTACGTTTCAAATCTATTTCACTATCATTATTTTCGTCCTTATCAACTACTGATCTCTTCATTTTCTTTCGATGTGCACCCACCATCACTACCTTTACAATTGATATATATATTGGCATGCATTACGGATATATGTAACTGTCCAAACCTTTTCTGTATCTACCATCTTTTAGTTCTCTATCTTTATCGATTACTAAAAATCCATATTTATCTTCCCAGCATTTTGCACACATATCCAAGAACTCTTTGAAGGTAACGTCCGGTGATACATGATCTTGAAATATATGATGCAAATTCATTTCATCTTGCTTAAACATTATAATAAAATTCGAATTGTCTCTAATCAATTGTTTTGGTACTCGGGAATATGTTTGAGCCAGATAAAAACTATCTATGGATTTGTGTCGGCCCATACTAAAATATGACCTAATAATATCTTGTTTTTCACATATGATATCGTCGAAAATGAAAACGGAGTCCGGTTTTGCTTCAGATGGTTCCACAATTTCTACGTTATTATTAAATGTGTAAAATCCTAATCCATCAATGGGTTTTAAAATCTTCTGAAGATATTCATATTTTGGTTGATACAGTGACTTGGAATATAAATAAATATTAGCAAAACGTAAACCGTGGGGATGTGTAATAAGGGAAATCATAACATTTGTTTTCCCACAGTTCGAAGGACCGATTAACAAACCCCGAATTGTTGAAGGCAACAAGGGTCCATGGCGTCTATTGTTGATATTTACACCACTTCCTACACGTTCATCGAAATTATACACTACAAATGTTTGCTTTTGCTTTACAATCCGCATTGTTTGAGGGTTGGATACAATATAAATAGATATAAATAGATATAAACGGTGTATTCAATATTTTAATCGATAACTAGCGTTCCTAGTGTTACCATCGAAGTAATCGGTGTTATAAAGAAAGTTTTACTACGTTTTGTTTATTTTAATGCCGTTCGTCAGTCAGTCTAGACGTAAAGTGTCTAATTCGCGAACAGGAAGGGGATTTATAAATTCTTTAATAAATAAACTACCCTTTGAATTACATTTACCCGGTGGCTACCAGTACTGTGGACCGGGTACAAAATTTCAAAAAAGGATTGCTAGAGGTGATCCAGGCATTAATGGTCTGGACCAAGCTTGCAAAGTTCACGACGCTGCTTACGAAGATCATAAAGATTTACCAACACGCCATAAAGCAGACTACGAATTAGAACAGCGCGCCTGGGAAAGGGTTAAATCTAAAGACGCCAATTTTAGAGAAAAAGCATCCGCCTGGTTAGTTACAAATATCATGAAAGCAAAACGTCGTTTAGGTATGGGATGTAAATCTAAATCAGTTCCCAGAAGAAAGGCAAATAAAAAGAAGAATATTAAGAAAAAGAAGGTCAGCTTTGGTGGTAATATTGTTCATAAAGTACGAGATGAAATACGTAAAGCTGGCGGTAAACGATTCGTTTCTAATGATACAAAAAAAGCAACACATTTTGCTTTACAAGCAGCACGAAAATTTGTGAAAACATCAGGGGGTAAAAGGAATATTCGTACTCCGCGAATTATACCTATACCGAAAGTTGGTGGAATTTTACCATTAATTCCTATATTTGCGGGATTATCGGCGCTGGGAAGTTTAGCCGGCGGTGCTGCAGGTCTATATAAAACAATAAGTGATGTAAAAAATGCAAATCAGCGCATGGCTGAAGGGGTGCGTCATAATAAAAAAATTGAATCTATGCCTCTTGGAAAAAAAGGCGAAGGATTGTATTTAAAACCATATCGAACTGGATTAGGACTTTATCTGAAGCCGAACAATCCAAAAAACTTCTAAAGTCTCTACCTCGAAGAGCTCTCAGCGACATTGATATTAGTTATTATGCTAATATTTTTAAAATTCCATATTTTCGAGGTGTATTTATGCGAGACAATCTTCCTGAGAGTGGTGCCCTACATACTGAATCTGCAATTTTGAATTTAGACGGTATAAATGGTAGAGGAACACATTGGGTAGCCTACAAGAAAATTGGTAATATTATTAACTACTACGATAGTTTCGGAGATCTTCCCCCACCCAGGGAACTCTTAAAGTATTTCTACATTAAATCAAATCCGATAATCTATTACAACTACGACCGTCAGCAGAACTACAATACAGTGTGGTGTGGACATTTGTGTTTAAGATTTCTAACTAACAATGAATTTTCCAATGACTCCAAAAGAAGAACGTGAAAAAATTAAAAAGACGGCGGATTCGTTGCGAGCTTTCTCAAAGTATAGGACTCTTACAAAATTGACAAAGGAACAATTAGCTGATTTTCCTAAAGAAGTGATGATCACCTGTGCTTCAAATGAAATCGCATGGGTGTGGGATAAATTACCTGAGCATTTAAAAAGCGATATTGATGTAATGAAGTATCAATATTGTTTGGAACATTACAGTGACGATAATACATCACAATCTATTGATGTGAATGACGGACCTCCACCACGAAAATATTTGTGTTGCTATTGCAATATACGCGATGTTACTGTAGCGTCCGAAAATAAAGTTTCTGCAAGGTTTAATATGGTACCATCAAATTCAAGACAGGAAATGTGTCTCAACTGCTGCTGTAAGCAACAATAAAACGATGTGTTAACAAGTTATATGTGTTAGTCATGTCTCGTACATTCACGTTCTCAGGACAATCTAGTGTGTTAAGCGCTAACTTTTACCCTCCAATTGAACTCGATACAAGTTGTCGATATGGATTGGGACTACATGGATTCTATTCTTACAATTCAATATTAAATGTTGATGAGAAAAATAATATTATTGGATTCAAATTGAAGAATAAATCACCTACTACTTTCTTTCAAATTCCTCCAGGAGCATATGAGTTGAATGAAATCAATGGAGCAATTCAAAGTGCTTTGGAATCTATAATAAAACGCAGTGTTAAGGATGACAACTTCAATATTAATAAATATTTCACATTAAAAGCCAACAATAATACGCTGAAATGTGCAATAGTATCTAAATATGAGATCGACTTTACTCACAAGTATTCTATTGCAAATATATTAGGATTTGAAAACAAAGTATATTCTGCAAATAATTCACTTGAATCTACATTACCAGTTGACATAATGAAAGTTAGAATTATTCGTGTTGATTGCAATATCACTTCTGGAGCTTATATGAATGGCGAAGAAGCACATACTCTCTACGAATTTGATATAGATGTTGAACCTGGATTCAAACTCTCCAAGGAACCACAAAATATTATTTATATGTCTGTAAGACCTGAAGGACGTCAGTTTATCGAAAACATTACATTACGTATATTAGATGATAATGGTATTCTGGTAGACTTTCGTGGTGAGAAAATTATTGTGAAGCTAGAATTAAAAAAGCTATATTAAACTATCAGGATATAATGGGCTTTTGTTTTAATCAAAGAAAACATTTTCCATCTCTGTTACATACAAATAGTAATAAAGTTTTGAACAAGTGTGACAAGCCATTTATTATACGAAAGAACGTTAAACGGTCAACATCTAAATTGTCTGCTAGAGATCGTATCTTTCTTCAGTCAATTGGATTAAAGCTGAAACCTTAATATTTGTAATCATGACGTCAACTAGTGCAAAGTTGGATGTGTTTGATGAACCTTTCTTTGATAATTCACTTGTTAGTCTACATGAGCACACTTACAAACCATATGGATCACCGTACTATAGAAATTCGGATGAAATAAGAATTCCTATTCACTGCCAAGATCTTATTCTCGATATTGCTGAAAGTTATATATATATCGAAGGTAAATTTACCCCAAGTGATGCCACTAAAATGTGTTACCTATCCAATAATGCGTTAGCATTTCTTTTCGATGAAATTCGTTATGAAATGGGTGGAGAACAAGTAGCTGTTATTCGAAAACCTGGTATAACAACAACAATGAAAACCATGGTGTCATGGGGACAAACACATTTAAAATCATTACTATCTTGTGGATGGGGACTAACAGTGAAAAACCAGGACGTTTTGGATACCAACAGTCACTTTTTTAGTGGCAAATTGCCTCTAAAGTATCTTATTGGTTTCGCCGAAGATTATACAAGGGGCATTCTCAACACCAAACAAGAGCTTATACTAATAATAGCTCGATCTTTTAAGAATTGTTACATTGGAGAAGTTGATGCAGATCTCGAAATTAATAAAATCGAATGGAGGCTAAGGCACATCATCCCTGAAGATACACAAAAACTGAAGTTGCTGAATCGCATTAAGAAAGGTGGTGTAAATGCTACGGTTAAAATGGCCTATCGCATGTGGGATTTATATGAATTACCGACTCTAAGAAAAACAGCTACTGATATATGGCCTATAAAAACCACAACAAGTTTAGAAAGACCTCGATATATTATTATCGGCTTTCAGAGTACTGACAGTTCTGATAATATAAGCAAGGACGTTACTCAATTCATTCATGCAGATGTAAGTAACATCCGACTATACTTAAACTCAGAAGTATATCCATATGAACGCTGGAATTTAGATTTTGGAAAGAAATTGTATTCTTCAGCTTACTATGCTTATGAAAAGTTTCAATCCAGCTTCTACGATAAAGATAATTATGAACCGATGATGGATATTGGTGAATTCCAAAAAAATCCATTATTTGTTATCGACTGTTCACATCAACAAGACGCCATGAAGTCATCCACTGTAGACATAAAACTGGAATTTGAAACTCGAAAGAAACATTTTCCTGAGAATACACGGGTTTATGCATTGATAATTCATGATTCTTATTTGGCTTATAATGCTTTGGATGGGTCTGTACATAATGGATTTAAGTAAACTGATGAACATTTTTTTACATCTTCCAATTTTTATATGTTAATGTACTCTATTTTATAAGTATAATCTATTTTTTAATACATTTTTTTTTTGTATTTACTTATTATATTTATATAGTGTGTTTTTTTTTTGTACTTATGTGACAAATAAATAGAAATAAAAGATTTAAAATTTTTTTTTATTTATTTTTTATTTACACTACATCGTTTTTTTTTTTTTGTTTTACAACAAAATAAGAGAAATATTTAGTACAATACAATTTATTACTATAATATACAATGTATATAATAATGTAAAAATAATGAAAAAACTTATAAAAAAATTAATTATATTACTTTTGATCATCATTATCTTGATCATCACTACCATATTCTTAAGATGCTAACTTATATTTCACAACAATTGCATACGGTAGATAATCGAGCAAATTGGAATTGAGAAAACATTTTAGTCCTTTCTCCACCATTTTCTCACAAAAATTATTCAAAGTTAAAGTGTTATTTAAATAACTATCACACAACGAAGCACCAAGGCGATAGTTTTCAATATCTTCCTGCAATTGTTTAACCAATTCTTCGGAAAAGCAGTAATCCCTGTCATAATTACAAGCATGAAGTCTATCCATTACCAAGCAATCCAACTCACTCTTCATTCTTTTCACAGCTGACTGGATGTCGATAGCTTCAGTCCAGTGTTGGCTAGCATAATGCATCCACATTTTAATAGTTTTCTACAAAATAAACGTTATTGTTAAAACTGATAGTATAATATAGCAAATTATTCATTACCTTTTAGACTTATAAAACAAGAAAAGCAACCTTATATGAGATACTGCTAAATAGTGTAAATAGGTAAATATACTAAGATATGATCTACAAATTATATTTATTACTAATAGATATATGTTTTTAAATAAAATTAGTTGACAATACCAAATTTTATCAATGCTTTAGATCTAATATCTTTATATGTAGGCTCGCTTTGACCTAAATAAGTTATCGTGTACTGTTCCCATGAAGAATTCATTTTATTCATAACGTCCTCTGTTATGTGTTCTATAACCCTCTTTGGTAAATAACACTTAAAGCTTACATTGCTCTTACTATCGAGCAGTATAGCCAAAACGCACTTTCCAAAACGTGTATTGACAAATGACATTTTTTTAATCAAATAAGGGGTATCAATTTCTAACGAGGAAATTGATCGTCGAGCAATATCAATAAAGTCTCTGTTAATGTTACTATTAATTTTGTTTAAATCAACACTTGGTAATGCCATTTCTTGTTTAAAGATAACTAGCTGTAATATCTAAATAGTAATAAATACAACAATTGTTCTCACTTGAAAATATTAATACAGGACAACACACAATTTGCACTATTGTAGACGTTGACTATAAGGTTGGCAGTGAACGAAGTGTGATTCCTTGCTATAATCTCCTCTCTATATATACATATTATGGAATACCCCTTCCCTAAACACTCGATTACGTCATGTCTTGTGTTGACAATTACAGAGGTCAAACGAAGGTCACTTCAAGGTCATGCAAAGGTCATTTCAATGTTATCCAAAGGTCACTTCAAGGTCATCCAAAGGTCACGTAAAGGTCATCCAAAGGTCATGTAAAGGTCATCCAAAGGTCACTTCAAGGTCATCCAAAGGTCACTTTAAGGTCATATAAAGGTCACGTCAAGGTCATTCAAAGGTCATCCAAAGGTCACTTCAAGGTCATCCAAAGGTCACTTCAAGGTCATCCAAAGGTCATTCAAGGTCATTCAAGGTCAAAAGGGGTGGGGGGAGTCTCAATTCCGGCTATAATAACCTACTCACTAACATGACTCAATATAGTATAAACCTAAAATCACTAAATATATTTTAAGTGTACAGAGTGTTAAATTTTTGACATGATATTTTGTGTAGTTTTGACCGGCCATTGCAGTTTTTGCTCATTTAATTAATCTGTGGTTTTTGCTACAAAGAAATTAAGTAATAATGAGTGGATTTTGCATAATTTGTGGGTGTTCGGAGCTATTTTGTTTTCCTGGAAACTCTGATAGGTATGTATTTTATAAATACCTGCTGTACTTAATAATTATACTTATAAAGAAATTATTTAAAATTTTTGGTATATTAAAAAAATACGTTGATAATAAACTAGCATATCATGGCTTTGGCTTTATTTTATAAAGTGAGCTAACTTTTTTGTTTCCCGATAGTACGAAAAGTAGTGATGAGGATGATGTTTCACCAAAAAAGGACACGAAAACTGTCTAAAAAAACACATAGTTTAAGAAACTAACAAATATTATAAACATAAAAATCAACCTTTGTGATAATGTAAAATTTGCAAATGATGTGATAAATAATTATAAATGCTAATTACATACGCATTATGTGTGCATGTGGCGGATATTTGGTAGTACCGGCGAGGAATTCATAACATGTTTGGTCTATAAAATTGTACATCGCAGCAGAGCCCGTGATGTACCATATATATGCTATTGAGATGTAATTGTGTTTGGTGGGAACTATCTTCATACCACAGGATTTGTGATAAACATTTTCCAAAAGATGCTTTTGTACCATGTATGGTGACTGAGAAACTTAAAAAAGATACTTTACCATTGTCTGTACTTGAGGTTAAGAAGAAAAGCTCTGATTTTGAGATACTTTCTGTCCCATCAACGTCACGTGAATATTTACCTACTCTAATGTGCAACCTCGACCATCCAGCTAAGGAGAAAGAGATTCTTCCTTGTTCTACAAGTAATGATTCTATGCCTATTCAAGAATTCAGATCAGGTTAGTTTTTAGTATCAAGTATTTATAAAATTAGTTATAAATATCGATATTAGGTACATATAATTTTAAATAATACTATGGTAATGTCCATTAAAATCAAAATAGTATATAGTAACAGTAAATAATGACACTTAAATCCTAAATTTAATCCATAACATTTTTATTAACCCGCCACTTAGATATAGGTATGAAGTCTAGATGCCTTTGCCAACTCCTTTTATATATTACCAGCTGTTGGAAATACATAGGAGCAAGAATACTTTTGAGTGTAGTTCTACCGAACATTATTATAACATACGAAGTTGCTATTTCTTGCGCTTACCATGTTATCAATTTACAAAATCAATGGGAAATACAATTAAGTCACTAATTATAATTTCTGACCTGAGGCAGTTAAGCAACAATGTTTTAGTTAATTTAAGTTAGTTCTATGAAAATGTTAAGTATCTACTTAAATGTTATTATCAATTTTTTGTTATTTTAGATTTAATCACATTTGTTTATAAGTTTTTCTGTTTACATATTATTCTTTTTTAACTTTTTCACATGTGGTTTAATGTTGTTATATTACCAAGATGTTATATATTTTTCTGCTTGTGCGTGCCTCTGACATATGCTACATTTGTATTTGTATACTGTTGTATATAAAGTAGTCAAGTAAATATATCTACCTAGAATATATCTAAATTAGGTGTCCATTTTTCAATACAACCTGTTACCACCATGACTTTTCAAGAGTGTACTGCATCAACAAATTCAAATGTCCAACCAACACCGTTAAGCCCTTCCACTCAACAATCTACTCCACTTTCCACAAGACCTGGACGAAAATCTTTATTTAAGAACATTGAGGGTCTATGTTCATCAAACATTTCTCCAAGGGAAAAGGAATTGATGAAAATGGTAAAACGAAAAGAGGGTCACATCAGAAAATTAAAAAGAGGTTCGTGGTAACGAATTGAAACATTTAGACGATATTCACTCATCCTTCCACTTTACTGGTATTTTTAAGGGTAAAATAAATACATACATTTTTCTCAAGTCATAAATTAATTGGGCTTATATGTAGGCATGTCATACAACACTGCACAATTTTTGATATCCTAAATTCGGTGCAATAAACGTTCATCTTATGGGAGAAGATGAACTTTGTATGACAAAATCATGGCACTAGCTATGAGTCCTGCGTGCTACAATTTACTAAGACGTTTGTTAATATTACCATCCAAAAAAACACTGACTTTACTGTTAGAAAAAGTGCATTATTTGGGTGAATGTTTGAGTAAATATCCAGAAAATGAACGTATCTGTAGTCTTGCTTTCGATGAAATGAGTATAAGAGAGTATCTACAGTACAATCCAAGTAGTGGCTTCTTGAAAGGTGTTGAAGATTTTGGAATGGAGAGAACTGATAAAATTGCCAATTATACTTTAGTATTTATGGTACAAGGTATTGTGAGCTCATGGAAGCAACAACTGGCATTTTATTTCAGTAATGGTGGATTCAAATAGACTGGAGTCATTATTAAAAGAAGTAATTAGTGCTATGTTCAAATTTATTATACCTGTAATAGCTACTACATGCGACTGGGGGACAGCAAATGTCAACATTAAAAAATATGGGCAGTACAGAATCGTTTCCATTCTTCGAAATCGAAGAACAAATTGTGTATACCATATTTGATGTACCCCACTTATTGAAGACCACTACGAACCTCTTCAAAAAATATAATGTTTTAGTACCTGCAACAGATATTTTGACATCATTGAATAATTCTGAAGGATTACATGCAAAATGGCCCGATATAGTGAATGCTTATGAACAAGACAAAAAGAATCCTCTAGACCACTAGCAACCTCTTCAAAAAGTATGAAGTATAATGAAGTATAATGTTTTAGTACCTGCAACAGATATTTTGACATCATTGAATAATTCTGAAGGATTACAAGCAAGATGGTTCGATATAGTGAAGGCTTATGAACAAGACAAAAAGAATCCTCTTGTATTTAGAAGTCTTCATAAACTGAAGACAGCTGAAGACTTTCACACCCCTGAGACAGAGTGCAATGAAAGTGTCAATTGCTGCTCAAACTCTGAGCCGGTCCACATCAGTGGACCGGCCGACCGATAAGTAAATAATAAATTAGAAAATGAATAAAATTATAGATGTATCCTTGGAAGAACTAAATTTAAGAGTACGCCATGTTTTTAATAGAGATTGTACCGTGTGTAAATGTCTCTGCTAATAAAGAAAATTAATACAGTCCACAATCGAAATTAATTTCATCGAAGGTGAACTTTAGTTCAACAAAGTTTGGTATTAGGTACGAGGTGGTACGATCAGTATTAGGCCGACAAGGTCTAAATAAAACATTAGATTTTTCTTATATTCCTAAGTATGTATTCTTATATATTCAGTATTTTACTTAAAAATATATGACAAGATAGATTGCTTATAGTTATTCATAAGACTCACAAATTATACTAATTATAGGTACCTATAACCGTATGTGTTTTATTACATTACAAAATATTGAGGTATTTAAGAAGAGTATGACTGATTACCCATTTTTTACTTAAATAAAATTTTTGGAAACCACCAACCCAAAAAGGCTGACTTCACACTTTACATATTTTGACCATTTGAAATCGTCTTGTACTAACGGGAACTAACGGGAAGACAAAAAAGAATAAATTGATGGGAAAGAATTAGAATTACTTGAGGCTATAGAAGTCGAAGGAAGTGAAAGTAAACAAAATGAGTTTCTGTCCAAGGAGAAATTAAGTGTATCTTCCCGCAATGAATTTGAAACGAAGATGTGGACAAGGTTAACAACCAAAATAACATATCCGTGTTGCAAAATATAACAATTAAAATAAGTGGCCATCAGAATGAAAGCAAAAGTGATAGTTATTCCGTTCACTAGGAATGTCCACTTACAGGTCACTCAGTAATTCAGCTTCTGTCATATCAACTAGTCTAAAAGTCAGTGGATTGAGTGGATCCATGATATCAAAGTGGAATATATTATATTACTTAGTTTCTGTAAAATTCAAAAATCGTGAATGACTTTGATGTGCCTAAGAGTTACAAAGAAGCAGAAGTTGGATGGTGAGAAGCCATAAAAGATGAACTTACATGGCACGAGAAAAATGAAACATGGGACATAGTAGAAGCACCACAAAATTTAGAGATAATCGATTGAAGATGAATTATTTCATATTAATCCCCTAGTTCTCGTTACAACATTTACTAGTTTAGAAAGTTGGGATGCCGTTATTTTAATTTGAAATGTATTATTCTCCAAAGACGAAGACACCCAATTCCATTCAAGGGCCATTCAATATTGCCATTCATTCTGTGCCAAATACCAATTAATTATTTTAATCAAACTAATTAGGGCGAAAATTCCTATTCACTATATTATGGAATTGATGTTACTTTACTCTTTCCTCCTATTTTCACTTTTATATGATGTATGAAATATTTAGGGTGTTCGATTGATGTAACCCACGAACAAATTTTAAAATATTATGATCCGCAGGTTACAGTATGTAAAATTTCTCGGAGTCTTTGTCCGAGATGAGCGCCTCTAATTGGGATTCAGGAGAGGAACAGCCAAAAACTCAAGATATATCTAATCCAGAGATGGTGGCAAGTACATCAAAAATAAAACAGTTTTTGGATTCTGAAAACGCCTTTTAGAAATTTTGGGTCAGATGATAGAGGTTTTTTATATACTTGAATATTAACGACTAGATAATTTTTTTTTTTTTAATTATGAATAATTGTTGAGTGGCTGAACTGTAATCAATTCTATTTAAATGCAAATTTTTGGGTAATATTATTTCCTTCATTCTGGGCAGGGTCACTAAAGGTTGACACCTTCCAGGTTTATTTCAATTGTTAATAACTTTCCCTGTAATAATTCACACAGTATTTTACCAGAACTGATTTGCTGGTACATTCCCTTCAGGAAGATATTCATACTTTTGTGATATCCGTCGCCGACGGATCAGTCAAAGGTTGGTTTTTTTGAAAAATATGATCCGTCGGCGCAGAGGTTGATTATTAATTTTTTGTATTTTTCAGTGGTGATGTGATACCCAAATAAATAAGAGTAATTAAACACAAAATACTTCTATTATCTACATGGACGAAACGAACTTTAATTTGTTTATATCGCGAACCCAGGGCCGCTCAAAAAAATGAAGTCGTTGCACAGTATATCTGCAGATTGCAGAGGAGCGAATATTCACCTAATAGTCATTGGAACCATGGGGATAATTCATTCTGAACTTAGAAGGTGTTTTTTCAATAAGTCGGAACCGAACGAATTTTTGAGGCAGCACTTAGAAGAGCGTTGGAGTTACGTTAGTCGTTGATAATGTGTAATAACTTAAGCTAGTGAAATTGCACAACCCTAGCTTATCTAAAGTTCATTGCAATTGAAAGCATTATAAAATCCATGATTTGAAATCACGTGCAAGTAATGAACTCATATATCCAGCCACACCCCATTCGCAGGTAAGAATGTTATCAGTAACGTCGTATAAATTGTACTTTCAATTTTATTAAAAATATGTTTATAGTTTGTAGGATGCTCCTAATCCAACATCATCTAATGCTAAACTGCACAGAAGACCACGGACTCTTGTTAAATCATTAATTACTTCTGAATTGTCACAAAAATATAATAAACTTCTAGATGAGAGATTAGAAATTGCGCAATACCAAAAACAGCATTTATAAAATTTAATACAAATGGAGAAAATAGAACATAAATTACGAGTAGAATTATTTAAAGCTCAAATAGAGAAAGAAAAAACGTAAAATGAGATCTATAGATTGAACAATAGTTGATACCCTTTTAGGTTTTGTAAAATTCTTATATGGAAATATATGTAAATAAAAGATGTGGTAACTGTTTAAGATGTATTTCACTACACCCTACTATATTTACAAAAATAGATTGGAACCAACTAGAATAATTATGCGTGTGTATTTGCCCGTCTGCTTGCATATTTGGTACTTCTATGGGATTTTCCATTTGGCCTAGATGAATAAAGTAGTCTAATCTATCTCTGTTTACTACAGAAGGCTCTGGTTCGTTCATAGATCTAGCAATACTGCATACCAATTTACTCAGTTGTTCCCACTTCTATGTGTCTTACTGTTTCAGGACCGCTTCTCCCCACCTGAGCAAGGGGAAGATGGGCTGCCTAATGTTGGACCCAGGTGCTTCTGTGGAGCAGAAGCATGGCAAGAAGGCCTGAGGCAAAAAGGGTGGACAATAGAAACCATCCAGTTGATACAACTTGCGGCTGAGACTTGTGGTACATCAGCTTCACTAATAGGTCAAGGTGACAACCAGGTAGTATTGCTCAGATTGCCCCCTGAAGACACTCTGGGCCAACTAAGAATGACACAGGAAGAGTATGTTGACTACTTTGTAAGGGAGCTGACTTCCCAAGCAGAGCAAGTAGGGATGATTGTAAAAAGTGAAGAGACCTGCTGATCAACATACTTCTTTGAGTACTCGCGTGAGTACCATTTCAAGGGGACCCAGGTAAGTGCCAGCATTAAGTGCGTAAGTAAATGGGTGAAAACCACAGAGGCTTTATTTGTCTCAATAAAACCTCATTCCAAGAAAGATAAGAGATCAACGAATTATGATCTTGTGAGGCTACTGAACCAGACCCGACAAGATACCATAATAAAGCTTCAGCATCTATCGAATAGCTTGCAAACTCCCTTATCTTACATATCAGAGTTATGTGAAAACCAAAACAGGACTCAGCAGATTGAGAATCAAAAAATATGTTAATCCCGTGATACAGGAATGCTCAAATTTCACCTCATACCCTATTACATTGTATTCTCTATATTGTTACATGTGTCAGAACAAGAGAAATCTTGCGAAAACTATGAACAAGAATTTAACACCTTCCATTACCACCGTTAATGACAATCAGGGGTTGGTATTTTGCCTTCTGAGTCACTTGCCAAGTGAGCTAAATTTAATTAATTAATCACTGTTAAAATTGTTTCTGTTTTAATACGCATCCCATATGCTAAACATGGGAACCGACTTTTCTAAACTCCTATTTTCCACTATGTTTCTTGTCCTTATAAATGAATCGTACAATTAATTGTTGGGCTCTTGTAGCTGGTTCATCCAACGTATTAGCAAAAATGGTTTCAATGCATAACCATTATCCCCCAAAACTTTGAACTCATTTATATCGGGTAAGTATAGTATATTTCAATAAAAATAAACGTGACTTGGTATTATTTTCTTTATATGATACTCTCTAGGTATTTCAGATTTATGACAAAAATGTAAATTAGGTATAAATAAAATATACAAAATTCAGACCAATTTTTAAAGAGCAAGAGTCGGATTTAAGAAATAATATTTTTCAAATGGAATAAAGACTGTTCGGACTTACCATAAAAGATCTTAGAAATCTAGTTTACCAATTCGCCGAAAAAAATCAAATACCACATAACTTTTCACGAACGGAACAAATGGCAGGAAGGGATTAGGATGGCTTTTTAAAGCGAAATACGAACACATCAATAAGAATACCAGAAAATACATCAGAGGCCAGAGCATCAACATTTAACAGGGTGAACGTAGGAATAGTCTTTGATCTTTTGGGTAACCTTATTGAACAACACAATTTTCCACCTAGTGCCATATATAAGTGTGATGAAACAGGAATAACTACCGTTCCCAACAAGCCTTCGAAAATAGTCTCAAAAAAAGGGAAAAACAAATTGGTGCTCTATTCTCAGCAGAAAGAGATGTGACTGATACAGTATTTATCTGTTGTAATGCCATGGGTCAATTTATACCCCCACTAATTACTTTACCTAGAGTGAGGAGAAATCCTTTGCTTGAGGTCGGACTTCCCCCAGAAACGGAAATAATTTACACCCTTTAAATTTTTGTACCCATCTTGATCAACCATCTTATTAAATATGCTAGACCATCAGCTGAAAATCCACTATTACTCATCCTTGATGATTATGCCACTCATGTGAAAAATCTGATGTTATTTGAAATTGCGCCACAGAATAATATTTATATCTTAGTTTTGCCCCCACACTGTTTCCATAGCATGCAGCCTTTGGATGTATCATTCATGTATCCACCAAGTACCTTTTTCCAGCAGTGTGAAAACATGGCTAAGAAGTAACCCAGGACGTGTAGTTAGTATTGCAGAAGTGGGAGGGTGTATTTGGACAAGCTTAGATCCGCGTTGCAACAACTCAAAACGCAATGAGTAGTTTCAAAAACACTGGAATATGTCTATGGATCCATACATATATAGATATATATCGAAGATGTATCGAACATAAATGAATTGGATTCATTGGACGAAAAACAGTTGTACAGATTCTTCATCAGATTTGCCTTTTAGTAACAGCGAAGATTCCAGAGAGGGAGATGAAACGATACCTTCCAAACAATGAACTAAGACAATTGATTTTGAACGATTTTGGACATGCTGGTGTAAACCGCATGTAGAACAATATTAAAAGAAGATATTTCTGGCAAGGACTGAAGAAAGATGTTGAGGCTTTTGTCAAAAGGTGCGACGATTGTTAAACATACAAACATTTGAATTCTAACAAAGAACGAATGACAATAACCACCCACGAATGACAATAACCACAACAGCTACTTCAGCCTTTCAAAAAATTTTTCTTGATCTAATGGGTCCGTTACCCACGGATATTGAAAATAATAAATATATTTTAACACTTCAGTGTGACCTAAGGAAATTTAAAGAAGAGTATCCAATACCTGATGAAGAAAGTACAACTGTTGCAAACTGTTGCTATTGTGGAACAATTTTATATTGAGATTTGAGGTACCTTTTCAGTCAGTAACTGATTTAAGCTCAGCGTATTATTTGTCGAGTACGTTCCAAGAAGCACGCAAATTATTAAATATAAGTCATTCAAAGTCAACTGTTTATTATCATGAAACGCTAGGAAGTCTTGAAAACTCTCATAAGCATCTGGGTATATATCTACGTATAAGACTTGCAAATGAGGCAAACAATTGGACCTCATGGGTTCCTTATTGGTGTTTTTCATATAACAATACAGTTCACATGTCAACACGTTATGAACGCTACGAATATATTCTACCCAAACCGGGTAGAATATCATCAAATATCGAAAATACAATAGATCCTTTATACAACTTTGACAATTATCTAGCGGAGTTAAAGTTATATGAAAGGCTAAATGCATGTGTCTTACCAAGAAATTTTCACCTCATAGGGGACTCTGCATACTCGCTTATGATGAAACCTTGATGAAACCCTATCAAGACAACGGTCATTTAACCAATGAACAGCTACTATATAATGGTAATATATCAGTAACAAGGTCAATAATAGAAAGAGCTTTTGCATTATTAAAAGAAAAATTTTGAAGATTAAAATATCTAAGACCTTTCAGATGCGCAGATGGCAGATTGTGTTTTACACTTCTTCATTTTACTTGAAGTTAATGACAAAGATGATTACAGTATTGAAGACAATGATAATCAAGAGAATAATAATGTGTATGAACACGAGGGGGTGCAGGAGATAGTATGATAATGATGCACAATAATTGTAATAAAATACTTTTAATAAACAAAACGACAAATTTAACATTTTATTTTATAACCTGCCCATTAAGGCAGTCCGAAAAAGATGTGGTCTGACATTTTTATATCTAATAAAAAATTAACAAAGTTACTTGGGACCTGTAAACTCAAAATTAGAGTTTACTTTATTTTACTTGAAGGTAATGACAGAGATTATTACAATATTGAAGAAAATTATAATCAAAAGAATATATATCCATATATATTAAAACGCGTTGATTCTGTCTCGCTCTAAATTCCGTCACCGAATCCACCAAGTTTCAAAGCTATCTCCTCCGAGGGGGGATCGCGGAGCGAACCCCGCGCGCGACCAGGGGTCGCCCCCGGCCTTTCTCCAATGCGTAGGGGTATTTTCGTCCCTTTTCTTACGCGTTTTCCTAATTTAAACGCCTTTTCCTAATTTAAACGCCTTTTCAAAAAACCTCTGCAAAATTTTCGTCGATCGCCGTTCGGCGAGAGAGATACGGTTAGCACCGGCGTATGTCCTCGAGTCTAATGGTACCGTCACACCTGCCGAAATCCCGACTTTTCGCGGGACTCCCTAGGCCCTTTTTCTAATTTTACGGCTTCGAGGACCACTTCACGCGAAAGTTCGGTCCATTCTCTAATCCTTTGAGATTTTTTGCGAGAGCGTACGTGGACTCCTTCTACCTATATTTGTTCTTCGAAAATCTCGAGTCGCGTCCGTCTCAACTTTTTTCTCATTTTGTCTACTGATGTGAGATTGCACTAACAAGACAAGCACCTCCCACGGACACTGTCAAATTAATTAAACTTCAGATAGTTTATTTTCTTACGAGAAATATTGCTAACGGAATCAATAGTACTGACTGCCAAACACTTCTGATTACCAAAATACTGAAGCGAAATGCTTTTCCAATTAGACAATCAGTAAAAATTATTTTTTCAGGTTGACACGTACAGTTTACATACTAAAACGTCTCAAGGTAAACATTTAACAACAGGCGTGGTAGCGCAACGAGAAAGTCGTAGGATTCAAAACTTCATAAGGCTGATGAGTTTGTGAGTTCGAGTCACCCTGGAGGCAAACTTTTTTTTTACTTTTTAATTCCAATTATTTATTAGTATTAGTATTTAGTTATTCTGTTTCATTATCCGTAGCTTTTATACTTTCTGCACGTAAAGTTTGGAATTAATTCGTTCATTTTGGCAGTCTGTTAAATTCTTCATTTTAGCTTACAAAACCAAATATCTGCAATATTTTTGATCCCATTGATAAAATTGATAATAATGTTTACTGAAAAATAAATTCTACTTTCAGCACTTAAATGTTTTACCATCAACAATAGAGTACCCTTACAATTCATCAAAATATTTAAAAAAATCGTTTAGTATAAATACATCATCATTCCAGATACAAAATTTCTTTAATATGTATTTTCTTTAAAATAATGTTATTCTAGATGCTTTTGTTACCCGAAGTGTGACCCCAGCCGCAGGCCTGGACCCCCGGTAGGGCTAGAAATGGGAACGAAAATCGCGAAAGCGATTTTCTCCCATTTCTAGTATACTAATTATTCTTTGCCCATAGGTTACTGCCGTTTTAGCGCTACGATCTTAAAATGAAACAGTATATCGGCGCCGTGGCACACCTTATATGTGTATATAAGCTGTGGCCGTGGTGTTTTTAGAACTTTTGGGCCTCTACCCGCGATATATATGATATTTTATGAAGTTAGATATCAATAATCGAATAAGGGAGACAGTAGAGGTAAAAAGTCATCAACGCAAACGGCGTTCCGTAAATCATACTGAAATACTCATTGAGTATTTCAGTTACCGTTTATAACCGAAACCACGGTTTTCGTAAAGTACGTCAAATTGTAGTACACACACCCTAAAATAAATCTCTTGGCTGTCAGTCTGTCAGCTTCCGTATCCAGGGTGATCAATATATCTACGTACGCGCAAATCGAACAAAGGGTCTGGGTCCTGCACAGTACAGGGGTCCTGGGTCTGGAAAAGCCAAGAGCCAAACCCAAAGACCATATTCTTTGATATAGCCAAGCCATTTTTATATTTGTGCATCATTTTCTGTTTGTGCATTTATCTATGAATATAGCGCGTGACAGTGATAGCAGTATTAATATATATAGGTAAGTACATAACATATAAATGTATATATATGCAGTGAAATATACATCGTTATTTTTGATTGAGGTGAGTTCGTGAAGATGAATCTACAGTGCAACGTCCATTATCCGAACACGCCTTTATCCGAATATCCACTTAACCGAACGGAAAAACACGCAAGACATTATCCGAGCCATATATATATATATATATATATATATATATATAGAGGTATATGCGGTCATTGATGAGCCCGTCCAAGATACTAACAGGTCGTTGTGTAGCCCGCAAATACGCTGTGTAGCCCGATTTCGGGCTCAACAGCGTATCCAGGTGTATTTGGCCATTGCTAGGCTTATATAGTGTTAGTAAGGCTGTACACGAATTTTACGGAGGGCTTCACAAAGTAGTGTTTATGAGTTGGACATACGCCAGGAAGTTCATATAAACTCACTGTAGGTGGCGCTGTTTTGTATACCTTATATACTGTATAAGTCTTGCGTAGCCCACCAATGAACATGTCTTTGTTTAGCCCGAAATCTGGCAACACCGCCGTTTCGATCACGGGGACACGATTTTAGTTTTGGGCCGAAGCCCGCCCACCCACCTTACGGTTTTAGGCCTGATCACGGGGACAGTGAGGTTTTCAACGTGTAGTTAGTACTGATAATTTTAGAGAATTCACATACGTTCTTTTACTAATGTTTATTATATATTCGTGTATAAACTATTATTTTAATTGTAAGTAAGTAATTTTCTCGGATCCAAAATTCTCTTGCAGAATTTATAATTACTTATTTTTATATTTAACAGCCAAGCAATGTCTTTGCAATTTGGAGCAGATAATTGTAAGTCTATTATACTGTAGCGAAAAAATATCGGAACACTTATACCTACCTAATGGAAATATATCTACACATTTTGCAAAACTAATTTCAAATAGGTTGTATTTTTGTAAATTTTTATTTGGCTTTACTTAAATATTAACGTAAATAATTTACATTAACATGTTGGCTTTCGACTGACGAAAATTAAAAAAAAAATTCCCTTTAAAATTAAAATAAAAATTTTAAATTTGTTATCGGTGCTATAAGGATGGCAATCATCAACTTGACGCAATTTCATCGGTGGTTGCTACCCTTGGGGGGTAGTTCGGCCTCAATTTTACGCCCAAAATATTTTATATACTTGTATGATGAAGAAAACAGATTAATGCGACAATTGATACTTCCAGATAAATTTAATATTAACGAAATTGGCTTTAGTGAGCAAAACATAGAAAAGAATAGCAAAAGCATAAGCAAAAGAATAGCCAAGAGTGACTTACCAATCAAATTTTGTTCTAAAGTGTTTTTCGAATATCAAATAAAAGAATCAGGTAGTATTCAAAAATTTTAAGTTAATAATATTAAAAGGCCGAAACGTCGTGGAAAAATCTGATGTCATAGGTGTATAGAGCATAAAATGTTTTTCTAAAAGTGTATTTGATTAACCATACATACAGTGTGTCCAGCCAGGAGATAACACGACCCATATCTCAGAAACTACTGAGGCGATTTTTAAAAAACTTTGTACGTTTAGTAAATACAGGGTGTTCTCGGCAAACAAAATATTTTGACAGTTTTGTGACTTCCGGTTGCACCGGAAGTAGATAACAACTTGTTTAATTTAAATGGAAGACCCTGTATATTTCTCCATATTTTTGGATTCTACATACAATTTTAGGGCCCCTTTGTGTATTCCTAAAATGTAGTTTTCGAGATATTAATTTTTTTAACAAAAATTTGACGGATGCCCACTTGCAAAGAAAATTTATCAGTGAATTAGCCATCGACTAAATTAAAAGTATTTGACTGTGAGCGTTATAAGGAAGGCGGTAGGTAATTAACGGGCGATTTAAAAATATTTAGTTGTATACAGGGTGAGTACAGTGACAATGGAAATATCCAACTAAAAAAAATAAATATCTTAATTTTTTTAAATGGAAACAACAAATTTTTTTTATTTTAATGAATTCTAAGCCCAAAAATATGGGTGGTTTGTATTCATTTCCCCACCTAATCATAACGGTTTCTAAAAGTGACTTAAATACTATAAATCCTCCCAATTCCCCCTTTTTTAATAAATTCTAAGTGGGCCATGTTATAAAAAAAAACAGTTTCTGTGAATTTATTTTAAGTATTCCAATAATAATTGTTCAAACACCACTATTCACTTGTAAACCACTTTCCCATCTGCGATGTATAGCATCTGTTGTCACTTTTGCATTTTCTCCGGTGATACAAACTGAAAGGCTACGCGCAAACTTTTATAAAAAAAATCAAGGGGTGCAACATCTCGTGATCTTGATGAGCAACGAAAAAGATCCCTATTTGCTACCCGTTGATTTTCAAAATTTTGTGTTAAAACTTCTGCTTTATGTGATGGTGCCACGTTAAATTGATATTATAGTTTGGATTGTTCATTATTTGACAAATATTTAATGTATTGGATTTAAAATTTATTTAAAATATCTAAATAGTTTTCACTTAAAATGAAAATTACTGTTGGTGATGATTTTGAAAAACGAAGAAAATTATAAAATTTGTAAGATACTCCCATATGCTAGATACTTGTATTTTACTCGGAAATAAAATAACTCTCTGTATAGAATAAATCTTTTAATAGCTCAACTGAACACGAACTCGCCTCTATATTATGAATATCTTAAATAATAATCATAATCATATTCCAATATCGAAGTGTGTCATTATTTATAAACAATATTTCGGGTCCATATGTTGAGTCAGGTCCAGAGGAACTCATGGGGCTGGCGTGAATGCCAAGGTTGCTGAACTACAGGGTGTTTCAATTATGATGTGCTATCAGATGTCTAATCAGTTAAACTACTTTAATAAAATTTCAGATAACAATGGAAGTGTTTCTCGCTGCACAATACACATTATTTGTCAGCTGGCCTGGAAATTTCGTTTCCTAATAAAATGAGGATCTACTTGTCAGTTGAATAATCTATTTTTTGTAAATTTAGATTCAACAGTTCACACAACGTCTAAGAAATCTTCATCTTATTGGTACTTTATTAAAATAAACTAGAAATGGGAGAAAATAGCTCTCGCGATTTTCGTTCCCATTTCAACTAGGAATGGGAGAAAATCGAGGAGAAAATCACTGATTTCTAGCCCTACCGGGGGTCCTGGCCTGCGGCCTGGGGTCTCCCTTCGGGTGACAAAAGCATCCAGAATAATATTATTTTTAAGAAAATAGATATTAAGAAATTTTGTATCTGGAATGATGTAATTATACTAAACTTTTCTCAATATTTTGATGAATTGTAAGGGTACTTATTCTTGATGGTAAAACATCATAATTTTTTAAGTGCTGAAGTAGAATTTATTTTTCAGTAAACATTTTTATCAATTTTATCAATATTACCAAACATATATTGCTGTCATAATTGTAGCAGCAAATTAATTTTGTAGATATTTACTTTTGTAAGCTAAAATGATAAATTTGACAGATTGCCAAAATTAAGGAATTAATTCCAAACTAATACTAATAAATAATTGGAATTAAAAGGTGAAAAAGAAGTTTGGAATCCTACAACTATCCCATTGCGCTACTGAGACTGTTGTCAGAAATTTACCTTGAGATGTTTAAGTATGTAAACTGTACGTGTTATCCTAAAAAATTAATTTTTACCGATTTTTTAATTGGAAAAGCATTTCGCTTCAGTATTTTGGTAATCAGAAGTTTGGCAGTCAGTAGGTACTATCGATTCCGTTAGCAATATTTCTCATAGGAAAATAATGAAAATAACCTATCTGAAGTTTAATTAATTTGACAGTTTTCGTGGGAGGTGCTTGTCGTGTTAGTGCAATCTCACATCGGCATATAAAATGAGAAAAAAGTTGGGACGGATGCGACTCGAGATTTTCGAAGACGAAATAGACGTAGATGGAGTCCAAGTACGGTCTCGAAAAAAAATCTCAAAGGATTAGAGAAAGGACTAAACTTTCGCGTGAAGCCCTTCTCGAAGCCGTAAAAATTAGATCAGGGGCGAGGCGAGGGGGTTCCGCGAAAAGTCGGGATTTCGGCGGGCGTGACGGGACCATTAGGAGCAAGGACAAACGCCGGTGCTAGCCGCATCTCTCTCGTCGAACAGCGATCGACGAAAATTTTGTAGAGGTTTTTTGAAAAGGCGTTTAAATTGGGAAAACGCGTAAGAAACGGGACGAAAATACCCTTACGCATTGGAAAAAAGCCGAGGAGATAGCTTTGAAACTTTGTGGATTCGGCGACGGAATTTAGAGCGAGACAGAATCGATGCGTTTTAATATACATGGAATATGGATTCGCAGAAACTGTTTTTTCTTAAACATGGCTTACTTGGGATTAATTAAATAAGGAAGCATACAATTTTGTTGAATTTATAGAATTCTATTAATAACTTAGAAACTGTTATCAAAGTCTACACATAAAATAAGTCCGCTCACACAGAATTGAGGGCATATAGAAGAAGAATTGCTTATTTTCTCTATTTTTTTGTTTAAATGTATAATATGAGGCATGTGTTTTGTTGTTGATAAACCATTTTAAAAATATCAAATATTTTTTAATTATATTATTGTAGCAACCGCGTAGTAGTTATGAAAGATATGTCGTAGGTTCCTACTTTCAATTTCGAAGGAAGTTATAAAAATATATACTCGGGCTACACAAACTAACGTTTATATCTTTGGGCTTTACAACATCCTGTTACTACCTAAAATTTTAAATTAAGCAACTAAGTTACCCCTCTAATAATGCCCTGATTTATAGTTAAAAGAAGGGTTAATGGTCACAGTATATACTCCTTTAACTCTGTAATTAAGCCCGGGTGCAACAGAGACCCGTCCGTCTCGCGGGCTCAACAACATACCTATTATAAGTATATATATATATATATATATATATATATATATATATATATATATATATATATATATATATATATATATATATATATATATATAGGTAAGTACATAACATATAGATGTATATATATGCAGTGAAATATACATCATTATTTTTTATTGAGGTGAGTTCGTGAAGATGAATATACAGTGCAACCTCCATTATCCCAACACGCCTTTATCCGAATATCCACTTAACCGAACGGAAAAACACGCAAGACATTATCCGAACCAGCCATATATATATATAGGTAAGTACATAACATATAAATGTGTATATATGCAGTGAAATATACATCGTTATTTTTGATTGAGGTGAGTTCGTGAAGATGAATATACAGTGCAACCTTCATTATCCGAATACGCCTTTATCCGAATATCCACTTAACCGAACGGAAAAACACGCAAGACATTATCCGAACCAGCCATATATATATAGGTAAGTACATAACATATAAATGTATATATATATATATATATATATGCAGTGAAATATACATCGTTATTTTTGATTGAGGTGAGTTCGTGAAGATGAATATACAGTGCAACCTCCATTATCCGAAAACGCCTTTATCCGAATATCCACTTAACCGAACGGAAAAACACGCAAGACATTATCCGAACCAGCCATATATATATAGGTAAGTACATAGCATATAAATGTATATATATTCAGTGAAATATACATCGTTATTTTTGATTGAGGTGAGTTCGTGAAGATGAATATACAGTGCAACCTCTATTATCCGAATACGCCTTTATCCTAATATCCACTTAACCGAACGGAAAAACACGCAAGATATTATCCGAACTAGCCATATATATAGGTAAGTACATAACATATAAATGTATATATATATGCAGTGAAATATACATCCTTATTTTTGATTGAGGTGAGTTCGTGAAGATGAATATACAGTGCAACCTCCATTATCCGAATACGCCTTTTTCCGAATATCCACTTAACCGAACGGAAAAACACGCAAGACATTATCCGAACCAGCCATATATATATAGGTAAGTACATAGCACATAAATGTATATATATATACAGTGAAATATACATCGTTATTTTTGATTGAGGTGAGTTCGTGAAGATGAATGAATATACAGTGCAACCTCCATTATCCGAATACGCCTTTATCCGAATATCCACTTAACCGAACGGAAAAACAGGCAAGACATTATCCGAACCAGCCATATATATATAGGTAAGTACATAGCATATAAATGTATATATATGCAGTGAAATATACATCGTTATTTTTGATTGAGGTGAGTTCGTGAAGATGAATATACAGTGCAACCTCCATTATCCGAACACGCCTTTATTCGAATATCCACTTAACCGAACGGAAAAACACGCAAGACATTATTCGAACCAGCCTCGTTTATCCGAACTGGGAGGCCGCGGAGCACAGGTGACATGCGAAATTTGCTGGCGCGCTTGCGTGTGCGACTGGGTTTTCGTCTCGGCCGGCCCGATCGGAATCTAGATCAGTCTGGTTCACAAAATATCCCCCCTTAGAAGAGTAAGTCAAATACTAGGTTTGGTCATGTCGTTAAGACTTATGCGTCTATGCCTCTAACACTAGAGGCGCTGACTGTCACTTAAAAAAGATTTCTGTGCGACCAAGGTGTTTTCATGATTTAAGTGATAAATTATTTGCCAGATGTCAGCACTACGACTGTCAAAAGCACAGATTGTGGTTAAAAGAAAAGTCTGAAGTCACAAAATATCCCCCAAATATATAATATAACAAAAAAAAAAGTTGTCTGAAGTCTAGTCTGATAAATTTACAAAATGGTGTATTAGTACAAAAAGTACTTCTCTAAAGTCGATGATAAAAAATGTTATAGAGGAATGTCAAAATATTGGACTCAACATTATTGCTAAAGTCTGTGATCAAGGAGGTCCAAATCAGGCAGCTATTAACGATCTGCTACGGGAAACGAATCAGCATTGCCTTGAGCAGAATCTTGAAAATAGAAACTTGGGTTTTTTCGTAAATGGGGTAGAAATCATTCCTCTTTTTGATTCACCACATTTACTGAAAGGCTTACGTAACAATTTGTTAACAAAAGATCTATACTTTCACCTCCTTAACAAAAATAAAAACAAAAAGTGTGGCAAAGTGGAAACATATTGAACAGTTCTATTTATTGGATGTCCAACTCCCAGATAGAATCTGCCATAAACTAACAGATCAACATGTTATTCCAGATAAAATCAATAAAATGAAAGTTAAATGTTGCACTCAAGTTTTTAGTAATCAAGTTGGGGCATTAATGAAGGCAGTCCTAAGTTGTAGTAAGTATTTTATTTATAACTATAATTATTATTGTAATTAATTGTTATCTATTTATTCAGTGACTCATTCATTTTTTATATTTTGCAGATATAGATATCTGGTGCAATTGATACCGGTAATTTAATTCAATTTCTGGATAAACTTTTCAACAGCTTAAATTCAAGTAGAAAAACTGGACCCCCTGGAAAGCTATTAAAAGGAAGAGTGCAAAATAGTTCTAATCATATTCAGTTTTGGTACGAAGCTATCAGTGTCTTTGAAAGCATGAAATTTTATTGTACAAAAAAGAGTAGATTTGTAAAGGTGCCTTCGGTACTCAATATGATAAAAACTTTAAAAGGTTTTATATATCTGTCACAAAAAATATGCAGTCAATACAAGACTAAATTTCTATTATTACGTGTTTTCCAACAAGATGCCTTGGAGAATTTATTTGGCTGCATTAGGAATTATAGTGGGCAAGAAAGTAATCCTGGTGCAGCACATTTTATTAGTTCATTCAGAGCTCAGGCCCTTGGCTGTGAACAATTTTATGTCGACACACTCGCCAAACTCCAACTGCCAAGAAGATTACCATACAAGTGCTTTAGATAATCTTCGCACTTTTATTACCGGTGAGGCTTTACCTGGAATTGCTCCACTGCCAACAGATTTTGAAGAACCTGAAATACCAAGTGCTATGACGTTATATCGAAAAAGTAAGGTGTCCAGGTGTACAGCAACATATATTTCAGGTTTTATTGCTAAAAAACTGTTGCGCAAAATGAATTGCGAAAGCTGCAAATTAAAGTTGTTCTTTAGAGATAACAATAATGACACAGATTTTATAGAAGCCAGGCAGTACGATCATTCCAAATTAATAAAACCTGGAACAGTCTTCACGTTTTTAGTTAGTCAGTCTATTGCCAGATTATTTTATTTAATTCCAAGACTTTGTCATTTACGAAATATTTCCAGCATTTTGGAGAAAATAATTTTTAGTCAGTTAAACTTTAAAGTAATCAACTGTGCGGTTCATGAAAACGATAAAATTTTGGTTAAAATTATTGTTAGATACTCTTTATATTTTTGGTGCAAGAGGGTTAATTTAGTAGCGAAAGGGAAAGATGACAAGTTTATAAAATTCTTAAATACAAAACCGCATACTTCACTAATAGACCCAATAAAGTTATCTGCCTATAAGAAATATCAAAGCAGGGTTAAACGAGCTAAACGTAACAAAAGAAGTGCATAGTTCTTTTGTTAGATTTCAATTGGTTGACCTTGCATAGTATAAAATGGAATAACTGGGACCTTGGAAAACAGTTTATTAATATTTTGTATTGTATTTTTTCGTAACGGGGATTAAAATTTATAAACAAATTTTAAATATGCTGAAAGAAATAAACCACTATTCCTAGCTCACAAAAGTTAACATTTTTTATTTTCACCTGTAAAAACTTTCATTGTTAATATATTTTGACGAATAAGCAGTTATGAAAGAATGTCACCAATAAATTTGACTGAATTTATCTTACTGAACCTGTTACAGTGGCTTTTTGACAAACTGAAAATGTTTGGCTGCCTACACTTTTTTTGCTTAAACATTTAAAGTTGATTTACTCAATACTATGGCTTTTGAGTTACGACAGTTTTTGTTACAGCCATCGAAGTGGTGTAATCCCAAAAAGTTTCTACACTACGTATAAATTCTATAGTAGGTATCACAAAAAATCTGAAGGCAGTATTTTTTGATATTTGTAAATTCAGAATTTGTTAGATAAAAATTAAGTACCAGTTGCGAAAAAAATTTGTTAAAATTTTATTAGACTCTTTTCAAGATGCTAGGAAAAATAATACACTGTTAGTTATAGTTATAGTTTTATTATAATAAGTTAAACATAATACGCTCATAATATCAGTTTGTGCTTCTCACCAATATTTTTTGCTTTAAATATTTCATGTATTATACATATGACTACTATGTACTAAATAAATACTAATACTTGCATACATATTGTGTATTTAACATATTCATATTTAAATTCGTAACTAAACCACTTTTTAATGGTTAGTATAAATTATACACTTATTGGCCACAAAATTAACGCATCTCAAAATATCCAAATGTTTCAGGTTAATTTGTACATCTCTTACGATTTCGATAGTTTTTCTTGCATTTATTTTTTTTTTTTTATTGAAGAAGGTGAATACAAGTTGTTATTTTATTCATTCAGGATGTCAATGACGAAGTTTTTTATTCACGTAAACTTTGCGACTCGTGGAATTAAAATTGATATTAGTATATCAATTGCCTTATTTTAATATTTTCATTTTTGATCCACTTTTATTGTCTCGATTTTTATTAGAATTGAAAAAACGTATTTATATACAGGAGGTTTTTTATTTGTTAGTTAATATCGAATATCGAAATGAAAGAATAATTAAAAAGGCACTGCAAAGCGATTGAATACTGAATCAAAAGTGAATATGTTTAGAAAAAAGTAAGGCAATTGTTTAATATAAATTTTAACCTCAAGAATTAGGGATTTCACATATTATGTATAAAGAAACACGTCATCATTGTCACATCCTGTATAAATAAAAGAACAATATATTTGGAAAACAACTGGAATATACTTACTCGCATTCTCATTCTTGAATAAAAGACCTACAGTCTTCAGTGCTAATTTGCAACACTGTACTTTCCGTTCTAAGGGGGGATATTTTGTTGGACTGGTATATTTCATGTGTATGCACGTCACTATATTGCGCAATTTGTAAAACCCTTACAATGCCGACGAAAAGAAAACGTGTTTGCTTAAAACTAACTGAAAAGTTGGGAATATTGAAGAGTTTAGATTCTGGCCAGACAATCACAAGTCTCGTTTTAAAATACAACATTAGAAAATCCACAATTTGTGATATAAAAAAGAATCGGGCGAAAATATTTTAATATGTTGCTGTTTCCGATTGTGGACCTGGTAATCGCAAAAGCCTTAAACTAAGTTCTTACCCTAATGTAGAAAAAGCAGTGTATATCTGGTTTCTACAGCAGAGATCTAGAGGTAATATGTACATATGTATACATATTTGTTTATAACCTAATTTCATAATGTTTAGGTAGGCCGGTGTCTGGTGAGCTTATCTGCGAAAAAGCAAAGTTTTTTTACGCACAAATAGTCGGAAATGAAGATTTCAAAGGTAGTTCAGGATGACATCAAAAGTTTAAAAAGCGATTCGGTATTCGACAATTATCTAAATATCTGGAGAAGAGTTGTCCAGTGACCTATTGGCAGTTGATCCCTTTAAAATTCATCTGGTTAATAAGATTCAAGAATATAATTTGACTGCAGACCAGCTGTATAATGTTGACGAAAGTGGACTGTTCTGGAAAATGTTGCCACAAAAAACATTGGCCCATTCAAAAGAGGATTCAGCTCCAGGGAGAAAACAAACTAAAGAGCGGATTACATTCATGCCGTGCTCCAATGCTACAGGTAGTCATAAATTAAAGCTTCTTGTCTTGGGAAAATTAAACAAGCCGCGTTAATCTGGAAGTATGTAATTAAATAAGACAATACACCTTTCTTCACATATCTATTAGCAATGCTAAATGTTTCCATTTCGAGTACCATGTACTCATCGTCGGTAGCTTAAAACTAACAAATTTATACATAAAGTCACCCAATTTATAGAGGATGAGGCTGTAAAGTAAATTTATTTAGGTAAACAGGGTAAACTGCAGATGTCTGCCTGCCTACTATTTTCCTAAATTGTGGTTGGATATTTACTATTATTGACTATTTTTAATTCTATACAGGGTATTAAATTGAAAAGGTCATTAGATAATGGGCTTAAATAGAAGTTCAGTAGATGATTTTTATATTTCTTCATATATATTATTGATTCTAATGAATTTAGGTCTGAGAAGTACTGGGTTTTATGATGGAGGTATTGTTTATATTAAATTTGTGGCCCGTTTCGTAACTATATAAGGCTAGAGCAGACTTGTGTATATATGATTTCCAATCGTGCTTGTACGGTTCATCGTGGGTTGGGATCTTTCAGTAAAAGAGGATCATCATCCCTCACTATCTGTTGAAATTAATATAAGTAAACTCAGAAATGTAGTCAGGCCTTCAGTCTACACGTCTAAAGGATATAACTTTCGTAAAGCTAATTTCATTACTCTGTATCAAAGTTTAAATAACTACGACTGGTCCATATTATATAATATAAAAGATGTTAATGAAGCTTGCAACACATTTTATTCAATCCTATACCAGCTTTTAGATTCTTGTGTGCTTCAGCATCATTAAAGCCTAAATGTAAATGCTATTCTCCATGGTTTAATGGTGCCATTATTTTTGAAATACTTAAAAAACATACTGTTTGGAAGGAATATAAGAGAAACGGTGATGCTGATTCTTATTTAAAATTTTCTGAAATTCGAAGCAGGTTAAAGGTTAAAGGATAACATAGAAAGGGCTCATACTGCTTATCTCAACCTCATCCAAAATAATATTAAAACCGATGTTAGTATGTTCTGGTCTTACGTTAAGTCTAACAAAAATACTAATACAATCCCTTCAGTTTTTAGGAGTGGGGATAAACCATGAGACGTTGAATGAGATAGTGAATGGGTTTGCTGCGAGTTTTAGTGAATCTTTCAATAAATCGCTTTGTGCTACTTCTAATCGCCAAGTTAATATTATGTGCACTGACATTTTACACATACCTTGCCTAACTGTTTCGGTAGTTCTTCATGCACTCAAAAAATTAAAACCTAAACATAGGCGAGGTCCCGATGGTATTCCAGCTTTTGTCATTAGAGACTGTGCACATGCATTAGTTAGGTACTCCGTTTGCTACTTTGTTTAATCTTTATTTGAATTCCGGTATATTCCCTAAAGTCTGGAAGAAATTAAAAAGTTTAATAAATTAGGTCATAATATCCTAAAACATAATCCCATTGAGAGATTATCTTCTGAAAGTCTGATTGTAAGTAGTGCTAGTGCAAGTTAATAATATATATTAAAATTAGCAATGTCAATTTATCAAATTTCCATTTTATCTTACATAAATCAAATATTATGCTTACCTTAATTTTGCTTACTTGGTTTTCTTAGCAATTTATAGATTTTCACTATGTGATTATTTGCCCCTTCAATTGATTTTTTATTGATTATTTTATTTCTGATTATCTTTTCATGATGAAGTATTAAAATGATAATTTAATTTGAATTTTTTTTATGTTTGAGCATATGATTGACTCTTCTCAGGTTGGGATCTCAACAGGTCGTGTTATTTTGATTTATTTAAATTTACTTTGTACTATTTAAAATGAATGATAAAAGAGATAGATATTTTAACAAAATTTGTTTATTTTCTAACCGAAACAGGAATTAATGATTTTTACTTTGCATAAAATAAATAATCTTGAATTAAATATGTTACTAATCCATCAAGTACATAAGTGTAATGTACGTTGCCTACATTTAACTTTTCTTGGCGTTGATTGAAAATATTATTTGTGATATGTGAATAATGGACTCATCAAAGATTAAATTTTTAAACAACAACTATTACAGAACTTAAATCTAATAAATTATCTAAAACTAAAGTGAAATATGATGTGAAATTAGTGCCTTCAGTCTCTGGAACACTGGATAATCTTCCTCCTACGTTGGCTAGCTTTTTATGGATATTTAAAGTACGTACTATGCTTAGTTTATTAAATTGTTTTCTTATCAATGCAATTTACTAATAAATATGTCTCTAGTCTGTGATTGCTGCATGAATTATAAATTATACTAATTATTCTGCTTCCTGGAATTTGCTATTCTTGTGTTTTAACTTTTATTTCTTGTTAAGACAGATTTTTAAATGTAACTTACATTGCGGTTATCTCTACAGCTCTCATATAATGTTCTGGACACTGTTTTCTTTGTTATATCCTACATTTAACAAAATTTTTCACTTTTAAAATCTCTATTCTTCCAAAAACGACGCTTATTCTAGAATCTTCCAAACAATAATTCTTTTTCTTTTTCCTAGCCACCAAAACATTCGTTTTCTTTTCCAGGTAACTTAGTTTTTATATTGTCTTTTAGTCACTTTGTGACACTTTAATAGTTTATTTCTAATCACTTTATTCACTGTCTTATTATCTAATCACAATTTTGAAAATCTTTATTTATTATTATCTACTTATAACAATTTCTAACATATACAAATATTTTTAATTTCATTAAATAAATACCATATCCTGTTAAGATCTCTTGCTTATATCTAGTAGTTATCTGTCATATGTAATTCATTTCAATTTAAATTTCCTATTTTAATATCTTATATTCATATTTACATGTTGATAACAAATTTAATATTTGATAGATCTTTTTCAAATTTCATTAAGATAATATTTGCTCTTTTATAGTTGAAAATATATCAATAGCTCTTGGTTTAATTTTAATTTTACAAATGTACTGTCCTAAATATTGCACTGTCTCTTACGTTAAAGTTAAAGTAAAGTAAAGTTAAGTTAAGTAAAGTTAAAGTAAACACGACTGAAAGTGTCTATTGCCTTACCAGTTGACAATGATAATAATGATATGCGTTCCTTGACATCATTAAACGAAAATAATAATTTAGTTAAACCACGTTCGACAGAAGATAAGTCTTCTGTCTTAAGTCTTAAGTCGGAGATGAAAAAACGTTATATTGCCCAAAATTGTTATCTTGTCTGATATAAGTTTACGTGCAGCCGATACTGAAATGAACAACAGTAGTATTCACCAAAACGCATTTCAGTCTACAATATTCAGTGTACGTACATCTACCTTCAATTCATTCATTACTGCACAACAAATTTCCGACGAGTTGTCGGATACAAATAGTATCCGACAACAGTGTAGTAGTAGTTTTAGTAATGAAACTATCATAAACGAAAAAGACTTCAACAGATGCTGAAGATATGCCAGTGTGTATAATGAATTGGAGAATAAAAAAGAAACCATAAATAGGATGCCCTTATGCTCAAAGAACAGTTCAGATAAAAAATGGTGTAGGCCAACGTATAAGGGGATGTATAATATTCGAAGCTGCTTTCGTTGTAACGGATGGCGAGTTAAAGAAATGATGGCAAAAAATTGATACAGCAAGATGGACATGCCTGCTTTTGAAGAAAATAATGACCGTGAATAATGTGTGGGTTATAAATTTTAAAAGTACTCGATATGTAGGAAAGAGGGACATGTATCAAATATATGCATACTGTTCACATACGGTAAACGTTTCTTACTTTTCTGCATAACGTTACACAAGACCCGGAAGGGATCATCAGGTGGACTTATTCAGCTCTTTCCTCAATTACAACTTACAACCATTTATGTAAGCTAACTCGTCATTTAAAAGGCGTATTTAAAGAAGACAGATTACGACGAACAGCTTATACCATTATCAAAGAGGGCAATTTATAAGAAATAAAATCGGACAGTGTCTTAAGAATGGTAAGATCTGAAAAATTAGGATTAAATGACCGGCACAGAAATGACCTAATAGTCATGTGTCTTATGCAGAGGGAGAATACCGCTTACATTAAGGTGGTTGGCCAACCATTTCACGTGTTGGCCAACCATATAGCAAACAACAATTGGAAGTCGTTAAAAAAGCTACTAATACTGATAGTCTCCCTACTCTACATATTGATGCCACTGGAAATGTAGTAAGAAAACCCTCTTTTGTTGCGAAAAAGTATTTTATTACGCTAAAGTATTAAATGTAAACAACAGGATATGTCCCATTATAGATTGATAAGTACATGATGCCACCTCAATAGGCTTATGGTTGGCTAAATTTAAATATTTTTCCATCTAATCAAACAAGAAATGGCTAATTTTCAGTAGAGTTGTGACGGAGTTCAGCTTCGCATTAATAAATGCAACAATGCTTTATTGGAATTCTATGGATCTAAGAACATACCTGGATATCACTTATGACTATTAATACAACAAGTTACAAAACATTCAAATTTATAATTCCTCTCCGCATATGCTGTTCATACTATTTCAAGATAATGGTTAGAGATATAAACAAGTGTGAGAAAAATCCTGAAAAAACGAAGACCATATAAAGAGTTACTTGGCGCAGTATACAATTTAAAAGAAATCGAAAAAATAAAAGTTTGGTTCAAATTAATAGCAGTTCTACACGATATACATGCCCAGACCGTAAAGAAAGCCACATTCGATCTCCTCAAATTATGCTGATACAAAAGACGTGTAGTAATATTTTGATGTGGGGGAAGATAGTAATGATTACATCTTAGAAGAAATGAATTACATAGAAAGTATTTATATATTTAATAAAATGTCTCCTCTGGATACATTTGGTTCGAGACAGTGGAGATCATCTATGTTAACAAACTATTGTTTGATATCATACTGAAGAAGTATGTTCAATTTTCACCTCTCTGGACCGGCTTTTACTCCCCACTGGCATACTCTGTAAGTAACGTCAATGTGGAAAATTGGTTTGGTATTGTGAAAGGTAGCATTCTCAATAACCAACCAAATCAAAAATGCAGCAGAGCAGTAAGGGGCCTTCGGAAATGAATATGAATATGAATATTGTAAAACGGTCCCAACAAGAACATGCATTCGTTCGAAAAAAATCTACGTACGAGAATTAATATTAATTAAAAGTAATATTGAAAAGAAAAACCAAATAAAATTTGAACCACTTGCGCGTAAAATAAATACCTAACAAATTTAAATCATTCGCGTGTAAAACTACACAGACGCAGATTCATTCATTCAATAATTTAAATCAGTAAAAACATCCGAATATATATCCCAAAACGACAATACACATCAAAGTATCCACGCCAGCGCCGATTTAAACATCTGAAAATTTCTCTGATTAGAGAAGCCACCTGTAAAATTTATATGAATTATAATGTTAATTAAAAGTGATATTGAAGAGAAATCACAAAATAAACGCCAAACAAATTTAAAACAATTGGCACGTAAATCTGCACAGAAATGAAAATAATTCAAACCAGTAAAAACCACTGAACTATTATAGTTCACTGGTAAAAACTGAATAAGAATAATGTTTCTAATCAGCCTGTGACCGATCAAGGCCCAACGATCGAACATGTATCATGTACTATGTTGACAGAAAATGTTGGAAATATTCGTGCTGTTAAAATTTTGTTAAAGTTAAAGTTAAAGTTTTATTTTTTAATATTAAAGTTAATTGAAATGAAAAGATCTGTACCTAAAATGACAAAAATATGATCTAAATTTTGTTGAAAAACGAAAATTTTGAGACTAAGCATTTTTGTTGTTGTTTAACTAAAGTTCACCAGAACCATTATTTCTATTAGAAGTAGGTATCACTTTCTAAGTCAATCAACTTCAGATTTTGTAAAACTTTTTTTTTATTAATCGTTTTTTCTGTTTTTTAATTCTATGTCCACAAATGCTGCGATTCATGTTTTAATTTATGTTACAAACACTTTATAAGTAGTATAAGTACCTATGTATAAGATAAAAAATTTTTATTAATTATTTACTCCCTCTCTGTACTATTGTTTTGGTTTTACCCCCTTCGATACGTAAGCGAACATATACTAATTTAAAACAACTTACTGTAAACTATCAAAGTAAAAAAAATGATAGACAGTACGAAATAAGATCACGAGAATTGGCGCTTCAAGAGAGAAAACAGAGTTTAGAAGAAAGGAAGTTTGAGATGCATGCTGGAGAAAGGCAAATGGAAGATTCTAATGGAAGAAAAGAGGTTAACACTTGAGGAGAAAAGACTGAATGTTCAATTAGAGCTCTTTGAAAAAATCGTATCCTACCTTAAAATATTGTTATTCTCGTTCTCCTTATTCATATTAACCGCTTCAGATATATCCAACATATTTTCTATTTTGCTGTAAAATTATATCCACGTAAATATTTACATAATAAAATTAGTGTTATAGTATTTTCTTACTATTAGGTACTACAGGGATATCAAAAATGATCTTGGTCAAGGGTGGTTGTGGAATGTAAAACGTAGGTACCTGTTACCACACAGTACAAACACAGAGAAACAAACATTCCACAACCACCCTTGACCAAGATAATTTTTGATATCCCGGTACATATCGCCGGTTTTAATCATTTTTTGTAGTACCTACTTATGTATTTTTGGCCATAGATTAAGATTTTTTGTCGGACAAGCTCTGTTCCTGAGTTTGTGCACCTTTCTAACTTTATATTTTATGTTTTTTTGTATATTGAGTAGAGTATATTGAAAAGGGCATAACCGAGCATCATAATTGAAAAACCAAACGTTTCCCACAAAATATTCGTAATATACGGCCAAAATAATGTGTCCAAACAAATCGTCAAAATTGGCGATATGTATTTTAGTGATAGTAATAATAAAATACTGTGAAAATACTGTGTACTGTGAAATACCAAATGAAACACTTTCGTTGAAAAATTTTTTTATTGTTTACTAACCTCCTTTTATTCCACCCTTGTTGAGCAGCCTTTGCTCTCTTATTTCGTTTGCGTGTAAGCGCAAAATTATTTTTGTTCGGCATTATACCTAATAGATAAGGTGACCACCTATTCTGATTTAACCAGAACTATACTGTTTTTGAAAACTAAGTTCTGATTGTAAATCGAAGGCAGTAAACATTCTGCTTTTTTAATGCTGTTCTGTTTTCTGATTTTTAAACCTACAAATATTATAAAATAATATCAATAGAATAGGCACTTAATTAATACAAAAAATTATATTAATTTTGCAATTTGCAATATTTATTGACCAATCGTGCAACGCTGCAACATCACGTGTTGCCTGTACCTGCCACCGCCACATGGTTATTACGTCAGTTACAGACAGTAGTGCGTTAGTGCATTGTCGCATTGTTTTGTCATGGGTAATCAGGGTTAATTTTTGTTTTGGACGTTGTGGTAGTCAGATGTTTCGGTGTTCGTTGTTTTACTACAACTTTACAGCTTTACTGATATGCCACCGCAAAGAGGAAAGTGCGTTTTTAATGCAGAAATGCAAAAGAACTATCCTTATTTGAAAAAGGAAGATGTAAAAGGTTTTACAGTCAAGTGTCAAAAATGTTTATCCGTGTTTTCCGTTGCAAATAGTGGGTAAATACGATGTCGAAAATCACATCAAAACAATGAAGCATAGAAAAACAGTCTATATTTTGTTTTTGGACAAAGGACAAATCACAATTAAGTATTGAAACACTAAAGTCATTATTAATTGTCAAAAGTAATTTTGATCAGACGTGCATTGAATTTCACAACATGCTTTAAAAAAATGAAGAAATAATAAAAAAAATTCACTCGCAAGAAAAATATAGTTTTAAAAAATTGTAAATTATTGTACTTACTTATGTTATAATATAAATATAGGTATATAGATAATAAACGTTAACGTTAACTATAAAAAAAAATTATTTTTTGCGTTCTGGTTTTTATTTCAGAACAGTTGGTCACCTTACTAATAGATCACAAAGGAATTAACACAATAAATAATGTTGTTATTTTTAGTCCACAAAAGCTGTTTCACAAATAACTATCCACAATCACTCGAATCACGAACTGCACGCTGCACAACAGTGTACTGAAAATCTGAAAAGCTCATGCCAAAATTGCCAAATATGAGGCAAATCAAATTCAAATAATTGCTGTGCTTTAGCCGAATGATCTGGCGCAAAAAATGACCTTCAGGTTTTTCCGCATTCAGTGACGTCACTTCCAGACACCCAGCCGTTGACAAATAGTAATAAAAAAATCAAATTGGACATAACGGAATACCTAATAGATAAATTGGCAACCCGTACTACAAAGTAAGTGTATTGAAAATTGCTGGAAGCGTTGTAGATTTAGTTGCTATGGGGGTGACACACCGTGTCCAATAGTTTATTTACATAACTCGGTTAACCCTGTACTGTCTATGGGCCTTGGTGCATTTTCCAGCTATTTAAATATTAAACGAAAAAGAAAATAATTCATCTCTTTTTAACATTATGGACATACCAGTTGAGAGTGTTAACGACAGTTTCCTGAACAGTTTGGATCCTAAAATCGTGGATATAAGCGTAATTGAAGAAATTCCTAGTACTTTATCTTGAATTCAAAACACTCGAGATCTTTATAATGGACCAGATGAGACGTCAAATTATGAACAAAACAACATAGTTCTTCTCCCTAATTGTTCATTAGTTTCTCCAGAAATCATAAATTAAAGTACTGCTGCGGATTTAGAAATTGAGGATGTGTGACCAGCATTCAAAGTCTGTACTTTGTGTCAAAGTTAAATCCCTGTACTTCTTCATTGAAAGTTAGTCACAATCCAGTATCATCGAGCCCGTTGCCAAGCATAGAAGATAGCGACAGTGAGTACAATGCCAATGAAGTTCAAAAAGAGTCCGATTTATCGGTAGAACTGATGCGTGATGAATCTTCTGCACAAGATATTGGAACAATCATTTAGAACAATTACTGATCTTTACCAAGTGTATCGTAAAGCTTGTAAAGAGTCTAACGAAATTGCTATGAGCCAAAATTCCCTTACCAAAATGGTAAAAATGCTAAATATTTCGCGACACACGAAAAGGAAGGCAGAGTCAAGCCAAAATTTTGCGTTAATATCAAGCAAATTAACAAAGAACTAAGAAGAAAAGGAAAAGAGTACCTGGGTTATCGAAGACCACCGAATCAAATAAACACTTTCCATGACACGCAGAGAGAGGCACGCAAGTTAGGACCTCCATGCTCATCAAATTTTTGTGCTAAATCAACGAAAAGACGGTGCAGGGAATTGTCCGAGGAGGTTCGAAAAGAGATATTCACAAAATTTTGAGAAAACTATTTCTAGGATCAGAGAAAAATATTTTTATGTAACATGGTCAGTAAAGAAAGCCCAAAACAACGAAAAACACCAGAAAATTCAGAGTCACGACGAGGTGGAAATCTTAAATACTCTATCAAGGCTGGAAAAGAAAGCATTCCCGTTTGCAAAAAGTTGTTTTTATCGACTTTTGGTCTTCGCGAATGGCAAGTTAATAATGGTCAATCAAAGTAAACATGGAATAACTAATGGCATAAAGGAAAAAAGAAATTCAGGAGGAATTCTTTCTTCAAGAGTGCCAAATGTGTTTATGAGAATGTTTTTAGATAATTTAAGTAAGTTACCTTCACACTACTGTAGAAGAGATACGAGCAAAATGTATTTGGAACAATTATTTAGAACAATTACTGATATTTACCAAGCGTATCGTAAAGCTTGTAAAGAGTCTAACGAAATTGCTATGAGCCAAAATTTCCTTACCAAAATGGTAAAAATGCTAAATATTTCACTCTATCAACCCAAAAAAGATGAGTGTGATATTTGCTGCCAATATAAAGAACAAAACTTTAGTGAAATAGAGTGGGAAAATCATCAGACACAAAAGAATACAGTAAGAGAGGAAAAGACTAACGATAAGGAAAAAAGTTTAGAACGAGTTCAACAAGTTTTAACCATGGACTTGCAAGCAGTGAAGGTATGTCCCTCAATAATGGCCAGCTCTGTTTATTTTAAAACCAAGCTTTGTGTCCACAACTTTACTGTTTTTAATCTTGCAACAAAACATTCTACATGCTATTGGTTCGATAAAACTCAAGCGGATTTACAAGCTTCTACGTTCGCTTCATTTATTGTAGACTAAATAAGAAGTCATCTTGTTGATGGGAAACCAGTTGCAATTTACTCGGACGGCTGCACGTACCAGAACAGAAATTGTGTCATGTCCAATGCTCTTTTACATTTATCCAGAGCTAAATACTACTATTGAACAAAAATTTCCTGTCAAAGGCCATACGCAGATGGAATGCGACAGCGTCCATGCGACAATTGAAAAAAAAAACGCAACAGGAAAATTTCTCTTCCGAGCGATTATGCTCGCATAACAGAAGATGCAAGGTCCTTTCCAGAGAAATATGAGGTCAAAATAATGAAACACGATTATTTTACCAATTTTAACCAACACATGGTGTGACGCTCTCTACTCGAGGGTGCTAATTTGTGACACTCTCTTAATTCGGTTTCGGATTTATCCTCGGGTTTTTGCCATCGGGCGCCACACATCCATAGGTTTCACGTGGTGAATGGTGCATAACTGCACATGCCAGAGGTAGCAAAAGTAGCAAATCAGCAAAATAAACAAATGGTAATAAGCAACAATATTATATACAGGTGTGCAATGTATTAAACCCAGGTTATTAGCAGTAATGCATTTCATTCAAATATTATTTCGGCAGTGTCACAGTAAAGCTTTAATCACAGTCTAAGAAAAGAAGCGGTGCAGGTACTAAGCAAATTATTAAAATTTATGTACACGGCTTTGTGTGAATAGGGAACAACGGGAGACGGATAAGAAGGATACAGACGTCGAAGTCTTCCTGGAGGCCTACGCACATCACAGGTTATTTATCATGCATGTATCGGAGGGTTCGGGACAGGTTTAGCTGTAGAAATATTTCTGGCGGCCTACGCACATCACAGATATCATCAGCATGTACCCAAAGGGAATCGGACAGGTTTAGCTGTAGAAATATTCCTGGAGGCCTACGCACATCACAGGTATCATCAGCATATAACCAAAGGGAATCAGACAGGTTTAGCTGTAGAAATATTCCTGGAGGCCTACGCACATCACAGGTATCATCAGCATATAACCAAAGGGAATCAGACAGGTTTAGCTGTAGAAATATTCCTGGAGGCCTACGCACATCACAGGTATCATCAGCATATAGCCAAAGGGAATCAGTCAGGTGTAGCTGTAGAAATATTCCTGGAGGCCTACGCACATCACAGGTATCATCAGCATGTAACCAAAGGGAATCGGACAGGTTTAGCTGTAGAAATATTCCTGGAGGCCTACGCACATCACAGGTATCATCAGCATATAACCAAAGGGAATCAGTCAGGTTTAGCTGTAGAAATATTCCTGGAGGCCTACGCACATCACAGGTATCATCAGCATTTACCAAAGGGTTCGGATTAGGGGAGGAAGCCTACCCATAGGAACTTACTCAAGCTGTTGCTTCGGAGTCCTGTAAAACACTGTCTTCGGATATCGTTGGAACTCTGTTCTCAACGGTCGGTGGAATACTGTCGTCTTCGGAGATCGGTGGAACACTCTCCTTTCAACGAAAATCGGCCGGTCTTTTATAGTCCTCGGCCGCTGGCTCAACCAATCAGAACGACGGATTTCGCTTCATGACCAAATATGGTCTCAAATTTTATTAAATTTGCGGAATGCTTACTTTAAATTAATTTATAATATCGGCAAATGATTAATATGAATCTAATGTGTAGTTAGAACATATTTTAATCAGATTTAGTAACGTACTTTAACTTTTATGCCTTACTGCATCAACCTGCATTCAAATATCGGTTCCTAACAGAATAACATATTTAAATACTTATCATTAACAAAACTATATACAGGTTATAACGGAAATCATATCTTTAATAATTAAACAATATTAAATTCAATATAACTTAATTTAATTTAAGTTAATTCGGTAACAATGAGCAAATACGGTATAGTAATACATCAAACATGTCTCAGATATATTCCCCTTAGTAAATTAAACAAGTTCGGTACACATTTATTGCCGGAAAGTGCATAAACATTAATAAACAAATTGATTGTCCTAACATGACTATACGGAGAGCTATGTATTCCAAACTTTGTCATAAAATACTTTAATAGATATATTATAATATGACTTTATCAAATTTCAGGTGGCGGTTGCATAAGTATTTTTAAATAGCAAATGAATCAAATATTATCCAGTTCCAATGCATTAAATAAATATTTTAAGGTACCTACAACACGAAAATATTCATGTATTTCGCTAGGAACAAAAACTGCGGGCGGCGTAAAAACAACGTTTGGAATTTCTTGAATCTCGGCCGGTTTCCATCGAATAAATGTATATTGTTTATAGTCTTATCTATTAACAAATGTACTATAATAATAAAACTATACTGGAAAACATTAATGCATTACTTGGATATGAGTTGTTCATAAAAATATTTACAAACTTATATACGGTGTGTTCAAATAAAACGGTTCATATTTAATTCTTGTTTAAATTACTACGGGCTAAAAAGTAACTTCGTTACACCGGTATACCCATCTATAAGATCGGGGAGGAAGGCGGGAGACCCAAATGTGGTAAATCTAAGGTCCATAAAATACACACCTGATGAAATAATTTTGTACAAGTTAAATTTTGATCACGACTATACTCAGTTGCCGCAAAGAACAAAAAAAAACTGAAACTATTTTTGCGAAGAACAAATTTACAAGACTGTATAAAGAAAGGTTGAAAATGAAGAAGACAAAATTTAATCATCTGCAAGAACTTAAGACGGTGATGCCGGAAGACTATTGGCCATTCTACGATGGTTTACCGCATGCATAAATTTGTTCTTATTTAACAACTTACTTAATAGTCTTTATAGTTATTAAGAATAGTCATTAAAAGTTTTTTAGTTATTGGGAGTTTGCTTGTGTTCGTAAGGAGTTAAGTAAAATTAAATTTCAATACCTCGTATTTCACGTATTTTTATTTTCAATAACTCGTAAGTCTAATTTAGAAAAAAATTTAAGGATTTATCTAAAAATGGCTATTTAAGTCCATATATTTCTCAAAATAAATGAGTAGGTAAAATTTTGAGTAAGCAGTTAAGTTTTAAAAATAAATTAGACAGTTTTTAGTCTCTCCTGAAAAATTAGGCAATGTGACTTACGAGGTATTGATTTGAGACCATCCATGTGAGTATTTTAAGATGTATTCTTTGATTTCATTGTATGTTGAGGCCAATTATCTTTTCCCACTCTCTAATATAAACAAAAAACATTTTTAGTATTAAATAACGAAAAAATATTATGGCTGTGGCTCCAGAACTCAGCCTTGACATAGAAGTAGTAACTTTCTTTATATTTTTTGATAAATCGTCGTTATTTATAGAGCATTAATATGTCACGAAGGCCAATACACCAATATTCCGAAGAAAAGTTAACTGAAGCAATGGCGGCAATAAGCAATGGGACAAAAATCAGGGTAGCGAGTCGGGTGTACAGTGTACCAAGAGGCACCCTTCAGGATCGCTTACATTAGAGGGTGCAAAAGGGCCAAGGAAAATGGGTCCAGATTCTGTTGTATCTAAAAAAGAAGAATTAATATAATCTCGCTAGGTGTGGGTTCCCACTAAAGCCTAATGATCTAATGACCTAAATACTGTTCATAACATCATTTTAGATGACAAAAGACCCAATCCGTTTGTAAACAATCGACAGGGCAAGAAATGGTATACATCATTTTTAAAAAGAAATCCTGCTCTAAGTCATCGGACTCCAGAGTCAATATCTAAAGGACGTGCGGTGGTAACAGAAGAGAGCATCAAGAAATGGTTTGAAAATTTAAAAAAATATATTGATTCAATAGGAGCTAGTGATATTTTAAATGATCCGGAACGAATTCTTAATGGGGATGAAACAAGCTTCATCCTTTGTCCAAAAACTGGAAGAGTTTTAGCACCCAGAGGATATAAAAATGTATATAAAAAAGGGCACAGGCTAAAGAGAAAGAAGATATTACAGTCCTACTTTTTTTTTCTGCAAGTGGTAAAATATTATCTCCTTGTGTTGTTTTTCCTTACATCAGACTACCAAAGGATGTAGTCAATAGCATGCCAGAAAGTTAGTTTTTAGGGAAATCTGATACCGGTTCGATGAAGGCTCATATTTTTTATGATTACCTACATTACGAAAGGCCTGGAATGGCTCGACGATAAGAATATAAAAAAACCAGTTCTCGTTATGTCGATGGGCATAAGTCATTTAACTATGGACTTAAGCAAATATTGCCAGACAATAATATAATTCTCTATGCCCTTCCGATGCAACCTGCTGACGTCAGCGTATTTAAACCGCTGAAGTCGGAATGGAAGAACGCGGTGCATGATTTGACAATGCAGCCAGAAAATATTAACAACACATTAACGAAATCTGCCGTGGATTATTCTAAATAAACAATATCGAAAAACTAAAAGAAAAGTCAGATATTGCTACTGATAGCAGCAGAGAAAATTCCTTACAAAAACCTAAAACGATCAAAAAAAGACACTACGAAATTGCTTCCAATATAATAAACCATTTGGAACAGAACTTGACTAACTTAGGTGTTAATGTACAAACTGTACTTACAGTAATTGATCACGCTAAAAATAATAAGGAAGCTGGAGGAAGTCCCAATAATCAAATTCAAGTTCCTAATCGAGATTCCCATGTTCTAGGAACTCAAATTTTCATAACAGAAAATGAATTCCTAAGGACACTTCAAGTTTTAATCCATTTATTGAATCCAGTCCTATGCCTGAAATAAATAATGAAAACCAAAGCATGACGAGTGTGCCAGATCTTGGTAATAGTACGTTGGCCAACAATATCTTTTATGATATTAATGACATTCCATTAGGAACATTCGAAATCACTGAGAATTCAGTCTTAGTTCCTGTTAACTGCGATAAAAATAACGACAGAGAAGTTACTGAAAAAGAAAATATAGAGCCCAAAACTAACAGAATAAACGACTATGAAAGTGAAACTTCTACCCCAGCAAACCTTATACTTTTATCCGACATTTTAATAGTACCTCCTAGGGCACTACCAGCTTTAAAGGAACACTTAAAAACTCCATCGCCAGTTAAAAAATCAATGACAAGAAAGTCAATAAATAGAATTGGAGCTATATCGTCAACAGAATGGAGAGAATTTAAGAAGCAGAAGGAAGAAGAGAAGGAAAGAAAGAAATCTGCAATTGCAACAAGAAAGTTACAAAGACAAGCCGCCAAAGAAAAAAGAGAAGCAGATGCACGTAAAAAAAAACAGGAAAATATTGTTCAAAGTACTATGAAGAAAAGAAAAATAACTAATAAGAATCCGTCAACTTCTACTGAAATTAAGATAAAATGTGCTGGGTGCGAAGAGCAAATGATCAGTGACACTGAATTTATTGACTTGAAGAATATTGGTTGCGATGATTGCCCAGCATGGTATCATCTGAAATGTTCCACATCTATGGGGAAGTTGTATGAGGAAGTAGTGATCCTTCCATTCAAGTGCCCAAAGTGCAATATACTAAATTAAAAAGGACTAACGACGTGTATTTAAGCTGACTACTGGATATTTAAGGACTGACTACTGGATTATTGGGGCTGAGTACTGGTAGAAAGTGACTTATTGTAATTAACAGTTTGTTAATAATATAAGTAGAAGTTTATTTATTTTAGTTATTTTTTGTATCAATATTTAATAAATAGGTTTTCTTTTGGTACTATAATAATTTCTATGTAAGTTTATTTATGTGTAACACATTTAAAATAACATCAGATTTAGGTTAAAAGGCTGAGTACTGGGTATTTTACTCTATCTGCAGGTTATAAAATATATATTTGAAACACGATCTTTGATAAAAATGCTTCTATTTATTTCTGGGTAGCTGAGTATTGGTTATTGCATTTTACTGAAATTCTATAGTCAACCTCCACGGCTGACTATATGAATAAACATTTTTTGCAAATTTGAGCTTTATTAGTATTTAACACACAACCATGTTTTTTCAGCTTCACATTTCTACAGGTTATTTAAATATAGAAGTTTAAATAATAAGTTTAAGAAGTGCCCGAGTTTACGGAATAAGGCACTCTGTACTCAGCCGTAAATACCTGTTTTTTTTTATTTCAGCAGTACCCTGAGGAAGTCTTGACAAATGCATTAAAAGCAATATCTAAGAAAATCTAATTATAAGAGCTGCCAGCCAGAAATTTGGTGTACCTCGTGGTACCATACAAGATAGATTACATGGTCGTGCTTCAGAAGGTCCACGTAGAATGGGTCCAGGTACCGTATTAACAAAAGAAGAACAAGCTCATGTTGGAAAACTGGCTAGTAGCTAAGCGTTGATTTCCTCAACAAAAAAAAAAATGTCATGTGATGTGACCTGTAGAAAAAATAATGAAAAAGGAAAAGAGACACCAGATTTAAAGATCAAAGACCACGACAAAAATAGCACTTGCTATTTCGAAAAAGACATCCCAATTTGTCTTTAAGATAAGTGGAAGGCATTACAAAGGAGCAGAAGTATAATCACGGAAAAGTCGATCTAAAAATGGTACAGAGACCTGAAACATTATTTGGAGCAGAACAATACACTAAATATTTTACATGATCCTTCAAGAACATTTAATGGAGACGAAACAAGTTTTGAAATGTGCCCAAAGAGTGGCAAAGTACTGGCTCCAAAGGAATATAATATCTATGAAGTAACAAAAAGGCAACGAAAAGGAATTTAACCGTTTTAATATTTTTTTCGGCTGATAGCAAAACTATGCCGCCTATGGTTGTGTTTCCTTTTATTCGTTCTAATAAGACTACTATAGACAGCATGCCATCCAGTTGGTTTTTGGGATGATCGGAGATGGGATGGATGAAAACAGAAAAGTTTTTAAGGGTTCATTTTTAGAGGAGCTGTCTCTCTAGGACGGGTGACCCCATCGTGATGCATATCTGTATTTTAATTAATAATATTAAAAATATTATTTTAAGAAGAAAGAAAATGGAACATTGGTGACGTGACACTTGTGAACTGCCAAAAATAAAGTAAAAAATGTTCGTCAAACTTCAGAATGTTCAACTTTTTTTGATAATAAGGAATGTAACGTTAATTAGTGCCATATTATGAATATAAATCATATAATTTCATATTTCAATCACATACTATATCTATATATCATCAATATTTAATATTATGACGTGAGTTTTTAATAACAATCTTCTTAACTTACCTGAAATAGTAGCCTTGAGAATAAAAATACTTGTGGGCAGAATCAGCGGAATAAAAATGCATATTTCTTTTATGTCTGTTTATAGGTGAAATTTATTTTCAGTTGACGATACAGTGCTGCTCCAGGAAAATAGTAATTACCAGTCACCAAATACCGATCAACATAGCAGTGAGAAACCAGCTACTGAAGACTTGTTGAAGTTGCAGACAATGTGGAAGCTTTACACTTTGCCCGTTACAATAACAAGATCATATTTTGAGGTTAAGAAAACAAAACAAAAAATGATCACTGCTTAGTTTCTATAGAAATAAATAAGGGATATAATACACTAGTTTGCTGTAGTGAACAGTTGATATCTTAAAATATTTGACGCTATGAAATCAACTATAAACTTACCGTGATAATTTTTGCCGGAATCGTTCTACGAAACATGCACTAACAGGGGAATGAATAAATTACGGGTATAGACTTTATGCGCCATCTGTTATTGGGTCGCCCAAGTTCTCACTGGTAGAAAAATTGTGAACTGTATTTTCGCTGAAAGGTGTAAAACTTATGTATATGTACTTATGGTGGTATATGTATTTACGAAAGCACCCTGGTGTCACACAAGCAATTGGGAAGATTCAGGTGTGTATTTAGCTCAGAACTAGAACTTATTAGTGAGCATGCTACGGACCTTGACCTAGATTTTATGGTTTAACGAGGGAGAGTTTAAAAGATTTGGCTTACAAGATGGCCGAACAGAATGCTATTGAACACCCATTTAAAAATAAAAAAGTGGGAGAGGCTTGGCTACAAGGTTTCATGTGACGAAATCCTAATTTATCATTTCGCAAACCTGAACCTACAAGTATCGCTCGATGTTCTGCATTTAACAGGCGGCATGTTAATATTTTTTATGACAATTTGTGGAACACATTAGATAAACTCCTACAGCGTCCAGACGATACCTTCAATATCGACGAGACAGATGTCAAGACTTCTGCTCAAAAACCTCCCAAGGCCCTTTCTGGTAAAGGAAGAAACATTCTGCAACCTTCAGGCGTGTCAAATATAACATCTAGGATAGAATGAAAATAAGTATACCCTAATTAAAACTGTCATGGCGCCGAGCCTTGGCTTTTCTCCCGAAACAACAGATGGAGCTGCGGTCTGTTCTGTACTGTCTGTAGATATATAGATAACTGTTTTGACGGTTGTGCATACCTGCCGGCTGCCGGTTTCCCGCCGTTTTTTTACTTTGTGTTTAATTACTGTTCCCTGTGTTTTGTGTTTACTTGTATAGAAGTGATTCTTAAACATTTTTAATCTTCCTTGAATTTTGTATATCCCAGTTTTTCATTAGTAGTATCTACAAATTCTTAAAATGGGAAAAGCCGGTTGTGCAGTTCCAAACTGTCGACCAAACAAAGTAGATGCAAGACATCGTTTTCCCCATCCCAACAATTGTTTAGATCTCCTTCTGACATGGCTGCACATTATTAATAACGTACAATTGAAAACGCTAAACCCTATCGAGATTTACAAAAATTATCGAATTTGTATTAAACATTTTTTAAAGGAAGATCACATTACAAATAATTGCTTGAAAAAATGGGACACCCTCAATTGCTTATAGCTTTAACTAAGTACATTCATAGGTGCAATTGCATACCTTTTCACTATACATTTTTCCTTAGTGTTACAGTGACACACCTGGATGATACATATGCTAAGCCTGTGATACATCTTCAATTATTACATCAAACAGTCCTGTACCCTCAACCAGTTATTGTGAAAACTTTCTAACAACTTATGGTAAGTAAAAGTTGCGTACATATTTATCGCTCATATATCTGAGGATGTTGTTCTACATAAATTAACAACTCAGAGTATTGGGTTAGTTTTTAGTTGGAAGTACTTATGCTCTTATGGGAAGTACTTTTTTGTAGCTAGAATATGTGGTCATATTTTATTATTGATTTTACTTTAACTTTAAATATTTTTTCCAAAGGTTAATACGGAAGAAAATCATAAAGACAAAATAATATTTGAACTTCAACGAAAGATTGTATTTTTGGAAAAGCGTCAAGATCTCGTTGGAAAGCTTTTTAGTGAAGAACAGCTGAAAAAATTGGAGCATTCAAAAACTCGCCTTAGGTGGAAAGCTGATGACATATCTAAGGCCATAGTTATCTATTCAGCCACAACAAAACAAACAACATGTAACAAAATGTCTACATGTTACCAAAATTATTTATATTTTTCTTAATCTTACAGGTTACTTTCAAAAAAGGCTACCAATTTCCAGCAGTTTTTTACATTCGATCTAGGGTAAAAAAAAGTTAAAATTGCTCCCGGCATATTAAAAAATGTGTTAACATTTATGAAATTCTCTGACATGAGCCCCCTTCATTCATATTTAAGTAAAAGTTTATATTACAAAAATTGTTCCCAAATCGTTTTATGTGGCATTGCAAATAAAAGATTATTAGTATTTTTTTTTCCGAAATCCAGTCGACCGGTTCCCTGGCACCAAATTCTCAGGGTTGGCCGCTGGTGGTTAAGAGTAGCTACTGAGTCCGGGAATCGTGTGCACAGCTGTATTGGGGTAACATTAGGGAATTGGACACCAGTGAACACTATTGCCCCAAACAATGATGAATTGATTGATAACTTTATAGAAATGATGTCAAATGATAAAGAAAATACCGGGTAATATTTCGCTTACAAGAACATATACACAGGAAGCCAGTGCTAATACATCTGACACCACCACATCCCATTTTGAGATTTGTACTGGTGCCTCCGAGTGCCAAATGCCAGAAAACGGTTATCATGTATTAGAGGATGCGACGAATAGTACAGAGCTTCAAGGGAGGCCCCAAATAAACTCTACCTCAGACCATATTTCCCAAATTGTCGAGGACATTGAAACAACAAATGACGATCTTGATTATCTGCAGTATTATGAAAATCTTTTATGTATACAAATTTGCTTTGGTATTATGTAGTTTGTGTAACTTTTATTTTTTATTGTAAAGGGTTTGAAAGTCTTAGGTCACTAGAAGGTGCAGTCTCGCTTATGTCGCAGGATATAGTCAAAGTGAAATCAAAATTCACAGATTGCATTGCTTGCAAATACAATATATTAAAACGATCAAATGAAGAACATGACAAATTCAATTGCTTGATAACATTTAAAGAATATGGACGTAAAAATGGTCCCCGTTTAAAATACTGCAATTACGAGCCCATTGAAAACTTAACAAAATGCTACAACATAACTAAATATGTCTTGTCTAACAGACCTGAACAAAAAAATATATGTTAAAATATACACTGAACACTATAAAAAAAATGTCAATTTTAATTTTATTCATTTCGAACATTCTGCAGCACTACAAAATACGATTCTGGAGGGTTTTGTAAAGTTAGTAATGTTTAATTATTTTAAGGGTATTAATAATGTTATTAGAGTACCAGACGAGTGAGCATAAAAAACGGCAGCATATTGTGGAAACGAGCTTGGGATATCTTGGAGAAACGAAAAAAAATAGAAATGAAGGTATTTCAAAGGTTTTATAAAGAAAACAGTCTCACTAGTTGTGTATGGCATGATCTTGACATGGGCAAGGATTTTATCGACCATTCACACACAAATTTCGTGAGGTGGACTTAGACAAAGTGTGAATGCACCCTGGTAAAACACATCCAATAAACGAGAAAGAAATATTGCCCTGACCGTGGCGACACCATGCTTTACACAGAAGTTACAATCGTCCTTAAATGCTGCATTATAATTAGTGCCTCTAGATGCTTGTCTCTTTGTTGTTAAATAATTTTTAAATGGTTTTGTTTATATATATAAAACCTTCCATTTCTACTATCGAATAAAGTATATTTACTACAATAAAATTAACTTTTTATTTTTTTTGTCATTTACCTGGTACACAAAAATAGAGGAATTTAATAAAAGTAAACCCTTTCATAATTGGCGTTAGAGTATCTCTATAAATTTAAAAGATTCTTTAACTTGTAACCTTAAAGAATTGTAACATTGAATGAAAATACTAAAAAAACATAAAATTTATAACAAAATTTATATCGGGTGTAAGAATCATTAAATTGTTTCAAAATTAATACATTTGTTAGTGTGTATGATAACTAATTTTGTAATTATTTTGAATTTCTATTGTAGATTCGTAATATTTTTATCCAATATATAATATCCCCTATAATAAAGGGGACAAATTGTATATGAAATTATTGGGTAGTTTGCAACACTGAAAAAGTGATGAAAAATGAAATAAATAATCCTTTTTGACAAACCGGATCTGTCGAAGATTGGTTTTTTTGTATCTCTATGGTTTGTATTAATACTGTTATTGCTTACCTCGTCTCTAGGGATTGACAAAAACCAAGTCTAAATTAAGTAAAAAATTGGAGTTGGTTGGAGTGATAAATGGTTTAGATTTTCTTTTTCTCAAAACTTTTGCCGAATTCTATGTCCAGATTCCCATATGCCAACATCCACTGACCGTGGTCATGACCTGGGATGGTTTGGGGCCAAGCGGGATTATCGCTCGATAAGGCATTTGACAGACTTGACCACAAATTACTCATAAATAAATTGGCAAGGTCTGGCCTATCATTACCTTTGATTAATCTGTTTATATCTTACCTTAAAAATCGCAGGCAATACGTGATGTTCAATGGATTCAAGTCTGTTGAATATTTGGCTACTTCTGGAGTTCGGCAAGGAAGTAATCTGGAGCCACTTTTATTTTCTATCTTTATAGATGATATTGTCAGCAGCATTGACGTTTTTTGCCTACTTTATGGCGATGACTTTAAAATTTATTGTGAAATTCAGTCAATCGGAGAGCGATTGTATTCGTCTTGCTGCAAATCTTAGGCGAGTTGAGGAATGGTGTTCTTTAAACCATCTTAACCTAAACGTTGCCAAATGCAATGTGATGTCGTACTCATTGAAAAAGCATCCGATTCTTTATGATTATTCCCTGAATAACGTTACCTTGCAAAGACGATCTATACTTTTACTGATCTAGGAGTAACTTTCGATGCACATCTCACCTTCAACAAGCATGTTAGCAACATTATTGCGAAATCTAACCGTATGTACGGTTTTATAGTTCGCAATAGTAGAGACTTCTTAGAGACACATTAAAATCATTATATTTTGCATATGTCAGGACGAATCTTGAATATGCCTCGATAGTGTGGAGTCCTCACTATCAGACACATGCTAGTAGCTTAGAATGCGTACAGCGGCGCTTCCTCAAATTTTTGTCTTTTAAAACTGATGGAGTTTACCCTGAAGTTGGCGTACCTCATGATTTTTTGCTTAGAAAACACATTTTTAATAGTTTAAGTGCTCGTAGGAACTGTGATTCTGTTGTATTCATATACAAAGTGTTACATAATTTAATTCCTCGAAGATCAGGAGCAGCAGGGCACTGATGCGCATTTCGTCGACATGTTGGATTCATCGCGGAGATCACCATCTCGGGAGTAATATAGATATATATATATATATATATATATATATATATATATATATATAAATTAAAATGTATTGATTATATTTTTGGATATTTGATTTTTGATTTTGGTCAAATTAAAATGTATTGTGATATTTCATTTATAATTATTATTGGTTTGTTTGTTGATTTGTATTATGTTTATTTATTTTAATTTTTATATTTGTTTGGGTGCCAATATCTAAGATTTTCTATAAATTTTTTTATTTATTTTTTTTATATATTTATATGTTTATGTGAATGTTTACCCTTGCTTGCTCAGTTTATTCTTTTTCTTTTAAGTATGAGAATCTCACCTCAGTAGTCGGTTCAGCAGGAATCAGCTTTATTCTATGCAAACAATAACTAGGCAGATCTAAATGTTTGACAAGAAATATTTATTTTTATAAATATGCAAATCATTAAACAAATTCCCACAAATATGGATAAATGATATCTCTATCTATTTAACAATGAAATCTGTTTAAACCACTATTCTTATTTATCTAATTATAATAATACAAATTTTTATCAGTATCCTACCTTTATTGCAATCAGATATGTGTAAATCTTTAATTTAAACTGAATTATTTGTGTGTAGGCAAACCTCTATACTTCATAGTTGCAATAAAAGTTGCATACCTTCAGTTGCTTATTTTCTACTTTAATACTGTCAAATGTCAAATTCATAAAAATGGTGTTTGAAACCAGACAATTTATATCTCTGTGATATTTTAAGTGAACTTACAGTTATTTATTATTGATATTTAATATTTTATAGGCCAAGTAAGTATTAAATTGTTTCTATTGTTTAAGTATAAATTTTTTATTACGATATCGATTTTTATTTTTAGCTAGCTAGCTTTAATTTTGTGCACAATACCTGTTGTCTCTAATTTGATGCTGTTAGGGCAAATTTTATGGGCTATGCCTCTTTCTTCGGCTGATATTTGGAATAATCAGGCTCACTGGAACACTGGATCTTTCTGCTGCTGGAATTTTCTGGATCCTGGTTGTTACACACTGGATTCTGATTTTCCTTGCTCAGATTAGTTAATATGCACTATTTTATGTAACTTTTTGATTAAAATTTCTACTTAATATTTAAATTTCTACTTTTAAATTCTCTTCTTATTTAAACGACGCTACTCTCCTTCGAAAATTTTCTTCCAATCTCGCGTTGCTAACACAAATTTTATTGTTTTCCCTATAGTCCATTATTTTCAATACTTGATTTTGTGTGATTATTTATGCTAAAGGTTCCATACACTGTGGTTATGTTTTACACTTAATTTTTATTTTTCACTAATCACTATTAGTTCCTAATTCACTTTTAAAACTACTACAAATATTGTTTTTACTTATTTATAAACTATTTACAATGTCATGATCTGGTTTAATTTCATAATAAAGTTATATTTTGTCCATATTTCTATTTAAATTTTATATAATGTATGTGTCACTGTATGTGTATGTGTATTGTTCTACTGTCAAATTCAATAATAAATTTTATAATTTTGAATTTCAGATGGATATTTCTCTATGGAAATTGCATATTGGATGGAATAGATGGTTTCATTAGAATCTCTGGAATTTTATCTTTCTTTTGATATGCCTTGCACTGGGTTTTGTGTTCGAATAAATGATTTCTGTGTCAAATTTAGTAACAAAGTATACCTATTTGGATATGTTTTGGTATGCTATTATAATTTGTTTTATTTATAAACATTATTTGAGCCAATAGATATATGACTAATTTTGCCTGCTTTGCAGTTAACGAAGAATTCAATATTTTTTTTTTTGCTTTGTAGCGTTTGCATGTGATAACTTAAATAATAATTCTTTATAACATTTCATTCTATTGCAATATATATATATATATATATATATATATATATATATGCGAACAAAAATCAGCTCTTTTCAGAGCTACCACATTTTTCAAAAAAGAATTTCGTATGCATAATTGATGACTCTTCTATTTTACAGAAAATTAATATTAATGTTCCTAGGATGTCATCTCGTCTGGTCACTACATTTCATTTACCTTCTCCCAGAACTAATATTTTAATTAATTCACCTCTGTACAAAGCTTGTAAAAACAGTCTCAGAGGTGAAGCAAGAGGATGGTTTTCAGCATGGAAGTCGAACGAAAAAACTTGTGCGAACTTCAAGGAGGACATTTCCAGCATGTATCTAGCTAAAAGAAATCTAAGTGAGAAGTTTCGCAAGGCCAGCCTATACAGCCTATACAGAACCTATCGAAAATAAAATTTGGGGATGTTCAACATACATGTAGAAATGTGGTAGTGCAAAAAGAAATTTTTTTGGCGGGGTTTGAAAACTATTTAAAAATTTTTCATTGCACGCCGCTGGATACTGGTCCACTGTAATGGAGTGACCTTGGGACTGACAATGCAAACTAGCTAGCACGAAAGAAACCGGCGCGCCTGGCGCAAAAAAGATTTGCAGCGTTTTTACTTTAAAATAAACTTAAAGATAGATAGACGTTCCAGGTACAAAAAACTTGTTTACTGTTTTTTGTCGGAATGTGGTACATCCGATCTCGTTGAAGTGCAGCTGCCCAGCTACGTAATCCTTTATAATGGTATAACTTTAAATATTGTTTACGGGAAATCCTAATTACTTTTATTACAATTTTTTTGGTGATATCGATTTCTTATTTAAGGATGCACATATCCTCAAAGTTTTTTATATGGGTTCTGAATAACCCTGTATACTAGCGACAAAGCTGATTCATACTGTGAGTATGCGAGAAAGAAAATACTTCTTATAAAATCTTTAAATTTTACTTTGTCCGAGAATCATATGCTGGAGCAGGTTATTGGAGATATTACTGATCTTCAGGTGAAAACCGCAGCATTTAATAGTAAATTAGAATCGGTCACTGATTTATTAACACTGTTAGGAAATTATAAAATGTCTGAAAGAGAAAATTTATTTGAACGAAATAGGACTAAAAGAACTTACCCATTTGAGTCTAATACTAATTTAAAGCTATGTTTTAGTTGTAATCAGCCAGGACATTTGAGCCGTAGTTGTCCAAAAAAATTATTCTCTCGTCATTCTGTTGATAACAAATATTCAGATTCTACTTTCAATAAGATTCAGTGCACTTTTTGTAATAAATCGGGGCACAAAGCCAATGATTGCTTTCAAAAAAGAAAACAAGAGCAGCCCTCAACCTCTAGAGTAAATTTTTTTGTCTCAGTTTGGACAGTGACTTTTGTACAATATTTAAAATCCAAGATGAATTAGTCCGTTGTTTAGCAGATACGGGTGCAGAATGCAGTTTACTTTCAAACAAAATTGTCAAACGATTAAATTGTCATTTTGAAGCAGCCCTAGTTACGTTGAAATGTATAGGAGACAACGTAACTTTCTTAAACAGAAAAACAATTTTAAAAATTGAACGCGAAGGTACAGGATTTGAAATTTGTTTTTATATAATAGATCACCTGAGCGGGTTTGATGCTATTTTAGGTAGAGACTTATTTGAGCACAAAGGATTAGAAATTCATACTGATCGGCGAGGCACACGTGTCTACTTAATATAATTTCACGGGACATTTCATCTTATAAACAGCCCATTATCGGGAAACGAATTGACTAAGCTAATAAATTTACTCTTAACTTATGCTACTAATATAACATGTGGTAATTCAGTGAGCCCTATAAAAACTGCGAAGTTGAGCATAAAATTAAAAGAAGATAAAATAATTACTTTCCATCCATACCGCATGGCCCTTTGCGAACGTGAAAAAGTCAAAACAATTATTGACGATTTATTGGGCAATAATATTATTCGTGAAAGTACTTCTCCGTTTGCCAGTCCGATATTACTTGTTCATAAAAAAGATGGCACTAGTCGTTTATGCGTGGATTACAGAGCACTTAACAAAATTACATTAAAAGATCGCTACCCTCTGCCTTTAATACAACATCAATTAGATAATCTTGCTCACATATACATGTTATATAGAATTAAGCACAATATTATGTAACCTTCATTTAACCTATCTTACACGTGTGCCTTTATTATTTGTAAAACAATATCCATTCATTGCTTATCATTGCTGACTGCGTGTGCCTATATTATTTGCGCGAAACAATAGCTATTCATTGCTTATCTTGCTGACTCCGCTGTCTCAGCCAAACGCAGAACACCTGCACTTCCACAATTAACAGCGTAGTTCTTAGTCAGCACTGGTGAGTATAAAAAGCCAAACCAAAGTCTTATTTTTAACATTATTGTTCATTAGCTCCTACAAGCAACATCAGTATTAAACCTAAGTAAAGGTTAACAATGTTAAATAGTTCTAAGTGAAACCATGTGCACAATAAATAATTAATTGAAATAAAAAGTTTTTTTTAAAAAGTCTATCTCGAAGATAGCGAGATAAAATACATAAGGTATTATTAGGTAAATAATATCTGTACATACAAAAATGGTCATAAAATGGCAAATGGAAAATAATGTTCCTCTTAAAAACCACAAATAATGTATGTATAACACATACTTATATTTTTTTTGTTCAGGTGTTCATGATTCGAGGAATAAGTAAGAGGTGGAAGCAACCTATTTATTATAATTTTTCTGCTAACTTAGCAAGAGGGATTTATACAGCAGCTACAATAAAGGTCCTAATTAAAAAACTCAAGGAAACAGGGTTAATTGTATGTGCAGTTATTATGATCAGGGCACAAATAACTCTGCAGCTCTTACTTATTTGGTAATGGAAACCAGGTCTGACAAACTTAGAAGAGGTGACGAAATGGACCTATCAGAATTTTATTTCGAAATAGATGAACAAAAAATTATTCCGATCTTCGACCCACCTCATCTAATAAAATGTATAAGAAACAATTTAATTACATCTAATTTAATCTATTTTTCGGATGGAGTGAAGAAAACAGCCAAATGGGAGCATGTACTTACAGCTTATAAAATGGATCCTTATTTTGGTAGTTTAAGGATTATGCCAAAATTAACATACTAGCATTTAGTTCCTGATAAAATAGGTAAAAGGAAAGTCTCTTACTGCACCCAAACGATTAGCAGAACTGTCGCATGTGCTATTAATCTAGTGGCTCATTCAGGTAAGAATAATTACGTATACAATAAACCTTTGTAAGTATTTCAATTATGAAATAATAAAAAATCTCTTCATGAATATCTATGTACCGGTTGGGGAGGCATCAGTGAATATTTCGATGACGAATTCCGTCTGTTTAAAATATAATTTTGGGCGAGATTTTAGTGTGTTTATCCACCAGTTGATGTGTTGGTCCAAGGAAGTAGGAACAGTCATGACTTTGTTGTAGTTCACTAATAAATTGTAAACACTACAGCAATTTATATACAGTGTGTCTTCTTTAAATACTTCTTTTTCTACTATACCATCATAATTTAATTAAATAATCTTAATATACATATAATTTGATTTAAAAAATAAGTTTCTCGCAATTTTATTATTGATTATATATTATTACATAATAAAGAAATATGTAAACATTTATCATACTGTATTATTGATAACAAAAAATATATTATTAACATAGAAAATACTCTCTATTACAGAAACTACCGTTAAAATTGACGGAGAGATCCTAAAAATGGAAAAAGAGGCAATGGAGACAGCTAGTCTCTTGGAGTTTTTTGATATCCCCTACCCCTTTGACAGCTAAAACTCCACTGGAAGATCACCAAAAGTCCTTCGCAGGCCAGTAAGAGAAAATTCACCTCATTTCCAAGTCTGGCTTGATTCTATAGGAATGATTCGAAAAATGGAATTTATTAAGAGTAACGGAAAAATATGCAAACCTCCATGTTTAAAAAATTTTGTTAAATCCATACAAAATTTTTCGGAGTTTCAGGATAGTAACGGGTTTTGATTTTGAATATATGAAAACCAGGCAATTCAACCAAGACCCTTTAGAAAACTTTTTTGGACAGATGCAACAACGAGGAGAAAGATTTGTCAATCCAAAGTGTCAAACATTTGGTACATTTTACAAGATTTTATTAAAAGTAAGTGCGAAGCATGCTAGTAGTGGAGACTGTGGCGACGACAAACTTGACATGTTTGTTAGTCTTAAAAATCTTATTAAAGGGGTAATAATATTTTAAACATATATATTTAGTATGGCAAAACTATATTTAAAAAACCAATCCCTGATTTTTCTTTAAGGGGTGTTGATTCTTCAAAAAGATAATACTAAAATGCTAGCATTCTATATTATATTTATCGTATTGATATGGAATGTCTACAGACAACTCGTTTGGCTATATAAAATACACGTGTCCTAAATATAAATTAAAAATTGATATTAATGCGAATTTAGATTATCGAAAAATAATTAAAATATCCAATCAAGGAGCCAAAGAAAACGAACATAGATGTCGCTGCAATAGAAATGACCTAGAAAGCGATGAAATGGTTCATACGCATAGTAAAAAGTAGTTCTATATTTAAAATCGAAAAATTTAAGTTTTAAATATATCTATCATAATATATGTATATGATAATATTTTATCATACATAATAATATATTCACGCATAATAATATATCAAATTGAAATTTACAAAAATTGAAATATTTGAATTAATACTGGTAGACTACCAGAAAAGTTCGTTATTGTCCATTCTCTAGTTGGCGAGGTAGGGTGCACCTACTTCGTCTCTGGAAAGAAAGACTATAAAATGGACAATCAAGTAATCAAATCTTCCAAGTAATCCTTGTATATTGAAATATACAGGAAAGTAATCAACCGTATAGTTTTTTATTATTTTAGAATTAACTGTGCTCATTTCCCTCATTATCAAATAAAGCAATTAGACACCACCATTTTTTTGAATAAATTCTGAATAAATTTTGTTTAGATTAAATCCCTAGACCCGTTTAACCGCGGTTAAATTTGTGTCCTTCATATTGGTTTTCGTGTTGTATTTTATCACAAATTCTTACATTTCTTGGCAACAGTTAAAAAACATTAATTTCTTAATCGTTTGACTGACCTAATATTGATTTTTATCAGTAGAAACTCCAATTTCATATTGGTTCAAGGAAGTTCCTAGAACCAACTGGTTCTAGGAAGATCGGATTCAGGGTGGATGAAACAAGAAGGTTTTTTTGGATATATGAAAAAATTAAATAAATGGATAGACGATCATAAAATTAAGAAATCAGTACTTTTGTTAGTTGATGGGCACAAATCCCACATGAGCCTGGAGTTTAGTAAATACTGCGACCAAAATACAATTATTTTATATTCTCTTTCTCCAAATACCACACACTTGATGCAACCTGCCGATGTAAGTTAAAACATTGAAGGGACATTAGAAGCAGCATGTACGTAAACGGCAAAACAAGCCAGAAAATATTAACAGTATAGTAACGAAAACTACGTTCTGTCCATTACTTCATGATGTACTAAGTGAATTGAAAGAAATAACAATGCAGAATGGATTTCGTAAATGCGGGCTCTTCCCATTTGATCTAAATGTGGTCGACTATTCCAAATTCATTCAAAATCTAATGGAAAGTATGAACCTCCAGAAGACAACTGAAAATCAGGAAATTTATAAAATTGAGCAGGATCAAATGACTTTAGATCCACTGAAAAAGTTTTAAATAGAATTGAAATACCACTAGTTTAGTAAATTAACTCTATGAATACATATTTTTAGATGCCAAAGGTTAACCAAAAAAATAAAAAAAATAGACCAAAGTCATATAATGAGGATACAGGCCCTTTGTAGCCACATTAAATAACATATCCTTAAAACTAGACGCTCTAACCCCAGATAAAAACCATAAGAGAGGACTAATAGATGGTGTAGGCAAAATCTCTAAATATCTTTTCGGGACATTAACAGAAGATGATAAAACTGAAATTGAACTAAAAATTTTAAATAGAAATCAACACAATATCGAAAGACAAATAAACTCGCAACTATAAATTTTACAACAACTTCTAAAAACCTTTAACGAGACAATTTCTACCCTATCCATAAATCAGAATAATATTCTATCACAAATTCAAGAATTGAAAGATGACTTTAGACGTGAAAACACTAGATTTATTGGTAAACAGATTATTAATAATGCTAATTCCCCCTTGACATTGATCAATGAAATATATATATTGGAATACCCTTATCTGTGTTAAGAACAGTATATAATCCAATTATTACCCTGAATGAAATTAAATTTACGAACGCTTTCACAGCTTTACGATAAATCAAAATACTACAATTAGATAACGATATATCTTATTTTAAATAAATGCATCAAGATGTGTTCTTTAATTATCCAAATTTCAATTTTCTAATAACAATACCATTGTTCTCAAATGATAACCAATTTCTCTATAAACTTTATCCGGTTCCCCAACCTCAATTTACATTAATTCCTCCAAAACCTGTCCTAATGCTTGGCGATACTAACCAGAAATATCTGGACAAGGAGTGTCCAGTAGTCGAAAGATACTACATATGCGATGAGAAGCCACTCCCATTGTTCATGGACAACAACCCTCGAACTGCCAATTCACTAAAATCAAAAACATGTGAATTATCACAATCGAAGTTACTTCTAATCAACTACTCCTTTTAACATTAAACGATACCAATATGAGATACCAATGTGACACTACTGGAGCTGAAAGCATACATTCCCCGACACTAATTACTATTTACAGTAACTGTAAGGTTTGGGTTAACAACGAATTATATCCATTGTTCTCCAAGCCAACTACCACTGTGGGAACAGGCATTGTGCTACACCATTGCCGAAATATGTGGATACTCCAATCAGTACACTCAATGAATTAAAACTAAATACTATTCATTTTGAGGATATCAATAGAATCATACAAGCAAGCCATCAAATAGCATCCATAAACCAATAAACCATATTGATTCACTACCAGATGATCACCCCACAAGGTCGCACATCCTCTTTGGGCTATTATTTACCGTTACTGGGGTCCTATTAAACGATTTATGTATTAAAAGAAGAATCAGAAGACCGTCATGGAATATATTCCGAAAGGCCAGATCTTCCGAGAATCAACAAAATCCTGCTCAAGACGTCCCAATGGAACCATTAGGTCCCCATGGCCCGTTCTGATGGGGGAGGAGTGATACACCCGGTATACTTCCTTTTTTTGATGACAACAGCTTCCTTAGTCATAATAATATCTGTTATGGAAAGATGCCTATGTAATTCACCATAGTAGTAAGCATGTTTCAGATAACCGTTCTTATATGTAAATATCTCTTAATGTACCTACAACAACAATTATAACTATTCCGTCAATCCGAGAGGAAGTATTTGTATTCTACTTAATAAATTGTGAAAATTTTATTTTTTATACCTTCATTTAATAACCAAAACTCGCATACAAACCTTCGCTGTCCGCGCTGCCCAGAGAAATGTAAAATTCTACAATTTAGTCATGTCATGAAAGAAGCTAGAAGTTGCATCTAAAGTAAAACAAACATTTTCGGATAGTTCTATGTGTAAAGGAGCTGGTCCAAGTGGACTTCAAAAGCCTAATAGGAATCTTAACAAAATGAAGACAGTGAGCAACTCCTCAAGCTCCGACACTGCAATCGATTATTCTGTACGAGATTCTTCTTCGGGCGATGAGAGTTTCAGTAGCTATATTCGTGAAAGGAATTCGTGAAAGGAGTAACCTTATAAACGAAAAAGGATAAGAATCTGACAATGTATCTACTTTTAAGAACTTACTACCCACGGCTGAAATTGAAGAAAAAAAATTACACCAAGAAAAACATCATTAAATTATAGGGCACAACGGGTAACCAAAGATTTGTTTAATGGAAGTGAACAAAAAGATCAAACCGTTTTAAAAACTAATAAATCTCAGCCAAATAAAAAAACAAGGAAGGTACTAGAAAAATGGTATTGTCACTTATGTGATGAAGATCCAGTAGCAAATATGCGACTATGTAATATGTGCCTACGGTATGTACACGAAGATTGTGTAGGGTTAACCGTGAAGGATAAAGAACCTTCCTTTATATGTCCCTCGTGTTCTACTTAAGTGAAATTTCACATGTATCTATCATTACATTAACCTTTTATAAGTAGGTACTTATTTTTAATGTTGTTTCGGTGTTTACGTCTTATTGAATTTATAACCTTTTATTTTTTTATGCAATTTATTATTGCCAAAATGATAAGAGTACATTTATTTTTTAACGTGAATTTAGAACTTTGATATTTTTGGTTTTATATTTGTTTTTCTAAGGTGAATTTAGAACTTCGTTATTTTTTTGTTTTATATCTTTTAAAGGCTTTATTTGCTGAAGGATGCATATGATTTTTTTAAGAAATAAATGTAATTATCAACCTTATATGCTATTATTATATGCTCTTTTGTTGCATGGACCATAGTTGGGTACCCCCTATGACCTTATTAAAGACCCTTGGTCTTAATTAATTAGGCCCACTTACAATGTTTAAAAAAAAATCAGAAATGCACCAAAAACTGATTCATAATTTTATTATTATAAGTGTTATTTTGAAATATAGTGCAAAGAACTTATTTTATAAATTTGGTTGCTATACGATACAAATTTTGATTTTTTAAAGGCCTCTGAAATTAGTATGGCCTTATTAGAAACGGGTACCTTATTCAATTTCTCTATTAAAACAAACAATTTTTCTCTTATTTGTATATCTCCGTGTATCACTTCCTAGCTTTAGGATATGTGAGACATCAATGTGATTTGACACCAAAAGTTTGTCGCTTTGCGTTCGTCGTCGTTCGTACAAATTTGCCAAGGGAATGTTACGCACAGCTAGACAGCTGTCTGATGAAATGTTTCTAATACAGATATATTAAAGAAATTTTAAAACTTAACGAAAGCAAACAGTTCATAAAGGGTAAAGGGAACAATGCGACACTGAATTTAATTGATTCTTAATTAAAGCAAGGAAAAAGTATTGAAATCTGTAACAAAATTTTAATCATTTTGTTCCTTTGTATATGACGAGCAGTATATTTCCGGACGATTAAAAATAATATCAAAAATCCGTATAGTTTTTCCCTGAATACCCGCAACCCAAAATGCTCTCTACATTGTAATGTGTTGTCTACCTCTAAAGTGTTTCTGATTGGTCACTTTTATGAAAAGGTAGGGACACAAAACAGACAGGAAATTAAGACATTTTTAAAATTCGAGGAGTCTGGTTTTCAACAGAGTACGAGCAAGTTGACAATTTTTACGCTTATTGAAAGCACATGTTCTTAAATTTTACTTTCATTTAAATCTTGAATTATTATCACTATTGTTAGTGATCGGTGTTCTGATATAATAGAGTATTATCTGTAATAAGCTCATTAATTGATATTATCGTATATTTTTGTTGTTGTCACGAGATAAGTGATAATAAATTTAGTTTCCACGTGGTGTAAATTTTCTGCCGAATTTTTTTATTTTTTTGCAGAGTTGTTGAGACGCTGGCTTAATCTTCCCAGGAATCTACTTTATATTCTGGTAAACCATCCAGTTCCATGTGGAACGTCTTAGGACATATTTGAGGTGGGTGGCACGAGATTGGAACTGCACTTTGCATACAGGTGAGTACATTTCATTTTCTTAATAAATTGAATATGATTAAAGAAAATTGTACCCTGTATGCAAAGGTCTGTTCTCTGTGAAGAGCCTGGGTTGGTTAGTGCGTTTGTATATAACCATATGGTTATTTTTGATATACTATAAATTTTGTCTGCTAATTACAAAATCTATTATATCCAGGAATTTTATTTTTGATTACTTGCTGGTATTCTAGACCGTATCACATTATTTTTTTTTTCAATTTAATTCTATTTCATTGTACTTGATATTGTTAATTTTGCATTTAAAATCTCATGTATGAATTAGAAATTTTCACCTTTATGCTAACCAGTTTTTTTGTGTAGCACAGTTACGAATTTTGTTACTGCAATTTTGGTAATTTTTATTGTAGTATATAGTACTGGTCATAAGTTACTTTTTTCTATTACAATTTTTAGATACTGTCCTTCAGACATAGTTGCTCTACGGTTTGATTGTTTACAAAATTCCAATTCCTGGATCATTTTTTTGTACAACTCTGGGACTGGGCTAATCATACAATCTTTTACATGTGCCTGTTTCCACCTTTGGAGCCTGAAACCTAGCTACGTGGGATTTACTTAGATCCATCCATGCAACCCCAGCAAGTCTAGCTAGACGGGGACCTGTTCAGGAGTTCCGGATTAATCTAGGAGAGGCTAGTGGGTGAGATCAATCCATAAGTAGGCCGAAGACTGGTGAACCCAGCCCAGGAAAATTGTTTTGTAAAATTTTGATAAACGCTTTCAGGCTGTAGAGTCTTTTTTCAATTTAACATAAATTGAGTTGTAAATATAATTTGTAATATATACTTTTATCTTAACGTAATTTGTTTGTTCTTACTTTCACGCATTCACAATTTCATATATTTTTTTTCTCATTTAAATTACCTGGTGCCCAATTTTTTATAAGTAAGCTTAACAGTAAAATCCAATCCCCGCCTTAAGCCCAGAGCTAACCGGAGCTATGTCCCTGAACCTTTAGGGAAGAAGCTAATAATTCCCGAGGTTCAGTGCAAATCACAGATTTAATATACTTCGGACAAGATGGGTAACCAAATCACAAATATGGATCAAAGATCATTCTCTAAATATTTTGATGTCTCGCTTTTGTTTTTATTTACGCTGGTTTTTCCATAGCATATGTCTAAAATATGCATTTATGTTTTAAGCTTTCTATGCGTCTCTTTTAGATACACAAAATGTAAACAGAGACAATCGTTCAATGACTTGACAAATTCACTCGAATTCTCCGAACTATTACGATTGCCGTATCCATCGTCTACCAACGTAAATATTTACTCTATTTTGTTACGGTTGTTTTCTTGGTGGTGAGTCGTATTTTTATCTAGTGTTTCGGTGTTTCAAGTGATATTATTTGATAAAATCCTTCTAAAAACTTTTGATATTTATTATTTAGTGTTTATAATGACCAACAAGTGTATAGTTTGCAAGAAAAGAGGAAAACCAGGGGATTGTTTATCATTTCATCTCTATCCCTCACAAACTTTCTCTACGTATTCTCACGTAACGAACCAACGTGGGGCCTCGATAGCATCAACAACCAGAAATGACAATACACAACCAATATATGTAATCATCGACAACATCAACGAAGAAACAGCATATGAAGGAAATCCAATACGCAGACCCGATGAAGAAACAAATCGAAAAATCGAAGTATTTCAGGGAAGAAATACCGGACCCAGAATATTAGATGAAACAGTAAGAACGAGATATGGAGACATGAACATAGAACAAAATAACCAACCAAGGAAGACAACATAAGAAATGTTAATAGAAATGGCCAAATCAGTCACCGATGCACTCAAAAAATTCTCAAATAGAGAAAAACAGAAATGGAAAAGACCGAAAAGAGGAGTACCATACCAATACAATGGAGAAGACTACGAAGATCCAGAATGGTTTCTCAACAAAATGAACGAATATTTCATAGACACAGGCATTGACGGAGATTTGGAAAAAATTTACATTTTGGGAGAGCAACTTCGGGGAAATGCTAAGAAATGGTATGACATAAACTTACCTCTAGCAACACAATACGATGAACTGGAAGAACTACTAAGAGAAAGATTCAATTCACCCGAAGAGATAGCGAATGTACTTGCAAAACTGTACGGGGAGAAACAACAAAATCTTGAAACGGTCGCATCCTTTATTGCAAAGAAAAGACGAATGTATAACAGATTTGTACCAGACTCTCCATTCTCCGTAATGTCAAGCATCATCATAAATCAAATAGAATCAGAATTAAGATCAAAACTCAGAACAAGTAACTACCGGACTCTCGAAGAATTATCAAAAACAGCAAGCAAAATAGAAGCGGATCTAGAAGAAGCAAGGAGGTCACGCAACCGAACAAGAACAACCCCTACAAGAACAAGTGGACCTATAATAAGACGTACAGACAACGCTCAACCAACAACAAATCAAAACCCTCGAACAACACAGAACAGAAATCAAGAACATTTCGCAACAGGCACCGTACAAAGAAATACACCCCCTAGTGCATGCACATATTGTGGTCAGTGGCACTACCACTCAGATTGCACTAGAAACCCACATCGTCAGGGAAACTTGAGGAGGACCGAGCCGCAGAGAGCCGGGGACATGCAGACGGTCTAGAATCCCAGAATACAGTTAACCCGGACAACCACCAACAACCCACCACAAAATTATCAACCAGTAGTAACCAGCACGCCTCGAAGGGACAACCAACAGAGAGAGAATACTCCAACCTGGGATTAGAACATGAAAATCTTGAACTCATAGAATCATTTCCAGATCATCAACACACTTCACACGAAACAACACCAAATTATCCTATAAGACACATCAACATACAGGATCAGTTACCTCGCACCAAATTACAACTAAATGGACAACAAAGAATGACACTACTAGACACTGGATCAGCTGAGAACCTCATCAAACTGAATTTAGTAAACTCCGAGGAATTAAAAGACAACAACCCAAACATTTTCACATTAGCCTGTGGTACAACGACCATCAAAGCCAAGGGAACCGTCAAGGTTAAATTCCAAATTCAAGATGCCACATTCGAGACCAAATTTCAGGTAGTTGATGGACTGAACGAGGAAATGATACTGGGAATACCTTTCTTCACACAACACCAAGCTCTCTTTGACTTCAATCGAAATTGCATAAATATTGGTACATCAAATCGGAAAACTGTATACTGGAACCAACACCACATTTCAAGAGACACACATGTACATCCATTCCCAGAAGTAAATATTCCAAAAAATCACGCAAGACTACTAGAACCCATATTTCAAGAATTCGCAGACATTTTCACTCCTCCTACAATCAACAATACAACATTAACATCAACACATCAAATAGTAGTCACAAGCCAAAAAACCGTAAATCAAAGACCTTATCCGCTAAGTTCAGAAAAAACCAGAGTACTCTACGAACAGATAGACGAAATGCTTCAGAATGGAATCATCGAACCATCTACATCTAAATATAGTTCTCCGCCGGTGATCGTAGAGACCAGATAAAAAACCTAGATTCTGTATCGACTACAGACAGTTAAATGACATAACCCAGGATGAGACATCAACACTCCCAAAAATAGCTGAGGTACTAAAATCATTTGAAGCAGCCACATTATTTACAGTCCTTGATCTTAAATCAGGATACTGGCAGATTCCCATGGACCCATATTCAAAAAAATTCACAGCTTTTACAACACCTGACGGCGCAACATACCAATTTAACGTAGTCCCTTTCGGGTTGAAAAACGCCCCAAACTGTTTTCAAAACGTAATGACCAGAGAAGTATTAGTGAAATACCTACACAAGTTCACCCAAGTATATCTCGATGATATAATCATTTACAGTCGTAACATCCAAGAACACACAGAACACCTCAAACTCGTCTTCGAGAGACTCAGATCACACAGACTCAAAGTCGACCTAGAAAAATGTATAATAGCAACAAACCACATCGAATATTTGGGACATTCCATCCAGGGAGAATCACCACGCCACTGAACAGACACCTCGAATCAGTAAAGAACTTTGAACCACCCAGAACCAAAAAACAGCTACAAAGCTTTTTGGGATTGTGTAACTGGATTAGACAATACATACAAGACATGGCCAACCTAACGAAACCATTAACTACCCTACTACAGAAAAATAAAAAGTTCACCTGGAGCCCCGAAGCACAGCAAGCTTTTGAACAGGTTAAGGAAAAAGTTTCCCAGCCTCTGAGCCTCCACAGACCAGACTTTTCACGGACATTCTTCTTACAAGTTGACGCATCGCAACGTGGCCTTGGAGCTGTGTTGTTCCAAAAGGACGATAAAGGTGACAGACGCATCATATCATTCGCCAGCGCGACACTCAACAAAACTGAGATGAAATACCACATTAATGAGTTAGAAGTATACGCAGCTTTGTTTGGGATCAGGAAGTACCGCCCAAATCTGACAGACAAACTATTTGTACTGATTACGGATAGTCAATCATTGTATTGGTTGGAGAAAAACAAGGATAGTAAGGCTAAACTTATGAGATGGTCGATAATACTCCAAGAGTATTCCTTCACGGTTGAGCACTGCAAGGGACGGGACAATCAGCTAGTTGACTTCAGTATAGAACACAACCAGATATATCAAGAAGTAATGAAGGCACAAAAACATTCCAGGCAAATACAACATGACATCCTAAAATGGCACGACATTCGACTTCATCAACCTCAATCCAGATCAGACACCATTTTCTTCAACAACTACACCGTCGACAATAATATCCTATACTACTTAACAGGTGATGAGAAAAAGCTTATTATTCCTCGCAAAAAGATCAAGAGAATCTTATATCTATATCATGACCAAGAAGACGCTTTACACCCTGGTATTGACGAAACGACTAGAGCAATCAAGGAACTATACCACACCAAGAATCTACGAAAACAAGTCACCAATTATATCAAACAATGCCTTATCTGTCATTCCGTTAAGGGTAGACAAATTCAACGCGCCGCCCCTCAAAGGCCGCACACAGTCAGATCACCATTCGAAATCCTTAGCATAGATGTCCTTGGACCATACCCAGCCACAACAAAAAATAACAGATTCATAATCATTGTCGAAGACTTATTCACAAAATGGACAGAAGCTAAAGCAACACCAGACGCTGAAGCTATCCAAATATGTTAATTCCTGAAAGAAGAGATCTTTTGCAGATATGGATATCCGAACAAGATAATATCTGACAATGGTCCCGCTTTCACCAGCCTTTATTACCAAAGAATGTGTCAACTTAACAATATCCAGCCCTATTATACTGCGGTTTATCAATAAAACAGAAAAGTTTGTTTTTGTCAGTGACAAAAAAGAAAAGTCAAACTCGCCGAATACTTATAGTAGTACAAAATCCAAGTCACATAAATCATTTTTGTTGACAAATATTCATATTGTATGTATTGTCATGTTCATATTGTAAAAAGGAGCATTTTATTGGTCAGTGTGAAAAGTTCCTAAAATTAAATACTTACACTAGGTATGCACAAGTTAGAAAACTTGGATTATGTTTAAATTGTCTAAAAAAGTCCAATCATGTTGGAAAGGACTGTAGAATGGAGTCATGCAATGTGTTAAAGCATCACTCACTCTTGCACTCTGCAAAACAAGGCTTAGTTGATCAAGTGGGTGAATCACACGTTGTGAGAAGAAATACTGAAGGGGTAAGTCCGAATACACCCAGTACCAACAGAGAAGGTGAAGGGATACCAATGGTCAAATCCATGATCCCGAATTTTCGAGAAGGGCTAAAATAGACATCTTGTTAGGGGTAGATTGTTGGGGGAATCCTGAGCTTTAGCTCTAAGTAGGTTTTTGTCATTAGAATCTAAGTTATTAAAGAATCCCAAGTTAAAGGTCATGTATATTGAGTTCATGAGAGAGTACGAATTAATGAGGCATATGTTACCTGTATCATCTTCTAGAGAGCAGGAAGAAGAATTTTTCTTTCCACACCATGGTGTACAGGAGTTTCGTTCAATGATCTTCAATATAAGTGGCCAACAGTACAAGACGATTAAATGGCTATTCTTCTTAGATTTCGTGAGTTTAATGATGTTGTTTGTGCTGATGTTTCGAAAATGTATCGAATGGTTTTGGTCAATGAAAGACAGAGATCATCACAGAAAATTCTTTGGAGATCAAGTCCTGATGATGAGATTACTGAATATACTCTTAATACTGTGACATATAGAACCAAATCTGCTCCATTTCTGGCTGTAAGGTGTTTACACCAACTTGGATTAGAACACTTAAAAAAGATTCCCGTTGCAGCAAATGCAATACTTCACCATTTTTATGTTAATGATTTAGGCCCGTATTCATAGTCGAATCTCAATCTTGTATTTAAAACTTACTTGGTCACGGACGCCTTAAGAAGTGAGTACGCCTCAAGTTTCATAATCAAGACTTCGGCAATTCTCGGCGAAGCATGACATGAGTACGAGCCAGAAGGTTAGAGTGAAGTAACCGATGTCCACGATTCTAAGAACATTGAGTTTCAATGCCGATTTGGCCCATTTTCCAGGGTGTGGTTACAGCACCCAAACTCCCTAGATCGTTGGTATTCTGTGCCCTTTCCCTGTTAGTGTTTATTTTCATGGTTAGATTAAGCTATTTATTTTTATTTGTGGATGTTGGTTTCGTTTCGTTCGTTGTGGAAAGCTTTAATTAATTATTTTATTAATTTTATCTGTGCGCTTAGAAGTTATAGATATGGCAACTCCTAAAATTGTGCCCTATACGGTTAAAGAAAAACTTTTATTAGTTAGCCTAGTGGACAAATACAAGTTTATAGTGGAGAACAACAAGAGCGATCCAGCAACAATTCAAATAAATAAAAAAAAAAAAAATGGGAAACTATTACATTTAAACATAATTGTCAAGGTGATATCATTACCACCCAAAGAACTGCTGCACAATTGAAAAAATTGTGGAACAATCTAAAACAGAAGTAAGTTTATAAAGGGTAGTTCAATAGTCACGCTCGATGTTTGAACAGTTGCGTAAAGAGGTCACATTATATCACTTTAGGGCCACAAACTAAACCGTACTATCTTTAGAAAAATAGTTTTTGTGGCGTTAAAGTGACATGGACCCTCATAATAAGACTATTAAAGTATGGAGATAGGTATCACTGTTGGTTTAATTTCGGTTTTAAAGATCGACAGCTGATAATAAAAAACTGTATGGTCTCTTATTGATATGTAAGGTTGTTAACTGGAGGTGGACCACTAATTGAATTCGAGAAAGATTCGGTCATGGATGCGGTGGATACTGCATTGCAGCGCCACATGCAGATGTGACACTGTCTTGCCCATGGGACAGTACCGCTACGTACATGAAGGCCAATGACATTCCAGGTAGGTTGCTCGTGCCATTTTTAAATGAAATAGTTTATTTTAATATTTGCTTTACAGAATCACCTATTGACGTTATAGTAGTAGTTAATGAAAACAAGGTAGGTTGTATAAATAACGAAATGGTGACGGAACCATAGAGTGAACTGCCTTCTACATCACATGATAGTAATATGTTGCAACAAGAGGCAACACAAATGTACCGAAATGCAGGTATGAATAGATCGACATCTATACCAAAAGTTGCCTACTTGTACACAAAAGTCTTTTAAAAATGTGAATTAGCACAAAGTTTATTTGTTTTTTTATAAAAAGTAATGATGCATTATTAACGAAGTAACTTTTCCTTATAAGTGGTTGTAATGCTTTTCACTTCTACTAGAATATACGTTAATAGGTATTCTTTTTATTTCAGACTTTACTCCTAAATTAAAAAATGTTAAAGTACATTTATAAAGTGAAAGTAAATTACGGATTCAAAAACTGAATGAGTCAATAGAGCAACAGGCTGCTTTACATAATATTAAGATGCAGGTTGAAGAACAGTTACTACTCAAGATGTCTTCAAAACTTCGCAAAGCAGAATCAGAAGAGGAACTTGCCATTTTGAAATTAAAATTGTTCAAACGAGATAATAATTTGTAATTATTGTAAAATTTTACATACATTTTGTATCTAGTATAATACAGTTAATACACCAAAAATTTTACATTTTTACCTATAATTTATTAGCTTTTCATTTATATTTTTTTGATCAGTATTTAACCACGAAGCACTAAAAGTTTCTCATGAAAGAGATTTTGAAGATTGCGTTTCTAAATTTAAAACTGAAAAGTATGAGGGATTTGTTACAAATAAAAAAATAAGTTTAGTTATTTTATTAAAAAAATTTTAATTTATAAATTCTCTTCGGAATACTAAACCCAGTTCATTATTCTCATTATTGTTATCAACAGGTACATTATCTTATATTATTACATCTTCTATATCGTCTCCCAGTTGTATTGCAATATTATGTAATACTGCACAAGCACAAATTACTGCAACGGATGTTTCCAGTCTCGTCGATACTATTCTTCGCAGACAAGGAAATCTCCTTTTTCAAACGCCAAACTCCCTTCTACTATGTTTCGTGTTCTTATATGACCTGTATTATATCGGTTTTCACTTGAAGTCTCTAGAAAAGGTTTAGTTTTTTATCTATATAAAACCAAAATTTACTAACCAGGACGTATCACCGGTGTCAACAAGTAAGGCCTACAGGAATATCCATTATCGCCTAATAAGAGACCATGTATTTGATTTTGCTCAAAATGAACACGTAATGGGCGTAATGCGTATTATCGAAGATAAAATGGTCATGCGTTGATCCTGGATGACGCACAACTATGTTTAAAATTTCCATTTGGGGCCCTGCAGCAACCTAAAAACATTCTCGACTCTAAGTAACAAACTAACCAAGCGATAATAAAATATGCCAAACCTACACATTTAATGAAAAATAGCCTTTTCTATTCCTATACACTTCTGCATGGTCACCCCCAGAGCTGGCTATCTAAATATACCTACAGTCAATGCACGCTGCTACATCTGGATATCTAGGGATTCGCCAAAATTTTTATTATATTCTCTCTTTGCGATGCTTCTGAGAATTTCAGTTTATTCAGGAATACATTGAAAGTACATTCACATGTTTGTATCTGGTATACTAATTTATAATAATAAACAACAAGGGATTTGGAACAAGTTCACTCAATTTACTATACATCTGTTGTAATACTGTTAAATACAACATCTGTTAAATACTGTTGAATTTAATTATCATCCTTACAAAACATTCTTAAATAGAGATAAATCTTCTTTCTTATTTTTTCATAAGAAATGCCTTGGAAGTAGATTCACATGTATCTGGTCCACTTATTGGTATATCAGATGACCATGGATAGCTAACATAATGATTTCCATATATAGAATCTCTCATTTTAACATTAGCAAAGTTTTCTATTTAGTTTTGATAATGAAGAAGCTCTAAATAATCCTCCTTCAGTATTATCTGACCATATTTTTTAAAAATTCTTTAACAGCCACTGTACAAGTGAATTATTATAATGACTAACTTATTCACTGTTTCATTAATTCAACATCCCAACTAACAACCGTCTACAAGCCCCCCGCCACGACTCCAGCGACTAGCCTTTTTTTAAATTTCTGCACACATTATTATCGTGTCTACTTCAAACCGTGCCTGAACTGATCTAGATCCTTCACATTTATACTACTGATGGCGATACGAAAAAAGTGTAAGCATGAAAACAACAGGAACGGAGTAAGTCGAATTATACATCAGTAACCCGAATTTTGAGGCAACATAAGTACCACCCATACTCAATTCAACTTGTCCAAGAATTAGCTGGTGACCATTTTAACAACATATTGATGTTTTGCCAGACTATTCAGAAAAATGAACAAGACTTCGGATTCTTTTATTGAGTTTTATTTACGGATGAGGCAAGTTTTTACAAAAATGGATACGTTATCTCACGCAATTTTCACCATTATTCTACAGATGATCCTCTATTATTTAGAATAAAAGACAGTCAACATAAGTGGTCGTTAAACATGTTGGCAGGAATCCTCGGAAATTATCTAATAGGCCCATTCTTCTTTGAAGGAACTGTTAATGGGGCACTTTTGGTACTGTCAAATGGGGGGAGATTCCCAGGGGCGAGATTGATCACTAAATCATCATTCCACAAATTTGAATGTACCGCTAAAACTACTGCGCAAGACAAACATTTGACTTCGATTCCTTCTAGTATAATGACATATGTGGATGCTGGTTATAGTGCTCTTCAAATTATAGGAAAAAAACTCGCTTATTACAGTTGAACTGTTTTGCTGTGAATTGACCCTCCAAAAACTTTACCTGTATACTGTGTAAGTTGACAAGTAAGTAAGACAAGTAAGTTGTGTAAGTTATCAAGACATCTACAACTTTTATGGTAATCAAGCAATTGTACTTTTGAAAAGAATAGCCAACATCAACACCAAGCTAGCGAAACAAAGGAATAGGAGGACTTTTCTTATTAAATGCCGAAGATCTGGTATCTTCCCCAAGCATATCACCAATGGACTGAAGAACATTATTAATCTGACAGCGACTTCAATGGGGAGAACACAACGAGGTGTCTTACAATTTAACCAAAGGTTGAGGAACAAAGTTATTAACTTAGAAATTAGTATCACTTGTGACACTATTCGTGATTTAGAAAGACAGCTTGCCATTTCTAAAAATGAGGCTAACAACCTCCTTCCTTATAATCGTTGATTTCCAACGGAGACAATCCATAGCTTACAACAGGCAGTATTTCCAAACCAAGAATATTAATTTTCAAAAATTTAAAACTTTAATTAATTCTCATACTGACAAAATCAAAACCCCAGAGCATTGGTTTCGGAACTTAACAAATACTGAAATTCCCTTCAGAATTTTTTAGCACTCGGTCCTAAATTTAGCGTTCCTTCTGCACCAGAGGACATCTCTATTTCACGTTTTTTAGCTGATATTAATCAGATTACTGAAAAAATTCAGAATCCACATGATAAACATATTACGTTGGCACGTGCTACGAACGTGATAACCAATTTTTATCATAATTCCTCTGATTCTCAAAATTTCTATCGTAATCTTTACATTAAATCTAAAATATTTTTAAAGAATCATCCAGAATTAATGGTGATTCAGTCAATGGTGCAAAATGAAACGTGACCACTTTGCTGTACCGGGAGGAATATTTGCGGCTCTCTCTTCAAACCCTATCCGATAACCATTGTTACACTGTCTTATCTCGGGATAACACTGGTCCCATTCAAAGTAAATCCAATGAACTTATCTCACCTTTGGAAAAAAAGAATCTAATTTCTAGAGAGGAGGAGAAGAAATACAGAAATTACAATAGTGTTATTAACAAATTTTATGGACTTCCCAAACCTCATAAACCACAGCTTTCACTTCAGTTCACAATTATTGAGAAAAAGGATGTAAATCACAGTGTTCCATTTTTGGATACTAAGGTTTTCAGAAAAGGGGACAATAAACTTGTCACTTCCTGGTATACTAAACCAGGGGCCTCGGGCAAATACTTGCATTATCAGTCGTATCAGCCACAAAGACAAAAAATCAACCTACTGGTGGGGATGAAAAGTAGAGTCATCCGCACTTCTCACCGTTCTTTCAGGATGGAAAACCTGAGAAAGTTATCCCGCCTTTTTTCTTGCTTCCTCGTTGTTAGCTGCTTTACGTAAACCTCAACTTAAGTAAGTTTTTTGTAATTAGTGGCATTTTTCTGTATTATCATTAGTACTTTTTGTAGTAATCCTGAAGAAGAGACAAATTAGTCTCGAAAGCTCGATTAATAAAAAATAGTTCACTCCAAGAAAATACAATTTGTGGCTTTGAACGGTTTTCCCGATGTAATAATTTAGTTATATATATATATATATATATATATATATATATATATATATATATATATTTATTTATTTATTAAATAAATACATAAACGTTGAAGGTTAGCATGTAGTTATACCACTTGTAGAATATTTTAGGCATATGTGTTTGGTCCATATACATGTGGCAGCAGTAGGCGAGCCCACTTCTGCCTACTGCTGCCAACCGTGCTGCTCTCATTGTTGTTGCCAGTTCTGGATCTCGCTACAACCGTACCCATCATGGTTGAATGGATGCCCAGACTTTTACCGACTGGTTTACATGAACTGGAAAAAAGCACATTCACAACAAAATTCAATCGATAAGAAAGATTTATGGGATTTATTAATGTCAATGTCAACACTCGTAGAAATGAACAGCACGGTCAAACATTCAATAAGGCAAGACCTAATAAATTAATTAAGAGCCACAGGAATTGTGCTATTTGATCCTGAACTTGTTTTACGAAAAATTTCTGCTGAAAATGCTGCTCCTGATGGTTCTGTGAATAATGATTTTGTCGATTATTTACAACAGCAACGTTTTACGGCCGCACCTTCTAGAAATAATGTCAGTCGACAAAAATTGGTGATAGAACCAGGAAAAAGCGTTTCGGCAAATACTGAAGAATTAAGGGACTCACATGTTACTCAACCTTTAACCAACGACAACTCGATAATGAACCCACTGAAGACGTTATTGGCGAAGCAGAAGCAGAGACTGAATACCTAGAACCCACAAATCATGAAGTTATATCTGGGAAATGTGTATTGGTTAAAGTTTACGGTAGATCTAGAAAGAAAACGGTTTATCGCTACGCAGCTATGGTGCAAAATGTAATAGAAGAAAAGGGAGTAAAAGAAATAGAATTACTTAGATTAAAGTCTGTAGATAGAGAAAAGGTTTTCCTAGTTCAAACGAGTGACGAATTTATAGCACAAGTTTCAGACATAATGGCAATTTTGTCAAAATCGGTTTTTCTTATCACGTTGGGGTTTAAGAAAAATTACGATAAAGTTTTGCATAATATCTTGTCCAAAACCCCAAAAGGACAACTTACACCACTTCAGCATGGACGGAAAGGGCAACGATCTGTTAAGAAAAATAGACGATATAGAAATTAATGCCCACATCGAATCCTTTAACCCTGAAATTTACCATTATCGTAGAGAACATGCTCCCAAGACTAGATACCTTAGCAGCGAGGTAACAGTTACACTTAGGTATAAAGATTTTAAGGAAAAGTTTCCTAATATGAAATGCTCTTACGAAACTTAGATGAAACGAAGCAAAGTTAAAGCCAAGCGCCTTTCATTTACAAAGCTAGGACATGAGGAATGCGAGGCCTGTGAAACTTTCAAATTACACGAACATAATGAAGACACTTTACCAGAATATTGTGAGAAATGTGTCTGCTGGAAAAACTATAAAGAACGTGCAAACGATTCTCGACAATTCGATTGTCCCAACGAAAACTGTCGTAACTCAATATTTTTCACTTTTGAGTTACTATGCTAGACATATTCCACGATATTGTAAATTTATCCCTGAAAGACTACAGTATCTCAAAATGACAAGGTAGGCAACTTTATAAACATTAAAGCAAATATGATTTCTCAATACACTTGGTATTTTACCACGAAGAAAGTAGTATATTGAGTTACCACAGTTTTCGTTGGAAATTTGTCGGGAAGGGCCGAGTTACGACAGAGAATATAGGTTATGATACGAATTTGTTGTGAGTGTGAGTGTCACATCAAAGAGCCTTGTTTATTATTATTACTTTGGAAAAACTAAGCTAATATGCATAATAATATAATACCACAGAGAACTAAACTAATATTTAGTAAGTTAGTGAATAATAATAATATAAAAGGTACTACAGAAATAACTTCAGGTAATTTATTGCAATTATTATTACTCAAGTTTTTGTTAAAAATATTTTAACATTTTATAGAAGCTACAAATAACGAACCGGCGGCAGTAGAGAAGTTATGACGGTTCAAAACCTCCGACCTTGAACACGTCTCTGCAGGTGTGTGTGTGTGTGTGGATTGAATGACCTCGATTGCGAACGTCTTGGGCCATCGCATGACCTTGAAGGTCACGACGAGCGTCTTGGGTCATCGCGTGACCTTGAAGGTCACAGAAACTTGACATTGACCTACCTGAACTAATGCATGATCTTCATCTTGGCCTTGAGCATTGCATTACATCCACCGCGACTCTCCAGTCCTTGTATGACCTTGAGAGTGCCTTTGGGTGCCACATTGTGTGTCCTCGATCGCCATATGCCATTAGTCATGAGGAGCAACCTACACCGGCCGCATCTGCGGTCGGAGTGGACAAGGATGGCAGTCCACCTCTACGAAGCCATCGCATGACATTGAATCTGGCCTTGAGGGATTGGGGGAGGGTTTTATATTATGACATGGTGGTTCCATGATTATAAAAGAGACTAGAGCGGCAACACACAACCATTTTTAGTTACGCCTCATACAGTAAAGAGTAAGGAAAAGTTTGGAAAGTAGTTTGAAAAAAATTGTCGGTATATCTGAATATAAAAGAATCTATATACAGAAGAATACGACAGCTAGAAATAATAAAAAAATAATAAAAATAAAATGCCACAAGAATTTTAGGTTTCAGTGTCTTATATTATAAAAAGGCGCAAAACTGATGAAAAACTTAAATTAAAAATTCCAAGAACTTAGTCGTTCTATTCCTGAAAAAAAAAAATCTTTGAAGCATCTGATGATGCAACAGTTTGGAAATGAATGGGAACTTGACAAAACATTGGAATGGTATAAAGAAATTTTATGTACTGAAAATTTAGAAGCTGAACAGGAGGATAGTGATGAAGGTGAGCAAGAATGCGACTGCTTAGAAGATGATGTTGGGGTACATATATAATTTATTGTTAACTTATAAATAAATATTTATAATAAAGATGTTTAAAATTAACAAATTTTAATAACCTCTAAACTGACATTAATAAATCCAATCAAGCAAACCGTAATAAATCCAGACCGATCAATGAAACGGAGTTAAATCCAAACTATTTTTTTATAACATGCGAATTATCCTAAATATGTTTATAAAAATTGTGTGGTGTAAACTTCTTAACAATAACAATATAATACATAAAGTTTTATCAGATTTTAAAATCTGGCTAAAATGGATTTAACCCGTTTTGCATGCTTGCTCCTCAACTATGAAATACTTTCTCTGAAATACTCTAATATTAAAAAACTGCATATTGCTTACGATTTGCTTAACTTTAACTGCAAAAGAAAACTTACAACTCGTAATTAGGCCACTTAACAAAATCTGAGTTAGACAATGCTTTACATCTAATTAAACAATCACAAAACGAAAGCTTTTATGCATTTAATAACGAAAGCCATTTAATAACGAAACAAATTTATCAAGCAAAGGGTAGTCTTTCACGAATAAATTCATTTTTAGATTTAAACGAAATTTTGAGAATTCCAGATAGTGTACTACTTTCTCATTTTGAATATGAACATGGACGATTATTTCATGCCGGTCCACAACTTTTACTCTCATCTATTCGAGAACATTATTAGCCACTGTAGTAGAAATCTTGCAAAAACTGTTATCCATAAATGCATCAAATGCATGAATCAACCCTCCACTCCTATCTCCAATGATCGAAATGATTTCGACGTTCTTACCCCTGCTCATTTCTTAATTGATCGACGATTAACAACGTTCCCAGATAGCAATCTTAGATAAAATCGACGAAAATCGTTTGTCAAAATTTCAAGTTCAACAACTCCAGCAACATTTCTGGCGTAGGTGGTCGAAGGAATACATCTCAGAACTTCAACAAAGAGTCAAATGGCAGTTAAATCTCCTCACTATCAAGGAAGGCGACATGGTTCTTATTACGGTAGACCCCGCTCCTCCGTGAGAGTGGCTCATGGGACGAATTGTTCAATCCAAGACATCCAGGTGCAGATGGAATCGCAAGAGCCAGTTCAGTATGTAATAAGTTACAGGAGATGTAGCGTGTGCACACATCATTGCAACCATATATATGTGATAGATTAAACGTAATAATCAACAAATCTTCAGTGTTTAATTCAATTAACGTAATTAGTGAATTTTAATAACAGAATATATTTAAAAAACATCGAAACAGTGGATTTTTTCTGAGAAAAGAAGTGAAATTCATAATGTTATATAATAACTTTTCTGAGTAGTATATTTACATATTGTGTAATTATTTGTTGAAGTATGTTGTTTTCTTTTTAATTGTTTAAATGTTTATTAGATTTATTTTAACTCAATATCCAGATTGAGGTATAATATGTAGTAACTATTAGCAGAGATAAGTACACTATTATTAGTAAAAGCACAGTGCATGTAATAAATAAAAAATATATTGCTTGTTGATTACTTATTTTATAAGATAGTAGCTTTAGCTAAAGATAAAGGAAACGAACCAATTAAAACATGTTTTATTATTTTTTTTGATAAGCAAATATTGTGACTTTCAAAAATAATAACTAGGTACTGACAATGAAGCATATTTATTCGAATACATTCGAAACACTGGTAATGTGTAATTAATGAAAAAGAAAAAAAAGTTGTCTCTGGCGGGATTCGAACCTGCAAAATTTTGCGGTTCAGTTTGAAACACTGCCGCTCAACCAACTAGTCCACCGGATGACGTTTAATAGTGTCAATTAAAACAGTTATGTAAACTACACCTATTAACTTAAAACGAATTTTTATTGATATTTTAATTAAAAAAGTATTTCGCTTTAGTATTTTGGTAATCAGAAGTGTTTGACAGGCAGTACTATCGATTCCGTTAGCAATATTTCTCATAGTGTGCCCCGGGAATATAAAATTCAATGAAATGTAATAGCCCATGTTAATTGCCATTAGTCAAATGAAATGGGAAATCCAGTATATAACAACAATCGAATCATTGGTAAGTAGTTTATTTATATTTCAGATATACTGATACTGCCATGGAGTTCGCCCTCTTTTTGAAAATATTATGCAAATTCCAATTGTCTAGACTTTGCAAGACTATTTCCACGACACTTTGGCTCCCTTTGACCCCATTGCTAATACCGTAGTCATTCTCAGGTAAAGAAGATGTATCAGGATGATACATTAAATATAATTAAATATATGCTAAATGGCGAAGCCCATAAGTATTTCTTGTAAACAAATACTCTTTAAATTATACCGATTTTAAAGCAAAAATTATTGCGAAAAATAACTTATTTGCATGTTATTTTAAGGGTAAACGAAAAGCGTGTAAAGTCTGGGCAAAACAAACCACACTGAAAGGGACTGTTTTTCCAAAAATAAAAATCATAAAGGTCCTTCAAGTTCATATACACAAGGTCAAAGTTTTATAAAAAACTTGCAATTTTTGTAATAAAAAGGTCCTTAGCTTAGGTCCTTAGCTGTTAGGTAAATAACAGTCCTTAGAGGTAGAGTGTTGGTTTAAAAATAAAAATAAAATGAGTCAAGGTTCGCAGAATTTTAAAAGCTATCAACTTAAAGTTATAGGGAATACTCAAATAATGCTGAAAATTCAGAAGAAACTTTTGTAGAAAATAATTTTTTTAAACATATTTGCTCCTTCAGTGACACCTTGACGGGTGGGAAAGCATTAATCATAACAGCTAAAAATTCTGAAAATAAAAAACCTTCAAAATCAAAGTTATTGCAGATAACCAAAGTTATTGCAGATTGCCGCAGTAGTTGTAGGTTTAAAGAATGATCCTAGATAGATCAAGTTTTTAGTCAATGAAAAATGGGTTACTTTTTATTGGATACACGGTCAGTAGGGTGGAGCGAAAAAGTCAAAGTACGATTTTTTTAATCTAATAGTGCGCAAAAGTTGTCTATGTTATTTATTAGTGTTTTCATGTCTCTCTTTTTAATTTCGGAACTTTTCTTCTGCCTCCCCAACGGTGATCATTTTTAAAAAATTCTAAATATTTAACAACACGGTATATATTTTTCATGACCAAAAGTTTCACTAATTGGATCTTGCAACTGAATATGATGACAGCACAGATACCGAAAGGTTTTCAATCAGTATTAGCAATGATTCAGAGGATGATGCGGCATCAAATATCAAGCCGTTGGAGCTTAGATTGGAAGGTGACAAATTTTATGCAGTGTCTTATGATAAAGGCTGGTATATAGAAAGCATTCAAACAATCGGCAAAACGTGTAAAATGAAGTTTTTGAAGCAAAGAAAGAGAAGTGAAAGTCTTTTTTGGTCGAAGAAAGAAGATATTGAGCAAGTCGAAAGGGAGTATATGTTTTATGGTCCTACAACTTTTGCTTCAGGTTCTCGCCAGTGCCTATCTCTTAATTCGGAGGAGTTCCAGTTAACACAAGATGAGTACGAAACAATATCTATTACTTATAATGAAACAAAATATCTGAATACAGTTCGCATTTATTACTACTTATATTTGTTACATAAATGAATAGTTTACATTGTACATAATGTATTCTGTAAGAAACAAACCTGATTAATAAAGTAACTTAGGTTGCTATTATATACGTTGCACGTAGATATTGACCCGGTTTCTTATCTGAATTGCATAACTAAGCCAGCATTCTCATTTTTCATGTCTCGTATCACCAAATTTGATGTACGTTAGGCTATATTACATCTTAAAAATTCGGCTTCTTTTGACTATTACGGCTTTAACAGTCGAATGATCAAGGACTCACTCGAGTTTGTTGTTGAACCATTGACCTTGCTTTACAACAGGGCCATGGAGGAAGGGCACGGGCACTCCGAGTTATTTAAGATTGCGAAAATTATTCCGCTTCATAAAAAGGGAGATACTGACCAGTTAGAGAATTTCCGTCCCATAGCCATTGTGCCATACTTTTCTAAGATTTTTGAAATTATTATTAAAGAACGGCTTCTTGCGTATTTTGAAAAATTTAATCTGATATCTCCCTCCCAGTTTGGGTTTAGGAAGAATTTTTCAACTATACGAGCCTTGCTTGCAGTAGTTGAAGATGTGGTCGCTGGCTTGGATAGCGGTGTTGTTACTAAAGCGCCGCTTTGTGTGATTTGTCAAAAACGTTCGACTGTGTCAATGTTGACATACTGCTACAGAAACTTGAATTTTATGGCATTCGTGTAATGGAATTGAAACTTTTCCATTCTTATTTAACTAACAGGAGGCAGTATGTCAGTATGGACAACAGTGACTCTACGATCTTACCAATAACAGGTGGCGTGCCGCAAGGTTCCGTCTTGGGACCATTAATGTTTTTGATTTATATTAACGATCTACCGATTAATATTCATGACTGCTCATGTATTCTTTTTGCCGATGATACCTCTCTGCTAACACGTGGTGGTGATGCCTTGAGCAGAGACTGTCTAAATCAAGCAAAAACCTGGTTTTCCGCTAACAAGTTGAAACTTAATGTGTCAAAAACACAGTATTTAACCTTTACGTCGGATAAATTAGCCGACAGATCTAAAACCGCGAAGCTCCTAGGCGTTACATTCGATCCCAGTTTATTAATAACCTCTGCTCGAGACTTTCCACACAAATTTTTGTAATGAGACGGTTGCGGCCTTTTGTTGACAATAATGTAATGAGGATATCATATTTTTCCCTCTTTCATAGTCATTTGACGTATGGAATTGCGTTGTGGGGCATTTCTAATAGTGCCTACAGGGCGTTTATTCTGCAAAAAGCTGCTGTCCGGCTCTTGGCTGCAGCAACGTATTGTGCTCATACCAGAGATATTTAAAAAATATAAGATATTGCCGGTACCGTGTCTTTATCTTTTAGAATCACTTTTATTGGTTCACAAAAATTTCCAGAGTTTACAACCCACTCTGATATCCATACTTGTAATACCAGGCAGGCGCATAATTTGATTATACCATTCTCACGGATAAATATAACAAAGCACAATAAGTTGCCGTTTAAACTGTATAATCTAGTTATTAGTTACTTTAAAGAAAAGAATGTAAAATCTATGTCTTCGACTATGTTTCATAAGTCTCTCAAAAAATTTTTACTGGATCAGTGTTTCCCTTCTATAGATGAATTTGTTTCTCATTTAACTTAACATCTGTTTTTTTATTTGTTTTTTATTTTTTTAGTTGTGACAATAAATGTACTCGTTTGTATATAATAATGTCAATAAACTATTCTATTTATGGAATTCAAATTTTAGATTTACTATTATCTATTAGCAATAGAAAATAATAATCAGTGCCATCTCTACCACCCATCCATGCCCACCACGCCATCTCTGTGACATATAAACTACTACACCCAGGGAAATGATGAAAATGTTGTAAGATTGAGACTGATATATTTCTTATAATTATTAAGATTTTTTCCTTGCGTACAATAGTTTCTAGGGCACTCAGCACGGAGCGTATTGCTAATCAAATATTTCTCGGTATTTGTTAGCATTTTACGCTCATTACATAATAACCAACATTAAAAAATATTCTTTTAAGAAATATGTCGCATTATTTACGGAAGACGTAGCGCACGATTTTTTGCATTTATGTTAACACCGGTATACGATTGAGTATTTGCCATTTGGAAATAAAATTCATTAATTATACGCTTATAAATTTAATTTATGAATAGGTTTGTAACCACAAAGCTAATGTCAGTAAAAACCGTTTATTTGTTAAAGATTTTTTCATTTGATTTATACAAAATTGAACTAATTTGGGTTTTTATCTTTTTAGGCAAGCGCAGAACATTACTAGAAACAGTAAATGTTACCCGAGTAACGCAACTGACACCGAGAGCCAAAAAATTTTATAAGGTAATAAAAAAACTTACAGAAAGTTAAAAGACGTCTCGAATTACGTAGTGCAACAATCATAACACGGTTGCAGGCAGCACTCGTTACACCAGAAATCTGGAGTTTTCATATGTTGTGAATAACACTACTTATAATTTGCTTGTTTCACAAATTGAACAACAGCGAAAGGAACCTAAAAGGAGAAGATATCCTTCAGATGATAAGAAACCTTATCGCTCCTGAAACATCTTTATAAAGGGTACAGATTGTTGAAAAATATTTATATTTATATATAAAACATAAAGAAAAACCTTGATGAAATTACTGAACAAAGTTAAATTTGACTGTGGAATAAATCACCAAATTTTGGACAATTTACGAAAGTCTTGGCAAAAAACCTCAGAAAAAAGTAAAAATTGTTCTCTTGTGTTGAGATGTTACTTTCCGCAAGTATGGAATGTGATATTGTTAAAGATATAATAATTAAATTTGAAGACCATGGCTCAGAAACTAAAACTACCAATTTTGCGGATCACGTCCTCGTATTCATGTTAAGGGGAATGGAAGCAACTTATAGCCTTCACATTTAAAGAGCATTGCACCCCAACTGTTCAACTAGGAGTACTTATTAAAAACATAGAAGTAAATGGTATAGGGTTGCATATAATAGCTACTAATAGTATAGTATAATTGTGACCAAGACAGTAACAACAGGGCAGCTATAAAAAGACTGAATGAGGAAACTCATCAGTTATATCAAAGAAATAATGAAGAAAACAGGAATTTTAGTTTTGAAATAGCTGGCCGAGAGGTGATACGTATTTTTGATCCTCCTCACTTAATTAAAGGTATGGGGAATACCTTATTATCAAAAGATGTCCATTTTACAGTCAATGGTAAGAATAAGGAGGAGAATCTTGTGATGATAATACAATAAAATTATATCAACTTGATAGCAGATATGAGCAAAAATCTTTGTCTAAAATGAAACAACCGATCAACACGTAATCCCGGAAAAAATGAAGGTGAGTATGGCTACCCAAGTATTTAGTCAAAGAGTTTCCTCAATTTTAAACTTCGCTGCAAAAACTGGTAAGTTAACTACTTAAAATGATTTTCCATTTTACAAAAATAAATTCTTTTCCGGTATTTTGCCAAATAGCGCCTATTGGACATCCGATTTAATTTTATTCATGGATAAACTAAATCAGTGTAACTTCAGTGTATGCTGAGCATGGAAAACCACTACGAACAGCCATTACGGATAATTGGCCTCATTTGGAGTTCTGGAATGAGACTATTGTTGTCTTGAGGTGTATTAAATTCATAAATAAAAATAATAGACACCAAACACCATCAACTGTGAACTGCATCCACACCTTACAGAGTTTAAAACATATTTGGAGGAAATTAGAACAAAATGGATTTAAATTGCTTTCCAAGAATTACGAAATGTAAATCTGACATGCAAAAGTTTTATTAATTCATTTAAAATTCTGCTCATTAATAATTTCTTTTCGCCTCATTCAGTAGAATTTAATTGTGAAGAAAACTCGAGTGATGGCGCTTTAGATAATTTAAAAAATCTCTTTGAATCAGAAGTATCTCATAATCAGGTAGGAGTAGAAGAAATATTTGTTATGCCTACAAATGTCTCGCTCTATGTTGAGTCCGACCGTATTATTGCCAATAACATCAATAACTATATAGAAGGATTTGTGACCAAACAAATTATAGAATACATAAAAAAGTGTGATATCTGTAAATCATACCTTTTGGCATTGAAGGTACTAATAATTATTTATTAATTCAGAAACGATCATCATCTTTGAAAGTTTACATTATTTGAAATGGTTGTTACCAAAGCTTCCCTGCGGAGGCAAAAGAGTCTAATCAGAACATTGTCTCTATTTTAATATTTTGAAGTAAATGTAATGCCCAGAAGCAGCTCTAGGTTTTTGTACAGAAACGGTATTCCTAGGATAAGGGGTTTTAATCATTATCCAAGGTATTTTTTCTTCGTGGAATTTTCACTAAAGGATCAACAGAACAGTTTGATTTTGATTTACTAGACTTCAAAAGACATAAGTTCGGTTTAGGTTTAAAGGTGCAAGAGATGTACAAAATTTCCTCCATGTTATCTGAAAGATTCTATTTAGCCACCATTCTAAAGGAAGGCATCCAACTGGTGAATAATGATGAACATTATATTCCTTCCACTGTAACCAACAGCTCGGACGACCAATGGTTAGTATTCTGTCAAGGTCTTAAAATTAAACTAATGTATTCTGGTTTAATCTAATGATACCTTATCACAACAGTTCAATTATATTAGAGAAAGGATGTGCAAGGTGATTAATTGTAAATTGCATTCTAATTTTTGTTTTTAGTATATAAAAAAATTTAATATAAAAGTGGTAAACTTATATTGTAAACATTATTCCGATGAAATTGAACTTTATACAGAGTCTTCTGAGAAAAAGTTGCAAACCAAACCAACGTTTTTTTTTAATGCAACACGATATATTAATTAAAAATAGACAAATTTTTCCACTTGATTACAAAATACTGCACTCAAAAACAACCGATGCTGTAGGGAAGCATTACTAAATGCAGAACAAGAAAAAATTTCATATCTAAAAAGAAAAGAGGACAATAGGGACATAAGAACAGAAAAAAAAACTAGACGAAGACGAAGCATTTTTTAAGATTATACTTCCACACGTAAGAGCAATGAATCCAAAACAAAAAATGAGATTCCGTATACTAGTTTTGCAGTTTGTAGACAATGAAATTCCTACACAATCATCAATGCAATATGTTCCACAAAGATTTCCACGTACTCATTATGTTGACAGTTCCCGAAGTTGCCCCGTCACCCCCCGTAGAAGAGATCATGACAACCAGCAAGGTCAACAAGTTTTTCCCCAACACACAGACATCCAAACGTATAGAAACATGTACATATTCTTAAGTTTTGTAACTGTTTATTTTTTTAAATAAAGTTGTTTGTACTTACCGCAAAGTTAGCATCAGTCTTTCTTCAATTGTTATGGGCTGAGCATAGCAATTCTTCCAAGAAATATTTATCTTGTCGGAATTACATCGTACGAGACTCGAGTTCGTGTTTGCAGTTTGGTATCTGCTGCAAAAACTTACTGTTATTGATAAATGTATACCGTGTATATTGTAATCATTTAAATATATCATCTGTGTATATTGACTTCAGGCTTGTGGCAAACAACAACAGAATGAACTTGAGTGACGCTGGGAGTGATTGTGAAGACTTACTTAACAATGTTCAAGGGAAAAAGAGGAAACGGTTTGATAAACTGACCTAAACTAAAGAAAATTAACCTCCAAAGCCACGAGACTGGGAATGTTAGCAAATGATGCTAAGCAGGTTGTGATGGAACACATCAGTTCTTTTAAAGGTAGTCAAAACCATTACAGTTTCAAAGATTCATCGAAAACTTACCTGCCCTAAGAATTGAAGATAAAGAAAATGTACAATATATACAAAGATATTAATAATGATCGGCAATATACTGTGTCGTACGAAACCTACAGATCAATATTCTCACAAAATTTCAACTTATCGTTCGGCTACCCGAGAAATGACACCTGCAGTATATGAGATGAATATTTAGAAAAAGTTCAAGTCTTTATAGAAGGTAAAATAAAAAATACGCTCAATGTCATAGACAAGGAGAAAATAGAGAAAGAATTAAACAAATTGCGTTTTGAAAATCAAGTTCATAAAAAAATATGGGGTGTTTTATGAGAGAAAAAAAGCTGCAAAGTTACTTAGTCGAGCAAATATCGATTTTGTTTTGTCCCAAACATTACCACAAATGATGTCTCTTACAAAAAGTAATTAACCATTTATTCCTTTAACATTCATGTATTATTAAACGGTCAGGTCATTTTCTATATTTATCCAGAAATAAATGGGCGAAAGGGAAGTGACGAAGTTTGTTCCATGTTGCATCATTTCTTTTACAATGTTTTGTCCAACAATGTGCAACGCTTACAAATATTTTGCGACTCCTGCGGAGGACAAAATAAAAACTATACTATCTTTCGATACTTCCACCACTTGGTTCACATTCAGAGAAGATTTGACTTTGTTCAAATTAATTTTCCAATCCGAGGTCATTCATTGATGGAGTGTGATAAGGATTATGGATTGAAAAAGCAAAAGATCCGTGCAGAACTTCCAAGTGAATGGTCTGACGTTTTCAGATCCGCTAGAGTTAAGCCGATGCCTTTTGATGTTGGATTGCACCCATGAGTTTTTTAAATGCTGGAGTAGGTACTAATTTTTCTACAATATTCAAAAAACTTGTCCTCTAATGACCCGTCCCATCCGAGAATTCAAAGTAATGAAAGATCATCCTAAGCTTGTTTACCATCGCTCAACTTGAAATGTTGCGTAGGAAAGCGGAGTTTTGGTCGATACAAAGAAAACGCTGAAAACTATAATGTTATTTTGTATGTTTTTACACATTTTGTTTTGTTGAGCCGTGCACTGTACCTACATGTGAATACAAGACAAGTGTAATCGTGTGTTTACAATAGTATTCAATGTTATTTTAAAAGTAATTAGTGCTAATCTATTACATAGCCGTTTGAAATTTCTAATTGCGAAAATGGGAAAAGCTGGCTGTGTAGTCCATAATTGCGACCGTCCAGAAATAGTGTCCGCCACGGATTCCCTAACCCGAAAAACTTTGTAATTGTTTTTTTGTTGTGGCTGCAACGTGATTATTAAAAATTTAGACTATGTTGAAATATGCTACGACTGATTAAGCCGCACATAAGATCACCATGCAAGTGGAGCAAGTAAGCGAAAATAAAACTACTGACGTAGTTGAGAAGGAGTCGAAGTCTAAGCATAAGACAGGAGCAGGTTCAAAACAGAAGCGGACCGATACTTATCGGAAGAAGAAAAATAAAGATACCGATGATGCTATAACTGCTGGAATTTTTTCTAGATTGAAAATTTCTGACCCAACTAGTGTCGCAGCAATTCCCATTGCTAATGAGGTACATCCCGTGACCGTGCCCATAACTTTCAATGTATTACAATCTTATGTTGATAGAGTTTGGGACACAATGGAAGCTATCGGAACAAGACCTTTTGGCATTCTCAACACTACAGAGAATAAAGCAATTTTTAAAAAGGGTATAACTTTCTGAAGTTAAACTGTGTTATGCACAACGTGCACATCAGGATAAACCAGACGAGGATCTTCCGTCTAAACGTCTATATAATACGGAAGAGTTAAATGACTTTAACAATATGGCAGAGATTTTACCATATCCTCTGGCGATATATTTTGAGTGTATTGGAAACACACTTGACACGAAGCAGATTATCACCCCTCTGCTGGCAGAAATAGAAGATATGGAACACCTATCTGGCGTTGTTACTTACGCCCCAAGACAGCTACTGCCCTTATATAGAATGCTACGCGAAGGCGTGTGCCAAGACGGTGACGTTCATAATATGGCTCAGTCACTTTCAGGATTGGCTAACATAGAGTGGGAGCAGTTTGAGCAGGCTCAAATCATGAATCAATTGTCATATAATATAACATATAATTTGTCGTGTGCTTGACAAACATTTTACACCTGAGGACCATACTATGAAGAACCGTTTAAAAAAATGCCTACCCAAAACTACATTTCGAGGGGCAAAGCGTAGTACCTCTAATAACATTTTTTTTCAAAATAACGTTTACATGTGAATTAGATTCGTAATACTTGTCTCTATCTATCGCAGACATAAAATTTATGAATTATGAACGAAAATTATAGAAAACATTAACTGGCGATAGTTTTACAAACAGTACCTGGTAAGTGTGTAGTTTGTAATAACAAAATGGGACACGTGTGAGGTTCCCGCATTATCTTTAAGAGGTGGAGTCTCTTATATTTGAATATTATTATATATTCCTTGTTAGACTAATCCTTAGATTAGTTAGACAAATGGAGCTATAAGCACCGCTCGCAGCAGGGTCGGAGATTTACATAGCCACCGTAAAATGTCTAAATTGGATCTTTTTTTTTTATTACTATTAATATTTATAAGTGTAACTATAATGCGTATTTAGGAGTAATAAATGCCATTTGTAGGGATTTAGTTGGACCAAGTTTTGATCTAAGATTTACTGTACATATAAAAACAACAATAAAATTATTCTGTACCGAATTTTTAATAATATTTTATTTAAAACATTTCACCCCCATATTTTGTGTTGTTATATATAGTGTTGCTGACAGTAATTTATTCCTGCCTAGGTATCATTTTCGGTTAATAACCTGTTTTCTTTGCAGGTGTTACATACGAGTTACTGTTTATCTCAGAAGAAGTTATTTATCAACGAAAAGGTCTAATCATTTAAAAAAATACTCCTTCCGAGGTTCTAAAGATAAGTGAGACTTTTATACAACACTACAAATCTTTATTTAACCCTTCTTGTATAATATTTAATTAAATATACGCTGAAAACACTTCTAAAATTGCAGTTATTTCACTTAGGTTAGGTATTGGGCAATTTTCGTAAAATCTTTCAGAAGTCGGCGATAATAGCTGCAAGCTTCTTCGCTAGCACGCCGCGGCCTTTATATAGGTGAACTAGGCTTCTAGATCCTTGTATAAATTTCCATCGAATACTCACGAATAATCCACATACCAGGGCCGTTCAATAAATAATCGACAGCCAAGTTATAAGAGGGGTGATAAGTACCGATGCTGACGTCCAGAAAATGTGGTCAAAACTGCCTATCTCCCTTATTTGAAAGCTTAAAGGGTCGAGACTTCGCGTTGGGGGATTTCCGTGGCACCCCCAGGAGCGATGTTGCCAGATTGTGTACAATTTCCCTAGGGCCTGGAAAAGTAGATTTGAACAACGCTGCACTTGGACACTGTCGGCGATTTTGTAATACTGTCCTACTCCTTATAACTGTTCGCCCCGATCAGTTTCTGGAATCCGCTATGTTGGTGGGTAATTTCCTTTGTAGGGACCCAGCCTATCGTTATGCCTTTCGAGCTTTTCGGAGACATCTGTACTCTGCACACCAAATCGTTGATCTTCTTGACTATTAAGTAACGTCCTGTCCTTAGTCTCTGAAGTTTGGGACTAAATCCTCTCCTTTGAGGCTGGTACAACCACACATCTCCTTCTTGTGGAGGTCCTGATTGAGCTTAGCCAGCCGCATCTTTATTCTGTCACTATTCAGAAGTAGATGGTCTCTAACAAATTCATGTACTCAGTCTTTTTTCGAATTTGGCTACATACTCGGGAAGATTCACTTCATCAGCATCGTCGTCAGCTGATGGTCTACCAAAGGTATGGGAAGCTTCATTTCCCTTCAAGTTCGACAATAACAATATCGACGGGATATAGCCAGTTACTTCGTGTTGGGAACTCGTATAAGCTAAGAGGAGCAGAGGTACCAAGTTGTCCCAATTTCGTTTGTTTTCACTTACAAAGATCGAGATATACTGGTTGATGGTTCTATTGTACCTCTCAACCATTCTGTCGGACTAAGGATGAAGGGGTGTCGGTCGTATATTCTTAATTTCTAGTAGCTCCATCAGATGTTTCCATACATCTGATTCGAAACTTCGCCCCTGATCGGGATGGTTTTTTAGGAGTACAGCAATGAGCTGCACAATAGTCTATGGGGTTAGGGATGGGCGGGAACGGGCGATTTTACTCGTCCGGTCGCAGGATCGACACGGGAAACCTCCTCGGTCCTGTTACCGTTCAGAACTTCCTCAAATCCGGTTAGCAGTGACATTGCTGTCGAAAGCTTCTCGAAACCGAGAACGCCCTGGGAGGGACCGCAACGGGGGGAGTCTAATCTAGCTGCTGAACATCAGTGCGCGAGCGCGCCAAGCACCACCCTGAAAGGTGTGACACCAGGCTCGGTTTGCGACAGATGTAACCTGAGGCACAGCTCCGAGGTGGCTTTCGGAGTCGTCATGAGACGCCTTTGGTGGAACTAGCCATCCTACCTCATCTTGATAAGCTATCAGCGTTGGCATGACTACTTCCTTTGCTATGTTTAATTTGGAAGTCATAGCTTTGCAATTTCTCTAACCAACAAGCTAGTTGCCCTTCAGGGTTCTTGAAGTTCAGCAGCAGCAGCAGCAGCAGCACAGTACGAAGTTATCGGATCTCACCAGGAGGTCCGATAACTTCCGATATTTTGCTGTCTTGCCTAGTGTTTTACTGAAGTATCCGATTACAACTTCTACGCCATTCGGAATTTGGGAAAGTACAGCTTCAATTCCATTTTGCGAAGAATCCGTATCCAGTATAAATAGTCCTTTATAGGACGAAGACAATGAAAATGGCCAATCTACTTAGAACAGTGTTTGTTAATGCAAATTTTAAGATATAAGAATATGTATGTATACCTACAGTATGTATAATAAAAGTAGTTGAATTAATTGCCTTTCTTATTTTCTATTTCGATCTGCAGCAATTCCATTTCCTTTTCATGTCTTTCTTTTTTTCTTATATTTTCTTGTTTTAAGTTTTCTATTTTTTGTTTTAAATATTTTAGTTTTAAGCCATACAAAGTTTTTCTTCTGCTTTTTTTGGATTATATTTACCCTTCACTTTTAATTTTTTGTGTTTCGGCTCTCTTAACATTTGTGGTGTATATGATTCCCAACCTTGACTAGATACATGTTCCTCGGTTAATGAAAGAGCTGAAGTGTCTATATTTATTGATGGGGGAATATTTTCATTTCCTATATCTGCATATTCTAAAAATTATTTTTTTTTATTACATATTCCTCCTGTAATTACGTACATTAATAAAATACAGATACATGGGGTCTAAATATTTTAATACACACCCCAAAAAAATTATCGCAACACTAAAAATTTGCTATTATTTTGATATTCGTTTTCTCTGGAACTAATTGTCCGATTTAATTGATTTTTTTTTGTATTGTAGGTTGATTCGTTAGCAATGTGACTGGTTTAGTTACTTTCTCGAAAAAAATAATTTTGAATACATACAGGGTGAAACAAGTGTAACATGATTTGTCACAGAAGTTTAGAACACCCTGTGGAGTTAATCAGTTATGGCAACATAGTAAAACTTAATAGGAGTTAAAGCGACTTCTTTTCTTAACATAATCGTCTTGGTTTCACATCGATATCTCAATAATTAAAGGAGATATTTCAAAATAAAGGGTTCAGTGTCATTTCAGTAAAAAAAATCGATTACAAGTGCATCACTAAACAAATTTAATAAAACGGTATACCCTTACAGCAATAAAACACGTCATAAAATTAAAATAACAATTTTCAGTATCGGGTATTTCCTCCCCTAGCCTCAATTACCGCTTGAATACGCTGTGGTAGACTTTCAAACAGACTGTGTATGTAATATTCCCCTATATCATTCCAAATCTCTTGAAGCTTGTTCTGGAGCTCATTTAATGTTCGGCAGGGGATTTGACCCTCCTTGATTTTCCATGACATGTAGTTCCATACATGCTCAATTGGATTTAGGTCTGGACTGCGAGCAGGCCAGTCCATTGTAGCAACATGACTGTTTTCAAGATATTCTCTTACTATACGTGCAACGTGAGGACGTGCGTTATCTTGCATTAAGGTAAAATTATTACCCAACAAGCGTCCATATGGAATCACATGAGGAACTAAAATATCCGTTATGTAACGTTGGGCAGTCATGCTGCCATTGTTGACAGGCACCAGTGCCGTACGCCCATTAACAGAAATTCCTCCCCACACCATTACCGATTCACCTCCAAAATTTTCGATCTGTCGAAAATTGCACTGCATATGCCGTTCACCTGGCCTTCTGTATACTGGCATACGTCTATCTGACGAATATAAACAAAATCTTGATTCGTTAGTAAACAGTATACTAGACCATTCTTCTAAACCCCAGTTACTGTGTTCCCTAGCAAATTGGAGACGGGCAATTCGATGTTCCCTGGTCAGACGTGGTCCCTTGGCTGGAACCATAGGACGTAAATTAACTTCTCTAAGACGGTTTCTAACAGTTTGTAAAGAAATGTTTGCATGTCTGGCTCCCAAAATTTCTCGTTAAAGCATACGAGCAGTACAATGTCGAGTTCTTAATCATCATCAGCATCATTGACCAATTAATAATATATTGCGATGTTATTGAATTACTGAACTATTATTATTACCTTGACAATCTTTTAAATTCACTGCATCCCCAAAGTATCCGGGAGCACATAGTGCACATGCTTCACCAAATGTATTATTTAGGCATCTTAAACAGTTTCCTGTTACTGTGTCACATGAGCTAGGATCATCGGGATTAATATTGCCAGAACACTGACATGGCTTGCAATAATCTCCTAAATAATAATACATATGTTAATTTAAAATATGTAAATAAAAAATTAAGAATAATAAACAAAATATATTACCTGCAACCTCTGGACGACCGTAAAATCCAGAGGCGCATGAGTGACATCTAGCTCCAATGTAACCCTCTATGCATTCACAACTAATTTTTTCACCATTTCTCAGATAGATTTCTAAAATAGAAATCTATCATCTGCAGCTGTAGTTACCTTTTTACGCCCTTGTCCTTGCCTTCTGGAATGTTGTCCTGTTTCTCTATAACGTCTGATTAATCTGGAAATGGTACTTGGTTGAACACCTATTACATTTGCCACATATCTTTGACTTCGTCCGTCTTCAACGAGTGCAATTGCTCTTACTGACTCTTCATTTGACAAATGTCTGTTTAAACGAAGTTCAGCATTCATTTTTTTAAATTTAGCACGCAAATTAAAAGAGTTTTAACAAAACTGTAACAATCGTATTTCTGTAGAAATAATGATTGTAGGAATGACATTTCAAATTTTGTTTTCAGAGCCTGCTAAGTTTTCGTAAAATCTGTAAATGTTTGTTAAGGTTTATTTGATTTTTTTTACTGAAATGACACTGAACCCTTTATTTTGAAATATCTCCTTTAATTATTGAGATATCGATGTGAAGCCAAGACGATTATGTTAAGAAAAGAAGTCGCTTTAACTCCTATTAAGTTTTACTATGTTGCCATAACTGTTTAACTCCACAGGGTGTTCTAAACTTCTGTGACAAATCATGTTACACTTGTTTCACCCTGTATGTATTCAAAATTATTTTTTTCGAGAATGTAACTAAACCAGTCACATTGCTAACGAATCAACCTACAATACAAAAAAAAAAATCAATTAAATCGGACAATTAGTTCCAGAGAAAACAAATATCAAAATAATAGCAAATTTTTAGTGTTGCGATAATTTTTGTGGGGTGTGTATTACCCTTTGTCCTGGAGAAATTAAGTTCGAATTTCTGCACTCTACAACATTTTTATATTTTGCAATGGTTTTTACAAGATGAAGTTCTTCTTTTTTCGAAAAATTTGTTGCTCTTGCTCTTATTGTTTCAATTTTCCTTTTTTTGTTGTCTTGCATTTTAAATGGCAATAAATCTCCCGAAATAACTTATAAAAAATAGTATCACCAAACACCAACACTAATCATAAATAAAATTAGTACACATAACCTCAAAATAATTGTTACAAAGTTAGGTTCGATTTATGCCAGTGCAGCCACCTACATACATTTCTTTTAAAAATAAACTTTAACTAAAGTAACCACATTACTGTATTATGAAACTCATTTACTTTAAAATACTCTTAAAGTGTTAAAGTGCCTTTAACTAAAAGAACTTTAACACAGTTATTATGAAAATGGGTGTAAGTGGTTTCGTTTATTTTATTTTATTCTTTGCTACAACACAAGTTTAATCTAAGAGTTCGAATATTTTATTTGCTGCCTATTAACAAAATAAAGATTTTCTTTGCATGCTTTATAGTTTTTTTACATAAATTTTGGCCTAAACCCATAAAAATATAGGTACTTGTCACTGATCCGAGTCGACGAGCACTGCACAGAAAATTTGTTGACCAGTGCTCATGGCCCGGATCCGTCACACATGTCAAAATTGACAACTGAGTAATAAATTTGCATCACTAAATTCAAAAAAAGACTTTTCCAATAAAGAATTTTATTTTTTACTTAAAAACAAATAGCCGCTTCTGGGGATGTCTTTCAGCAAAATGTAGCAGTGAAAGTGTGAATGATCTAGTTTTACCGTTTTTCAGGTGTTGTTGTAAGAAAAAACTAAGTCTAAGTCTGTTAAATGTTCCATATGTGCAGATGCTGTACTCACATCAGGGAGTCATTCAAAGCTTTTCTCTAGAAAAAATTGTGGAGGATTGTTGCACACCTCTAACGATGTCATAAAAACTTGCCAAATTGCTGAAAATGTGTTCAGGTTTTTCAATCAATCCACACCACATCCCAATGTAAAAGCCCCATCCCAATGTAAGAGCCCTATCCTCGAAGCACAGAGTACAAGTGTGTAGTTGGCTTATATATTGTTTTGTGTTAAATCCAGTTGATTTGTGAATTTTAATTTTGAGTTTTTCGGTGATCTGTAATTTTAGTGACGTACCAAGGATTGGTGTCATTAGTCAGCTGATACTGTAAGCTATAAGTGCATATTTACTAGTACTATTAATTGATTAATAGTGGTCATATATTGGATCAGGACTATAAAAACAATAGTGAATAGAAAAACTGAATTCTTTTCTTTTGAACTGAGACTATGAGTTGTGTTTTCCGTCATTTGCACCACAAGTTTATTTAATAAATTTTATTACTTACTGAGGATTTGAATGTTTTTAATATGGGAGACGAATGTCACAAATGTAAATTAAAAGTAAATATTGGCATTTCAGAGCGTTGTAATGGAATATGTTTAAAATGTTTTCACCCTGAATGCATTAATATTACAAGTGATGAAGCAAAATTTCTTAATAAAAACAATAACACAAAGTGGTTCTGTGAAAACTGCATGTTGGTATTTGAGAAATTCTATGAAATGAAACTAGAAATCGATGAATTTAAAACCGATATAAATAAGAAAATTGAGGATATTTGTAAGATTTTAAATACATCATCGAATGATAGAGTGGCAACTAATGATTATCTAGTCAAAAATAAAAGTTATGCAGAGGCTACTGGTGAGGTTATTATTGTTAAACCTAAAAAGGTACAAGAATGTAAAGTAACAAAGGAAGTAATAAAGAAAGCATTAAATCCTACAAAACTGGAAGTAGGTATTACTCAGGTGAAAGATACTAAAGAAGGGGGAATATTAATAAAATGTAAAAGTAAAGAGGAAGTTAAGAAGATAAGAACAGAAGCTGAAAAGAAGTTAAAAAAGAATTACGATGTAAAGACAGTTGAACAGAAAAATCCTCATATAAAAATTGTTGACTTTGATGAAGACATGGATACAGAGATTTTACAGGATTGTATACTGAAACAAAATGCTTTCCTAAACAATGAAAACTATTTACTTAAAGTTAAGACTGTTAAAAAAATGAAATCGAAATATATGGCGATTGTAGAATGTGATCCTTTATCAGCAGAGCTAATGTTAGAACAAGGAAAAATAAGTATCGGATGGTCTATATGTAGAGTGTATGAATATGTACCAGTTTTTAGATGTTACAAGTGTGGAGACTATGATCATAAAGCAGAAGCATGCAAGAAAGAAGAGAGATGTCTTAAATGTGCAAGTATAGATCATAAAACTGCTAACTGTGTAAGTGTTAATTATAAATGTTGTAATTGTATTCAGGCGAACAATAAGCTTAAGTTAAACTTGAACATAGAACACACTACGTTTGATATAAAATGTCCTATTTATACTAGGAAGGTACACTCGTTAAAACAAAGAATAAAAAGTAATCAAGATAGATAGCAATTAAATAATAATGAAGTAAATGATTCAGATACTTGGCATTTATCTATCATGCATCAAAATGTGCAATGCATAAAAAATAAAATTGAACATATTGAAATATTGTTAAAGACTGATAATATAGATATATTTTGTATTACTGAACATTGGCTTCAACAACTAGAATTAGATGGTATTAGCATAGAGGATTATAATTTATGTAGTATATATTGTAGATCTTTATTTAAAAATGGAGGTACAGCAATTTGTTGTAAGACATATCTTAAAAATTGTATAAGAGAAATTAATGATTTAAAAAAGTACTCTGTAGAAAAAACATTTCAAATATGCGGTATAGAGTTGACGAGGGCTGATTTGAGTATTATTGTAATAGTTATTTATAGGTCTCCATCTGCCGATTTGGACAATTTTTTTATAAAACTAGAAGATGTGTTAAATACAATATGCAAACGTAATTTACCTATAGTTATTTGCGGAGATTTTAATATTGATCAGTCAGATGCATTGCCCGCAAAAGATAGAGTTAGAGATATACTGCTGTCATATAATATTAAGTTGTTAATTAATGAACCTACAAGAATTTATGGAAATTCATCCAGTTGCATTGATTATATATGTTCTGATGTGGAGAATTGTTGTAGAATTAAGAATGTTAGTTGTGTTGTAAAACATAATGGCTTAGCGGATCATTCTGCCTAAGTTATGTTACTTGATATTTCATTGAACATCGCTGAAAGGAAGGTATATCGTAAAGTGTTTAATGAACATAATTTTAATACATTTTTATCATATGTTAGTAGAGAATTATGGGGTGATATTTATGAGACTGAAAATGTGAATGAAGGATTTAACAGATTTATTAATAGTGTTCAGTACTGCATGAATGTTTCATTTGTTAAACAGGGGATATCTAGTAATGAAATATCTTCTAAAAAGCCTTGGATTACGAAAGGAATATATATTTCAAGCCAGAAATTAAAAATACTTTATAAAACTATGATATATTCAGAGGATCCTGAAGTGGTAGCTAATTATAAAAAGTACAAACAGATCTATAGATCTGTCATAGTGATGGCTAAAAAAAGATATAATGACTAAATATATTTGGAATCTGAAAATAAATCAAAAGCAGCCTGGCAAATAATAAATAATAATATATATAACAGAAAAAAAGATCATATTTCTATTAATATAAAACATGCAAATTTCAATGCAAACTCAGCTAATGATAGTTCAGATTATACACATTTTAACTTGAATATAAAGTTTCCTACACTCTTCATGAGACCTACAACTGAATCTGAAATATATAATATAATATCGAATTTAAAAAGATCGAATTCCCCAGGTGAAGACGGTATTACTTCTAATGTTTTAAAATGTGGTATTGACTATATAGTGCCGCCATTGACATATCTAGTAAATTTGTCAGTATCTCAGGGCATTTTTCCAGATATATTGAAAATTTCAAAAATTAAGCCTCTTTTTAAAAATAATGAGCGTATGAAAGTTGAAAACTATAGACCTGTATCTCTCCTGTCTACACTTTCCAAAATTTTGGAGAAGGTTATTTATTCCAGAATTATAGCATTTTTATCAAGATATAATATATTACATAATTCTCAACACGGGTTTAGGAGTTCAAGAAGTACAGAGACAGCTATACAAAATTTTTTGGATCAATTGCATAATAAATTGGATGCCGGTAAAAAGGCGGTTGGCCTGTTTATGGATTTGAGTAAGGCCTTTGACTTAGTTAATCACAAACTCTTGTTGTCAAAACTGAATGATTATGGTATGAGGGGAATTGTTAATGAACTTATCAATAGTTATCTTGACAATCGATTTCAGTTAGTTCAAATAGATAGTGCAAAATCAAATAAACTAAAAATTAACTCCGGAGTCCCACAAGACTCTGTACTGGGACCATTATTATTCTTGCTTTTTGTGAACGACTTGCCGTTATATGTTGACAATCGAGAGCTATTTATGTATGCAGATGACAACAGTTATATATGTGCAGAAAATAGTATAATGCAATCTATCAATGATGTTCAGAATAAGCTGTCTATTTTCAACAGTTGGTTTATGCATAACAAGTTGTTTCTAAATAAAAGTAAAACTGTTTTTATTAATTTTACCCCTAAAACTAGAGAAATAAATGAATCTTTCCTTGTTAAAGTGAATGGTACATCAATTAAACAGGTGAATAATGTAAAGTTTCTGGGTGTACACCTTGACAATGATATTCGATGGACTACGCATATTGAAGACATCTGCAATAAGCTGTCATCTAAATGCTATTGTTTGTATAGATTAAAGAGAGTGAGTAGCAAGGAGATTTTATTATCATTTTACTAGGCGCAAATATACTCAAGAATTCAATACTGTATAGAGTTTTGGGGTGCCTCGCATATGTCCTACAGGGTTTTTCATATGCAAAAAAGAGCTATCAGATCAATTGTGGGTATATCGATGATGACTTCATGTAGACAGCACTTTAAGATGCTTAGGTTGCTGACAGTGCCTTGTGTATATATTTATAAAATCCTCTTATCGGTTAGGAAAAATCCAAGTAAATATGTCACTATTAAATCGTTTCATACATATAATACTAGAGGAGATAACACTCTGTGTTTTCCAATTCATAACTTAACGTTAACCGAGAGAAATTCTTGCTATATGGGCATTCAACTGTATAATAAGCTGCCACTTCAGATCAGACAGATAACAAATTTTGATTCTTATAAGAAGAGAGTCAAAGATTATCTTGTTCATCACTGCTTTTACAGTTTAGCTGAATACTTTAATAATTAGAAGACATATTTATTTGTAACATTATTGTACTTGTTTGTATTTGTTATGTATTTGTTATGTTTTTCTTTTGTTCACTTTGATTTTTGTATCTTTGTGTATATTTTACTTTGTATATTGTGTCCCTTGATTTATCCTATGCCATGCTATGGTCTCTTGGATCAATAAATAAATAAATAAATAAAATAAATAAATAAATAAAATAAATAAATAAATAAAATAAATAAATAAATAAATAAAAAAAATGGTTATCAGCGGTCTTAGAAAAATTAATAGAAGTTACAACTCATTTGCATGTTTGAATAGCCATATATTAAATCAAGATCCGTTAAATAATCATATGTTACAACTTACATCTTTAGTTTGAAGAGTTTATTTTACCATACGTATTCACCACCAAAATACACATATAAATCAAATTACCAGAGTAAGGCAAATGTATACCAATTTAGTTCAGTTCAGACACCAATAAAAAAGTTATAATATGTGTTTTTTTGCTGCTAACATCTACTGAATGCATGCGCCAAACCAAGTTGCGAGAGCGTACTTTTGCCCCGCAATGAACAGTTGGTTGCCTATCCTGTCTTGATAACAGGCGTTTATACCAAAACCTAGGTTACGCGCAGTCTAGTTATCTCAAGTCTCTGATATTATGGTTTTCAAGTACAGAAAAACACATATCTAATTTGTACCTAATTTTGTATGTAGCTGATTTTGTTATTAACTACTTAGATTGTTGATAATGGCCATGCAAATAGTTTTTTCATTTCGCCTTCAATGATTTAGAAGATAGCTTGAATTTGGTTGAACCTTGCAAAACTACCATGAATTTTAAGAAAAATCAGAGCCAAGTAAACGTACCACAAAACATAATAATTAAGAGTAATTTTTTAGAAAAAAAAGGCAAAGCTAATAAATTCTCACGAAATTTTCACTGTTCCAAAACTTGAAATTTCTTCTAATAATAATAAAGAAAATGTTATCCCCGGAAGCTTTGAATCAAATATTGCGCAATGTGATACCGAATCGTCAGGTATCGACTTTTCTAGTTTCTCTGATATGGATTATATGCCACCGCCACCATCTACTGAGAGAGTTAAATAGTTAGAAAAATCTTGAAAATGTCACTAAAAAGTAACGACCGGCGAATGGCAATTACAGCTTTAAGAAAGAAAGGTAATTTTATTCTTAAACAAGAAAGAAATAAACTGAAACCAACTAGGAAACCAAAAAATAGATGAAGTAAAATTTCCGAGAAAATAACGGATGACGAATATTTCCCATGTATTAACTGTATGGGTTATTATAAAAAAACTTACCTGTGGAGACATGAGAAAATTTGCAAATCCAAAACTACATCTGAAAACGGATCCAAGATACAACATCTAGCAGAAGCACAGACGTTTTTAGTTAGCACTGGTTTGTTGGGAAATTATCTGAACCAAATTCGTCTTAAAAAAGACATATTTGGTATTATTTGTTTTGACCGCTTTTTTACATCAACTTTACTGCTAAACAAAATGAAATATCCTTGTGTAGGAACATACACATACACAACAGAAAAAATACACCAACATTTTCAGATAATCTAGAAAGAGGGGAAAGTGAAATGGGCGTGTGTTGTGAAGGCAAATTCGCTGTTGTATGGAAAGATACCAAAGACGTTTTGGTAATGAGTACCTGTCATGATAGCTCTGTGAATTTGGTCAATTAAAGATGGTAGAAATTACCCGTCCAGAAGCCATAATGTTCTATAACAAGTATATGGTCGGCGTAGACCAAGCCGATCAGATTATTTTTCTGTACGATTTAGACCGGAGAAATAATCACCTGAATTGAAAATATTATTTATACATAAATAACATTAAGGATAACATAAATGTGCCACTTACTGCACAATAACAATTTTAAAAACATTTTTTCTCGAAATTATCCAAGAAAATTTCTTTGCGGTACTACTTAATAGTAAACCAGACAGATTAAAAATAAGATTACAAAATTCTTAATATTTCCGAAGTCAGGTAGCCAATAAAAATAAAAATGAAACAAGTCGCCACTACTTGCTACATGCCGCGACCATAAGATGGGAACAACTTTACAGTGCAGCCTTTATACTGCCGTCCTAAGCAAAAAGGCAGTGTCTCCAATTTTCGTTGTTTTTTATTTTTCTCTTTCTATAGTTACCTTACATCGTAATACAGTACAAAAAAAGACCCTGCCAACATTGTACCTTCCTGTGACAGAAGAGGAAAACACGCAAAACACCCAAAATAGACCGGGAATTAATAAAGAATCATGTTGAATCTTTTAATCCTTCTGTGTCACATTACCAGAACCAATTACCATGCTCCAAACCGTAGATATCTTCCTAGTGATATTACTACTCGATTTTACAACAGCTTACCTGAATATAAAATGTTCTTATGAGTTATACAGAAAATTTTAACATATCCTTTACATCACTAGGTCATGAGGAATGTGAGTTATGTGAATGTTTTAAGCTTCACAATCCCAAACATAACGAAAATATATTATCCCAGGACTGCAACGACTGTATCTTCTGGAAAGAACATATCAAAAGATCTAAGGAAAGCCGAGAAAAATACAGATTTGATGCTAAATTTGATTTTCCATCAAGCACCGTATGCGTTTCAGTTGATTTGGAAAAAGTTATTATGTTACCCAGAATTGATATGTTCAAGAAAGTGGTGTTTTGTCAAAGAATTATTGTCTTTAACGAAAGCTTTGTGCCTGTTGGCACAAAACAGAAAATCAAGCCCTTTGCATGCTTATGGCACGAATGCATATCAGGTAGGAAGAAGGAAGATCTTACTAGCACATTTCATGCATTTATGTTGCACATGCGTGATGCAGAAAATATTATTACTTGGCTTGATAACTGTGCAGGCCAAAACAAAAATTGGTCAGTTTTCCTATCTAGTACACATTGTCAATTCAAATCAAATTGCAGCACAAACAATAACATTCAGATACTTTGAGCCAGGACATACATTTATGTCGGCTGATAGTTTTCATCACAAGGTGGAACTGTCTTTACAGCGAATCAAAAAGGTATATGACTTCCCTGATTTTGTTTCTTGTGTCCAGTCTTCCAATTCCGGTAAATTCATTGTTAAAGAAATGCATCAAGAAGATTTCATTATCTGGCCGGATAACTCGTCAATGTACAAAATAAATGGCACGACACCCAGGCCCTACTTGAAAGAAATGGTTGAAGTTGTTGCTAAGCGAGGTAACTTTAATTTATTTTGTAAAACAAGTTTTGATTCCAATGAAATAGAGCTAAACTTTTTGAAACTAAAAGTAGCGAAAGGAGACTTTAAAACACCCCCAGTCATTTCTAAACCAAGAGGAATTAAAGAGGAGAGGAAGCAAATGATTTCGCAAAATTTGTTAACATTAATTCCTGAAAATCGGAGACAATCTTGGCAGAGCCTTTCCGTCAATGATGCAGCCGTCGATTTAAGATTGGACATTGATGATAACTAGTGTTTCTTTTTTTTCACATAATTATTTTGTTTCACTGATAAACAAGTATTTATAAAAGTTAAACAAATAAATGAAGCTATTAACACCTGAATTCAATTCATTCCTATCAGTGCTTTCCATAAAGAAATACTAATCTAAATAGCAGTAACTGCCAATTTTTGGATGTACTGCTTTTTCGTTTTAGTACATTCTGACATTTACTATAATTTCAAAGAACCTAAAAAGCAGGAACGGCTATTTTACATATGAATTACAAAATATGACATTCTCATAGCAAATTATTTGTTACTGATCAGGACAATTATATTAATAGTTAATCAGTTTGCGAATTCACGATTATCTTTGTGGTGGTTCAGTCATATTTACAAAAAAGTGCCTTATCTCGCAACTAATACTCTAGGAGATACTGCCGTTTTGCTTAGGACAGCAGCATAACTGAATTATTTTAACAATTATTTTCAGATTGTTGTAAACAGTTATTTACTACCTGCCAATTTTTTCCTTTTTTTAAAGAACGCAATATTTACGAAGATAGCCTACACTCCCTTCTGTTTTGCTAAAAAATAAAAAAAACGAAGAAGTTTTGAGACAAATGACCATCGCAGTACTAAAGACAATAGTTCGACCTATCGCCAGTAAAAATTTGCAATTTTTTTTATCACTTAACAAAAAATTACGACGGGTTAAAGTGACAGGTAAAGGTATCAATTTTGTAGGCAGAAAACCGTGATTTTTTCTACATTTCCATTAATAACTGGGATAACATTTATGGGATAACAAAACTACGTTTTCTTAATATCGGTTCCCAAACTCAGGCGTCTATTTTATTTTTTTCGACAGTTCAGGATTGTAATATATACAAATGTCAAACAGTTTAAAGCGAAATATCTCTAAAACGGTATGACATAGCTCCGTTATAGTCTCATAAAATTTGGTGGTGCTGCACTTCATCAACGGATGTTTTTTCGAGGTTTTTTGATATTCCATTTAATGTAAGTGATAAATGTTTTATTTCGGAGAAATATAAAATTCTGAAAATGACGTTAAAAGTTCATTAAGTGAGGAGAAAACATCAGGTTCAGAATTCATTCCCTCAAGTTGTGAGAATGACGCTAGTTCTAAAGGTTCATTAAGGAAACTGAAGTCTATAGCTGTTAAAAAATTAAACAAGATTTCTAATAAAAAAAAGAAAAAAAGATAAACTGGTGACCAATGAGAAAAAATATGCATTCTGCAGAATGTGGTATTAAAAGAAAATCAAGGTAGATTTGATTTGAACAAAGAAAATAAGCTTGAAATGAATTTTGTGTTAAAATATTTTGATAGTATGGAAAATAAAGTATAAAGCGAAGTTGCAGAAGAAGGAAATCAGGAACCTTCTGTAATAGAAACAAATATAGAAATAAATGAAAATAGAGGAGATATTAACGAATTTACTGATGTTGAAAAATGTTATGGCCAAGAGAGTAACAGAGGAAATTGTAATAAAATACCGATAATATCAGAATTAAATGACTCAATAGAAGCAGATAATCAAATGGTTGTGACTCAAATATCTCAGGTTGAAAATAAGGAAGATGTAAATATTACAGAAGGTGATTCAATAAAGCGTAATAGTAAAGAAACACGAAGTTCTGGGACTAGTACTTCTGATAATTATAACATTCAGAAAAGACGTCGTTACCGATAATGGAATACAAGTACAGGCAACTTCTAAAAAGGATGGAAAAAGAATAAGAGACAAAAAAACATATTTGTTACTTTTGTAGTAAGTCTGTAATACACATGAGAAGACATTTTGAAACTGTACATGGTAGTGACACAGAAATTCAAAAATACTTGGCGTATCCACCAAACTCAAAGGAAAGGAAACATGGATTTCTAGAATTAATTCGCATTGGTGATTTTTATCACAACTGTTCTGTTTTGTCGACTAAACAGGGAGATTTAGTGCTTATTCGTGCACTAAAACACAAAAGTGAATCCAAATTTGTTAATTATTATGACCACGGACCTTGTCCTCAATGCTTAGAATTCTTACTTAAAAAACATATTTGGCATCATGTAAAGAAAAGACGTAAGAAATCGAACAAGTGGAAACAAGACACGTAAGCGCAGAAAGAAATGCCATATGTGCAGATATTCATGGTTTGGGATTTTCAAAGAAATACTATGAAAACATTGTTTCTAAATTAAGATGTGACAACATCGGCGAAATATGCAGGTCCAATAATCTCATAAATAAATTTGGAAGCATGCAAAATGAAAAATATGGAAATACTCAAAACCAACTAATCCGTCCAGAGTATGAGACAACTGGCGAGATTAACTGTTTCATTACTAATCCCAGATAAATTTGATCTTATTGTAAAAGCTGTGAAAGATATCACCATGAATGAAATTACAAATGAGAACTGTTCAAGGCCAGATTTCCACATACCTAGTTTAGCACCGAGGCTAGGTTACAATTTAAAAAATGTATATCTATAGAAAGAGGCAGTGCGTTAAGATCTGGCAATATAAAGCGTAATAGAGCCTTACTGTCATTGCTGCAGTTAATGAAAATGGAATGGGAAATAAAAGTGTCCTCAAATGCACTGTCGACATTATATCGTCGTAAAATCAATGCTGCTCAATTGTTACCTCTCACTGGTGACTTGGTTAAACTGAGCGAGTATTTAGACAAACACTTAACTATTGCCAAAGCTAAATTATTAAAAAATAGAACCAACTCCACATGGACCCGCTTAGCAACTGTGACATTGGCTAGAATAAGTTTGTTTAACAAGAGACGCTCAGGTGAGGCATCCAAGATGACGATGAGCCATTACATTAACAGAGCACATTGGGAAGATCAAAATACAATGGAAATAAAGGAATCTCTTATTCCCCTTGAAAAAAATTTCCCGAGTCACTCACGGTAGTGGATATAGAAGGAAAATGAGGTAGAAAAGTGCATGTAATTCTAACACCCGTTTTAAAGGAGTCGTTTGAACTTCTTATTCGCCACAGAGATGAAGGTAAAATATGTATGCGCAATAAATTTATTTTTGCAAGATCAAACGGATCCTTAATGCATTTGAGCGGACATGATTGCCTTACTAAAATACTTGAAGAAATTTCTTTAGATAATCCAACTCTAATAACAGGAACTAAACTCCGCAAATATGTTGCCACAGTTGTCAAGTACTGAATATGACAGAAAACCAATATGGTTGGTTAGCTCGTCATTTAGGTCATGATATTCGAGTTCATAGAAATGTTTACAGAATGCACGAGAGTGCAATCGAGATCACAAAAGTTATTAGGTTGCTATTGGCAGTGGATAAACGCGAAATAATAAATTTTCAGGAAAAACCATAGAGGATATTAAATTACAAGGTGAGTTATACAATAATTGTAAAATGTATGACGTATATACTTCCCGATTGCAGGTAATAATTCATTTTTAAATCTTATGGATTGAGAGTGGTCCTATAAGATTTCCTCAAAAGCATTAGCCACACTTTATGATCGGAAAATTAATGCAGTCGCATTATACCTCTAATAGATGACTTGATAAAAGTAAATAAATGTTTAAATAGTAAATTAATGGAAGCACGGGATAATCTTAAGTGTGATAGAACCTGTAAAACTTGGAGTTCTTTAGCAAATATTGTACTGGCCAAATTAATTTTATTCACTAAAAAGAGGTCTGGAGAACCTCTTTTCAAGACCAAATTGATTCCAAACAGGAACTCAAGAATTTAAAAAATGTATGTCGTCAGTGGAGATTGATTTAGCTAAGTCCTTAACATTGGTTCAAATTAAAGGAAAGCGAGGAAAAAATGTAAATTTGCTGCTCACAAGTGATGTTAAGGAACGTATAGATTTACTGTTGAAAGCTAGAAAGCAAGTGGGTATAGCAAGTGAGAATTTATTTGTATTTGGGAGAGATGACGGTTCGAAAAACTATATAAGAGGACATGATGTTATTCGTAAATTTAGTGTGGAAGCAGGGTTAGTTAAGCCAAAATTAATTGACGGTACAAAACTCCGTAAATATATTGCTACAGTCTGTCAGATTTTCAACTTGACGGAAAACAAAACAGACTGGCTAGCCCGCCATTTGGGACATGACATCCACGTTCACCGTGAGTTCTACAGATTGCACGAATCTTCTAACGAAATTCTAACGAGATTGAAAAACTACTTACACGAGGAGCGGTCGTACGTTGCGTGCCACTAAAAGACCAATTCTTATCTCCCTTCTTCTTAACGGATAAATCTAATGGAGAGAAACGTTTTATCCTTAATTTGAAGAGACTTAATTTGGTATCTATAGATCTGAAACATGCGTATTTCTTAGTACCAGTAGTAAAGGAACATCGAAAATATTTACGGTTTTCCTTTAACGGTTGCCTCTACGAGTTCACCTGCTTGCCGTTTGGCGTATCTTCGGCACCTCATGCCTTCACAAAAATTCTAAAACCCGTTTTACAACATATTAGATCATTAGGCATTATTTCCGTAAATAATTTGGATGACTTCTTAATATTTGGTAAGACATTTCAGGACTGCTATAATAAGACGATGTTGACGGTGAACCTCCTTAAATCTCTGGGATTTATAATTAATCACGAGAAAAGTATTTTGACTCCATCCAAAACATGCAAATTCTTAGGATTCATTTTTCACACAGATACCCTGAAATTAGAGCTACCGCAAGAAAAAAGAGAAAAAATCTTACGTTGGATTAAATACCTTCAAAATAAAAAAATTTGTAAAATCAGGGAATTTGGCAAATTTATTGTTGGACTTTTGGTCTCCGCCTGTCCAGCAATAAAATACGGATGGCTCTATACTAAGGCCTTCGAGAGGGAGAAAATAATCGCACTTCGGAATAACAACATGAACTTTAACCCCCGAATGTATATTCATTCCTTGTCAGAATTTTCTTGGTGGCTATGCAATATCAGATCGGCATGTAAAGATATTAAACAAGATTCCTTCGAGCTAGAAATATTCATAGATTCCTCTCTTTCGGACTGGGGAGCTTGTTGCGATGGTGAAAAAACGCATGGCTGGTGGACTATTAATGAAAAACGAAATCACATTAATTTTTTGCATAAGGAATATGTTGTCTACGATTTTCCTTTATAAGATAGTTAGGAATGTGATAAGTTGTGAATATCTTTTAGCGTTACTTGGTTTTCATGTCCCAAGAGTCATAGAACAAATATTTATAAGAGCTCTCCTGTTTATCAAATGATACAGCACTATTCTAAAGTTGAGCCTGGGCTTGATATCCTGTGTTGTAGGATTACTGATATTAAAAGCATATTTTATTTAATATTTTTTATACTACAATTTTTTTTGTTTCTTTTTAAATTTATGTGTTGTTTTTATGTTATTATTTTGTTTTATACATTGTTCATATTTTTATAAGTCTATTATTGGATTTTGTTGATTGTATTATCAAATGTTAATAGTATTGTCTATATATTTGTTCAGTTGTTTATATTATATGTGTATATTATAATCCTGTTTGTTCAACTAATTACAGTGTAAACTTATCCTGTAACTGGGTCTTGTGCCCGTTGGATATTTTAATAAATAAATAAATAATTAAATAAAATAAATAAATAAATAATAATTTATCAAGTCAAACGGGGTTACTTGGAACAAGGGGTTCCTTGGTACAGTTGGTTAGCAATTTCTTAATACTGTGCTGCTACCTATGGAGTGATAATTGAACTTAAAACATACCATTTGATTATACAGATACCATTCTATGAGATGTAGTAGCCCAGAATGTAGTTTGGTTTTATTTGTAATCCGTGAAAAATTTTGAAAATCAGGTAAGAAATATGCTATTTTTTATACCCCTGTCTACTTCCATCTGGCCAGGGGGTTGTGTAAATTGGGAATGTCTGTAATATTTTTTTTCTGTAGTAAAAACACTCTAGTTCAGGAATCAATTCTTAAATAACCTCAAAATCAACAAGTGTTGTACACAGGGCCGTACTTATTTATTTTTGTCTATTCAGGGGTTGCTTGGAACAATCCCTCGTAACTAATACTGTTGCAATTAGATAGGATAGAAACTTAGAAAGTGCAATTTTTTTAGTTTCATTTAGGTATGTATATCTTCAAATGTTTACCAAAGAAAAATGTTTTAAGTTATTTTATACATATACCTATTTATAATAGTTTTTATATGCCTGTTTGATAAAGTAAATGATACTTTTTGTACATGCTCTGTTATATTGCTGGAAAAGGCATTAAAAATGTTTATGCTGTAGATAAAGGATCTCAAAAGGAAAATATTACTGTAATGTTTTCTTTCTCTGCCTCTGGTATGACGTGTCCACCGATGATAATTCATCTTTATAAAAGAATTCCCGAAAAAAATAGCTGTTACAGTAAATACCAATTAGGGAATTGGCCGATCTGATAATGGTTGGATGACATCAGAAACTTTTTACGATTACATAAAAAATATATTTTATCCTTATTTGATTGATAATGATGTGCAGTTTCCTGTTATATTATTTCTAGATGGACATAAGTCTCACTTGACCTACGAACTCAGTCTACTCTGCAATGAGTTAAATATTGAAGTAATTGCTTTCTATCCAAACGCAACTAGAATTCTGCAACCATGTGACGTGGCAGTATTTAGGCCAATAAAAGTGGGATGGAGAAAAGCAGTTAGAGAATTTTATGAGAAAAATCCAGGGCAAGTTCTAAATAAGACAACATTTGCACCACTATTAGAAAAAGTGGTGACAGAAGTTGTTAAACTGGAGACACTACAAAATGGATTCAAAGCGTGCGGCCTATTTCCATTCGATCCCGATGCAATACATTATTCAAAATGTTTAGGAAATCTTAATAAACCTGCAGCAGTAAGTCCCTTGTCTCTTTATCCCTAGCTATTCCTTTACTTTTCACGTAATTTTTTGCTAGTTTTTTTAGGTAACACATGTCGACCCTGTTATGGATAAAATAACATTTAGTAGCTTCATAGGAGATGAAATTTTAACTAAATTCAAGTCGTTCGATGCAATGGTAGTTAAGGAAGGATTTAGTAATGAATTTTTAACACTTCATCAAATCTGGAATTACTTTGGAAAACCTGATAAAGGGGGACATGAAGTAGAAAGTAATGTACAAGTAGCTGATATAGACATACTGGAGCCCGAAACTGAATCCGAAGAGCTTGGTATCGAATTAGAAAAGGACTGTATTGAATTGGAAAAAACAGATTTAGAACTGGAAGTATCATGCAATGAAACAAACACAGAAAAGTCAAATATTACAGGTATGGTATTGAAAGAGTCAGGTATTGAACTGGAAGAACTCATGGCATTGAAAAACGAAGAAAATAATATGGAGTTGTGGAATAGTAAGGACGATGCAATTTCAGAAGCCAAAAGTGTTTCGCCTTTGAAAAAAATTAATGTTATTGAACATATTGTTTTTAACGAAAACGGTATGGCAAAAGAATCCACAACCTTAAATAACGCTATGAGTTTACCTTACGCAAGCAACAATATTAATGATACAAAGTCACCATCTTTAAGCTTACAATCGACAAGTAAAGGATGTATTAGTGGGTACCTTAAAGTACCAGACAAACCCCAACGGAAAAATAAACGTGATGTAGAAAGGTTATCATTTGCAATTACTTCAAAGTGTTACCAAGAAAGCTCTGAATCCAAACGGCAATTAAGCTAAAAGAAGAGAATAAGAAATTGGAGCGGAAACGTCTAAGAGAAGAGAAAGCTGCAGCTAAAATAAATCATGAAAATAAAAGAGTTTGTAAACCAAAACAATTTGTAAACAATGGCAATTATTGTTTCGCATGTAAAAAACGTATAACTAAAAATAGGCACTATTTTACATGTGATGATTGCAAAAACCATTTTCATCGTCTTTGCATTGCTAATACACATAAAAAACACGTTCCCGACTTGGAAGACGATGATCTATTTTTAAGTTACATTTGTTATAAAGAGGAAAGCGATGAAGAAGTTGGCAGTGAAGAAAGCATTATTATTGATAAGAATGAGGAGAAAGAAAATACATTTGAAAATGGTAAAACTGAAGATGAAAAAGGTAACATGAATAAGGTAACAATGAAACAGGAAATTAATGAAGATGAAAATGAAATAGACGAATTATACAATATGTACAAGGATCAATGTGCCAAATATTATTAATAGATTATAAATTGTACTTAATTTATGTTACATTTATACCAATTTTCGTAAATAAAAAAATTCAATAATTTTTTCTTTTGTCCAATAACTAAATTGACTATGTCCAATTGCTAAAAAAAATGTCCAATAACTAAGATTCTTGTCATGAATTTTGTGTTTCATTGTGAGAAATAAAATACTGGTTATCTAGTAAACATAGATACGTTTGCTTAATAACTATGCAATTGGTGTAACACTGATAATTTTCTTACAGTCGTAGGCCTAAAAATAAGATTTTGACATACGTTTGAATTTTAAAAACATTTTAAGTGTCCAATAACTGGGTAGTTTACCCTATATGTTTTCATCCATGAGTTAACCTTTCACAAGGTGAAGATCAATCTACTGAAGAATATCTTATTTTATTTATTTACATTGTACTCACGTTGGGAGCCAATTATAATGTATTTGTGTATATGAAATGTAATGCTTATGTTTATGTGCTTATGCTTAAGTTGATACTCTTCTGGCGATTTAGTCCACAACATTAAAATATAGTTTTGCAAATGAAAAACATTTCAAAGATTTCTCTGTCTCGTTCTTTATATTCTTTAAACTATTATCAACGCGTCTATCTACTCCCAATTTCGTCTTGAACATTTTAGATCACCGTCTTAAAACACACATATATATTAAAAGATATACTAAAATACATTAATTGTGTAGAAACTTTATAAATACTTTAATGTTCGCGACGCAATCTAACCACCACCTTCGTATTTTGTTATGTGAGTTTACATGTGTGATTCCAGAATGCAAACAAAGCTATGAAGATAAAATGATAAAGGAAATACAGAGTAGATTAATTCGAGAAAGCGATACGAACACAAATAAAATTCTAGACTATTGTAAATCCAGTAAGTGTCACGAAATTCCCATTAGAAATCAAAATTTCGCGAAAAGAATAAAATATTCAAAAAGTAGAGGTCTGAAAACCCCAAAATTAAATTTTACAGCTTGCAAATCGGTTAACAAACTCCGAAGTAAGCATCCCAAAAATTAGGTATGACCTGCGAGTCTATTTCATAAAATCAAATAAAAAAGTAATAAAATAACTTTTTCAAATCTCAACTAATCAACTTGAAACTTTGCATACATTCATAACTTTAAATACTGAACACGTTGGTACTTTCAACTTTCCCGGATCTTTTCTAGAAGCCCGGATCAAACAACAAAGCTCCACCCACTATTCTAATTTATTTCATAACTTTCAAACCCTTAATCCGATTTACTTCAAATGTTCACAGATTATACTTTCATCTATTCTCTATCCAACAATAAAAGTCTCATCTTCATAGCTTTTCCCGTTTCCGAGTTACAAGCACTCATTCCTAAAATGCACAAGCCACGCCCACAAACTAATTATGCTAATTACTCTGTAACCACTGCACCTAGCACAACGGGACAAGTTCAGTGTACTCTGGAGACGATGCCCGATCTACCAATACAAATATCATTACCCAAATCCCAGTAATTCCACAAACTTTAAAACGGCTTCCTGAACGATCGCCGTCGCTTCACGAATTGTTCTGGAAATGCCATCGAAAAACATCAATTATCTTCACTTCTAATTATCCGATCAAACCCGTACTTGAACTCATCGATAGGTCATTTCATCCCCTATCACACCCCCAAGTTTCAATTTCTAATCTTATCACAAAACCCCGCAAATTAACAATTTCAATCTTCGAAGAATCGCGAAAATCTAGAAATCGAATTTCGCGAAACTCCAAAAAGTATATAAGCCGAAACATAGCGGCCCCGAGAGTCAGTCAGAGTGCAGTAAGAGATACGATATCCTAGTGCTAGTGCTACCAAAGCTTCTCCAAAGTGTTTCAAAGTGTCCTAGTGAGTGCTGGGTGCGTCTGATAAGCATAAGTCGGCTGCTTTAAGAGCGAAGTGGCGTGTAGTGACAAGTGCCTCAGTGGTCAACCGTCTCCTAGTGAATCGCGTCGTGTAATACCCGTCTGTACGCATTAAGAGTGACGTGAGACATCTTCAAAGGCTCCGATAACTGCTGTAGTGTCGTTGTGCTTCACTCGCATCCATCACCAAGCAAGCTGCCTACGAAGAAGATATCCAGAACACAGGCTACGTACGGATATTTTCACCAGTTCTTTCTATACAATTGTAAGTTCGAGTTTCATTTACCTTTCCTATCAACCTGCATTAGAGAATAGCACCTTTTGTACAGGGCGTTCTCTAATAAGCAGTCATTTATACAATTATCATTCAATTACTAGCATATTCAAACTTCTTTTACAATTCTACTTTAAACTAATCACTGCCCATACACAGGGTGTTATCCAGCCTCTATCCAAGTGTGTATACGGGGTGTTGAGTCAAATCAAACCACATAACAAATACTTTAACTCTACTTTCATACTAAACAACGTATTTTATCAATAGTACTCAGTGCCTACTTAAGTCTAGGTACCTGTTGTGCTCACCCCTTATACTCATTACTTAAAACCGAACATAAGGTGTCGCTACAAGAATAGATCCGTGTCTTCAGGTCCCAAATACTTACTTTAAATATAAATAACTGTTCACGTGATAGAATTTTCAGATATGTTTAAGGGGAAAGTGAACCAGAGAACAGAACATTTTATATTACATCAATTAAAGTTGCAAAAGAAAAATGCAAAAGGAAGACGTTTTAAATTTGAAGACAAGATATTCGCACTGTCATTGTTAAAGCAGGGTGCACGTGCATATAAAATTCTCAGGCGTACATTTGCTTTACCATCGACAAAAACTCTAATGGTCTTACTTAATAAAATTCCTTTTGGAGTTGGAATTAATCCAAGGGTTATGAAGGTGTTAGAGCAATCTGTGAAAATTCTGCACCCTCGTGACCAGTGTTGCTGCATTATGTTTGATGAAATTTCATTAGAATCTTCATTATTCTATTCCAAAAAGAAAGATGAAATTATTGGATTTAAAGATACCAGCATGAAAAGGGAAATGAACTTTACAGACCACGCGTTGGTGTTCATGTTGAAAGGCTTGCGAAAAAATGGGAAGCAGCCCATTTCCTTTTATTTTACCCAAGGGGGTATGAATGCTATGGAATTAAAAAGTGTGAGACGTGTTACTATAGAAGCTTTACAAAAAATAGGATTTAATATCGTAGCACACCTATTTGTGACCGGTACTCAACTAATAAGAACTGCATACAGCAATTGGTGTAAGCGTCGGCAATTGGAGGGTCAGCAAGATCAGAATTAAAGGTGTTCAATATTGGAGGACAAGAAATTGTAGCTCTTTATAACCCTCCACATTTATTGAAGGGAATTAGAAACAATTTTATAAACCATGACCTGAAATTTACCGTTAATGGAGTTGAGAAACTTGCTACTTGGAAAGATATACACACATTATATGAAATAGACACTGGAGATTTTAATACCAGAATGTGTTTAAAGCTCACAGACCAACATATTTATAAAGATAAATTAAAGAAAATGAAAGTTAAATATGCTGCCCAAGTTTTCTCACATAGAGTGTCTTCTACGATAAGGTGGACTACCAAATATGGTAAAGTATTAATTACATTAATCAAATAAAATTTAGTTATTTTTTTCATTTAATTCTTATAGGCAAGGGCAACATTTTTGGTTCAACTGGTGAAAATACAGCCGAATTTGATTCACTAATGAATCAGTTTTTTGACAATGTTAATGGATCCACAATGAAAGCAGACCGTCGGCCATATAAGATCAACCATAAAAATGAACTCTTTGCATTTTAAATTTTGGGTAAACAGCTTAAAGATTATCAGGACAATAAAATTCGTAACACCCAGAGGAGATACAGTGCCACCATCCGTCAAAAATTGGATAACAACATTAAGAGGATTTATACATCCTTGGATAAAACTGGAAAATCTTGGATTTAAATTTTTACGTCCTCCTAATTTAAATCAAGATCCATTGGAAATTTTTTTTGGCTGTATTCGCAGTTATGATGTGCGAAATATAAATCCATCTTGTGATTCTTTTATAAATTAATTTAAAAGTTTACTTGTAAACAATTTCACCTCATCACATTCTCCACGGGCAAATTGTGAAGCTGATGAGAATAATGTCTTAAATTCTTTAAAGGAATTGCTTACAGATAGCTGCAGTAATGTTGATGAAGAACATGTCATTAAAAACATCGACATTGGGGGCATTAATATAGTGGAAATAGATGAGAATGCCATTATACAAACGCATGCATATATTGCTGGTTATATAGCAAAGGCTCTATTAAGAGAAGTAGATGGATGTTAAACTTGAAAAAATCAACTTCTTCTTCTGCAGAACATGATCTGATTTCACTATGTGAATATAAACCCATTGCATTAGTAAGGACAAAGACGCAGCTTCGAAGACTGTTTTCAAAAATAATTATCTTTTTCAATCCATGCATAAAAAGATGTCTTTTACTGATAAATATTAAAAAACATATAACAACCATATATAAAGACAAGTTATTTAATACATTGTTGTGTGATAAACACAATATTTTCAATAAATATATAGATAAGCTTTTAACTTTTTAACTTTTGTTATTTACATATGTGGGCCATAAAAATGATGATGAATTAATAGCACTTGCTTATATCAGATGTGTTAAGATAAAGTCTTAAAATATAAAAATTAAAACAAGTTAAAAACTTAATATAAATTTAATCATTGTAATACATATATTTGTAAAGAACTGTCAACATCTCAGTTGTGGAGAATGACCATAGGTTGTTTTATTGACATAATTTAAATTTCAGATACTCATACCTAATAAGTAAAATTTCGGATACTGTTATAACGCTTTTTTAAAATTTCAAATAATGAAGGCAGCTGTGAATAATTCCTACACATTTCATAACTTTATTGAATATTTTCGGTATTTCACGAATATTTAACAAATAAAATTAATAAATGGCGCATGAATTTCACATTTACTTTTATAGTATGACATTTGTGTTTTTCTCGCTGTCGACTGGGATTATAAAAGTTTTTGAAACGCCCATTATACAGCCAGCCTGTCCCACAATTAGTGCGACAAACGGAAAGGGGTTGTAGAGGGCATCAAAACAATTCATTTGAGCCCAAGAACCCCTATCCGAAAATGTGCCGTTTTGGTAGGAGGGGGAATAAAACATTCGTTTATTTCACATTACAATCATCCTGACAGCTCATGTAGGAAAGCTTTCCGTCGTATTCTCATAAAAACCATGCAAAATGAGCCGACGGAACTTTGCTGTACATGCACGGACAGGTTTAAACGTGTGCGAACACGGACTGCACGCCCTACTTTCAACAACACATGCATTACATATCGCAGTTAGATACGTAGAGGGGCTGCAAGTGACCTATCATCACAAAATTAGTGCTTGCAAAATGGCGCGGCATTCAATGGAAGACTTAGCCGATATGCATCTAATTTATGGCAAAGCTCTTTGCAATGGACGAGAAGCCGCGCGTTTGTATGCAGAAAGATTTCCGCAACGTCGGCAGCCTCATCACACAGTATTTGGCAGGACGCACCGTCGGTTGCGCGAAACTGGCAGTCTACACCAACTCCTTGGGGCTGGTGCGCCTTACTCGGTACGCACCCCAGCTTTTGAAGAGGCGGTGCTCGACCATGTACAGCAGGAACCATCAGCAAGTATTCGTGGTATTGCACATACGATGGGGGTGGCTCGGTCAACTGTGCATCGTGTGCTCCAGGTGGAAAACCTATATCCGTACCATGTACAAAAACTGCAGGCCGTGGGGCCAGACGATTATCCGCATCGACTGGAATTTTGTCGGTGGTGGGTACAGCAGAATGAGCGGGAGCCTGATTCGACCAACATGTGTTGTTCAGGTTGAAACATGTTTTACGCGAGACGGCTTTTTCAACAGCCGCAATAGCCACATTTGGGACTACGACAATCCACATGCCATTGTCTTAAGACGGAATCAACACCAGTTTGCACTAAACATGTGGACCGGTATTGTGGCAAATCAGCTCATTGGCCCATACCTACTTCCACTGCGTTTAAATGGTCCCATTTACAACAATTTTGTTACAAACGTTCGGCCCGAGCTGTTGGAAAATGTACCACTAAACATACGCCAAGGAATGTGGTTCCAGCACGACGGCGCTCCTGCGCATCTTGCGCTACCCGTGCGGCAGCACCTTAATGAGGTGTTTCCGAACGCCTGGATTGGACGCGGAGGCCCGGTACATTGGCCCGCACGATCCCCAGACTTGACCCCTTTAGACTTTTTTCTCTGGGGTCATGTAAAAAGCCTGGTGTACTAGGAACCTGTCCACAACTAAGAAGAATTGCTGGCAAGAGTAATAGCGGCGTGCACCCAAGTGCAAGAGATGCCGGGAGTATTTGCGAGGGTTTGTGCGTCCATGGACAGGCGTGTGCATTTGTGTATTGACCAGAATAGACGGCACTTTGAGCAGTTGTAAATCTTAGCAGGAAATAATGCAACTCCAAATTTACGTTTCATTCCCCCGCCTGCCAAAACGGCACATTTTCGGGTAGGGGTTCTTGGGCTCAAATGAATTGTTTTGATGCCCCTACAATTCCTTTCCGTTTGTCGCACTAATTGTGGGACACCCTGTATGTTCCATAACAAATTATCCTTTTAGTTTATCTTAATTGTAGCATTGTCACATTAAATCCATGTGATCGCTTCATTTAACATGCTTTATGTATAATAAACATTTTATATTATCGTTTGTACAAAGGCGTAGAAAACAAATAAATTTATTTTATGTAATGTTTTTTTTATTACTAAATTCTTTAACACAAAATTTTCAGCGTAAATAACAGAAAGGTCATATCAGTTGAGAAATTTAATTTTAATCACTCTTTAAGTAGATATATTTAGAGGCTGTTTAGATTTTAAATAAATACTTCAACTTATTTATAACTGATCAGTAGTATAGCTATGCGCGTTCTGTGACACTCGATGGCATGTGTCCATCCGAAGTGACCAAAGATGCGGGGGCTTTCGTAAGGGTAGTTTTAAATGATCTAAAGAAGTAGGTGGTCAATGACCATACAACAATTACCGATAAAATAAATTTTCCAATAAAAATGGCACTAGTGGTGTATTTTTTATTTTTCTTTTCTATGTATATAAGTATTTTGCTTTATAGTTATGGTGTGAAAGAAATTTCAGAAAAGGGGGATAAAATTTTTATCCACTTAATATATTCTCCGCGAACGACACGTTATTGAGGAAATTTGGAAATCTACCAATCAAGTACATTCGTACAAAAATTGAAAATGTGGAAGAATTTAAGTTGTTTGAAAAGGCTATAAAAAGGCTCAATTTTGATTTGGATGATCATGTGGAGGAAAACAACATGGAACCTTTCCCCATGACAGTATTATCTGGACCATCGAGCTCGCAGGCGGTAGAATCGAACCCAAACCCGAATAAGAAGAAACGATTTTTAAATTTGGGTTCTAATGAAGAAGTGGATGAAGAATTCATTTTCTCTTTCAACTCACAAAAACATTTTTGTGAGCTAAATGAACACTTTTTAAAATCTTTTGTAGATATTGATGTTCCAACCACAACAGCGATCAACCTTACTTAGAGCTAGAGTTTATGCCAAAGACACTTATGTTAGTACTGTGTGTGGTAGTAGAATAAGGAAAGTCCGTAACCAGTTTCAACTGATTAACGAAAATAACAGACTAGAGCAGTGCAGTGAATGTGGTGTTATTCATATATACAAGTTTCAAAGACACAACTTCGTAGGTATGCACGAGTGGTATATTCAATCACCGGTAGTCAAGAGGATTAAATTACCATCACCACCACAACCACCGTCACCATCATAAAAAAAAAATTAGAGTGGTAGTTAATCGTTATGGGACAATTCCATGCCTAGCGTGCAAGGTAAATTTTTGTTTTTGTCTACGGTCTCTGGCTGCTCATAAAGGCAGAGAAGAAGTTAATAATTTATATTGTGATGAAAGAATGCCATCGGCATCATCATCATCATTATTATTATTATCATCATCAAACATATAATACTAAAGAAACAAAATGGTAAAAACAAATATTACCCAACGGGAGGCAGTATACCAAGTCAAATATACCTGCAAATTTTGCAACTACTGTTAAAACGAAATGTGACCTACCTGTTGTTCGCCATCCTAATGATTAATTTGTGTAAAGGACTTTTCATTTTATTATAGTGTTTTTATTGTATGTGCAAAATAGATTTTTTTGTTTTGTTTTACAGTCTGCAGGTGACTTTAATTAGCCTATATACTTCTTTAACCAATTTTAGATAAAATAAGAGATTCTTTATTTGCTCCTTTATTTATTATTAAAATAATATTAATAATAATAATAATAATTGAAAGTATATACAGTGTTATTCAAAACTTATCCATAATAAAATTTGGGGATGTTCAACATACATGTAGAAATGTGGTAGAGCAAAAAAAGTTTTGGCGGGTTCTGAAAACTATTTAAAAATTTTTTATTGCACCCCGCTGTATACTGGTCCACTGTAATGGAGTGACCTTGGGTCTGACAATGCAAACTGGCGATGTCACTGAAAAAACTTGCGACGTTCTGAGAGTATAACACCCGGCGCAAAAAAGATTTGCAGCGTTTTTACTTTAAAATAAACTGAAAGATAGATAGATGTGACCAAAGTGGCGCGTCTTTAAAATTAACAAAATTTTGTTGCACTAATTTTGAAGAATTGCGCTACTTGATTATTAGGTATTAGAAACATGAAATTTATAAAAAATTTGCACATACCTTGTTACAAAAGCTGTTCGAAATTTTGTCCCTCGACTTCTACACACTTTTGGGCACGCCTTATCCAATTTTGCCGCACTAAAGCGAATGTTCCTCCCGGTTGCTGATCTTGTAAACGCAAATTATTAAGTAAATTGGGGATTTTTAGCATTTTGCTGCAACAACCACTCACAAAACCTAACTCGTAATTGATAATCCACTGGTAACAGTGCTTGAACACGCTGGATCCACGTGTGAACACACACGTGGCCATACATAAACAAGGAAAGAAAGGATGAATGAATGGTATTTTAAATAATATTAAATTAATATTTAAGCATATTATCGTTTCTTTTTATACATTGTTTCACAACATAGCTAAGATTTTACAATAAAACCTGTTCATAATAATATAAATCTTTTTTTCCACATAACCTTTATTGTATACCTGCTAAGTCCTTGTTCAAATTTATTAAAATTTTATAAAAACAGTAGAAAACCTGCTATGTGCTTTAAAATGCAATAAAAACCAAGTTAGAAATGAATTTTCTGAGTTATATATTACTAAAACCTTCCTAATGAACTAATAAACAAACGGGATCTTTTTATTTCGTTGTGTATCAATTTTGGAAATAATTGTAATGTTTTTTTCATTTTCTGTAAAGTTTGATAAAACGCAGTTATCAGGTTAATAACACTCTAAGCCGGCGAATGGTTACCTAGTGGCGTCATAATTACATCATACCGTAATGTAGTGTGCCAATGCTCGAACGAGTCCGCTAAATTCGAACGCGCCCCTCTTGTTCGACATTTACTCACAATACACCGGCAACGTTGCTTTTAACTGATCAGCTATGGCAGTGCCATAGCTTATCAGAAAAATTATATTAGTATATTAACTTATTATATCTTCGTTCGTTATCTTTGATCTCGATTTTTTTTGTGATTTTGTTTTAAATAAATATTTGATTTTGTACACTCATTTTGGATGTCTTTTATTTAAATAAAAAACTGGAAAAAGGGATTTTTTTAGGAAAAAGAGAATTTTTTAAGGCTGTGGGGTAATTTCGTTTCAGAAAGGCATTGTACGGCACATTCTTGCAAAACATAGTCCGCTGAATGCATTAATGGCAGAACAACGTGTTTGTACAGGTAGACAAGCTACTCATTTCCGTAATTTAATAGTCATGTATGATTTTCGCCCATATATAAGGTATGCTGTAAACAAACTGTTGTAACTTTGGTCTGCTACATTAAAGTTGGTTGAGAACTTGTAAAAATTTACCTTAGTATCTCTTTAATATGTGCTTCAAATATTATTAAATTATAATAAAAATCGTAATTTAAACAGATAAATATATAAAATGTTTCACTCACAGCCGGGCAAATTCGAACATGGCCATAGTCTACAAAAAGCGGCTTGGAGTCACACATTATGGCAATTATTCCACATATTCATTAGAGAAGGCGTTGAAAGCTCAAATATGACGTATAGACGGGTCTTGAAATTGTTTAATAATCACATAGCAACCCTTTGCAACAAGATACAGCAAAATCATCCCTTACCAGCTGGAGCTCCTACAGCAATGACTAAAAATGAGGATCTTAGGCCCGCTTGCACATCGCTCACGTAAATCATATACTTACCAAAGTTAAACCTCTGTCAAAAGTTACACTTTGTATTTTATATCTTGCACCATGAATACCTTTTATACACTTTGCTAAGTGCGGTTTGCACTGCACTGCACATGGTGGTAAATACTTTGCGTTGATATTTCGGAAGAAATGCTTTAATGAAAATACATTACACTCTATTTATGAAACACTACAGCCGACAATTAAAAATCGTTAAAATTTTATAAAATTGAAAGCAGACAAAAATATATTGGACCCAGATGGACGTGAACGTACGGATTTCTGAAAAAATTATTAGAATTAGAGAAAGTGAAGGATATAGAATTTAGAATTCCCAACAACATATGAAGATTTTGTTACTTTCAGGAGCGAATTTAACAATATTCTAAGCTCAAATATTTGGATAATGGATATTATCTAGAGAACAGTTTTGTTGTTTACCTTATTTTTAGCTATGAACCAAGTTTCATATTTTATGTGGAATAATTTTTATATCAGTTTGGAAATATTTCTCAATGTGAACACAACACAACAAGTATTTAGTTATGGTTTGATTTAGTTGTGCGTAGGATTGGGAACAATTACCATAAACTTTTTGAGACTTTCCAAGTTTTTGCTTAGGTCTTTTTGACAGTTGACACGTGACATGTAGCAGCGCCTAATTGGTTGCTGCAGTCTGTCTGATGGCGGAAAATTCAAATATCTGAAATTGGATATGGGATTGCCTTACAAAAACTAAAAATCGTTATATCTCGTAAACGCGTGCGAATATCGAAAAAACAAGTGGAAAAATCTCCCCTGCAGACCCCCCGGTTCTGATTGGTAGTCCTCTACCAATAGAAAAAAGTCCCAAACTCGTACGTCAAAAAACAAAAAAGTATATATTCTTATATATCAAATGACTCGTAGCGACATCCGTGATATTAATTTCAAACTATAACTTCAAACTATTTTCAATCTAATAGCGAAAGCAGGATTCTGTCGCAAATTCAAACAAAGCAAAAGCAAGAGCTGTTACGGACGCAAGAGGGCTCCTGCTGTTTGGTGGTAATGTTATTTTTATCAAAGTTCGACATTTTTTAAGCAATGAGGCCATTGTCTATTGTTTGAATAGACAAAGGAAACGATAACATAAAAATAAAGTACAATAACAGGAAATATCGTGGTATTACAGAGAATAGCCTCATTGTACGAAAAAACAAAGCAAACGATAAGATAAAAATAAAGTACAATGAGGACCATTGTTTATTGTATTGCATTAAGATTTATTTGCTGTAGCCGCGTTTCTTGGAATATTAATTATTATCACTGACCGCACACGTGGTATTTTTAATACAATAGACAATGAAGGCCATTGTCTATTGTATTGCCTTAAAATTTATTTGCTGATGCCGCGTTTCTTGGAATATTAATTATTGTCACTGGCCGCACACGTGCATGGTACGGCTTTGTTATCACGTGACGCAGAGTTCCTATAAATAGTCAAATCGGTGCTGAAAATATCAGTTTAGCACACAATCACCTAGCAGCAACAGTTACATTACGCTCAGCATTGTTAATAGTGCAAAGTAGTTTATCAAGTGTGTGATATAATCAACGCTGATATTATTAAAACAACATAGATAGACATCTTCAACGCATATTAATAGTGCAGTAATTTATCAAGTGTGTGATATAATCAACGCTGATATTATTAAAACAACATAGATAGACATCTTCAACGCATATTAATAGTGCAGTAATTTATCAAGTGTGTGATATAATCAACGCTGATATTATTAAAGCAACATAGATAGACATCTTCAACGCATGTTAATATTGCAGTAGTTTATCAAGTGTGCGGATATAATCAACGCTGGTATTACTACAGCAACATAGATATAGAAGGCCTATAACCTAACCTAACCTAACCTAACCTAACCTAACCTAACCTAACCTAACCTCACCTCACCTCACCTAACGTTACGTAGGTCACCTCACCTAAGCTAAGGTCAGACCGCCTCACCTCACCTAACGTCACGCTACGTAGGTCACCTCACCTAAGCTCAGGTCAGCTCACCTCAGGTCACGCCCTACCTAAGATCGACCTAAGGCCTGCCTATCTTTTTCAACTATTTGTAAAATTACTCGAAAACGAAAAACCTCCGCACCCAGCGGACCACGGATTATGATTCCTGATAAAAAATGCTTTATTTTGGACCCGCGACCTACTCGAATTTCCAATGTGGAAGGCCTATAACCTGTCCCGATGAGGCCTAACTAGCCTAACCACGTGGCTAGGCCGTCTGACCTTACCACCACCACCATTTTTCATCGCCCGCCGACCACGCCCACAAATCGACCTAAGGCCTGCCTATCTTTTTCAACTATTTGTAAAATTACTCGAAAACGAAAAACCTCCGCACTCAGCGGACCACGGATTATGATTCCTGATAAAAAATGCTTTATTTTGGACCCGCGACCTACTCGAATTTCCATGTGGAAGGCCTATAACCTGTCCCGATGAGGCCTAACTAGCCTAACCACGTGGCTAGGCCGTCTGACCTTACCACCACCACCATTTTTCATCGACCGCCGACCACGCCCACAAATCGACCTAAGGCCTGCCTATCTTTTTCAACTATTTGTAAAATTACTCGAAAACGAAAAACCTCCGCACCCAGCGGACCACGGATTATGATTCCTGATAAAAAATGCTTTATTTTGGACCCGCGACCTACTCGAATTTCCAATGTGGAAGGCCTATAACCTAACGTACCGTAACGTAGGTCACCTCACATAAGCTCAGGTCAGGCCGCCTCACCTCACCTAACGTCACGTCACGTAGGTCACCTCACCTAAGCCCAGATCAGGCCGCCTCACCTAACGTCACGTACCGTAGGTCACCTCACCTGAGGTATGGTCAGGTCACCTCAGGTCAACACTTCAGCTTACCTAACGTAGGCCAGCTCACCTAACCGCCACGTGGATAGGCCACCTGACCTGCCTCCCTGGCATTTCTGTCTCACCTGCCTGCCTGCCTGCCTGCCTGGCCTATTTTGCCTAGCGAGCTTACCTAACGTAGGGCACTTCACCTAACCACCTGACGACCTACCTACCTACCTACCTACCTACCTACCTAACAACCTTACTCACTACCTACCTGCCTGCCTGCCTGCCTGCCTACCTACCTGCCTGGGATATCTGCCTCGTTAAATAAACAATAGAAATTTAATCGTACACAGAGAGATAGATGATAAGCAAGAACAACAAACAATGTGTACCCAACGAAAGTTGTTTGTTTGTTTGTTGATATACAACATAGAAATAGAAATTCCAAGTTAATATTACTATGTCGGAAGTTTCTTTCGAAAATGCCACAATTAAAAAATTAAACGCTACGGGCAATAATAAGGCGTGTAATTTATAAATATTTAACGAATAATAATTAATGAATACTTATATACAACTATTGAATAAATATCACAGTGTCTATATGAAATTTGTTTTTTCTTGTTTCAGGAATGTGTATAATTTTACTCGGCCGGCAGAAAATGGTTCATAAGCACACGTACGACGACGACGACGACGACGCCTATGCGAGATCAACTCCACGCGGGTTTCCATGTCTCCAGCGATGTAACATGCCTTCTCAAGAAATTAAAAATGTAAAAATCCATACAGCTCATTTTTATATTTTTCTGTACATTAGTTAGAAAAAATTCATAAATTTACAAAATCTTTACTTTTATTTTCAATCGTACCGATAATCGAGTATTATGTAAACACTAGTTAGGTTAGAGGTTAGGTTATATTATATTTGTACTATTATGCAGGGCACAAAAAAAAAGGGTTAACGTAAAAAATCAACATTGATAAAAAAATCTATTTTTTATCATTCTTTCTTCTTTTAATCAGTGACTTGACTTAGAACAAGGATTCTATATAATACTAAAGCATGCGTTTATCTGTACAGAAGGGTAGGGTAGGGTAGGGTAGGGTAGGGTAGGGTAGGGTAGGGTAGGTTAGGCTAGGGTAGGGTAGGGTAGGGTAGGGTAGGCTAGGCTAGGCTAGGCTAGGCTAGGCTGGGGTAGGGTAGGGTCGGGTCGTCGTTTTCTTCATAAAAGTGTTACGTATATAAAAAATTCACATTTAACTTTTTTCAACACATCCTTAACATTCATTTTAACTTAACTACACTCATTCTCGACGCATTTCACGTTGATTATCTCTTTTTTATATAGACAGGGTATTCGTAAAATTTCATCCGTTTTCACAAAATTAACATCCTTTCCCCCAAATTACACCTCCTATCTGAAGTACAAAAGCCGCGGTGTATATCCGAGGTCCAGGCTGTCCCCTGGACTATATACTATAATTAATATTAGTCTTTCCTACGAAATATACTGTTTGTAGACCACACTCATTCCATGGAAACATATTCTATGCCATGCTATGACAGGTAGATCATGGGAGCGAAGTTCCATTCCTCCGATTCGAATTCAGTCCCTTGAGTTAACAACGTCTATTGTCTTGTTGTTGGCAACCCTACCTGTCACTTCCCATAATATAACATATAACCTCTTGCTTTCTACCGAATGAATTGGGAAAAAGACTACTAATTAGTATTAAAAAAAGGTGAAATAGTAAGAAAATGATAGTGTAAATCCAAAAATATGCCCTTCGGAAGTACGTTGGTAGGGTATTAAACTGTGAGATTATTTAATAAGCTTAAGATACGATGTGTTCTGTTGATACAAGGTTGGTTTTTTACCGAAGCCCTTCTCTACTATCCTTTAAAATAGACACCTTTTCAATGATTCACTTTTTGAAATGATGATGATGATGATGGGTTCGATTCCTTAATAGAAAAGGGTCTGTCTGCTTGCATCGTATTATTATAATAGGTAAGTCTGATAGGTGTGTGTGTGTGTATATATAGTATATTTGTAATAAAAGCAGTAGGTATTGAAGCAAAAAAATCTTAAGATCGACGCTAAATTTAAAAGAAAACAATAAAATAATGGTACCTTGTATGAACGTAGTAACAGTAGGTAAATAATAGTGACAGTGAGTAGGTATTTATATTGTTTTTGAAAGAAATCTTCACCCCTATTGCTGACACCTCTTACTTACATGTAAACGCTGACGAATTGGCAAATATAGTGAAAATAAAGTCGTTTAATTGATTATTTATTTCATTTGTCATATAATTTTGAAACAAGTTTATTTATATTTAAAACAAATGTGTGTACAACTAAATATACCGGCACGACGATTTTTACTCTGTTTTAGCAAGGATCATCCATCCCCATAATTTAACAATATAAGCTTTCGTAAAGTTGGTATATGCCGAAACCTTTATCGAGTCGTGGTGCTCAAGAATTATTGGTCGAGACGGTTCTTCTTCTTCTTCTTCTTCCTACTATAGTATTTTGAACGGGAACGTTAAAATGAAGGAGGAGGGCCACTTCTTCTTGCACTTCCTGCTGTAACAGACGTAAGTTGTGTGTAATTATGAACTGTATATTAACTATAAAGTTAGTAAAAATATTAGGTTATGTCTGATGAAATTGTTTATGTTCTGTTTATTTTTTTCAGAGAGTTTCGCAGGCTGCTTTTAGATCTGAGTCAATCAAATTGCAGCCCAGCATAGCAGAGGTGAAGTAAGTCGACGACAAAAGAAACGTCAACGAGAAAAACCAATTGTGGATGTTGATACTTTTAACAAGATCGCGATTGGGAACGTTATTTATGAAATGTATAAGGTTACTTGAAATGTTAGTACATTTATGTAAATCTTAAGTTAAACTGATTCATTTTAAACAAACATATTTCTTTGAAAAATTTGAGAGAAAAACTTCAAGAACGGAATCTATTTAATGGTTGCATAACATCACTGTGGAAAATTGTTAAATCAATTGAAGTTTTAAATATCGCAATGATCCACGTCGTGGAGTAATGGAGTAGTTTTATACCTGCTACCGTTGCAATGAAACTTGTTAATTTTTTACATGAATACGTTACACTTAAAATGGAAGTGTAACAACAATCTGCATGGCAAGATTCCAGTACTAAAAGTGTGAAAAAGACCGAAGTAAATGGTGCAAGGTGCTACGTTTAATATTACATGTAATAATAAGATAATACTATAAGTTAAAATCTGATTAAAGGTATATTGTAGTTCATGCTGGCTGCGCTACTGCGTTTATTACCGGTGCAGCGGCAGGGCTGGCGTTTTCTTCAAAAACAACAAGGGACGTGGATTATCATGGGGAAATGAATCCGCCGGAGAATTTCCTTCTTTACTTGGTTGGCCTCCCCAAGTGATATGAAAATACATTTCTGACAAGACGACACGGTTGTTAGGCTTAGTACTAATGTAAGTTGGCGTAATAAGTACTTGAAACATATTTTTTCGCATTTCGTATAGTAATGTGATTGTCCTTGACTTCAAAGATATGCGCCGCCAGTTTTTTCAAGACCACTGTTAGCTAATAGATGAATAATACGAAATGCGAAAAAATTGTATACACAATTTGTTAGAAAAGTTAGATTTTCTACTTAACTTGTCTATGTAACGTACTATTATGTAGCTTATTGCATTTTGTACAAATATACCACAACTTGTATACAGGGTGTCCACCTAGTGCGTGTAAGTCCAATATCTGGGTTAATAAAAGAGATAACTTATTTTTTTTTTCTACAGGGTTGTCTAATATCCCGAGCTGCACAAAATGAAAATATATTTACATATTCAGGGTGTTCAGTTTTTCCTGGACAGGTACCAACTTCGTTTTTCTAAATGGAAATATATATTTTTTATTGCTTTTTCGAACTAAACCCTTGATTTTAGTACGACTTTCATCAGCCTTCCCTATACCTAACTTAAACTGTTTTTGAAATATTGACGGGTGAATATTGACATTTTTGCAACTTTGACACCCTGTAAAATCTAAACGGTTTGAGATCAAGCAAAACGGTTTGCACATTCCTATCTTAACTTTTCATAAGCTATCGTTTGGTACTAATTTCAGAATTATCTAAAAATTTAAAATTTTCTGAAAATTTTGAAAATTTTTAATTCCTGGATAAATTTGAAATTAGTACCAAACGATAGCTTATGAAAAGTTAAGATAGGAATGTGCAAACCGTTTTGCTTGATCTCAAACCGTTTAGATTTTACAGGGTGTCAAAGTTGCAAAAATGTCAATATTCACCCGTCAATATTTCAAAAACAGTTTAAGTTAGGTATAGGGAAGGCTGATGAAAGTCGTACTAAAATCAAGGGTTTAGTTCGAAAAAGCAATAAAAAATATATATTTCCATTTAGAAAAACGAAGTTGGTACCTGTCCAGGAAAAACTGAACACCCTAAATATGTAAATATATTTTCATTTTGTGCAGCTCGGGATATTAGACAACCCTGTAGAAAAAAAAATTAAGTTATCTCTTTTATTAACCCAGATATTGGACTTACGCGCACTAGGTGGACACCCTGTATGTTGCAGATATGCTGGCTGAAAAATATGGGCATAAAGTATCATTACACCTACCTCATTGTATTTTTAACCGGATTGAACACATTTGGGGCATTACGAAAAATTACCATAAAGATCATGTGGGTTCTAATGGTGGTACTTGTTGTTGTTGTTGTTTTGTACTGACAGAAATCGTTGGCAATGTGGAGACGACTTGGAAAAGCAACCCAAACCGAAGTATGGTCTGGTGGTGCAACAATTCGACATACTGATGAAGAATTCGGCGGCGCTGGTGGGATAGAGAAGAGTCGGATTGACAGAGAGGATATTCTGCCTATTATAATAAATGTATTACCGATGTCTCGTTACTACTTACTATAATAATAATAATAATAATAATAATAATAATAATAATTCTCCACCCCTCATTCTAATCACAAGGATTAGCCCGAAAGTCTAATGTACTGATGCATAAAACCGGTAAGAACATGTTATGTATTTCCCATAATACACGAAAACAGAAGAACGGCGAGGACCATCTACTACTAGTAGTATGACAGGAGCAGGTTGTCGTCCGAGTACAGTCGTTTCGTTTGTGGTTGCAGGCTGATGACGACGACGACGACGACGACTTTCATGATGAACTTTCAGCAGTTTCTTCAACGGGTAACAGTGCTGGTGACAATGTCACTCACTATTGGATACCTGTTCCTTCCACGATATCTGTTCAAATACATCACTCTGTGAAAGTGTACGTGTTCGTAATGAAAATTAATAAGTAATATACAAAAAAAAGTCACATTTATTTATATATGTATATATTTATTTTGTGTAGTAGAATATTCGATTAAATTTATTTTATTTAAATTATAGAATTGTTATTTATTTTCTTTCGACGAGCAAGTACTCTATTTATATTTATGTCAGGGTTAAAGGTAGAACCTACCTCTAGGTTCTATTGTGAATTTCAAAATTTATATTTTCATTATTAAATCTCTTCAATTGTTGAAATGAGAGAGTTGTTACCTAGTCATTTGTTGATTTGGTATTTAAAAAGATATAATAACTATTTGAAATGTGGATAGGGACAAAGCCTTGATTATTTTATGATATCATGAAATTATTATAATAATATATTTAACACTCTGTATCTATTACAGAGACTTCTCTGTGACCTAGCTATTTTCAGAATAAAGACCAATGCCTAAACTATCTGACATATAAAAATGAAAATAAACGCTGTTCAATTGTATAATTAAGATATACTTATATGTAACTTTGAAATAGTTCTAACAACTGTAATTTTTTCTATAAAATGTCGAATATCTTCGAAACGGCTAAGTTTTGCTATAAGGAATATAACACAAACTGACAACACCAAATTTGCATGCAGAATCCAAAAATGCTAAAATATATAGTGTGTTCCATTTAAAAAAATATAACTTTAGTATGGTACATGTTTTTAGAGCACCCTGTATATTTGAAAATATTTTTAAAATGTGTGCCTCTCTACGAATAGTTTGCAGTCAAATTTGAACGAAATTTATAAAGGCACCGCCGCAGTTCATGAGCTACAAAAGAATAAGGGAGCAGCTCATCTCTGGTGCAGGATGACCCTGCGTACACTGTACACTGTACATACATACCTATTGCTAACAAGACATGATAAAATTTATGTAAAATTTTAAGCTGTTGTATACCTACTGATTAAAAAACGCTTTTGGTTACTTATTCCATGTGTGTTTGTATGACTGTGTGTTATAAGCGTGTCTGTTCCTATTATTATTATTTTTATTATTATTATTATTATTATTATTATTATTAATATTATTATTATTATTATTATTATTTTTACAAGCCCGATTTAAATATATTTTTTATAGCTATTTTACTTTTTTAGTGGTTGTAGTAATCGTGGAAAAGAAGATTGATAGAGGTATGTCTTGCAGAGAATTCTCTTTGGGCATTTGCCACCGCCGTAATTGCAAATTCGAACATTTTTTTATATTTTGCAATGGCAAAAAATATTGTCAGGGGAGCAACTGCAATAGAGTGCATGTTGGGCCGCTGGATTTGGACGACCTCAACAAAAACCGTAGGCCATTTAGGGAATGTCTAACGACGGAGGTGGATAGGCTGGCCACCGCGATAAAATATTCTTATCCGTCACAAATAAGAGATGAAGTCTGCACCAGACTTTTAACTGGGCTGAACAAGTGCCAGTTACCGTGCAAAGATTGCGACTTAGAATTATTCTGTAAGTGTATTTTCTATTTATTTTTATTAATAAGAGATTATAGGTAGGTATAGTTAGGTAGGGTAGGTACCTATGTAGGTAGGTAGGTACTTACTAACTTACTAACCTACTTACTTACTTACTTACTTACTTACTTACTTACCCACCTAACTAACCACCTTCACCTGCCTAATTCTGAGATGTTTTATGTGGTGGAGGTGAAGGTGGTGGTGGTGGAGGTGGATATTATTGTTTTCTAATATAATAGTTTTTTTTTTATATAAGTTTTTATATTTTTTCAGGGCCGCCGGCCTGCGTACGCTGCAGTAATGCCCTCACGGACACCTCGAAAGCGCTATCGTGCTGGCACTTGTTTTGTAAAAAATGTCTATTCAAACGTGTTCATATGGAGGTTGCGAACCAAAGAAGAATGTTCCGGTGTCCGGTTTGCGATACGCTCCAAACGGAAGTGAACGTTTTCTTCAACTTTAAATGAATAGTTACAGAAAGTAAGTGTTTGCTTTTCAAAGGATAACACACACACACACACACACAGAAGTTTTTAGATTCATTATTTGATGAAATGATTGTAATTTTGTAATGTGATAGGTTGATTTAGGTAGAGGTAGCTAATTTTTTTTTTATTTCTGTTTTAGGTGCCACACACGCACGCACACGCGCACCCTCCCTCCCTCCCTCCGTCCATACGAAGCTTATCGTTGTTTTGTCGTCCGTTGTTGAATTTCCAGCTACACGTTGTATCATATATTACCAGCTACGTTTTATTTTCATTTCCGCAGCTACGTGTTGTTTTGAGAGTACCTACCCTTCTTCGGCGAGAGAATACGTTTTCGCCACCGGCAGTTTCAAGTATTTCCGTATTTCCTTGCTGAAATTTCGGCCTATTTGAAAATGTGCGGTGCAGTTGTTGCGGGCGGGCAAAATTGTTACCCTAGTGGGTGCGAGAAGCGTCTGTCCCGTTTCGCTATATCAACAGATTTACCGAATTGAAAGGAATGAGTAGGGGTAAATTTGTCAATGAAGAAGAGCTGCGCTCTGCATCTGGTGAAGAGCAGCAGAAAAGGAAGAAAAAACGAGGAGCCTATACAAATTACGGACTCGGACGCATGCAGACTCAGAAAACCTAGAATGAGAGAGGGGGGAAGACGATGACATCAGTTTCACAAGCTTCGTCGATAACACTCTTCTTCACATCATGATAGCGTAGAAGACACTTCTACTGCCTCCGGTGTCGTCTCCATTAGGCAGATGAACAAAAATTTTCGAAAATGTTTAAAAATGTTTGTCAAGACTACCTACTTCCCAAAGATTGGGAAAACGTATTTCAAAACAAAAAAGGACTTTATTTTACAATCAATGTGGAAAGCTGTTCTTCGCGGACCTAATTCCATCATCATCATCGTCACTGTCGTCTACTAGTACATACATACCTATTGCTAACAAGACATGATAAAATTTATGTAAAATTTTAAGCTGTTGTATACCTACTGATTAAAAAACGCTTTTGGTTACTTATTCCATGTGTGTTTGTATGACTGTGTGTTATAAGCGTGTCTGTCCCTATTATTATTATTTTTATTATTATTATTATTATTATTATTATTATTAATATTATTATTATTATTATTATTATTATTACAAGCCCGATTTAAATATATTTTTTATAGCTATTTTACTTTTTTAGTGGTTGTAGTAATCGTGGAAAAGAAGATTGATAGAGGTATGTCTTGCAGAGAATTCTCTTTGGGCATTTGCCACCGCCGTAATTGCAAATTCGAACATTTTTTTATATTTTGCAATGGCAAAAAATATTGTCAGGGGAGCAACTGCAATAGAGTGCATGTTGGGCCGCTGGATTTGGACGACCTCAACAAAAACCGTAGGCCATTTAGGGAATGTCTAACGATGGAGGTGGATAGGCTGGCCACCGCGATAAAATATTCTTATCCGTCACAAATAAGAGATGAAGTCTGCACCAGACTTTTAACTGGGCTGAACAAGTGCCAGTTACCGTGCAAAGATTGCGACTTAGAATTATTCTGTAAGTGTATTTTCTATTTATTTTTATTAATAAGAGATTATAGGTAGGTATAGTTAGGTAGGGTAGGTACCTATGTAGGTAGGTAGGTACTTACTAACTTACTAACCTACTTACTTACTTACTTACTTACTTACTTACCCACCTAACTAACCACCTTCACCTGCCTAATTCTGAGATGTTTTATGTGGTGGAGGTGAAGGTGGTGGTGGTGGAGGTGGAGGTGGATATTATTGTTTTCTAATATAATAGTTTTTTTTTATATAAGTTTTTATATTTTTTCAGGGCCGCCGGCCTGCGTACTCTGCAGTAATGCCCTCACGGACACCTCGAAAGCGCTATCGTGCTGGCACTTGTTTTGTAAAAAATGTCTATTCAAACGTGTTCATATGGAGGTTGCGAACCAAAGAAGAATGTTCCGGTGTCCGGTTTGCGATACGCTCCAAACGGAAGTGAACGTTTTCTTCAACTTTAAATGAACAGTTACAGAAAGTAAGTGTTTGCTTTTCAAAGGATAACACACACACACACACACACACACACACACAGAAGTTTTTAGATTCATTATTTGATGAAATGATTGTAATTTTGTAATGTGATAGGTTGATTTAGGTAGAGGTAGCTAATTTTTTTTTTATTTCTGTTTTAGGTGCCACACGCGCACCCTCCCTCCCTCCCTCCGTCCATACGAAGCTTATCGTTGTTTTGTCGTCCGTTGTTGAATTTCCAGCTACACGTTGTATCATATATTACCAGCTACGTTTTATTTTCATTTCCGCAGCTACGTGTTGTTTTGAGAGTACCTACCCTTCTTCGGCGAGAGAATACGTTTTCGCCACCGGCAGTTTCAAGTATTTCCGTATTTCCTTGCTGAAATTTCGGCCTATTTGAAAATGTGCGGTGCAGTTGTTGCGGGCGGGCAAAAATGTTACCCTAGTGGGTGCGAGAAGCGTCTGTCCCGTTTCGCTATATCAACAGATTTACCGAATTGAAAGGAATGAGTAGGGGTAAATTTGTCAATGAAGAAGAGCTGCGCTCTGCATCTGGTGAAGAGCAGCAGAAAAGGAAGAAAAAACGAGGAGCCTATACAAATTACGGACTCGGACGCATGCAGACTCAGAAAACCTAGAATGAGAGAGGGGGGAAGACGATGACATCAGTTTCACAAGCTTCGTCGATAACACTCTTCTTCACATCATGATAGCGTAGAAGACACTTCTACTGCCTCCGGTGTCGTCTCCATTAGGCAGATGAACAAAAATTTTCGAAAATGTTTAAAAATGTTTGTCAAGACTACCTACTTCCCAAAGATTGGGAAAACGTATTTCAAAACAAAAAAGGACTTTATTTTACAATCAATGTGGAAAGCTGTTCTTCGCGGACCTAATTCCATCATCATCATCGTCACTGTCGTCTACTAGTGGTCGTAGAGGTAACACAACTACAGAACTATTTTAATTCTTCAGAACGTTATTTTCATTTTTGTTTTTTTTTTTTTTTTAGAAACCGAAAATCGTTTTTTACCTTCTCCCGAGGAGGAAGTAGTTAACTACTGTCGTCCCCTTGGCCGCCGCCCTTCCAAACGTTACTATCAAATGAACAAGACGGAGGAGAGGATGATGATTCAGAAAAAAACAGCGACCTTATTTTGGCAGAGCCTTCCCGTCAATGATGCAGCCGTCGATTTAAGATTGGACATTGATGATAACTAATGTTTCTTTTTTTCACATAACTATTTTGTTTCTCTGATAAACAAGTATTTCTAAAAGTTAAACAAATAAATGAAGCTAATAAAATCTGAATTCAATTCATTCCTATCAGTGCTTTCCATAAAGAAATAATAATCTAAACAGCTGTAACTGCCACTGTTCAGACGCTGCTCTAGTGGTGATCAGTGTCTGGGCAAAGGAAAAGTGATACTTGTAAATCATCCTACGGGGACATATCCATTTGCCACAGACTTGAAAGATTTTTAATGAAGTACTTTTTGGAGTTTTGTTGTGGTTGTATTTTCATGAAAATCTATTCCGAAAGGGGATTTTGATTGACCATTATCTTGGAGTTGCTAGAGACAATCTTGGCCGCTGATATTGTTGTTATTGCTTCAAATCTACCAATTTGAATGGTTCGAGGATATTTTAAATCTTCCCTCAGGCGAGGTAACTGATATATATATATATATATATATATATATATATATATATATATATATATACAGAGTGGGTTTTTGAAAACGAAACAGAGCGAATAACTCTCAGGAAAATTATTTTTTCGAAAAACGCCGAGACAGGTCGATTTTTTATCAAAAGGGGACATCTTTTCCCATACTTTTGATGCTCCAGTCTCACCCCCCTAGGGAGGGGGGCAACCCCCCAAATATCTTAATAGGGAAGGAAGGTTAAATGACACATCATTTGAAAGGTACTTCAATTCTCTACACAACCCTGTATTAGTTTTTTAATTTGACTGGTTAGTTTTGAAGATAAAGGTTGTTAATAAAAAACTACTTTTTACGGTTTTATTTGCAAACTTTTTCTACATCAGCCAATTAAATATTCAAATTGATGACCTCCAGCCTGTATACAATAGTCGTCCATGAGTGTCACCCCTTATGTCAGAGTGACATTTCCTTTTATTATTCGCAGTAAATTGAAATAATAAATAATACAATCAGAACGGGTATTGAGTGAATTATTATTTTATTGTTACCTGTACAGTTTGTCGACATTATGGTTTATTCGATTCCAGAAAGAGTGGAAACAATTGCTCTTTTTTATGCAAATAATCGGAGTGCTAAAGGACAGCAGAAATATTTAATCAGCAACACTTGGGTAAAAATGTTCACAGGAAGTACATTTTGGAGTTAGTGACCAAATTTCAGGAGACCGGATCTGTAAGTAATAAAAAGCGACACCCCGAAAGAAATGAAGCAGAAGATGTAGCTATTCTAGGCCATGTTGCTATAAATCCTAGAACGAGTACGAGGCAAATGGCAGCTGAATCCGGTTTTGGGCGAAACAAAATTCGTAAAACTTTGAAGCATCATAAATTCCATCCCTATAAGATTCACCTTGCACATGAACTTAATGGATATGACTTTGACCGCCGACTACAATTTTGTGAAGTAATGAGTGAACGAGCTATTAACAATCCAGATTTAATTTTTAATATCTGCTTCTCGGATGAGTGTTCATTTACTGTTAATGGCAATGTCAATCGTCACGTTATTGGCCCGATTCTAATCCCAGGATATTTTATGAGACTCATACACAACATCATAAAAAATTAAATGTATGGGCTGGAATTTTTGGTGACCACATTGTTGGTCCTTTTTTCTTACCAGGTAATCTCACCGGGGAGATGTACCTGGATTTGTTGGAAACCTCCATTTATCCATAGCTGATACACATTATAGAGAATAATGAAAATTATCTAGAAGACCAGTTGATATTCCAACAGGATGGAGCCCCTCCTCACTACGCCTTGCCTGTTCGGCAGTATCTCGATCGTACGTTTGCAAATCAGTGGATTGGGAGAAGAGGCGTCATAGAGTGGCCTGCGCGATCGCCGAATTTGTCCCCTTTGGATTTTTTCTTGTGGGGTCATTTAAAGTCCAAAATTTATGCCACTCCACCTACTTCCCTTGAAGATCTACGCCAATGCATTATTAACGAATGCCGCCAAGTTACTCCAGAAATGTTGCAAAACGTACGTGATCGCATTGTGCAATACTTATACTATTGTATGGAGGCTGGAGGTCATCAATTTGAATATTTAATTGGCTGATGTAGAAAAAGTTTGCAAATAAAACCGTAAAAAGTAGTTTTTTATTAACAACCTTTATCTTCAAAACTAACCAGTCAAATTAAAAAACTAATACAGGGTTGTGTAGAGAATTGAAGTACCTTTCAAATGATGTGTCATTTAACCCTCCTTCCCTATTAAGATATAATCAATGTCCAAAATATAACTTAACAATAAAGGACGTCGAAAATAATGTTGCGTTTTCAGGATCATGTTGTAATTATTTTCATACGAAATGTCTCGACATGTCCTATAGGGACTTTCAAGTTATTGAGAAAATCGATGGAGTCAAATGGTTCTGTGAAAACTGTGTAGGAGGATACTTAAATATTACTGATGTTATAAATAAACAAATGGAAAATTTTTAAAATCATATAAATGGAGAACTAAATGAGTTTAAAAAGATTTTAAGGGCATGTATCGAACAAAAGCAGGAAAGTATTACCAGTGAACCTATAAGTTATGCTAATGCAGTGGCAAATGAAGTAGTAATTATTAAACCTAAAAATAAACAAGAATCAAAGAAAATAAAAGAAGTAATTCTAAATTTAAAACCTGCTACATTGGAAGTTGGTATAAATTCCTTAAAGGACACAAAAGAGGGTGGAGTTGTAATTAAATGTAAGAATAAAGAACAGCAAGAAATAATAAAGAAAGCCGCAGAAAAAAAACTTTCAAAATCTTACCAAATAAATACACCAAATTTAAAGAATCCTTGTGTGAAAGAGGTAGATATAGAAGAAGAATTGAGTACGGATGATCTGATTAATAGCATATTGAAGCAGAATACTTGTATTGTACATGAAAAGTCCAAAATTAAAGTAAAAACATTTAAAAAGATGAGGACTAAATATATGGCGATAATAGAGTGTGACCCTTTGACCTTTTTGAAGATGATGGAAGAAAAGCATGTGTATATTGAATGGGCAAAGTGTAGAGTTTTTGAGTATGTGAGCGTATTTCGCTGCTTTAAATGCGGAGGTTTCGATCATTGTAAGGAGGAGTATAAGTGTGTAGAGAGGTGCTTAAAATGCGGATCCAACCATGATACAAACAGTTGTACCAGTAGTTTAAAAAAGTGCGCGAATTGTGTCGAGGCAAGGGAGAAAATGAAAATCGAACTGGACTGCAACCATTCAATATATGACATCACTTGTCCGGTATACCAAAAAAAATTGAAAATCAAAGAAAAAAAATTAAATATCAAACTTCTGATTGCACTCCTTTTTTAGTTTGAGAAACGTAAATATGGAACACATCACGAAAATCTGTCATATAAATGTTCAAGGTTTAAGCAATAAACTTAACAGGATTCATCTCCTTTTAGATCGATACAATATTGATGTGTTATGTGTAACTGAACATTGGTTTGAAAATTCTGATATAGAAAATATACATTTTCCTGACTTTAAACTGATTTCACAGTTTTCTAGATCTCAGACAATACATGGAGGTTCTCTCATCTTGATAAAAACCAATTTAACAGCTGCAAATATACCTTATATAAAAAAATTATCAGCAGAATGTGTCACAGAGGCAAGTGCAACAAGCATAACTTTAGATGAATTACACATAGCTGTTATATCTATTTATAGACCATCTGGTGCAGACTTTGACATATTTGTAAGTAGATTAACATCAATCCTGAATTTTGCTCCAAAAAAATTCGACAGAATAGTTTTGTGCGGTGATTTTAATGTGGATTACAGAAATAAATCACTAGAAAAAAATGTTTTGTGTGATGTTCTTGATTCTTTCGAACTGCGGATAACGACAAGTCAACCGACACGAATATTCACAAATAAAAATGGGGTTACATCTTTTAGTGCGATTGACTATATGATTACTAACTTTTCTTTAGGACAATACGAATGTACAATTATAAATTTTCATATTGCCGATCATCAATCAAGCGCATGTTTTTTTTGTTAAATTGTCGTTAAACGTTAAAGTGAAACAGCATGATGAAATAAATGTGGTGGTCAGAAGTATGTCAAATTTCAATATCAGTCAACTTCTATTTCAACTTAGAAAGATAGATTGGTTGCCATTTCAGGAAGAAATAGTTAATTATAATATAAACAGCGCATATTCTGAATTTATAGATAATATTCAATGGTGTCTAGATGCCTCTTGTCCTTTTATAAACTTAAAAATAAACTGCAGTTCTAAATGTAATACAAACTGGTATACTAAAGAGCTTAAAGAAATGAATGTCAAATTAAATCATATGTATTGGCTTATGGTAAACAGTAATCAGGTAGAAACAATAAACGTTTATAAAAAATGCAAAAAAGAATATAAAAACCAAATTAGAGTAGAAAAACAAAAATACTGTAGCAGACGCATTAACCTGGCCGAAAATAAAACTAAAGCGTCATGGAATATTGTAAATGAGGTACTAGGGCGTAAGAAATACAAACGAGAGCAAATTGTGATAAGGGACGGAGATGAAATCATTACGGATACTGAGGTCATCGTTAGTAGATTTGCCGATTTTTTCTCAACACAGTGTGAAACTGCATTGGTACAACACTTTGGTCAAAATCTTTCATTGCCATGTACAACAAATAATAGCGTAAATATGTCAGCTGAATTTAAACCCATATCAGATATTGATTTACTTAGATTGGTCAACAAAATGAAAAATAAAAATAGTTCTGGTATTGATGGTATAAGTTCAAAAGTAGTTAAAATAATAATTTCGGAAATTGTGAAACCACTTACTCAGTTCGTAAATGCATCCATTCATACCGGCACTTTTCCTGAAATTTTGAAAACATCATTGGTTATTCCTTTACACAAAAAGGGCGACTTGCAGATTGTTGACAATTATCGCCAGATTTAGTTAATCAGTGAGTTTTCTAAGTTGATTGAAAGAGTTGTGTATGACACAATAATTGAGTTTATTGAAAGCCATAATTTGCTTTCAAGTTGCTATACACAAAAGGATAGGGGTAAATATGTTCTATCATTGCTGTTCGACATATCAAAGGCTTTTGATAGTGTAAACCAAGAGTTCGTTCTGAATAAATTATTCAAACTTGGTATACGGGGTTCCCTACTACATTGGGTTGAGTCATATTTGAAAAATCGAAGGTTGATAGTCAAAATTGAAAAGCAAAAATCAAACGCGACTGATGTTTCTCTCGGGGTACAGCAGGGATCCATGATGGGACCACTGATTTTTTTACTTTTTATGAATGATCTACCAAGTTTTATTAGCACTGGAAGGGTTACTATGTTTGCGGATGATGTCTCTATCACTGTGTCAGCAGATACCCCAGAGGAGTTGCAAGCTAGGGCGAAAATAATATTCGAGGAATACAGTTCATATTGCCAAAGAAATAAGGTCATATTAAATGAAACCAAAACAATATGCTTAAATTTCCATATTAGGAGGGAACTACCGAACACTTTTAATGTTTTTGAGATTACACCGTCACCATCTACTAAACTTCTTTTCAGTCACATATAGATTATGTTTGTAGCAAACTGAACCAAGCGTACTTTGCACTACTTCAAATTAAATCGAGTATGGATCTAAACGGTATCTTGAATGTCTACTATGCACTAGTGTATAGTCATATTTCCTTTAATATAGTCACATGGGGACGGGCCACTGATACCAATAGAGTTTTCCTTGCTCAAAAGATAATTTTGAGGTTGATTTTTAACATGCAATGGTCGGAATCTTGTAAAGGTATTTTTGTACAACAAAAAATTTTGACACTTCCCTGCATATTTATATTAAACTGTTTTACTTTCACTAAAAGACATATACAAAATTTTGGTCAAGTTGGCGACATACATGAACATCATACAAGATATGGACATGAACTTTTAATACCAAAGCACAAAACATCAATCTTTGAAAAATCCCCTCACTATAGCTTTGTTACATTATACAATTCTTTGCCGCAAGAATATAGGGATATAAGTAGTTATAACAGTTTTAAAAAAGCAATAAGACATCATCTTCTTCTTCAAAAAGCCTATTACAGTGTTGAGGAATTTATTTGCAGATAGTATTCGTTTTTAGGTACCTTACTGTATAAATTGTGTATTTTAATGTTTAATGAACTTTTTTTTTAAATGTGTATGTGTATATGTGTGTATATATTGTATGTATATGTGTGTGTATATGTGTATTTTATTATTTTATTATTGATTATATAATTTTTAATACTTATATTCATGTTACCTATTCTGACTTGCCATATGTACAACTGTATTATTTGTGGCCAATAAAATCTATCTATCTATCTATCTATATTGAGATAAACGAGTTTTTAATTAAAGTCTAAATCTAAAGTTTAAATTAAATGAGAGGAATTTCATGTGGTGGAAAGAAAGGACATAGAATCAGTACATATTTAAAATCAATCCATTCAAATTCATGTAGTCAAAAATTTATAGTAACAGAAAAATACATGTCAATTAATGTGAAAGTTTTAAAAGGTAAAAGAATTAAATTGGTAAAATATTTGGAATTAAATTTAGAATTAATATAAATAATAAATAGATAAGTAATTATTTAATTTAAGAAAGTACGTCAAAATTGTTTAATGTAGTTAAGGAAATGTGTAAAAATTTAAAATGAAGCAAGAATTTAAAGAATAAAATAGAAAGGCTGTGAAGGGGAGAAAAGTATGGTATCCAAGGAAACCAGGACAATAAAAAAAAATTTGGTAAAAACGACGCCAGGAAAAATTTAAAAGAAAAGGACGCTAAGGGAATTTAAATGAAATTAAAGAACAAATTAAAAGTAAATGTGAACCAAGAGTCTATTACTCTTGGTTCACATTTACTTGGTTCAAGGACAGGGAAGGTCAGACACTTCAAAGCAAATCCCGGAACGTAAGCAACAAATTTAAATTAATCATAAAATCTATGCATAGTATTCAAGGCTGAATTAATATTAAAAAATTTATTGATCAATAGTACATAAATGCATTTATAAGACGAAATACAAAGGTGATTTTCATAAATATTATAAAAAGGGAGATTACCTATTAATAAAATAAGTACGTACATACCTGAAAAGACAAATCCAATATTCCTTACAAGAAGAATCGAATACCAGCTGAATCCAATCATAGTCACAATAACCAACAACAATCATTGTTGATAAACTTTCTTAAATAATTAAAACAGTGACACATAAAAACTTTTGTGTATTACAAATGATATTTGACAGATTTAAATTTAGTATAAGTTAGGACATACGTGTCATTAGAATAGTCACAGATATGTGTAGAGTAGTATTAAGAAGTTGGAATAGTTTCTTATAATATAGGCAACAAGCAATACATATCAAATCAATTGAGAATTATCTACTTGTAAAGTTATAATTATTTGATACATTTAAATAAACCAATTTGTTAAGTTGACATAAATTTTAATTCTAAATATTTTTAAAGATAAATAATCATAACAAAACTCATATTAGTTTGCAATACTATAAAATAACATAAAGAAAAAAAAAACAAATACTTTCATTTTAATTGCACATACATTATAATCAAAAAGATATCTATTAGAGATACAAAAAAATAAGTACAGTGTGACCTTTTGAACCGACTACTGAGAAAGAATCTCATGTTCACCGAAAGAGCTAAGTAAATAAGTAAGTAACAATTAAAAATAAAATAAAACATATGTAGAAATCAATACATTAGTCAGGGCATATTCAAACATAATTAAAAACAAAAATACAACAGTAAATAATAAATAATAATCATAATTATATAAAATAAAATTATAATATAAAAATATAATATAAAATAATAAAAATAAAAATATCATAATATATATATATATATATATATATATATATATATATATATATATATATATATATATATATTTTAATTATAATTTTTTAAATACACTGTTTATTGTAGGGGGCAAGTTTTAGATTGCAAGTTTGAGACTGCAAGTTTTAGATTGCAAGTGTTAGATTGCGAGTGTTAAATTGCAAGTATTATATGACAAATGTCAGTTTACAAGTATTAGGTTGGAAATACTAGGTTGTAACTACATAAGTAATTTGGAGATATCCACATTAGGAGACCTGAGCCGTTTTGAGAGTGGTCAGCTAAGTCGAGTGAAAAGGACATCATCGAGTGATACACAAATATTATACAAAAAAAAAATATACATATATATACTTGTGGTGAGTATAAGGTCAGTTATTTTTGATTTTACTGAATAATTCTGACGACGCGATTCATTCATAGTAATTTTATTACCTCAAATTCCACCTTGTTGATGTTACACAAATATTTATATTTTTTTGTATTGGAAAAATTATTGATGGTGGAATATAAGTTATACTTGTATTAAGGTTTTTCTTGTAAACAAGAATACAGCTGTATACTTGGGTAAACACCATACCTGTTATTCAGTTACTTACCTTTGATATAATATTATATTTACTTGATGTGTATATCCGTATGTTTCCTTTTTTATTAGTTTGTGATAAAAATTACAGTTACAGACTTTAAAATGTTATTATAGGTATTATAGACCAATATTTCAACTCGGCTCAGCAATAATTGTTGCTACAAATGAATTATTATTGTTCAGTATTGTTATTATTATTTAGCTTACTGGAAGTAAATGAATGATTTCTCTTTCTTTGAGTTTATAAATACGTGGCAGTCTGAATGCACAATTAAAGTAAAAAGTGAATAGAAAATTCACTTAGAATACGTACAAGATAAGTAATTGTTCCTTTATGTGTAATTAAAGTACTCGATTTTGTCTCACGCCAGAAAGTTTATGACTTGTGAGAATGTTTTTAAAAGTAATGTACAGTCTTTAGGTTTATTTGTATGACCCAAGTTAAATCCGTGTTAAAGTGGTATCTTACCATTTGTAACATAATTTATGCCACGGATTGTTGCAGAAGAAGGAAATCAGGAACCTTCTGTAACAGAAACAAATGAAAATAGAGGAGATATTGACGAATTTACTGATGTTGACAAATGTTATGGCCAAAATAATAACAGGAAATTGTAATAAAATATCGATAATCGATGATCGAGATTTAGTGCTTATTCGGCGACCAACACAAAGTGAATCCAAATTTGTGAATTATTATGACTACGGCCTTGTCCTCAATGTTTAGGATTCTTACTTAAAAAACATATTTGGCATCATGTAAAGAAAAGACGTAAGAAATCGAACCAGTGGAAACAGACACGTAAGCGCAGAAAGAAATGCCATAATTGCAGATATTCATGGTTTGGGATTTTCAAAGAAATACTATGAAAACATTGTTTCTAAATTGAGATGTGACAACATCGGCGAAATATGGAGGTCCAATAATCTCATAAATAAACTTGGAAGCATGCAGTGGACTATTAATGAAGATACGATTGAAAAGCAAAATAATTTTATAGAAAACAAAGAAAACCGACCAGATGAAGGAATGAATGAATTAGACTTAAGTTCTGAAAACAACAATGAAGATAAACTCAACACACAGTTTGTGATTGTTACCTATGAAAACGTATTGTACCCGGGCAAACTTTTAGAAAAACAAGGTGATTCGTTTATAGTATCAACAATGACAAGAAGCGGATCTGACTGGAAGTGGCCAACCAAAGCAGACATTTTGTCCTACTCACCTGACGAAATAATAGAATATATATCAAAACCAAAGAAAAAGAATAACAGGGGTATTTATAATATCCCTGAAATGGAGAAATAAGAAAGAATTTAGTGTTTAAAATTTTCTTACTTTTAATAAACTTTTTCTTTTTTAATTTTGCTTTTTAAAATAAAAATGTTATGACTTTAAATGTAATAAGTATTCTTATTTTATTTTAAATTGGTACCTACCTACTAAAGGGATTTAAATCGACTAAATATATGTATGGCCAAAACCAGATCCCATAATGGCCATAACTGCAGATAAAGTGGCCAAAACCCACGTAAAGTGTATTTCCTGTTTATATTTCATACTGCAACATACTTTAATGTGTTTATCTCTTTCTAACCGAAAGAATTTAAAACTTTAAAACATAGCTGTCCTACTACAAGGGGTTACTTGGTACAGTTGGTTAGCAATTTCTTAATACTGTGCTGGCTACCTATGGAGTGGAGTGGAGTGGAGTGATAATTGAACTTAAAACATACCATTTGATTATACAGATACGATTCTATGAGATGAGGTTTTATTTGTAATCCGTGAAAAATTTTGAAAATCAGGTAAGAAATATGCTATTTTTTATACCCCTGTCTACTTCCATCTGGCCAGGGGTTGTGTAAATTGGGAATGTCTGTAATATTTTTTTTCTGTAGTAAAAACACTCTAGTTCAGGAATCAATTCTTAAATAACCTCAAAATCAACAAGTGTTCTACACAGGGCCGTACTTATTTATTTTTGTCTATTCAGGGGTTACTTGGAACAATCCCTCGTAACTAATACTGTTGCAATTAGATAGGATAGAAACTTAGAAAGTGCAATTTTTTTTAGTTTCATTTAGGTATGTATATCTTCAAATGTTTACCAAAGAAAAATGTTTTAAGTTATTTTATACATATACCTATTTATAATAGTTTTTATATGCCTGTTTGATAAAGTAAATGATACTTTTTGTACATGCTCTGTTATATTGCTGGAAAAGGCATTAAAAATGTTTATGCTGTAGATAAAGGATCTCAAAAGGAAAATATTACTGTAATGTTTTCTTTCTCTGCCTCTGGTATGACGTGTCCACCGATGATAATTCATCTTTATAAAAGAATTCCCGAAAAAATAGCTGTTACAGTAAATACCAATTAGGGAATTGGCCGATCTGATAATGGTTGGATGACATCAGAAACTTAATGCACATAATGATGTGCAGTTTCCTGTTATATTATTTCTAGATGGACATAAGTCTCACTTGACCTACGAACTCAGTCTACTCTGCAATGAGTTAAATATTGAAGTAATTGCTTTATATCCAAACGCAACTAGAATTCTGCAACCATGTGACGTGGCAGTATTTAGGTCAATAAAAGTGGGATGGAGAAAAGCAGTTAGAGAATTTTATGAGAAAAATCCAGGGCAAGTTCTAAATAAGACAACATTTGCACCACTATTAGAAAAAGTGGTGACAGAAGTTGTTAAACTGGAGACACTACAAAATGGATTCAAAGCGTGCGGCCTATTTCCATTCGATCCCGATGCAATACATTATTCAAAATGTTTAGGAAATCTTAATAAACCTGCAGCAGTAAGTCCCTTGTGTCTTTATCCCTAGCTATTCCTTTACTTTTCATGTAATTTTTTGCTATTTTTAGGTAACACATGTCGACCCTGTTATGGATAAAATAACATTTAGTAGCTTCATAGGAGATGAAATATAAACTAAATTCAAGTCGTTCGATGCAATGGTAGTTAAGGAAGGATTTAGTAATGAATTTTTAACACTTCATCAAATCTGGAATTACTTTGGAAAACCTGATAAAGGGGGACATGAAGTAGAAAATAATGTACTACAAGTAGCTGATATAGACATACTGGAGCCCGAAACTGAATCCGAAGAGCTTGGTATCGAATTAGAAAAGGACTGTATTGAATTGGAAAAAACAGATTTAGAACTGGAAGTATCATACAATGAAACAAACACAGAAAAGTCAAATATTACAGGTATGGTATTGAAAGAGTCAGGTATTGAACTGGAAGAACTCATGGCATTGAAAAACGAAGAAAATAATATGGAGTTGTGGAATAGTAAGGACGATGCAATTTCAGAAGCCAAAAGTGTTTCGCCTTTGAAAAAAATTAATGTTATTGAACATATTGTTTTTAACGAAAACGGTATGGCAAAAGAATCCACAACCTTAAATAACGCTATGAGTTTACCTTACGCAAGCAACAATATTAATGATACAAAGTCACCATCTTTAAGCTTACAATCGACAAGTAAAGGATGTATTAGTGGGTACCTTAAAGTACCAGACAAACCCCAACGGAAAAATAAACGTGATGTAGAAAGGTTATCATTTGCAATTACTTCAAAGTGTTACCAAGAAAGCTTTGAATCCAAACGAGCAATTAAGCTAAAAGAAGAGAATAAGAAATTGGAGCGGAAACGTCTAAGAGAAGAGAAAGCTGCAGCTAAAATAAATCATGAAGATAAAAGAGTTTGTAAACCAAAACAGGTTGTAAACAATGGCAATTATTGTTTCGCACGTAAAAAACGTATAACTAAAAATAGTCACTATTTTACATGTGATGATTGCAAAAACCATTTTCATCGTCTTTGCATTCCTAATACACATAAAAAACACGTTCCCGACTTGGAAGACGATGATTATGTTACTATTTTTATGTTACATTTGTTATAAAGAGGAAAGCGATGAAGAAGTTGGCAGTGAAGAAAGCATTATTATAGATGAGAATGAGGAGAAAGAAAATACATTTGAAAATGGTAAAACTGAAGATGAAAAAGGTAACATGAATAAGGTAACAATGAAACAGGAAATTAATGAAGATGAAAATGAAATAGACGAATTATACAATATGTACAAGGATCAATATGCCAAATATTATTAATAGATTATAAATTGTACTTAATTTATGTTACATTTATACCAATTTTCGTAAATAAAAAAATTCAATAATTTTTTCTTTTGTCCAATAACTAAATTGACTATGTCCAATTGCTAAAAAAAATGTCCAATAACTAAGATTCTTGTCATGAATTTTGTGTTTCATTGTGAGAAATAAAATACTGGTTATCTAGTAAACATAGATACGTTTGCTTAATAACTATGCAATTGGTGTTACACTGATAATTTTCTTACAGTCGTAGGCCTAAAAATAAGATTTTGACATACGTTTGAATTTTAAAAACATTTTAAGTGTCCAATAACTGGGTAGTTTACCCTATATGTTTTCAACCATGAGTTAACCTTTCACAAGGTGAAGATCAATCTACTGAAGAATATCTTATTTTATTTATTTGTGTATATGAAATGTAATGCTTATGTTTATGTGCTTATGCTTAAGTTGATACTCTTCTGGCGATTTAGTCCCCAACATTAAAATATAGTTTTGCAAATGAAAAACATTTCAAAGATTTCTCTGTCTCGTTCTTTATCTTCTTTAAACTATTATCAACGCGTCTATCTACTCCCAATTTCGTCTTGAACATTTTAGATCACCGTCTTAAAACACACATATATATTAAAAGATACACTAAAATACATTAATTGTGTAGAAACTTTATAAATACTTTAATGTTCGCGACGCAATCTAACCACCACCTTCGTAGTTTGTTATGTGAGTTTACATGTGTGATTCCAGAATGCAAAAAAAGCTATGAAGATAAAATGATAAAGGAAATACAGAGTAGATTAATTCGAGAAAGCGATACGAACGCAAATAAAATTCTAGACTATTGTAAATCCAGTAAGTGTCACGAAATTCCCCTTAGAAATCAAAATTTCGCGAAAAGAATAAAATATTCAAAAACTAGAGGTCTGAAAACCCCAAAATTAAATTTTACAGCTTGCAAATCCGTTAACAAACTCCGAAGTAAGCATCTCAAAAATTAGGTATGACCTGCGAGTCTATTTCATAAAATCAAATAAAAAAGTAATAAAATAACTTTTTCAAATCTCAACTAACCAACTTGAAACTTTGCATACATTCATAACTTTAAATACTGAACACGTTGGTACTTTCAACTTTCCCGGATCTTTGCTAGAAGCCCGGATCTTGAATGTAAACAACAAAGCTCCACCCACTTTTCTAATTTAATTCATAACTTTCAAACCCTTAATCCGATTTACTTCAAATGTTCACAGATTATACTTTCATCTATTCTCTATCCAACAATAAAAGTCCCATCTTCATAGCTTTTCCCGTTTCCGAGTTACAAGCACTCATTCCTAAAATGCACAAACCACGCCCACAAACTAATTATGCTAATTACTCTGTAACCGCTGCACCTAGCGCAACGAGACAAGTTCAGTGTACTCAGGAGACGATGCCCGATCTACCAATAAAGATATCATTACCCAAATCCCAGTAATTCCACAAACTTTAAAACGGCTTCCTGAACGATCGCCGTCGCTTCACGAATTGTTCTGGAAATACCATCGAAAAACATCAATTATCTTCACTTCTAATTATCCGATCAAACCCGTACTTGAAATCATGGATAGGTCATTTCATCCCCTATCACACCCCCAAGTTTCAATTTCTAATCTTATCACAAAACCCCGCAAATTAACAATTTCTATCTTCGAAAAATCGCGAAAATCTAGAAATCGAATTTCGCGAAACTCCAAAAAGTATATAAGCCGAAACATAGCGGCCCCGAGAGTCAGTCAGAGTGCAGTAAGAGATACGATATCCTAGTGCTACCAAAGCTTCTCCAAAGTGTTTCAAAGTGTCCTAGTGAGTGCAGGGTGCGTCTGATAAGCATAAGTCGGCTGCTTTAAGAGCGAAGTGGCGTGTAGTGACAAGTGCCTCAGTGGTCAACCGTCTCCTAGTGAATCGCGTCGTGTAATACCCGTCTGTCCGCATTAAGAGTGACGTGAGACATCTTCAAAGGCCCCGATAACTGCTGTAGTGTCGTTGTGCTTCACTCGCATCCATCACCAAGCAAGCTACCTACGAAGAAGATATCCAGAACACAGGCTACGTACGGATATTTTCGCCAGTTCTTTCTATACAATTGTAAGTTCGAGTTTCATTTACCTTTCCTATCAACCTGCATTAGAGAATAGCACCTTTTGTACAGGGCGTTCTCTAATAAGCAGTCATTTATACAATTATCATTCAATTACTAGCATATTCAAATTTCTTTTACAATTCTACTTTAAACTAATCACTGCCCATACACAGGGTGTTATCCAAGTGTGTATACGGGGTGTTGAATCAAATCAAACCACATAACAAATACTTTAACTCTACTTTCATACTAAACAACGTATTTTATCAATAGTACTCAGTGCCTACTTGAGTCTAGGTACCTGTTGTGCTCACCCCTTATACTCATTACTTAAAACCGAACATAAGGTGTCGCTACAAGAATAGATCCGTGTCTTCAGGTCCCAAATACTTACTTTAAATATAAATAACTGTTCACGTGATAGAATTTTCAGATATGTTTAAGGGGAAAGTGAACCAGAGAACAGAACATTTTATATTACATCAATTAAAGTTGCAAAAGAAAAATGCAAAAGACGTTTTAAATTTGAAGACAAGATATTCGCACTGTCATTGTTAAAGCAGGGTGCACGTGCATATAAAATTCTCAGGCGTACATTTGCTTTACCATCGAGAAAAACTCTAATGGTCTTACTTAATAAAATTCCTTTTGGAGTTGGAATTAATCCAAGGGTTATGAAGGTGTTAGAGCAATCTGTGAAAATTCTGCACCCTCGTGACCAGTGTTGCTGCATTATGTTTGATGAAATTTCATTAGAATCTTCATTATTCTATTGCAAAAAGAAAGATGAAATTATTGAATTTAAAGATACCAGCATGAAAAGGGAAATGAACTTTACAGACCACGCTTTGGTGTTCATGTTGAAAGGCTTGCGAAAAAATGGGAAGCAGCCCATTTCCTTTTATTTTTCCCCAAGGGGGTATGAATGTTATGGAATTAAAAAGTGTGAGACGTGTTACTATAGAAGCTTTACAAAAAATAGGATTTAATATCGTAGCACACCTATTTGTGACCGGTACTCAACTAATAAGAACTGCATACAGCAGTTCATTGGTGTAAGCGTCGGCAATTGGAGGGTCAGCAAGATCAGAATTAAAGGTGTTCAATATTGGAGGACAAGAAATTGTAGCTCTTTATGACCCTCCACATTTATTGAAGGGAATTAGAAAAAATTTTATAAACCATGACCTGAAATTTACCGTTAATGGAGTTGAGAAACTTGCTACTTGGAAAGATATACACACATTATATGAAATAGACACTGGAGATTTTAATACCAGAATGTGTTTAAAGCTCACAGACCAACATATTTATAAAGATAAATTAAAGAAAATGAAAGTTAAATATGCTGCCCAAGTTTTCTCACATAGAGTGTCTTCTACGATAAGGTGGACTACCAAATATGGTAAAGTATTAATTACATTAATCAAATAAAATTTAGTTATTTTTTTCATTTAATTCTTATAGGCAAGGGCAACATTTTTGGTTCAACTGGTGAAAATACAGCCGAATTTGATTCACTAATGAATCAGTTTTTTGACAATGTTAATGGATCCACAATCAAAACAGACCGTCGGCCATATAAGATCAACCATAAAAATGAACTCTTTGCATTTTAAATTTTGGGTAAACAGCTTAAAGATTATCAGGACAATAAAATTCGTAACACCCAGAGGAAATACAGTGCCACCATCCGTCAAAAATTGGATAACAACATTAAGAGGATTTATACATCCTTGGATAAAACTGGAAAATCTTGGATTTAAATTTTTACGTCCTCCTAATTTAAATCAAGATCCATTGGAAAATTTTTTTGGCTGTATTCGCAGTTATGATGTGCGAAATATAAATCCATCTTGTGACTCTTTTATAAATTAATTTAAAAGTTTACTTGTAAACAATTTCACCTCATCACATTCTCCACGGGCAAATTGTGAAGCTGATGAGAATAATGTCTTAAATTCTTTAAAGGAATTACTTACAGATAGCTGCAGTAATGTTGATGAAGAACATGTCATTAAAAACATCGACATTGGGGGCATTAATATAGTGGAAATAGATGAGAATGCCATTATACAAACGCATGCATATATTGCTGGTTATATAGCAAAGGCTCTATTAAGAGAAGTAGATGGATGTTAAACTTGCAAAAACCAACTTCTTCTTCTGCAGAACATGATCTAATTTCACTATGTGAATATAAACCCATTGCATTAGTAAGGATTTTTCAATCCATGCATAAAAAGATGTCTTTTACTGATAAATATTAAAAAACATATAACAACCATATATAAAGACAAGTTATTTAATAAATTTTTGTGTTATAAACACAATATTTTCAATAAATATATAGATAAGCTTTTAACTTTTTAACTTTTGTTATTTACATATGTGGGCCATAAAAATGATGATGAATTAATAGCACTTGCTTATATCAGATGTGTTAAGATAAAGTCTAAAAATATAAAAATTAAAAAAAGTTAAAAACTTAATATAAATTTAATCATTGTAATGCATATATTTGTAAAGAACTGTCAACATCTCAGTTGTGGAGAATGACCATATGTTGTTTTATTGACATAATTTAAATTTCAGATACTCATACCTAATAAGTAGAATTTCGGATACTGTTATAACGCTTTTTTAAAATTTCAAATAATGAAGGCAGCTGTGAATAATTCCTACACATTTCATAACATTATTGAATATTTTCGGTATTTCACGAATATTTAACAAATAAAATTAATAAATGGCGCATGAATTTCACATTTACTTTTATAGTATGACATTTGTGCTTTTCTCGCTGTCGACTGGGATTATAAAAGTTTTTGAAACGCCCATTATACAGCCAGCCTGTCCCACAATTAGTGCGACAAACGGAAAGGGGTTGTAGAGGGAATCAAAACAATTCATTTGAGCCCAAGAACCCCTATCCGAAAATGTGCCGTTTTGGTAGGAGAGGGAATAAAACATTCGTTTATTTCACATTACAATCATCCTGACAGCTCATGTAGGAAAGCTTTCCGTCGTATTCTCATAAAAACCATGCAAAATGAGCCGACGGAACTTTGCTGTACATGCACGGACAGGTCTAAACGTGTGCTAACACGGACTGCACGCCCTACTTTCAACAACACATGCATTACATATCGCAGTTAGATACGTAGAGATGCGGCAAGTGACCTATCATCACAAAATTAGTGCTTGCAAAATGGCGCGGCATTCAATGGAAGACTTAGCCGATATGCACCTAATTTATGGCAAAGCTCTTTGCAATGGACGAGAAGCCGCGCGTTTGTATGCAGAAAGATTTCCGCAACGTCGGCAGCCTCATCACACAGTATTTGGCAGGACGCACCGTCGGTTGCGCGAAACTGGCAGTCTACAACAACTCCTTGGGGCTGGTGCACCTTACTCGGTACGCACCCCAGCTTTTGAAGAGGCGGTGCTCGACCATGTACAGCAGGAACCATCAGCAAGTATTCGTGGTATTGCACATACGATGGGGGTGGCTGGGTCAACTGTGCATCGTGTGCTCCAGGTGGAAAACCTATATCCGTACCATTTACAAAAAGTGCAGGTCATGGGGCCAGACGATTATCCGCATCGACTGGAATTTTGTCGGTGGTGGGTACAGCAGAATGAGCGGGAGCCTGATTCGACCAACATGTGTTGTTCACGGATGAAGCATGTTTTACGCGAGACGGCTTTTTCAACAGCCGCAATAGCCACATTTGGGACTACGACAATCCACATGCCATTGTCTTAAGACGGGATCAACACCAGTTTGCACTAAACATGTGGACCGGTATTGTGGCAAATCAGCTCATTGGTCCATACTTACTTCCACTGCGTTTAAATGGGCCCATTTACAACAATTTTGTTACAAACGTTCTGCCCGAGCTGTTGGAAAATGTACCACTAAACATACGCCAAGGAATGTGGTTCCAGCACGACGGCGCTTCTGCGCACTATGCGCTACCCGTGCGGCAGCACCTTAATGAGGTGTTTCCGAACGCCTGGATTGGACGCGGAGACCCGGTACATTGGCCCGCACGATCCCCAGACTTGACCCCTTTAGACTTTTTTCTCTGGGGTCATGTAAAAAGCCTGGTGTACTAGGAACCTGTCCACAACTAAGAAGAATTGCTGGCAAGAGTAATGGCGGCTTGCACCCAAGTGCAAGAGATGCCGGCAGTATTTGCGAGGGTTTGTGCGTCCATGGACAGGCGTGTGCATTTGTGTATTGACCAGAATAGACGGCACTTTGAGCAGTTGTAAATCTTAGCAGGAAATAATGCAACTCCAAATTTACGTTTCATTCCCCCTCCTGCCAAAACGGCACATTTTCGGGTAGGGATTCTTGGGCTCAAATGAATTGTTTTGATGCCCCTACAATTCCTTTCCGTTTGTCGCACTAATTGTGGGACACCCTGTATGTTCCATAACAAATTATCCTTTTAGTTTATCTTAATTGTAGCATTGTCACATTAAATCCATGTGATCGCTTCATTTTACATGCTTTATGTATAATAAACATTTTATATTATCGTTTGTACAAAGGCGTAGAAAACAAATAAATTTATTTTATGTAATGTTTTTTTTTATTACTAAATTCTTTAACACAAAATTTGCAGCGTAAATAACAGAAAGGTCATATCAGTTGAGAAATTTAATTTTAATCACTCTTTAAGCAGATATATTTAGAGGCTGTTTAGATTTTAAATAAATACTTCAACTTATTTATAACTGATCAGTAGTATAGCTATGCGCGTTCTGTGACACTCGATGGCATGTGTCCATCCGAAGTGACCAAAGATGCGGGGGCTTTCGTAAGGGTAGTTTTAAATGATCTAAAGAAGTAGGTGGTCAATGACCAGAAGGTCATTCCACTTCCATACAACAATTACCGATAAAATAAATTTTCCAATAAAAATGGCACTGGTGGTGTATTTTTTATTTTTCTTTTCTATGTATATAAGTATTTTGCTTTATAGTTATGGTGTGAAAGAAATTTCAGAAAAGGGGGATAAAATTTTTATCCACTTAATATATTCTCCGCGAACGACATGTTATTGAGGAAATTTGGAAATCTACCAATCAAGTACATTCGTACAAAAATTGAAAATGTGGAAGAATTTAAGTTGTTTGAAAAGGCTATAAAAAGGCTCAATTTTGATTTGGATGATCATGTGGAGGAAAACAACATGGAACCTTTCCCCATGACAGTATTATCTGGACCATCGAGCTCGCAGGCGGTAGAATCGAACCCAAACCCGAATAAGAAGAAACGATTTTTAAATTTGGGTTCTAATGAAGAAGTGGATGAAGAATTCATTTTCTCTTTCAACTCACAAAAACATTTTTGTGAGCTAAATGAACACTTTTTTTAAAATCTTTTGTAGATATTGATGTTCCAACCACAACAGCGATCAACCTTACTTAGAGCTAGAGTTTATGCCAAAGACACTTATGTTAGTACTGTGTGTGGTAGTAGAATAAGGAAAGTCCGTAACCAGTTTCAACCGATTAACGAAAATAACAGACTAGAGCAGTACAGTGAATGTGGTGTTATTCATATATACAAGTTTCAAAGACACAACTGCATAGGTATGCACGAGTGGTATATTCAATCACCGGTAGTCAAGAGGATTAAATTACCATCACCACCACAACCACCGTCACCATCATTAAAAAAAAATTAGAGTGGTAGTTAATCGTTATGGGACAATTCCATGCCTAGCGTGCAAGGTAAATTTTTGTTTTTGTCTACGGTCTCTGGCTGTTCATAAAGGCAGAGAAGAAGTTAATAATTTATATTGTGATGAAAGAATGCCATCAGCATCATCATCATCATCATCATCATTATTATCATCATAATCAAACATATAATACTAAAGAAACAAAATGGTAAAAACAAATATGACCCAACGGGAGGCAGTATACCAAGTCAAATATACCTGCAAATTTTGCAACTACTGTTAAAACGAAATGTGACCTACCTGTTGTTCGCCATCCTAATGATTAATACGTGTAAAGGACTTTTCAATTTATTATAGTGTTTTTATTGTATGTGCAAAATAGATTTTTTTGTTTTGTTTTACAGTCTGCAGGTGACTTTAATTAGCCTATATACTTCTTTAACCAGTTTTAGATAAAATAAGAGATTCTTTATTTGCTACTTTATTTATTATTAAAATAATATTAATAATAATAATAATAATTGAAAGTATATACAGTGTTATTCAAAACTTATCCATAATAAAATTTGGGGATGTTCAACATACATGTAGAAATGAGGTAGAGCAAAAAAAAATGTTTTGGCGGGTTCTGAAAACTATTTAAAAATTTTTAATTGCACCCCGCTGTATACTGGTCCACTGTAATGGAGTGACCTTGGGACTGACAATGCAAACTGGCGATGTCACTGAAAAAACTTGCGACGTTCTGAGAGTATAAAACCCGGCGCACAAAAGATTTGCAGCGTTTTTACTTTAAAATAAACTGAAAGATAGATAGATGTGACCAAAGTGACGCGTCTTTAAAATTAACAAAATTTTGTTGCACTAATTTTGAAGAATTGCGCTACTTGATTACTAGGTATTAGAAACATGAAATTTATAAAAAATTTGTACATACCTTGTTACAAAAGCTGTTCGAAATTTTGTCCCTCGACTTCTACACACTTTTGGGCACGCCTTATCCAATTTTGCCGCACTAAAGCAAATGTTCCTCCTGGTTGCTGATCTTGTAAACGCAAATTATTAAGTAAATTGGGGATTTTTAGCATTTTGCTGCAACAACCACTCACAAAACCTAACTCGTAATTGATAATCCACTGGTAACAGTGCTTGAACACGCTGGATCCACGTGTGAACACACACGTGGCAATACATAAACAAGGAATGAAAGGATGAATGAATGGTATTTTAAATAATATTAAATTAATATTTAAGCATATTATCGTTTCTTTTTATACATTGTTTCACAACATAGCTAAGATTTTACAATAAAACCTGTTCATAATAATATAAATCTTTTTTTCCTCATAACCTTTATTGTATACCTGCTAAGTCCTTGTTCAAATTTATTAAAATTTTATAAAAACAGTAGAAAACCTGCTATGAGCTTTAAAATGCAATAAAAACCAAGTTAGAAATGAATTTCCTGAGTTATATATTACTAAAACCTTCCTAATGAACTAATAAATAAACGGGATCTTTTTATTTCGTTGTGTATCAATTTTGGAAATAATTGTAATGTTTTTTTCATTTTCTGTAAAGTTTGATAAAACGCAGTTATCAGGTTAATAACACTCTAAGCTGGCGAATGGTTACCCAGTGGCGTCATAATTACATCATACCGTAATGTAGTGTGCCAATGCTCGAACGAGTCCGCTAAATTCGAACGCGCCCCTCTTGTTCGACATTTACTCACAATACACCGGCAACGTTGCTTTTAACTGATCAGCTATGGCAGTGCCATAGCTTATCAGAAAAATTATATTAGTATATTAACTTATTATATCTTCGTTCGTTATCTTTGATCTCGATTTTTTTTGTGATTTTGTTTTAAATAAATATTTGATTTTGTACACTCATTTTGGATGTCTTTTATTTAAATAAAAAACTGGAAAAAGGGTTTTTTTTAGGTAAAAAGGGAATTTTTGAAGGCCTGTGGGGTAATTTCGTTTCAGAAAGGCATTGTACGGCACATTCTTGCAAAACATAGTCCGCTAAATGGCATTAATGGCAGAACAACGTGTTTGTACAGGTAGATAAGCTACTCATTTCCGTAATTTAATAGTCATGTATGATTTTCGCCCATATATAAGGTATGCTGTAAACAAACTGTTGTAACTTTGGTCTGCTACATTAAAGTTGGTTGAGAACTTGTAAAAATATACCTTAGTATCTCTTTAATATGTGCTTCAAATATTATTAAATTATTATAAAAATCGTAATTTAAACAGATAAATATATAAAATGTTTCACTCACAGCCGGGCAAATTCGAACATGGCCATAGTCTACAAAAAGCGGCTTGGAGTCACACATTATGGCAATTATTCCACATATTCATTAGAGAAGGCGTTGAAAGCTCAAATATGACGTATATACGGGTCTTGAAATTGTTTAATAATCACATAGCAACCCTTTGCAACAAGATACAGCAAAATCATCCCTTACCAGCTGGAGCTCCTACAGCAATGACTAAAAATGAGGAGCTTAGGCCCGCTTGCACATCGCTCACGTAAATCATATACTTACCAAAGTTAAACCTTCGTCAAATGTTACACTTTGTATTTTATATCTTGCACCATGAATACCTTTTATACACTTTGCTAAGTGCGGTTTGCACTGCACTGCACATGGTGGTAAATGCTTTGCGTTGATATTTCGGAAGAAATGCTTTAATGAAAATACATTACACTCTATTTATGAAACACTACAGCCGACAATTAAAAATTGTTAAAATTTTATAAAATTGAAAGCAGACAAAAATATATTGGACCCAGATGGACGTGAACGTACGGATTTCTGAAAAAAATATTAGAATTAGAGAAAGTGAAGGATATAGAATTTAGAATTCCCAACAACATATGAAGATTTTGTTACTTTCAGGAGCGAATTTAACAATATTCTAAGCTCAAATATTTGGATAATGGATATTATCTAGAGAACAGTTTTGTTGTTTACCTTATTTTTAGCTATGAACCAAGTTTCATATTTTATGTGGAATAATTTTTATATCAGTTTGGAAATATTTCTCAATGTGAACACAACAAGTATTTAGTTTTGGTTTGATTTAGTTGTGCGTAGGATTGGGAACAATTACCATAAACTTTTTGAGACTTTCCATGTTTTTGCTTAGGTCTTTTTGACAGTTGACACGTGACATGTAGCAGCGCCTAATTGGTTGCTGCAGTCTGTCTGATGGCGGAAAATTCAAATATCTGAAATTGGATATGGGATTGCCTTACAAAAACTAAAAATCGTTATATCTCGTAAACGCGTGCGAATATCGAAAAAACAAGTGGAAAAATCTCCCCTGCAGAGCCCCCGGTTCTGATTGGTAGTTCTCTACCAATAGAAAAAAGTCCCAAACTCGTACGTCAAAAAACAAAAAGTATATATTCTTATATATCAAATGACTCGTAGCGACATCCGTGATATTAATTTCAAACTATAACTTCAAACTATTTTCAATCTAATAGCGAAAGCAGGATTCTGTCGCAAATTGAAACACAGCAAAAGCAAGAGCTGTTGCGGACGCAAGAGGGCTCCTGCTGTTTGGTGGTAATGTTATTTTTATCAAAGTTCGACATTTTTTAAGCAATGAGGCCATTGTCTATTGTTTGAATAAACAAAGGAAACAATAGCATAAAAATAAAGTACAATAACAGGAAATATCGTGGTATTACAGAGAATAGCCTCATTGTACGAATAAACAAAGCAAACGATAAGATAAAAATAAAGTACAATGAGGACCATTGTTTATTGTATTGCATTAAGATTTATTTGCTGTAGCCGCGTTTCTTGGAATATTAATTATTATCACTGACCGCACACGTGGTATTTTTAATACAATAGACAATGAAGGCCATTGTCTATTGTATTGCCTTAAAATTTATTTGCTGATGCTGCGTTTCTTGGAATATTAATTATTGTCACTGACCGCACACGTGGTATTTTTAATACAATAGACAATGAAGGCCATTGTCTATTGTATTGCCTTAAAATTTATTTGCTGATGCCGCGTTTCTTGGAATATTAATTATTGTCACTGGCCGCACACGTGCATGGTACGGCTTTGTTATCACGTGACGCAGAGTTCCTATAAATAGTCAAATCGGTGCTGAAAATATCAGTTTAGCACACAATCACCTAGCAGCAACAGTTACATCACGCTCAGCATTGTTAATAGTGCAAAGTAGTTTATCAAGTGTGTGATATAATCAACGCTGATATTATTAAAACAACATAGATAGACATCTTCAACGCATATTAATAGTGCAGTAATTTATCAAGTGTGTGATATAATCAACGCTGATATTATTAAAGCAACATAGATAGACATCTTCAACGCATGTTAATATTGCAGTAGTTTATCAAGTGTGCGGATATAATCAACGCTGGTATTACTACAGCAACATAGATATACATCTTCAACGCATTAGAGTGAGTAATTATTATTATTTAGATATTATTAAGAAATTTTTAAATCAAAGATCCGATTATTATTCCAGATTTTTTATATTTTACTTATCGAATGGATCTATATGAAATTAAAGGTCTTATTATACCAGATTTTTCATAATTTACTTATCGAATGGATCTATATGAAATTAATTCCATACAAATTTTTGCAGTAAAGCAACAATAAAACTTCAGAGCCTACACGCTGCCGCTAGTTTTGAAATCCAAATGGTCTCATCATCGTCATCATAAGAAGCCAACATTCTAGAAGGCATCCAAACTAGACGCTTATATGTAAGTATCCCATTGTTTTAGTATGTGTGGTAGTAGTATTTAAAGGAATTATGGATACATTGTGCAACGAGGGTGATAAGTTTATCAAAAAATTAGAGGAGGTAGCTAAACTTTTGGGGGAAAGTCGTACACTACCTAATGTGAATAATTATATAAAATTAATTAATAAGCAACTTAGATTGACATGGGTCTGGTTTTCGGCCCACTCACTTTTGAACCTAACCTAACCTAACCTAGATTGACATACCAGGCCTTGCGAAATAGTGACTCTGTTGGAGTTTTACGTAAACTTCATACTCAGTTGGGTCATTTAAAGCGAATCAAAACCCTCATTCGTTCAACACATATAGGAGCTGGGCTTAGGGATAATAGGAGTCATAGGGTTAAGTGGGATGACATTCAGTCAGTTTTTTCGGGACGTATCCGTACAGGTGTGATCGTGAACAAGAGGCATATCGATGTAGGTGAGTTTTTAAACGACGCCATCTCACTATTCAAGACCAGAATTGGGAAAATTCAAAAAATACATCCATGGACGAAAGTAAACACCGTTTTCTGCGGCGAATTTATTAAACAATCGAAAGTCGCGGAAATACGTTAATCTAAGTATTTCAACACAAAGAACGCGGTTGTTGACATGGGAACCAATTTAAAGGTATGGTTCCAAAAGAACGTCATAGGCAAAATTTTAAATAAACTTGAAGAGTTTAGCGAGAAAGATAGCGGCTGGGCTCTTTTTACAATTTTGAGTTTAGAAGTAAACGTTAACAGATTGGAAATTGGCAATGGCGTATCTTCGTATGTTAGATTACCAGAACAGATTATAAATAAAAATGCTTGCGTCAACGTACAAAATTTGTACGATGACTTGTGTTTTGCGTGGTCTATTGTTTCGGCATTACATAAACCAACCAAGTCTGTAGAACCTCATCGTACCCTCACCCCGCCTCCGTACTAAATTTAAACGATTTAACATTTCCCATGACATTAGGCCAAATTTCAAAATTTGAAAAACTTATTGATATTTCTGTCAACGTTTACAAAATCGTGGCAATACTTTTAATGTTGCGCCTGCCAGTTTAACAAAAAATAAAGTAGAGAGGCACGTTAACTTGCTTTTAATACAAGATAAATATTTCGATGAGAGTCAGAGGGACGAGGGTGAGGAGGAAATTGATTGCGAAATTAAATACCACTTTTGTTGGATTAAAAATTTATCTAGACTTGTTTCATCTCAATTAACTAAACATAATGGAAAGAAACATATTTGTGACATTTGCCTTAATTATTTTAGTTCTGAGGAAAAATTAAATGGCCATGTTGTAGATTGTGAAAAATTAAACAAATGCAAAATCACTTTTCCCGATGAGAAATCTCTATATTTTAAGAATCACAAGTACAAAATTCCAACGCCTTTCGTTATTTATTCTGATTTTGAGGCAATGCTAGAACCACTCTCTGAGACGAGTACAAATAAAACCAAGAAATATCAAAAACATGAACTATGATTACACTGAATTTTAGTTTCGTTTTGTGAAGACATTTGTTTAGTTTTTAGTGTTTAATTTAGTTTCAGTAAAGCATCTTAATAATGCCGCGTGTGAAAAGTTTGCGGGTTTGGGAACATTATTAAAAATAGATAATACTAGAGTTGAAATTTAGTTGAAAATCTTCATCACCATCTAAAGAGAAAGCATCCAACATCTATTCAAAATGCCAAACTTTTGAAAGATTTTGAAGCTGAAGTAGTGAACGATCCAGAGATCGTTACCGCACCTGCAGTTAATGTAGAAGAGACAGGGCCATCTACATCAACTGAGTTTGTAAGTGATGAGCCTGCCCCAAGAAAAAATTACATCAAACTGCACTGTCGCAAAGAAGAAGAATCTCGATAAGTTAATTATCGAGATGATATGCAAAGACTTATCAGCCTATATCTATCTGTAGTTGAAGATTAGGATTTAAAAATTTAATTAAAGAATTAGAACCCAAGGTATAATTTTCCCAGTAGAAGAACTATTGGAAAAACACTCTGGCCAAATACATACAGCCAAATTAAGACAAAGTTGATGAATATTCTAAATGCCACTAAATATGTAGCTATAACAACTCATATCTGGACCTCCAGCCATATAGTCTTATATGACGTTAACTTGTCATCTTATTTTAAATGATTTAAAATCTTACGTCTTAGTTACGGAAAAATTGTCAGAGCAACATACTGGTGAGCATTTGGCAGACGTTATGCCCCATCATTTTAAAGAATGGAGGATAAGGAACAAAATTTCAGCAATAGTTACAGATAACGCATTAAAAATGCTGTCAACATTTTAAATTACGCAAATTTACCATGTGTTGCCCACATACTTAATTTAGTGATGACTGATGTTTTAGCCGACTTACCCGATTTTAAAAATGTAATAAAAACTTGTCGAAAAATTGTAGATCACTTTAAAATGTCAGTGGTGGCTTCAGATAAACTAACCAAAATGTTAGGTGAGGGTAAAGATCTGAAACTCAAGCAGGATGTCTCTACACGATGGAATTCGTCTCTACTTATGATAGAACGGATGCTGCTGTTAAAGGAGCCTTTATCGTCTACGATGGTCTAACTTTCCAATTCTCCACAAAATTTAAATAGGGATGATTGGACTATATTGGAAGACTGTCCCATTGTTAAAGCCTTTTGAGCTGATTACAGCGGAATTATCGGGGGACACTTATATAACAGTCTCCATCATAATACCTCTTATGCGAGCACTCCAAACACACGTCTCACAACACAAGTGCGTAACACCTGTAGGTATAGCTCTCAAACATTCCCTCTTGCAAATAATCGGCGAAAGATTTATTCCTTATAAAAGAAGACATTTAGGACAGTGAGCGACTTATTTGGATCCGAGATTAAAAAAAAATGGGATATGCGACAGACTCATACGATACTGAGAAAATTGATAACATATCTCCAGACAGGACGAAAGAGAATATTGAAAAGAATTCCAGCCTGTTAAGTACCATCACCGTTTAAAAAGGAAAACATGCCCTTTGTAACAACTTCCGAGTTATGGAAGCATTTTCAGCATTTATGGGGGAAAATTCAGCCCTGATGTGCTAAAAAAATAAAAATATTTTAAAGATTGTTACACATCAAGGCGAAAAATAAGGCGAAACTACCCTTCGCATACTACCCTCTGAGAAAGTGTCTTCTGCACTGCTAAATGCTTTCATATTTTGAAATAATACATCTATCCAAAAAAACCATGTTAGATGGGGCGTCATCATAAGACAATTCTTTTTATAAGCGAAATTATCCTTCGCATACTACCCTCTGGGAAACTGCATTCCGCATCATCGAATGCTTTCAGATTTTGATATAATGTGTTTAAGTAATACTTCCATCTAAAAATTCATGTTAGATGCGAAGTCATTTTAAGATAATTTTCTTTATAGGCTAGATTTTATATTAGAGATTGTTACACATAAAGGCGAAACTACACTTCGCATACTACTCTGGGCAAAGTGTCTTCCTTACTACCAAATGCTTCCAGATTTTGAAATAATACGTTGACAACCAAAAAACCATGTAAGATGCGGCGTCATCATAAGATTCATTTTTTATAGGCGAAACTACCCTTCGCATACTAACCTCTGGGAAACTGCCTTCCTCACCTCCCAATGCTTTCAGATTTTGGAATAATATATTTATACAATACATCTATCTAAAAATCCACGTTAGATGCAGCGTCATCTTAAGTTAACCCTCGACTAATCGCGCCTGATTTCAAAGACAGCACGCACACGTGCCTTTGTTGTTCCAGGAAACGGGAAGAGGTGGCGAACTCCCACTCTATCTTCGTATCTGAAGCCCGCGAGGTGGCAGTGGTGTCGCTAGCGTTTGTATGTTAGTTTTAAAGCAATTACATGGCTTTGCGGTCTGCGCATTCAGTTTATTATCAGAAAATCATCAGTACCAGGTAATTTGATATACTATTGAACTTCTCTGTTAGAAAACTACTATTATTCATTTTAAATAGCTGCACAACTAAAATAACTCCTATGGGTTCTTACGAAAAGGAACAAGAGCGTCTGAGAATGATGGAAGAAGTTATGAATGAAAGTGACGGAATTGTGTATTTTAACGAATCGGAAAAAGACAAGTCGAGGGCAACGATTCTGAACAAGGTATTTCAAATGTTGAAGAAAGAGATGAGAGCGACCAAAACAATCCTTGGATAACAACAGCATTGCTTTCTCATTTGTCTAACCCAAAACAGTGAAAACTAGGAGAGAAAATATTTATGTGGCCTATCATTAGCAACAAGGTCTTTCAAAGGTGCCTTATAAACATGGACATATTCGTATTTTACCAATGATGAAATTATTGACATAATTGTAAAGTGCACTAATGCAAATATTAAGTTAGCAGCTAAAATTTTGCTCGCTTTGGAGATGCTAGTCTAACTAATAACGTAGAACCCTTGTAGGGTTTATTGAATATGGCGGAAATTTACTATGCAAATCGATTAAACACTGCAGATTTATGGAAAACAGATGGTTCTGGTGTGGAAATCTTTAGACTAACAATGTCATTACAAAGATTTAAATTTTTACTGAGCTGTCTTAAGGTTCGACGATAAAGACTCGTTTAGGGCGAAGCAGCTATACGTGTTGTTTTTAATATCTTTTGATACCATTTGTAAACATGGTTACCCAGTTTATGTGCTTTGTAGTTAAGCAGGTATTTTATCTATTTTGTAGTTAAGACCAGAAAAATGAGACGATTTCTAATAACTAAAGAAAAGGAGGACTCGGTTCGTCCACTGCCTCCACAACCAGGTCAAGCAAAGCCTCTTCTACTTCAGTTCAAGAAAACCCTGGGTAAAAGGGTGCACTACTACATGAACGGACCCTACTTCTGATTCTGAAGAATCTGAAGCTCTTGCGCCTAGTAGAAAGGACAAAAAACCTCTGAAGAAAAAATTTATTCTCAAAAATACAAAACAGAGTGGGAGTGCAACACGGAAGTTTTAGGAAATGGCTACAGCCAAGTCCGCGTGGTATCTACTTTTTTCAATGCAAGGTTTGTAATAAGGATTACACAGGCGGCGTAGCTGCCCTAAACACTTAAAAAAAACACGCAACAAATATGAATACAATGGTTAAGCAGCCAACTTTAACAAAAAAAAAACGTTTAACTTTCCTACTGAGAGTATTGTCAAAAAAAATTATATTAGAATTGCTGGTTTCATTGGAGAACATAATATTCCAATAAATGTGTCAATCATCTTACAGATCTTATCAAATCTGTTTGTCTGGAATGAACCCTAGTCAAGTGTCAAAAATGTCTTGTGATCGAACTAAGTGTACGGCAGTCATAAATGAGTCGCCTAGATGCAAAACCAGTTCCAATTTTCAAATTTTTGCGGAAAATGTAGGGATATTTTTAGTTTGATAATAACGCATCGATTAGAAGCATATTCAAACATTCAAAACAAGCTATTTCGCATACTAAACCTTGATTAAATATTTCCCTGAAGTTTAAAACGAGTTATATCCAGTCATATAAAACATTCAAATGCAGATATATCCAGCAACGTACAAAATCAGATATTATCCATATGGTTTTCATGTGCAATATTCCGGAACAATCAAAAGCTATAACAATATCCGCTTTGCGGTCACGTCGTTGCTGGTTAAATCAACATTATTTTTCATGGTTTTTGTAATAATAAAGTTATGAATTGTTGTTGGCAATTCAATATTAATAAAACTGAAAATAACAAAAAAATTGTACCAACATTTGATTTTTACAATCTAAAAAATACTCCATTAAACACTAATAAATGCTGATGATATAACCACAGATCAAGACATGATACATGCTTCTATTTTAGGCTTGAACACGTTAGTTATCAAGATGAGAAATGATGGAATGGCTGCAATGCATCCATTATCTAGGGTAACAGCAAATGAAGATAATCTTAGTGCTGTAGAGAATTACATTGATACTTCAAGATTAATGTATAAATATAAGGGCTTGATGACCGATAGCAAATTAACAGCTGTTAAATTGTTTAATTTATCATGCACAAGGAGGCCGCATCAATTTTATCAACAAACAAAGTACGACAGTCCTGAATTAGCAGCTGCAGTATTGATTACAGGTGTAATGAGTTCAAAAAAGATAAGACCAGGTCTTATCAATATAGTACTTATCAGTATAGTGCACGTGCACCAACAGCAAGCACCCCTGATTTCGCTCGAAAGAAAGTTAGAAATGAAAAAATATGGAAAAGAAGGCTTGCATCAGAGTAAAGGTAAATTTGTTTATTTTCTGGCGTAAAGTTTTTAGGTTATAAAAGTGCTCATATTTTAGATATTCAGCTAAGGAACCAGCGAGTTTTCTCTAGTGCCAACATAATACAAAAAGTTTTAAATGCTTTCACTTGTCTATTCCTGACTTAACACATTTTCATGCAAAGTTTTATAGATCTCGCAACAAGAAGGATCAAGGTGCATAGGGGAGAGTAAGGCAAAATGACATTGTAGGCAAAATGACATATCCATTTCAACTCACCTATGATCATAGGAGTTATGAGCATACTTCGTGCGAGCGCGGAGTTTAACAGGATCGTACTAAGGTTACAAATGGAAATATCAATAAATTATGACGCAATGTGCATATTATTATTACCAAATGCCACGAATAAGTCAAGGATATAATATCTATATAAATTAAGAAAATACCTACGCAAAAGTGACAACTCTTACCTGACAATCCTTAGTGTTCAGAGAAGGTTTCGCTGGCATATTGGCGGTTGTTATAACATATTACCACGTGTTTCTCTAAGTGTTCTGGAGTGAAACGGCGAGTATTAATTTGTGCAGGGAAAAAGACCGTTCAACGTCTACTGAAGATAACGGGCAGTACGGAAAATGGTTGAGGCATGAACTGTACATTAGTATATTGGCTGGCAACTCCTGACAGGTCCCAGCTAACACTTTGCTTATGTTTTCCAAAATGGGATATCCTGTATTCCTTTTTAACACGTTTTGCATTTTTTCTTTTATTGCATTACCGACTGGACGTATATTACTGGCATCGCATATATTTTTCTGTACATCTTCCAATATGCGAAACTGTCACGGTAATCCATGTGTTTCCAATTTCGTGATTGCAGTAACTAAGAAACCATAGTGTTTATTAATGTAGTGTATGTCATCGCGAATACTTTGGTCCTTTAGTATGTCATGGAGTCTGTGTATGGCGCTGCTTTCATTTGGATTAAATCTACAAATAACATCTTTTATACCATCGAAATGTTTGGCATAATACCCTACGGCTTCTAACCAAGTACCCATCTAGTTATAACTGGTTCAGGAGGCAGAGGTATGTCTGGTAGAACCTCCCTAAAAACATCCCTTCGTATAGGCGCCTTAATGAAAACCTTTTCGACGGTTGATATGAAAGTATTTACTAAAGGGAAACTTTCCCTTATTTTCTCTGCTACCCGATTGAGTGCATGAGCAGCACATGTAAAATGAACCATTTTCTTATATTTTTGGGATAAAATCTGTCCTGCTTTTAACATGTATGCGGCTGCGTCACTTAACATGACAAGGACTTTATCTGAAGAATCTTGATCGGGCCACATATATTCAAAACAATCAATAACAAAACTTATAATGGTCTCATGATTGGTTTTGTCCAGCACCTTAGAAGCCAATAGGTAGCTACACTAGCAATGTCACTTTTTAACGCACCAATTAAAAAGTTGGCGACTGAACGCCCACAAGCATCAGTTGCTTCGTCTATAATAAAATACACAAAATTGTCCGCAATGTCTTCACGAATTGATGTCACTACATCGTTGCAAACCCGATCAACATATCTTAATCTTAACGTGCTTTCATGTGGCAGTTTTCGGTCAGTATATTTTTCTAAAAACGTACGTAATTTAGGGTTCTCTAGTTTGCTTAACGGAATATTATTTGCAAGAAAGGCTTCTGTAAGTTCATAGAAAAATTCCGAGTTATCAGCGATGGACGAGGCATGGCTCTTCAAATGTCTATTCACTTTAGTTTTGTCAGAAGAATTTATAATGCGATCACACACAGTACAAAACAAGTCACTTTCTTTAATGCGTATGTCCTTGTAATATTCAGGATCACTGTCAAACCACATTTGAAATACTTCACGTCTATTTCTTCTCTCCTTTGGCATCTTACTTGATTTACTTCTCTCATTAATAGTTATTGATAATAATATTAGTAAACGTTTATAGTATACACGGCGAATACGAGCACGCTAGAACGTAAAAGACGTAAAAGAGAAATTTATTTATGCGTCACCGACCGATTCTTACAACGTTCCGTAAATAACTAAAAGTTATTTACGGACTGTCAAGTCAGCTGGCAAGGCCAGTGACCTGAGTACGACTCTGTTAGACTCCGCGCTGTACGAAGTATAGTTATGAGTTAAATATTCCACAAGTCTATCAACTTATAGAGAATATGCCGCCATTAACACATCAATGAATACCTGTACCATCCCTATTTGGGGATGGTTTAACGTTGAGAATCACGGTAGAATTGGTCCTTACTGGAACCAAAATCCATCACGTCCCACATCCCGCGAAGAAGACAACTTAACTCAAGTTGAAAATCTTATCGCATCAAATTACTTCATTGAAAACCCCTTATAAATAAAACTCAAGTTTTGCTAAATTTAATATTGTATATATTTAGATTGACAACGTCCGAAACTTAGATGCTGAAACATCTAAACCACATTTTCCAAAGAAAGGACAAATTCAAACATAACAAAAAGAAAGAAAAAAAAAAGTAAAGTTCAGACGACAAGAAGATGCTTGGCATCCTCTCATTTCTCGACTTTATTTTGGAATTTTATTCTATATCCAGACGCTTAGAGCAGAACTCAAGGCAGGTATCATATCTTCACAAAACAGGAGATTTCTTACATTATTTTTGAAAGACTATCTACCTGAAACTCTTATGATCCCCGGACCTCTAGTAACTCTCTTCGAATCCCCTAAATGTGAATAAACCACCTAACACCCTATGTGGTATTGTTTCCCCTACAATCTCCAAAACTACTGGAAATTTAAATGCTATTGATTTAATTAGCTTTAATGTACGTAATGTTCACCAATTAATTTTACCATACATTCCTGGAATCTTAGACTTTATTAATAAAATACTAAGTGCTCCACCCGACAATATTCCTGATTTCACAATCCCTACCACTTTTGACAACACTGCTGACAGAACTCTTAATGGACATATCTTCCTGCCACAAGAATGGCGACCAGTTGAGAGAGCTTCTCTCTTATTACCTGGGATGCTATATCCTTTATGGAAAACGTCTAAATATCCCCGTTCCCGCAGCAAATTCCCCTATTGCACAGATTAATGACTTCCTCTTTATGAGAAGAGATAACACCTGGTTTGGCGCACTCACATAGATAATGGGATCTTATTGTCCCTACTTTAAAGGATCAACTTCCTTATCATCATGTTACGTTAAAACCACTTATGCTCCCTTAGTTATTAACAATTTTGTAAAACTTAGCTCAGCTACAACTCAGACTAATCCCTACAACATTTTAAGCCATGCTTTCCCCACCTCCGGTGTCTTCACTGAAGAATGTAAGCATTATAGCGTTGAGACTCACATTCCCCAACTCTTATGATGGTAGCCCAAAGTGCAAAAACTAACCCTATGACTGACATACCCAACCTAGGAATATTTTCTTGCATTGGACACATAGGTTCCACAAGACATGGACCTTACTGGCTCCAGACTCCTGAAGCACTTTTTAGTGTATCAGAAGCTACTTGGAAGACTATTGGATCAATTGTCTCAGAGAAATACTCTCTGCTAAGACCGAAACCATAGTTAGTTAGCTTAAGTTAGTTATTTACTCGTTAATTTTATATTCTGCACCTGTATCGCACAGAAAAACAAGTTGCTGCATTGCCACTTCATCCTGAGTACCTCAGAAGAGATCATCGAGGGTAAGTGTAAATTCAACTTGAGACTTTCTTGACTTTCCGCGACATAAATCTGGTCCTTCGAGCCGGATGACTTCCGTTTGTTTGATCCTCTCGCAATGATGGTTGTATACCTATATTAAATTCTCATATTCAAATAGTGGCATATGAACATTTATTTTCGCGCTATCATTGGCCACTCAGAGCCAATGCAAAAGCAGTTGAATTTACAAAAACTTACTATTGTCCCGGGCCGCAACCGAGGTGTACTGTGTAAAAGCCACGCATATAGTTAGAATAAAATTAACCGTTTGCCTGCATTCTGCACCTGTACCGCACAGAAAAACAAGTTGCTGCATTTCCACTGCATCCTGAGTACCTCAGAAGAGATCATCGAGGGTAAGTGTAAATTCAACTTAAGTCTGTAAGACTACTTTTAGTTTGAAGTAAATTGTTCCAACTAAAGTTGTTTATTAAAAAAATGTGAACTAGCTGTTTAAATATTTTATCTTAACTAAATATTAAAAGATTAGTTTGATTTAAATAATAATAACAAATATTCGGGTAAATAAATTGAAAGTAGTTAAATAAATATGTAATTAGAAATTACATTTAAATATAATCAAACATTTTATTTTAGGTAAAAGCTTTCGATTTGAGCATTGTCACAGCGTATGTCAAACAAAGAACATTTATAAGAATGAATTTCCTAAATCAATTAAATCAGAATAGAAATTTGAGAAAAGTTAATTCTGCTGGAAGGACTTTAGCTGTTAACAAAACAAGAAAAGTTGCAACATAAACTAACGATGTAATATTTCATTTAATATTTTTACTGTAATGCAAGCAAAAAATGCTGTTTATTTATAAGTTATCTAATAAATAAATAAGTAGTACATTTTGTGAGATAACTACATTGTTCCTCGTCCATGTTTTGTTCGTAAGTGAAACGTCCAAAAAATGTCCATGAATTAATGCAACAGAATATGGAATAAAAGGTGGCAAGTTGAGCGCCTACGTCATAAACCTTCAGTAGCCGAGCGCCGGCCGAATGTTCTCGAAGTTGTATGAGACAACTTCCCATATACTAGCTTTGGAAGCGTACATAGTAAAGGGCGATCCTCATTAGAGCAGCGCGGCGCGGGCGGCGCGCGCGCGATTCTTCAAGCGAAATGCCGCTTCCAACTGTACGTGGTAAATAAATGAGACCATCCCCACTTGCACGGCGCAATGCGTCGCGTTTGAAAGCAACAAAATTTTAATGTTTTCAGGAGCATTGGTACGCGGCACTGCCGCCTAGAAATGCGTCGCATAGCCAGTTGACGGTCAAGTGTGGGTGAGGAAGCGTCAAATACACGCAGTGATTTGCAGTTTCTCCCAAAAATTTTACAGTAGGCCCTTAAAATGGACGGCCACAAAATCGAGAAATTGATATTGCTTGTTAGTGAGTATAATGAATTATACGATATGAAAGACAAAAATTACAGTAACCAAATAAGAAGAGAAAATATTTGGGACGAGATTGGAAGGAAACTAAATGAAAGTGGTAAGTATTTATTTATGAGGAAATAAAAAACTTCTGTAAAAATAATGTATAATGTAACAGTATGTAATATACCGGCGTTAACAGCCTTTTCCTGCCAAGAAACAGCACCTCCGAGTGACATCAAATACTGTGTAAAATCTTTTCTTACTTCAATTGCATCACTAGAAGATTTTCCTCCAATGTGGGGTAAACTGGAAAATATTGGCAACTCCTTTTCTGATTTCTCTTCATCCAGTATATTTAAGTATTGTCATTTCTAAGAAAATTGTGTAAGCACAAAGCAGATAATACAATTTTATCAGCATTATTTGGATGAAGTTGCAGCTTATTTAAAAAAACTCTGAATTTGTGACAAAGTATCATGCCAAAAGCATTTTCGGAAACTCGGCGCGCTCTTGAGAGGCGATAATTGAAAATTTTCTTATCTTCTGAGAGTCCGTGTCCTGGATATGGACGCATTAAATATGTTTTACACGGAAATGCTTCATCTCCTACTATTACGCATGGCAAAGCTTTGCCATTTTCAACAACAGGGCGATCTTTAGGCATACCAAATGTTTTATTTTTTAATTTTTTTTTCCGATGTTTGAATCATTAATTATTCCCCCGTCACTGTTTTTACCGTATCATCCAACATCCACAGCAATAAACCTATAATCAGCGTCCACCAGAGCTAATAACACTATCGAAAAAGTTTTCTTGTAATTAAAAAATAGGGATCCACTTCCCGCAGGCGCTTGTATAGTAATATGCTTCCCATCTATCGCGGCGACAGTTTGGAAAATTCCAGACACTTTCAAAATTCTTAGCAGATCGCAGAAGCAATTCGGTTGTTGGTTGTGGCATCACTATATCTGAAAGAATTTCCCAAATAACATTACTTGTATCCATGACAATTTTCTGTACAGTGGAATGGTCTAACCGAAAATTGAAGGATAGCGTCTGAAAGTCAGCGCCTGTTGCAAGGAATCTAAAAAAGAAAAGAAAAATTAATCGCATTATTCTCATCACTCGTAGATAATAAATATGGGGATGCATAGTATCGGTAAAAACAAAGATTTTTTGGATAAATCGACCTAAAATATCTTAAAACTGTGTGCCTGTCTGTATGTCTGTATTTCTGCTTTTTTCAGGGGATATTTGTAAAAACAAATGGAAAACTCTTAGAGACGGGTTTCAGAGGGCAACAAAAACCTATACAACTAAAAGTGGACAGGCCGCTAAAACGGACAAGAAATGGAAATATTGGGAAATAATGTCATTTTGGTTACCCCATATTAAGGGAAGAGGGTGAGTAATTACATTTACGCCATTGGCGGCTCTCACATCAGTAATGATTATTATTTTGTTTATAGAACCCTTTCAAACGTTAAGGAACAAAATACAGAGATACACTCCGAAGAAGAGTCGGAAAATGAAACAAATGAAATACGAAATAGATCGCCAGATGAGTCCGAGGACAAGCAAAGTAATGACCATGAAGAAAGCATAGATAGTAGTAATACTGAACCGTACACTTCTCAGCCAAGTACACAACAATCCCATGCTTCAAGTGTTAAATCTTCGGTCAAAACTAACGTTAAAAAAAGAGTAGCTCCTTCTAACACGACTCAGTGCCACAGATATTTAAAGAATACGTCATGGATAAGAAACTTGCTCGCTTACAAAGAGCCGCGACATCGGACGACAAAAATAGTCCTCTGTTAGAATTTTTTACCAACATGGGAAAAACTACTGCCACCTTTCCACCTTTTTGGCAAGCAACTGTCAAAAGCAAAGTATTTCAAATTGTAAATTCTATTGAACTGCAATTATTAGCAGAAAAATCAGCACCTAATAGAAATCATCCGGTACACAGCGAAACGTTTGTACAAAACCATTCATCAACTTGTCCTTCTAATAATTCCATACGTTCTCAGTCAACTTCTTACAGTCAGCAGTTGCCACATAATCCATTAGTTCCTTCATCAACATATTATTCAACATATAAATCTCAGTTACCACCCCAACCACATTTTAATGAAAACGTTCAATGCATTCAGACAGTTACATCCGAAAACAGAGAGCCATCGTTAACTTCAGGATATTATGCAACGTTAAGGTCTCAGTTATCACCTCAACTACATTCGAATGAAAACGTTCAATACACTCAAAGTGTTCCAACTGAAAACCGAGAACCGTCGCCGTCGTGTTTCGAAGAAAATTCAATTGGAAATTAGTTTACTTAAATATCTCAGCTTACTTAAATATCTCGACATAAATCTATGTTTGCAATTTATATTTTGTTATATATGTTGAATTTATTTCTAAGGTGAATTTGTATTAATTTTCTCGTTTTCTTGCTTTAAATAAATTTAATGATGACTTAATAATTTTACTATTTTGTACTTACCTGAGAAAAACTGTTAGTCTCTCATGTACGCTAATACTCTGTCGGAATTTAGTATTCTGCTTGCTTAAAGGAATGCGGACAAGTTCCAACAGCTGATTAAATTTTATTGGAGTCATTCTGTAATACTTGTAGAATTTGGTTTCATCGTCCTGAAGCCGCCTAAATAGTGTATGGAATTCACCTTCTCCCAACCTTGCTCGGAATATATCGTGAACCCAATATTTTCGCTTGCTTTTCCTTTTTTTTTTGTTCATATTCCTGGCAAATAGCAGCTAGGAAAAATAAATCATCAGAGGACGATGAGGACGACATCTATACGCCAGGCTGCCAAAACATGTACTGATGCGTTTGCAGCCTGTCCGGTACGCTCAAATGGGAATAGACTTGCTGAAATTTGACGCTCGTTCCGCAACGCGACGCGCGCGCCGTGCTGCTCTAATGAGGATCGCCCTTAAAGCTGTAAGCGGCGAGCTGTCGCCGAGAGGCATCTGGAGCGGGGAGTGTTGGTTTGATCTGGGGATTTTATTATCGCGCGGCAAAAGCGTTTTTTTTTTTGTGACATTCTAGTTATTTGACTTGCTTGGTGACTACGTATGAATTAAATTTTAAACAGAAATGGAGAAAGAGCAGATTATAAACTCTATATTTAATAGAAGAGCAATATGGAACCAGTCACACCCTGACCATAGAAATAGGTATATTTTAGACAGATTGTGGACAGAAGTAGCTGAAGAATGCCAATCAACAGGTAGGTTAAAATCAATCACCTGTTCGCTAATTAAAATAGGTACATTCTACATTCAATTCATTTCTGCTATATGGTTTTAGTAAAAATGTCTGAAGAGAGTATGCTTCATCTGCTATAAAAACAAAGGGCATTTTAATATTTGTATTTGGAAGGCACCGGTCTTCGGGTATATTCAACTTCTTTTTATATAGTAGTTTGTACATATTTGAGCTTTGAAATATCCCTCCGTCGCTTTGTCGACCATAGCCCCCAACATCTATCATTGTAAATCTGTATTTTGCATCACAGACACCTTGAAGCACTATAGAAAAATACTGCTTATAGTTGTAGTACATGCTACCAGAATGGCTGGGACATTTTATTTTCACATGTTTTCCATCTAATGCGCCGAGACAATTTGGGAAATTCCATACTTTGAAGTATTCTTCGCTAATATTTTCAAACATTTCTGTAGATGGAACTGGCATGTGTTCTGGTTGTAAGACCTTCCACAGTTCATGGACAGTTTCTTTAACAATTTTTTCAGCTGTCGATGCACCCATACGGAATGTAAAAGACAAACTCTTAAAATATTCACCAGTAGCCAAATACCTGCAATTAAACAAAAAATAAATAAAACACATTCATTAGGTGCTTGTGTAACTAATCAGAGTGCACTTAATCATTTTTACAACAAAAAACATTTCTTTTTAAATTAATTAAATCAAAACAATTTAATTTCAACATTACTGAATTCATTGTTTATGTTTTGTAAATGCTATAAATTCTTCTTCTTTTTTTTTAGTTAAAGTAGTTCAAGCAAAATGGAAAAATCTCAGGGACTATTATAGAAATTAATTTAAAAAAATTCCAATGCCACGGTCTGGAGATCCACCTGACATAACAGGCAAATCTCATTGGCCCTATTTTAAGAACTTAATGTTTTTAAAAGATCAGATTCTTCCTAGACAGTCTCAGAGTAATTTGCCAGATGTTATCAATGAAACTGATAATAGTAATTTTGAACAAAATGAGCCGTCTAATAGGTCACAGTCTCAACTGTCAGATGACGAAGACCACACTCAATTAGACCAGTCCAGAGAGTCAGTAGACCAGTCTCTTCCTCCAACTCCTTCGTTGTCAACCACAGAGGAGCTCCGCACAATTCTACCGGGTAGCTCTAGGAAAAGAACTCATCAGATGGACACTCTAATTTCGATTGAGGAAAAAATGAAATTTTTGATTAATAAACAAGCGAATAAAAAAGCATAAGTTACCCCGGCAGATGAAGACAAGTTATTTTTTGAGAGTATCTTATCGCATGTGAAAAAAATTCAAGATTGCGATAAATTACAATTTAGAAATGAAGTACAAACTTTAGTTCAAAAATATGCGTATAAGCCGGTGCCATCGCCGCCGCCAGCACAAACATTTCAAATCATTAACCCTGACAACACTGTTACATTGTTTTCTGAGTATCAATAATGTTCATTATTATTTTTATTATTGAGTTACTACTTTAAGTTAGTTAATATCCAAGTTTTAATGGAGATAAAAAATGTGTTTAATTCATAACGTGTTTTTTTCTTACCTTAAAGTTACAACCAGTCCTTCCTCTGGTTGTATTGGCTGATGTATAAAATTTGTCCATTTCTTCGTCAAATGACCAGCGACTTTTTCTAGTATATAATTAAAGGTGGGTAAGTTCATATGTACATACTCAAAAAATTTGTCCGGATGTCTTTTTAGTTTCAGAAATAAGTTCTGATATTGTCCCATCATATTTCTTCTTTTATTGATTGGATGCACATTATATTGCCTTTTGCTTGCAAGTAGTATGCGAAGTGCGGCATTATCCAATAAAATTTCGTCTTCACTATCTGAAAACATGTTTACAACTAAAAAAGCCCCCTTCGACTTGGGCGGCTTCTTTAAATCGCCGTTTTTACTATGTTCGTCTAACTCGCGCGGTGTCGCTAACCTCGCCGCTTGCCTCTAACCTCGCCGCTCCACTATATTGGTACCTTAAGACCTTGCCGTCATACGGAGAAGGTACTGAAGAAGCGGTGCGACGATGCTTTTTCGCTTGACCTACAATGACCTACAATCCAAAATGCCTACACTCAGCATTCTGTTATGTAAAATATTTTTAAAGATGTATCATCCGATGTGAAAACTTTTGTATTCATGCAAGTTAGACACAAACCGAGAACCAAATGGATCAAAATAACAAAAGAATAGAGATATCAATGTATTATAAGTTACCATCCTTATATCAGTTCCTATTAAGACAAAATGAATTTTGTATTACCTTCTGTTTAGACAATTTAGGCGATGGATGAATATAGCAAACTTAAAAACCGGTTTGGAAACAACTCATTTTATAAAATTACGGAGCAAAATCTCTCTAATGGATCAGCTGAACGGGAATGTGTTTTATTAATGGATGAAATGCCGATAAAGAAAAGTTTTTACTGCAATGAAAAATTAGACTTGGTCGAAGGGTATGAAGATTTGGGTGAGGAACAGGCAAGAAAAAAGAAACCAGGTCGTTATGCTTTGGTATTTATGGCTAAGGGTTTCTACAGCTACTGGAAAATTCCCTTTGCGTGTTTCATCTCGGCTGGACCAATAAAAGCCAAAACTTTACAGAAACTGTTACAATGCATTAATACATGTATTCAATTAGATTTTGTGTCAATGCGATTACCTGTGATCAAGGATCTAATAATAGATCCGCATTCATAAATTTGGGTGTTGATAAATATAAACCTTTCATTTATTTTAAAAAGCAATCGCTTCGTACGCCGCACAACATTTAATCAAAAACATATGAAACACTTTTCAGGTAGGGCAAAATTTGGTGATATGGGAAGATGTAGAAGAAACATACAGAATCGACTCATATTAGTGGTCTCTCGAGGAGCCTTGTAAAAATTACTGAGAAACATATGGGTCCCAATTTGTTTCAAAAAATGAATGTTAAACTTGCTACCTAAATATTTAGTCACACGTACAATGCTGCAATGGTAACTGCAATAGCAACAGGGCAATTCAAAAAGTGAGACAGCCTTGCACGCTGCGGAATTTTTATTAAAAACTAGCTGCAGACAACTCTCTTCGCTGGTTGAAATCGATAACAACACACATATTCGAAGTCGACCACATTCAACCCCTATATCTCCCGCATCACCATAGATACCGACATATAAAAAATATGGTAGTAATTGAAACTTTAAATAAGACAGTAGATTATATAAAATCATGGTCTGTACCAAAGAATAAACCCTATTGCTTTTATGTGTTAATACCAATTATAAATATATGGTACTATGCAGCTTTGGGAGGACAAGAAAAAAAAAAAAAATATATATATATATATATATATACCTACCGAACAACACAAAACAAAAAGATTAAATCAGGATCCATTGGAGAACCTACTTCCGCAGATTCACCAAAGAGGATACGATCCAAATCCATCGGCAAGGCACTTTAGATTAGGTTTACAATATATAATGAGTGCAAATTTAAAAAAATCATCTGACGTGTCAAATTGTGAGAATGACGAAGATATTTTGTGAACATCTGATATTGAAGATTTATAAACGGATATATTAAGTACAGAAGCATCGCAAGGTTATCAGGATACAGAAAATATTGAAAACAGAGATTCAAACATGATATCATTAAGTGTGAGTAGAATAGCTATGCCGATCGTGCTCCAAAATTCAAGATGGCGGCTGGAGCAGGATCGGCATAGCTTTTCACCGATTACGTCACAGTCCAAGATGGTGGCTGGCAGGTGCCACGCTTCACATCGCATCTGGAGACTGTTCGGTAGATGTTGATGAGCTGTACTTATTTATTATCATAATTTGAATTTATCTTGGATTAATGATCTAAATAAAATACTGCAATATATAAAATCATTTATTTTGTTTATTACAATTCATATACAATAAAACGTGTTACAATACATTGTTCTTATTAATCCAAGAATTATGTTTATCATCATAACCATATCATCATCATCATCATACCTAACCATTTGACAAATACTTTATTTCCTTTTTTTCGTAACACCTTTTCAACTAAGTAGGCGTCAGGATGTTTTACTTTTTGTAACTCTAGTTCATAGAACCCTCCTTTTATTTCTTCACCACTCTCATCCTTCAATAAATATGTTGTGGGATTGCTTAATTTTATTTTCCTAATAATAAAAATTTCACTAGACCAATTCGGTGTATACCCTTTCTTAAAAGCTTTTCTATATTTGCTAATCCTCACACGCTCGCCTACTTTAAATTTTGTTATTCTGTCAGCTAGTTTTAAATGAGAGTATGTTGACTTTAATATAGATTTCTCATTCCTTGATGTGATTTTGTTTGGTTTTAACTTTGTTGTAGAATGAACTGTATTGTTGTATTTATCAACAATTTTATCTAACAGATGAATCCAATTATACGTCCCACCTAAACTAAAAGCGCGCCAAAGCATATTTTTTATAGTTCTAATAACTCGTTCCACCATAGAAGCCTTTTTTCTACTGTAAACGCTGTAGTGGTTAATATTATACTTTTTCATGAGTTTCCTGAAATTCTCATTATAGAATTCTTTTCCCATATCGGTTTGTAGATTTTTTGGAATCTTCTTAAGGTCTCGCAGAATTTTATTCATCGCATTTGTAACATCCTGGGCGGATTTACTCTTTAGAGGCTCTGTCCATATAAACTTAGAGAAGCAATTAATAACGATTAGCACATATTTATACCCTTTATTTTCTGTTGAATATGGTATCAAATCAATTAAATCAGCTTGTATTAAGTCGTTCAGGCCTTTTATTACGGTTCTACGTCTTTTGAAATTGATTCTGGCAGGCTTGTGTAGTTCATTGACAATATCTTCTTTTACACTTCTTGTTGCATATTTATTCAATTTGTCAGGAGATTTCATATTGGATTCCAACTAATATTATAGTATGCATTCCTCCTTCTTATATATTTAATCCCACAGGAACTCGTATACAGAATTCTACAAATAAATTACTATTCGTAGTTTGCGGATCCTTTTCTCGAAACGAGATATTGTCACCGCGACGTAACTGTACGTTGACTAGTTCTGTCAAGTTAAATTCCTTCTCATTTATAATAGTTATGATATCATTAGGGTAACCCAGTACATATTCAATCATAGCTAACTCGTACAAGAAAACGTGGCATGTTTTTATATTAGATATTAGATATTTCTTACTATTTTCTTGAAAGGCCCCGGACTCAAATGTTAAAATAACATTATAATATAGTTCCTTCACTATGTTTTCTGCAATGTTTGTAGACATTACATCAAAATCTTCATGATCCTCAAAGGAGTGTTGTGGTTGACTTATGTGTCTACCAAATTTATCGATTGTCATTTTTAAGCTAGTTATAAGTTTCTTCTTATTACTCAATAATTTTAGATTCACGCAACTCTTCGATAATAGACACGATTTCGTTAGTGTGACCTGTATGACCAGCGGTTTGAGATGAAAATAAAAACCGTAATCTATCAACAAGTTCATTAGGATCGTCCCAGTATACGTAATCTATTGGACTATTCGAGGCTTCCAGTAACATACCAAGACCCAATCTCTTTCGAGTTAGAGGTTGTATGCTACGAGGTCTTCGTGGTGTTAGTGGTTGTACGGTCAAAGCGGATATGATTTTCTTATATTTGTAAGATCCATTACCCTGAATTTGTTCATTTTCAGAGTAGTTTCTTTTATTAGCATTCGTTCGTTTAACAATGTCTAAGTAGTTTTTTCTATCACCTTCTGTGAAACCAACTGGATGTTTCTTAAAAACCAACTCGTATAGTCCAGGAGTCCCCTTATAAGTTAATCCACCTATAATCAAATCATTACCATCGAATTGTAAAGATGCGTTGGCAATTTTTAGCTCATTAAGGTCTGGATCATATCTAACACCATACCTAAAGTCAAACTCATTATGTACATCACCAATCATTTTATGAACATATTCTCTGGGTAAAGGATCAAGTTGATCCAAATAGTACAATGTGTCGGGTGCATTACTTAAGGTTTGAATGTAATCTTTTGCTTCTTGTATATTTTCATCTAGTTCTTCATTACTTTCCACATTATCTCCGTCAGCAATATCATTATCATTTGAATTTCCTTCTGCAACAATTTACGTATCTAGGAAACTTGGTGCGTTAAAAATCCTGGAGCTATTATATTTTGCTTTGCTTTTTTTCGGTGAGCTAAAGGAGAAATTAGATTTTACTTCCTTTTTTACAGGCTCATCACTTTTTATGTTTGACTCTCCATCAAGTTTCTCGGCAATTGTTTGTAAACGCTTCGTGATAGGAAGAAACGATTGTTCTTGAATTATACTTCCTTCTTTCAAAGCATTCAGCTTTTGTTATACTACGTTCCTCCTTTGTATTAACAATTTTTTTACTTCAACTTCCTTTCTATTCATATTGAAGTTACAAATTCTTCTTAACCTCAGTAAAAGCAGTAAAAACAGGTCTCAGGCAGTAAAAAACAGGTCTGAGGCAGTAAAAAACAGGTCTCAGGCAGTAAAAAACAGGTCTCAAGCAGTATAAAACAGGTCTGATGCAGTAAAAAACAGGTCTCAGGCAGTATAAAACAGGTCTGATGCAGTAAAAAACTGGTCTCAGGCAGTATAAAACAGGTCTGATGCAGTAAAAAACAGGTCTGATGCCCGGTCCCATGTAGTAAAAAACAGCTTAGTGCTAAGTGCCCGTCTAGCTCTATGAACACTAACAATGATGAATAAAGTGAACAGAACGTATCTCTCTTTATATATGTATGTAATGATCAAATCCCTTTCTATATCTACCATTACTTATATCACTATCCTTATCAATCACCATAAAACCATATTTGTCTTTCCAGCATAGTGAACACATTTCTTTAAATTTATTAAAATTCATGTCGGTATTAATGTGATCTTCATATATGTGCTTCAAATTTAAGACATCTTGTTTGAAGACTACCAATATATTTGCGTTATCATGTATTAGATGTTTTGGAATACGTGTATAAGTTTGACAGAGATAAAAACAATCTACTTCTTTATGACGTCACATACTGAAGTAATCTCTCATAACATTTTGTTTATCACAGGCTACATCATCAAAAATAAATATTGAATTTTGTTTTACATCTTCAGGAGGCAGAATGTTGTCACAATTATTGAAGGAGTAGTATCCAATTCCTTTTATGGGTTTTAGAAGCTCTTCTAAATATTGATATTTTGACTGATAGAGAGACTTAGAGAAAATATAAATGTTTTCAAACTTCAATCCATTAGGAGGCTCAATCAAACTAATCATAATATTAGTTTTACCACAGTTCGATGGACCGACAACCAGGCAACGGATTGTGGATGGTAGCAGTTCTCCATGTCTCTTCAAGATTTTCTTTTCTTTGATATCACTATTGTTAATAGGTAAAACTGTTGATTGTTTTACAATGCGCATGACGGAGGCAATACTTTGAATAAAGCACAGTCTATGATTATCTATATATATATATATAGGATGATGATACTAATATTATATCATTTGTGAATCGTTTATAGTGCCAAATGCTTAGAACAGCTAAAAAGTCAGGCAGCGGTATATTGGACTCTATTATAAATAAATTACCAGTAGAGCTCCATATTCCGGGACATAAATTTTGTGGTCCCGGTACAAAACTTGCGAAGAGGTTAGCAAGAGGTGATATGGGTATTAATGGTCTAGACGAAGCTTGTAAACAACACGACGTGGCTTATAGCAGAGAGAAAGACTTGGAACAACGCCATAAAGCAGATCAAATTTTAGGCGAGAAGGCGGTGGACAGACTTAAGTCACCAAACGCATCCATAGGAGAAAAGGCAGCAGCCTTAGCTGTGGCAACAGCAATGAAAGCTAAAGTTAAATTAGGAATGGGATGTGGTAACAAAAAAACTAAGAAAAGAAAAATTAATGCTAGTAAACGTAAAGTGAAATCTAGAAAGGTGGGTGGATCATTACCATTTAAAGACGTAACAAAGCAAGCACGAGTAACGCTTAAAGGTAAAAATGTGAAGGATATGAAAGATGCCATTAAAGTTGCATTAAAAGCTGTTAATAAAGTTAAAAAGAAACATATTAAAGCCACTCGAGTAATACCAATACCTAAAACAGGAGGATTTCTACCACTAATTCAAAAGAGGGGATTGTGAAAGGATATTCAAAGCTCATTTCCATTAAAGCCAACAATAACACTCTGAAGTGTAGAATCAAATGCAGTGAGGATATAGATTTTACTAAAGAAGATTCAATAGGACATTGGCTTGGTTTTAAACGACGAAAATTAGCGGCATATGGTAATCACGAATCAGATTTTCCAGTAGATATTTTCAGTGTAAATACCATTTGCATAGAATGCAATATTGTGAGTGGATCCTATATTAATGAAGACAAGCTCACGTTATACATGAATTTTTTCCTACAGTACCAGCAGGATTCAAAATTGTTGAGACTCCAAGTAACGTTGTATATCTACCCATCAACACTCGAATTATCGATCAAATTATTGTTAATATAGTCAGTCAAGACGGCGAGTTCGTCAATTTCGGAAGAGAGGTATTGTCATTAAGACTACATTTGAAGGAAGCGTAATTAATAATTACAATGGTAATAAGATACAACAAACGTGGTAGCTCTAGTCGAAGCTATATAGGAGGTGTAAACATAAAACCTCTGGACAGTTCTACACGGACCATCAAACCAATAACAATAAGAAATCGGAAGTTTCTCGAATCTCTTGGTTTTAAAGTTATTTTTAAGAAGTGATAAAAAATGGATATATTAAGTGTTAATGAGAGGGCTTATTTTGACAATTCTGTTAGTAGTGCTGAGAAACATACTCATCAGCCTTATGCATCTACGTCTTTGAATAACAATGATGAAATTCGTATTCCAATACAACAGCAGGATGTCTACACATTACCCAGTGGAAGCTCGTTATATATTGAAGGTAAATTACTGAAAACTGATAATACTCCTTCAAAAACTGCTGCATTTGTGAATAACGGTGTCATGCTTTTATTTGATGAGATCAGATATGAAATGGGAGGATATGTAATAGATCGCATTCGTCATCCAGGTCTAACCTCAATTCTAAAGGGATACGCATCATTCAATAGAAGTGATACTCAATATCTACAAAATGGTGGGTGGTTTTTTAATAACAACGAACAGTCAAATACAGGGCGCCCTATTTCTTGACCCGTTGCATGGGTAACTTTTTTATTAGTAGAGATACAAAATCCCTCGTAGCTCGTTCATTTGAAGAGTTAGAGAAAAATGCTTCACATGTTTTTTGCAGTATTTTTCATGTAAAATGACATGCACTTGCTACTTTTTATATATTTCTTAAAATGGTTGAGAATCACAGTAAAATATATTTTTTTTAAATGTAATGGATAGGTGGCTGTGACATTAACCGAAAGTCCCCTTTTTTCTCTTTCAGATGATATAACATAGTCCATATTTTATCCTTACAAAAGTAATAATAATCGTTGTTTTTAAAGAAAGTTTATTGTCACATCAAGAATGCTATGGAAATAAAACAAAAAATAAGATTCCTGATATTTTTAAAAACGTCTAGTTGGCATTTAATTATTGACAGATCATAAGTGACATTTTTAGTTTTTGTTAAGTAGTTTATTGTTTATTATTAATACTGCATACAAAATAATTGTGTTGCAAATATGTACACCAACGAACAGAAAAATGATATGCTATTTTGTTATTATAACCAAAATCGAGATGCACAAGCTGCAGCGAATCTTTATTTTGAAACTTACATGGAACGAAGACAACCCCATCATAGAATATTTAGACAGCTGGAAAATAATATACGATTATACGGTTCTTTTTCAAAGCCTAAGGATGAAAGAAACTTCAATGAAGACACTGAAATAAATGTTTTGGCTTATATAAATTTTAAACCTGATTCTTCAACTGCAGAAATTGCACATCACTGCAACACTTCCAAGGAAACTGTAAGAGCTATTTTAAAGGTAACAATTTAAAGCCTTATCATTATTCCATATGCAATACTTTATATCCAGCTGATAATCAAAGGATGACATTTTGTCGATGGTACATTTCAAAATGCGAAGAGGATCTAGACTTCTGGAAAAAGATTTTATTCAGTGATGAAAGTAGATTTACCAACAATGGTATTTTTAACCGCCATAATAACATAATGTGGTGCCGAGAAAATCCACATCTTGTTTCTGAAAGAAGAAATCAACGTCAATTTGGGATAAATGTGTGGTGTGGAATTTTTTGTGGCAAAATTATTGGCCCATATTTTTACGAAGATAATTTGAATGCGAATAATTACCTTCATTTTCTAAGGAATACTCTAACAGAGGAATATTTAAATGAATTACCACTTCATATTTTTAGAAATCTTAAATACTTCCAACACGATGGAGCACCTGCGCATAATTCCCGCGAGGTAAAACAATATTTACATGAACAGTTTGATAATGTTATAGGAAATAGAATGGATATCGACTGGCCAGCGCGAACACCTGATTTGACCCCCTTAGATTTCTTTCTTTGGGGGTTATTGAAAGATAAAGTTTATGTGACAGCTCCTCTAGATATAGAGGATCTAAAAGTCAGGATTCAAGATGCAATTAGAAGCATACATGGACATACAATAAATAATGTTTTAAGAAGTATCCAGAAACGTTGCTTACTATGTATCCATCAGGATGGTGGTCATTTCGAACATTTACTTCAATATAATTAATTAATTAATAATTTCTGTTCTCAAAACATTCTTTTGTTCCATAATCCATAGCATTCTTGATGTGACAATAAACTTTCTTTAAAAACAACGATTATTATTACTTTTGTAAGGATAAAATATGGACTATGTTATATCATCTGAAAGAGAAAAAAGGGGACTTTGGGTTAATGTCACAGCCACCTATCCATTACATTTAAAAAAAATATATTTTACTGTGATTCTCAACCATTTTAAGAGATATATAAAAAGTAGCAAGTGCATGTCATTTTACATGAAAAATACTGCAAAAAACATGTGAAGCATTTTCCTCTAACTCTTCAAATGAACGAGCTACGAGGGATAATAGAAAAGTTGGATTTTTCGTTTTTTGTCAATAACTTTTCAACCTTCCCCCGTATATAATTTTTCGCCTTACCGTAGAATTACTAATACGAAACTGCACTAATTTGCTCATTTAAGCGTTTTTGTATCTCTACTAATAAAAAAGTTACCCATGCAACGGGTCAAGAAATAGGGCGCCCTGTATAGTTGACGATAATGGAAATTTTAATGTTATAATCGATTAAGCTGAACACCTAGAGTTAAGTGACCTATACAGTTCAAGGGAATTCACCGGATGCTCATATTGCTCTGGAATCTGCAAGTTGCAAGAATTTGATTATAAAAGTACACTACCTTCGTTGAATACATTTAGTCTTATACGAATTACCGCAAAGACAACTTTATCGCCAAGTTAGCCAAGTGTTTGTTTAATATCTTTTTAACTGTCTTTATATTTTATCTTATAAAATGTCTTTATCATTAGAAGCAATTTGTGAGCTGAGAGAAGATCAATTAGCAATGGAAGATATTGTTAACGAAACGTAAGTTTTTTATTTCCTATACTTATTTTGATGATCATTTTTAATATCTTAATAATTTTGTTGTTTTTAATATTTTCTTTTCATGTAGAACAACGGAAGAGTTAAATCTTGCCATTGAGGCAATTAGGGAAGAGGAGAATGCACCCCACCCACCCCAAGGTTCGTCCCCGGCATCAAAAAGGATGCGCTTGGTGGTGGCAAATGGCGAGGACGACTTCGTCAGTAATTCGCCATTCTCGAATTCTGGGAAAAGAATTCATTCTGGGTAAATATTCTACAATGAATTTTTAAAAAAATCTAAAAAGAAACACTTCCATTTTTTTTCAAATTAATATCGTTTATTTTTTGTTACAGAGGAAAGAACATGGTGGCCCTCAAAAGCATGAGGTTGCCGTCGCCATCACCATCGCCTTCGCAGGCTTCTACTTCGTCCGCCTCCGCTGCTGAAGAGGAAGATTTGGTGGCATTGATGGATGAAGAGAAGCGGAGGCGGGGTGCTGAAGAAGCCCGAAGGCAAAAATGGCACCTGCGCGTTCTAGGGGGTTTAAATTCCATAAAGAAAAAAAATGCAAAATGCACGGGACCTCGTATCCTCGTTAAAAGGCGAGGAGAAATCCATTCGACGCCAAAAGGAGGCTCTCAGAGAGCAAATGAGGGTTCTCGAAGAGCGCGAGATGAATATCGAGACAAGAAAGGTGGCCGCAATGGACTCGCTACGAGGATACGAGGCCATCGTAGCAAAGTTCAGTGAGATGAACGTGTAAATATATTTAGATTAAGTTATATGTAAATTATATTTAGATTAAGTTATATGTAAATATTAGTAATTATTAAATATTAGTTATATGTAAAATATTATGATGTCATAGTAAAATAAATTTAAAAAGATAATTTTATGCATAACATTGATAAAAACATTCAATAAGCTTTAATCTATATTTCATAATAATAATTAATTATTTAATTTTAAACACAATACTCATTTCGTTTTTAATTTTACTTTCAGACTTCAATACGAGTTGCCTGGACAAAAAATACGGTTCAATAGCCAGGACTCATACTAACAGTATGTGCCAACATATTTGTTTTGTATTGTTATTGTGCTCTGTTTTTGCCATGAATAAAAACCAATGAATTGCTGTGTCTCCGGTCTTTATTTGCATTTAATTGTTTCTAGTACAGTACATCCTCACGGTAACACATATCATCTCGTACTAGTCTATCGCTCGCCGCGCTAGGGCTATGAAGAGCCGGGGGGGGGCCTTAAATCGGAACTAGTCGGCGAATGTTACTATAAATAACAATGACATCACCAGACACTATAAAAAAAACATTGCAAGGTATTAAATGAATACAGAATACAGTATTTAAGTACAACTAAAAAATATTTCTATTCTAGTACTGAAACACATATAAGTTCTAACAATATTCGTAAACAAGACACAACATAACGAGACTGCAAGACCTAAAGACAACTTTTTTATATATATAACTATAGTCTCTATAATTTTATATTAAACGATTGGGACTTCGAAGACGTAAATAAGGCTGGAAAGTCCTTGTGCCCAGGATTTTTACTTGGATTTGTTTGAAAGTGATAAGGAGCTGTGGTAAGTATTTTCAAATATATTTTTGTTTAAACGTCGTTTAGTTGCACAAAAATGTGTGTAGGTCAGGTCAGTTAAATCGTAGTAGGTATAGTAACATATTTTTTTTACATCAACAAATAGTTTTGGAATTTCTGACTTAGTATATACGAAATATCATTTTAATACAATTCATCCATAATTATAGGCATGTAATATTCTTTCTTGTCAACTATTTGATTTTTCATATTATTGCAATACGGTATCCACAAAAGTTTTAGGAAATTTCTGTGATGAATACATGTGGGTAGTGAAAATTAGTTGGCATTTAAATTTAGTTCAAGTAATAACATGTTTATTTCACTTGAAATCAACTAATCATGGATACATCCTTAATTATAGCAGATATTTATATAGTATACGGCGCCATGTTGTATAATATAAAATTTTTGCATACATAATGTGCCAATATACAGGATATTCTGCACGTTATCTTGTGAAAGCCCAATAAAGTTCAAGTTTCTTCAAGCACTGTATTGAACTCCTGTTTTGTACGTAAAATTGTGAAATAGCTAACATAATATCTTTTGTTGCAGAGTTTATGCTTATATATGTGCTTCTGACTATGGACCGTCATCATCATCTGCCACGCCCAGTGACAGGAGTCGTCAGTGTGCTCAAAATGGTACGTTTTTTTCCAGATCCATACTTATGATATGTCATAGTAAAATAAATCAAAGAAAACAAAATCTTCGAAAAGATATGCAAAAAAAATTATTTTAAAAAGATAATTTTATGCATAACATTGATAAAAACATTCAGTAAGTTTTAATCTATATTTCACAATAATAATTAATTATTTAATTTTAAACACAATACTCATTTCGTTTTAATTTTTACTTTCAGACTTCAATACGAGTTGCCTGGACAAAAAATACGGTTCAATAGCCAGGACTCATACTAACAGTATGTGCCAACATATTTGTTTTGTATTGTTATTGTGCTCTGTTTTTGCCATGAATAAAAACCAATGAATTGCTGTGTCTCCGGTCTTTATTTGCATTTAATTGTTTCTAGTACAGTACATCCTTACGGTAACACATATCATCTCGTACTGGTCTATCGCTCGCCGCGCTAGGGCTATGAAGAACCGGGGGGGGACCCTTAAATCGGAACTAGTCGGCGAACGTTACAATAAATAACAATGACATCACCAGACACTATAAAAAAACCATTGCAAGGTATTAAATGAATACAGAATACAGTATTTAAGTACAACTAAAAAATATTTCTATTCTAGTACTGAAACACATATAAGTTCTAACAATATTCGTAAACAAGACACAACATAACGAGACTACAAGACCTAAAGACAACTTTTTTATATATATAACTACCAGCGAATTACCTAACACCACCAATCTTTCTGATACTCAGGATCTTAAGAAGAAGTCTAAAAAGACAGGCAGAGGAGCAGTTCAGAAGAGGGTTGATACCTTCCGGAAAACTAAGAACAAAGAAACTGACGACTCAATTATGGCCGGTATCTTTGCAAGACTGAAGATTTCAGATTCTACCAGTATCGCCTCGGTACCCATTTCAAATGAAGTCCACCCGGTTACAGTACCCATTACATTTAATGTACTGCCCACCTATGTAGACAGAGTCTGGGACACCATGGAGGCCATCGGCACCCGCCCTTTTGGCACATTGAATACTCCAGAGAACAAATCTCTATAATCTCTCTATAATTTAATATCTCTTTAATATTTATATAATATCTCTATAATTTTATATTAAACGATTGGGACTTCGAAGACGTAAATAAGGCTGCAGAAAATTGTACTAAGGGGTCAAATTTGATAAGACAAGAATCTCGCAATATGACTTTCGAGGACCTCGATATTTTGGATGTAGAAAGAATCTTGTCCGAATTATCTTCTCCACAGGAAATTCTCACCATTCCTGATGATAATTGTGAGCTCTCACCTAAGCGAATGAAGCTATAATCATATCTAACACAGAATAGAGGTGCGTATCTCTACGCAACGAAATTAGGACATACAATGAATTAAATACATGATGTGTTTGTTATAACTTACTAATGATAAGTTTTTATCCTGTGATATAACAATTCCTACAATTTTTTGTACCTGATGCAATTTGTGAAGTCTATATCATTAGCTAAATTGTCTTTTTTAAATATTACATGATTGACTATTGCACTTAAGATATTTATATGTATTAACGTAATTGCTTTAAATTAAATTATTGTATGTACAGGGTGGTTCACTTTCGAGTGATAACATGAGTATCTCATTCATTATAAAAGATAGAGTGTAGGTTTAAATTCGGCAAAGTTGCGGAATTTTGTGCACTAAGTTGGCCCAAAGAAAACCCACATATTTGCTCTTGTTATTGAGTTAAAAACAATGTTTTTCCTAAACCTGTTTTTTTTACATGTCACTTCTATTGTAAATCATCGTCAACTTTATTTTTTCTTATGGGCGCCAAATTAAGTTTTCTCATAAATGAATAAACCGATTTTTTTCTGAATACAACACTATACATAATATATGTTAATATTTGCTTAAAAAAAAAGCATTATGAAGGAAAATAGGTATTTTTTTTGAAAATGTCTAGTTAGCTATGGCCATGACAGTCAATTCTTGACAAAACACAAATGTCACTTATAATTGTTATAAACTACATCTGTGTAGTACTTTTTGCATTGACGAACGATGTATTCAACCGAAGAGAAACAAGATATTATAAATATTTATTATATATGTAACAAAAAGTTAAACATACGAGTTGAAGAATATTGTTTGGGTTTCCAAACTCTGTTGTGTTTTTTGTATTCTCGATCTCTGTACGAATTGTACGACACAATTAGCAGTACTCTTTTTCTGCGCTAGCCTGTCACACATTTCACATCACAACCAGTGTATTTTAAGTGAAAAATATATGTTTCAAAATTATTGTGAGATTTACTTTATCCAGCATCGTCGATGCATCATTAATTACAAGCAATCAGCCAAATATACAGTCCACTACCTAACAACACAGTACCTCTCATCAAGTTAACGCGACAAATATTTAAACACATATCCTGAAAGACGACAACCATGCAAGACCTATATTACTAAACTGCACTGTAATTTAAGAAATTATGACAGTTTTTCTAAACCAAGAAATAGGTATGGATCTCGAATGAATGAAGAAACTAAGAATGAAGTGTTAGAAATGGTAAGTAGGTAACTCATTATAATATATTACTAAACTTTAACGAATTTTCCATAACATCCAATATTTTCAACAGATTAATGACAATCCATCGGTGTCTACAAGATATATAGCACGACAATTACGCCTGCCGCCAACGAGTGTTTGGAGGGTGTCAAAAGAGACAAACTTTACGCCATTTAAAATACATATTAGTCAAGGTTTGCAAGAAGCAGATTGTAATCGCCGACTAATATTTTGCAACTGGCTACAACAAAAATTAGCTCTTGACAACAATGTTCTACAGAATATCATATGGACCGAAAAATTTTATTTTTCAAGTGAAGGAATTTTTAACGGCAAAAATGGATATTACTGGTCAGTTCTAAATCCAAAGCAAAACAGACCAATTAGAAGACAAGGTAGATTTGGAGTTAATGTGTGGGCAGAATGTCATATGAATGGGTTGTAACACTTCCCAAATCACCACCACAGTTTCCTTCACAATTTTTCCCACAGTTTTGTCTCCCATTCGAAACTCGAATGCTAAGTGTACAAATGATACACCTGTACATAAATATCTAAAAGCATTATTTATTCTTAAGATGTATTGAGAAGAAAAATCAAAAACAAAAACTTACCGCAACGTCATAACAAGTTGCTCTTCTGGTAAAATTGGTTGATTGTGACAGATGAGTCACTATTTTTGTAGACGCGGGGCTATCATCCTTAATATGTAATCAAAAGTTTTTCGGTGCATTCTTAAATACGAGAAAAAGCGATCAGTATAATTACACAATTTTTTTTATAAATGATGGTATTCCCCAAATGTTTGTCTGCTTTATATTTTATATATAAACATTGGTACCGCTAAGAAATATAGTAGTAATCCCTATCTATTATAATTGTTTGTTTTTTGTTACAGACCTTTGGATGATTACGGGCAATTTTGGAAATGCTTCAACGAAAGAGGTAGTAGCAATATTTCTCTGCCTGGAGATGCTGATGCAGAGGCAACCGGTAGGAGTGGCCAAACTGAAACCTGCAGGTGGCAGATATATTTATTATATGGTAACTAAAAATTCTTCTACCATAAACCCTCTTACAGAGATATTTTCTCTTGTCTCGTCAGAAAATGACGGAGCATGTTGGAGGACCAAATGGTAAAATTAGCTATTCCGAAAAAACCGTGAATTTCGCACTCTGGACACATTCTCAAAAATATGGACTAGCACAGATGACGTGAATGACGTCATACAGATGACGTACTGGGTACTGTAGCTCATTGGGTCTATTGGACATTGGGGGAACGCTTCCCCCAGCAACAACACCTTCCCACAGTATTAGGCGCTTCTCCCGGCTCTTCCGTCTTGTTAGCGTCGGTTACCAGTCTGGACATGGTAGCTTTGCACAAAATTTTGCTCTCGTATCTATGGAAGACGAAACCTGCCGACGCTGAAAAAGTCCGAAGGGCTAGCTTTGGCTGGACGGGAAAGACTGGACAATCATCCGGTTCATGCTAGAATATAATTTTTCGAAACCGCAATTGTTCGATTTTTGTTTATTGTAATTGAAACTGGAAGTACTATTATAATAAACATCATAGGCTCTTTCTAGAGCCAAAAACTTTTAAAAATAAGGAATAAATCGTTTCGAAGAAACCATTATGGAACAAACAGGAAAAGAATATTATTTTTTCCACAAAATTAAACAAGAAAAGTTAAAGATAAAGGTTATTTACTAAAAATTTTCAAAATATGTATATAACATTTTTTGAAGATCATTGTTTAATCTTTGTTTTCTATAATAACCAAAAAAGTCATAGGACATACAGGAAGTAAAATATTTGCGAAAAACCGATTTCTGTGACATTTGACCTTGAATAACTTGAAACGCAAGCAACATATCGGTGGGGGCTTTTGCCACATTATTAGTAATATAAAAGTAAAGGTGTATACAAAATTTCAGCTCACTTGGATTTTTTTAGTAGATGAATCCTTATGTTACTGGACTATATTATATAGGTATTGGAAGGAGATGCCGAAAACAACTACTCCACGGAAATATCTTCCGACATTTTGATACGGAGTATCACGGGAAATATGTCCACAAACAATATGTCATCACATATTACCACTGAGGAAATATCTTCCGACATTTTGATACGGAGTATCACGGGAAATATGTCCACAAACAATATGTCATCACATATTACCACTGAGCACTGCAGTGTATTTCACTGTATCTCGCCACTACAAACATTCATATATTATATAGGTATTGTTTTTGTCAAATAAAGAAATATTTATTTCAATAAAGTTCCTTGACTTGTTTGATCTGAAACATATCTAAGGTGTCATATAAAGTTCAAATTAAATTTAAAGAATTTACGACAATTTCTGACAAAATTTAAAAATCGAGATCAATGTTAACAAACGCTGGAAGATAGTCTAAGAAATTTAGTGAAAACATGATATTCATTACTCTTTTAGTTCACTAGTTATAAGCCATTAAAATGTGTAATATTTTAGAAAGGCGTTTTGACATGGTTTTGTAAAAAAGTTTATTTCTCCTTAAATCTTTGTCTGAATGGTAACAATGTATACATTTTCTTAAAAGAAAAAAATCGGGCTTTAAGATGGACAGAACAGATATGTGTTGTTTCATTTAAAAAAATCTCATAATTTTGGATTGAAGTAGGCCTTTTTTTTCGATAATTTCTGACATTTAAGAACTGTCAACAATTGCAAGAAAAACTTGAAAGAAATATAAGTTCAGTGAAGACCGCATCTCGATAGCTCTTTTCGTTCTCGAGTTATAAACTGTCAAAATGTGATACTGATACTGTATTATAAACGCAAGTTCCAATCAGCCGCCCCAGCGGGAGTCGAAAAGCAAGAACTCACCTTTCTGTATCAAACAAGGAACGAGAACGTTCCCAAATCTTAAGGATGGAGGATTTATCACCAGATCATTCGGCACACGCCCAGCACCTTGGCGCTCGTATCCATTAAAAGGAGAATTCAGCATGCCACTGTTGGATAACCATTTATCAGCACCGATAATGGCCTACGTCACAACGAAGGGCTATAAAACAACTTTTTCCCCAAAACCGAAGGCTTTTATTCTAAATTGTAGAATAAAAGCTTTGTCTTTTGTGTGTAACAAAATAAGTTTTACTAAGTAAATATTCTCGTGTTTTTAAATAAATCAATTTGTGAACCTGTAATTTTATTTGATGTTCTCTTGGAGTAGCCCAATATCAAGACAATCAACATATTAAAAATGGACAACAACTAATCAATATGCTGAAGAAATTATAGAAGGAATGAGACGATGACATCAAAACCTTATTTCAAGATCAAAAAGTTCAGTTCCTGAATTATACAGGGTCCTGCACCAGAGCTCCCTTCTTTTGTAGCTCATGAACTGGTGCCTTTATAAATTTCGTTCAAATCTGACTGCAAACTATTCGTAGAGAGGCACATTTTGAAAATATTTTCAAATATACAGGGTGCTCTAAAAACATGTACCATACTAAAGTTAGGTATTTTTAAATGGAACACTATATATTTTTGCATGCAAATTCTGCATGTAAATTTGGTGTCAGTTTGTCTTATATTCCCTATAGCAAAACTTAGCCGTTTCGAAGATATTCGACATTTTATAGAAAAAATTACAGTTGTTAGTATTTATTTCAAAGTTATATATCTTATACAATTGAACAGCGTTTATTTTAATTTTTACTTGTCAGATAGTTTAGGCATTGGTCTTTCTGAAAATAGCTAACAGAAGTCTGTAATACATACAGAGTATTTAATATTTACTGAGCAACACGTCAATTTTGAAACGTGCAAAACTAATTTTTTTCAAATAGCATACCCAGTATATTATTCTACAATTGAAAGTACCATTCAATTCTGAATTGAATGATATAGCATTGTCCTATACCTATCTCTTAAGGTGCTCAAGATATAATCAATTTTATAATAAAGTGCTCGAAAATTTAAGTTACCCCGTTTCTAAGTGGTCTTCGAATAAAATAAAACAACTAGAAACAATTTAAATTTATTGTCAGTTGCTTTGACTATAATCGTGGCTATGACTAAACACAAAATGTAAGAAATTATCAACAATCATCAAAAACAGCAATATTAAATAATTATTCACAGTCTACAATCTTATAATAAATTTTCAAAAACTTTGACGGTAAATTCTATTCGCTAAGAGACAGTTGTTTCGTTCAGACCCACCTAATATGGGCCGCGATTCTGTAATGACGATACGACAGTGATACGATATCGAATCGTACAAATAGCGATTCTCTTAGGAAATCGACTCCTCGACTATCGAGTAATTTAACCTAAAAATCGTCGATAGCTTTGGAGGTGTCGTCCAGCGTAAACAATAGCATATTTGTCTAATACGGTAGTGGTTATTTTATACAAATAAATATAAGTTGTGATAGGTATACCTATGTACTTTGATATAAAAGAGCATAAAATTCTTTATGTTTTGTGGTGTGGAGCATAATCATTTAGCAAAGACAACACCTTTAGTTACAATGTCCTTTAAAATGCTGGATATACAGGAAATTTTTATTAATTTCGTAGAAGAGTATAGAAGTTTAGCAGCAGGAAAATTTGTAAACTCAACTGCTAACTCTTCAACTAACTGTTTATTTAAACGAAACAATTCGATAAACCTTCGTTCAGGCAAATCAAATGGGTTGTTAGTTGTCAATTAGTCTCCTATTTTGCCTTCGTCTTTCATTATGATCAACGTACCATCGTGCTCGTTCATTAAATATAAGTAACATGATAGGAAGATTAATAAGTTCTATAATTAAAGACGAATTTATTAGCACTTACACTTTTCATAAATAAAATATATTATCATGAACCAGTTTAGAGTTATCACGATTGTCGTTTTATATCTCCGATCAAATATTGTATCTAACTATAATAGATGCAGCCCTTGTCAACAGATTGTTTTATTCATTATAAAAAAAAAATTCAGTATTCAGTAATCAGAATGGTAGGTAGACCGAAGAATATATCAAAGTGGGAAGAAATTCAAAATTTTTTTTGCATCACAAAAAAAGTATTGTAAGAGATGGTAAAGTAGTTCCTAGAAATGATGAAATATGGACTGCTATGTCAGATCAGATTAACAATCTTGCCTCACCATCATCTTTGTGGACTAGTTTAAAAAAAAACTATAACAATTTACAGCAAACTTTAGAAATTGCTAACAAGGTCCAGCCAACTGAGATTATTTATGACGACGATGATGGAAGCGAAAAATCAAAATCTGAAAGTTCTGATGAAGAAATCCATAGTCTGGACCCGGATCATGAAACTTTCGGTTCTCACAAACCAATTTTTTCCGTTATTCTGACAGGTGCTGAATTTAAGGATTTATTTGCGCACACAGAATATTATAAAAGAAGAAATTGTTTGGATGGCTCAAGGAAGTCAAACAAACGAAAATATACAGTATTTCAACAGACATTGGACTCGCATTTTATATGAAAAACTAGACCCCCAATTAAAAGGTTTACGTTTACCTTGCAAGGTTGTTTTTAAAAGAAACAAAATATATGACAGTAGTGTCAGGTTCTATGCATCTATAGAGGCAAAATGCAAAGACTGTAATGGTGATTTCTTATGCATTATAAAGGATCACCCTAAAGAAGATGAAGACGTTGTGGTGGAAATTTTCATTAAGGATATACATTTAACGAAACTTCCGCATAAGCAGGATAAGATTAGACCTATTAGTGACACACTTAGAAAAGAAATAAGTGAAAAATTAGTTGAGACAAATATAGCTCCCAGCCAATATCGTAGACTTATGGCGGCAAAATTTGAATTAGATACTTTTATACCCAAACTAAGTACTCTCAGGCAAGCCAAGCATGAGGCAGTAAAAAAGCAGCGATTAGATGATGATCCTATTATGGCAATATGGAAAATGAAAGTCGAGCCGATTTTGGGTGGTGCAATTCAAAATATCGGCTTAGATCCGTTTTTTGTGTATTTTTGGGATAGTACACAAATTCACGTTTTCAACAAATTTTGTAAATATGAGTATTCTAAAATCAGTATAGATGCCACAGGGGGAGTTGTAAATCAAATAAAAAAGGCGTATGGTGTAAAAAGCTCCCACATATTTTTTTATGATATTACAGTTCGAAGCACAAGTGCAAAACACGACTCTCAGTATTCTGTATCAAATATGTTATCCGAAAGTCAAAACGCTGTTTCAATCCATTCCTGGCTAGCTCATTGGATCCGCGCCGGAGCAACTAAGCCAAAAGAAGTAGTGACTGATATGTCACTTGCATTAATGTATGCTTGCACACTTGCTTTTACAAAGTTCAAAACCTTACAAGGGTACCTCTCTCATTGTTACGGAGCAATGTTCAAAAATGAGCCATTTATTGAGCAGTGTTATTTACGGTTAGATGTTGCACATTTTATTAAATTGGCCACATCTTGGCCAAGCCTGAAAAAGCAACATAGACTGACCAAACAGTTTTACATAAGAGCTATTGGACAGCTTATTCAATGTTCTGATGTGGAAGACATGGAAAATCTTTTAAGAGCTATATTTACAGTCTCGTTTAGCGATACAGAAGGGCAAAACTGTTTCGGAGAGAACACTCTGTGTGAAGAACGGAAGGAGTGGCTTAAGAGAAGGTGCGGAACGGGAACGGTAGAAACAATAGAAAATTTTGAAGATTTTTCTGAAAAATGCAATGATAATGAGGTGTCACAATGGGCTAGACGGATTTCAGTACAGTGTAGAGATGTAGTCAATACGGAAGAACAAATTGGCGATAGGGGAAATCAGCAGTGTCTACCTCAATTTGCAGAAGATCTGCTAAAATATTGCAGAACTATACCATTATGGACAAGCCTTCTTTGTAATTTTTTCCCAGAATCTCCAAATATTGCAAGTAGTGCTTCCGTTGAAAGTAATTTTAACAATATAAAGCATCGCGTCTTCGGTGACAGGGATATACCTATAAGAGTTGATGATTTTTTACGAACACTCATCGTTTCCAATCATGGCCAGGCAAAACTTGTACAAAGAATAATGGATTTTGAAGAAACACATTCGGAGATTGAAGTGAGATTTACACACTACCTTATTCTCTTGAACAAGTTGATGACTCATTTTTTTTTTTTTTTCAGAACTGTAACCTTGATAATTATAGTGATGCCAAAAGAAGAACTGATTATCATCTTGACGGTAAGTAACCACTAAATGTTAAATGTATGTTTTGGTAAGCCAATAGTTCAACATTAATGATAACTTTTCCAGGTGAAATTGAAACATTTTGTCCCTCCTGTCAGCTGCGTCACAAGAGTTATGAATTCTGCATTAATTGTAATAAAGAAGTACATAGGCATGCTTTGTGTAGTATCATAACAAGTGATGGTCAAATTTTTTGTGTAAGATGTTCAAAACTGGAACAAGCTTCAGTCGAAAACTGGCGTGGTCTCACTAATTCAAAGCGTCCCACATCTTCATATTTGGAACCCAATTCCGAACTTTTAGAAGCAAACTTTTCCAGTTTAAGAAACGTATTACCAGTACCTTTACTTAAAAATGGACATTTAATTGACTTAAAACCTATCAGAATTTCAAAAGATGTCTCTCTGACTCTCTCTAACACTTGCGCCTTTGATTCTCTTATTCAAGTATTAGCATGTTGCTTTTGTGATAGTTCTGCCTTCAAAGATTTAGTGCAATATACAGCAAGGCACAGTGATATCGCTGAATTGATATTGTACTTAGTAAAAAATGGTGTAACTAAAAAGACGTATAAAATGAGGGCCATTATATTAGAGAGAATTTTCAACAAAACTGAACAACTCTGTGGAATTTTAAAATTGATTGTGGAGACTGAGATGGGAAATCTAATACCTCAATTGGACTTTAATGCATGTGTTGCTCAAGAGACTGTTTGTTTAAAATGCGGTCTAATGAAAACTCAATATAAAAAAATTTTGGAAGTAGAAGTAGAGTTTGCCGAAGATCTTCAACAAAGAATTTTGAATAGCATACAGTCAAAAAAATATGGTACATGCGAAAAATGCCAAGGAAAAGGAGTTGAACACTTTGTAAAAAATCGATTTAGTTTAACACACCTATTTATTGAGCCTTTAAATTTAAATAAAAGACTTTTTAGTTTGGACACTGCATTAGACAATTTACCAAAAAAATTGACTGTGTGCAATGAAGTGTATGTGTTAAGAGGGGTAATTGGTTATGTTGGACCAAATGTAGGCGTTGGACATTTTAAAGCATAGTGTTTAAGGCACAATAATCGCTGGGAAGTCTACGATGACACACAATCAAAAAGTGCATCCTGTTCTTCTAAAAGTGTGGTAAATTGTCAAATTATGTTTTATTCTTCCCCGCACTGAAAGGCTCTGATGTTGTACTTTTTTTTCCAAGTTTGTAGTTTGTATCTATGCATATAATTAGGTAGGTACCTAAATATAATAAAAATTTTGTACCTACATTTGTTTTAAATTATTCTTAATCTATGCACCTCACACCTTGCACCCATTATTAAATGTCGCATATACCTTATATAAAGGAAACAAGTTATGTTGCAGTCGGTAACATTCAAAATCGAATAACAAAAACTACTAACAGACTCAAACGCAAAATTAAAGATCCTAGTAATCTAGAGACTTTAATTAAAATGGACATCAACTAATTCACTGTTACGCCTTTGAGGGCTGAAGGTAATTTTTCAAGAGGCTGAGGGGGCTAATCTGATGCAGTGCAAGATTTCGAAATGAGTGTGCAAAATTGAATCAATACAATGACTAGAAAATAATTTTTACCAAGGCGATGGGGAGGGGGGGGCTGAAGGTAACTTTCAAGAGGCTGAGGGGGCTAATCTGAGGCAGTGCAAAATTTTGAAATGGATGTGCAAAATTGTGCAAAATAGAACCATTACCATGGCTAGAAAATAATTTTTATCTAGGGCGATGGGGGGGGCTGAAGTTAACTTTTTAAAAGCTCGTGGGGACTAATCTGAGGCTGTGCAAAATTTGGAAATGAGTGTGCAAAATTGTGCAAAATGCAACCATTACCATGGCTAGAAAATAATTTTTATCTAGGGCGATGGGGGGCTGAAGGTAATTTTTCAAGAGGCTGTGGGGACTAATCTGAGGCAGTGCAAAATTTGGAAATGGGTGTGCAAAATTGTGCTAAATGGAACGTTTATAACAGCTGTAAAATAATTTACATTTGCGCAAATGGGGGGGCATGCGTCAATTTGGCCCCCCCATACAATTTCCCTTTCCAGTTTCAGGGGAAAGGTGTGCAAAATTCGGGATAGGGTGTGCAAAATTGTGCAAAATATGTGCAAATTATGACGTGCATTTCATCTTGGTTATTGAAGTTGGAGGGGCTAACTTAACCGACCTTAAACTATCTGACATATAAAAATTAAAATAAACGCTGTTCAATTGTATAAGATATGTAACTTTGAAATAGTTGTAACAATGTAATTTTTTCTATAAAATGTCGAATATCTTCGAAACGGCTAAGTTTTGCTATAGGGAATATAACACAAACTGACACCAAATTTTCATGCAGAATCCAAAAATACAAAAATATATAGTGTGTTCCATTTAAAAAAACCTAACTTTAGTATGGTACATGTTTTTAGAGCACCCTGTATATTTGAAAATATTTTCAAAATGTGCCTCTCTACGAATAGTTTGCAGTCAGATTTGAACGAAATTTATAAAGGCACAAGTTCATGAGCTACAAAAGAAGGGAGCTCTCGTGCAGGACCCTGTATAATAGTCCATAAGGCCTAGAATAATTTGTCTAAGTGAGAATTTGTTATCAGAATGTCAGTTCCGATCGTTGTCATTTTTGTCAAACAAAAAAACAATCAAGACCACATTCAATAAAGTTCAAGAGGATAAATTAGTGGGTTACATCAGGGACGATAATGCTCGTTCATCTGGTGTCACTGCTACACTTACTTTCGAATTGACTGTTCGAAGCGACTGGTAAAGCTGGCTAACAATTTAATGAAAAGACATAAAATAAGTTTAAGAATATAGAAATCGATATCGTTAGGACGTCTGATTGAATTCAATACATTTGAGGTTAACAGACTGTTTAATTTGTTAAAAGAGGTGAGATTGAAATATAGTTTTAAGCCTGAGCATATTTATAACCCCGAAACTGGGGGTTCCCTAGTTCCTAAGAAGCAACCCAAAATTTAATCTCCCATTGTAACTAGGTGAGTTGCTAAGGTAGCTACTGTGAGAGCGTAGGAAAAATATAACTGTGGTGTGTGTAATGAATACTGCTATGTTCCTCCATTTTATATATTTGGGATTACTATCCCAAATATACCCAAAAGGACGCATCCTTACTAGGATGCGTCCACAGTCCACCAAAATCACATGACATAGCACAACCAAATGGCTGGATAAAAACATCTGGATGGTAATATATCTTGATGCCTAATAAGCACAAGGGGTATTTTCAGTAATGTGAATTACTTTAATGTAATAATTTTTCCTTTAGTTTACAAGTGCATTTCATTTGTGCAGCATGTCGGAAGGAAAGTCCTTGTGCTCAGGATTTTTACTTGGATTTGTTTGAAAGTGATAAGGAGCTGTGGTAAGTATTTTCAAATATATTTTTGTTTAAACGTCGTTTAGTTGCACAAAAATGTGTGTAGGTCAGGTCAGTTAAATCGTAGTAGGTATAGTAACATATTTTTTTTACATTAACAAATAGTTTTGGAATTTCTGACTATGTATATACGAAATATCTTTTTAATACAATTCATCCATAATTATAGGCATGTAATATTCTTTCTTGTCAACTATTTTATTTTTCATATTATTGCAATACGGTATCCACAAAAGTTTTAGGAAATTTCTGTGATGAATACATGTGGGTAGTGAAAATTAGTTGGCATTTAAATTTAGTTCAAGTAATAACATGTTTATCTCACTTGAAATCAACTAATCATGGATACATCCTTAATTATAGCGGATATTTATATAGTATATGGCGCCATGTTGTATAATATAAAATTTTTGCATACATAATGTGCCAATATACAGGATATTCTGCACGTTATCTTGTAAAAAGCCCAATAAAGTTCAAGTTTCTTCAAGCACTGTATTGAACTCCTGTTTTGTACGTAAAATTGTGAAATAGCAACATAATATCTTTTGTTGCAGAGTTTATGCTTATATGTGCTTGACTATGGACCGTCATCATCATCTGCCACGCCCAGTGACAGGAGTCGTCAGTCTGCTCAAAATGGTACGTTTTTTCCAGATCCATACTTATGATATGTCATAGTAAAATAAATCAAAGTTATGAACGTTACCATAAATAACAATGACATCACCAGACATTATAAAAAAAACATTGCAAGGTATTAAATGAATACAAAATACAGAATAAAATAAATCAAAGAAAACAAAATCTTCGAAGATAATTTTATGCATAACATTAATAAAAACATTCAATAAGGTTTTATCTATATTTCATAATAATTATTAATTATTTAATTTTAAACACAATACTCATTTCGTTTTTATTTTTACTTTCAGACTTCAATACGAGTTGCCTGGACAAAAAATACAGTTCAATACCCAGGACTAATAGTAACAGTATGTGCCAACATATGTTTTGTATTGTTATTGTTGCTCTGTTTTTGCCATGAAGAAAAACCAATGAATTGCTGTGTCTCCGGTCTTTATTTGCAATTAATTGTTTCTAGTACAGTACATCCTTACGCTAAGACATATCATCTCGTACTGGTCATGCCATAGTTTCCTAGTCATGCCTAGGAAACTTTAATGCCGAAGGTCAGACAAACAAATTAGTTGACACGCCACACGCCCGATGGCGCTGAAGATCATATCGGTAACTGCACGTGCTCAACCAAAATCCTCAACATAGATAATATCCTCAAAACCAATGATATCATAGTGGGGTCAATCGTGCTCAAGCTATGGTGTCGTGCTCAAGTTGCGCCTGCGATATGGGCATCATGTCCACTCTTGCTGTAAAAACTACTATTGTTAACATCTTCACAACATAAAAAAATGTTTAACACTTTTCTCTCTTTTAGATCTTAGAAGAAGAATAAGTATTTTAGGAAATATTCGCTCAAAAACTGTTAATGAATTGTCACCAAGAGCTAAAAAACTTTATAAAATTGCTAGTAGCTTTAGAAGAGTGACCAAAAAATTAGACACTGAAAATATTAGTTTAAAGGAGAGGCTGAAGCATGCTGAGAAACTAGCCGAATCTCATGATTATTTGAAAAACAAATTAAATAAAACTACTTACAATTTTCTCATATCCCAGTTAAGATTACAACATCGTACACCAAAAGGAAGACGATTCACAGTTGACGATAAAATTTTAGCTTTGTCTTTATTCAAACAAAGTCCGAAAAAATTTTTGCATTTCCATCACGTAGAAGTCTAACTAATATGCTGCAAAAAATTCCTTTTGGAACGGGTATCAACCAACCTATTATAGATTTACTAAAATCTGTAGTACCAAAAATGGAAGCTCTGGATAATTACTGCACCATAGTTTTTGATGAAATCTCGTTAGACCTTGGTTTATATTTTAATAAAGGAAAAGATTATATAGATGGCTTTCAAGATAATGGATATGGTGAGAGACAACCCTTATTTGCTGATAAAGCCATGGTATTTATGGCAAGAGGTATCCATAAAAAGTGGAAACAACCATTGGCCTATTATTTTAATGAAGGGGGTATGAAGAAAGATCGGTTATCAAATGTTTTAAAAGAGGTAATAATAGCAGCAAGGTCAGCTGGGTTAAACGTTATAGCCACTGTATGCGATCAGGGAGCACCAAACGTTGCTGCCATTGAGATATTATATAATGAGACTCATGAATTTTATGTACGTAATGGAAGAGAAAATAATAATTTTGGATTTGAAGTAGATGGAGAAGAGGTAGTTCCCTTATATGACCCACCACATTTACTGAAAGGAATAAGGAATGCATTATATAGTTATGACTTGTGTTACACCTGGAGGAATGGTCAAAATAGGATTGCAACATGGGGACATATAAGAAAACTATACGAACTTGAAGACTTATGGCTTGAAGAATTATGTTGCAAATTGACTGAAGCCCACATTAATAATACAAAGAAAATGAAAGTAAATATTGCTGCTCAAATATTTAATGCAAGGCTGGCTGCGGCAATAAAAAGTATAGCTCGCAATGGTAAAATACAAACATGTACCTTAAATGGTAAATATTTATTTAATTTAATTTATTTTCAGGTCCTGAAAAAATGCCGCTGGAAGCTGTTGACTTGTTATTTATGGACAAAACATTTGACAGTGTAAATGGCTCGAGAATAACACCAACGAGGGGCAAAATTTTAAGAACAGCAGCATCCACAAAATCAGATCATGAAAATGTCTGGTTGGAATCTATTAAAGTGTTTGAGTCAATGAAATTCTTTAATGCAAGTAAAAAAAATCATGTACCTCCTTCCGTTAAGAATTGGGTACATACCTTAAAAGGTTTTCGATATACATGGCACAAGCTGAAACAAGGTGGTTTTAAATTTATGTGCACTAGGAATTTCAATCAAGACCCTATTGAAAATTTCTTTGGGATGATCAGGAGCCATGGAGTACGAGTACGTAATATAAATCCAAGCTGCCAGTCTTTTGTAACATCTTTTAAATCACTAATAATAAATAATTTTATCTCACCTCATTCTCCAGAATCAAATTGTGAAGATGATGGATTGACTGCTTTAAATTGCTTAAAAGATTTTGTATTAGTACATAGGGGTAGAGTAGAAGAAGAAACACCAAATGAATTTCCTTTTTTCGTTATACCTGAATCGGAAGAAATTACTTTAATTAAGAGGGGAAAATTATCCTATTTAGCTGGATATACAGCTAAAAAACTTTTAAAGATTATTAAGTTCTGCAAGAATTGTAAGGAGGATTTGGTGAGCGATACTGAAAATGAAAACACGTTTTTTATCCAAAACCGATCGTATGGTGGTTTTAGGTCACTGTTGTATCCTTCTTCCAATTTTAATAAACTATTCACTATCAGTTTGCAAGCATTACAATATATTCTTCGGAAAATATGTCATTACAATAATGTAAAATATATACTGGAACAAAATATCAAGAGTAATGCTATGTTAGAAAATATATTTCATTGCAAGGATCATGATATATTAAGTTTATTTTCAAGTTTTATTTGCAAATTTAATATTTTCACATGGTGTCCAAACATTAACAAAATCCTTAAAGGAAAAGATCAGTCCAACAAATATTCTGATCCTATAAAAATTAGAGCGAGACGAAAATATGAAATCTGTAGAAAAATTAAGGACAATGAAAAGACTAGTGTAGGCTTTTCTTATTTAATCAAAAATAAGGACAATGAAAAGACTAGTGTAGGCCTTTCTTATTTAATCATGTAATGTATATATCTTATGTGATAAATATAAGTATCAATATAGATATGTCCTAAAAATCTTCTTTTTTAGTAATAAAAAGTAATTCTTAGTTTATAAAGAACTGTCATTTAAATTATAATACAAATTGTCTGGTAATTTATTTTTTTATTCACCTCAACAGTACCTTAAAACATTTTTCTAGAAGCCAAAATGTAAATATTTACAAAATTTGGTATTACCGAAGTACCAGGAAACTCGATACTATTTGTTTAGTCGATGTATAAAGTTCTATATACATTTGTAATAACTACTTTTGTGTCTAGAAATATATATAGCGCTTTTAAGTGATAGTAGTAAGTTATTTACTGACTGCTGTTTATTATTACATTCTTATACATTGATTTTAATAATAATTTTTGCAACGAGTATCGCTGTCAGCAATCAATGTTGTGTCATTGATTACTGATAAGACATGTTGATTAAATAAAGCATTTACGATAATTGGAGCGCTACATACCGCAATGTACCAGAGCATTTGATAATAAGAAAATATCTACCGAACCGCATTCGGTAAATGTATCAAATGTATTCCATACATCTACCCAATCCAAAATTTATATACGATGTACCAGGATACATTACCCGCTCCAATTATCGTAAATGCTTAATATATCACAATGTGATAAATGCTGTCTAAATGCTTAATTGACTATCAAATGTCGAAACACTATTCAACTATGCAACTTTGTTGTTTAATTGAAACAACATGTTTTCCTAGATCACTCTACCATCTTGAGTATATGAAACAGTTGTAGCCTGCGGTCACTAGACACCTCAGTAGAGCCAAAGTTTACCTGCAACTGTAAAAATGATTATCATCACCAGGTGAAATATGCTGAGAATAAGACAAGTAAGTTCTTATTTGTCGTATTCTTAGTGTACATATCTGGTGTAGGGATTACAAACAGCAGTAACAGCAACAAGTGCTCTATATCTAAAAGTAAAATGTTGAATAAGTATGTATAATTTCACTTAAAAACAGTGATAATATTAGATCGTGAATATACCGGCTATAAAGAGCAAGTCACTTCTGTAATATTTATTAATTAAATAACTACTTTTGATTTTTAAATAGAATACTGAGTATTTAAATATTTCAATTCAGGATAAAGTTCTATCTTGATCACAATTTTGTCAATTATATCATTTAACATTTTAATCAAGACTAATGAATTTATTAAAATGCTCAATTGACCATATCGGCTATTTCCATTCAGTGATGAAAGGATTTGTTAACGGCTCATTTGAAAGGGTTTGTATTTCTCTATACAGCAGTATAAGATTTTTTGAATTTTGTATATTCGTCAGAAACTAGTTCACTAGTCGGTGAACGTTACAATAAATAACAATGACATCACCGGACATTATAAAAAAAACATTGCAAGGTATTAAATGAATACAGAATACAGTATTTAAGTACAACTAAAAAATATTTCTATTCTAGTACAGAAACACATATAAGTATCTAACAATATTCGTAAACAAGACACAACATAACGAGACTATAAGACCTAGACAACTTTTTTTTATTTATATATATATATATATATATATATAACTATAGTCTCTATAATTTTATATTAAACGATTGGGACTTCGAACAATTTCGACAGAGTCTGGGACACCATGGAGGCCATCGGCACCCGCCCTTTTGGCACATTGAATACTCCAGAGAACAAATCTCTATAATCTCTCTATAATTTAATATCTCTTTAATATTTATATAATATCTCTATAATTTTATATTAAACGATTGGGACTTCGAAGACGTAAATAAGGCTGCAGAAAATTGTACTAAGGGGTCAAATTTGATAAGGCAAGAATCTCGCAATATGACTTTCGAGGACCTCGATATTTTGGATGTAGAAAGAATCTTGTCCGAATTATCTTCTCCACAGGAAATTCTCACCATTCCTGATGATAATTGTGAGCTCTCACCTAAGCGAATGAAGCTATAATCATATCTAACACAGAATAGAGGTGCGTATCTCTAAGCAACGAAATTAGGACATACAATGAATTAATTACATTACGTGTTTGTTATAACTTACTAATGATAAGTTTTTATCCTGTGATATAACAATTCGTACAATTTTTTGTACCTGATGCAATTTGTGAAGTCAGAGCTATATCATTAGCTAAATTGTCTTTTTTAAATATTACATGATTGACTATTGCACTTAAGATATTTATATGTATTAACGTAATTGCTTTAAATTAAATTATTGTATGCACAGGGTGGTTCACTTTCGAGTGTGTAACATGAGTATCTCACTCATTATAAAACATAGAGTGTAGGTTTAAATTCGGCAAAGTTGCGGAATTTTGTGAACTAAGTTGGCCCAAAGAAAACCCACATATTTGCTATTGTTTTTGAGTTAAAAACAATGTTTTTCCTAAACCTGTTTTTTTTTTAAATCTCACTTCTATTGTAAATCATCGTCAACTCTAATTTTTCTTATGGGCGCCATATTAAGTTTTCTCATATATGAATAAACCGTTTTTTTTCTGAATACAACAATATACATAATATATGTTAATATTTGCTTAAAAAAAGGGCATTATGAAGGAAAATAGGTATTTTTTTTGAAAATGTCTAGTTAGCTGTGGCCATGACAGTCAATTTTTGACAAAACACAAATGTCACTTATAATTGTTATAAACTACATCTGTGTAGTACTTTTGCCATTGACGAACGATGTATTCAACCGAAGAGAAACAAGATATTATAGATATTTATTATATATGTAACAAAAAGTTAAACATAAGAGTTGAAGAATATTGTTTGGGTTTCCAAACTCTGTTGTGTTTTTTGTATTCTCGACCTCTGTACGAATTGTACGACACAATTAGCAGTACTCTTTTTCTGCGCTAGCCTGTCACACATTTCACATCAAAACCAGTGTATTTTAAGTGAAAAATATATGTTTCAAAATTATTGTTAGATTTACTTTATCCAGCATCGTCGATGCATCATTAATTACAAGCAATCAGCCAAATATACAGTCCACTACCTAACCTAACAACACAGTACCTCTCATCAAGTTAACGCGACAAATATTTAAACACATATCCTAAAAGACGACAACCATGCAAGACGTATATTACTAAACTGCACTGTAATTTAAGAAATTATGACAGTTTTTCTAAACCAAGAAATAGGTATGGATCTCGAATGAATGAAGAAACTAAGAATGAAGTGTTAGAAATGGTAAGTAGGTAACTCATTATAATATATTACTAAACTTTAACGAATTTTCCATAACATCCAATATTTTCAACAGATTAATGACAATCCATCGGTGTCTACAAGATATATAGCACGACAATTACGCCTGCCGTCAACGAGTGTTTGGAGGGTGTTAAAAGAGAGAAACTTTACGCCATTTAAAATACATATTAGTCAACGTTTGCAAGAAGCAGATTGTAATCGCCGACTAATATTTTGCAACTGGCTACAACAAAAATTAGCTCTTGACAACAATGTTCTACAGAATATCATATGGACCGAAAAATGTAATTTTTCAAGTGAAGGAATTTTTAATTGCAAAAATGAACATTACTGGTCAGTTCTAAATCCAAAGCAAAACAGACCAATTAGAAGACAAGGTAGATTTGGAGTTAATGTGTGGGCAGGGTGGCATATGAATGGGTTGTAACACTTCCCAAATCACCACAACAGTTTCCTTCACAATTTTTCCCACAGTATTGTCTCCCATTCGAAACTCAAATGCTAAGTGTACAAATGATACACCTGTACATAAATATCTAAAAGCATTATTTATTCTTAAGATGTATTGAGAAGAAAAATCAAAAACAAAAACTTACCGCAACGTCATAATAACTTGATCTTCTGGTAAAATTGGTTGATTGTGACAGATGAGTCACTATTTTTGTAGACGCGGGGCTATCATCCTTAATATGTAATCAAAAGTTTTTCGGTGCATTCTTAAATACAAGAAAAAGCGATCAGTATAATTACACAATTCTTTGAATAAATGATGGTATTCCCCAAATGTTTGTCTGCTTGATTAATAGGATGTACCGTAAACCTTTTTTCAAGTTTTTGTTGTAAGAACCACTTCGTAGCATTGTTTTCCAACAAATAAAAATCATCACTGTCACTACTTGAATCATCCATTTTAACTACATGTTTGCACACTGCGCGAGTTGATTGCCGTCTGACCACCTAGAATCTACAAGCATCGACATGCGACTGGCTATCTAGTGGTTTTTAACTCTATCACCTAGTCCACCAGCGACCATCCAAGCCCGCTGTGAGGATACACTTAGCCAGGTTCTGGTCTTCCTTTTTCGTTTATTATTGTGGGAATAATATTATCATTCGCGATGGCTCGGTAAGCTTAACTGTTACATAAACATTTGTACCGCTAGTTTCGAAAGAAATATGTAGTAATCCCGATCTATTATAATTGTTTGTTTTTTGTTACAGATCTTTGGATGAATACGGGCAATTTTGGAAGTACTTCAACGAAAGAGGTAGTAGCAATATTTCTCTGCCCAGAGAAATAAACGAAGACCTCTTTAGTTGTCCCACTTCCTTTGCCCTTAGCTCATTGTATGTCTTCGGCATTTAAAATGAGTCGAGGTATTGCTCGTATCTTTAGGTAATAAGTTACGTAATGTGTTATCTATGTTTAAATTTATTATTTATCTTTTATTTATTTTTTTTTTCACAGCATAGTTTAATTAGCAGTTTTTTTTATATCTATGGATGTTCATAGAGTTCCACAGTAAATATTAAGTTGTTAAAAAAATTGTGAAATTTATTGGATTATGTATTTAATTTTTCAGAGATCGTTATGGCCAGATGGGGGCGCTGCTGATGCAGAGGCAACCGGTAGGCCAAACTGGAACCTGCACGAGGTGGCAGATATATTTATTATATGGTAACTAAAAATTCTTGTACCATAAACCCTCTTACAGAGATATTTTCTCTTGTCTCGTGAGAAAATGACGGAGCATGTTGGAGGACCAAATGGTAAAATTAGCTGTTCCGAAGAAAGCGTGAATTTCGCACTCTGGATACATTCTCAAAAATATGGACTAGCACAGATGACGTACTTGGTACTGTAGCTCATTGGGTCTATTGGACATTGGGGGAACGCTTCCCCCAGCAACAACACCTTCCCACAGTATTAGGCGCCTCTCCCGGCTCTTCCGTCTTGTTAGCGTCGGTTACCAGTCTGGACATGATAACTTTGCACAAAATTTTGCTCTCGTATCTATGGAAGACGAAACATGCCGACGCTGAAAAAGTCACCGAAGGGCTAGCTTGGGCTGGACGGGAAAGACTGGACAATCATCCGGTTCATGCTAGAATATAATTTTTCGAAAAATTATTAATTAATTAAATTAATTAATTAATATTAATTATTATTAAAATAAATTCGAAACCGCAATTGTTCGATTTTTGTTTATTGTAATTGAAACTGGAAGTACTATTATAATAAACATCATAGGCTCTTTCTAGAGCCAAAAATTTGTAAAAATAAGGAATAAATCGTTTCGAAGAAACCATTATGGAACAAACAGGAAAAGAATATTATTTTTTCCACAAAATTAAACAAGAAAAGTTAAAGATAAAGGTTATTTACTAAAAATTTTCAAACACTGCTAAAAACTCCTTAAAAATGAGTTTATCTGTAAATATTATGTTAAAAAAATTGTGAAACTTATTGGATTATCTTTTTTTTTTTTTCAGAGATCGTTATGGCCAGGCGGGGGTGGTGATGAGGCAGAGGCAACCGGTGGGAGGAGTGGTAAAGCTGGAACTTGCGCGAGATGGCAGATATATTTATTATATGGTAACTAAAAAATTATCTTACCATAAACCCTCTTACAGAGATATTTTCTTTTGTCTCTCGTGAGAAAATTACAAGACAGAAAATGGTAAAATTAGCTGTTCCGAAGATAGCGTGCGGGCTGGACGGGACAGACTGGCAGATGTTTTTTCAATGATGACATTATAGATTTCATTGTACAACAGATTTAACATTTTTATGAATACACAATGAAAAATATTGAACTCTACAAAATCTCGTTTAGTGAACTGGAGAGATACAAATTCCAATGAATTATTGACATTTTTTGCTGTAAATTTTCTCATGACAAGAGCAAAAAATCTAAAAATGCAGGGGTATTAGACAAAGGATGACCTGTTGTCCAAATAAAACCACAAGGATGACCTTTGCCGAAATAATGTCAAGGGATCGTTATTTAATTAAATAACGATCCCTTGACATTTGCCAATGACATTGAAAAATGCAGCATCCGTAACAGAATTCTGTTATGGATGCTGCATTTTTCAGACATCAGAATACCCCGTGCAGATGATACTTTGTGCAATGTAAGACGAATAATTGACCACATGCGGCAGACTTTTAGACTCTTTCAAACCTTACCGTGAGCTATGTATTGATAAAAGTTTGATGCTTTATAAGGGGCGCTTATTTTTTAAACAATATATCTAAGAGACATCGTTTTGAGATAAAATTGTTTGTACTCTGCGATTCCAAAACGGGATACATATTAGATTTCATAATATACGTCGGAGCCAAGACTGAACTAAAAAGTCTGATAACTTAAGCAAATCAGGTGACATCGTTAACATTATTAGAACCTTATTTAGATGTTGGTCACATTTTATATATAGCTAATTGATACAGTAGCCCGACTTTAAAGTCTTATATTATAATTTTAAGAAATCAAGCTAGTAGCAAAAAGTTAATGGAATCTAGTTGCTTCAATAATTGTATTTTACTGTATCTATGAAAAACAAAAGAGTTGTCGTTTCAAATGCAATTGCATCATACTTTTTTGAGGAGAAAGGTATAGAATTGAAAGGCCGTATTTGTAACTATTACTGGTGAACGATACTTGCATATATTACGAGATTATGCCATTCCACGGATACAAAACGAGCACGAAGGAATTGAAAACATGATTTTTATGCAGGATGGAGTATCTCCGCATATTTAGCGACCAATTAAAGACTTTTTTACTGATGTTTTTCAAAATCGTGTTATAAGCAGAAATTTTGTAAATTCATAGCCTCCAAGATCGCCTCATTTTAACCCAACGGAGTATTGGCTGTGAGGTTATTTAAAAAAATTGATGTTTAGAACACGACCAACAACGCTGGAAGAATTAAAAGATTCTAATAGGGAGCAAATTGCCGCAATTCAACCAGAAATGAATTGAATAATGCTGTGTACAATTTGGAGGAACGATTGGTGACTGTACAGCAGCAAAATGGACGACATATCGAGCATTTGCGTTAACCACTGTTGGACATAAGAAATCCCATTGTTTAAGCAATCAAATTTCTTTCACATCCTGTTGTTGAACGACTCGTAGTCGGAGCAGTCGAGTATCGTTAAGCTGTGAATAAATTGTCATTAAAAGTGGTAAAAACTTCCTCGAAGTGGGTGAAAAAGTTAATTATCATCATTTAGGTGTACATTTAAAGAAATAATAAGCAAGTAAGTCCTTCCACGATTACATCACAAGATATTCTACAAAACCTTAAACAGTTCTACAATAAAGATGAAATTGCCTACTAACTTTTTTTTATCAGACAATAAGGTTTTTAATGTGATAAATAGAATATTCTGTTAATTCCGCCACAGCAAATTAATGTTAATTACACTTGCAATATGGCAGATACTAGCAGATCACTTCAAAACTTTACAGTTGAGGAACTAACTCTGCTCATAGAAAAAATTGTGGATAAAACAAACACCCTGCAAACTGATATAATAAAAAACGACATTACTACAAAAATCGAGAGTTTTGCAAGAGACCACGAAGAAAATACAAAGAAAATAGAGGTACATCAAATGAAAATTCAATTTTTGGAGCGAAAACTGCGGAAAAATAACATAGTTATAATACATAGTTATGGTCGCGAACAGATCGAATTTACTAAGTGAAGTAGTTGGCAACTTAAATCAGCTGCTGGGAATCCAAATTCAACGACAAGATATTAATAACATATACCTATTTACTGGATAATAAGGGAAGTTCAGTAAGCCCCATCGTATTGGAACACGTATCTTTTTTAACAAAACAAGAGCTATATAAAAACGTTAATAAACTGAAAGGAACAGGAGTAGCGATAGCCAACGACGCGTCTTATGATGATAGAATAAGAAATAAAACCCTAGTTCATCACTTGAAACAAGCTAAGGAACAAAAACTGTCGAATCAAAGGTTTTTCCTTGGAAATAGAGTACAAACTGAACACAGTAGAAGACTTAAAAACATTGGAAGAAACCGCAGCATCATCTAATGGAAGTGAAGAAGGGGATAGTGTGAACAGCGATACACAAATCACCCCTGCACTGAAAATTTCGAATACCACTAAGAATTGGTCCAAAGCAGCCACTCAGTCCAAAGACTGGAAGTGCTAGCAAGTCAGCAAATTAATATTTAGTATTTAATTCACGTTTTCTAACCTTGGTGGAATAGTTATTTTTTTTACTTTATGTTTTATCTTTTTTGTTTTAGACTTGATAAACATGGCATTTAAAAATTTGTGCATTGGTCATTGGAACTCGCAGTTCATGTTTCGAAAAATTAATTTTATCAGGGACACACTTATAAATAAAAAATATGATTTATTCTGTATTTCTGAATCCTGGTTGAAAAACAGTATCTCTGATGATTCTATCAAAGTAGCTGGTTACAATTGTTACCGAAATGATAGATGTAATAAACCTGGAGGAGGGGTCTGTATTTATAGTAGGGACTGTTTAAAAATTAAAATAATTAAGGACTTTCGTAGTAATGAGTTTTATGAACAACTATGGGTAAGTCTAAAATCTGGCAATACACAAATATGTATTGGCGTTATATATCGCCCTCCTGATACTAATGTAAATAATTTTATAGATATATTCGAAAATGATCTATCAATATTGTCTGTTGAGTTTAGTAATCTTATTTGTGTTGGAGATTTTAATATAGACCTACTAAAGCAGAGTAAAATAACAGATACATTTAACTCTTTATTAGTCGGTTACTCTTACACAAGTGGTTAATGAGCCAACACGTCAACATAGTCTGTTGGATTACATAGTCATTAATGACTCTTTGGTATATTCTGAACTAAATGTCATAGATGTGAATTTATCAGATCACTTTCTCACAGAATGTACTCTAAATTTCAATGTTATAAATAATAATTGTAATACAAGGACAGACCGAGATTTTTCCAAGTTTAATTTAGAAATATTTAATAATGACCTCAAATTACAGCCCTGGAATTTAATATATGAAGATAGTACTATTAATGAAAAAAATTGAAATATTTAATCAACTTACTACCCAATTATTCGATTTATATGCACTATGATTTAAATGCTTTATAAGCCCTAAGCCCTGGATAACTGACATCAAATTCATGATTGGTTTAAGAAATAAAGCATATAATAAAGCCAGAGCTATAATGAAGGAAGATATAACTCGTTCCCAGAGAGCTGGAAGTAATACCTGCATTATATCTAACTTAGAACAGGTGCTATTTGTACCAAATCTCACGCACTCTGAAATGTTTTATCTAAGGCTAAGGCTAAGTCTTGTTTCAATTTTGAAATAAAACTAGAGGATACAGGCCAACCTATAATGTGTATGTGGAATGAAAGCATTGGAAATCGTGGTGGCAATGAAATCAGATCTTGTTTGCTAAAAGTTTTAAATGAAGGCATTACGGATAAGAAACACTTAGTGATATGGAGTGATAACTGCTGCGGTCAAAATAAAAACCGTATGATGGTGTTCACATTTCTTTTTTTGGTATCATTGGGTGTCTTTGACACTATTGAACAAAAGTTTTTAGTAAGCGGCCATATTTTCTTGAGTTGTGACCGTGACTTTGCGCAGGTGGAAAAAAGAAAGAGAGTGATGAAATCTTTTATTCCGTCTGATTTGTTTGATGTGGTTAAATCAGCAAGAGTTGCTACACCTTATCGTGTGGTAAAAATGGAAAGACACAATTTTTCAATTTGCAGGCTGCTGCAGATGATATTATCAATACTTCTAAACTAAATATCACTATGACAATGGCCCTTCGATATGAAGCAAAAGATCCATCAGTGGTTTTTTCAAAAACTGCATATTCAACAGAAATTTGGTCAAAAACTAAAATTAAAAAAAAAAGAAGAGTGTCCAGGATATCAGAAGAGTAATGTTAGGACCTGCAGTGAATAAAGCCATTAGCGAAGAAAAGAAACAGAACTTACGGGTCATGATTCCTTTTTTAAATGACGAAAAGCAGAGATTTTTATATAAATATTTTTAAGTGGGTCTTAGCTGTTTGTTAACGGCGTGTGGCACTTAGCTCCTTTCAAATTTTTTTAACAAAAAAATTTTTTTTTAATATTTTTAAAAATTTTGTTTTTATTGTGCAGGGTGTATTTGCATAATCGTTTACACCCCTGAGTTAAATTATATTTCTAAATGTTGATAATAAAATGTTTTTCTTCAATAACTCTGTTTTGTTGTTTTGGTACTTAGCCTGTTTCTTACTTACGGTCTTCAAATGTGTATCACGTTTTTAAAACATGAGGGGTGTTTATTTCATCACAAAAATCCCATTTACGTCAATATGCATTGATGTCAATATACCGATTTAGCAATATGTATGTAAATGTATGTACTAAAACGTGATGAGTGCATTTATTTCATAAACATTCACTTGTATAAAAGGCAACTGCAGAATCGGTTAACGTATCAGTCAATCAGTAGTCAAAAAAGATGGCAACTACTCCAACCATAATTATTGTAACCATAACTATGTTCCCCATCGATATGGCGGTAGTGGTTTTTAAACATATTTTTGAGTTAGTTATTATTTTTCATAAATATTTTTATTTTGTATTTATAACTATGAATTGAAAAATTATGAATTGAAAATTATTTTAAGTTCAAAGTTTTTTTATTTGAAAATTATTTATTTTTATGTATGTGCTTATATATTTTTTATTTTGTATTCATAGTTATGGTTTGAAAGAAATAACGGTGAGAAAAGAAAGCATCTTAATGAAGTTATCTTATTCTCCAAGAACGAGTACGCTACACAAAAAATTTAAAAAATATCCAGTAACATATTAGAACAAAAATACAAAATGAGAGAGAATTTATGAGAGAATGAGAGAAAGCCATGAGAATATATGGTTTTGATATGGATGAGGATCAACCACAAATTGAATCGTCATCTTCATCATCGACATAATCGGCAGCCCCCCCCCCCATGATTGAAGCAGTCCCCTCACATGAATCTGGTGGGGACTTTTATAGATTAAAGAACAATGCTACCTGGGGAAAAACCATTACCATTGGTGATAATGATGATGATGAGAATGCTGATGAACAGCCTCCGAAGAAGAAGAGAAGGAAACAAATATTAAACACTAGAACATGATTGATGATGATGATGATCTAAATTTAGATTCGCAAGAAGGTCTAGTTGAAATAAATTAATTTTAAAATTTTTGTAGAAGAAGTATCAGTGTCACAGTCCACACCACCTTGAAATATGTCTCCTGCTCAAAATCAACCACCACGTTTAATGTCAACAAGAGAAACGGTTGAGAGAAGACGTTTACAACAACAACAACAAGAGCTTGGGTTTTTTAATTAGAATGATACGTGGATTCTCTGATACTGGCGTTTGCATGCTACTGTATAATGCTTTGGTTAGATCTAAACTGGAGTTTGCTAGTGTTGTATAGAATCCTGGATATAATGTTTATGTGGACAATCTTGAGAATGTTCAGAGATGATTTTTAAAACTAGTATCATTTCGAGTGGATGGTACTTGCCCGCCTATAGGTATCCCTCAAAATACACTACTGGAACGTTTCAAGCTATCAAGTCTAAAGGAACGTAGAGAGATGCACTGTGTAATTTTCCTTTACAAGATTCTTTGTAATTTATATGACTGTCCTTTTTTGTTATCGTTAATTCAGATACACGTTCCTGCAGTATCAGCTCGCAATACTTGTGTATTTTATTTATCTAGACCTACTACTAATAGCCTCAAATTTTCTCCAGTTTTTCAAATGTGTTCATTATGTAACAGTTTGCAAGATAGACTCCTTCTAGAACTCGCCAGACTTTCTTTTAGTCGAGTTTCGGTGTCTGAATGCTGTGCGTCGAGATAGTTAGTTTTCGCCCTTATCGGTGCCCCGGGTCTGTTTGACCTGTGCTACGAGTTGTGCACCACTTGGTGGTCTGTCTCGCTTTTGTGTAAAGTCATTTAAATCTGTAAACTTAATCACCAAATAAAATTTTGTGTAAAAAGGAGAGCATAATTCCATTCTGAAATCCTCTCCCCTACATGAATGGCTATTTCTCCCCTATCTTTAATGCTACTTTGAGTTGTATCAAAGGACTCTACCGTACTTGTAATTAGTTCTTTTTTCTCCTTTTTTTCTTTATATAAACTAATATTAGGTGATTTTTATAATTTGTATTTTTAATATTTTAGTTGTTTAGTTGCTATGTAATACTTTTTTGTCTATTTTTATTCTGTATTTTTCTCACCCTATAATTGGCTTATCTGTTGGGTGATGTACGAAATAAAATAAAAAAATAAAATAAAATAAAACATGGCACTATACCATTTTTTAATTGTAATAAAATGTGTTGCTTTTGTAGTGTCTCATTATCTGCACATAGTGTTGAAAAATATTCAAATACTAATTTATATTGTTATGAATAAAAATGAACTCTGAGAGTATGTTATTAAAAGTTGTTTTCTTATTGACTACTGATTGACTGATCACTATCTGTTACAAATAAAAGTATAAAAATACATACTTGGTTTTAATTTAATAAAATATTTATTTTGTAATATAAATTATCTTAACATTTTTACAGTGAACAATAATTAATATTTCATTTCTTAAAATAACTACTAGGTATATATTTTGCTTTATCTTTATCTTTGAAAAACTGTAACTAAATATGGATAAAATTTTGTATTTGGTGAATCGGTTTCTCCTTGACATTTTAATACATTTATATTTTACTGGGCATCTTGCAGCTACTGAGCTGTTAATATACTATTCCTTTTCTTTTATGCTACAATATTACTAGAAATCCAGCTATTATGCTTGTTGCTGAACCCTAACCATTTAACCCTCTACTGCCCAAGGCCGCATTGAGGCAGACAACACTTAAAATCAGTTAAAAGTTCTATATGAATATTTCTTGGCCGCACACCCCATGTCTGCCTTCAGACATATCCCCATTAATAAGCGTATAACATATTTACCTAGCAAGGGCAGCGGTTGCTCTTCAGTTGCCAGTTGAGTGATAAACTTAGCATAGTAAGCTTGAACGGCTAGTCAACAAAGATTGAACATCGAAAATAAATATTGTTAGCATTTAAAAGTGGAAATAAAATCACTGGTGAGTTTGATAATAATTCTACTTACATTTAAATCCTATTGAAAAGAAAACTGGTCAAGTAAAAATGCACACCTGCCCTGTGAGTCATACCCATCTGAAGGCGGACTTGGGCAGTTAGCTACATAGCTGTTACAGTGATGCAATATTACTTGATGTGTTTGTGTAAATAAAATTGTACAATTTATTTGTTTAATAATTTTAGACGTGGATCGTCATAAGAATTATAATAGCACACAGTTTTTGCTTTATTAGACTCTGTGGACGCCGAAAAACTGAATACCGATGATGAAGGTGGCTGGTCAGATGACAATGTTGCAGATCCTGATTATGTTCCGATTATTGATAATGTAAATGTTGATGTTATGCCAGAGCAAGGGGATGAAGAGACAATCGATGAGTGCCTAGCGATGGATGAGTCTATCTTAGAGACCATGCCATATTAGTACAAAGGTACTGTCACCGTCATCTAGTAATAATGTACAAACACCAAATCCTAAACAACCGGTTAGCCAAAGTACTGAACCTTCTAAACGGCAACCTAACAAACGACAGCATACAGAAGAAGTTGCGCCTCCCACCAAATTTTTTGGTTCGTCTAGGGATATTGACATAAAAGTGCACAGTTTTCAAAAACATTTTGTGGCGCAAGTAGCATATTCAATTGCACAAAAAGCAAGTACAATTCAAAGGGAATCCGGATTTCCCCAGCATTTTTATGAACTCAAAACACCTTACGACTGTTTCAGCTATTTTGCTGGTGATGACTTATTCCAGTATGTCGCCGAGCAAACTAATCTGTATGCTCACCAGCTGAATATTTCTACTAAATTTGTAATCTCGGCCCGTGAGACACGAATTTACGTGGGTATTCTTTTTTATGTCCATCTATCGATATCCACATACTCGAGAATATTGGGCTCAAAACTCATTTGAACCTATAAGGCAAGCTTTGACAAGAAATAGATTTGAAGAAATTCGGCCTTTCCTTCATTTCAACGACAATACCAGCATATTACCAAGAGATCATCCACAATTTGATGCACTATTCAAGGTTAGACCAATTGTAGAATATTTCAACAAAAGGTTCAAATCAGTGGCAATGACTCAACGTCTTTGTATGGATGAACAAATGTGCTCTACTAAAATGGTTTCACATCTGCGTCAATATATGCCCACAAAACCCCATAAGTGTATACCAGTCGATTATTTTATCATGTCCTGGATATCGCAATGATAAATGCCTACCTGTTGTATAAACGACTAAATACAAAACTATCAAAACAGCTAAACATAGAGCTACCTGCATTTAAAAGAGAGGTAGCTGCCATATTATGTAAAAATTTTTATGCACCTGCAAGGAGAATAGTTGCACCTCCCAGGAGTAAGTTGGCAAACGGCAATGTAAATTACCAGGATGTAAATCAGAAACGCAAAACACTTGCTCCATGTGCAAATTGAACCTGTGTTGTACGGCATCAAAAAATTGTTTTGCCATTTTCCATACTCAAAATTACTAATGTAAATCGTTTATAAATGGTTTGTAATATGTAAAAAATAAATGTGTTTTTTTACTTATGGTATACAGGTAACTTATTTTGTATGTAGTATGTAAAAAATAAATGTTTTGTTTTACTTAAAGTGTACAGGTGTTTAGATATGCTTTAAGTAAAATTTATATACATATTTGGGATTAGCAGCCTTAAATTAAGCCAAGGTCATTTATTTACGAAAAAAAATTTGGGCACTAGAGAGGGACTTTATCTTTTCTACGTTCTAAAATTTTTTCAAGAATTATTAACCTCTGAATATTTCACTTTTTGTAATTGTTCTTGATAGAATCCACTTTGAATATCTTGTTTATTGGTGTATTATAATAGATATGTCACAGGATTAGTTAGTTTTACTTTTTTAATAATAAAAATTTCAGTTGTCCAATTAGCCAGATATTTTTTATCAAAAACCGCTCTTACTTTAGATATTCGAACATGGTCTCCAACTTGAAATTTTACGTTTTTAAGTGAAATTTTTATATAACTGTATACTGCCTTAAAAGTCTTTTCTCATTCTTTTCAGACACATCTATTGATTTCATTTTAATTGTATGATGATTTGTATTATTATATTCTTCAACTACTTTAGATAACAATTCTGTCCACCTATAATATCCGTTGATATTAAATTCCTTCCACATCATATTTTTTAACATTCGGTTAACTTTTTCTACAATTGACGCCTTTTTTCACTAAATACACTATGATGGTTTTCTATTATACTTTTTCATTAGTTCCTTAAAGTATTTATTGTAATATTCAGTCCCGTTATCAGTTTGCAGATTTTTCTTTTTTCAGTCCTTAAAACGTTCTCCATTGTCTTACTTACTTCTTGTCCAGTTTTTGTTTTTAGCGGAAAAGCCCAAACAAACTTTGAAAAGCAATTAATTACAACTAATATATATCTATGTCCTTTATTTTCTTTGAAAAATTGTTGCATTTCTACAAGATCAGCTTGAAACAAATCATTTAAAGATTTTAGTATAACTCTTCACCGTTTAATGTTAATTCTAGCAGGTTTGTGTAATTCCTCATATTCACAATTTAAGCGGATATGACAGCCATTTTATAATTAAGACTCTTAGTGTAAAAGTTTAAAAGGGAAATTTAAATTTACTTCCTATAAATAAAGAAAGCTACATATCATTTACAAAATATATAAAAAACACAAAAATTTATTTTAGATTTCTACACTCATTTAGATTTATGGCAAGCGAACTTGATAAATTAGCATCATATTTGGAAAAAGATCGTAAAGTTATAACTAAAAAATATTGTAGAAATGATAATGAATTTGAATTATTGTAACGGAAAGGTATATTTCCTTATGACTATTGTTGCAGAGTGCAAAATAGCACGAAAATCAATGTAAAACACACACAAGTGCCTTGTGCAAGGGGGCTTTCAGATTTTACAAAAGTTTTCAACACCAGCGATCAGTCCCCCGTCCGTTCACAACTGTTATTACATGGGCTGTGTCGTATAATTAAAAAGGTCATAACTCAGTAATTAACCATCAAAACAACTTAAGATTAGTATCAGGAGATAGATCTAATTGTTTTCTACATTTATTCCAAATTTCAATCAATTCCATGCATAAATACCAAAGTTATAGCCAAAAAACACGAAAATTGTCATTGTAGTAGATTATGCCCAAATAAGGAATCGACCAATCAGAGGTCCAGAATATGGGTATAAATATAGGCGAAAAATCGGATTCTAGAGCATTCGATTAAGTGTTAAGCAGACATACGTTTCGCTCATACCAAAAAATCCATTTTTCATCCAAATCATCATATCATTATCATTCACACATTCACCACATCCTAAAACAAATCAAATCACCTCAAACATATTCCTAATTCATCATAAATCACCAAAATTATCAACAAATCATCTTATGACTCATCCACCTCAAACATATTCCTAATTCATCATAAATCACCAAAATTATCAACAAATCATCTTATGACTCATCGTCCTATCACCGACAAGAATCAACAAGTCTGAAATCCTGAAATATTCATATTTTCATAATTTCAACTATTTTCAAGCAACAAACATCCTAATTTATTCCTAAACACCTAATCCTAAAACGAACGGATGTTTTTTGAGATAAATTCAATTTTCAAAATTTAGTTAAGAGTTTTAAATTTTTACAAGTGAGTGAAATTTGCCTATAACTTTAAACTAAAAATCCGAGTGAAGTGTTGGAAATCTCAGGAAATAAGGTGAGTCGTTACCTTTTCTAAAAACTTAGATAAGGGGGTTACTTAGTCAGAATTTTATACTCAAACATTCAATCAATCATAAAAGTTGTTTTGTGCATAGAGAATTACCTCGCCTAGACCTAACTAGATGGAAATAGAGATTTTACATTTGAAATGAAAGTTACCACTCATAGAGTACATTGTTATTTATTCATTCACATTCCTTACTTGCCAATCCTATAACTACGTTGCTAGTCGGTGCATAAACTAGTTGTGGTTGAATTCTTCTTTCTGGATCTACGAAACCACACAGAGAACGTAAACTGTCGTTGGAGTCTGGAGATTCCCAGCGTCGTAAATAAATTTGTCGCGTCCAAGCCATTTCATACTAACTTCACTATGGATAATTATTCCAACATTCCAAATACCGAACCTAGTCAGGATGAGGAAGTATTACATCCATACCAACAACCACAAAGTCTAGACGAAACAACGATAGCGACGCGACATGGCGCCTAAGAACGTGAGGCATTCTCCTCTCATTTAACGGTCATCCCTCTACAAACAACGTCTCCAAGAATGGAAGAAATCTCAACTATCGAACATAACGCACAAAATACTCGAACGATGAAGATAGTGATATAAGCTTTCATATTCAGCCGAGACAAGAGAAAAGCTCTTCAGAAGAAAACCACGAATCCAGTAGACAGAAGGAAGAAACAAAAAATAAAACAGAAAACACAGAAAAAACTAACACAATCCGAAGAAGTGCTTAAACAAGCATTAAACGAAATAACAAAAGCCTTAAATAAATTAGCAACTCATGGGAAGCATAAAATCAAATGGGGACCAACATACAGAAACATACTATACAATTTCAACGGCTTTGACTACGAAAATCCGGAATGGTTTTTACAGAAACTTGAACAATATTACGAAGATGTAGAAGTCTTGGAGGACACAGAAAAAATACACATTTTTGAAGGACAACTGAAAGGAGCAGCAAAAACATGGTTCGCAACAAGTACAAAACATACAACCAGCTACGAGGAACTAGAACAGCGTTTTCTAGAAAAATACAATTCACCAGAAGAAATCGGAGAAATCTTAGCTAGATTTTACGATACAACACAAAAAATAGGCGAAGTTATCACAACTTTCATCTCACACAAAAGATTGGTCAGTGAAAGGGTAAATCCAAATGCTCCGTTCAAAATCACAGCCAGCGTAATAATCAAACAATGCTTACCAGAAATTAGATCACTTTTACGAGCATTCAGAGCTCCAAACTTCGAAGAATTAATCAAAGAAGCAGCGAAAATACAGGCAGATTTGGAGAAAATAAAAAATCGTACACCTGTACTACGATCAAATACAAACCGTTCTGGACAAAATGACCACATACATACTTCCGAACAAGTCACTAGGACAAATAGAGAAAACAGGCCACCGAATGCTTGCAGATTTTGCGGTGCTTGGCATTTTCCCTTGCTGGCGTCCTACACCCAGGATGTAGGACGAGACGATTGGGAGGTTCCAGAGCAAACAATCTCGTCCCGCAACAACAACCAACTTCGACATTAATCCACGAAACTCATTCTCAATCATTCTCACAAAATATTTCAAATCACCTATCAAACAATCATACATCTCAACCTTCTAATCAATCATTCACCCCAAATTCACAAAACTTCACACATCAAGGTGCTTTGCCACAACAATTTCCAAGTAATCAAATTACTACACCCCAAAATCGTCATCCAAACATGACAAACATTCAATCTACCCAATCATTCAACCCAAATACTCAACAAAACATATCAAATATTTTACCTCCTGTCATACAAAATATCACTATTCAATCACATTTACCCCATCTCATTATTCAAATTCAAGGTCAGAATAAAACAGCTCTTTTAGATTCTGACGCAGCACGAAACATGATCCGAGCTTGTGACATTGATATATCCAAAGTCAAACCAAACTACGAGATATTCTTATTAGCATGTGGAAACACTACTATAAGAAATTTGGGAACCATTTTACTACCATTTAGCATTAATAACATGCCCTTCGAAGCAGAATTCCACATAGTACAAAACTTACATGCCACAGTCATTTTAGGAGATCCTCTTTTTACCAAAGAAGCTATAACCTTAGAATACAGTCAACGATGTATAATTATAGGACCAGAAAAACAAATAATCATACCTTGGACGTTACAAACTATTTCAGAACATTGCGCAGGAAACAATAACCAATTCGCAGATTTCTTAAGTCGAAACCCTAGCAAAAAACCTACCGAAGCATTCATAGAATTAGAGAGAATGTTACCTCCACAAAATCCATCCATACAAAATATACCAGCTCGCGAACGTAGACAAATTATTAGAACCAGAAAATTAAACTTTATCAAAATAACTATCCAGCCAATGATATATTACCCGTAGTATCTTTTACTCGCGGCGAAAATGTCCTAATACACGACGATAATCCCACAAATCCTTTTTCTACTGCTTGGACAGGACCCCATAAAGTTATTAAGCGACTCTCATGCACTCATTATCTTGTTAACAGGAATGGTCGAGAAGTCCAGTGTCACGTAGACAAAATGCGAAAATCACCTCCTGGCAACCCAGAGGAACCAGAGGACGTTTCGAACTACGAAGGAGAAAACTCGCCTTCATCAGAGTCAGAAGGGCCTGACTTAAGCAGCGATGGAGAGCAACATTCCGAAGCAGAGTCTGAATTACCCATACTAATACATGCAGAGCCACGACGCATGATTCAAACCACATCAAACACATCGAACCTGGAAGAGGCAGATGAAATAGTGAGACTAGCTAAATAACTAAAGCATAAAGTCTAAATAACTAAAGCGTTAAACAAACTAGCAGCTCAAGGAAACATAAAATTAGATGGGGACCAACGTATAGAAATATACCGTACATTTTTAATGGCTTTGACTATGAAAATCCAGAATGGTTTTTACAAAAACTCGATCAATACTATGAAGACGTAGAAGTTCTTGAAGACATAGAAAAAATTCATATTTTCGGAAGACAGTTGAAAGAAGCAGCGAAAACATAGTTTACAACGAACACTAGACACACCATTAGCTACGAGGAACTAGAACAGAGCCTCCTAGAGAAATACAATTCACCAGAGGAAATCGGAGAGATCTTAGCTAGATTCTATGGCACAACACAGAAAATAGGCGAAGATATTACAATCTTCATCTCACATAAAAGATTAGTTAGTGAAAGGGTGAACCCTAACGCTCCATTTAAAATTACAGCTAGCGTAATCATTAAACAGTGTCTACCGGAAATCAGATCGCTTCTACGCGCATTTAGAGCGCACAACTTCGACGAATTAATCCGAGAAGCTGCGAAAATATAGGCAGACTTGGAGGAGAAAAAAAATCGCAAACCTGTACTTCGATCAGCCACAAACCGTCCAGGACAAAGTAACGACAATACACATAATCCAGAACAAATCACCAGACCGAACAGAGAAAACAGGCCACTTAGTGCTTGTAGATTCTGTGGTGCTTGACATTTCCACAATGAGTGTAGTCAAAACCCATTCCTTCAAGGTAGAAATTCGGGAAACGCGAGGAAAATCGACCAGGATATAGGACGAGACGATTGGGAGGTTCCAGAACCAACAACTTCGGCACACAACAACAACAATCAACTTCGATACTAAACAACGACAATCATTTTCGCCCATTTTCACAAAACATTTCAAATCATCCCTCAAATAATCATACTAACACTTCTAATACAAATCATATCATACATCATATATCTCAACCTTCTAAGCAATCATTCATCCCAAACTCACAAAATCTCATACATCAAGGTGCTTTGCCACAACAACTTCCTAGTAATCGAATTACTATGCCTCAAAATCATCGTCGTCTAAATACATCTAACATTCAATCTAGATCATCCAAGCCAAACATTCAACAAAATATATCAAATATTTTACCTCCTGTCATACAAAATATAACTATACAATCGCATCTACCTCATGTCATTATCCAAATCCAAGGTCAGGTCTGGTACAGCACGTAACATGATCCGAGCTTCTGACATAGATCTATCTAAAGCTAAACCCAACTACGAAATATTTTTATTAGCATGTGGAAACACTACTATAAAGAATTTAGGAACCATTCTATTATCATTCAGTATCAATAACATGCCATTCGAAGCAGAATTCCATATCGTACAAAACCTACATGCAGAAGTGGTACTAGGAGATCCATTCTTTAACCGAGAACAAGTTCTATTAGATTATAATCGACGGTGTATGTATGCCGATGTCGAAAACAGACAGACCATATACTGGATTCCCAAATTCGCGGAACCTAGAATGATCGAACCAACGCTCCCTGACACCATGATTAAAACTTTAGAAGATGTACCTCAACTACTATCCCTGTTTCAAGAATTTTCTGACCTATTTATTGTTCCAAATGTTCATAATACAACCCTTACCACTAAACATAAAATCCATATTACCCAGCCAAAACTAATTCATCTTAAACCTTACCCCATGAGCCCGGAGAAAGCAAAGATCCTGTATGAACAGATCGACGAAATGCTGGCAGGAGGCATTATTGAACCATCCACGTCGGAGTTTAGCTCCCCTCCCGTGATTATCGAACGAAAAGATAAGAAACCTAGATTTTGCGTCGATTTTAGACAAATTAACGCCATTACCACTACTGAGTCGTCGACATTGCCTAAAATTTCAGATATTCTTCGATCTTTAGATAATGCTTCATTATTTACTGTCCTAGACCTAAAATCAGGATACTGGCAGGTGCCCATGCATCCAGATTCAAAACCTTATACCGCTTTTACTACTCCGGATGGAGCGTGTTACCGTTTTAACGTTTTACCCTTCGGGTTAAAAAATGCCCAGTCATGTTTTCAGAACGTAATGACTAGAGAAGTACTGATAGGACAACTACACTAATTTACTCGCGTATACCAGCAAAAACATCTCTGAATATCAAAAACATCTTCGTTTGGTCTTTGAATGACTTGGGCAACACAATCTAAAAATTTCCCCAGATAAATGCAAAATCGCTACAAACAACATAGAATATCTCGGACACATTATTCATTACCAAAACATCCTTCCCAGTGGCGTGCATACAATATAGGCAAAAAACCATTGCCTACCTATAAATTAGACCAAAACGACACTAGATAATAAAAACAAAAATGTTGGGATGTCTAAATAAAATTATTATATAAGTAGGTAATTATTATCATTTTCCTTAAGTTTAGTTACTAAATTAAAAATCCATCAAACACAAACACAAATAAAAAGTATTGTTGAAACACAAAGCAGCGTAATAATAGGTAGGTATCCACTTAATTATTATTCGACAATAAAGGCATTCCATATGCGATCCGGGGTAAGCAAAACGCTCGAGCTATTGCAAATCTTACGGGAACCAAAAGCAGTGCTTTTGTACGAGTAAGACAGAGATGTTACAAAATATGTCAATAAACTAGAAAGAAACGCACGTACCCGGTGGACCGGCAACTTAGAACAGAAGACACGCACATGTGATCTGATCTTTTGTCCTTCTCTTTGGTCCTGTTCGTCTTATATCGATGAAAAAAGAGGATCGAGTCGGATCGACATCGACAATAGGTATTTGACATTGTTTAGTTTTAAGTTTTAACTAATTTTAAGTTCTAAGCGTTTCGGGGTGAATATCAGTTGACGGCGGTAGCGGGTTTTATTATTTTCAGATAGTATTTTCTTATAAATTTTCGCTAAAAACACCACCAAAAAGTAAACGAAATATAAGTGACATAAAATTACGTTATAAAAGAATTTTACGGGAAATAGTAAATAACATTACAAGTGAAATAAGTGATCGCTATAAAGAGATAGAGAAACTAGTGTTTTTTCGACTTTTAGATCACGATTCGTTTTTTTCGTATAAATCTGAATTCCCTGAAGAGATTTATAATCAATTAAATGCCAAATTCCCTAAGAAATTTCACTTTGAAGGCTAAAGAACGAATTACATTGTTTATATTCTTCGTCTGAATTTTCTGGACTAAATCCTTATGAAATTGTTAGATTTTGTGAAGATAAAAGTATGTGTTACGTATTTCCTCAGCTATTAACATTAGCTAAATTAATTGTAACAATTCCAGCCAGTAATGCCTCTGCGGAACGATCGTTTTCCGGTTTAAAAAGAATCCACACATATTTGCGAAATACTCAAGGACAAGAACGTTTAAATAATTTGACTATTATTATCCTAGAAAGTAATCTTTTGCAGGATTTAAAAAGAACAACCAATTTCTATGACGATGTATTAAATGAGGTTTTAAGATCGTCGCATTGATCTTATTTCCAAATAAGTGAAATATTTTTATAAAATCTACAATTTTTTTTATAAAACAAATCAAGATTTTTTTGGGTGGGACAAAAGTGTTGCGCTGTGCGCAAAAAATCTGAAAATTCCTTTTTTAAAATAACTGCGAGATCCGTTTTAGACTATTTATGGATATATACTGAGTCTACTGAGATGCATTATTTTATGGGTAAGCAATTTTTAGAATTTAATAATTTTTTGCCTACCTGTCTCAAAGGGCACCGCACGCCACTGATCCATCCGCAAACAAAACATTTAAACGCCATCCATGACTTCCCAGAACCAAAATCTAAAAAAGCAACTTTAAAGTTTCCTAGGTATTTGTAACTGGATACGCGAATTCATACCAAGAATGTTACCTATTTCGCAACCCATGACCAAACTATTACAAAAAAACCAGAAGTTTCGCTGGACTAGAGAATGTCAAAACGCTTTTGATGAAATGAAAGCTCAGGTAGCTCGGCCTTTGGCGCTATATCGCCCCGATTTTACGAAGAAGTTTTACTTGCAAACTGATGCTTCCTTAAGAGGTATTATTCCTTGGAGCTGTATTATTCCAACGAACAGAAGACAACGAACCAAAAATAATTTCCTTTGCCAGTGCCACCTTGACGAAAGCTGAAAGCCGCTATCACGCGAACGAACTTGAAATCTATGGGGCACTCTTTGGAATAAAGAAGTACCGAGGGTACCTTGCGGATAGGCCGTTTACCTTAATAACTGATAGTAAAGCTTTATATTGTCAGTCGCGATGGCTACGTGGTCCGTTGAGCATCGTGTTTTCGCAGTGGAAGAGTTTATACGCAATAACGAGTCAATTGTTGCTGTGACGCGTGCCTTTCGCCGGCGTTTCAACATCCCACCTCGCGGTAGTGTTCCTAAGCGAGATACGATATTGAGTTGGGTGCATAATTTCCGCACTACTGGTTCATGTGCTCCAAAATGGACGTCTAGACCTCCGTAAAGTTTTAGGGTTAATGAAGGATGAATGCAATGGTAAAATTCTTTTAGAATTTGTCGGATTGCGCTCGAAAATGTATTCTATAAAAAAACGTGAGAGCGAAGAAGAAAAAAATTGAAAACAAAGAAAAAGGTATTAAAAGTGCAGCATTAAAAAAGATATCATTTAGTGATTCTTATCAATGTCTGTTTAATAGTATTACATTAAATTGTAATCAGAATGTAATTCAATCAGAAAAACATGAAGTATTTACAATTGAAACTAAGAAAGTAGCACAAAGTCCCCATGATAACAAACGAATCGTTAATTACATCTACACAGATACACTCCCTTGGGGTTTTAACATTGAAAATATTTAAAAATCTACATATAAAACTTCTCATTTTGTTTTAATTAATTTCCAGATGGAATCTTCCACTACCACCAACAACACAAACCCGACAACAAGAAAAAGACAGCTGAACAATAAAGCAACATCAATGTCACCATCTTCATTACCAGATCCATCAACATCATCAGAACTGAAAACAAAAAAACAGCGTAGAATTTCTCCCCCAACAACAACAAAAATAGATCTGGGGGATAGAATGAGGACAACAGCAAAAAATAAAGAGAAATCCATTATACAATTTGAAATTTTGTATAACAAAACACCTCTTGAAAAGCAGAACTGTTATTTACATTATTAGATAAATATCTGCTTGAACACTAATGTATACTACACGTTAATAGACATTTATGTTTATTATTTTTATTCAATAAATAACCGAACATTAAAAATATGTACTAATTTGATTATAGTCTTTAACAAGTCAACATGTCATATACGTTTACCATATCGAGTAGGACCTCAACACTTTCCGCAAGAAAGTGGAATCCTCTTATAATTTTAAATAAAAGTAATTATGTTTTGGGTCTTATCGATTTTGTCAGTTACAATTCGGTTCCAAATATGGATAATTCTAATAATATTGTAACACGCCCACCCTATATAATGTGTTTATATCTTTATTTTGTATGTTGTGAAGTCATGTGCGAGTAGTGGGGGACCGAGTGTGGTCAAGTGCGCGTGAGCGAATCAAGGGCAAGGGCAGTCGGGAGATGAAGTCACAGTGAGAGGTGCTGTTGCTGCTTTTTAAGAAAATATCTCCAGACCACTGCTAATGAATAATGACATAATGATTTTTTTTTCGTTTTCAAAGTTAAAACGACAACCATACCTGCAACCTACTGTCGAATATTCTTGTTCCTGAGGGCCCGATGTCGTCCGGAGACGACCTGGCATTATCCCAGCGTTAAAAAGGTGTTCGTGGGTAAAGTAGACTTTGGTAAAACTAGCACACGGTTCAAGTGAACCAATTCGTCGATTAAGGCAGGTACGGTTGCCGTCCCTTGGCCTATTACCATACTGAAAACTTAAATAAATCTGATAATAGAAATTTGTCGTCTTCTCATTAAGCCGCCTGAGAACCCATCCCCACATCCAGAGGTAACTCGAGCTAGCCGGCGTGTTACAATATATTCCATTATGATGATGATAAGGAAATTGTAATACCTGAGGGGTCCTATGAAGTAAGGGATCTGGAAAAATACATAATGAATCACATATCAGATAAGGAAGAGGAAGAAGCTACAGTTATGACTTTGACAGCCAACAGAAATACATTAAAGTGTGAAATAAAATTTAATAAAACCATTGATTTTACCAAAGGAAACAGCATAGGGAAGTTATTAGGATTTAAACCTCGTGTACTTGTGGCAGATATGAAACATACATCAGATTTTCCCATAGACATTTTTAAGGTGAATTCAATTTATGTTGCGCATATGTGTGCGCATGACGCACCTGTGCGTTGGCCTTGGTTATTCAGCCGCGCGCATGACGCACCGGGGCGTCACGTACGATGTTAAATAAAACCGGCAGGATTTTCTTAGCACTTGCAGTGAATGTGTTGAACCGGTGTGAGCACGTTCAATACGGTTGGGTTATAATAAATTCGGCGTCGTCTGCGATTTGATTAGATTCAAGGGAAATATTTCACATTTCAAGATGGGTGATTCAGGGATTAGTGAACCAAGTACCTCAAAAGGGAAAAAGCGAAAATTCGAAGTAAAAAACCCCAAAAAACTCATAGAAGAGGAACTTTTACGTGCAATGGAGGACTCAGATATTGAGGACTGCGATTTTGATAGTGAGAGCTCCTATGTCCCTAGTGATCATGAGTCATCCCGATGATGATGATGATGGTGTGGTGAGTTTTTCCATTTTTTAAATTACATACAGATATTTTTTACTCGATTTTATTGTAGATCAAGCTAATGAGACCACTTTATCAGTTGGTGACATCGGTACTTCGAAAGATACCACTATCGCGGACAATTTGGATGCCGTATGGAATGATTTTTGTACGGGAATGAAACAAATTGATTTTCAAAAGACTGCAGGTGTTTTAATTGCGATTCCTGAGAATGCTAGTCCTTATTATTTTAGACTATTATTAGACAACAATTTGTTGGAAGATGTTAATGAAACCAATAGCTATGCTGAAAACATTTTCCTTTCTGTTGGTATTTCGGAACATTCAAGAATAACTCGTTGGAAAAATGTTACCAAGAACGAGTTACTTCAGTTTATAGGACTAATCTTCCACACAGGAACAATCAAGTGCAACGTTCTGAAAGATTATTGGAAAACACACTGGCTTTTTGGGATGAAAGGTTTTTCAAGATACATGAGTGGTGATCGCGATTTTTCTAATTCTGAGAAGTTTGCATTTTGCTAGAAATCCAAGTGGAGGGGAAAGAACACCAGAAGATCGTTTGTATAAAATTCGCCCATTGCTGAATCACTTCCAGGAAAAAATGAAAAATATTTACTACCCTAACAAAAACTTGTTCTTGGATGAATCAATGTTGCTTTGGCGTGGGAGACTGGTCTTTAGGCAGTATTTGAAAAATAAGAGGCACTAGTATGCCATAAAACTGTATATGCTTACAGAATCGGATGGCCTTGTAATGAATTTGATGGTGTACACCGGACAAGCAGATGAATATGGTGGATTAGGGCATGCGGAAAAAGTGGTTTTAAATTTAATGAGCAATTATCTGAATGCTGGTCACGCCTTATACATGGATAACTTTTACAATAGTTTTGGTTTAGCTAAAAAATTACTGGAAGCAAATACTTATTGCACGGACACGCTAAGAGCAGGAAGAAAAGACACTCCCAAGGGCGTGACGACAGTAAAACTCAAGAAAGGAGAAACAAAATCTGCATATAAAGAAAATGTGTTGATTGGAAAGTGGAGGGACAAGAGGGACGTATTGTATATATCCACGGAATTTAAAAATAATATGGTCGAGGCGCAAAATAGAAGAGGTATCGTCAAAGAAAAACCTTTACCTATCGCAGAATATAACAAATTTATGAGCGGTATCGATCGTATGGATCAAATGATGTCATATTACCCGAGTGTTCGCAAAACTCTCCGGTGGTATAAGAAACTAGGGATACATATATTCCAGCTACTTCTTTTCAATTCCTACATATTATATAACAAGCATTTCAAAAAGCGGTTATCCTATTACGATTTTCGTTTAGCCGTCCTGGAAAGAATTCTTCCTGAACCACAAACCATTGCGGAGCCGAAAATCACAAAACCAGGTACAAAACACTTCCGAAAAAATTGAAATAAGAAATAGAGGGGAGAGTTCTACGAAAAAATGCAAAGTGTGTTGGGCAAAGAAAATAAGAAAATATTCCCCATATCACTCCGCACAGTGCCCTGATAGTCCTGGTCTATGCGTTGGGAAATGTTTCGAAGAATATCACAAAAACTAGTTTTAGTTTGAAATATCGATTTTTTTAAATTAGGACGTTTTTAGAATTGTTTTGTTTCAAGTTGAATATTTCAGCTATGATGTTTGACAAAAAAATATGTTTGGATGTTTTTATTTTTCCCGTTGTTTGTTTCAACTTTAATGACTGCTTTTGATGACATTTTGTTTGGTTTAAGTTGTTTATTTTCATTAATTACCTATGTTACGGTTATTATAAAAATATTTGCAATAATAAACAAAATGGTTTATGACTCATTGGTGCGTCAAGAGCACACTGGACAAAAGTAAGGGTCAGTGTGCACATAACGCACCAGTGCGTCACAAAGAAATATTATATTTGTTTTTTTTTTCCTCTGTACTATTCCCAATTAACCACTAATAAAAGCGTTTTAAGGACTTTTCACCCTATTTATTAAAAAAAAGTTGTTAGGTTGTTATGTGATGTTCCTAAAAAATACACAGCATTGAACTTGTTAAAGAAGACTTGATCACGGTAAGATTGCATTTGAAAGAAGTTGTGTAACAATTTAAGATGGTGTTAGATATATGGATGATGCATTTCCACCCGTTTTCATGCCCCAAAATACAATAATAACAAATGCAGGAAGAAAACCAATTAGTATGAAACGACAAGTGAAACTATTAATACCCCAGAACAAAAATTTTTTACGATTATTAGGATTTACTTTAAAAAAAACATTAGTAAATTACTTAGAAATTCTTTTTGGTACAATTTTAAGTTGAAGATAAGTTTAAATATAAAAAAGTTTATCGTACATTTACATTGCAACTGTCAATATAAAAACGAAGGACAATGAGTTTTAATATTTTAAATATTCAAGACCATGTCAAAGTAGATAACTCCATTAGCAAATTAGAATACCATGCCTATCAACCCTATGCATCAACAAGTTATAATAACAATGATGAAATACGAATACCCATCCAGACTCAGGATATTTACACTTTACCATCACAAAGTTTTCTATACATTGAAGGAAAACTGTTGGATCAAACCGAAGCACCCAGTACAACTTTAAGTTTTATTAACTGTGGAATTCCCTTCCTATTTGATGAAATTTGAATCCAGGTATAACTACATTAATGAAGGGGTATGTTTCCTTTACCGCAAATGAAACTTCAAAACTAGTAGATGCAAATGGAAATTTTTCTGCATGCTTACCTTTAAGAAGGATTTTTTGGTTTGCTGAAGATTTCAATAAAATTATAATGAATACACGACAGGAATTGATATTAATTAGGAGTAGCTCTGATGTGAATGATATTCATACAAACAAGGCAGATGAAACCCCTAAAATAGTATTACAAAAAATATTATGGAAAATTCCACATGTATCTGTGTCTGATAAGGAAAAATTACGGTTACTAAAATACTTTGAACTCAGTATAGATCTTGATATACCTTTTAGACCTTTTATCTTTTAGTTACAAGAATATCCTCTACTGCAAGAAACAATAACACATTCATGGCCAGTAAAAACCAGTGCTCAATTGGAAAAACCTCGATACATTATCTTTGGATTTCAAACTAATAGAAAAAATACACCTGCAAGATTTATGAGTCAGTTTTATCACTGTAACTTAACGAATATTTCAGTTTACTTAAATTCTGAAGTTTATACCTATGACAACTTAAATATCAATTTTGATAACTGTAACGTACATTTTAAGTTTGTTCCATGACTTTGACTATTATGCACCCCGTAAAACACCCAACCTAATTTTTGGTTGCCGAGTTCTCAATTTTTGAATATACTGGGTTGGAATGCGCTGATTGGCTAGTAAACGGTAACCACACCAAAATCAAACAAACACGCCGGTGTGATTTAGGAAGGGACAGAAGAGAGTTCCAGGCTTCTACAGTAGGCAGATGTGAGTTATTTTACCTATTTGATATATATAATTTATTAACTTTCATTATTGTTTGAGATTATTATTATTAGTACAGAAATACGATCATAGCGATTTGTTGTTATTATTAAGTAATTATATTTCATAGATAATCAGGATTTACCTGGATTTGTAGGTAATTATTTAGGCGTGGTCAGTGGAGATTTTTTGTCACCCTATATGGTGAGCAGTAATACGATTCAGAACAATAGAATATAGTTTCAACATTATTTAATAAATTTGTGAAGATGTGCTCTAGTCAGGAGATTTATAGAAAATATAGGTTCTCGAAACCAATAAATTTGAGTTTTCTTGCCTCCATTTTGTCTGAATCGGATTACGACTATTTAATACCACGTGCTGAAGCGCCCTTTGGGAATTAATTTTATTTATCTTATCTTTATCTTATCTTCTCTTATCGTAGCGTTACAACCTATATGATTGTAAGCTATAGAAAATTGCTAATATCATAATTTCTGCACTAGGTTAATTAATTTGTTCTTTGCATTTATCTACATTGGTTAGAGGTAGTGTGGTATTGCTTTGCCTACCTGAGTAGATATTTTAATTAATAACTCACATGCAAGCCGATTGGGAGACTGCAACCTGTTTCCTAATATTTGTAAATTAATTAATTATTGTTTGGCAACAAATTGGTACAATAAATCAATAAGAATTTTTATAACTTGTCACTCTGTCTTTTAAATATTAATGGAATAATTTTTCTCTTTTACCAAATTAGAGTGGTAATATTTCCTTTTGTTTAACCGGTTATGAAACCGTTTTTTTGAAATTTTGGGTCAGATGATAGAGGGTTTTTTCTTGTTTCATTATTTTTGTTCTTTCTGAACTATTGTATCATTAAATATTAACGATTAGAGTTTTAAGAATAATGGTCGACTGGCTGAACTGTAATCAGTTCATTTGAACGCAAATTTTGGATAATTTTATTTGCTTCATTCTGGGTAGGGTCACTAAAGGTTGACACCTTCCAGGTTTTGTATTCATTTGTTAATCACTTTCCCTGTGAGAATTCAGAGGATTTTACCAAACCAGAGTTACTGGTACATTCCCTTCAGGAACTTATTTATAATTTAATCTTGGCTACACTAGCCGTTAACGTTCATCTATATATTTGTAAATTGTGGGGCACTCTTAACACAAACAATTCTTTGTATGTACTCTTCCGAGACGAGCCTCCTGTAACCTGACTGCAAGATCTATACCCTGCTAAAGAACTCTGGACGCTTACCACCTGCAGATCCCTAGACAAGAGGATTGGACTTAGCCGGTACTAGTCATCTGGACTAGAGCTCTAGCTTCCCCACTTGGCCACGGCAAGTCCACCTGGATCCAATCATCAGCAACGGGTTAAGGGTGAGAGTACTGACCTCATAGAGAAGGAACGAGATTGTAAGAGTGTCACTGAACCTAATAAAAGTTTTGTAAAGTTAGACCAGCTTAAAATTTCATTTTTGACATTTTTTTTTCCTTCATTTTTTCTAGTCAATATTACATCATTTTTGCATTATTTTTGTTTAATAGTAACTTCATAAGTATTCAGTTGTACTCATTTGCTTTATTGATTATATTATATTCAACTAAATTTTATAGTTGTTTCTTTGTGTCTGGTGCCCAAATAAATTGTCAACACTCAAAGCAGTGCTACGAATACTACGCCCTAGTATCATAAATCTCCCTGAGCTACCGGAGCTAATGTCGATGAACTTAAGCTAGTGGAATTGCACATCCCTAGCTTATCTAAATTTCATTGCATAACAAACAGTGGACTATTTTATATGAAATGTACACGCAGTTCCTGCAATCATATTATTATAAAAATCAAAGCGAACCTTGTGTATCACCAGGTAAATTTCTACAGCTGGCTCCTCTCGTTGTTATCGACTGCAGTCGTCAAAATGATGATGATGTAATAAAGGGGGGCGCAGTGGATATAAGAATTGTATTTGAGGCCAACAAGAATATAGCAGCCAACACATCCGCATACTGTTTAATACTTCATGATCGTTTGGTGAAGTATAATAATCCTCTAGGTAGTGTTGTCAGAATCGTTTAAAAAGAAAAAAATGTTTGCTGTTGACTTTCAAGGATTTCAATATAAAAATAGTGATTTTTATATTAGATAAATAGTTCTTTTAAACATGACAAATGGTTGCATGGCTCATAAAACAATACGACTACCATGTATTTCTTTTTTCGATCAAGATTTTCACAATCATGTTACTTGGACTATAAGAAATATACATGGACTAAGTTGGGGCGATGAATTTCAACAGTTCGACTCTATTCTTCACTTGAAAGATATTCGTGATTTTATAAAAAATATAGTAGGTGATAAAGATGTGATAGTTACAGGACTCAACAAAAAAAACTGTATTAAGTAAATTTATTTCCAACAAAATAATCCAATGCTGATGAACTTGGTTGTCCAAATTTAAAAACGTTATGAAAACAAGTTTATAACCCTTTACCTCGTAATTGTAATATTAAAACATATCGTAAAAATCATTCTTTTAACGATCTAACTTGTGCTCATGAAAATGTTATTTTATTAAATATATGGTATAAATGGAAAAATATTAAATAATAAAACTATTTAAAAAAAATGTATTATGTTCTATTTGAAAAACTATTACCATCATCATCACCTAATAATGAGAATGTAGCTCAATTGGTAGAGCACTTGCTTTACATGCTCGTGCTTCCAGGATCGAGACCTGATGTTGCCAATTTTTTCCTGTAAATAAAAAATAGGAAAAGGACATACTTGAAAATACATAAAACGTGTTGCTTCCTTCAGGTATTCATATTTAGACAAACATTAGCTCGGTAAACAACAAAAACAACTATAAACATGTTTTTATTACTCATTTCACTTTTACGCGTAATAAGTTGCAGTGTCTGCAGAACATTGTATATACGAGATGATATGGATATTGAGAATTACAATTTTCCAATTGAAATAAATTTGACCATCAATGACCCAACTTATTTACGAAATGCTATAAAGTTGAAAATTATACTACTTCAATAGAGAATGGAATTTTTTATTTGTTTGAAAAATCTGAAAACAATCTGGTCTTACAAGAGTATCCCGCAGTTTATTTCCCTGCAACTCCAGAAAATGTATGGAAAGAATTTGCTGTTAATACTACAGTAAAAAATTTAAATGATCAAGTCATTGCTTTTATAGTGGGGCATGATATGTATTATTATCCCATAGTGCCAAGAAGAAACACTAAGATGTACTGTGGAAGATATAATTTAGATACATTACTTGAAAATAGCACATCCATTATTTTTCATGATTTGCAATTTAGTCTCAAAGATTTCACACAAAACTTTATAGAACTTTCAAGTAGAGGAAAGATATGTTACCTCATACCTCATATCCATATCCATATCATATGAGATACCTCATATATATCACTTGCAATACACAAATGAGGAAAACTTCTATCAATTTCACTTTCCTAATTAGTAATTTCATTTAATACTATCAAAAAATTACCTCAAACATCACTTTTTTTATCATGTCACCACCAGGTACAAAAGGACACCTTTAGCCAGGCTAAACTAACAGGTAAAAAAGGAAAGGTAAGGTAAAAATGTCACCAACCGCTACTAAAAGACATATTTTTAGCCCATACAGGTGACACACATCACTTTCTCTCTCTGCATGTGGCTTATCTCTTCATCTAGATATCTCGTACAGCGATATCTATATCTGGCGCGCGGCAAAAATTCGAACTGTGCCTTCTGGTCATTGTTAATCACTTCTTCAGATCAATTCCAAGAACTCTTCGGCGACCTTGAGAGAACCCCCCAATCTTTGGTCACCTTCGGCTGGACATGCCATCGAAGTGTCGCAGAACCCCGCTAGCTATACTGCTGCTGAAATATATCCCTTACTTTATGATAACCGTGTATATTTAGAAGACCTTATTTATTGCAGAAAATTATGAACAGCGTTATAAAAATATAAGTATTGCAATTAGGTAATGTTTGTAATTTGCTTGGATTTATAAAGTAAAGACCAGAATTAAGCAAAATGGAATGACCGGAAAAAGAGTAGATCTGTGTTGTCACATTTATTTCTAAAGTATTCTTATTTAAAACAGGAAACGTATTATTTGTAGTGGCGAGATACAGTGAAATACACTGCAGTGCCCTCTTTGGGCCTTTGCTATTGATTGATTTGCTATCATTCATCGATTCCGATACCTATGGCAATCTGATGAGATCATAACAAGATCGAAACCGGTCATTGTCTGGTATTTGGTCTTGATGAAGGATGTGGCGACATCCATGGAGATGTTGATGTAATGCAACGCCAGTCGGGGCATATTGGCCGTGGAGTAGTTGTTTTCAGCATCTCCTTCCAATAGGAAACGTATTAATTACCTTATTTACCCATTTTTTACTTGTCTTTAACGTCCCTTATCCCTATTGTACTTTATTAAAGCAAACACAATGTTTAATTTGTCTTTTACTTAATATCAAGGAATTTCCGAATATGTGGCAACTGCGAAAGTCGTAAAGTTGACGACAAGCTGTTCATCCTTATTTAACATACATATTCTTGCATTTACGCTTTCTTTTCTCTGAGCTTCAACCACGTTGATTGGTCGAATCAGGAACCAACAAGCGACTGCGCTCGAGGTAGTAGGGAATCAGTGACGTGATGTTGGGTTATTTCGCGCGCGTTTTTAACGGTAAAAATTTGTGGTAAAATTATTAGTGTATTTATTCTTTGTTTGTGTTTATACTTATTTGTGTTAGTTAAAAAGGTGGAAGTGCATTAAGTGTGTATTACTTTATTTGTTGTTATAATTTATTGTGATATATCGTGTTTTCATAGTGATATTGAATAATGGAAAATATACCGGGACCAGCAATAGTTAAAAGAAGATCGCCTTTATCCGTTGGAGAAAAGAAAATCGTAGCCCAAGTTTTTAAGTGTCTTGCAAGGGATCGTCCGTGCTCAAAAGATGAATTAGTCGAAATATGTGCGGAGTATACAGGTACTACAAAATATGCTGTTTATAAAGTTTTGAGGGGAGAAAAAATATATGGAGAGGTGCAGAAGCCTAAACTACATGAACGAGGTAGAAGAAAAGTGGAGATTGATGAAGATGCAATAAATGCTATACGACGCGGTGTTCATAACTTCTTTAAAAATGAATTGCCAACATTGGATAAAATAATGCACGTCATCCACGACAACGAAATAATTCCTAAACTGAGCAAGACTTCATTAAGGAGTTTTACATAAGATTAATTTTATATATGGAAAGGTTGACAGGAAGAGCATTCTTATTGAAAGAAATAATATAGTAATATGGAGAAACGAATATCTTATGAAAATTAACGTATTTCGACAGCAAGGAAAAAAAATTTACTACATGGACGAAACATGGGTCAACGAGGGACATACAGTGAAGAAGGTATGGCAAGATGGAAATGTGAAAAATGCACGTCAAGTAGCTAAGTAGCAATCTAACGATTTTGGAACCTAACTCTGTCGTCGTCATGGATACTGCACCATATCACAGCCGAAGAAGTGAGGAAACGCCCAAACAATCATGGAATAAATCGAAGCTTCAAGAATGGTTAAGAGAAAAAAGGATACCTTTGCGACCTAAAACCATATTTATGGAAGATTGTGCGATTACATGCGGATAAATATAAGAAATATGCTGTGGACGAAATGGCACTAAAACATGGAATAACAGTATTGACCCCAGTTTCTTGTTGTACCAGAGCACAATTCAATAAAACTGTAAGCATTTTGAATACTATCTAAGTGTATAACTTTATTGATATAAATCCGACAACTCCTGGATATCAAAGTTGTAGGGAATTTAATTCTGCATCTTTCAATGTAAAAATATACAGGATGTTGTATTTGAACTTGTATTATATCATATGAATTTATTAGATAGCTTACATTATGAAAATTTCTATAATGACTTTTTAGATATTGCTGTTAAATGTGAGGCTAATCATGAAATTATTTCTTATGTTACACTATTAAATCCCACTTATACATACTGTAAGCGTGAATGATTATTTTATTATAGAGATAAGGTTATAGGACTTGGATAAAAAAATGTATTTGTAAGAAGCTTAGACAATTTCCATTGATAGCCGCGCCCTGTCCGAGCTCCCACTAATGGTACCTTATACCGATTGTAGGATTCCATGCCGGTCTCAAATTGCTTTTTTGCTGAACAAATGCTGAAATCTAGAAAAAAAATGCTTATCCGGCGGAGCTGAAAAGTTTTGCACTAACCTTTAAACTTTTATTCGCCAAAAACATAATTACGTAAGGAGAAGTTTCCACAACGCGGTTCCTCATCCCTGAACCATACAGAAATGGTACCACGCAATTGAATGTGAACCTGGGTTTAATAGTGAATCTCTGAAAGTTCTTAAAGCTAAAGTAGCCGAGATGTGGGTGAATGGGAAAAATTGTATTTGTGGTTTAATGGTTGACGAAATGTCTATTCATAGGAAAGTAGAATGGAATGGCGAAAAGTTTGTTGGGTATTATGTTTACTTACACTAGTTGTTATGCATGAACGTAGATTTTTTTATATTTTGGTGGTGGCAACTAATTTACTTTTACTTACGTATGCTGATCTCTTGAATTTTGGCCATTTATAATGCCGCTTTGTTACAAATATTATTTGGCAGGTACGTCGACATCGGAGTCAAAACCGAGGGCGACACAGTTCCTGAAGCGAAAGACGGAATAGTATTTTTAATTAATTGCTTGAATGATCGCTGGAAGCTACCTGTTGGTTACTTTTTGATTAACGGAATTGATGGTAAGCAAAAAAGCAATCTTATAAATGTTTACAATTTTTGCACAAAAAGAAGTTGAAATATCTAACTTGACTTTCGATGGCGTCACCACAAATATTTCAATGGCAACACAACTTGGGACAGATTTGTCCATAAATTTGTCTAAAACATGGTTTCCACATCCTATAACAAAACAACCAATATACGGTTTTCTAGACCCACCACATATGTTAAAATTGATTCGAAATACTCTGGGGACATTTAAAATCATGTTTGATCAAAACAACAATTCAATTAAATGGGATTTTTTTCAAAAACTGGTTGCATTACAAAATAAAGGTTTGCATTTGGCAACTAAATTAAACCAAAGGCATATTAATTGGTTGAGAAAAAATGAAAGTAAAACTAGCAGCGCAAACGTTTAATTTGAGTGTTTCAAAGGCAATGCAGTATTTACGAGAAATGAAATATTCAAGCGACTTTCAAGAGAGTAAGGCAACAGAAAGGTTTATTGTTTTTGTAAATGACGCCTTTGACATTTTAAATAGTAGAAACCTATTAGCTAAATCTTTAAAATCTTGTCTTCGTCCAGCTAATAAAGAAATGGTTTTCAAGAAAATACAGGAGTCGTTTGATTACATCACTTGACTTAAATGTTCCCCAAATGGACCGCCATTGCATGAATCTCCTAGAAAGACTGGTTTTATTGGATTTGTGGTCAGCTTAAAATCGTATTTGGCTGTCTATCAAATATTGGTTGAAGAGTCCACAAAATTAAAATATTTGCTTGGGTATAAACTTTGTCAAGACCACTTGGAGGTGTTTTTCAGTGCAATAAGAAGTAGAGGAGGATAATACAACAACAACCCCACGACCAGTCAGTTTCAAGCAGGCTACAAGAAATTGTTGATGCACACTGGTGTTACTGGTTCCTTACAAGCTATTTGCATTGAACAAGCTCCCTCAATAATTTTAGCAATGAGTACTTCCTACAAATCAAAACAAAACACCCTGAACAATATCATCGCAGAACAATCGCCGCAAAATCATGATGAACTGTTGCAACAACGCGGTAAGACTCCAACTTACCTGAAACTTCGTTTACTCACTATCTTCATATGTCAACGATATTGTTGAATATATAGCAGGCTTGGTTATGAAAGCAGTGAAAAAATAATTGATTGATATTATTCTGTAATTTTTCGATATCCTCAAAATCGAATGTATTTGGCGGTGTGTATGAGGTTGGGCAGGTTTTCCTTAACCAATTATGCAGAGTGCAAGCTGCTATTATTAGTTTGTCGGCTTTATCCCATCGATTGAAATAGGTTGTTGGAAAATTAGAAATCGGCTGACTAAAATTCCGAAAGCGTTTTTTACAATGCGTCGGGCGCATGATAACCTATAATTAAAAATTTTCGGTCCTGTTTAATTTTCGCACACGTGAATAGGGTTTAAGCAAATACGGCTTCAAAGAAACGCGTCATCTCCGACGATCAAACCTCCATCAGGTAGCAAAATCATTTTCAAGGGCAGTGTTAAGGGAACTATTATTAAAAACTCCGCCATCAGATGCCATACCATTGGCTCCAACATTAATAAATGTGAAGCAGTAATTGCCATCTACTAATGCCAGCAAAATAATACTAATAAACCCTTTATAATTATAGAATAAGCTGCCTGAATTTGGTGGGGCCCGGATTTGAAAATGCTTTCCATCTATTGTTCCGTAACAATTGGGGAAATTCCACCTTACTCTAAAGCTTTTTCTATTTGTGCTCAGTCTTGTTTTGATGTTGGCACCTGAAATAAATTAACATACCTACTAATTTTTACATTTTTTTCCAGTCTGTCGATAATGAAGAATCTCATGAATCTCAGAATTGAAGCAGACACTTCACCCAAAACGGAAAACATGGCTACTAACAGCATAACGCCCAAAGTGTGGCCAAAAAAAAGAAAAAATAATCTACTTCAACCAAGTCAAGTGGTTCAATACATAAAGAGTACAATATCTGATTCCAAGAATGATAAGGACGAGGAAGACGAATTTACGATATTTGGTGCACATGTAGCATCTCAGTTAAAACGTTTATCTATTGAGCAGGCCTTATGTGCCCAAGAAGAGATACAGTCAGTATTAATTAGATGTAGATTAAATGATCTAAGAGTTCGATCGACCTGCAGTGGCGTAATGATTTTTCAATCGTCACCTTTTCCAGCAATAATCTAAAACATTATGTTGGTCGGTTCACTTATACCCGACGAAAATATCGGAAAATTATCTTCGTCGGGTAATAAATGAACAAATGAAAACAGGAAATTATGGGACTCCATTTACGTCTGAGACCCCACTCGGTGATATTAAGCATTCCAGAAAATAGTCAAGGTGATTTTACAAACACTGACGAAGATCAGACTTCTACTATACAGTTGACAGAAAGCAATATTCTACGATTAGCTTATGATGCACCTTTACCAACTACGTAATTATTTATTTGTTAATTAACTTTTGTATACATAACGTAGAAAATAAATATTTACCTGTATAAATAAGATCCTTTAGTTTCTCAAAAATGGCAATACATTCATTGATACTTCAGGTATCAATGAATTTGGTAATCAGATATCAATTTGGAAATAGCTGACATAGACACTCGAAAATTATTTTGTAGCCAACGATAACTTACTCCAGTAACCAAATACGTCATACAAATTTCTAATTTTACTAAGGCAGGAATAGCGTCTCTCATCATTGTATTCGTCTTTTGAATTCTTGGAGAAATCAACGCCAATAGTACATCCAAATTTTCACTAGTCATTCTGATAAGATTATTGAATTCCTGAGGGTGCTCATTTTTTAATTCAGTCAAGATTAGTGTTGAACAGCCTAATTGGGGTCTCCTACCACTATCTTACCCAAACTTTTTTTATTAATTTCTTCTTCGATAATATCTTCGACTTCATTCAAACATAATAATAATGCTTGTTTTGTTAATATGCGTGCTTTACGCCGTACATCGACGCCTGTGATCCATGAGAACAACCAAATTAAAATGTCTACTGTCTTAAAATCATTTTGCAGTGTGAACGCTCACTGGCTTAACTTAAATGACCTGTCTTGCTCGCCTGGCTCAATGTTCTGGCGTCGCGTGCAAGAGCCTTAAAGGTCCAGCGAACTGCCAGACTTAGACTTGTGGCGGTGTTACACCAGCTTGACTTCATTCGGGCAAAATAGTACCGCCACAAGACCAAATAGTACCTTTTTTATAAACTATTCAGTGGTATTTTGTCAAACTGTTCCAGTTGAGGCACCAAATAATATGATTGAGTGTTGGAGTGCATAATAATATCTGTAGCAGTGATATTTTAAATAAGCAACATGTCTACTAGTAACAGAATAAAAAAAATATTGAAATTAGCGAGTGATATGAATGCTAGTGCTAATGAAAATGAGGTAAGAGCATACAATATACATAACTTATTACCCATGTAAGAACCTATAAGAGTGAAATATTTTCAACTTAACACTTTATTAAATAAACTAGCTTGAAATAAGTCAATACAATATAATTAGATATACTTAATCTAATTCGTTTTCCAGTCTTACTGTCGTTTATAATAAAATTTAAGAACGGGAAATTTGTAGTTATACAAAATATCTATAATTATGAATTTTATTACAATAAGTAATCAATGTAAACAAAGTTCTTTGTCGGTGGAATTCCTGGAAAGGAATCTAATAAATCTGTCAATTAAATGTAAACAACGCGTGACTTATTGATCGCGGCTTCTTTGATGATGGAATTCTTAGAACCCAAGCCATGAACACCTACGATCAAGGTTAAGCTGACTCAGCCCAGAAAGTCTCGACTTGTTTAAAAATGTAGTCTAAACAAATAATGAATATAATTCCTAGATCCACAGCTGCATGAAATTCTTTGAATGAAAACTCATAAAACTGTCAAGTTAAATGTAAACAAGGTGTGATTTATTGATGACGGCTTCCTTGTCGGCGCGATAAGAAACTAATAAATCTGTCAGTTAATATAAACAAATGACTAATGTAATTCCTAGAATAACACCTGTGTGTATGACTCATCCTCAGCTAGGAAAATGTATAATTATTGCACCATCTTGTGCAACATTTGAAAACGTGACATCAGGTTTAAACAAGTCTCAACTTGTTTAAAAATGCAGAACCCTGCGTATGACTCATCCACAGCTGTACCACATATGAACCCCATATACGACACTCCAAAGGATAGAGCTATTTTGTGGAACACGTATGGAGATACAACCCAGTTAAAGAGCCACGACACATGCGCATACGTGGTCAATACACGTCAATTCGTGAGAAGAGTACATAACAAGATTATAATTTCGGAATTATTTGAATTTGAAGGTTGTTACAATATAATTTGTATAAAATTATACTGTATTGTTTAATCTTTAATATATACCTAAAATACTATAATTATAATCCCATTAGTACATATTAAAATCTATTAGTTACGTCTGATTACCTATAATGGGGATACCTTCCGGAAATCTCCGAATGGCGCCGATCATGTATAAACTTACCATGAAACTTGAAGACTGTGTTTGTGCTCGTCACGATTGTCATTGTGTTTTCTAACTTAACCTCTTTGTGAAGTGTTTACAGCTACGGCGTGAAATATATTATTTGTGGTTTTTGTGATATATTTGTGTGTAGAAGTGCCTTTTGTGAAGTTATAAAACTAATAAACAGTGAAAATGAGTTGCGTGTATAAAAACTGTAATAATGAGTATAGGACTTGTAAAAAGGAGAACCAAGATATACACTTCTTTCGATTTCCTAAGGATAAAGAGTTGTAAGTATTCAATTAAATATTACAATTAATCTATATAATTTTATTTTTATAAACTTTTATCACCTATTTTCATTTACTCGGTACATGAAAACCAAATGTCTTTCATTTTTTGGTTTATTATCTAAAAAATAACTAGAAAGTTGACTTATTTGCTAGTCTTTGAATGCTGTTGTATATACAACAATTGTTATATTTAATAACTGTATGTTTTTCAGATGCCAGATGTGGCTAGAAGCTTGCGGACAGCCAAATTTGTTAGATAAAACTGTAGCTGAGCTTCGTAATTTCAGAGTTTGCAGTATGCACTTTGAAGATCACATGTTTATGAATATTGGTGAAAGAAAGTCACTTCTTGGATTAGCTGTACCTGAAAAATACACACCAGGATCTGGTGGTAAGTAAAATTATATTGGCTTTGGAATTATTTATAAAATACTGGTTGTATTAGTGTCAGTTGGGTAGGTACACATTGATAGAAGAAATATAGCATATACCTACCTAGTACTAAAAAAATTAATATTATAAATAATATAATAAAATTATTTACATTAAATTAACAATGGCACACACAAACAAGAGTTTTTAATCTTAAGACGTGGTTGAATAACTTAATTATTATAGAAATTACGAGGATAACTACTTGTTTTATTTAGTTATCTGAAACAATTTTTTTAATTATAGGTGTATGCGAATCTTCGATGTCCATTGGTATGCCTCACATTGATGAACCGTCAACGTCTACAGGTATTACACACCCTGTAAAATTCCAAGCTGCTAAGAAAATATGCATTCTGCAAGACATAACTTTGAAATCAGAAGAAGCATTACAATCTCCTCCCACAAAGTCACCCGTAGGAGTTCAAACTCCTAACACTTTTGTTAGTCCACGAAAAAAAATTATGAAAGGAACTATACAAAAATTGCAGCAGGAAAATGCAGCATTAAGGAAGCTTCTGAATAAGTCTAAATCGTATACGTGTGAAGATTTTAAAACAATGTGCGACAAATTTTTATCGCCTGAAGTGTCTTCATTTGTAAAGGTGCAGTTAGAGCAAATGGATAGGCATAACACAGGGAAACGATATTCAAATGATTTTAAGCAGTTTTGTTTGACAATCTACTTTTTGGGCCCACGAACCTACAAGAAACTTGCAAAGACCTTTACTTTACCTTCGTTAAGAACACTACAGCGATTTGTGCAGAATATAAAGTTTCATACTGGAATAAATGAATCATTATTTAAAATCCTGAAATTAAAGGCAAAGGAGATGGAAGACAAACACAAAATTTGTTACTTATGCGTCGATGAGATGGCAATTAAGAAAAATTTGTTTTACACATATATCAGTGATGAGGTTGTGGGATTAGAAGATAACCGAGTCCAAAAAAAACCAATTCCAGCTAACTCTGCAGCAGTATGTATGGTTAATGGAATAAATAGTAAGTGGAAACAAGTGGTCTGCTACTCACTCTCAGGAACCAGCATTTCAGCCAGTGATGTTAAAGATTTGTTGGAAAAATTAATTGAACAGTTAACAAATATTGGTTTGGACGTAGTTGCGTTGGTAAGTGACATGGGTTCAAATTTTATACAACTGTCAAGGTTGCTTGGTGTAACAACTGACAATTCATACGTTGAAATTGGAAACAAAAAACTGTTGTACTATTTCGATCCATGTCACTTAATGAAAGCAGCTAGAAATAACTTAATTAATAATAATTTTCACTGGGATACCTACAGGGCTTCTTGGGAGGATATTCAAAAATTTTATGAAAAGGATAAAGTAAAACTTAATCGTATGGCGCCTAAATTATCTGCAGCTCATCTGGCACCTACAAACTTTCAAAAAATGAATGTATCTCTTGCTGTACAAACATTAAGCAACACTGTTGCATTGGGTATTGATAACCACATTTATTTTCACTCTCTGCCAGATGAAGCTGCAGGTACAGTACGGTTTATCATAAATTTTGATAAATTGTTCAACATTTTTAATGCTAGAAATAAGAATCCTACGTCAAAATTAGATTATGCGTTCTCTCAAGACGAGAGTCAAAATGAATTTTTGACTGCCACCAAGGAATTTTTAAAAAATCTGAAAGCTTTCAGTAAAAAAACAAACAAGGAAGTTACAAATCAGTTAAAATTTATAAAATGCTGGATAATTACGATAAACTCTTTAATACAATTGTGGACAATTTTAAAAAATAGGGAATTTCAATGCATTTTTACAAACCGTATAAACCAAGACAGCCTTGAAAACTTTTTTGGTTCTGTAAGACAACAGAATGGCAATGCTCTAAATCCTACGTCTATCCAATTTTCCAGAACATTAAAAAAACTCTTTGTAATGAATTATTTGCACACCGAGAACATGAACTGTAGAGAAGATTTTTTAAAGATATTAATCACCATTACAGATGTGTTATCAAAACGAGAACCATTAACTCTTCCTGTATGTAGCCAGACATTTACATCCTCTGTTCTAATACCAAATATTGATTATAGGACTATGAGCAATACAGAAGTTAATTCGTTTAAGTATGTTTGTGGGTATCTTCTTCAAAAATGCCTAAAAATTCACAGTTGTGAGACGTGTGACAGGTTTGCTCTAGAGGGGAACAAGATCGATGACACGACATTGTTTATTAGGAAAAAAGCATATGATACAAGTGTTTCTGCATTTGGAAGTCTGAAAGCACCACATGAAATATTTGTGATATATATTAATGATTTAGATAATATTTTTCTAAATTTAATAGAAAATAATATTACATATCACCCTGGGAGTACTATTTATAATCATTGTAAACAGGTTGCTCCTCTAGAACATCCATGACCAAATTTTCCTATAGACTATCTACTTAAATTATTTGTTAGATTAAGAATTTATTACTACTTGAAAAGTCTTAATCAACAATATAGACAGAATCCTAATGTAAAAAATGTAAAATTAAATATTGTACGTAACATGTAATTTTTTTAAATAATAAATAAATTAGTACCTACATTTACTTCTGTTTTATTTATATTTTTTAATTTTCATTTAACCTAATCCTGTAAATTAAATTTCTACCAGAGAAAAAGAAATATTTTTTAATGGTAAAAATCTTTTTTAAAACATAATTGCAAAATTAGACAAATTACAGCAAATACACTAATTATTGCTATCCCTTGCAATCCATTCTTCTGATCTTATATCTATTATGTATATTATTTTGTGGACAAATGTGAATGGCAACGTCTATTTTCCCTAAATTCAAAGTTGTACAGCTCAATCTGGCAACGTCTTGCAACCCAGTTAAATGTCCAAGGTCATCGGCGGCGTTTTACCAAGATCAAAGTGGTGTCGTATATGGGTTTATATGTGGCTGTACTGAATCGACGGCGTAATTTGAAGATAAGAAACTAATAAATCTGTCAAGCTAAATGTAAACAATGTGTGATTTATTGATGGCGGCTTCTTTGATGTTGGAATTCTTAGAACCCAACACGAACACCTGGCGTCTAAACAGTCACATGATCCACAGCTGCACAATCTCAGTTCAAGGTTACATGACATCATCACAGTGGCAGTATAAAATAAATACAGGGCCTCGCTTCGGCATCATATTTGAGTTAGTGCTTCGAAGTGTATTATCTGATTGAGTGTCTACGATATATTTTTATAGTTTTGTCTTCCAACAATAATATTGAAAAATAATGTAAGTACATTTATTTATCTTTATAAGTGAACTTAGAGTATAGGAAAAAATAATATTAGATGGATTTATAAGAAAGCTAAACACTGTGTTACTTTTTTAGAAACGAAGCAAGTGGTTAGTTAAGCTATTGAATTACCCGTGCCACACCCCATTGTAATAATATTGAAAAATAATGTAAGTACATTTATTTATCTTTATAAGTGAACTTAGAGTATAGGAAAAAATATATTTAATGGATTTATAACAAAGCTAAACAGTGTGTAACTTTTTACAAACGGAGCAAGTTGTTAAGCTGTTGAATTACCCGTGCCACACCCAATATTTTTAGTACAAATAATACACAGCTTTAACCGTGTTTCATAATATTCTAATCCAGGGGCGTATTGTTTAAATTCAGAGTAAGTATTTTTAATTACACACAATTTCAAAAACTTGTTACTAATTATTAACTTTTTATTTTTTAATTATTTCATAATTTACACAATTTCAATACTTTCTTCTAGTTGTTTGGTTTTTATTTTTAGACGAACAGTAACACTCGTAAGGAAAGATATAAAAGATAGCTGCAGCAAAGCCAGTATCCAGTACCTCCCTGAACACGGTGAAAGAAACATCCTCAAAAGATTACACACAATGGAGTCAGAGGAAATTGCAGCTCTCAGTGATGAAATTGTGAGGAAGTTCCATGAAGTGAAAAAGTTGTTGAGAACTGATTGCACACCCAAGGAGACAGAAATTTGGAAAAAGCAGATGAAATCTCATATTAGACTTTGCAATAAGCAGCATTCGTACAGCAGATTTATCTATAGGTGTATTGCGAAAATTACAAACAAATATAAGTAATTTAAAGATTTCAAAAATTAATATAAAAAATTCATTATACCGGGGGGGGGGGATCTATAAAAGAAAAACGTAATGATAGAGTGGGATGGGAACACCTAGTGCCAGCTTTTAAGAGTAGGGTTCGTACAGGGGCAATTATTAACTTAAAATATAAAATACTTGAACAATTTTTAAACGATGCTTTTTATCTTTATAAAAGTAGAACAAATACTATGAAAAAAATGCCTATACTTAAAGTGAATACTTGTTTCTGTGCACACTTTATAAGAAAGTCGGCGGATAATGAAATTATTGAAAAAAAAAATTTGTATTAAAAATAAAGTAATTGATGAGGGTACAGATTTAAAACAGTGGTTTCATGTTAACGTAAAAGATTATATTTCTAATGCTTTGTCAGAGTTTTCGGAATCAGGTAGTGGGTGGGCATTAAATGAAAGCCTGAATTTAAAAGTAAATATAAATAACGTAACGTAATTATAATATATGAAGTGGGCAACGGAGCCTTATCCTACATTAAACTACCAGAAAAAATGCAAAAAAAGCGGGCCTGTATAAATGTTAAAAATAAAGATTAAACCTGTTTCGCTTCGGCCATTGTTAGTGCTCTTTATTCTGCAAATCTCATACATATAGAGTCGAGTCTTCAACTTTGCAAAGCGTTGTCAGATCTGGGACATACACCAATATGTCAGTCTGAGGCTGAGGGAGGAGACGACATTTTATCGATGTAAGTTTATTATTATTATTATGTTAATAGAACAATAAATTAATTTAAATTATATTATTTACCCAGTAGCCCATTACCTTCAGTCACAATTTTAAAAAGACCAGGTCTAAGCAAAGATGATAGGATGCTACTCAATGCAGCTCACAGCCGTCTAATTGCAGTTGAAGTTCCCATGGAACTTAAAGAGTTCTATTCACCTCCACCGCCACCTCTGTTACCAATCCCATCAACGACAGAGTTGATGACGTTAATTGGGCCGGCGTCATCATCATCATACAACCTTATAATGACTGCTTTTTATGATGGAGATATATTTATTGGGAGGCATGCAACACCTTTAATCAGATTGTAATTTTTTCATATAAATATATATTTTTATATTATTATACAATAATATTATCCTTATTATTATTTACTTATTTTTATATTCTTTATAAATAAAACAATAAAACAGTCAGGGGTAATAGAGGCGATATTACCTTACAACCATGCTATAAAGGTCCGCAAAAAAAAAAAAAAAAGAATCATCTTGTACAATTGTGTGACGGGCTGCAAATACCAATTATTCATCATAAATTTTTTAGACTTAAAAGACGCGGACAAAAACTTTGAATCAGACGCCGAATCGAATACTTGTTTGTGTGTGTTACCACTATTTTTCGTTGTTTAGTGCTTAATAAAAAATATATCAATCAACAATTCTGCATTGAATTCATCTATAATCCCTAAAACTTAAAATACTGATCAATATTATTCTAAAAATAAAAAGCAGTAATACCTTCCTAAAAATAATGCATTTCATAGTTCTACAGTGACTTCTGTAACACTGAGACAACATGTTTTTGATCTGCATAAATTTGTGCAACACTGAGATATCATATTTTTTCTAAAGTATAACTTAATAAAAGAAATTATTGGCACAGATAAATGTTGTTAAATGTAAAGTTGTTGTGAGAAAACTGCAATTAGATGGTATTAAATCAGCTTAAATAGAAAAGTTTTTAGGAATGAAGAAAACTGTTTTTCGTCATATACACTTTTTTCGGATAACCCACTGTAGCTTTGAGGTATCGTATTAGTAAAATCACTGAAAGACTTATAGTATTACTTCTGGAGCCTTGTACAAAGATAGACCCCCCTCACACCATATACGAATTTGCAATTCCTTCCGATCCTGGTTTTGCAATAGACGAAACACCCAACCATCTTATTTATTTACCAAGAATGAACGAGGGAGAAATATATAATATTTGTATAACTGTGCTGGATCAGAACTTTGAACTTGTCAACTTTAAAGGCGAAGAAATAATAGTTCAATTGGAGATAAAGAAGCTTACGTAATAACATATTGCTGATTTTGGATCGACAGTACGAGCCATCATCAGCATATAAAATTGATGCACCCACGTCATTCACATCACTATTGCAGAATACTTGTCACAATACAGCCGCCGCTGCTACAAATAAAAAAAATCCTTTAACGACGTCCAGTTTTGTTTCTTGAAAACTTTGGGATACAATGTTGTCAAATCAACAACAATCCTAAAACATTTTCCGAAAAGTAGAATCCGACAATTCAATAGAGAAGAATGGCGAACATATTACCCGTACACTAGATCTTTCCGAAATAATGACGTAATTGAAATTGCCATCAATCAATCGACGCTATTTGATGCCACCTACGACACCAAACTGCTTGTTCGTGGGAAAATAATAAAGACCGGCGATGGAGATGTTTCCTTTGTAAATAACGCTCCAGCTTTTATGTTCTCCTCCGTAAAATATGTAATTGGGGGCGGATCGAAAGAGATGGAAATTGCCCAAGAGTGTGGTATAGTTAGTACTGTCTGGCTATCTCTGTTATTCAACCGAAAATTCCAAACACTTGGCCATAGCAGACTGGGATTATCCGAAGGGGCTGTTAAACGCCGATGGTACTTTCAGTTTTCTAATTCCATTGAGACATATTTTCAGCCGGCAAGAAGCGCTTTTTATTCGACATTGTTTTTACTTTCAGAATGTATTGTTAGATTTAATATTGTATAAGATGATGATGATGGTCAATAAATACAATATTAAATTACCTATTTAGTTTTATTTAATATCTGTAGTTGGAATAGCTGTTGGGGAGCAGTAGATTGAAAATCTGTAGGTCCTACGTTCAATTCCTAGTTTCAACATATGCTTTTAATTTTTAAATTCATACCCCGCCTACCACTACTACTAGTTAATAAATTAATATCCCTCTTTTATGCAACGCCACTGTTGCACTGTTGACAGTGACTGAAAATGGTCGATCTTACAGTGTAGTTGCCGATATGTTTGGTAAATCAAAATCGACGATCCATCGTAGTGTTACACGTTGGAAGCAAACTGGGGAATATGTAAGATGACGTCAAGGAGGGAAATGTTCAACCACGGTTGTAGATGACCAATTTATAACGTTACAAACAGTACGTAATAGGCGTCAAACGGCAGACAAGACACGAACTGGAAGAGGTTCGTGGAATCAGAATAAGTGAGTGTACAGTTAGAAGAAGACTCAAAGATGTTGGACGAAAGTCGTATACGCCAAAAAAGAGCCCAACTTCAAAGACGTCATCAAATAGCACGAATAGCTCGAAAACACCGAAATTGGAATGATCAGTGGGAGAAGTTTTGTTTACGGAGGAGAGCCGTTTCTGTGTTAATTCGATTGATGGTAGGGCAAGATTGTATCGACGTCCAGGAGAACAACGTGAAAAATGTAATTTTACTCCTGTCTCTTTTGGTGGAGGCTCAGTTATGGTGTGGGGTGGCATATGTTTAGGCACGCAAAGAGCTGGTGATTAATGGCGGTGCTTTAACTCCAGATGGGTACATAATAGGCGTTCTACAAGATCATGTAGTACCCACATATCGGAGCAGATAGTCCTGATTTACTTCTGCGAAAAATTATTGTCAATCATTGTTTATAAATCATAATGTGATTTATAAATTGAAAAGAAAGTTTTCTGTTCTTAAGCTAGGATTGATAAAACATACATGTCGTGGTCAAAATTAGAAAAAATCTTGTATGAAACATGTAAACACTTATTTTATGTAATTCGCATCCTTTTGCAGAACTCGCTAGCGTTCGTTCCGCAGAAATCTACATATTACACACAATAGTGCTTTTCCCAACTGGTTCCATAAATATCTATTCTGTTCCAAGTAACCTCTAGCTGATGCTTATATGAAAGTTTAATATATTTTATTTTTCTTTTTACTATTTTTCAATAGTTTTTTTTATTTTTAAGGACAGCAAATGACTCTTTGCTGTCATACCCACCGACATTGCCAGTGCCTGAGCTCAGACCATAATAGGCTGTATAACAGGGAAATGCTGCCACAACAGGCTCTAGCCCACTACGCTACCAAGCTGGTAAAAACAATCTATGTTAATAACATTACCTTTTACTTTAGCTTTACTGTTGCTGACCTAGAACACCTAGTACAAGAACACTTTTCCCAAGATCTTACACCACACAATTCGGCATAAGGCCAATAAAGCAACTTGGGAAAAGTATTTAATCAATAAACACCAACAAATTCGTCCGATGCTGTGAGCTGAAAAGAACAATACATTACCTTCATGATTCAATTTTTAAATAAATTTAAACAATGAAACAATTATTAATGGTTATTACATTTATTTATTAATATAAAATTACAATAAAAAAATTGGCACAAAAAGCTGGAATGCCATCAGAGCCACTAGTGAGTTTCGGTTCAAGCACTTGAATACTTTATTCTCAGTGAAGTCAGAAATATTCAAGTTATAACAATTTAATTTTGTAATTCCAGGAAAATAAATAATCTCCACTTGATCATTCTAAGAACTCTGAAAGAAAGTAGCAAAGGCATTACAGATATCACCAGACAAAGTAAGTATTTCGTCCTGAAAAGTCATACCATTAGGTATATTTCGGTAGTTCTTAATATATTCACATGCTTCCAAAAGGCAGACGGATCATGACTTATGTTATTTTCTATATTTATTAAATATTCCTTATTTAGTTTCCTTTCATCAACTTTAAATTCCGCTCTGAGACGTTTAACTGCAGTAAGAAATAAACGATCGGGAACGGTTGGGAGCAAACAAACACGAGGCATACAATATCCTACCTACTGTTAACGTAGTACTAGCCGCCTATACTACAGCTCAGGCCTGGTTAAAACTTTATACTTAGAAAAACTTGATGACAGGGTCTTATACCACGATACGGATAGCGTTATATATATTTCCCCGCACCAACAAATACGAAGTGCCCATAGGTAGTTTTCTGGGTGAAGAGTATTGATACACATATGATTGATGATATTGTAAAGTACACAAATTTTTATATAGATTTCAAAAGAAATACAGTTGGCTATAAAAGAGATTTGAGACGCAAAGCGAGTGAAATTACGGCATTGCTTGGGTTATTGTATTTTGTAGGTGTAAAAAATGGTAACCATACAAATGTAAAAGAACTATAGGATGAAAGTGGATTTATAATAACGAGGCAAGTGATAAGTTATAAACGGTTCCTATTTCTGTTACGTTGCATGCGATTTCATGACCGTACCACGAGAGAAGCACGAAAAAATACTGATAAATTGGCTGCCATAAGGGACACATTTGAAGCATTCATTACCAATTGATGAGAAACTGGAGGCATTTAGAGGGCGTTGTAGTTTTATGCAATATATGCCAAACAAACCTGCCAAATATGGTATGAAAATGTTCGTTTTGTGTGATCCAAAAACACATTACACACACAATGTAGAAATTTATTGTGGTCAACCCAAAGAACCTTATAGGGTTGAAAATACAGCTTTGGAAATAGTAAAAACGCTGGTTGAGCCGATCAAAGGCTCAAAGAGAAATCTTACAATTGATAATGGGTATACTAGTTATCCTCTAGCTCGAATATTACTGGAAGATTACAAAATATCGCTAATAGGAACACTAAAAAAAAACAAAGGAGGAATTCCGCCTGAATTTTTACCGCACAAGAACAGAGAAGTAAAATCTACTATATTTGGTTTTCAAAAGAATATTACTCTTGTGTCCCATGTACCAGAAAAAAATAAATCAGCAATTTTATTGGCAACAATGCATGACTCTGAAGATATTGACGAAGAGACAAAAAATCCAGAAATAATCTTAGATTACAACGCAACTAAGGGTGGAGTGGATACAATGTGTGGAACGTTATGTACGTTATATATGTGTGGAACGTATATTATAAATATTAAGAACATGATCCTGTTATTTTTAAATAATAAAATGTATCAAAATATACCTTATTTTAATTTTTTTCAAAGATGTGCACTCTGTGCGCCACGCACCTCCTCGTGTGCTAGTGTAAGGGCGCGCCTGGCCTAGGGTTAATGATGACGCCATGTTAAAAAACTATCAACTTGTGAAATAAGTTTAAAATATATGCATTTTTACATGAACATAACTTGCCACTTTTAGTGGCAGATCACCTTTCAAAATTTATTCATAGTGTTTGCCCAGACCCTGATATCGCAAAACAAATACATTGTTCTAGAACAAAAGCTACCTAAATACTAATAAAGGGTTTTTCAATAGGAACGCTCGATGTTTGGCAACAGTGTATGATGAATTCGGTAGTTAGACAGGTTGTATCTTTGACAGGCGTGTTCAGTTAGTCTTTACATTTCATTATGGAACGCTATACGATTCAACAACGCCTCGAAATTGTTAAAACTTATTATCAAAATCAATGTTCTATTCGGCAAACGTTTCGTGCACTTCGGCCAATTTATGGTGTCGATGGTCGTCCTTCAGAGTCCACAATTCGCCGTCTAATAAATAAATTTGAAACAAACGGGTCACTGTTAGATCAAACAACACCTGTACGTCAGCGAAGCGCAAGATCCGTTGAAAATATTGCTGCAGTCCGGAAAAGTGTGCGTCAGAGTCCACAACAATCCATTCCACGACGTGCTCAAGAACTTGACCTTTCTTCGACGTCAGTTTGGCGAATCTTACATAAGGACTTAGGGTTTCACCCTTGTAAAGTGCAATTAACCCAAGAATTAAAGCCCAACGATTATAGATAGCGGCTTGCATTCGCTGAGTGGGCGCTAGAGCAGTTGGAGGTTGATCCTAATTTTGGACGAAAAGAAATCATGCGATTTAACGCCACTGGATTTTTTTCTCTGGGGCTATGTGAAATCTCGTGTCTATGCCGACAAACCACAGACGGTTGCCGCCTTAAAGGCCAACATCAGACGCGTCATTGGTGAAATTGAGCCACTTCTATACGATAACGTCATCGAAAATTGGATCTCCAGGATTCGAGTCACCAGGCGAAGCCGCGGAGGACATTTAGCTGATATAATTTTTAAAACATAATGTGCTCACATATGTTTTAAAATAAAAATAAAAACATGTCAGTTTAACTTATACAATTTGTTTTATTACATTACAAAGATCGAGCGTTCCTATTGAAAAACCCTTTACTAATGATACTAATGAATGTCTTAACCCTTAATTTGATAATGTATCTTATAGGATACTTTAGAATTATAAACATATAATTTATGGTAAATGGCTGATTCTAGGTAGGCCATCTAGTTTATTGGTCAAATACACTGTATTTCATACAGTTATGTAAATAGTTCAACCATCTATACAAATTTGTTGAAACTACTGTATGATTATTTAGCAATGGCGGTTATGTGCAACAGCTGATCGTGTTATGTGGTAGGTTTCATTATTTTTTTACAAACCTTTTTGGTATTTTAATATAAAATAGTATATAATATTATTTTTAAAGGTGTATGCAATGTTGTAATACCTACCAGAAAAAAAATTGGAACATTTTTGCAATAAAAAATAGCATGTTTATATTGTGTATCCTATAGTACCCTTAGCCAAATTTTAAAGGCAAGCAACCACATTTGTTTTGTATCTTATTGTGCACATTACCAAATTTATAAGAAAAAATGTCACGTGTGTTATGTATCCTACTGTCGACATTGCCAATTTTTGAAGGTGGTATATCAAGTTTTTGTTTTTTTATTTTTTTGGGTACATTACTTTGATATAAATGAAAAAATTAATATTTTTCTTTTTCGTTTATACAAACAACCAAAAATCAACGATAAAAACAACAAAATGTATTTTCTATTTCAGAAAAAAAGTATCAATATGTTCCCAACCCGTAAAGATAAAATTATGACCCTTCTGCCTCCTCCTACATCAGATATTGACGAGTCAAGTGACGATGATGAAGAAAAAATTCTTGATATAAATGATCAGGATAGATATTCAGAATCATCTGAAGCCCCTTCACTTCCTAGCTCAATTGCAGAGCAACTTGATGATATGATTTTGAACAGTTCAGATACCGACATTGCTTCAGAACAGGGTGAAGAACCTAATATTGAAATTCAAACAATAACACTTATCAAACGTATTCTAGAAGATAATACAACTCCAAAGCAGTCATATGTTTTTACCCCATTGAAAACAAGATCTCATTCAAAGAAAAAAACCAGGAAACAAACAGAACAAAGTCAAAAGAAGAACGAAAATACGGACAAAGAAAAAACAAGAAAAATAAAAAAAATATGTGTAAAAAATCCGAATGTAACATATACATGGTCCAATAAAGAATTTGAGTTTCCAGTAGACATACCTGATAACGACTTTTCAATGCCAAATAAAGTACAATCACCCCTACAGTATTTCAAGACATTTTTCGCTTCTGACCTTTTTCAGCTTATTACGGAGAATACTAATTTATATTCTTGCCAAGAAACAGGAAAATCTATAAATATTGTTGAAAATGAAGTTTGCCATTTCGTAGCTAGAGTGAGATAGATATGTAGCGTACATATTTTGATGGGTATAATAGATATGCCATCATATTTAGACTACTGGAGCAAAGAATTTAGATACAATGATATTGCTTTTAAAAAGTTGTAATGCCTTTGAAAAGTTATCAACAAATTAGAAGGTACATTCATTTTGTCAATAATAGAAATCAGAATGAAGATCCTTATTTCAAAATTCGACCTGTTCTTGACATTATCATTACGATCAAAAACTTTCCGTGATCTCGGTGTTGTATTTGATAAAGAATTATCCTTTACTGTTCACATTGACACCATTATTTCTGAAGCTAGTAGAGCATATGGATTTATTGTTCGTAATTGCCATGACTTCACAAGTACCGACGTAATAAAACTACTCTTTTTTAGTTTTATCAGATCTAAGCTTGAGTATGCTTCTCTCGTGTGGTCCCCCCATTGTGGTGTACACATCAATAAGTTAGAGTCAGTACAGCGTCGATTTTTAAAGTTTCTTTCCTTTAAATCCGATGGTGTTTACCCATATATTGGATTCCCACATGATGAGTTGCTCAGTAGACATTCTGTCAGCAAGCTTGAAATTAGACGAAAATATCTCTCCCAGGTCTTTCTTTTCAAGATATTGCATAATTTGACTGATTGTCAAGAATTTTTAAATAATTTATCTTTTGCTGTTCCTACAGTCAGGACACGGGAAAGTTTAACCTTTTATCTACCTGCACCACGTACTAACGTACTTAAATATTCTCCTCTTCATTTAATTTGTGATAACTGTAATCTTTCTTCTAACTTACTAGACATATTTAACTGCAGCCTTAATGACTTAAAAGCATTATATTTTGAATGATTATAATTATGGTTACTTTTTGGGTTTTCACTCTGTTTTTAATACGTCATCTAATTGTCGGTAACTGTGCTATATATATGTATATGTGGTGTGCATTCCTTATATTATAATTGTACTTTTGATGTTTGTTGTTATGTTGTTTCTCTTTGCATACCCTCCTGTTCTGTAGTTGGGTACTTGTACCTGTTGAACAGTGTATGGAAATAAATAAATAAATAAATAAATAAATTATGAAGAGAAACTGTGTGCAAGTTGAAAATGAAAAGCAGCAAAGCATTGATGAAATGATGGTCCCTTATAAAGGGAAAAAAGCAGGATCAAAACGACAATATATCAAGTCCAAACCAAAAAAATGGGGATACAAAATATTTGTAAGAGCGGGTATTTCTGGATTTGTATACGATTTCATTGTTTATGGCGGCGAAAACACATTTATACAACACCAGAACTCTACAATTGACGAAATGGCTATGGGATTGGGTGCTAAAGTTGTAATTGATCTTTGCCAGTCGATAAAAAATCGTATTTGCACAGCTATCTATTTCGACAATTTTTTTACATCCTTGGATTTACTATACACCCTATCAATAGAAAGAAAATCAATATGGGCTTTGGGCACGATACGAAGTAACAGGTTACAAAACTGCAATTTGGAAGAAGATAAAGTGTTGAAAAAAAAAGGCAGAGGCTCGTTCTGTTGCAGAAGTGACAATGAAAATAAAATTACATGTGTGAAATGGCTTGATAACAAATCTGTATCATTATTCAGTACATTTGTTTCTGCTGAACCAGTCACTACTGCTAGAAGGTACGAAAAATCACAAAAAGCAAAAGTTGATGTTCCCCGTCCCAATATAGTGAAACAATATAACGCCCACATGGGGGGAGTGGATCTGATGGATATGCTCATTTCTTTATACAGGATTCCACTAAAAACACATCGTTGGTATCTATCAATATTTTCACAAATGATAGATTTATGTCTAAATAACGCTTGGTTGCTATACAGACGCCACAGAAAATTATTGGATTCAGAAGATAGAGAATTATCGCTGAAACAATTTAGATATTCAGTAGCTCAATCTTTAAAATTGAAGGACAGAGTAAAAAGAAAAAATTCAGCTGAAGTTATAAATAACTCTAAAAAAATCAAGCATGTGGTAGCTCCTAGACCACCACCTGATGTATGTTCCCATAAAGTAAATCATTTTCCAATATATTCCACAAAAGGTCAATGCCGATTATGTAAGTCTGGAGAAACACATTGGATTTGTACGGAATGCAATGCAAGACTCTGTTTGGTAAGAACCCGTAACTGTTTTAACAGCTTTCATAACAATAATTAGTAATTAGGTTTTTAATTTTATGTTTTGTTTTATCTGTATGTTTTGTAATACATTTTAAGTGTATTTTTTCATATTCATTATAAATAAAGACATTTGAAATATAAAGTTTACTTTAGCAATTTATTGGCATTGTATCTTATAAGATACAAAATATATCAGAAACAGATCTTTTATTATTTCGCGATGTATCCTATAAGATACAACTCGTATTTTTTTGGGATTCTAAATTTTTCATTTTTTTTTAAATATTTTCATTTTTTAAATTTTAAATTTTCATTTTTGCATAAATGGATCCTAATATACATAAACAAACAAAATATACCAATTTTTGCATGGTGGATTACCCATATCAACTTTTGCAAATTAAGAGTTAACTTGGAACAACTTGAGGCGATTTCAGAAGTTTTAAGAAAAACTAAATTCTCTTTAATAATAGATGAAACCAATAATGGATATTCGTACATAGAAGTCTCTAGAGTAGTGGTTCGATATTATGATGAGAGTCTTAAAAAGGTTAGAGATTCATTTTTCGGTGTTTTAAAATTGGAGATATATAATACAGAATCAATTTTCTTGTCAATCCAAAATTGTTTAGCAAAATTTAATATTACCGTTGAGAACTTGATTGGATTAGCAGCAAATAATGCATCTGTGATGCAAGGCAACAAGACAGGAGTGCTGGCTAGTTTTAGACAAATTCTTCCTAACATTTATACACTTAGTTGTGTATGTCATTCAGTTCATATTTGTGCCTCAGCTGCTGCAATTACATTGCCAAGCAGTGTGGAAGGTTTTGTGTAGAATTATTTCTCAAAGCCTTACTTGATGCAGAACTATGGTTAGCTGTAGTGTTAGCTTTGCGCCCTACCTACTTTAGCTTAGGGTTAACAGCAGAAGTTGTGCATTTACGTGCATGGCATTCTGATCCTCGGCCTTTTTCCATATTGGTGTTTGTTAATATTGCTGAGTAATTGTTATATTTTTTTTTTATGGAAAATAAAGACCTGTTATTATTATTATTAAAGAGTTCTGCAGCGTATGATCACTTAAGTGAATCCCAGATATTTTGTCAACTAAAACCCCATAAACTTCTTCATCCTGCTCAAACAAGGTGGCGGTCATTGCAGGCACCAATTGACAGGGTCATTGAAAATTGGGATGCATTAATACTTTTTACCAATGAAAGTTTTAATCAAAATCTCCATGGAACAATATACTAGAATCATTAAAAAATTCTATATACAAACTTCTATATACAAACCAATATTTAATTCGACGAAAGCGATGTCAGAAAATATATCCAGTATTGCAACTACAAGTGGTAAGTCTAAGTGGTAAGTCTTTCCCAAATTTGATCAGTAAACTTGAAAAATTAAATGCTGAATGGCAAATACTTCCAATGTAGCATTTAAGAAACTATGTAGACTCGAGCCTAGAAACCTTTTGGAATATTGTTTTTGCCCTAAAAAATGATATTGATGAACCTATGTTCCCTAGTTTATCATATTTTGTTAGAGGTAATATTTGTTTGCACATTCCTCGGCGGCCGCGGAAAGAATTTTTTCTCGGCTATTTTTGTCAAAGACCAAAGTTCGCATTCCGATAAACATCCAAACTTGTTCTAATATTTTACATGCCAAAGACATGATAAGCACTAAGACGTGCTATTCATGGAAACCTAGTGCAAATTTAATGAAAAGAAAATTTAGAGAATTACGACACCTTAAGTAAAATCCTTATGTTCCTAACAGGTCAACAATATGCCAAAAAAAAAAACAAAAATCGTTTTGTTTGTTAATAAGAAAACTAGTTGTATTTTTAGTTTTTAAGTTTTGCTTTGTTGAGCTCTTCATTTTGTATCTAGTTGTGAAAAATTTTTTAAACAAAAAATTTGCATTACATGCAGTAATATTAACAATTGACAATTTTTATTTTTGTTTTAACTTTTAATGTATTTTATTACATTTGTTTTATTTTTTATTTGCATTTTTTGTGATTGTTGTATGTTCTGTTTGTTTTGTTTTTGTTTAAATAGATAATATCAAAGTTGAATTTTGAATTTCTTCAGAAATCCTATATTTAAATTTAAAATGAATAAAATCCTACTACCAAAAACTTAATTTAGTGAAGAGTTTGGCTATTCTAGTATAGATGGCACCACTTTCAACATTTACGTAGTTGAGAATTATTATCTTTCTTGTAATTTTATTCAAGCATTTTAATTTCCCATGAACATAAGGTAATGTTAAAAAAATATCGCTCTTTTAATTCAAATCTTTCTCGTTTTTGACAGAACCGCTTGCTCGAAAAAATATAGGTATGTGGCAACACTGTATACAATGTCGTCAGTTACTTTGAAACTATTGAGGGGAGTGTTTCGTCTGTCTTAAGTCATAAGTGTTCAACACGTGGTCTATAAATGTTACAGTGGCCATTTTTCTGTCAAATTATAAGTAAATAATGATTTATTACAATGTAGCAAAATTATTCATTACGATTTTCATTCTCCATGGGGACATATTTGGGGTAAGGTTGATATTTTTTTAATTCATTTTAAGAAGAATGCTGGAGAAATTCTTTCGAGAACGATGGGTATGAAGTCATCCCCAGTACTTGATGGGTAATAATAGTTTTTAACCGTTATCAGATAGATGGTGCCACTTGCTGCCAAGCTTGAACTTGTATTAAATAACATAACCCCAAGGTTTACAGTAAATTTGCAAGCGTGGTGAAATAAAGACGTGTTTTTGTTGGCACTTGTAAAATTATTCGTGCAAATGGATATCAGCCTGGTGTAAGTATAAAAAGTAATAATTTGTAGTAAAATAACTTAATAAATATATGACCTAATTAATGCTATTTCAATAATGAGTTAATTAAAAAATTACGAAAATATAAAACTCATAAACTGGGTATTGCCATGTGGCAACACGAGTCCTATGAAATGCCTATTTTTACATAATGATTTCCTTTCACTAGTGGTGGTCTGACTCTCAAAGAGGCACTCCAAATGACATATGCAGACGATTTAGACTGAGGAGGGATCGTTTTTTAACAATTTGGCGCTCGCTTCATTGCGCAGATAATAATTTTTTAGATCCAAATGACAAATACTACAAATTGCGACCTCTGAGTGATCTATTACATCAGAAGTTTTTAAAATGGTTTGTTCCTGAGGAAGACTTGAGTTGACGAATCCTTGGTAAAGTATTTCGGGAGACACTCCTGTAAACAATTTACACGAGGAAAGTCGATACGATTCGGATACAAATTGTGGAGCCTGAATACTAAATCTGGATACCTTGTCAACTTTTCGTTATATCAAGGCAAACATAAGCTCGTAAAAGAACAATACCAAACCGTGTTTGGAAAGTCTACTGCTCCGTTGTTGATGCTTTTGGATGATTTGCCGGAAGAAAAGAAGAAACTGCAATATAACGTGTTTACGGACAATTTATTTACAAGCTTTTATTTGTTAAGTCATTTAAAAACTAGAGGATATTCCTCAACTGGAACCATTTGTGATAATCAAATCCCGAAAAATTGTCCCATCCTGTCAAAAAAAGCTATGCAAAAGAGACAACGTGGAGATTTTGACTCTTCTTTGGATAAAACAGACGGCATTTTGCTTACACGGTGGCTGGACAATAATGTGCTTTCCGCAGCTTCTACAAAATATGGGGTTGCTCCTCTTGGAAACGAAAAACGATATTCAGCAAAAGAAAAAAAAAATTCCAAGTGGCAAGACCCGACATGATCTCCAAATATAATTCCTTTATGGGGAGTACAGACCTTATGGATGAAAATGTTGCTCGATGGAGAATTAGTTTACGCAGCAAAAAATGGTGGTGGTGCCTTTTCACATGGTTGATGATGTGTCGGTGCGAAATGCTTGGGTACTGTACAACAAGTCGGGTAACAAACTAACACAACTAGAATTTTGACGGGAGATAGTGAAAGTGTACTTGACCACCCAAAGTACAAAAATCCACCCAAAAGCAGTGGTAGACCGTCTACAAGTAAATCTAGCAGATCTTTTAGCCGTGTTGCTGACGATGTACGATACGATAATATTGGTCACCTGCTTACACCAGTTGAAAAGAAAATTAAATGCAATGGCGACAACTGCAAATCAATTATGCGCACTATATGCATTAAATGCAATGTAGGAATCTGCTTATCAAGCAATGTTAGCTATCACACAGTTATTTCACATTATATTTTCTTGTCAAAATCTTCCAATAAATTTAATTTAAACTTTTTTTATAAAACAAAGCAGTGTGAAGGACTCCCGTTGCCATATGGCAACACACGTTTTCAAGAAAAGCAACAATAAATTAACTGATTTATTTCGCCATACTTGTTAGTAATGCAATAATAGTTTAAAATTGAAATTTCTTTGAAAAATTTAATTCAGTCCTTCATGGTTTAAGATTAAAGAAGATAACAAAATTGGTGATCCTTACGAAAGAGAGCAACAGCGGTGACATGATCTTTATGAGGAATATTTGTCAGATGAAGATGAGGAGGATCCCTTATGCAGATTCAACTGAAGAGTATGGATCAGACGAAAATTACGAACCAAGTAATTCTTCTAAAATGCAATCAGATAAAAGCGAAAATTCTGATTAAGAGGAGGCAACATCGTCAACTCTTAAAGCCAGGAAAAGGTGCAAGACTGAAATGATACAGAAGGGTATTTCAGCACAAAATAGTAATGTTACACAAACCCAAGACACTTTGAATGGTGATATTTGTGTTGGCTTATCATGCACCAACAAGAATCGGATTAAGGTATTGCGCAAGCTTCGAACAAACCTTTCAGAAGACGATGATCTACAATGGGAAAGTACAACAGTCGCCAGATTTTAATTTTGAGGAATCTACAAACCGTTTAAAGGTAGGGGAGAGTTTCTTTGAATTGGGCAGCCCATGAATCAGACAGTTCAGTTTTCTACTGCACCCGACAGTAATTTAGCATCCTCTACCTAAGTCCCATATCCACATCAAGCGACATCTCGTGAACAACGGTTTAATCTGTGGCACACTTCATGTTATGTTGATGAGGCGCGCATTGAAAAATACGTTTCCAGTAAAGTAAATATTTATGTGAATTTGCGAAGTGAATAACTACGTTTCTTGTGACGAATATGTGCCGATATTTTATATAAATATTAGGTGATTATCCCTCATCAGACAGGTATGTTAAATCATTTATATAACCATATATAGAAATTATGTTTTGAGGTTACATTGAAAAAGCACATGTCCATGAACTGGACACCTCGGCGCCCAAGAAATAAGGCCAGAAAGACGTCCAATTCATGGGCTTCATGGTCCGATTCAAGGGAGATGTAAAAGAATTGTATGTTATTCAATATTTACCATGGAAAATACTGTATGTTTTCTATATTTCGGTACTCTGAATTGATTTTCCTCAAAGGTTATGACGTTATTTTCGCGTAAAGTTGAATTTTTAAATAGAAAATGAACATATCTACCTCCTCGCCTATTTTTCTGTCATTTTTTCTGTCAGCTTATTTTTTCCTTTTATTTTTATTTTTGTAGGTGTTGTCTATGATGGCCAAGCGAGTAAGAAAGTTTGATAACGAAGTTCAAAATGCAGTGGAGGCTGCAATAAATCAAAATATTTCGATAGGAAGTGTTGCCAAGAGCACAGGTATATCAAAATCTTTATTGGTCGATTTGGTAAAAAAACAAACGAAACAAGTAGGGCAAATTGCATCGGCAGAAAGAGGAACTCTGACAACCGTTCTTTTTTTCATTAGTGCTTCAGGGGGGCAATTCTACATGTATTCATATTCCCACGAGTTTATTTCAAAGACAACATGCTCAAGAGAGCTCCTGTTAACGCCAACGGTATGGCAAATCCATCTGGTTAGATAACTGAAGACATATTTGTAGAATCCCTGAAACATTTCATGAATCATGTCCAACCAACCGCTGATAAAAAAGCATTATCATGGACAATCATGCAACACATGTGAATCTGCAAGTTATTGATTATGCAACAAAAAAACAACGTAATTTTAACGTTGCCTCCGCATTGCGGCCATCGAACGCAACCTCTTGATGTGGCCATTTAAGTCAAGGTAATATTATTAGAAATTACTTTTATTATTATTATACTAATAATGGTTTCATTGTTAGGTACAAACAAGCTATGAATAATTGGTTAACAACAAATCCAGGGAAAACCGTAACAATATACGAGGTTGCTGAGTTCGTGCAACCTCGAGGTTGCTTTTAATGATTCATTTACAATCAATAATATCTGTAAGTTTTGAAAAACCGGGATATATCCATTTAACTTCAACATCTTCACCCACGATGATTTTCTCCCTTCAAATATAACTGACAGAACATATCCCACATCTATAATAAACCAGGATACTACACTCTCACTGCGTCACAATCGAAAGGCGACCTACCACAAAACGACAATATTTTAGATCAGCCATCTACTTCTGCCGATCCAAGCCGTCCTTTAATAAGCGGTATTGTAAAGAGAAATATTATGAAGGAAGGTCGAGAAGAGTTAGGAATAGTCGCTCTGGAAATGTTAAGACCATATCCTACAGCACCTTTAAGAAAAAAAAGTAGTACTGGTGGTCGAAAGAAATGAAAATGCTGTATTACGAGTATAACCCATACACCTGAGAATGATGAGCTAATGCAAGTGAAAGAAGAAAGAAATAATAAAAGTAAGAATTTACAATTCATTTACAATCAGTAATATCTGTAAGAGTTTTGAAAAAACCATGATATACCCATTTAACTCCAACATCTTCACCGACGACGATTTTCTTCCTTCAAGTATAACTGACAGAACTGATTCCACATCTATAATAAACCAGGATACTACACTAACTGTCTCACAATCGAAAGGCGACCTACCACAAAACGGCAATATTTTTAGATCAGCCATCTACTTCTGCCGATCCAAACCAACCTTTTACAAGCGGTATTTTAAAGAGAAATATTATGAAGGAAGGTCAAGAAGAGTTAGGAATAGTCGCTCTGGAAATGTTAAGACCATATCCTACAGCACCTTTAAGAAAAAAAAGTAGAACTGGTGGTCGAAAGAAAGGAAAATGCTGTATTATAACCCACACACCTGAGAATGATGAGCTAATGCAAGTGAAAGAAGAAAGAAATAATAAAAGTAAGAATTTACAATTCATTTACAATCAGTAATATCCGTAAGAGTTTTGAAAAAACGGGGGTATATCCATTTAACTCCAACATCTTCACCGACGACGATTTTCTTCCTTCGAGTATAACTGACAGAACTGATCCCACATCTATAATAAACCAGGATACTATACTAACTGTCTCACAATCGACAGGCAACCTACCACAAAACGACAATGGTTTAGATCAACCATTTACTTCTGCCGATCCAAACCATCCAGTCACAAGCGGTATTGTAAAGAGAAAGATTACGAAGGAAGGACGAGAAGAGTTAGGAATAGTCTCTCCAGAAATGTAAAGACCATATCCTACAGCACCTTTAAGAAAAAAAAGTATAACTGGTGGCCGAAAGAAAGGAAAATGCTGTATTATAACAGACACACCTGAGAATGATGAGCTAATGCAAGCGGAAGAAGAAAGAAATAATAAAAGTAAGAAGAAAGGTGTCTCAGGAACAGGTAAGAGGAAAAAGCGACTCAAATAGACGATCACATCTCTCTCCATGATGAATCTCCACCTCCACGGGATCTTAAAGAATATTATTTGAGTCGACTAGAACAAGACTGTGATTCATTACATTAGAACAAGACTACATTATACTGTGGTACGAGAATTTAAACTAATATAACAAAAGCTGGTCCAATTATTTGGTCCAATAACTATATTTCTTAAGTCTATAAAAAATATTTTTTCTGTTGAGAACTTGTCCCCGTGAGTTTATTTCAGCTAGCTATCAGTTAAGATGTACATACTTTACCTTTATATAACTAACTATATTATTTGCTAGTTGTGTTTGTATAATGTTACTACTATTATTATTGTTTATCGCTTTTTTTTGTATATGTCTAAATGTAATTTCCATGTAATTAGGCCTAGTGCCTGTTTGGGAATAAACAAATAAACAAATAAATAAATAAATTAGACAAATAGATTGTTTGATAAAGTACATCCATTTCATTATACCTGTACCCACCCCCTTTTTATTAACATAAATAATTCTTTATTGGAAAAGAAACAAAAAATTGCAAGTTATAACAACTAGAAATCGCCCACAATTAGTTTCAATGAGAAACCGTTATAAGAAAATGATAAAACCCATGAAAATTGAGCTATATAACTGTCACATGTCAGTCATTGGCAAATGTGATCAGATGATTATTCTACGCCAAGGAAAACGATTCGTTGGTACAAAAAGGTAATTTTTCACATGCTGGATATGACTATAAAACACCTTTTACCTGCACAAAAAACAATGTAAAAATAATTCGACATTCTGTAGGTTCTTGGATTTTTTTCAAAATACGTCTTTCGTTTTATTTAAATAATGATACAGAAATCAGTTTTAGCAAGCAACGAGACATAAGTTAATAAAATGTCCAACGCTGATCAGCGTTCTGTTAAAATAATATCTGTATATATCTTTATAATTTGACAGAATGCTTACCAGCGTCTCGACATATAAAAACAAAAAAGTACTATATCAGTTAAACGGTTTCACGATGACGACCTGTCTGTCAACGAGTTAAGAAGGCTTTTTAAGTTATTTAAAAATAACCCACCTCCCACAAACTCTTCTTCGCTGACGTTTTAATTTAAAAAACATTTTGTTGAAAGGCGCAGCGGCAACCAAAGAGTAGCAGATAACGCAAAAGTTCTCGCGGTGGCAAGAGGTCTCCCGTAAAGACTAACAACTTACTTTTTTCTTGTTGTCTAAATGTTGTTAAATCCTCTACACTTATCGTGGTGTGATGTGTATTTGTATTACGAAATATACCTGCTCGTAGAAATTTAAATAAAGTAGGGTGAACGTGTTTTGCGAGTGTTAGTTACCTTGGCTTGCTCCCTCCCATCCCCCTACACATTTAACAACTCTTGCAAAAAATATACCCACTTTTTACAGACCTGATCAATGGCAGTAGCAACTTCCATAATGATTATTTAAACTTGAATATCACCAATATCACATGTATTTTTTCATTTTTTCTTCTTCTTCGACGGTGGGATGTTCTTTTCTAAGAACAAAACAGCTGCCAATGTCAAGCAAGTTAAGAATTCCAAAATTTCACTAGTGTAAAGTCTCAGGCAAATATAATCCATATGGTGACCTAAAATGTGTAAAAATAATAATTTCCTTTTTGTGTCCCAAAATTTGGCAACAAAAAATGTGTGAATTGATGTTATTTTAAGTGAACTTAAAAGTTTTAATGAAGTCAAAAATTATGATTAGCACATATCAATAATTTAAATAAATCATACGACAAAAAAGTATATAAAATCCATACACCAAATATAGATTTGATGGATAGACGAAATTTTCATGATTCCATAAGACCTGATTTGCTCGATTTTTTTCAAATGGAACACCCTGCAAGTTTTATCAAAAATTGAAAACTCTATTAATCGTAATTCGTAAAAAAATTATTAATAATTTTTTTGTCCTGCCATGTTGCCAAGTTTGAATTTTTTTAATGTGTTTGTTAAATTAAGCAGTATTACAGTGGGCATTAGAACAAAATATGTATTGTAATGAAAATATTACACTAACAAATTGTAGATTATGAAAAAAAAAATGTTAAATAGAAACGTAAATACAGGGTGGTCCACCGGAAACCAACTCGATCTATATACTTATGGAAAACTATTCATAGGAAAATTTTGAAAATTTGACAGTATACTAATGTCGGTGGGGGCAACTCGCCTAAATATTCTCAAGATGGTGGCACTTCCGGTTATACCGGAAGTAGGTGCCAACTTGCTTATTTTAAATGGAACACCCTATATATTACCTCATTTTTAGATTCTACGTAAAATTCTAGGTAGATTTCATGTATCATGTCCTATACCTAAGTCTAAGCTTTTTACATTATTTAAGTTTTTATGAGAGAAATGACGTTTGCAGGCCCGAAAGCAGTTATCCATTTTTCTTAAAAGGAAGCCTTTATTATTTAATTTGGGGTGGGTTCCTTGTTGGAAAGAGCCCATTTTAATAGAATTTTTATAATATTTCAATAACTATGAATACAGGGTGTTCAAAAAAATAGGTTAAAAAGAAAATTGGGAAAACTGCAAAAAATCAATTTTTTCAAATGGGAACCCCCAAATTTTATGGTTTTATCTTATTATTTAGCATTAAAAATAAGGGTAAGTTTGTGTATAGTTGTCTATCCCGAAAATTCTTAGTTTTCGAAATATTGCCCATTTAATATTTTTATTTGGTAATTTTGCTTCGTATTTTAAGTTCAGTTACTCTTAGTTGGCTGTGACAGCGTTAAAACACAATCAAAATAAATGCTAAACAATGTATTAAGCTGTCATTCGCCATTTGCAAATTATTAATAATCATGCCGAGGCGCTTAAATTATACAAATGAAGATTATTTAAACTTATTTAAACATGTGACACATTTGCCCTTCGATATCCACAAAAACAGAAACCATCACGATTTGCTGTTAAATTATAGAAAATTTCAAGAACTTTGGATACGTCAAGAAAATAGTGGGAAGAAATAAACCTCTCCTTAATAATGAAAATATTGAAATAGCTATTTTGGGATATTTCGCCGCTAATCCGACAATGTCTCTAAGACAAGCTGCGTTAGAGTCAGGATTATCCAAAACAACAATTCTTAGAATTTTACGAAAACATAAATTCCATCCATAAGCATTTTCCATAGTTCAACATCTGAGAGATACTGATTTTCAAAGACGAGTGGCATTCTGTGAATTTATGATAACTTGGGCGAGTTGGTACCACCCTGTATAATATACATATTTACAATAAACATTTACGATTTTAATTGAATAAAAAATTTACGATTGTACGGGGTTTTGAAACAAGTTACAATTTTTGATAAAACACACAGGGTGTTACATCTGAAAAAATCAAGTAAAATTCGACCACACTGTACTAAGTGTACCGCAGAAACATTTGAAAGGTCTTTATAGGGCCCCTGTGTGTAAAAAATATTTGTCAAATTAAAGGTAATCATTAAACTGTTACACATTACTATTACGACCCTGTAAAAATAAAGAAAATAAATTATAATTTGCAAGGCCGCAATGAAATAGAAAAAAAAAAGGTAGGGCTGAATAAAGAACGAACAGGAGAATCAATTCCGCATACAAAATATAGGGTGTCCCATTTAAAACAACTTACGAAGTATCGACATCATTCTTTCAAAAATACAACTGTTAGTATTATATTACTCCAGCTTTCTATTACTCTAGATTTATATTTTTTAATTTTTAGTGACATCACCAAATTTACCGTCGCTTCAATATGGCGCTTGTAACTTATATGAGGTACTAGAGTACCCGCCCGCTTCGCTGGGCATTTACGTCATTATTAATTATATTAAATTATATTCTTATCCCCACAACAGCTCCCCAAAGTTTCATCAAATCGAACGCAATCTTTTCGTCTCCTATTTCTTTTTACCAGAAAAATGATGTCAAATTCGAGAAAATTGACGTCCACCACAAATTATACCGCCGCCCCCCCCCCCCCCCTCATACATGGCCTACGTAACCCTAAAACATCAACCTATATGTACCTACAACCGCATGTGTCTATTTATTACTCGAATATTTCGAAAACTATAAAAGATACAAATAATATAAAAATACTGTGTAATAGTGTTTTTTGCGTGGAATTCAGCGGTGATATTGAAGATTTCACGGGCAAAGTTTTAGGGCTTAGTTTTTGAGAAAAAAAATAAAGTTATGTTTTTTTAAATGCCAACCATAGTTGGCTATGGTATCAATAAATCGTTTTTTTCTTCGTTTGTATATTTGTATGTATAATATTTAATATACCTTTCTCTTTTCTTTTGTTTGAAAGTTCTGAACAAATAATTTATTAACATAGTAAGTTATGAAAAACAAACGTAGATCAGTAAACAACAATAAAATATAAATGTCAGATCACACTAAAGTCACATTATAAACGTCAAAATTAAATGTTTATCTTAAAATAGTTATTGTGAAAAGTACAGAAACGAAGAAAAATACAATTTATTAAATATTATATTTTTGAAATCAGAAAAAAATAAGCTTTTTATTGATACCATAGCCAACCATGATTGCCATTTAAAAAACATAACTTTATTTTTTTTCTGAAAAACTAAGATGCCCATGAAATTTTCAATATCACCGCTTAATGCCACGTAAAAACCACTATCACACAGTATTTTATTTTATTTGTATTTTTTATAGTTTTCGAGATATTCGAGTTTAAAAATTTTGGCGATTTTCAGTTTTTCCAAAATATCTGCAAAAGTTGAAAATTAAAATTAAATTTGAAGGAGGCACTGAATTCCTCTTGTAATTCTGCCCAATTTTGCTAATTTAACCAATTCTCTATCTCCACTATTAACAAAGTTAGCCATGTAAGGAGATAGATAGTGGGCACCCTGTATATAGAACATTGTTTCTAAACAATAGTAATCTTAGTTGACATTAGTAAAAAAAAAATGAAAGTATATCAGGGTATACCCCTTTCCCCACTTATTTTTTGGATATAATTTTCAAATTTGGCATGACGGAAGTACTTATTAAAGATCACTTTTTGACATAAAAAGTTAACTTTGCCGGAAGTAATAGGTACCAACTCTGGATTTTTATATAGAACACCTTGTATATTATTATATTTTTGCAATCTACGTCATTTTCTGTCTGAATCCAGTGATTAAGATATGTGACATTTTAGCTGGATTAACATTTCATTACTTTTTGGACACTATATTTTACTTTTCAATTGAGAGTGACTGACCATCCCCGATAAATTTTAATGGATCATCGCAACCATAAAAAAATTGGGTTGGGGTCAAAAACATTCAATTCGGTAAAATTCTTCAAAGTGATTAAAGAGCTGTAACTAGTTTTTTTTAAAATAGTACAACAATGGTATTAAGGTACCATCTGAGAGTACAATTAATTCTACCCATACCCTTATTTTATCTGTGGGATCAACAGAGCTGAAATTACAGTCGAGAGAAGGCACTCTAAATCCAAAAGTAAAATTGGTTCCAAAAACTAATTTGACAGCTGAAATGTCACTTACGTTTATATGGTTGGATTCAGAAAATGGCGTAGAATTCCAAAAATATAATCATATAAGTACAGGGTATTCCCTATAAAAATCAACAGTTGGTATTGGGTAAAAAAGGAGTTTTTGTCAAAAAGTGGCCTTTTGGACCATGCAAAATTTGAAAATCGCACCTAAAAAAATAATGGGGTAAAGGGGGTATAAGATGAATTTGTGCGACATTGTATACTGCTCCAAATTTGAAGAGATACACTCAAAAAATAGTCATAACTCAAAAAGACAAAAATTAAAATCATTAACACCCATATTAATAATAATCACAATAACATCAAGTTTACTAATGACAACTAACCGCATTCTTAAATCAATCTAAATAGTTCATATTAATAATTAAATATTTATAGACAAATAACTAACAGCATGCTAAATAAGAAGTTAATGTGACAACATCTCATTCTATACATAGAGCTAATTTCACTGCAATAAATCTAACCTGCATTTACAAACATTTACGCAAAGTGACAAGACTGACAAGTGTCTTGTGTCAAGACGGTTTTGTGTTAATTAAGCAATCAAGGGCGGATTTAGCTTTCAACATGGGGGAGTATCTCAAAAAACCACATTTTTAAAAAATGTTGTGAAATTAGAAATTATCTGTGCATTTAGATAGGTACGTTTTTCTTTGGACAAACATGAAATAGCAAATAGAAGTGTTTAATAAAATATCCTTAAGTGAAGTACGTTTATATTTTTTTTAACTAATTACGTTTTTGCTTTTTGCTAATGTAAAATTTTAATTCATGGTAAATCCGCCCTTGATAAGCATTAAGTTTGCCTTTTATAATAGGGAGATTTTGAACACCTTTAATTTTTTCCTTATCTTTATCGCAATTCGCAACTGAGCACGCGCAGTGCCAAAAATGATACTTTTTTGGAACTGCACATGCTCAGAATAACGATAACGACGTGCTAAAATTTAAGGGGTTCAAAACTCCCTAATGAATTCGATAAGTAACCATACCATAATAAAATTTTATAATAATTATTGAGGTTACTGACTTATAAAGACGGAAAATTTCGCATTAAATTATTTAATATTTCAGAAAAACGTTATTGATTTGTTAATTGGGAAGGAAAAGAAAAACTGCTGTCATTTTTGTCAAACTATAAGGTTAACTTTAACTTATTGTAAAACATACCCAAACTGATAACTAGTGATTTAGCATCATTCTTGCGTTAACATGCATTTAAATGTTATTATTAATGCAGTTTTCACTAATTACATTCCAGTCACTCTTGGAACATTCTAAGTTTTATTATTAATAAGGCTGTAAAAATTTTGAGATTTTGCCAGAACAGGCACCATTTTCTTATATTATTTGAGCTTAACCTCAAGCCACAAAACAAGCCAAAATATTCAGTACAAATATGCTACAGCGTGTTCCATGTAATCCAAGTACCGATGGGACGGCCAATATTAGTTCAAGGTTTATTCCGTGTCATTTAAAACGAATAAAACAGGTCTTAAAATACAAACAAATTAAAAAAATCACAAGAATATGTGTGTTAAATTTTACATGTAAGATACAGATTAAAAATTCAGAAATAAGTACTTGCGAAATAGGAATTCTTGAGCTGAATAGGGTGCAGCATTAAGAATGTATTGCAGAATTTGCTTCCCAAACCAGGCAGCCGTAAAATGATTGTTTATCCTACACTAGGTGAAAATCCTATTTTCGTGAGCCTTTAAAGGCGTGAAAGTAGACATTTACACGGCTAGCCACGGAAAAAAATAAACTTATCTTTTTATCAATAGGTGACGCATCAATTATCTGTCATCGCAGTGTCATTTAATTTCATATTATATTAGTACTTTGTGTACCTAGACAAGAAAGTAAACATTTTCCTCATGATTTATTTTCAACAACAGTTTTAAAACAAGCTCAGTTATCGGGTTTATCTAAACAAGATATTGCCTTTGCTAATTACACTATTCATAATCCTGTATTTAATATCAATATTTCAAAAGAACAAATTTCTTTTTGTAAATTACTTAATTGTTATATAAAAATAATTTTAAGTTTAAGAGTTTTTCTAGTGTAAGACAAAAAATGTGTGTACCATGGCGGGAAAATGGTTTTCCGGTTTTCCGGAAGTAGCCAGGCTCGGCTTGCCTCGCCTGTGCATTTCTTCTGTCAGTCCGGAAAATGTTCACTTTCCCACCTAAATACACGAAGTACTATTGCATTGGGAATGCATTTTGGGTAAGTTATAAGTACGGAATACATTTCCTTTCTTTAAATACTTGTTCAGCTTACCACTTTCTTACCTAATAGGTAATACTTATAGCTAAATTAGATACGTATGACTACTGCAAAAATCATCCTTTAAAAATATTAAAAATGTATTCTTACAAACCTGATAAACACTTTAACTTCATATTAACATAATGTTTAATTCCACTATTACACTGCAGTTTAGCGTCCAACTTTAAAGCAAAAAACAAATTACAAATGACAAATGACAAATGATAAGGTTTAGCAGAAAGCAAAGGCAGACAGAAACTCAAAACAATCTATGGTCAAAACTTTTAGCTGTTCTGTGGTTAAAACAGAAAGAGCTTGAAGCTAGAGGTGGGTCGAATTCGTATGATTTGTATAAATTATTCGAATCAATAGAATGATTCGTATGTTATGATTCAACGATTTTAAAATGATTCATAAAGATGGTGCTGGTGTCTTATGAGTATAGGACTCTAATGAGTACCTCAGAATTACATAACTTTTCACATTATTTTTTACATCACTTTAATCTTTGGACACATACAAACCTATTTGGGCGAGGGCGATTCCATTTTATTTACTCATTTATTTATAAAAATTTTTAATTTTCAACTAAAACTCATCCACAGACTTCATCTATTTCACCATCTTTGTCAATTTCCACCGTGGAATATCCAGTGTTGCCAGAGGTGCTACAATTGTACCACATGTGGTACATTCTTATAACGAAAAATACAGTGGTACTACATTTCTAAAAAGCCCGAAATGTGGTACAAAACGTATAACCATTCCGGCGGAATTGATTAATACGGTTATACGATTAAGTAAATACCGAAAATCCAAACTGCCTGAATTGTCACGTCATCGCTTGTCGTGCTGCCATCTCTCGTTGTCGTTATGAGTTAACTAAATCTCGAAAATCGAAATTTCCTTAAAACTGTGTCGCTAGCCGTGCTGCTATCTTCCGTCTATATCGTTTACTTTTACTGTGCAACATACAGAGTACTTGCTTACGCGTAACGCGTACACGTACAGTAATTTGTTGAGTTAGGTTGAAGCACGGATTTCTTAAAATAAACTGGATCGCTAATACATACTGGTGGGGGTAGTTAAAAATAACAACTGATAGGCGGCCGCCATACTGTGCTAACTTCTAGGTATTTTATGAACTAAATGATGGTAACACTGTTGAGTTACATCACTGCTTTTATATTTTCTTTTTGTTTTGTGGTTTATAAATGACATTCTGTGTGCAAGGTGAAAGTTATTTATTTCTTAATCTGAAGAAAAAACATGCAATTTCATCATTTCATCCATTTGGTCGAAGTATTCAATGTTGAAGGGTGCGATAAAAGTCTCAAAAAACGTAGATATCTGTTATCTGAAGAGTCAATCGAAAAGATACAAGGTGAAAAAGGCTGCAGTTTTGGAAAGAGTGCAAATTGAAGAATTTTTGACTAAATCTTGTGATAAAGAATATTTTATGATTAAGGTAATAACTCTTAACTTTTTAGACAATATGTATTAATAATACTTTGAATCATTTTAGGTTGCGCTAGTAATAGTAATAGTCTCTGGTGCTTGTCGATGCTACGAATTGACGAATTTGAAAATCACTAATGTATAGGACACTGGCGCGTATCTAGTTGTTTCGATACTAGATACCAAGAGCGGCATTTCACGAAAGTTTAAAATTATAAATGAAGGATTTTCTATCAACGACGTAGAGATGTGTAGAAAATGTATTTCCCTAAGACCAAAGAACTTATCACAAAACAGATTCTTTTTACATTATAAGAATCAAAAATGTACTTCTCAGCCTGTTGGAATCAACACATTGGCAAAAGTTCCATCAAAAGTTGCTTCTGAACTTGGCAAACGCGGAAGCTTATATCGGCCACTATATGAGGGTTCACTTCAATAACTTTATTGGGAAATAAAGGTGCCGATTTACACCCATCAAGCGGCATGGTGGGTGGAAGAGCCCTGCTGTGGCAGAGAGCTATATTGAAGACTCCGTATCTAACAAACTTGGTATTGCAAGGAAAATCCAAGGTTCTTCTCGTTAAAGTCATTCCTCAGGAGAGGAGACATCCAAAATTTGTTCCAAGAAGCAACTACAAGCTTCCTATTAATGGAAACGAAGTGAAATATGAAAAAGCGAAGAACGAAATGTCGTAATATAAATGTTAATGTTAATTTTAATAAGTAAATTAAATTTGGTTGATTTAAGTTTATATTTTTTTATTATTTCAGTAGTGGATAATAGGTTACTTTATATGCTTTATAAGTGTAGATAAAACTCCTATTATAATGTGATTGTGTGTATAAATTATATTTTAAATGTGTTTTTATTCCTACCATAATCATAATGATTTTGAGTTTTGAAGTTGTTAATGTTATCTTCTAGAAAAGCAGTTATTACCATATTGTGTATTATAAACTTCATGTAATTTTATAACAAAATAACTGATTAACCTATCCCAATTCATTCACAATATTTAAAATATCTTAACAGTGTAAAGTATAAAGTTGACTAATAACTACTTGAGATTACTAATTGTATGATGTCATTCAGTTAAAAAATATTTTTTTAATGCCGTTTTTACTGATAAGACGTGCAGCTACTTTCATCGTGGCTTTTTATATATGCAGCTCCTGCCACAATTAAAATAACTACAAACATATGTATAATTCTTCGATAAATACCTACCTTATATCGATACCTTTTTGCCAAACTATCGTAAGTGACATTTTCCATGAAAATGACTGTGGATCTATCGTAAGTATAATATGCCAATACACATCTTGGCAGAGGTAGATAGATCCATAAATATGTAAGCGTATTTAAATGTTTCACGGTTAAATAACTGCATACATTTTATCGTAAGTAACAGAACTGTAATAGGCAGAGTGGCAGAATTGTCGTAAGTAGCCTAAGGTAAAATTTAGTGAGTGACTTACAATATTTTGGCAAAAAGGTATCGATATTAGAATTTCTCAAAACAATATACGAAACTGATCCTAACTAATTTTTATACCGCAATCAGACAAGGTTCAAATACTTGGTTGACAAACCATGTTACTTTAAAGTTTTTTGGGTTAGTTACTAAATTATGTTTAGACAAGTAACTATTATGAACCGGTTATAATTCCGGCTAATGTAAAATTTATTTAAAAAATGAAGTTGTAACAGGAGAAATAAAGAGTGTCGTCAATGAATTTAATATACATTGGTACCTACCAGACATACCATTGGAGGATTTGTACATGTAGGGAGTGTCTTTACAAGCACATAAATTTCGACTTTGTCGAAAATCATTTCAAGTCAAATTAAAAAGAGATGATTCCAATTATTTGAAATGCACTATAAATAGAAAAAAATTATGTGTACCTTTGCTGCACAAATATAACTCTTGAGTCCAGTCCTGTCAATTACTCGTCATATCTAATGCACAAATAATACAATTTAATTTTTGATATAACCCTATATTAAGTTAACTTTTTAGACCCGCTGCTAAAGTATTTTTATTACAACAGTGTACATATTTTATACCCATATCCATCCATATAAGTAATATTTAGTTAGTCATATGCCCATATCTCACCAAACTATTTTCAAAATTTCCCTCTGTAAATACCTCAACATCATTAGCTGGAAACTAGCCAATGGAATGTTAGCACAGTGTGGCGACCACCTTACAACTGACAAAATGATAGTTAGGAATCAGCGATCCAGTTTATTTTAAGAAATCCGTGGGTTGAAGGCTGAAGTAAGTCCTGCTAAGAGTGCTGTGATCTGTGACTCCTCCGTTTTAGTTTTAGCTTACTAATTTAATACACTGCGATTTGCGATAGTGTAAAAGTTATATTTTTATACAAACAACGGTATAGTTGTATAGAATAAGGAATAAGCAGTAAGTACTATTGTACTACAATGGAAAGGTACCTAATTTTTTTCATAATCCTAAATATAAAAGCTCAAGAGGTATTTTTGTCCGGTTCCTCAAGCGGCTATACCGCTTCACCAATTTCGATGATTTTTTTAAATGAAAGGTCTTTATCCTCAGATGGAACGTGAAACATTTTTATATTTTTTAATCACTATTTCCATATGTAAAACTAATAAACAAAAAATTAATTTCTGTCTTGAGGCGAGCGACATCTATACCAGCGCCGTAAAACTAATTCATTTTAGTGATCTGCTAAGCGCGCTTACTTGAGCCATTCAATCTCTTTATAATCTGTGAGCCAATCCAAGAATGATTCTTGAGCTTGCCTCTTGAGGCGAAATCTAAAACATCTCGCCGTAAAACAAATAATTTTTTTTTTCAATTTTATTTCTGGACAAGATGGTGATTGCGTATTTTTTATATTTTTAATCAAGTTAAAAGGAAGTAACCGATCTCCTGAACCTTCGACTTCTACGGCACATTCCGCTGATGAGGATCCTGATCTCATAGCGCAAGGGAGCGATACTTTCCTAGTAAACAATGAAGCTGCTCAAGTAATGGAAAATATAGATATACGATCAAACAGATCATACAGATGAAAGTCAACCCTGTAAGAAAAAAAAGACTTTTTAGTCATCACTTTAAAGATGAATGGTTAATTGACTTTCCATGGGTGGTAAAATCTAACATGAAATCATTCTGTAAGTGTTGTGACACGGTGATTGTCGGTGGCACTACTCATTTAAAGGGACACGACAAATCTGCTAAACATATCAAAAATTATTCTAGAGCAAAATCGAATATGAAATTAGATGCTTTCATTGAAGATAAGTCAAAGATCAACCATAAAAAATTAGTGTACGGTGGTGAACTAAAAATGACAATGTTCCTTCACGAACACAATCTGCCGTTTATGTTAATGGACCATTTGCCAAAACTTATAAAGTCGGTATGTCCAGACTCCAATATTGCCAAGAGTTTTAAATGTTGTAGAACTAAAGCCACTTCTGTAACGAATGAATGTTTAGTAAAAGAAAGTTTATTAACATTGACAAAAACCCTACAGAAAAGTGATTTCTATTCTCTTATTATAGACGAAACGACCGATGTATCGGCTAAGAAATCACTTGTGATAATAATACGGTTTTACCATGAAAACAGGGTTAAAGATAAGTTCCTTAGCTTAATTCAAGTGGAATCGGCAAGTGCAGAGTGTTTATTTAACGGAATTATGGACGTTTTGAATAAAAATGAAATTCCTATTAAAAATATGTTAGGCTTTGCAGCAGATAACGCTAGCGTGATGATGTGGCTAAGAGGAGGCGTACAGGCAAAATTTAAAGAAATTAATGAAAACGTAAACCACATAAAATGTTGCGACCCTCTCAAACAAGATGGCTTTCCTTGTAAGTAATTCTTTTATTTATAGTCTCTCATATTATTTGATTGAATAACACAGATATTTTTTAGGCAGTTGTTGATAGAGTTGTGGCATTGTGGGATGCTCTGAAATTATACTTCACCACCTACGTTTTCGAAAAAAAGGACAGTTTCTTACAGATTGATGAAAATCTACTAGAGAAATTGAACAATCCTATATTTAAATTGTATTTATTGTTTCTTTCCTACATATTAGATATTATAAACCAGATGAACTTACAGTTTCAGAGTGAATCTACACAAATTCAAAACTAACATACAAAATTTAGTTCATTATACAAATCAGTATTAAGAAATTTGATTAAAAAGAGCATAGTAGACAGTTTACTGCTTTCAAATATTAATCCAAGCAATCCCGATTACTTCTTAAAAATAGAAGATATTTATATGGGACCCATAAGGCAAGCATATTTTTAAACGAAAATAAAATTGACTAATCAGAAGTTAAAAAAGTTAAAGTAAATATTTTAAGCTCCTACATAGAAATTTGCTTACAGATACGAAAAAGATTTAACTTGGATGACAAATTTTTACATTTCTTACGAATTTTCAACCAAAAATAGCCGTACTTAAGTGGTAATGTGCCATCTGTTTTTGAGGCTAGGAGCTATTTCAAACAATTAAATTTGGACTTGCAAAAATTAGATTATGAATGGAGGCTGTTGCCAGATATCAAAGACTTTAAAGAGAATGCTCATTTAGAATTTGATTATTTCTGGCTTCAAATTTTTCAAGCAAAAAATTAATTGAATCTGGAAATGTTTCCAAATTCAACAAAGCTCATTAAAGCAATAATGTGTTTGCCACATTCATCTGCAACGGCAGAACGCAGTTTTTCAAAATTAAATATGATTAAAAATTATCTTAGGAATAGGTTACAAATTGAAACCTGCAATTTAATATTACTTTCTGCAGATATGTTAGGTAATGAGACGTGCTACACTTTGCAGCCTTCAAGTAGCCTTAAATAGAAAACCTTCATATAGATAAATAGGTTTAAACTTTATTTATATTTATTTGATGTATTGAGCACTGGGTGCTTATTCTTGACGGGTAGGGAGTAGGGATGCCGATTTTTAATCGATTATTTAAAAAATCGATAAATATTTTTTAAATAATCGATTTTTAGGATCGATTCTTTTACGCCCGATTTTTCTTCGGATCGATTCTTTTTTTTCGATTATTTTAAATAATCGACGGTATTTTCTGTGGGTGTTTCGTTCTTATTTTCTCAGATAACTGTGTTCTGTGAATTGAATCTGTCTCTGTGTGTTACTCTCTGTTCTCTGTCTGTAGTCTGTGATTATGATGATTCTTGTTAATGCTGTACTGTACTATGTGTTTTCTGTACTTGTCATGTGTCACTATTTAAATTATTTTAACGGTTTTATTATAATTTTTAATTAAAGAAGACTGTTTTGCATAAAATAATAAAATATAATCTTGTTTTCCCGTTGCAATATTGCAAATTGCAATCCATTTTGCAATTACAATTTACAATGTTAATCAAGAAATGGTTTGTATTGATTTTGTTGTTAGATTTTATTTTTGTATTTATACCTGGATTTACACAACCAAATATATTATTATATATTATAGGTTAAGATTGGTGGTGGAATTAATAGTTTTAACTTGCTACTTAGTTATTTTATTAGAATATTAGTTTAATTGCTGCATAATGTCACGTAAAAGCGAAGTATGGAACTTTTTTGTTAAAACTAGTGGTGGTGGCAAATGCAAATTTTGTCATAAAGATCTGAAATCTAGTGGAAATACCACTAATCTCATGAATCATATTAGTAGGAAGCATGGTTTTTCAAAGCGTCAAAACCCAGACATAGATAAAAAAAATCAGTCGAAGAAGCCCAGGAATACAAATTTGGATGAAATTGGTGAAAGTCCTATTATAGACTTAGAGCAACATGAAGAGGACATTCATGAATTCGAGGGTACAGCATCTAACTGTGGCGGTAACATAAAAGGAAATAATAATCTTTGGGAACAAGAATCTGATGTGGGGACGAATGTTTTAGAATTAGAACAAGATGCATCAAGTAAGTACCTATTATAAAATTTCATTTTAAAAGTTAATCTTATTGAATTAACAGATTCCAGGGTTTCTTTGACATCTGCTACATCTACAACTACATTGTCCTCAAGGCAATCAGCTTATCGTGGTCAATGTAGTCGTTTAGGAGTCACCCTGTCGCAGAGAAGGATTAGTGAATCGTTTTCAGAAATTGAGTCATTTAAAGGTATAGTACTAAAACTATGGATGACTATTAGATCAACATGACGTTAAAATCACGTACTACTTTCAGATGGGGGCAGTAAATCAATTAAATTAACAGAGGCTCTATTGTATATGATTGTAAAAGACAATTTACCACTAAACACCACAGAAAAGGAAGGGTTCCAATATTTCTTTAAAAAAGCACTTCCTCATTTTAAAGCTCCTGGACGGACAAAAATGACACAGTTAATAGATGACAGGTATGACATTTTACGCAGAAGAATTCAACAAAGGTTGGAATTAATAGACCATGTTTCAATAACTTCCGATGTTTTGACGGACACCATAAATACACGCAGTTTCTTGGGAGCCACCGTGCATTTTATATATGGATTGAGGTTTTGTAGCATTGTGATTTGTTTAAAGGAACTGACAGAAACACACACAAGCGAGTTTTTAATGGAAATATTGATAACTACATTTAACGAATGGAGAATTTCTCTTTCTAAGATCTGTGCCATCATCACTGATAACGGCGCAAATATTGTTAAGGCAGTCACAAGTCTTCTGGACAAAAATAAACATTTACCGTGTTTTTCTCACACCTTAAATTTAGTGGCCCAAAAAATTTGTGATGAAGAAAACGTGGCTGTTCTATTATCTGCCGTCAAAGCAATTGTGACTTACTTTAAACATTCAGTTGCTGCTTCTGATGAACTGCGCAAAATAAGCAGTTTAAAATTGATTCAGTCGGTGGTAACTCGATGGAACTCATCGTTTCTAATGTTAGAACGGTTTCTAAAATTGAAGGATGAAATAGGAACTATCCTGCTAAGGTAGTTTTTTTTATAAATATTAATAAAATTTGGTTTAACTTAATTTTTATTCCAGATTTCCTAGGTCACCCAGAATGTTAACTGCATCTGAAGTTCAAGAAGCTCAGGAAGTAATTAACTTATTACAACCGATAGAAGCTGCATCTAGAGAAATATGTGGAGATCGCTACATAACGGCTAGCAAGATAATTCCTATTGTAAATATGCTGAATAAAAAAGTTATGGATTTAAATTTTGAAACACAAGCCGGACAATCTTTGAAAAATTCATTTGTACGAGAAATGGCTAAGAGATTTGGTAAAATCGAGGAAGTTAATTTGTTAGCAATTGCCACTTTAATGGATCCTAGGTATGTTTATTATAATTGTAATTTTTATAGAGAACTCACTTTTATTTTTAGGTTTAAGCGCATACACTTTACAAATCCAATAGCTGTAAGTCAGGCTGTTTCTAAATTAAAATTAATTTGTGAGGCCGAATTTAATAAACAAAAAAGTGATATAACAACAACTGTCCAAAATGAAGGTGACATAAATGAATCTCCTACTGTTGATAATGTTGACGATGGTGACATATGGAACTTCCACAAAAAACTAGTTCGAGAATGTGAAGCAGCTTCTTGTGTTTCAAGTTCTCATGCTGATGAACTCAAACATTATTTAAATCAACCTGTTATTGATATCAAAGAAGACCCAATACATTTTTGGAATCGAAATAAAATGATATATCCAATTCTTGCAAAAGTGACTTTACAATTCCTTTCTGTAGTAGGAACATCTGTACCATCGGAACGCTTATTTTCGTTGGCAGGAAATATAATGGATCCCAATAGAAGTCGTTTAACACCCACAAGACTCTCTAATCTTGTTTTTTTAAATTCGTTGTGTATTGAAGATTGGTGTTTGCAATAAAAACAGAATTTTTGTGTGGTATAGTTTTATTTGTTCCTTAATCCGTATTTAAGAATGAAATATAATTATCTATTTTGTTTAATTTTGGTGGTTTCAACAAATTTGGTATAAAAGTGATTAAAATGTCTAGTTTAAAAAAATTATATCTACTAATTTAGTGTTTTTAATTTTATTGATGTGTTTTTACTGTTTTATATTTGCTTTTGTCAATTTACCCCTTTATTTTGCCCTTTTGCCGTAGCAAGAATCACAATACCTAACCTCAAAAGTCAAAACATCGATTATTTAAAAAATCGATTATTTACCAGCGATTTTTTTCTGAATCGATTTTTAATGCTTCGATTCTGAATCGATTCAAGGAATCGATGCTTTTCAAATAAATCGGCATCCCTAGTAGGGAGTAGAACAGGTAAGAGAAGTGGGCGTGGCTTAACACAAACTGTATTCTTGACACGAAGTTGAGTGAGGGAGCTACTCCCTAGGGAGGTAAAATGTTCCCCTTGTTGGAATCAGCTGATTTATGTTCCATTGTATTCTATTGTTCTATGATCACTGAACCCACTCTACTAACGAATCTATGAAAATATATATTTACCTGTGGACAGAAAGAGTGTAAAGCCGGGTACACAGAACTAAAACTGTCGCCCACGACGGTTCCCCACCACCTTGTCCTTATATGTAGTGTTTTTTAAAACTAAAAACTAGCGACAGCAAAACGCCATGAGATTGATTCTTTTATGAACTCGCAAAAAATAAAGTCTGTCGCGTGTAGTTAAGAATATTGAACTTCAAGGCAGCAGTAGCCAGCGACAGAAAATGGGGAAGAAGAATCAGGGGAATACAACTCATGATTGGTTGGATTTACTGTCGCGAGCGACAGTATAGTTCTCTGTACCCGGCTTAAGGGTTCAATGCTCATGGTGACACATTGTGCTTTTGTGTGTGACAAGTAGAATATAATAAACGGTTTACTCTGCTAAGGTCTTTATATTATAAACCTTTATCAGGTTATGGGCCCAGAGTCCCAGGCCATAGTGTATTGCTAAGCTAAAGATTTTGTAAATAAGAAGCGTGTAATAAAGCAGAAAAGAAGAGTCTTGTCAAGTAATAAAAACATGGCGTCGGTGTCTGGTATCGCATCAGCAAATTGGCCGTTGTTAAATGATGGAAATTTTCCAAACTGGCTTTTTAGAGTGAGCTGCATATTAGCCGAAAAAGGATGCAAAGAAGTAACTACAAAGGAAATGACACAGGAAGCACTAGATGCACTATCTGTAAAAGACAAAGAAATATTCACTAGTAAGGATGCCAAAGCACGTTCAATAATTGTTCAATGTCTTACAGACAGACACATAGAATATGTAAAAGATGCGGAATCTGCATACGATATGATAAATTCGTTAAGGAGCATTTTTGAAAGAAAGAGTGTTCTCTCAAAATTGTATATAAGGCGGCAACTACTGACACTTAAATGTGAAGAAGATAAAAATCTGCAGGATCACTTTGTTAAGTTAGATGGTTTAATAAGAGATCTCGAAGCAACAGGCACAAAATTAGAAGAAGATGACAAGGTATGTCATTTGCTGTTAACGCTACCAGAAAAGTATCAAGTAGTTACAACAGTACTGGAAACTTCATCAGTCACGTTAACGATGGATTTCGTAAAAAGTAAGCTTCTGGATGCCGAGCTAAAATTCAGTAACAGCAAGAAAAGAACAAACACAGAATGTAGTTTTATTAGCAAAGAGAAACAAAAATGTTATGGGTGTGGAGGCATAGACCATTTCATAGCTAACTGTCCAAAAGTAAAAGGAAACAGACGAGAATATAGAGGAAGAGGAGCAAACCAATACAAATCGAGAGGCCGTGGCGTACGTGCATACAGAAATGAAAATAAAAGTAGCAACTTAGCGCAAAATGAAGAAAACACAGAAGAAATAACGTTTGTAGCTATGTCGACACTCACAGAAGAAGAAGACGATTACACAGTAAAGTTAATTTTGGATTCGGGATTCGGGAGCTACGCAACATTTAGTAAAAGAAAGTACAAGAAAACACTTAAGTAATGTGTCAGAAATACAACCAGTAAACATTAAAATAGCTAACGGAGATACAATGATAGCTAAAGAAAAAGGAATATTGAAGTTAAAAGCCTCTGATAATGGCAATGAATTCCCAATAAATATTGAAGTTCTTATAGTAAAAAATTTGTATCATAATCTATTATCTGTGCAGAAGATAAATAAGGCAGGTTTTCGAATCATATTTGAAAATAACTATGCAAGCATATTTGTGAAAAACAGAGAAATAAAATGTAAAGCAACAAGAGGACTATATATTGCAGAATTCAAAACTCTAGGGGCACCGTCAAATGCTACTATGTTGTCCACAACAAAAGTCGATCTATGGCATTTACGTCTAGGACATATCAATCGGAGAGGCTTGATGTTATTAAACTTACCTTATTCTGACAAAGTGTGCAGTTCATGCAAAGAAGGAAAGGCTACCCGACAACCTTTTAAAACAGCAACGAAACAAAGATCTAGTCGAATAGGCGAACTAATACATAGCGATGTTTGGGGGCCAACAAGTACTGAAACGAAAAATGGTGAAAGGTACTACGTAACTATTATAGATGATTATTCTCATTTTTGTGAAGTCCATGTATTGAATAAATCTGATGCCGAAGAAAAATTAAAAGAGTATGTGCAAAGGTTAAAAGCGAAAAACGTTCCAATATCACGATTAAGAACGGACAATGGAGGTGAGTTCTCGTCAAATTCATTTAAAGATTTCTGCAAGAAGAACGGCATTAGACAAGAATTTACCTGTACTCACACACCGCAGCAAAATGGAGTATCCGAGAGATTAAACAGAACGATATTAGATAAGGTACGGTGTATGTTTATCGATACTAATCTACCAAAGCACCTATGGGACGAAGCTGTACGTTGTGCTGTTTATCAAATAAATCGATCTCCAACTAAAGCGCTTGAAGGAAAAGTACCAGCAGAAATATATCTAAGAAAAATCGATTATCAAAAGCTAAGAATTTTTGGATCAAAAGCGTGGGTACTGAAACTACCAAAAGATAATAAATTAGAACCCAGAGCAGAACAAATGAGAATGGTCGGATATTCAGGTTACGGATATAGGTTATGGAATCCGAAGACAAACGACATTGTAGTATCACGTGATGTAACGTTCAACGAGTCAGATTATAAGTATGAAAATAAAATGACAGAAGTGCGAACACAAATTTATGAAGACGAACTCACTGACGAAGAATTAAAGGAAATTAAAACCAAAGAACAAAGTACGGAAAGCGAAGAAAGTAAATCTGAAAAAAGAAAAACAAAACCACCACTAAAATATGACGACTATGAATTGTATACTGCTTACTGTCTTTTCTCACCAGAAGAAAAAGATCCAGAAACGTATCAAGAAGCTATAAAATCAGAAGAGTGGAAGGAAGCTATTAATAATGAAATTGAGTCACTAAGAAAATTCGAAACTTTTACTCCAGTAGATTTACCAAGAGACAACAAGGCAATAGAAACCAAATGGGTGTTTAGAACAAAACAAGGGGGAATAAAAAAGGCAAGACTTGTAGCAAAAGGATACCAGGAAAACAAAGAAAATAGTTCAAATGTGTATTCTCCAGTAGCAAAAATGCCAACTATCAGAATGATTTTGTTACATGCTCTAAACAATAACTACAAAGTGAGACAACTTGATGTACCGACTGCATTCTTAAATGGCAACTTAGAATCAGACGTTTACATAAAAATACCTGAAGGAATAAATGTAGAATCTGGAAATGACAAAATTAGTGTTCTAAAATTAAACAAGGCGTTGTATGGACTCAAAGAAGCTCCAAAATGCTGGAATCAACGTTTTCATGGGTTCGCCACATCACAAGGACTTATTAGATCAAAACATGACGTATGTTTATATATCGGTGAGAATATTTGGCTAGTTATATTTGTCGATGATGTAATATTAACAGGCAATCAAAATAATATAGAAAAATTTGTCCAAAACATGAAAATAGAATTTAATGCAAAGGATCTCGGTGAAGTGAAAAACTTTCTCGGTACAGAAATTACAATTACCCAAGAAAGTATCATCATCTCCCAGCAAAAGTTTATCAAGAAAATTTTAATGAAATTTAACATGCAAAACTGCAAAGGATCAAAAACACCAATGGAAACAAACTTTCACTGTGAAGACGAAACCATTCTAACAGATGTACCATACAGAGAACTTATTGGAAGTCTGAACTACTTAGCAACAGTGTCTAGACCCGATATATCTTTTAGTGTATCGTATCTGGGAAGACATCTCGAAAAGCCAACAAAAACTGTATGGACAGCTGCGAAACGTGTAGTGAGGTACATTAAAGAAACTCAGAATCATACTCTCAAATTTAGTCGAAATTTTACCAAGAAAAACCTAACTGCCTATAGCGACTCCGACTGGGCTGGCGATAGAACGGACAGAAAAAGTGTTAGTGGAATGGCAATTCTTTGGTGTGACAATTTAGTGTCGTGGAGTTCAAAAAAGCAACAAACAGTGTCTCTCTCTAGTGCCGAGTCTGAATACATCGCATCCACTGTATGTGCAACTGAATTGTTATATTTAAAAGGATTAGCCGAAGACTTTACAAACAACTCTGTTTCAGCAGAACTGTGTGTCGATAACCAAAGTGCTATCGCGATGATAAACAATTATGAAAATACGAAGCGATCTAAGCATATAGACATTAAATTACACTTTATAAAAGATATTGTTTCAGAAGGTAAAATATTTGTTAAATATGTTCCTACAAATGAAAATGTCGCAGACATTTTCACAAAACCTTTATCATTCGATAAGTTTAAGATGTTTAAAGATATATTAAATTTAGGGTAAATTAATAGTAGGTAATGTTAATCTTATTTTTGGCATATGTTTTATGTTGTTTTTATGTGTTTGCAGTCCTTGGCAATTTCAAGTGCAAAAATTTGAACTTGAACTTGAGAGGGGATGTTGGAATCAGCTGATTTATGTTCCATTGTATTCTATTGTTCTATGATCACTGAACCCACTCTACTAACGAATCTATGAAAATATATATTTACCTGTGGACAGAAAGAGTGTAAGGGTTCAATGCTCATGGTGACACATTGTGCTGTTGTGTGTGACAAGTAGAATATAATAAACGGTTTACTCTGCTAAGGTCTTTATATTATAAACCTTTATCACCCCTAGCTAGACCCAAGAGAAGACGACTATCCCTGGGTTTTCTAACCTACAATTTGTGTTGAAACTTGTAATGGTGCTTTTCCCAATTTCCAAAAGATGAATGTTGAGGATTACAACCAATTTATATTCAATGATATTATAGTAGAAGATGCCCTTGACCAAATGGACATCCCTCGGGATGTCCTGGAACAAAGGAATCCTTTTGAACTAACTGACCACAAATTTGTTAGACTCTTTAGAGTTACAAAAAACTTATGCCACGATATTGTTGATATGGTTACACCTTTTGTTGAAGTACCTACAAGGCAGTCAGCCTTGACCATAACTACAAATATGAGTACATTACCTTATTAATAGTTAAAGGCGCAGGGGGTTAGGTTTTCAAATTTTTTATTTAGGTTTCTGGTTCTGGCCTGCTGTGTACCTATTCAATTAGTGTTTCCTTTTGTTTAGTCGACAGTGGCCTCGACTTATTATTTTCTATTTCCATTTGTCTCTGATAAAAAATATCACTTATTACATTGATTTGAAAGTAAAAATGGATTATATATCCACCGATATAAACCTACCTTAAAACAGGACTAAAACCACAGAAATTATAAATATATTTATAATTATATATTTTTTAGAATTTCTACGTCTAAAACACCAAAAAAAAAGTCCAAAAAAATCTAGGTTGTTTTGTTACCATAGAAACATTGGAGGTTAATTTCATAGAAAAAGGATATACATACATCTTTTTTTATGGTTAATTTAGTTTGTCAAAATTTGCTGCGCTTTGATTGGTTAAACAAACTGGCAACAGTGTTCCCAGGGACCCGATTCTCCCTTACGTTCCCCATCTCTCAAGAATACGTATATTTTCTCCCGGGGATCGTAAGCGAGGGAAGACTCCCCGGGATACTCCCGAGGATACCCCCATCTCTCAGTTTCAAGAATAGAGCACCTGAGCACTACTGTACTATATCTAATATAAATCAGTGGTATCGAATCTGTTAGTCTGTCCTTCCTTACAGCGTTTTCGACTTACTGAACTAGTGCTGCACTGAAGTGCACTGAATTACTTTTGAGTGTTCGACTTATAATTGCGTGATACTTTAGAGCAATTTTGACATGTTCGACTTAAAGCTAAATTGCACTCAGTGCAGCACTAGTGCATAGTTTTTAGCACGAGCTTATACAGCTCGTGCTATGAATTAGTGCAACTGAAAGGAAAAGAAAAATGGCGTCGACATCGAGAATAATTTTAACTAACTTAATCATCGGATGACGAAGAAATTAATTATTATCTTCAGTCTAATGAAAAAAATAACTGCCCAACATAGCGAATAAAAGACTTTGCGAATATATTACGCACTTGTACCAATCAAGAGGTAAATATATTTCTTAGGTTAGGTTTATATAGGGTGTTTCAGAAGTATGGAATGAAAAACTAATAGAGGTATAGAGGTACGTTAGATTTGAGTATAAAAGCCCATGTCCGAAAATGTCTCCCAAATCCTAAGGCACTACGGCTAGACGTGTTAGAAATGCCTTATACCGTTACCCACGTTAACGGTAGTAATGCTTATACTCAAATGTCTTCTACCATCGCACTGAATAATCCCTAGCAGTTTGTTTGATCCCATAAAATTACTGTAGTTAAAGTAAATATAAATGTGTGCAGTTTATTGTGTGTGAAGTAATCACACCATTTCAAAACGTTTGCTTGGAGCTTTGAAAAACGAAGACCTCTTTTTTCTGAGGTTTGGACTTTGGAAAAACAAAAACAACAAAATACTTAGTCCATATATTATATTTATATTTTATTATTTTATCTATGGTCTTAACATCTTGACAGAATATGACGGGACATAACCTCCAAGATCTGCACGGAAACAAATAAACATGTTCGACATAAACCTGCACTAGTGGTTGCATGACTTAAAACTGAAATTGTGTTGGTGCGCACTGAGTGCAAATAAGCCGAAAACGCTATTAGTTTTCTTTTGTATTTCTTTTTATTTAAGCTAATAAATAATATGACTTATAATGACGTCTTTTTTTTAGCTTTGCAGATTTTAAAATTGTTTCTTTATGTGGTACAATTTGATTGAATGTGGTACATATTCCCACAATTTGTGGTACAAAATCATTTGGCGACCTGACAACACTGGGAATATCAACTTTTTCACAATGACAGACCTTATCCGCTAATTTTCGATCATCTACGTTATTTATCAATCACATAAGTGAGATATAATTTTTAAAATAAAAAAATGATCTACAAATCACTGCGTTATTTCTATCCTATCCCTCCTACATCAACTTCTATATAAGGTTAGCACCTGGTTAAGATTTTTTTTTAATAATTTAAACCCCTAAACCACTGCGTTATTTCTATGTTACCCTCCACCAACTTCTATATAAGATTAGCACATGGTTAAAATTTTTTTTTTTAATATTTTAAAAATTTTAATTTCATAAGAATTTCTATGTCTACCACATTCCCAAAAAAAGTGAGGTTATGTTACAAAAAAATTTACAAAAATATGCAATATATTACAATACATACAAGTTTAAAATTTAAATTTGTTTGTTTTTTAAATGTGTTATTTTTTCAAAATAACTTATTAAAATAGTGAATCATTTTATATTTCATTGTCAAGGTAGTGAGGCATATTGTTGAGCATGAAATTGGACAACCCTACTCAATTTTTATTATACTGTTTCTCAGATTCCAATAGTAAGGTACGAATTTAATTTACCCTATACAGGGTGTCCCATCAGTATGAAATAATTTGATTACGTCTAAACTGTTAGAGGGAGACGAAAAATCAAAAAATCATGTTCCCTCAAAAAATACCTATTTTTTTGAGGTGCATCTCGTAAAAATATTTTCAAGTATACAGGGTGTCCCATAAAAACGCTACCTACATTAACTTTGTTTTTTTAAATACCATCTCCCAATTTACTGCTCGTCCTTTTAGAATTCTGCATAAAATTTGGAATCGTCTGATACTCCATAGTCGACCCTTTGCTATAACCGTTGGCCCGCCATTTTAACTAATATGCCAAAAATGTCACTTGGAAGAAGTATTTTAAAAATGAATTACTCTGAAACGGTAAAAGATAGCAAGTTGGGGTTTTCTCAAGGCTTTTAAAGGAAGAAACGGGCTTTCTTTTTGTTGGTCAAATTTTCATTGTCTGCTCAGTGAATTTTCAAATTTGAAATATTTTAATCAATCAAAACTTATTTTTTAATAACAACCCACATTTTTTTAACTGGCTAACTTTGGCGTTTTATTTTGCGTATTTTGATACCCACAAGTCATATACCCATTTGGCATAGTTTAGGAAATAATGACCAATTTATTCAAATTCACTCACCATTTGTGGCTCGTTGCAGTGTGCCTTGAAAAATAAAATTAGTAAACCTTTTCACTTGCATACTGTCAAAATTCTTATCATTCCAACAATTTATTTTTGTGTCTCCAAAATCAAATCCGTCTCTAAAGAAGAATTGTTGGACATGGTATTTGTTTTTGGGAAAGCGAAAAAGCCGGTAGGTACCTACCTTCAAGGATTTACCCACAAAAGTATCCAGCGAGAGGACAGCCAAAACTTAGTCAAAAAAATCATTTCTTGGCTGAAACATATCATGAACCCATAAATAAATATCCACCTCTACCATATAAGCTTCCTCTACACATACTCCCTTGTTTTCTAGCTTTAGATTTTAAATTGTCATACTTAGATTTAATTTGATCCAGTTCTCTTCGTTTAAATGTTTTCGAATTAAAATTCAATAGAATTTGCTCCCAAGCTTGTGCCTAATAAATAATTTATTGTAGTATTAATAAGAAAGATCGGCGAAAATATAATATAATATATATAAAGTATACCTATCTTTTCTTTGTATGAAATTTTATTAGTAGTTTTATTTTCAATGATATGTTTCATTTTCCTTATCTCTTTTACTAGCAAAAGTTCCTCTTCTTTTGAAAAATTTGTAGATCTGCATCTATCTGCAAGATACAAAAACACCTTCCAGAAAGCACACACAAAAATATCAGCTTTTATAATGACAAAATTGACAAATGTGAGATGAGGGAGTGAGGGACAAACGGTAATGAAGTTTAACCTATAAATGCTCTTAATTAATAATTGTCGAAATTCTCCTCCTTTTTGTGATTGAAAGATGCATGGACTAGTAAAGAAAGAATAGGCAAAATCCAAGGATTGTTAACTGTTTACAGGATTGCTCGATCGCTCAATTTTGTCATCCGCCTTTGTGACGTCATCGAAGATATATGTAATCGAATTGTCAAAATATACCTATTTTGTGTTTGTTATATTTCACATTTGCAAGAGAATTTTCGTATTTGAATGATTATTAATATCGTTATTTATTAAAGTTTGTAATAACAGTATAAAGTGTACCTATTTCTACAAGTTCGAGATCTTTGGATCTTTGATGACGTCACAATTATGGATTACATTGTAGTATACGCGATTCATTTTAAGATCGTAGCGCCAAAATGGCAGAAATCTATACTAGCCTTTGGCTACTGACACTGACGTTTGAAATTGTATTCATCAAATATTTGTTGTCGACAACTTTAAACCAGGTAAAAAGCTTGTAAAACTATTTTGAAAGGGGTAAGTAGTGATATAAAATTAAAATAGATTTCAATATTTTTCGAGCGTTCAAATCTGAAAATGAAACTTAACCTCAAAATATGTCAAATTCTTTATTGGACATACGGCATAAATACCTTTATGAAACTAGTCATCCTTAGAGAAAGGTAAAGAGCACACTCTCTACTCTGCGTTCTTTAGCTTCTTTATCCATACTTGTCTCCTGTAACTCTGTAATGCTCAACTTATAGTTTCCGCGATAGCTCCAGATTTTCCCGCTTTTGGAAAAGTATGAAACTGATCTCGGGGTTTTTCTTTGTACAAGAGGAACAATGACGCTCACAACAATAATGATTGATATCTAATCAAAGCAATTAACTAATATAACAACGGATATTTCAAAATTCACAATAGACATACATATGCAAAACTGAACCAATAACCCAAACGTTAGTTGTGCGTGCCGCCAGTAGGTAGCGTATTGCTTAGCAAGAATCGCGTATAGGGATCGAGCAATCCTGTAAACAGTTAACAATCCTTGGGCAAAATTAACCTCTCCAGTTTTACCACATAATAAATATGACGTTTTGATCTTTAGTTAAAGGAACTAATAGAAACGTTTATGAAACCCAAGCAGATTTAAAGGGAACTTTATTTTAAAGTGTTCTTTAGTTAAAGTGACTTAAGTGACTTAAAGTGACTGTGTTATTATGAAACTGGCCGTTAAATTAATTAACAATAATATTTATTATTATTACATGGCTTTCATGCGTTACTTATTCGAGTTATTTAGTAGGAATACTTAAATAAGCTTTCCTTGAATTTACTCGAAAACCGTTCATTTTATCAAAACATTGAATGAAAGACTTTTAGTCATAATTTATTAAAAAATTAAAAAAATTACATCATTTTACAGAGAAATTCACAGGCGTACAAATTATTTATAAAAGGGGGCAGAGATCCGCCACAAGAATGTCACTGATGAACGAAATGAATAAAAGAATTCTGTTTTATTCACCACAACAATGTATTATTCATGCCAAATAACAGCAGGTTAATACCTATTGCCGTAGGGTTGCCAGACGTCCGACTAAAGTCAGACATGAGTCCTCCTTTTTTGCCAGTTTGCTAATGTCCAGCCGGCTTTTCTTTCCTTCCGGCTTTTTTAAATTATTAGGCAAAATCGTAAAATACGACTTGAAAAAATAAAACAAAGTAAAAAGTTATTTTCAGTATTTTTTTGTTATTTTATTAATAATCATTATTTATTGTTGCGTTTTATTTGGGTCAATACTCATTAGACTGATCATAGCTTCACTGTTTCATCTATTTTTTTTATATTAATGTATTTGTGAAAAATGTCCGGCTTTTTTATAAAAATCAGATTTTTTTATATAATTGTCCTATTTTTATATGTTTTCCAATTGGCAACCCTATATTGAGAGATATTTAGAGAGATTGAGATTGATAGACATTTTAGAGATATCGAGGAAAATTCTTTAAAAAATCTTATTTTCGTCGGCCTGTATCTCGTACACGAAGCATTCTATGACCTATGTTTAATGAACTTTACTTTTTAAAAATAGAAGAAAGAGAAAAAAAAATGTAAGAATAGAAAAATATAAAATTTTAAAATAAAAATCTACTACAAAAAGCTGACCTACCCTGTAGATATTACGTTTAGGTGGCCATTATTGCACTAAACAGTAAACCATAGAAGTATTTATTCATTTTAATAAAAATAAAAAAATATTTCGTAATGTATACTATTTTCGCTTTTTATTTGCGTTAACTACCTAAACTAAAAATGAGCGCCGTCGAAAACATAAAATGACTATAAAGTTTGTTGATTGCTGCTTGTGTTCAAGGTCATTTTTTTTGCATTTGTTTCACTGGAGTTAATACATACGCTATCTATCGACGAAATAAACATTTAATATATGCTTTTCCGCCTAGCGATAATCTATCTGGCCCATTTACGGTATTTCTGTATATATGGTTCCTTTATGCTCTATGCCTGTACACAAGGACGGTACGTCTGTCTAGTGTTCTTGGCCTGTACATACATGCAATATATTTTATCTATGCATACATAGTACCATGTTTTTTCAGTGATGTGCCGGATAATTATCCATTTCTAATTAACCAGCTAATTATCGATAATTATCCATCGGCTAAAAATCCTTTCAAAATTAGCAGACTAAATATTATACTGCCAGTGGAAAAAATGGTATCATTGGAACTTTTATTTATTTTTATTTTAATTTAGTTTGTTTTATATTTTTATTTTTTAATTTGTACGATTATTTTTATTTTTGATGCACTTAATTAAATGATGAAGATTGCGGTATTATAAAATAAAATACGAAATAATCGCTATCTCTAGATTTAATTTCTTCTTATCGATGACTTATAATATGATGATCTATACCTGTACCTATTATGCTTACCTACCTAGGTAATAAGAATAAATATATAGATATTTTATTGGTAATTGCGAAAAAATTATTCTATTGTGTGAAAAATTAAGACTGTATATTCTGCTAACGGCTAATTATAATATTTTTAGCCTGCTAAATGCTAATTATATAATTAGCATTGGCTAAATATATAATTAGCGGCAGTGGCGGCTCCTCCTTAAGGCCGCATGGCCGCGCGCCCCTCCTCCAAAAATACTAAAGAAATCCTTATTATTATCATTACTGTAAATTAAATGCAAATGTTAAAACATGTATTGTGGTACAAAACTATTATTAGGAAAGGCTCGAGCGCTTGAGCTATCGTACTCATAATGCCAGAGTCCACATTACTCGATCACCACAGCACACCACTGCACAGTGAGCAAAGCATTACAGCTTCATGGCCGCACTTTGAGTCGCGGCCCAGGTAACTATGGCAACCGACCCGATCTCCTTTTCGACTAAACTCGTTAGATACTTTCCGTATGCTTATATTATGCAGATTTGGCCGCAATTATTTCGCGACCCTGCGCCAACATTATTAAACATTATAACATATTTTTAACACATTACATATTTTTATCATTATTAAATTACTTATTCAATATTTGTGAAAAGACAATTTTATATATTACTTAACATGAATACTGTTAGTAGTATAATTAGAGCTAATTTTGCAAATCTTCCACTGGGAAATAAAGTAGGTATAAATAAAAGAATTGGGCGTTGCCTGCCCAATAAATAATTTCGATAAAAAAGTTATGGAAAAATTTATTTCTATGAAAGACCGTAGAGCTGATTTCAATTTTAGAAAGTGAGTGCACCCGTGTATAAATAACTGTATGAAGTTTTGCTTACCTACGTAATAATTTAATGTGTCGTTTGATAACTATAAATTGAATAACTAAAATACTTTTGAGTTTGTGATTGTGCCATATCGTTTTTAATTAACGGATATCTAAAAACTAAAAATAGTTATGTTCCTGCTTCATGAATTTTCGTTTTCAGCTTTCTGAAGGTAACGTCGTATATGTAAATTTTTAATATCTAAATATTAATTACCTACTACCTACCTATTTAAATATTATTTTAAACAATTTTTGTCGAGATTTCCGTCAATCGTATTGAAAAGAAGGATATTTGTGTAACGAAAGTTATTTTTTCAAGCAAATATTTTTGCTCTGCGAATTTCTAATTTATAATTTTAAGGAATTTGACCTTGAAATATGCAAAATTTTTCAAAAGTAACAGTTTAATTTTTATATGAAATAGATACCTACCTATACAGAAGCATGTGTTTATATAAAACTAAAATGTGACGTACTTAATAAAAATAATAATTTCGTCAAAATATAAGATGTTTTATTTAAAGAACGAAACTTAAAAAACAGGTATAGCTTATAAAAAAATACATATTACAGCAAAAAAAAAATATTACTATATACCTACCTACCTACCTATAAATAAAACTGTAATTCATTTACCTATGCAAGTAGATAATAACCAAAATACTTTTAGAAACTGTAATTAAATATAAACATATAAAATTCCAGTCACGAATTTTCTTTACGTTTCCCTCGGTTCTTGTATATGACTCAATGAAAAATAGGTACGTAGTAATATTAACTAAAATTTTTTAGACTAAAGAATACGTTGATATATTGTTTAATAAAATTATAATGTCTGATTACTCTGCCTTTAGAATATGGTTCATCGAATACATATATCAAAATTGGTTTGACGATAGCATGCTGCTGACAAAATAGAAGCTATTTATTTAAAAGATGGACATATTTCGCCTTGAAATTATTTTCGATATTAGAGATGTGACGATCAATATAATAAAAGCATATACAATATACCCAGCTAACACTTGCAATTGGCTCATAAACAACCATACACATGATCGACAGAATTGTTATAGTTGGAAGTTTCAGGGCTAGATATAAATTGATAAGCGAAATATTCCAGAGGAAGGCGGACGAACGGAAGTCCAGCAGCTAGCTGGCCTTCGCTCAATTAATAAAAAATGTATATGATTGGGCCTGATACCCAGTGCTGCCAATAGATGTACGCCAATATCCATTGACCGTGGTCACGACCTGGGATGGTTTGGAGCCAAGCGGCAGGTCCAACTTAAAAAATAGCGAACAAGTGGAGTAACATGAAGAAGCCTCGGGGGACTCCGGCCTCTAACGGACAATACGCAGATGGGCACCTTATATCTTCGTCGTAAGCTCTCTTTCTCGAAGATACGTCTGGATGAGCTTCACCATAACGGCAGGGTAGCTCGCGTCTATCATCTTGACCAGCAAGCCGTCGTCCCATACCGTGTCGAAAGCGTCTTGATGACGTGTTCCAGCAACTTCACGACTTGTTCGGTGGAGTGTTCTCGTCTGAAAGCGAACTGCTCGTCGGGAATGACTCGTAGTTCGTCTGAGCACTCTTGAAGTCTGGTCAGGATTATCCTTTCCACCACTTTGCTTATTGCCGGAAGTAAGATGATGGGTCTGTAACTTACGGGAAAAGTTAGCTTCTTATCTGGTTTCGGGATGAGTTTAACGTTGGCTTTTTTCCACCTGGCAAGGAAATATCAAAGGCTCAGGACTGCATTCGTAATATTTACCAACGCTGCTACACCCTTGTGGGGCAGCTTCCGAAGCGTCCCGTTTCTTATCTAGTCGCTTCCCGGCGCCTTGCGGGCCTTAAGCCGGTGCAGTATGTTCTTGACCTCTTCTTCTTCCGCGGTGGTGGGACAGATCTGTCCGTGGTCTGGCATCTGTGGAATGCTTCGAGATCGTCTCTTCACATCATCGGCCTGATACTCGTCCTAGTTCGGTGGGTTGTTCTCCCCACACTGCATTTCCAGGCTGACAGCAAATGCTTCGGCCTTTTTCTGTCTCTTGTATACGAACCCGTTTTCGCCGTGGATTGGGCGAATCGTTCGTCGGTTGGTCTTCAGAGTTCTCTGAATATTCCACAGACTTCGGTCCTCGGTGTATAGCGACTCTGGGTGTCGTTGCCATCTGGCCTGATGATGCTCGTTGAATGCGGCTTTGACTCTCTGGTTCAGCTGGTTTTGCCTATCCTGAGGAGCCCTCGTCGGCTGAGCGCGAGTAGCTATAGGGTAGATTGAGATCGGGCTCCGCCCCCTTAGGGCTTCGGGGGCTTTATTAACTTTAGCCCATCCCCTCCACTTTTCCTTTTCTCAAGAGGCCAGGCAATCACAACGCTCCGTTGGCCGGGCCTCAGCTCCAGGCAATCAACATGAGCATTGAAGTCAGTTTGCGGACGGTTTCTGATTTTATGCTGGAAAGAACCTACAGTCAACGAGAAAGACGGGAAACCACGGCCGATAGGACAACAATATGGAGAAATGGATATCAGCTGATCCAACCGGAAATAATATGCATAGCTTCAGGCGCTTAATATACAGGTAAGTAGTAGTTATACAACGTTATTTTGATATAACAGTAGGTATACTCGGCACATCGGGGGATATCTTTGTTTGCACATCAAGGTACCAGTATTTACGCAATCTTTAATTGTTTTAGGGCTTCAGAGACTTGTAGAGTGAATTAGGATGCTATTTGTTAGTCTGCCTATGGAGCTGCAGTCTAGTACCCGTTCCAACAGTATGCAAAAACGCATTAAACTGAGGATACTACTGGTAAACTTCCACATTGGTTAAGGGATGGTTTGTCCAGCCTCAGACTACAAAATTGTATTAAAGATGAAAAATTAATAGACAAATATGCAAGTACGGATAAAGGTAGCTAATCAAAACAAGAGCTTAGTTCAATTTTTGTTTAAGTGGACTTTTCTATTTTAGAGAGGTGTGTGCGAAGATGTTCCCGAGATTGTTAGAAAGGCACAGAGGGTAGTGTGACTGTGAATTTATAAAACGTGTATAACATGATGTACCTATTTCTGTAATTGCCTGAATAAAAGATTTATAATTATATTTATGTCTTGAAATAAGATTGAAAAGTAAAACTAACTGTGTATACCCTCTGACAAAATAAAACGCTACAAAATGACCGTAACACCGTATCTATCAACACAATACCATTTCGAGTCGTTTAATGTATAGTATTGTATTATGACTAAGATGAATACTGAATATGAATATTAAGATGACTAATAATAGACTAATGATGCTAACATCTCTAACTGCAAATTGAAATCTCTAAACTATTTTGCCTGTAATTTGAAATGTTTGATACCAATATACTTCTACTTGCGACGTCTCTCTTCACTCGATTCTCAGCTACGCTTTGAGCATCGAATAGTATGTACTAGATTCCTGGATTCCTGTTTCCTGTACATTATTCCTCTAGTAGAAGATATTAGCCCTGCGGTTGTATTCTAATTTCAGAGAATCGTTCCATAATAATTTCCCTGATACCTTAATTCATATTGCTGGTTATTTTCCATACAGAGCTGATCGACGTGATCGAAAACGTGTGGAGTATATATGTCAAGGAATCTTTACATTCAAATTTCTTGATGACAACTAATATTATATATTATTAGAATAATCGTATGTATGTCCTAGAGTGAGGTACGTTTCTTGGCACTCCAGCAGTTTAATTTATATTAAAGTGGTAAATGTGTTGAAATGAAGTTATATTACTGAATGACTTGGTAGTATAACGAGTGGTGAACTGGTGTAAATAATAGATTATCGAAAACTTAGGTAGTTAATTAAGTTAATTTCGTTAATCAATTGAAAATTGGAATTGACTGGAAGCTACGATATTCTGATTCTACCATATCATTGAATAAGTATGGGTAAAACGGAAACAAGAAGTGCAGCAAATGAAAAGCACACTGATATAGAAGAATTGATAAACAAGGTCTGTATAAATTTTGTAAATTAAATAGAAGCTAAGATTGAAAGGAATTTCTCTGATGTAAAAGGACAGCTAGATTGTATTACAAATACATTAAAAGATGTAACTCAAAGTATTAATACAAATAGTAAAGATCTAAAAACTGTTAAAATAAAATATGATTATTTAGAACAGTGTCACAAGAGAAATACTATTCGCTTCTATGGATTTGAAGAAAAAGGAAATGAAAATGTTGTAAAATTGATTGTTGACTACATTAATGAACAACTAAAAGTAACTTGTGAAGAAAATGATATTGATAGCATCTATCGTGTTGGTAAAATTAAAACTTCAATGAAACCTAGGGCAATAGCAGTAACTTTTTTGTCAAATATAAAGCGCAATGCTGTATGATTATTATTTGATACATTTACTTAAGTAGAATATATTACTTTATATATGATTGTAAGTTTGAAATGCTGGTGGGTCTAGAAATGATAAGATGTTCTGGTATCTCAAATCACTATTAGACACTTAGTATATTTGTACCTATAGTAACTATATTTTGCATTTAATTTTTCTTGGAGAGAGTATATGTGTATGTAGTAGAATGAAACTTAGAATTTATTATCAGAACTGTAGAGGCCTGCGAACAAAAACTAATACTTTTTATAACAATTTATTGTCTGAAAATTATGATTTGCTTATTTTAACAGAGACATGGCTGACTAATGACATTAATGATTCCGAACTGTTTGATAAAAGATATGAAGTATTGAGGAAAGACAGGATTTCAGGGGTAACAGGTAAGAGCAGAGGTGGAGGTGTCTTAATTGCAGTACACAGAAAATATAAATCCACATTACTGGATGTATTTACAAACCTGGAAACGGTTTTTGTTGAGGTTAATATTTGTGGAAAGTTATTTATATTTAATACAATTTACTTAGAGCCGAAATTAAAAGCTCAGTGTTACAACGATTACTAGGCTACTATTAATACTAGGCTAATTGTAATGGGGGATTTTAATTTACCGTTTGTCAGTGGGGTCGAATTTAGCTACGAAACTGGTAAAACACTTTCGGCATATATTGCAGAGTTAAAAAATACCTATGATTTAAAATCTTTTAACAACTGTCTTCATGAGGACTTTCGCACCTTAGACTTGGTATTTGGAAATATTGATATAAGGGTCACGAATGAAAGTACTCCTCTAACAAAGGTCGATAATAAACACCCTGTGTTATTGTGCGAAGTTGAAATTCTAAAGTCAGGTGTTGAGACAAATTTAAGGAATAACTTGGACAATAGATATAATTTCAAAATGGCAAACTTTGCATTATTATATGAAAAGTTGAGAGATTGTAATTGGGATCAGTTAGGTTATTATCGTGATGTAAATGATGCAGTAAGCTATTTTTATGAAAAGTTTTATGGAATATTAGATATTTGTGTGCCCAAGTTTAAGGAGTTTGGTAATAATAAATGTAAACTGTATCCGCCATGGTTTACACCTGAAATTAAATCAAAATTAAAACATAAGGAGTATTTAAGAAAAAATAAAAATGTAGCTATATTTGAGGACAAGCTCATATGGAATATATTGCGAATGTAGAAAATAATTTATCTTCTGACTCAAATAATTTTTGGAATTTTGTTAATAGCAAAAAAGAAAAAAATATATCCAATATACAGTTTATAATAAATGATAAAATAACTTCTGATGCCAGTTTGATAGCTAATGCATTTGCAGATAATTTTGAATCAATTTATGATCAGGAATATATCTGATGATTTTCACTGCAGTAAAATTACTGTAGAAGACATGCAAAAAGCATTAATGAAGCTGAAACCAAAACGTTCAGCGGGATCAGATAATATACCGTGCTACATATTCAAGGCTTGTAAAGATTTATTATTATATCCATTGTTGGTAATATTTCAGAAATCACTAGATGCGGGAATATTTTCTACATTATTTAAAATAAATAAGATAACTCCGATTTATAAAAGTGGCAAAAAGAATGATACTAAAAATTATAGACCCATTGCAATATTGAATTGTACTGCAAAATTATTCGAATTTGTTCTTTATGGAAAGATTTATGATCATGTTAAAAAGTATATATGCATGGAGCAACATGGCTTTTGCAAAAAGAAGTCTGTTAATACTAATTTAACCACTTTTGTAGATAAAATAAGGTTGGCTTTTAAGGATGGACATCAGGTTGATGCTGTGTACACGGATTTTGCCAAGGCCTTTGACAAAGTTAATTATGATGTTCTTCTTTCCAAATTATTTTCGTTCGGATTCAGCGATCACTGGCTAAAACTATTTGCATCTTATTTAAAGGAAAGGAAACAATACGTGACATACCATGGTACAAGTTCAAAGGAGATTTTGGCAGGATCTGGTGTGCCTCAGGGTTCAAACCTGGGTCCTCTTTTATTTTTAGTTTACATTAATGATATATCTTGTCACATTTCTTCAGAATTTTTAATTTATGCAGATGATCTTAAAATATTTAACACAATTAAGGATCATAACGATTTTCTTAAACTACAGGATGATGTAAATAAAGTTTTTGAGTGGTCCATTACGAATAGATTACATTTTAACTTTGAAAATTATGCAAAGTAATGACATTTAGTAAATCAAGGAATCAGAAAAGAAACTATTATGAATATAAAATGAATAGTATGGTATTAAACAGAGTTGTCTCTGTTAAGGATCTAGGTATTACATTTCAGCAGAATTTAGATTTTTGTGACCATATCAATCAAATTGCAAATGAATCGTACAAAATGTTAGGATTTATTAAACGCTCAACATATGATTTTAAAAATATTAAATCAATTAAATATTTATATAAGTCATTTATAAGAAGTCGGTTGGAATATGAATCTATAATTTGGAATCCTTTTAAGAAAAAGTTAAAGCTGAGGCTAGAAACAGTACAAAATAAATTTATTAAGTATTTGCACTGTGGGAGGTTGAGGTTCAAGCATATGCGGACGATCTAGTCATTTTAATCAGAGGAGACTCTGAAGAGGGAATTTCCCTCACCCTCCAAGAGGTACTAAAGACAGTACTGAGTTGGTGTAAGAGGGAGCAGATGTCTGTAAACCCCCACAGAACGGTAATTGTACCGTTTACCAAGAAAAGAAAGCTGGACAACTTAAGACCTCCCTCCTTACTTGGTGAAATAATTCCATTTGCGGAGGAAGCAAAGTATCTGAGTGTAGTACTGGATAAGTCGCTTAATTGGAACTCCCATCTGGAAAAAATGATCCACAAGGCACGACTGTCCTTATGGACTTGTCGACGAATTTGTGGGAAATCTTGGGGCACTGGACCCAAACAAATATATTGGCTGTATGTGACGGTCATACGACCCATGATCGCATACGGCTCCATAGTTTGGTGGTCCAAAGGACTACAACAAAGGACCAAAATCAAACTCTCTGGTTTACAGAGACAAGCCTGCCTGGCCATAACTGGAGCAATTAGCTCCACACAGTCAGCAGCTCTGGAAATCCTACTGGACCTACCTCCTCTTCATATATATTTGGAGAGAGAGGCCAGATGGGCAACATACAGACTAAAGCAGGCAGCTTTTAACATGCCGCAGTCTGACACCATGGAGCGCAATAGGCTGCTGGATGACATGGAAAGTCACAGTATCCTGGAGATGATTTCAGATGTCATGCCTGCAAAGACCAACCTTGAACTGCCCTTTCACATTCTCTTCCCAGGAAGAGATGAATGGGATCGGAATAAGGCTGACCTATTAAGGGTGTAACGTACATTTTAATGTCGTTTCATGAGGTTGACTATTATGCACCCCGTAAAACACCCAACCTAATTGTTGGTGGCTTAAGTTCTCCGTTTTTCAATTCTGCGTTGGAGAACGCTCATTGGCTAGAAAAAACGGTAGCCCCTCCAAAAATCCAACAGACTATCAGGTGTAATTAGGATAGACAAGGCAGACAGTTCCCGTCTTCGAAAGTAGGCAGATGCAGATGTGAGTTATTTTACCTTTTGATATATATAATTTATTCACTTTCATTATTGGTTGCGTTATAATTATTATTAGTACAGAAATACGATCATAGCGATTTGTAGTTATTATTAAGTAATTATATTTCATATATAATCAGGATTTACCTGGATTTTAGGTAAATTATTTAGGCGTGGTCAGGGAGATTTTTTTTGTCACCCTATATGGTGAAAAGTAGTACGATTCGAAACAATAGAAAATAGTTTCAATATGATTTTATAAATTTGTGAAGCTGTGCTCTAGTCAGGAGATTATAGAAAACATTGTTTTTTTAAAACCAATAAATGTGAGTTTTCTTGCCTCCATTTTGTTTGAATCGGATTGCGACTATCCACCACGTGTTGCGCCCTTTGGGAATTAAGTTAATTATCTTATCGTTATCTTATCTTCTCTTATCTTATAGTTATAATATATGATTGGAGCTATAGAAAATTGCTAATATCGTAATTTCTGCACTAGGTTAAGTAATTTGTTACTTTATATAGATTTGAATAACTCACATTTACGCCGATTCGAAGACTGGAACCTGTTTCCTAACATTAGTAAATTCATTGATTATTGTTCTTTGACAACAAATTTGTACAATAAATCAATACGAATTTCTATAACTTGTCACTCAGTTGTTGAAATACTAATGAAATAATTTTTCTCTTTTACCTAATTAGAGTGGTAATCTTTCCTTGGTTAACCGGTTATGAAACCGTTGTTTTTGGAATTTTGGGTCAGATAATAGAGGGTTTTTTTATTTAATTTATTTTTGTTCCTTCTGAACTATTGTATCTTTAAATAGTAATGATTAGAGTTTTTTATTAAGAAATTGTCGAGTGCTGAACTGTAATCAGTTCTTTTGAATGCAATTTTTGGGTAATTTTATTTGCTTCATTCTGGGTAGGGTCACTAAAGGTTGACACCTTCCAGGTTTTGTTTTTATTTGTTAATTACTTTCCCTGTGAGAATCACAGAGGATTTTTCCATACCAGATTTGCTGGTACATTCCCTTCAGGAATTTATTTATAATTTTTAATCTTGGCTACACTAGCCGTCAACGTTCATCTATATATTTGTAAATTTTGGGGCACTCTTAACACCAACAATTCTTTGTATGTACTATTCTGAGAGGAGGCTGCTGTAACCTGACTGCGAGATCTATAACCTGCTGAAAACTCTGGACGCTTACCACCTGCAGATCCCTAGATAAGAGGATTGGACTTAGCAGTACGTGACCATCATCTGGACTAGAGCTCTAGCTTCCCCACTTTGCCACGGAAAGTCCACCTGGATCCAATCATCAGCACAGGTTAAGGGTGAGAGTACTGACCTCATAAAGAAGGAACGAGATTTTCAGAGTGACCCCGAACCTCTTAAAATTGTGTAAAGTTAGCCAATTTTAAAATTTCATTTTTCAAATTTTTTTCATATTTTAGTCAATATTAAATCATTTTTGAATTATTGTTAAATAGTCACTTTATTATTCATTTGTAAAGTCAATTCAATTTATTTATTTGATTATAGAGTATTCAACTAACTTTTATATTGTTTTCTTTTATCTTATATCTAAAAATTATCCTGGTGCCCAAATAACTTGTCAACAGTCAAATCAGTCCTAAGAATACTACGCCCTAGTCTCATATCTCCCTGAGCTACCGGAGCTAATGTCCATAAACTTAAGCTAGTGGAATTGCACATCCCTAGTTTAGCTGAATTTTATTGTGACAAAATTGGCAATCCCAACGTGGGGCCTGTGCAACAAATTGACACCCAAAGTGTGAGGCCTGTGCAACAAATTGGCAATCTCAACGTATAGGGCTCGTGCAAGCAGGTAGTGCTTGTAGTAAGTTTTGATAGTTGACAAATTAGTTTCTGATATCGAAATAAAATAATCTCTTTCCTTCTGACCAAAATTCAGATATTTTCAAAATTTGTGTAAAATAAATCGTTTGAAAACTTTTAGTGATAAGATTTCTTTTTGGTATATTTTATTTGCTATTTCATATTTATAAAACATTAAACTAGGAATTTCTTACATACAAAATCATAGGAGGTATTTATTCTTTACCCGAGTTTTGAAAACTTTTTAGTAGCAGTTTTATATATCTACTTTTTGTATACCTGTTGGTATTTATCGGTTAAAGTTTTTATAGAACGGGTTTTGTGGAATAAATAAAATATTTAATATTTATCATATCTTATCTTATCTTATCGTATCTTATCGTATCGTATCTTATCTTATCTTATCTTGCCTATGTTTAGTACGTGTTAAATTATATTTGTTTCTTCGGTGAAACCACAAGAATATATTGTAACAGAAATTCCTAGGCTAATTGAATTGAGTGACCAGTTATAAGTAGTATTGTGTTTTATATATTAGTAATATACAGGGTGTATATTAGTTATCTTTGAATATTAGGAACAATATCTGTTTTCTGTGTCTTCTGTTTTCCGTATGGTTCTGTTTCTCTATCTTTCTGTTTTTTTCTAGCAATGTAAAGGCTATAGGGTGGAAACTATAACTATATCTAGTTTAGCTATCTGTATATTTTCCTCATTTTATTGTACATTTCAGTTGAATTTACAGAGATGGGTCAGAGTGTCTGTTATATGTCAGTAGTAGATGGTATCTTAGAATAGATATTGCATCTAGTCTTTATTTAGACACTCCCATTTCTAGTGCCTGGAATATGTTAGTAGTAGGTGGTATCTCATAATAGATATTGCATCTAGTCTTTATTTAGGCAGTCCCATTTCTAGTTGCTGAATTAAAGAAATTGGTGATTATCTGAGATATGTAAGTACTGGGTGGTATGGTATCATAATCTGGGGTCTGAATATTATCTTTATCTTGTTTTTTGGTTCAGACAATGATTGTTGATGGATATTGCATCTAGTCGTTAATTAGACATTCCAATTTTTTTTATTTTTTTTAAGTACAGATAGATAATATGACCAGTAACATCGTCAGCTGTTTAGTTCTTAGTTTCTTCTGTTTCCTTCTACTTTTATTGTGTCTTATGTTGACGTCTACTATTATTGTATTTTGGTGTTTTATGAAATGTTTACTACTAATTAATTAGTTAGTATTTTGTAGTGATTTAGTATCTTGTAAAATATTGCCGTATCGTATCGTTATGTATCTTAAAAATTTGGCCTAATTTTGAAAAAAATTAGGTGAGTGTCGCCACCTTTCCTGTATTGTCTTCTCTTCTTTTCTTTGATCTAAGACACTCGGGATGTTAAATGGGTGGGTTACGTTATTTTAAGTATTTAATGGACTGGGGAAGCGTCAGAGCAATGAATGGAGATATAGTGTAATTGTATTATTTAGTACATATTTTTTGGGTATATCTTATCTTTATTATCGTATTATCTTAACCTTCAAAATATTTTATTATCGGATTTTTTGGTTATCTTAACTAAATAATAAATGCATTGTCGTAAGTTAGTTATTTTGCTCACCCAGTATCCATTAAATTTGACAACAACATCGTCGAAATTCTTTCTTGTGTGATGTCCTTTCTTTTTCCTGGTTTATTTTAACCGTCTGTGTTCGACAATTAGATTAAAATTCTCGTATCCCAAGAGTAGGTCTAGCGGTGCGATTATTCACATCTGATGGTTGACGAGGTTCATAAGTCCCTCAGTCATATACAGAGTAGGTCTGTGATGTGATTGTCGATCTTATGTAATTTGCCTGTTTCTCTTTATCTTTGTGTGTTATCTCTCTATGATTGTTTATCTAGTGTTAATTACATTGGTGAACATTATCTTAAATTCACATAGAATGTGAATTCAATATTTCCTAGTCGAGTCGGTACCTATTATTCGTGTATCTTTTCTGAGTTACTTTAATATGAGACATTAAATATTTAGTAAAAATTAAGGTTTACCACAGGACTAGATTAGTAGTAGTCGGGTTTGTTTTAGATTCGTGGGTTCAGGCATACATACCTCCTACTTGTGTAATTGCTAGTTTTATAAATTTGGCTGAGAGTTTCTTAGCATATTAATTAGTGAGGTTCACTTGAAGGGTGGTTATCGTTCTTGTTACTTTTCGAGTCTAACTCGGAGCATGGCTCTATCTTTTAAATCTTTATTCTCTATAGTCCATATACAGTTATAACTGGTAACCTTACATAAGGGATAGTGTATGTATGAGTACATATAGTACTAGATATCGCTTAGGATATCTGTTGTTCCTGCTTGGTCATTATTGGTTGGTTTAGATGTGAACATTCCAGGGGGTTTATGTGTGTGTAGTCATTGTGATGGGAAGGAATCAGAGACGAGGCTTCTGCTTGCATTTACCCAGTTGCGCACTTTGCATTCTGTTCTCGTATTACTATTCTTTATTTGTTTGAACTTATCTCCCACATTGTGTCTACACGCAAGATTGATTCTCTGGGTTGTTCATAGCTGACTAACCTTCACGGATTCGTACAGGCTTATGAGAGCCTTTTCAATTTAGTTTTAGGTTATTTTAAGGTTTAGGGACTGAGATGTGGTAGGGACCTCCTCATTTCAAGAATGCCGATGTTTTCGGATAATCTGATGGAAGGATCGACATGGGGGGTGTTATTTTTGCCAGCCTTTATGATCATGGTCATTCTGGTGTTGGGTTAACCAGGCGGGATATCACTACTGTGTGCTTTCTGAGCTCCATCCAGGTGCAGTTCTTGAAAGATTGGATGTCGTGCCTCATCTCAGAACACTCCCGCTATAGTATATTAATTGCAAGTACCACAACTGGGAGCAAGTTGTAGGTCCAGCATTTTTAGCTCCATATTTTTGTTGTTTGCAAGTACAACAGTGGATTAGGCAACCTGTTGTCAAGCATTTTAGTGCCTGTTTCCTTTCACAAGTGCTGTAGTTTCAGGACGCACTACTAGCCATGTGTATTAAGTCCTCTATCTATTTTGTTGGTATTCCTTTCACAAGTGCTGTAGTTTTAGGACGCACTACTTGCCATGGGTATTAAGTCCTCTATATTTTTTCCTTGGGGATTTTTTTTATAAACCCATTTTAGTACTAGCAACAGCTATATTGCTGCTGAGGCGTCAGACCGATGTCTCGGAAGGTATAACTTTCAAGTTTCTTTCACCATTTTCATTACCGTTGTTCCTCTGTCGTTTCCTATAAAATTTGCCTATATAAAAATTTATAACTCCTAGAGTTATCAATTTTTATTACCGGGGAAGGGGGGATATGTAACGTACATTTTAATGTCGTTTCATGAGGTTGACTATTATGCACCCCGTAAAACACCCAACCTAATTGTTGGTGGCTTAAGTTCTCCGTTTTTCAATTCTGCGTTGGAGAACGCTCATTGGCTAGAAAAAACGGTAGCCCCTCCAAAAATCCAACAGACTATCAGGTGTAATTAGGATAGACAAGGCAGACAGTTCCCGTCTTCGAAAGTAGGCAGATGCAGATGTGAGTTATTTTACCTTTTGATATATATAATTTATTCACTTTCATTATTGGTTGCGTTATAATTATTATTAGTACAGAAATACGATCATAGCGATTTGTAGTTATTATTAAGTAATTATATTTCATATATAATCAGGATTTACCTGGATTTTAGGTAAATTATTTAGGCGTGGTCAGGGAGATTTTTTTTGTCACCCTATATGGTGAAAAGTAGTACGATTCGAAACAATAGAAAATAGTTTCAATATGATTTTATAAATTTGTGAAGCTGTGCTCTAGTCAGGAGATTATAGAAAACATTGTTTTTTTAAAACCAATAAATGTGAGTTTTCTTGCCTCCATTTTGTTTGAATCGGATTGCGACTATCCACCACGTGTTGTGCCCTTTGGGAATTAAGTTAATTATCTTATCGTTATCTTATCTTCTCTTATCTTATAGTTATAATATATGATTGGAGCTATAGAAAATTGCTAATATCGTAATTTCTGCACTAGGTTAAGTAATTTGTTACTTTATATAGATTTGAATAACTCACATTTACGCCGATTCGAAGACTGGAACCTGTTTCCTAACATTAGTAAATTCATTGATTATTGTTCTTTGACAACAAATTTGTACAATAAATCAATACGAATTTCTATAACTTGTCACTCAGTTGTTGAAATACTAATGAAATAATTTTTCTCTTTTACCTAATTAGAGTGGTAATCTTTCCTTGGTTAACCGGTTATGAAACCGTTGTTTTTGGAATTTTGGGTCAGATAATAGAGGGTTTTTTTATTTAATTTATTTTTGTTCCTTCTGAACTATTGTATCTTTAAATAGTAATGATTAGAGTTTTTTATTAAGAAATTGTCGAGTGCTGAACTGTAATCAGTTCTTTTGAATGCAATTTTTGGGTAATTTTATTTGCTTCATTCTGGGTAGGGTCACTAAAGGTTGACACCTTCCAGGTTTTGTTTTTATTTGTTAATTACTTTCCCTGTGAGAATCACAGAGGATTTTTCCATACCAGATTTGCTGGTACATTCCCTTCAGGAATTTATTTATAATTTTTAATCTTGGCTACACTAGCCGTCAACGTTCATCTATATATTTGTAAATTTTGGGGCACTCTTAACACCAACAATTCTTTGTATGTACTATTCTGAGAGGAGGCTGCTGTAACCTGACTGCGAGATCTATAACCTGCTGAAAACTCTGGACGCTTACCACCTGCAGATCCCTAGATAAGAGGATTGGACTTAGCAGTACGTGACCATCATCTGGACTAGAGCTCTAGCTTCCCCACTTTGCCACGGAAAGTCCACCTGGATCCAATCATCAGCACAGTTAAGGGTGAGAGTACTGACCTCATAAAGAAGGAACGAGATTTTCAGAGTGACCCCGAACCTCTTAAAATTGTGTAAAGTTAGCCAATTTTAAAATTTCATTTTTCAAATTTTTTTCATATTTTAGTCAATATTAAATCATTTTTGAATTATTGTTAAATAGTCACTTTATTATTCATTTGTAAAGTCAATTCAATTTATTTATTTGATTATAGAGTATTCAACTAACTTTTATATTGTTTTCTTTTATCTTATATCTAAAAATTATCCTGGTGCCCAAATAACTTGTCAACAGTCAAATCAGTCCTAAGAATACTACGCCCTAGTCTCATATCTCCCTGAGCTACCGGAGCTAATGTCCATAAACTTAAGCTAGTGGAATTGCACATCCCTAGTTTAGCTGAATTTTATTGTGACAAGGGCAGATAGTTGTTGGTTTACAGACGGATCCAAAACACCCATGGGAGTTGGAGCCGGAGTATATAGTTGCAACCCAACGGTGAAAATATCCTCATCCCTTGGCAGTTATGCAACTATATTTCAGGCAGAAATTTATGCCATCGAATTGTGTGTACAGAGGCTGGAACAAAGGCAACTTATACGCAAATCGATAAAAATATTCTCAGACAGCCAAGCAGCTCTTAAAGCTCTTGGTTCCTACCGTTGCAACTCAAAAACGGTATGGAGTTGCCAGCAGGCACTTGTTCAATTGAGCAGAAAAAATAGAATAACTCTTGTCTGGGTACCAGGCCATTCTGGCCATGAAGGGAATGAGGCAGCCGACTCTCTAGCTAGGGAGGGTGCTGCTTCTGAATTTGTCGGACCAGAACCGGTGCTTGACATATCCTCGAGTACTGCCAAAGCAACGCTCTTGACCCGAGCTGAGGAGCAAATCCTCCAGTACTGGCAGGAACTACCACGATTAGTTCATTCGAAAGCGTTTATAATAAACCCTTCAAAAACAAGAACTAAAAAACTTCTAGAGTTAAGCAGGTTTCACCTACGAACTCTAATTGGCCTATATACGGGCCACTGCCGTTTAAAATATCATCTGTGCAAATTCGGCCTAGCAGAAGATGCTAAGTGCCGCCTATGCTTAGAAGATGATGAAACGGCAGAACACATATTGTGCACCTGCCCTGCTGGGGAAAGGATCAGATACTCATTATTTGGCAAAGGACAACTTCTGCCAGAGGATCTGAACAAATACTCACCCAATAAGGTGATCAGCTACATTAAGAAGCTGAACCTGTTGGGTGAAATATAAGTAGGTGTGAGCCACAATAGACCACATGGTCGCGCTGGAGGGTCTGGTTTTCGGCCCACTCACTTTTGAATCTAACCTAACCTAACCTAAGTATTTGCACTATAAAAAATATAAACGAATATTTCGTTTATATTTTTCGTATACGTTTCGGGTACGTTCATTATGGACCTTATCGGACAGAGTTTAATTTACCGACATTAGAAGTTAAGTGAATACAACATAGCATTTTATTTCTCTACAAAATTATAAGTGGTAATGTGGACAGTATGTATCTAGTGTCTCAGATACACCTCTATGTTTCTGATTATAGAGTAAGACAGAAACAAATAACTTTTTCTTTAACAAATAATAATTCTGTGATAGACAACATCTGTCTATTATTCAATAAATATCAAGAGAATATATCACTGGACATTTTTGGAGTTAGTCAGTCATTATTTAAAAAATGCATCCAACAAGTAAGTTAAATGTATTGTTCTCAGTTCCTCGCGGCCGTCTTTTTAGCTTTTACATATGCACATACCTCTGTAGAAATATCTGGGTACAATTTTTCTTTTTTAGTTCTTCTCGTTATTTTGTTTTAGTAGTAAGTTTGGTTTACTGTGAAACATGTAATTAGGTTGTTAGAACCTGTTTGTTTGTTAATAATAATAATTATTATAACATGTCAAAATATAGATGCTGTAATGGCAAATTTTTCGTCGAGGCAAATTACTTTAAGTACAGCCCTGGTTACTCTTCTATTAAAAATGACACTCTGTTTCTGTCACAAATACATGCTTAGCACTCACAAAAATTGTATTATACTTGGTGATTTTAATTTCCCCAATATTATCTGGCCTATTATTCAGGTTAAACCAACTACCATTCATGTTAAATTTGATTCTAACAAGCGAAGTAGATCTCCTCACATCTCCAAAATATATTCCCCCCATCGGCAAATCGAACCACTCTGTGATTCTAATCAATATTCAGTTCAGTAGGTACATCCAAGAGGAAGTTTTGAATAAGAAATTGGTGTACGAGTTAATGAGGATATTCGAGACGTAAACTGGTCTAATGCTGCACTGGTAAAAACGTCCAGGAGCAATGAACATTCTTCCATGATCTTCCAAACCTTTCAGTTAGCAGAAACTCTACGAATATACAGAACACCGTTAACCCTCTGAAGGCGTGAATTTAATCATCGAATCTTGAGAATGATTAAAATTAAAAAACTCCTCTGGAGCAAGGAATTTATATTATATGGAACGAATATATAGACGACTGCGCATCCAATTTTCATAAGAAAACATGGAAGCCGTCATTTTGATGTCACACTGCTCCCAACTCATACATTTTGTGTTGTCACACCTGGCCAAGACCCTATAATTCTAGGGAAATATTAAGTGCTTTATTCATTTCTGTGGTAGTTCTCTTGTGGTGTCATTTATTTTCTCATCCCACTTTTAAATTAAAAATTCAGTATCTTCCTATTGACGGCAACAATCTAAAGAAAGTAAAACAACTTATTTAAAAAATATATTAAGCTAATTTGTCTATGAGCAACAGTAGTATATTTTTAGTTTATTAGTGATTTGTTTTATTGTGATCAACACCAACGAGGAACTATGGAAAGGTTTTAAACGTCTGATAAAAAGAAAATTGCTATGTAAGGATATTAATGTTTCAATGTAGGTACTTTTTTACTTTAAATTCCATTTATTAAGTATAATATTCATTTACAAAACCTAAAATATTCTAATTAGGTAGGTATATAAAACTATAAGGAACCATATAAACTTTAAAAAATGTTATCAAATTCATTATAAAAATGTTATGCAACAGTGTTTAGATGAACGCATCATTAAAGTAAATTATTAAAACTGCGAACATACACACACAATACAAAGTCTTCTTCAACATTTTAATGACGAGCATAATGAATTTTAAATAGCTAAGTTTCAAACGGCTAATAATACCTACATTTTAAACAAATAAAGAGAACAATAACGTAAGTATTTAAAATATCGTGTTTGTTCAATTAATGTTACAATATATTTTGATTTATGATATAATCTTGCTTGTTTTTATATCTCTTAAATAAAAATAGTATAAATCTAAATTTAAGTCACCGCAATTTCAATTAAATTATGAAATATTGAACATTTCTTTTATATCTATTTAGAATAATTCGTTGCCTCAAAAGTTTAACTAGTTTCTTTCAGTTATTTTTATTGCTTTCTAGCTGAAGAGTCTATATTAGTGCTGTTTTAAATTTCCCACCAATTTTCAGACTTCAAAATGGCGGATCCAAAATTGGAATACCGCGGAGCTTTGATAATCGTTCCGTATATATAAATTCCTTGCTCTGGAGACAATTTCAGCGATCCAAATCCAATGAAGATTTTGCGGCGGTTAGAGCTTTTTCAAACTGACTGTCACTATAGCCTCCAGTGCTAGTCAAGCTGTCTAAACGTAACATGAACACCACATTGCTTCGAGTTCTAACTCTTAACGACTGTTCAAATATGTACGTTCGTCGTTGTGTTCCAAAGTATCCATTCTTATACTTAATGATAATGATGGTAATATCTGTTACGATAAATTTCAGGTGTCTCAGATGTCTGCACTAAAGTTTCAGCAATCATTCACTCGAGAACTCAATAATACTGACATCCCTCAAATAAACTTTCCTCGAATAGCTTCATCATTATCAAATATTTCTTTTGATACAGATACCGTGAAAGAATTCTTAATCAAACTTAAAGTATAAATACTTCGCCGGATGTTGACGGAATTTTATCTTTCCTGCTAAAAGCATGTACCACCACAATCTGTACACCATTGTCACTTATTATGAACAAATCGTTCAACAGCAGTACGGTACCTGATATGTGCCTCAAATGTTCAGTAACCCTAATTTTTAAAAAAGATGACAAGACCGATCCCAGCAATTACACACCAATACACCTAACATCCATTCTTGCAAAGTTAATGGGATCTATAATCTCGAAGAAAATGTTAAGCTTTGGATTAGAGAATAATTTGATTTCAACTAATCAGCATGGCTTTGTACTTGGACGCTGAGTTGTAACAAGAGAGTTTAATTTACTGGGATGTGTAAATGATTGACCGTAGGCTTAGATAACAAAATCTCTACAGACATTATATATCTTGATTTTTCTCGTGCATTCGACAGTGGTCCTTTCAACCGCCTCATTTTTAAACTTGAACATTTGGGAATACAAGGTTTACTGGTGGAATGGATTCGCTATTTCCTAAAAGACATAACTTACTATGTTCGTGTCGGTAATTAGCTTTCTTCTGAATATAATGTTTTTAGTGGGTACATCTGATATCTGTCTTCTTCTTAAGTCTATCGTGTCCTTTTTTGCGGATGACACCAAAATTTATGACAATCCAGAATGCAACTACATTCAAATACAGAAGGATCTAGATTGTATCTTATCACGGAGTAAGGTATGGTTATTGCCTTTAAATGCCCAAAAATGTGTGGTTCTGCATGTCGGAAAAGGTAATTCTCGATTGCCCTATTTTATAGATGGAAATATAATCGCTGTAGTGTCTTCACATAATGACCTTGGTATTACGATTTCAAAAGAGCTTTCTTGGTCTCCACATATTTTCAAAATATGCAAGAAAGCCAAATCATCACTATTTATGTTCACCAAAATATTTACTGAATTATCTCCTCAGCAATTCACAAAATTATTTTACATGTACGTGAGACCTATCTTGGAATACACAGGACCCGTTTGGAGTGTGGACTGGATTCGAGACAAAACATTTCTCCAATATGTGCAACGTCAGGCCACTCGTTCAATGTATGGACACAGATTATCTATACTCCTCTGTGGTATGGACACACAAGACCTTGTTAAGAGCAATGATTGGCAGAACTTAACATGACATCGTTTAGTGAAAGACTCTCACGAGGATATATTATCATTAGATATCGTGCGCTGAATAATAATTTTGGAGTGGAGCTAATATCCTTGTTTATAGAAATACATAGTTATTCAACCCAGTGATGGGTTTTTAGCCGCTAATTATATATTTAGCCAATGCTAATTATATAATTAGCATTTAGCCGGCTAAAAATATTATAATTAGCCGTTAGCCAATCTCAACATTTAATTAAGTACATCAAAAATAAAAATAATCGTACAAATTAAAAAATAAAAATATAAAACAAACTAAATTAAATTAAAAAATAAATAAAAGTTCCAATATATCTCCCTTATGAGGCAATTTTTTCCACTGGCACTATAATATTTAGCCGGCTAATTTTGAAAGGATTTTTAGCCGACGGATAATTATCGATAATTAGCCGGCTAATTATAAATGGATAATTATCCGGCACATCACTAATTCAACCACATTAGTTCAAGTGAATGGCGTATAAATGTCATGGTGGATAATGTGTGCACCTGATCAATGAAATTCGTACATTTATAGACATAATCAATCACATTCAACGACCTTGGTAGTATTAGATTTTTCCACATGGTGTCACCACTGCGGTTGAGCAACTATATTTTATATAAACAAGGGTAATATTTTTACGTTAAATCACAATGAACGACTACGTGGACATTCCTGGAAAGCAGTGATGGGTTCTTAGCCGCTAATTATATATTTAGCCAATGCTAATTATATAACTAGCATTTAGCCGGCTAAAAATATTATAATTAGCCTGGCATATAATAATTGGCATTATATACAGTTTCTTAATTTTTGACACATCAGAATAACTTTTTCGCAAATACCAATAAAATATCTATTTATATACATACCTACTAGGTAGGTAAGATTTTTGTAATATTTTTTGTAAAATATTATGAAACGTAGCAAGGTGTATTGAGGTGTATTGCCACCTACGAAAAGCACTGTCGTTTGCGACGCTAGTAGAGTCGCAAACGACTACCACTGGACAGCGGTGCTGCCCCCGGTGCACGGATTACTTAAAATAAACTGGATAGCTAATATATACTGGTGGGGGTAGCTAAAAATAACAACTGATAGGCGGCCGCCATACTGTGTTAAATTCTAGGTATTTTATGAACGAAATGATGGTGACACTGTTGGGTTACCAGCACTGCTTTTATAATATTTTTCTGTTTTGTGGTTTATAAATGAAGTTTTGTGTGCAAGGTGCAAGTTATTTATTTCTAAAATCTTAATCTGAAGAAAAAACATGCAATTTCATCCATTTGGTCGAAGTATTCAATGTTGAATGTTGCGATAAAAGTCTAAAAACGTAGATATCTGTTATCTGAAAAGTCAATCGAAAGGATACAAGGTGAAAAAAGCTACAGTTTTTGAAAGAGTGTAGATTGAAGAATTTTTTATTAAATCTTGTGATAAAGAATATTTTATGATTAAGGTAATAACTCTTAACTTTTTAGACAATATGTATTAAGTAATAAAACTTTGAATCATTTTCGGTTGCGCTAATAATAGTAGTATCTGGTGCTTGACGATGCTGCGAATTGATGAATTTGAAAAACTGTTGTTTCGACACCAGATACCAAGACCGGCATTTCACGAAAGTTTACAATTATAAATGAAGGATTTTCTATCAATGACGTGGAGATGTGTAGAAAATATATTTCCCTACGACCAAAGAACTTATCACAAAACAGATTATTTTTACATTATAAGAATCAAAAATGTACTTCTCAGCCTGTTGGAATCAACACATTGGCAAAAGTTGCATCGTTTTTGAACTTGGCAAACGCGGAAGCTTATAGTGGAAGCACTATATGAGGGTGCACTTCAATAACTTTATTGGGAAATAAAGGTGCCGACTTTACAACCATCAAGCGGCATGGTGGGTGGAAGAGCTCTGCTGTGGCCGAGAGCTATATTGAAGGCTCTGTATCTAACAAACTTGGTATTGCAAGGAAAATCCAAGGTTCTTCTCGTTCAAGTCATTCCTCAGGAGAAGAGACATCCAAAATTTGTTCCAAGAAGCAACTACAAGCTTCCTATTAACGGAAACGAAGTAAAATATGAAAAAGCGAAGAACAAAATGTGTATTAATATAAATGTTAAAAATGTTAATTTTAATAATAACTTCACGTAATTTTATAACAAAATAACTCGTTAACCTATCCCAATTCATTCTCAATATTTTTAATATATCTTAACAGTGTAAAGTTTAAATTTGACTAATAACTACTTGACATTACTAATTGTATAATGTCATTCAGTTAAAAAATATTTTTTTAGTGACGTTTTTACTGATAAGACGTGCAGCTACTTTCATCGTGGCTTTTTATATATGCAGCTCCTACCACAATTAAAATAACTATAAACATATGTCTAATTCTTCGATAAATACCTACCTTATATCGATACCTTTTTGCCAAACTATCGTAAGTGACATTTTCCATGAAAATGAATTTATGGATCTATCGTAAGTATAATATGCAAATACACATCCTGGAAGAGGTAGATAGATCCATAAGTATGTAAGCGTATTTAAATGTTTGACGGTTAAATAACTGCATACATTTTATCGTAAGTAACAGAACTATAATAGGCAGAGTGATAGAATTGTCGTAAGTAGCCTAAGGTAAAATTTAGTGAAAGTGACTTACGATATTTTGGCAAAAAGGTATCGATATTAGAATTCCTCAAAACAATATACAAAACTGATCCTAACTAATTTTTATACTGCAATCAGACAAGGTCCAAATACTTGGTTGACAAACCATGTTACCTACTTTAAAGTTTTTTGGGTTAGTTACTAAATTATGTTTAGACAAGTAACTATTATGAACCAGTTATAATTCCGGCTAATGTATAATTTATTTAAAAAATGAAGTTGTAACAGGAGAAATAAAGAGTGTCGTCAATGAATTTAATATACATAGGTACCTACCAGACATACCATTGGAAGATTTGTACATGTAGGGAGTGTCTTTACAGGCACATAAATTTCGACTTTGTGTTCGCAAGAAAATCATTTCAAGTCAAATTAAAAAGAGATGATTCCAATTATTTGAAATGCACTATAAATAGAAAAAAATTATGTGTATCTTTGCTGCCTGGAGTCCAGTCCTGTCAATTACTCATCGTCACATCTAATGCACAAATAATACAATTTAATCTTTGATATAACCCTATATTAAGATAACTTTTTAGACCCGCTGCTCAAGTATTTTTTATTACAACAGTGTACATATTTTATACCCATATCCATCCATATGAGTAATATTTAGTTAGTCATATGCCCATATCTCACCAAACTATTTTCAAAATTTCCCTCTGTAAATACCCTCAACATCATTAGCTGAAAACTAACCAATGGAATGTTAGCACAGTATGGCGACCACATTACAGTTGGCATAATGATAGTTAGGAATCAGCCATCTAGTTTATTTTAAGAAATCCGTGCCCCGGTGTCATCATGCTACTCGCCACCTCAAGCACGACCCAAACAAAAGATTGTTGTCTGGTTAAATGGAGGTTTCGGCGAAGTTTTTCTTTTTGAATATCTTCCACCACCTAAAAAAATATTCCAGGATTAAATACGTCCTAACCAAAAATGAATCTATAAGAATAATCTATATAATAAATATATTTATAATCTATGTATAAATTATCTATATAATATACTTATAGATTATTCTTTGCGTCATTTTTGGTGGTAATATATTTAATCCCGGAATATTTGTTTCCCTATTCTGGGACTATTATGCGATTATTATTTGAATATTTTATAATTATTCTTGTATTGTCTTGTGGATTATTCCTGGAATAAGTTTAGGAATATTCTCTAGATATAGAAAAGTGTGTACTTTTCGATATTCTACAAATATTCCCCAAAATTTATCTATAAATATACCAATCTTCCTTCAGAATAATTTAGGTATATTCTAGGAATAGGTTTGTGTTATCTGGGCACACTCCCGCACAGACACTTACACAAACCTGAACACCCATAATCCATTGAATATGTATACCCTACAAGCATATGTGCTTTACTATACGATCAATCAATCAATCAATCAATTTATTTATCAAACTTATAAACTTATAAACTTATAAAAGTAATACTATATAAACACAATAAATAAATTGCACAATACTCAATAAGTGTTCATGACACTTGTTTCGAGAAATAAAATACAATGAGTAAATTTGTGCGCGCGCTACATAAATAACAAAATTAGTATAATGGAGGATACAATATAAACCACAATACACAAAACATCAATATAACTATAAAGTATATACAATATATTAATTATTAGGCCAATGCTTAATGAGATAAATCTTAAACTCTTTATAATATACAATTATAGCAAAGTGCCAATCAAAAAAATGTAAGTACTATTTATCATTAATTTAATCTCTTTAGTTTAGTTTTATGAGATTTTGGAGCATATCTCTGGACAAGCCATTTAATATAAAGGATTTTAGTTTCCTCTTAAAAGAAAGAAAATTTGTTTCTTTAATTTCTGTTGGAAGAGTATTGTACAATGTCGGTCCCATAAACTCATAACATCGCTGGCCAATAGATTTAAGCATTAATGGTGATTTAGGTTGTTGCCTTTTTCTGGTATTATATTGGTGGATGCTTCTAGTACTAAAATTACTTCTTGTCTGTTTATATCGTATATTACTATTGTAATAATATAATTGTCTAATATCCATAATGTTAGTTTCCCTATATACAAGATCACTTGGGTAAGTAATTTTTTGGTGCAGCATTAGCTTTAGAAATCTTTTTTGTATAACCTCCAAGGGATTCAAATGATAGTCAAGTGCTGCTCCCCAAGCTAAGAGGCCATATGTTAGATGGCTTTCAACCAGCGCATGGTAAATTACTTTTATGTGATTGCTGTTTAATATTTTACATAGATAACCAAACTTGTATAAAACTGATCGAAGTTTCCTTATAACAAAATGTATATGCGAGTTCCATCTTAAATGCTGATCTATGATTATCCCTAGATATTTAACTTCTTTTTCAGGTGCTATAACGTGACTCGTTCCTTGAACCCTTATATTTATTGAATCAAAATTTGGTTGGTTGGATTTATTGCAACTAAAGGGGAGATATGTAGTTTTATCTAAGTTTAATGTTAGTAATTTCTGATTAAAGAAGGTTGTAATAAGAATTAAATCTCTTTCGACTATTTCCTTTAGTTGACTCCACGTGTCAGCTTTATAAAATACAGCAGTGTCATCTGCAAAACCAACAATACTTCCTCTACTTGGTAGCCCAAACAAGCCGTTTATGTATATAGAAAACAGTATTGGCCCCAAGACAGTACCCTGTGGTATCCCATACTCTATTTTTAATTTTTCACTGTAAGCCCCTCCCACTTTGACCGTTTGTTGTCTATTAGACATATAGCTTTCAAACAAAGTTAAACACCGACCTCGTATTCCAATGTTTTCTAACGTTTCTAAGAGTAAGGGGTGACTTACAGTATCAAATGCTTTACACAAATCAATGAATACGCACAGACTTGGTGTTCCCTTATCAAGAGAGGAATATATTTTAGATGTAAGATCTAAAATAGCGTCTTGTGTTGATTGTTTTTCTTTAAAGCCATACTGTTTGCTTGATAGTATATTAAATCTATTTAGGTAAGATACTAATCTCTTTTTTAATATTTTTTCAAATATTTTACTAAAGTTACTTATCAGTGAAATAGGTCTATAATTACTAACTATGTTTGGATCACCTTTTTTAAATACCGGTATTACTAACGAGTCCTTAAAATCTGGTGGCCAGTACCCATCATTTATACATTTATTTATAAGGTATGTTAAAGGTTCTGCTAAGAGTTCTGCACCAGATTTTATTATCTCAGATTTTACGCTATCGAGTCCTGGAGATTTCCCGGTCTTTAATTCATTTATTATATTTTTTATTTCATATTTATCTGTAGGCATTAGAACGAAGGATTGTTTCATAGAGTCATTAACGATTTTGTCTTTATTATTATTTTTTATTTTTTCAGCTAGTTTTCTTCCAGTGTTTACAAAAGCAGTATTAAATTCATTACAGATAGTTTTTAAGTCAGTTATTACTTCTCCGTTTTCAGTTTTTAACGATAATATTTTTGAAACCTTATTTTTTGATCTCGTTAAATTTTGCACCACTTTCCATAGTGCTTTTGAATTATTTTTATTATTGTCTATAAGTTCAGCATAATAGTTCTGTTTTGTTTTTTTAATGAGAGTCGTTAACCTATTTTTATAACTTTTATACTGAATTTGAAGTTCTATATTATAAGGATTTTTTTGTAGATTTTTAAACATATTATTTTTTCTATTGACGCTTTTTAGTAGTGCACTTGTTATCCATTCTGTTTTCTTTGTATCCTTTCTTGTAAATATCTTTGTTTTTGTACTTTTATTTATTATTCTTTTAATTATTTTAACAAACTCTTCCGTTGCTAATACGGCATTTGGGGTATTATACAGTGGCTGCCATGTCGTTGTAGATAAATGTTCAATAAATTTATTATTATTAATACTTGAAATATAGTCTTTACTGTTTAATCTTTCATGTTGATTATTATTAACATTTTGAGAGTGAGTACCTCTACTTTTATGAATTATTATTTGTAACGCTATTGTAAAGTGGTCAGTGATGCATGTTTCTATTACTAACGGCACCAAATATTCTATATTATTTTCTTTAGATTTGATAAAGATGTGATCAATACATGACTTACTATTCTTACCAACTCTAGTGGGATTGTTTATAGCAGATATGAAACCAAATTCACTTAGAATGTCAACATATTCAGTAATAAAGCCTTGATCTCTACCCAAAATGTTCATATTCAGATCCCCTACAAATATATAATAATCATTTTGTGTAAAGATCATACTTTCAAAATATTTCTGCAAGTGATAATTAAATTCATTCTGATGTACTGTGGGAGATTTGTAAACTGATGTTATGTTAATATATCCATCTTCAATGGTGTTTATTTGTATTTGCAATACTTTTATGTTACATATTTTACGATACATTAACAAAAGTGCTATATATTAAACAGTTTCATATACAAACCAAATTTTATTATATAGGATGTTGACAAGTGATTAAAAGTTCGAATAACTGTGTTTTAAATTGTTTGAACGATAGATGGTAGATATCTAGAGGAATAGAATTAGGAATTTTAGCAATGCGATAAGAGAATGATTTTTTGAATAGTGAAAGCTTATGTTTAGGAATTTCAATATTATGTTTGTATCTTGCATCGACAGAATTAATGTTATGACGAAATTTAATTTTTTGGTATAAGTATCACGGAAAATGAGAAGTAATAATTTTAAAAAACAAACAGGCACTATGTAAATACCTCCGCTGTGCCATGTTCAGCCAACCGAGGTCTTTGAGTTTAGCTGAGATGTGCGAGAACCGAGGTAGACCATAAATCAGCCTTACACATGAGTTCTGAATTTTTGTAGTCAGGCAGCATCACGCGCTGTGATACAAGGACCATATACTACGTCACCAAAATTCATATGAGAGAGGACCAGCGTCTCAGACAATATGGTTTTGCTTTAGAATTTTCCTACCACCATATAACAATTTTAATTTACTAAATGAATTCTTTATTATATTATTAACATGATGAGCAAAATGAAAACTTTGGTCAATGAATAACCAAAGGTTTTTTACATAATTCACGATGGGCAATGTTGTACCCTGTATAGAAAAGTCAATATTCTCTGAAATTAGCCTTCTATTATTTTTGGTGCCAAATAGTAAAATAGCTGACTTAGTGGAGTTAATTTTTAGACAGTGCTTTTGAGATAAAGTTACTAAACTAGTGATATCATCATTAAGATTTTCAACGGCAGGATTAATTTCATTAGATTTAAAAGATAAATATAATTGCGTGTCATCGGCGTAATAATGAGAGGAACAAAACTTAACACTATTTTTCAAAAATGACGTATATATTGAAAAAAGGAGAGGACCAAGGACGGAACCTTGTAGAACACCACAATTTACAAGTAAAGGATTGGATACAACATTACCGATTTTAACTAACTGTTGCCAATTTTTAAGATAATTTGAAAAGCATATGTTAGTATTGACCCACATAATGTAAAATACCTAAAAGGAGATCATAATTAATGGTATCAAATGCTTTAGTATAGTCAAGCAAAATCAACACAGTTGCTTTTCCCGCATCTGTGGCAGACATTATATCATCGCATACCTTCAAAAGAGCAGTGGTACAACTATAATTCTTTCGAAACCCAGATTGAGTTTGGGGTAATATTTGAAAATTATCTAAATGAGAACGTAGTTGACTTTCAACAATTTTTTCAAATATTTTTGACAATACACTTAAAATGCTAATTGGTCGCAGAACTTTCATTTCTTGAGGGGCAGCTTTCTTTGGTAAAGGTATAACATATAATATTTTCCACTGCGAAGGAAAATAATTTTGAAGTATACAGGAATTAATAATATGAGTGATATAATTAACGATAAATGGACAAGAATAAAGTAATAATTTAACATTAAGATCATCTACACCAGTAGCATTTGATTTAATAGAAACCATCATCCTTTCAACCTCCAATATAATATCGCAATTCTCATCATTTAATTAAGTCTCCGAATTAAGCACATCAAAAATAAAAATAATCATACAAATTAGAAAATAAAAAATAAAACTAAATTAAATTAAAAAAATAAATAAAAGTTCCAATATATCTCCCTATGAGGCCATTATTACCACTTGCACTATAATATTTAGCCTGCTAATTTTGAAAGGAAATTTAGCCCACGGATAATTATCGATAATTATTCGGTTAATTATAAACGGATAATTATCCTGCACATCACTGCTGGAAACTGACCAGGGAGAGGTTTCATTGCAGAGCATGGGAAAATTTTCTATCCGACAGAATTTTCTCTCGCAGTGGAACGCGTTACCTACCGCGGTTGTCAACTCCACCTCAAAGAACAGTGTCAAGAAAAGCTATCGTGCTTGGAAAGCTTTTATGTGACAATATGTGTTTTTGTGTTCTATTTTGTGACTTTAATGCAAGAACTCTAAACAAAGAAGGGTTCTTGACTGTAATGCACTAATTCTGGCTATAGGATGTATAGTTTGCCTTTTAGTTATTGTGTAACTGTGGATGTTAATTTTATATTTTTCACCTTTGTTGTAGGATTTTATGGGTCTTAAGACCTTAATTTCCAATCTAATTAAATAAATAAATAAATGTGAATACTACTAATTATATTTTTACTTTTACTCTCAAAGACTGTTTATTTTAATCCCACTAAATTGTCTCAAGGTAGGTACCTATCACTACTATTTACTTTCATGGTCGAAGACTATTTATTTTAATACTACTAAATATCCCGAGATATCTATTTCAAAATAATTAATGGAAATAATTCGATTCATTCTGTCACAGAATTTATGGAATTACTTAATTCTTTTTCACACTAGTGTTAATCTTTGTTCCTGTGATTCTGGTGCTGTGTGCTGTGGTGACTCCTTAAGTGTTTTGTGGTGACTGCTGTATGCTGTGCTCCTGTGTGCTGTGTTCATATATATAATACTACTATATCGCGTATTTCCTATGTTAGCCCATAAGCGGTTTCTCCGAAAACATCAAAGGACAAAAGATATAGTGCTATACTGTTCCAGAGACCCTTTGTTCGATTTGCGCATGCACAGATTTTGTCAATATCCATGGTTACGGAAACTGACACATTGCTTATAGGTTGACAGACTTTCCAACTTTCAACTTGTTTTAAAAAGAAGTCGGTAGACAGAGATGCAGTATTTATGCTGCATGCTTATTGGAAGTCGCGAAATTCGTGCGCATGCGCATATTTGACTAAGGTACTCTCGATAAGGATGAAGATTGTATGTCGGCGCCGTGTTGTTTTCGGAATTATTGGGGCTCTACCCGCGATATCAGTGTTGCCAACTGGAGGGAAATTTCCCTTTTTGCGGGAATTTTCAATATAAAAGGGAAAAAGGGAAAAGTTAGCTAAAAACGGGAATATTTTAAATTCCCGTGAATGCTACACACAACTTTATCTTGTTAATTTTTAGAATACTAAATGAGTATATCGTCTTTCACCGAATCTCAATATCTCTAAACCATGGATAATGGTCCGCATAGAAAATTAAAATAGTACTATTATTTTCTATGGTCTATAAGTCTAAACTAGATATTCTGTGAGTCTGCATGTTTTTACATATTTTACATAGTTTAGTTTGTACCTGGTTTTTTGTGTGCCATAGAAAATTATGTATTTTTTTTAAATATGTTTCTGGTTTTTCTGTTTTTTTAATAATACCAGTAAATAGCCGTTTAATATTTTCAATAAAAAAACAATTCTGTTAGCCGGAGGGAATTTTTTAATAAAAGTGGGAATTTTTCAAACAAGTGGAGGGAAAACGATTACGTAAAGGTTGGCAACACTGCGCGATATAGTAGTATTATATATATGGGCCGCGATTCTGTAATGACGATACGACAGTGATACGATATCGAATCGTACAAATAGCGATTCTCTTTGGAAATCGACTCCTCGACTATCGAGTAATCTAACCTAAAAATGGTCGATAGCTTTGGAGGTGTCGTCCAGCGTAAACGATAGCATCTTTGTCTAATACGGTGGTGGTTATTTTATACAAATAAATATAAGTTGTGATAGGTATATTATGTACATTGATATAAAAGAGAAAAGAGCATAAAATTCTTTTTGTTTTGTGGTGTGGAGCATAAGCATTTAGCAAAGACAATACCTTTAGTTACAATGTCCCTTAAAATGCAGGATATACATTGGGAAATTTTTATTAATTTCATAGAAGAGTATAAAAGTTTAGCAGCAGGAAAATTTGTAAACTCAACTGCTAACTCTTCAACTAACTTTATTTAAACGAAACAATTCGATAAACCTTCGTTCAGGCAAATTAAATGGGTTGTTAGTTGTCAATTAGTCTCCTATTTTGCCTTCGTCTTTCATTGTGATCAACGTGCCATCGTGCTCGTTCATTAAATATAGGTAACATGATAAGAAGATTAATAAGTTCTATATAATTAAAGACGAATTTATTAGCACTTTCACTTTTCATAAATAAAATATATTATCATAAACCAGTTTAGAGTTATCACGATTGTCGTTTTATATCTCCGATCAAATATGTATTTGGTCGGATTTTTATTGGGATTTTTATATAATTATAAACTTTTTAAGTGAACAAAACAAAACAAAATAAGGTTAATACAAGTCAAAAATCAATCCTAAACCACAGTGTTGCCAACAGAATCTCAATTTTTTCGCGTTTAAATTGGGTATCGAAACGATAGTGAACCGGAATCATTTTAAACACAATCGTACTGACGATATCGAAAACTGGGTCGTATCGTCATTGAAATCGTATCGTAGAATCAGAATCCGGGCCATGGCTGTGTTGCTGTTCTAGAATGTATAATCTGTGGTCCTAGGCAAGGATTTTTATTTTTTTTATACATATATATTTTTTTTGGTTATATTGCTCATTCTTATCCGTTACTCATTCTTTAAATTCATGAAAATTATTAGCACCATATCGAATTTACATAATTAGAGTATTTAGTTTAGTGAGATATATAAATTAACTTCTGAAATAACTACTTATGAGGTAGTAATTGGGAAATTGGTAGGTCCCTATCTTGAAGATTGTCATATGAGATGGTCGTGATGGGGAAAAGTCAAAGGATGTAAGTAGTATTATATATATGGGAAATGTATCGTGGTCTACTTATATATTTTTTGATTGAGAAAATATTTCAAGGTGAGAAAGAATATGTCGAAAACTGAAAGGATGCCTATTTTTAGTTGACCCTTGGTTATTTTCATAATCTATGACCCATAAAACGTAGGTAAGTAAACGAAAATGTAACAATTTCCGTTGAAGGTACCTGTAGCTCAACTATAAAAAAAATCGAAACTTTTATTACTGATGTCTAATTGTCAAATGATTTTATAATAACTTAGGTTATCCGGGTCCGTAAATATTAGGGCAACAAAAAGTAACAAATTTTCCAAGAAGAAAATGGTTCTATAGTATAGAGGAATTTGTATTAAGTAGAATAAGGTGAGGATTGTTGGTGAAAATACAGTTTTAAAGTAACCTACTTAACCTAATCTAAAAATTTTAATACATTAAAGTCGCAATAAAGATTGACCTTACAGTTGCCAGTCCCGATATATAAAGTCCCTATAAATGTATGTTATTGAAAAGGTGTAAAAGCAAAATAAGAAATACCTAAAATAAGTTTGTACCGAGGTTTGTACCTACTTATTATTGCTTCAACCAACCGGCCCAGATCAATAAAGTAGAAATACTAATATCGCTTCATTGAGTTAACAATTTATTTTATAATAGTGAAGTAAAAATATGTGAAGGAAATTTTTTTACGCAAATTACTCAAAAATTGCAATTAAAAACTTGTTTATGAATTGTTGATTGAAATTTATATAAAAGGGCAAGGAAAATAACAGACAGAAGTAAATCTAGAAAGCATACAGAAATATATAGAACAGTAATAATTCAAACAAAAACACGGAACAATAGTTAAAATAAGGGTTGCGATTGGTTGAAGATACCAATTTCAAACGATAGTAGGCGATCATGTATAATATAGTACAATACTCAAAATAATAGTAAAGTTGGTAAAATAAAGTAAGTAGTCTGGATTAAATCATCCTCACAAAACAATTTGTATTGTTCATAAAAGATAACCATATATAATTTTAATATATTAAATTCGTAATAAAAATTGGCTTAATATTTACCAGTACCGGTTATGCTATTAACCCTTCAGTGTGACGTAACATATTAGTACACGAGTGGTGACGTTGGTCTGGGGGACTGATAAGAATATATAAATATTTGGAGGAGGTATTTGTACATGTTTTAATTAATTTTTATATATTCTACTACTACTATTCTACTACTATATAATGTATACAGTTTTGTTTAAACTATTTTAGGGTGGAAATACGAATACAAAAGTTAAAATCTCCGATAAAGTTTAAAATTTTATTATGTAGTGTATTACAGTGTATCGACCATAATTATCTGATGCACTAGCTAAATACTTATTTGTATTTTCGATCATTAAATCTAATACCCTATCATCAAAAAATAAATTAAAAATCTGAAGTGGATCCTTCTTTGACACCAGGCACTCGAGTCGCTATATTTTTTGCTCCTCATCTTACCATCTTCCGCAAACGATGTTTTCTCCAGATAATAGTCCCGTCTTTGCCAGTAAATATTAAACTATCTTCTGTGTGACAGTCTGGTCATAATTATTATCACTCTCATCAGACAGACACTCTTCTATAAGACGGTGGAGTTTTTGCTGCACTTCTTCGTAGCTCATTATTTCTTGTGAATTTCCCTTAAAATTATTTATTTTATTCTCTACTGATACTATTTAATTATTAATAAAATATTTTCTTTGCTTCTACTTGTTGAAAACACAGGATCTTTCCGAATAAAATTTTATCCTAATGTATAACACTAAGGGTGACGTCGGTCTGTGGCACCAAAACGGCTAGTAGCTAGAAAATGTGTTATCTCTTCCCCCCTTTGACTCATACTACTGCATCGTATAAATAACATTAAGCTAGCAAAGAGCATCGGTGATTGTGCCAATACTGATAAACTAAATCTGAGTTGGTGTGCGAGACCTCACGTCACCACTGCAGGGTTAATAGGGAGATTTTGACACCATTAATTTTTGGCTTATAGTTATCGTAATCGCTATACTGAGCAGGTGTAGTGCCAAAAATACTGTTTTTTGCACTGCACATGTTCAGTATAACAATTACGATAACTAGGTACCTATAAGCTAAAAATTAAGGGTCAAAATGTCCCTAACTTTTATTTATTTATTTATTTATTTATTTATTTAGAGTACAGCTGCCCAGACAGATCAAAATCCAATTACAGGGCAGGAAAACATTAAAAAAAATATAAAAATACAACAATATACATATACAATAAATTAGCAAAAACATAAATATAGGTAAATAAGATGCACACATCTATAAAACAGTAATAAATAAAACATTTACAAATAAATTAAAACATCAGATAAAAAAAATAGGTAACAAGTAGCATAGAGCACGAAATTATCAAAAATATCAAATGAACATTCAAATGTGATACCAACAATAATAACAATAACAATTTAAAACATAAGTTTTGTGCCTATCTTAAAATACATTGCCTGATATTACGTACCGAACAGTTAAAAATGTCTAAATTTAAGTGAAAATTCTTATAATTAGAACACATTCTATAAATTGGGGAATATTTCAGTATATTTGTCCTTGTAGTTGGTAAATAAAACAGTACATATGTGCGAGTATCTACATCTACTTTTAGCTTATAGTTAATGTAATCGTTATACTGAGCACTGAAAGCAGCAATAATATATAAATTTTAAGTTTAAGTGAATGTCAAAGAATATATTCTGTGACATGGTCGAAAAAGGGCCTCTCCAACAAAATCAAGTTTTGAGCTTATTGAGGATTTGTATGAAAATTTAAAATGTTTATTATTTTAATGTTTTATTTTTTAATTTGTTAAAATTTGGCTAGGGTCTACCAAAAACCAATATTGTTTATAATAGATATTTATTTTATAATAATCTAATACAATTAAATATTTTTTATTGTTAGGCCGTTTTTTAATTAATGTACATAAGCCCTAATTATGATGGGTCACTAGCATCACTAGTATTTATGCTCTAAAAGTGTTATTTAGACCTTACCTTAAAGACACCCCAGGTAGCAAAATACGTCATAATGACGTGATTATTTTGGGCAGACCATCTCGTCAATGAGACGTAAAAATGACGGCCTAATGTCACATCCCAACGACGTCACTTTTAGATGTAATAATAACGTCATGCTGTGACGTAATAATATATATATAAATGACCAATAAGAGCCTTTTTAAATGACATACTTTTTATCTCATTTTCGATGTCATAGCAGCAATAAAACTAAAATATAAACAATAGACATTTTATTTAGCAAAAGCACATTTCTACTCAAACAACTTAACACAAGTATAATAGGTGGATAAATAAATAAATCAATTCTGTATAGAGGAACATTATATTGTTTCCGTTAAATAAGACCATGCAGTATCCAATTGGTTTAAACAAAGACTAAATATACCAAGTTGTTTGCTTCAGTTAGCGCAAACAAGTTTAAATCTTTAAATCAAATTAAATTTGATAGTTTGACAAGTGCCTAAAAATTCAGATAAATCTATATTAAACTTAACAACACATTCTAAGAGTACTCGTCAGCTTTTCTTATATAAATCGTCAAACTGAATTTGAAACAATCGAACATTATTTTGTTTTAAAATATGTTTATACACTATATTGTTTTACAATTGGTACATTATAAAAATGTATGTATTAGTGGAAAAGACAGCAGTCCTTGTCATCTAACTTATATGGAAAAACAAGGCATTTTGAAACAATGTCATCAATACACCACATTTCCAAGTCTTCAGACAAACCTTTTAAGACAAAAATATCCAGCTGTTTTGAGTCAATTGGATATACAGGGTGAGTCAATAAGAACGAATTCTTTAGTAGCTCCTTAAATAATGGAGATAGAGTAAAATATTGAAAAGGGGTGTTGTTTCATCTCTTTTTTTCTACAATCTAAAATTATTTTTAGATATACAAGATGCACCGTTGAGGGGTTACAGCATCCAACATTTGTTTTTTATATGGAACACCCTGTATTTTATATGAGATTTTGATTAAGCTTAAAATTCCCCATACATTGATGCCCCGTTTGCTGATCTTGTATGCGGGGTTGCCAAGTTATTTCGGTTTTTCTAAAAATTTGGGGAAAAACATAACCTTGTAAAAAAATCATACTAACCTTGTTTTCGATAATTAAAGGTTGAGATTCGGTATTTAGATAATCAAACCCTTATGCTATAAACCGATATCATCGTAAAATTATTTGCTTGTACAGGGTGTTTTAGTAAGCAACTGAAATGGTCTGAATATAATGTGAGAAAACTCGTTTTTCTTTTATGGAACCCCCTGTATATTATAACACCAGACAAACGAGTATTAAATAAGCTCTCAAATGATATATGGTTTGCTATATCTAACTCTAATAGTTTTCAAGATATTCAAATTTATACAAATATGGCAATGACTTCTTTGTCATTTGTTTATTCAGTAATTAAGTATTTCAAGAAAAAAAACATTTTCTAAATTTTTTCTTGTTTTGTTCAAAACTGTCGTTTTTTAACTTTTCTTACTGCCATGAACAATATTTTATATCTATTAAACAACCAACGGTATTTGCGTAATTTCAAAAACACATAAGTTAATAAATCTGATAGGAACTTGATAAACATTGAACAATATATTTTTTAAATAAATTAAGAAACCAAATACTAACAAAAAATAATAAGGGATGCAACAACACAATTTTAAACGTTCACAAACCGAATACATCAATTTCTAATATAATATTATAAATACTGCTGGAAATGCCCGCCACCTTGAGCAAGCATCGTGTAGCATGTGTTACAAAGGAGTCTCCAACGTTTGTGAGCATTTGTCTGTTTACCTGTGCAAACGAGTTTCTTATCTTTCTTTCATATCTTGAGGTCTTGTGGGTGGAGTCTGATAGACCATATCTTTTATAAAACCCCAAAGAAAAAAATATAGTGATCAAAACCCTCATGTGATCAGCACAGAAACCCTCAGTTTCAGCACAACTGGACTGTGACCGTTTAGTCGGCCCATACTTTTTCGATGGACACGTAAATGGGCAAAATTATTTAAATTTTGTAGAAAATGATTTCCAAGATCTGTTAAACAATGTGCCACTAACAACAGTTCGCAGATTATGGTTTCAGTAAGATGAAGCACCTACTGACTATGCTGCTGCAGTGAGACATGATCTTGATCAGGTACATCCATGCAATTGGATTGGATGCGATGGTCCAGTCATGTGGCCAGCTAGATCGCCAGATCTTAATAAATTGGATTTTTTTAACTTTTTTTTTAAAAAATTAACTTACTAACTAGTCACTTTCCGATTCAATTTCTTCGCTCTGAGGTTTTTTGTTTTTATGATTTTTATTGTGTGGAAGATTTTCGTAGAATGGTTTATATTCTAAGCTTATTGCTGGAGGCACAGACTGAAATAACGAATTTAAATCTGTATACTTTTCTTTGGATATCGGTAAAAGGTCCGCATACAAAGGCTTGCGATCTACAGGAACCAAACTAATTTTGTTTCTGGTTCTTTTGGTACAATCAAGGCTTCTGAAGTCATCATCAAATTTTTCTTTGAATCGAATAACACATGGTCGCTCTTTGGAAAAGTTAAGCCAACACATTTGTTGCCAGCTTACTTGTCTACCATTTGTGTCTTCTTTCCGGATAGTCATGTTGCTGTCTACTTAGGATTTCCAATCTATAAACCTATCGTAAGTCATTTCATGGACAATGTAAGGTTTGTCGCCTTTTCTTCTCGCACTCCGCGATATTGTTTTCCAGTCTGCCGGCCAGTTTACTTTTCCTACCCTTTGCTGCTCGGTAGTTATAGCCGAATGAATGGAGTCACACTCCATTTCACTGTGACCCACAACCAAAAACTTTAAATCTATTGTTTCCAAATGTGGCAGTTCTTGAACTGCTGTTAAACACATCCCTGCCACGAATTTATTTAGATTCTGCCCACCGCATCGATCGCTAAAACACGAAATGTGGGTAATATCCGCAGGAAGAGACCGGAAATATTGATAAAGACATGTTGCTATTTCACAACTTCCTCTTTTCCCGTTAACTTCAGTCCAAAAATAACAATCACCTTGTTGTGAAGCAACGTTGTAAATTGTAAAATTAAAAGACTTAAATCGCTGCTTATAGAACAGTGCGTTATTAGTAGGGTCTGTTGGTGCCAGCAGAACTTGTTGGAGATCGAAGTTGAAACTTAAAAAGTTTGTATTATTTTCTTGAGCCCTAACTTTGTCGTTTCTTTTTTCCTATCGGGCTTGATCTTTGGCCAAGAGATGAGATTGGTAGTTTACTTCAAGTTCATCTTTATTGACAGTAGTTGTTTTGTAACCAGTACAAGTACGACACTGGTCCTTTTTAGGGCGGTGGAATCCGAGATTATATTCTTCTACAAAAATTTTTCCATACGTAGGTGCTTTTGCCACTGGCAAATTATTTTCCTGCTGCTTTGTTTTGTACATTTCGTACATTAGATTGATGTTAAGCGATGGATCAAGATATTTTCGTTTTGAATCTGACCGGCAATAATGAGATTCAACCACAGGGAAGCTGTTAATATGATCTCTTACACCAGTAACAATTTCGTGAGCTATTTGTTTCTTTACGTGCCTGCCTCTTTTATCGGGTTCGCTTGTATTTTCTTTGGTTCTTTTTGTCATTGCAATATCGACTACACCCTTGCGAATGCCAAGTGTGTTAACAAACATAGTCTTACAAACTTTTAATTTATTTTCGCCCATTTTCGGTAAGTAAAATAGAACGGTGTAATTTCTTCGTGACCCTTCTCTAGTAGTAGCCCGTTTTTCAATTTTCTCAGTGTTGCTGTGGATAAAATCACGTTTTCTTTCATAAGTTTCTAAATCATAGTACCTTCTAAAAATAGCAAGCCTGTCGTCATTAGAAAAACGTTGATAACATTTTTTTCTACATGTTACTGTACATGGATCTCGCATGCAAATGCCAGGGACAAATTTGTTTCTAGCTGAAATATAGGCTTCACCACGTAGTCGCTTGGTTTTTGAAACATTTCTTTTCCATTTGTCAGGCTGTCTCAATCTTTTTCTCGGCTTTTCAGTTCTAACACGGGTCTCTTCCATTCCATTAAACTCTTTCAGAGGTTGGATCAGTGCTTCATTATCATTCGCTTCTGGTTGGGTCAGGACTTCATTATTATTCGCTTCTTCTTCTAAGTCATGCGCATCAGGAACATTACTAAATTCTTCATCCATATCTTCACTTTCAGATGATGGACAATATTCAGAAACATCAGGAGAAAAGGGTTCAGCCTCTGATTCTGACTCATTGGTACGTGATGTGGAAGGCATTCCCATATCACTATCTGAAAAACAATAAAAAAGTTACCTAGTTGTTGTACTAAGCCCACGAAATTATTTAAGGAAATTTGAATGGCACAACCTTCAGAGTGCATTTCAGTTGACAAGTTTTTTGCAAGATCTATAATTTTGTATTGGATATCCTGTCTCAACAAAATCATTACACCACCATGAATGTGGTTTTGTCTAACATAAAAATCAGCAATTGTGTAATTATTAAGACAAACATAATTGTAATTAGATTTTAAACACCACGTTTCGGACACACAGAGTATGTGAGGGTTATATTCATGAACAATTAACTCAAATTGCCCAATTTTATTTGTAATACATTGAGTATTTACACATAGTAGTCTAAAAGCATCATTATGCGTTTCTGAGGTGTTGGATAATAGAGGGCAGGTTGATGTTGTCTATACGGACTTCCAAAAAGCATTTGATCAGATTGACCATAACATACTCCTTTTGAAATTAGAAAGTTTTGGATTTTCAGAGGCTTTAATTAAGTTGTTCACTTCTTACTTAAGCGATAGATAATTCATGGTAAGATACCAAAATTTTACCTCAAAATCGTTTTCTGTAACATCTGGAGTTCCACAAGGTTCCAATCTAGGTCCCATATTATTTTTATTTTTTATTAATGACCTTCCTGAAGTCATTACTTGTGAGCAATTGTTATTTGCTGATGATTTCAAACTTTACTCTAAAATCAGTTCTTCTATCGATTCAATGCATCTTCAAGAATGCATGAATCGAATGTCTTTATGGTGAGAACTAAATCGGCTGAAACTCAATATATCTAAATGTAACGTAATGACTTATACTCGTAAGACCAGCTTTCCCATCTACAATTACTCCATTGGTAATAATCTCATTAGCAGAGTTGATGTATTCAAAGATTTAGGTATTTATTTTGACAGTAAACTCACTTTTATTAATCATATAAATCATATTGTTTCCAGTGCCTTTAAATCATATGGCTTCATTTATCGCAACTGTCGGGACTTTTCCAATGCAAGCACTTTCAAAACCCTCTTTTGTGCTCTAGTGAGGTCTAAATTGGAATACGGGTCGATTATATGGTATCCAATATATGATGTTCATTGCCGACATTTAGAATCGGTCCAAAGAAAATTTCTAAAATTTTTGTCTTTTTTGCAAGATGGATATTATCCGCCTAGAGGTTTGGATCATAATAATCTACTTAATAGATTTAACTTCGTTGCTTTAGAAACCAGACGTAATATAATGTTGGTTCGATTTCTGTATAACATCTTGAATGACAAAGTTGATTGCCCCGATCTTTTGGGTAAAATAAATTTTTTGATACCTCGCGAAAATGCTAGACAGCAATTTTTATTTTATTGTGTTGCTCCTCGAACGAATATTTTAATAAAGTCTCCAATATCTTTGATGTGTGAACTTTACAATAAAATCGCTTCTAACTGCGATATTCATTATGATAATTTAAGAAGTGTATGTAACTGTGTTAGTCGTTTAACTTAAGTATTATTGGTGGCATTGTTTGTAGTTGTAGTTTGTAGTAGTTGTTAATTATTTTTTGTTTGTTTTATCTCGTTGATTTTGTTTTATATACCTATATATTAGCACATATATTATATTACACATTATATTAGCATATTCTTATTCCTGTAATTGGGTTTTTCCTGTTGGAATAATAAATATTATTATTATTATTATTATTATTATTATTATTATTATATTGAGTTTTTGCCAAATTAAAGTTCTCCTTTTGTGATGAAACTGTGGTTTCGAAATCGAAATCTCTTGACAACAATTCCTTTGGGCCAATAACTAGGAGTGTACAATTCATTTTGAAGTGTTTTATCCGCTTCGACTCTAAATGATGAATTATGCCTTTGAGAATTCAATTTAGTGATATTAAATTCATATCCAGGTGTCCGTTTTACTAAATAGTTCTTCAAGTCTTCTTCAGTTGTGGATGATTTACATCTCCCAACATACAGCCACAGACGAGGCGGTGATGCAGCAAGGTTACTATTCGAGACTGTATCACTTTTTTCTTGACAGTCTTTATCACAGCCTGTACCAATAACGACTTCACTTGATGTATTTGTTTTTATTTTGCTACGATTATAATCTATAATCGGTTTTTTGTGGTTTCTTGAATATCCACTTTTTAGATTCAGGTTTTTATGCTTATCGTTTTGAGATATTTTTTCAACAACTGTGACTTCAGATGAAAACGTAAACGTTAATAGTAAACCGTCCACATTAAAAGATATCTGAATGATATCCGAGGTATAATTTGGGTTTTGCTTTAAATTTTCTGTTACACCATTGACTAGCCCCAAGTGACAATATTCTCCTGAATCCAATTTCTTTATTATTATATCTCTTGGAGTCTTTAAAAGTGTCCCACTATCTAGAGGTAGTTCACAATGATATGGCGATAAAATAGTTAAAAGATTTGAGAGTGCTGAATGACTAATGTTGTTTTCTATGGACCACTGCCTTAACTTTTCTACAAGGAACTGAGAAGGAAATAAATTGTTTTCATCTTGACATGCCTGAGTACTACTATTTTCGTTATAAGAAGTATTATCTAAATGACCGATATCAAATTCCAACTGACTGTTAGCATAAATCTCACTTTCAAATTGATGAATTGTTACAGTTTTATTAATGTGGTTATCAATATTAACTTCATTTGCAAAATCAGTTTGTGAAGAACTTACATTAGTATGGTACAAAAACCCACAAGTCTGACCTTGCAACAGATTTTCTGCAGCTTTGGCAATGCGTCGATATATCTGACGTTTGCCAACAAATACTTTTTGTTTACGTTCTGACATGTTCGAAGGGTATCCTCTCATTTTTTGGCATTTTCTATTTTCAACCGTTGTGGAGCGTGTTTGAGCCACACTTTTATGATGTTTTCTATTTCTTTTTCTGTTGCTCGCGACTTCTTTTTAACAGAACCTGTAAGTATAAAAATGATTATGCAATATTAATAGCTTCCTATTTTTGTTAGTTGGCAAAATGATTAACAGAATGGGCCATTTTAATAGAGATGTGATTTGTATGCACGTAAATATTAATACTTCGGTTTTGTTTTCGAATTAATAAATGTTGATAATTATTTAAATGAATTTACTCTTGTAAATTCCATATATACTTGTATACTCTTATAAAGTATATTATAAATATACTTAAATTTCAAATAATAATTAAAGTATACTTAAATTTCTTGTATACTCTTGAACAGTAACCGTTCATCTACATGTTGACCACATAAAGCTAATGTTAAATAGTAGCAAAGAAACCATACTTACAAACAACAATGTTTTTCAATTTTAAATCGGAAAATGGTTTTTTCTCAGCACGTTTCCCATAAAAGTTGAAATTTGCTGCAAGGCTGTTCGTCATACAACGTCTCATTACATTATTAGTAATTGCTGTTGTGTCTTTTCCTCCCAATGTTGACAGAAATGAGATTTAACCTCTTAACTGATTATGACGAATATACTCGCGTCCCAAATGACACAGATTTATGGATATGACGAATATATTCGCACAACCATTTTTGATGGTCCTCTCCATGGATATGCCGGATATGTTCGCCTGCGATAGCTTATGTGATTCCCCACTCTTATTTACCATCGTTCACATCGTGGAATAAAGAATTACCGTTTTATTTAGTTTAGTTTAAGTTGAATAGTGGGAGTGTGTGCCAATATTTGTAACCTGTTCTCGCTCAGATTATCCTATAATGTCGAAAAGAAAATTTGATTCTACGGAACCTACTTCCGATGAATCTGATGAGTGGGATATTAGCAGTCAGAGTGATGTAGAAAATTCTTCATCTGAGGATTCATATAGTGACGTTTCCGAATCTGAATCTAATCTCTCTGAGGATGAAAACGACGAAAATGATCCCCTAATTTTGAACCAACCATTTGATGTACCCTGGACAGAAAACGGAATTCCACGTCCGCCTTTTCCGTATACTGACACAGACGGACCACAAGTTCCAATAAACATTCAGGATCCTGTCAAAATATTTGAGCTATTCTTTGATGAAGACATAATGAACTTGATTGCAATTGAGACAAACAGGTAACAATTTACAAAATGAATTAATTACACGTATTATATGCATTTATTTTACTTTTAGATATGCTAATCAGTTCATTATTCATAACCGAGCAAAAGTGAAACCTAAATCTCGAGTTCACAAATGGAAAATAACTGATGCTAATGAAATACGAACCTTCATAGGTCTCACTATTTTGCAGGGAATATGCTCCAAACCAACATTTGAGATGTATTTTACTAAGCGCGAAAGTATCGAAACTCCATTTTTTGGCAAAATTATGCGTGAATCTAGATTCCGCTTGATACACAAATTTTTACACTTTTCTGACAATAACCTAATTGATGACGATGCTCAAGTACGAAAATTGTATAAAATAAAGCCAATTATGGACCACCTACAAGTAAAGTTCATGAATATATATACCCCTGGAAAAAATATATCAGTTGACGAGTCATTGATGGGATGGAAAGGGCGTCTTTCTTGGAAACAATATATTCCTTCAAAACGAAAACGTTTTGGAATAAAGTTTTTCATCTTATGCGAAAGTTCTACGGGATATGTTTATAATTTTGTGATTTATACAGGGGCTGATACAAACTACGGCCCTAAGTATAATGACGAACCCATCGCAACACGAATAGTATTGGTATTGTCCGACTCTCTTCTCAATAAAGGACGCTGTTTGTTTCTAGATAATTTTTACACAAGCCCAGATTTGGCAGAAAAATTAGTAAGACAAAGAACCGACTGCGTGGGTACTATGAGAATAAATCGTAAAGAAATACCACGAGAAATTAAAATAAAAAAATTAGAAAAAGGAGAATCTATTGCAATGTTTAGAAGAAAACTGATGATAATGAAATGGAGAGATAAAAAAGAAATAATAATGATTAGTACCATACATGACGACACAATGACAGAAATTGAAAAAAGAGGTAAGACAATACAAAAACCAGCCGTTGTTCTTGCATATAATAAAGATATGGGTGGCGTAGATTTATCTGATAATTTTCTGCATTTCTATTCTCTTGATAGAACACATTTAAAAAAATATTACAAGAAGATTTTCTTTCATTTATTGAGTGTTACATTACTAAACAGTTACATTTTATATAAACAAAGTGGAGGCAAAAAAACAAGACTGAACTTTTTCATAGAGCTCGCGGAAAGTCTCATTGAAAAATATGCTCAGCCAGTGAATCAGCAACAGAGACGGCCAAGAACACATAATGTAAGTCGTTTTATAGACCGTCATTTTCCATCTATAATACCACCTACACCAAATAAAGAAAAGCCAACCAAACGATGCCACATCTGTTATGAGAAAAAACTAAGAAAAGAGTCAAGATACTGGTGTTTAGAATGTAGAACTGGACTATGTCCAGCACCTTGTTTTAGTATTTATCATAGCAAACAATAACAATGTTTTCTTCTATGTATTATTTGCGTAAAATCAAACTAACGATGTTGTGGTAATGAGTATGACGAGTATATTCGCACGGACATTTTTTTGTATATTGACGGCTAAAATAGTACAAATTTTAGTTTATTCTTTACAAATAACTATTTTATTTATTATAGTATACCTAAAACGAATAAACTATGCTTGTTTACGATTTTGTTTTTTTGGCTATGTATATGACGTATATAATCGCAAGCGGCAATTTTCCCGCCCATATTGTGAGCGCTCAAGCGTACAACGACCGATCAGTTAAGAGGTTAAAAAAAAATATTTCAAAATAATTGTTGTGTATATACTACCTATACACAATAATTAGTTTTGTAGTATCTATTTCTAAATATTTGAAGTATAATATGAATAAGTGGCAGTTTTTTAAGGATCCTTCACAGAGTTCTTTGAAATAAAAATTGACTTGTTTTGCATTTTTATTAAAAGTCACTCCCTCAGTCAGTCGATCGTTACTTAGTTACAAGACTGACCTGGGACTGTGCCTGACTTTGTATAAACCACGTACTAAAAACTATTTAAATATGAAACTTACCAGGGCTATAGAGTTTTCGTTATTTAAATATTCTTCTAAAGCCTCCACGTCATCAGCAGATGATAAAGGTAACTCAATTGGTAAATCTGATGGTATAGTGCCTTCACATGATATTCCTTGTTTATTTATCCAAGAAAGAATTTGATTATTTTGTTCTTTAATTTGTAACAAAATGGTGGCAATTTTTCTGTTAAATCCTGAAATAATAAATAATTTGAACAAATTAATACCGTAGTTCAGATTTTAAGTTTTGTTTTAAAAATAAAACTTATAACCATTCAAGCAAACTTTAACTTTTCGTTTTTACCATTGAATTACACATTTGAGTATCGATCTAAGTTTCTTGGGTTTAGCCAATAATTAAAACAACTTTAGGACCAAAATATCATGCACAAGAAACACCGTTTTGAGTTAATGACAATTACTTTTAAATATAAAATATATGACTTTATATTTAATGAATAGTGACTATATGTCATATCATATTTAAGTTCATGATTAATTTATAAATTGATGTAAAAATTGGGCAGTTGTGGCATAAGACCACCTTTCTTTTTTAATAGATCATGTGGGCAGTGATGATTTCTGAAATATGTCTGTATTTCTATATCATGCTTTAAAAGGGTTTAAATTTAAATAATGAGCACAACAACTGTATAACTATATTTCTTGATTATTATATTAATAATCAATTGTTGTACCTACTGCTGTGCCACATCTGAATTTACTTCTCGAAGGACCAGAAAGAAACTCACTTGTTCGTTTCAAAACTTATATTTTAAAGAAAAAAATTATTTACAAAATATGTATCTACAAAAAACTGAATGGTGAACAACTGTAATCTTTGAATTTGTTTCTGTTATGTTCTCTTCTAGTTCCAGCCTGAGATCCCCCATCCACCTCTGGTTGCCTCCTCTCTTAATAATCTTAAAAAGAGGGTCTATTGGTTAGAATTGGGAAATTCCGTATACAAGGTCCAGGTTAATAACTATACCCGGAAAGTACGTCTTTACAAAACAAAGAAGAAGAATTCCTAGCATCTATTTTTAATCTTATCTAATTTCTTAAACTTACGATATTACTTTAGGGTCTTTCCGACTCGCAACACTGTCTTTATGTAAATTCCGTTGGAAAACAATCAGCTCATCTAGGAAATATTTAATTTCTTTTGCAATATTCATGCCATCTTAAACTTCTGATACTTTATTTTATTTTTCTACCCAAAAACCTAAAAAAAAATAAAAACCTGCTGCTGCCTCTCTATGCAATTTCTTGACTCGCTCTCATCTCAGCTTGTATCTTCCTTTGCAATTTTGTTTTGCACTTTCCATAACAGTGAAACATCAAACATATTACTCCCAGCAAGATAACTAATATTTCCATCATATTTTTTAGTCGGGTCTCCTAGAGCGTATGAATTTCTCTGTCCACCACTGTTACCAGCCTGGGCTATAATAACTTCCTCCTTACTTTCTGTAGGGGAGACCGGGGCTAGTTGGCACACATTTCATACTTTATTTTTTATTTAGCACTACAGACAATTGAACTGAATTACAAAATATGTAGAACAGATTTGCACCATTTCCCTACACTTTAGGATATTTAAAGTGTCTTTATAAAAAAAAGTTAAATAGTTATAATTTTTTAAAAACATCAGTGTAAGTGTGCCAACATACCCCAACTTGGGGGTAGGTTGGCACACTAATTGGGGTTAGTTGGCATATGTAAGTTATATAGTTTTTAAAATTTATTACCTACTAAAAGAATACAAAATAAAATAGATTAGAAAAACTAAAACTAAAACAGAAAGTAGAATAAAGCTTACAGTTATGTAAACACCAAAAGTTAATAGTTAGTCAGAATCATCCGAAACACAATTTGAGCATAGGTATGTATGGCGGCTCTTTGTTAGTGCATGCCTCATGAGACCATATATGGCATGACACACACTGAACCCATTTTTCCCCTGGTTCACTGGTAACACTGTCCATGCAGATCAAGCAAAAAGTTTCCTCCTCTTCATCAGAATAAGATTCATCTGCACAAACATGTTTAATGGTCCTGTTTTCTTGTTTAACTTTATTTTTTCTTTTTTCATTTTTATTTTCAAATACTGCCTTTTTTGCCTTTTCGGTTGCAACTTCCTTTTTGTTTTTACAAGCATTCTGCTCTTCTTCCAAAGCATCTTTGATTGGGGTATCCGTAAGAATAGCTGTGGACCTTCTTTTTTGCCGCGAAGTGCCAGTTTTTCTTGGTGGCGCTTTTGGGAATGGGCGTATGTCTTCCGGTGTACCTAGGTGGTGGTGTAGTATTTCTACCTTGAGGTAAACTGGGTTCTGGAAAATATATGTCGAGTGTAACCAACTTTTTCAATTGGCGAATGGTTTGCTTTTTGGCAATATTTGGCTAAAGTTCTAAATGCTATGTCGAAGTCTTTGGCCACACTTCGTACTGACCTGCCTTCATCCTTTACCATTTCTATGGTTCTTGCAATTACATCAGTGGGTATTGTACCCCTTACAGTCTTTTTTTGTAGGTTCTCATATCTAAAACTGTTTTTTTATTGATTTTAATTTTGTTAGTTTTATATTTAAATCCGGGGTTAGTTGGCACACTGTGTCAACGTGCCCCGAGACCAATGTGCCAACCTGCCCCGACACAGGTTTTATAACAACACATATTTTTTCCAAAAAACAAACAATAATTTGATAACTTTGCCTAGCATAGTATGTCAACTAGCCATCTAGCAACGAATTGTGGTGAAAAAATCAAATTAATACGTTATATTAAACAGATTATCCATAAATGTATAAGGGGACAAATTACTGGTATTGAAAACAAACGAACACAACTTACAAGTGTTCACCGCGTGACTTTGCGCGCGCAACGTTTTACATGGTTGCCGAGAGTTGTCGACTTTATATTTTAATGGTATTTGCGTTTACACATCCACACCAATCGCAGATATAAGCATTGTGTCAACTTGCCCCTGTAGCCAACTAGCCCCGGTCTCCCCTACTTCCCATTTTTGTATCTTTTTTTCTTTTCTTTCTTTATCATTCCACATTAATCTTCTTTAACATTCTTAGGTATCAAAAGTTATTTTTAATACTGATAATCATGTAAAATTGCCATGTCATTTTAGGACTTGCAGAATGGCCATGTAATGTCTTAGTTGAAATAAAACATGTCTTGCTTTTATGAAAGACATATATGTATTGAATATATTTTAACACCCAAAAAGACGAGCTTACTCGTAAGCAGTATTGCAAATACTATAATAATATATAAAATGTGTATAATCAGCACATAACTAACCTAATTAGAGTACACAGACTTACAGTTCAATGTATTCTTATTATTTAATATTACAAAATATATAATATACTTAACTATACCATTGCAACATTTATAAGCTAAGATAACAATTAAGTACCATACTATAAAATTAGAAATCTATATAAAATATAAATATATTAGTTACTATACTCTAATCCGAGCTATCAACCAAATTGCATCCTGTAAATCCTTATTAGAAATACCCTATTTAAAATATAAATGAGGACTTATATCAATGTATTCGTCAGACAACGTTCTATCCAAATATGCAATAATATACAGGATGTTTCATTTAAAAAAATATTTCTTTCCACACCTTGTATACTTATGAAAATAAAAAAATAATGGGATATTTAAAAACTAAGGAAAATTCTGTCACATGGCATTTTCAAAAATTTTATTCAATAAAAATTGATCAAAATAAGGGGGTATAATTTTATAGGAAAAACCCTCTCCCGTGCATTGTTAGAACCTAGTAACTTGTTTTTCTATATTTTGAGAAAAAATCATTTTTGTTTTTTCCTTTTAGCCGCTTATTGCGTACTTAAACATGAAAAAATAAAAGAGAGAATCTTGGTTAAAAAATCGAGCTGAGTTCCATTATGACATCAGATTTTCAATAAAATACGTATTTTTTCTTAAAATCAAGTTACTATGTTTTCATTTTGTTTTTTCTTTACACGACATTCATTTTTCCCATAGTATCTAAGTAAGTATAATTTTTTTGCAGGGTTTGACATGGCATTGACTACAATGAATTATAGTAAATATTTGAATATAAGTTTTATTTTAGTTATAAGTTACAAAAAGTTGGTATTAGTAAAACAAGTACAAATTATGGAAAACAAATCAAAACAGAATCCTAAATCAGGTAGTACAATAAGAAATTAGTCTGACCGATTTGAGCACAAGTCTAGTGCTGTGTCGCTTGTAGGCAATTCGTGCCAGAATTGCCTTTTACGGGCAGGCATATAAGGACACAAAACTGTTTCAATTTTCGTCTTTTTATCATTGTTGATCCCTCTGTTTTCGGTAAATTTTTCTGGCACCTGAAGTGAAAACTTCGCTTTTAAGAAAACAGCCTCAGTAAACTGAGTATCTGTAAAAGATGTTTTATAAAAAAGTGACTTGCTGTGTTTTCTAAACTCCGCAACCCTGACTTCATCTAATCGCGGAATGATATTATTTCCAGTTGCCGATTTTTTTCTTTGTTTCGACCCATCTTCAAATTGAAAGAAATCATTGCACTGCAAGTTTACAACTTGTGTGTTATTAGATGATTTATTAATTACATCCACTAAGTCGTTCAAATCAAAAACTTAATTTCTTTTTTTCCATTGGGTTCCTATTTGCCCATGGACAGAATCAGCTTTCATAAATGAGTGACCTGGTTCGAAATACTTCATTGTGATTTGATTAGGTCCCCATTCTTGATTGACTATACAAATTAGTGCTGAATAAAGAACCCAGTTTTTATTTTAGGCAGAGCAATTATCTGACCAAAATATAAATGTCGAAACGTCATGGTTGGAATTATTTATTATATAATAGAAGGTGGAAGCTACATCAGAAGCGTTTCTCCCACGTATTGCTTCATGCCATAACAAACAGAGATTTTTACCTTTATGTAACGGTGCAAATGTTTCTATAAATGCTACTAGTCTAGATATGAAAAAGGAATTTTTTTCAGGCATCTTTGGTATAATTAGTACCTTCTGCATATCAACAGTATAGATGTTAATATAACATGGCCACTCTAATGTTTTGTCATCTGTAATTTTTTTCTTGCTAAAGTGTACCTCTCATGATGAAATTCAAACTTTTTACATATTTCACACGAGTCTGAATCATGCAGTTCTACCTCGTTGATATCTTCCTTATGTCGCTTATAATTAGAGCAAGTGCCACAATCGTCTTGTGTGGGCGTTCCAAATCCAATATTAAGTGTCTCAAAAACTTTTCAGTATTTTTCATATGATATATTTTGTTTACCTTCACAAAAGTCTCTCCACAAAATCCGCACTGTTAAATCGCAGGCTAAATATCGTCTATTGGGGGCATGAGACAGCTTATAATGTGAAACTATTGGATGGAACTTTTCCACATGTACCTTTATCTGTTCGTCTAGTATAACCTTATTATCTTGCTTATTTTTTCTCGCATTAAAACCTCTATCATCACGAATTTTAGTATCACCTTTGTGCTTTCTTTTGGATTCAATGTAGGATGTTATAATACCATCAGTTTTCAAACCCAACGTTTTCATAAACATGGTTTTGCATACTGCCACTTCCTGGTTATTGATCCCAATTTGAGGTAAAAAGTACCCCAAAGTACAACATCTTTTAGATGGATCTTCTGTTGTTCGAGACTTAACGGGCTTTTCTTTAATATGAGAATCTAGGAAGAGTCGTCTTTGGGAGAAATTTAATTTTGAATATGAATTAAAAATTTGTTTTCTGGTCTCTGATCTTAAACTGTCACTGCATTTTTTTCGACAGCTCTTTTTACAAGGTGAAAGCAATATTTTTATTTTTTTGTTACTTTTCGGTTCCTTTCCAATCTTCCTTTTCGGTGTCACCTTTCCCCTACCGCTTTGTTCATACACATTTGCCAAAATATTTTCCAGTATATAACTTACAACATTCTCCACTATTTCCTCATTCTGTTGCGATACAAGAAAATCTTCAGCATTTTTCTGAAAATCATGATGTTTGGAACAGCCTGGTTCGGAATTATCACATAAAGGTGCAACATTAGACAATTTGTTTATGAAAGTTTCGCCTATTTCTGTAATTAAATCTTCTTCCGTAAAATAGTTTGGAACTTTCCGTGGTGTTTCTTCTAAACAGGGATCAAAAGTGGGATCAGTGTCGGAATCATCATGATCGGAAAAGTCAGAATCACTAGCCTTTTGCTGGTAGCTGTAATGAAACCAATAAATTAATGGGAATCAAACAATGAGTACAAACATTTTTATCAATATAACAAAATCACAAAATGAAATAAATAGGAAAGCCATTAACAAATAAGTACCGCTTTACACACAGTACACAATAAAAATTGTCTTAAAACTCAGCATTCAAATAATGTATTTTTAAAAACTGCACTCTATCATTTTTATGTGTTTTCACAAAAAAAGTTACTTTAACTAACTTTTTTTGTATAAATAACAACCAAAATAAATTCAAGGTGCTGCTAGGCAATAATAGGTACATTATTTGATGCAGAATTTTCAACCAATTTTCATGCACTGACGCTACTATTATATATTATGAATGTATATTATTATACATATATATTATATTACATTATTATAAATTTCTTTATCCACAATCACATAATAGGAGGTTTATCCACACCTATAAAGCATATAAAGTAACCTATTATTATCCACTAGTGGAATAAAGTAACTTTATTCCACTAGTTACATTATTAATCATAGCCACCAGTAAGTATTCAATATTATATTTTTATTATATATAAATATAATGTAGGTACATATGTACTGTGAGAGAGGTATTAAACGACTGTCTATGTTGAGTAACAAAACTATTACATCCGGAAAACCAGTCAAACCAGTTAAGATCATTAGTACTTTTGTTAATAATCCTGAAAAAGAGACAAATTATTAGTCTTGAAAGCTCGATTAATAAAAAAGAGTTCACTCCAAGAACTTTTGGCTTTGACTGGTTTTACCGATGTAATAGTTTTGTTACTATGTGGTGATTGTGAATAACACATTGTATTGTAAGTGTGTTTAAGATACATTTTGACCACTTAAGAAAATTAAACGCTCGAACTGGCGTTCCCGCGTTTAAACATTGTTGCGTGGATAAAATGTCTAAAACACTTATACAATAAATAACTATTATTAAATAAATTTAGGATGTACTTACCTCTTTTTAGCCAAAGCTATTATTCGTTGTACTCTTTTACTAGCAATCATATTTGACAAGGTGTCTAACAATAACACAATATTCACTGCTAACTTAAAAGCTTAAATTTTAAGGTTATGTTTATAAATATGGGCCAATTACTACATTAAAACATAGTAACTAGAACATAGTAGGTTTTAACATAGTATTTAAGCTCCGAATGTATAAAAGAACAATATTTAAATCCAGTAACTCTATTTACTAGGTTTTAAGAGTGAAATCTAATGAAATTGTTTGAGTTACTAAATTTAACTAGTATGTTTCCTTCCTTTAATGACGTCATAACTAAAAAAAAAGTGTATGTGCGTGGAGGTAACTGATGTAGATTTTAAATCTGTAAACATCGACAAAACCTAGTATCTCGAGTTACTAGGTTTTATTGTTGCACGGGAGCCCTGTTACATCGAGTTGTACATTATTGATCTGATTTTTTTTTATCTTTTACAGGAGTTGTTTCGTCTATCCCATAGACATTATAAAAATATAAAATGCCAATATCCATCATGTAGCACATCAAAAAATAGCCACGTTTTCTCTATGCAGAACACGAGAAAACGTAACTTTAGGGAATTTTCTGGGAATTTTTACACCACACCGTGGGATACAACCCTGTAAGTATTGGTAGGGCCTAATCCCAATTAAGTGTTAAGTTAGGAACCTTTGACGTTTGTCAGCTGTAAGCCTGTGTTAATTGTTCTTGTTTATTTTATGCCCCCCACCTAATTTGTGTATTTGTTGTTCTTACTGTTTTGTTAATAAATATTACCATACTTTATATTTCATTGTGTTCCCTGAACTACTGTTTTGTTTTAGTTTATAGTGAGATAAATTGCCTTTTGGTAATAAAACGATTTTGTGCAAATTTCGGCTTTATGAGTTCAATCTGTCCAAAATTTTGGTAAGGATTATTCTACTGTTAATAATAATGTAATGTAACCGGCCATTTATTATTTATTTAGCATGAAACTAGCTAAAAATTGCGAATGGGTGAATATTATAACAAAAATTCGAAGTGGTTGCAAATAATCTAGGTCACATGTAAAATTACATAATTTTTTAATTTCCCACCTGGCGGCTAATGCCAAGCTAGATGCTAGTGTGACCAGAGTTACCTATACAGAAAACAAAGTTGCTAGAGTTACATTTTCTCCATAGGATGGCCATTTTCAGTCTCCATAAAAACATTCTATATTTTTTATGACTTCTATGGTCTATCCGCGGACACACTATACATATTAATTTTTTTTGTTTCTTACTTGATTCTTTTCCTTTTCTTCTAGCGGCAACAGGTGCTTTGAATTGAAATGCTGGTACACATTTGAGTAGAGCCATCGCTTGTTATATCCTGTCTTTTTCGCTACTTTTGAAATCGAGTACGTGGAGATGCTGCGACAGAAGCATTCGAATTTTCCCATTAGTTGATTATTGTCATCCAAGTAAATATTGATTTTACTTTTTGTCCAACGAAGCTACTTCGAAATTCATCCATCAGTTGGACCTATTTTTATCCAAGATATTAATGCGTTAGAAACTGTTGCATTTTCTCCTTCATAGTTCACTATTATTATTCTTAACTACGCGACAAAGATGCCATTTGAATGGGGGAAACTTGTCCTCTTGAATTATTACCAGCACACCGATCTTTAACAAATTGTTATGGTTTTTCTTCCATTTTGTCCTGATTTGTAATTGGTTCATATTCTTTTCGCTAGCGTTGGCAGAAATGTTGTGTAATATTTTGTATGTGTTGGAACTTGGTTAGCCTGTACGACCCCTTTTATTTTTAAACAATATAGGTCCAGCATAGTCTACGCCACAATTATAAAAGGGCGGAGCATATTCTATGCGAGACTTGGGTAAACTTCCCATAATAGGACTATTGAATTTAGGTTTAACTCGAAAACATTTGATACATGGGCAAATTACTTTTTTTATTACATTTCTTCCTGAAATAGGCCAATATTTCTCTCGCAAAGAAGCTAGTAGCTTAATTACACCGCAATGGAGTAAACGTACATACTCGTTTCTTATAATCAGATACGTGAAATGATGACACGGAGGAAAAATTTTGGATGCTTTTTGCAATAATTATAATTTGAATATGCAATGTGGCCTCCCACTCTTAATACTAGCTCATCATCAATAAATGCATTGAGTGATAATAAATGACTTCTAAAGTCAATTTCCTATTTTCTATTAATTTTTGATTTCCGGAGAAAATGCCTCACGTTAAGCTATTTTAATCAATTTATTTTGATCTCCTTCAATTTCATTAACCGTGACAGGACTCTTAATTTTTTTATTAGAATTTCTCGTATTGTTTATGAACCTCGGAGAGTATGCAATAATACGTTTTAGTTTATGTAGACATGAAAATTTAGAAAATAAATCCAATGGCTTAGGATTTGTTGTGATAGTAGCAATTGTTTGTGCTTCCAGCAAATTATTGTCATCTTTTAGAATAATTGTTTAGTGCCCATTGTAACTTGTTTGCTGTTAACCACGCGGGACCATTCCACCATAAACATGCTTTATTTATCTGATTAGGATATATGCCGTGAGATATAAGATCTGCGGAGTTTTCACTAGTTTTATGTGCCTCCAATCGTTGGAGTTTGTTAAATGCCGTGTTTCGGAAACACGGTTTGCTACAAAGGTCTTCCAGTTATTCGGAGGTGATTGCATCCAACTTAATGTGATTGTTGAGTCACACCAATAAAATAGACTATCAAATTTGGTGCTGATACCCTTACCTTACTAGTAATCTTGCCAATAATACTGCACCACATAATTCCAGACGCAGCAAAGTGACATTTTTTAACTCTTTGCGGCACGCAAATACGGTGATTTTTCTGACCCTAGCTGCACAAGAAAAAAAAAACTTTTTTAAATATTTTTTTATTTATTTATTGTAATACTTGAACAAAAATAAAATGCAAATTGCAAAAAAAAAAACAAATCAAAGTGTCACTTTGACAGATATGAGATGGTACATATTTTGGACCATCATGCCTTATAGCAGTTAAATTCAAAGATCCTGAATTTAATATATTTTTCATGTAAACTGGTGAATATAAATCAGTTCTTAGAGTGATACTGTTGAAAACAGTCCTTATTTTTTCCCAGGCATAATGGAACTCTACATATGCTGCAGATCCACTCGGTGCGTACCTGTGCTTTACTGGTGCTACATAAAGAGCATCTTCGGCGTGTGCTCCTTTCAGGTTGGTGGCTGGAAGAGGTAAATCTTATTTCTGGAGCAACCTTAATGCGCTTTTTGTCTTGATCAATACCAGGGGTACCGTTACCTCGAGCTGTTACTGCTACCAATCCCTCTGCTACCAAGCCATCAACGACTTCTTCGAAATAATTTCAAATCTGTAGCAGGTAATCCCCTACATTTATAGAGTGTAAACGCGTTTACAACACAACAGTCAAGTAGGTGCCATAGTATTCTCATCCACCATTTATTGCTTTTTCTGTCGATTTCGTATACAGCTTTCATCTGGTCAAACCTATCCACGAAGTTCATATTCTTGTTATATTCTATGACAGCTGATGGACACGGTACCTCCTTTAGCGATCCATCTTTTTCCCTCCTATTCACTTTGCCAGTTTGACTAGGATCTATGAAGTTGCACAAAATAAAGACAGATCTTTTATCTTTCCATTTTACCAAACTTATGCCATCATTGCTAACTTTAAAATCGTAATTTCCTTGTTTCAGTAGCTTGTCATCTTTAAGATTTGGCAAATGTTTTCTATTACTCTGAACAGTACCACAGGCATAAATATTTCTTTCCAACAATCGCTTTTGCAGTACATATGAATTAAAAAAATTATCAAAATATAAACGATGATTCTTATTGGTTAATTCTTCAGTCAGTCTCATTATCACTTTTTCTCCTAAGGCGTGTTCGACATAATCTTTACTTTTTCCAGTGTAGATGTCAAAGTCATATAAATAACCAGAAGAGTCTGCAAGAGTCCATAACTTGTATCCTCATTTATGGGTTTTTTTTGGCATGTATTGCTTCAACGTACTTCTTCCTTTGAATTTTATCATTGACTCGTCGATGGCGATATTCTCTTGTAGTGAATAATTTTTTTTAAAGTTGGTTTGTAGTGCTGAAATTAATGGCCGGATTTTAAAAAGTTTGTCATAATTAGGGTCATCTCTTTTTGGTATCAAACTATTATCATTTATATGGACGTTAGAAAGTAACCAGCCAAATCTGTTTACTGTCATCAGTTTGGAAATATACGGGTCATTCATTTGAATATTATAACTCCAGTAATCACGATAACTTGGCGAACGTTTTATTCCCATCAGAATATTAATTCCGAAAAATGTTTTTAGTTCTGAAACAGACGTAGTAATATATTTCTTATTTGACTTCAAATATTCCTGCTGCGCATATAGATTAGTCTGGAATGCAATGTCACTAATCACTTTTTCAGAAAATAGAAGATTAAAAAAGAAAATTGGAGTCAATTCTTTTTCATCGGTGTTCGAAAGTTCTTCCGAAATGCCTGGGCGTGTAGTAAAAGGTGGAAAGGGATTCATAATGTAGTTTTCTGATGTCCACGTGACGTTTTCAATAATATTTGCGATAGATGAATGTCGATTCGTTGGGAATAAAGTGGCCAAAGGTACGTTGTTTTCGTCATCTGTTCCATCATCACCCAAATCGTCAAAAACTATCATTCTCTGATCAGATACAGAAACAGGAATGTCCTCCTCTTCGTCAGATGTAATGGAATTTGAGTCACTCGGTATATCAAGAAGCTCGCTAATTACTTCTTGCCTACTGATCCCAGCGAACCTTAAATTTTTCAATTCATATTCATCATCTACTTGCATCTTGAAGTCCATGAAACAAAAAAGACCTTCATTGCATGATGGTACATATTCTGGATGCAAATAATTATAAATTATTACTATCAACAATTAAATTTTTTCGGTATTTATTAAATCTAACACCTTCACTAAACACTAGCGGTATCTTCTAATCCAAGAATAGAATTCTAAATGTATCTTACCTGTTTGTTTGAAACAAATTCTCAAAAATGTATGAATACACGACCACTTCACAACAAGAACTACGTGCGAATGAAAACAAAACGTATTCCGTTCCAGCTATTTCTAGAAACATGTGTATAACACATGTTTTGAACCTATAAGCCAAGTGGTTCATTTATTGTGTCGATGTGCTTCAATTGTTTAGATATTATGTAAGCGGTATGTTTTCTGTACCGCTATGCATTTAGTTACATTTTTTATGTGGTACAGTTTGTGAACCGAGATGCAGAATAGAGTTTGGTGCAACACGGAATTTGGAACATAACAATTTAACATGATCATGTTTTATCTACACTTCTAATGTGTATATGCATGGATAGGGTTGCCAACCGTCCCGATATATCGGAACAGTCACCGTTATTGGCCTTGCTGTCTCGACGTCCCGATAAAACCATTAAAAATCCCGATAGCCAATTTTTTATTACAATATACGAACAAATTGGCTGCTTTTCATTAATTCATTCCACTGTCTTAAACAAATCTGTTTTGCAAATCGACAACGCTATTATAGATCAGTAGGTACATAAATAAATATCGACAAATTAGATAAATAATACACCTAATTTTCCAATTTCCAGCAAATGTTGCTTCATTTCATTTGCTGTTTCATGTCGCCGCAGATGAATTCGTGTGTGGTCACATCACGTTGTAGATTATCAGAATTATCATGTTCCGAATTTTATAAATACATTAGGGGTCACAAAGACTTGTTAAGAAAAATTAAGTCATCTGAAAAATATGATTTTAAAACTTCTTCGTCGTAAATAGACGTTGTTAATTATTATACATTTTTATTTAACTAAAAAACACCATTTTTTGAGAAGATGTTGAATAAGCCTTCAAGAATCGTCCGATCAGACGACTGCCCCGATTTAAGTGGACAAATTTATGGCGACCCTGTGCCTGTGTGTGTTACACCATATGCCTTTTTGGAAGCATCACAGAACCCATGCAATGGGGTGTTTTCCTATTTTTTTTTTACATCGGCAATGGAAAGTAGTTGGAAAAAGAAGAGATATGTATTTCTGGAATTTTAATATTGGGTTCATTTAAGTCCATAAATTATTTTTTTATTGTGCGCGATATCTATGTGACGTCACTATGTGAAAATTTAAAATTTGCACCATTTTTTAGTGATTTCTAGGATATTTTCATTTGTGTGGTTGGTGTCACTGCGTGACAACTTTACTTTTGTTTATGTTTGAATTTTTTGGTTATGGTAAACATGAGACATTGTTTTTAGTTTATATTTTTACCTGCGAATTATTGTCTCTGCCTGTGACTGATTACAAGTGTATTTATTAGTAATAGAAAAACATCGTAATTTGTAAAGGTAATTTCTGAATATATTTAATCGACTTTGCAGTAATACTGTTAAGTTAAATACTAACCTTACATTTTTCATTCCTTTTATTTCTGAAAGGATCTATAGGATCTTTATCATAATAGAATCTATAATCGGCAAATTGTTGGACTTAACCACCTTGCTCCATGTTTAATAAAAGTTTACTTTACAAGAAAACAATACAACACGTCAAGTTGTCAAGCCAAACACAAACAGGAAATTTCAAATGTCAATTATCGAAATGTCAACTGTCGTTTGTGGTAGCTACAAACTGAAACTAGCCACATATTATCAGTGTGGCCTCTTTATAGATACATATTCCCTAGTTTTGGCTTAGTGACATCACGAATATAGAATAAAATTTCAAAATTGAATTAAAAATTTTCTACCGATTCAATCTTAATAATTTTTATCCTAATAAATATAAAAAAAATATATTTTATAAAAATACAGGTTTCCACTTTCATTTCGATTGAAGGAAAATACCCCATTCAATGGTATGCGGGTCCTTACCAATAACATGTCTCGGAAATTTCATCAATGTCCAACTGTGCAACTCCCCACAAAACTTTAATCACGTGGTGTTTAAACCGAGAGATATAGGTTCATCCCACGACAATTTATGCTACCATGGCCTTTGCATTATTAATTTTGTGTGAATAATGACCGGGCTTAACAAACCAAGACGATCAAATATTTGGGCTGTTATGGACAGAATAGATCTTTTAGTGACCTTCGATTGTCTTGGAAACTCTTGAATTACATACAATAAATAATCTGAAGTAGGATCCCACAATATGCCGAGTGTTTTATTCTGTGAGTCACCGTTAAACTGAAATTTATGCTGTTGTTGACTATCACCTAAGTTAATATTTTTTAATAATTCGATGTTTTTTGAAGACCATTACGAAGTGCAAAACCAGCTGTTAATAATATACTAGAAATTTCATTTTGAATTGTGAAAACTTTATGAAATGAATTGGCTCCCGTTAATAAATCCTCGACATCAAAATCTCTTTCAATTATCTTGGAGGTATCAGAATATTTATTACGGCTATCTAGAGCTAATTGTTGTAGGTATTGTAATGCCACAAATGAAGCAGAGGTTGTGCCATATGTCAATTAATTTATTTATTTAATTTATGACAGCTTACTGGCTGGTCTACATTAGACCGCCATAATATTAATTGGAAATTTTTTTGACTATTTTGTACCTTTACCTGGCCGTACACCTTCGCGATATCAGCCGTTAATACATTATGTATGCTTACGAAACCGTATCAATATAGAAAATAAATCGTCTTGTATGATTGGACAGGCATATTGAGTATTATTTAAGGAAAAACCGGATGTCATTTTGGCAGATCCATAAAAAACTAGTCGAACCTTGGTCGTTTTACTTGCTTCTTTTATTTGTGGTATGGTGGCATCGAATTTTCTTCAATCGACTTTGAAGGGAGGATCTTTTGATATAATTTACCCTTGCAACTTCTCTTTTGGAGCAGGTACCATTAAAATAGCATAATAATAGCCCGTTTAACAGCTTTCTCGTCAATTGAGTTTCTCTCAGTTTTTAAAACATGTTTTTGTGGCATCTGAAAATAAAACACCCCTGCAAATTTAATCAATAGGTACTTCCACATCACAAATTTATTGACCGGAATTTTTTACTAAAAAACTGTCCAAAACAACTGTAAGTTGTTTTTTTTATCAAATTCGTCCACCTGGGGTGCATTCGTCTATCTGCCGAATGCACCCCAGGTATGTATGGATGAACGCTCCCCAGCTGTCAAAAAATTTTAAAATGTCATTATAGATAACGACAATTTTTAGGTTACAAATTGATATCTGTTAAATAGGTATTTGCATTATCGAAGCATATATTTTCTATAATAAAGTTTTTCAATATTGTTCATTAAATACAGATTTCTTACCTTAGAGCTCATTTTTCTTGTTTAATTTATAAAATTCGGCTTCTCCACTAATCACCGGTCAAACTCACTGCAAGTCGTGGGTTATTATGTTAACAACTCCCACTGCTATGGGAGTTGTTATCACTCCCATAGAAGAACTTTTCAATATAGTGGAAAATCAAAGAGCGGCCAGAGTTTACAGAGAGAGACGAAATAATTTTGAAATATGGACAGAAAGCGAATTTAGGGAATGTTATTGTTTGTTTGATACTTACTTGTCGTTAGCTTGAAGGACCACCCTTGTTTAGGGAATATGTATGTAAACTGAAAGACAATGATTTGCTTAATTTACTTTAATGTGACGACGTGTCGTTTCTACAGTTCTAGACATACTGACCTTAATCTAGGATCTCGAGGTCGCAGGGAGAGGGAACCGCCCTACTACCTTTTAACAGGTGGCGCTCATGACAGCGCGGGAATATACAAATCAACATTTTATTTAAATCTTAACAGTTATAGATTGTCTAAAAATACTGTTAGATTTTTAATCAATTAAATTTCAAAGGAGATATCTAACGAAACAGATTGGTAAGTTTTATTTTAACAATTGATTGTAGACTTCTTACCTCTATATTTACATAAGTAAGTACCTACTTATGTTTCAGTAATCACGCTCTATCTGTAGAAGATATGGTTTTAGTAACACTGATATTTTTGCCAGCTGGCTGTTTTTTAAAAATCAATGGAGATTGTCATGGTTTACATGAGAGTACAGTTAGTACAACTGTCAATAAAGTAACACGAGCAATCGCTGCTAAGCATATGAATTATATAAAAATACCTTGAACTCTAGAAGAAGTCAATGCTGCCAGGCAGGGTTTTTTTTTGAAAGCTAGATTCCTAAAATGTGTAGGAGCTGTCGACTGCACTCACATAAAAATACAAGCACCAAGCATAGAAGACTCAGAAGTATATCGATGTAGAAAAGATTTTTTTCTCTTACAATGTACAAGTGGTGTGCGATGCTAATTGAAAATTCAAAACGTTGTATGGAGATGGCCTGGGTCTTCACATGATAGCACAATCTTTCAAAATTCAGTTTTGCGCAATCGGTTCGAACTTGGTGAATTTGGCAATAGTGTATTTATTTATTTATTTATTTATTTAGTGCGTACGAACAGACAAAATCCAATTATACATACGCACTACCTATTCCTATTGCAATACAATACAGAAACACAAAAATTCAATAAAACAAAAACATGGTTAATGCAATAAAATACAGATTAAAAAAGAAATAATCAAATGTATAAAACACACACACATACTATACACACAAATATCAGTGAACATCACAGGCAAGAAAGTAGCCTATTTTTACTTATATTAAAAATGTCAACATCATGATTTCCGAGAAGATTATTAACAGCCGACAAACAGCTTTCGATGGGAGAATCTATATTAGTTATCTTAAAAATATTATTTCTAATTCTCAATCTAATATCGGGTACATTAATATTTATAGCCAACAGTATGTCAGGCACCACCATTCGATTATGCAATATATTAAAAATAAATAAAATTTGAGCATTTTCACGACGCTTGCTTAAAGGACATATATTAAAATCAGTTCTTTGGTACTCATATGATATTAAAAATGGATAAGTCCCATGTCGCTTTAAGTACAAAGATCTTAGAAATCTTTTCTGGATTTTTTCCAACATTTCTGTGTATATCAGAGTTCTAGGGTTCCATATAACACAACAGTATTCGAGTTTAGAACGTACATATGAATTAAATAGAGTTACAGTTATGTCAGGTCTAAAATCATGACTGGCTCTTAAAACAAAACCAAGTTTTCTATAACACTCTGCTGTTACCTGCAAGATGTGTTGATTGAATGAAAAGTGTTTTGTAAAGAGCACACCAAGGTCTTTAATTTCATTCAGTACCTCAATTTCGACACCATTTACAGTATATGCTCCTACCAAAGTACTTTTCCTTCTGTTGTATGATACCACTTTACATTTTGTTTCATTCAGGGCCAGATCATTATCCTCACAAAGGCACCACCATTCGATTATGCAATATATTAAAAATAAATAAAATTTGAGCATTTTCACGACGCTTGCTTAAAGGACATATATTAAAATCAGTTCTTTGGTACTCATATGATATTAAAAATGGATAAGTCCCATGTCGCTTTAAGTACAAAGATCTTAGAAATCTTTTCTGGATTTTTTCCAACATTTCTGTGTATATCAGAGTTCTAGGGTTCCATATAACACAACAGTATTCGAGTTTAGAACGTACATATGAATTAAATAGAGTTACAGTTATGTCAGGTCTAAAATCATGACTGGCTCTTAAAACAAAACCAAGTTTTCTATAACACTCTGCTGTTAACTGCAAGATGTGTTGATTGAATGAAAAGTGTTTTGTAAAGAGCACACCAAGGTCTTTAATTTCATTCAGTACCTCAATTTCGACACCATTTACAGTATATGCTCCTACCAAAGTACTTTTCCTTCTGTTGTATGATACCACTTTACATTTTGTTTCATTCAGGGCCAGATCATTATCCTCACAAAAATCAGAAATGGCTTCAACATCAGTCTTCAGCTTATCAATATCGTGATTTGATCTTATTGAAAGATAGATTTTTAAGTCATCTGCATAAAGCAGGAATTTAGCATACTTAATGTAATCGGATATATTGTTAATAAACATTACAAATAGCAATGGCCCGAGTATAGAACCCTGGGGAACCCCTGAAGTAGTAACAAAGGTATCTGACTTGCTATTATTAAATTTGACAAAATTAGATCGATTGGTGAGATAGGATCTTAAAAACTGTATCAAGTTGTCATTAAAGGAAAAGGAATGCAATTTTTCTAACATGATATTGTGGTTAACTCTATCGAACGCCTTTGCTAGGTCGGTGTATACAGTATCAATCTGAGAGTTGTTTATATTTTTTGCAATGTAGTCACTGAAAACACACAAATTTGTTAAGGTAGATTTTTTATTCACAAAACCGTGTTGCTCCTCTAAAAGGAGAATTGATCGGTGATAGTGGATATGCGGTTAAAAATTACTTAATAACACCTCTTCAAAACCCAGCGACAGCTGCAGAAAAGTCATTTAACGAACTCGCAATAATGAACCTGCTTTTGATATGGATGAGGAACATGAAGAAGTCCAAGTGGATGTTGCAATAGACTAATTGACTATTTTCAAACGTTACTGTAATAATCATTATTTATTTATTTACTTATTCCATATACATTAACATATACAAAGACAGACATTAGCAGAATATATTACTTATTAGACCCTGAGCCAAGGCTATGCGGGTCCTAATATCTCCAGAACTGATAAAAAAAAAAATAATACTCAAAAAGAAGACAGAGTAATTCTAATTCCCAGATACCCTGTAGATAACAACCATATAAAACATTCCCTCAGATACAGACACACGACTAATTATTGGTAGTTTAGTTAATAGTATACACACAAATATTATATTATTACAACAAAGACAAGAAAAAAAAAGAGCAATATAACGTCGATAAGAATATGAACATATATGTTGTACAATCAAGCAGTCCATGTTGAGAAGAAACCATTGAAGATCAAGTCTTTCAAATTTCTTTTAAACGATTCTATGTTAAGAGTCTTGGAGGCTTCAGGAAGTAAATTATAATATTTTACCCCCTGATATACTATACTCTGTTGACCTGGTGATGTTCTCATAGCAGCAGTCCTCAAATGATCCCTCATTCTGGTGTCATATGTATGATCTTGAGATGCAGATGTAAAATTTATGTAACTGAGAATTGAAGATAAACGTGCATGCTTGAAATATATAAAGTGAGTGGATATCCATGATACTATTAGGATGGTATAATTGAGATATTATTGTTCAGTTTTGGATATATTCGGCGTAAATAGACTACCTTTTTAATAAAGTTGAACATTTTAATATGAAAAATACCCCAGAAAATACTCTACATAAAGAAAAGGTTGGAATCAATTTGCTAAAATATATAGAGTGCGAGGTAAAAAATACTCTAGTCTAATTTGTTATGTTTCTACATATTCTTGTTAAAATGAAATAATCAAAATTGATGATGGAAATATTTATTTTCTTAAATATACAATATCTCCTCCCCTGACAAATTATTAGAGATTAATAGATTGATATTTACAAGTTTTTTCTTAAAATTTGCATTTCCAAATCATGTTTTTGTTTTTCCCTACCCATACGCTGCTCACTTTCCTCACTTAAAATAGCAATTTGTTTTACGTGCAATTCCTTTAAATGCTGCATTTTTAAATCATCTTTAAAACATTGAATCTTTATGTTTTCGAAATCTGCTTTTGAAGCAGCCCATTTTTCAATTTTATCTCTTACTTGTAAGTAATCTAAAAATAAAGTTATCTATAGTTAAATATATACAAGGTCAATAATACATACTTTTCTTGTGTTTGGGAGTTCCACGTATATTTAAAACCTTTGATTTTGATTGGCGAAGCATATCTGGAGTGTATTATGGTAAAGATAAATCCGTCACTTCTAATATTACATTATCTGAAAGAACAGTAGGTAAAACTTCTGTACATTTTTATGAATATTGCTAATAATAATAATAATCTTTATTTTGAGAAATAATCACAATACATTGGATGTAAAGAAACCATTGAACAAAATAGAGTCAATCACAAAAACACCTACATATCATAAAATTCTTCCATTGTATAAGGTTCCAAGTTTATTAACATATTATAGATTTCTTTTTTATATGCAGTAAGATTATTGATGATTTTGAAGTGTTCTGGCAATTTGTTAAAACATTTGATGGAAGAGTACAGCGCCCCTTTTTCAGTTACACTCAGTCTATGTATTGGATACTGCTGATTTACATGTCTAGTTGGGTATAAACCCCTTGTTTCAAATTGTGTGAATAAATGCCTATTTCTAAATAAAAATAACAGACATTCTTGAATATATAAAGCTCGAACTGTTAGTATCCTATTTTTCCTAAAATACCCCCTACATGATTTTTTGTAGCTCAAATTTAAGATTAATCTCAATGCTCTTTTCTGAACCAAGAACACATTTTCAATATCTCGACTATTGCCAAAACATATCAAACCATATTGTATTCTTGATTCAAAATTTGCATGATACACAATTTTCAAAGTTTGAAAATTTGCATATTTTTTAATTACCCTGAGTGAGTAACAGGTTTGACTCAGTTTCTTACAGAGTTGCTCAACATGGATGTTCCAACATAAAAAACTATCTATATATCTATATATTGCTATAATCATTATACCTTGTCCATTTTCCTGTACAGTAAGTACAATGTTTCTATCGATAGCGGTCTGTTCATTAATTGCAGTTGTATGAGGCACTGCAATAAGTGAAAATAGTGTTGAATGATATTTTACATATACAAATTACATAATTATAGCATCATCTCCAAACTCAGTCTGCATTCCTTCAGCACGGACTCCCAACTAATCTATTACCTATCTTTTGCTCAGTTGTCTCGAGCTTACTGTCAATATAAGGTCCTCCACGAGTACGCATAAATGCCTGTCTTTCTTCAGCTAGATACCTACAAATTTTATGAATGAATATTTATCATTATAAAATAATTTCTTATGTACCTACCTTATGTTTGGTGGATTTTTTAAATTTTCGTATTTATTTTTCAAAATTTTGGCATCCCAAAGGTTTCACCAGACTTTGCATTAAATTCCTTTGCCACGTCTGCCCATACTTCAACTTTTTTCCTATTCACTACAGTGTCTGTTTTTTGCATTCGATGATATCTCTGTATATGCAAACTATTTCCAAAAGTATTCGTTCTTCATTCTTGCTGAAATTGTTTGACCGCTTGTTACTAGCCATTTTCTGTTTTTATAACATAAGCAAAGTACTAAGCACCAAATACAACTTTGACCTGAAATACCTACAATAAAATGCAATGCATCCATTGATGTAAAACATACTGTTAATACCTAGTTAAAATTACTTACTTTAATGTACTGTACCTAGTATTTTCCTAAACACAAGCGCAATTCAAATATACAAAAATTCAATAAACATAAATTCTCTTCTACTGTATTTTCAACAAGCTTCTGATCTGTACAAAGCACAATGCCACAATTTTTCAACACGAAAATGACAGCATTGACAGCGCACCACGCACCTAAAGTAAAATGATGACAGCGCGCCAGAATATTTGTGAAGTGCGCATGACTCCAGGGTTGACAACCATATCAAACTGATGTTTTTCCAAGTTCACTTGAACTGCGTCTGATCCCAGATTGTGTAAGTGAAGCATATGGAACTACAGATGATCTGCAGTTCACAGTAAACTAAGTTCAGCTGAACGTGGTTTCAAATTCAAACTGCAAATTGAACAAGTGGCCCTGAGTCTGCCTCCATCATGCTGTGACCTTTTTCAAGGTAACATTGTTGTATTTCAATATTTCTTGCTTTTACAATATCACTTAAAGCACTAGCTAAAGTTTCATTTCGATTTTGGTAATTGCAACCATCTGAGATGAAAACAGTGGTTTTATAACTGTCTGGGGTATTATTTATGAACTCAATCAAACATGAAGTAAATTCATTGCTACTAACCCCTCCACTTGCCTCATGCCTAACATATAAATGGACACTGTAATCATTTAGTGAATATATAGTGAAGTTGTGAACTTGAAGTTTTAACTTGTAGTAGAACTGTGAAGCTAACATTTTGGGACAAGTTAGAACACTTTGCAAGTCTACAGTCATAACTAACTTTTCGCTACTGGCACTACTCTTCATCATCCCTTTGGCTTCTCTTGCGGGCTTTTTGCTTTAATGTATGCGCTGCTCATATTCTTCCCTACTTATTGTCTTGGCCTTGAAAGCAACACAAGTATTATACTGATCTTTCCTGGGTTTGTGAACGGATATCTTTTCATTTTCTAAAACTGCTCTAAATGATTTTATATGAGCTATTGGAAGTTTTTTCTCGTCACACCATTCTTTGTAAAGCCTGTACATGTGATTCTTCATTATAAAGCTATTGTCTACATACACCCTGCTACTAGATGCCCTGCAATAATGTGTTGTAACTTTAGGAATTTGCTGTAACCAATCTCTAACATTCCTTTCGTTTGAGATCTGTTTCATTTTTCTGGGGGTTATTTTTTTTTAAACACTTTATTTTTGGTGCCGCCTTCATTTAGACTTTCATCTGAGGTAAAAGTATCAAAATTTTTTGTATTTAACACGTTGAGCCCCGGGTGGGTTTATTTTGACCCACGATCCAAAAGTCCCATTGGACCGCGTGGCACATTTGCTGCCCACGCGAATGTCATGTATTCAGACCATAATGTAAAATGAAATACCCACGTTTAGATGCTTAATGCATAGGAACTGTGCAAAGCCGGTCCCGGGGGACACGTGCATATTAGCGGTTTGTGAATATCTTTACATATTAGTGGTATATTTTCAATATAAAAAAATTACTAAGTAATGCTTGGAAAAAAAGTGATTTATTTTGACATTTTATTTACAAATGGTATAGTTTACAATATGAAAATATAAGTAATCAATAAAACTATTTTTTTACGGATTTATAGGAGATAAAGAAACAAGTTACACAATAAAATGCCTTACAGGCAGAACACATGTACTTGGTTCTTGGGCATTTACTTTGAGCGGTTTTCCTACCTTCAACGTCTTTCATATGCTTATAACATTGTGTACATCTTTTTCTGGGAGTATCACTCTCAACCAATTCATGTTCAGTATAATTCTCATTGTTTTCGTCTTCGAAGTTTGACTCATTTATTTTCAGCAATTTCAGAGCTAGTTGCTCTTTATATGCAGTAATTTGAATATTACTTTGTGCAATCTCTTTGAATACTAAGAAAGCATTTACCAGTGCTGACCCCAATAGTAGCTCCATGGCTAACTTTCGGTACCATTTATTACCGCGTCTAAGACAATGAGAGTATGCTTTTAGCTGATCTGATATGTCGATGTACCCTTTCGAGTCATTATACTCAACAACAGCTTGAGGTTTAGAGACTTCTTTACCGCGCTGACGAACTATTTGCACAGCATCCGTATGCTTAGTGGAAAGCATTAGGACATCTCGCTTGTCCTTCCACTTTAGCATAACTATGCCATTGTTGCTTTCTTGAGCAAAAACCCCATTTTTGTCTAATTTTTTAGCAACTACGTCTTTTGAGTTCAATTTTCGGTTTGAACGAATGGTACCAACCAAGTGCGTTTTTCGTTGTAGCAGTTCAGTAGCTAAAGCTACACTTGTATAATAGTTGTCAGTGAAAAGTGTGCGACCACAGTCTAAAAGTCCATCCATCATTTCCATCACAACTTTGTGCGAAGCACTACCAGTTTCTGAGGCATCTGTCCCACTATACACTCGTACGTTATAAGTATAACCCTTTTCTGTACATAACTTGTACAATTTTATACCAAACTTGTGGCGTTTATTTTTTATAAATTGTTTGAACCTCAAACGACCACGGAACGGAACCATTGTTTCGTCGATACATACGTTGTTTCCTGGGGTCAGTATCTCTTGAAACTTTTGATTTAGCATTTTTACCAGTGGAGACACTTTACGAAGTCTATCATTTGCATATGATTCATCTAAATTGTCATTGAAATGCCACATTGTTAGTAATTGTTCAAAACGATTTCTAGTCATTATATTGTTGATGTTATTTCCATACAAGAAATTTTTACTCCAATAACTTCTAAGTCTAGGTAGTTTGAATAGTCCCATCCAGAGCAAGATTCCTATAAACTTTTCCATCTCATCTTGGTCAGTAGGAACCCAAGCTTTGGTTTTAGATCTTTTTATTGGCCCAGTTTGTCTAGCATATAAGTTTGTTTGATCAACCATGTAATTTATTATTTCATCGGAAACAAATATTTTATAAATATCATACGGATCTTTATCATAAAAGTCATAGTAAATTGGCTTTATTCCAATTTGTCCTTGATATTTATCAAATGTTTTCATATTTGATCCATCTACAGGCCCCCAAACTATATTATCTAAACCGTCCGAATCAGATACATTAGCAGCAACGACGTCTTCAATAACTTGATCTATCTGTAATAAAAAAATTGCTACACACACAGACTACTAAATAAAGTAAACATACCGTATTTCTAGGAATAGGAGAAATAGATTCATTTGCAGAAATCGCTCTCGTTTCTGTATTGTCACTCAAATCGAGTAGATTTCTCGGAGAACTTGATTTTGAGGTAGATGGTCCGGGTTCAAATCTTCCTCTCTTTGAGTTTTGTACACATACTTCATTATCAGCACTTGATGAACTACTTCCACTGTCACTAGGCATATATTCATCAGACGTATAAACGTCCCCAAATAATTCACTTTCCCGATCGTCTTCATCAGACAAAATATCTTGCCACAATAATTTCAATCTCTCTTGCTCACGCTCGTAATTTCCCATTTTTACAACTTCTTACACGTAAATGCTCTAAATACAACTGTGACTGCTGCACTCACAAACAATAGTTGTATTATACTGGATATAACGACAGGAATCAACGTGCAGAAAGAAATGACATGCGCAGATGTGAGGTACCAGTTAGTACCTCGCCGGTCCAAGACTGGTCTAGCTCGCGAGATACAAACGTGTACCTCAAATTCAAATGTCAATAAAGTGTCAAAATATAATATGATTGTGAAAAATATACGCTTAGTGTATCTCGCCGACTGTATTTAAAAATATTTGTAAAAAAAAATGCCGGGCCTGGCATTCCAAAAATCGTATCTATAGCGGGGTTCAACGTATTAAGGTTGTCCATCGTTTCATGGTGTCATCTTCTAAGTTTAGGGTATTTAGAAACATAACTCTATATACTTCCAAGTGCTCTCCATTTTTATTAATCAGAAAATAATCATGGCCATATTATTAACATCTAATAACATAATCATAGATTTTTTTTGGGGTAACTGCCAACTGTAATGAATAAACTGAGAAGATTTTAAATTAACAGACCAAAACAGACCCCGAGGTGACAACGAATATATCAAATAATATATCGAATCAATATATATATATACAACATAAACATTCATTTAACTAAATCAGCAATATGCATAGGAAGCATATCATCACCCTCTGGATTCCGAACTTAATATACAGGCTGCTAACACAAGTAAAAAAGTATTTTGTATTTGTAAAATAAAAACGTAATATTATTCTTACATCATATTCCGGAAAATCATATAAATCCTTTTGTGTTTCTTCATTAGCCACTAAATTGCTTCTACCAGAATTAGAATACTCTAAATCTTTATCTGTTCCTATTGTAGATGTTTGTGGAGGTTTGATAATATGCATACTAGTAATAATTACGTTCCCAGATTCAGTTTCTGGATTTTGCTTAGACATACCACTTTTCGTTGAAAAATGGAAGTCAGTGGCTATATAAGTTACACCCTTATTTTTATATAAACCGCTTGACTCATTATATTCTTCTGTATCAAAAATTATATCACCAGCTAAGGGCAATGTTGGTGATATTTCCTGATGCTTTAATGGAGCTATTTTATGTGAACCCAAGGAATTCTTAAAAAAATAATTTTAAATTACTACCTATTAGAAATTTATATTTATATTAACTGTCGTTACCTTATCAGACCAGAAAGAGATATCCTTAAAAGTTTCATTAGTTGTATCACATATATGAGTACAATTACAACTTCCACATTCAGAACAATGAAGTTTTTCTTTTAAGGGAGATTGTTTGCTTTTGGCTATGCTTTTTTCAATAAATTTTATTTGGGAATTAGACTTAGTGAATTGATTAACTGCAGCAAGATTTAACTCCGCAGAGTAATCAGGTTCAGTTATATAATTTTGATCTAAGTATTTTTCGATTTTAGATTCGGAACATCTTGTCTCAACAAGTCCACAAAGCTATTAGCATCAGTAAAAAATTGTTGTTTATCCAGTTCTATAAATAAATATAATGTAAGAAACAAGCTTCAAGCAAAATTGGGCTATAAAAACGCGATTTGTGGGGTATTTTAATATACACTAATTTCCAAACTAACTTGCCTTTTTAAGCCAGAAAGAAAAATAGATATACACTTATACATAAAAAATGTGCATAAAGTACGTAGGTACCTACTTCCAGGAATGTTAACGAAACCATAAAGTAATAAAATTCATGTGAGCAAGCCTAGTGTTACAGCCTCAGCAAATCTCTAACATGACCTAACTATTACTCTTATTTATTTGGGTATTATGCCACTACTGAAAAATGAAATATTTATAAATCAGCTTCTGCGCGGACGAATCAGTCAATTTAAAGTTAATTTTTTTAAAAATATTTCTCCTAACATTAGAGTGAGGAGAAATATAAAGTGTATTAAAAATAAAATTTGTGCCACAAATATCAACTTCAACAAATATTGTCTCTATCTGAGTAGCTATGAACAGTAGCTTTATATTTCTTAAGGACTGCAATAAGGACTCCTCCGCCCCTCTTTTTACCCGACTTTTCAATATTTCTATCTCCTGAATACCGTGTACCTTTGATCAAAAAGTTCGTAATCATATATGTCATTATTTAACCAAGTTTCAGTTAGAATAATCAAATGATAGTTCTCATTTAAATAAGTTTTTTTGAAATAAAGATGTTTTAGTACGAAGGCCCCGAGAATTCTGATAATAGATTCTTAATCTCATAATACGTTTATATTTAATTTACAGATTGTATAACAGAAAAAAAAATTTGTTACCTCTTTTTTAAAAATACTTGCCCTCTATCACCTTAATATAAACATATATTACAGTAGGTATATAGATTTTTATAACACTCTACGAAAGCTGTCTGACAATTACAGAGCCCCAATTACATTATATAAAAATAAAAATAAAATGTGGTAAATTATTATCCTTATGCTAGTCAGTAGTAGATAATAACAAATAATAATTCCAGCATTATACTGAAATGCAATAATAATTGAAACAAACAGACAAGAAATAATCACTGCTTTCTTTATTCTTAAAGTTCCACTTACACAAAAAAAAAGGAATAAAATAAACGAACAGAAAGTGAAAGCCGAAAAACAAAAACGACCTATTGATAACAACATACCTTAAATATACTAGTTTAGCATGCCTTATATGAATATATGACATAGCTCGACCACTTCAATAAAATTATAGGTCGCTCATAGAATTAATCAAGCATTTTTCATTATTACGTAGCACATATATCTTGCCTCCAGTAGTCCAGGCCTCTCGTTTTCCATATTTCTTCTTAGCTTGTAACAAAAGTTCATATCGGCCCTTTGATAGATCTTCAAATATATAAATTCCAGAGTTCATTAGAAACTTTTTCGCCGAGTAGACCTTATTACGTTTAATGTTAGTAACGAAATTAACTATTATGGGTTTAGGCTTATTCGCTTCTGAGGGTTTACCAGCACGAAAGATATAATCTATGTCGTTCTTTCCACACTCCACCTTCATTCTACTATGAATAACCGACAATACAATATCCAAATCTTTCTCATTTTCGGATTGTATAATACCATGAAAACGAAGAACATTACGTTTATTATATTGTTCTAAATAATCAGTTTTCGTTACCATAGATTGGATGGCTTCTTCGTTAAGCTTCACACTTGTGTTAAGAGCTTTGAGATTGTTACTAACATCGGTCATCTTATCGGTTAATATACTAAATTTCTTGTCGAATTTAGTTTCAAGCTGTTTGAGAAACGTGTTACAGACTTTATTGATAAGTTGCTCAAGGTCTTCATTATTATTAAGTTTCTTAGCACTTCTCAATTCAGACATGGTGACTACTTTATCAATAATGTAGAACTATAATAATTTACAGCAAAATGTAAAAATTATTGCATCCACTTGTTTCTGGAAATTGAAAATCCACTCAACTAGCTGCTTTCACTCTCATTCAACGGCACAGTTTGTTTTCACTATTTATTTTCATTGATTTACCGTACATAAACGAGGTGAAATAGAGGAGCTCTAAAGTGCCAACTCACTCATAGGTGTAGGGGAGATCGGGGAGCATTCGGCCACTTATTTCTTTTTTGGGATAATTAAATAATTATATGAAAAACTGATTGAATATATATTTCTTTATAATTAAGAAACACTTACATAAGTATTCTAAAGGTTATTTAGACAAAATATTGATATACTTAGCAAAAAAAACAGTTTTAATGACTTGGTGCATTTGGCCGAATGCTCCCCATACCAAGGGAGCATTTGGCCGGCACATGGGGAGCATTCGGCCAAAGCTAAAATACTGATACCTGGCTAAATACTGATTTTTTTTCGTAAATTAAACAAAAAATATTGTGAAATTTAACACAATATTGAAACAAAAAGCCGAATTTTAGTCAATTAACAACTAAAAATCCAAAATTGTAATTAAAGTGATAATATGAGGCTGTTCTCGCAGTTCCAGCCTTCGAAGAGGGTACAATTTGGCCAATGACATCATTAATATCTATTTCTGTTATGTCATCAATGGGAGGAAAGTAAAAAGTTGTAGAAAGTCCTTTTCGTCTTAGAAATTTAACGCGTATCATATTTTCGTTTTTTATGTTTAAAATTTGCCCAACGAAATGGATAAAAGCACCACGAACTTTAAATTTTACAAGAACAAAGTCTCCTTCACTTAACTTCTGTTTCTTTAGTTCTTCAATAGTTTTAAATTCTTCATCCATATCTTCATCTGAATTATCATGAACTGATGGAAAGTCACTGTTATTGGATGATGAATCGGAGTAGTTGAGTTGATCCAATTTAACTTTCTTTATTGGCTGTCTATTAACATTTTTCTTTGGCTCATTTTTATTAAACAGATCTCGTTTTGGGCACTTATCTTTTTTCCTTTGTTTTTCCCGCTCCTTTTCCTCAAGTCTTTCTTTTTCGGGAGTATCAGTATAAACCCTTGAAAGGCCAGGCTCTCTTTTACGTTTACCCTCTATTTTAACTGCTTTAGGGTAAGGTTTGACAGATTCTGGTGTTATTTTGACAGTTTGATTTTTTTTGCAAGGAAAAGACCAGTGCACGACTGTGACGGGGAGATGGTTGTGATATTCAGGATATTAATTTTTGGATTCTTTTGAATACTCCTGTTTTGCAGTGTTTTGAGAGGTACATTTTCATCATTATCGTCTTCTTCGTTTAATAATTCCTCTCTACTTTCACACTCTTCTTCCCCATCTTGAAGGGTTTCGGCTTCTTTATTTTCATTGTCCAAAACTTCTTTCCTTTCATTTTCCGGAATTTCTTCAAATTTTGTAGTGGAGGGATTATTGTTAACAGCAATTTGGTTTTTATTTTCCAACTGATTGTTTTGAGGCAAAGGCATATCGGTAACATAACTTGAATTAAAGTCGTCATCACTGAACGCCAATCTATTAAATGGCCATATTCCTGGTTTTTTAAATCCACTAATTATGTTGCTGGCTGTAAAAGCTCTTAAATAAGCGCGATTAGTTAGTTCAGCTATAATCCTCACACTAATGGTCTTTCCCGGGTTTGATGTCATCCAGTCATTAAAAGCTACATTGCAGAACTGCTTGAATGGTCCATAAACCGCGACGTCCAAAGGCTGCATCCTGTGAGTTGTGTGCGGTGAAAAACTTAAAAGGACTATCCCATTTTCTTTGCAAAATTTGACACATGCAAGATTCACATGGGATTCGTGATTGTCAATTAGTAGCAAAATAGGGTTAGCTATAGTGCAATGTGTGTGAGTTGCTATATGTTTTAGAACACTGGGAAACAGTTCTGCAGTCATCCAACCACTTTTATTTCCAAGAGCTAAACTGGAAATTGGGGCACCATGCATGAAGTCGTCGATATTTCTAATCCTAGGGAACACATAGACAGGTGGAATGCTTTGGCCTGCAGCATTAACGATACCGACAAAGGTTACTAACTCCCCTCTTTCTGCCGATGCCGCTTGGGATACTTGCTTCTTACCGGTAGTTGTTACAACTTTTACTGGTTTCATTACAGTTGTTACTCCCGTTTCATCAAGGTTGTATATTCGCTCAGCAGGGAATTTATAACAGTCATACACCTTCTTAAGGTTATCAAAAAATTGTTCAACCTTAAACTTATTAAAAGCTATGCTGCGACTTAAGCTCGTGCTTTCAGGTTTCCTTAACGAAAGCGATTTATGCCTCTCCATAAAACCTCTTCTCCATCCCTCCTTAGCCTTTTTTGATTCGTGCCATTCCCTGGGAACCTGGCAATGTGGTAGAGCACTAGCATAATCGTAAGCTAATTTTTGTACCTGAACGTAAGTTAGCCCATAGTTAATATCCGAACATTTTTTAATATATTTTACCAATTCTTTTTCTTCCTCCATGGTGAAAACTTGTCTATTGGTATATTTACTGGAGTATTTTGGTGAATCGTCAACTGGTTCGCTGTCGTTTCCTGAGTCATCTTGGTTCTGTAAATGTTGCCTTAAATATTCTTCTTTAGTCTTTTTTGCTAAAATTTTCTTCACTCGACTCTGAAGGGTGGATCTTTTGATATGATTTACCCTTGCAGCTTCTCTTTCGGAGCAGGTACCATTAAAATAGCATATAATAGCCCGTTTAACAGCTTCCTCGTCAATTGAGTTTCTATCAGTTTTTAAAACACGTTTTCGTGGCATCTGAAAATAAATACTACTGCAAATTTAATCAATACTAAACTTCCACATCACAAATTTATTGACCGGGATTTTTTACTAAAAAACTGCCCAAAACAACTGTAAGTTGTTTTTATTTATCATATTTGTCCATCTGGGGAGCATTCGTCCACCTGCCGAATGCACCCCAGGTACGTGTGGATGAATGCTCCCCAGCTGTCAAAAAATTTTAAAATGTTGTCATTTTAAATAACGACAATTTTAAGGTTACAAATTGATATCTGTTAAATATTTGCATTATTTAAACATATATTTTATATAATAAAGTTTTTCAATATTGTTCATTAAATACAGATTTCGAGGAATGCAACTGTTATAAAATTTCTTACCTTAGAGCTCGTTTTTCTTGTTTAATTTATAAAATTTGGCTTCTCCACTAATCACCGGTCAAATTCACTTCAAGTTGTGGGTTATTATGTTAACAACACTGAATTACTAGATTAACCCGGGAAATTCAAATGATTTTTGAAATATTTTGAGTGGCTGAATGCTCCCCGTGGCCGAATGCTCCCCGTTCTCCCCTACATTATTCTCAGTCTCAATTTAATATTGACTCATATAACTCTCCAGTCAGAATGACTTATGACTGGAGATATCTTAATTTTTATTTTTAACAATGTTTTATAAGCATACCCAGTAAAAAACTCACTTTAATACATAAAGGTTGCTACATTTACAAAAAAAAAAAATTAAAACTGTTGAGTTTGGGTAGACAAAACATGGTACATAAAACAGACTTAGAGTTCGATGCAGAATTCAAAAATGAAATAAAAAATAGGTGTTTCCATTGGAAAAAATTTGTTGCAAAAGTTGATGGTCCTAACTTATTTTTGGGCCACTCTGTGGACATGAAGTTACCATCAGAAAAACCGCAGCTAAAAATAAAAATCGACATGTCCGAGCGTTTTTCCAAATACAAACCCCTAAAATTTAAATGAATTTGTTCCAACCCACGCGTCCTCAGTGTATAATGTTACTTTTAACCAGTTTTTATGTCTGTATGTTTTTGTAAATTATTTATTATATTCAATTAGTTTTAAGAAACAAATCATCATGTAAATAAATGTAATACAATTAAACATTTTTGTTGATTATTTTATTTCTTTTATTTGTATATCAGTCTCAATATACTTCTAGAATATTGTTTGCAATATTAAGTGATCCAGAAATATGTACAATTAAAAGCATAAATACTATTTTCATTACTGTTATTGAATGCCAGTGCAAGATCAATTTGTTTTAAGTCTTTATAGAACTCTTCAATGTTTATTTTAGATAAAAATTTGTTACATAAAGTTCTTATCTTCTGCAAAGCTATCTTCAGTTAAAGAGATAAATAAATTGGGAAAACACAACTCGCATGCCATGCGATTAAATTTCATTTTAATACATTATTTCAACCGTGATGATGATTTCAGCCATGATAAAAATCCATTGTCAAAATAAGATTTTTTCATTGATTTTCCACCTAGCATGTAACTAGAAGTTCGGAATTATTTCAATATTATAAATTCAGTTTACGGCTCTTCTTCCTGAGATAAAATAAAACAAAATCAGTGGATATAAAAAGAATACATTCTCTATTAAACAATTACTTTAGTTTATCTTATAATTAGAGATGGGAAATTACCATGAAGATATTTTTTTGGGAATGTTGCCAAATGTTTCCCATGAATAATCCCAGGGAATATTCCCTTGGAAACTTTCCAAGGAAATATTTACAAGGGAAGTTGCCCAGATATATTTCCCACCACTTGCAGACTGTTTTTATTTTTTGAACACGTGTATTGACTTATTTTCTGGCATTGCATGTAGGTGCTTGACTTGATATCTGGAAATTGTTTCAACATGTATTTACAGCAATTTGTACTTATTATTTTTTAGTGACTTACCAACTACAAATTTTTAAAAAAATGTACAAATAACAAGAAAATCAGTGAAAAGACACCCATGATGCACAAAAATCGAAAATTCCTGTAGCAGATAACCTCGATACAACATAATTCGATTAATTCCTAATCCTAAGCTTATGTTTATGAAGTTATAATTTGGCAGGAAATTCTTCTCTACTTATAATCTAATACATATTAACTAACTTTCAGCAGTTTCTGTCATCGTAGGAAGTTCTCGATTTTATTCTCAACACTTGTTCTTCGTGTTTCAGGCACCAACAAATTTGAAATTGCACTTTGTCGATACACTCTTGACGAATATTATTAAAATAATATTGCCCCACTTTGTCGCAAACTAGATATATTTTCTTTGTGACATTATTTCCATTGCAGCATTTGTCACAGACTCTACAGACACCAAAGTTTGAATGTTTTAACGAACAACAACACTTGGCACACCTTGGATGTTTACTCTTAGGAAGACGTTCCTCTTTGGAAACCTGAATTTGTACGAGATTAAGCTTCGTACATCCACTACACAAACCAGTAATACAATTAAATTCATCTCCCTCTAGCAATGGTGGCAGATTCTTGCATCTGCTCTTCTAAATGGGAACAATGCAATTTTTACTTTATTATTCCAAGCTTTTGGGAAAGGCATAATTAATTTTTTACTGAGCATACGTATAACTAATAATCTAGCAAATATCTTATTTTATCTACCGTATATTCTGATACTATGTGCAATAAAGACGTTGGTTAATTGATTGTAACAAAAATCTTGTTGCTAGATTAGTTAAGCCAGTAATGTAAATACGGTAATAACGAAAATTTATTTTGAAAGGGATGCGGTAGACCGGTTAAACCAGTCTTGAGATCTTGAAAGGGGTTGGAACCTTTGGTGTGAAGACACTACAGACGTAGTTTTTCAATATACATTATACAGTCCTTGACGCACACCCGATTGGCCAACCAAGTTGGCATCATCTGGAAATTATTAAAACTGACGCACGCGCGTCGAGTGCAGTGTACTGTTTTGGTGTTATATGGAAAACTACGTCAATGGAGTTTTTGGAGTTTGGGAGATAATAATCTGCCCAAACATGTTAGGCAGCCTTCTCAGTTATTGTATTAGACCGGTTAAACCTGTTTAGCTTTGACAATTTTTTGACATCAGATATGAATGTCAGACACATATACGTGTATATTTAGTTACTTATAGTTAGTGAAAGTAGAAAATTCCGAAATGTATTGTCAAGCGTGCAACCAAGAGTTTTCCTTAAAACGTGCTGAGAAAGTTGCCCATATCATAATGTGTCTCAACCAATAAAAAAAAATCAACCTGAATGGTTCAGAGACAGTTGATATTAGAGATCTACCAAGTACTTCGAATTAAACTGTTAATGTTGAAGTTCTATGAAGTGTCTTAATGACACCTTCAGCAAATACTTCAAATTATGTTGTTAATGCTGAGGTTCAACAAAAGGCTTCTGTAGTTAGCTATCCTGTACGTGGTGAGGGTATACCAAGTCAGCATTTTGTGGGCCATATGAGGCATAAGTCACACAAAATACTTATGTCGTCAGTGGAAGAAGGTGTCGAACGAATTTATAACCTGATGAGGTTTAGAATAGCTAGTTTCCCCTTCTCAAGTACATGTTATATTGATCATTCAGAATTTTTCCAGAACTATTTCTGAGCATCTTTGAATGTGGAGTGCCTTAAAGGTAAACTTTGAACTATTCTCTACGTACGCTAAACCAGACAATGGTATGTTTCACCTTAAATCATTCAACACAGAGAATCAGATGATAGCGTTTTCCTCTGATTTATCTAAAGCTTATGAAGATTTTATTAAAGCCATAATAGCTAAGGCTTCCGAATTTCAAGAACTTGACAGTTAAAAGGGGGCAATTTGGCACTTGCGCAGTTGGTGTCAAAATCTGATCTTCATTTAACTACCAGACAATCAAACTTACCCCGTGATTATCAAAGTAGCCCCAGTTGACGGCATGTATTTTTTTTTAAACTATGTCATGCTGTTTTTGTATATTGTATTATTACTGGTATTAATTGAATTAATTTCTTTTTTTATTACAGAATTTTTATTTTCTGCTATATAACTTTCAACTATACTTATTTTAGAAAGTAACTCGTTGGTGATGAAGCTCTGATTGTAACTCAGTACTTCTTTGTCTGTGGCATTTGCTATTAAATTAGTGTATTTGTCGCACATGTTGGAGGTCTCTGAATGGGGATAATGAAACTGTAAATTAATCTCTGTATTAAAACGTGATCTACATACAGCCTTTTTCAGAACTTATCTCTAAAACTTTGAGGATATGTGCATCCTTAAATAAGAAATCGATATCACCAAAAAAATTTATAATAAAAGGCTTAGGATTTCCCGTAAACAATGTTTAAAGTTATACCATTATAAAGCACTACGTAGCTGGGTAACTGTACTTCAACACATCTGATACTTTTCTACCACATTCCTAAGAATGTGATAAAAAAAAGTAAACACGTTTTTGTTTGGAACGCCTTGTTAAAACCGACTGAATAAAAATGCTGCAAAATTTTTTGCGCCAGTGTCGGTATACTCTCAGAACTTCCGAAGTTTTTTTTGTGCTAGCCAGTTTGCATTGTCAGTCCCAAGGCATGGGACCAGTACCAGCGGCGTGCAATGAAAAATTTTTAAATAGTTTTAAGACGCCGCCAAAAAATTTTTTTTTGCACTACCACATTTATACACGAATGTTGAACATCCCCAAATTTTATTATGGATAAGTTCTGAATAACCCTGTATAAGAAGATCTTTAATAGGTGTAAATTTTTGCAATTCGCAATCTTCCTTGTAAAGGCAATACATTTTTTATACGTTTAAATGAGCAGATCGATTCCAAAACTTGCTATATTTCGTTTTGACTGCATGTATCATATTCAATTGAAATCTTTCCCAAATTGCCTTAGTGGCCTTATACTGAAATATATGGTGTAAGTTTTTGGGACAGACTTCTCACTAACTGATTGAAGCTTCGCATAGTGCTACTAACTTATCGGCCATGGTTATACGTAAAGGATCTTCAAGTTCGTTAAATCTTTGGACTATGTAGAAAGTTGAATTCCATAGTTCCTACGTCCTGTAGAAGTTTTTTGGGTTGCATATTTAATTGTTTTTGTGGTATAATAAATTTTGACATTGATACGCTGAAGTGGTACGCTTAAAGTAACAAAATATATGTTTTTACTTTTTCAAGTAATGTTTTCCGATGTCCATCTTTTAACCTATCTTCGACTATTAAATTCAACATACGAGCATAGGTTAGGTTCAAAAGTGAGTGGGCCGAAAACCAGACCCTCCACTGCAACCATATGGTCTATTGTGGGTCACACCCAAAGTTAGTGGATAATGGCTTGTTTATCATATTCATATAATATGGAGTTTACTTTTACTTCATCGAACTGAAGCACAACTACTTTCTCAAAATCGCTCATTTCTTGTGCTGCTATATTCATAAGTCTTATAACATCGTTGAGGACACCTTGGCGTAAATTTAGTCGTGATGCCCATCTTTGAAGAGAAGATATTCCTGGCAACGGGTACTTCTTCTTGTCTCGCAGATATATATAACACCGTTTGCTGAAATATCTGATGGCAAAAGCATTTGATATATCTTCTGAAGTCCAAGTAACCCGTTTTTTTCCAGCAACGATAATTTCCTGTTGGGCTTTGCTAAAAAATTTTTTTATCGAGTCAAATCTTTTTCCAAAGCACTAATTGTTGTGGGTTGTTTGTGTGTTAAAAGACATATAATAATTTTGTTGTTAAAATGAATTTGCACTAGTAAATAAAATTCTCTCTATTTACACTAAATTATATAAGTTATGTGGTTATGTGAGCACTAACTCGATTTTCACTTCGAGTGCTCTGATGTGATGTTTAGTATGGTTTGAAAAATTCTTCTCTTCTTAGTTTAATGAATTACTTAAATATAGATTGAGGTACACAGTGAAAAATTGGAAGGGTGAGTTTCTAACAGTTCTATTGGCTACTGATTCTGGCAGAGATTGGTAATTGGCAATGAACCCAAAGTACCTGACCTGACCGTATTTGCCAAGAATTGAGAATTGAACAAAGCTCGGACCTAACTAAACAATCTGGGGTTTTACTGAAGTACTGAGAATACCGATTATGCCTGATATAGCAAATAGGTTTACAATTTGTTTTGAGTACAACAGACATGAAAGTATATATATTAAAATAAAATAATATATTAAAATATATTATTTAGGGTTTTATTTGAGGCGTCGGTAGGCTATAAATGCCAGACGTATTTTTCAATGTAAAACTCCATACTATTATTTACTAATGTACCTATCTGCGCAAAAGTAGGTATGCAAAGTTTACTGTCTGGGACTCAACACTAATCTTTATCTTAAAATTGTAATTTTCTGCTTCAATGTTCATTAGCTGTTTTTTAACTGCTTCATTTTCAGCAAGCAAGGACTCATATTTAAGAAGTAGTGTATCGTGTACATTTTCTTCTTGGATTTCAGAAGTACAAGGTGTTGGTAGTGAAGTCACCATAGACATAGTTTGGGGCAAATCAGGATTATTATTGACCTCACTTTGCAAAATTTCTTGTACCAATAAAGTATTAGTCCTTTTGGCAATACGGTTGCTTCTTTCTTTTTTTGTTGTAGAGACTGGTGCGGGATTTTTTACCAGATTGAGTGAAGGCATAGCTGAAACAAAACAAGCTTCAAAATGATTGCCATTTTCAAATAATTTTTACTAAATAGGTAAGAACAACTTGTGTAATAATGATCAACGAGATGCTTAATAAAGAAATATGCAAATGGTTTTTGTTTTCGTAGGTACTTACGAGCTGGTGTCAAGAGAAAAAAAATTGCTTATGTAACTATACTAAGTAGGTAGGTACTACTCTTTACATAGGTATTCATATAAAATTTTGCATAAACAAAGTGAAAACTCAAATAAAAGGACCAAAAGGACAACATGTTTAATCAAAAGCTTTTTATAATTTTCACATTTAAAAAGCCAGTTTTAAAAAAACTGGGTAATCATTCAGTGTATTTTTGTAGTTACCTGTTGTTTTTAATTTTCTTTTCGCTGGAAGGTTAAGTAGTTCCGCTTGTAAATCACGCTCATAATCTTCCGTAAAATGTTCTGAACAAACACGGCAATTTTCAGGGTCCCACTTTCCATTTCTCTTACATTTCTGCAGCCAGATTTGACGAAAACTTTTGTCTTTAGGAAAGCGATAAAAACCAATTTCTCTGACAGATTTTTTAACGCCTAATGTGCTGTTATTACAAACTCCAACTGTACACCTCATTACAGGCATTATTGCAGATATAAAAAGAGTAAAAGAGGAATAAAGATAATAAACACTACTTTATGGATATTAGAAGTACCTACATACAGTACATACTACATACTATAATCAACTATAATACTATGCAAATAAAATAAGTGTCTAGTACCTATCTTATAATAGTGTTTTTGTAAACAACTTCTAGAATGATATATAGTCTTTTAAAAATTATATACACAACGTAAAAATGAAATAATACACAAAAATAGACAGCGTTTTCCCCCGAAGGGATAAAAACGATATATTTCATGTCTTGCCTAGGCTAGACCTGTGAGACTACTACTCGCTCTTACCTTCGAGAACATACCACACTGGTGCCATATCTTACCGTGTCCGTGTCGCCAAGCTACGCCGCTGCTTCTCCCTCTCCTGTCGTATGCGATCTTAAGGGAGGAAGCCGCCGCGTAGATTCTTAGTACCATGAGTCGTCAAGCGATTAATTGGGTCAAGCCTAGGCAAGACATGAAATATATCGTTTTTTTCCTTTCGGGGGAAAACCGCTGTCTATTTCATGGTCTGTGCAGTCGGCTTGACCTGTGAGAAGTGTTTAGTTTCTGACGACACGGAAATGCGTACTGTGAATTAAGAGATCATCAAAGTAAGCTAATGTAAAATGAGCCTTTATTTCATCAAATGTTTCCCTGAGGTTTTTACACAAAATATATTAATTAACACATAAGAACATCCAAGTTAATATTGAAACTAGAAAATCTTTTCTTAAAGAACTAATACTAAACTTAAACAGCCTTGAAACTTTGGTTGATTAACATATTTACAGAATCATCCCTAGACGGTACCTTATCTACCAGCTTAAAGTAATGTCTTATCACATTACGGTCACTCGACCAATTACCATTTTTCAAAATGGAATTCATAGGAACATTTTGATCCCGACGTGAAGAGGCTACTGCTGATCTTATAGAGCCTGGCGAAAAACTAAGGTTTATAGCTGAGAAGGCTGTGGTTATCCAGCCCGCAATGACGCTTCGTGATGCCGATCCCATGCGACCTTGTGTAGTTATGAAAAGGGAATTCAAATTATGTACTGCAGGCCTACGCTTTTGAGTTACCGACAGCAACTTCTTAGTCCAGAAAACTGGATCTAATTTGGTGTCTTGAATCCGGGACAAACACCATCTCGATTGTTTAAACGACTTCCTGTCTGTCTTTGAGCCAAAACTAGGCCAGAAGGTAACTGAGCCTTCCTCCATGTGAAAATGCTCTGAATCAACATGTAACAAGGTTAAATCGTGGATCCGTCGACCCGAAGCCAAAAGGAGAATAAGCGAAAGGTGACGGGAGATTTGGAAGATACTATTTTCATCAATAGACACCGTTTCCATCCAGTTAATTAAATGCGAAACATCCCAGATAACTTTCTTATTAGAAGGGGGATTAGCTAATTCGATGGCCTTTATCATTCGTTTCACTACCGGATTTGCTGTAAGAATCTCTTGATGTAGGGGATCTGCCATAGTTGCAATGACGGATTTATTGAGCTTTATGGTATCAGCCGAAAATTTCTTAACACGATGGAGATATCCAAGGTAGCAAGCCACTAATTCTGCTGTAGGTTCCGTCGGATTAAAACTATGTGTGTGGCAGTAAACAACCCAAGCCCTCCAAGGAGCTTTATATGTTTTTAGCGAAGATTGCCTCCAGGATTTGATTAATAGCGATCGATCTTCCCCTTGCCATGTGGACGTAATACGGGACCACCCCGTATTTTCCAAGCCTCCAAAGTTAGGTTTGCTGCATTCGGCACGGGAGCTTGCGTCGTGGCATCGCTGAGGTGGTGTTGAAGGTTGTGAATTTGGAACGGCCTGTCCAGAGCTCGATTCTTCACATCGGGCCTCCAAAATACTCTCTCCCATCTGGGTGCTACTAGGATGAAGGTGCCCACTGCTTGATTTAGATGAGCCAACACTCGCGGGATGAGGGAGGGTGGTGGATATAAAGGCTGTTTCTAGAGTGCTGAACAGGGGAGAGGGCTTTTTCAGGTTTGTTAATCACCAGCGGCACTCCTGAACCGCTAAATCTGGTAGGCCGTATTGTCTTTTTCTTTGACTGGATAGAAGAGTATTGGCGGGTCGTTGTAGGTGTCGGGAATGCAGTCGTCCCAAAGAGACTATGTAAGATGCAAAATTGAGCTTTCCTAAGAGGCGCTTTGCCTTTTCCCAGCTCCAGGCAGAATTTCGTAGGATGCTGTGTAAATCGTGTCTTATCGATACTATTTTCTCCTCGGGGAGATACATACGATTGTCCTTCGTATCCCATATAATTCATAGATACTTTATGGATTGAGTGGTAAGGTTGGAGGATTTTTGGTAGTCGATCAACCAGCCCAGGCGAACTAAGAAGCGCACCGCCGTGAGATAATCTACCTGCAGCTTCCGAGGATCTTGGTCGGCCAGTAGGAAATCGTCTAAAAAGTCTATGATCCTTTTCCCTTTTTTTCTGAGTTGAGATGCGAGCCAATTTGATACTCTGGAGAACGTCAGCGGAGCGGTCGACAGGCCGAATGGAAGGCAAGTAAAATGAAGTATCTTGCCTTGATGGAGAATTGAGAGAAACTTGCGGTGTGGCTCCTTGATAGGGATATGGAAGTACGCCTGCGAAAGGTCTATTTTCAATAGAAAATCTCCTGGCTGTAAGAAATCTTGAATTTTGCAATGACTTATCAGGCGAAATTTCTTGGGTAGAAGATATCTGTGTTACAAACCGCTGAATGATAAATACAGGGTGTTGCAAGTAACGTGACCACGACGCCTAGTTTGATCAGGTTTCGTAGCCCTAGAGAATGATTGTTGACCTACAGGTATAGGATCTGGTACAAACAAAGCAATAATACCACTTTTTTCGACCTAGATTATTTATTCAATTCTAACACAGTCAATAATAAAAAGTCAATTTAGTTTTCTGTTCACTTTACAAACGCTGTTTCAATTTGCAATGGTATCGAATAGACTAATAGCTATACCTATAAATACACATATGCATATGCAATTCGTTAGCAAAGTTAATAATAATTAATAATAATTTGGGATAATTTGGATGATGTCTCAGTCTGAAAATATTAATATAGAAAAAAAAAGATTCCATATACATATGTCTACAAGATCACATTAAATCGGACACAATACATAAACTCACCCTTCCAGTCGCGCCTCGACCGCCTGATTGGGAGTTCCCACACTGTTTATTTTATTTCTGAAAGTACTGATTTTTATCTGATTTTTAAATTAAATTCCGCCAGTACTACGCTTGAACCAAAAAATAGAAAAAACGATATCAACCACCACTGCTACCCTAAGGTTATTACTTCTGTTCACTACTCCTGTCAAGCGTCTACCTTTTTTCATACCCAATTCACTCTCTCTCGGCCTCTTGTCTCGGGCCACCTGCAACCGCCGCGCGAATCGCTTATCTTTTTGTCGCATCCGGTCTTTCTAGCTGATCATCGATTCTTATGCGACGATCTCACGCCCAAATCAACGAGCCATTCATTCCTACATTGTATCATTACTTTCAATTTTATATACAGGACGATCAACGCGAGACTGGTCACCCAGGGCATATATTACACTACTCCCCCCTTTGAAAAAGACTGATACTTCAACAAGTATCGGTCCTTTTCCCTATTTAAACTATCGATCGACCATAGTAACCCATTAGATATTATAAAACTAAACAATACAAAAACAAACAAAAAGAAAAACATTTTTTTTTCCTTTCTTTTTTTCTTTCTTTTTTTTTCTTTTTTTTTTTCCTTTTTTTTTTTTTAAAAGTTCATTTAGTTTTGTCTTCTCACTGTTTCATAGGGAAGAAAATCGTCTCCTTCTCCAACGTAGTTTTACTCCATCTGTTCACTACTAACTCAAAACGTGTTATAGCGCATATGACCTGCGAACCAAGGTATCATTGACTCTGGATTCAAGGTAAATAGGAATTTAGGAAATCGAACAGGGGGTACATCACTGTCCATTTGTTGGTAAAATATGGGGTATTAGGACTCATACCACGGAAAGGTATAATTAATAAATGAATGGATAGGAGCGATAGTTTAATTTCTATTAAGGTTTGGTAGACCAGTGACTTGTCTCGGATGGTACGTCGGGGTATACGGAAAGTTTCGGTGTAGTATTCTGCGGCGGTACTTCTTCGATATTGAGGATTGTTGATGGGTTATTAAGATTTACATGTTCAGCTGCTTTCGCTTTTTTCTCATGTAAAATCCATAGAGCTAAAGTATTCCAGAGGCTGGCTAAAATAACTAAACCACAACCCATTTGTTTATGTAGACTAAAAGCATGTAATGCCACTCCAATGACGTATTTTAAAATTCGAAAAATTAGATAGAATCCCAATATTCCACTTGTAAATATTCCTATATCGGTAAACCATCCCCAAACTTGCTCAAAAGTCGACCGAGCTAATTTTTTTAATTCTTCTGGATCAAACATTCCTACAGCTGAAAATCCTTGATTGTCTGTTACCAACCCAGACATTTTTCTTGTAAGTATGTTCTCGATAGCTTTCCTTTCCGTTCCAAATGTTAAACTTTTCTGTACTGCTCGAACTTCTTCTTCTGTGTATAGACCGCTTGAGCCCAAAGGCTGAATGGGAGTAAATTTTATATGCTTTTCTTCTTCCATTTCCAGGATTCGGGGCGCTGGGTACACTATCGGATTCGGTGTAAGTCCTATCCATTGTCCGTCGATGAAGTACAGCGATGGTGTGAGAGTATTACAAGTCACCTCTTCTGCATGCTTCTGGATGATATGGGTTCCAGGAGCCATAAAATATGATTGGTTTTCAACAGTTATTGGTAATTCGTGATAACAATGTTCAGTTCTTCGGAGCTGAACTACCTTAGCCGTGCATTGCATAATATAAAGGACTTCTCCTAATAGTCTTCCCATGTATCCTGGTTTGTTTTGAATTAACGTTGATATTGAATTTGGTGTGAAGGGAGCCATAAGCAATCGGTTTTTCAGGATTTCCCGATGTGTCAAACATCGTCTATATACGGTGTCTACATAAAAATTTTCTAGGGCCCGTTTGTAGCTCTGTTCTATATATAAAAATTTACTGTTGATATACGCCGTCAAGTCGATGTTCTCGGTAATTAAATGCATCTTAGGATTTATATCTGCACCAGTTCGTTTCAGAAAAACTGTTAATTTTGGATGATCAGTTTGCCATACCTCTTGTTCGCATACGCGTATAGATTTTCCAATTGCTAGAGTAAATAACTTGTCTCTTTCTTCTACAACTATAATTTTATTTTCCTTGGGGTCTGTTATCAAGCTAGCTGACCCATCATATAATAGAGTTAACCCTTCCTCGCATTCTTCTGTCTTAATTTCCCAATATGTCTCACCATATGTGTTATCTATACAGTAAAAATTCAAGTATGGACAGGTATAACTTCCAATTAGACTAATTTCGTTTTCACCTAGCTTAACCTTGGCGACATAAGATCGAGCTTGAATTTGCACTGTGGCAACAACTACTACGTTATTCCAAGTTTGCCCTTCTTCATGATAAATGGTGCCTTCACAACTCCCGTCATTAGTTAGTGACCCAACTAGTGTCATAGGTACCGTTAATGATCCATTTATCGGTATATTTCCGATATACTGATTAAATAATTTTATAGCCTTATAACGATGTAAGTTTTTACACTCTTCTACTCCTAGTTGATAAATATAACTTAGCATTCCTCCAGCAACTACTGACGAATGGCTATGCATTCCACAATGAACAATATTTCTATTGACTTCAACTAAACATGTTTGAACTTGTTGTAATTTAATTTCATTCCTTTGAATTACTTTTATAGGAAGGTACTCGGCTCGGTAATCGGAACCCTTTTCTTCACACGGAGCAACGTCTTTTATCGAAACTGAAGTTATATTCGCTTTGGGACTTTCGCAGTCATACGCTATAAACGCTTGAGTCCACCCCATAATAGTGATCGTACTCCATAGCAACCAAATTTTCCGGATGTTGTGTTGCATCGTGTAGTAGCAATGCCTGAACCTACGATGTTAGGAGTTTAGTCTTATTATAATTTTAATTATTTTTTTTTTCCTTAAGTATAATTATATATCGTTTACATCTACCAATTTACATATCTATTAACCACTTACATGAGTTACTAACTATTATTGTATTAGAACTAATAACCGTATCTATCAGGGGGTCTTCGTAATCTCGTTGACCGCCTAATAGGTGTTGTCGGTATATCGTAAACTCTTTTTACATTTTCGGTTCTATCAGGTTCATAGTGATCATGTTGCCGATATTGAGGGACTAACGCAAAAGGTATCAGATCCAGTGTGTTTTTTATGGTGTCATTAATTTCAATACTGTTTTCTACCCTCTGCGCGCCTGTCTCCTCGATTTCACTCTGACTATCGTCAGGTGTATCAGTAAACACTTTTGACTCTTGTGGTCCCTGTTCTCCCCTAAAATGTTTAATTCTATTTACATGAACTAATTGTTCTTTTCGAGAATTAAGTTCTCTAATTATGTAATTTACTGGGCCTTTCCGTTCTAAAATTCGGTATGGTCCTAGCCAAGGTTTAAGTAATTTTTTTGATTTTCCTATGTGATTTGCATGATCATATACGTAAACTAGATCGCCAGGACGGAACTCGCGCATTTTACTCTTTTTATTATGTTGCCTTATCATATTCTCTGTAGCACTTAATAAATTTTGTCGAACCGTCCTAAACACATTATTGACTCTACCTAGAAGTTCAGATGCGTAGTTTTGATCACTATCGTATTTAACTCTTTTATAAATTCGTCCATTGGGAAAACTGGATCCCTACCATGGATAATAAAATAGGGACTAAATCCTGTCGAGTTGTGAATATTTACTCTATATGCAAATAGGACCAAAGGAATCCAATCATCCCAATCTTGTTGATGACTCGCAATATATTGCGAGAGAATATCTTTAAATACTCTATGACTTCTTTCTATCATGCCGTTACATTGAGCATGGTATGGTGTCGTATGAATTCTTTTAATTTGTAAAAACTTGCAAGTTTCCTTCATTACATTCGATAGAAAATTTGACCCACAATCTGATAATAATTGTTTTGGACACCCATGCCGTGTCACAACATGATCGACAAACGCTCTCGCTACCGTTTCAGCGCGTTGATCAGGTAAGGGAACAGCTTCAGGATATTTTGAAAAATAGTCTTGAAATGTAAGCAAGTACTTATTCCCTTTTAATGTCGTAACTAGGGGACCGACTATATCAATAGAAGTCCGCTGAAAAGGTTCAGTAACTTCCTGAAAACGTTGTAATGGTGCGGGTTTAAGATGTGGAGAAGTCTTCCTTTGATTACAGAAATGGCATTCTGCGCAATAAGTATAGATATCTTTACGCATGCCTGGCCAAAAAAATTTTGTATTGATTAAATCGAAAGTTTTTTGTTGACCCTGATGTCCTACCATGGGTAAGTTATGAAAACCATGTAAGGTTTTCTTTATGTAAGCTTTTGGAACTATTAATTTAAAATTTTTATCTCTATTGTCAAACTTATACAGTACCCCCTCATCATCGAAGGAGTAACCATGTTCTATTTCTTTGCTTGGACTCTCTAGCATATGAATAATAGACAAACAAAATTCATCCGCCTGTTGACTGATTTTTATATCATCTTTATCCCATACTGGTAAGTAGGGCACTTGAACACTAGTGTGATTTATTTGAATATGATCATTAGTATTCTCATAGATACAAATACGAATATTTATTTCTACCTTGGCGAAAATAAATTTAATCATTTGTAAAACAATATGCCATTCTAACAGATCTTTTCCACAACCAAGTTCTGGTAATGCTAAATACCTATCATTATTTCTGATACAACACTCTTTTAGACAATACAGACTTTGCCATAAAGTTTGATATGTTGATTTCTGGTAGTACTTTTGTTTTGTTATTAAGTAATAGATATTTCTTTGCAATACATTTAACCTAGCTACTTCACCTACCTGTTTATTCTGGTTAATTAATCCTTGCACAGAGCAATATTTTTCTTGAAATTTTAACGCGATACCTTGGCTCATTTTGAAATCAGCCGAGATACAATGTGCTAACGAAAAATATTCTGGTGTTTCAAAGAGGTCTTGTTGTTTAATTTCTACTCTAGAATTTACAATTTCTTCATTTCGACGTATTTTACTAAGAAAGTTTTCGTAAGAACAGTTGTCAGTTTTGTAAGAAGTTATTCGTAAGAACAGTTGTCATCTTCAGCTTTCTCATCGATATGATAAATTCGACTCAAGGCGTCGACATTTCCATGTTTTTTTCCTTGACGGTATTCAATATCGAACTCATATTCCGATAACAACATTGACCACCGAGCTAAACGCGAATTACAGTCTTTTAGAGTTAATAACCACTTGAGTGCTCTATGATCTGTGACAACTGTAAATCTTTTTCCATATAAATAACATTTAAATTGTTTTATCCCGAAAATTACTGCGAGGCACTCGACCTCTGTTACTGAATAATTCTGTTCAGCTTTCTTCAACTTTCTACTCGCGAATGCTATAGGTCTTTCAAAACCGTCTCGAATTTGACTAAGTATAGCTCCTAATCCTACTCCACTAGCATCTGTAGCTAAGATAAATGGTTCATTAAAATTTGGATAAATTAGTACTGACTCTGAAGTAATTGCCTGTTTTAGTCTATCGATAGCCACCAAACATTGCTCATCTAAATTAAATTCTATATCTTTCTTCGTTAAGTTAATTAATGGAGAAGCAATTTCTGAAAAATTTCGAATAAATCTTCTATACCAACCGACTAATCCTAAAAATGCCCTTATCTCTTTAACAGATCTTATAGGATAGTTAATGATACATTGAATTTTGTCAGGATCAGGTTTGATTCCGGATTGAGAAATAATGTGACCTAAATACTTCACCTGCTTGACCATAAAATGACATTTACTTGGCTTGAGCTTAATGTTAGCGTCTCTCAACCTATCAAAAACTAGTGCTAATTTTCCCAAATGATCTTCAACGCCTTTTAAATTGAAAACTAAGATGTCATCTAAATATACCATGCACAATTCTCCTATTAGCCCAGCCAATATTAAATTCATTACTCTCATAAACGTACTAGGTGAATTCACTAAGCCAAATGGCATTCTGTTAAACTCATAATGATTTCCTAAAGTACTAAATGCTGTCAATTCTTTACTAGATTCTTCTAGTTCAATCTGGTGATACGCTGCTGTAACATCAAATAAACTAAATAAATTTGAAATTCCAAATTGTTCTAAACTTTCATGTAGATTGGGAAGAGGATAGAAATCCCGTTTAGTAATGGCATTTAGTCCCCGATAATCTATGCAAACTCTAATTTTATTTTCCCCATTTGAATTTTTCTTTGAAACTATTACCACTGGGGCTGACCATGGAGATGTACTTGGTCGCACTATTCCAGCTTGTAGTAACCTATCCAACTCCTCTTTAAGTTTTTCTCTCAAATGATAAGGCACTCTATATGGTGCTTTCGCAATAGGTGCTATATTTTCCGTTAAAATTTTATGTTTTATTTTTGAAGTACTTGTAAGCATATCAGTATCGTCGCAAAAAATATCAGCATACCTTTCTAATAACGCCAACAATAAATTTTTGTCATGTTCCTCTAAGTGGGCAACCGAAAAATCTTTTTCAAAATTTTTATTTTCTTTTGAAGTCATATTTATTGCATTTACACTACTCGATATTTCATTTTCTATTTGAAATTCACTAAAAGCCTTCCCGACTCTTAGATTTTTGTTTAACCGTACTTCATGAGTACCACCTTTAAGTTTACCACCCGGACTAAATATTTGCTGCTATAATCCGCTACCATTGTGGCCGCTAAAACACCATTTGTACCTACTTCTTCCGGCTCAAATAAAATTGTGCCTCCCTGTATAGTTGGAGTACACTTACAATCTATGAATGTTTCACCCCTAGCTGGAATTTTGGTATCATATAAAATACGCATAATAGCCGCACGATTTTCCTTGTCATTTCTTTCTTTATTTTTATTTTCATTCCTTATTTTATTCTCGCTATCACTAAATTCTATAACACCCGGTATATCTGTACTACCGGTTTTATTGAATGGGTTTATTTTAATTTCATCACCCAGTATATTATTTTTATTTTTTGTCTTGTTTAAAGCTACCTTGGCGCTTTTTTCCCGTTTATTATTTTTTTGAAATTCATTTCCTACAACGTAATTTTTCTGTATATCCTGTTTGTTTGAACCTTCAACTTTTTGAAGATATTTATATCGAAAACGTGTATTCTTTGATACATCATCCTCGTCCTCGCTTATATCTCCGAAAGTTACTATTTTTACTATAGGCTCAATCGGACTTGGCACCTTCATTTTAAAATATTTAATCTGTTTGTGGCTTATTACATTTGTTTCTGGCTTACCTAACTGTCTCCGTTTTAACTCTATTTTCATATCACCATAACATTGACATATTTTATTAATATAGTTGACACTTCTTTTATATATATTTTCGCAAGTTCTCTCACCATGCCCATATATAAATATTCCCCAATTTAGTAAAAGTATTATGAAAAAATATATTATTTCCCAAATATCGATTTTCCTACATTCAAAAATAGTCGGTTTGACTTTTTCGTACGTGTGTGTCACTATTCCTTTATTTAGATTTTTAGAATGTTTCTGCCCCCTTTTCTGTACAACACTGGATTCCAAACAACTTTGATGTCCAAAAACTTCTATTTCCTCACCCCATATTTTCAAAATACCTTTTTCATAACAAATACAAGCTTGATTGAAAACTAAAAAATCTCTACCTAGAATACCATCTGCATCTACTGGTATTTTATTCTCACAAATAATAACATCAAAATTACAAAAACTCTTTTCCGAAACTGTACCAAATGTTAACTCTGCTATACCTAGCACTGGAACTTTGTGACCTGTTATACCAGTTAATATTTTATTTTCTCCTATCTCCCCTACTACTAAATTTTGTAAGTTCGAAAAACTATCTTCTTTTAGGATAGTTACAGCCGACCCTGTATCTATCAAAAATTTTAACTTGTTTTTGTTTACGACTAAGGTAACCCAACATGGATCACTATCATCGTTTAATAACGGTATTGAAATTTTAGTTTCTGGTTTCCCAATTTGGCTAGATTTATTATTAGAAGCTTTTGGCTCATCAATTTTGCAAATTTTGTTGTTGTTACCATTATAGTTATCCTCTCTTTGCGGGGCCTGAAAGAGAGGCTTTTTTAGTTTAAATTTTGTGTGGAAATATTTGACGTTTTATTTTCCATTTCTCTTCCTGGATTCCGAGATGAGAAATTTCGTGATCTTAGGTTAGTTTGTATATTTTCTTTCCGATTTTCTGTATCATGGTTTTTCTGACTATTTTTTTCAAAATTTCTAGCCCAACACTCGTTATAAGTATGATTTCTTTTACCACAAAATGAACAGTTTTTCATACTATCCCGATTTTGATATTGCTGTTCCCTATTTTGAGACTTAAACCAGCAATTTTCTTGAACATGATTAGATTTTTTACAAATTTGACAAAACATTACTGAACTTTTTTTAGAATTTTGCTGTTTAAAATAACAGTTTTTAGTATCATGATTATTTTTACCGCATATTTGACATCGAAAATATGTCCTATTAACATTCAACAGTTGCTTATTTTTCGACTTTATTGAAATTTGATTTACCTCTTCGTAAGTAGCTATTTCTTCAGCTTTTTTCAGATCTAAATTTTCTTCTCGCATAAAAATTAAACCCACTTTTTCTATAATTTCTCGTTTTAGACCTACTTTAAACTGGTTAAGCATCAAATCGTTGCATTTTTTTTCTAAACCCTTTTTTTCGTCCTCAGCCGCATTTTTTAAATCTTGCTCTAAAATTTCCCTGCCTAACAATTTTACTCGAGTAGCAAAATTACTAACACTTTCATCATATTTTTGGTAACATTTTCCTAATTTTTCTAACGCTTTTCCTGGTATTACTATTGGCGAAAATTGTTTAATAAATTTTTTCTTAAAATCTTTGTAACTTAAACTTGAAATTTCTTTATCAGATTTATAAAAATCGTATGCATCTCCCGTTAAACGATATTTTATTATATTTAGTGCATCTTCCTCAGACCAATTATCTAATTTTGACCTACACTCAATTTTCTCGAAATAATTTTTTACATTCTCCTTTCCTGAAAATGCTTCTACCGTGTTAGCTACCATGCCAAGTGGCATATACGAAATTTGTTGTGTGATTTGTTGTGTACCTTCAGTTGGCATTTTACTTTATTGAATAAAAATGTATGTCAACTAACAAAAGCTATGTGGCCTAGATGAAAAAAAAACAGGTAAAAACAAATCTTATTTATAAAAACCAAAATGCTTTCCTACTTATTACCAGATCATTCCTCTGACCAACAATCACTCTAAATAAAAATAAATCCCACCGCTGCCACCAATTTGTTACAAACCGCTGAATGATAAATACAGGGTGTTGCAAGTAACGTGACCACGACGCCTAGTTTGATCAGGTTTCGTAGCCCTAGAGAATGATTGTTGACCTACAGGTATAGGATCTGGTACAAACAAAGCAATAATACCACTTTTTTCGACCTAGATTATTTATTCAATTCTAACACAGTCAATAATAAAAAGTCAATTTAGTTTTCTGTTCACTTTACAAACGCTGTTTCAATTTGCAATGGTATCGAATAGACTAATAGCTATACCTATAAATACACATATGCATATGCAATTCGTTAGCAAAGTTAATAATAATTAATAATAATAATTTGGGATAATTTGGATGATGTCTCAGTCTGAAAATATTAATATAGAAAAAAAAAGATTCCATATACATATGTCTACAAGATCACATTAAATCGGACACAATACATAAACTCACCCTTCCAGTCGCGCCTCGACCGCCTGATTGGGAGTTCCCACACTGTTTATTTTATTTCTGAAAGTACTGATTTTTATCTGATTTTTAAATTAAATTCCGCCAGTACTACGCTTGAACCAAAAAATAGAAAAAACGATATCAACCACCACTGCTACCCTAAGGTTATTACTTCTGTTCACTACTCCTGTCAAGCGTCTACCTTTTTTCATACCCAATTCACTCTCTCTCGGCCTCTTGTCTCGGGCCACCTGCAACCGCCGCGCGAATCGCTTATCTTTTTGTCGCATCCGGTCTTTCTAGCTGATCATCGATTCTTATGCGACGATCTCACGCCCAAATCAACGAGCCATTCATTCCTACATTGTATCATTACTTTCAATTTTATATACAGGACGATCAACGCGAGACTGGTCACCAAGGGCATATATTACATCTGTTCAGAGCTTGTAGGTTGATGATTGGGCGAACACTTCCGTCGGATTTTAGGACCGGAAATAGACGAGATAGAAAAATAGTCTTTGAGGTGGAAACCTGTAATATATCCTGATCTATCAAATATTGAATTTCCGAAACCATTTCCTGAGTTACCTGGTGTTGACGAAGGATTTTCGGTATAGGTATCAGAGGAGGTTTCTTTATGAATGGGATAGTATACCCCTGGATAATTTTTAGAATATGTCGTGGAGCACCAAGAATCTTCCACTCCGGTACAAATTTCGCCAGCCTTCCTCCTCTGAAAATCCTCGTTTCACATGGAGCGGAACCTCTTTCCGGAGTAATTCTTAGAGCGTTTATCCCGACATCCTGAGGCACCACCCCGTCGATAGTGACCTTTGGGTGACGTTTGTTTTGCTTGATCGGAGTTCTGCGTTTTGTAGGGATGAGATCTTCGTGGTCGAGAGGGAACCTTAGGCGTTTTAAGCTGGGGCGTAGTGGCAGTGTTGTATCGCCTTTGATAGAGAGGGCGTCTTGGTTATCGAAAAAACTGCTCGTAAGGAGATCGTTTGGTCAACTCCGCCAGTTGGGTTTCGCAAAATAAGTGAGTTGAAGATGGCGGAATATCCTTCATCATTGAAGCGAGGGTGTCCTGCTTAGGAAGGAAAGCATTTCGTCTTAGTTCTAAAATTTTTGCTCTACGTCCACATGAGTATTGCAAAAGATCGTCGGACAACGATTTGACCTGTGAATCTGGTCCAGAAAAAGCAGTCTTAATATCTTGTTTAAGAGACGGATGCTTAGAACATCCTTAGAAGAACCTCTTATGGTTTGAAGTAAAACGTCTCTTTGTAATAGGAGACCATATAGGATTATGCCCAGAGTATTGTCTGCACGGATAAGATGTTCTTGAGGACCGGACGTGGGGGCCAGATGAGACAGGATAGAATTGATCTTAAGAGCGGAGAAAACTGGGGAAGCTTGAAGCTTTCTCTGCACATCTGCATATCGAATGAGATTGAAAGAAGTCTCACCAAGTCTCTGACATTCAATACCTTGTGCCTCAATATGAGGTTTAGGTAAAGGGATAGAGGGTTCCATTTCCTTTGTTTTAGGTGAAAGGTCAAAGTCATCCTCCGCGTTACAACCAAATTCGGGGGCTGTCCAAGCGAGTTCTTCACGCAGAGGTGAACGAGGGCCAAGTGGGGTGGGAGAAAGTGGAGATATGTTTTCCCCCTCCGAGTACTCTGATTCTGAATTTTCCTCTCTCGGGATCTCAAACCGTCTCATGAAAGACGTAAACACTTTTGTCATTTCCCGCTGACCCTGTTCTAATTTCTCGAGGCGATTAAGTTTCTTAGTCCGGGAAGAAGTTGAGAGGATCGTTGAACTGTCATCATCCTCTTCGCACTCTTTGGAAATTTCAAGCGAAGCTTCCTTTCTACTAAGAAGCAAAGGTTTCGGTTCGGAGATTGCTGCCAAAATCAGTTCGTGTTGAACAGCTGTGCCACGAATCCGGGATGCGATTGCAGGGGGTCCAATAATTAGGCCAACACAGAAGGGCCAGTCCAGCATTTTCAGCTACATATCCCGGGAGAGACGTACACTCAGGTGAAAATGCTCTAGCTAATCCCACTGTAGGTAAAGCAAAACAGATCTTGTTGAGAACTAAAGGATCTAAATCTCCACCCAAGATGTCGTCTTTGGAAGTTACTATTACTTTCCATGTATACCATCCTTCTGGAAGATGTGTGCTAGCTAGACTTTTAATTCTAGTGAGAATTTGATTATCTTCTTCTCGATCAATTTCTTGACTAAGCAAGTTTTCTAAAGTGACGCCGTTCGGTGTGGTAGCCATCTGAAATGAAAGAGAAAATATGAATCTCCAACCATTTAGACATAAGAGGGTAGGTATATCTAGTTTATGAGATAAGTATAACCGTTAAGCCAGCTAAGACGATTATTGAAAACAGGTAGACTGGCTGTGAAAACGGGTCGAACGGCTGGTTTAATGCGGCTGAAGACTATATAGATCTGGCCGTACGGCTGCAGAAACGGGCCGTACGGCTACTCGAATCAGGCAGTACGGCTGCTCGAATCGGACCGTACGGCTGCTCGGATCGGGCCGTAAGGCTCCTCGGATCGGGCCGTACGGCTGCCCTAATCCTATCTGTGTTTATATCTACGTCTGTCAAGAACAGGCCGTAGGTTAATTGGGTAAAGCTATATGGTTTATAGGTTATTTACCCTCCATTTTTGGGATTGAGTAATGCAAGTCCCCATGGTAAGTAACAAACACAGTTTCAAAACCCCGATTCATTGGAATAAGATGTAAAAACCTCTACCTATAAGTGAATTGATTAATTAGAATACTTACTTTGACTAGAAAGGTAGTCCAATCTCACTCACAGAATAACTTAACAAACTTTTTGAACGACACACGTCGTTGATTATGAAAACTTAGCACCTGATATGCGTACAGTCTCGTCGGTAGAAGAAAGCGTACTAAGGAAAAGGATCTACGCGGCGGCTTCCTCCCTTAAGATCGCATACGACAGGAGAGGGAGAAGCAGCGGCGTAGCTTGGCGATACGGACACGGTAAGATATGGCACCAGTGTGGTATGTTCTCGAAGGTAAGAGCGAGTAGTAGTCTCACAGGTCAAGCCGACGGCACAGACCATGAAATACGAAAAGTTTTACTTGAGGAAGTGAAAAATACTTTAAAAACACAGCCAAAGCTGAATAAGGAATAAGCAATAAACTAAATAAACTGGCCGCCTCGACATACAGGGGTCACCAGTCGACGTCACAACCTCCGCCGCGCCCGCACTTTTCCCTCACCCAAAAGCTGCTCAATGAGGCAACCTAAGAACCGTTAATAGATCTTGGGTCACACCTACTTATATTAACCCAAGAGGTCCAGCCTCTTAATGAAGCTGATCACATCTATCCTCTGGTAGAAGTTGTCCTTTGCCATCGGTTATTGAGTATCTAATCCTTTCCCCATATATGCGCATAACATCCAAATTGCTTAAAGCCTTAAATCGCGAATAGTTTTTTGTATATTAGCAGCATTGTCTGAAGCTACCGATGAAACTTTGTCTTATAAATTTAATTCATCAATTACGCTTTTTATGGTAGATGCCAGATTGGCACTTATGTGGGATTCACCAAAATACATTCTAATAAAAGCGTCTTAACTTCAAAATCGTCATTTAAGAAATGACTGGTAGGTATTAGTTAAAAAAATTTCAGCATTGCCTAACGTTAAGCAGTCAGTCGTTAAAGTAATTGTTTTCAGATTTTCCGTCAGTTTTAAAGTTTGATGGCATTTTTCTTAAGCAGCAGGTAAAAGAGAAGTTTTACGGGAAGGTAACTGATAGGACGGGATTGCAACATTCATTAACGTTCGAAACCCATAATCATCATAACATAATAACATAAGGGCTAGGGATGGGCGCGTGAGTAATTTTTGCGTCACGGTTACGGTAACCGAGACTCTGATTTTAATTTTGCGTCACGCACGCTCACGAGGTTTAAAGTCCTGCAATCTACACACGCTCACCCACGTGAACTCAGAACCCAGAAATGGTCAGGTCGTCAATTAAATAAAAAAATATCATTTCATTCTACAAATAAAAAAGTTTACAGACAATAAACTGCTGTCAACTGAACCTTAATGCTCAAGTATCAAAGTTTTTGTTCAAAAACAATATTTAAAGTTTAAGTAAAGTTTATTCAGGTACATACATAGGTAGGTATACATATATATAAGATATCATTATAAATATAGATATAACAGCAGGTGTTAATGAAAATTATTATAAACCAGTTCAAAAATATACACAGGAATGAATCTCGCCTAAGTAAAACTTGTGTTGCGACACTCATTCCTAGGCAGAATACAAAAACGGGTATGAAAAGAACTAAATTTATAAAGAAAGTAATACCTACTAAATATAAATAAAAATAAATTAATGAAAGATAACGTATACATTAAAGGGGGAGACAGGTACATGTAAATCAGTAGCAGCAAAAGCTAGAGCAACAGGTAAGTTATTATTGCTATTCAAACATTTTTATAAGATGACTAAAATTCTAAAAATTTGATTAACATTTTCACTGAGAAGCCGCGTCCTCCTCTCTTCCCACCGGCCCGTCGTCGAAAACACGCTTTCGCTGGATGCGGAGCTTGCTGGTATATTTAGAATCTGTCTTGAAAGGGCTTCTAAGCAGGGTTAAATCCACCGCCTTCTTCCAGAATTCCAGTACATCACACCTACTCACCACATCCACATGCTTCTTCAAATATATTTGCAACTCGGTACCAATTTCTTGCACGTCACTATCAGCGACATCGTCATAGTTGTCCTTAAATTCATCAAATGGGTCCCTATGACTGAGGCTGTTCAACCAAGTTCGTTGTTGTTAAGCCTGCAGTTGTACCAAGTTGACGTGTACTATTCGAGAAAGTTTCGCGTTGATCTAAATCCAACATGACTTATTCTTTCCTTTATATGTTCACGCTATTCTCCAGACAAGAACCTCAGTGTTTTGTAAGGAGGATTCAGAAATAGGGCGACATAGTGAAGTATCTGCTCAAGTATCTGTGAAGTCATAGTGAATCTGCTCTTCAATGAGTTTAATGTGCAATTCTTCAATTCAGAAATAACTTCGGAATCTGGGGGATTTTCAACGCAGTGTTTTGATAGCTTTTCGATTCACAAACCATATTCATGCATCGTTGAAACTACGTCAGAGCTCAGTTTTTCGGAGCAATCCTTGAAATGCTGCCAAAATTGACAATTGAAAATTGAAGCAGGTGTTCCAGTAGATTAAAGTTGATTGCAGCTATTTTGTGCAACTCATTTCTTTCAATCAACAGCTGTTGAACTTCTTGATACATGTCGCGAATGTTAATTATTATTCCCTTGACTTTGCTTTTGGAGTCTGAATAATGAGAACTTACTTATTTCGTTAGCCTACCATCAGTTTAGGTTTTACTAATAGTCCAATCTTTTACTTGTTTAACAAACTTTATTTCCTTAACTCACGCACCTCACACGTTACAATTCATGAGTACATACACGAGACCAGAGAACAGAATAATTGGAGTGTGTGTCATGGACCATTAATAAACATCTTCCGCCCTGTTCTCAGTGGTACCAGTATACAAAATCTAATAATATACAGTGTTAACTAGTGCATATTTAACAGCGAATACTTGAAAGCATGATGAATAGTGAGTTCCATTGTGTCTTAACGTGTTGTTTTAGTGACTTTGTCAATCTTTTGTTGAGCTCTGAATGCTTGAAGAAACTAACAAGTCTCTTAGAAGGGTCGATCAAAACTTCCAATTCTGCAATTTTTTTCTTTTCGAGAACGTCCTCCATTACCAAATTCAAATTATGACACGCACAGGATATTCGCTTGTAGCTTGTGAAAGCAGCAACAATGTTAGCTCCATTATCAGTAACGATTACACTCGATTTAATCTTTTCTTCTATTTTCTATTCTATCAGCATTTCCATCACAAAATCGTGTATATTTGCAGCTGTTTCCTGGTCCAAAGTGAATTCACGCGTGGCCAAAACATTCGTCTTCAAGTTGAACTCCTCCTCATCAATGTAATGACCTGTTAGTGTCAAGAAAGAGTATATTCGTCTGTCCACATATCGGTGGTAAATGCGACATGCGATTTTTTTTCACAAACTGTTTTCCAACTGATTTTTAATCACGGTATATATAGACGATATTGTATTAAAAAACAGAAATTGGATCTGTAGGTATCTAAAAAACAGGACCCAATAAAAAATTGGCTACGCCAATGGATTTTACTTAAAATTATCTAAAACTTTTCTCTTTAATCTTTTTTGATAGATCTGAAAATAATAAAGTTCAGGGCCTTGACGAAAATGGGAAAAATTGAAAAAAACCCGACCTGATTTCACCATTAACCCTTTCACTGCGCATAGTTCGAGCGCTGCTGCTCAGGCAGTGCGCAATTAATTTACGGCTTGCGAGAATATTCTTCTGGAGCAGTATAGTGCAAATCGGTATTTTTTTAATATATATTTTTGTTTTTTTTTATATTTCTTTTAAGATCATGTTACGACTTAAAATTCTTTAAAGCCACACTTGTTTTACTAATTAAAAAAATACACATATTTTGACCAAATAAAGCATCTAATTCTTAAAAAAAAAACCAAAAATATAACACACTAAGAGTATTATTTGGTGGAACTACAGAGAGTAATAAAACATTTATTTCTAGAAAAAAAATACAAACTAAAAATTTTTTGTTTGTGGTATCTTTCAAAACATGGTACTACACAGAGTGCCACGTTACAATTAGAATACATAAATCGGGATTCCACCCTTAACTTATGTTTGGCGCAAAGGACACATCTTTTCGTTGGTTTCATTTTCTTTTCTGTTGCTGGAATAGATGATGGAAAATGCCTCGCACTTAGACTTAATTCGTTATTATCTTCAGCTATTGGTCGGCCACCGCCTGTACGTGAAAGAGGAGTGTGATATTTGTTAATCATTTCTTTCACTAATCGCAAGTGGAAGTCCTCAATAGGTATATAGCTGGTTGTAGTCGTCTTGAACATTTGGAAACTGTTTAGTACTGCCATATCCAAAAGATGGAAAATACTTTCTTGTACCATTTCTTGCTCTTACGCACACATTTTACTGAAGAAAGGAGCATATCTGATTGATCAACAGCACCCATGTAGGAGTTATAATCTACATGCATGATGGTTTCGGTATTTGACGCCAAGTTTTCTAATCTTGTCCAACGGTATATACGGTATGTATGTCTGGTATATGGCTAGAGGAGAGGATAACATATTTACTTCCCGATTATCTTTGTACCTAACTGCAAGAAGTTTTTCGCAAGAACCATATTTAAACTCGCCTGTTGACAGTTTCTCAGTTATTTTTGGCATATTTTTACGCCTCAATTTCACAGTGCCACACGCATTCGTTTTCATTTTGTGTAATGTTTCAAGTAAACTAGGGCTTGTATACCAATTATCAATATACAACATATGGCTCTTTTCCACATAAGGCTCCAATAAACTCATCACAATACTTCCTGATTTGCCAATGTCGTATTTGTGAGTAAAATCTTTGATATCTCTTGTGGCTCCTGTGTATATTATGAAATCTAATATGTACCCTGTATCACAGTCGCGCAACAAAAAGAAGTTTACACCAAATCGATGGCGTTTCGATGGAATGTATTGTTTAAAAAATACTCGGTCCCGAAAAAGCATGAAGAACAGTACAATTCCTTGAAGTCAACAGGTTTCCATCTCTTCATACGAGAAAATTCCGAAACGCCACTGCGGTTTAAAAACTCAAAATATTTATTCGTCTCACCAGCTATTTGTTTCATTAGATCGGGCGGAAAAAAATTAAGTGGTGAATTACCTTCAATTTTGCAACCTGAACTGGATTCGTCAAATACATGAATATCAGGTGAAAACTCCCCGGTGCACCAGTCAAATCTGTTCGTTGCTGGGGGCACTTCTCGAACTTCCGTTTCATCGCCGCTACTTAGCTCAGTCTCAGTCCTATCCATGTTTTGTTCATCTCCATCCAAAACAAATGCTTGTATATCGTCGACTGTTTCATTCTCATTTTGCAAAAAACAACGTAAAGATATCACACATTTCGGAACCATCGACCAAATCGTAAGCAATTACCTGCTCCTGTTCTACTTCAGATGAATCGTCGCTTGAGCACAGCAGCTCATATTCATCGTCACTGTCATCACTTTTTGCTAGAATATCTTCTAGTTCTTTATCTGTCAAATATTTTCGAGACATAATAACAACGCGCGAGTCCTTTCTCTACTTGCTCAGTACTGGTACTAAGCGAGTAATAATATTATATATTAGACGCGACGTTGTAGCACAGATGCTGTGACAGGTTGGACCACGTTCGCGCAAACCTACCTCCCACTATACGCGTGCGAAATAATCCGTCTAGAGCAGTCAACCGCTTTGCTAGATATCTGGTAACCTAACTCCCACTATAAGCGTGCGAAAATATCCGTCTAGAGCAGTCAAAACCAATTTAATTTGGAGTCGCGTGATATCCCATCTTGAGCAGTGAAAGGGTTAAGTCAAACTAGAAAAAGAAGCTCGAGGATGCGTAAACGGCGTTTGATTCTCATAAAAAATGGACTGCTCTGTACACCTCCCATGCACCATCGTTCCATCTGCAGAGACAATGATAATATTCAATTCCGGTCCATGTATCAGATGGATAAAAAGCTATTATTGCACGAAGAATGTAATTTTTATTTAAATTCAATATAAAAGGAATAATATCTGGGCAACATATAGTCTTCCATCTTCCCCCTTTCCACGACGTATTTTGGCCCCAGGCAGGTCTCATATGCCCCCTTCACCATCTCCATTAATTCCCCTACCGTAGACCTATGCTTAAAACCCAGTTCCGTTTGGGCGGCCACCACTCCTTTGAATAAATCCCAATCCTTTGACCTTCTACAATAACGCTGTTGCTGTTCGCTTTTCCCCTCCTTCAACTGCATGTAAATATATTTGTAGTGTGTGGTCGTTTCTTCGTCGAGCACCTGCCACTCCCGTATTTTCCCAGCCATCCCTCCTGTGGCAATGGTGAGATCTATGTAAGATTCAGAGGCCCCCCTGACGAAGGTGGGTTTCTTTCCGTCGTTTAGCATGACTAGGTTCTTGGCCGCTATCCACTCTTCTACATACTCTCCCCTCCTATCGGTAACGCTTGCTCCCCAGAGATACGACTTGGCGTTGAAATCCCCCATCACCACAAACTCCCCGGCTCTACTGCATGTATCTATGATGCCGTCCATCTCCCTCTCGAAGGTTTCTTGCGCTATGTTCGGTGATATATGGCAGCACACCAGGCTGTAGCCCTCCATATGCAGGGCCAAATGCCCTTCTTCCCTCTGGATCCTACTGATGCGCATGCTTCTATTTTGGAAGTATACCCCCACGTCTCTCCTCCCCCTCACCAATATCAATAAAAAACTGATTTTCGAAGTTAAAATGCAACTCTAAATGATTCAGGCAGACTTGGCATTCAAAGCATTGCTTTGATTTCAGTGACATTTCCAAGCTTTTTATATCCTTGGTACTTACACAGAATAATTGTTTTGGAATGCTTCGAGAAAATGTACACTTACTACAACAGTAATATTCCATAGCACTTTTTAATTCCTTGGAAATCTTTGCGAAAGATGCAATAACATTTGACAGTCGATGAGATGACATTTGTTTAAAAATACCCTCTCTGACAATATGTGGCTTATTAGCTCTACACGTTTTAAATAAAAGTTCTTTGTCAGTCCTTCAGTTACCAATATTTTAATAATATTGTATAATGCAGTTTCTTCAGCTTTTCCTTCTATGGCATTTTTGAATGTTGTACTATCACAATACGCGACTGTAAATATCTGTATTAGTACATTAAATGGACAGGTGTTCGTTACCTTAAATTTTCTCCACCACTGATAATCACTACACACAATTTTCCGTTTTTTATTATGGGCATTTCAATTTTTCTTTATTGTTCGGGATGACCGGAATTTCTTCTTTTCCTGCGGTATGTCTTCTTTATTACCTTTTCTATCACATATCATTTATTACTCTTATTTATTTGCGTATTATGCCACCATTGAAAAATACAAAAAATTAATAATCAACCTCTGCGCAAATTTATTTCTTTAATCAATTTTTTTATTAGGTAAACATAGGTATTTTTCAAAAAACCAACTTTGATCTGTCGGCGAAGAGGTTGATTATAATTTTTTTGTATTTTTTAGTGGTGGCATAATAGCGAAATAAATAAGAGTAACTAAACAATGCCACAAATAAATACTTTCATACATTAACATATCATATATTAATTTAATATCGGTATTTACTGTGAAAGCGGAAAATAAGCAATTATTTTTCTCATTATTTTGTTCCTTAGTATATCCTTTTTGCCACAATTTAAATAATTGTTTTTAACTTTTGAGTTATATTTAATATTATCAACGGAAATGTCACTTTTCTCATCATTAGTATCCGTGTAATAATTTTTTGTTAACTTTAAAATACTGTTAAATCACAGAAATAATTAAATGTCCGTTAACTTATCCGTTGTTGTAAGAGTCGTGAAACTCAATCAAATGATTTTCAATAAAACATCGATAAAACCGTTAAAACACAAATCCCACTGTACGAGGTATATATTTGCGGCGACCTCTATCATGGAGGATAAACTTCTATTTGATCTGGAAAGCGCGAAACTGCAATAACTAACACCGGTAGAACACTATTTGTTTGACTGAATTTATGGTTACAGTTATTCCAGAGACTGATATAGACTAACTATTCGCTTCGAGGGAAAATATCCAGAATGTGGATGGACATGACTAATGCCAACTTAGAAAACATAGCTTGTAACTGACCCTATTCTCTTCTGTCCCTTCTCGGCAATTATTGTAGCAAGGTCTTGCATGGTGCTGATACCTGTCTCATCCATGTTATATATTTTTGATGCAGTAAACTGGTGTTTCTTCATAACGGCTTCCAAATTTTTTTAAGAACAAATTCACCTCCTCTTTTTTGAATGCTATCACGCGATTAATACTGGTTGTCTCGAATTGGCGGATAGTTATCGAAGGATTTCTCTTGAAAAAACCATCTAGCCAATATTTCCCAGTCCGCTTCTTCTCTCTGTTGAACCTGTGCTTTATATTACATTTTTCAGCATAAACGTAAGCTGCATTTCGAACTCTGAGGAGACTAAGAGGATAAAATAATTTGGCTAGAAGTTTTATATTCTCAGCCATACCTTTCTCTTCTTCTGCTGAAAAAGTGGGATGTCTTCCTAAAGAAGGTCCGGTAATAATAGGAAGATTCTTCTTGATCCGTCCTTGTAAAGTACTAAAAGGTATGCTGAACTTCACCGTAACTTCCCCTATACTATCTCCATCAAGTACAGCTTGCACGGCGTTTTTAAAGTTCTCTTTACTCCATTTTGCCTTTGTTGTTGTTCTAGGTCTGTTCCGCGGCGTCTAGTAAAAAATAAAGACATTCATGAGGCACTATTTCAGCAAAAGTATGGTCTAAACTACAAGGAAAAATTGCCCTATATTTGCATATGGGGCAATGCCGGTCGGTGACCGGCATTGCCCGTTTCGAATGACTGGCATAACCCAAAAACTACTAAAACGTTTGTGGTTGTCATTGAAAATTGAAATAAGCTTTCAAAAATCTAACCGTCACATTAGGTATACTAACACATTTTTAATAATTAGTAATCAAAACATATCCATTCGTATAAAGTATTATAAGCTTACCTTTGATTGAAAATTACAAATTTTAACAGCAAAACACGACTCGACATATGAACGGCACACTGCGGGTGACGCAAAAGGGAACTGCCTCGTAAGTAAGTTTACTCGAAAGCATACTAGAGTGCAGCACTTGTACTTTTATGAAATGCTTCGGCAAGTTAGGAATTTGATAGTGACCGTCATTCCCCCATTCTAACCTACTCCTCGTGTAGCTAAAACAAATAAATAATAACTTAAAATAATTAAAAATACTTTACCCTCCAATTTTATAGGCTGTATGAGTCCCTGCGCGTATTACAAATAGGTAACTGGCATTGAGTGCCTTTGTCCTCTCCTACAGCCCGATGGTTTTGGTCATGGTTTGGTGGCATCGACAATATGAAAATGATTATCAGTACCTTCATTCTCAAGTTCTATATTAGTTAATCTAGTACTATCCTGATTTAAATTTACCGAGGGATGTTTATTTTTAATGTGGCGTATTAAATTGGCTGTTGAACCGCCTTTAGTAGAAAAGAAAGTGGAACAAAAATTACATTTTACCTTCATAGTAGTTTTCGAAGTAGTTCCAAATTAAACTTCTGGATTTATTCATAATTTTTTAATTTTTACCTGTAATGTTTAATCAACTGTAATGAAAGACTATAGCTTTAAAATTATTTAAATGTAAGATTACCTTAATCACCTCGCAAAATAGAAGAAAATAACAGCATCCGTTTAAATTCAAAGAGTCGACACTGTTAGAAGATTATATTATTTAGAAATTCCGTTAGAGACTCCGACGCTGTGAAACTCGAATACTGAATAATAACTGAATTATTAAATTATGTCTATGCGCGTATGCAAATCATGCCATGCGGTGCACGGATACTAACGAGTACGAAATGCTAGACTAGAAGTGCGAACGCGAAACAGCGAGTCGGCTCAGGACTCGGCACTCGGCTGCAGCGCTTCTCTAGCTAGCATTTCGTACTCCAACGTCCAACCTCTGATACGAAACGGTACGAATCTCATAATACGAATATTTCCTTGATACGGGTTCGTTTGGGACGAATCACTAAAAAGATTCGAATGGCCCAACTCTACCGTAGGAGAATCTCAACAGCAGGCGCATTTCTCCGTCGCCAACACGATGCACCTATCGGAATTGAGACGGGGACGGCCATACCGAGCTATCATAATCTGAAAGTTAGAAAACAGAATTATTCAACATTAAGATCTACTGTCTTCTACTATTTGCACCGTCGTTCATGCCAATATGACGCACAAAAATAGGTCCAAGCGCATGCAACGAAAAAGGTATACAGTGTTTATCTAGTTAACAAGCAGTTAAACATTTTCTGAATGGAACTACAGACAATCACGTTTTTCTCACTGTTCTTGCCGACTCGTATAATGTTTTTAGATGCAATTACCGAAGATGGTATTTCAATATTTTCATATTCTTCAAGTGGTGCAAGATACAGTGGATACAGAAAAAGGCCTCTGTATGTTGGCCTTGTAAGTCAACCGTATAGCTTGAAGTTGACGAAGCGTTAGGGGCAAAATATCCAACCCAACTGGTTACAATGACAGCAAAATAACTTCTCTAAAATCAATTGCCCGAAATATTCTCCCAAAATGCGATTAATAAAATTGGCGCTCTTGCTTTAAAGTCGCGTGGAAAATATATCCGAAAAACTGGGCGGAAACGATGTCATTCTCCTACTGATATTTTATCGCCAACCTGTTGAGTGACGACAGATGAAATTGACATTTATTGGTTATATTTTCGCCATAAAACAACAAAAGATATAAAAACTCAAGATATACTCTAATATACAAAACTCAAATATGTATTTTTTTCAAGTTTTGTACTGTCTTATTACTATTATCTTCCACCTCGCTTTTCACGCCAGTGAAGTTCTAAATTATCTAAACTCCCAACGTCTTCTGGTAGGTTGAGTGGATCATATTCTGTAATGGACAGATTATTGTAAAAATTGTGATGAATAGGGGGTATGTATGGAAGTATTTTTTGTAGATTCTGGAATTTGGGTTTCGCAATTTTTCTCCCATTGGGATAAAGTAATGGTAAATTTCCTTCATAAAAATTAGTATTCCTTTTCTTAATATTAATTTGTTTAAAAGGCACTTCTTTGTTATTTGATTCTTTAAATAAAATGTGATATAAATCTTTTTTCTCATAGCGAAGCCATTGCATTTTTAACCAATTGAGAGGACCATCATCAACTGTTTGCTTCCTATTCGTAATACTGGTTCTAAGGGATTTGTACTGATAAAATCAGTGTGGGTTAGTACAACGACATTAAAAGGATCTTTTTTTCGGGAAGTTTTAATTACACGTACCCAGTCGTTAGGGACAAAAATATCTTTATGAAACTTTTTATTCTTTTCAATTACCCCAAAATCCTGGTCACACGAGAGGTAGGTATGGCCAGAAACTAAAAACTTGTGGTCAATTTCAGTCAAGACAGTAGAATGTATTAAAACATGTTTAAGTAATATAGCTAGTTTAATGTTCCTGTTTTGTCCGCCACATTGATCACTGTACATCAATCATCAATTTTGACGTATTGACAAAGTTATTAATAAAGTGGACGAGGCAGGTTCCAATCTCCTCTTGGCCCCTAGATGCTTCAGATTCATTCCATACGTACATGTGAGCCTTATTGTTGGATAAGTTGTGGATTCCCAGACAATAGGTCCACAACTGTCGTTTATAGTAACAGACACTTGTTAATAAATGAGGAGTAGGCAGTGTACTCATCAAGTCAAATGCTATTACCGTTACGTCGTTGTTAGGGTCTTGACCGATTTCTGAATCAATTTTCATCCCTTCACGAGCCGCCTCTGCTTTTCTGTGGTGAAATTCTTTCTGAATTTTAAGGTTTTTTAAAATTTCTTCATTACTCTCAAATTTTATTTTCATTTCAAAGTCATCACATTTTTTGCAGCTGTCTGATACTGGAGCATATAATGACAAATTAATTTTCTTTCGAAATATGTCGCGAAATACATATTTAGACACCGGACCTTCCTCTTCATTTTTGTATAAATCGTACAAAATGGTCATATTTAAAGTAGGAGCCAAGTAAAGTTCGTTTATATATTTTTTTCTGGAGTAGTGGCTGTGATACTTTGGAAACTTTTGTATAAATCGCATCACACTGTCTATTTTTGTTTGGCTAGTTTTATTATGTGGTTCTTTTTTTCCCCTGCAGTCTATAGCTGGCGACTTTCCAACTTGTTTTGTTTTTAACGCCCTTGTAAGTCGACCATCCGAAACACAAAAAACTTTCTTAAAAAAAGATTTGCATCCAGGGATGTCCACCCCATTTTCGTTAGTTAAGTAATAAATTCTTGTGTAATTTCTTTTGGAATCTTCTCCCATTTTTCCTCGAGACTTTTTATTTAGCTTAATTTGTCCATATAAATAAGAAGTTTGAAGATTAAAATTAGCAAGTTCATAAAATTGTTTAAATAGACTTTGCCTTTGTTCCAATGAAATTAGTTTATGACATTCTTTAATGCATTCACACGGGGCCTCGTTAAATTCCTTTCTATTTACTATTTTTCCTTTTGCATTTACGTACTCCATTCCTGAATTTCGCAGATTTTTAGAAATATTTCTTTTCCACTTACTTTTGTCTTTAAACCTTCGTCTAGGACCTCTCTTCCTTTTTCTTGCGTTTTCTTTATTAACATTTTCTGTAGAACCATTGTCTAAATCATCACTCTGTGGTATTACCCTATTTTCACTTTGAGGAACTTTTCTATTTTCACTCCGAGGAACTTCCCTATTTTGGCACTTAGTATGCGAGGTCCCAATGCCTAAAAATTGAAATAAAAAAATATTTGTTCCAAAAAATCTAAGTATTTTAAGTAAATACGATTTTCACTACTAGTACTACTGGTGCTTTCTGTATCAGAAGGAGGATAGGATGATCCTGAATCTACAAACGGTTCCTGTATTGTACAAATTACTCTTCATTTCAGTTATACCTTTCTTACAACCTATAATGCATAATTAAATAATTAAAAACGAGCTTAAAAGAAAAATCTTATATACATACCCTGCTTTTCACTCATTTTTATACTTGTGATTACTCGAACACTTAAATTAAATACACAACCACTTTTTGTAGGTTAAATTGTGGACCACTATTGCACAACACTTCAGGCATTTAGATATACAATCCAAATTAGGGCCACTACTGTACTAAGAATACATTCAAAATAGTTTCATGCAGTGGCGTGCGTGCTGCCATCTAGTGGCAATGAATTGTAATACGGTTGGGCCATTATTACACTAATTGATAGAGTCTGTACGGATGCACAGAGTACATAAACCGTATTATTAGAAAAATGTTACTTGGGCCACTTTTGCACTATACGCCTCAAATATACCCTCCACTTTCCATGACGGAGCCAGATCTGTTTACATGGTTTAAACAAAATACCTCAAGGATATGAGAAGACTAACGCTCTAGTTATGTTGAATTTGATTGAAGATTGACCTTTTTGAAATATAAATTATTGTACTTATATTCTTAAATCGAATTATGACCTATCGTTCAGTAAAATCTTGTTCCCAGTTACTACCTGCGCTGAGTGAGAAAACAACAAAATTATTAAGAATTAAAGATTTAAAGGAATTAACAAAATGCGTTAAACGTTCCTGAAGCGTAATTTCTATGCACTGGATTTTCTCAAAGGACCTGTCGAAGTAATGCTACGCTACACTGGGATTAAGTGACAATAATTACCAAACTGAACAACTCATTTATTAACAGGTCGACAAAACAAACGGGTAATTTGTAACATGAAAAAAAAAAATAGTTAAAACTGCAGATGGTCGCAGAAAATGAGTCTAGCGTTCCAAACCTTCAAGACTCTTTTGCTAAGTGACATAAAATATGTGTGTTATATACATAAAACTCGGAGCCATATACCGGGTGTCCCGTTAAGCCTATCGACCGGCTGTATCTCAGAAAGTATATGTCCTACAGTTTCCAGAAAAAAGTTGTCTTAAGTAAAGTGGTGACGAAAATTTCAACTAAAATATTTTGAAGTTGCTAAGATGGCCAGTAGGGGGCGTAATACCAATTGAAAATTGAAGAATTGCCATAACTCTAAAAAGTCAAATAGAAACACACGGCTTTTTTAATGCATTCTGCATCTACTAGTCAATACCTAAAACTTTCGTAAAAAACTTTTTGTTCTAACTCTTCAAATAACAAAAATAAAAACAAAAGAATTACGTTACATATAAATCACAATAGCTCCGGTTTGGATTATCCAAATTAAATAAATTTGGATTCGTTTGAAAGCTAATTTATAGTAGAATAAGAATATGATTCCAAATATTTTCGCAAGTTCTTTACCAAGCCACCAGATGGCTCTCTTTCTAAATTCTCACAACTGTTGATGTTTTCTTATAAATTTTAAATGGAATGACATATTTTTTGTTAGGGTAGTCTATTCTTTAATGGATTTGAAGACGAAAGCGCTAACCGGAAGTCTCTATCGTTTTTCTAACAAAAGTTATGACTTAAAATGTATTTATTAGGTTAATAAATCGAAAACATTCAGTGAGAAATCTTGCCAACTCCTAGTTCCGATTTCGGCACAGGGGCGGCGTGACAATAGGTTGCCGAGTTACCCGCCATATTGCGGTTTTTGTCATTTTTACAAGGCTTAAAGGGCGTTTTTCAAAAAGTCGCTCCAAATCGTCGAGTAGGCTAAAGCCGGGCTGTCCTTTGAAATCTATCTCTGCTCTAACTAGTAAAAAATAATAATTGAAAAACAAATAAAAGTCGTTACATAAATACCTAACTGTTTTATTTGAGATGTTCAAAATGACCGCCATTATTTTGAATACACAAATCAATTACTCGGCGTGTTGATGATACAGCAGTTTCTACTTCTGCTACAGAAAGTGACTGTATTGCATTTTGTATGCGCAAAATCATGTCTTCCCGCGTTGTTGGTCTAGTCCTGTATACTATATCTTTCACTCTTCCCCATAAATAAAAATCTAAAACTGTTAAATCTGGGGACCTGGGAGGCCAAGCAAATGGACCACCCCTTCCAATCCACCTATCCGGAAACTGATTGTCCAAATACTGCCTTACATTACGGGCATAATGTGCCGGGCAGCCGTCATGCTGAAACCACATATTCCTGCGCGTCTCTAATGAAACATTTTCTAATAGAATTGGTAAGTGGTTCATTAAAAAGTCCAAATATCTTGCCCCATTCAAATTTTCTTCAAAAATAAACGTAATAATTGTTCCCTCGATAATACCACACCAAACATTTACTGAGAATTTATGTTGATGATCAATTTCAATCATCCAGTGCGGGTTATTGTCTGCCCAGTAATGACTGTTATGCAAATTTACCTTACCCGTGCTGGTAAACGTTGCCTCATCGGTCCATAAAATTCTGGACAAGATACCTGGATTTTCTTCAAACAAATAACGCATCCTTTGACAGAATTCCAGTCTCCTGTCAAAATGTAAAGCTGTAAGTGCTTGATGTAGTTCAACATGATAGGGATGCATTTTTTGACTTTTTAAAATGAGTTGGATGACTGACCTTGATACACCCAAATCTCTTGACATGTCTCTGATACTGGAGTGAAGATATGCTGTAACATACGCAAGAACGTTAATTACGTTTTCTTCATTTCTTGCTATTCGACGTCTATTGGCTGCTGTTATTGGCAAAACATTTCCAGTTTCCCTCAAACATCTAGCAAGGCGGACAAAAACCATTCGGGAATGATGTCTTCTTTCTAGATATACTAAAGCATATTCTCGTGAGGCAATTACTGGATTTTCAAAACTTCGAAAAAATATTGCAAGCATATCATACGCCTCTGCGGCAGTGTAAGACATTATTGTGCAAAAGACAGTTGGTTTGATAATAACACACTAAAAGCACTTAACTAATCTCCAAAACAATTCGAAAAAGATAATTCAACAATGAAATATTGACAGATTTTAACATCTACTTGACAGTATCTAATACTTTTTGTTTCATAGTCTACTTGTTTTTTTATAATAATGCTGTAAGTATGTACCTAGCTCATTTATAAACCTAATGAATACATTTTAAGTCATAACTTTTGTTAGAAAAACGATAGAGACTTCCGGTTAGCGCTATTCTTCTTCAAATCCATTAAAGAATAGACTACCCTAACAAAAAATATGTCATTCCATTTAAAATTTATAAGAAAACATCAATGTTGTGAGAATTTAGAAAGAGAGCCATCTGGTGGCTTGGTAAAGAACTTGCGAAAATATTTGGAATCATATTCTTATTCTACTATAAATTAGCTTTCAAACGAATCCAAATTTATTTAATTTGGATAATCCAAACCGGAGCTATTGTGATTTATATGTAACGTAATTCTTTTGTTTTTATTTTTGTTATTTGAAGAGTTAGAACAAAAAGTTTTTTACGAAAGTTTTAGGTATTGACTAGTAGATGCAGAATGCATTAAAAAATTCGTGTGTTTCTATTTGACTTTTTAGAGTTATGGCAATTCTTCAATTTTCACTTGGTATTACGCCCCCTACTGGCCATCTTAGCAACTTCAAAATATTTTAGTTGAAATTTTTAGTTGATGATTTGCAGAGGCGAGTAAAGAAATTGCAACATTCAGTAACAAAAAATGTTCAAAAACTGCTATACCAATTTTATCCTTAAGGACAAATGGATCAAACTGTAACAGAAAATTGCGGAACTCTGTAGCTTTCCAATATGATAGTTCAGATAAACTTCTAGGTTTTCGATTAAACTCTGAAGGAATAAAACGTCTCAAATGCAACAGGTTTTCACTTAAATGTGACTCAACAGTTGCGTGTTTTATTCGAATGTGTAACTCTCCCGATATCAATAATAAAGAATTTTTTTCATGACTCCTAGACACACAGTATGCATGTAATCGATGGTAACGGATGAAACAAGGCCTATATTTAAATTAACCAATGGAGATTTTTCCTTATGATGTTGTTCTCCATCCTTCTCTAGAACAAATTGTTCATCAGTTCTTAAGGAACTAGACGTTCCTTTAAATATAACTTTTCCTGTCTTTCCTGTAATCACCGAATTCCCAGCATTTATCACATGACGAATAACGTCCATGAGATTTGATGTCTTTAAATGCCTTCAAATTTTATGTGTGTTACTTTTCTTTAATGCTTGAAGGACCACCCTTGTTTAGGGAATATGCTGTATTTTAAATAAACCAATGAATTGCTTAATTTAAACTTTAATTGTACGACGTGTGTCGTTTCTGCAAGTTATCGAGGCATACTGATCTTATCTTAATCTAGGTCGAAGGGAGAGGGAACAATAATTGCCCTACTACCTTTTTAACAGGTTGCGCTCTTGCTAGCGCGGGTATGTAGACATCAAAATTTATTTAAATCTTAACATTTTAAATTTCAACAAAATATATTTTACTATGTAATAATATTCCAGAAGTTTTTAAATTCTTACATTCGTTAATAACATTTTCCAAAAAAATGTTTAGGGGTGAAGGCTTTGATTTGCCACAAGATATACCAATCACAAATGAAGAACTTGAAAAATTTCGAATCATACCTAAAATTGGCCAAAACTGTATGTTAGTACTGGGAACAAGAGCTATTCCATCAATATTAATACCGAGCTTAATTCTTTCATCGATACATGAAGAAGGTATTACTTACCTTAGGACATTTTCAATTCCAAAATGACAATATTCGCCATTGTCTAAGGCTTTGAACACACTAATTCTGGGAGTTTTTAATAATGACCTACTGTCTAATGGAAGCCGGGTATGTACATAAGATTTTTCTTTTAAGCTCGTTTTTAATTATTTAATTATGCATTATAGGTTGTAAGAAAGGTATAACTGAAATGAAGAGTAATTTTTACAATACAGGAACCGTTTGTAGATTCAGGATCATCCTATTCTCCTTCTGATACAGAAAGCACCAGTAGTACTAGTAGTGAAAATGGTATTTACATAAGGACATTTTCAATTCCAAAATGACAATATTCGCCATTGTCTAAGGCTTTGAACACACTAATTCTGGGAGTTTTTAATAATGACCTACTGTCTAATGGAAGTTCAGGGTGTAAGGAAGCTTAAATTTTTGAAAGGTTAGTTATAGAATGACGTGAAACTTTTGTTTTCAATGCCCGTTCTCGTAAGTTAGTTGTCAAATCAGTTTTAATGGTTTTACCGTCATCAAATGGGACCCCTATTGGATCTTTATGCTCTGGATGATATCCTATTGGATCTTCAAGCTTTGCAAAATCAAAAATATGTATTTTTAAATGTATGACAATATTAACTATCAATTACAAAAAAAAAACCAAAATCTCTAGAATCTGAGAAAAATTATTTGTACTTGCAGTAATTAGTGAAAAGGCAGGGTTAACTTAAGCAATTTCATCATTCTTTTGTCCTCTTTTTCGGTCTGATGTATGCTTTAACCATGCCTTAATTATGTCCTCTATTTCGTACAAGCAAGCACTTTCAATTTTAAATTTGCTTGTTTCTGGAAATAATTTGAATAAAAAAAAACAGCTAGTTGCATCCATTCTTTATTTTTCAAAACACACAGTATTATTTTGATTAACATGATTAAGGTTTTATTGCACAAACTTTAACAGCGTGTTCTGGTGATTAAAATAAAAGGAAAAGTTTATGTAAACATGGGTACTTTTAAACTTTTCGTTTCCAAGATACCGAGTGTTAAATTTGAAAATCTGAAAATGGTTTTTACTTAATTACGCCGAAACGTCTTGATGAACGAAATATGGTACAGTTATCAAAGTTTTTATGGCCTACAAAAAATACATCTTGAGAATTTTTGATCAGTTTTTGAGTAAAAGCGCCTTATATTTTCAAGACGTTTCGGAGTAATAAATAAACCTTCATCACATTTTTAACTTTAACACCCTGTACCTTGGAAGTATATGATTATATAAACTTTTTCTATTTTAATCAATAAAGCACGTTGTTAAAGTTTGCGCACTAAAACCTGAATCACCTTTAGAGATAAATAATTTATTACCAAAAAATACAAAATGGTTACTATAGGTTCGGTACTAGAACCCGCAGGAATCTTTAAAATCAATCATATAAAATCACTTTTAAAATGGTCGACCATAATAATATGATGTTATTTTTGGTCAATATTTAATATCAAATATTTGTAGTGATATAAATTTTCAAAATGTTATCAAATTTTAAAATATGCATTGGTTTTGTTAGTTCTTCATAAAATAGGCTTTAAATTGAACTTACCAATAATTGCCCTGTTCAGACTAAGACACGCTATATTATTACTCAGAAGATGTCTTAAAATGTTATGGACTTTGTTTTATAGGTTTGTTCCACCCGGAGAACGTAGATAATTTACCTAAAATGGTTAGACTTATAAGTAGGTAGAGTTTGTCTTCAATAAATTAGACCTTGAACAACTGTAAGTCTACCTTCCTGGACCAACCACTAAATAACTGTTTAAAAACATGGTAGATACCTACATATTTAACATAAAAACACACACCACAGAAATGGACAACTGAGAGATTCGAACTCGCGCCGCAATATACACATTCTGTTAGTCACAGGCTATCACCCAGCACCTAATAGACTGAGCTATCGCCGCGGCGATATTTAAAACCTGTAGAACAAAATATGTTTAATGACTAAAACCTGTTAAGCTTTAAATTCATAATTACCAGTCCAGTAAAATTGCTTTTTTCCTCTAAAAGCTTTCAGCCTCTTTAATATTATCATCACATTTTAATGATAGTTCTACAGGTACTGGTTTGCCAGGATTACCTACAGCTCCAACAATTTTGTACACTGTTGGTAAGGTAATTTTATTTTGATCCCTTACTGTATTTAAAATATTGATAAACACAGCTTAATCTAGAAATTAAAAAATAATAGTATGAAAGGTTTTTGCTGTAATAGTAGATTATTTTATATTCTGTTCTATTTTGTATTCACTATACGAGCCCTAACAACTACGTTGGAACAATAAAATGCCGATTTATCGAAATTCTTTTATTTATTTTTTTTAATTGTAAATATGAAATTAACAACATTTTTTATGATGTATGGACTTATTTTTGCGGTTTAATTATATATTTTATGTTGATTACTATTTAATTAATTGTTTGATAATCGAAAAATGCTGACAACTAAATATTGGAAGTTAAACGAAGGGTCTTGATTGAAACACGTTTATAAGTTTTCTGAATACAAAACTTATTTATTCACTTCTAGGTACAATAATACTTATTGTAGTATGGTATGATTAGAACTGACTTGTTATTTGAGAATTACATATATTTCTCCCGTGCATTGTTAGAACCTAGTAACTTGTTTTTCGATATTTTGAGAAAAAATAATTTTTGTTTTTTCCTTTTAGCCGCTTACTGCGTGCTTAAACATGAAAAAATAAAAGAGAATCTTGGTTAAAAAATCGAGCTGAGTTCCATTATGACATCAGATTTTCAATAAAATACGTATTTTTTCTTAAAATCAAGTTACTATGTTTTCATTTTGTTTTTTCTTTACACGACATTCATTTTTCCCATAGTATCTAAGTAAGGATAATTTTTTTTGCAAGGTTTGACATGGCATTGACTACAATGAATTAAGTATAGTAAATATTTGATTACAAGTTTTATTTTACTTATAAGTTACAAAAAGTTGGTATTAGTAACACAAGTACAAATTATGGAAAACATAAACCAAAACAGAATCCTAAATCAGGTAGTACAATAAGAAATTAGTCGATTTGAGCACAAGTCTAGTGCTGTGTCGTTAGTAGGCAATTATTTTATTAATTTTATTTATGTAGTCAAAATTTTATTCTTTTTTTCCCAGTTTAATGAATATCAATACCTAACGCTTGCAGAAAATCAAACAATCTCCAAGTAAAAAGTATCCTAACCTAACTAAAACCTTACGTTTAAAGGATTGGAAAGTAACGACCATAAAGTATATCAAATAAATGCCGAAATGATGGCTGACTGACCCAAATTTTAAAAAATATTGACTTAGGTACATATGCTAGCTTATTATTGTCCATAGTATTCGGACTTTTATATTTAAAAACCTCATAATCTTAAATTTACCAATATTTAATTTTAAATAATTTAATACAGACAAAAATAAATTATTTGGACAAGTTCACCAATTTATTAACATTTTTCTGGATTATTACACTGTTGTTAACGGTATTTACAAAACATACAATTTAAAGTATACAATATACATAAAATACAACACATAATTAGAAAGTATGATGATCTTAGGATACAATATTTTTCCATTTACTTTTGCGGACACTTTTATCGTTTAATAATCTATTTAGTTCTTTAATATGAAAGAACATTCTGGATCTAAAAAAAAGACGCTTTGCTTTTATTGGACAATCATTGTTACTGGTCTTTAGCAAAAGGTTCTGAATAAAATTTTCTTCTCCAGTCATTATTTCTTCTCCATTAACTTGAAGAAACACCTTGTTAAGTTCTTCAATGTGAGCCATGAAAGTGGAAGATGGTTTTGTTAAACCACCCTCACTGAGGTGATCAATCCATGTATAACTCTGACTTGAGGAACTTTGCAAGGTGAAATCTTTTAATTTGTAGCAAATGAAACCTGGCAAATTTTCTAATCCGTCATACGCTAGGTCATTTAATTCTTCTATTAAAATGGAGCTTTCCTTATTACAGTAAGCTTCTGAATCGTTTTTTAAGCGTTAAGCGTTAAGTAAGCGTTTTTTAAAAAGACACGTGCTGACATGAAAAAATTTTGTTTTATTCTGTTTTTGTTTTAGAGTTGTGACGCCATCATACATTTCTTAAATTGCAACGCCCTGTATTTTAAACAGAAATGGAATCCCTACTTTTTTCTAATACAATGGTACCCTATTTTAGGGATTTGGAAAGTTATGAATTTTGTGCGTTACTTTATCACCACACTGTATAAAAATAATCTTAAACGTACCCTGTATCAGAAGTACTCGTACTACCATGCAGAGATATAACTACATGACTCCACCACCATATTATCCTTAAGACGTGGACCGGTATTGTTATCATCCCTGCATTTTCATGCATTTCTTTATTCCTGTCATGCATAAAAAAACCGGCTGTTATAGATACATGTTTAAATCAGAAGTTTAAAAACTTACGTGTCTTTGCTCATCAGTATTTCTCTAATCAATTGAGTCCTTTGCCTTTTTTTATATACAAGGTTTCACCTCTCCCTAGATGTTGATGGTAATGAAACGGTAGCACCTTGCGATTTCCATAAATTTTTCGTTGGAATAGCGTCATCTTTCAGTCCACGATATTTTTTACGAGTGTAATTCAATAGCTCATGTTTTAAATTCACTTTATAATCACTCTCACAGAAATGTTTTGAACAAATAACTGCGTTTTTTATATTAACGAGGTCTTTCATCTTCGTAAGATGTAACCATTTCTTGCTTAAATTAGAGTTTTTAGGAAAACGAAAAAACTTGATGTTTGGGCACGGATTCTTTTTAGACTGGTTGTCGGAATCGCATCCAACCATAGCAATCGTGGTGTATTTTGATGTTTTCAAAGCGATTTGAATTAGTTTTTGTCGATATATAATTAAAAACTTGTTAGGAAATTGTTGAAAATGCGGTGTGCTGTTGTTGGATGCGATTCCGACAAACAGTCTAAAAAGAATCCCTGCCCAAACCTCAAGTTTTCTCGTTTTCCTAAAAGCTCTAATTTAAGCAAGAAAAGTTAATGTAATAAAACACATTTGTTCAAAACATTTCTGTGAGAGTGATTATAAAGTGAATTTAAAAAATGAACTATTGAATTACGCTTCCTAAAAACTATCGTGGACTGAAAGATGACGCTATTCCAACGCAACATTTATTGAAATCGCAAGGTGCTACCGTTTCATTACCATTGAGGTCTAGGGAGAGGCGAAAACTTGTATATAAAAAAAGGCAAAGGGCTCAATTGGTTAGGGTTAGAGAAATACTGGTGAGCAAAGATACGTAAGTTTTTAAAGTTCTGATTTAAACATATGTATCTATTAACAGGGCGGTTTTTTTATGCATGACAGGGATGTGCAGAAATGCATGAAAATAATAATGGCAGGGATGATAACAATACCGGTCCAAGTCTTAAGGATAATATGATGGTGTAGTCATGTAGTACTAGTACTTCTGCTACAGGGTACGTTTAAGGTTATTTTTATACAATGTGGTCATAAAGTAACGCACAAAATTCATAACTTTTATACAGAGTGATATTTAAAAGAACGGTGTGACAGATCGATTTTGTTTTTTAAGAAGACACGTGCTGACATGAAAAATTTTGTTTTATCTGTTTTTGTTTTAGAATTGTGACATCATCACACATTTTTTATATTGCAATGCCTTGTATTTTAAACAGAAATGGAATCCCCACTATTTTCCCAGTTAACTAACGAAACGAATAATTCAATAATTCGCGACCTACATTATGTATGATGAGGTATATGTTTTTTACAGGTCGCGTATTTACACTTGTTTTAGCTGTTGCGAATTCTGTCTTCAGTGTCTCTTGTTGTATCACAACACCATTGCGGTAAAATAATTAACCTTTCTTGGTGTGTTATAATTGTTAATATCCATTATTAACAATAAATGCAACATTTTAAGAGTTAAAGCTGGTAACGGTAACGTTATCATTGTGGAGTGCACTATGCGCTAACGATATGATTATATGATGCACCACATCGGAATATGAAATGGCATTCTATTAGCACTTAGCGATCGCAATTTTTATTTACAGTGAATGAAAGATCCCATTCGCAATCGCAACTGCTAATGAAAATTCGCGACTTAGCCCATCTCTACTGCAAATTAGTATATGTGCAATTTTACTTTATCTTGTACCGTTCTCCCGAAATTCGTGGCGAAAACCTTAGAGGAACGAATTTCGCAGTAAGAATAATGTGTTTAACAGCTTAGCTTCGCGAAATTGAGTCATTTTATATTTTCAAGTTATAAAATTAACCATAACGAACATCTTTTGTTTGAGATTTTTATTGTAACTGTAAAAATAATAACGTTACAGACGAAAACACGCAAAATGCACATCCCCGTAATGAAAACCACTCTAAGAGTGACGATATGCGCGCGACCGACGAAAACTGGTCACCGGGAACATACGGCCCTGCATCTCGCCCGTCGGTGACTTCGAGGCATCGAAAAAGAGTGAGTATTCGAGTGAGATATTCATAACAAGAGGAGAAGCTTCGAGTGATCCTTCTTGTCTTTATTTATGTTCGGTGCTAGTTGTGATGGTTTGTAAAGTGTTTTTTTTGCAAAATTGTTCCTATATCTGTTGGTGTTAATAGAAAAGAGTTTATAGTACTTTGTCTGACTAACGTAATGGTTTCATAATTTTTTTTTGAAATAATATAAAATGAGTTCAAGTTGATTGATTAACCCATTAGATCCCATGGACCCTTTTTGTCGAAAATATGAAAAAATTACACGTCATTGTATTAATATCTTTATTTTTAACAAAATGATATATAAAAGTTATAGTCTAATTATGAAGGTTACATATATATAGATATGTACTCAAATGAGTACAGTGGTCACTTACTACTATCCGAAACTACTTGTTGTTTCTTTTACAAACAAAAATCAATTTAGTGAGAATGATACATTATAAAACAGTTTCGTTCTAAACAAAGTGTTACTTGACATTTTATGCAAGCCCACCTAGCTCTTTTATGACACTGAATGCACCTTAACTGCTTTTCCAGTTTGCGTGGAAAGTGACCACCTTCATGTTGTCTAATGTTTGAAGAACTTGAGCAGCAGGTCTTTGTTTCAAAAACTGTGATTTGCCAAAGCATTTCAAGTAATGCAGCACAATTTGTCTCTGGAATCCAAGCAAATAAATTTTTTCTGCAGAGGCTAATTGATATAATCTCCATGAGTTGACAACTGACATATTTACCATATGGGTAAACAGACACCACCACCATTTTTTGCCGCGAATATTGATTCGGTAATTGCTCACTGCTTGGTCGTGTAAATCGACACCACCCATATGTCGATTGTAAGTTTGAAATAAGAATGGCTGAGGAATGTCAATTTTTGCCTTTGCAGCAGTTGACCACCGTTTGACGCTGGACAAAGGTTCAAATTTGTCATAATTTGTTGCTAAAGTGACAACGCTGTTATCTTTCCACCTTACGAATAAAACACGAGAATCGCTATCATATCTATATTCATGAGAACCACGTTCTTTTTTTTTAAATATTTTGTTGTTTGTCAATGGACATTTTTTGGTCCTATTTTCTCTAACGGTGCCTGTAGCCCGTTGACCTTTTTCTCTAAGTGTTTTTAGAAGATCATAACTAGTAAAGTAGTTGTCAAAAAATATAGTGTGGTCTGAAGGGACTGCAATGTTTTCTAAGAGGTCTAATACTATCTTAGATCCTAAGGGTAGTTTTGAAGCTAAATCTTGATTTGACGTTTTGGCACCGCAGTACGTATCGAACGAATAACAATATCCTGTGGAGCTGGTCAACATCCAATCCTTATAGCCAAAAGTATAGTATAGTAGGCTTTCTTTTATATGAATCTTTCTCTTTCTTTTTATGAATTGTTTTGAGGGATGGTGACCAAAATATCTCACCATTGCTTCATCTATTGAGAGCTCGTCATGAAAGATACCCCATTGCAAAAAATTTTGGTTTAGAAGATTCATCATAGCGCGCAATTTTGCCATTTTGTCATCCTGTTGTAAATGATTATTATCGGCCAAATGAATATACTTCTTTATCTCTTGAAAACGATTTCTAGACATGGAATTTGCTATAAAGCTCACACCAACGTCTTCATCAAGGCTCCAATAGAGACGCTCACGGGCAACCTTGTGATATCCAGTAAATAACAAAATTGCAAGGAACAATTTTATGTCTGCTCTAGAAACAAAGAAGCATGATCATTCTTTTGAGATGAATATAGGTTTGTTTGGTGTACAATATGGTCTACAATATTGTCATCCAAAATCTTTTCAAAAATTTCAATCGGGCTACAATTCTGTAATTCTCTTTTGACTATTTCCAATCGATCAGCGGCCCCAGGCGTGGATGGTAAAGATATGTCAATAATATTTTCAGTCCATCTGGGTTCAATGGGTTTTGCTTTTTTTCGCAACGGTTCACCATCAGCTTTTTGATTGATGTCTGCAGAGCCCTTTTGTAGATTTTGACGCAAAACAGATAACGGTATGTCCATTTCTTCATCACTAGTATCTTCATTCTCGTCTACGTAATGTACCTCAACCTGACCAGGGATATCCCTAGGAAACTGCATTACTTCATTTTCTTCAATGAAATCCTCATCTATATCCTCTTCATCAGTCTGGTCGTCAGGATCGGGTGGTATTATAACAATATCAGCTTGAACGTTTTTATTTGAGGAACAGATATCATCTAGGGCAGCCCCAAGCCTTTCATACCTTTTACCATAAAAAGATACCGAGGGTATTGGCACAAGGTGATCAGGATCCATTTTTATCAGGTTCTAACAATAAAATAAATTATGTTAGAACCATATCATTGGACCATATTTTAGCACATATAAAATTATTAAAATATTATGTAAGTAATTTTGATGTTTCTGACAAACTTTTAATCGCCCCACAGGCCACCGCGGGGGCCTGTGGGGCGATCAATAAATTATCAGTAACATCAAAATTATTTACATATTATTTAACTGTTTAAAAAATAGAATGTGTCTCAAGTGCCCAGTGTACTCAAATGAGTACAGTAAGGTTAGGGAGCCATTTTGTGCTTACATAATCATAATATTATTGGCCTATAAAAACAATTACCTTTTTAGGGTCCTATAAATCCAAATAATCAACAATCAAACCCAGTGATTTATCAAACAATAACAAAAAACAATTATTTACTTTGAGCAGTCACAGAATATTTACACTAACTGGACACTGGCCATCGAATTCAAACACAACAATTCTCTCCATGGGAAAAATCGCATTTTTAAACGTTTACGTCAAATTATGCTTGTTTGCAAATACCTGTAATTCAATGAAGTTATTAAATTTTAAAAAAGATGTCACTACTGTGTCATTTTGTTCGTTGTACTCATATGAGTACAAAGGGAACGAATGGGTTAAAATTTGTCGTTGTGTATTAGTGGCAGCTGTAACTTTTAGGAATCGTAAATTATCAGTTAATTGTTTATGATTAAATAAAATTCTGTTCATGATTTCAGTGGTTTTATTTGCGAAAGTTGAAAATAAGGAAGTTCGTAGATTTAATTCTGATGCTAAATCCTTTTCACTTGAATAAAGGATTTTTAATTTTTGCTCGACATTTTGTATATCTTGTTCAGTTGCTAGAACAAATAATTTCTTATCAATATCGCCTACAAAATTAAATAATCCTCTTTTGAATCTTTTGGGAATCAACTTTTGATATTCTTGGACAAATATTTTCCTTACATTTCCTTCCCGATTGATTAAGACAATATCCACAGTTTGTTTTTTGCATCATATTTTGATGTGGTATTGATCAAAATTATAATTTGATAAAATACGTCAATAAGTGGTTGAATATCTAGGTAATTTATGTATAAAAGTATGATAATAAAACTGATAATTCTCGTGTTATTTCCTATGTAATACTGCAAGAGTCATGAGATATTTCGTGGGTTTTTGTTGTTCCGTTTTTAAACATCGAATTGAGTCTGTTATTGTTGAATGAAAGCGTTCAACAGGAGTATTAGAATTTGAATGATAAGGGTTGTAAAATGTAGTTCTATATTATGAAGTAAACAGAAGTATTTTATTACTTGATTATTGGATTCTGTACCATTATCAGAAATAATTTTAAGGGGTATTCCCATGTGAAAAAAATATAAAAGTAAGGCTTCCATAATACAAATACCATTTTTATTTTCCAAGTAATAGGCTTCTCCATATGTTGAGAAACGGTCAAGGTTTGTATGCGTAAACCCGTGAACCCGTAAAAGCAAATCAAGACATATACATACCAACAGGAAATCGAGTAGCAAAACACCTTCCCCGATTAAAAAAAGCTCAAGTTATTACAGACTAAGACAAAACAGTATTGACAACTTCTGGACTAACTCACAAAAATAAAATTCAAAAACAGAGAAAAATTATCAATAAACCTTTGTTCCAAGATCCAAAATGCACTACTGTCAATAACCTGGGTTTAATACATTTCACATATTATATATAATATTGTTGCTTACTACCATTTGTTTATTTTGCTGATTTGCTACTTTTGCTAATTGATTATTTTGCTGTCTGCCTATTATGTTGCTGCTTGCCTATTTAATTTTATTTTAACCAATCTTGTAGTAACTTCCGAAACCGACTTTTATTACCTAGATTTGAGAAACATTTGACGTACACATTCTTCACTGTAGCTACCCAGCCTCTACTCATAAGCGAGGAGAGTCCGCGTGGACCATTCACCACGTGAAACCTATGGATGCGTGGCGCCCGATGGCAAAAACCTGAGGATAAATCCGAAACCGAATTAAGAGCGTCACAAATTGGCGCCCTTGAGCAGGGACCGTCACAGTTGCGGGACAGGCAGGACTCGTTGTGCTCGTGGAAGTCGTGGACAGCCAGCTACTGATTATCAGTGCTGCCAACCCGCTAAAAATAAATTCGGCAGGAAGTGGCAAAAAAATTCGGTAGATTTCGGTAGATTTATTAAATGATCTTTATATGTATAAAATTTTAAGTTATAACATGTTCTGTGGTTATAACTAATATTGTAAATGGGATTAGGGACGCACTGAAATGCTAAGTATGTTGGCATCTAACAAATTAAAAAAATTGAAAATTATTTGTTTTCTTGTTCAAGGATAAATTTGTTTGGAAATAATTTAAATTTAAAACTACACCCGTGCATAAGTATAGATTTATTAACCAAAACAAAATAAAGAAAGTTCTATAAACATCAATATGAAATTGAAAAAAAAACAAAGCTAATGCTATTATTCCATGAACTTGAAAGTATAAGGCGGGGCGGGAAATTTGAAATGCATAACAGAACAGGAAGATATAGTCATAGACAAGGGATTGGCGATGTTAGGTTAGTGTGACACTGAGAATGAATTTCAATGCAATTATAAATTAAAAGATTTTAAAACATCAACAAATATATAAAGTAAATAAATACCAACAAAGTAAAAAACAACAACGTAATAAAAACCTTATATCTAATAAAATAAATATAAAAAAATAAATAAATCTCATTCTAGTAAGTATAAAAATCACACAGAAATCACAATGAACTAATAAAATAAAAAAATTTATATTAGATATTTTATTTCTGACCGGGATATTATAAGCTTATATCGTCATAGTTACGCTATCAATAAAGAGGGTCATAACTCCCTTGGGACATTATAGATTCTATAATTCCCTCTACCTGTCACAAGTAAAAATAAAATAAAACATGCTAATATATATATGTGTACATATTTATGAAATGAAAACTGAACCATATTTTATTTATTCGCGTCATTACAAATAATAAATGTACAATTTTGAAATGTTCCCTGAAAATTACTACCGCCACTGGAAACAATTTCTTCTTTTGTATGACTGGAGCTTCTGTTCACTACAGTCAAGGTACCTGCCTCTTCTAATGGCAAAGTAGACAACATACGCGCCGTTTTATTTCTCAATTCGATGCTATCCTCCAGATACCCCTCTGCCACCGTGGAACTTTTCCAACCCCGTGTCTTTTTAAGTTAGTCATAGTTGCTTCTGCATTAGCTAGAGCAGTAGCAGAAGTGCGACGAAGGCAATGTCCCGTATAGGAAGATGGGTTTGGCAATCCTAAATACATTGCGATTTTGCTGGGGATTTTCCCAAACATGTTTTTTCCAATTGGCTGAGATGTACATTTATTTTGTCGGAAGCTCAAAAAAATCGTTCAATACCTTTAGGACGCAAAGACATATAAAGTCTTAATAAAGGCAAAGCGGATAACTCTTTTTCATCCACAATTGTAAATTTCTTCGATACACCAGTTTTACTTTTCGGTACGTTCACTACCATAACTGAATCCCGGTCCTCTATATCCGATATCTTCATATTCAAAAGTTCCTGACTTCTGCATCCTCCAAAATAACCCATAATCAAAACAAAAAAAAGGAAATAAATACATACAAAAAGGAAAATAAGAAAAATATTACCTTATCCAATAAATGAATTTCATTAGGAGCGTTCTTTAGAAATCTGATAACATCATTAGGAGATAAAACAGCAGACTTTTTCGGCTTATAACTCTTACTCTTCCGTTTCAAAAAAGCCTCTAGTTCATTGAACTTGATATCTCGTTTCTCATGTATAATCACCTTCGATTTTAGCATTGACCATTTAGTCCATAAAGAATTCGGACTATACGTTTCTGACTGCAACGAATAAACACAATTACTACCAAATCTACCGAAAAACATAGAATATTCCTTACCAATTCTTGAAAATATGCCAGTAATACAGTTTCAGTGGCATCTTTTGGCATAACATGCCGCGGCGATAGCTCAGTCTGTTAGGTGCTGGGTGATAGCCTGTGACTAACAGAATGGATATGTATATTGCGGCGTGAGTTCGAATCTCGCCAGGGGAGAAATGGCACCTCTCCCAGGAAATGGTTGTGTGTCTGCGTTTTTTTCATGTGTACCCTCCCTCTACACAAGCCTTAGGCTTTCAGTAGGGAGGTTGTCCATTTCTGTGGTGTGTTTTATGTTTTTTTTTAACATTATTCCGTGTCAGCCGCTCCAGATATATCTTGTATTCTTTTTGGTATACGGCTTCACTTTTCGATGGAATTAATGATTCTCTTGCTTTTTCAGCTTTTTTCAAAATCTGCTCCATTATATTTGGGGTAGAAAACACGTTTTTAACGCAAGCACAGCTTGATAACAAAGTTCTGTTTTAAATAAGTAACAGTTCTGTTTATAAACAAGTAACATAGCAACAACCTAGCAACAACAAAACTCTTATAATCAATGGTACCTGATTCAAATATACCGGGAAGGTAATAAATTGGTACATTTTTTGCGTTTTAAAAATGAACAATATTTTATTGAAATCGGTCAGAAATAAAATTATCTATGTACCACGGGAATTAATGAGCCTTAATAACCTCAGACAATTGGTGTCCCTCGGGCCGGAGGCCCTCGGGACGCAAACTTTGCCATCGGTAATTAAGGCCCTTATAATTCCCTTGATACATAAATAACTATAAGTGTTATAAATTGTAGATTTTTGCATCTTGGACACCAACATATTATTCACTGAAAAATCGTAGCAATTTTTAATTCTTATGTATTCTTTACAGTGAAGCAACCCAGAAATAGTGTTAGTACTCAGAGAGTTGCGTTGTTTGGTTTTCATTAAATTTATTGCAGAAAAAACTCTCTCTACATTGGCTGATGAATGTGGGATGCACAATATGTAGGACACAAATTCTGATAACACACAAAACATTTTTGTGCCATCTCCCAGCGTTAAATCTTTAACTTGTTGCCAAAATAACTGTAAGTCATTTGGAAAATTTTTAATATCCGGTAAATTGCGCAGTGTTCTCCATTCAGTGTCCAGGTCTTGTATTTTGTTTATAGAAATTAAATTTGTAAACAAATATGCGACATGGCTTATTGACGGAATGTCTGCTTGTTTTATTTTGACAGGGTTTAAAAATTCAAACAAACGAAAAGTACTATTTTTTTAAGGGAAAATGCTGAACAATTTGTGCACAAGCCTCAACATAAAAATCTAAACACCTCTGCCTAAAGAAAAGCAGCTGTCCACTGGAGAAATTTTTTTGTGAAATTGTTGTTGCCACATTGGCCCCAAAATAGCATCCAGTTTCTTGGATCTTTATAGTTTATGTCTTCAAACGAAGTATTAGTAATATAGTCTCTTTTTAAAAAACAGTCAAAAAGGGTGCGTAAAGCACAACATACATTTGTATAAATGAGATGAATTCTTGGTGATTCCGATTGCATGTCTTTATTTAAATTATTAAAGATAGGCAATACAAAGTCCAAGAATTGTAGAAACAATTTGGTGACATCGTCATTTAGTGTATTTAAAATTAATTCTGATGCGATTACATCGTGGTGAGCGACAGCATGTGTTAAATATAATTTAAGAGCATCATATTGCTCTAATATTCTTCTAATTGCCATGTGCAAAGATAACCATCGAGTCTGTGACGGGTGTAAAATTTTATGAATTTTTATATTGCAAAATTCCTGAAATTCACGATATTCAGACTGACGTTTGGGGCTATTAGAAAAATAGTTATAAATATTACGAGTTAAATCTTTTACTTTATTGGGAATTTTATAGCATGCATAGGCTGCACATAAGTGAAATGAGTGGCAAATACATTTCATAATAAATAACGAGGGTACATCATTTTTTAATAAAGCCATTAAAGAATGATGCAGCCCCATCATTACATTAGCACCATCTGATGCAAAGCCTATTAAGTTATCTTTATAAGGTATGTTATACCTGTTAAACTCATCGACAACTTTGCTATACAGAGTGTTTGCATCAGTTGATTCTAATGGTATTAAACTGAAAAAATGGTCTTCAATATTATTTTCATTACTCAAATATCTCATAACCAGGGATATGTGTTTTATTGAGCTTAAGTCGGTAGATTCATCCACTATTAGGGAAAATTTATATTTCTTTAAATGTTCACAAATTAAGGTGAAGTTGGTATTTCCTATTACATTTGTGACAATTCCGTTCGCCTTGGTCCTTCCACAAGCCATTCCTGCAGCTATGTTGGAGTCTTTGCAGACGCTTGCAATTAATTTTGGCAGATGGTCCATCACCGTGAACAAAAGGTTATGGTCAGCCACAAATGCAGATAAACGAATTTCACCTAAAATTGATATCGAAATTTTAAAGTAATTATTAATACAACATTTATATCTAATTTTATTTTGTTAACCGAAAACTAGGTAAAATTAGAATGGGTTTTAATGGTCGAAAATATGTGACAAATGAAACGTGTTTATAAAAATAATTAAAACTACGTACCTAGTTTAGTTGTTGTTCTACTAGTAAAATAATTTCACATTCATACCTTCTTTAATCTGTTGCTCTAGCTTTTTCTGTTTTGCCACTGACGTTGTCAATGCTGTTATTGTAGGCTGTTTTAAAATCGTTCGTGCCTTTTCCTGGTGTATCTTCGATTTTTCGTGCTTTAAGAGAGCATCTTTACCACTACTTATAATAATGTCCTTGTTGCAGCATTTGGGATATTCGTTCCCTTTATTGCTTTTTGTCAGCCATCCTTCGAAGTCTGGTAGGTTTTTCCAGTTTTCTTTACATTTCTGTGCATACTTCATTTTCTTTTGGTTTTGGGTACTTGTACCTTCCCCAGCACTATCAGGGCCACTCTCACTCATTATGTTGGAACAATTTTAATAATATTATGTCTAATGTCTAATGTTTAAAAAACTCGTTCAGGCCGATTGTCCATTAAACGAAGCGAGTAATTCCCTAATTTCCAAGAAATGACTACGAATACGCCATCGGTCATTTTATGAAATAAACGGAATGAAGAGAATAGTTATCTGGTAATCTGTTACGCATATTCTAATATTTGCCGTTAGATGGCGCTACCGATCTCTTTCCTTGTCGGTTAAACTTAGGCTCGGCTCGAGGCAATGTTAAATATAGACATGACATAACTATAATATTTTATATTTTCAAGTTTCTGCACTTAAACTTGTAATAAAAAAAAAATCGGTAGAATTTGTACCTCTTTCGGTATATCGGTAGACAGTGTTACAAATCGGTAGGAAAAATCGGTAGGGTTAGCAGCACTGCTGATTATTGAAATAGTTTTCAGCCAGGAGAAGGGTCGATGAGAACTCGGACCGGCGCAGTCGTGAAAACAGGGACTTATCCCAACATATCATTAATCAACTTAGCCGATTTATGCTTGCCACCTTTTCGAACTTAGAAAAATAACTGGTAGGTAGCCAAACTACTAAAAATGTATAAGTATCAATTTTGATACTTAGCTTGATACTATACTTGATACTATAAGTATCAAAATTGATACTTATACATTTTTAATAGTTTGGCTACCAACCAGTTATTTTTATATTATCAAATAAGTATCAATTTTGATACTTACAAAAATTCACATGTTGCCTTTTACGGACTTGTAAATATTTACTCACTTACTGGTTAGAGTAGACGTCTAGAGTCTCGGAGCTTCGATCTCGTGCAGGCGTGTTGTCGCCTGCACGAGATGTTGATGCTTAGGTACATGCAGATTGTTTGTCGAAGCAAATTCAATATATGTAACATATCGCTCATTTGCTGCAATAACATCATATCCAAAAATGTTTGATTTTACAAGAGAGCAATAAAACATAATAACGTTGAAAAAATTTCATATAGAAACTCATAGAAACTCAAATTGGGTTTGATTGAGTCGAATATCATTTAGTAATGATAGGCAAGTAGGTTAAATAATAAAATATTTTGTTTTTAAGCCTCCTGAGACCCCATTTTTTAGATGTGTCGTTATTCCTGATAAAATCGTAGAGAGTCGTAAGTAAAATGTGACGTTATTGTTTTAAACACAAATTATTATCATCTTATAATTTTTCTGTAATCCTGTTTGAGTTTAGGGAATAAAGGTAAAACCACTTAAAAATCATTTGAGGATGTATTTTTGTATTATTATTTTTCATTTAAAATACAAAGAAAATAAAATAAGTTATGAAACCAAAAATACAGATGTTGGTATAACGAATGATACACCAGTTGAACGCAAAAACTATAAACTGTATGAAACAAATTTTTAGATTTAAAAAAGTTATACATTCTGGTAAAACGAAGTATAAAATTTGGGAATGTGGTTCTTTTGCAACATTTCAAGAAGTCCTTGCTTTTTTTTGGTTATCAATTTTAGGTTTTGAACGGAATGCTCTCGTTAGTGTAACATTACTGCTATTCTTCTTTTTGCTACGAATTACAGTAACTTTTTCAAAATCGTGTTCGTATGACTTTTTAACAAAAAGAGTAGTTGGCGATTCCCGTTCTACGCGAAGAATTTAACTTCCGATAGTTTTACTTGAGACATATTCACAGGCCCTATTTCAGCTGCTAATGCTTTGATATCAAAGAAATTTTCGAAGCATAGTTCGGTAACATGAAATTGACTGCCTGTTTTTTTAGCGGCACGAATAGCAGCGACAAATGACTCCGGCGTGTACATTGGACCACCTTTCAACTGTCGTTTTACTTGGCGTTCTATCAGTGAGTGTGCTGAGTCGCCCTCATTTTGAGTATGTCCTTTAATCAAGTACTTATGAGTTATGATTTTGATGTTAAGATGGCTCACTGCATAAAGGTACATTGCGATCATGAATTTATTTTTTTGTTGCCCAGCGCAATTATCTGAGTAAAAAATTACGTCTTGATCACCAGCTGAAGCGTTGTTTGTTAAGTATTGAAGGACGCACGTACCAAGTTCATTAATTCCCCTATGTTCATTAGATTCGTCCCAAACGAAACACTCGCAATCATTGCTCTTTAGATTGTATATCGTAAAATTAAATACATTGAGTTTGGATTTGTAATAGAAGACTGACACATCTCCTATTGGTAACTGCATGACAGCCTGTAAGTCATACACCGCTACTAGAGTATTTGGTTTTTCTTTATCAATTTTCTTTTCATTTCTTGACAATTCTTTTTCAATTAAATGCCGATCGTAATATTCCTTTAATTTCTGTTTCTCATCGCCTTCAGCATTGTCATATGAGACGCAGGTTTCACACAAATCGTTTTTTGGTGTAAAAAAAGAAATATTGAAATCTTCCGTGAAGATTGTATAAAACATTATGTAATTAGCGAAGGATATATCTTTTTCTTTGCATTCATTTACGCAATCCTTATGTAGATTTGCTATAGATTTACTACCGTCAATGAATAATTTGGACGTATTGGCACGAGTGTAGTGGCTTTCTATTTTTGGTATTTTCACTATAAAATTTCTTACTCCTTCTTTTAGAGCTGTATCTATTTTTTTTCTGTTTGCCGTGCTTGCCTCGGTGATCCATTCCCACTAAAGTATTTGCCACTTGATTACGCTTCTCTTGAACAGTACGGATATTCCTATCATTCAGATCTAGAGTATTTTTAAAAAATAATTTGCAGACTCTTACTTTGGTATCACTATGGCGAAAATAAAAGGCATTATTATTGTTCCGCCTTTTTCTTGTGCCACCAATACGTACATATTGATATTTTGGGTGAATAGGTTCCATGCTGTTTTCAATAAACTGTCGCTGTTTTTCTAAGTGTCCTCTTTCCCAATATGAGCGAAAAATTTGCATTCGATCTTCATCAGTAAATTTTGAAAAACATTTTAACTTGCACGTTTCCGTACACGGGGGTTTCATTTTTCTCTCATGCCGACTTTTTTTCTCATTGGTATGCATTTGGTATTCTTTTCCGGAATTTCGTAATGTTTTATTTAAGTTTCTTTTCCAGGAATTCTCATTTCTTTTTCTCTTTGTTCCTTTTTTAAGTGGACTCGTTAGGATTGTTAAGGAGTTGCTCAGGTCCATTGTGGATACTGAATTGGATGTAGACGGATTCATATTTGCACTTTGCGGAATATTTGCTGAGTTTATGTTATTTTTAGTTTCACTGTCAGTTCCACTTTTATCTCTATCAGGAACGTACAGTACGGCATCATTACGGTAAGACGATTCTGATGTAGAAGATCCGGAACTAGACGTGCTAGATGAGGAAGAGCTTAAAGACGATTTTTCGTCAGTATTATTTTTCAATGCAATATTTGGTGCTAGCTGGGTGACAAATGGTACGGTTCCTAAAAAAGTATCTTATAACAACAATTAAAAAATATCACTTTTAGCATACCACATTCTCCTAGAGGTCGTTCCATCGAAGTCAAATTAAGATCTAATTTAGGATCTAATAGATCTTCCGAATTAACTGACGTATGTGTTATCTGTGGCTGTGTTAAACTTGCTTCTGACTTGTTGACAGCCATTTGCAAAATTCTACTTCCTCTTCTATTCGATTGCATCCTGGTATGTCTAAATAAACAAATTAATTTTAAATTAACAAATTTAAAGTATCAAATATGCATGTTACATACGCAAATATTACGTTTTCTTATCTTCAAAGATTGAGTAAAAATTACAAATACGCTAGAAGTTAACAAATACGTTTCTGTTATTCATTAAATAAATCAACAAATGACTCGAGAACCGCGTCATAATACATTAAATACTTTTTAGGTATAACAGCAACAGAGGCATTAAAAAAATAATTCATAATTAAATTGTGATTTTATAAAAAAAAGTTCTGCTATAGAGTCATAACGTAGTATATTCCAAAAAACAAAGGTCAAGAAGAGAATATTTTTATTAGTAACATAGTCTTAATACAACATAATACTGTGGTAAATAAAATATTTTTCTGCAAGAGGGTAATAACTAGAAGTAATACATTTCCAACCTTTGTACCATAAAAGATAATGTGCAACTGAAATGTGACAGTGTTGGCGCTAACATAAGACGTGCAAAGTAAACTTGGTGCATAGTCATATCTGACCTCTAGCGGCCATTATGAAAAAGCTCAGATGTGACACTATCAGATGAAAGGGCTTTTGTTTACCATCCTTACTGTGCCTATAACTAAAATATGGCAATTTTTGAGTTATGACATTATTGCAGCAAATGAGCGATATGATTACTGTTTCCGTTATAAGTCTACTAAAATAAATAGAAAGTTATTAAACTATTTTTGATTTGTTAAAATTTTCATTAAGATTTTCAGACCATTAGATACAATTACGTTAATGAAGTTATATTACTTACTTATTAGTAAAAAAAATATGTTACTATTTTATATTGATAACTTCACTCCTGTTAACTTTTACAAGATACGGTTTGCTGGTTGCTTAAGTGAAAGAGAATATCTGGCTAAAAATACTTGATATCTTTTTACTTACCTTATTCTGCCTCGTTAATGACATTTGTGACTAGGATTTGTAAAATATTGTCATTTAATATAAAAATAATTTACCTAATTTATTAACTTTTAGAATATTTTCCAACTAATATTAGTTTACATTTTTGGCAGAACATCTTTTTCGATTTCACTAAAACAGTTTAACTTGAATCACAGAAATTTAGTTAACTAAATTTTTTCTTGTTAACAAAATCTGATTTTCATGAAAAATGAAAAACTATTAACAAATTTACTCTCTAGTGATATTACATTTGAATGTCTGATTTTTTTAAATATAATTTATAATTTTCATAACGTATAATTTAAAACTTTTGGAAATGTAAATAAGTTTTGTAGCATACTTTCCTCATCAGTAACTAATTTTATGTTAAAATGTGAAAATAGAACATTCTGTGTAGTTAAACCAGAGTTGAGGGCTCTTAATTTGCTCTAACAAAGTTCATTAGCAGCTTCGGTTTAATTTTTCGCAAACAAAATTATTTAAATACCTTCTTTTAACTTTTCTAACTATATAGGTAATTTAACGCTAAATATATAAGTATAAATAAACAATTATTTATGTGAAGAAATAATATTTACGATAGAGAAAATATTTATTTAAATCAAAATACTTGATAAATACTTTTTATGTTCTATACTTATTTTTTTTTAGATTTCATCCTCAACTTTGCATATTTCAACCAGTCTTTCATAGCATTAGACACTTTGCACACATCAAGTTCATAGTTAACTTTAACAGCATCTGAAAAGAAACATTAACTGTACAGGATATTTTGAAATGTCATATTAACTAGTTGTAAGTAAAAACCTTAAATTTAGGTGTTTTTTTTATTTTGAAATTCCCAAATATAATGTTCATATATTTAAAATTTGTTTCATGCACATTTGATAATGTGCAGTAATACAGGCTATTTTTTTATTACAAATGCCTGAGAAATTTAAAAATAAATTTTATTACAAGCAATATATAAAAAATATAATATATTATGTAGTTTACCACATACATATATATTTGAGTACTATTTCCAAAACTGACGAATCTAAGAAATATATATTACCAATATTTATCGTCAACTCAGCATGCGGCTTACCTAGAATTAATTGGCACACGGGTGACTTTTCAAATGATATTTTATCACGTCCCTTCCAATTATGAAGAACAGCTACTTCGTTAGAGAGAATGTATTTCAAACTTCGTCTGGTGAAATTGTCTATAGATGTTCCTCCTAAAGCAGCTAATCTTTTTTTACGGAAGCTCTGAAGGGCCACCGTCGCGTGAAGTTGTTAAGACGACTTGTAGTCGCGATACAACACGATTAACAGTCGCGCGTCTCTTAGTCGTGTTACAACACGTCTAACACTCGCAAGTAGTCGCAAGTCTCTTAGTCGTATTATTGTGTCGCTATTGACAGTCGGGCGACTTGATTCCATCATGTTTAGATGTTTGCAGTTGCAGTTTCCTTGCACCTAGCATTAAGTTTATGATAAAAAGTCTCTAGATACTATAAGAAATATGATGGAATTTCCCTTGTTTATTCAAATAAAATTTTGGTTTTTTTCTCAACATTTTGGGATTTTTCTCAAAATTATAAAAATAGATTTTTTCTGGTGGCGCTAATACGCCGTCGTACTTTTGTCTAAAGGTTGTTCTTATATATATATATATATATATATATATATATATATATATATATATATTTTTTTTTTTTTTTTTTTCAGTTTTGATTGACATTTTTTGCATGAATTATGAATGCTGAGAATGAACGTTTAAACAGATTAATTTGTCACTACTTTAACCTGGGATTGCAGCAGAACGAAATACTTTTGTATCTCTTAGCACATGGTCAAGATATTAGCCCAAGGACACTGAAACGGCGTCTCAAGAAGATGGGTCTGTATCGTCGAAAGATATATAGCCCTACAGCGATAGTTCGCAGTTTTCTGGAAGAACATTTGCTTGGAAGTGGACAAATGCCTGGGTATAAGTGGATTAATCGAAGATGCATTCAAAATGGAATGACAGTAAAGCAGTCATCTATCCGGCAGCTAATGCATATATTGGATCCTGAAGGTATGTTGGTGCGTCGAAGGAAAAGACTAAGACGAAGACAATACTACAACAAAGGCCCCAATTATCTGTGGCATATTGACGGATACGACAAATTAAAGCCATATGGGATATGCATAAGTGGATGCATTGACGGGTTTTCCCGCAAAATACTATGGATTAGAGCAGCATATACTAACAATAATCCTAGAATTATATGTAGCTATTTTCTGTATACAGTAACTAATGTAAAGGGTTATCCACAAAGTATAAGGACAGATATGGGCACCGAAAATGGACTTGTTAAACATGTGCAGGAATATTTTCATGATGCAATGCATAATGTTCAAAACGGGAATGTACTGCCACCATTTTTATATGGCACAAGCCAAGCAAATCAGAGAATCGAAGCTTGGTGGGGTTTGTTCAGAAGACAACATGGTCAATATTGGATGAACTGTTTTCAGCATCTGAAAGATGACGGGATGTTTAATGGCACTTTAATCGATGAGTCACTTCTCCAGTATTGTTTCATGGACCTAATAAAGGTATGCAGGTATTATACAGTGAGGTCGCATAGAATAGACGATGACGTCATATATGCGAAACCGGTGACATCACCAAAAATGTGCTTTTGTCAAAATGTGCGCATTTAAAAATTATGTTTGACATGTCTTACAGTTTTTTTTTTATTTGCACCCGAATGTTTTTACGGAATCTGTTCCTTTCTATGTGGCCTTACCACAGCTTATATGCACACAGCTTGGCCACTCTTTTTTCCCGCGCGTTTTCGTATCGGCCATTTTGCTGGAATAACTATTGTTAGGATTAGTATTAGGGATTAGCACTATTTAATAGCAGTGCAGAGACAACTTATATACAGAATATGATGTCTCTGCACTGCTAATAAATAGTGGTAATCCCTAATAGTAAGCCTAACAATGGTTATTCCAGCAAAATGGCCGATACGAAAACGCGCGGGAAAGGAGAGTGGTTAAGCTGTGTATATATAAGCTGTGGCCTTACTCTATCGTTTTATTAATTAGTTTATGTCGCCATACACATGACCTCCCGCGTATTTCAAGCAGGGAAATCGGAAATGAAAATGTCAAAAATTAGCCACTTTCTTGGCAATATTGTGAAATAGTCTTCTTTAATCAAAAATACATTTTTGTAATTGCAGGCAGAACTAAATGAGTTTGTTCAAGAGTGGAACAACCACGTGATCCGTAAAACACGCAACAGCATCTCACCAAGTGGTCGCCCCAATATGATTTATGATTTTCCTGCTTTATATGGTGGTAGCAATTTTCTAAATCCCGTTGAAGAGAATTACATCGAAGATTGTGCAAATCTATGCGTAGTTGTGAGCAGATCATGTCGTGATTAAACTGTGTTTGAGCTATGTGATATCATAAGTAGAGAAAAAAATCTTAGTACACCGGATAGTACTTACTTAGCAATAAATAACTATTGTGAACTTAGGACGGAAATCATGAATTTGCTGGAATAACTACGTTTACATTCACTAGTTTTAAATAGGTATGAATTATGAAAAACTGCAGTATGTTACTTAAGTGCTTAACTTTTTCATTTTATTCTTAATTATATGTATAGCTTCGTGGAATTGGGTTTAATAAATCATTGCATACTGGTCGTTGTCTGTCTTTATTGAAACAAAATAAACTCTCTAAGTAAAACGTTAAACATTCCCAGTTTTAGCAAAACTAATGCTGACAAAACTCAACAATAAACATAAAGTTACAAAAAACCAATCTTACATTCAGAATAAGAATCATTTATAAACTACGAGAACCCAAATGAATGGCAATTTCGAAATTCAAAGCACTTGTAAATTCCTCATATTTCGTATGTACAACTGGCAATTTAAGCGTCAGAGAACATGTATTTGCTTTCGGGTAAATACTTGGATCATCGTGCAAAAATTCGATTTGCGGCTTTGTTCGAAAGCCTAGTGGAGGAATTTGGTCTGCAGCTGTGGCAAATACCAAAACATCTGTTACTGATACCTTTCCATGGGAGCAAGTAGCATCTATATCTTGAGAGTTACTAGCTAAAAATGTAAAATAAGTTGTTTAATAACGTGCTAATGTACTAATATAGATGATTTTTTTACCTTCACAATCAAGAAGGTAATCCCTAAAATAGGTAATAACTTTGTTTTCGACTTTTCGTGTATTTGAGCCAATGGCGGAATACGATACTTCAAAAATGTTATTCAGATCTTTTGCTGTAATTGCTATTGAGTCATCGCACATATGACTTTTAAATAGATGAGGATATTTTGTCAAATACTCATAAACGTTGCACGTTTTGAGGCCTTCCATGAACTGAAATAAAGCGTCCCTAATTCTTGTGACAGAAAAAAATTTGAGAGTGCCTGAAAAGATAATATTATAAATATGACAGCCTTATATAAATATCAGTTCGGTTACTTACCCTGTAAAATATTTGGCATCTCTTCAATCTTGAAAATAAAATGATATCCCGCAGTCGAAAAGATATTGTTCTCCGTGACTATATTCTGTGCATCGGAAAGACAAACACAATTTTTTAGCTGCATTAGGGTCGATTTCACATCCTCTTCTACATCTTCAAATGTGGGGTTTGTATTGTCATCTCCGACTATTAAACTAAAGAGGAAATCCGAAAAAAAATGTGGGGCAGGCCCTCCGTGTATTAGCGACAAAGCTATGATCCGACCGGCGTCGAAGTAATGCTTGTTTTCCAAAGCAACCGAGTTAAGTGATAGGTGTTTTTTGCGGTTGCCGACAAACATTGGACTATCTTTAATGTAAGTTAAAACAAGTCGAAAAAGCTCCCTCGTTGGCCCTCCATCGTCAATGGCCCCTTCCGATAGTCCCTCAATATCACTAAATTATACGAATATTTTTTTATATGGTGAAAATGTCGGTCGTCTCATGGCCCTCACACAACACGCAAAAATTTCATCTCTGAAGACATTAAATGTATTTGATGTTTCGGGATCGACTGATTTTTGTAGAATTCGTAGCACTTCTTCAAACGTCTGCGGAATATATTGACAATCTGAGAGATCTGGATAGGTATTGTTAATTACCACACAGGTAGAGTTAGTTGGTTGCGAGGAAGTTTGGCCGTTGTCATCACATCCGTCTAGGATTGAATTTATAAGAAGTGTGTATTCAGTATTGAGAGCAGTAATGTTTGTTGAGTACGTTGGCTCTTTATCTGTGACATCAAACGCATCAATGTGGAAATGTATAAAAAAATGGAAAAGTGTTAAAATTAACCACTTATTCGTAAAAATGAACCTAAAATCAGTATAATTGTTCCAAACACAATTTAAGCGAACGAACGAACGTCGAGTGAAATTTTAAAACAGGAAGAGAAGAGAACATAAAGGCGATATATAACTATATGAATATCATACTGTAATAATAACCTACCATCACTGTGAATGTTCAATTCAAAGTCATCTGCAGTCGCATCTGCACAATTTTCTGACGTTACAGTTGAAGTAACGGAATTCCGTGACCGCCTTGAATTCATGTGTGATATCACTTCATGGTTCTGAAACAAAAATTACAATACGAGGTTGGTACAACACAGCAAAGTTTCAAAAAATTAACTCACATCGTCTAAAGTTACGGTAGAAATAAGATGTTCGGTATTCGGCGAAGTAGAAGGTGAATTTTGTTTCGGTTTCGTCGACAAATAAAGCCGCAATTTTTGCAAAGCTGTCGCCTTCAAAATTGAATCAACAGTTGCGGCGTCGTCAACTGCCTCGTGATGCGAGTTTAAAAGGTCCACATCATAATCATCTATGTTCAAATTTTTACATTTCCCATTCGGGAAAAATAGCCCGATGGCCTTCTGGAGGATGAAGGATTTTCCAGCATTGATCGGTACATAGATTTTTCTTATACCACCTCCAAGCGATTCCTTTACTTGTTTGCTTCGTTCTCCGTCCCAACACATAACCCAACCCAATAAAATCTGTCTTTCGAGTCTTTGCTTCTTCGATTTACACGAATTGTTATCTTCTGAACCAAATTTTCTCATTTTTTGTTGTAAATCCCGTATCAGTTTTTCTTTTCTTCGGCTCCCATACTTTAAACTTACATAATCTCTTACGGCGACTCTGTGAGCATATTTTGGTAAGAATTCCTTCAGATCCTCTTCTTTCATGTCTTTTAGTAGTTTACGTGTAATCTGTAAAAACATAAAAATATACTTCCCATATTGTTTCTTGAATGTATTATTACTCCAACTGGCTTACTAAATTTATATTAATGACCTTACCCCATTAAACCTCATATTTTGTAATTGAGAAGGGTCAACTCCCTGTTTCCGTAAAAATTCAAACATATCTTCTGCAACCTCGTCGTCTTCTTTCTCCATCATAACGAGCACTAAAAAAATAAATACTCGTCATAAAAACATTTATATATTTTTGCAGCTTTGATAAATTAAGTAGGTATGGCAATGAATGGATTTTAAACGAACGGTTTTCGGCTCTTTCCGGCAACGTTCATTTCCCTAGACATAAAATAAGGTCTAAGCACCTACTACGTCGTACAAGGTAAACTCCCATAGAGGATTTTCAAACCATCTTCTGTTATACAACCGGAAACACAGAAAAAATTAGTTGGGTACACAATTCTAAGATGGCTTTAGTATCGCCCATTGTTATAGAGTAACTGTAGTAAATGAAGTTAGTCTTATGCAATTACTTGTAGTTAACAAAATCTATCGAAGCCATCTAGCAGAGGTGTAGTGAACCTTTTGTATATTTTTAACAGGAATGGCGAAAAATGATTTTTCAATGCAGAAGTTAGTATTTTGATCCTTTGTCTAAAAAAAGTACTCTTGACGAAAATCGCTAGGAAGCTCCCTTTGTGAGATATTTGGACCATTTAATAATGGTTAGCTTATAAAATTATTTAAATCCTTGCTAAAAATTAGTGTAAAATTGAGTAGGCATTGCAAGTTTCAATTTTTACACAAACTATAATTAAACAAACTGATTAAACATGACATATGTCAATAATGTTCCTACTAGCTTCCTAGCGATTTTCGTCAAGAGTACTTTTTTTAGACAAAGGATCAAAATATTAACTTCTGCATTGAAAAATCATTTTTCGCCATTGGCGTAGAAGTTTAGGGGGTTTAAATGCTAACAAACCCCCATAACTACGGCACTGTATTTAGTTGAAAAATATTTTTTACGTCAAAATCTTAGCTTTTTATTAAGATTGGTGTGTGCCAAGTTTCAATAAAAAATATTTATAAGTTTAGAAAATATTAAAGAAAATAAAATTTGTTTTTTAAAATTGATCGCCCCGTATAACGAGAACGAACGTCTTAGAAAAAAATGTTATAGGAAAGACCCTATTATTTTTACATGCTCTATCATTATCCAAAGTTATGAACGAAAAAACGGGGACACCCTATATACAGGGTTATTCAGAACCCATATAAAAAACTTTGAGGATATGTGCATCCTTCAATAAGAAATCGATATCACCAAAAGAATTGTAATAAAAGTAATTAGGATTTCCCGTAAACAATGTTTAAAGTTATACCATTATAGAGGACTACGTAGCTGGGCAACTGTAGTTCAACGAGATCGGATATACCACATTCCGACAAAAACCAATAAACAAGTTTTTTGTACCTGGAACGTCTATCTATCTTTAAGTTTATTTTAAAGTAAAAACGCTGCAAATCTTTTTTGCGCCGGGCGCGCCGGTTTCTTTCGTGCTAGCTAGTTTGCATTGTCAGTCCCAAGGTCACTCCATTACAGTGGACCAGTATCCAGCGGCGTGCAATGAAAAATTTTTAAATAGTTTTCAGACCCCGCCAAAAAAATTTTTTTTGCACTACCACATTTCTACATGTATGTTGAACATCCCCAAATTTTATTATGGATAGGTTCTGAATAACCCTGTATATATGTTAATTTAGATGGTTGAATAAATGTTGCAGATAAAACGTTGTTTTCTGGTAGGTACAGTAAAAACATTTTTGTCATAATATATTAAAAGTAATATAATAGGGAAAGAAAAACGTTTATTATACCGTTAATCCATAGACGCAACACATACGTTTCCTCTTTAACGTTTTTACAATGTTGATTCTAAACGAGAGGTAAAAAGAGTTTGTTTAAAATATCAACGTAATGTATATGTTAATTTAGATGGTTTAAAGAAACGTTGTAGACAAAACGTTATTTGTTAGTATAGTAACCACATTTTTTAATCGTTAGTAAACGTAACAAATCGGGAAAATAAAAACGTAATATATATGTTAATTTAGATGGTTGAAGAAACGTTGAAGATGTAACGTTGTTTTCAGCTGCATATTTTTACTAATCGTGATTATTTTATGCTTATCATACGTTTTTATGACGTCATTGCATAAACGTTAATGATTTCAACCATTTCTAAACGTTGATTACACATTTGTTAAACGGATGTGTGCCCATTGGGTAGGGACGACACGTCCTACCTCAGACAACATGGTTCGAAAACTCCGGCAACATAATACTCCTCTCCTAAATTGGTTAAAATGTTATCTGTACAGCAAGAGTTTTTACTTTTCCTATTACATTCAGAAATTCTTGCCACCAAACCATAAGATTTTATTAAAGAGGTAAGCTCTGCCAGGTTACCTGAGTGCCATCGAAACTCTACATTAAAATCGCCCAGTATCACTATTTTTTATAGATCTTATCAATTGAATTTAAGAGTTTAGCAAATTGACAAATAAATATATTAAAGTCACCCAGACCCGACCTATATAACGTTATAACTATTGTTTTAATTCGGTAGCATTATAATCCACAGAATTCGGCATTAATTTCGCTACATTCATTAATAATTAAAGGTCTACACTTAATATTATCTTTTATAAATGTAGCTACACCTCCATGCTCGTGTACAGACCTGCAGTAAGAAGTAGCAAGGGTATAATTGTTGATTTTAATTAGTCGTATTTGGCTTTTAGTAAGCCAGTGTTTAGAGATACACACTACAGAATACATTTTATTTTCTAAAAATAATGATAATTGGTCTACCTTGTTTGACAGACATTGCACATTCACATGGAAAATATCGAATCCTATTTCTGCTGTTCTGCTACTGTCTTCTTCGGAAAATCCTTTTTTGGCGGAAATTTGAATCTTCTAACAGCCGCTTCTGATGGCCATATTTCTGGGTTATATACCTCTGATACAAATTCAATAGGAAAAGCCACTTTATATGAAGTATTTTCATTACGATTGAGATCTTGACATTGGAAGTTAATATGAGGGGCCTTTTGTTTTAATGTAACTAGTACGTCGTCAGAAGTAGCGTCGATGCTTAACCCTATACACATGTAGGTATCCTTTCTTTGGAAGTGTCAGGACTGATGCATTTTTATTGCAACTTATTAATGGTTTATATCGATTGTGTTTACTATTTTTGCGAAGGGAATTTCGTCCAGCATTGTTTGTATTTCTGTGGGGTTGTTTGGGTTGGTTTGTATGGTTGGGTTGGTTGTATAACTGCCTATAAAATCCTGCGCCGACCTCTAGATGTTTGTATAATGTGACGCCATCATAGAAAAAATTAGGTATAAAATTACATTTAATGTTGGATAAGAAAAGTTTTGGAACGGCAACATGGTTTTGGGCAACTTTTGCATCAAGGGTATTGTAAAGAAACTACCAATTTTACTACCAAATATTTCTATATTTTTTTTTTGTAAAAATTAATACATTTAAATTCTTAGTCAGTCTACAGAGTCTATATTTTCTGATAATCTTGGTTCGCAAAATACATATTTATCATAGTTCTCACCTCTAGTATACTCTTGCCATGTTGATACCTAGTTCTGCTTCTATTAGAGGCTTGGAGAAGTCCGGATTGCCACTCATCTCCAAAATGCTTATTTAATAAATTTTTACATTAAGCAACTCCTTAGTGTTTACAGGAACTCATATCATATTCGGAGAAAAATGGTCAAACTTTCCCTTTTTTTGGGATGGATATGAATAGACAGCGGTCAAGAGTAAAGAAGCAATACTTAAGTGAAATAATTACAGATTTCGAAGTGTTTTTTGGCGTGTATTTAATTAGATATTGTTCAAAAAGTGTGTTGTGTTCGAAGTGTTAAATAAATATTTTTACTGTTTTATAAATGTCTCATTTATCTTCAGAACCTCGGATGTAGCACATTACGATAGGGTTAATGTTTTATTGCACCTTTTTGATAGGCAGTAACTCTTGAACGGATCAATATTTTTTTTTTATTAAAATTGTCGATTTTAATAAACTGTCAATGTCAAGGATCAATATAGAAATAAAATTATTTCAACTTTTCTTCTGAGATTAACATTTTCTCGTTCTGCCACACATGTGCCTGAAGGCGTATTAGTGGTTGACGTATGGCGGTTCACTTTGATGATTTGATTTTATGAAGTGCAGTTTAAGGAGCTGTAAGACTAATACTACTCAATTCATGAGGGGCTCCTTATTAATATCTTAATAGTTTTTCCAATTCATTGGGCAAAATGTGACCACAATATGTCGTCCATTGGAACAATCAATTGTGCAAGATTTTAACCAATTGGTTTATACCATAAATAACATAGAATTTAAGATTATCTCAAGGAAATGGTACATTTCAAATTCTTAAGGCTATATGAAGCAATAAAACATCATTGGTACATATCTTCCTAAAAGTAACATCCTAAAAGTTGTATAAAATAACTGGAGTTATTGAGTATATGGAGTAAAATAAGTTTAAATAGTTAATAAATTAGATGTTAGGTTATAAGTTATGTGGTCGGGTTTAGAATTAAACTAATCTTGGGCTTTACCGCCCAGTTTACTTAAAATAGGCAAATACGGTATATCAATAAATTAAACATGTCTCAGATATATTCCCCTTAGTAACATAAACAAGTTCGGTAAACATTTATTGCCGGAAAGTAGATTAGACATTAATAAACAAATTAATGGGCATAACATGATTGTACGGAGAGCTGTGTATTCCAAACTTTGTCATAAAATACTTTAATAGATGTATTACATTATGACTTTATCAAATTTCAAGTAGCGGTTGCATAAGTATTTTTAAATAGCAAATATCCAGTTCAAATGCATTAAATTAATATTTTAGGGTAGCTACAACTCGAAAATATTCATGTATTTTGCTAGGAACAAAAACTGCGGAGCGGCGTAAAAACAGCGTTTGGAATTTCTTGGATATCGGGCGGTTTTAATAAAATAAATGTATATTGTTTATAGCAAATGCATTATAATAGTAAAGCTATACCGGAAAACATTAATGCATTACTTGGATATGAGTTGTTCATAAAAATATTTATATACTTATATACGGTGTGTTAAAATAATACGGGTCATATATGATTCTTGTTCAAATTACTACAGAGCAAAAAGTAACTTCGTTACAATATGCTTACCAATTTCTCTAAAGCAACTTGGTATGATTGAGAACTTCATTGAGAGTCATTATCTTTTTTTATATTTTAATATAAAATTCTTTAAACATACTTTGTATTTTAAATAATCGATGTACTTCTTTTGTAACATTATTTGTTAGTTAAAATTAGTCACAATGTCAAATTTTACATAAATGATAGAATATAATGTTAAACATGTTGGACTTCATAACGTTCAGTTGTTCCTGTCCTCGCAAAGTATAATCGCACGTAGTATTATAATTATATTAGGGATAGTGAATGAAAACGCAGCCCCTATCCAATAAAGGGTTTTTCATTAAGAGCGATGCACTTTTAATCCTGAATAAAACAACTGACTGTAATAGATTTCAAGTTCTTTTCTATTCTGATTGTAAGTATATTACATGCCATTATTTGTTGAACTCAGATTCTTTCAAATGTCCTCTACAAAAGCGTCTGCATTAACTAAGGGATGAGGATGAAGATCATCATCAATTAGTATACGTTCTAATCACTTTGCAATTTCTAATTTTAAGTAGCAAATTAAGTCAAAAGTCTATGTGGAGAATCGTCAGAAATTGAGCATTGAAATTTTTACCTCCAGTTTCATGTTGATTTGATCCATTCAGTATCAAATAAATTATCGATATGGACAAATTTAGCTTCCTGAAGTGATTTTGTATGTAAATAACCTAATACTGAAAAAGTTTCTATTGTAGTGACAACTTTCTGACTAAGCTGTTGTGCGGCAACTTTGACTTTCTTTTTCTGTAAAGTATCTTTAAAATTAAAATTATGCGGAGTCAATTTATATAACTGTTTATATACGAGTAATACTATCAAATTTTGCCACCTTTTTACTTTCATATTTAATAAGATTCTCAGTTAGAGCATTACGATTATTTCTTAGAAGATGCGTTACATCAAATTGCACATATACACTGGCCATTAACAACAAAGTGATAGTAGCTTGGATTGTCTGTATATTTTGCACAAAGAGCGTCAATAGCATATATTTTGGTGGTGCTTTAATCACAAACAGTAGCAACAATTTTTTGTCCAACCTCTTACAAATGTTTAATGACTTCCACAATAATCTGTTTAAGATCTGTTGTTGTGACAGTGTCTTTCACAAAGTAATATGCAATAACTTGTTTATAACTTTTCCGAACACTTCTGATCATAAATGCTAATGCACGATTTACAGCTTTATCGGATCGCTCGTTCCTTAAATCTTCAAATCCACAGATAGTCTGTTTATTATTTTCATAGTGATGGGCACAACACCGTGAAATAAAATGCTTTGTTTACATTTAAATACATATATTTCCTCAGATGAACAAATAAAGTAGACATAAGCACATAAGACATAAAAACCCACACACAATAGACATAAAGATGTATTGTGTTCCGCGTCATCATGACCACAGAATATCTAACCAAAGAAAAGCACTGAACTAACTACAGCTTCTATTGATTAGGACTACCCATATATATAATACTACTATATCGCGTATTTCCTATGTTAGCCCATAAGCGGTTTCTCCGAAAACATCAAAGGATAAAAGATATAGTGCTATACTATTCCAGAGACCCTTTGTTCGATTTGCGCATGCGCAGATTTTGTCGATATCCATGATTACGGAAACTGACACATTGCTTATATGTTGACAGACTTTCCAACTTTCAACTTTTTTTAAAAGAAATCGATAGACAGAGATGCAGTATTTATGCTGCATGCTTATTGGAAGTCGCGAAATTCGTGCGCATGCGCATATTTGACTAAGATACTCTCGATAAGGATAGAGATTGTATGTCGGCCCCGTTTTGTTTTCGGAATTTTTAGGCCTCTACCCGCGATATAGTAGTATTATATATATGGGACTACCACTGCCAATCCTCGCGGGAATATTCAAATTTAAAAACATTTACTACGATAGTAAACCCCTTCAACTAATTTCATCAAATACTAGAGAACAACACCGACCAAGCTCATTCATTTTTTCTACTCATGTTTTTAAATAAAGTAACAGGTTTTATAACTTCACATTGAAAAGGTATATTTGACAGAACACCCTTTAAATTTCTTACTGAAGGCTATCGAAAATACGCTTTCAGATGTCAGCTTTATGCTGCTGAGTCCATCGTCTACTTCTAGAAGGAAGATTTCGTAATTGATTAATTCCTTACTAACCTCATTTAGATTTTTCCTGGATAAACTGAAACACACTATCATTATATCATTTTTTTAGAGAATTTACGTTTTTTTGTTATTCGCTTTTTAATTGCAATTTTTACTTGCTCAATTTTGAAGTGGTATTGCTGTGAATTTGGTAGATCACCTCTTCTCACTGTGTTAAATCATTCTTCGTAAGGCCTATTTTACCAAGTATAACTTTTTTGTTTTCTAAGAGAAATGAATATTTATTAGAATAATCTATAATGGCTAATAGGTGTCGTCAAAAGGATTAACATTTACACAATTACATCATTATCATTTGCAAGAACACTTGAACAAGATGGATTATTACCAAATAATGAAGGGGCAGTTTCATTAAGTGGGTCATTTATTTTGTTCTAGCTGCGATTCGGAAATATGATTTGGTAGTCCTTTATCAGGAACGGAAAGTAAATTTGGTTTAGGAACCGTTTTAGGTAGTAGACAATTGCGTATATTGGGATAAGCAAAATCTGAATCTACAAATCTACAAAATGATAGTATAACATTTAACGAAACGAAATGAAATAGTATAACAGTTTTTCCATATATTCAATGTCTCCGAGTCTGCAGGAAACCTACGAAACATATTAATATAAGAAGAGTCCTTGGTAGGATTATAATAAGAATTTTTTGAGGAAGGATATCTGCAGGTGAAACACAACATGCCAATAAGAGATGGTGCTGTAATGAGATTAGACATGATTTATATTAAAATAGTTATCATCTAAATCACAGTATTACTATATTTCATAGTCACATTCTTTCCAATCACAGATAAATTCACTACATTTTTGTTGGTAGTATGTTTAACCAGAAATTATGAAAACAACTAGAGTTTAGACCTATAAAAAATAAGTAAAACAGGACCATTCCCATTAGTAATTTCATCAATAATAAAAATTTCTGGAGTAAGATTGTTATATAATAACGAAAAATATTTCCACAACAGATCCAACAAAAATGCCACCAAGTTTTCTAACTTCTTCAATATGCGTAAATTCTCTCTGAAATGATATCTGGATTTCATTACGGTTAACAAAACAAGTTTACTTTTCAGCCAACGAAAGTTCTTTGAAATTATATCAATAAAAGCATCTTAACAGTGAAAGTCTTCATGTACAATCAGCCTCATAGTGACATTCACAACAATAAATGTGACCGATGTAATCATCTGTATTACCCTGGTTCTCTGGTCGATTCGCAATTAGATCTGTTGGTACAGCTAGATCTGCGCCGAATTTTACACTGGCTAAACACCAGTTTTATCAATTGACTCATGAGGGGCTGATATATGCCAGTAAAACGGAGGAATGCGAGTGTCCCAACTAATTTGTTTTTCATTCACTGCCGTTCTTTAAGTTCTTCGTTGACTCATTAAAATTGTTAATTGGGGATATCCGGAATCTCCAATTAACCAGTCTTTCTCCTTGTTGATGCAAATTTTCAATATACCTACTGTTTAATGGATAATTTTTAAATTTGCATTGCAAATTATTTGAAAATTAATGGAGTGATAACATAAAAGCAGTAAGTTATTAACTACCGATATATGTACTTATATAGTATTTATACCTTTTATATTGATAAAATTATGTTCGTCTACAGATGGCTTTAAAATTGCTACATGGCTTCAATCGACTGCACCAACTGTTCCAGGAAATCCTCGGCTATTTAAGAACAGTTGCTTGGTAGTATTTCTCTCTACTCTGGTGCTAGGATAATTAATGTTATTGTTCCAAACTCTATCTATTGCTATTACGACATATTTCAAAACATGGACATATGGCAACCTGGAACCAGTAGCAAGAAAGTGAAATGTTGTAAGTATCTTTATTTCTAAAGATATACCCCTTGTATTTCTTCTAGATGGTAACTGCATATTTGGTGTTATCATGTTGGATAGGTGTATTTTTTGAGCAAGAAATTGAAACATGTAAATCAAAAACAAAATAATGTGGAATAGAATACAGTACAAGCATCATTAACATTCCAAAACTAATGTAAAAATTTACAATCAGCATTCAGAAGAGTCTGACAAAGCCCGGTAAAATTAACCGAACTGAAATTATAAATCTTGTTTACTTCATTTGAAGGAAACCCTGATAAATATTTAGATTAACTTTTAGGTCCAAATTTAATGCTCGATGATATGCATCAATTTCAATAAGATGAATTTCATCACAAGTAACCTCACAATTCACATTAGATAATACAAGATCATAGACAATACAAAACATACATTGACAAACTTGTATCATTCACTTGTACTAGTCCACGATGTTCCGAGAAATGATTAATTATCCTACATTTTGTGTCATTAATTATTGAAGAATTATTGAAGTTAGTGATATTAAAATCTTCAATAATACAATTATTGCCGCTTGAGATGTGGAATTACAAATAAACCAAAAAAATGTCAACATCATCAATATATGTTTTCGGTGGTATATATACATTATAAATGTAAACCGAATATGAGTTTAACGTGCACCTACCACCTATACTACCTACACTCGGCACTAAAGAAGTAATAGAAGACAGATCTATATTAACTACATTGAACTTATTCTTGTAAGCTATCAGAACACCGCCTCCGCATAATTTTTGGACAAAGTAAAATTTTCTGTCAACGTATTGGTTTCAATAGGATTTTGAACTAAGAATTTACATTTGCATCATTTACAGAGAAAATGCATTCACCCTTGTTCTTAAGCCATTTACATTTTAAAAGTAAATGGATAAATTGGAGAATCTATTGGGCACCATTGGTTTAAAATACGAATGACGGAAACACTTGTCATATTTTATTCCTAAATTAGCTTATGCATTTACTGTAAATATGTAAGAACATGTAAGTTCTGGAAATAAATTATTATTTACTGTTTTTCTGGTTAGTTCCTCTTTAAGGGCTTTGCAATATTCAATTTGACGTGGTATCGTATTTTATCATACGATAAAACTACGTGATTAAAATTAGTGTCCTTTAAATTTTTGGTTTTATGTACTTCATTCTCCCGAATGTAATTTTTACAAGTCTTGATCTTTCAGCATTAGGATTAATTCTGTATAGACTTGCAGGTCTAATGTTGAAATCAGTGAAACTGATATTTAGAAAATAAAAAATTGAAATAACTATGAATATAGTTCCGGCTCAGGCTCAGGGTTTAGTGTCTCGATCGCTCAACCCAGAGGTCGTGGGTTCGAATCCCAATTCCACCAATCAATAAATGTTTAATTAAATTGTTTACTCATAGATCGAGGCTTGTTCGCAGGGATGGGTTGGCAACCATCCTGGCGATGGCCTAGGATGGGAAGAATGTTAACTTGATGTCAATGTGAGAGATTTGCAGGTGCCCCTCCACTCCATTCCTGTGACCTCAGGTGACCTATATTATCTTTAAGGAAGACAATAGAGGTCACTGCTGTAATGGCACCTGCGGAAAGCAGGTCGTTATCTGTCTGTCAAGTTGACAAGAATTGTCAGGCAGATAGTAGCAAAGACCCAAAGAGAGCACTACGGTGTGTTTCTCACCCACTACTAACATTTACCATGCCCATTAGGCAATCACGTCGCAACATCGTTTATCGAGTCCACTACCTATGGCACTCTGATGAGCGCAAAATAAGCACGAAACCAGTCAGTGTCTGGTAGTCGGTCTCGATGAACGATGTGGCGACTCCTATGGAGATGCCGATGTAATGCAATGCCAGTCGGGGCATATTGTCCGTGGAGTAGTTGTTTTCGGCATCTCCTTCAAATGAAATTTGTTTTATTTCGGATTATACGCTTTTCATATTAAGATGCTTTATTACCCCAAAGAATAAATTTTCTTTTAAACCTTTGTCCTTTTCCCTCAAAAAATTAATGAGCAAGAAACTATTAGTTAGATTTATGTATTAATACTAATATTCTACTATGATTTATGATTAATTTCAATCTGCTTTGTTTCACTCTGAACTATTTGTATATACATAACAATATAACTGTTCAATATATTTTTTAATTACCTGCCTTATATCTGAGAATTTTTTGTTATTCAGTCTACTTAGCTGACATTTTATTATTTATTTCAATTTTAAGTTTAAGAAATAATCTTGCGCCTATCATGTAGGTACTTTATTTTTCTGTTGTAAAAAATACTATGTTGTATACTAAATAATATGTGGTACGTGGGCTCCACTCACCAGAGATTCAGCATATTAATAAAAGTTAAACTTTTCCGGCTTCTGGCTTCAAGCAGTTAAACCTAATCTAAATGGTTAAAGGTATGCAAGTAAAATACTTCAATCTTTAATGTAAATATTAGATTTGTATGCATTAATTTGTTCTACCTACCTTAAAAAGAGATTTATACTTTTAAGTTCAAAACAGAAATTTTTTAATGCCAGTTCTTATTTATGTCAATGTTATAGGTACAATGGCCACAATTGGATATGTACCTGACCTCTATGTAGTTTCTCGGCTTTCAGTGAGTTCTACTAAACTATAAAATATACGACTTTTGATGTCAATGATGTTCACAAGGCTTTCACATTAAGTCCCATAGCAGGATTTTACTTTAAATATTACGTTAACGGTTAAAATTATAGTTACTTGTTCACTAACAGTAAAAGTGTTTTGGTGTTATGTGGAAAACTACGTCAGTGTTATAGGTACTTACTTGTTACTAAATTAGAAATTTTGTACATCTGAATTTCTTGTATTTTAAAAGAGATTTATGGACTACGTCTAGTTTAAATCAAAATAATTTCAATCAATATAATTACCTACTTTAAATTATCTAAAAACGTCAGCATAAGCATCACTCATTAATTTCTACATGCTCAAACTTGTACAAATGCCATAAAATGTATGAATGAATAAATTTTTTACTAATTTGGGTATATTTTTGCAACCGAATTTCAACAATGAAATTTTCTCCGATAAATTATCAGTTAAAATTCCCCAACAATGAACCAACGATTAGCGTTGATCTGAAGCGAGGTCAACGCTTTCGTGCCCTCAAACTAATTTAAATAGTGAAACAGAACATGTATGACGACAATGATGATATTACCAATAATGCGGGTGACAAAAATTAACTGACTGAACACGGAACACGGTCACTGTCTTACATTGGGTGCGTTTCGAATTGCGCATTATGCACATTCTGCTTCCTACGTTCGTTCCAATTCACGCATTCTGCACGTCGTAGCATGCATAGCTCCTCCTACTTTTGGCTTCGTAGCACGCAGGAGCTGCATCATGTTCGAGGTGGTGCGTCTATGCATTGCGGGCAACTTAACCTCACTTTTTAAGGTTTTGGAGGGAAGGGAACTCGGTAACTGATTCTTCTGTGATTTCTGTGGTGCAAAAAGCGAAAAACGTGGAAACCGCCAGCAGCGATAAAATTATAATCCTTTTTATTTCATGGATGAAATGATGGAATTACCGGTGCTAATAGAAGAAAGTGATACAGTAGTTACCCTAATCGTGACGCAAGAAGATGCCATTAGAGTACAAAACGGTAAGTTAGGGAAGCAATTTTAGAAAAAGCTGTATAACTATAACAACTGTTAATGCTATATTGTATCAAACCCCTGGATTTTTGTGAATGATTTCCAGATGCCAGTTTTCTTGAAGTTTTGGTGAGGATGCAAACACAGCAACGAACTAGAGAACAAGGGGATACTGTCCTGGAAAATGAGGCAGTAATAAATAAGGAAAATCCTACAGGTGGGTTATATAATAGGATTGTTCGCACAGCGCTTCTGACTAGTAGGGGATCAGTCAGAAGCAGTTGGCCTGTTACTTCCAACACGGTTCTCGCTTGAGAACAGTGCTGAAAGTAACTAGTCAAGTGCTTCCGATTCATCCTGCACTCATCAGAAGCGCTCTGTGAACAAGCCTAATGTCAAAGTATGTTATCTTCTCTTGTCAATATATTTTTTTAAGAAAATGTAGAAGGTAATAATGAAGGAGTATGGGAGGATGATGCTGTTTTTCTATTTTTGGATATATACCAATCCAACGAAAAATCCATTCTAAACTCGAGAAATAAAAAACAGGCATGGGAAGAAATAGCTAAAGCAATACAAGAAGTAAATCCTAAATTTCAAATTTACGGGAATACAATGTTCAAACAAAATATCTGGGTTGAAAAGAACATTTAAAAATATAAAAGATCAAAAGAATAAAAGTGGAAATGGTAATGTTACGTGGCCATTTTATTCAGTAAGTGTATCTTTATTTTTGTATAGTCTGATATTGTTTAAGGTGACTTGACAAATAATTATTTTCCCATTTAAAGCAATTTCTAAAATAAAAAACAATGCCATTTTCATATAGGTTACTAAATGTTTTGTTAAAAAAGTATAAAATTGAAGTCTACATTATCATTGTTTCCCTAGATTTTGGAGAATATATTTGGACAAAAGGCCTATATGCAGCCTGTTGCAACAGCAGCCAGTGAAGGCCCCTTACCTGGTCCCTCCACTGAGAATAATTCTCTGCGTAAGTTTTTCAAAATGTTATTTAGTACCTTTCAAAAGGTATTTAGTAAAAATAAAGCGATCTTGATAAGTATTGTATGCAAAAAATATAGCTGGCATAGAAGTACAAATCCTTAATTAGTTGATATTAGTACCTACTTCCATCCCATGTGATATTTGTATGCAGATACCTTTTTTGCCAATTATGTTTAAAAATACAGCAATATTATTCCAATGAGAGGAAAATACTTTATTCATTACATACAAAATTATCAGCTTTTAATAAATCTCAGAATACTCTCACCTTAATGTAAACGTTTTTAAAATGAAGAAAATAAGTATGTAGTAAAAATATTTCATTGCAGAAAAGGAAAAAAAACGTAAGGCCTCCCGTCCAAGAGATGAAATATTGGAGTCAATATTACAGGATAGGAAAAAAAGACATGAAGAAAAAGATATGAAAGGTGAGGAAAAAAGGCAAGAAAAAAGACAAATGCACGAAGAGCGTATGAAAAGTCGTCAGGAATTGACAGATGTTTTAAGACAGTTATTACATAAAGAATAACTTACAAGTTGACGTGACTTAAAATTTTTATTTAGTTTTTTTAAGAGTCGCAATATGTATCAGATAGGGATACATAAGATACTGTATCCCTATATACAGTATCTTATGTTTATTATTAATCGTTTTTGTTATATGGATGTTTGTTGTTTTATATCGGAAGAAATACCGATTTGTTTTACAGTGCAACTTTTGTTATATGTGGGTGTTTTTTTTGAATTAGAAAGAATATACTTATGTTCCATTTTATATGTTTTTCTTACCAAACGATTTAGTGAAATTAACAAACTGTATTAAATAATTCAAATCGACCAACTTATTTCTGAATTTGCCATTTTGGCAATACAATCTTTTAAATTAAGTTTAATTTTCATTTAGTTTAATTTACTTTAGTTTAATTAATTGGTCATATAGATTTACCTAGTAGAACAATATAATTACCAATAGTTTATTAATTATATAGCTTAACAAGATAACATAAACATATTCATTATAATATAACAGCATTCACCATGAACAATAATTTTAAATTTACAATATACAGGGTGTCCCATAAGTAATGGTACATAAGAGTATTGGCATGTTCATTGGGGTAAAATAGTACGATTTAGCCAAGTCTCCAAAACACAAAACATATTACAAAGTCAGTATAATTATGTTTGCTGTATATTATACTCTTAAAATTAATTCATTCATTATCCGATTTCTTTTGTCCAAACCGCGCTCTACATTTCTTTGCCTTTCAACTTGAACGACCTCCTCTTCTCCGATAATGGCCACATCGATAACATCATTTTTTTTAATACATATATTATGGAGTACACAACATGCTAAAATAAATTTTGGTATTTCCTTGACATCCAATAAAGGCAAACAATCTAGAAGTATTCTTTTAGATTGTTTGCGTTTTTAGTAGAGCAAATGCTCTTTCAATACACATTCTGGCAGAAGACAAACAGTGATTAAAATTGAGTTGCCGTCTTGTTAAATGCATGTTCTGTCTGAATGGAACCATTAGGTGCTGATGCAGAGGGTAGGCTGCATCTCCTATAAGATGGGTGCCATTTGAAAAGTATTCATCAGGATCTTCTAAAAACGCACTTACAGGTGAAATTCTAAGAACCCTGGCATCATGGACAGAGCCAGCATGGCCGACATAACAATGGGTAAACAATCCTTTGGCATTGCAAATACCTTGCAGTGATATAGAGTGAAAGCCTTTTCTATTAACATATGAGTCAGGATCAATTTTTGGTGCACGTATTTTTATATGTGTGCCATCTATGGCTCCAATAATATTTGGAAATCCACTAATTTCCTGAAAATCTACTTGCACTTGATCCGCAGCTACATTTTTGGGCCACTGTATCACTTGGGGAGAGATGCGGTGAAGGGCATGTGATACCTTCCTTACACATCTAAAGTGTGTTGCTTTCCCTACACCAAATTTTACAGATAAGGATCTAAAACAAATATGTGGTAGTGTACATTTCAATAATAAAAATTAAATGTGAGTAAATATTTACCTATATGAATCTGGTGTTGCCATAAACCATAAAGCGATAAGTAACTGCTTTTTTGGATCTATAGGCTTCCGCCCCCTTGACGTACGTGTACTTATTAATATTGGTCCAATAAATGTAAAGACATCATTGAATGTTTCAGGAAATAATCTGAAATATAATTTACGTAGACACATATATAGGTATAAAGTTATTCCCAACTTACCTGAAATGACTTTTGAAAATTTGCCTGGAATATCCAGGCACTACACGCTCCACATAATTTTGAAGCTTTTCACATTTTTTTTCTTTTTTATATGTATTTAAATAAACCAGTACATCTTCTGATGTACTATCATCGCTTGAAGACGAGGTAATCGTATCATCATCGCTGCTGCTAGTTTCAACTAACTCTTTTGCAATAACAAGAATGCCAGAAATTTTGATGTTTTCATCCATCACCAATTTAAAATTTAAATTCTCAAAAATAAAAATAACTGTCAGTGTCCAAAACCGTTCCGAAATGCATGAGCGCATCACACGCATTTGCTAAACGGAACGGTTTTATGTGTCACTGCAGCAGATGCGTTTGATGTACAATTTGGAATGCACCCATTTACTGTGTTCCTTTTGTTTGTTTGAAACATTTGTGCTGCACACTTGTGCAGCTCTGGGCAGCTCACAAAAGGAACAGTTTTCTAATTGACAGTTTACATGAGGAAAAGTAAGGTTAATGTAATTATTATGTTTTCTTTTTAAACTGATCACTAGCTCTTATTATTACTTATTATTATTTACTTAATTTTTATTATAACTGTTTTTTCTAACATTAAAGCAGAATGGTTCATCTGTCAGACATGATTCTTGAGGTAAGCGTATATCGGTAATAATAAGGAATAATTTATTTTCATAAAAGTATTGTTAAAGGCTCTGGCAGAATCAGATAATGAACTAATGTCTAGTACCACAGAAATATCTGATACATCTTCTGAAGAAGATATGTTGTTTTTAGAAAAATGTGAAAGAAAATCTGTTACGAGAATAAACATGTATATTGAGAACATAGTTACAAAGTATACGGATGAGATATTTCGAAGGCATTTCAGAATAGGTCGTGTTGTTGCCTACAAACTTATTGGTAAGTTGATTATAAACTGAAATATACAAGTTTACATTCTTTATTATATTTATTTTTAGATTTACTTGCTCAGTCTAATTTTCTACCTACTCATGAAGAAGGAAGAGAGAAAATTCCTCCAGAAAAGGCGTTTCTCTTAACTCTTTGGTACCTAAGCAATCAGGAAACGTATAGACAAATTTCTGATCGATTTGATGTCACCCGAAGTAGTGTATACAGAACATTGAAAAGAGTATTAGAATTTCTAATTTCCCAGAAAGCCAACTATATCAAATGGCCAAATGATAATGAGATCAGAACTATTAACAATGGTTTTAAAAATATACAGGGACTTGATAATGTACTGGGTGCGATAGATGGAAGTCATATTGAAATTGGAAAGCCAAAGCACAATCAGGATGCGTATATCAACAGAAAAGGATACCACAGTTTACTGTTACAAGGAATTGTCGATTACAATAAAAAATTTATAGATGTGTTCTGTGGAGAACCTGGATCAATGCACGATGCAAGGCTTCTGAGAAAATCAGAAATTTATAATAGAATTTGTAATGGTGTAATTGATATGAGGAATAATTACTTATTAGGGGACACAGCATATCCCAATTTACCATGGCTGGTAACACCATTTAAAGACAATGGTCGATTAAATAACAATGAAAAATTATTTAATTATAGAGTTTCATCCACGAGAGTGGTAGTAGAAAACGCCTTTGGATTATTAAAAGGTCGCTTTCGGCGTTTAAAGAAGTTAGAAAATATAGATCTAAAAATGTGCTCAGTGATTATAATGGCCACATGTATATTACATAACATATGCTTACAGGAAAATGATCACATAAATGAATATGATGTGGATTTATCGGATCATAATCAACCAGAACATACAGATAATGCTGCTTCTGTTTCTGAAAATGTAAATAGACGTCAGGAGTTAATGCTTAATATGTTTCAATAGTTGATAATAGTTTTAACAATTGACTCCAAAAAAACTTATGCATTAGTTTATCTAAATAATTTTACTCACCTCTGTTTGCTAATTCCAAAGATGCATATTTGGTTAATAGGTTTATATTAATGCCTGGTATCAAGTTATATCTCTACTTTTAATGGCAAGAGACAAGTTAAAGCTGATATTTAAAATTGTTCACAATTTCGTTTAAGATTATACCTTGTTTTATTGTATTCAAACTTTTCAAATGAATAAAGATTTAAGTACTATGTAAACATGTATTATTTATTAAACAAAATATATTATAAATTCATCTAACAACAACAAAAGCACTATTTTAGTGAAATAATAAAAAATATGAATTGGGAAACCTTACAGTTTTCGCCAATAACTCTTAATAATAAATAGCTATGAATACCCAATCAATAATTATTTTTTAAGCAATAATTTCTCCAATAACTCGAGCTTTTTGTTGTCCAAAGCTAATTTTTCTTTTTGCAACTGAACCTTATCGTCATGCCTTTTTTGTCTATTTTTGTATTCTTCTTTTTTCATCTGTATATATTCTTTATCCAAAATTTTAGTAGAACTTCGATTTCTCTTTTTTTGTTGTAAACCTATATTATTGTTGTTTTCATTTATGTTTGCCTCTTCCATAATATCTGAACTTGTACATGGCATGTTTTCAACTTCAGAAAGTATTGGCTCTATATTTTCAATTGAGTTTAGTGAGTGACCACAATTATTTGTCGGTTTATCGCCCAAAATTTCATCAAGTATATCAAAAAATTGGAATCTACTTGGTCCAACTCCAGTTGTTTTCCGGCTATCTTTTGCTTTATTATAGCTACGAGTCAAGCTTCTCCATTTATTTTGAACCATAGTACCATTAACATTATAACCATTACTTACCAAATCATTTGCGATGAGGTCAAACACATGTTTCCTTTTTCTTGGGTGGTTTAGATCATCAATGTGGTTACCTATAAAATACAACTAAAGTGACCAAACCAATCTGTGGAATCTAAGCAGAATTTTTGGTATAAATAAATTTTTCAAATACAATACTATAATAAACGTCTTTCTAAGGGTGTTTCAATTTCATATAAATTTCATCCTGGGAGTAATGAAATGAAAAAATTTTTTATCTACCCAATTGTAATCACAATCTGCAAAGTATCGTCAGATATTTAGTAATATGGACCCCTAATTGTTTATGTTGCAAGGCAGTCCTACATGTGATCACAAAAAAATTATCTATCTTGTATAATTGCAGTAGGTATTTGCATTTTACTTGCATAGTAAAAAATTAACGTACCCATAGACTGAATCATATCTCGAGTTTGATTGAACGTCCATATAGTAATTACTTTAGAATTACAAGTTTCTTCAGTCTCATTTTCCTCTTGTTGGTGAGGCTGTGACTCGACAATTGAATTATTCTCATTATTCTCAAGATTTTGCGTCACTCCAATATTTTGGCTTACTGTTTTTCGATTACATCTTGCGTGAAATAGTAATGAATTCGCAAATGCTTCATCTATGAAAACAGAATTGCATTAAAGCTGATGTTAAAAATTATTATACTACAGTACTAAACCTGTTTGCGACCGAATATAATCATCATAATTTAGATTTAGACTATATTGTATTTCATGCTCTGGGTCATTGATGACTACCTCGTAGATTTGCTCTAACTCCTGTGCCATTTTTCAAAAATTTATGTGATTGATTAGTGATGATTACCTACGTATGGTTATTTTAAGAGTTAGACCGACATACCATAGATAAATAATTATTATGACATAACCTTAAATATATAATTTTGCGCTTCGAGCCCAAACGATTCGGCTGTGCATGAGGGGAAAGGAGGAGGTACAATTGGGCTGCTCATGTGTTTCATACCCATTTCAAAAGGAACGCTTGCGTGAAGCCATGAGCTGCTAATAGTAACTCATTTGTGCAAAAGGAACACAGCAATTATTGAAGGTTTAGTAGAGTAAAACTCACGCCAGGTGCCGCCAAACAATACTCTAGAGACCACGATATATACACAGAAGATAGGATGTTGCACTGAAGTGGGCGGTCCTTAATATGATGCGTGACGTCACTCTCAGAGTGATTTTCATTACAGGGATGCGCATTTTGTGTGTTTTTCGTTTGTAACGTGATTATTTTTACAGTTACAAAAAACAATTTCAACTGTCAGTGACACACAACTGATTCAACTGTCTCAATTTCGCGAAGCTGAGCTGTTAAACACATTATTCTTACTGCGAAATTTGTTCCTCTAAGGATTTCGCCCCGAATTTCGCGAGAATGGTACAAGATAGAGTAAAATTGCACATGCACTATTTTGTAGAGCACAAAATATACTAGAAGAAAGACTATGGAAGGGTATTATAAGTAAGTATTATAGTAAGGTTTAAAAATGTAGGATTTTATTAATGCAGTCAAAATTTCATTCTTTTTTTTCTTTACCAGTTTCATTTATTTACTTTTTATATATCAATACCCAATGCTTGCATAAAATCAAACAATCGCCAAGTAAAAAGTATCCCTATCTAACCAAAACCTTACGTTTAAAGGATTGGAAAGTAACGATCATAAAATATATCAAATATGCCGGAAGGATGTCTTACCCAAATTTAAAAAAATATGTACATATGCTACTTTATTACTGTCCATTATATTTGGATTTTTATATTTAAAAACCTCATAATCTTAAATTTACCAATATTTAATTTTAAATAATTTAAATTAGACAAGTTTACCAATTTATTAACATTTTCCTGGATTGTTACACCGTTCTTGACGGTATTTACAACACACGCCATTTAAAGTATACAATATACATAAAAATACAACACATAATTAGAAAGTATAATGATCCAATTCCAATCCTTTAAATGTAAGGTTTTGGTTAGAAAAGGATACTTTTTACTTGGAGATTGTTTGATTTTATGTATATTATGTTTGATTTTATTATTGATACATATAAAAAGTAAACAAATTAAACTGGTTAAGAAAAAAAGAATAAAATTTTGACTGCATTAATAAAACCTTACATTTTTAAACCTTGGGTTGTGAAGATATATAATACCCTTCCATAGTCTTTCTTGTTGTATATTTTGTGCTCTATAAAATAGTGTATGTGCAATTTTACTCTATCTTGTACCGTTCTCCCGAAATTCGTGGCGAAAACCTTAGAGGAACAAATTTCGCAGTAAGAATAATGTGTTTAACAGCTTAGGTTAGACAATTGAGTCATTTTATGTTTTTAAGTTATAAAACGAACCATAACGAACATCTTTTGTTTGAGATTTTTTTTGGAACTGTAAAAATAATCACGTTACAGGCGAAAAACACACAAAATGTGCATCTCTGTAATGAAAAGCACTCTGAGAGTGACGACATGCGCGCGACAGACGAAAACAACACCGGGAACATACGGCCCTGCTAGAGACCAATAGAAATGCACGGATCTGTGCCCGAATTTGTGTATGGTGAATGCTTTTTAACTGAACAGCTTGCGCTGTCCACTGCCCGTACTCCGTACTCTTACTCTTTCGATTTATTTTTCGTTTGACTATTGTAGTGACTACTTGACTAGTGGCTAGTGGCATGGTACTTGGTTTGTTGTGAAATATAATATTATGTGGTTTTAATAAGTGTTTCCCAATATATTTCTACTGTGGCAACATTTAATACGTTGGTAATACTTTTCCATTAATTAAATTATTTAGGTGTATATTTTTATTGTAACATCTTTTTAAAATGTTAGTGTTGTAGTGTTGAGTGTCAAAGTCCACACTCAACGATATTAGTAAGTTACATGAAGGACAAATTTAGAGAGGTCAAATATGGGTATCTATCTGTATTATTTAAGTGGTTGAATATTTTTGGGTAAGTCATTATTTTCAAATAGATTGAGACATTTAAGCATTCTTAATACAATAATAGTGTAATAATATTATATTTAATATTGTTCAATGCAAGGAAAGAACATAGATTTGTATATGAATGTAAGTTATTATGTCTTTGAACTGTAATAATATCTGTCTAGATTAGAAAACATTGATATAAGTTTTAAGCAGCTATAAAACAGAAGTTAATTAAAAAAAAATTACCAAATAAACTGTAAGCCATTAACTTATTAATTATTGCTGCTTCGGTAAATAGGTAGGGTAAACCGAGGGGTAAACGGGGAGTGATTAGCCCTTTAGTATCCAGATAAAATTGTAAACTAACTATTTTTATAAATTACTCTTATCAGTAAATATTTTTGGCTCCTGAGAGGGATCATAAAAAGTTTCACGGATTTTAAATTTTCTTTTATTTTTAAACATTTTTAGTACCTAATTTCATAAAAAATATAGCTACTTTTTTTGATTGGAAGTATCAGACTTTAAACCATTAGATGTAAGAAACATTGATGAAGACATTAACATTAGGAATGTTTTAAACGTGACAAGCAATGAAAAATATAGGTATTAGATTAGATTTGTGTATAGAATGTTTTTTCACACAACGAATATCTATGATATGCCCTCGTGCAATTTGCGCATTTAATACCTACCCTAATTCGGTAAAGTTAAATTATTAGTATAGCTGAAACATAGACCACTATAGATTTTAACATTTAAACTTTGACAAAGTCCAAGTTCCAAAAATTATACATCTAAATTATTTTTAGCAGTTTCATGCGATTTTATAGTATAATAATCAGCATAGATGTTAATTTCTCCAAATAAATTCTTCGAGGCCCTTTGGATGAAAGCTCTGGTAGGCAGAGTAACCAGATAATTTTTACTTCTAAGCGCCAAAAGAGGCCTCTGAGATCGCCCAAAAGCGCCAATTTTTAGTTATTTAACGGTATATCAGTGATGACGTCATCCGCGATCTAAACGTAACATTTTAGCTATTGAAGCATTTTGGACTGGAAGTAATACAAATTTCTTTATTAAAGTTAGGTATCTGTCTGTTTTTGTGTTTATTACATTTATTGACTAACAAGTTTTTTGTTTGTTTATTTATTAGGTTATGTTTAATATTCAGTTCACTTTTATTGGGTGACGTCACACCAATACAGGGTGAGGCAAAATCTACTTTTTAGAAATAAAACAGAATTAGTAAAAAATTAATACTAGACATCTATCTTAATAGTGCAACCACGACTGAAAATGAATAAAGAAACTACATACAACATAAACATGTTTTATTTAAAAATTATAATAAACATAACAATTATCTTTAGATATAAAATAAATAGAACTTCTGGCTTTCTGCCGAGCAATTTTAAGTTTATATCACCAACACTCTGAAACCATAAACTAGATAATGCAATTATTATATCTCAGATTCATTGAATATTGTAATTACTTCTTCTAAATTTATATGTGCCATTTCAGTCTCATTGTTGGATGTTTCAAAACTTTTGTAAATATTTGAGTTAAACAGAGTTAACATATTATCACTTGGGACAAAATGTTTGCAACATTTTTTTCGAGAATAATTATACAGTCTTATTCTCAACATAGAATCTAAAGTTACCAATTTCATTCTATTGCTTTTTTTAGTTTTAACCACATTCATTACAGAAAAGACACGTTCCACTACCGCGTTACTTATAGGTAGCGATAACATTCTTAGTACAACTTCGGCAATGTCTTTAAAAAGTCTTTGATCTGAAGCATCTTTAAAATTGAATACTGCCGGCCAAAATGATAAAATAGTAGATAAAACATTTTCATCCAAGTAGTTTGACCAATTAATGAGAAGTAATTTCCTCCACTGGTTTTCAATAATAATTGTATTTTCTGTTTTTAAAATAAATGGTATGATAGGTAAGTTTTCAAAGCGTTCATTTTTTTTTAAACTGTCAGCACTAAGACTTGCTACATTTTTATATACCTCAATATTTGAGGGCAGTCTTTCAACAAGTTCTTTTAAAAGTTTTATTAAAAACTGAAGGCATCTTACTTTCAGATCAGTAACTTCAGTTTCTGACAATTTTGATTTAGATAATCGTATCTCAAATGCATAACCTAAATCAGCTGTTTCTGCAGATAAAAATGCCAAAGGATTATCAATACAATTAATGACCTGTGTTAATAAATCTTTCTGATCATCACAACTTAAAAAAACAGGTTTTATTATTCTTCGGCTTAAAGATTGTATGGATAACGACATATCAAAGTAGGCACTACCTACGTCACAACTATCACTTTGAAATTTTAGATTTAACTGATTCATATCGTATAGAATAGGTTTGAGAAATACAAAATATAATTCATTTCTTTCATCTTTTAGCATTTCAAAAATAGTGCGAGCAGTGTAACATCTCTCAGAATTTTTTGATATATCAAAAAAACTTGTCAGTTCTAACCAATGGTCAAGAATTCTAACAATAACATTATATCTTACAAGCCACCTGGTACCTGACAATTGTACAAAATTGTTAAAAACTTTGTTCTCATTAATATTTATAAGATCAAACATTTGTCTGTATTTAAGTTTTCTAAGCGGACTGCAACTGAACCAATTGTATATTTCCCGAGCCAGAAAATCCAACGAGGAAGGTAATTCAGTAGATGCTTTTGAAACTGCTAAGTGTATAGAGTGACAGATGCATTTAATTAAATATAGATCTGGAATTTCATTTCTTAACAAAGTATAAAGAGAATGATTTTTGCCACATAGATTGCTAGCACCATCAGTGCCTATTGCAAGTATATTTTTTAGGTTTAAACCAATTTTACTTAAGAACCGTTTAATTTGCTCAAATAAACATTCTGCAGTGGCCTGCTCTATTTCAACGAGACCTAAAAAGTCGTTAATTATTTTGTTTTCTTTTTCGTTGAAATACCGTATACATAAAGCCAGATATTTGTGTACAGAAACGTCTGTGGACTCGTCCACAATTAAAGAATACCTCCTGTTTCCAACTTGAGTAACCACATCTGATAGTAAATCTACACTAATCACTTTATTAATTAACGCAGCACATTTTGTTCTATGTAATCGTAAATTCTCTAAAGATGAATCATTTGCTATTGACTTCAAGATTTCTCCCAAATGATCAATTGATCTTACACTACAATGACAAGCTACATGCATGGCCAAGTATAAATCGACAGTTTTCTGCTTTTTTGTAGCTGATGGAAGGACTGAAAAAAAAAGCAATAAATATTTATATACATTTCAAAGCAAAAAATCGCTTACCAAAGTGGGCCACAGTTGCTTTTTTGCTAAGGTTTACATCTCTAAATTTAGTTTTATGTAATTTTGTTAATGTATGTCTTTTTAAATCTGACAGGTGAGCTCGTAATGAGGTGTGACAAACGATACAGTAAGCTTCATTTGTATCATTGTTATTATAATATGGCTGGAGACGATATTCTTTTAACCACCCTAAAAATATATTTACATAATATATAAATTACAAATCAATTTAAAACAAATATCGAGTTATATATACCTTTTGCCCAATCCTGGTTTTCCCAATCCCTACAATAATGTCTGCTGTATTTAGCGTATTTACCCATTTTAGTTTTATTTATAATTGAACAAGGTAATTCAGAGACAAGTAATGGTCTGTCAGAATGTTGTCTTTAATCTGTGGTGAGATTTAATTTTCTATGTCGCGACCATAGGTCATAGACAAACACAAACCATAGATTTATAATACTACCACAGATAATGGAAAGTCGCAATTCCACAGAATCAGAATAATTTCTTTAATCGCCCAAAAACGCCAAGGCGCTTATCTGTCAATTTTGAGCGCCGAAACATGCATGAAGATCGCCCAAATGGCGACAAATCGCCCAATCTGGCAACACTGCTGGTAGGACGAAGTTATCATATCTATTACGTATTATTTTCCTTAATAATGAAGGTTAAACGAAATCGTGTCCAATAACTACCGAGGGGCCAATAACTCCTCTGTTTACTCTATATCGGATTTATTTTAATACTTTAATTTCTAATTCTTATTTGGTGCATAATATATCCAAGTGATTTAATTTACTTAATTATTTATTATATTATATAGGTATCTTTTACTTTTTGACTTGCTTAACTATCTATCAATTTTTTTGTTTTATAGCAAAATTTGAGTACCTACTTAGTTTTATACTTTTGTACAAATTACTAATAATTTGGTTTATAACTACTTGAAAATCTTGTAGGTTCAGAAAATATTTTATTGTAAGTAGTTGTAATAAAATTACATAGAATCTTGTTTTTGTAATGAAATGAATATTAGTTACCTCCGAGGTTACCTCGCATGTATTTCGAAATTTCGGTAACTCTGTTTTAAACTTTATCCCAAAATCTTTAATATCAAGCTCTATAAAAAATACCTAGTATTGTGTTTAATATATAATCACTGCTGATTGTTATAATTTTACATTTATCGCAATTAAAAGATAATTTGTTTTCTACAGACTAGCTAAAAATAATATTCATTTCACTTTGTAAGTGTAAACAATCATTAATATTTTTTATTTGTTTAAAACATTTTAAATCATCAGCATACAAGATAAGGTGGTGTAAGTGGGACATATTATATTTACAACATTGGAAGTTTTTAAAAAAATATTTTTGGCCAAAATTAACTCTGGTGTTTAGGTTTCAGTCTAGGTAATATTAAGTTTTCTAAAAATTTTTTTTTTCTGTCTATAACAATTGAGTCCACCCAGAAACATTAGAATTTCTATTAGGAAACATACTGAATGATGAAAAAGTAACAGCGACTTCTATTGCTAAGTTGAGAATATTCATACAAAAGTTGAGAATATTCATACAAAAATTTAAGTTTGTATCATTAATAGTTTCTGAGTTATGCAAGTGGCAAGAAAATTATGTTAAGCCATAAATAATGTGATCGGACACAATCACATTTTGTTTATAACATCAGAATTCCCAATTCATAAGTATGTATAAGTGAGAACGAGATGGGTTCAGTTGTAAAAAATAAAACGTCTATGGCTAAAAAAACTGTATTATAAAAAATTGAAAATATTTCTTTTGGTAAAGGAGAACACCTAAATAAGAGACAGGTTTTTGTTATGAACTAAATAATATTCTGTTCTAAATAATAGTCTTATAATAATCAAAACGTAAATATTCTTTAATTTTCTAAAGGAAATGTTCTAAATTGCAGGTGTGTAGTAGAAAAATTTTGTTTAGCGTCTCTTATTTGGACACAATTCCAAATAAGATACTGTTTGGATATTCCATATCTATTGCTAGAAATGTAAAAATACTAAAAATACACTAAGAGACCCCTCTTATCGAATATGTAAGCCAAGCACACTGAATTTTATCACAGTTTTTAAAATAAAATGAAACAACTTGTTAAAGTTGGTTGAAATAAGAGACATCTCTTGTTGGGAAAGAACCTCGGGTAGAACTGGCCTAGTTAGGATTAAAAAAAGTTTATCACATAAAACATTTATGATTAATACATTAAAACGTAAGTATATGTGGCTATAATATAAATGAGTTTTTAATTGGTTACATTCAGAGTTATATTTTATTTTTTTGTTATTCCTTTGTTTTATATTTTTATAAATGCTTTTATTTTATTTAAATAACTTGGCATCAGATTAAATGGTCCGTTACCAACCACATTTATTTACTTATTGGTACATAAAAAACAAATTATTTTCCGACATCTTGAATATCTGAATTTTTTGCCCAATAAAATATGTCGATATCTTGTTTTAAACATTTTATTTTCATTCTTGTTTCTTTCTGAAAAATTTCAATGACTGACCAGGTACCAGTAGTAGTAGATGACATAAAACCATGTTTGTATGTAGGTATCTTCATCAGATTCTGAGGATAAAATATCTTTAACCCTGTTCCTCTTTCTTTTTTTTTAAGTTTCGATTGTGTATTCTATTTGCCTTTTGTTTCTTTTTTATTTTTAACTTTGTATCGTCTTACTTTTTAATTTTCTTAACATTTCATCTGAAGTTATTATATTACCGATACTGTCAGTCAATCTAAATCTCTTTTTTTTCTGTTTTGGTTTTTCTGTTTTTTGATTTTTCTGATAATTTTTTTCTAATAAATTTCTCTAATGAAACATTTTCTGCGGGGTTTTATATATATTTTAGTGTTGAAATTGTGGAAGGACCAGGACTTGGGTGATATCTAGTATTTCATCTGGTGGAATAAACTGCTAGGAACATCAGTAAGGTAAGAGCACCAAAGGTGGACATGTTAAGGATACATTTTATTGTGACAGCCTAGTACTTGGTCCTGGTTGTTGTCTGTCAATAGCTGAATGAGTCTGCGGTAATTGCGCTACAGTTACTAAGTCTGTATGTTCTTCATTATGTGTTTGATCCAATAATAAGGATTCATCTTCTCCCACATTTAAAATACCATTGTGTTCTTCAGTATCTGTTTGGTCCAATAAAGATCTATCGTCTGTAACATTTAAAATGTCGGTATGTTCCTCATTATCTGTTTGATCCAATAAAGGTCTATCTTTTGTAACATTTAGGACGTCTGCATCCACAATTACACCATTATGGGTTTCTATATGTTTCGAATCGTGCTAGTGCCATGAATAAAAAGATTGACTTTGAAAATCGATCTTTATTGACAGGAAAAAGGCCAGTTGAAATCCTGAGCGTAGATTCTCTGCCGAAAAATTTTCCGACCAAACTTTTGAAATAGCTTCGACGAAAGCATCTTTTGGAAATGTTTGTCTCGAACGATTCTGCCTTTGCCATTTTAACGCAATTTCATTCCATCCCCTTTTAATCGCCCGAAAACAAGTTTTGTCCAACGGCTGCATTTCATGTGCGAGATTAGGGGAAGCTTTACTAGGTCTATTTTATGTGTTAGGCACTCATCTGCTACAAGGAACGCAATAGCGTCTCTTGTGTGGCTGCGACACCCATCAAAGATTAAAGTCACTGGTTTACCTTGCCACTCTTCTAATGAAGGAATATATTTGATAAAAACTTGAACCAAGTACCGAAAACTGGCCCCTCCATCCACCCTTTTTCAGTGGCAGTTATAACTGTTCCTGGGTAGGTGTTGTCTGAATACCAGGTAGATTGAACGTATTTGCCCCTCGATTTTAAATATTATGAAAGGGGGTAGTTTTGCCCTGAAGCCGAACCACAGGCTAGTAGCGATGTAATTTTTTTTCCACTTCCTCTGTTAAGAGATACACTTTTGGTACCTCTTTTCGCAGCTATGGTGGTATTTTTTGGATGATGGCAAAAGCCACTTTTATCGCATTTATAGACCAGTTTACCATCGTCAGCTATATAGCCGGATTCGTTAAACATGGATTCTAAATCTTGGTAAAATTTATAGACAACAAAGGGATCCGCACCTTTTAATCTTTTAGTTGACAAGTTTTCACCCTTTCTTTTCGCAAGGTCAGGATGGCGTTTAAGGAAGCCCCGAAACCACTCAGCACTTGGCCGATCGTCCTTGAATCTAGTAGTAGTGTTATATTCTTTAACAAATTCCTGCACTAGGTCTTTAGTATCTTCTTTAGTAAGCTATTCACCACAATGCCCGAGCACTTTTAAATATTGCTTGAATTGATCTTTATTCGCTGGTGTCAAGTCAGTCTGCCTACCACATCCTGTGACCTTGGGATTTAATTTTCCTCCTAGTTTTTTTTTTAGTTAATGTGGACCTTGGAACCTTGTAAAATTTAGCAGCATCGGTTTGCGTCATTCTTCCTGATGTTACTGCCTCCATTGCATTATTCATTGCTTTTTGCTCATGGTGGACTCGACGTCCATCTTCCTTCGACTTTTTTATATAAGTACGAGGTATTTTTTTTTATTTAACATGTTTTTTCACTATACTAACAGTAACTAGAGTCTCGACATATTGAATTTAGAGAAACCAGTAAATTTTTAATTTTTACGAATCTTCAATAAGTTATATGCCTTGGAAAAGAATAATTCTTTGCTTATATTTATAGGAACCTTTTCTTTTACTTTTCAATTGTGTAACTATTAATTTTTAGCAACACTTTTGTGCCCGCTGAAGACGCCACTAAATCTTAAATTTCAATTTAAAAGCTTTAATTTGATGACAAACTGACATTGAAGCCAGATAGATACTATCTATCCTTTGATTTTTTTGGGAAGGACTAGTGCCAATTGTTGTAATAACTCCTGCGTTATTATATTCCAAAAATCCCGATTCTACACCTATGTTAGGTTACTTAACCTGTACAAACTTGGTGACGGCCACAAAATCTTTTAATAAAGTGGATACTAGAAGCGGATGGTTCTTTATGAAACATCGTGAAAATAATTGTTTTGAAAAAACATAGATCTCATTTAGATGTTTCAAGAAATGAAACATCTAAATGAGATCTATGTTTTTTTCAAAACAATTATTACAAAATCTTTAACAATTTAGGCGGTATATTAATAGATATTTTTTATTGGACCAAATGAATTGCCACCGATATAAAAATTACTATTGTTTTGACTAATATGGGACTAATAAATTGCTACAAGTTACCTCTATAATATTTGGTTGGAGGTTTCACTGAAGGAACAAATTGTGTATATTGAGGGTAGTGCAATCAAAGTATTGTAAATATAATAATTGTAGTGTAATTGTATTTAAAATAATACTGATTTTTTCTTTTTATTATGCATTATTTTTTTGTCTGTAACATGTTAGTTTACCTAATTTATTATAGATCATTTATATTTAAACGTAAGGACATTTATTTATATTTAACAGCATAATGATTTTTTAAATACGAGTTAATATTTATTAATGTTAAAAATAATAAATTGTTTCTCATTAAATCAATGTATTAATAATTAATTTCCTTAAACGCTTCATTTGATTACTAATTGAGGAACTATTTATTATAATAGTTCCAAAACCAATATTGTATTTAAAATATTGATCTTTTAAGTTGTGTCGATTCCAGACTGAGAAATTTGTACACTAAACATATTTGGTTTTACATATATCTTGGCACGAGTTTTTAAGTTATTTTATTGTTAGTTAAGTTAAGGTCCAGATTTTTAAAACACCACTCATGGTGTTATAAAATGATTAAAATGATTGTGTAACTCACAGTAAGTGGACAATTCTTCACATAATTTTCTGGCAGATAGGCTATGAAGCACTGAAACGAAAAAATCATTTTTTAGATGAGCTTAAAACCATTTTTAGCGTATATTATTTGTTTTAAAGCACTGGCTATTTTTATTATATTTTTTTCTTAAAATCAATATAAGAAATAGTGTCATAAAGATTTCTCTTCACATAATTTTCTGGCAGATAAGTTATGAAGCACTGAAACGAAAAAATCATTTTTTAGATGATCCTAAAACCATTTTTAGCGTATATTACTTGTTTTAAAGCACTGGCTATTTTTATTATATTTTTTTCTTAAAATTAATATAAGAAATAGTGTCATAAAGATTTGAATATACAAAATATATACGAAAATATACGGGATACTGATGTTCATATACTTTTCTATACCTGTACATACTGCTTGTGAAAATATTTTAATTCGAAACACTTGATATTCATATCATTAGGGGGAATTACCGACTTGTTTAGTGATGACTAATATCTACATAAATTCCGGCAATTCATACATAATAATAATAATAATAATAATAATAATAATAATAATAATAATAATTCCCCTCCACCATATAAATATAATTATTATTTGTTTGTTAGTTTTTAAGTTTTTTGTAAAAGCTCATAATATACAGAATAGTGTAGTGCATATGTATGTTATGAAAAATAAACAAAATTTAATAAAATTTGTCTGTTTATTGAAAAATTACCTGATTAGGACAATACATTCGTGAGGTCAGCCATGTACGATATTGGATGAAATATATTTTTTGTTTGTTGTTATTTATGAATACAGTTTCCAAATTGCCTTATTGGCCTTATGCTGAAATATGTGTGGTGTAAGTTTTTGGGAATGGTATTCTAGAATCTCAGTCCATCCACTATTTTTAATTATATAATTATATCCAAGGCGAATTAACTGAGTTGATTATTGATATTTTTTATGTGTTTAATGGATCAGCCTCTAAGTGATTTTTGAATTTTTTTCTACAGAGCGAAGCCCTCAGAGTTTAACGATTTTGTATCTTTGAAAATTCAAAACTATCAACGACAGATATTTGCTTTTAATCATAATCATAATGATAATTTTAATCATAATCATATAGGGGAGAATCAGGACGAATGAGACGCTTTTTGTGTATACTGTATTACCCATATTTAAACAAAAATACGTACATTTGAACAAGTTTTAATTTCTTACATAGACGCTTACATTTCTTCAGTTAAATGGATTTTATCATTAAGAAATAATGAAACGAATAATTTTTTAAAACAAAAATAGCTACTAGCATCAAATGTCCCAAACCCATCTGGTGTTGGTGTCTGGCAGCTGGGACACTTAAGGTTTGGGACCATCGAGAATTTCATTGCTCGACAGATCTATTCCAAATGGACCATCCTACTGTTCCACCGGTGATTTATGGCTGAGATAATTTCTTTGTTATGTCTTATGTTTCAACTATAGTAAGATCAATTTTCTCTGGAAAATAGAACTTGTCGCCGATTTCCTTTCTGAGTAAAAAGTTGACGTGGAAATAATTGGAGACTTGTTGCTTCTTTCTACCCTAGCCACAAAATGTATTTTTTTCTTTGTACCAAATTTCACAAGAACAGTGATTCACACTGATTGGATCATTTGCATTAATATCTTCAAATTCACTGTAAATGTCGCTGTCACATTCATTAGGATCCATATCAGTCACAGAAGATTGTGCTGTGACCTTGTTGGAATTTGCGTTTGTTTTTTCTTATGTTGACCAATTCTGCTCAAGGTTTAGGTATTTTCTTTAACTAAACTGCCTCAATACGTTTAATTTCTTTCAGTTCAAAAGTTGTTTATTTTTCTTGGTGGAGCTTTTGAAAATAATTTGGTCGGGGACAGCATTAGATTTTTTCTTAGATGAGGCGAGGCATGTATTATTCCTGTTAAGGGCTGAGATAACCCTGGTGACTGAAGATTCCTTTATGAAGGCTGAAGATTGCAGAAATGATAGTGGCACTTCATCATTTGGCGAGTCCAGGAGTTCAGATGGTTGGATAATCTCTGGGGAGGGTGTGGTGGAATCGCTTTGAATTGAAGTACCTACCTTGAACATTCTGCAATTAATTCTATCGATGTCCTCATTTATTAACTTTCAGCAATCGTACTGGAATTTTATTATTCCTTGATATGACTATAGCAGCTTCGACAATCACTCCTTCTTCAACACGATATTTAATTACTTCACACCAGGGTGGTCTTCTGATGTAATAATCAGTTCTAAAGCTACTGTAATTTTGCTGTATTCTAAAATCAAAACTATAATTTTTCGAAATCAATAAAAACCTTATGTTTTGAATAAAATTAAAACCTAGCTTACCCTGTATACTAGAATCAAATTAGTCAGAAATGCAGAATTTATGATTTAGTTTCTCCGATAATAATAATTGTAGTCCTTGCTGAGCCGACTGAATACGTTGAACCTGCTGCTATTCCTTTAATCTTAATTTTTTAGATGTGTCAGTATCTATATTTTTTAGGTAATCGATAAAAACTACTAATACTCGTCCCTGCGTCGCATAAGAATTTTAACTCATTCGTTCCATACCATACACATACATACATACTTTATTGCATTCATACCTGTGTGTACTGCATTATTTTGTTTGACCTCGAAAAAACCTTTGGGAAAAGCACTTACCGCTAATTTTTCATTTACCACCTGTAAGACTGGTACAGCATTATTATCATCATCCGCTTGTGCTAACGTTAAATGAAGCAGAAGTTATTCTATTGTTTTAGTATACTGGTTAATACTTCTGTTGTTTGACCTTACGAAATGCTACTGGATTGTCATAGCTGATACTAACTTTTTGGGGATAACAAATGGCTTTTCATAGCGCATAAAATCGTCAACAATAAAGGTTTTCCCCAACGAAGGTTTTGCATTTTGGTTTAATTTAGCTTTTAAAACGTATCTATAACAATATATAACCATGGTCGTCGTTATCAAATAACCAACTACCATTAGCAGCATTTGCTGAAGTGTGGATCATTAAAAGTGCCGTTAATCTGCTACTATTACCTGCTTGACTTATGATAACTTCTTTTGACTGACTAATACTCATCCTTCTGCTTCAATTCTTCACTAACTTCTAACTTATACATTATCTACTTATTTATTTTTTACACAATCTTCTATACCGAACTAGCAGGATCTCCATGTAATGTTTGTTCAGAATTCATTAAGTTCTACGGTGGGGTTTGTCAGGTAGAGTTAAAGATTTACATGTAATGCTGAGTGTATTCTTCGTTAGTTGTACTTACTCTGCTTTACAAGAGGATCGTTACACACTTATATTTACCCAACCTACTTACTAAATATAAGGCAATGCCCCATTAATTTTGATTTCAATTCTTTTAGTCCTAGTTTCAAATAATAATAATTTTATTATTATTATCTTTAAAATGTACTACGGAACGACTACTCTTCTAGAACACCGTGTCGCTTTCAATCTAGCGAAGGGTCCAGAGAATGGTCGAAGTTTTTCGCCGTTCGGCATTGCGCGGCTCTGCGTTTAACGCGTTTTTCGTGGGTTCGCTGCTGCTATGCTGCTGCGATATACGAAACGCGAAGAAAACGTAGTATTCCGTCGTCGATAACGGTTACAATTATATATCATACGGAAAGGTTATCTTTCGTTTCGACGCACACAACACGCGTAGACGTCTGTTTCCTCCATAGTCGTTTATTGTAGTCGCGAAAGCGACAGCGACGGCGACGACGAACAGGAGGCTGATCTATTAAATATAGAAACTGCTCTACCGTGTACAACACTTATTGACGATTCTGAATCTCTTCTTGGATCCATTTTCGGGGATCCCGCTTTCTTGAGGCCTCATACATAAGCTCGCGAGGCAAAGGGGATGGATCACAAATCGCAACTGCTGTGACGGTCATTTTGTGGAGCCTAAAGCATGTGTATAGTAGTAAGCAACAAACTAGGACTAAAAGAATTGATTAATATCGCAATTAATGGGGCATCGCCCGATCCATTTGTTATAATTACAGGGCTCACTGTGATTGTTGTCTGCGTAACAGGTACACTGGTCGTAGTTGCAAGTAAGCACGAATAGATGCTATTGAAGCACATGTTGGCGTTGCATGCTAGGCCATTTATGTCACTACACAGCTGTATTTTGATATAGGTTTGTTTGACTTAGTCTTAATCTCTTCTCAGCAAGTAGATAGAAACACTACATTAAATTCAAAATAGAAGGAGAAAACTTCCCACCCTAAATAACTCTTAGATGACAGATTTTTTCGAAAAACACCGACACAGGTCGATTTCGGTTCTCGGGGGGACACCTTTTAAGAAGATTTGAATATACACAGGGTGATCCAGAAATGCAGGACAAGAAAAATCTTTTTTTCTCATGGAATACCCTGAATTTGAGGGGAGTATCTCAAATAACAAGCGAAATATTAAAAAAAAATCGACATGTCTGCAGAATTGAACAAACCAAAAGTAATTACAAAAGAGAGAACTTCGGTACTCGGAGAGAACTGGGTAAAGTCGTGATTTATGCCCACTTAATTAAAATTGATATTTGAACGCAGTCTATTATACTTTTTAAAATAATTTTTATACCTTGCATTGACTTACCTGTTGTTTTATGAGAAAACCAGGTATCTTTATGAGGTACCAGATAAATTGGCAGAATAAGTGAAGAACTTAAATTTTTAAATTGAATCAAAATGGGGATATTTGCCCCATTGGTGAAATATTCGCCCCCAAGTTAAAGGGATTTTCGCCTCGGGTAAGGTTATACGCCCCGCCTGTAATTGAAGTTAAAAAACAGTGAACTGAACTTTATTTCAAAAATATGTTCTTTGACATAAAAAAAAATCTGCTTATTTGCTTTGTGAGCAATCATTTGCCTACTGCCTTTCTTGCCACAGTCATTGCAACTATCACCGTACACTGTACAGTTTTCGTATAACCATTGCTTACAGTGGATGACTACACTGTGTTATAGTAACTTTCTAAGCACTCAACACAGTTGGTGTCATCACTCTTGCCACGGCTTTTCGTATTGGCACTAGTTTTCTTGTTAAAACTATCCGTTTTTACTTTTTCTCCCTTTTTTCATTCCTTCCCTGGCTTCTCTGTTGTCTTTCCGCTAGTAGCACTGTTGTCTTCGCTGTCACTCTTGCTTCTTTTATTCTTCAGCTCTTCCGACGGCAGAATTTTAGCAGATTGTTTCCTTTTACCTTTTTTCATAACTACCACTGGTAGTGGAGCTATTTCTCTTAAAAACCTGGAAGGTGTTTCAAGGTCACCGTCTTCCTTTGTCTCTTGCGAAAGACGTGGAGGGAGAAGGCGATAATTGATGGAGATAATTTGTTTCCTCTGCTGGTTGTGCACTTGTACCTGCTACTGCTTCCTGTAATGTGTCATTCATTGGTAAAATTTCGGAGACTCTCTCTTTGTAATGAATTTAAGTTGTCTGCCACACCTTCAGAGTTTGATGCATCGAAAAGAAATAAGTAATTGTCATCATTCTCTACAAAGTTTTCCGGTAGATTTTCTACTATTCCTACGTTTGTTGAAGTGTTGTCTGATATTTGTAAAAAATAGTCCGGAAAGATGCTATCGTTAAATGGACAAATCCCTGCCGCTGAAAATCCAGACGTAGAATTTTGAATCGTGGCTGCCTTGCTGCAGGGAGCTCCAGTTAGTTTTCCCACGACGCTTCTATCTGAATTTTGTGTTTTACGAGTGAACATCAAACTATCGGCTTTTAAAACTATCTTTTAAAGAATGATTTTAGAGGTTTGAAGAACGACCTATCTAATAGTTGTAGGGCCTGGGTTGTATGGCTTGGGAGACAAGAGTACAATATTGTTCTGCTCGGCGTAAGTTAACATATTGACATTGCAACAATGGGAGTTATGGCCGTCTAGGATTAAAATAACAGGTCCATCTGGTTTTCGAGGAACACAAATTTCTTTCAGCTACTTCATGAATAGTTCTGCAGTAATGTATGAAGACTGTCGACTAGTACTTTATTAAGTTACCAACAGCAGCGATAAAAGCAAAATACAAAATATCAGTATAACATTTTTTAAGTTACTAACAGCAGCGATAAAAGCAAAATATAAATTATCAGTATAACATTTTAAAATATATATAGGGTGTTTTAAAAAAAGGTTACCACCTTTGGGACACGGTAGAGAAGATTAAGATATGAACGTATAAAATAGGAAATTCTGTCCGAAAATGTGCCGTTTTGGTACCAGAACCTTGTAGGTGCTAACAATTTTTTTTTCCATACCGATTACGAATCATTAAAGGGTTTTACGACGCAATGCTTACGTGCAAAGTTGAAAGAAAACGACGTAGGTCTATACAAGTTACTTATGTTATCAAAATTACTTTTGACAAAATTTTAATGACAATAACCACTCATCATTTGTTAAGAAAATGATCGGTTACAAGATTTACCTAACAAATGGTAAGTCCTCATTGGCATTCAGATTTGGTAAGTCAAAAGTAATTCTGCTAACGTTACGTAATTTGTATGTATGGATCCACGTAATTTTCTTTCGAGTTTCCCACGAATAACCATTGAGTCATAAAAGACGTTTAACCGGTATTAAGACAACAAACTTTTTAGCACTTCTTATAAGGCGTGGATGACAAAACGGCACATTTTCGGTGAGGAGTTCCTATTTTATATTTTCAGGTTTTAACCTCTTCTACTATGTCCTAAAGTTTGTAACCTTTTATTTCAAACAGTGTGTAATTCACATAGGTATCCCAAAAAAGTTTATTTGCCACCAGGACGAGATTTTTGATCTGAAATAAAAGAAAAGTATGTTTGAATAGTGAATTTATCTAGTATGCAGGGTGATTCAAGAAGCAGGTCTACTAATTCTGAACAACTATAATAGATATTATAAATACAAAAAATACATGTAAAATATAAAAAAAATGTTGGGGTAATTTTGGATATTTATTTATTTTAAGAACAAGATTAAAATAACTTATAGATTTAACATTTATAGAAGACCCGCCAATAGTATATTTTATTAATTAGCATACCCGTTTGATTATCCAATATATGAATTTTTAAAATGAATGAATATAAAACAAAAAAATTGCATGGCACATTAATTTTTTAAGTCCCTATATTTAAAAATAATAATTAACAATTGACTGGTGTTTCTTTTTTTAATTTTCCTATTTTTAAAATCTTATCAAAATAAAATTATCAACTAAAATTTTCAAAGATGTTAATAATATGTTAACATTATGTACTTACTTGTTTTTTCAAAATGTGAAGCCGCTCCCGCTTTAGCTTCTACTTTATTAGATCCCCCATTTGTGGAAGATGCAGAAATAGATACACTCGATTGACTAGTCGTCTTAACTCCGGTATAACTTCCTTTTTGTTGTGACCGATCCTGTAAATAAAATAAATTTATGAATATAAACATAAAAAGAATTATAAAAAAAATCACCATTGTAACTGAGTATCTGAATTAAAGATGAAGATTGGATGCGGATTTGTAAATGAACTACGAGAAAAAATCATTCATATTAAATACAAACATTTTGCTGACTTAGCTTCAATTTCGGTTCCCAATAACACTTTTGGGACCTAGGCACGAAACAGTAACAGAGTTAAATAACTTGATTTCAAATTTACTTTTTTTAAAAGTTTTATTTTACTAATTACAAAGATTTTACTAAATAACAACTATATTTAAACGGACATAGATTCGTCTAGGAATGAATAATATTTGTTTTTTTACATGGGTTTTTATATATTTGTTTATCAGTTTAATAGGCGGCGGCATCCTATGATAAGGGCTGCGTTAGAGGGTTAATGGTGATGAACTTGTGACCTATGGTAGTCGTCTATGATATAATTCCTCCATCCCTAGTTGTTGGCGTCCTCGTCAACTTCAAGTTTTTCGTCTTGGGGTTGTTCTGTAGGGAGTTTATTTAAAGGTATTCTAAGTATTGTTTTTTGAGAGCATATCAAGGAAGATATCTGCTTTCTGTAACATAGCAACATAGTTAGAACACAGACAATGGAAATGAAAATGATGGCCGTAATTGCGGCATGTCCCACTTGGAGAGTCTGTAACTCTAATGGCTGGTCGATCGTTCTCAGGTCTTTTGCAAAGGCATACAAGTCATTTAGGTGATCCGTATTTAAATTAATATGATATGTAGGTTTATTAACAGGTGCTTCTATTAAGGTGGGGATGATGTGTGTAATTAGAGAACTACCAGTGGTAAATTCTTGGTTTTGGATTATTAAAGGACATTTACATCCGATAATATCCGAAAATTTTTTCTTCATATTTTCGTATATCTTCATAAAACTTTATAAATCTTTTACTTGATTCTTGATTCACATCTGGCATGAAAAGGATGTACAGAATATCGTCTTGTTCTTTTTTCTGGCGGCTCTTCAAGCAAATCAGCAGCTTCAAGTGCGCAAACAATTTTTAATTTGGAAAACATTTTAACACTTCACGATAACGCAACACGATCACGAATGACGCAGTTGCCGTTCTACCGCAATAGTATAGCCTCAACACTACATTCCCGACGAACGGGTCCCGCTAAAACCCAATGTATAGTCCCGACCTTACTTGTGACTCAGAAATAGGAGAAAACTTTGCTACTGCTAAAAATAGAGGTTCGTGTTCAACTAAACATGTTTGGTTTGGGTCATTCTTAATTCAAATAACTGCCACGTCCTGTGCTTATGGGTAATTGGGATTCGAATGTTGATAACTAATGTATCCCCATCCAATCCACAGTCGCATATGGGTAACTGATAGAAACGTGACAGCTCTTGAATTGGAATTGCTAATTCCTAGTCTACTGTATCCAATTCTATCTCCAATTTTTCTAAGTCATGTCGTAAGACAGCCGGGTCAAACATTGCGATTGGTATTTGGTGTTGACGACATGAATTCAAGACACTTTGACGTTTTATTCCCCTTGTTATATGTATTATGTGCTTTAAATTTTGAGCCTGGTTATTCCAAATTGACAAGAAATAAAATTTTTCCTCTTGTTGAGCCTCATCTGTTTTTTAAGTACATTTACCGCATAATTTTCAAAATATGAATTTTTTCCTCCGTATCTTTCAGAGCTTTTGACATAGCCTTTTTAAATTGCGAAAATTTTTCTGAATTTTGAGTAAATAATGTGAGTGTCTGACATGCCCTGACTTAATTTTAACAATTGTAGTTTTAAATTTTGTTCGTCCATTGTGAGAGTATCTAATTTATGTTGTGTGGCTACCCCACAACACCAAGAAAGACCGTCCCCTAAAAAATCTAATGCCCTCTTTTGCCTATTATTCAACCCTGAACAGTTTTTTTTAAGTATATCGGACTCCATGTACGGCTGGGAGAGCGAAATTCATTTTCAAAACTGATTCGCATATTTTCCAACCCTTTTATCATTATGCAATCAGGTGGCTTACTGCAATCACCCTCGAACTCTGAACCTCTCACCTCTTCTTCCCGCCATATTGTTTCGTAAATCATTGGGATTGTCGCCTCGTACGTCACCGTTGATGGTAGTACGTTCCAAAAATCCCCTCCAGTGACCTCTACATGCTGTGCATCTGACATGGAAATGACCCATAAAATGATTAAGAATGCAAACATCTTTCCTTTGCGATGACATGTTAACACCAATTACATAAAATATTTACAACAATGACAATAGTTTTTTATAATAAAGCATAACATATATTATAATATATAATGTTTGGTTAGGAACCAATTGTTCCGCAATTTTTCCTGACTCTACAGTTTTGTCAGTTCATTGGCATGGGACTTTTAACTTTCGTCGGCAATTATTGCCAACGCAGCAAATCAGCAATTTAGGAATTAATTGATTTTATTTTTATATTTGATATACAGGGTGACATATTATTATGAATAAAATTACCAATTTTAAAGTATTGAATTATTGATAAGCTACTAATTTTTTCTTTCCATTTTACTGTCGTGACAATATTTAATATAATTAGTAGATCGTTTCACAAGAGGATATATATTATGTAAAAATTCTTTAGAAAATAAATATTAAGCAATGATATAATGGACTAAAGGAGTTGGATCTTAAGTCACATTTTTACACTTTTATTTCTAACGAAAACTTTATGTTCAGTGAAGACGTGGAGGAGGAAGAGAACTGGAAGCAGATGCTGAAGGATTTGATGAAATAGATTAGTTGAAATAAACTGCTATATACTTATTTTATTGTTAAAATAAAAGACGTAGAAAGTTATTTTTAAGTTTTATTAACGTGTAGTATACATTAGTGTTCAAGCAGATATTTATCTAATAATGTAAAATTCTTTTCAAGAAGTGTTTTGTTATACAAAATTTCAAATAGTATCATAGATTTCTCTTTATTTTTGCGTTTGTCCTCATTCTTCTTCTTCAAGCAGATATTTATGTAGTATATTCTCTAATAATGAAAATAACAGTTCTGCTTTTTCAAGAGGTGTTTTGCTATACAAATTTTAAATGGTGTAATAGATTTCTCTTTATTTTTTGCTGTTTTCCTCATTCTATCCCCCAGAGCTCTTTTTGTTATTGTTGGGGGAGAAATTCTACGCTATTTTTTATTTTTAGTTCTGATGATGTTGATGGATCTGGTAATGAAAATGGTGACATTGATGTTGCTTTATTGTCCAGCTGTCTTTTTCTTGTTGTCGGGTTTGTGTTGTTGGTGGTAGTGGAATAGTCCATCTGGAAATTAACTTAAAACAAAATGAGGAGTTTTATATGTAGATTTTTAAATATTTTCAATGTTAAAACCCCAAACAGTTCCAAGGGAGTGTATCTGTGTAGATGAAATTAACGATTCGTTTATCATGGGGACTTTGTGCTACTTTCTTAGTTTCAATTGTAAATACTTCATGTTTTTCTGATTGAATTAAATTCTGATTACAATTTAATGTAATATTATTAAACAGACACTAATAATCACTAAATGATATATTTTTTAATACGGCACTTTTAATACCTTTTGTTTTCTTTTCAATTTTTTCTTCGCTCCCACGATTTTTTATAGAATACATTTTCGAGCGCAATCCGGCAAATTCTAAAAGAATTTTACCATTACATTCATTTTTCATTAACCCTAAAACTTTTACCATTTTTTAATGGTATTTGATATACATTATCTGGTGGATAGTCTGATGTAGGTATCAAATTTATGAATATCCTGTTTGATATATTCATTAATATCATCAACAAAGAAATGATATATTAGGGAATCTGTATCTCTATATAATAGCTTAGCTTTATCACTAAATTTATTTTGTATATAATTATAATGAAAATCGTATACAATTGTTTTGGAAATATCTAATATTGTAAAGCCTATGTATATTGGTTTATTAAATGTAACATTAAGTGGTGTCATTTCAATTATAACCATATCTTTATCGATAATTGTAGAACTATGAAAATTTGGGTTTGAAATATAATAATTTGTACCATATCTACCTGACCATTTAGTTACTAACTTTATATCCTTAAATTTTCGCAAATTTTCGAAAGACTGCATTGTTCATTAATTTATAAAAGTTTTTTTCAAAATTACTTTACTCAATTTTCTATGATTTGTATTTAAATCGATATAAGATTTCATCCAACAGCTTTGTTTAAATTTTAAAATTCTATGGGTTTTGTCCACTTTTAATCCTAAGACAATGGCTTGCATATCTTTTTTTATCAAACAATGTGGTTAAGAATTTTACATTACTAGATTTTGATGGTGGTGTTAAATGTTCATGTAAAAGAGGTAGATCTTTATGGTTTTTATGCAGGTCTTTAAGATAATGTAGGTATATCAATTTCAAAAATATATCCAAATTCATAATCTTCTGGAATTTCCAGAACATTATATACTGAACATATATCATCTACCCATTCAAAATTACTTTGTGGTAAAGGAGAACACATTGATGAACCATATAAATTATTTACATCAAAGTGCATTAGATAAGTAAGCAAATTAGGATTAAACTCTGAAGTATTCATATATTTATTTTTTGCTTTACCGTAACGATTAGAATATTGAGAAACATCACCTCTTATTCCTCGTTCGATAAACATTATCATATCAATGTCTCTTAATAATTGTAGTTCAATATTGGTAATTTTTAACATTGCATCGGAAGCTAAATCTGGAGCTGTATAATAATGAAGAGAATCTAGATGATATGTAGACAAGCACACTTCTCGAAAGTTTTCAAAAATATCAGTTAACAGAAACGCATCTGTTTTTAGATAAAGTTCGACATATTGTTGTAAATTCTTAATATCAAATATGTTCCATACTTTACAAGCATGTTCATAACCATTATTGTTAACGTGAGAATTTTTGAGTTTACTAAAAAAATGTTTATCAGGTAATTGTTCATCCAATAATGTATCCCAATTATGTAGATAGTCATAAGGAAATATACCTGTTCGTTGCAATAATTCAAATTCAATATCATTTCTACAATATTTTTTAGTTATAACTTTATGATCTTTTTCTAAATGAGTCTAGAAATCTAAAATAAATTTTTGTGTTATTTATATATTGTAAATGATATGTACCTTTCCTTATTTATAGGAAGTAAATTTAAATTTCCCTTTAACTTTTACACTAACGGTCTTAATTATAAAATGGTTGTCATATCCGCTTAAATTGTGAAAAATTACTGGAATTGCATGACTATCTTGATACTGAAAGTTACCAATATTATGTACACTTCCTCTATTTTCCAAAAAGTCCACAATGGTCTCTTACTTTTTTGTCTGTATCTAGAAATAGTTTGGAGAAAATATGAAAAAATTTAGGTAATTGAAATTGTTTTTCCTCCTGATCAGTTATATTTAAGGAAAGCCTATTATGTAAAATGTTATCAACTTTTAAAGCAATTTTTTCCAGTTCTTTAACGAACCATTTAATGCAATCTTTACCTGTATATGTTTGACATCTTGAAATACTATCATCATAAGAACATTTTATATAGTATGCTATGCTAAATGGAACATTATTATTTTATTTTAGTATTAGTTGCCTTAGGAGCATCATATTGTTCTAGTATACTCTCCAGGTCACCGTATATGCCAAAAGGGACCTCCTCTTTATTGTTAAAATTTCTAAACTTTAAAGTGCCTGGAAGGTATTCTTGGAAGGTAATGTAATTTTAGTTTTGTTTAAATTTTCACAGTCTATTAGGTGTTTATCTACATTCTTTTCTGTTTTGAAATGATTTAAACGTTCACGAAATAATTTTCTATTTTTTAAATCAGCTGTTTGTCGACACAACAAACATGATAAATTTTGAATTAAAGCAAAATGTTTAATCTGAATATTTTTATAATCTGTATTAGAAATATCGTTGGTGTGAATGCATTTGCATTCGCTCCATTTTTTTTGTGTTGCAAGTAAATTTGTATGGAAAACTGTATGTTGAAAAAGTTGCAATGGAAACAATTGCAAAAAAATATCTACCGGAGATTCAACAGAATCACTAATATTAGGTCCAAAACTTTCAGTAAATTGTTCTGGTTGTTGGTCAAGCGTAACTTTTCTCCAAGCAAATACATGTTGCATTAATTTTTTTCTAATTATTGATAATGGTTCCCCATCTTCACTTTCCCATTCGTTATCATAGGGTTCAGGTTGAATATCATTTTCAAATATAACCATATTTTCAATATCCAATAAAGGACTGCTAGGTAGTTTATCAGTATTTTCTTTCTAGCTGAATCTATATCTGAAGGTATTTCATCTAAAAGAGCATATACATCCCTACCAGGCATAGCTTCTAACTCGCGAAACGTCCATTGTCCTAAAATGGTAAATAAAAATAATTTTCGAATATAAGTCCCAGTGGTATTGTCACCTAACCACACATTTCAAAGTACTAATATACAAACATTATCGAATAATATTTTAATTCTATTTGAATATCTATCATGTATTACCTTTTTAAACTTAAAATTAATAAACTTACCAGACATAATTGACAAAATACAATAATATATAAGCACAAAATAACAATGGGGAATAGAGCACATGCACTTCACAAGTAACAGGTTGTTCTAGTCATTTTGTAAAATAAACTGTTGAAATTTCATGTTTATTCTAATAGATGGCACCACCGAGACCACTGGGACTCAAAGGGTTAACTATTTTTTTGTTATTTTTACTTTACTGATGATTTTCATGTTATAATGACAAGTTTTATGTTTATGATTAAAATATTTTGAATGATTAAATATGATTAAAATATAGGGTTAATGAAGGCTGAATGCAATGGTAAAATTCTTTTAGAATTTGTCGGATTGCGCTCGAAAATGTATTCTATAAAAAATCATGAGAGCGAAGAAAAAATTGGAAAGAAGACAAAAGGTATTAAAAGTGCCGTATTAAAAAATATATCATTTAGTGATTATTAGTGTCTGTTTAATAATATTACATTAAATTGTAATCAGAATTTAATTCAATCAGAAAAACATGAAGTATTTACAATTGAAACTAAGAAAGTAGCACTAAGTCCCCATGATAAACGAATCGTTAATTACATCTACACAGATACACTCCCTTAAGGTTTTAACATTGAAATTATTATTTTTTTTTGTAATAAGATATTTTAATGCGTTTCTGCATAATTACTGTTTAAATTTGTACTTTACTGAGTTGTTAAAAAAAATAATAGAGGTAGGAAGTTGGGTATTTATTTTAAAATTACGATTTTACAGAAAAGGATTATGCTACTAAATCTGGATTCACTCTATTGATTATTTGGTCATCATTTTTATTGTCTTCATAGTAGTCAAGATTATAAATTCCATAGTCAAGAGTTAATAAGTCTTCGTCATTTGGGAGAGGCACATTGTTTTCTATACACATGTTCTACAAAATAACACAAGCATTTACAATTAATCCTCCCTTATGAAGTTTATATTGTAGAAATCTATGTTTAAGAAGGCAGCGAAACCTTTTTTTCAGAAGCCCATTACACTGTTCTATTAAACATCTGATAGAACATAAAGCCTTGCAAACCTGCCTGAGGGGATAAACCTACGAATAAACCAAAGTAGAGAAAATGTAGAAGTTAAATTATAACCAATGCTTGGTTATGACGATCGGTTTCACAATATATGGTTATATGGCATATCACAATATAACTCTAAAATGATGGTAATTTTGTAGATAAGAAAACCAATTGGTAGATTTTTTCATTATTTTTTCATTATTACATAAATTAAAGTTGTAAAATGTATGTTGATTCAGGTTCAGGTTATCAAATCAAAAAGTTCACCAACGATTCTGAAATCGTTATAGCTTATAAAAAAAACAGCTCGAATCTCCTAACAAAAATAATGGATTTTCTGGGTTCTTTCTATGAACAGTTTCCATGATTTGTGATACTGCAGACTGTCTCCATATATGGGAATCCTGAGTACTGCCCGGAAATCGAGCGTTAACATTCATTATTTCCAAATCTAAATCACATCTAAAATTTATAAAAGTTGAAATAAATAACATTATCGAATTATTTAGTAGGTAATTTTTACCAGTTGTACATTTAATGAATGATAATTTTTCCTGTTGACATAAATCCTCTCAGGGTACTGCGGATCATTTTTTAGTGGTGCGGTGATCGCAACATGAGTACAATCAATGCAGGCAATCGCTCCAGGAAACCTATGTTTTTGATAAAACCTTAAAATATCGTAAGAACTGTAAAACCCAAGGGGACTTATCCAAATGCATCTGTACAGACATTTCCAAAACTAAGAGAACTGACAAACATTTGAATTTTTTATTATTTGACTCACCTGTACCTCAAATTTTCCATTTCTTGTATATTTTCCGGATAATATACCCATCTATTTAACAGTTCTAGCAAAGAAAGTGCAGAACATACTTCATTTACACCCCGGCTCATACTTGTTGACTTATCCCAACAAAACTAGTTGAGCCAGTCATTTCTTGGTAACTACCAAAACCCAAAAACCTGCGTATGGTGAAAACCTTAAAAATATTACTTTAGATAGTTACTAATTATAGATATTTACCTAAAACACCTACTTACTAGTTACAAACATATTTTTGTTTCGATAGTTAAGGCTGATCTACGGGTCGGTCGCTGTAAATGTAGAGTAAGCATTTCAATTAAATCGCGCACTAATTAATGGTTTTGAAAGTCTAAAAATCTGAATAAATTTATCATCTGGTAACTCATATGGATCTGTTGTGGGCAAAGGAAGGCGTAATCTCCCCGCTTCTTGTTCTGCATCCACACGTAAAATTTGATCAGCCAAAAAAATATCGTCTATGTCCATTTATCAGCTATACGTAACACAGGCGGTCTTCACATAACTAAAATTCGCAAATTGTCTCCGACAAACAGAGATAGTTAAATAGTAAGTAATCTGTAATGGTAAACAAGGTAAACACTAAACACATAGGTTAGGTATTAAACAGCTGTTGCTGTCGCTGATAGAAATATGAAATGTGGCAGATTAAAATAATTGCAATGATTATAGAAATTCTTTTTAATTTTAAACAGATCATCATTATTCATGCTCAGCACCACCCTCTTGGGAAGAAATTCCTCCAATCCGCTAAGATGATGGAGCTCACCCGCATCCTCCATTTTTTCTTGAAGGCTATGTATCATAATGTTGCGATTTTCGTATCATGGTACCCATTCCCTTGACAACGTCAGCCGACGTTTCAACGCCGTAATAAAAAAATATTGCCGGCGGTCGTAGTAACTTATTCTTTTATGGAGTGCGTAGCTTAGATATATGTGTTTTCGTGTCGGTTGAGCTCCGTGTTCTAGGAGCTTATCTACCCAACAGACCATGTACACGTTTTTATTGACCTTATCTAACGTCCAGAAGTAGATGAACACGTTGTCGCGAGTCACCTCTTCGGTTAATATTTTTTTGATGCATTCGTCTAAAAACATTTTCTATTACTTTACACTGACTTAATATGTATCTGTTTTTTAACTGTCGTACAATACATTTCAGCTCAGTTTAAATACGTTTTCTTTAAATAAGATCCTCCAGTTTTCAACGGAAATAATATTCAATTTCAATACTTAACTAACTTAACTAAATATTTTAGAAGGAGAACAGAACAATATTTTAATAGATTTACACTTAAATTTATATTGGTTATTGCAAAATTGTAATTATTAAATTTTGTAGTTAAACTTCCCTCTTGGGAAGAAATTCCTCCAATCCGCGAAGATGATGGAGCTCACCCGCATCCTCCATTTTTTCTTGAAGGCTATGTATCCTAATGTCGTGATTTTAGTATCGTGGTACCCATTCCCTTGACAACGTCAGCTGACGTTTCAACGCCGTAATAAACAAATATTGCCGGCGGTCGTAGTCACTTATTCTTTAATGGAGTGCGTAACTTAGATATATGTGTTTTAGTGTCGGTTGAGCTCCGTGTTCTAGGAGCTATAGGAATATAATAAATACAATATTACACTAATTACAAAATTGTCCACATAAATTGCAATGATTATAGAAATTCTTTTTAATTTTAAACAGATCATCATTATTCATGCTCAGCACCACTCTCTTGGGAAGAAATTCCTCCAATCCGCGAAGATGATGGAGCTCACCCGCATCCTCCATTTTTTCTTGAAGGCTATGTACCATAATGTCGTGATTTTCATATCGTGGTACCCATTCCCTTGACAACGTCAGCCGACGTTTCAACACCGTAATAAACAAATATTGCCGGCGGTCGTAGTCACTTATTCTTTTATGGAGTGTGTAACTTAGATATATGTGTTTTAGTGTCTGTTGAGCTCCGTGTTCTAGGAGCTATAGGAATATAATAAATACAATATTACACGAATTACAAAATTGTCCACATAAATTGCAATGATTATAGAAATTCTTTTTAATTTTAAATAGATCATCATTATTCATGCTCAGCACCACCCTCTTGGGAAGAAATTCCTCCAATCCGCTAAGATGATGGAGCTCACCCGCATCCTCCATTTTTTCTTGAAGGCTATGTATCATAATGTCGTGATTTTCGTATCGTGGTACCCATTCCCTTGACAACGTCAGCCGACGTTTCAACACCGTATTAAACAAATATTGCCGGCGGTCGTAGTCACTTATTCTTTTATGGAGTGTGTAACTTAGATATATGTGTTTTAGTGTCTGTTGAGCTCCGTGTTCTAGGAGCTATAGGAATATAATAAATACAATATTACACGAATTACAAAATTGTCCACATAAATTGCAATGATTATAGAAATTCTTTTTAATTTCAAATAGATCATCATTATTCATGCTCAGCACCACCCTCTTGGGAAGAAATTCCTTCAATCCGCGAAGATGATGGAGCTCACCCGCATCCTCCATTTTTTCTTGAAGGTTATGTATCATAATGTGATTTTCGTATCGTGGTACCTATTCCCTTGACGTCAGCCGACGTTTCAACACCGTAATAAACAAATATTGCCGGCGGTCGTAGTCACTTATTCTTTTATGCAGTGCGTAACTTAGATATATGTGTTTTAGTGTCGGTTGAGCCGTAGCCGACCGACAGAACTAGCCGTGACACTGAATAAGTGACGTCACGATCGTCGATGGGCGCTGGAGATTTTTAACGCGTGAATTAATACAGACATACGCGTTTTATGCGGGTATTTTATTGAAAATAAATCGATGAGTCGGTTTAATTAATTTTCATTAAAACTGTTTCAACCAATTTAAAGAATATGCATTATATAAATGTTCAATATTTACGGTTTCTCTTAATGTTTACCTACATAATAACGTTATTCTAAACCTTTCGGGTTTTGGAAATTTATTATAAATTGTGTTTGTTTGAAAAATAAAACATTACAAATAATGAATAGATATATAATAATAAATTAACTTCAACTGAATTCTTATAAAATACATAACATTCGCAGGTACTAATGCATTACTTATTACTAGATACATAATTAATAACATTAAATAAACATTGAAAACACAAAACTTGATTGCCATGCCCGGATAATAAATATTTAAGTAGGTGTACCTAACTTTTTTACAAAATAAGGAAGTAGGCACAAAAAACAAGGAAGGTCAATGAAAATCGAATTCTACTTTGTAAAATGTTTGTATATGTACCTAGTCTTTAAAAATAACTTTATTAATTATTTATTATTTAAATAATTTTATTTTACTGCTAGGAATATTTTCCATGGGCCCTCCCTTTATGTTTTTTAGGAATAAATTGTGACTTAACATTAAGTTTAATTAAAATTAATTATTTACTGCTAAGTTTATTGACAGCTATTTGTTTTTTGGATGGTTGTGATTGTATTATGGAATTCTGGGTTTTACAATAATTATTCAAAAGTATGTTTGAAAAATTGTCAATGCACTGTTCAAATAATTTATTTTCATTAAGTCCACAAGTTTCACAAATATGGTTGGAGATAATATCTTTATACGTAAGCATCTCCACGGACAGAGGGTGTAATACACTTTTCTGTGACTTACATTTTAAAAATAAATTTTCAAATCTCCCCCCAATTAAAATTTGGAATAATATAAACATGTTTGTTATTATTTGTACAATGACGTCCTTAGGCCATTTTAAGCCTCCACGGTCTAAACAAGGCATATATGAGAATTCTGCACTATCAGGTACTTCAACGTCTAAATTATTATCAAAACAGATTAAATTGGCACAAATGTTACATTTAATTTTTCTTGTTATAACTCTTGCTATATACCCTCCTATGTAAATCAAAATACGAGTATCCTTATCGTCAATAATAGACTCATCATTAGATAATAGTAAGATATCAAGTAACATATCATCAAATTCTGAATCACTTTCTAAATGAATAGCTTTTTCTTCCCTTAGGAGTAAATTATTTAGGGTAAAGTCCCCGTTATTTGCCGATTTTAATTTTAAAGTACTTAACAATTTTAATTTTCTTTCCGACTCCAGGACTTGCACCACTGATATATGGTAATTACCGCCGGACATTAAACGGTACTGTCCAAATCTTCCCTCTAAATCATCGGTTTGGAATTTTCCCAATAACACATAGTCAAATTTCAAATCGTTTATTAAATAGCTGCACATTTCAATGAAAGTCTGGCACGTGTGTGTGATAGAAATATAAGTTTGTTTTGACAACTTTCCATTCCTAGAAGTTTTTAATTCACCTTGAATGACTAAATCATTCCACAATTTCAACCAACTTATAAAATTTTTTAAAAAAGTAATATTTTTGTCACTATCAATATTTTTTATAGGGTCATAATATGAATCGCGGAAACGTACCCCTTTATACTGTGAATTGCAATTAACAATTTTCCACCAGTTTGATATTAGATTCAAAAATTGTATTGTTCCGTTTACTAAATGTAAATTATTTTTAAAATGTTCTTTCAATGCAGCTACATTTTTATTGTCAAAAAGTCGGACACATAATTTTACATTCTGTCTTTCAATAGACGAAGGATACAATACTTTTCTTGAAAGATTGGGTGCAAGTTTTATTATTTTATTTTCCTCTTCCATAAATATTTTTTTTAAATCACTCACACAAGCTTTAATTACCGTTAGGTTATTTAATTCTGGGAAGTTTTGCGGTGTCTGCATATCATTTGGTATATCTGGCAGAAAAAAAGTTTGAAAATTATCCTTTTGATTAAACCACAGATTTCTTATTGACTTAAAAATATGAACCGTGTCAAAAAGAATAAAAATTTTTTGTTGATTATTTACAAATGGATTTAAAAAGTAACTATTTATTTTCCCACCACATAGCAAATCAAACATTTTTTTATTAACTGAATTATTATCTGATATTACAGCAATGACTCGGTATCCTATATTTGTTAAAATCTCTAAAACTTTAAGAGTAAGCTCGTGAAGTAAATCATGTTTTAATGTAGAAATAGGAAACAAACCAACTATATCCTTATAATTGCAAAATATGGAAGAAATCATAAAAGCCTGAATAGTAGTTGCTGCTGTTTTTTCCTCACTTTTAGATGTTGAAGCAAAACCTTCAATTTTACCACCTTTATAGGATACATTAGATTTGACGTAAATTTCGTCTAACATTAAAATAACGTTTTTCTCCATATTATTTAGAACTTTCAGTTTCTCTGTCAGATAATTAAAATGAGTTTGGTCCATACCCGAGCTATTAGAACCTATTTGTAACAATAACCGTTTTAAATGTCTAGGCATTATCCTAAATAAAAATCAACGCTAATATAACAAAACACTCAAGTTTATATTCTTGTGATTAGAATGAGGGGTAGATATTATTATTATTATATTATAGTGCCCTTACTTACGTTATGCCACAAAAAAAAAACATAAAAAGTTGAAAAACAGCGTGCACAACCACCTGATGTATAATGCAGCACGCGCTATTTACCTCGCATCAACCATCCACGATTGTGACGTCACTGGAACGGTGGGGATGAGTGTCACGGCTAGTTCTGTCGGTCGGCTACGGTTGAGCTCCGTATTCTAGGAGCTATAGGAATATAATAAATACAATATTAATTAAATTAATTACAAAATTGTCCACATAAATTGCAATGATTATAGAAATTCTTTTTAATTTTAAACAGATCATCATTATTCATGCTCAGCACCACCCTCTTGGGAAGAAATTCCTCCAATCCGCTAAGATGATAGAGCTCACCCGCATCCTCCATTTTTTCTTGAAGGCTATGTATCATAATGTCGTGATTTTCGTATCGTGGTACCCATTCCCTTGACAACGTCAGCCGACGTTTCAACACCGTAATAAACAAATATTGCCGGCGGTCGTAGTCACTTATTCTTTTATGGAGTGCCTAACTTAGATATATGTGTTTTAGTGTCGGTTGAGCTCCGTGTTCTAGGAGCTATAGGAATATAATAAATACAATATTACACTAATTACAAAATTGTCCACATAAATTGCAATGATTATAGAAATTCTTTTTAATTTTAAATAGATCATCATTATTCATGCTCAGCACCACCCTCTTGGGAAGAAATTCCTCCAATCCGCTAAGATGATGGAGCTCACCCGCATCCTCCATTTTTTCTTGAAGGCTATGTATCATAATGTTGTGATTTTCGTATCGTGGTACCCATTCCCTTGACAACGTCAGCCGACGTTTCAACGCCGTAATAAAAAAATATTGCCGGCGGTCGTAGTAACTTATTCTTTTATGGAGTGCGTAGCTTAGATATATGTGTTTTCGTGTCGGTTGAGCTCCGTGTTCTAGGAGCTTATCTACCCAACAGACCATGTACACGTTTTTATTGACCTTATCTAACGTCCAGAAGTAGATGAATACGTTGTCGCGAGTCACCTCTTCGGTTAATATTTTTTTGATGCATTCGTCTAAAAACATTTTCTATTACTTTACACTGACTTAATATGTATCTGTTTTTTAACTGTCGTACAATACATTTCAGCTCAGTTTAAATACGTTTTCTTTAAATAAGATCCTCCAGTTTTCAACCGAAATAATATTCAATTTCAATACTTAACTAACTTAACTAAATATTTTAGAAGGAGAACAGAACAATATTTTAATAGATTTACACTTAAATTTATATTGGTTATTGCAAAATTGTAATTATTAAATTTTGTAGTTAAACTTCCCTCTTGGGAAGAAATTCCTCCAATCCGCGAAGATGATGGAGCTCACCCGCATCCTCCATTTTTTCTTGAAGGCTATGTATCCTAATGTCGTGATTTTAGTATCGTGGTACCCATTCCCTTGACAACGTCAGCTGACGTTTCAACGCCGTAATAAACAAATATTGCCGGCCGTAGTCACTTATTCTTTAATGGAGTGCGTAACTTAGATATATGTGTTTTAGTGTCGGTTGAGCTCCGTGTTCTAGGAGCTATAGGAATATAATAAATACAATATTACACTAATTACAAAATTGTTCACATAAATTGCAATGATTATAGAAATTCTTTTTAATTTTAAACAGATCATCATTATTCATGCTCAGCACCACTCTCTTGGGAAGAAATTCCTCCAATCCCCGAAGATGATGGAGCTCACACGCATCCTCCATTTTTTCTTGAAGGCTATGTACCATAATGTCGTGATTTTCATATCATGGTACCCATTCCCTTGACAACGTCAGCCGACGTTTCAACACCGTAATAAACAAATATTGCCGGCGGTCGTAGTCACTTATTCTTTTATGGAGTGCGTAACTTAGATATATGTGTTTTAGTGTCGGTTGAGCTCCGTGTTCTAGAAGCTATAGGAATATAATAAATACAATATTACACTAATTACAAAATTGTCCACATAAATTGCCATGATTATAGAAATTCTTTTTAATTTTAAATAGATCATCATTATTCATGCTCAGCACCACCCTCTTGGGAAGAAATTCCTCCAATCCGCTAAGATGATGGAGCTCACCCGCATCCTCCATTTTTTCTTGAAGGCTATGTATCATAATGTCGTGATTTTCGTATCGTTGTACCCATTCCCTTGACAACGTCAGCCGACGTTTCAACACCGTATTAAACAAATATTGCCGGCGGTCGTAGTCACTTATTCTTTTATGGAGTGTGTAACTTAGATATATGTGTTTTAGTGTCTGTTGAGCTCCGTGTTCTAGGAGCTATAGGAATATAATAAATACAATATTACACTAATTACAAAATTGTCCACATAAATTGCAATGATTATAGAAATTCTTTTTAATTTCAAATAGATCATCATTATTCATGCTCAGCACCACCCTCTTGGGAAGAAATTCCTTCAATCCGCGAAGATGATGGAGCTCACCCGCATCCTCCATTTTTTCTTGAAGGTTATGTATCATAATGTGATTTTCGTATCGTGGTACCTATTCCCTTGACGTCAGCCGACGTTTCAACACCGTAATAAACAAATATTGCCGGCGGTCGTAGTCACTTATTCTTTTATGCAGTGCGTAAGTTAGATATATGTGTTTTAGTGTCGGTTGAGCTCCGTATTCTAGGAGCTATAGGAATATAATAAATACAATATTAATTAAATTAATTACAAAATTGTCCACATAAATTGCAATGATTATAGAAATTCTTTTTAATTTTAAACAGATCATCATTATTCATGCTCAGCACCACCCTCTTGGGAAGAAATTCCTCCAATCCGCTAAGATGATGGAGCTCACCCGCATCCTCCATTTTTTCTTGAAGGCTATGTATCATAATGTCGTGATTTTCGTATCGTGGTACCCATTCCCTTGACAACGTCAGCCGACGTTTCAACACCGTAATAAACAAATATTGCCGGCGGTCGTAGTCACTTATTCTTTTATGGAGTGCGTAACTTAGATATATGTGTTTTAGTGTCGGTTGAGCTCCGTGTTCTAGGAGCTATAGGAATATAATAAATACAATATTACACTAATTACAAAATTGTCCACATAAATTGCAATGATTATAGAAATTCTTTTTAATTTTAAATAGATCATCATTATTCATGCTCAGCACCACCCTCTTGGGAAGAAATTCCTCCAATCCGCTAAGATGATGGAGCTCACCCGCATCCTCCATTTTTTCTTGAACGCTATGTATCATAATGTTGTGATTTTCGTATCGTGGTACCCATTCCCTTGACAACGTCAGCCGACGTTTCAACGCCGTAATAAAAAAATATTGCCGGCGGTCGTAGTAACTTATTCTTTTATGGAGTGCGTAGCTTAGATATATGTGTTTTCGTGTCGGTTGAGCTCCGTGTTCTAGGAGCTTATCTACCCAACAGACCATGTACACGTTTTTATTGACCTTATCTAACGTCCAGAAGTAGATGAACACGTTGTCGCGAGTCACCTCTTCGGTTAATATTTTTTTGATGCATTCGTCTAAAAACATTTTCTATTACTTTACACTGACTTAATATGTATCTGTTTTTTAACTGTCGTACAATACATTTCAGCTCAGTTTAAATACGTTTTCTTTAAATAAGATCCTCCAGTTTTCAACCGAAATAATATTCAATTTCAATACTTAACTAACTTAACTAAATATTTTAGAAGGAGAACAGAACAATATTTTAATAGATTTACACTTAAATTTATATTGGTTATTGCAAAATTGTAATTATTAAATTTTGTAGTTAAACTTCCCTCTTGGGAAGAAATTCCTCCAATCCGCGAAGATGATGGAGCTCACCCGCATCCTCCATTTTTTCTTGAAGGCTATGTATCCTAATGTCGTGATTTTAGTATCGTGGTACCCATTCCCTTGACAACGTCAGCTGACGTTTCAACGCCGTAATAAACAAATATTGCCGGCGGTCGTAGTCACTTATTCTTTAATGGAGTGCGTAACTTAGATATATGTGTTTTAGTGTCGGTTGAGCTCCGTGTTCTAGGAGCTATAGGAATATAATAAATACAATATTACACTAATTACAAAATTGTCCACGTAACTTAGATATATGTGTTTTAGTGTAGGTTGAGCTCCGTGTTCTAGAAGCTATAGGAATATAATAAATACAATATTACACTAATTACAAAATTGTCCACATAAATTGCAATGATTATAGAAATTCTTTTTAATTTTAAATAGATCATCATTATTCATGCTCAGCACCACCCTCTTGGGAAGAAATTCCTCCAATCCGCTAAGATGATGGAGCTCACCCGCATCATCCATTTTTTCTTGAAGGCTATGTACCATAATGTCGTGATTTTCATATCGTGGTACCCATTCCCTTGACAACGTCAGCCGACGTTTCAACACCGTAATAAACAAATATTGCCGGCGGTCGTAGTCACTTATTCTTTTATGGAGTGCGTAACTTAGATATATGTGTTTTAGTGTCGGTTGAGCTCCGTGTTCTAGAAGCTATAGGAATATAATAAATACAATATTACACTAATTACAAAATTGTCCACATAAATTGCAATGATTATAGAAATTCTTTTTATTTTTAAATAGATCATCATTATTCATGCTCAGCACCACCCTCTTGGGAAGAAATTCCTCCAATCCGCTAAGATGATGGAGCTCACCCGCATCCTCCATTTTTTCTTGAAGGCTATGTATCATAATGTCGTGATTTTCGTATCGTGGTACCCATTCCCTTGACAACGTCAGCCGACGTTTCAACACCGTATTAAACAAATATTGCCGGCGGTCGTAGTCACTTATTCTTTTATGGAGTGTGTAACTTAGATATATGTGTTTTAGTGTCTGTTGAGCTCCGTGTTCTAGGAGCTATAGGAATATAATAAATACAATATTACACTAATTACAAAATTGTCCACATAAATTGCAATGATTATAGAAATTCTTTTTAATTTCAAATAGATCATCATTATTCATGCTCAGCACCACCCTCTTGGGAAGAAATTCCTCCAATCCGCTAAGATGATGGAGCTCACCCGCATCCTCCATTTTTTCTTGAAGGCTATGTATCATAATGTCGTGATTTTCGTATCGTGGTACCCATTCCCTTGACAACGTCAGCCGACGTTTCAACACCGTAATAAACAAATATTGCCGGCGGTCGTAGTCACTTATTCTTTTATGCAGTGCGTAACTTAGATATATGTGTTTTAGTGTCGGTTGAGCTCCGTATTCTAGGAGCTATAGGAATATAATAAATACAATATTAATTACATTAATTACAAAATTGTCCACATAAATTGCAATGATTATAGAAATTCTTTTTAATTTTAAACAGATCATCATTATTCATGCTCAGCACCACCCTCTTGGGAAGAAATTCCTCCAATCCGCTAAGATGATGGAGCTCACCCGCATCCTCCATTTTTTCTTGAAGGCTATGTATCATAATGTCGTGATTTTCGTATCGTGGTACCCATTCCCTTGACAACGTCAGCCGACGTTTCAACACCGTAATAAACAAATATTGCCGGCGGTCGTAGTCACTTATTCTTTTATGGAGTGCGTAACTTAGATATATGTGTTTTAGTGTCGGTTGAGCTCCGTGTTCTAGGAGCTATAGGAATATAATAAATACAATATTACACTAATTACAAAATTGTCCACATAAATTGCAATGATTATAGAAATTCTTTTTAATTTTAAATAGATCATCATTATTCATGCTCAGCACCACCCTCTTGGGAAGAAATTCCTCCAATCCGCTAAGATGATGGAGCTCACCCGTATCCTCCATTTTTTCTTGAAGGCTATGTATCATAATGTCGTGATTTTCGTATCGTGGTACCCATTCCCTTGATAACGTCAGCCGACGTTTCAACACCGTAATAAACAAATTTTGCCGGCGGTCGTAGTCACTTATTCTTTTATGGAGTGCTTAACTTAGATATGGAGCACGCTGTTGGTATATACCCATGAAGTTGTGTCTTTTGGAACTTATATAAATGAATTACACCACATTCACTGCACTGCTACAGTTTGTTATTTTCATTAATTAGTTCAAACTGACTGCGGACTTTGCTTATTGTTCGATAACACACCGTACTAGCATAAATGTCTTTATATAGGGTATAAGCTCTTTCACCAAATACGATGTGCTGTTGTTGTTGCTGTTGAGACATCAATTTCAAAAAAAAATTAAAATTGTTAATTACAATTTACAAAATTGTGTTTGTGAATTAAAAGGGGACATGTAATCTTCATCCACAATTTGATCAGTCACCAGATTCAAAATTTGTTTTCTTTCTCGTTTTGTTGGTAACTGTTCTTTTTGTTTTTGTTCAAACTCTTTCGAACATGATGCATGTGAATCATCAGGTAATGCCAACTCAATATTACTTACTTTAAATTTTGTGAGTCTTCATTATCGTCTATATCAAACATATATAATTTAAGAGCCTTTTCAAATAATTTAAATTCATTCTCATTTTCAATTTTTGTTCTGATATATTTTATTGGCAAATTACCAAACTTGCGTCCTAGGGTTTCAGTACTTGGTGAATAGGTTAAATGGATGAAGATTCGATTGTTTTTAGTTAATATTTCCTTAACTCCGTAACTAAATAGAGAAAGAAAAAATCGGAAATATTAAAACAAAAAACAAATTTTACCTTTAAGGTTAATAATGATAATAATAACAATAATAATGTTTGTTTTGTTGACCCTGGGGTCAGCCACACTACGTCAGCGCGTGGGTCATCAAATTAACGGAATTTCGTTTTAAAATTTTAGTTTATTCGTGTACTTTTATTGTGAAGCATCAGTTATAACAGTAAATTTTTATTTTTTACGTTTAAATAATTTTAAATTTTGATTTTAAAAATATTCGTTGCAGCTACAGCGAGAATGAGTTTAGATTCCATAATATCTGATGTTTTAAAAAGATTGAAACAGCTTGTAATTTAATTAAAACGAGACAAACTTTCTAGGTGTATTAAAATTTTAAATAGAATTATTTTTATCATTAAAAAGTGTAAAAAAAACAAACTGGATTGTGTTAAAAACTTTTCAAAAGCAGAATCTAATTTGAGTATTTTAATTTTAAGTTCTACAAAGAAAAAGTTACAAAATAACTATCTCTGGATAAATCCCTAAATAGGAAATCTAGTTGAAATTTAATTTGGCAACACGTTGACGCCTGTTTTCAAAATAGAATTCAAATGCGTTATAGTTAGTTTGAATTTTGAAGAGCCAAAAAATTTTCCCCTAAAAGCATATAGAATTTTTTCAAATAAAATTAAATCTGCACTTAAAGAATCTATTAAAAGTAAATCTTATATTTTCGGCCAATTTCATTCAAACTAGAAACGCCGAAACAGATATTAAACATGTTAAAACTTGAAATCGTATAATTGTTAATAAAACAAATTTAAAAGTTGGCACAAAACACGAACAGGATTCTAGTTATGCATTATATGAAATTTTACATTTGAAATTAAGTATTAATAACTATTCACCTATAAATTTTTGGGAGTTCCAACTTTTGTACCTCAGTTTATTCAGGAAACTAAGTCTGTTATAAATATACAAAATAATGATGAATTTTGTTTCCTTTATTGAATTGTAGCCGTGCTGCATCCGGCAACATGAGACCAATCCAAATAGTATAGTATTTTATCCTAATTTTAATAGAATTTTAAAATACGATGGTATTAATTTTCCAATAAGTTTATGCGATATTCCAAAATTAGAAAAAATGAATCATGTAAAAATAAATGTTTTCACAGTTGAGGGGAAATCTGTAGTTTGTGTTTGCCTCAGTAAAAATAATTTTAAAACTCACATTAATCTACTAATGTTACAGTCTAATTATGATTAGGGGATGGGGCCCAATATGATCCCCCTAAGCTAGAAATGCCTGTAGAAAGCAAAATATACAAGAGAAGTTCAAATATATCTTTCAGGAATGTCGGTAGACTGTACTTAAATATTGCCTTATCAATTTTTTGATATAATAGGTAAACAATTTTGAGGGCAGTAATCTAGATGTTTGCAAAAGGATAATTTTACCCTGATATGTTGGCCAAAAGATCCCAAGGTAGGATGTTGCCGCTATAGTAAGGCAAAATGATCCCTGCTCCAGATACATTTTAAGACTTTTTTTCGTAATTAACAAGCAATTGGTGACAAACTAAATTACTTTATTTAGCAAAATAAGTTGACTTTACAAGTTATCCACTAACCGTTTACGCACTTTGTTCACATTGGCGTTGTCAATACAATAGTCACAGCAATATGGATCGCAGTCATTGTCGTCAATTCCTGCACACTCATCATGGTTGGGCGGTTGGACTAGTTTGGGTTAGTGTAGTGAAAGAAAGTAGGAGAATGGAAAATAGGGCTACTTTATTTACCATTTTTGGATGATTTGTTCTTGTTTGAAAGGGATGCTTTGGAATTTGTTTTAAATTTAAGCATATGTTCCTGCTGCACTAAAAAATGCTTGCGGCACAACGTAACTGATGTTACCTTTTTCGTATTTAAGGGCTCAAATTTCTGTGACAGTTGGATGGTTAGCTTTTTTTTACATCTCCACGCTCGCAAATAAGAACATCGTAACTCTATCACGATAGTTTTTCATGAAATAGGTTTAAAGTTCCAGGGGTTTTCTCATATTTTCAGCACGACTTTTAAAAATTAAAATGTGAAATTTGGTAAGAAGCTAAAAATGTGACTTAAAAACCTTATCGTAGAATATTATAGTCAAAAAAATATTTATTTTTCTTTTTGATTCAATTCTAAAAACATACGATGTTACTGTTTGCTAGCCGTAAAGCTGATTATTTGGTATCTAAAGATACGTTGTAACTATCTGCCTCTTTCTAAGTAACTAATTACTTATGTGAAGATACGATGTAACTATTTGCTATTCCCAGAAAAACTAATATCTTATCTATAGATACACATGGAAGAAAACTATGCTGAGTTTTCTTAAACTGCTCATTAAATATTAAATACAACAACCAATTTTAGAAAAATGTATTTTATATCAAAATGCAAAATCTACATATTATGTATTTAATTTTGTTATTCGTCATCATCTGCTTCCACGTCTGCTCCATGGGGAAGGTTTTTATAAAAATGAGTAGTATAGCTGGCGGGGTTCTGTGACACTTCGATGGCATGTCCATCCGAAGGTGTCCAAAGATCGAGGGGGTTCTGTCAAGGTCGCCGAAGAGTTCTTGGAATGGATCTGAAGAAGTGGTCGTCAATGACCAGAGGGTGTAGTTCAGGTTTCTGCCGCGCGGCAGATATAGGGGTCGCTGTGTGCGATATCTAGATGAAGAGATAAGCGGTGCGGTCTTTTGGTGACATCTGAAGAAGTGGTCGACAATGACCAGAGGGTTGGCGCGGATTTTTACCTTTGCTTACCTGTTAGCCTGTTGGTGACACACCTGATGGTTACCTGTTAGTTTAGCCTGATCTGTACCTGTTGGTGACACACACCTGATGGAAAAAATGATGCATTTTTGAAGTAATCTTCTACAATTTGTGCATCAACATGTTGATAACCTTTTGCCCTTGTTCGGCGTGATAAGGATGTGTGTAATTTCATAAACATTAGCAGATAATTATTGATCTCTGACCTTGTTATTTTGGTTTTATTGACGTAATTGGCGATATTTTCAATCTTCTACAATTTGTGCATCAACATGATGATAACCTTTGCCCTTGTTCGGCGTGATAAGGATGTGTAATTTCATAAACATTAGCAGATAATTATTGATCTCTGACTTTGTTATTTTATTAGGTTTTAGTGATTTAAATAAGATGTAACTTGTTGTAAAAACAGGTTCAGATTATTTAAATTATAAAATGATTTAAGATCTGCTATTGAGTATGTTTGGATCGATTGTATATGAAAATGGAGAATATTTAATATCATGATCGTTTCACAAGAGGATTGTAGAAATTGTTTAGAAAATAATTATTAAGGAGTTGAATCTTAAGTCGCATTTTACACACACTTTCCTTTTATTTCTAATGAAGAGGAGGAGGTGGAAGAGGAACTGGATGCAGATGATACCTGTTAGTTTAGATGAATGTTATATACTTATTTTATTGTTAAAATAAAAAAAGACGTAGAAATTTATTTTTAAGTTTTATTTGTAGTATACATTAGTTTTCAAGCAGATATCTAAAAAACAGTTCCGCTTTTAAAGAGGATACCTGTTAGTTTAGATGAATGTTATATATACTTATTTTATTGTTAAAATAAAAAAGATGTAGAAATTTATTTTTAAGTTTTATTAACGTGTAGTATACATTAGTGTTCAAGCAGAATAGATTTCTATTTATTTTTGGGCTATTTATCTAGTATATTATCTAATAATGAAAATAGCAGTTCTGCTTTTCAAGATTCAATGATGGTTATCCATATACCAATTATATAATAAGTGAACATTTTGTTGAGCGCAATTTAAGCTATTATTTTCATGTGAATTACAATGGTACTTAGAATTATTACAAGTTTTTAGTGTTTTCAAAGACGGACAGTTCCATTCATCTAAATTAAATATGTAATTATTAATTATTTTACCTAAAACTTGTTTTTTATTTAATCCTTTAACTATTACTGTCTCACTTTGAACAATATTTTTTAAAAAATTTTGCATTCTATTAAAATTTAAATATAAAAAACAATCACTGTTTTGAAATGATAAACCATGTATGTTGAATGTGGTCCAATCAATGTGTTGACAAATCTCCTTGGATGTCATCCATTCAGGTATATATGGCAAATTAACAAAATTGTGATGCACTGATCCAGTTTGAACATTCAGGATGGCTATTTCCCGTATGTAGAAATTGCTGTTTTTATATTGAAAACCTTGGATGTCAATGATAAACATTTCTGCAAAAATAGTTGAAATTAACTAACTGCAACTACACAATTTTACAAAAATCAGTTTTAGGTCTGTATTTTACTAGATTTGATTCAAGTTACTGATGATGTCAGTTTTAAAAGCATGATTCTAAATCTTGTCAAATTAAATCTCTTTTCCCTAACGTTGAAGACAGCAATGATTTTTCCTTATAGTGTTTCAAAGACCCCAATTTGATTCTAATTTTGAGAAATTTTTAACACAATCTGATTTATTTTTTATACATTTTTTACACAAATAAGCAATTCTGTTTAAAATTTTAATCAATCTACAATACTCCTCTTTTGTTTAGATACCCTTCCAACTTTTTTTTTTTTTTAATTCAACATCAAGCATACAGTCAATAGTTTTCTTTGAGTGCATATTTCTGTTAAATAAAATATTTGAATTCAATAAAATAAAAGTAATAATAATAATAATAATAATAATAATTGTAACTTACAGTATTATAGGTGTAGGGCACACGCACAGCTAACGGTTATTCTTGCGGCAATGGTAGTGATGCACTTTTAAAATAACATCAAACGTCATGCACACATACGTGCTATCATTGGGGCAAAGGTTATCATGCATATTGATGCAAATGCATATTGATTAATTAATTATTATAAAAATATGCAAATGTTGTTTCCATATTAATTTAAATGCAATAATAAAAAAAGATAATTCAATAACATGCATGCATAATAAATGTATATATCACGTTCTTAAAACATGAGGATATTTATTTTATTACAGTAGATTTTAGGTACCTGTTTGCGTATACCTGTTTTATATTACTACCCTGTATATTACGAGAACTCAGTTAACTTGTCATATTCTTTTGTTGCATAAAATTATATTATATGTAGGAAAAACGTAATATTTTAACATTAATAGGAATACTCGAATACCTCCTTTGTCCTTGTGACCTGTATCAACTTGTTTAAAAAAAATTATTTCAAACAAAATATTACATCGTTATACTTCTAAATATAACTTCGTTCAAGATAAATCGTTGGATATTCTCACATCACCTATTTCGGGGTAACCTGAAGCGGAAATCATAAACAAATATTTTATGATAAATTCTAGCATCTCCAATCAGAGAATATACCTATAAACTTTAAATTCCTATATTGATACTCAAATACTTATAATGAAAACTTAGTTAAAGCAATACTAAAATGTATCAATTATTAAAATGTTAACAAATATGTTAAAGACTCAAAGTCACGTATGCGCTTCTCTGATGTTACCCGATGCAATTTCTAAGAAATAAGAAATAGTGATTTCTAGATCAACTAACTGTACCCTGTTCATATTTGTATGTTTGAAGTCTATGTATTTTTCAATCCTTAGCTTTTTAGTAAATAGGTATATCATTCAACCCAAAATCTTGTATGTTTAAAGATAATTTTCAGAGTTCACTTTTAACAAGACATCAATTTTTCTAAGCTGTACTAATAAAAATATTTCACTTACGACATACTTTAATTGTGCTTCCTATATTATTCCTTTTCGATTTGCTATAAGTGCTTAATACCATGTATTATACAATCGATAGCATCCAAAGTTAAATAATCACTCCATTTTTATAATTTAAATAACCCGAATATGTTAATAACACTAAATTATAGAAGGTACATAAATCTTATTTTTTAAAAATCAATTACGCCAATTATTAAATAAAACCGAGAATAATAAAATAACAAGGTCAGAGATCAATAATTATCTGTTAATGTTTACAACGCGATACTAATTAGAGAAGTTACATGCATCTTACAATTACGCTATTTATTAAATCAAACTGAGAATAACAAAATAACAAAGGGTAAGTTTTGAAGTTTCATTTTGTGGTAAAGGAAACATACCCCCTTCATTAATGTAGTTATACCTGGATTTCGAACTCGATCTATGACAACCTCTCATAATTCATATCGAATTTCACCAAACAGGAGGGGGTTCTATAGGATAATCTACATTAAACAATAGATACATTCCTACTTCTATTTTCCTGAAGATTATTACATTACTTTTTAAGGTATCTTAAGTATCTACTTATAACTATGTTTTATATTTAACTTCATTTATATTTTCTAGTCATAACTTATATTTTTATAATTATACTAATGCTTTTATATTCAAAGCAATCTAAAATATAATGCATTTCTTTAACTCCTACTTTAAGTAACCTTCAAAGGTTTCCTAACTAGTTTAAGAACAGATTTCTTCTAGATATACATAAAGGAATAATAGTGTAATACAAAGAGTTTATAATTTGATCATTTAAAATGAATTATCCTATCTTTTATATTCAGTTTAAACAATTATTATAATAACCTGCATTATTAGATTCGTAGGAGCTCAAGTTTTTTTTTGTTTTCTGACAAACGCTTCTCTTTTAATAATAAGTTAGACATTTTATCTAAACTTATTGATGTAGTATTAGTTCCTCCTGAAAGTCAGCAACCAACAGCACATATGAATAAAGGGGGTTATTTCTTTAAAATAATATTTATTACATTTAGTATTTTGAAAAACCTCTATTAAAATCCTCTCCTTAACGTCTAATATATTTAAAAAATCTTTGATTAGGTATTTTCCTTAATTATTAACCTTTGTTATCATTAATTGCTTACTTTCATTCTTGTATCATTAAGATTTAGAGAAATTAATATGGAAGTATCTCTACCTTATGATAAACTATGTCATATTACTAAAAACTACTATTTTTCTTAATTGTTTGATTATAAATATTAGAACTTACCTTCTTTTGCTATACTCAGGATATACATCACTTCATTTATTATTAGTTTAATTTCTTTTAACCTATTAGATATTTAATAAATAACCAAACAAGTAGACAAGGTTTTATATTATTTTATTTTTAATCTATTTGATTCGAACAATGATATTATGTAAACATGTTGAAATATTCCCATAGATCAAGCCATTAAAATGTAGCAGAATAATATGAAAAGAAGAAAAAAAATATATAGCTTTTATATTTTATAGTTTATGAATTACTTACCTAACCATAAAGTAGCCCAAGGCTCTACAGCGTCGTTTTCAATCGTTATATAACTAAGAATTTTATATCCCCCAGGCATCTCCATTTCCCCTATTAGGGAAGCTGTGGGGGGTGGCGGATGGACCGCTACTATTATATTCATGTCCTACAATTAAAAAATCTAATTTAAAATGTAAAAACAAAATATTTTAACTTACACATATTTCAGGGCGAGCCAATCTAGTAGCAGCTACTAGCACTTTAATCACCTCTACAAATAAAAAATTATTAAATAAACACTCACTATAAATTAATATATGTATTACCTTCTGGTATGCAGTTCATTTTGAAAATGATTGGAAGATTTCTAACTGCGTTAAATGTTTATATTACAAATGCATGCTTCACAAATTTTTGAACTTTCAACTATAAAAATGAGCTTGGTAAAAATCTTTATCTCTTATATCTGTTATGTTAATAAAATTATGCAGACCGTATTGAAAATATAATGTTAAAAACTTATTGAACTAAAATATCTTCTAATTTTCTTATAGTAAAGTAATTGTAGTTCTTTATAGCAATAACAATATTTTATGTAATACTTTATTGTTATAGTTCTTTAACTAAATATTAGTAGCTTTTTCACATGTTAATATTTGGTGTGCTATCCAGATGCTTTCAATTTTTATTGTTATAGTTCTTTAACTAAATATTAGTAGCTTTTTCACATGTTAATATTTGGTGTGCTATCCAGATGCTTTCAATTTGAAAGTTCTTTACCTTCTTTGGTTAATGCTAATACTGGTGAATATCTTAGCATTTTTATAGTTCTGCAAAGTGTAATGTTGATGTATTATATTTTAACACACTCTTTTTAATACATCTACAGAGAAACTCATATATAAAATATGTTTTAGACATATAACTAAAATTGTTTAAATATGTAATATATCTATCAACTAAATATTAGTAGCTTTTCACATGTTAATATTTGGTGTGCTATCCAGATGCTTTCAATTTGAAAGTTCTTTACCTTCTTTGGTTAATGCTAATACTGGTGAATATCTTAGCATTTTTATAGTTCTGCAAAGTGTAATGTTGATGTATTATATTTTAACACACTCTTTTAATACATCTACAGAGAAACTCATATATAAAATATGTTTTAGACATATAACTAAAATTGTTTAAATATGTAATATATCTATCTATTCTGTCTATATAGTCCTATATGTGTATCGTTTACATCAAAGTAATACATCTCATAAGTCCTGTACTGTTAATATAATGATTGTTAATCATATTTAGTGTCATTATACATCTTATATATATATACCCAGTATGTTTTCTTAATATCATAATAAGTCCTGATACTATTTCTGATAAAATGATAAATTCTGTAGAAAATAAATCAGTTTATGATAAAATCTAGAACAGGTCTGTTAAAAACCAACTGCTAAAATTTTTTCAAAACCTGTTAAACCTGTTCAAGATACTAAAGTGTTATGAATAAAAAAAATTTAATTCTATAATAGAAGAACTACGTGAAGCAAATATTATTGAATAAATTATCTATTATACCATCTAAAACTAAATTTGCAACTGATATTAAAAACAAGTTGTTGAGGAATTACACAAACCTGCTAGAATTAACTTTAAACGGCGAAGGGTTATACTAAAATCTTTAAATGATTTGTTTCAAGCCTACCTTGTGGAAAGGAATAGTATATTAACAGCTCAGTAGCTGCAAGATGCCCGTTCCAGTACAATATAAATGTATAAAATGTCAAGGAGAAACCCCTGTACCAAATTCAAAATGTTTAGCATGTTTCGCTGCAGAGTATTTCAAAGACACGGATAAAGCAAAACATATACCTAGTGTTTATTTTAAGAAATGAAATATTAATTATTGTTCACTATAAAAATGTTAAGATAATTTATATATAACAAAAATAAAATATTTTAATAAAATGAAACCAAGTACGTATTTTTATAGTTTTATTTGTAACAGATAGTGATCAGCTTTGGGATAAAATCTAGAACAGGTCTGTTAAAAACCATCTGCTAAAATCTTTCAAAACCTGTTAAAACAAAAGCAAACATATACCTAGTATTTATTTTAAGAAATGAAATATTAATTATTGTTCACTATAAAAACGTTAAGATAATTTATATAACAAAATAAATATTTTAATAAAATGAAACCAAGTACGTATTTTTATAGTTTTATTTGTAACAGATAGTGATCAGTCAATCAGTAGGCAATAATAAGAAACAACTTTTAATAACATAGTTTCAGAGTTTATTTTTATTCATAACAATATAAATTAGTATCTGAATATTTTTCAACACTATGAACAGATAATGAGAAACTACAAAAGCAAAACATTTTCTTACAATTAAAACATGGTATAGTGCCCTGTTGTTGTTGTAAACGTCTTCTTTCAACCGCTTCTCTTATTGACATTAAATGTGGTGGTTGATTTTGAACAGGTGACGCTGATACTTCTACAAAAATTTTAAAATTAATTTATTTCAACTAGACCTTCTTGAGAATCTAAATTTAGATCATCATCATCGCCAAGCATGAGACCTGTTCTAGTGTTTAATATTTGCTTCCTTCTCTTCTTCTTCAGAGGCTGTTCATCAGCATCACCATTATCATCAATGTTAATGTTTTTTCCCCAGCTAGCATTGTTGTGTAGTCTATACAAGACTTCATCAGATTCTTGTGAGGGGGCTGCTTCAATCATTGGTGGTGCTGACCATGTCGATGATGATGATGAAGATGACGATTCAATTTGTGCTACATCCTCATCCGCATCAACCCCATATAATCGTATTGCTTTTTCTAAAAGCAAAAACTCTCTTTCGTTTTCAATTTTCGTTCTGATATATGTAACAGGATATTTCTTCAACTTTTTCTGAAGTGTGCTTGTTCTTGGCGAGTAAGAGAGTTTTATTAGTATATTCTCCTTTCGGACTGTTATTTCTTTTAGTCCATATCTATGAATACAAAATAAAAAATATATAAGCACATACGTAAAAATAAATAATTTCAAAATCAAAAACTAATTTTCAATTCATAATTATGAAACAAAAATAAAAATATATAAGCAAATACATAAAAATAAAAAATAACTTTCAATTCATTATAAATACAAAAATAATAACTTACCCAAAAATATGCTTGAACACTACCACTGCCATATCGATTGGAAACATACTTTTATCTGTTATTGTAACAATAATTGTAGTTGGAGTAGTTGCCATCTTTACTGCCTGCTGATTGACTGATATGTTAACCGATTCTGCAGTCCTCTTTTATACAAGTGAATTTTTATGAAATAGATGCACTCGTCACGTTTTAGTACATGCATTTACATATTGCTAAATCATCATATTGACGCAAATGCATATTGACGTAAATGGTTTTTTGTAATAAAATAAATATCCTCATGCTTTAAGAACGTGATAGACATTTATTGTTCATACATGTTATTGAATTAATATGAAAATAACATTTGCATATTTTTATAATAATTAATTAATCAATATGCATGATAACCTTTGACTCAATGATAGCACGTATGTGTGCATGACGTTTGATGTTATTTTAAAATATTATTTTTCTGCTATCGCTCGTCATTGCATCACTACCATTGCCGCAAGAATAACCGTTAGCTGTGTCCTACACCTATAATACTGTAAGTTACAATTATTATTATTATTATTACTTTTATTTTATTGAATTCGAATATTTTATTTAACAGAAATATGCACTCAAAGAAAACTATTGACCGTATGCTTGATGTTGTATTAAAAAAAGTTGGAAGGGCATCTAGTTTAGTTAAAACAAAAGAGGAGTATTGTAGATTGATTAAAATTTTAAACAGAATTGCTTATTTGTGTAAAAAATGTATAAAAAATAAATCAGATTGTGTTAAAAATTTCTCAAAATTAGAATCAAATTGGGGTCTTTTGAAACACTATAAGGAAAACTTAAAAAGAGGGAAAAAATCATTGCTGTCTTCAACGTTAGGGAAAAGAGATTTAATTTGGCAAGATTTAGAATCATGCTTTGAAAAAAGATTGAAAACTGGCATCATCAGTAACTTGAATATAAAGGAACCAAAAGTGTTTTTTCAAAAAGCATTTAGAATTTTTTCTAATAAAATTAAAACTGCATTAAAAAAATCACTATTAAAAGTGAACGTTATATTTTCAGCTAATTTTGTTCAACCACAAAATCTTCAAACAGATATTAAACATTTTAATACGAAAAATCATATAATTGATAATAACACAAATTTAAAGGAGTGGTACATTGAATATGTGAAAAATAAAATTTTGTCAAAATTGGAATCATTTCAAGAAAGAGATTCAGGTTGGAGTTTATATGAAATTTTAAATTTAAAAATAAATATTAATAATTATTCTCCAATTAATGGAGGATGTAGTTATGTGGAATTACCAAAGTTTATTAGGAATTCTAAATCTATATTAAATATAAAAAATAATGATCAATATTGCTTTCTTTATTCAATTGTAGCTGCTTTACATCCTGCACCACCACACAGAAACCCCAACAGAACTACATCATATCCACATTTTAGTAAAATTTTAAAATATGAAGGTATCAAATTTCCAATAAGTTTACGTAGTATTCCAAAATTTGAAAATATGAATAGCTTATCAATAAACATTTTTACAGTGGATGGTGAAAAACAAAAGAATGTGGTTCCTCTTTGTCTGAGTAAAACTAATTTTAAACCTCGAATAAACTTACTTATTTTGAACTGTAATAATAATGATGATGATGATGACTATGATAATGATATTTCTAATACAGATTATAAAAATATTAAGATTAAACATTTTGCTTTAATTCAAAATTTATCACGTTTGTTGTGTCGCCAAACGGCTGATTTAAAAAATAGAAAATTCTTTTGTGAACGTTGTTTAAATCATTTCAAAACAGAAAATAATTTAGATAAGCACCTAATAGATTGCGAAAATTTAAACAAGACTAAAATTACATTACCTTCTAAGAATAAAAGCATTTTAAAGTTTGGAAATTTTAAAAATAAAGAGAAAGTTCCTTTTGTCATATACAGTGATCTGGAGAGTATACTAGAACAATATGATGATCCTAAGGCAACTAATACTAAAAAAAGGTATCAAAAACATGTTCCATTTAGCATAGCATACTATATAAAATGTTCTTATGATGATAGTATTTCAAGATTTCAAACATATACAGGTAAGGATTGCATTGAATGGTTCGTTAAAGAATTGGAAAAAATAGCTTTAGAAGTTGATAGTATTTTACATAATAGGCTTCCCTTAAATATGACTGATCAGGAGGAAAAAGAATTTCAATCATCTAAATTTTGTCACATTTGTTCCAAACCATTTCTAGATACAGACAAAAAAGTAAGAGATCATTGTGGACTTTCTGGAAAATATAGAGGAAGTGTACATAATATTTGTAACCTTCAGTATCAGGATAGTCATACAATTCCAGTAATTTTTCACAATTTAAGTGGTTACGACAGCCATTTTATAATTAAGGCCCTTAGTGTAAAAGTTAAGGGAAATTTAAATTTACTTCCTATAAATAAGGAAAGGTACATATCATTTACAAAATATATAAATAACACAAAAATTAATTTTAGATTTCTAGACTCATTTAGATTTATGGCAAGCGATCTTGATAAATTAGCATCATATTTGGAAAAAGATCATAAAGTTATAACTAAAAAATATTGTAGAAACGATATTGAATTTGAATTATTGCAACGGAAAGGTATATTTCCTTATGACTATCTAGATAATTGGGATAAATTATTGGATGAACAATTACCTGATAAGAAACATTTTTTTAGTAAACTCAAGAATTGTCATGTTAGCAATAATGATTATGAACATGCTTGTAAAGTATGGAACATGTTCGATATAAAAAATTTACAACAATATGCTGAACTTTATCTAAAAACAGATGTGTTTCTGTTAACTGATATTTTTGAAAACTTTCGAGAAGTGTGCTTATCTACATATCATCTAGATCCTCTTCATTATTATACAGCTCCAGGTTTAGCTTTCGATGCAATGTTAAAAATTACCAATATTGAACTGCAATTATTAACAGACATTGATATGATAATGTTTATCGAACGAGGAATAAGAGGTGGTGTTTCTCAATGTTCTAATCGTTACGGTAAAGCAAATAATAAATATATGAATACTTCAGAGTTTGATCCTAATTTGCCTACTTCTTATCTAATGTACTTTGATGTAAATAATTTATATGGTTCGGCAATGTGTTCTCCTTTACCACAAAGTAATTTTGAATGGGTAGATGATATATATTCAGTAAATAATGTTCTGGAAATTCCGGATGATTATGAATTTGGATATATTTTTGAAATTGATATACATTATCCTAAAGATCTACATAAAAACCATAAAGATCTACCTCTTTTACCTGAACATTTAGCACCACCAACATCAAAATCTGGAAATGTAAAATTATTAACCACATTGTTTGATAAAAAGAGATACATTATTCATTATCATAATTTAAAACAAGCCGTTGTCTTGGGATTAAAAGTGGGCAAAATCCATAGAATTTTAAAATTTAAACAAAGCTGTTGGATGAAATCTTATATCGATTTAAATACAAATCATAGAAAATTGAGTAAAAATAATTTTGAGAAAAACTTTTATAAATTAATGAACAATGCAGTCTTTGGAAAAACAATGGAAAATGTGCGAAAATATAAGGATATAAAGTTAGTAACTAAATGGTCAGGTAGATATGGTGCAAATTATTATATTTCAAAACCAAATTTTCATAGTGCTACAATTTTCGATAAAGATATGGTTATAATTGAAATGTCACGACTCAATGTTACATTTAATAAACCAATATACGTAGGCTTTACAATATTAGATATTTCCAAAACAATTGTGTACGATTTTCATTACAATTATATAAAAAATAAATTTAGTGACAAAGCTAAGCTACTGTACACAGATACGGATTCCCTCATATATCATTTCTTTGTTGATGATATTTATGAATATATCAAACAGGATATTCATAAATTTGATACATCAGACTATCCACCAGATAATGTATATCAAATACCATTAAAAAATGGTAAAGTTTTAGGCCTAATGAAGGATGAATGCAATGGTAAAATTCTTTTAGAATTTGTAGGATTGCGTTCGAAAATGTATTCTATAAAGAAACGTGAGAGCGAAGAAGAAGAAAAAATTGAAAAGAAAGCAAAAGGTATTACAAGTGCAGTTTTAAAAAAGATATCATTTAGTGATTATTATCAATGTCTGTTTAATAATATTACATTAAATTGTAATCAGAATTTGATTCAATCAGAAAAACATGAAGTATTTACAATTGAAACTAAGAAAGTAGCACTAAGTCCCTATGATGATAAACGAATCGTTAATTACATCTACACAGATACACTCCCTTGGGGTTTTAACATTGAAAATATTTAAAAATCTACATATTAAAAATATTTAAAATCTACATATAAAACTCCCCATTTTGTTTTAATTAATTTCCAGATGGACTCCTCTTCCACTACCACCACCAACAATAACAACAACACAAACCCTGCAACAAGAAAGAGACAGCTGGACAATAAAGCAACATCAATGCCACCTTCTTCATTATCAGATCCATCAACATCATCATCAGAACTGAAAGCAAAAAGACAGCGTAGAATCTCTCCCACAACAACAACAACAACAACAAAAAGAGCTCTAGGAGATAGAATGAAGACAACAGCAAAAAATAAAGAGAAATCTATTACACCATTTGAAATTTTGTATAGCAAAACACCTGTTGAAAAAGCAGAACTGTTATTTTCATTATTAGATAATATACTAGATAAATATCTGCTTGAAGAAGAAGAATGAGGACAAACGCAAAAATAAATAGAAATCTATTATACTATTTGAAATTTTGGAATAGCAAAACACCTCTTTAAAAGCGGAAAACTAATGTATACTACAAATAAAACTTAAAAATAAATTTCTACGTCTTTTTTTATTTTAACAATAAAATAAGTATATAACATTCATCTAAACTAACAGGTATCATCTGCATCCAGTTCCTCTTCCACCTCCTCCTCTTCATTAGAAATAAAAGGAAAGTGTGTGTAAAATGCGACTTAAGATTCAACTCCTTAATAATTATTTTCTAAACAATTTCTACAATCCTCTTGTGAAACGATCATGATATTAAATATTCTCCATTTTCATATACAATCGATCCAAACATACTCAATAGCAGATCTTAAATCATTTTATAATTTAAATAATCTGAACCTGTTTTTACAACAAGTTACATCTTATTTAAATCACTAAAACCTAATAAAATAACAAAGTCAGAGATCAATAATTATCTGCTAATGTTTATGAAATTACACATCCTTATCACGCCGAACAAGGGCAAAGGTTATCATCATGTTGATGCACAAATTGTAGAAGATTGAAAATATCGCCAATTACGTCAATAAAACCAAAATAACAAGGTCAGAGATCAATAATTATCTGCTAATGTTTATGAAATTACACACATCCTTATCACGCCGAACAAGGGCAAAAGGTTATCAACATGTTGATGCACAAATTGTAGAAGATTACTTCAAAAATGCATCATTTTTTCCATCAGGTGTGTGTCACCAACAGGTACAGATCAGGCTAAACTAACAGGTAACCATCAGGTGTGTCACCAACAGGCTAACAGGTAAGCAAAGGTAAAAATCCGCGCCAACCCTCTGGTCATTGTCGACCACTTCTTCAGATGTCACCAAAAGACCGCACCGCTTATCTCTTCATCTAGATATCGCACACAGCGACCCCTATATCTGCCGCGCGGCAGAAACCTGAACTACACCCTCTGGTCATTGACGACCACTTCTTCAGATCCATTCCAAGAACTCTTCGGCGACCTTGACAGAACCCCCTCGATCTTTGGACACCTTCGGATGGACATGCCATCGAAGTGTCACAGAACCCCGCCAGCTATACTACTAAAATGTGATACAATTCAGGAACCCCATTTTTGCAGAGATATTGAAGGTGGTCATATTTTTTGTTTGAAATTGGAATAGGGTTTTTGTAAGCTTTGACTAAGTCTTTACCTACACAAGTGGGTTTGATTTTTATCCTTCTATTAGATTTCTTGTTTAAGTCCAGCAAACATTTTTTCATTTTCATCAATACAGTCATATTTTATTTTAATTTTAAGTGGCTCATCAGAAGATGTCTGTAATTCTCTTATATCGTTCCACCTTACATTTTTTCCGTTTTCATCAGCCTTCCAATTTCTATCATTTCCTACTAACTGTTTTAAATCGTATACGCCATCTTGGCTAACTTCAATTACATTATATGGTTCACCGGTGACTTTTGCCATCTTGATTAGCATAATCCATTGTTCAGGATTATATACTACTTTACCCTTTTTCTGTCGCTCTATCAGAGCATGAACACTATCGCCTTTATTTTGGGTATGCCCCTTTTCAAGAAAACGATGTGTTATTGAAACTTTGTACTGTAATGAAGTACATTTTACTTCGCCGTTAACAATAATATTTTACACCTGTAAATAAGTCACCCATACAACGCCGTAAATAAAACAACTATACCCGACATAAAATTTATTATTTCGCCACCTGAAATAAAAGCCGAATGCGCGCGCTTCCTCACTTTTGCTATCCACGCGGACCTAGGAAATTTCAAGCGTTAAGAATCTAGTTGCCGAGCCGCCGTCCGAGAAACCAGCCGCACTAACATATCACCGCGAGTCCCCAGATACAGACTGGTACGACAAGTAAGTAAGAAATATTTTACAAGTCAGTAAAATCAACATAGTGAAATTTTGTAGAGTATCAAAATATATTGGGACTTGTGTATTTTTCGCCGTCTGTCTACCTGACCAAATATTTTCAGAGTCCGTAAAATAGAAATAGTGAAATCTTTATTAGGATAAAAATAAATTGTTACTTAGACGATTTGTCGACTGAACCGAATATTCTTCGGAGTCCACAAGAACGTGGGGACTTGTAATTATTTCCGATTTAGTAGTGTACAAGTATCAAATATACAAGTCCAAAATTTCACTTCTGCGCATGTTCGAGGTTTTCGTAGAACCATATCCAGCTGGCTGCGACTTAGACATTCAGTCTGTAGCCGCATGACATCGAAGCAAGACCTGTCCGTCTACACCGCTGCTACCAGGAACTAGAGAGAAAATGAGTAAACGATTACAAGTCGGTAAATTCGACAGAGTGAAATTTTTCTAAGTATGAAAATAATTTTATACTTAAACGATTTTGTCGACTAAACCGAATATTCTTCCACAAGACCGTGGGGACTTGTAATTATTTCCAATTTAGTCGTGTACCAGCATAAAATATCCAAAGTTCGAAATTTCACGTCTGCGCATGTCCGAGGTTTTCATAGAACCATATACAGCGCAAACGACTCAGACATTCAGTCTTTAACCACTATGCATCGAAGCAAGACCTGTCCGCCTACGCTGCTGCCACCAGGACCTAGACTTGTAAGACCGTGTGGACTTGTAAGTTTCACCGATTGTTGGCATACGATTGAAAAATATACCAAGTTAGGTATTGCACTTCTGCGCATGTCCGAGGTCTTCATAGAACCTCTTATACTACTGGCACCGACTCAGACATTCAGTCTGGCACCGCACCGCATACGAGCAAGACCTGTAAGTAGTAGTATAGCTGGCGGGGTTCTGTGACACTTCGATGGCATGTCCATCCGAAGGTGTCCAAAGATCGAGGGGGTTCTCTCAAGGTCGCCGAAGAGTTCTTGGAATGGATCTGAAGAAGTGGTCGTCAATGACCAGAGGGTGTAGTTCGGGTTTCTGCCGCGCGCCAGATATAGACGTCGCTGTACGAGATATCTAGATGAAGAGATAAGCGATATGCAGAATCTGAAGAAGTGGTCGTCGCCAATGACCAGAAGGTGTAGTTCGGATTTCTGTCGCGCGTCAGATATAGACGTCGCTGTACGAGATGATAAACGGTCACCTGGTCGAGCTTGATGACATTTTTACCTTTGCTTACCTGTTAGTTTAGCCTGAAGGTGTCTGTACCTGTTGGTGGCACACATGATGGAAAAAATGATGCATTTTTGTGGTATTTTCAAGTAATATTCTACAATTTGTGCATCAACATGATAACCTTTTGCCCTTGTTCGGCGTAATTGATAAGGATGTGTAATTTCGTAAACATTAGCAGATAATTATTGATCTCTGACCTTGTTATTTTCTTGGGTTTTATTGACGTAATTGGTGATATTTTCAAGTAATCTTCTACAATTTGTGCATCAACATGATAACCTTTTGCCCTTGTTCGGCGTAATTGATAAGGATGTGTAATTTCGTAAACATTAGCAGATAATTATTGATCTCTGACCTTGTTATTTTATTAGGTTTTATTGACGTAATTGATTTAAATAAGATTTAACTTCTTTGTTTCGTTGTAAAAACAGGTTCAGATTATTTAAATTATAAAATGTTCAAGATTTAAGATCTGCTATTGAGTATGGAAAGATTCTATAATTTACTTTGGATCGATTGTATATGGGGGGTTTTTCATGAAAATGGAGAATATTTAATATCATGATCGTTTCACAAGAGGATATTATGCAGAAATTCTTTAGAAAATAATTATATAGTGGACTAAAGGAGTTGGATCTTAAGTCACATTTTTACACACACTTTCCTTTTATTTCTAATGAAGAGGAGGAGGAGGAGGAAGAGGAACTGGATGCAGGTGATACCTGTTAGTTTAGATGAAATAAAATGTTCAATTTGAAAGTTCTTTACCTTCTTTGGTTAATGCTAATACTGTGAATATCTTAGCATTTTTATAGCTCTGCAAAGTGTAATGTTGATGTATTATATTTTAACACACCCTTTTTACATTTACAGAGAAACTGATATATAAAATATGTTTTTAGACATATAACTAAAATTGTTTAAATATGTAATTAGATGAAATAAAATGTTATATACTTATTTTATTGTTAAAATAAAAAAAAGATGTAGAAATTTATTTTTAAGTTTTATTTGTAGTATACATTAGCGTTCAAGCAGATATCTAAAAAAAAAAAAACAGTTCTGCTTTTAAAGAGGATACCTGTTAGTTTAGATGAAATAAAATGTTATATACTTATTTTATTGTTAAAATAAAAAAAGATGTAGAAAATTATTTTTAAGTTTTATTAACGTGTAGTATACCTACATTAGTGTTCAAGCAGAATAGATTTCTATTTATTTTTTTGCGTTATTTATCTAGTATATTATCTAATAATGAAAATAGCAGTTCTGCTTTTCAAGATTCAATGATGGTTATCCATATACCAATTATATAATAAGTGAACATTTTGTTGAGCACAATTTAAGCTATTATTTTCATGTGAATTACAATGGTACTTAGAATTATTACAAGTTTTTAGTGTTTTCAAAGACGGACAGTTCCATTCATCTAAATTAAATATGTAATTATTAATTATTTTACCTAAAACTTGTTTTTTATTTGATCCTTTAACTAGTACTGTCTCACTTTGAACAATATTTTTTAAAAAATTTTGCACTTTATTAAAATTTAAATATAAAAAACAATCACTGTCTTGAAATGATAAACCATGTATGTTGAATGTGGTCCAATCAATGTGTTGACAAATCTCCTTGGATGTCATCCATTCAGGTATATATGGCAAATTAACAAAATTGTGATGCACTGATCCAGTTTGAACATTCAGGATGGCTATTTCCCGTATGTAGAAATTACTGTTTTTATATTGAAAACCTTGGATGTCAATGATAAACATTTCTGTAAAAATAGTTGAAATTAACTAACTGCAACTACACAATTTTTACAAAGTCAGTTTTAGGTCTGTATTTTACTAGATTTGAAAAAACACTTTTGGTTCCTTTATATTCAAGTTACTGATGATGTCAGTTTTAAAAAGCATGATTCTAAATCTTGCCAGATTAAATCTCTTTTCCCTAACGTTGAAGACAGCAATGATTTTTTCCCTCTTTTTAAGTTTTCCTTATAGTGTTTCAAAAGACCCCAATTTGATTCTAATTTTGAGAAATTTTTAACACAATCTGATTTATTTTTTATACATTTTTTACACAAATAAGCAATTCTGTTTAAAATTTTAATCAATCTACAATACTCCTCTTTTGTTTTAACTAAACTAGATGCCCTTCCAACTTTTTTTAATACATCAAGCATACAGTCAATAGTTTTCTTTGAGTGCATATTTCTGTTAAATAAAATATTTGAATTCAATAAAATAAAAGTAATAATAATAATTGTAACTTACAGTATTATAAGTGTAGGGCACACGCACAGCTAACGGTTATTCTTGCGGCAATGGTAGTGATGCACTTTTAAAATAACATCAAACGTCATGCACACATACGTGCTATCATTGAGACAAAGGTTATCATGCATATTGACGCAAATGCATATTGATTAATTAATTATTATAAAAATATGCAAATGTTGTTTCCATATTAATTTAAATGCGATAATAAAAAAAAATACACCTGTGATAATTCAATAACATGCATGCACAATAAATGTCTATCTCACGTTCTTAAAACATGAGGATATTTATTTTATAACAGTAGATTTTAGGTACCTGTTTGCGTATACCTGTTTTCTGTTCCTTACCCATTCCATACCTGTTCCATACCTGTTTCCAAATACCTGTTTTTATATTACTACTCTGTATATTATGAGAACTCAGTTAACTTGTCATATTCTTTTGTTGCATAAAATTATATTATATGTAGGAAAACGTAATATTTTAACATTAATAGGGATACTCGAATACCTCCTTTGTCCTTGTGACCTGTATCAACTTGTTTAAAAATTATTTCAAACAAAATATTACATCGTTATATTTCTAAATATAACTTCTTATATACAGAAAGTTTCTAATAGAGTTAGAGACTGTTTTTAAATATAACTTCTTATATACTGGATGTCCTGATAAAGATAGAGATTGTATTTATTTTAATAACTAATATTTAATACCTACTTAAACTAAATGATTAACAACTCATGAGAAGATAAATTTTCTGTAACTTTAATATAACATCATTTCTAAATAGAATTTAAAATTAGTATTCTAGACGTTCGAGATAAATCGTTGGATATTCTCACATCACCTATTTCGGGTAACCTGAAGTGGAAATCGTAAACAAATATTTTATGATGAATTCTAGCATCTCCAATCAGAGAATATACCTATAAACTTTAAATTCCTATATTGATACTCAAATACTTATAATGAAAACTTAGTTAAAGCAATACTAAGAGAAATCTAATGTATCAATTATTAAAATGTTAACAAATATGTTAAACACTCAAAAGTCACGTATGCGCTTCTCTGATGTTACCCGCTGCAATTTCTAAGAAATAAGAAATAGTGATTTCTAGATCAACTAACTGTACCCTGTTCATATTTATATGTTTGAAGTCTATGTATTTTTTCAATCCTTAGCTTTTTAGTAAATAGGTATATCATTCAACCCAAAATCTTGTATGTTTTAAAGATAATTTTCAGAGTTCTCTTTTAACAAGACATCAATTTTTCTAAAGCTGTACTAATAAAAATATTTCACTTACAAAATACTTTAATTGTGTTTCCTATATAATTATAGAAGTTACATAAATCTTATTTTTTAAAAATCAATTACATCAATTATTAAATAAAACCGAGAATAATAAAATAACAAGGTCAGAGATCAATAATTATCTGTTAATGTTTTACAACGCGATACTAAATTAGAGAAGTTACATACATCTTATTTTTATAAAAAATCAATTACGCCATTTTATTAAATCAAACCGAGAATAACAAAATAACAAGGGTAAGTTTTGAAGTTTCATTTGTGGTAAAGGAAACATATCCCTTCATTAATGTAGTTATACCTGGATTTCGAACCTATGACAACCCCTCCTAATTCATATCGAATTTCATCAAACAGGAAGTTAAAAAATCTTTGATTAGGTATTTTCCTTAATTATTAGCCTTTTGTTATCATTATTTGCTTACTTTCATCCTTGTACTATTAAAATTTAAAATGATATGTCATTAAGATTTAGAGAAATTAATATGGAAGTATCTCTACCTTACGATAAACTATGTCATATTACTAAAAAGTACTATTTTTCTTAATTGGTTGAATATAAATATGAATATCTATTCTTCTAATATACTGTACAAGATTAAAAATTTACTTTCCAAATTATTATAGATATATTTTATTAGTTTAATTTATTTTAATAACCTTATTAGATTTTTAATAAATAACCAAACAAGTAGACAAGGTTTCATATTACTTCGAGGGTGGAGTATGTTTTATTATTACAATTCGCATATCCTACAATTAAAAATATAAAAATCTTTGATTAGGTATTTTCCTTAATTATTAGCCTTTTGTTATCATTATTTGCTTACGCAATTGTACAGGGGAGCTTCGGGAGGTGGAGTATGTTTTATTATTACAATTCACATATCCTACAATTAAAAATATAATTTTAAGTGTAAAACAAAAATATTTTAACATACATTTATTTCAGTGTGAACCATTCTTGATGATGTTACTATAACTCTATCTAATTATTAATACTTTATGTTTTTAATATTATATCTATAAATGTATTTAAAATAATATATTTACATTTAGTATTTTGAAAAGCCTCTCCCTTAACGTCTAATATATTTAAAAAATCTTTGAAGAATTAGAAATTGTTTTTAGTATTAACAAATTTTGTGTCAGCAGTTGCGGTTATACAAAAATTACAATTTAATTTTGTTTAGTATTAATTAATTAATTAGATTTTAATTATTTTTTATTTTTATAAGGTGAAATTTTAAATTTAAAATAGGTTATTAGTAGAATTTAAGAAATTTACTACCTTACGATAAACTATGTCATATTACTAAAAAGTACTATTTTTCTTAATTGGTTGAATATAAATATGAGAATATCTATTCTTCTAATATACTGTACAAGATAATAAACTGATATATAGAAGTGTTTTAGTTGAATATTATATATTAGAACTTACCTTCTTTTGCTATACTCAGGATATACATCACTTCATTTATTATTAGTTTAATTTATTTTAATAACCTTATTAGATATTTAATAAATAACCAAACAAGTAGACAAGGTTTCATATTATTATTTTATTTTTAATCTATTTGATTCGAACAATGATTTAAAAATATAATTTTAAATGTAAAACAAAAATATTTTAACATACATTTATTTCAGTGTGAACCATTCTTGATGATGTTACTATAACTCTATCTAATTATTAATACTTTATGTTTTTAATATTATATCTATAAATGTATTTAAAATAATATATTTACATTTAGTATTTTGAAAAGCCTCTCCCTTAACGTCTAATATATTTAAAAAATCTTTGAAGAATTAGAAATTAACAAATTTTGTGTCAGCAGTTGCGGTTATACAAAAATTACAATTTAATTTTGTTTAGTATTAATTAATTAATTAGATTTTAATTATTTTTTATTTTTATAAGGTGAAATTTTAAATTTCAAATAGGTTATTAGTAGAATTTAAGAAATTTACTACCTTACGATAAACTATGTCATATTACTAAAAAGTACTATTTTTCTTAATTGGTTGAATATAAATATGAGAATATCTATTCTTCTAATATACTGTACAAGATAATAAACTGATATATAGAAGTGTTTTAGTTGAATATTATATATTAGAACTTACCTTCTTTTGCTATACTCAGGATATACATCACTTCATTTATTATTAGTTTAATTTATTTTAATAACCTTATTAGATATTTAATAAATAACCAAACAAGTAGACAAGGTTTCATATCATTATTTTATTTTTAATCTATTTGATTCGAACAATGATATTATGTAAACATGTTAAAATATTCCATAGATCCAATACATCAAAATGTAGTAGAATAATATGAAAAGAGAAAAAAAAAATATAGCTTCTATATTTTTATAGTTTATGAATTACTTACCCAACCATAAAGTCGCCCATGATTCTTCTATAGTTAAATGTATATATATTTTTTGCCCCCCGGGCAGCTCCACTTCCCCTATTAGGGAAGCTGTCTGAGGTGGCGGATGGTTTGCCACTATAAGTTCCATGTCCTACAATTAAAAAAATCTAATTTAAAATGTAAAACCAAAATATTTTAACGTACACATATTTCAGGGTGAACCATCCTCGCTGCTGATATTATAACTTTAATCACCTCTACAAATAAAGAAAAATTATTAAATAAACACTCACTATGAATTAATATATGTATTACCTTCTGGTATGCAGTTCATTTTGAAATTGATGGGAAGATTTCTAACTGCGTTAAATGTTTATATTACAAAATGCATGCTTCACAAATTTTTGAACTTTCAACTATAAAAATGAGCTTGGTAAAAATCTTTATCTCTTATATCTGTTTATGTTAATAAAATTATGCTGACCGTATTGAAAATAAATCCTACTATACTATATGGAGTCCCTATAGATTTATTAGAAATTGTTAAATAAGAAATGATTTTTATTATGATATAATGTTAAAAACAACTCATGAGTCTAGAAAACTTATTGAACTAAAATATCTTCTAATTTTCTTATAGCTAGTAAAGTAATTGTAGTTCTTTATAGTAATAACAATATTTTATGTAATACTTTATTGTTATAGTTCTTTAACTAAATATTAGTAGCTTTTTTCATATGTTAATATTTGGTGTGCTATCCAGCTGCTTTCAATTTGAAAGTTCTTTACCTTCTTTGGGATAAAATCTAGAACAGGTCTGTTAAACCACCTGCTAAAATCTTTTCAAAACCTGTTAAAACAAACTAAAGTGTTATGAAAAAAAAATTAAAAAAAAAGAACTTATAGCTAAACGTAATATTATCAAACAAAAGCTAGAACAAGTTAGCGAAATATAAAAAAATTATAGCTCCTATGGTGACCACCACCGTCATGGAATGTTAATGGAATCAACAGAAAATAAAATAGACTATGTACACTGGGAATGATTCCCAACGAATTAGTGGAGAGATTACGTTTATTGCTTGCCTCTCAAGAGGCTGAACATGCTGAACATATAAATGAAATTAATTCTATAATAGAAGAACTACGTGAAGCAAATATTATTGAATAAAAACCTGCTAGAATTAACTTTAAACGGCGAAGGGTTATACTAAAATCTTTAAATGATTTGTTTCTAGTAATAATGTAGCATAAAAGAAAAGGAATAGTATATTAACAGCTTAGTAGCTGCAAGATGCCCGTTCCAGCAAAATATAAATGTACAAAATGCCAAGGAGAAGCCCTTTTACCAAATACAAAATGTTTAGCATGTTTATCTGCAGAGGTTTTCAAAGACAAGGATAAAGCAAAACATATACCTAGTGTTTATTTTAAGAAATGAAATATTAATTATTGTTCACTATAAAAATGTTAAGATAATTTATATAACAAAATAAATATTTTAATAAAATGAAACCAAGTACGTATTTTTATAGTTTTATTTGTAACAGATAGTGATCAGTCAATCAGTAGGCAATAATAAGAAACAACTTTAATAACATAGTTTCAGAGTTTATTTTTATTCATAACAATATAAATTAGTATCTGAATATTTTTCAACACTATGAGATTTTTATTCATAACAATATAAATTAGTATTTGAATATTTTTCAACACTATGAACAGATAATGAGAAACTACAAAAGCAAAACATTTTCTTACAATTAAAACATGGTATAGTGCCCTGTTGTTGTTGTTGTTGTTGTTATTGTTGTAAACGTCTTCTTTCAACCGCTTCTCTTATTGACATTAAACGTGGTGGTTGATTTTGAGCAGGTGACACTGATACTTCTACAAAATTTTAAAATTAATTTATTTCAACTAGACCTTCTTGAGAATCTAAATTTAGATCATCATCATCGTCAAGCATGAGACCTGTTCTAGTGTTTAATATTTGCTTCCTTCTCTTCTTCTTCAGAGGCTGTTCATCAGCATCACCATTATCACCAATGGTAATAGTTTTTCCCCAGCTAGCATTGTTGTTTAGTTTATACAAGACTCCATCAGATTCTTGTGAGGGGGCTGCTTCAATCATTGGTGGTGCTGACCATGTCGATGGTGATGAAGATGACGATTCAATTTGTGCTACATCCTCGTCCGCATCAACCCCATATAATCGTATTGCTTTTTCTAAAAGCAAAAACTCTCGTTTTCAATTTTCGTTTTGATATATGTAACAGGATATTTCTTCAACTTTTTCTGAAGTGTGCTTGTTCTTGGCGAGTAAGAGAGTTTTATTAGTATGTTCTCCTTTCGGACTGTTATTTCTTTTAGTCCATATCTATGAATACAAAATAAAAAATATATAAGCACATACGTAAAAATAAATAATTTTCAAAATCAAAAAACTAATTTTCAATTCATAATTATGAAACAAAATAAAAATATATAAGCAAATACATAAAAATAAAATAACTTTCAATTCATTATAAATACAAAAATAATAACTTACCCAAAAATATGCTTGAACACTACCACTGCCATATCGATTGGAAACATACTTTTATCTGTTATTGTAACAATAATTGTAGTTGGAGTAGTTGCCATCTTTACTGTTGACTGCTGATTGACTGATATGTTAACCGATTCTGCAGTCCTTTTTTATACAAGTGAATTTTTATGAAATAGATGCACTCGTCACGTTTTAGTATATGCATTTACATATTGCTAAATCATCATATTGACGCAAATGCATATTGACGTAAATGGTTTTTTTGTAATAAAATAAATATCCTCATGCTTTAAGAACGTGATAGACATTTATTGTGCATACATGTTATTGAATTAATATGAAAATAACATTTGCATATTTTTATAATAATTAATTAATCAATATGCATGATAACCTTTGACTCAATGATAGCACGTATGTGTGCATGACGTTTGATGTTATTTTAAAATATTATTTTTCTGCTATCGCTCGTCAGTGCATCACTACCATTGCCGCAAGAATAACCGTTAGCTGTGCGTGTGCCCTACACCTATAATACTGTAAGTTACAATTATTATTATTACTTTTATTTTATTGAATTCAAATATTTTATTTAACAGAAATATGCACTCAAAGAAAACTATTGACTGTATGTATGCTTGATGTTGTATTAAAAAAAGTTGGAAGGGCATCTAGTTTAGTTAAAACAAAAGAGGAGTATTGTAGATTGATTAAAATTTTAAACAGAATTGCTTATTTGTGTAAAAAATGTATAAAAAATAAATCAGATTGTGTTAAAAATTTCTCAAAATTAGAATCAAATTGGGGTCTTTTGAAACACTATAAGGAAAACTTAAAAAGAGGGAGAAAATCATTGCTGTCTTCAACGTTAGGGAAAAGAGATTTCATTTGGCAAGATTTAGAATCATGCTTTGAAAAAAGATTGAAAACTGGCATCATCAGTAACTTGAATATAAAGGAACCAAAAGTGTTTTTTCAAAAAGCATTTAGAATTTTTTCTAATAAAATTAAAACTGCATTAAAAAAATCACTATTAAAAGTGAACGTTATATTTTCAGCTAATTTTGTTCAACCACAAAATCTTCAAACAGATATTAAACATTTTAATACGAAAAATCATATAATTGATAATAACACAAATTTAAAGGAGTGGTATATTGAATATGTGAAAAATAAAATTTTGTCAAAATTGGAATCATTTCAGGAAAGAGATTCAGGTTGGAGTTTATATGAAATTTTAAATTTAAAAATAAATATTAATAATTATTCTCCAATTAATGGAGGATGTAGTTATGTGGAATTACCAAAGTTTATTAGGAATTCTAAATCTATATTAAATATAAAAAATAATGATCAATATTGCTTTCTTTATTCAATTGTAGCTGCTTTACATCCTGCACCACCACACAGAAACCCCAACAGAACCACATCATATCCACATTTTAGTAACATTTTAAAATATGAAGGTATCAAATTTCCAATAAGTTTACGTAGTATTCCAAAATTTGAAAATATGAATAGTTTATCAATAAACATTTTTACAGTGGATGGTGAAAAACAAAAGAATGTGGTTCCTCTTTGTCTGAGTAAAACTAATTTTAAACCTCGAATAAACTTACTTATTTTGAACTGTAATAATAATGATGACGATGATAATGATATTTCTAATACAGATTATAAAAATATTAAGATTAAGATTAAACATTTTGCTTTAATTCAAAATTTATCACGTTTGTTGTGTCGCCAAACGGCTGATTTAAAAAATAGAAAATTATTTTGTGAACGTTGTTTAAATCATTTCAAAACAGAAAATAATTTAGATAAGCACCTAATAGATTGTGAAAATTTAAACAAGACTAAAATTACATTACCTTCTAAGAATAAAAGCATTTTAAAGTTTGGAAATTTTAAAAGTTCCTTTTGTCATATACAGTGATCTGGAGAGTATACTAGAACAATATGATGATCCTAAGGCAACTAATACTAAAAAAAGGTATCAAAAACATGTTCCATTTAGCATAGCATACTATATAAAATGTTCTTATGATGATAGTATTTCAAGATTTCAAACATATACAGGTAACGATTGCATTGAATGGTTCGTTAAAGAATTGGAAAAAATAGCTTTAGAAGTTGATAATATTTTCCATAATAGGCTTCCCTTAAATATGACTGATCAGGAGAAAAAAGAATTTCAATCATCTAAATTTTGTCATATTTGTTCCAAACCATTTCTAGATACAGACAAAAAAGTAAGAGACCATTGTGGACTTTCTGGAAAATATAGAGGAAGTGCACATAATATTTGTAACCTTCAGTATCAGGATAGTCATACAATTCCAGTAATTTTTCACAATTTAAGTGGTTACGACAGCCTTTTTATAATTAAGGCCCTTAGTGTAAAAGTTAAGGGAAATTTAAATTTACTTCCTATAAATAAGGAAAGGTACATATCATTTACAAAATATATAAATAACACAAAAATTTATTTTAGATTTCTAGACTCATTTAGATTTATGGCAAGCGATCTTGATAAATTAGCATCATATTTGGAAAAAGATCATAAAGTTATAACTAAAAAATATTGTAGAAATTATATTGAATTTGAATTATTGCAACGGAAAGGTATATTTCCTTATTACTATCTAGATAATTGGGATAAATTATTGGATGAACAATTACCTGATAAGAAACATTTTTTTAGTAAACTCAAGAATTGTCATGTTAGCAATAATGATTATGAACATGCTTGTAAAGTATGGAACATGTTCGATATAAAAAATTTACAACAATATGCTGAACTTTATCTAAAAACAGATGTGTTTCTGTTAACTGATATTTTTGAAAACTTTCGAGAAGTGTGCTTATCTACATATCATCTAGATCCTCTTCATTATTATACAGCTCCAGGTTTAGCTTTCGATGCAATGTTAAAAATTACCAATATTGAACTGCAATTATTAACAGACATTGATATGATAATGTTTATCGAACGAGGAATAAGAGGTGGTGTTTCTCAATGTTCTAATCGTTACGGTAAAGCAAATAATAAATATATGAATACTTCAGAGTTTAATCCTAATTTGCCTACTTCTTATCTAATGTACTTTGATGTAAATAATTTATATGGTTCGGCAATGTGTTCTCCTTTACCACAAAGTAATTTTGAATGGGTAGATGATAAAAGAGATGGGTAAAATTCTTTTAGAATTTGTTGGATTGCGTTCGAAAATGTATTCTATAAAGAAACGTGAGAGCGAAGAAGAAGAAAAAATTGAAAAGAAAGCAAAAGGTATTACAAGAGCAGTTTTAAAAAAGATATCATTTAGTGATTATTATCAATGTCTGTTTAATAATATTACATTAAATTGTAATCAGAATTTAATTCAATCAGAAAAACATGAAGTATTTACAATTGAAACTAAGAAAGTAGCACTAAGTCCCCATGATGATAAACGAATCGTTAATTACATCTACACAGATACACTCCCTTGGGGTTTTAACATTGAAAATATTTAAAAATCTACATATTAAAAATATTTAAAAATCTACATATAAAACTCCCCATTTTGTTTTAATTAATTTCCAGATGGACTCCTCTTCCACTACCACCAACAACAACAACACAAACCCTGCAACAAGAAAAAGACAGCTGGATAATAAAGCAACATCGATGTCAACATCTTCATTACCAGATCCATCAACATCATCATCAGAACTGAAATCAAAAAAACAGCGTAGAATTTCTCCTACAACAACAACAAAAAGAGCTCTAGGAGATAGAATGAAGACAACAGCAAAAAATAAAGAGAAATCTATTACACCATTTGAAATTTTGTATAGCAAAACACCTATTGAAGAAGCAGAACTGTTATTTTCATTACTAGATAATATACTAGATAAATATCTGCTTGAAGAAGAAGAAGAATGAGGACAAACGCAAAAATAAAATAGAAATCTATTATACTATTTGAAATTTTGGAATAGCAAAACACCTCTTTAAAAGCAGAACTGTTTTAGATATCTGCTTGAACACTAATGTATACTACAAATAAAACTTAAAAATAAATTTCTACATCTTTTTTTATTTTAACAATAAAATAAGTATATAACATTTTATTTCATCTAAACTAACAGGTATCATCTGCATCCAGTTCCTCTTCCTCCTCCTCCTCTTCATTAGAAATAAAAGGAAAGTGTGTAAAAATGTGACTTAATCCAACTCCTTTAGTCCACTATATAATTATTTTCTAAAGAATTTCTACATAATATCCTCTTGTGAAACGATCATGATATTAAATATTCTCCATTTTCATGAAAAACCCCCCATATACAATCGATCCTAAGTTAAATTATAGAATCTTTCCATACTCAATAGCAGATCTTAAATCTTGAACATTTTATAATTTAAATAATCTGAATCTGTTTTTTACAACGAAACACTAAAAGAAGTTACATTTTATTTAAATCAATTACGCCATTAAAACCTAATAAAATAACAAGGTCAGAGATCAATAATTATCTGCTAATGTTTACAACGCTTAATTAGAGAAGTTACACATACATCTTTATAAAAATCAATTACGTCATTAAAACCGAGAATAACAAAATAACAAGGGCAACGGTTATCATGCTGATTAAAATATACACACTAAGATGGAAGATTTAAATACATTACTTGAAAATACCACAAAAATGCATCATCACTTCTATCATGTGTGTCACCAACAGGTACAAAAGGACACCTTCAGGCTAAACTAACAGGTAAGCAAAGGTAAAAATGTCACCAAGCTCGACCAGGTGACCGCTTATCATCTCGTACAGCGACGTCTATATCTGACGCGCGGCAGAAATCCGAACTACACCTTTTGGTCATTGGCGACGACCACTTCTTCAGATTCTGCATATCGCTTATCTCTTCATCTAGATATCTCGTACAGTGACGTCTATATCTGGTGCGCGGCAGAAACCGGAACTACACCCTCTGGTCATTGACGACCACTTCTTCAGATCCATTCCAAGAACTCTTCGGCGACCTTGAGAGAACCCCCTCGATCTTTGGACACCTTCGGATGGACATGCCATCGAAGTGTCACAACCCCGCTAGCTATACTACTCCTGTACATCTGCACCGCTGCCTACCAGTATCCAGAGAAGTAAGTAAACTAGTATAAGTCCCCAAAGGCATTGGGACTTGGTATAATTTCATCGACTTGTGTGAACGACGCCGAGAATATTACAAGTCGAAATAGGGAGCTACTGCGCAGGTATCAAAAGTTCTCCCACCAGCCGTTCCAGTACCTGCTACTAGCTGGTGCCAAAGTATTGAGACCTCATCAACCACCCGGAAGCAGGTGACGTGCGCAGGACTAGCAAGAGAGTAAGAATACGAGTAGGTTTTATGGTATTTGGTAAATAAATGTATTAAAGGTTTTATTGGTGTATTATTACTATCTGTTGTGTGAAGTATAATTTTCCCTATCGACCGACCTGGCGTACCGTATCTTCACTATAGCTACCTGAGTAGTGGTGTTTCTGCACTGTAAACAGGAACTGGCGCCCGAGGCAAAATAAAAGAGATACCGAACCTCGGGCACTAACGTGACACTTCCTACCTGTGCAAATCGGGAAGTATCCGTCACAGTACTTTTCAGGAGCGTACACATAATGGCAAATACAAATCGATTTCGATTTTGACCGGCACAATTATCTGTGTAAAATACAAAGGTATCAACGTCATTCTGCTGTCGATTTTTTATATAATCAAGGACGAGGCTTCCTATTTCGTTAGCTCCTCTTTTTGCAATAGTCTCGTGCCAGACGTAACAATAGGCCTTATTATTACCAATGTCAAATAAAGTTAAATTGTATGTACTATATTTTAATTTGTAATAAAATATACTAACATCTTTGTAGGGGGTCACTAATATTTTCTGTAAATCATAACAAGCCACGTTGAATGATTCGTCGACTTTTGCCTGCTGTTTGTCGTTTTCTTTTAATTTCCTTACAGCTTCTTTATTTTTTTGGTGTTTCTTTCGTTCAGTCTCTAATTCTATTTTCCTGTTTTCATCTCCCAGCAAGTACTTATCACAAACCTCACACTGGTCCTTTTTCGGTAAAAAAAATCCTATATTATACTCATGCTCAAAGACATACCGGTACTGTCTGCATGTTGCAACTGGAAATATTGTCGTTGTGAGTCTCTGCGAATATAGTGCGACTCAGTTGTGGGAAGACTCTCTATGTGCTCTCTTATATGCTGTCTGATCTTTTCTACTTTGGGATCCTTACTAGTAACTTTACCTCTATTATCTGGACTTCATATTCCAATTTCATTTTTATCTAGCTTAAGCATGACCGTTCTTATCCAGATGTCGGTGATATTGAGAGTGTTCAAGAAAAATGTTTTGCAAACTTTAATCATGGATTCTCCGACTGAAAAGTAATAATTCAGTGTATACTGTCGTCGAGATTCTTGTTGTCTTATGGTTTCAACTTTCTTCAGTTCTTTTGTCACATGTTTAGCCAAAAAATCCATGTGCTTATTGTTATCACCAAATTTCCAAAACTTTTGAAAAATTACTCTTCTTTGATCTTCTTGAATTTTTGTGTAACATGCCATTCTACATTCTTTCACTTCACAACTTTCTCTCATTTCCCTAGCTTTTACCATTTTTTTTGTAGAGTATGATATATACTCCTGTCCCGTATTTCTTTTCCTCTTCGCTTCTTGGACTTTCCAGTTTTGCGGCTTTCTATATCTTTTTCTATCTGGTGATATATTTTTTCTACATTCGTTTAGGTCTGGTCTGCATAAGCATCATTTTCTACAGCTCTCGATAGATTCACGTTCAAAAACAAGTTATTTTCCTCTTCATTTGCAAAATCACCTTCCAATGAGTCCATTTGTTGAATGTCTTCTTCAAACTAAAATAAATAAATCTTTGTGAAAAGTTGTATCTGATTTAACACATTTTCTCTTATAAAAGCATTTAAGCAAAAACTATTACGTAAGAACACACCTACATTTTACAATGAATAGGCAAAGTAAAAAATAAGACAATACTAAGATATACGTAAATAGGTATTAGTTTAAATTAAATATGCATTATGCATATGAATAGGGAAACTATTCCCATCCGTGTTTTCTGTATTCTGTGCGCTGGTAGGACTATTAATTATTGTTTCTTTATGGTCTGTGAATGGTATTACTATATCACCTGGACATAATAGTGCATTAGGATCCACCTCTTCGTTCCTGGACCAACAACATTTTCAGTGAAAATAGGAGAGTGTCTTAATGCTTGTTGTAAGATGGTATCATCATTATTATTGCTGTTTTTGTCATATGAAATTTACAATAACTATTAGGTAAATCCATATATTAAACATGCACGAAGTGCTTGTACAGTTAAAATAAAATTAACAATGTTATCAGTTAAAATTATAACTTTATTACATACCTGTGGCAAGCTTTACTAAATGCTTTCCTCTTGAACCCATAATCTCTAATTTAACTTGAAATATCCACTCGAATTAGAGAAAATAACATAAAAGTACTAGCCTCTAAGGGATATAAACAAATACTAGTAAAATCGTAACTGACGCGTAGTAACATCGTAACTCGTCTCGACACGTTTTGTAACCGCATCACTCGTAGTGTCAATAAGTAATAACATCGTATGTCAAGTTCAGATAAAAATCTCACTGCTTTTGAGAAAAATATTAACATCTTATGTCTACCTGGGATAAAACGGTACAATTTTTATGCCTCTCACATTATCGTATGTAGATATACGATGCTTTTTCTAAATAATATTATTTGCTGTCCTCTTGCAACTCTAGATACGATGAAATTATTTACCTGGTATTCCGTTTAGTGAAATCTTAACTGTTGTTACGATAATATTTAGGAAAATTTTCTATGCAAATTAGATACGATAAAAATACTTTTTTCAAAAAATGAATATTTTGTCAAAATAAATTGATAAATGTGATTTTAATTGAAAGAGGAGATATTTTTACATAAGGAAATGATCTTAACTCATTTTTGCCAAAAATCAAGTTACGATGTTCTTATTTGCGAGCGTCGATTCTTTTGTTACTTGGAAATTATCATTAGGTGTTTTATAGAGCGTTGTCTAATCTATTGTTCTCCAAAATGACAATTTTGTGGTTGTCTTGATGTTTCAATGTTACATCCCCTTCTGGATGAGCAATTACCGATTTAGTCTAATTTCCATTGTCAATAGGGGTTAGAGGCATTGATACTAATATTTGTTTTGTTTCTAAAAAATACTGTAAACAAATCAAGAAAATATTAACTAATAACGAGTCAATTTATAGGGTAGTTGTGTTCATCAAAATGTCACAACAGTACCAAGGAAATACCCACACTGCCATACAGGGCCATTGGCATAACAACTTCTGGAGAGAGGGCTGGAAAACTGGAGGTTCTACTTTCTTTTATTAGTGCATTACTAGTGGCAGGCATCCAAGAATATTGGGGTAGATGGTTATTTTGAGTTTCGTTGCTATTTTCTGACTTTTGGAGGTGGTGTTAAGGGATTTTTAAAAGAATCATTTTCTGGAGGACCATTGATTGCAAGATCATCGGGTGGAGGATCAACGACTGGAGAATCATTGAATAGAGTAGGACCGGCTTGTCTTTCAGAAATGGGAATATAGTTTGTCTGGGCTGGTAAAAAGTCATCATCAGTGAAGACACTTTCTTTTGTTGGCCAAATACCCGTTTTCTCAAAACCTTTTAGAACAGTTTTCATGTTCGCAGCAGCATTAACAAAGGCTTGTACAAATAAAGTTTATATTTGGAATAAAGTAACGACTTTATCTGGGTTCGAGCGCAACCATTTTCGCACTTCGTCTTTGTAATATAGACTCAAGGCTCTCATAAATGCCACATGCAGAGGCTGGAGCCTGTGCGAACACTGAGGTGGAAAGCACAATAAAATAAAACCTTTTTCACCAAGTTAGATCGATGACTTCGAAGTTTTTAGTGTGAGATGCATGTCAATCAAAAAGTAAGAGGACAGGAGTTTATTTGTTTGCATTAGAAAATTCAATGAAGTTTTTAAACCACTTCAAAAACATTTCTATAGTCATCCATCCCGAGTCATTAGCCTCAGCGCAACCATCTGGGGGCAAACCTAATTCGAATTTTGGTCGTTTCTTTTGTCGGGGAAAAATCAACATTAGGTGCATTAAATTGCCCGCAGCAGAACCACAAATTTGGGCTGTTACCATATTACCACGCTCAGCGAAAGTCTACGCCCACCTGATGTCCTCTATTTGCAATAACTCGTGAATATTGTTTCGGAATTCCCGAAATACCGGTCTCGTCACAATTATAAATTCTTTTGCCAGTATTTTTTTTCAATAACTATACTAATGTAAAAAACTGTGCGGCTGCTACTCTGTTGAACCCCATATCACGTGCTCCAGAGGTTGCCTCGGGTTTTCTCAAGCTTAATTCTGGATTATGTCTCTTAAAAGATTGGGCCCAGTCTTCCCCTGCGATTTCTGTCTGTTCGTTAAATGAATGTTCAGAACCGTTTCAAACCGCTAGTTGATAGGCTAGCCTTCTTAGTTCTTCCATTGTTAATCTAGTCTCTTTTGCATATCCTTTAAATACATAATCAGTTCTAACTCTTTATATTTACTAGCTATTTTGTCAACCACAGAATTTGGATCAGCCTTACGTTTTTTGCATATCTTTCTAATGTATTTTGTGGATGTTCCCCACCGGAAGTAAGTTATGGGGCACATTGGGACAACTGCTGATGGTCAGAATGGTGGCAAAGACCATGGAGCTGCTGGTTATTGTCGTTGGGGTGAAGAACCAGACTTCTTTACCCCAAGGACCCATTATTGCCACCCCAGACCCATTAGTCGGCCAGATCCAGTAGTCGGACACCCCAAACCCATTAGTCGGCCAGATCCAGTAGTTGACACCCTAGTTATTGGCCATCTAATTATTGGCCAGCAGGACTTAGGTCTTTTTGGCAAATCACGTGTAGCAGTGCCTAATTGGTTGGATGCAAAGCCAAGAGCATCGTGTAAAAATTAAATATTTAAAATTTTAAATCTAAATAATACTAATATTTATTATCGGCTCACCAGCAGATTTTCTTTATCAGCTCGCTAACGGGTGTTATATATCTGCAGGAAAGGAGATAAGCGTATAGGCTTATATTAGCAAATATGACAAATATGATCACATTAAAGCTCGTGAGTTGCTTATTAATATTAAGTAATTGTTTTTTAATACTGGTTGAAACTGTAAACAACCATTGTTTAATACACAATAATTGAAACTTAATTAAACGTTTCTCTAATAATTGAAAACCGATTACATGTTTTAACTTCGAAATTATTATATAAGAACTTTAATATTTATTTGTAATAAATATTACTTTAATATTATCATTCAAACTAATAATTAATCTCTAATAATTTATCAAACCTCTATTACTATCTCAACATATTCATATGCTGAGAAATATTATTAAATGTGTAAATTTAAATCAGCGAGATTTTCAGCAAGACTAATAAGGCCGCTTTTATCATCAGAACAGCTCATGAAAATACAAATTAGGTAGTTTGTATTTGAGACCAATATATAATGTAAGTACACATAGCTATCGGGGGTCGGGTTTGTGCATAGCTATTGGGTAATTAGAGATTTATATTTCGCTGGTGTATGAGTCCAGTGTAACGTAGCCTGTGTTAGTGAACAGCCGTGCTTGATTCCTCGCAAAAGCGAGGTTAGAGTGAAGCCTGTAAGTTTTTAAATATTTTGTTGTTCGAAAAATGATGATGAAGGTTATAATTCACACGCAGTAAGTACCTACTAGCTATCTACCTTTTCACTTTGCAATTAACATTTATGGTTGTTACCACGGGCGACATCGGTCGCGACTTACCTCCTATACCTCTCTGCGTTCCCGTTAACCAAATCATACGCTCATGCCTAAACGGCTCTCTAGCGTCGAGACAGCGCACTAATTTTAAGAAGTCTTGCTTGGCGCCATGTCTTTTAGGTCTTTTTTTTTTGTTAAGTTGGCCCGTTTAGTTTTTTGCTGCACTACTTTTGCTAAGTTCAGTTCACTTTGCGGCCCCCGTCCTTAGACCCCCTAGGGAATCTTATTCTGGTTTGTAGGTCTATGGTCCTTATTTGTGGGGGGGGCAGAGCCCGGTCTTAACTGGCGCGATGCCTACTAACATCTAAAACATTTGTTACCTTGTAATTGTTTAATCATGGTAAATTACACTAGCCTAAGCTATGTTGAGGTACATCAAAATTGAATATATTTTGTATATTTCTGGCTAATAACATCGTGAATCTTTTATGATGTGCACCGCTTGGATTCTTGTTTCGTGTATGACACACAACTATTTACCCTGATTGATGCTCGTTACTCACATTGCTCGGCCTCCTGCTCCAAGAGCGACAGCGTCGGGGAAAGCAGCGTCAGGGGCGGTAGCGTCGGAGTCGGCAAGATGTCGGAGGTTGGAATTTGAAATACTGCAAAGGAAGGAAACCCGATTTTTTTATCGTTGTCGAAATGTTCGATACACCCTGCCAGGAAGTAGTGTGCCTTTAATTTCGCCACCCTGCTACCGGGGCTACGTAATCTGCGACACACTTGGGTGTCTACCGATTATCCCATACTTCTATGAAAAACATTTTTATCTGCAACTAAATAGTTTGCGTTACTTACAATCCACTATCCCCTTCCTCGACGTCCATTAAATCCGGAGGGATCATTACTGCACATCTATCCTATCTAATAGGACTACCCATTCCATTTTTGATTGGGTTATTCTCTAAAACGAGATTTTTTTTTCCTTCCATTAAATCATATTTTCAAAAGAAAAATACTTACCAATGCGCCTTGTGGAGCTATTGTTTGTACAGTTGCCGCTGGAGCAGCTGCTAGAGACGGAGCTGCAATTGCGACTACATGTGCAAGAGCTGCAGCAACTCTTCCTCTTCCTCTCAGCTTCTGCAGCAACAGCGGCATATTTCTGGAGCTGCAGTTGTGACTACATGTGCAAGAGCTGCAGCAACTCTTCCTCTTCCTCTCAGCTTCTGCAGCAACAGCGGCATATTTCTACTCTGTCGGGGTTGCGTCTCGGACGGGTAAGATATCTCTGCCGAGTGGGGAGTCAGGGGCGACGGATGAGGCGTCAGGGCGGTGAATGAAACGTTAGGAGAGGCGGACGAGGCTGGAAATAGCCGATATATTAACAATTTTAACTGTTACATTACTGAATTACACGTGTAATTGCAGCTACAGCTGTCCTTCATAATATTGCAATAAGAGAAAGGTAACAATTTAATGAAGATGATTTATTTATTGATGATAATGCACTTAATCCACTTCAACTAATAAATCTGAGAGGTAATGCAATTAAAGTAGCCTTTATCCAAAGACATTTTGCACGGCTATAGAATTATAAACTTCTTTGTCTTTTCCGTTAAGAAAAAATTGTGAATATGGATTTAGATTTTATTTTATCTTAAATGCACAAATTTGTAATACTTAGTAACTTAAGTTTTAAAAAATACTTTAGTAAAATAGTGTGATATATGCCTAAGATATTTTGTTTCCAAATAATATTATTTTATTATTATGTCTATTTACTTTAATAATTGTGTACTCAGTAAAAAGTATGTTATATATTTATATAAAAATACATTTATAAACCTATAATTATTTGTCCATTAGTTTTCAGTTTTTATTTTTCTTGCTTTAAAATTTCTTCAGCAATAGCTATTCTTATTTTTTGTTCGTCAATTATTAATTTTTGCTCTTCCACTCGTTGGAAATGTATTTCTGAATCTTGAGCTTGAAGATTGCAGTTCTTGATAGTCTAAGATCCAATTCTTTCTCAATAGCAGTTCCTCTTGATAGCCAATCTCTTGTGGTTTTTTTGCCCATTTACATCGTTGTGATGTATCCTAGTGGCTGCGCCCTGGACTTGCTCGTCATTGGAATCTGCAAATAAAATAATTTGTTAATAATAATGAAATCTATATGATTAAAAGCGACTGTCATTTTAGTATTTTTCTTAAGTAAATCTTTAATGTGGATAATAGAAAACATTTTCAATTAAATAATAATGGGAGAATTATAATAATTACCTTTTTCATGATCATGGCTAATTTATAATAGTAGTATAGCTGGCGGGGTTCTGTGACACTTCGATGGCATGTCCATCCGAAGGTGTCCAAAGATCGAGGGGGTTCTCTCAAGGTCGCCGAAGAGTTCTTGGAATGGATCTGAAGAAGTGGTCGTCAATGACCAGAGGGTGTAGTTCTGGTTTCTGCCGCGCGCCAGATATAGACGTCGCTGTACGCGATATCTAGATGAAGAGATAAGCGGTGGTCTTTTTGGTGACATTTTTTTACCTTTGAAGAAGTGGTCGTCAATGACCAGAAGGTTCGCGCGGATTTTTAGCCTGTTAGCCTGTTGGTGACACATGGTTACCTTTGCTTACCTGTTAGTTTAGCCTGAAGGTGTCTGTACCTGTTGGTGACACACATGATGGAAAAAATGATGCATCAACATGATGATAACCTTTTGCCCTTGTTCGGCGTAATTGATAAGGATGTGTGTGAAATTTCGTAAACATTAGCAGATAATTATTGATCTCTGACTTTGTTATTTTATTAGGTTTTAATGGCGTAATTGATTTAAATAAGATGTAACTTCTTTGGTTGTAAAAACAGGTTCAGATTATTTAAATTATAAAATGTTCAAGATTTAAGATCTGCTATTGAGTATGGAAAGATTCTATAATTTACTTTGGATCGATTGTATATGAAAATGGAGAATATTTAATATCATGATCGTTTCACAAGAGGATTGTAGAAATTCTTTAGAAAATAATTATATATTGTTAAAATAAAAAAAGATGTAGAAATTTATTTTTAAGTTTTTATTTGTAGTATACATTAGTTTTCAAGCAGATATCTGGAACTGGATGCAGATGATACCTGTTAGTTTAGATGAATGTTATATACTTATTTTATTGTTAAAATAAAAATGATGTAGAAATTTATTTTTAAGTTTTATTTGTAGTATACATTAGTTTTCAATCAGATATCTAAAAAACAGTTCTGCTTTAAAGAGGATACCTGTTAGTTTAGATGAATGTTATATACTTATTTTATTGTTAAAATAAAAAAAGACGTAGAAATTTATTTTTAAGTTTTTATTTGTAGTATACATTAGTTTTCAATCAGATATCTGGAACTGGATGCAGATAATACCTGTTAGTTTAGATGAATGTTATATACTTATTTTATTGTTAAAATAAAAAAAGACGTAGAAATTTATTTTTAAGTTTTTATTTGTAGTATACATTAGTTTTCAATCAGATATCTGGAACTGGATGCAGATAATACCTGTTAGTTTAGATGAATGTTATATACTTATTTTATTGTTAAAATAAAAATGATGTAGAAATTTATTTTTAAGTTTTATTTGTAGTATACATTAGTTTTCAATCAGATATCTAAAAAACAGTTCTGCTTTTAAAGAGGATACCTGTTAGTTTAGATGAATGTTATATACTTATTTTATTGTTAAAATAAAAATGATGTAGAAATTTATTTTTAAGTTTTATTTGTAGTATACATTAGTTTTCAATCAGATATCTAAAAAACAGTTCTGCTTTTAAAGAGGATACCTGTTAGTTTAGATGAATGTTATATACTTATTTTATTGTTAAAATAAAAAAAGGCGTAGAAATTTATTTTTAAGTTTTATTTGTAGTATACATTAGTTTTCAATCAGATATCTAAAAAACAGTTCCGCTTTTAAAGAGGATACCTGTTAGTTTAGATGAATGTTATATACTTATTTTATTGTTAAAATAAAAAAAGATGTAGAAATTTATTTTTAAGTTTTATTAACGTGTAGTATACATTAGTGTTCAAGCAGAATAGATTTCTATTTATTTTTTGGGTTATTTATCTAGTATATTATCTAATAATGAAAATAACAGTTCTGCTTTTCAAGATTCAATGATGGTTATCCATATACCAATTATATAATAAGTGAACATTTTGTTGAGCGCAATTTAAGCTATTATTTTCATGTGAATTACAATGGTACTTAGAATTATTACAAGTTTTTAGTGTTTTCAAAGACGGACAGTTCCATTCATCTAAATTAAATATGTAATTATTAATTATTTTACCTAAAACTTGTTCTTTATTTAATCCTTTAACTAGTACTGTTTCACTTTGAACAATATTTTTTAAAAAATTTTGCACTCTATTAAAATTTAAATATAAAAAACAATCACTGTTTTGAAATGATAAACCATGTATGTTGAATGTGGTCCAATCAATGTGTTGACAAATCTCCTTGGATGTCATCCATTCAGGTATATATGGCAAATTAACAAAATTGTGATGCACTGATCCAGTTTGAACATTCAGGATGGCTATTTCCCGTATGTAGAAATTACTGTTTTTATATTGAAAACCTTGGATGTCAATGATAAACATTTCTGCAAAAATAGTTGAAATTAACTAACTGCAACTACACAATTTTACAAAAGTCAGTTTTAGGTCTGTATTTTACTAGATTTGATTCAAGTTACTGATGATGTCAGTTTTAAAAGCATGATTCTAAATCTTGTCAAATTAAATCTCTTTTCCCTAACGTTGAAGACAGCAATGATTTTTCCTTATAGTGTTTCAAAGACCCCAATTTGATTCTAATTTTGAGAAATTTTTAACACAATCTGATTTATTTTTTATACATTTTTTACACAAATAAGCAATTCTGTTTAAAATTTTAATCAATCTACAATACTCCTCTTTTGTTTAGATACCCTTCCAACTTTTTTTTTTTAATACAACATCAAGCATACAGTCAATAGTTTTCTTTGAGTGCATATTTCTGTTAAATAAAATATTTGAATTCAATAAAATAAAAGTAATAATAATAATAATAATAATAATAATAATTGTAACTTACAGTATTATAGGTGTAGGGCACACGCACAGCTAACGGTTATTCTTGCGGCAATGGTAGTGATGAACTTTTAAAATAACATCAAACGTCATGCACACATACGTGCTATCATTGGGGCAAAGGTTATCATGCATATTGATGCAAATGCATATTGATTAATTAATTATTATAAAAATATGCAAATGTTGTTTCCATATTAATTTAAATGCGATAATAAAAAAAGATAATTCAATAACATGCATGCATAATAAATGTATATATCACGTTCTTAAAACATGAGGATATTTATTTTATTACAGTAGATTTTAGGTACCTGTTTGCGTATACCTGTTTTCTGTTCCTTACCCATTCCATACCTGTTCCATATCTATTTCCAAATACCTGTTTTTATATAACTACCCTGTATATTACGAGAACTCAGTTAACTTGTCATATTCTTTTGTTGTATAAAATTATATTATATGTAGGAAAAACGTAATATTTTAACATTAATAGGGATACTCGAATACCTCCTTTGTCCTTGTGACCTGTATCAACTTGTTTAAAAAAATTATTTCAAAACAAAATATTACATCGTTATACTTCTAAATATAACTTCGTTCGAGATAAATCGTTGGATATTCTCACATCACCTATTTCGGGGTAACCTGAAGTGGAAATCGTAAACAAATATTTTATGATGAATTCTAGCATCTCCAATCAGAGAATATACCTATAAACTTTAAATTCCTTTATTGATACTCAAATACTTATAATGAAAACTTAGTTAAAGCAATACTAAGAGAAATCTAATGTATCTGAACTGTACCCTGTTCATATTTGTATGTTTGAAGTCTATGTATTTTTCAATCCTTAGCTTTTTAGTAAATAGGTATATCATTCAACCCAAAATCTTGTATGTTTAAAGATAATTTTCAGAGTTCACTTTTAACAAGACATCAATTTTTCTAAAGCTGTACTAATAAAAATATTTCACTTACGACATACTTTAATTGTGCTTCCTATATTATTCCTTTTCGATTTGCTATAAGTGCTTAATACCATGTATTATACAATCGATAGCATCCAAAGTTAAATAATCACTCCATTTTTATAATTTAAATAACCCGAATTTGTTAATAACACTAAATTATAGAAGTTTACATAAATCTTATTTTTTAAAAATCAATTACGTCAATTATTAAATAAAACCGAGAATAATAAAATAACAAGGTCAGAGATCAATAATTATCTGTTAATGTTTTACAACGTGATACTAAATTAGAGAAGTTACATACATCTTATTTTTATAAAAAATCAATTACGCTATTTATTAAATCAAACTGGGAATAACAAAATAACAAAGGGTAAGTTTTGAAGTTTCATTTGTGGTAAAGGAAACATATCCCTTCATTAATGTAGTTATATATCTGGACGATCTATGACAACCTCTCATAATTCATATCGAATTTCATCAAACAGGAGGGGTGAATAAATTTCTATAGGATAATCTACATTAACAATAGATACATTCCTACTTCTATTTTCCTGAAGATTATTACATTACTCTTTAAGGTACCTTAAGTATCTACTTATAACTATGTTTTATATTTAACTTCATTTATATTTTCTAGTCATAACTTATATTTTTATAATTATACTAATGCTTTTATATTCAAGCAATCTAAAATATAATGCATTTCTTTAGCTCCTACTTTAAGTAACCTTCAAAGGTTTCCTAACTAGTTTTAAGAACACATAGCTCAAGTTTTTTTGTTTTCTGACAAACGCTTCTCTTTTAATAATAAGTTAGGCATTTTATCTAAACTTATTGATGTAGGATTAGTTCCTCCTAGAAGTCAGCAACCAACAACACATATGACGAACGAATTTCATCAAACAGGAAGTTAAAATATCTTTGATTAGGTATTTTCCTTAATTATTAGCCTTTTGCTATCATTATTTGCTTACTTTCATCCTTGTACTATTAAAATTTTTAAATGATATGCCATTAAGATTTAGAGAAATTAATATGAAAGATAAACTATGTCATATTACTAAAAAGTACTATTTTTCTTAAATAAATAACCAAACAAGTAGACAAGGTTTCATATTACTTCGAAGTTTTATTATTACAATTCGCATATCCTACAATTAAAAATATAAAAATCTTTGATTAGGTATTTTCCTTAATTATTAACCTTTGTTATCATTATTTGCTTACGCAATTGTACAGGGGAGCTTCGAGAGGTGTAGTATGTTTTATTATTATTACAATTCACATATCCTACAATTAAAAATATAATTTTAAATGTAAAACAAAAATATTTTAACATACATTTATTTCAGTGTGAACCATTCTTGATGATGTTACTATAACTCTATCTAATTATTAATACTTTATGTTTTTAATATTATATCTATAAATGTATTTAAAATAATATATTTACATTTAGTATTTTGAAAAGCCTCTCCCTTAACGTCTAATATATTTAAAAAATCTTTGATTAGGTATTTTCTTTAATTATTAGCCTTTTGTTATCATTATTTGCTTACTTTCATCCTTGTACTATTAAAATTTTAAAATGACATGTCTTTAAGATTTAGAGAAATTAATATGGAAGTATCTCTACCTTACGATAAACTATGTCATATTACTAAAAAGAACTATTTTTCTTAATTGGTTGAATATAAATATGAGAATATCTATTCTTCTAATATACTGTACAAGATAATAAACTGATATATAGAAGTGTTTTAGTTATATATAGTCCTATATGTCTATATGTTTATAGTATCTATTGTATATAATGTCAAATTATCTTTTATTCGTTCAAATGAAAAATAAATTCGCAGTAGGTTTTATTAAATATTAATGAGAATTAGAATTAGAAATTGTTTTTAGTATTAACAAATTTTGTGTCAGCAGTTGCGGTTATACAAAAATTACAATTTAATTTTGTTTAGTATTAATTAATTAGATTTTAATTATTTTTTTATTTTTATAAGGTGAAATTTTAAATTTAAAAATAGGTTATTAGTAGAATTTAAGAAATTTACTACCTTACGATAAACTATGTCTATGTCATATTACTAAAAAGTACTATTTTTCTTAATTGGTTGAATATAAATATGAGAATATCTATTCTTCTAATATACTGTACAAGATAATAAACTGATATATAGAAGTGTTTTAGTTGAATATTATATATTAGAACTTACCTTCTTTTATATACTAAGGATATACATCACTTCATTTATTATTAGTTTAATTTATTTGAATAACCTTATTAGATATTTAATAAATAACCAAACAAGTAGACAAGGTTTCATATTATTATTATTTTATTTTTAATCTATTTGATTCGAACAATGATATTATGTAAACATGTTAAAATATTCCATAGATCCAATCCATCAAAATGTAGTAGAATAATATGAAAAGAGAAAAAAAATATAGCTTCTATATTTTTATAGTTTATGAATTACTTACCTAACCATAAAGTTGCCCATGATTCTTCTTCTATTGTTAGAGCAATCTTTATATTTTGCCCTCCGGGCAGCTCCACTTCCCCGATTAGGGAAGCTGTTTGAGGTGGCGGATGGTTTGCCACTATAAGTTCCATGTTCTACAATTAAAAAAATCTAATTTAAAATGTAAAACCAAAATATTTTAACGTACACCTATTTCAGGGCGAGCCATCCTAGCAGCCGCAATTATAACTCTAAGCACCTCTACAAATAAAGAAAAATTATTAAATAAACACTCACTATGAATTAATATATGTATTACCTTCTGGTATGCAGTTCATTTTGAAATTGATGGGAAGATTTCTAACTGCGTTAAATGTTTATATTACAAAATGCATGCTTCACAAATTTTTGAACTTTCAACTATAAAAATGAGTTTGGTAAAAATCTTTATCTCTTATATCTGTTTATGTTAATAAAATTATGCTGACCGTATTGAAAATAAATCCTACTATACTATATGGAGTCCCTATAGATTTATTAGAAATTGTTAAATAAGAAATGATTTTATTATGATATAATGTTAAAAACAACTCATGAGTCTAGAAAACTTATTGAACTAAAATATCTTCTAATTTTCTTATAGCTAGTAAAGTAATTGTAGTTCTTTATAGTAATAACAATATTTTATGTAATACTTTATTGTTATAGTTCTTTAACTAAATATTAGTAGCTTTTTTCATATGTTAATATTTGGTGTGCTATCCAGTTGCTTTCAATTTGAAAGTTCTTTACCTTCTTTGGGATAAAATCTAGAACAGGTCTGTTAAACCACCTGCTAAAATCTTTTCAAAACCTGTTAAAACAAAAAGCAAAACATATACCTAGTGTTTATTTTATTAATTATTGTTCACTATAAAAATGTTAAGATAATTTATATAACAAAATAAATATTTTAATAAAATGAAACCAAGTACGTATTTTTATAGTTTTATTTGTAACAGATAGTGATCAGTCAATCAGTAGGCAATAATAAGAAACAACTTTTAATAACAATATAAATTAGTATTTGAATGTTTTTCAACACTATGAACAGATAATGAGAAACTACAAAAGCAAAACATTTTCTTATCCAGTTGCTTTCAATTTGAAAGTTCTTTACCTTCTTTGGGATAAAATCTAGAACAGGTCTGTTAAACCACCTGCTAAAATCTTTTCAAAACCTGTTAAAACAAAAAGCAAAACATATACCTAGTGTTTATTTTATTAATTATTGTTCACTATAAAAATGTTAAGATAATTTATATAACAAAATAAATATTTTAATAAAATGAAACCAAGTACGTATTTTTATAGTTTTATTTGTAACAGATAGTGATCAGTCAATCAGTAGGCAATAATAAGAAACAACTTTTAATAACAATATAAATTAGTATTTGAATATTTTTCAACACTATGAACAGATAATGAGAAACTACAAAAGCAAAACATTTTCTTATCCAGTTGCTTTCAATTTGAAAGTTCTTTACCTTCTTTGGGATAAAATCTAGAACAGGTCTGTTAAACCACCTGCTAAAATCTTTTCAAAACCTGTTAAAACAAAAAGCAAAACATATACCTAGTGTTTATTTTATTAATTATTGTTCACTATAAAAATGTTAAGATAATTTATATAACAAAATAAATATTTTAATAAAATGAAACCAAGTACGTATTTTTATAGTTTTATTTGTAACAGATAGTGATCAGTCAATCAGTAGGCAATAATAAGAAACAACTTTTAATAACATAGTTTCAGAGTTTATTTTTATTTATAACAATATAAATTAGTTTGTAGTGGCGAGATACAGTGAAATACACTGCAGTGCCCTCTTTGGGTCTTTGCTACTACCTGTCTGACAATTATTGTCTAATTGACAGACAGATAATGGAGATGTTGATGTAATGCAACGCCAGTCGGGGCATATTGGCCGTGGAGTAGTTGTTTTCGGCATCTCCTTCCAATAATATAAATTAGTATTTGAATATTTTTCAACACTATGAACAGATAATGAGAAACTACAAAAGCAAAACATTTTCTTACAATTAAAACATGGTATAGTGCTCTGTTGTTGTTGTTCTTGTTGTTGTAAACGTCTTCTTTCAACCGCTTCTCTTATTGACATTAAACGTGGTGGTTGATTTTGAGCAGGTGACACTGATACTTCTACAAAAATTTTAAAATTAATTTATTTCAACTAGACCTTCTTGAGAATCTAAATTTAGATCATCATCATCGCCAAGCATGAGACCTGTTCTAGTGTTTAATATTTGCTTCCTTCTCTTCTTCTTCAGAGGCTGTTCATCAGCATCACCATTATCACCAATGGTAATGTTTTTTCCCCAGCTAGCATTGTTGTGTAGTCTATACAAGACTTCATCAGATTCTTGTGAGGGAGCTGCTTCAATCATTGGTGGTGCTGACCATGTCGATGATGATGATGAAGATGACGATTCAATTTGTGCTACATCCTCATCCGCATCAACCCCATATAATCGTATTGCTTTTTCTAAAAGCAAAAACTCTCTTTCGTTTTCAATTTTCGTTCTGATATATGTAACAGGATATTTCTTCAACTTTTTCTGAAGTGTGCTTGTTCTTGGCGAGTAAGAGAGTTTTATTAGTATGTTCTCCTTTCGGACTGTTATTTCTTTTAGTCCATATCTATGAATACAAAATAAAAAATATATAAGCACATACACATACGTAAAAATAAATAATTTTCAAAATCAAAAACTAATTTTCAATTCATAATTATGAAACAAAAATAAAAATATATAAGCAAATACATAAAAATAAAAAATAACTTTCAATTCATTATAAATACAAAAATAATAACTTACCCAAAAATATGCTTGAACACTACCACTGCCATATCGATTGGAAACATACTTTTATCTGTTATTGTAACAATAATTGTAGTTGGAGTAGTTGCCATCTTTACTGTTGACTGCTGATTGACTGATATGTTAACCGATTCTGCAGTCCTTTTTTATACAAGTGAATTTTTATGAAATAGATGCACTCGTCACGTTTTAGTATATGCATTTACATATTGCTAAATCATCATATTGACGCAAATGCATATTGACGTAAATGGTTTTTTTGTAATAAAATAAATATCCTCATGCTTTAAGAACGTGATAGACATTTATTGTGCATACATGTTATTGAATTAATATGAAAATAACATTTGCATATTTTTATAATAATTAATTAATCAATATGCATGATAACCTTTGACTCAATGATAGCACGTATGTGTGCATGACGTTTGATGTTATTTTAAAATATTATTTTTCTGCTATCGCTCGTCATTGCATCACTACCATTGCCGCAAGAATAACCGTTAGCTGTGCGTGTGCTCTACACCTATAATACTGTAAGTTACAATTATTATTATTATTATTACTTTTATTTTATTGAATTCGAATATTTTATTTAACAGAAATATGCACTCAAAGAAACTATTGACCGTATGCTTGATGTTGTATTAAAAAAAGTTGGAAGGGCATCTAGTTTAGTTAAAACAAAAGAGGAGTATTGTAGATTGATTAAAATTTTAAACAGAATTGCTTATTTGTGTAAAAAATGTATAAAAAATAAATCAGATTGTGTTAAAAATTTCTCAAAATTAGAATCAAATTGGGGTCTTTTGAAACACTATAAGGAAAACTTAAAAAGAGGGAAAAAATCATTGCTGTCTTCAACGTTAGGGAAAAGAGATTTAATTTGGCAAGATTTAGAATCATGCTTTGAAAAAAGATTGAAAACTGGCATCATCAGTAACTTGAATATAAAGGAACCAAAAGTGTTTTTTCAAAAAGCATTTAGAATTTTTTCTAATAAAATTAAAACTGCATTAAAAAAATCACTATTAAAAGTGAACGTTATATTTTCAGCTAATTTTGTTCAACCACAAAATCTTCAAACAGATATTAAACATTTTAATACGAAAAATCATATAATTGATAATAACACAAATTTAAAGGAGTGGTATATTGAATATGTGAAAAATAAAATTTTGTCAAAATTGGAATCATTTCAGGAAAGAGATTCAGGTTGGAGTTTATATGAAATTTTAAATTTAAAAATAAATATTAATAATTATTCTCCAATTAATGGAGGATGTAGTTATGTGGAATTACCAAAGTTTATTAGGAATTCTAAATCTATATTAAATATAAAAAATAATGATCAATATTGCTTTCTTTATTCAATTGTAGCTGCTTTACATCCTGCACCACCACACAGAAACCCCAACAGAACCACATCATATCCACATTTTAGTAAAATTTTAAAATATGAAGGTATCAAATTTCCAATAAGTTTACGTAGTATTCCAAAATTTGAAAATATGAATAGCTTATCAATAAACATTTTTACAGTGGATGGTGAAAAACAAAAGAATGTGGTTCCTCTTTGTCTGAGTAAAACTAATTTTAAACCTCGAATAAACTTACTTATTTTGAACTGTAATAATAATGATGATGATGATGACTATGATAATGATATTTCTAATACAGATTATAAAAATATTAAGATTAAACATTTTGCTTTAATTCAAAATTTATCACGTTTGTTGTGTCGCCAAACGGCTGAATTAAAAAATAGAAAATTCTTTTGTGAACGTTGTTTAAATCATTTCAAAACAGAAAATAATTTAGATAAGCACCTAATAGATTGTGAAAATTTAAACAAGACTAAAATTACATTACCTTCTAAGAATAAAAGCATTTTAAAGTTTGGAAATTTTAAAAATAAAGAGAAAGTTCCTTTTGTCATATACAGTGATCTGGAGAGTATACTAGAACAATATGATGATCCTAAGGCAACTAATACTAAAAAAAGGTATCAAAAACATGTTCCATTTAGCATAGCATACTATATAAAATGTTCTTATGATGATAGTATTTCAAGATTTCAAACATATACAGGTAAGGATTGCATTGAATGGTTCGTTAAAGAATTGGAAAAAATAGCTTTAGAAGTTGATAGTATTTTACATAATAGGCTTCCCTTAAATATGACTGATCAGGAGGAAAAAGAATTTCAATCATCTAAATTTTGTCACATTTGTTCCAAACCATTTCTAGATACAGACAAAAAAGTAAGAGACCATTGTGGACTTTCTGGTAAATATAGAGGAAGTGCACATAATATTTGTAACCTTCAGTATCAGGATAGTCATACAATTCCAGTAATTTTTCACAATTTAAGTGGTTACGACAGCCATTTTATAATTAAGGCCCTTAGTGTAAAAGTTAAGGGAAATTTAAATTTACTTCCTATAAATAAGGAAAGGTACATATCATTTACAAAATATATAAATAACACAAAAATTAATTTTAGATTTCTAGACTCATTTAGATTTATGGCAAGCGATCTTGATAAATTAGCATCATATTTGGAAAAAGATCATAAAGTTATAACTAAAAAATATTGTAGAAATGATATTGAATTTGAATTATTGCAACGGAAAGGTATATTTCCTTATGACTATCTAGATAATTGGGATAAATTATTGGATGAACAATTACCTGATAAGAAACATTTTTTTAGTAAACTCAAGAATTGTCATGTTAGCAATAATGATTATGAACATGCTTGTAAAGTATGGAACATGTTCGATATAAAAAATTTACAACAATATGCTGAACTTTATCTAAAAACAGATGTGTTTCTGTTAACTGATATTTTTGAAAACTTTCGAGAAGTGTGCTTATCTACATATCATCTAGATCCTCTTCATTATTATACAGCTCCAGGTTTAGCTTTCGATGCAATGTTAAAAATTACCAATATTGAACTGCAATTATTAACAGACATTGATATGATAATGTTTATCGAACGAGGAATAAGAGGTGGTGTTTCTCAATGTTCTAATCGTTACGGTAAAGCAAATAATAAATATATGAATACTTCAGAGTTTGATCCTAATTTGCCTACTTCTTATCTAATGTACTTTGATGTAAATAATTTATATGGTTCGGCAATGTGTTCTCCTTTACCACAAAGTAATTTTGAATGGGTAGATGATATATATTCAGTAAATAATGTTCTGAAAATTCCGGATGATTATGAATTTGGATATATTTTTGAAATTGATATACATTATCCTAAAGATCTACATAAAAACCATAAAGATCTACCTCTTTTACCTGAACATTTAGCACCACCAACATCAAAATCTGGAAATGTAAAATTATTAACCACATTGTTTGATAAAAAGAGATACATTATTCATTATCATAATTTAAAACAAGCCGTTGTCTTGGGATTAAAAGTGGGCAAAATCCATAGAATTTTAAAATTTAAACAAAGCTGTTGGATGAAATCTTATATCGATTTAAATACAAATCATAGAAAATTGAGTAAAAATAATTTTGAAAAAAACTTTTATAAATTAATGAACAATGCAGTCTTTGGAAAAACAATGGAAAATGTGCGAAAATATAAGGATATAAAGTTAGTAACTAAATGGTCAGGTAGATATGGTGCAAATTATTATATTTCAAAACCAAATTTTCATAGTGCTACAATTTTCGATAAAGATATGGTTATAATTGAAATGTCACGACTCAATGTTACATTTAATAAACCAATATACGTAGGCTTTACAATATTAGATATTTCCAAAACAATTGTGTACGATTTTCATTACAATTATATAAAAAATAAATTTAGTGATAAAGCTAAGCTACTGTACACAGATACGGATTCCCTCATATATCATTTCTTTGTTGATGATATTTATGAATATATCAAACAGGATATTCATAAATTTGATACATCAGACTATCCACCAGATAATGTATATCAAATACCATTAAAAGGTAAAGTTTTAGGCCTAATGAAGGATGAATGCAATGGTAAAATTCTTTTAGAATTTGTAGGATTGCGTTCGAAAATGTATTCTATAAAGAAACGTGAGAGCGAAGAAGAAGAAAAAATTGAAAAGAAAGCAAAAGGTATTACAAGTGCAGTTTTAAAAAAGATATCATTTAGTGATTATTATCAATGTCTGTTTAATAATATTACATTAAATTGTAATCAGAATTTAATTCAATCAGAAAAACATGAAGTATTTACAATTGAAACTAAGAAAGTAGCACTAAGTCCCTATGATGATAAACGAATCGTTAATTACATCTACACAGATACACTCCCTTGGGGTTTTAACATTGAAAATATTTAAAAATCTACATATTAAAAATCTACATATAAAACTCCCCATTTTGTTTTAATTAATTTCCAGATGGACTCCTCTTCCACCACCACCAACAACAACAACAACACAAACCCTGCAACAAGAAAAAGACATCTGGATAATAAAGCAACATCGATGTCAACATCTTCATTACCAGATCCATCAACATCATCATCAGAAGTGAAAACAAAAAAACAGCGTAGAATTTCTTCCACAACAACAAAAAGAGCTCTAGGAGATAGAATGAAGACAACAGCAAAAAATAAAGAGAAATCTATTACACCATTTGAAATTTTGTATAGCAAAACACCTATTGAAAAAGCAGAACTGTTATTTTCATTACTAGATAATATACTAGATAAATATCTGCTTGAAGAAGAAGAATGAGGACAAAACGCAAAAATAAATAGAAATCTATTATACTATTTTAAAATTTTGGAATAGCAAAACACCTCTTTAAAGCAGAACTGTTTTTAGATATCTGCTTGAAAACTAATGTATACTACAAATAAAACTTAAAAATAAATTTCTACATCTTTTTTTATTTTAACAATAAAATAAGTATATAACATTCATCTAAACTAACAGGTATTATCTGCATCCAGTTCCTCTTCCTACTCCTCTTCATTAGAAATAAAAGGAAAGTGTGTGTAAAAATGTGACTTAAGATCCAACTCCTTTAGTCCACTATATAATTATTTTCTAAAGAATTTCTACAATCCTCTTGTGAAACGATCATGATATTAAATATTCTCCATTTTCATATACAATCGATCCAAAGTAAATTATAGAATCTTTCCATACTCAATAGCAGATCTTAAATCTTGAACATTTTATAATTTAAATAATCTGAACCTGTTTTTACAACCAAAGAAGTTACATCTTATTTAAATCAATTACGCCATTAAAACCTAATAAAATAACAAAGTCAGAGATCAATAATTATCTGCTAATGTTTACGAAATTACACACACATCCTTATCAATTACGCCGAACAAGGGCAAAAGGTTATCATCATGTTGATGCACAAATTGTAGAAGATTACTTGAAAATAACACAAAAATGCATCATTTTTTCCATCATGTGTGTGTCACCAACAGGTACAGACACCTTCAGGCTAAACTAACAGGTAAGCAAAGGTAACCATGTGTCACCAACAGGCTAACAGGTAAAAATCCGCGCGAACCTTCTGGTCATTGACGACCACTTCTTCAAAGGTAAAAAAATGTCACCAAAAAGACCACCACTTATCTCTTCATCTAGATATCGCGTACATCGACGTCTATATCTGGCGCGCGGCAGAAACCAGAACTACACCCTCTGGTCATTGACGACCACTTCTTCAGATCCATTCCAAGAACTCTTCGGCGACCTTGAGAGAACCCCCTCGATCTTTGGACACCTTCGGATGGACATGCCATCGAAGTGTCACAGAACCCCGCCAGCTATACTACTTATAATATAGATGTAGAAGGCTAGATGAATTTATAATGGACTAAAGGAGTTGGATCTTAAGTCACATTTTTAAACTTTAACGCCTAACACTTCTTTACTTCTACACTTCTTTTCTACACCTTAACACCTAACTCATCAACATCATCTCTACTTGGCAAATTTTTCCAAAACATTTGTTTTCTTTGTGGCATATACTGTGTAAGCTCCTTAATAATAATATCTTTCTTTTTTTGGTTTATAGCTCTATCGGTTGTGACCTGCTTTGGTAATTCTAACTTTAATTTCGGTTTTAAAAATATTACTTCAGAAAAAGATTCTTGTTCTAGTTCAAGTTTAAAGAAAAGTTTTTTATAGCTTTTTACAAATTGAACACACTTTATATCGTTCAGTTTTGGCAGGTCTGATCCCTTTTTTCTAGTTTGACAACAGAAATTACAGAAATTTTACAGAAATTATTCCAATCTCTAATAGGTTATCAGAAATAATTAAAATGGGAGCCCTGTTAGATACTCGCTCTTCATCCTTCGTATTGGGTTCTGTTACATTTTGAAGTTCAACGTAGTTTTTTCTTTTTCATCCCTATGGCCAGCTATAATAATTTTTTTCCTGTGAATTCTTTAAGTTGAACTGGGTCCACTATTAATGCTTTCGCTGAAGTGGTCTCCCACGATTGAGGACCAGGAAAGAGTTCGGTTTGATCCACATATTCTAACAGTTTAATTTTTTTAGAACAATGACCCTCGTTTTCATTCGAAATGGATGTGTAAGATTGAGGCAGAACTTCATCGGCTCCATTAAAACAATGTTGTGTGGATCACCCCTGCAAATTCGCTTTATTTACAATCGTTATTAAAAAAAACAATAACTCAAACTAATAATTACTATGTATTTAATTATTGTTGCTTAGCACAATATCAATTAGGCGCTTTTTATATGTAGGAAAAAAAGATTAGTTGCTTAAAGAAGCAATGTTTTTTTACACAAAAAATAATTTAATTCATATTTTTTGAACAACTACTTGCTACATATAATTTCTGGCAACACCTTTGACCACATTTAATATTGTCAAAGTTCCAGGGGGACTTTTTAATGGGATACTGCAACAAGGGTCGTCTTTAGTTCATTAACCTATTATTAGTACTGATTACTGATTAGTACTAATAATAGGTTAATGAACTAAAGACGACCCTTGTTGCAGTATCCCATTAAAAGTGCAAATAAAAAAATTGGGATCGATAAAATAATAATATATGCATTCTATCTACCCTAACCTCCTTGACAATATTTTATCTTCAATTACTCCGCCAAAAAGCATGATGGGGCGTGGCCGGTGAATAAAAGCGTGTTCAAAATGCTTTAACTTATTTAAAAAACATTAAACAATGTAATAAGTACTAAACTAAACTTACCCACTACTTTTGTTTGCTTTAGCTAAAATTTCAAGTAGTTTTCTTCCTCGGCTAGACATAATTCTTTTTGTGTGCACTGCCTAAACAACAGCACTTACTTTTGATTATGCAAATAATAAATTGATATGTCCAAGCTTGCATACAACAACTTAAAACGGTTCTCGGTTTACCCCACCCTTTTCCTCGGTAATATTTTAAAAGAAGTTGAGTTAGATATATCTCGGTTGTCGTTTTAACCCGCTGAACGAGGCTAAGTAAAGTTACTTGATTCTTAGTTTGAATTTTATAGCACTCGGCATTAACTAAATTGACTTGTTTCTTCAATTGCAAAAGTGTCACATTTCAGCAAGTAACTCTAGTAGATTGATTTATACAAAGGTAAATTATAAGCAAGAATAGGTAAATACCAAATTCTGCAATAAGTAGATTTAGTAAAATATTTTTCTCCGACAAGTAGATATGCTTGAATTAAGCTGTAAATAACTTAATGTAACACCACTGGTAATGTAACACCACTTAATTGTCAGGATTGGTCGAGACAAAGAGGAGTCAAAGAGAAGCCCAAATGTGCATAAAAAGTAAGATTCAAGTAAGTCGAGTTACTTGAATCTGTGTTTTTGCGGCAGATATATTTGAAATCTTAAATACTATCATCATAAGAACATTTTATATAGTATGCTATGCTATGGAACATGTTTTTGATATCTTTTTTAGTATTAGTTGCCTTAGGATCATCATATTAGAACAATATGGTATACTCTCCAGGTCACCGTATATGACAAAAGGAACTTTCTCTTTATTGTTAAAATTTCTAAACTTTAAAATGCGTTTATTCTTGGAAGGTAATGTAATTTTAGTTTTGTTTAAATTTTCACAGTCTATTAGGTGTTTATCTAAATTATCACCAATGGTAACGGTTTTTCCCCAGGTAGCAGTGTTCTTAAGTCTATAAAAGTCCTCACCAGATTCATGTGAGGGGACTGCTTCATTTATGGGAGGTGCCGATGATGTCGACGATGAAGATGACGATCAATTTGTGTTTGATTCTCATCCACATCAAAACCGTATATCCTCATGGCTTTTTCCAGAAGCATAAATTCTCTCTCAGTGTTTATTTCATTACAAAAAAAAAACATTTACGTCAATATGCATTTGTGTCAATATGCCAATTTAGCAATATGTATGTAAATGCATGTACTAAAACGTGATTAGTGCATCTATTTGTTTATCTAAATTATTTTCTGTTTTGAAATGATTTAAACAACGTTCACAAAAGAATTTTCTATTTTTTAAATCAGCCGTTTGTCGACACAACAAACGTGATAAATTTAGAATTTAAGTAAAATGTTTAATCTCAATATTTTTATAATCTGTATTAGAAATATTATTATTATTGTTACAGTTCAATATAAGTAAGTTTATTCGAGGTTTAAAATTAGTTTTACTGAGACAAAGAGGAACCACATTCTTTTGTTTTTCACCATTCATTGTAAAAATGTTTATTGATAAATTATTCATATTTTCAAATTTTGGAATATTACCTAAACTTACTGGAAATTCGATACCTTCATATTTTAAAATTTTACTAAAATGTGGATATGATGTGATTCTGTTGGGGTTTCTGTGTGGTGGTGCGGGGTGTAAAGAAGTTACAATTGAATAAAGAAAGCAATATTGATCATTATTTTTTATATTTAATATAGACTTAGAACTCCTAATAAACTTTGGTAATTCCACATAACTACATCCTCCATTAATTGGAGAATAATTATTAATATTTATTTTTAAATTTAAAATTTCATATAAACTGCAACCTTAATCTCTTTCCTGAAATGATTCCAATTTTGACAAAATTTTATTTTTCACATGTTCAATATACCACTCCTTTAAATTTGTGTTATTATCAATTACATACAGAGACCGATACAAGGTGCTCCAGCTTATAATGAAGGGTAAAATCGAAGGCAGCCGAGGAATTGGAAGGAAGCAGATATCATGGCTAAAGAACATTCGCGATTGGACTGGAATACGCAGTGCCGAACAACTATTCAGATTAGCCGAAAACCGCGAACAACTCGCCAATGTAATTGCCAACGTTAGGGGGACCTGATATGGCACCGAAAGAAGAAGAAGATCAATTACATGATTTTTTCGTATTAAAATGTTTAATATCTGTTTGAAAATTTTGTGGTTGAACAAAATTAGCTGAAAATATAACGTTTACTTTCAATAGTGATTTTTTAATGCCGTTTTAATTTTATTAGAGAAAATTCTAAATGCTTTTTGAAAAAACTCTTTTGGTTCCTTTATATTTAAACTACTGATGATGCCAGTTTTCAATCTTTTTTCAAAGCATGATTCTAAATCTTGCCAAATTAAATCTCTTTTCCTTGCCGTTGAAGACAGCAATAATTTTTTTTAACTTTTTAAGTTTTCCTTATCCTTTTCTTCTTCGGAGGCTGTTCATCAGCATTCTCATCATCACCAATGGTAATGGTTTTTTCCCAGGTAGCAGTGTTGTTTAGTCTATAAAAGTCCCCACCAGATTCATGTGAGGGGAATGCTTCAATCATGGAGGGTGCCGATGATGTCGACGATGAAGATGACGATTCAATTTGTGGTTGATTCTCATCCATATTAAAACGATATATCCTCATAGATTTTTCCAGAATAAATTCTCTCTCATTTTCTATTTTTGTTCTTATATATATTACTGGATATTTTTTAAATTTTTTGTGAAGCGTACTCGTTCTTGGAGAATAAGATGACCTTATTATGATGTATTCTTTTCTCACCGTTATTTCTTTCAAACCATAACTATGAATACAAAATAAAAAATATATAAGCACATACATAAAAATAAATAATTTTCAAATCAAAAAACTTTGAACATAAAATAATTTTCAATTCATAATTATGAAACAAAATAAAAATACATAAGCACATATATAAAAATAAAATAATTTTCAATTCATATTATAAATACAAAATAAAAATATTTATAAAAAATAATAACTTACCCAAACATATGTTTAAACACAACCACTGCCATATCAATGGGAACATAGTTTTATCAGTTATGGTAACAATAATTGTGGTTGGAGTAGTAGCCATCTTTCTTGACTACTGATTGACTGATACATTAACTGATTCTGCAGTTGCCTTTTATACAAGTGAATTTTTATAAAATAGATGCACTCATCACGTTTTAGTACATACATTTACATACATATTGCTAAATCGGCATATTGACACAAATGCATATTGACGTAAATTGGTTTTTTGTAATGAAATAAACACCCCTCATGTTTTAAAAACGTGATACACATTTATTGTGCATGAATGTTATTGAATTATCACATTAAATTAATATGTAAACAGCATGTGCATATTTTTATAATAATTCATATTAATATGCATGATGCAATGTTTCCGTAACCTTTGCTTCAATGACAGCACATACAGAGTGAGTTTTATGTATGGAACGCCTCAATTATCTCGGAAACGGCTTGCCCGATTTTTATGAATTTTGGTTTATAGGGGTTTTGTAATATGGCCGATATTATTGTGGCATTTACATTGTTGTCAGATCTTTCGTTTTTCCGGAAATATACTGAAATTTGTTATTTCAAATGGATCACCCTATATATTTTTTTGTTTTTGAAATCTCTAAGAAATTTAGAATATTTTTCATGTAATGTTCCCTATACCTAATTGCCATAATTTCGGAGTTACAGCTACATTTGCAATATCTCCGCCGAAGTTAAAATATTACATCAGGGCGGCTATGTCTGCGACAAAAACAATTTTGACGTTTTAATAAACTATTATTGTTGGTGTTTATTGAAAGTTACAATGGACCGTTTATCTGAGAAAGAACGAATTGAGATTTTAATGATATTAGGATATGGTGATGTGCGTAGAAGTCAACAGGAAAGGTGTAATATCTTTAATAATTTATATCCTAATAGAAATCCCATAGGATCTTTTGAAAACATAAAGTAAAGGCGGTTACAGCTGATGCTCAAAATGTTGTCCGTTTACTTCCATACAAGAAGCCATGCGATGTTTAAAACTTTGCAGTACATTTTGTAACATTCCTGACTGCTCAATTCTTCTTATCTCTGTGGTAATCCTATCTTTTAATTCCTGAATATTGGCAGGTTTGGTTTTATAAACAATATTTTTTAAGTGACCCCACAGGAAATAGTCTAAAGGATTCATGTCGGGTGATCGCGGGGGCCATTCGATAAAACCACGCCTTCCAATCCATCTTCTGGGAAACACATCGTTTAGGTATTGCCTCACGTCACGCGCATAGTGATGTGGAGCTCCATCTTGTTGCACCCAAATATTGTTATTTGGGACATTGTTATTGTCTGAAAGTTTCAAATAATAAAATTTCTAAATTAACACGCAATTGAGAATACTTACTTAGATTTGGAAATAACCGAGCCAACTCAGGTATAATATTATTCTGTAATAAATTTAAATACGCCGGACCATTTAAGTTTCCTTCAATGAAAAAAGGACCAATTATTTTGTCGCCTATTATTCCAGCCCATACATTAATCTTTTGTGGAAATTGGGTGTGGGATTCTCTCATCCAACGAGGATTGTTACGTGACCAGTATCTGCAATTATGCCGATTTACGTTTCCATCAATACAAAAAGTGGCCTCATCGGAAAACATAACATTATTTAAAAAATTTGGATTATTTTGATCGCAACATTTTTCCATCATTGTGTCGGCAAACTCTTCACGTCTATCGAAATCATCATCTGACAACTCTTGAACCAATCTTACTTTGTAAGGATGGAATTTATTGGCATGTAAAATTTTCATTATGGATGTTTGAGAAATATCAACTTCCCTGGATATTTGTCTAGTACTCAAGTGTGGATCTTCTTCTAACATAACACAAACATCTAAAGATTTGTCTTCAGTTGTTGCAGTTTTTATACGCCCTGATTTCGGTAAATCTTTTATGGCTCCAGTTTGGTTAAACTTTTTTAACAACTTACTCACAGTAGATCTTGTTATGGGATTTCTATTAGGATATAAATTATTAAAGATATTACACGTTTCCTGTTGACTTCTACGCACATCATCATATCCTAATATCATTAAAATCTCAATTCGTTCTTTCTCAGATAAACGGTCCATTGTAACTTTCAATAAACACCAACAATAATAGTTTATTAAAACGTCAAAATTGTTTTTGTCGCAGACATAGCCGTCCTGATGTAATATTTTAACTTCGGCGGAGATATTGCAAATGTAGCTGTAACTCCGAAATTATGGCAATTAGGTATAGGGAACATTACATGAAAAATATTCTAAATTTCTTAGAGATTTCAAAAACAAAAAAATATATATCGTGATCCATTTGAAATAACAAATTTCAGTATATTTCCGGAAAAACGAAAGATCTGACAACAATGTAAATGCCACAATAATATCGGCCATATTACAAAACCCTTATAAACCAAAATTCATAAAAATCGGGCAAGCCGTTTCCGAGATAATTGAGGCGTTCCATACATAAAACTCACTCTGTATACATAAAAAAATTACTATTCTTAAAATATATAAAACTATTCTTAAAATACTATATTAAACTATACTATACTGTTCTAATAACTTAACTATTTAATGAAATTGATCGCTAAAAATTTAGCGATCAATTTCACTGCTGCAATTCAGCAATTCAACGACAGCAGCATCCCTTTCCATGTCAAGGGCATCCATTTGTCGCTGGAGGGCCTCCTTTTGCCGCCGAATTACCGCCAAGCGGCTGCGGACTCCTCTCTGGATTTTCTCCGCCTGCTTCCTCCGTCTTATGGCCAATGCCGTCCATTCCGCCCGCCTTTGCTGTTCCTGTTGAACAAAGACTACCCATAGTGTCTTGATCAACAGGATCGGGCTCTTGTGACGACGAGGCCACAGAGGACTCCGATGGTGTCGGGGAAGGAGTCCGCAGATCCCGATGGGTGTTCCCGATGTTGGCTCGCAACATCGATAAGTTCTTTCCTCTGTAACAAAAAGAAATTGAAAATTAGCTTTTTCTAACAAAATAAGTTTATAACGATACTAATGGTTTTGAAATATGTTATTTTGCAAAACCAGTATGTTATATGTTTCCATTTTATAATTTGTTAAAAGATGTTAAGAAAAAGATTTTTGGCTACATGTTTTTAATTTAGAATTGCAGGCTGTTCCAGAAAATGTAAAAAATACAGGGTGTTCCATTTAAAAAAACCAAGTTGTATAGAGCCTAGGATAATCTAAACACCCGGTATAATGAAAAATATTTTCTGAAGATGACCTACATAATTCGGCGAAACTCTTGTGTTGAACATTTTTTTATATAATTTTAGATAAAAGATCTATAAAGCAATGAATCTTAGGTGGGACACCCTATATAGAGGTTTACAAGATGTTTGTTTACTTAAGAATTATAGGCTCGGATCGTAAGTAGATAAAACTGAATACAGACTATTTTTTAGTTCTTGATATACTTCTTACTATTCAAAAAATACATATAGTATTTTTTGACATAATTTCCGTTGCCGTAATTCAAATTCAATATCTTCCAAATATGATGGTAATTTATCAAGATCGCTTGCCATAAATCTAAATGAGTCTAGAAATCTAAAATTATTTTTTGTGTTATTTATATATTGTAAATGATATGTACCTTTCCTTATTTATAGGAAGTAAATTTAAATGTCCCTTATCTTTTACACTAAGGGTCTTAATTATAAAATGGCTATCATATCCGCTTAACTTGTGACAAATTACTGGAATTGCATGACTATCTTGATACTGAAGGTTAAAAATATTATGTGCACTTCCTCTATTTTTCCAAAAAGTCCACAATGGTCTCTTACTTTTTTGTCTGTATCTAGAAATGGTTTGGAACAAATATGACATAATTTAAATAATTGAAATTCTTTTTCCTCCTGGTCAGTTATACTTAAGGAAAGCCTATTATGTAAAATGTTATCAACTTCTAAAGCTATTTTTTCCAGTTCTTTAACGAACCATTCAATGCAATCTTTACATGTATATGTTTGAAATCTTGAAATACTATCATCATAAGAACATTTTATATAGTATGCTATGCTAAATGGAACACGTTTTTGATATCTTTTTTTAGTATTAGTTGCCTTAGGATCATCATATTTTTCTAATATACTCTCCAGGTCACCGTATATGACAAAAGGAACTTTCTCTTTATTGTTAAAATTTCTAAACTTTAAAATGCGTTTATTCTTGGAAGGTAATGTAATTTTAGTGGTTCAATTTGTGGTTAATTCTCATCCATATCAAAACCATATATCCTCGTGGCTTTTTCCAGAAGCATAAATTCTCTCATTTTCTATTATTGTTCTTATATATGTTACTGGATATTTTTTAAATTTTTTGTGTACCGTACTCGTTCTTGGAGAATAAGATAACCTTATTAAGATGTTTTCTTTTCTCACCGTTATTTCTTTCAAACCATAACTGAATACAAAATAAAAAATATATAAGCACATACATAAAAATAAATAATTTTCAAATCAAAAAACTTTGAACAGAAAATAATTTTCAATTCATAATTATGAAACTAAATAAAAATATATAAGCACATACATAAAAATAAAATAATTTTCAATTCATAATTATAAATACAAAATAAAAATATTTATGAAAAATAATAACTTACCCAAAAATATGTTTAATAACCACCACTGCCGTTACAATAATTGTGGTTACAATTTGCAAACATAAAATTACCATATTTGTGCGTAATATTTCATGGATATACATATATGTCTGTATCTAGACGTGGATCTTCATCACCATCATTATTATTGTCATTGCTTTCAATATCAACATCGGGACTTGGTTCATATAATGCCACTGGCTGTGATTGTTGTAAAGACGTATTAGTAGAAGCTGCAAGAGATTCGTCTTGTTTGGTTAATTCAAGGTGATATATTTTCCCTTGAGTTAACCCATGATTTGTTAGCAAATATGTTCCACTTCCTAGCTCCAACAGTTGTCTGTCACCAAAAGTATTTTACTGTTATATTTTACTTATATTTTTATTGTTATTTATTATGGTTACTAGTTAGATTTTTCTGGTAGATATAATTGAAATTCCCCGTTTAACTGAGCCATTATACGTTCACCATATTTTGTATTAGTTTTCTGCAAACCCGTTACCACATGAGGTTTATTCATTTCCATGGTTTCTAAGTTTATGCATTTATGCTTTCCCAAAGAATAAAATTGTTCAGGTAGAGAATATTTAACCTTACCTTTTTTAATTGATGCCAAAAAAGTTTTCTTGTTCTGTTTATTTTCCATTTATTTTTCGTATTACTTCACTTTAAACTTTATTAACGTTGAAATTATACTTGATATACGATGCTCCACATACTTGATACTGCTTAGTAAACTGATAAATTTGAGTAGATCCGCTCTATTAAGTACTTCACCATCTCATCTGGTAAATTTAAATACTTCATTTTCTTAAGAGTTGTGTGTTTGTGGTGTAGATACTTTAAGAAAACTGTTGGTTTAATAATAAATTTCTATACTATTTAATTCATAATGAATTTTATTATAGATAATTGCCACGCAGTTATTACTAAGCTGTAAAATGTTATCGACAACCCCTTTAGTTCGTATTTATTCGGATTGTTAGAAAAACATTATTTACACCTCCAAAATTTGTATTACAATTATAGTTCTTGAATACAGACTGATAGCAATTCGAATAATGAATGGTGACTTTTAAATAATGATTTGTTACGAATGCTTTCTTCTCTCTTGTGGAAGTATTTATACATAATTATTAAGAAAACAATGATAGACGTATCGTAGAATGTACGTTCATTGTAAATACAAGTGTAATTAGGAGTCCGACGTCCAGTCTCCGAGGAGTAAACAATAACAGGGATATCTTGTTTGGATAATTAACTTGATGGTTTCAAATAATAAGGAACAAAGATTTATTAGAAATTTGTGTACTTGTTTTCTTCCGGGAGGGTTGGTCATCTGCTTAAACTAGTTTACATATACTTAACAAAATTAGTTATCAGTTGTAATTTCTTAGAGTCTGCAACTTATACTACGGTTGACAAAATATTATACATAGGCATAACATAGAAGGTACAAAAGGCTGGGTAGGTACATTACAATGCCAATAGAATTGACTTTGTTTATGTTAACAGGTAAATCAGATTCAACAAGTTATTTGGCGGTATTACACGTTTACTAAATCCTGGCAACTGTCCTATCGAATTGTATATCGACAACTAATACAACTGTGTATTATTAAAATACACAGTTGGGTTGACTTAATCTCGGTTTTAAAAGTATTAGTATTTGCACGTACGACTAATGACGTCTTACTATTCATGCTTTAAATAATTTGCGATGTATCGTCAATTTCATATGACTCTTCTGGTAATTCGATGGTTTCATCTCCAATGTGAAACAAGTTATTAGTTTTTGTAATGTTAACGACCACATTCGTAAGGTCTAGATAATTGTATAGGAAGAAAATATTTAACACTTAATGTAAACTCGTTTACAGAGAAATTAAGTATTATTGACATGTTGAAGATTTTAGTAATACTAAGAAATATATGTTAATGTCTTTATTTATAATAAACACTCATAAAAGTTTTAAACATAAATGTCCACATATTTTAGTATCATATTTGTGATATCTTTCATAATTATATTTAATATCCCTTTCAGATCCGATCTTTTTTTTCCGGTCACATTTTCTTTCATTGTTGGTATAACCAAACACGAAAAAATGCAGTACAGTGTTTTTGAGTGATATAACAGTTTTTTGTATGCAATTTCAATAAAATTGCAAAAAAATTTCAAGGCTTCAGTTCGAACCGTGTAAATCGAAAAATAATTGTATATTTTCAGAACTATAGATTCAATGTCTATCGGCAATCCATCTAAGGCATGCTGCACACAGTTATTTAAAATATGAGCTGGGCAGCCAATACCAATTAGGGGTTTTTGTAAATTGTTTTGTAAATGAAAAAAAACATTATTTACACCTTGTCTATTAACACCTCCAAAATTTGTATTACAATTATCGCCTGTGAATAACTTTTGACCCAGTCTTTACCTGGAATCCCTCCGTTTTTAAATTTTGCTATTACTTTCCCAGCTCTCTCTAAGTAATTTTTAGTAAAACGTTTGACATCAAAGGAGGACAAGGGAAAACCCCAATCGGCACATTTTATTATACCACACCACAATTTCTTTTTCTTCTTGCATTGCTAATGCCGTCTGCCCACCCGCCCTATGTCCATGTTTACCTCTGAACTTATTATGCAGTATTCCATAAGGAATTTTGTACTTCTTAGATGCAGCAAGTATCAACAATTTTCCGTCTGCAACTTTTGATAGCTTCTTCAAGTGTTTGTTCTGTGAAATTTTTGTATGTAAATAGTATAGATCACTGAAACAAATGAGTAGTATAGATGTGCCGATCTTGCTCCAAATGTTTTGGAGCAGGATCGGCATAGCTTTATATCGATCAATTTTCGTTCATAGAACTGTAAAAGTTCGAAGATCATCAGTTTTCGTTCATTGAATTGCAAAATATCAACGGTTAATAGCTGTCAACAGCAACAATGACCTGCCTGTTGGTTCTATTACTATATCGATCAAATATTTAATATCACTGACGATTTGTTTGTATAATATATCTATTCCAAGTTACATACAAATGTATCAAATGATGTGAAGATATTCTAACGAAAAATTATGTGGATCTTAAAAAAATACATCATCTTTTGTAGAAAACTTTTATTTTTTAATAATTATAATATAATTATGTTCCTCATTGCCCTGTTCTTCGGATAGTAGTAATATAACTGGGAGACCAGTCATCGTCCGAGTTTTCTTGCCCATCAGCAGAAAGCCCCATTCCTCCAACAGTGGAAGTGGAAGATTCTTGAACAGCAGAAGTCAAATCCTGCGGTTTTTCAGAACTGGAAGAACAGCTACCATTCCAGTTTTCTTCCAATGCCGTGGAAGTTGATGCTCGTTGTCGTTGAGAGTCCTTCTGAGCCTGCTGTCGTTGGGCCTGTTGCTGAGTCTGCTGAAGACTACGCCTACATTTCCACAAATAGATAGGTAGGCGATGTCTCAGCACCCGATGATGTGATACTAATGGGCAAGTGATAAATTCTGTAAAAAAAACAAAAATATAGTGTTTATTATAGAACTTCGTATTAGAAATTCTTACCGCTGCACTGCTCCATTTTTTTTTCTATAGAGTTAGTTTCACTAAAGAACGGTTGTTAATATATTGAAATGTATGTATAGAACTAGCTATATCAGAACAATGATGCTCTTGTAGATTTTATGCGAGTATTTATACGATCAAAGACGTAGAGGGAAAGATATTCCCGTTAAAGAAATAATGCAAGCTAGTATTTTTAAATTAGATTACGTTTACAAAAATATAAATCTAAATTACAAAGGTTAAAAAATCTGCTTTATAAACTTTTCTTCAATCCTCATTGAGAGGAAGGGGTAGGGATAATATATATGAACATAATTTATAAATATAATTTAGTTATAAGAGTATTTTCAATCGATATGGATCTACAACAAGTAAATAGAAAACTTCATACAAAGTTCTAAGGAACGTGAAAGACTTTGTGCTAAACCAAAAGTATAAAGTAGTGCAATTAAGAGTTAGTAAAACCAAATATGGTGAAAGTTTACTAGTGGAAACGGAAAACTTTGTCACCTATTTACCACGAAGATTTTTTTCATTATTTTGAAAAAATAGCCGTTGAAAAATTTAATTACAGTTTAAGAAGTCAAGCGATATATCTCGTAAGTAAAGGATCCATCGGCTTGACTACAAATATTATATTTACTGAAGAATAATGAAAGCTAGAAGACAGGTTGAAATGGAACGTCTTATTAGGAAACATTGGAAGCAGTTAGAGAGGCATATAAAAACAATACATGAAATAAAAGTCAATATAAAAATGTATGAAATGAGAAAGAAAATTAATGATGTGAAATTGTAGTTAGTAGGTTATTATATTTTGTCTTATGTATTCTGGTATGTACAAAATAAAACTGTAATGAAAAAATAATTAGAATTATTTCTATTAATTATCCTATATAAAGAATTCATACTATATACTTTTATCACTAAAACAAAAAAGAACAAATTCTAAAACAATAGAAATATCTATAAGGAAATTGTAAGCAAAAACATCTTTTCTATCTCAGAGAGTCATTTTGAAGGAAAGAGAATTTTTTATTCAGCACATTTGGATTTAAAAAAATAAAAGAATTTCGATTTTTCTTAAATAAAATAATTTTTTTGTTAAATATATGCAGTTTCTAATTATTTTCTTTCTGTATTTAAAAGGTGAAAAACTTCTGAGAAGTATACTATGTAGATAATTTAAATTTTTTAGAATAAAACAATTAACTAATTAAGAAAAAATATTTCCTTGTTCTGAACGAGAGACAGAGAGAGAGGGGATATTATAATAGATAACCCATAAAATGGGTTTTTATTTAAATAGAAATAATTTCAGCCTATTCATTTTGAAATTTAATATAAACGTCACAATTAACACTCTGCATTTAAAAACTAAAAAAATGTTTTCATATGAAAACGTTTTAGAAAAAACACAATATGTAAATAATAATGTTTTTTATTTTTATTATAAATACACACACATATATACATAAAAAAATACTATTCTTAAAATATATAAAACTATTCTTAAAATACTATATTAAACTATACTATACTGTTCTAATAACTTAACTATTTAATGAAATTGATCGCTAAAAATTTAGCGATCAATTTCACTAAGCACAAGCAGCAGGTGCGCATCCATCTGCTGCAATTCGACGACAGCAGCATCCCTTTCCATGTCAAGGACATCCATTTGTCGCTGGAGGGCCTTCTTTTGCCGCCGAATTACCGCCAAGCGGCTGCGGACTTCTCTCTGAATTTTCTCCGCCTGCTTCCTCCGTCTTATGGCCAATGCCGTCCATTCCGCCCGCCTTTGCTGTTCCTGTTGAACAAAGACTACCGTAGAGTCTTGAGCAACAGAATCGGGCTCTTGTGACGACGAGGCCACAGAGGACTCCGATGGTGTCGGGGAAGGTGTCCGCAGATCCCGATGGGGGTTTCCGATGTTGGCTCGCAACATCGACAAGTTCTTTCCTCTGTAACAAAAAGAAATTGAAAATTAGCTTTTTCTAAAAAAATAAGTATATAACGATACTAATGGTTTTGAAATATGTTATTTTGCAAAACCAGTATGTTATATGTTTCCGTTTTATAATTTGTTAAAAGATGTTAAGAAAAAGATTTTTGGCTACATGTTTTTAATTTAGAATTGCATGCTGTTCCCGAAAATGTAAAAAAATACAGGGTGCTCCATTTAAAAAAAAAAACAAGTTGTATAGAGCTTAGGATAAACTAAACACCCGGTATAAGGAAAAATATTTTCTGAAGATGACCTACATAATTCGGTGAAACTTTTGTGTTTAACATTTTTTTATTTAATTTTAGATAAAAGATCTATGAAGCAATGAATCTTAGGTGGGACACCCTATATAGAGGTTTACAAGACGTTTGTTTACTTAAGAATCATAGGCTCGGATCGTAAGTAGATACTTAATTTCTGTATGATTTTTTAAATATGAGATACATTTAAAACATGTTTTATTCACCTTACATAGTATTCAATTGCCAGTTCCAAAATTATATGAAAAGTCAAGTTGTAAAGAAATAATACTTATGTACTTACCCTCGGCGAAGTACTAGAACCGGATGAAGGCTCTCAGAATCCTCCACTTTTCGGCGCTTTACTCCTGAAGTGGAAGGCTCCAGAAAGTCTTCCCTCTGTTGCCGAGCCTCAACTAGGATCCTATTGCGTGGTGTTCTATAAAAACAAAAAGAGAAATTATAAATTGTTAAAAAAAAAATATAGTAATTAATTAGATACACTGGTTTCTATAAGAAAAAAAAATACCTCTCATCTTCTGTGCATGAAGATAACTCCACTACCTCGGGTTTATCCACTACAGCCGCGGGTATTTGCCACCCGGATGTTTTGGTGGATTATCAAACTCTTGGTTAGTTCCTCCCTTTCTTCAGCACTTAAAAATGATTTACCGCAACGCAATTTATTATTTTAAACGAACACAAAGTTTTCATTAAAAAAAAAAAGGTATAGATGTACCGTCGATCTATCCGTAATCGTTACAGATTGCGAATTAAATCAAATTTAAATTTGATACCTAAAATTGTAATTTGATATCTAAAATTGTAATTTGTAAAAAGGTGAGTTTATGTTTGTAATAAAATACTGATTATCGAATAGAACGGTAAATCTAAGAGCAAATATTCAACGGAATCAAACAAGAACATAACCTAACTAGACAATCCTAATTTGTTTACTAAACAATAACTTTTGTTTTGTCTATTCCAGAAAACCAACTATTGAGGAATGCTAAACGGATGCTAAGTTACGGTGACAAAATAAAATGTTGTAAAAATACCCGGTGGCAAAATAAGATGTAAAAATATACGTCACAACACTACAATAATTAATTTTAGTGAATTTAAACACCCTAAAATAAAATAATAATCTAAATGTTATTAAATATATGCAATTCACTTTTAGCAAAAAACCGAGCGAGAATTCTTAATGCTAGGACTTGCGTGACTCTGTTGGAGGTTCGAGTGTCCCGATGACAATGTCCTACTGGCAGGCCCAATTGGAACTTGATGAAGAAGACTACTCGAAATGACAGCACCACAGGCAATTACATCAAGGTTGTACCTCTAGTAAGCAGGAACAAAGCTAAAGGAATCTGCGATAAGCCTTCGGTGGAATTCCCGTTTTCACTTAGTGGAAGTCGTAGACAATACCACAGGTTCCTTGAGAAGCCTCAGAAGTAAACTAATCTAAGCTACAACTATCTACACAACTTATTTTTGCCGGGCTAGGCAATGGCCAAATACAATTGCCACTAAAAACTTGCTGGGAGGGTTTTGAAATGTTTAATAGTCCGTTGCAAGGATAGATGGCTTCGGACATATGGCATGCTTCTGAGAAAGAAAAATCCAGACGAACAGTGTGGTCTGATAAAATAAACACATCCAAAAACTACACTCAAGTCACAATCACGACCACTTTTATTTATAGTGTGGGAATAATTCCCAGAGCGGATGGATACAGATTTAAAACTTATCCACGTATTTTCCAACACTACCTGTCTCTTCAGCAGCCAAAGACCAAAATGTTTCCACAGACCTTTCTATTTCTTATCAGCAAATTCAAAAAATCCCACAAAACATTTATTTCATTTCCTTAAAAGAGATGGAGCCATCAGCACAAAATAAGATTTTTCCAAAATTAATGTAACCATTTTTTAAAAAGACTTGTGAAACTGATTTCATTTTCATTAAATAAAAGCTTTACTCATCCCTAAATGCGTTTTATTCAAATAATTTCCTTATTATTGAAATTTGATTTACAGCTAGACCAACAGAGGGTTGTTGATTTGTCTTTCAGATTGCATGAATTGAACAAACCCTATAAATTTGCCATGGCTCATGGTATGACTATTGGCCATAGAAAATGTTACCGGGGACATTTATATTATAGAAATAACAGAACCATAAGTAACCAATAAGTAACCAACTAAGTAATAGATACCCAAAATAATTAGGATTGAACTATAAGACCTCATAGAGTACGAATTTAGATATAATATATAAAAGAGTTTTAGACATTAATAACTGAAACATGATTCACCTGAAGATGCAAAAAGACTGGTACTAAAATAAGCTAAGATCAATCTGCATTCAAATATCGATTTCTAACAAAATAACATATTTAAATACTTTTCATTATCAAAACTATATACAGGGTATAACGGAAATAATATATTTAATATTGAAACAATCTTATATTTAACATAATTTAATTTAAGATAATTCAATAAAAATTGGCAAATACGGTTTATTAATAAATCAAAAAAATATGTCAGATATATTCCTCTTAGTAATTTAACCAAGTTCGGTAAACATTTATTACTGAAAAGTGGATTAAACATTAACAAACACGTTACTAGTTATAACATGGTTGTAGGGAGAGCCATTTATTCCAAACTTTGTCATAAAGAACATTAATATAGAATTATAGTATGCCCTTAACAAATTCCAAGTAGCGATTGCATAAGTATTTTCAAATATCAACTGCATCAAATAGTATCCAGTTCCATTTTAGGGTACCTACAAATCGTCAATATTCTTCGTTAGGAATGAAAACGGCGGAACGGCATAAAAACAGCATGTTGAATTTCTTGGATATCGGCTGATTTTAATAAAATATATTTATATTATTTATGGCCTTACATATTAACAAATATACTATAACAGTAAAACTATACCGGAAAACAATAAAACATTACTTGTATCTGAGTTGTTCATAAAAATATTCATATGCAAATATATGGTGTGTTAAAATAAAACGGGTTATATATGATTCTGGTTTAAATTACTATGGATTTACTTTCATGATTTTTGTTTTACTTTTAATTTATGTGTTTGATATATTACTTTTTTATATTTGAATCTTATTATAATTTAGGAACTTAGTAAGTATAATTGATGTTTCTACATTTAGGTTTCTAAGAAGCGTTTTATATTCATGGGTCGGTCTGTGTTGCTATTTTTAGCTAGTAGGTGGTACATATCTTCACCTGGAATTTTTGTGATTTCACATTCAAATTTTATGTGGTCTAGATCACCTATTTGGCCGCATTCACAATAAGGGTCGGTTTTAACGCCTATTTTAAATTTGTGTGCCTCTGTAAGGCAGTGTCCCGTTCGCATACCCTATCTATTCCCTATTTATTTTCACCCGGGATTCTTAAACCGAGGCAACTTTTAGGGTTGTGTAATGCTCTGCCGTTGCTCTGGAGCGAGAAAAGTTTTCATCTCTCCACTATTATACAAGTAAAAAGAAAAGTGAAACACCACCATATAGAAAATTGAATTAAAAAAATTAAAGACAAAAATAAATCTCAGAAGATATGGGAAATCCCAGACGTGCTGTCTAATCGGCACATCTCCTGAGGAAAAAAGAGGATAAAATAAGTGAGAAGGTGGCTGAATGCACACAAGTGTTAAGCCATTAATCAGCAGAAGAAGAAGAAGAAGAAAGAAAATTACTATGGAACAAAAAGTAACTTCGTTACACCATCTTCTATAATATTGTAATGACAGTCTTCAAAATGGTTATATTGAAAGAACGTAATTATGTTTGTTGTCTCGGTCTAATAATTGTTTATTTGAAAAAGAAATTTTGTTATGGTCAATTGATTTAGATAGTCAAAATAGATTTGGAATATCTAACTCTTTGGAGATTGTCTCAGGTCTAATTTTGGTTCGTTTACAGATTATCGATTCCGTCGTCAGTATTTGCCATTAGTATTTTGCTGTGAAATTTAGATGCTTCTTTGAAATGATTCATTCTGATACGAAATAATACGTCTCAATTTTTATTAACTTTGCCTGGTTTATACATAATTTCATAATCATATTCCTCTTATTTGAGGCGCCAGTGAGCAAGTCTATTACCTGGGTCTTTTATAGAGAAAAGCCACGTCAATGATTTGATCAGTTATTAACTTAAACTTTCGTCCAAATAGGTATGGTCGGAAGTGTTTTACTGCCCAAACGATTGCTAATATATCTAGTTCTATTGTAGAATATTGTTTATAATGTTCTACATAATGTGCGAGAGGCGTATGCGGTCGGAAGATCTTTTCCTATTGATCCTTGTGATATCACGGCACCAATTGTGAAGGCACTTGCGTCTGTTAGAATAAATGTTTATTCAAATTCTGGATCAACTAATTCCTGAAATAAATTTTGACAATCTGCGTGAAAATAGAATAGGACATCTTTTTGTAGTAGTTTCGTTAATGGTTCAGAAATGTTGGAAAAATTTGAAATAAAGCGTCGGTAATAGCCGGCGAGACCTAAGAATGATTTAATCTCTTTGGGGTTTTTAAGTTCAGGAAAATTTTGTCTAAAGTCAATTTTTTATGGATTTCGTTTAACTCCATTTTGTTTAATTATGTCTCATAGGTACCGTAGGCATTAATCAATTTTATAATTAATTTCTGATTTGTAAAAAACAAATACACAGACATAACTTAAAAAAATACAGAACCATGTCAAATGGGTATCCAAATCTTTTTAAAAAACGATATAGATAACTACAAAATGGGGTTTGATTATTTATTTATTAATCAAATAGTTACATACATTTCAACAGGACATTAAAGCAGATTTTTAAAACAGAACATTACAACAGGTATTACAACTCAAACACATGTATTTTATGCGGAAACTGGTAATGCATTGCATTATGAATAATTGTTGGATTGGGAAGTACTGCCAGAACGTCTTCCATCGGTACGGTAAAAATGTCATTCTTTACTAGACAAAACCCGTTATGACCAAAATTCACTGATATGAGCTCCGCAACAGGAAATTCACTGTCCAGAGTCTTTTTCCTTAACCACGTACACATATTTAAACCATATAAATTTACGTTTTCCTTGCAAGTACTTCACTAAAACAAAGATGTCAGGAACTAGGAGATCCAATGTCGGTTTTAAATAGTTTGTAACTTCTTCCACCACGTCTTCTATGGGAGTGTTATCGTTATCAGAGCTGCTAGCATTGTCAGCAGTTACACTTTTTCCTGGTTCAATTGCTAACCTAGTCTTCTTTTTACGTGGTGCTCTTTCCAAATCGTTACCATAACGTTTTTCTTTTAAAAACTGTGTTAACACTTCATTTACCTCTTGAGCGGGGTTGTCACCGGGATTTTTTTGCAGAACCTTTTGAGCATTAAAGGGATATACAGGGTCCTGAACTGAACTGGTGCCTTTCAAATTTCACTGGAAACTATTCGTAGAGAGGCACATTTTGAAAATATTTTCAAATATACAAGGTGCTCTAAAAACGTGTACGATACTAAAGTTATATTTTTTAAATGGAACACTATATATTTTTGCATTTTTGGATTCTGCATGCAAATTTTATGCCGAAGCGATGTTTTTTTGTTTTTATATATTGCTTGAACGATAAGCGACCCTTGAATAAGATCATGCTTTCATCAATAACTAAGTTTTCAAACGGATAGAAGTTCGAAAATTGATCGAAGTCTGAAATTGTTGCTTCATCTTTGCAATAATTCTTTCTACTTTATAAAGTCTGGTACCAGGTTGATTTTCGTTATTGACAAAATATAAGTTTGAGAGAATTTTCAAATATCTATCTCGCGGCATTGTCTTTCTAAAAATTGGTGAGGCTAATAATAAGTCGGTAGACCAATGTTCTTTGATAGAACTTTTTTTATTTCGTGACATGAGCATTGTTACGCCTATGAATAGCTAAAACTCTTCCACCGTAAGAACCTTCCACTTTAAACAATTTATTTGTTAGGCATACCTGTTGGTTTCAACAACGATGTGAACAGCAATTTCTTCAGGAAAGAGTGCCATAAAAAAATCTATTTTGTATTTTCGGTCAAACTATCATTCTGGATTCCGCTGTTAGAATTGTTAAATTCATGAACCATAGGGATAAATTCATTGTCAGTCCAATTAATTTCGATATCATCATGGTCTTGAATAGACTGTTTAAGTTGTGTTACGACTTCCGCATCAGTTTCATATTTGTCACTGTCTTCAATATTTTCCTCTGCACCCACCTCTACCTCTTGGTCTTCCGAATCGTTTTCACTTTCTGAATCTGACAAATATTCGCTACCGCTATCTATAAACGGTTCTTCCGGGCTTTCTTCACCGTCAATATAGTTGTCGTCATCTCCTAATATTTTTTTCATATATCTTCTTGCTCGATAAAACCGCAACCTCCTCGCCTCCTTTTCATTGAGTAGCAAGAAGAATCATTCGTACCGGAAGCCATCTTTAACACAGCACATTAAACACTAAACAAACAAAGCATCTAAATAAACAACAAGTGGTCTGATTGCCTCAGGTCTGAATGCGCATGCGTAAAATATGACGCCGTTTACGTACGGCTTCTGTATGAACAATATGTCATACATGCCGTTTTTATGAGGCATTCGTCCTGTCGGAAAATTTACATGAACCACGGCAACAGTCCCTCAAATCCCAGTGATGTTAATTTATCCGTATTTAAACGGCGGCAGTCCCCTGTGCCCAAATAATATTTAAACGCATATATACGGCACTCGTCTGTGAGGCAAATCCAAGAAAGCCGTTCATGTACGTCAACAGTCCTTAAAGGGTTAATTCAAGGTGATATATTTTCCCTTGTAACTCATGATTTGTTAGCAAATATGTTCCATTTCCTAACTCCAACAGTTGTCTGTCAGTAACAATGTTATATCTTTCTGGTAGATATAATTTAAATTCCCCATTTAACTGAGCCATTACGTTCACCATATTTTAATAATATAATATAATAATAATAATAATAATAATAATATCTCTACCTCTCATTCTAATCACAAGGATTAGCCCGGAAGTCTGAGACTTGTGTGGGAGAGGGAGCGGCATATTATTATTTCGCGGGCCGAATTTGCGCCTCAGGAACGACTTACGTTGATAGGCCCTAACCACCATTCAGTGCTGGAATGAGGGAAACCTGGAAAACCTCATTAGTTAGGGGGAAAAGTCAAACATCAACTGATTTTAATCTCTCACATTAACACCAAGTTAACATTCTTCCCATCCTAGGCCATCGCCAGGATGATTGCCAAGCCATCCCTGCGAATAAGCCTTGATCTACGAGTAAACAATTTAATGAATTGTTGGCGGAATGGGAATTAGAACCCACAACCTCTGGGTTGAGCGATCGAGACGCTAAGCCCTGAGCCACCGGCCCGATAATTTGTATTAGTTTTCTTCAAACTTGTTACCACATGAGGTTTATTCTTTTCCATTTATGCTTTCCCAACGAATAACATTTTTCAGGTAGAGAATATTTAACCTTACTTTTCTTAATTGATGCCAAAGAAGTTTTCTTGTTCTGTTTGTTTTCCATTTCGTTTTCGTACTCCTCTTTAAACTTGATTAACGTTGAAAATATACTTGATATACAATGCTACCGCATACTTTATACTGCTTAGTAAATTGATAAATTTGACTAGAGCTCTCTCTGTTGAATACTGGCGTACCAAATTTCGTATTATTTTCCTTTGTATCATAAAATTAGGATTCGTACGTAATTGACTTTTAACCTTTCACTGATAAATACTTGAAAAATATCACCAACATTATTTTCTATAACCCAATCGTCCACTGTAGCATCCGAGTCGTAATTGTCCTCGAGTGCAATTCTCACTTCATCTGGTAAATTTAAATACTTCATTTTCTTAAGAGTTGTGTGCAATACTTTAAGTAAACTAAATTAAATAATTTCGTTTTCTCATTTTATATTCAACAAATGAAATTCAGATTATTCAAATATTCAAATAAAATATGTTTTCTCTTACACTAAATTTTATTAACTATTAAACCAAGGTAGAATCTACAATAAAATCTTAATAAAATACATGTTCTAAAGCACATTTTCCTGAATGTGATAAACATCTAATTTGACTACAGCATGGATTTTTTAAACATTTTACATTAGGACCTCCAAAACATTCCAAATTTATAACCGTATATTCTCTTTTCGGTATTGAAGATATCCACTTGCTTTTTCCAAACCTTTCGTGTAAATAACAGTTGAAATAGGTAAATTATCAATAAATAATAGTTCATTGATAAATACTTGAAAAATGTCGCCAACATTATTTTCTATAAACCAATCGTCGACTATAGCATCTGAGTCGTAATTTTCCTCGAGTGCAATTCTCACTTCATCTGGTAAATTTAAATACTTCATTTTCTTAAGAGTTGTGTGTTTGTGGTGTAGATACTTTAAGTAAACTAAGTGAAATAATTTCGTTTTCTCATTTTATATTCAACAATGAGGTATAATTCAGATAAGCAAGGTAACAATAACAGTTATAAATGAAACACGTTTTCTCTTACACTAAATTTTATTAACTATCTAACCAAGGTAGAATATACAATGTTCTAAAGCACATTTTCCTGAATGTGATAAACATCTAATTTTACTACAGCATGGATTTTTTAAGCATTTAGATTCCAATCCCTTCATGTAAATAAAAGAATTATCAATTAAAAATCTTCTAACACTTTTATTGTTGTTGTTCCATCATTCCAAGAGATGCCGTGTTTATTTTTTTAAGCCATCTAACCTGTTCTTGTTCCTTCTTAGTTAAAACTGAGAAATCATATGGAGACCTTATTATGAAATTTTGAAATTCACTCGACTTGTATTGAACTGCAATTTCTTTGAGGATGAAATCTTTGTTGAAGCCTTGTACATCGATGATAACGTATAGTGAGCAAATAATAATTTCTTGAAGTACCGTGAGTCGTTTATCGGATGACTGAATTACAGACTATTTTTGAGTTCTTTATATACTTCCTACTGTTCCCCATTTAGTATTTTTTGACATAATTAGGTTATCTCTTAAATAAAACACCGATTACTACACTGTATTAATTTTCTAACATCACAAATTTAATCTGATGCACCAAAAGTGACTTTGTAAATGAATTCCTTATGACCTGGTGGTCCTGAAAACGACTGATTTATTTCGAGACGTAATGCTTAATGGCCTCACAAATGTTCAAAATGTCGCCCGTCATTTTGAATACACAGTTTCAACCATTCTTGGGTAGATAAAACTGTAGCTTCCACTTCTGGCACGGGAATACGGCGAATGTTGTCTCTAATACGTTCGATCGGAGCTCGGTGTCCGAGCGGTTAAGACGTCTGGTTTTTAATCGTTCTCCGCGGTTGACGACGGTTCGAATCTCATCGTGATCAACTTTTTCTAATTGCTCCAATATTAAATCTGTGTGTGTAAGGCTAGTAGCATTCTTAATATGTAACTAGTACTGCAATATCACTGTATAAATGGCTAACAACCTACTGTACACTTTAATTAATAAGGTTTTCCAGGTTTCCCTTATTCTCGTACCAAATGGTAGTTAAAGTTGTAACATCGTGAGTCGTTCCTGGGCGCACTCGCGGCCCGCAAAATAATAATATGCCGCTGCCTCTCCCACACAAGACTCTGACTTCCGGGCTCATTACTAAGATGAGAATGAGGGATAGAGATAGAGATATTATTATTATCAGTTCCCTTGTGGCAGGCCGTTGCGTAAATTAGTTCCTTTAATCGCCCCCACAAATAAAAGTCCATATATGTCGAATCGGGGGATCTATAGAATAGATAAATGTAATAAATTTAATTTTCAACTTGTTTAATATAATACCCAGCCGGCCAAGGGAATAAACTTCCTCTTCCTATCCACCTACCAGGAAATGTCAAATCTAAGGATTGATGAACGTTTGCAGAAAAATGCGCCGGACATCCGTCGTACTGGACAAACATATTTCGGCGAGTTTCCAAAGGCATTTCTTCGAAAAGAATTGCCAGAGTATTGCCTAAAGAAATTTAGATATGTTTCGCTATTAAGTTCCTGATCAAATATGTATGGGCCAATTATCCTTCCACCCAAAATTCCGCACCAGCCATTCACAGTCCATCTTCCTTGATGCTGAACTTCTTGTATCCAGTGAGGATTTGTGTTAGACCAGTGGTGCATATTATGATAATTGACGTGCCCATCACTATTAAATATAGCCTCGTCACTCCACAAAATAATGGAAAGGAAACGAGGATTTTCAGCTAACATATTTAGCATCCAGTGGCAATGTTCCAATCTCCTATCAAAATCTTGGTTAGTCAAAGCCTGGTGAAAAACTGTGATATGGGTGCAGCCTAAAATAAATAACGCGTATAACATAAAACACGAAAGGGGTTATTCAAAATCGGATTTACCTATGGTCCTTTAGAATATTTCGGACAGTAGTCCGACTAATGCCCAAGTCCCGGGCAATTTCCCTGGTACCAAGATGTGGATGAAATTCCAGGTATCCCAAAACGTTTGCGACATTTCTTCACTCCGGCCCCTGCCACGTCTCCAGTATACAGGACGATGCACATTTCCGATATATTGGCCCGATACACATTTCCGATATATTCCGTTTGGCCTTGCCAAACGTATAAAAATGTATAAAAGTTGAAAACTGAAACCACATGGACCGAGTACAACATGCATTCAAGACAGATCCGAAAAATTTTTGGCGAACGTTAAATCATTTAAATATTTTCTCTAACGTGACACATCAGCAATCTCACGCTGACATTGCTAGCTAGTGCTGATATGTTTAACCACTTTTTCACAAGTAGTAATAATGTTCCACAAATTAATGTAAATGATCCAGACTTTTTAGAATCTAATTATAGTGGTAATTGGCCTAACTTATTTGATGAATTAAAATTTACCCCTGTTACTTCTCTAGAAATTGAAAAAATTATCTATAAAATTAAATCGAATGCAACTGGTTCAGATGGTGTGTCTGTTAAGATGCTATTGTACAGGGTCCGGCAGAGAAACTTTCTTTTTTCAAAGGTCAAAAATAAAAGTATAAATTGCATATTTTTTATTTTTATTTTATTAGCATCAAGGAATAACAAGGGAAGTTTGGCATTAAGTTGTTTTAAAAAGAATATTTGACAAGTGTCTACCGTTGCTGTCGATGCATTGTTGTAGCCGATTTCTGAAGTTACCGTGAACCCTTTCCAGCATAGGAACCGGTATGTTGGCTATCTCGTGACGAATATTAATTTTTAATCCTTCCAAAGTTGTAGGACGGTTGTTATAGACTTTAGATTTGAGATAGCCCCATAGAAAATAATCGCATGGGGCTAAATCTGGAGAGCGTGCCGGCCACGGAAGGTTACCTCTGTTGGAGATCAGTCGCCCTGGAAAATTGTCCCTCAAAACGGGCATTGAAATTCGTGATGTGTGGGCCGTGGCGCTATCTTGCTGAAACCATACTTCGCCTATAGCCATGTTTTCAAGAGCTGGCACAAAGAAATTGGTTACCATTGTCACAACGCTCAGAGTTTACTGGTACTGTGCGATTATATGGCCCAATAATCCTCACTCTTGATATCGCAGCCCAAACTGTGACCCGATCCGAATGAAGAGGCCTTTGATGAACTTCTCTGGGATTGACACCGCTCCAATAACGAATGTTTTGTTTGTTAACACAACCTGAGATATGGAAGTGTGCCTCATCATTGAAAAACACTACTGAATTAGGCGGCAAATTATGGAGCGTTTCGCATGCCGCTTGTCGTGAAACGAAATCACGTTCGGAAAATTCTTGTGCGACTACCATTTTGTAGGGATGAAAGTGAAGGTCGTCATGAAGAATTCGGCGAGTTGAACGATCTGACAACCGCAGCGCAACCGCCCGTTTTGACGAAGAGCGCCTAGGAGACCGCAAAACTGACTCTCGGACTGCCTCGATGTTTGCAGGTGTTCTAACGGTCCGTGTTGCTCCTGGTCTCTTACGGGACACATTTCCAACTGCCCTAAAAGCCTCCACCCAGGATAAGATGGAGGCCCGAGCAGGAACAGCACCTCGAAAGGGAATATTGTACCGTAAACGGAACAAAAATAGGTTTCTACTGCAATCGCGCGTTACTATCTCACCCAAAGCATTTTTACGACTGACGACGATTAACAAACAAATATCTCCACCGACGTTCTCTGTTAACAGCATTATCGCGCCGCATCTGCCGCCAGTGGCGCCACCACATCTCACTCAAAAAAGAAAGTTTCACTGCCGGACCCTGTAGTTGATTCCTCATTTAAGCGGTCACATTACTTACATTTTAATAAATGTTTGACAATAGGTAAATTTCCTGACGTGTGGAAAAATGCTAATGTGATACCTCTACCAAAAAATAATAATCCAATACTTATTTGGCAATTTCAGACCAATAAGTATTCTACCTGTTATGTCCAAGATACTAGAGAAAGTCGTTAACGAATAACTTAATGAATTTTTACTGAGGATCAATATTTTGGCAGCGACTCAATCTGGTTTTCAGAAATTTCACAGTACAACATCTGCACTGCTTAATGTGACTGATGATATTCTTAGGGCATGTGACTCGGGTAAAAATTTGTGTTTAATTCTACTGGATTACAGTAAAGATTTTGATATGCTTAATCATACGACTCTGAGAACAAAACTTGAATCCTTTGGTATCACTGAATTACCATTAAATTTTTTTCAAAATTTAAACAATAGTCATCAGAGGGTTCTTGCGGATAACCTCTTTTCAGAATATATAACCTTAAAAAAAGGTGTTCCTCAGGGTAGCATTTTAAGTCCCCTGCTGTTCTCAGTGTATAATGTATACCGATTTATGGAGCCTTATGAAACATTCCAAGTCACATCAATATGCTGACGACACACAAATTTATCATTCTTTTGCTTGTAACGAGCTCGATTTGGCTGTTGAAAATATTAGTTCTGATCTTGCTGTTATTAGTAGATATTCTACTGCACATGGACTAATTATAAATGAATCGAAGACGAAGGTATTGGTGTTCGGTTGGCATCGTCAACTAATTTTACACAATCCAATGTTTAGAATTATATTGAATAACGCATTATTAGAATCATCAGATACATGCAATAACTTAGGGGTTAGCTTCAGTACAGATTTTAGATTTAATTTGCATGTATCTAATTTAGTTCAGAAATCCTTTGGGAAATTAAGAACATTGTACGTGTACAAAGATATTCTTTCAACTGATGTCAAGCTGAAACTTACTGATTCATTAATACGGTCTCGTCTGACTTATTGTGATGTGTTTTGGCCCGCGTTAATACAAAAAGATAAGAATTCTCTGCAGAAAATTCAAAATGCTTGTCTTAGGTTCTGCTACAATATTAGAAAGTTTGATCATATTTCGGCATCATTTAGGAGTTCTGGGTGGTATAGTGTTCAAGAATGGTTTGAAATTCACATGGCTAGTCTTGTGTATAAAATTCTTAACCTCAAAATGCCTCAATACTTGCATGAAAAACTTATAAAACATTCTGATATTCATGACCGCACTACTCGACATTATGTGCCCAGGCATAATTTAGCCATTCTCCAGCGTGGTTTTAGCTATAACGCCGCTAATATTTTTAACTCAATACCAGTCGACATCAAGTTATCTCTAAGTTACGCTATATTTCAGAGAAGGTTGAAAAACTTTATAATGATGAGACGTGACAATGTGTGAGAGCATGTAGTTATTATTTATGTTTGTATGTACTTAATCATTTCTGCCGCAATTACATAAAATTTTTATTAAGATATTAATTCTTTGTTGAATTATTGTTTTAAATTTATCTTAAAATGGGGTGGTTGTACTGAACAACCATGTTGCATTCCGCCACCCATGTTAATTTATTATTTTGTTAATAATGTGTTTAATGTAAATAAAGGCATATTATTATTATTATTATTATTTCTCTGGTGCAACATAAGTTGACGCTCATTATTAAAATATCGGAGGCACCCGTCAAAAGTATTTTTTATGGTCATGAGCTGATATTTGACATGAGACTAACCTAGACAAATCTTTTATCCAATAGTGTGTGTTGGGCACAATTTATATTGCAATGGTGATATTACACTCCCCGGAAATTAAGAACAAATTTATGTGTACACGCATTTTTTTCCCAGAATAACGCAAAGGCCCTACAACTTCATATTTTAGCTTATTTTTTTCAAATTTCTTTTCTAAGCCATATACATTCACTAAAATATTGTTCATTTCTTCAAATTTGGAATGTCTTAATTTTACTGGAAAATCATACCTGTCAAATTTAATCCATCGTATCCCAATAATGTGGATACGATGATTAATCGCCAGCCATCCACCAGTCTCCTCCCATCGGCTACCCAACCTTTCAACCCGACCCCGCATTCATGCCTGTCAAATCTACAGTGAACAAACTCTTAATATCTGCACATACAGTCCTCTAGGCGGCTCATCATACATTAAATTGCCCAAGTTCATGTCAGAGAAGAAGGCAGTAGTAAATATTGAAAATCAGGATACTTACATATTCCCACTACCGAATTATTTAGATTTCGAAGGTACACGTAAAGCCGAAGTAAAAAGGCACATGGAAATAAAGTTTGCCCTTATTGCAACGGTACCGGATTTGTCTTATAATTGCAACAAAATTTCTTTTTAATTTATAATTTAATTTATAAATTATATATTATATATAATTTATAATTAATATATATATGATATGATATATAATTTATAAATTATATATCACCGGAAAGATCAAAAGATAAACTAGATCCCTATAGTAGCAAATTTTTGTTTAATACATGTAAATTTTACGTTTACGTTCGTGACCGCACTTCAACTGCCTATTACTGCGAAACAACGTTTCGCAGTTCCTACCATTAAAATAAATTCCTACCATTTAAAATTGTTCCAAATAATTTAGATATATGTATAATTATACTGTGTTAATATGGCAAGTTATGGCCTGACCACGTACCAATAAGTCATCCTGCATATATCAATGATAAACTAATTAAATTTATCAACACCGGACTAGATATATATATATATAAATATTGGTTGAAAACTTGTACCTTGTCTGTAGAGATGAAAGATTTATCAAGTTTGGGAAAAGTGTTACAACATTTGTTTGACAGAAGAATCCAGGAAACACACATTTGGTAGCTGTATCACGATTTATATTACAGTACTTTCTTACACAAGCCATTGTTAGATCCAACTTTAAACTTCTGGATGGAATAGGAATATGGCTCACAGCCCTGTTTTATTTTCTAAGAAAAGTGAATCAATTTTCGAAGATACCTATGGGACCAATTTAAAAACAAATACATTGAAAATACCCTAATATTGGTACAAGATTGTTTGCCTGGAATTTTAAAAATAAAAAGAATTACGAAAAATTACTACTATAGGTATTTAGATTAAAGTCTTATCTTGAAATACTTTTTTACTAAAAGTCGTTATCTTTTATAGTTTTTTTATAATTAGACACGAGACGAACGCCCATTTAGGGCTTATTTCACCAGTTGGGGAAGTACTTTAAAAATCGTTAATTTTACAATTTCAGTTGGGTTACTACATATTATCTAACGAAAAAATACATTAATTATAATTGTTGTGTCTGTTGTAACAAGCACATGTAAAGGTGTAAGGTGTACGTAGTAACACAATTGAAACCACCGTAATCTCCAAGTAAACATATTATATTTATTAAGAGTTAAAGTAATAATGGATGATTTCAGATTCAACTTTTTACTACTCTTATAATCGAAACCCGGGAACAACGGCTTCCCGTGCACGCTACGGTCTACGACTGCTACGTGCTACGACTTTTGGTGATATGCAGTGCAGTACCCTTTATTTTGTTGGTTGCCCTGCAAAACTACCAAGCGCGTACTTTAAAATATAATTAATATTAGGAATATAAATAACATATGAGAATAATTATTATAAAAGTTCAAACTTACCACTTCCAAAAAATAACGATTTGTCTCTAATCTTTAGTAAAAATTACAAATTTAAGCTATTGTTACAGAAGCTCACCTACCTTGTTTATATGCTTATCTATTTCGTTAATTTAGTTCTTATTGTTTGTACTTTAATATTGGTAAAATCTTTGGGTTGACGTTTCTCATCTCCAATTTTCGTGTAAGTGATAGAATCATTCCATTGTAATCCGAAAATAGAAAAGAGTACTCGCGAACCTTCCAGAAGCTTAAAAAAATATATAAATACCCGCGGATTCAACTGGGGAGGAGTTCAATCTGAAAGCTCGTGCGCGATACATTGAAACATTATCGTGAAGATTGAATATAGTTGACAGTTGTGATTACAGTTATATTTGTGAGTTATATCTAGAGACAATAAACATCGTTGTTGTTTTGCCGGAGAGTTTGAGTTTAAACCTATTTGGAGGTTAAGCAAACGTAACACTATATTTTCACATAGAAGGCCATACAAAACACAAGAATTCTCTAATGACAACCAACGAGTCTGATGGCAGTATATTTTAAACGTATTATTAATATTTTTACTCATTGTTAAGTTTAAATTATTATTTATTCATTTAGTTCAAGATACATTTAATATATTGGTAATAGGTACATAGGTATTCAGAAAATAATTTTTACAAATTTATTGAATTGTTGGTTTTTTATTTCTACTCCTCCACGTTTCTTCTTGGCTCGTTCTCCGTTAAACTTTGGACAAGATTTGCTGCATCAGCTTGACCAAAGTCGGTAGGTTTGTCCACAAACCTTGCCAATTCGGTTCTAGCCAAATTTCGATCAACATTTGGTGGCATAGGTTGGATATCGTGAATAAAGAGACCTACGGAATCAGAGCTTAGCTGTTTTAGTGCAGGTCTAAAATGTCCTACTTTTGTATCCATCATAGTAAATAAAAGATTGTAGCGAAGCTCAATACCTTTGTCTTTTATGTTTACTAAAGTTGGCGACAGGTTATTTATTTTTGTTTGCATTCTTTCAACGACTTCTCTGGTGTTTTCTGAAGTTTCTTTTGCATATTCAAACTGAATGGGTTGACAAAACTTTGTACAGGATGGCTTCTCATTTCTCCATATGTTTACATTTTTCGTAGTTCCAAGTACTAAAGGCACCATGGATACCATGAATAAATGTGTATCGGATACACCATCACATTGTTCAGGTAAGTTCTGATGATATTGACTTTGGTCTGACGAACCATCATAGCCCCATTTTGAAGTCAATGTTAGTACTTCTGCAATGTCTTCGATCTTTTTTAAGTCCTCGGTGGCAAATATTCTCTTTGCTGTTTGATCGACTAAATTTTGCAAATCAGCTTGAGCAGATGTTGGAGTAATATTGATGTTTTCAGGATAACATTTTACCTTTTCTTCCTAAACTTTCTAATATGGTGGCAATACATCACAGCCGAAGTCTTTAGGTCCAGTACGAACAACTTCATATTGGTGTTTTGTTGAAGTTTTTCCAGAGCCAGGTGCAGCCTTCAGAATTCTTCGGAGTAACTGTCGCAAAGTTGTATCTTATAGCGTTTTGCACCTTCACTGCATTCATGGAATTCCTTCGTTGGTCCCCCTACACACAAACTAAACTTATTTGAGGAACCGGGCATCTCTACAAATCTTGCAATATTTGGCCAATATGAGAAATTTGGAATAATATGCATATTGTGAAGTAAACATGCCAAGCTGAAAATTATAGAGGTTGGCAAGATCTCACCATAATATGATGACGCCTGAAATAGTGAAAATAGTAGAAAATATAAAAAACAATGGATATTTTCTGTAAATTTTTAATATCTTCCTTTCTTATCTATATCTATCCTTTATTGGAGGTCTCAGGAGGACTGGTAGATGTACTTGGCCTCTCCTCGATTTAAAATGATTTGCTCTGGATTGCCAGCGAGACGTTTTAAATGTAGAATTTTTTCTGTGAAAATTATCGTCATTAAGTTTTTTCTATTCTATTTCAAATTTATTCACTTTTAACCTATATTTTTCCAGTTTCCTCAATAGGTTTGCTCTTCGCAATGGTTTTTCAGGTAAAGTTTCCTTGCTTTTAGCAATAAACTTTTTAGCTTGATCAAAAAATAGTTTGCGATTTGTCATCACTATAAATACTTGTTTCGCCTACGCTGGTTTCCGCTAACTGCTGGTTCAAAACACCGTCACTCTGTTTGTCGTGTGTAACATCTTCATACACTAGCGTTGAACTACTTTTTGGCTTGAAGACCTCTGGAAGTTTGTAGCTTAAGGAACTACTGTCATATATACCGGTAGATGTAGTTGGCCTCTCCACGTTTTGAAATGCTGGCTTGTCAGGGAGACGTTTCAAATGTTGTGGAATTTTTTCTCCCAAAATTATTGTCTTCTTAAGTTTTTCCTATTTTATTTCAAGTTTATTGACTACTAACCTATATTTCCAGTTTTCTCAACAGGTTGGTTCTTCGCAATTGCTTTTATGTAAAGTTTCCTTGCTGTTAGAAATAAACTTTTTAGCTTGATCAAAAAACATTTTGTGATCATCGCTATAAATACTTGTTTCGGCTTCACTGGTTACTGCTAACTGCTGGTCCAAAACACCGTCACTGTTCGTCATCTGTAACATATTCATACACTGGCATTGAACTATATTTTTGCTTGAAGACCTCTGGAAGTCTTGTAGTATTTACCGGTCTCAATTTCGAAAATGATCCACCTAACACTTCGAAGCGACTGTCATATAGCCTCCTAAGACCCGAACTCAAAAAATAAATAAAATGAACATAATTTTTGTGTGTTTTGACTACAAATGGATACTAAAACAAGGATCTTCATTCAAAATAAAAATTTATTTATATTTTTTCCAAAGTACTACTACCGACGAGTAGCTACATAAACCATCAGCACCTTTGATGTGGAGTGATTAAATTTCGTTTAAAGGCGTTGACGGCTAGACATCGTAATACACTGATAAAACTATGAAGAAGCTTAAAAAAAAGCATCTACACTGAAAAAAAATTTGATTTAAATATTGTCCTAAATTATTATTATACATGTGTCAAAATTTTTCATTTTCGTATGCCTTTTGTTACAGATCTATTAAGACCCCTATTTGTACATTTTAAACTATTAAATATTTTACATGTTATACGAACCCTAACAACCAAATGTTGGGAAAAGATATTATTTTGGAGATAATACAATGGCTTATCAAAACGACTGAATTATTTTGTTTATTTTTCAAATACAAATATAACTATTTTAGACTATTTGAAAATATTTTTGTGCCATGGTAAAGCAATCGGCATTAATCATAGCGTACTTTGTAATTGGAAAGTCAAATTTGTTAACAACTAAATGTTGGGACAAATATGAAGAAATTTTAATTTAATACGGAGTCTCATCGCCCTTAGCTTTAACGACTGCTTGAACTCTTGCAGGCATTGTATTAACCAAAGACTGACATGTTTGAGGAGAAAAATTATCCCAAATCTCTTGTAGTCTTGTCCGCAAATCAGAAATACTGCGTTGAGGATGGTGTCTTAAATACTGTTTCATTTTATGCCACACAGTTTCTATCACATTCAGATCCAGACTGCTGGGTGGATGGGATAAAACCTTTATATTATTATTACCAAACCATTTTTTGGTAGATTTTGTCGAATGACATTATGCTTCATCTTGCTGAAAGATGAAATCCTCATTAGGAAACAATTTGTGCGCGCTAGGTAAAAGTAAGGTCTGAAGTATCTCTTGATATTTTTGGGCATTTATGGTACCATCTATAAATTTTAAAATGCCTAAGCCCCTTGCCGCCATGCAGCTCCAAACCATAATTCCCTTTGGAAACTTCACAAGCCTTTTTAAGCAGTCTTTATGAAAAGCTTCTGCTTTCTTCCGTATTATCCGTTTACGGCGACCTCCAACACAAACATCAAATTTCGCTTCATCACTAAATACTATTTTATTCCAGACAATTTCTGTCCGAGAAGTTTAGATTTTGCCCAATTGTAACGATTCTTCTTTTGAATATTTGTCAATAGCAGCTTTTCTTTGGCCTAAATACGAATTTGTATTAATTTTTTGCTAATGGATGAACCATACAAAACTGAACTTACCTTGTAAAATCCCAGACCGCATTTATGAGTGTATTTTCGGCAACATTCTCTAGATATGTTTAATCCACTTGCCCTGTTCCATTGAGCAGTTATGTCTCGAACGGTACTTCTTCTCGCTGATTTGCATAATTTAACTAAATTTCGTAAATCTCTTTGTGAAACAACTTTTGTTCTCCCCGAACTTTTAACTCGAACATACACATTGGAAGACTCACCATATTTTTTCACTATATTATAGACTGACTGGTCTTTGAACTAGTTAAATTACTAGAAACTTTACATATTGTCTTACCCGCACTTTATTGGTGAATGATAATTTCACGTGATTTCTGTTCGGTAGCTTTTCCGGGCCCATTATTCCAATTAAATTAACAAAATTAAATATTTCAACAAATACCACTACTTCACTATTTACGTCACCTACAACTGTCAATGAATAAATAAAACATTTTTTTTTATTTTTAAAGCGAAGCCGCCTACGCGTATTTTAAACACTTTAAATGTGAGACTTGTCCCAACATTTAATTGTCAGTAAATTTGACCTTCCAATAACAAGATAAGCTATGATTAATACCGATTGCTTCACCATGGCCCGAAAATATGTTCAAATAGTGTAGGATATATTGTTGTTTGTGCTTTAAAAAATAAACCAAGTAATTCAGTAGTTTTGATAAGCCATTGTATTATATCCAAAATAATACCTTGTCCCCACATTTAGTTGTTAGGGCTCGTAAATAGTTTTAATAAGAACAACTTGGGAAACTCTGAACAGGTTAAAAAATTGTACTTCTTCAAATATATTCAAAAGGTAACTAGAAACTTTTTCACTCTCTGAGGGCGATGATTAGCCACCAAAAGTGCCTTTGGTGGCACCATCGAGGGCTTTAAAATGAGTTAATAGTTTGTCTATATCAAGACTGGTACATTCATTACTAAATGTCACAAATGTCACATGAATGTAATTCCAGACACCATAGAAAGGATTCTGTATTGGAATAGTTTCTTGACGATAACGGCAATCTGGTAGTGAAGTTGGTGTCATATCCAATTCCTTATTAATAATTTCTGCTATGCCTGTGGATTTTAAACTAACAAGAATATCATCAAAATCCTCTAGACAGTTCATGTGGTTGGAATGAAAATAATTCACAAATAGTTTCCTAAAGGCTCTTTGAAACTGCATAGGAGTGGGGTTTATGCACTCTGTTGCCTAACAGTCCCAAAAAAAAATTCAAGGCAATCAGTATTCAGCCTTCTGTTATTTAAATATTTGTGTCCACAGTTTGAAAGCTTTTGCCATAAATTAAGAAGACTTTGATTGTAATTGACCAACATTTTATAAATTTCAATTTTTTAGTAATGTCTTGACCCTTGTTATTTATTACCTTTAAATTCTACCTGAAACTCAGAACCGCCAAATACATTCTTAAATTTAAAATAATCATTTAAAGATATGGAATTTAAGATATCAAATTATTGAATTTTTCTACAACTTAAATAGTTCCAAAAGCTTCATTAGGAAGTGCCTCTAAGCTCATATAGGTATTCATACCACTGGCTACCGAGTGGCTCAAAACTTGAGCGGCATAGTTTAACCTCATTTTTTCAAAGCTTGTGAGGTTAAGGTGAGAATTAGTGAGTTTGGACGCACATCTGTAAAACTGCTTCTTGTGCGAATTGTAGAAAGAATCAATATATGCCCAAGATGTCTTTTTAGCTTGAAAGCAAAAGATGTGCTGGTTTAAATTATTGCGAGTGGCCTTAATTAAATGACATGGATCAAAAATATATACCAAATTATGACCTTCCATCTGAAACTTTATATTTTCAGGAGTAATCCCGAGACAATTTGATAACTCAGTGTGCCTTTATTCACATTTCATCAATACAAAGGACGCAGTGTCTGTCTTTACTGGCCATTGTCTTCAGTTTTATTTCTAGGGCTTTTAGGTGGTTCATCCTCATGTCCTTCAATTGCAGGATTGTGGAGAATTGCGGTTGCAACAATAATTGCTTGTGAATACTCCAGTGACACACGCATTCCCAGAGACAGAATAGGAAATCGACGTTTCAATACAACGTAAGATCTTTCAACACAGTTTCTTGTACGAATATGGGCTTCATTAAAAAGAAATTTAACTGATGCATGTGGCTGCTTAAAGGTTTAAGCAAAAAGTTTGTATTGCCGTATCCAATATCTCCCAAAATGACAGAAGTGCCAAATTCATTGTTTTGTAGCCTTCCTTTAATTCTACTATTGTTGAAAATGGTATGATCGTGTGATGATCCAGGCCACCCTGCGACAATGTGCGTTATACGCAAATGTGCATTACAGATAGTCTGAACATTCCAGGAAAAAATCCCTTTCGGTTTCGATACCCTTCTGCTTCATTTCCACCTGGCGATATAATGGGAATGTCGGTGTAGTCAATAGCACCAATCACATGTGGAAATCTAGCGATAGCATAAAACTCTTCCTTTACTACCTGTCGCTCCACTTGTGCTTCAGGAAATTTTATATATCTCCTACGTAATGTAGTAATTGCCTCGGTTACTTGTGTTACTATACAGCATGCAGACGTTTTGCTTACTCCTGCAAAATCTCCAGCTGCAATTAACATACTACCTGTGGGATAAAATGGCAAAGTCAAAAATTTTAATGCTGGTGATATTGCATCATTGCGATTTGTTGTGGATTTAATTTGGTTCTCAATTGCATTCAATAGCAATGTACAAGTTTGGTTTTGTAGTCGAAAACGTTTGAAAAACTCCAATTCGTCGTACTCTTCAAAATAGTTGGGACTGTAAAAAATATTGGTTTATTAAATTTGAAAATAGTTCTGATCTGTACAAACTTACTGCTCTCTGAATACTTTTGGATGCCGATGTCAGTGTACATTCTCAACAAATTCATCCTCTTCATCTGAATCAAACACATTCAATGCCAATACATCCATTTCAAAAAAATTTCTATTCAAAATTTGGAATTAAATATAATTACTTCCCTTTTATAAATTTCTTAAAACTTACAAGGTTATGTTTATACAGCGGTTTATGAGAACTAAATTCTAAGGAAATGGTTGGCCATTGGCCAATAGAAAGCATTAATAGCTTTATTCGAGGTTTATCTAGTCGAATTCAGAGGGACAAGTTATTCCATGGTTTATGAATGGGGTTATCCATGAATATATGTATTGTTTATTGGTAACTGTAACTATGCAATACTTGAACTATACATAACTATACAAGAAAACTTAAATGTATTTCTATACACAGGGTGGACCCCCAAATGATTAAATTCCGCGGAAATTACTGTGAAGTAAACGGATGGTTTGTAACAATAAACTAACTGGTTTTATTGTACGACTGGAGGGTACAAATGGGACTGGGCAAATAATAAAAATAAATAAATAGAACAGATAATATATAAATTTTAGTAGTATTATCTTAATACTTACAGGCTTCTTTTTCTCAGTAGAGTCCACTAGTTAACTTGAGGCAGGGTAGCCATGTGTTAAACTTATATTATTTCATTGGGGTTTAATAACACAGTCGATGATTACTCGGTGAATTCTAGATATTGAATCCTCTTTATTAAGAATATGATTGAAAAGAGCAAGTTAATGGTGTCACAGAAAGTAGGGTGGAATTCATAATAGATATAAAGGAACTGTTAAGTCTTCAAATAACAAACTATTACAGTTTGGCTAAAGTGGGTTGTATAAATAGTATTGTATGTGTAACGTATTTTATGTTTATAATATTCTATTTGTTGTAATGACATACTTTATTACTGCAGTAGCAGGCTATGGCAACATGGCACAAATGTTTGAGACCGGCACCGTCGACATATCATTTGTCACAAGTTTAAAGTTCATCGGTTGATTTAAAACCAACTACTGTATATTCAGTGTCTAAAAATTGCAACAAAATTCACAAAAACCAGACGCTGCGGCACTAAAATACTCGTTGAGGTTCTAAATATTCTACCTCCTCCTTTTCAGCAGGTAGGATTTCTTCATCTTCACTTGAATTGCTATTGCCTGCAGTGGAGTACCTTTTTCCTGGTTCGTGACGTAGCAAATCCACGGTAGCGTCATTAACAACAGGGTGCAGATCATGGTCAGGTGCGCCACAGAGGAAGGAAGAGGTATATACCCGTTGCATAAAAGCCATGTATGAGGTTCCGTGTTATAGCTGATTCTTGGTAATCAGAAGGTTTGGTGTTGGTTTTGGATGACACTTTATCCATTCTTTCTAGGGCACGCTTAAAAAGTGAAGAGAAAACGTCTTTCGGTATTGCAGAAGACCTGCTTGTAAGCTTGTGTTGAGAAAGCTTGGTGTAGTTTCTTGGTGTAGAATGCTTTAGCTTTTGCCAGGTGAAGCTTATGTAAGTTGGTTAACTTTTTTATTTCGTCAGTTATTTTGTGTGCACTAAATTTTTGCCAGATATTCATCGCAAGCACTTGCATGTGTCAGTTCTTGGATAGCCAAACGAAATATTGAAATTAGTATTGAAAATGGTTCTGTAAGATTCATAAGATATTACACATGCAGAATGAAGCTCTTTAAACATTTGGAATATTTTCTATACATTTAGTTCCTCTGATAGATATGTTTTTTTGGAATCTCTCATGCTGTAGTGGCTACCTCGACATTTGAAAGACGCAATGTGACTTTTGACACTTTCAAGAGCTTCATTTGATAGCTTTTAGGTCTGTTTTGGTGTTTTCCTCTTTGATCAGTCGGACAAACATCATTTTTCTGTAAGGAAACTAAGAGATGACGAATTCTACCTTTGGTAATACCGTGTAAAGCCATAAATTCTTTTTTACATACATCTATTTCAGTTAGGGTGTCGTCGATCGAATACCTTATTTTATAACAAGCTGCAATGTCCCTTAAACGAGCATCTTCTTCATTTTGACGTGGCCTCCTATTTTGAACGGGAACTATATTAATAAGACCACATAAGTATATATTTTGTTCATCAGTAGATTTTAACATGTTGAAGTTGCGTATTATGATTAATTATGATAATTTTGTTGCTACAGGAATTTTTTCGGAACATTGTCGGCGTTTACAATGGCTTCTCCTAATTCATGGCTTTGTAACCTCATTCGTTTGTTTACATCCCTAAGTCTTCCATGTTTCGGTCTTTTTTTAACAGATTTCATTTTATAGGTATGTTCACAATCAATTATGTCGTCCTCCATACCGAAATACTTATTAAGAATGTTTAAATTTATCTTTAAATTAAGTCGTAAATAAAACCAACACACACTGCGCTTCAAAAACTTTTGAGCTGTGAAGATAATGGCGAATGATTAGTGCGTGCTTGTGAAATTAGCCGGTTCTTCCCCTGAACCTCACGGACTTAGCTAGTTTTTCCCCTGTATGGGTATTCTTTTATAGCGAATCGACGAAAATTGACTTAGCCTGTTATTCCCCTTCAAATGTGAAATTTTGATTTTAACTATTTTTATTGCATATCCGAGGTATTGCACTAAGAAAATTGGAAGATGTGCGTACTTACGTGTTATTGCACATAATATATAGGTATAATATTAAGATCTCACATTCTGTATTAAGTTTATTATAAAAATAACTAAATATAGGTACACATATTATATTATAGGGGAAACACAAATTAAAAATGTAAATGATAAAAAACTATTCATATGGTAGGCTATCATAAAAAGGCCAATAATTTTGGTCTATACAATTTTTTATTTCTTGCAGATGAAAGTATTTCTTTTTTGTATCTATCACATTCCATCTGTTATGGCCCTTTATGAGGAATTTTTGTATTACTACTGTTTTGTATTGTGCAGAAAAAGAAAGAAGAGCATTGGTGAGAATTGCATTGCGGTTCTGGTACGTGCAACCAAAGGCTGCTTGTAAGATGTTGATGTGTTGATCCTCGAGTACTGTTAGTGGAGCGGGGATCCAGACTCATCATCAGTATTATTGGGTGGCGAGTGATTGAGGTTAGAGGATCCATAGAGATTCTTTCCTTTAATTGTTAACCCAAATATTGCCACATGGCTCCACACAACAGTTGAATACGAATTTTCCAGCGCTGTCAACTTTTTTGGATGATTAAGGAAGGACGCTGCAAAATTTTCTTTTAAAATTGTTTTAATAGAGTGTGGGTTAAACACTTCATTGTTTAGGTTTCCGGTATGGGCAAACAGTCTTGCTACTACTGTAGGCCATGATTTTCTTCTTATTAAGTGATCCCGGAGCAGGTCTTCTTTACTGAAGCATTTTGCGCACTGCTTCATGGCCAATTACATTTAAATTGTCCTTCGATCCTTTCTTGTCCTTCCACATAACTTTTTTTAGAAAATCTACTATCATGGATGCAAATGTGGATGGATGCCTGAAGATCCGCGTGGGTCTCATCGAACCAGTAAGTTCAAGCTGCGCTAGGCGCAAGAAGTCCTCATCCGTCCACTCGGCGGGACCAGCCTCTGCTCCCTCATATCGATCCTCTAATTCCCTATTGTACTCCGCGGGATGTCTTACGCATATGTTGTCGCAGCCGGCCAAAAGAGCCGAATTCTCTGCGACATATGCTACATAGACACTGGTCTTCTCAGGGAGGACCCCGGCTGCGTAGACGTCTTAGATGCGTCTGTATGCCCGCTTCTGTGGCGAATTCTTTGCCACACTGACAGATTACCATACTGGTGGTCAAGCAGTAGGTTCGTTATAGTTCAAAGGTAGTTTCAGACAGGAGAGGAAACTTGCCTGCTTTTAGAATTAAATTAGGTGAACTCACTACCCTGATAAACAAATGCCTCTCTCAAAGGAGAGGTCTGGAGTGGTATACTGCAGACCTTCTGAGGTCTGAGAATGGTACAGTCTGCAAGGAAACAAATAAGCCAAATTATGCCGTACACACAGCTTTGCAGGAGATCCCAACTCAGTAGAAGATAGACGCCGAGTTGCAGTATAGGATCAAAGCTTTTTGGGTATGCTTATTTGAGTTTCGCCGCCGGTATTGGTTCGAGTAGATAAATCTACCTTATCCAGGGCCCACCGTCGCTTACTTCATATGGAAATAGATTTTCTCTGGGTTGTTGGCTTATTTAATGGTAGTCATTTGGACTATTGATATATTTCTATTGACTTTTTTTCAGCTTATTTTCTATGGTAGCATGGACGCTATCACATTCCATCTGTGTATGGCCCTTTATGAGGAATTTTTGTATTACTACTGTTTTGTATTGTGCAGAAAAAGAAAGAAGAGCATTGGTGAGAATTGAATTACGTGCAACCAAAGGCTGCTTGTAAGATGTTGATGTGTTGATCCTCGAGTACTGTTAGTGGAGCGGGGATGCAGCCTCATCATTAGTATTATTGGGTGGCGAGTGATTGAGGTTAGAGGATCCATAGAGATTCTTTCCTTTAATTGTTAACCCAAATATTGCCACATGGCTCCACACAACAGTTGAATACGAATTTTCCAGCGCGCTCAACTTTTTTGGATGATTAAGGAAGGACGCTGCAAAATTTTCTTTTAAAATTGTTTTAATAGAGTGTGGGTTAAACACTTCATTGTTTAGGTTTCCGGTATGGGAAAACAGTCTTGCTACTACTGTAGGCCATGATTTTCTTCTTATTAAGTGATCCCGGAGCAGGTCTTCTTTACTGAAGCATTTTGCGCACTGCTTCATGGCCAATTACATTTAAATTGTCCTTCGATCCTTCCTTGTCCTTCCACATAACTTTTTTTAGAAAATCTACTATCATGGATGCAAATGTGGATGGATGCCTGAAGATCCGCGTGGGTCTCATCGAACCAGTAAGTTCAAGCTAGTTGAATATCATTACATTAAAACTAACTTTGTTCTTGTCAAGTGTTTTTTTTTTTCAATTGTCTTCACTTAGATAGGAACTATACCTTTACCAATACCATCAAAAAAAGATCAATGGCGCCCAAGTTTGGCAAATAATAGAAAACCCTACTATACTTCAAACTGCTCAACCCTGAGGGAGAATTTCATCTCTATAGTAAGTATATTTTGTACCTTTAACTAAAAAAATAACGAGAAATCGTTATATCTGTTTTCTGTCCATATCGGCCGATCTGACAATTGATCCATCTGCCTGAGCATATTGATAGAGCCGAAGTTCAATACATCTTCTTTTTGGTGGAAGTTCTGGTGTTGAACTTGTTCGACGACTTACTTTTCGGTTTTCGGTCGAAATATCTTGCTTGCACAGTTGTTCCGCAAGGATAGTTTTGAAAAAAAGAAGGTATTACTTCAGTTTCCTTTCCAAGTTATTTTTTGATCCTTCGGTCAAGTAACCAAGCGTTGACCACTACAACATCCAGCATATCGACGTCGGAAACGCAATAGCACGGATCTGCTGTTTAGTTAATTTTACAGGGGCAAAGAAAAACTTCGGGTCTACATAGTTTATGTATAGTGCAATATTTTTTTTTATTAATTCATTGTTTCTACTTACAAAAGACATCAATGGTAAAATAAATGTGAAATTTTGATTTTAACTATTTTTATTGCATATCCGAGGTATTGCACTAAGGAAATTGGTAGATGTGCTTACTTACGTGTTATTGCACATAATATATAGGTATAATATTAAGATCTCACATTCTGTAGTATTAAGTTTATTATAAAAATAACTAAATATAGGTACATATATTATATTATAGGGGAAACACAAATTAAAAATGTAAATGATAAAAACTATTCATATGGTAGGTCATCATAAAAAGGCCAATAATTTTGGTCTATACAATTTTTTATTTCTTGCAGATGTTCGTATTTCTTTTTTGTATTGCCAGTCTGTTATTAAACAGTTTAAGAAAATCCTCTTATCATTTTGCATGTACCTCTAGGTCGTCTAGGTAATGGTTGAAAATTCTCATCAAAATCAATTGTGACGCTCTTAATTCGGTTTCGGTTTTTATTCTCGGGTTTCTGCCTTCGGGCGCCACCGTCCACTGGTTTTGTGTGGTGGAAGGTCCACACGGACTCTACTCGCTTATGAGTAAAGGCTGGGTAGCTTCAATGGAGAAGGTGCATAAATGCACGTGCCAGAGAGTCAATGTTTCCTAACTTAAGTAATAAAAGTCGCACACTTTCAAGGCCTAAACTATTTATTTGTACTTTATATAAATCGGTCGGTAAATAACACAGCAAAAAGAATAAACCAGTATAAAATATCAATAGCCATATTGGTTAAGCAGAGGAGGCAGGGTTAAGCAGGGGAGGCAGCAGAGGTAAATAGTCAAAGCAATTAAATATTAATATACGGGCGGAAATACAAATAGGTACTAATAATTAATTATTGTGAGCAGGTAATAATGCAGCGGTAGATATACAGGCAATCAAATTATTATTAAGCAACTAACAGTGAACCAGTCAACTAACCACAAACTTAAACAATAATCAATTAGATTCGGTAGCTATTATTACTAAAAAGGTAATAATGAAACGGTTGGTGAGCAATCTAATTAATCAAAGTAATTATATTCGGTATTAAATATTACTAATAAAACGGTTAATGAATAAATTATCAATCTAATTATTCAAAGTAATTTTATTCGGTATCAAATATTACTAATAAAACGGTTGGTGAATAAATTATCAATCTAATTAATCAAGGTAATTATATTCGGTAGCAAATATTACTAAGCAGTTAATAATAACGGTTAATAGCAACAATAGGCAATAAGCAATGCAGTAAAACAATGTAACTTACTCCTGCTGTAGGTATCGGCCACTTTCACAATAATTCACTACTAATTACTTTATCCCGGTGGCCAGGAAAATCGGAGCACAAAAGAGAACTAAACTAGTGATACCATGGCTTTTATGTCCTGATCGAGCCTGGCTTAGCCAATCAGAGTGGCGGATTTAAGTCATCTGCTTAATATATTTTCTCGGAAAACAGTAAAAATATTAATATAATTCACTAATTAATTTACAATATGAACATAAAACCATATACAGGGTAGTTTCTAATACCCAACTATCAAATAACAATTCAATAACTTAAATCTAGTTGCATCCTATTGTTATTCTCATAAATGCAATTCTATACATAACATAAATACCACCAATACTGGTTAACACGGATCAAAAGTAAAATAACAACCTTTTATAAACATATTTCCTTTAGTGGAAATAAATATTTAACACTACAAACGCCTAACAGGCGGTGAAGCAAATAAGTGCACTTTGTGCAGTTTCGGGAAGAGTTAGCTAGCTCAAATTTTACCATATCATTCATCATTAAATGTGCTATCTCAAAAGTACAACCAATAGTACATATCGATTGCATAAGTATTTTTAATTGCTATTTAAATAAAATATTTTAAATCTCCAATACATTAAACATAATTTTTAAGGTACCTAGAACTCGGCGTTTTACACATACAGCGGGCTGGAATTTCGGTAGATAGGCTTATTTAATAAATGAATATATGTATTGTTTATTGCTAAGAGCAACTATGAAATATTTAAACTTTACCGGAGAACTTAAATCTATTTTTATATACAGGGTGAACCTCAAAATAAAAACATGACACTGCAATAGTTAAATTCGACTGAAATTATTCTAAACTAAATAGACGGCTTATAACCATAAAATAACTTATCATTATGGTTCTCTTGGCTGGTAACGGTCACATAATAAAAATAAACAAATTAACCTAAATCTGGCTAATATTATCATTGGAAAATAGTGACTTCGTTACACAATCTTGTAAAACATTTCCATCTTCATATTTCAAAGCTCGAATGTCACAAACTGTGAGGTCGTTCTTTTTGTTTCCTGGCCTTATTGAATCAAAAACCAGATTTTCCTTAAAGTTGGTAAAAAAGTCATATTTCAGAGATATTACTTCATATGGAAATGGATTTTCTCTGGCTTGTTGGCTTATTTTATGGTAGTCATTTGGACTATTGATATATTTCTTTTGACTTTTTTTCAGCTTATTTTCTATGGTAGCATGGACGTTATCACATTCCATCTGTGTATGTGGATGGATGCCTGAAGATCCGCGTGGGTCTCATCGAACCAGTAACTCACATCGCACGTTACACATTTACACTCCACGATGATTAACACTACTAGTAACTAGAACAACTAAATATTAGACATATGGGGCAGGCTACGATAGGGTGTTCCATTTAAAATAAGCAAGTTGGTGTGGACTTCCAGTTATACCCGAAGAACCAGAAACGTGAAAATATTTTAAAAAGGTAGGCCCCACTGACCTTTGTAAATAACCAAATTTTCAAAATCACCCTACTTGCTAACTTGCTAACTTCATAACTTGCTCCAAGTTATCATAGAATAAGTTAACATCTGTGCGATTAAATGCAAGAATTCTATTCAAGCTGGTTGCTTCTGTCCGTCTTACAGAAATTTTAGAATTTCTATGTAAAAAACCATATAACCGTTCTTCCTCACACATTTTCAATTCTGAATTAAAATTATGTTTAATATTATTTGGCACCGCAAAATCATGGGCTATCTGCTTAATCTTTTTGAGAGTTAACCCATAGTATACATTAGCCAATTTCAAAACATAATTGGCAAGCTCTGTTTCTTGCTCTTCAGAGAAGACAGCTTTCCTTCCTAATTTAATTTTTTTCTCTGGGTATCGTTTCCTAATAGAGCATTTTTTTCTGCTATAGATTTTAAAGCACGACTTAATATTTCTTCTGTCCATGTTGAACGTGCTGTTTTTCTACTATAGTTTCTCGGCATCTACAAAAACTTGTATCGTATCTGTAACATTTTGTACATTACCTTTCACGCAAATCAATGTTCTGGTCTTCATTTATATTAGAACGCGTTGTATCTACATATATTTCTAGTTTATAAACATTGGTATCATCTCCAGAAATGGCAGAATGGCCTTCCAAGTGGCTGTAACGCCCTCCTTTTCTGGCCTCTACTATTTAACCCTTAGTTTCAGCTTTGTACTAAAAGAGGAGGCTGTGATTTTTTTGTTTAGGTGTGGCATTTGGCATTAAAGGGGTACAGCGGTGGTTGACTCGCCTTCAGAGCATAGGGGTGGACTGCTAGCTTTTGTGGAGATGGTCGTGGGTAAAACTAAACTAAATTAACAGTGCCACCTGTTTTCAACCCCGGATATAAGTGTAATCACTAAAGTAGTGAGGAGCGAGATGATTAGCTTCGGTTGTACAAAACAAACAAAATCAACGAAGTAAAAAGGCAATAACAAAATATCTTGATTTATTCCACGGGCATGTATCACCAGTCTGAGTACCAATAATCGAAATGGCCGAAGTGATCCGCTCAGTTCCTGAAGATAAGTTTACATACCCTCCGTCATTCCATTATTCCATGGGTTCATGTCCCATGTCACGACTGTCAAAGTTTGCTTATATGATTAATGTCAGATCTTTTTATCTGCTCTATGGTTCAATCTAATTCTGTTTCATGTAATGATTATGAGTATATATTATGCAACTTGTATTATTGGTTGCTTAAAAGTTATAGGTCTCACGAAGTTTGTGTATACGAGAATTTATTCTGTAATTTTTATTAACACAATTTTGGAATAAAATTAACAAATTGCTACCTTACCCAATCAGCATAACATACATAAATGCTATGAATTAACCATCCGAGCTGGGTTAAGGGTAACCCACACGGTATTATAGGGTAGGAGCAGTGTAGGGTCGGAAACTACTCCTCTCGGTAGCAAATATTTATTATAGTGTACGAATTTGAGTGAACCAGGAATCACACACTCAGCTAGCAAAGTGGGGTTTTTTTTTATTTATTTTTTAATCTTTTTATTTGTAAAAAAAAATTTTTATTAACATAAAACAAATTCAGAAAAAAAAAACTAATTCAAAACTAAAAATGTAAAATAAAAAAACTCCATCATCCAGACCAACATCACTCTCCATGACAATTGATCACTCCCCATGACAATCTAACAAGTTCATGGCCCCTTTTGCCCAAATCATCAGGATTAAGTTAACAAAAAACCTGTCATTAAATTTTTTAATCAACTGAAAATACTCTGATGACACCTCGATTGCGGTTATTTGTTCACTTTCAATTTTTTTTATCGCTTCATTAAAAACATAATTGTGCTTGTAAAAAAAGTAACCATAATTCACTGGTTTCTTCTTTAAAAAAATTACAAGAACCAGAGGAGCATGTTCCTCACCTAAAAAATATGCTTTGAGAGCATCATACATTTTCAATATTTTTTCAGTACAAGGTAACAATGATAAGAAACAGGTTTTAGAATGGTAAAGAAGATTTTCACATTGGCACCCTATGAATTCACAAAAACTTTTTAAATTTTCTGTTCTCACTGTAAATATATTGAAATGGTTATATATTTTGAAAACTAAGTTTTCCACGTCGATGGGGATTATTTTTGACGTGGCAATAGATACAGCATTATGAAAAATGTGGGCGGCACATCCTATCGCCAAAATATTTTGTTGTAAATTGTTTTCCAATAGACTGTGAACATTTCCAGTCCCATTACAGGGTTCTCATAATATTGTATTTTAGGCCGAACTGAAACCAAATAATCTGTTTACCAGACCCACTGAGGAAATAAAATAGGGACAAGAACATAAATAGTCTCCTTCAGAGTCATCAAGGCAAATACAATACTCTGAGAAGGACTAGATAATAATAACGCCTGATGCAGCCTAGCTTAGAAGCGCAGATCTATACCACGAAAACCTTTCGTTTATACCAGATTTTACCCAGCTCATAGAACTCTCTTTGACCTAAACAACCTTTAGTTACACCCCCTCAATTCGTATCATGCCATCAAAATGTCTTATGCAGTCAAATTTTGACATGTAACAAAATAAAAAGCAAATGCTACATTACTGTGTAGCATTATAAGTTACATTACTTATAATTATATTATAAGTTACATTACCTAATTATAACATTACCTATAACGTTACATTACCATTTGCTTATAACTTGTTTGCTAGCCCTGGCGTGGGGTTTTCTGGTTGCTATAAACAAGAAATCATTCGCAGGGTCTCTTAATTGCTCTGTTACTCTTGCATAGTCTCTTAGTGTTGTAGCCACACAGAGTGATTTATTTTCCTCGTAGCAAGGAATATGCAATGTTTGTTGCATCTTGCCGGGCCCCGAAGTCTTGATCTGGTCTGTAATTGGGATATGGATTTGGTCATGCATATCTTTAATGTTGCTTAAACGTATCAAAGATAAAGTTTATTATTATTATAGATTTATTATTATAACCTACCCCCTGTTATTAAGGCTAGCAATGTTACCAGCTTTAGGGATAGGAGTCTCAAATCTAATGAGCTTCCCAAAGATTCAATAAAGGATAATAAAGGTTAGGGGTCCCAGGTATTATTATAACGGGGTTCGGCCGGGCGCATGCGCGAGATCCCTTTCAAATATCTCTTCATAAGAGGGTTAGAGCCCAACTCACATTTCAAAATTAGTGCAAGGGCGGATCTGCATGAGTTAAATGTCCCGAAACGATGGTTTCTCTTATCATAAATCGTTTGTAAAAAGGCGATTACCTCGATAACAGGTGCGTCAAATCGGCTGTCCCAAGGAGAAACACAGTATCTGAAATTATTATTATTTTGTGAAATAAAGGGGTAAACTGTTTTGTTTCCTATGAATATATTTGAAACAATACTTCTAATAAAATCATGTATAATGCTACTTGATAATTTAATTCAACTTGTAGTCACCATTATAAGGCAAATTGTTTATAAAAAACTTGTTTAAATTACATTTTTGATAAGAAAAGTGCAAATATTTTATTAAAAAAAAAAAGTAAGTACATACTGTGTTTTTCTTAGCAAAGAATTATTAAAAACGTGTATTGAAAAACGACAATAAAAGAATTTAAAACACATAGAAACAAACGTTTATTTTCTTGTTGTAGATAATATTCAGTGATGTACAGAAAATTTATAAAATGTATAAATTTACGGGATTTATTGAATATTGTTGATTCTTAATGTTTAATTAAGAATAACGTTTTTACTTTATTCGCTCTTAGTTCATGCAATACCTTCTTAGCCAAAACATCTAGATCAACAGGTTTATCCATGTTCTTTGCATCTTCAATTACTGACTCATAGTAAAAGCATTCAGCACATCGATCTGCTTTGGGCATTTTAAGTGAAATATTAATAGATTTTAAAATTGTGCGATATGTTTCAATCTTGCAAGAAACATCAGTGTATTTAGAAAGATAATCTTCGTGCATAATCTGGACAGTCAAATCCCGCGATAAATAACGGCAATCCGGAGCATTATATCGTCTGTAATGACTTATAGAAGGACCAAAACTCTCAATGTAATTCATGATAGTATCTCGATCAATTTTATTAGTAGGAACCGATTTTTCTCGATTTTCACCAACAGCTTCTCCAATTGCACTTTTTTTACTTGCACTGGAAAGTTCGGTAAGAACAGAATCATTGGTGTAACCAAGAGTATTCAGCAACATTTTATTTGCAGACCTTTATTTGTTTATGTTGAGAGGTTGGTTTTGGTAAAAAATACTCCCTTGATTCATTCTTTAAGAATGTACGACTTTGGGTCATTACCCTTTGGGAATGTACCACATGGGTCATTTTGTTAAAATGTTAGGTACAATAGTACACGTTAAACACAGTAAAATTATAGCACACTATTAGCACACTGTTTGATGAAAACTAAGAAAATGAATCAGAGCTTGTTTATCACTCTTATCTGGTTAAAATAAAAAAAACTTGGAGTAGTAAGAAATTGTTTTTTTGTCTGAATGGAAAAAGAAAAGAAAACAGTTTTCGTTTTTTTTAACCAAGGCAAGCTTTTACAGAGTCAGTTTCAGAATTTGCATTAACTTTAAAGTCAATTATCTCGGTTATTTAAAGACTTTTATTAAGGCGAATATTAACTTCTTGTAAACACTTTTCAAAGGATTCCTCAATTAGGAGGAAATCATCTAAGTAATTTACACATGTTATTCCTACTGATCGGATTCTAGCCATTACCGGTTTTAGTAGCTTTGTAAAAGTATATGGGGCTATCGCCAGTCCGAAAGAAAGGCATGTAAATTCATATAATACATTTTTATATTCAAATCTTAAATATTTTCTATACTTGGGGGTCAATCGATACTAAAAAGTAAGCATCCTTAAGGTCGATTGTTGCCATATAATCATTTTTAGTCAACAACCTTAATGCTGTTCTATGATTCTCCATTTTGAAGTGCGGAGCCTCAATAAATTTGTTGAGGTTCTTCAGGTTTAAAATGAATCTTTTCTTTCCACTGGCTTTGTCGGCCAAGAAATATCTAGAAAGAAACTGATCAGGTAGAACCCTACACTTGACTATTGCTCCACAGTCCTGTAGTTCCCCAATAGCCCTTGTAAGCTGATTATCCTCTGGCTTAGAAAAAGTTGAATTTGTATTGAAACTAGTTTGAAATGATTTCTCCGTGAAAGGAATTTTATATCCTTTTATCCATGACAAAATAACAGGGTCCTGAGTTATTTCATGCCACTGATTGTAAAATTTACCTAGCCTCCCCGCAATAAGGGTGTTACTTACCTCTAACGCCTTTTCTGTTGGGACGGGTAGTACCTGTCCCCCTTGGAGGGTCGCCCTTTTTGTGACTGCATCTCCCTCCTGAAATACATCGGGCGTCTCCTGTTTAAATGCGCCGAGGAAGCTGCTTTATTAACATGTGCTGGCCCCCCTCCTTTTTTAAAGTTACCTGCTACCGTCATCTGGCGGATAAATTTGGGTTGCCCTGCTGCAGGGCGCAAGTGAGTACCAAGTCTCACGACACACTAAGCTGCTGTGTCCGTTCACCCAAATCTGCCCAAAAAAGGTACACGCCACGAAGACTGTGACCACCAATACATCACTGCGACGCATCACTCGGATTGCGACCACCACGATCCAGTTCATAACTTTCTCGTACGCTATCACAACTCGAGGCTCATGCCGACGCATGGTCGACCTAGACCTTGACCGGCGACGCCGTGATGCCCCTACCTCTCCTTGCTTTGCTTTACTTAATTGTTTTTCTAACAACTCAAGTCTCTTAACTAGATCCCTATGCCTCTCAGAGGACTGGCCTCTACTCCTGTCTTTCTTATGCTTTCCCATATCTATCCAATAGGCTAAATAGTTGTTTATAATTTTGTGTAATACTCACGTGAAATCTACCAAACAATGTTGCACAGCTGATGCACTGAAAACGAATGAGGACCACGCGGTGGAGTCGGATAGGCCAGAGTGGGGGCGAGAGTAGGCTTTAAAAGCAGTGCATGACTGATGGTCAGGGACGGACTACGTGGTAAGTTATCGAGAACATAATTCAATGGTTATTGAATCGCAAGTTACAATGTCCGCCTCCGTACAAAATCTTAAAAATCGCGTCAATATGTCAATTTCAGCTTACCTGATGAATGTTCTTAAAAAATTTAACACCCTTTCTTTTCTCGCATCTAGTTCGTTATAGGCAAAATTCTGTATTAATTTTAAAATAAAATAATTTTCCATGTCCAGTTAATAGAGATGTTTGTCCTTTTCTAAAGAGGATAGTATCTATCATTCTGCGCTTCACATTTGCCTCCAGTTAAACGTTATGGAAACAAATACTTTTTTATTTGGTGATAAATGTGTTAAATACAATTTTAAGCGTGCTAATTATCCCTTACTATATATGTTACAGCAATCCGATGAGGTGTTATAGAAAATTACGAAGGTATTAAGGAAGCTTGTAACATCTTCTATTCAACTTTAAAAAATAAATTCGATTCGTACACTCCCGTATACAAAAAAATCATGAAAAAATGCTTCTCTTATTAAAAGACAAATTAAGACATCCTACGCAGCTTATATACAAGATGTGGAGCTCAATGTTTCAATGGATCCAAATAAATTTTGGGATTTTATAAATAACAAAAACTGGAAGGTCCAGAATTCCTGGGTTAATGGGATTTTTTTCTAGTGTGTACTTGGATTCCCAAAGTCATTTCTCTGGCACTGATTCCATACAAACATCTAATTTGAATATTTTCATCAATTCTATATCGGAAGGTGAATTACTGCCGCACCTATTACTGCCCATCACAGAATGCACAATAATTATTGTACTCTTCGTCATCAGAAGGAGAGTAACCTAAACAGTCTTCATGGTCCCAGTTATTGCACGTGCCACATTTCCTCATATCTCAGACTGCAGCTTCCTTGCACACATGGCAATACCTTGCAGCAATGCAAGATTCTCTTCAAGTTAACCGCCTAGGTCTTTCTTTTGAATCATTTTTATTGAAAAGATACTTCGTTACAATTATAGCCCTATATATAGTTAATAGTTTTGCGACGATTCGTGTTTGTTTTTTTTTCTTAATTCTGGTGTGGGTAAAATTTCATGGAATGAGTTTTCCGATTCATTAGGTTTTCTTGTCTTGTGTAACTAAACTTGATGCAAAAGCCGACTCCGGGATTATATACTTATTTATCGTTAGCTAACTTGTTTTTTCCTCATAACCATATTCTTAATAATAATTGTAGAATTGACACTTTGTAGCATTTCTCTCTCTAATTAACTATGGGTTGTGGGTTCTTTGATAGTTAGAAAACGTGATTTATTAATATGAAATATATTAACATAAAGTACATGCAAAGTAAACGATACATAAATACCTGGACCAGGTTACAACAGAATACAAGGAACTTTTCTAAACCACTAAATAGAACTGTGCTTTTTAGCAGAGACAATCAGCTTAATTATTTATTAAAATTAACACATTAAAATTAGCGAAGGCGAAGTGTACTCTGGTTAACAGTCCAGGCAACACTGTTGCGAATCCCCCCCCATGACGTCACATCTCCCCACTAACACTCGAGCGGGACCGACAGCAGGGGCACGTTCATGAAGTTCGGTACAACTTAACAACTATTTCAGATTAGGAGTATAGATATCATCCAGACCAGCTCCTGATTTATTACATTATTTTATTTTCTTTCTTCTGAATACGTGGACCTTAGGCTTTTTATCGTTAGCTAACTTGTTTTTTCCTCATAACCATATTTTTAATAATAATTGTAGAACTAACACTTTGTAGCATTCCTCTCTCTAATTAACTATGGGTTGTAGGTTCTTTGATAGTTAGAAAACGTGATTTATTAATATGAAATAATATATTAACATAAAGTAAGGTCAACTTGGTTAACTGGGACCTAAAATTACATCACTCAAAGTTTATATACCAATACCGTTGCTAATTGATGACTTTTTAAACTTCTTTTTTGTGTGTGCGCTTACTAGTGATCTACTTTATATGCAGGAGGAAAAATATTGATCTAGGTTTGTATATTTTTTTTCTACACATTTTTTTTTTAATTAAGTTTCTGGTGTCCAGTTACCCAGCAGTTTGGGGTAACTGGGCCTATGCCACCTACATATAATGCTAATTGCATTAGAGCTTTACTTGGGAAACTGGGACCACACATGTATCTTTATAAATTTTGGTTCCAAATTTCGTGAAAATCGGACAATTAGGTTTCGAGTTATGACAGTTGCAATAAAATCATAACAAAATGCTGAAAAAATGTATTACGAAAATAAATGAATGGGTTATAAATAAAAACTTATTCTACTTAAAAATAAATATTTAAGTAAACGATAAAGGACAAAAATACAAAAGAACCTATTTAAGTCTTATAGTATGAATATCTCTTCATTTCAGGAATAACGCAAGCGTCTCTTTTATTCTGTTCCTGAGGCTTCTGAATAATTTGTATTATTTCCGATTCATTATAGGTAAGCTTATCTGGTTTATTTGGCCAACGCCACGAAAACATACCACTTTTTTCCATGTGCATAATTTCTACTTTGTTTTGATTCACTGAGAGTACTTTTCCTGAATACGGTTCTGAATTGTACATTACTAAAATGTAATCTCCTTCGACAACAACAATAGGATTTTCCTCTTCTTCTTCTGAAGATAACACCAGATCATCTTCAGAACTCATAGAATCAGAGCTTGGCGCAACTGGAGCATTTTTTTCTTCAATACCTGGGATCCTTTGGATTTACCTTTCCACGCCGGATCTTCCAACCTCTTTTCAAATTCAGATTCGTCTAAGGTGGAGTTCTCCAAACCGAGATCTGACTTACTTGTTCTTGCCTGCTTTCTCTGAATTTTTCGGTTTTCTTTTTCTTTGTGCAATATTTCTTCCGTTGCTTTTAAATATATCAAGAAGGATCATATTAAGGTACCTACTAGTAGATTTTTTTCCTGAGTGAATAATACTCTTAAATCTGTCTCGTCGCATAGCCTTATTTGGATTTTTTAGGTCTTCACCTGAATCTCAGAAACTTCTAGATGGAACTGAATTATACCCTGAATTGATAAGGATCCCCAAAAAACATCTCATTTCGTCAGAAGTTATTTGAGGGTTTGCACAATTTATAAATAATGTATATTATTTGTTGCTTTCATCAACAAGGAAATTTATAGCCTCGCCATCTAAAAACAATTCTAATAACTCAATTGCATTCATGTCTCGATAATTTGAATAGTTTTATTCAGGGAAAATTGTGTCGATTTCATCTATATTCTTATTTTTGATGAAACAAATCTGATTTGGCTAGTTTCTTTTTCACAAAATAACTGAGCGGCAGGTTATCTTCATCATCTGTTTCCGTATCGTGTTTTTTCCTCACTTTCAACTCTTCTTCCGCTAACGGTAATAGTCTCAGCTTCTGCGTCTAACGTTTTTCCAGATAAATTATCAAACAAACCGTCTGTATCCTCGTCACCCGAGTTCTAATCAGAAAATTCGTTTACTTCTGGAGGTGTAATGTATACACTTTCTACTGGATCATCCGACTAGAAATCATCTGATTCCAAAATATCAGCCATTTGCTGCATGGTCAAACTAAAGAAAACACCACAATAGCCTAGCGTGCTATATATGGTACACTAACAAAAAACATGTTATATGTACTAAAATAATCTTCTATTCATTATTTACGTATCAGGACGTCTTTTATACCAAAAAGACCAGATACCAGAAAATACCAAAATAAGTAAATGTATATTTGAACAGATTTTTCATTTACCAGTGAAGTATATAAAAATAAATTATGTAGGAAGAAGAACAAATACACCACAAAAAACAATAATTATTATTACATAATAATATACAAAACGGTAAATAAATAATATAATAGGTAAAAAGTTAAAATCAAAGTGACTTCTGGTCCCTACTTACCACATTTATAAAGGAGAACAAATTAAATTTAGTACATAGTAAAAAAATATATTATAGGATTGTGGGTCTCACTTACTTCTAAATAAAATTTGTAGTAGATTTGCTATTTTTTTTTTTTAGGCAGTAACAATGTATGTCGAGTCTTTTATTTTCATGCCGAGACTGTGTCTGGAATCAATTATTTCGGGTAGAAGACAATCAAAATAAAACTTTGTAAGTTTGGGAAACATGTAGGCAAATGATCTGTGCCCATGGGTCCACACCGAAAAATAACATTTTTCTTTTGAAACAATAGTTAATTGTCCTTGTACCTGATAATAATTATTATGGTTTCTCTTTAATTTATGTTTCGCCATCTATTTCTAAATAGGTTATATTATTTGTATGAGAAGCATGCCCATCCACGATGCCAGTTGATTTGCGGGGAAGGAAATGTTCCTCCAGAGATTTTTTGAAGATTATAGCATTGATGTATACTGACTTCTCGTTCATTGCAAGAGTTGACCACGGAGGCATGCCACCCTTGTAGCATTCTTTCACATTCTTTACTATCATTTATTTCGTTTGTTATTTAATTGCACTCCACTTTCAGCAACATTAAATATACTCCCCGGTTTATCAAATTGCTGATGTTCTATCAATATACTATCAAGCAAAGTGATATAGTTACGAACTACTGTTTTATTTACTCCTCCTCCTACTCCTTATGATACCCCCTCTGTCTTTCTAACAAATAAATCAGAGTGACGTGACAAAAACAACTTTAACTAGTCATATCCGGCTTTTCCCTTAGTTTTATTAAAGGGATGCTTCATATGAAGTTTTTACCAATCCATACGCCACAGTTCTTATTCCATCCTATCCAGAGTAAAACCGAAATTCTGCATTTTGTATGTCCTTTACTAACTTGAGTTTTTCTTCTGTTACACATGAAGATTTTCCCAGATTTAAAATAGTATAACTCAATTTGAGAATAGTAAAGTATTCTGTATGTCAAAGTTATATCATTCTCAATTTTATAGAATAATGATCCAGTCATATAATAATAATGTAGATTAATAATAATCTAGATTCGATATTTTTCAATTTAAAAAAATTAGCAATATGGAATATCAGTAGTATTGCTTACGGATTCCTGGCATCGGGGATGGCATGTCTGTCTGAGTCTTACCAATAGTAGGAGGGTTGGGTGAAGTTCTTGTACCTGAAGAAGAAGTTTGTCAATGACCAGCAGGTAGGTGGTTGCCGCAAGAAGACACAAATTTACGTATTGTTTACGAGACAAGTGATCATTTCTCAGGTGTCACCTGTAGATGTCCTAATTACGTCTTATATCTGAAGAAGTATCGTCAATGACCAGCAGGTAGGTAGTTGCCCCAAAAAGAGACAAATTTACGTATTCTTTAGGAGACAACTGATTATTTCTCAGGTGTCACTTTTTACTTGTTAGGATATCCAAAAAGGCCTTGATTTTGTGTATTTCTTGAGATATAAATGAAATGTTGGAACAGGGGAATAGACGAGATAAGAGACAAACAACAATAATTTAAATTGTTGTTTGTTAATGTGTAGATATTTACGTTATATTAAACAGCCGATCACCTTTCACCTTGTTTTCATTTAAGTGTGATATCAATTGATTAAGGTTTCCAATTAAATGAATTAATATGTTGATATGGTGTAGCTCAACAAAATATATATCGTTCATTATAAGTTTTACATCTATGTGTGTTATGAAAAATCGGATAAAGAATGTTTGCGTCAAGGAAATAAAACAAATAAGAATTGTTAAACATTTATTAATCTTTTAATTTTTTAGATGGAGAAGAGGAATCGTGAACATTACACCTTCTTCAGTTTTTATAATATGAATAAATTTCTATATAGTAATGGACTAGGGATTTTATATAATTCCAATATTCTCTGCAAATGTCATCGTGTATGCAAGCCCACTCATAGTCCTCTTCCATTTGTTTCCAATCCTCTTCCGTTCGAGGCTGACTTTGATACATATAAAAGTGTTTCTTCAAGCAACAAATCAAGTCCTTCATTTCAAGGAAATCCTGTTTGGTGGGAATATCCAATAGGCCTGCTCGTTTGTTTGTTGGTGGTACATCCTCCAGTTTTGGAATAAATATTCTACAATCTGTGAAGACGGAGTCCTAGTTGCTCGTCTGAAAAACATTAATATTTTTTAAAAATCAAAAATAACAGTATACATTTTTCTCACTTATTGTCCAATGTCTTGCTTGCCTAAAATGGAGGTGAGAGAGATTAATATTATCTAAAGATGCAAGCCCCATGATAAAGTATCCGTAAAAATATACTTCTAGATTTATAGATCTGTATAAATTACAAATGGGAATTTAATCTTATTTCTAAAATTTTTAAAAATTATTGCGGCTTCACGGTCCTTTGGTAAAATAATTTTTGCATCATTTAACATTTTACAATCGTCCATATGCTTTTCTAAGGCACCTGAATATGTAAAGTAATTTAAACATCTTTCACAATACATTTTTTTATTTCCATTATTTCCAACTTGCCGATTGATCAGATGACTTAAATTTTTGATATAAGCAAAGTGAAATGTTTTCGTGTCATAATCAACATCAATTTCCTCTTCAAATTCCAAAAAAATTGTAATCATTAAGAAATTAATGTTTCGAGGATAGTGTTTTTGCTAATACTAGAGGTAAAATTTATTTTTTTGAAATTGTGAAAACGTTATACCCAAAAGGATAAATTTTCAAATTTTGAAATATTTTTCAATTTCATGGGGAAACCAATACCATCATACTTTAAAACATCACTGAAATGCGGATAGGTCTACATCTTGCCAAATAAGTTTTTCTGAATATGGTATACTAGGACTGTATTACAGCATTACTTTAAGAAATCATTATTGACATTATTCGCCATATTGTATATAGTTCTAAAAATACAGGATCTCACTCTGCTTGAATAATACTGATTTATAAACACCATAAGCGTATGATTGAGATGGATGCATTAATAATAAATGTGTGGTTTCATGATTTACACCACAAGCACTTGGCAAAGGCAGCAGTTCTTCTTTCAATCCAAATTGGGCCATTTTTAAATTCAGTTTAAATTTATTTAGATAGTGATTTAATTGGCGTAGGTTTGCCTCTATTATAGAAAAATTTTTTACACATGCAACGCGGTGTTTTATAGTTCTTTTCAGTATCAAAATGTTTCTCTTCAAAAGTGATATATATTTCCCATATTCGTCTTTAGATTATATCTACTCACCGTTTCCATTTTTTTACAACAGATGTTGATAATACATCAAGAACTTTTTCACTCATACTTGTAATAGGTAGCGACGACAGCAACGGCAGCATTTTCTCAGAAGTATGTAAATATTGGACTGGATAGTGTATCTCTGCTCTGGCCGTAATTTATACTGTAGATAATAAAAAATCAATGACGTCAATAAGATAAAATATTATTTTCCTCCACTTGCATAAAATGATTCAAAATTTCCACTTGATTATGTTGCAATTAATTACAAGAATTATCCTCCTTTTTTATTTTAATGATTTCACAGGGTCAAGGTGTGACATGGCAAGGTGTAGTAAATAAATAATTTTTGCAAAAAAATTCTCCATCTACGCTCATTACTCCACATCTTCAAATAAAAAAATAAACTTGTTTTAAAAGAAAATTACAACAGCATTTGGATAAATTAATTTATTAATAATAATAATAATAATAATAATTACTAAAATCTACCCGTAGAGCCGTAACAGCGTCTGGATTTTATAACATCTTTTTCAACTTGTGAAAGTCTCCTTTCTGGTATTTTCAATATAACAATTTGACAAAATTTCCTCCACTTTCTACGGTACAATCCACCAGTGGAACAATTGTCGTTGATAATGCTTAGGCATATCCAACATCGATAATTCCTGTTTGCAGCAGAATTCAATCATACCAAGAGGAACGTGCCAGTATTCCACGATGCTCCATGGGAATAACACACATTTCATTTAGCTTAAGTTTTCTTGAAACTTTTCTTCAGTTCGTTCAGTTCTATGTCTCTTGGGAAGTTAAATCTATTCCGGCGTTTTTATCACAAATTTTAAGAATTATATTAGAACTATAGTTAAAACAACACACGAATATCTCATGTGATAAAAAATGACTTATTGTGTTTATCATATCAGTTGGTTTTTCTCCACATCAATTTTTAATACCTGCAAGTTAAATTCAGCGGTCAAGCATTCAAATACCAAATCCTGAGTTTGTACATAATTAATATTTAAAATGTCCATACCATTATTTCTCATTTTCATTTTTTGTAAAACAGCATTTGGATCACAAGATAAAATATAGCACGCCAAGATGATGGGAAAATGTGTAGCCTCTTCATGAATTTGAAATAATTTTGTACATCATCTCGCGTTTCTCATTTTTCATCAAAACATAGCAGCAAATGTTAGTAAAAGGCAATCTGTCGTGAACATAATCTTCCTTTCAATGACAAGAAACAAAGTCTGATATATCAAATCAGTAACAGAATCTTGATGCTTATTTAAAAATAACGGCTCACCAATACTATGTTCTAATAATCTAGTGTCCTTAAAGATACAGCAAATTCCATCGATGAAATATATCATATTTTTATTTCTTGTTCAACACATGACACAATTATTCTTCTAAAGGATTGTCTCACGTTGTCGTGCATAGCAGGGGTGTATACGTTGAAAAGATTGTCGTATTCTCTCCATCATGATCTCCATTAATTAACTGTGGCTTATTAGAATTTTATTTTCCAAAATTGAATGATTTTATTCTTTCATTTAAAATATCTATAGTGAATAATTTATAATCAGCTACACAAACTTTTAATAGCCCTGTTATGTCATATATGGAAATATTTTCCAAAAGGTCATGCATTATATCTACCATGTAATTTGATGTAGAGGAGAAGGTGGTAATATGAAACCCCATTTTGTTTTTCCTACGTAAAATTTTGTTTTGTTTTTTGTAATATAGACAAAAATGAGTCATCAGCCAGTTTTCTGCTTAATGATTTATTATACAGAATTGGAAAATTGTCATCCTGAAGATGAGTCCACAGATAAATACAAAATTCCGAACAAAGTGCAGTTTTTGCTAGGCGGAAAAAGTACTGATAATATGGACCCCCCGAAAGTTGATCCATATTATCATCAAAAAAGAAATATATTCATACTAGGGTAATGAAAAATAGTACTAGGTTAATGAATAATACATTTATCGACAAAAATCACAAACGTAATTGTCTTTTGCGCAGTCTCCGGAATTACAATGGGCCCACATTTCGCACATGATGCACTGCATCCATAGATGAAGATATTGCATCTTCTTTTGAGTTGGGTCCTCCTAAAATGGATTTCTGAACCATCACTAGATGAGTCAGAAATGATACTGTCATCCCCTTTTTCAGATGAATATGATTCTTCATTCTTTTTCGATATGCTCTTTTTTTGTCCGCTTTTGTTAAGAATTTTTTTCGCCGACCCAACTTGCCCCTAAAAAGTGCTAGGTGAAGGAATCTGCTCTTGGTTAAGACGAGAATTTAATGGTGTAACTTTTCTTTTATTTCCAAATTCCTCGAGTTCATTTTCGTAAGGTGAACTGGTGATAACTACCGCAGAAGAAGCTTTTCGATCTCTATTGGACATCTTTCTTGCTGGTCGGGGAACCGGGGTAATATCAACAGGCAAAATTGCCTTTTGTATTGAATACTTTGAATCGGGAAGTGAACTATAACCAGCCTGTGCACGATTCTCATTTCCATCTTGCACTTCAATTGCGATAAAATCAACATTTGTAAAATCTACATAATTTCATCTCCGTTATAATTTCTTCTTTCATTAATTTTCACCATAATATCTTCACTTTGAAGAAAATTGAATTCTTTAATGAGAGATGAAAAACAGCTTCATTCCCAATTTCTTTTCTGTCTTGAGTAAAACAAAGCAAACAGTTTTCTTGAGTAATACGATATCTAGTATTTGTAGACGAGGTTATATGCGTTTGAAAATACTAATTTGAATAATGATTTACAACATACTTATGGGTAGAAGCGCGGTACTTCAAGTAAAAGGATTTATAATTGAAATAGTAAATATTATTATGTATTATATAATATTCATTACTTGAGGGGTATAGGTATTTTCAGATACTCTGAATTAACATGTAATATTCTTATCTACAAAGAATATTACAACAACAAAGGGACAACAAAGGTTTTATCAGGCAAGAGCTTCCAATATAACCCTGTTTCGTCTGCATTGTAAATTTGATGTTCAGTTGAGATCAAGTTTTTTAATGGTTTCAGACAATTCTTGTGTAAATGGATTTACAAGTTCAGGTTGTGAAGACAACTTTTCGCTTGTAATTTTTAGCAATCTAAGTCCATGACGCCATTTGAATTTTTGTAGCCATCCATCACTTGCATTAAACTTTTCATTTCTTAAGTTCAACTTTTTATACAAGTCCAAAGCCTTATGTTTGATCATATCACCTGTAACTGGTAAATTTAGTTCACGTTGTTTAATAAACCATTTATAAAGTAAGCTTTCCAATTTTGGGTTTTCTGCAGCTTCTGAAGGTGATCAATTTAAAACAAATAACAAATGGATATTCAAAGTTTATAAAATAGAATACGATTTTTAGACTACTCATTACAGTGGCGTAGCTATGCTGGGTAGTACAAGATGCAGATTGTATTATACATACTATTCCTGACAATGGTTTTTCTTAATAAAATATCTCAGTCGAGCTATACTTCTTACTGGTTTCCAATAAGATTAAAGTTTCCAATTTTTTCAAATAATGAATCATTTCAAATAAAACGGTTCACTTTAAGTACTTATGAAAACTTTACATCATGAAGAAAGTTACAAGAAATTAAAAAATGCAAATGAAATGTCCTGTATAATTCGTAATTGTTTCAAGTAAAGTTTATTAAGAAAATATTTGGTATAGGACTATTTTTATAACCTATGAAACCTGTGACCCTGTAGGTAGGGATATAATTTTGGATTTAGATTTTTTATTTTGTTACAAATTTTGTGTCCAAATCACAAATAATTAAACTACTTAATAGAACTTTATTAGTGGGTATGTTTACAAAAAACTAATATAATATCAAATAGGTACCGTAAAATGGGGTGATGTCGATCAAATTTTAAAGTTTTTCTCAGATATTTCGTTTAATTATATTATAACAATAAAATTAAAAAAAAAATAATCTTACATCTTTTGTGAACCTGAATATGAAAATTCGTGATATTCGGCTTTGATACCAATTTTTTTTTTTAAGACTGATCGACTTCACCCCCTTAATAATAATAATAATAATAATAATACTTTATTTTCCTTTAAGACAAAACATTTGTATAGGAATAGTCAAAATACATAATTACTTAACCTACCTTTGTTACATGTCTATACTAGTTTGCAGAAATTCTTCTACCGTGTAAAAAGCATTGTTTACTAAATACTTATGTACTTAACAAACTTTTAAAATATATTAGGTTTTCTGTCTCCTTTATTTCAAAAGGCAATTTGTTAAAAAATTTTAAACCTAGATGAAAATGTGCATTATGTGATACCTTGTATTTATAAAAAGGTACATAAAACATTTTATTCTGCCGAGTACTTCTATTGTGCACATTTTCATGCAATACAAAATCAGTTCTATTTTTAAAAACATATACGGACAATTCAAAAATAAATAGGGACACAACAGTTAAAATATTAAAGTCCTTAAACAATTGTCTACACGACTGCTTATAAGATGCCTCAGCGATACATCCTAAAATACATTTTTGAACCAGAAAAACATTAGGTAGACCAATCCCATACCTCAACCTTGATGCTACTTGGGCATGATCGACAACAATCAATTGAGTCACGGATAATATCGGTTTTAAATTACGAATCAAATAACATGATGAGTTTAGTCCTGAAATTAATTGATTACAGTGACTCTTCCAGTTCAGGCATTCATCAATAGTTATACCTAAAAATTTTATTTCGTTTCCGCAAGGTAATTTATTTGATCCATCCATGGTTACATTCAACTTATTGCAATTTTTCTGTCTGTTATGAAATCGTAAAATTTGTGTTTTTGCAGTATTAAGATAAAGAGAATATTAATAATGACGTATCATCAGCATACATGACAAAAGATGCATCTGGGATAACGTACTCAAACTCGTTGGTATATAATAAAAACAAGATCGGCCCAAGAACAGAACCCTGAGGGACTCCGATACTAACGTCAAGGCATCCTGAATTTATTTTGGACAATGTGCTACCGTCTGAATGAATTAAAGCGACATATTGTTTACGTCCTGTCACAAAAGATGATACCCAATCGTTAGCAACCCCGCGAATCCCGTACGCGTATAGTTTCGAAAGCAATCTCTCGTGATTAACACAATCGAATGCTCTACTGATGTCGCAAAATATACCAGCAGGACACTCGCCTGTTTCTATGCACTGAATTACCCTTTGATAATATGAGAACAAAGCCGTAGTCGTAAATCTACCTGATCGAAAACCATGTTGGTGGTCTGAAAAAATATTATATTTATTAATAAACTTTAAAAGTCGTTCCAGATAACAATATTCAAAAATTCTGGAAAATGCAGGAGGAATTGTAACGGGCCTGTAATTCTCCATTAACTGTGCATTCTGTTTTTTATAAACCTTTTCCTGTTTTTAGATTGCATGGAAATTTTCCTGTCGCGAATGATAAATTTATCAAGAATGTAATAAGTTGAATAATAAAGGCAATAACTTTTTTCATTATAAATATAGGAATGTCATCCGATCCAGCACATTGTTTATTTTTTAGTTTATTTTTTAAAAGTGATAATATTTCCGTACTCACAAAGGGCTCCAGAAAAAATGAGGAATAATTAAAAGGAAGAGCACAGGTAACACTTACCTGTATTGATTTTATTTATAATATTTAAGGGGACGTTTATGAAATAAATATTGAAACCCCTTTAAGTGGGGTTAAGTCGATCACGGTTTGTTTTTCCGTAAAAACGAACTCATACAACTGCTGGGGTGTAATCGATCACTAGTGGTCTTTTTAAAAAATATTTATTTCACGAAATCTGTAAAAAAAATAAACATAAAAGAATAACACATTTTCTAAATAATAAAGTTCACACAATTTTTATTCTATATTTTCTAAATTAATATTGGAAAACATGTTTTCCTCTTCGTATATCCTTGAGGCAAACTTTCTGTTTGATTTTCATCTTGTCTGTTTCTAGAATATCCTCTACATCGGGATACACAAAATAAACAGACTTGCCGGTTTTCTTTCTGAGGAATAATATTTCAATTTTATTGATATCGGTATTTTTTAAAAATTTTTCCAATAATAACGAGCTCGTTTTCCAGCAACTGAAAATTTGACCAAAACAAAATCTTGCTCTTGATAATTATTATTGTTGTCGCTGCTAGTTATTGAATCTGATGCTTGGGATTCTCTTGATAATCCTGTTTCCTTTGATGTGGTCGGGTAAACAGTTTCTTTTGGTAAAGCTCCATGCCCAGTCTCCTCTTCAGTCTCATATTCAGTCCCATTTGTAAACTCTCCGGAATAATTACTAGATTCTTCATCACTATCTGAAGACAGCATTTTTTCATTTTCATGTCCGGGTAAAATGTTGAGCTTTTTGTCTCTTGGTTGACGAACGGTTGTAGTGGCTGTAGTTCTTGCATTTTGAAGGTGCTCTACAAACGTGTGACTCCAGGCGTTTGCATTTCTATGGTCATCTTCTGGGACAGCTGGTATTTTTCTCAAAACTTTATTCCGATCTAAAGGACAAATTCCGCAGGCTTCAAATTCATCTGTAATGTTACTTTTAATAGTTGCACCAATTAATTCTAATGCTTTTTTCAAAAGCGCAGGAAAAACATTTTTTTGAAGCACACCTCTATTGCCTTTCTTCCAGTCGTCAAGCACTTTACGCCACGTATTCTTTAAAGGGCGGAAGAAAGCAAAACAGCAGGGGTGATTTGTCTTGTATCGTATAGGAAATATCATAATGAAAAATATAATTAAAAAAAAACTTACCTGTATAATATGCTGGTAATCTTTTAGTTTGACAATAAACCTTTTTTCTAATTCCCAATATGGGTATTAACTCTTTCACATCGTTCTCATTTAGAGTGTTTAATGACTTCATCTATTTCATTTTCTAAAAAGTTATTTTATTAAGAAGAGACATAGGTACATCTAGGTATCTGGATACCTTCATACTTATTATCTATTTTACAACCCATCACTTTCTTTGCTCTAGGAACTAAATTTCAATAAAATATTATCAAATTATTCATTTATATTTATGTGAGATAAATCCACATACACCGTTTTAGAGCACTAATAATGACTATTATTTCACTAATCTTGTAACGTGCCTCCAGGTGTCTTACTGTACAGAAATTTAGTTATGCAAAAAAAATTGTATTTAATCAACAGTACTGATCTGTGTTCAGGCACATAAAGCACTACTCTACCCTGTAGTGTGTCCTTCCCCAAGTGACAGGGGATCCTAACGGCAGCTGCAGTGGAGAAGGGAGAGTTGGTTATCTACCACCGTAATTTTTTCCCACTATAATGATGATTATCCTCTGATTTATGTCATCTATGCCAAAACTACTACAATTCTAACAAATCTTAATACAGCACTTTACTAGAAATACAAACATCTATTTACTTTTGCCCAGTTTATTAAGTAAGCGCGAGACCTTTAATTTAAATCGTATCGTACTCTGAAATTATTATATAGCAAGTCGTTTTCCTCCTTTAACCAAATTACTACCCTATTTCAAGTTATATAAGAGTCTACTAAGGGCCTCGTCAACTCCTTCGTTGGCCAGTATATATTTATTGGTCTTCGTAGAAAATGCATAAACCACAAAATATTTATGGAACGAACTAACCTCAGATGTACTTCTTTTATTTTACACCTCATTGGACCATCTCCTCCCGAGAATAGCTCAAATCTTTAAGGACAAGGGATATAACAGCCCTGGAAATGGTTTTTGATTCGCAGGACGTGGATGTCCGTTAGTTCACGGTTTTCTCAACAAAAGTTACTTCACTCAACCAAAGACTAACCAGGAAAACCCTCTCTTCGAGGGTTGCAGGTTTCCGATGAAACACGTGGTGTCTGAAACAGGTGAATATCGATCCCGAATTATCGGCAAGTTCCTAGGCTATAACCAAAAATATCGTCTCCAACAAGGGGCAACCAACAACAAAAGCCGCAGGAACGCTTATAGGTTAGCTAAAATATATCCCGTTACGGATGGTTCTTAAATTTAGCTGACACTTCACCATGTCTTGTCTACAACAGGACAGATATGACAGGTTGAAATTTGAATTTTCCGGAATGAACATGTGATAATTAAGAGATCTTGTATGTGAAGGAAAACTATAGTGTCCGACTGTATAAATTCTACTTGGATGTAATAAAATTTCATGAGACACGTATTAAATTAAATTTAATTTTGTCGTTAACATTACCATTTCAATGCTCAGTAATTTTCCATAGCCTTTGATCTACTACCGTCTGATTGTTTATGTGTTAATAATCTCTAATATTTGTGCGAATAGGAATCATTGAATAACAAAGTGGTTCCAGTTGACGAATTCTAAAACGCCAGGCGCTTTAGTCCGCCTTCCACGATGGCTCAGTTCAGTGGTTCATGGTTCAGTTTCAGTGGTAGATCGGATCAGATGTTGACTACAACCGGCGGTCAATTCAAAATGTAAACAAATACTTAACTGAGTTAGAATTTACGAGATTTTGAGAAATTTTCAACCCGCAATAGATCAAGAAAGGATAATTTAGTTGATGTGTATTGATGGTAAGAGTAGTGTTTCATCTAGTAGCCAGTAATCATCACAGTTACTTCAGTTTTAGTTAATTTATATGCCTATATTTACGTATACACATACCCATATATATAAAAGGCGGGGTAAGCAGTGGATAATTTGATTTGGTTATTAGAGTATTCCAATCACTCAGGTAAGTAAACAAAATCCCACATTTATACTAATTTTTGTATTCTCTTTCAAGGTACTATGAGAAACCCCCACCTCTCTTTCTCCTCTATATCCTCTATAACATATCTATTTTCTTAATCAAATATAATTATTTTAGGAGATAAATTTATTAAAATTAAACTAAATCGTTACAATCTATATTCATATTTAAGTATAGGTTTATACATCCTATATATACATCCTATATAATGATACCTACATATAGGTATAGGTATCATTATTTTTTATTGTTCGCTTTCATATATATCATGTAGGTATGTGTATACGTATGTATGTGTATGTGGGTTGTATACGTGTACGAAATAGGTATTAAAAGCACATGGTAATGTAAGAAATAAAAATTACTATTATTTATAGGTGGTGTTAAATATTCAAGTGGCCATATTGCATAACTTTGTCGTCTATTTCTTTTTAAATGTTAAAAATTATAGATAGATTACTTATTACCCTAGGTACTACGTTATTTAGAAAAATATGGAAATATGTATAGTTAGATACGTACCATTTAATATTGCTCCCAATTTCTCTAACAAACCCCAACCTTCTAATTTGCTTTTAACAAAGTCATCATCCATAGTTTGAATTTGAAATGTATCAGTAACGTACTCGGTGTTTATGCTCAATAGGTATTTGAAAAAGCAGTGAATCTTGCATCATTTTTACCCATCACAAAGAATTTCACAATCACCACTTATACTGAAGATTAATTCAAGTTCACTAATTTTGAAAATAAAACGCACTTATAACACAACACAACTATACAAATTTTCCTGTAAACGAAACGAAAACAAACATGGAAAAAACTGGAAAAGATTATGACAGCCATACGACAGCGACATCACACGACCAATATATTAATGAAACGAAACGGACAATTCAATCAAACACCAGTCAACGGTGCACTTGTGTTCAAGGTCAATGTTGTAACTACGCAAAACGACTACCTACACTTATCTGAAAATTTCAAATAACTATTAGAAAAAGTTACAAAGAAATTTTATTTTCAGACAAAACTATGTTTCAAACTATATTGTAGTAAATATTCTCACAATAAGACATACAATTTATTACAAGCCCAATGGTGAATATAAAATGTAAAAAGAATTAATACAATAGTTTCAAAATTCACCACATTAACAGTCATACAAATATTTGTAAAACTATAGAAAAATTTGTGTTATATATATATCCATAATTGTGATACATTTTTCTACAAAAACGCATAATACTAATATTAGCAATAATTAACAAATGATTTTTTTCCGTGTATAGCAGTCATCGGGTATAAAAGGATGGCTGTAATCAGTAATAACTTTTTCATTAAATAACAAATTTTGATTATAAAATTATAAGATCAAACGAACTTACCCTAAAGGTTTGGTTTTTAAGAACATTCCGTCGCGAAAATTTCCGACGAAGTTCGTCGACGGAATGCGTTCGCGAATTCTGTTCGCGAAGTTTGTAGACGCCGTGTTTTTTTAAAACACTGATGACCGTTTAATTCGACGGAAATTATGAATTTCAATATGCAAATTAGTATACGATCTGTGCTGTGCCATGGAGGATTTTCTGCAGTATTTATTATTAGAAGAAGAATTTGCAGATGAAGAAGACGAGTTGCTGCTGGAGTTATTGAAAAATGAAAAACTGGACATTTTTAAAACAAGAAAATCAGAAGGAGCTTGAATTTTCGATTGACGCCAGTTTTATTTGATGAAGTTCTGAATTATATTAGAAATGATATAGAAACAAAACCTTGCAATAGGTGGTTGGGACCCAAGTTTGTCTGGGCCTTTGTGGACTGTATTTCGTGGAGATTTACACAGGGGGGTTCGTTGCTGTGAGGAGAATTGATAATTAACAGTAGAATAATTAACGAGCACTTCACTATCCTTTATTCCAACTGACAAACAACGTAGGTATTACATACAAGTACTGTGATTAGCAAATTAACTACAACTTGATAACTTAATCTAGTTGATTATTGATACACAATAGTCGTGGTAAGACACAAATCGGAAAATATAGAGACTTAAACAGATTTTTCAATAATATCTTGCTGACCTGCACCGTTTTGGCGGCTTTTTCCATATTGTAAAAACGGACAGGGACTGCGCGCGCGGCCGCTTAGTTGATGGAGAGGGCGTTCGCGTGTCACAGACCTGTTGCACCTCAAACAGGTGCTGCCACCAACTTTGAGCGGGCTCAACAATAGGCACACAAAACCAATTACACCAAAAGAAAAACTAAGTATAACTTTAAGGTAAGTTAATTTAATAGTGACTATAGAATAAGTACAAATTAACCTTACTAATTTTTATTAACACAAGATTAATACAACATTGCAAGTATTTCTTAGGCAAATAGAAAATAAAATAAATCATTATTGTTTTGTCACAAAAGATTCAAAATAACTACTTTAATAGTGAATTCTGCTGATTCATTTGTATCACCTATTTGAGGTAGTATCTGAACTGAATAATTGCTATATGTTTGCCCATGGTGGGGTGTGTGTGGTATGGACTCGGACTGTGATGTAATTGTGCTACTAGAAGAATGTACAGAGTACGTGGGCGAAGGTGATTGAATATAGGTGATATCTGTTGGCGCTGTCCATGTATGAGACAATTGAGAACCTGCATTTGTTGCCTCTTGCTCTATAACTGATTGCAACACTAATTCTCCTATAAGGTTACAAACCTTATTTCTTGCATCTAACATTAGTCTCGGTGGAAATTTTTTGACAACAGCAGCCATGCTTTGAAAAAACAGGTTTATAGGATGCGAAGACTGGGATTGAGAACTTTTATCTTTGTTGAAACTGCGAAGTAGGTCTAATCTCTCCTTTCTCCCCTTCTGAATTTCCTTGAGAATTTCTCGTTTAGGAGTTAACTTTTTAGGCGGGCTTCGGGACGAGCATTATTTTTATTTCCAATATGTTCTGGATTATCAGAATCACCTTCATATTGGGATTCCAGATCCTGCGGCTTTTGTTGACATTCAGGTTGGGATATTTCTTTAAGATCTAGTGGCATCTGTTCATCCTGACACATTATCTCTTCAAGACCATCATCGTGTTCAGTTAAGGGGCTCTGAATGCCTTGTGATTCTTGTTATCTTTCAACATCCGTTGTTTTTTGTTTGTTTGTAGGTACATTAGTTTTTGTTCTGAAACGGTAAAAAGCAAATTATCATAAACCTCGTAACATTGAAATTGACCTACTGTCGTTCCACAAATGAACCTTCCAGAAATTGCAAACTATCATATCTATTTCCACTTCCAGATCCAGCCAGCTGATCCTGTACCTTTTTCCTTCCCTCCTCTGTCGTTGATAACTGTCACGTATGTGTTTCCACTTCATCTTGCAATCTGAAACTAAATAAAATTTTAATTTTGTTTTCAGATTCGTCCCTTCGTCGTTTTTCAGTTCCTTGCATTTTTCCACCCGTTTGATCCGTCGCATCGAGGCCTTCACACCCACTATTGATTATTGGAAGATGATAATCTTCTATTTTTTTTTTGTTTTCCCATCGTAAAACTAAACAATGTATTGACTTAGCACAATGAAAAACGAATGACAATGGTGAATTGGGCAGAGGGGAAAGGGTTCGGAGAGATTTCTTTAAAGATATTGTGACAGCTTAGCGAGTGAAGGAGCGATACTACATCTACTTGATCATAGAGGGTGAAGCCTGAATATAATTTAGGCTTTGTAAGAGCTGATTCTTCTGAGATAAATAAAACAATTTGTTTTTGAAGTTAGGCCTGTGTTTAACGCAATCTTTAAAATATTTGTGTTTGGACTGAAATCTTAAAGTCCACATAATATGTCTTAAAGGTCCAAAAACCCTTATCAAATAAAGATAATGTTGCAAATAATGATGTTTTGGTCTTAGACTGTGCAATGGAAATAAGCGTTTTTCCAATTTTAATTTTTTTAAAATAGGTACTTGATTTATGGACAGAGAAATCGCAAGTAGCATGTTACAGATCTGTTTTAAATTTAACATAATTAAGTAGTTTATAATTAGCATACGGTCATATTCCCCCATATGTAACTATTCCCCCAAAAATATCATGTGCCATACAGGGAGGTAGTCCCGGTTTGGCTACATGGTAGTATTTTAAGTTATTTAATTCTGAACTGTGTCTTACTCCTTTATGAATTATACACCTGAGGCTTCGGCAAACTGTACATCATCATTATAAGACGAAATTGACCGATGGTTCACAATATGACTGGAATAATAAATATTTGACACATCTTGAGCATAACAGTGTCTACAAAAATAACTGTTGTTTTGAAAATTTTCCTAAAAGCCACCAATTTGGTGACTTCCTAGATTATCTTGTAAAACTGCTATTATGGTTCCATTAATAATTTTCGAATTTACAAAAATCCCTTCAGTTTCTAAAATCTTTAAATCGTTCACTATTGGCTTTAAAATGTAATTCATTTCATAAGTTTTAATGTCCTTTTCGTAACATAATGCTACAAGCTGAATTTGCCCAATTGGAGACCTTTGCCATGGATGTAAATTCGCCAAAGTCATATAAACCCCCACTACTTTATGCTTTTTCCTTGCAGAGCCTAGAGGATGACAAACTTTAAAGGCATCTTGATAAAGTATAATTTTAATGCAACAATTTTCATTATTGAAAAACACATTTTCTGTATTGCATGTTCTATTTAAAATATGTGTAAACTTTTTATCTATTTTGTGATTTATTATTTCACTTGTTCCGTACTGAATCAAATTTTAATAATGCTTTAATTGTTTTTAGCATAGGCACATAGTAGTAAAAGCTTTGATCGTTAGTCTTTGACCGATTAATATTTATAGGTGCGATATAGTTAAACTCTTTTTTAAAATATTTTTCATGCAAATGTGTTATGGCCAAGGTCCAATTTTTTGAATTATGAGCTTTATAAAATAAATCATTATTAATAATATCATTCTGGGTAACTACTCCAACGCTCCTTAATTTTTCCAAAACATATTTTGCATTAATAGCTTGGATATCAAGAAGCCCCTGACTAAGTTTCTGTCTAGCTTTTTGCTAATAAAATGCTTAGATCCCAGTGTAATATATAAATTTACTAAGAGTTTTAATAGGCTTTCCAGTTCTGTATCGGCCATAATGTCAATTGTCTCGTTAAAGTTATTATTTTCAGAAAGTGTCGTTGCGTTGAGGTTTGTATCAGGGTCTAAATAATTATTGGAAAAATCCGGAAAGTTGGAGTTTCTGCTAGTAGTATAATCATGATGTTTTAAAAATGGTTTTTTAAAGTGAGAATATTAAAAAATGTTTTTATCATATTTACAAATATTTTTAAATTGGTAGAAAAAATATTTAGATTGCCGTAAACGACAATACAAATGGCGAGTAAATGCTTTCCTATTGCCCGTTTTATAAATGAAGGCAGACAAACTACTAGAGAAAAAAAAATTATATTGTTTTTTGTAATAATTGTGACACTTTGTGAATCTTTTTATCTTGAGAAATAAAGCTGTACACTGTTTTAAACTGTATATAACGTGGTTGCATTTATACAAGCCAAACGCGTTTCTATGAAAATATTGATGGCAGTTATATTGCCAACAGTCTGCATTTGAAAGCCACAGAAACTGCAGCTACACATGATCTTTTATTATTATATTGTATTATTCTTAATGTAGCACTACCTACTTACCTTGTTTAAATACGCTCCGCTTTTATTATGTTGTTTTAACCAACGAAACTAATGAGATACTAAGCATAACACCACACGTTGTAACCTGCTTCGAAGAACAACCCGTGTTTGTGTTCATACTCGATGAACACAACGGTGCCGGCGACAAGAGTAAACTTGTATGAATCATACAAAACTTAGGTACACTTATCGCCAGCGCCGATAGGAACCAAATTTAGTAACACTATTGAAGTAATTTCCTTAAAAGGTTTATAAATTACTTTTGAAAATTATTTAAAAAAACGAACATTTTGTAAAATGGCAATTAGGTATCTTGTAATTTCGTGTTATAAAAATACAACACGGCTTTGTAATTTTACAATTATTTTGTGAAAAGCTAAAACATTTGTATTTTTTTTTGTAAAATCTTCAAGTATTTTCGCAAAATTTAGTGAATCCACAAAAGTATTGGGTTTTTATTAAACTTCACTGGGGTTTTACAATATAATATCAGAAAATTGCTGCAATAATGCTACCTAGTATTTTTTTGTAAAAATACCAACCTTTTTTCAGTGTATAGTTTTATACTATAGTACTTCTGGTTTCACCGGAAAACATGCCACTTTCTTTTAGAAAATTTTTAAATTATAAAATATGTACGGGCCGGTGGCTCAGGGTTTAGTGCCAAGATCGTTCAATCCAGAGGTTGTGGGTTCGAATCCCCATTCCACCAAAAAATTTGTAATTAAATTGTTTACCCGTAGATTAAGGCTTGTTTGCAAGGGTGGGTTGGAAACCATTCTGGCGATGGCCTAGAATGGGAAGAATGTCAGCTTGGTGTTAATGTGAGAGATTAAAATCAGTTGATGTTTGACTGTCCCCCTAACTAATGAGGTTTTCCAGGTTTCCCTCATTCCAGCTCTGAATGGTGGTTAGGGCCTACCAACGTAAGGCGTTCCTGAGGCGCAAATGCGGCCCGCGGAATAATCTGCCGCCCCCTGTCCCACACAAGTCTCAGACTTTCGGGCTAATCCTTGTGATTAGGCACATTTGCGCCTCGTTCCTTAGGCGCAAATGCGGCCCGCGAAATAATATGCCGCTCTCTCTCCCACACAAGTTCAAGACTTTCTGGCTAATCCTTATGATTAGAATGAGGGGTAGAGATATTATTATTATTATTATTACTTATGCCCAAAAAAGTTACTGTCATTTTATATTTATTATAGTATATAGAGGAGATATAGGGACGTTTATTTTAAGTATGGGACGACTATAGAATTGCTGTGAAGTATTTATATTTATTTATAACAGAACTACAATAGGTATATTGCAAAACACCCAGAACACTAATAAATTGATTACTTACTTTAGATTTCGAGTATGGAAATAGTACCGTAGAACGGTAAAAGTGTGGAAACACTTTTGGTAGTTTGCGACACTGGTGCAGAAAAACTATTAAGCTTTTTTCAAGATAAATATAGGGAAAAGTCCGGTCGACACTAATAGATGATGCATATATCGTTTTTGCATATATCATTTTGACAGAAAAAAACTTTTTGTTTCTTTTCACCCCATAATGTGGGGTGAACAGAAATACTGGTTTGTTTTCCATTTAAATAGCTATTGCTCCACTGCAGAGGTGAATAGAAACATGAAAAAATGCAAGTAGTATTTATATTTTTTACGAAGACTAAGAATGAAAAATAACAAATAAATTGTAATAGTCCATTTATTGATAAATAATATAAAATATGGCACATATCCTATATATAAACAATATTAAAACTAAAAACAATATTTGGTAATAAAATATATATAAAAAAATTAAAAAACATTTCTTGTTCCTGTCTAACTTGAATATCATAAGGTACTGCTATTTCTTTCACAGCCCAACAAATAGCTCAACGTAGGGAAACAAAATCAAAATATTCCTCTGGATTTGAATAAATTCAAAGGAGAATTGATTGAGATATAGGAAATCTCAGTGATTGTCTTGTAGATGAGCTTGAAGAGATATGTACCAGCACTACTGGTTTTTTGTTTCTTCAAACGAGCTAATGGTATTTCTTCATCGTCGGTCTCCAACTCCACTTCACTCACTTTTAATTCCTTCGGCATGAACATTTTCATTAACGTGCCCTTCCTCGGGCTCCATGATTTCCAAGCAGCTGCCTTCCAATTCATTCACGTCATTCGGCTCAACATCACTCTTCTGATTGATCTCTTCCTCTTCATCAGCTTGAAAGTCAGCTCCTATCACACTTTTTCCAGCAGTCACTACAATCATCTTACGTTTTCTCTCCTTAGTTGGTGTTTTGAATATCTTAGTTCCTTCAACACTTCTACAACTGCCCTGCTGACATGCTCTGCTGCTTTAGTAACTTCTGTTTCCACAGGCATCTCGGGTAGTCGACTCAATATTTAATTTCTATTAAGCGGGTACATGCCACTTTTCTTGAATCCAGCTTTTACATTGCCGGCTTGCTTATCTTCGATCTTCATCATGAGTTCCTTCAGTATAATGGAGAACTTGTCTTTTGGAATGCTGGCGGCTTTCCGAGCTCCATCGAGCTGGTTGTCAGCTCGATGGAGGGTCGGTGACAATTTAGACCGGCGCAGTAGTGAAAACAGGGACTTATTAAATTTATACCCTGTCCATTTCACGGAAAAATATCTAGCAGGTCGACTTTATGGACTTAAAATATTTTGATGTCGAAAATTAATAAAAATTTCCTAAGTATCATTTACTTTTGCGACTTGTAAAAATTTCACTATGTTGACTTGTGCTGACGTATGAATATTTTCACTTACTCTGCTGGGATACTGGTGGCAGCTGCGGAACAGGCGGAACTCGTGGCGTACGGCAACAAACTCTTGAAATCAGTCTTAACCTGTCTGACGGGTTATTTTAATTTTGAAAAATTAATACACATAAAAGAAAAATGGGGTATTTTAAAGGATATTTGAAATATTTATTTAATTGCAATAAAAAAAATTCAAAATACACATAACACAATATTATTATAAATCTATACATTTACTTTTTTTTAAATATCTTGAGGAGGCTCCCAATCATGGCATGTTGTGAACCGCAACATCTCTTTAGTAAGTAATAAATTGTGACAAGTAGAGACATCGAGCAGATTTCTTTTCTTCCTTTTTATTAGATTTAGTGAAGAAAAAATGCGTTCTGCAGCAGCGCTACCGTGTGGTAAACATATAATATTTTTTAAAAAACTACATAGTGTCGGAAATATTTTTTCTTCAAGTGGATTTCTGTAAGTTGCCAGTTCCGCTATAAAATCTTGAAGATCCATCTTTTGGTGAAATTTATCTTTTGGTAACTCAGGTAGCATCCTCCATTCAGAATTTATAGATTCATAGTTATTTTCTTTTATAAAATTAGGAAACTTTTTGACCAAGGGAATAATTGAATCTATTTTATTTTCAAAGAAAATATTATGTGGGTCTAACCAAGTTAATTGAGTGTATAACTCATCACCAAATGAAAATCTTGATTTAATTTGAGAGGATAATTCAATATAAAAATTTAGACAGTTAATTTAAAATTATGTAGATCCTGTTGATGTAATTCGCTAATATTATTTTCAACTAATTTTTGCACTTTGTAGCCATAATATATCTTTTCTAATGGTAGAAAATTTTGTGGATTTTTGGTGTTGATTTTGTCTGTATTGTTGTTGTTAACATGGCTTTAGATAATTTTTTATAATTTCGCGATATATTAAAGAAATTCGTGGTAAAAGCTGGTGAAAGCGAGGTTTTTCTGCTGGAATTCGGTATTTAAAACATTTATTTTTTTAAGATATATGATAAGAAAAACAAATACATTTTCGTTATTTTATTTTTTAATGACCATAATATGTTATCTATTTTGGGAGTATGAGATTTATCTTCAAAAGTATATTCAGTAAAATATAATATTAACGCTTCATATTGCTCTAAAATTCTATCTACAGCCTGCTGCAAAGAGAGCCATCTGGTTTCAGAAGGACGCAAAATTTTATGCGGTTTTATTTCACAAAATGCTTGAAATTGTTGCAGCATGTTTGTTCATTTTGGACTATGAGAAAAATGGGAATATATATCTTTGACTGTTTCTTCCACCTCGGTATGTATTTTGGAGCACGCATAAGAAGGACATAGATTAAAAGAATGAGAGCTGCAGCCCACAACAACCAAATTGGGAAGCCTCTTTTTTAATAAGGCTTGGACTCCATTTTAAACTGGCCAATCATAGTTGCACAATTATCTGCAGCAAAACCAGCCATATTTTCTAAACTAATACCAACTGACTGAAAATGTTTAAACAAAGTATCATAAATATTTAAAGCTGTGCTATCATTTTCTAATACTATCAACCCCAAAAACGTATCAACAACGTTAGTATTTTTATAGTAACGCACCAACATAGCAAGACATTTTTTTGTGGATACGTCTGTAGTTTCGTCAATTATTAACGAATAATAGGTTTCATTCCTATTCCCATAAATAATAAAATAGGTCCTATTTTATTATTTATAATGTTTGTGGTTTTTGTGCGGCTACATTTTATACCTGCTGCAATATTCGAATCTTTACAAATAGATTACATTAGTTTGGGTAAATGTTCCATTATGTTGAATGAAAGGTTGTGCTCTGCTACAAAAACTGCTAACTTTAACTCCCCTTCCCTGATTAAGAGTTCATTTTTGCAAATGATTTTCTTTAAAAATTGATTAATAGGTGAAACATTTGATCTGTTCAAATAATTTATTTTGATACCTAGGATGAAAAATTCCCCTGAAAAAATTCAATTGGTTAACGAACTACATAAGCCAGCACGAAAAAATATTAAGCGCAGGCGCACAGTAATAAAAGGAATAGATGACTTGTGGCAAGCAGATTTGGCTAAATGGGTAACTATGCCAAGGAGAACCGTAATTTTAGTTACATACTGGTTGTAATAGATTGTTTTTCAAAATTAGTATGGGCTAAACGCTAAACCTAAAAGAACAAGAGTGGACCCGAAGTTACACCAGCAATGGGCGCTATTTTTAAGGAGAGCAAGAGATCCTGTAATAATTTAAATATAGATCAGGGAACCGAATTTTACAATGTACACTTTCAAAACCTGATGAAAAAATATATAGTTAACCACTACAGCACATATACAGTGAAAAAAGCCGCTATGGTTGAGAGGGTCATAAGAACATTGAAGGAGAGGTTATACAAGTATTTTAGTTTAAATAGCTCATACAGGTGGATAGATATACTTTCAGAGATCGTGAAAGAATATAACAATCAACGTCATCGAACGATTGGAATGAAACCCATTGATGTAAACAAAAAGAATGAAAAACAAATTTTAAATTCAGTTTATAATCATATTAAGTTGGCAACAACGGGACGGTATAAAGTTGGCGACATTGTACGAGTCAGCAAGAATAAGCATGTGTTTAGCAAAGGATACACTCCCAACTGGACCTCAGAGTTATTTGAAATAGTAAAGGTTCGAATTACTAATCTCACAACGTATTTACTGGAAGATTTGGAAGGTATACATACCTATTAGTGGGGGATTCTACGAAGAAGAACTACAAAAAACGAAAAATCCCGATGTGTACCTCGTTGAAAAGTTGTTACGTAAGCGCGGGAAAAAAGTTTACGTAAAATGGCTAGGTTTTGATTCATCTCACAACAGCTGGATTGCGTCAGATAACATCTTATAATATGTTCGTCGATTTACATGTATTTTAATGGAAAATATGACACACCCCCCTCAAAAACTTGAAATTACATTATCTCTTATGGCTGGAGCACACAGATTGAGGAAAGAGTGGGCCTTTTGGAATGTTTACAATACAGCTGACCTTGGAAATTAAGCAGCGGGGTATAAAAGACGACATCAGAGTGCTTAGTCATTAGTCTTTGTTAGTTGAAAGAGTGATCATCAAACATGTCATTCAGTTCGCAACCCCAATCCTGTTTATCGGAGGATTCCGGTTATTTCGAAGAAGTAGACGATCTCAGTTATTGGGATGAAATTGATAGAATTTGTGAAAACGCTTATCCTGTAATCATGTCTAACTTTAAAATAATCACCGGACTTAGTGCTGCAAGAGGTTTTGTTCTCTCCGTGAGAATGTTATTGAAGGTGGAACAGCAAACGTTCTCGAAACCAGAGAATATTTCTTTTATAAGAAAAGACTGGCAAACGTTCATTACTTACCTGTATCACTTTATAGCACAATGCTTTGATGCTGAAGAGGAATCGGAACAGGAGATGGAATTTCAGTTTTCTAATTATAAACTATGAAAATCCTCATTTATTGGTGATAAAACGTTAAAATTAACTGATGGTTATTGCACATTTTATTTATCTAGAAATACTGTACGTGATATTACAACTATTAATGAAATTGTATATGAATTTATCTCATATGAATTTATTAGATAGCTTGCATTATGAAAATTTCTATGACTTTTTAGATATTGCTGTTAAAAGTGAGGTTAATCATGAAATTCTTTCTTATGTTACACTATTAAATTTATGTGATATATTTGATCCCATTAATACGGACTGTATGCGTGAATGTTTATTTTATTATAGAGATAAGGTTATAAATGACTTGACTAAAAAAATGTATTTGTAACAAGTAATCAAATAAAGTTTTAATATAATCTAATTGTTCTTTTATTTCTAGGTTAGGTTTGAAATAAAAAATAATAAAGTTAAATATCATACATATATTACTTATAATTACAATACAATAATAAACAGATTTTATGTACAGATTATACTAAAATAAAAAAATATAAGGTGAGCAGTTTAGTGACGAAATTAGGAGGATGTATCCATTATGGAGTAGTGACCCCAAGGGAGAGTATTGTGAACCCCAGGAAGAATGTGTCTTATCATCTGAAGGATTTAAAGCTATTTTTGTTTGCTCAACGCTGTACACCTCATGTAATTTTGACTGTATACAGCGTTGAGTCTTATGCAGCAAACATTCTTCCTGGGGTTTATTTTCCACGAATTTCTTTATACAGGCCAAATAATCTTCGAAATGTATTTTGGTTTTCACAATATTAGACTTTACACCTTTAGCCTTTTTTACCTCCTTTCCCCCTCAACCTTATAGGTGTATTACTTTGATCGCAGCCCTATGAAGTGAGTCATTATTTTCTCATTGTTCTCATCCTTCATTAAACCCGGTACTTTTTTATTTACTCGGGCAATATTCCACCTGTTGTCTTGGGCATAATCGCTAGTGTCAAATCTGTGAATGTCTTTTTTAATTACCTCTTCATACATATCATTACACTGAAGCTCATAAATCAAACTATCAGTATCCGTATACAAGAGTTTACATTTTTCAAGGGGAAATTTTTTCAGCATATAGTAATGAAATTCATAGACACATGTTTTTGAAATATCAAGTATGACCATTCCTATGTACAAGGAATGTTCAAGGTTTGTTCAATATGATGTTGGTTTTTTTGAGTTCAATGGCCATCAGAGTATCGTTAAAGATTGACCTGTTTTTGAAATTTGGACGGGAATTTAAATTTTTAGCCCCATACCTGCCCTCCCATTTATTTACAAGTTTTACGATTCTATGCTTTCGGATATTCTGCATAGTTTTCCCAAAGACTGCATTGATTATTAATTTGAATAGGGTCTTTTCAAATTCCGTCATTGCTTGAGCCCTTAATAATGTGTTTATGACAATCTAAGTCGATGTAGGGTTTCAACCACTGGGATTGATTAAAGGCTAAGACCTTGTGAATGCGGGTTAATTTTAGTCCATGTTGTAGAGCCTGTTTCAAATTCCTGTAGTGAATAATGAAATTCTGTTTATCGTAACAAGTGGTCATTAATTCGATGTTCCCGACAGAAAGGTAAATCTCGGTATAGGTCATGCAAGGATTCAGGGTACTAAAGGTCAACTTCCAATATGTACCCTACATCAGCATTATCGGGGACACTAGTGACGTCAATGTTGCAATCGATCTACTTGAAGCCTCCATATGGTAAATATTGACTCATTGCCCATCCATATAAGTTGTTGACGTCAAAGTATAAAATATAGGTGGATGGTTTACTAGAGTCATATTCAGCCATATATTTGTTATTAGCCTCAGAGAACCGATTGCAACATTGACTGACACCGCCTGTGATGGCTCGTTCGAGAAACATTAAAATGTCCACATCCTGAATGGTTTTCAGCTTACACCCTGCATATTTAAGCATACAGTCCCAAGTATAGCCGGGTATTGTGTAATAGTGTGCTGGGTCTAGACCGTATGTCTTGTGATACGTCTCGCGAAAGGTTTCAAAAATACAAGTTAGCAGCATAATATCAGTTTTCATATATAAATCACTGTATTCCCCAAAATTTTGAATATTAAATTTTTCCCACACAAGTTTTGCATGTGCATAATCTGTCTCTTCAAAGTTTTGTCATTCAGTAGAAGTGTTTAATGTCCGACAGTCGAGTTTCGTCTAGTCTTTCCATACTGTATGTAGTCGTAAAAGAATACCCCCTTACGTGTTAGTAATTTAAATTGCTCATCATCTAAATTAGGAAATTCAAGTCTGAGATTTTCAAAGTTGTCTGTTGTTGGGGTAGTCGATAGATTGGAAGCAAGTGCGTCCAATGAGAAACCCATGAAGCGTAGGGAATCTATAAATCTAAATTTTAAATTGTCATTATCAAAAACTGTGAAACTAATGTATTTTCCTTATTTTCCGGTAATAAAGTAATATGATTTTTCTGTGCCAAGTCACGTATAATAAAATGTGTGTCGTACCTCCTAGGTTGTGAAACACCACTGGCATTATAAAAGAATTTTTATAATTTAAATTACATTTATTGTGAGCAAAACCTCTAAAATTTCCAGTGAGGTAGCAATGGTCTCGAACAATTTTATCTGTTTCCCTGACTCCTCCCCACAAATATGACAAATTTTACTGGCATCCTGTAAACTAACTTCTACGTTCATGGGCTCCACATATTTCAACTTTGAGGAGACAAATTTTGCAACATTTTCCATTTCATTAGCAAACCAAGACATACAGTCAGCACCTCTATTACTCTTGGAATAAGAACAGCTGTTGTCATAATTACACTTGAAATAATACCCGGCACTGTATGCTACATGTTTTTGGTATCGAGCGGTTTTTGTTGTGTCCCCGTCATCATTAAGAGGCTGAAGCAATGACTCGAAATCTGCATAAATAATAAATGGTACACTTTTCTTGTTTACGAAATTTTTAAATTTAATATGCTGTTCCCTCGAAAATTCAATTTTGCAGTCGTTGAGTTTTTCACAATACTCTACATGATCGTTTAACTTGTCCTGTGAGGTAAAATAATTTAAACATCTATCACAGAAATTTTTTTATGATGGTTTTTAGAGAGTTGATAATTTAAAAGCCTAGATAAATCTTTAATATAACAGTAATGATATTTAATTTCCTCTTCCTCCTCCTCCCCCTCAGTCTGAGGAATATTATCAAATTCGTTAATTTTGGGAAAGTACTTATTTTGAATCATCAATAAATTGACATGCTGTTCTAATTTATGTTTAGTTAAGCAGATAGGGACTGCAGAAAAATTAGATTTCTCATTCATTTCCAGTCCAAATACACCAACCGAAATATTATTGTTATTATAAATTTAGATACTTGTGATAGTTTCATAGGAAAATCAAGTCCCTCTACGTTTAGAACATCAGTGTAATGAGGATATGACCAGATTCTATCTGAACTTTTGTTTACAGGATAAAGGGCACTAACAGTGGTCCAAGCGAAACAGGCTTCATCATCATTTTTAACGTTAATACAAGCTTTCTTGAATGCAATTTTATCCGGTAGTTTAATGTAGGATGAGGCTCCGTTCCCCACTTCATATTTGTTTATGTTAACCTCTAAATTTAGAATTTCACTTAATGTCCACCCACTACCCGATTCCGAAAACTCTGACAAAGCATTAGAAATATAATCTTTTACGTTAACATCAAACCACTGTTTTAAATTTGTACCTTCATCAATTACCTTATTTTTTGTATTAAAATATTTTTTTTTCTATAATTTCATTTTCCCCTGACTTTCTTCTCTGCACAGAAGCAAGTATTAACTTTAAGCATTGGCATTTGTTTCATAGTATTTTTTATTCTAATTTTGAAAAGATAAAAAGCATCGTCAAAAAGTTGTTCAAATATTTTGTTTTAAGTTAATAATTGCTCCTGTACGAACCCTCCTCTTAAAAGCTGACACTAGGTCTTCCCATCTCACTCTATCAGTACGTTTTTCTTTTATAGATCCCGCCCCGGTATAATTTATTTTTTCTATTAATTTTTGAATTCTTTTTAAATGACTGATATTTGTTTGCAATTTTTGCAATACATCTATAGATAAATCTGCTGTACGAATAGCCTTATTGCAAAGTCTAATATGAGATTTTACCTGCTTTTTCCAAATTTCTCTCTCCCTGGGTGTGCAATCAGTTCTCAACAACTTTTCCACTTCCTGGAACTTCCCCACAATTTCATCACTAAGAGCTGCAATTCCCTCAGAGTCCATTGTGCTCTGGAGATGTTTCTCTCACTGTGTTCAGGAAGGAACTAAAGACTGTCTGCTACAGCTTTCCTATATATCGTTAGTCTAAAAATAAAAACCAAAGAAATCAATAAAAGTTTCTTCAAATTGTGAAATAATTAAAAAATGAAACTTAATATTTAATAACAAACTTACTCTGAATTCAAACAGTACAGCCCTGGAATATTATCAAACTCTGTTAAAGCCCTGTTATTATTTGTACAAAAAAGATATGGCACGGATAATTCTCTCAGCTGAACCATTTGCTTCTTTTCTAAAAAAATTACACACTCTTTAGCTTTGTTATAAATCAATCTAAAATTATTTTTTTCCTATACTCTAAGTTCACTTATAAATATAAATAAAAAAATTTACTCTGAATTCAAGTAGTACACCCTTCGAATTTTATCATACCAGATTAAAGCTGTGTTAGTATTTGCATAAAAAATATCAGGTGTGGCACGGGTAATTCACTCAGCTTAAGCACTTATTTTCTAAAAAATTACACACTGTTTAGCTTTCTTCAATCTAAAATTAATGTTTCCTATACTCTAAGTTCACTTATAAAGATAAATAAATGTACTTACATTATTTTTCAATATTATTATTGCAAAACACCAAACTATAAACATATATTGTAGACGCTCACGTGATACACTTCCAAACACTAACTCAAATATGATGCCGAAGCGAGGCTCTGTATTTCTTTTTATACTGCCTCTGTCATGATGTCATATCTGAGATTGTGCAGCTGTGAATCACGTGACTGTCTAGACGCCAGGTGTTCGATGAGTCATACCGACATGTCTCGATTTCCTGACTCAGCTTATGTTCATGGCTTGAGTTCTAAAAATTCCGCCGACAAACAAGCCTCAATCAATAAATCACGTGTTGTTTACATTAACTTGACAGATTTATTAGTTTATTTCCCGGAATTTCATGCAGCTGAGGATGAGTCATATGCAGGTGTCCAGGATTTTTAGACAAGTTGAGACTTGTTTAAGTCTGATATCACGTTTTCAAGTGTTGCGCAATACATTTTTCCAGGATGAGTCATACGCAGGTGTTCATCTTGGGATATCAAATTACATTTCTAAGAATTCCACCGACCCAGATCTTTGTTTACATTAAAGTCACGTTCTCAATCGTTGCACAAGATTGCGCAATAATTATACATTTTCCTAGCTCAGGATGAGTCATACGCAGGTGTCCCGCATTCTTAGACAAGTTGAGACTTGTTTTGAGTCTGATATCACGTTCTCAAGCGTTGCGCAATACATTTTTCCATGATGAGTCATACGCATGTGTTCATCCTGGGATATCAAATTACATTTCTAAGAATTCAACCGACAAAGAACTTTGTTTACATTAAAGTCACGTTATCTCTGATAAGGTAATAAATCATCCGCACACCAGCGCCCCCTATAATTTCCGGGCGGCATAACTCAGAACTACAGCCTCTGGTCATTGTTGGCCACGCTGAAGATCATCCCCAAGAACCACAACCCCTTAGACCCCACCACCCCCCTAAACAGCGCCCCCTAGAATATCCTGGCGGCAGAACTCAGAACTACAGCCTCTGGTCACTGCCCATCACGCTGAAGATCATCCCCTTTAGCCGAAGACCTCCACAACATCCCCTATTGCGAAGTTAACCTGAGATTCTATCCTGAAGTTAGCTGCTGATGGTCGCTGCTGATGGATACATGCCATCCGGAGCTCGGCGACCTTGAAGTGCGCCAGTAGTGGCTTTGCTTACCTACTTGTGACCTTTTAACAATATATTACACAGGAATGAATATACGTGAAATACACGAATTCAACATAAACGTAAATTCAAACGTAAACAAATCTGTGAAGTCCCAAGCAATTTAAAAGGAACGAAACAGTTTTCTCTCTCATCTATCTCTGCCAATGACGAACGCGTTCTTAAAAATAGAAACCTGTAATTCAAATTTTATTGTTACAGGAGTAGTTGATAGACGGCGCTTATGTAAAATGGCAAATAATAGTTGTCATAAGTTGCATAAATAAATAGTAATTTGCAGCTATATTTATCGATTATTTTATGTTTTTTATAATTTTTTATTTTTCAAAACAATATTTTAAACTAAGCTGAAATGTACCGAAAACGTCGATTTCACTTACAAAATGTACTTTTGTATTGTACGAAATTGTACCAAATTGGGTACATTTGTACCCAAACGGCAATACTGCTTGAAATCGTTCTCAGCTCGATGGAGGGTCAGTGAGAACTTAGACCGGCGCAGTAGTGAAAACAGGGACTTCAGAAATTATCCCAGAATATATTGTCTTTTGACTTTTTGACATTTTTAAATTTTTCGGACTGAGAAAAATATCTGGTAGGTAGATAAACAACCTATTAAGAATATCAGTAAGTATCAATAACTTTTGATACTACAGGCTGGAGTAGACTTCTGGGGTACGGAGCGAGGCTGGCACAGCAACGAAATTGTCAGCGTACTGGGCGTCTACTAAATTATAGAGTTTTACATTTCTTTGTATGTATGCGTACGATTTGTATGCGTACACATTGGTTTCTCTGTTCGCGTATTTAATGGTATCTATTATGTTCTATAGGCTTTTATTTATTAACGGCTTTTTAGTAAAAAAATATTCAGAGGCTTTGAATATATAACTTAAGGTTTAAGACATCAATGATAGATGTCTTCTAAGCCTCCAGTGACCCGTTAAAACTCCCACCAACTGGTTTAGAGCCTTCCGGCTACGACTTAACAGCCAGGCTCTCTGTCTTGCTAGGCTCCACTATAAAGTTGTGAGCTTGTCTACAGCTCCCACTCCTTCTCCAGTGTTTACTTGGTGTCTCATGAGCCCAATCGTATGATGTTCACAATGTATGAAAATGCTCACAGTGATTATGTTTAGGTTCATATTATTTATGAATTTGTTGCATCATCTAGGGGAGGGGGGCAGATTGTTACATATTTTACCTTTATTTTTTCTACACAACCAACTCTGTACCTCAGTATCAAAGGGTCGGATGTCCATTGTAGCAACTTTACAGGAGAGCAAAAAAACAGTTTTATGTTTGTTACTTATGTACATTACTTCAAAAATGATAAACAAATTTATAAGTAGTAATTTTTTATTTATTTGTTATTATATTACAAAACCAAGGTACATTACAGTGTTATTTTATATTTTTTAGATTTTTTATAAAAAAAAGTTTTTATAAAGAAAATAACAATATGTGTGGACAACCGACTTTTTGCAAACATTGTATAAAGTCGCATGTCCGTGAATCTTATACAGTAGATAATTAGTTATATTTTAATTTTTGTTAACAAACTATAAAATAAAAAACTAGGTTAAAAAATAAAATATTATTCCTGAAAAAAAAAAAATTTAAAGCAGATTTACTCGAGTTATTTATTTTAAGTTTACTGATTTTCAGAATCAGATTCTGGGTAATCTTGTGCTTCTTCTGAAGTCTTAAGACCTTGATAAAAACTATGAAATTCAGTGGGAATCCATTGTAGCAAGGTTTGTAGGTGTTTGTACTTATCAGGCGTTATGGCGCATTGCCTTGTTCTCACAGGAGTTAAAGTTTCAGGCCAGGTGACTGGCAATCGTGTATTTCTCTTAAGATTAACTTCCAAAAACGCTTCTTGGCTAAAATTAGTTTTGTAATAGAGTATTCCAGGGGTATCTTGTTTTACTTGAAGCCAGACTACTTTTGAAATGCTGAAAATTTCTCCGTTGGCATTTTTCTTTCGGCTGATGAGAGGAGATTTTGAGTGTTGCATTAAAATAGACAAATTTTTAAAATCCGCGAATTCCATTTCATGGACATTAAAGTTTATTTTGCCATTGCAAGTTCTGATAAACTGTGCCCAATCTCTAGGAACTATTATATCCAAGTTCTTTAGCCTTGCTTTTTTTCTTTCGATTATGGAATGCACCATGTCAGCCTCCATATGAGTGTGACCTTTCAAAAGAAATTTGTGATTAATCACCTTTATATGTGGACATTGTCTCAGAATCCACATATGGGCAAGAACTATTTTCAAATTTCGATTCTGGCCCTGACAGTTGTCCGACCAAATCGTTACCTCTTGAACTGAATGAGGCAGAAAGTCAGCGGCCCACTATAATACAGGACCCAATTTCGTGTGCACCACGTTGTCCAATGCTTTCATTCCAGATCATATTATGAGCGGTATTTGTTGTAGCTTCGAATATGGTTAAATTCAGTGTCCACAGTTTCCGTAAATAAAAGGATTGGCCATTTGTGAGAGAAGGAGTCGACAAACATTTCTGAAGATCTACCATTGCAGTAACTTTACTACCTCCTGAATGTGTGCTCTCCAATTTATCTTTTTTTTTTAATTCGTATCTTCTGTTAGCCTCTTCGTGATGCAGTTTCTGTTCTTCCCTTATAGTCTCTGTGTTAGCATTATTTTCGGCAAGGAGCTTTACGTATCTATCACAGTCATCGCATGTGTCCACACCAGGAGCATGAAATGACAAATTGAACTCTGTGTTGAAAGTGTCTCTGTACAACCATTCTTTGGCAATAAGATTCTTTGGGACTTTGGAATTCTCACATTTCTCGATATACTGTTTGTACATAATAGAAATGTTTAATTCTGATCCAAGATACCTCTTTTGAGTCCTTTCCCTACAGTAATGTGATACGTATGATGGATAACTCTGTATATGTTTGATTACTGAATCTTTCACAGTATCTGGCAATGCTCTATGGGGAGGCACATTCAGCCTTCCATCTGGGCTTACCATACCACCAGTTTCCCTTTTATGTATAGCATTTTTAACAAACTTCTCGCCCAAACAGAAAGTATTTAAGAACATTACCTTACAAACTTGAATCATATCTTTACCATCATTTAGCGGTAACGAATATAAGTAGTTTAACTGTCTTTTGGACTCATCATGCTCCTTTCTGCTTTTAGTTCGTTCTTTCGGCTTAGTTGGAACCAGTGATACAATATATTGTCTGCGTTGGCTCCAGTTGGTAGTCACTTTCCAGAAATACTTAAAAAGTGTTTCTCTTTGTTCAGGAGTTATTTTCAAATAGCATTTCTGTCTGCAACTACACGGTGGCTTGACTTTACGTTCTGGGACTTCGACATTCTTTCTAGCCGAACAGGATTTGTATGGTGACCCTTTTAATCTTTTTATTTTGGCATCATTTCTTTTCCATGTTGCTGGTGCTCTTTTACGTTTCTTTGATATTTTGTTATGATTCTTAGGTAAAACAGCAGTAGTAGAGTTTAAATAGTTTGTGTTGTGTAGACCTGAAGTGGTAAGTGATTGACCATCCGTTGTTAAAGGAGAAGCTATAAATACAATAATTAAGAGAATTAGTAAAGAATGTGGACTGGAAATCACAAAGTATACCTTGATCATCACTGTCCGTACCGAGTGAGTTATTTGCAGACTCTGAGTCAGTTCCAGAGGATGGACTAAAGTCCTTATCTGCAACTGAATCATCACTAGAATACGGATCCGTCGGCGTCGGGGTAACTGGTGGTTGAATGTCTAGAGTTGCTGTTGACACTGCAAGAAACACTATATTAAAAAATATAAAGAGGGACTGTTTGGACATAATATTTTGTTTTTATATCAGTGAGTTTTGTATAAAAAATATCAGGCTTACCTTGACAATTACTGGTACATTCAACCGGTCTGTTCAAAACATCATTACTGGCATCTAACTCCGCACCTAATGGAAATAACTGTTGTTTAGACACACTGTCGGGAATTATCTGAGAACTTGTAGTAATATCTGTAAATAGGAATAATGTTTACTTTCTAGGAAACGTTATGATCAAATCACCTCATGAATCAGAGTAAATTTTTTTGTTGTTGGTTTTATTCTTTAATGTTACCCTGTTTTCGTCTTAATATATCCATTACATTATTTATTTTACATAACAATAAAAGACAATATTTTTATGCAATAATCTGACAAAGAAGTAGCTCTCGTGTAGCTGTCACAATAATGAAAGCAAAGCAATATAACCTCACATTCTATAAAAAAGGTCGGATGTCCATTGCCTTGAAAATATGCTTTTTCAGCATAAAGTCGGATGTCCCACATCAGACTTTCTACATCTATTTAAAGCATGTATAAAGTCGTATGTAATCATCAGACCTTTTGATTGCAAACCTAAGTGGACAACCGTGTATTTGCATCAGCCATAATTTTAATATAATAAAGTATGGACTACCGACCTTTTACCGAATGATGTAGTACATTACGGCGAATACATCGGACCAAAAAACTGATTTTGTGAAAAAATGGACATCCGACCTTTTGATACTGAGGTACAGAACTGTATTAGACAACGTAACAAATATGTGAATGTTGAAGTACAAACATACGTGAAATGTAAAACTATAAAATACTTTAAATATTGCCTAATATACACCAAAAACATTTTTAATTGACAGATGCATATCGAAAGAACGTGCCCCACACAGGGGCAACGTGTGGCAGGGGCCGTGTTTAGTATTAAGCATAAGGACATCAGGCTTGTCCTTCCACTTGAATACTGTAATGCAATCATCACTTTCCACGCCAAAAACTTGGACTCGATTTAGAGAAGCTGTCATGACATTCTAGGGGTTACATTTACGATTACTTCGTAAAGGTCCCACAAGATGAGTTCTACGTGTTGCTAATTTTCTTGCCAATCCCACACTAGTGTACCAGTTGTCGGTTAATAAGGTCCTTCCAGAATCAAGTAGGTATATTGTTCATGAGCTTCAAAACTACTTTATGTGCAACTGAAACCCCATCATTTTCAGATTCTTTGTCGCAATAAATTTTCATATTGTAAGTGTAGTGTAAGTAAAGATTTTTATGCCAATCTTATGTCTTTTTCCCTTGATATATTGGCGAAATGTTTGCCTTCCTCTGAACGGTACTATAGTTTCATCAATACACACAGTTTCTGATGGAATGTAAAATTTTTGATACTTGGATAAAAACTGTAAGATTGCAAATAATTTTCTTTATTATTTTCAGTCACCTGGAAAAAAATAAAAACTGTATAAACAACTATTTATTGCCAATAAAATTTTAAGTTTAAAATTGGCCAAGTTGGCTTTATGGACCAACGCTTTTATGATGAAATACATTTCAATTGCACCATGAAAGTCAATTTCAGCTTTTTGGACTTTTTATTCAATATTTAAATCTAAATCGAAGTCCTGGTGCGTTTTACATCGTTTTCAGGGCTACAATAAAACAGAAATAAGGAATTCTTTATTCGACAGCTACAATAGTAGGTACTTTTACAAATTAAATCCAAATGTAATTCAGTTTAATTTCTATACATAGGTGAAATCTGTTCCATAAGCTAATTTGCATATTCTTCAAATCTTCTGAACTGCAAACAATAAACAATAATTTTTACTTTAACAATTTAACCATAATTATTTTCATTAAATGCTTATCAAATGCCACTTTCAGGATTACTTTTAAATTTTTAATTCTTACGGCTTGGAAAATATAGGGGAAAACATGATGAACATAATAATTATAAGGGTTTCCTAGATTTCTATCAGACTCAAATAAAAACGAAATAATATGGCAAATGCATGCAATATTTACAAAGTGCACGTTAAGATACTAATGAGAAAAAAATATCTATATCTAGGTAAGTTTTATTGCAAAAATATAACTATAGGTACTTACTATGCAAGAAGCAGCCAAATCATTTAAATCTCAGTATTCAGTGTTTTTGGCATAACAACCTTTACCTTTCTGGCTCTTTTGGAAATAGACAGTTGTTCTATTAATGGTTCTTCACTTTCTGTAGTGCTTTCTACATCCACTATATGGCTTAATTCTTTGTCGGCCAGGTCATCCCAAAATATTCTTTTTAATTTACAAGGGATAGAAATCTAGTTGGGCTCAGGAGCAGTTTATGGATCCTTTTGGAATTTATATGAAATTTTTTTGGGCAAAAACAATGTCCGACATTGTTCCCAACGTCCCGGAATGATAGTGAGAGTTCCCTTCTTCCTTTTTCCACTCTTTCGATTATTTTCAACATTATAATTTTACAAAATAAAAACCTTAAACACTACCGACTACCAAAATCTCGCGGTAAGATATTTTAGGTTACATTTGTTTATTCTATAACGCAGTGAATTGAAAGGTAACAGAAGAAGATTGTATAGTGCAGCCAGCGGCATAGCATTAAAGCATAATCCTTCCATGCCAACAAAGGTCTTGTCAGGGCATTTACCTTATCGAAGTTTTGAAAACAAGGTAGCCACATTAAACTAAAAATGCAATGTCAAAAGTGAATTTTATATTGTGACTCTAAAAACAGGTAACAAGAATTATCAAAGACAAATTGTGGACTTCAACTCAATACAAAATTTTAAATTACCATGTGTAAATATAGTATGCCTATGCATTAGTGTGCCTTATGGGAGTAAAAGCAATTAATTCCAGAACGACGATGAATTGACAATTGAAGTCCGGGAATCTCCTTTTACTACTTACAAGATACACATAGGTACTATTTTTTCTGAAATCTCAACCAATACAATGTTATATTAAGGAATTATTATTAATTTATAACATTTTTTCAAGTTTTTGGTAATGCAATAATTAAGTTAGTTTTAGATTAAGTATTATTATAATTAACTACTAATACTTAGCTAATAAATAATATTAATATATTTACAGTATTTTTAAAATTTCTTAATTTTATATGAAATTTGGCAACTTTTGACGACGCCTTGTCCGTCATCCTCTCGCGCATGCTTATCACAAATATTTTTATAATGCCTAAATATGCAAGATTATAAAACAATTTTCTCGTATAAAGATGTAATTTACACTAAAATATTTTGTTATACTTTTATGTGGAATAAAATTGTTGTATTATAATTCTCCGTGTTTAAATAAAGATTTGTTGGATCAGCTACTGCCGCCATTATGCAAAATTTAATAGAAGGCACTTAAATTATGTCTAAAACGTAATTTTGCTATTTTTAAAAGATTATTTTTTTAATAAGATCATTAAATATAATTATAAATTGATAGTATAAATAAAAAAAAAGTAAAATTTAAAAAAATATATTTTTTTTATAAATTTAAAAGGAAATGTTGCTTAAACTAAAGCGCATAATTTTTTTGTCACAAACATATATACTTTATCAATAAAATTTGCGGGGCAATAAAATTTTTGTGGTTGAAACACTAAACTAAGGTTCTTAAAATGTGATCATATATATATATATATATATATATATATATATATATATATATATATATATTGATACAAATTAGAATAATAGCGATAGCTAAATGAGAAAGAATAATATATATCAACATTAAACAGTTTAGATACTGATTTATGTAATATGGTTTGTTTAAAAATGAATAAAAGTTAATAATACCATATATTATTGTAATATGCATATTTTAAATTAAGTCAATTGTAGAAAGACAGTATAAATTAAGTATTATTTAAAGATTTTTAAAAATAAATTCATTAGAAATGCATGCATTGCAAGAAGACATTGGAAATTACCAATAAACAGCATCGATTTGTTTTATTTAACAGATGTCTGTATTTTGCTCAGATAACGAACTCCAATATCAAACAGTCAATATAACATTACGATTAGACTTTAAAATTATATTTATGTTTAAAATTGAAATTTATTAAATAAATAATTTACCTGACAGCAAATGTCAAACGATAGGTAAAGCCAGATTTGCAAGTTCCAACCGTGGTACCTACAAGAAATAAGAAATTAAAATAATTTAAGAAATATGTTAACTATTAATTATTAAAAATTTATATAAAATAAATGAAAAGAAATGTATTAGTTTTAAAAAATCAGTGAAGTGTAAGTGAATAGAAAATTTAAACAATAAATTAAACTCATGTGGATAAACCTTTAGTCAAAGATAATATTATCAAAATCTAAGTGTACGAGGAAAAAACAAGATTTTATTGACTTGGTTACCAAAAATTTTAAGAAGAGCTTGGCGTCGTATATTGCATTGAAAAAAAAATTGTTTAATTAGAAGGAAATAGTTGAAAAGGAAAATAAAATTACTTACCATATCAAGAAAATAGGTGATAGAAGGTAGAAATAAAATACATGGTTCCATTTAGTCAATTGAGACCTAGAGCAGAGTGGAGACCATCTGCAGGAGTTCCTGATCCATTCAAGGAAGGTGCAAAGTCTAAAAGACACCATTGTGAGGAAAAATTACAATAAAAAGGTACCTTAAAAAAAAAAATTAAATCTAAAAGCTAGCATAACGTGATCACACGAGAAACAGAATATAATAATATCCACAAAGAATATAATTTGAGTGATACTTACAAATAGTTATCTCCACTTATATCCACAAAACAAGAACTTTGAATAAGAATATTTCACTAAATTCTTCATAAACATTCATATTTAGTGTACGTAAATAATAAAATAGTTAGGTTAGGATCTTAGAATAGTAGAGCTAGTTTGTTTTCAAGAAGTGAATTTCAGATCATAGGACCAATAAGAAATTAGTGTAAAGCGTGCTGCATAAATTCAGGGGTAATTGAACAAGTAGAGATTTTACAGCAAATCATAAATTGTTATTGGTTCTATATCAAATAATGATAAGATAAAATTTGAAAATTGATAAATATTATTATTATTTTTCATACATGTGAAAAGTTTATTTTAGTTACTTATATCTAAAAAGGTGGAAGTAAAAGACAATTTGTTGAAATTAAATATTCATTTATTTTAAAGTCTATTTTATTGATTGTGAGCTGAGATTGTCTATTGAAGATTTCTTTTTGAACTGACTACTGAGAGAAGAATCTTATGTTCTCATAGACAAAGTAAAAGAGTAGAAGAAAATAGAACAGGCAAAGTAATTTGAGCAGAGCTAGGGAAAATAAGTGTCAAAAAGAATAAGAAAGAAAATTAAAACATAATATTCAATTAAAAAAAAAAAAAAAAAAAAGAAAACCTAATCAATTAAATAAAAAAAGAAAAAAAAATAAATAAAATCTTATAAATTCGAAAATATATATTTACTAAAATAATAACAAATCATATAAATTAGAAGCCCAAATTAAGGGTACATATACAAAAATACAATATTCATAATAATTTGGTGCCCAAAGCGAGGCAAATCACAAAACTATATTTAATAATAATTTGGCGCTCAACGTGAAAGGCTCAACGTGAAAGGGAAAAAGTAGGGAAAGAGTAGAATTGAACAGAGTCATTTGAAATTAAGAGATGGATCTAAGGAGTGGAAGACAAACAGGGGAAGAAGAGGGACAGTCAGATGAAGAAACTACAATGACCCAAGAAAGTGAAGAGAGACCAGCATGGCATTTGATGTTGGAAGAAATGATGAGAAAACAGGAAGAAGATCGAAGAAAACAGGAGGAAGATCGAAGAAAACAGGAGGAAGATAGGAAAAGACTAGAAAGTATTATTAAAGAAGATTTGACGAGAATAGAAAAAGGTCAAAAACAAGATTTGGAAAGAATGGATAGAGGTCGGAAAGAGGATTTGCAAAACATTATTAAAGTGTTGGATGAAAAAGTGCAGAATATTAAAGACGAAATTAGAAGAGACACTCAAAGTTGGAGACAAGAACTAAGACGAGATATAGAAAAAACAGAACAAGAAGTAACAGCAATTACAGTAAAAACATTAGCAATAGAAGAAAAAGTAGAAAGCCAGGACAAGGAGATAAAACAGATTGAGAGAAATGTTACTATAAACAGAAATGAAGTTGAACAGGTGAAGAATCAGATTCAGACAGGGATAATGGTTAGCAAGGAGGAGATGGAAATGGAAAGAATAAGGACAAAGGAGCAAATAGATCAATTACAGAACGAGATAAAGCGAGTAAGAGAAATAAGAAGCATGGAAATTGAGCCTATAACCAGATTCATATGTCAAGGCGAGAATAAGATACACAAATTTACAGGCCATTATAACAAACTACATCCTAGAGTGTTTATTAAATCCATAAGCAGGAAAATAACAGAGTTAGAAGGCAGAAGAACGGGTCAAGGTAATCAGATGGAAAGGATAAAGGAAATAATACGTGAAAATCTGGAAGCAGAAGCATTAATTTGGTTTAATGGTATTGAAAATACTGTAAATGACTTTGCACAATTCGAAAACAAATTTCTAAAACATTTTTGGAGTGATAATATACAATCTATAGTAAGAGAGAAATTATATTTTGGGAAATTCAACCCAAAACTTTCTAATTCAATGACAAATTTTGCATTAAAACTATTTTCAACTGCTCAATACTTAAGTCCTAAAATCAATGAACATGAATTAGTACTATACATAGCGAGACAGTTCAAACCCGAGATATCAGAGACCATAGCAGTTCAAAATATTGATAATATGGAGCAAATGTATAGTTATCTGACAAGGATAGAGCGTAATATTAACAGAATGCCACAGAATTTTAACAATAATAGTACAAATTATTTTCAAAATTCAAGTAACAACAATAACAATAATAGTTCTCGAAATTTTAACAGACCAAATGATACGAATCAAAACAATTTTAATAATTCCAGGTCATACAATAATTTTAGACAGAATAACAATAATTATGAGTCTCGCAATACAATGCATAGAAATGGGAATAATTTTAACAATGATAGATACAATAATAATAATAATAGTCACAGATACAATAATTACAATAATAATAATGGGAATCGTTACAATAATGGTGGTATTAATGATAATTCAGATAGGACAAATAATATACAGAGAAATCAATATTATAACAATAATAATCATAGAAATTTTAATAACAATCAAAATTATTCAAATAATTATCGAAATGATGAAGGTTTTCGACACAACACTCAAAATACAAATTTCCAATCAGCACGTCGAGACCAAGATCAACCACGTAGACAGGTAAATTTCCAGCGACAAGATAGATCGAGTAGATCACAGGAACGAGAGGAAAGCCAACGAGCTGAGGAAGGTGGTACACGAACAAACAGGACACAATCACTAGACAGGTTACCTACAACAGAAAACAATAACATGAGTCAAAATTTTTAAATACATGCAAGCCAAATACACATATTAAATTATACACAAGTCATTATACACACCCAAAGGAATTCATAAAATTAGATGAAAATTTAGTAATTAATCAAAATAATAGTTTAATTTATATAAATTCAAAATTTCAAAATACAAATATTAAAATTTTACTTGATTCTGGTTCAGAAGCATCTCTAGTTAACAATAATATACTTAATAAATTTCCAGAACTTAATAAGGATATAGTTAAAGTGAATAAATTAATATTGGTAGGTCCAAATGCAAAGAAATTATACGAGGTTAATAAATTAGTAAATATTAAATTAAAGATAGGTCAAAAAGATATATTATTTCAACTTTTAATAGTACCAAGCATGTCAATAGATATAGTGATAGGATCTGATTATTTGCATAAATATAAAGCTAAAATCGACTATGAAACAAAAAAATTGCGTATTGATGATATATGGGTAGAGTTAGAAAATGAAAATCAAAGTATTATGAATATAGAAAATGAAACAGGGGAAGTAGATAAAGATGAAGGTAGGAATGAAATAGGAATGTTTAATATAGAAGGATATGATTATTATGATAATGTAGAAGAGGATGAATTTAATATAAATAATTTAATAATTAATGCTGATAGTAATTATAAAGGTTTAGTAAAAGATATGTTAATAAAGAATGAAGGTTTAGTATCAGATAAGATGAGTTTGGCAAGAAACTATATTCATAAGTTAGAAGTACATAATTTACAAAATTTTAAATCAAGAACATACCCCATACCATTCATGCACAAAAATAAAGTTAAACAGGAGATTGATAAACTATTAAAAGATGCAATAATCGATAAAGAACATATTATATTATAAACATTATAAGAGTTAGATAACATAGACCAAATACATCCATATTATGAATTTTGACGAAGTGCAGTACAAATAAAATCATTATTTACATGAAAAACAACATTACACATCACACATTACACAAACACTGAAAAGAAATCATCATCGATAAAATTTATTTGACAAATTATCTTATGCAATCTAATTTACAAATAAATTTGGGAATATTGATACAAAATAGAATAATAGCGATAGCTAAATGAGAAAGAATAATATATATCAACATTAAACAGTTTAGATACTGATTTATGTAATATGGTTTGTTTAAAAATGAATAAAAGTTAATAATACCATATATTATTGTAATATGCATATTTTAAATTAAGTCAATTGTAGAAAGACAGTATAAATTAAGTATTATTTAAAGATTTTTAAAAATAAATTCATTAGAAATGCATGCATTGCAAGAAGACATTGGAAATTACCAATAAACAGCATCGATTTGTTTTATTTAACAGATGTCTGTATTTTGCTCAGATAACGAACTCCAATATCAAACAGTCAATATAACATTACGATTAGACTTTAAAATTATATTTATGTTTAAAATTGAAATTTATTAAATAAATAATTTACCTGACAGCAAATGTCAAACGATAGGTAAAGCCAGATTTGCAAGTTCCAACCGTGGTACCTACAAGAAATAAGAAATTAAAATAATTTAAGAAATATGTTAACTATTAATTATTAAAAATTTATATAAAATAAATGAAAAGAAATGTATTAGTTTTAAAAAATCAGTGAAGTGTAAGTGAATAGAAAATTTAAACAATAAATTAAACTCATGTGGATAAACCTTTAGTCAAAGATAATATTATCAAAATCTAAGTGTACGAGGAAAAAACAAGATTTTATTGACTTGGTTACCAAAAATTTTAAGAAGAGCTTGGCGTCGTATATTGCATTGAAAAAAAAATTGTTTAATTAGAAGGAAATAGTTGAAAAGGAAAATAAAATTACTTACCATATCAAGAAAATAGGTGATAGAAGGTAGAAATAAAATACATGGTTCCATTTAGTCAATTGAGACCTAGAGCAGAGTGGAGACCATCTGCAGGAGTTCCTGATCCATTCAAGGAAGGTGCAAAGTCTAAAAGACACCATTGTGAGGAAAAATTACAATAAAAAGGTACCTTAAAAAAAAAAAATTAAATCTAAAAGCTAGCATAACGTGATCACACGAGAAACAGAATATAATAATATCCACAAAGAATATAATTTGAGTGATACTTACAAATAGTTATCTCCACTTATATCCACAAAACAAGAACTTTGAATAAGAATATTTCACTAAATTCTTCATAAACATTCATATTTAGTGTACGTAAATAATAAAATAGTTAGGTTAGGATCTTAGAATAGTAGAGCTAGTTTGTTTTCAAGAAGTGAATTTCAGATCATAGGACCAATAAGAAATTAGTGTAAAGCGTGCTGCATAAATTCAGGGGTAATTGAACAAGTAGAGATTTTACAGCAAATCATAAATTGTTATTGGTTCTATATCAAATAATGATAAGATAAAATTTGAAAATTGATAAATATTATTATTATTTTTCATACATGTGAAAAGTTTATTTTAGTTACTTATATCTAAAAAGGTGGAAGTAAAAGACAATTTGTTGAAATTAAATATTCATTTATTTTAAAGTCTATTTTATTGATTGTGAGCTGAGATTGTCTATTGAAGATTTCTTTTTGAACTGACTACTGAGAGAAGAATCTTATGTTCTCATAGACAAAGTAAAAGAGTAGAAGAAAATAGAACAGGCAAAGTAATTTGAGCAGAGCTAGGGAAAATAAGTGTCAAAAAGAATAAGAAAGAAAATTAAAACATAATATTCAATTAAAAAAAAAAAAAAAAAAAGAAAACCTAATCAATTAAATAAAAAAAGAAAAAAAAATAAATAAAATCTTATAAATTCGAAAATATATATTTACTAAAATAATAACAAATCATATAAATTAGAAGCCCAAATTAAGGGTACATATACAAAAATACAATATTCATAATAATTTGGTGCCCAAAGCGAGGCAAATCACAAAACTATATTTAATAATAATATATATATATATATATATTATATATCTACCATTTACACCAACGAGCATCTTTACTGCGTTTAGGGTATCTCAGTTTTATATACCTAAGTACAAATAATTATAAATCTACGTTATATGCCAATCTTAAAATGATTTGGTTCTAATATTCTTCACTAAAAAATAAAATGTTTCTTTAAATTTCTATATTATTAGAAATAATATATCTGCATTATAGCACAATTATAAAATAATTTTATTAAATGCCTATAAGGATTGTTAAAATATTTGCAGAATGCAGTTTACAATCACTATAGAAATTTTGTGTAAGACTTTTATAATGTCAATTCGAAACTTATATAAATATCACAAAATATAGTACTATAAAACATGTTTATAGTTGCTGTATAAAATTGTTTTAAAATTGTTGTATACACTATTTATAAAACTATTACATTACTAAAGTGTTTTATAAAAGTGGGCCCTTTTTGATTCTATAAATATCATATAAATGTATTTAACCACGTTATAGGATTTTGACGCTCTTATAAAATGTATTTTATAGCAATCCATACAACCTTTATAAAATTAATTTTGCTAGTTGGGCACATACAATTACCGTAACTACGAACCCCGTTTTCTTCACTTCTTGTGAGGCCAGAAGTATCAAGTCTCTGAGTTGGATTTGATTAATTGAGCTATGCCTAAAAAAGTAGGTGAGTGGTATTTTCCAAGAAGAATAAAGTCCACTTAACAAAAATACCAATGCATATGTTGCTTCCGAATGAGTCTTCCTAGTGGTCCTAGATCTTAGAGGCCTTTTATTAAATCCAGTTCCTTGGAATACTTCAGATTTTTCTATATAGACATTTCATCTAGGCATAGGGTGCATTTTCTTTCAGTATCGATCATAGTACTGCTTTTTAACGTCAGCTGTTGAAAATGTAAAGGATTAAATCCAGTTTTATACTGATTACTTGTAATCCACATTTTTACTGTAGACACAGCTGGTAGAATTATATTCTTCCTTCTTATAAACTCATAATTTATTGAGCTTTTATAATATAATGATATTGCCAGACGCCATTCGTCTCCAAACCAAGCTCTACGCTTCTGCTTCAACTGCATATTTATAATAGTTTTGATGCAGAGCTAGTAGTTTATGGTATTTGCACAGAATTTGATAACTTCATATTTATTCAACTGATTTATTAATTTTCTTAACGATCTGATTTGTTGGGATAAAGGATTAATCTTCCTTTGTTGTACTTTACATTTTTGGTTTAAATTTTCAGAAGATTTTCAGAAGATTACATGCAGTCCCAATTCCTCAGTTACGTACTTTATTAACGTATTATAGAGGAATGTCTTTCCCGTGCCGCCGAGTCCATCGACGAAGAAGACGTTTTCGCGCCTGGAGGCGCTAATCTCCTCGGCGGACCCGACGACGGACCCTTCGAAATTTTCGTACATTTCGACGGGAAGTAGTTTGCCTGTTGAACGAGAGACGGCTCGAAGAATCCTCATGAAAATTTTCTTCTGGTCGTCGTTCAATACACGAGGATTGTATTGAAGACGTGGCAGATTTTCAACTTCTTCGATCGAGGCGTCTGGGATACGGCTGCGCAGGCGTCTTAAAAGGTGCCCCTCTCCACGCCGGCCACTGTTCGCAAGTCCTCGTAAGAAACAGGACCTCGAACGTGACTCAGCAACATTCTGAGGTAGAATGTCTCGAACTGTCCCCGTGTGGGCGCAACGTTCGCCACGCTGCCGATCATCTTGGCCACTTGACGACGCGGCCGCCACGAACAGTCACGATTCTCCCACACAAAGTGCTCGGGAATTTCGCAATAGCGAAACCGTCGAGCGGCGGGATTCGTCGCGTTCAAATGGAAAAAGACCTCCAACTTCGTTCTGCGCTGCAGACGATCCTGCAAGCGATCCTCGTCGTCGTCCTCCCCATAGATGAGGTTATGGTCTCCGGGCAAATGAACAGGGAGTACGATGACACCGTGGGATCTATTCCACAACTTGTACTCTAAGAGGCGCCAGGTAGCATACCTGCAATCGATATATTGCCTTACTTCATCGACCTCGAACCGACCCTGACCGCCGTCCTCTCCACCGTCACAGATTGTGACGCAATCTGGCCCTTTTGTCACGTATTTATATAAATACTTCAGAGAATACACAGACCCTACCACTTCGACGTTAATGTGTGTGTGGTATTTCCCCAGGGCATAGGGATTGTATGGCACAATGCGGGTGTTGGTGGTTGTGCAGTCGGGAAGTCTGATGTAAGTCAGGCTTGCCGTGCCTGGCCACCACGGCCATTGCGTCGAAAAATTGACGCTGAATAAATCGCGCCCCACCCGTATAACTAGAAGGTAAAATTACTGCCCGGCCCACCCTGTTGGCGTTTTCCGGATTCATAGCAATCATTCTATTTATTACTGCGTTAGCCGCGGATCTAAATCTTTCTTGGTGTTGCCGGATCCACCACAACTGATTGGACTCCACACGTATCCAGGCGTCCACCAAGTATTGATGAAATAATTTTCCGCCATTGTGGATGGCGGAAAAAAAATCGCGGCATTGGATACGAAATCTGTAAAATTCCCGCATCGTGATACGGTGTCCGTTGCATCTTAAATTCATAAAATGGCCATCTTCGCCTATTGGAAACAATAACGGATACACCATAGGATCGCACATGTGATTTAGATTTTTCAGTTCATTGTGCCTTTCGACTCTTTCACCATCATCCCCCTCAACGTACCTGGGGTACAACTTTAAATCGACGTCGAAGGGCGGCTCCATACCGTAAAAGACGCCCGCAATCTCGCTCCTACTTTCGGCCAAACTAAACTGCCTCCTGCGGACGTTCATATCGCCCGAAGTGGTAAACGCGATGATTACGTCTCTCACCGGTCGTTCGCCTCTTCGAGCCGTTTCCTCTCTCAAAACTTCACCCATCGTTTGAAACGCCTGGATGTACCTGTTATGGCGGCGTAAACATCTCTCTAGAAATTCCACCGTTTCGGGGGAAATTCTGTCTTCTAGGTGTTCATTTCTTCGGTTCGGTCTAATACCTCTTCAACGTCCAAAAAGTAGTAATGGTTCAAGGCGGGTCGTCGCAATTCCTCCTCGGTGGGTACGCCCATGGTGTAATGGTAAACCTGGCCGCAAACAGTAAAACACCATCTGCCTTGCCCCTCTACGTCGGGGGTCGGCACCGATGTTTTGAATGAGGCCATGGCGAACAAGCTGTTGGCGGCTCTTATATTAGCGAGAAACTCATGACTCCTCTGAGTATTCTCGGTATATAGAGCCTGTAGTTCCCGTGGACATCGAGGATGTTCCACGTTTACCACACCATTTTTGCAACACATCAGTCGAATACCGGCCCTATTTTTCGGTTCTTTTTGAAAAAATTTCGCCCCACATTGCCTGCACAATTCGTTCATTGCGCCGCAACTGTACGGATTGACGCAATGTCTTTCCAACTCCGCGGCGGACACGTTAAGGCCATCCTGGTACGTCACCCGACGTGGAATGACCGCGTGTCGCCTTCTCGGAGGAGCTGCGGCAGGTGCAGGCGGCGACAGATGACGGACGGGCGGTACTTCGACTTCGGGTGTGTGCCGTTGATCTTCTTCAGGGGCCACGTCCACGATCGGCGAAACCGGAAAGTGTCCAATGGGAGATGATGTGGAGGGAGCGGCAGAAGTACGGCGTACATTTTCCGGTACCTCCAAAGGTACCAGACGCACTACCAACTCCCTTCTCCGTTGGTGAGAAGAAGTTGACGAAGTATTAGAAGCGAAAGATGAATTTCTACTTCCGACCCTCGTAGTATTTCTGCGTGGACGTTTACTTCCAGACGGAGAAGAAGTTAACGTCATTTTCACTTCTTTGTCCAATCGGAGAGGTTCTAACCTTACGATCAATTATCTTTTTGATGCCTCGACAATAGAGTTAGTTTGAGACCGAGAAATTTGGTACAAATTTCTACGATTTTTTTCTCTCTAATTCTCAAATAATTTGTAGAAAGTGTCTTTTTTGCGTATACATTGTCTTTTTCTTGGAGGTTGCGATGCGGAAATATTAACTTCCTTCAAAACCGCCGGCGTTTCCTGCTCTTCGGAAATTATTTCGGTCTGACTACTGTTCCCTTGACTGCTGTGTACCGGTACTTCGCGAATAGATATTAACGAAATATCCACTCTCGGTAACGACACACTACATTCACGGATAACAGGTCTTTCCGCAATATTTTCCTCGGATCTTAATCTTTCCAAACGAATAGACGTCCGTTTACTCCCCGTTCCATTATGTACTACTCTCTGTTTTTTCCTTTTTAAATTTTTTTTTGCCACCATTTTTATCGAAATTTAGCCAAAAAATATATATTTAATTTAAATTTGTTTTTAAAACCCGAAAATAAGAACTCCTTTACTTTGGTGACCTATAAAGAAATTAAATCAATTAAAATCATTTCCACTTTTTCTATTTTTCTTCCCCTATTTATCTAAAGACACTTTTTATATATTTATTCCTTCACATTGCACCATATCCACTTATACACTTTTGTATATTGTAGAAACATATAACATTCCGCTATAAAAAGTAAAATTTTGATAATATTTTTCAAATTTCGAAAATAAATTTAAAAGTAACGTTATAATTCTCGGCTGTTATCGCAGTATCGAATATAATATTTTAAAGAAATTTAAATTTAATTTTTACAATAATTATCGTAGAAACTTACGTACAGGATTTTTTCGAAATTTCCGCCCGGAAATTTCTTCAACCTCCTATACGTAATTTTGACTATTAACTTTTATAATTTGACTACACATTCGATACACTATACTGCATTACATTTTACACCGTTATACACTCTTTTCACTATACAATATTACACTATAAAACACATCACTATACACTTACATTTGCCATTCCGCTATAAAAAGTAAAATTTTGGTAATATTTTTCGAATTTCGAAAATAAATTTACAAATGCTGTTATACTTCGTGCCAGTGTTATCGCAGTATCGAATAGAATATTTTAAAAAAATTTATATTTAATTTATATAATAATTATCTTAGAAACTTACGTACAGGATTTTGACTTTTAACTTTTATAATTTGACTACACATTCGATACACTATACTGCATTACATTTTACACCGTTATACACTCTTTTCACTATACAACATTACACTATAAAACACATCACTATACACTTACATCTGCCATTCCGCTATAAAAAGTAAAATTTAGGTAATATTTTTCAAATTTCGAAAATAAATTTACAAATGCTGTTATACTTCGTGCCAGTGTTATCGCAGTATCGAATAGAATATTTTAAAAAAATTTAAATTTAATTTATATAATAATTATCGCAGAAACTTACGTACAGGATTCCGTAGTTTTCTACGTTTCTATATTTTTTTTTGGTTTTTGTTTTTTCGGACGGTCTGCTTTTCTTCTTCGCCTGCGCCATATACGGGTACATCGGGAGTTTCGATACCTGTTCATTTCGAGAGATGTTGCCCGTAAAGTTGTACCCCACACAACGAAAGATTCGACGACTTGGATTTTCAGTATCAATGATGAAGAGATGGATGTAAGAAAATGAGAGTATAAACGTGGAATATTAAACGGCTCCAAAAAAAAATTTTAAAATTATGACAATTTTGAACTTTTGAATAAAAATGAATTAAATTACAATAAAAATCCTAAAAAAAAAATAGTGCATATTCTCAAATTTATTCCAAATAATGATTGCACATTCTAAAGAAAATTTGGAATATTGAATAAAAAATTATAAAAGAAAAATGTATTCAATTTTGAAGTGTAAGTACCTACTTTGAATAAAGTTACAGTTAAAAGAAGGTAATGTTAAAATATTAAATGTAAAATATCGACCGACATTAAGGATACATTGAAATGAAAAATTGACAAACTACGGGACTCAAACACTATACACAAAAAATGACATTTTCGATATTCCTTTTTAATTATTTTCGAAATTTCCGCCCGGAAATTTCGATAAATTTAAATTCGGTAGGACACGATATTCTTATCAACACATTAGAAAGAAAATTATTCATCAACACATTATTCATTACATTTACTACAACAACAATTTACGACGCGCATGTCATTTTTACGTGTTTAGTCAGAGTCGTCGTCGGATGAAGATGCCGCAGTACGGAAGAAAGGTTGCGGTCTCTCTAACCCAGCGCCTGTTGTTCCAGGTCGATCTATGGTGGATATTCGCGCCGCCAGTTCCCCTCGTACGAAAAGGCGCAAATTCGATATTGACATCGAGTCCGCTCTCATCGACGTAGGGATCCTCTTTCGGCATGGCGAGATTACCAACCACTTCTACGCCCTCGACGCCTGGGTCTACTTCTTCGACGTCATCCGGGATTTCCAGTTGCTCGAAGATGTAATCCTCCCGGTCGCCTCCGAACATCTCCTCGACTTCCGCCTGGTCGGCGACATCTCCACGAAGGATTACTTGCCTGCCGACAGCCTCCGTCTCCAACGGTAGATCCCCCAACAACGTGTGATACACTACGTTGCGGGTGAATTTCTTTCCTCCTTTATGCTTGAAAGATCCCTGCTTCAGGCCGTCCTCGACGAATACTCTGACGTTTTCCGGAGTGCCCACCCTAGAAAACGCCACGTACAATTGTCCGTGCCCGAAACAGGAGAGCTGGAGACAAATGCCTACTTTGCGGAAGGTCTGCCCTTGGGCCTTATTAATCGTCATGGCGTAGGCCAATCGGATTGGAAATTGGGTGCGAATCACATCTTTAGGAATCATGGTATCCCTCGCTATCATTTTGATTTTCGGCAACCATATCTTCCGTCCTTTATTTGCCCCTGCCAGTAATTCGCCCTCTATAATGTGATCGCCCAGTCGGGTGATCCTCAGTCGAGAGCCGTTACATTCCCCGTTTTCTATATCCAGGTTCCGCAGTAGCATGACGATTGCACCCACGCTCACGTTCAATTCGTGAGGCGGAAGACTGGCTATGTTCAATGAATTTAAGAGATCTATCGGGATCTCCAATTCATCGTCCTCGTCGGTCTTGCACTCGTCGACGCTCACGTACGTCCTATGTTCGCCTTCAACGGCGGCTAAAATCGACTCATTGACCAACTCTACCATGGCATTGGTAGGACACAGTACGGCTCTCTCTGCAGTGCTTTCGTCCGTATATCCACCCGGATACACGAATTCCAACAAATCTTCCAAACTGGGACAATAGAATAAAGGGGGAATTTCTATCAGATCCGAGGGCAGCGCTTTTATACTCTCAAATCTCACGTAGGGTAGACGACCTTCTCCCAACATTAACAGCCATTCCTCAAACGTTCTGTTCTGTAACTGAGGAATAACGTGTTGCACCGGCCCCCCTTCTCCTTCCGCCCCTTCTTCGGCGGCGACTCCCGCCGTCGTCCTTCGTGTCGCCCTCACGTTGGCGGTGAGTTTCAATTTTGTGATACGCGGCCACACTTCCCATCTTTTCAGACAGGCGTCAATTATAACGGCTCTGTGGCTGCGAGGAACGACAGGTAGAACTTGGCGAAAGTCGCCTCCGAACACTACGCACTTTCCGCCCATGTCGACAGAAGCGCCCGCAGGCCCTCTTATTTCGCACAGGTATCTATCCACCGCTTCCACGGCATACCTGTGCGTCATAGGAGCCTCGTCCCATAGTATCAGAGCTATCTGTCTCATGGCATCCGACTCCGTTGACTCTAGGTCCCAACCCACGGTGGTATTCGGCCGTAAAGTTAGTGGCATTTTGAATCCCCGGTGAACGGTTTTCCCGCCAATCAGAAGATTGGCGGCGATCCCCGTCCACGCCACCGCCAATACGTGCAGACCCAATTCCTCAGTTACGTACTTTATTAATGTATTGTAGAGGAATGTCTTTCCCGTGCCGCCGGGCCCATCGACGAAGAAGACGTTTTCGCGCCTGGAGGCGCTCATCTCCTCGGCGGACAGACACCCTTCGAAAGCTTCGTACAATTCGACGGGAAGGTCCCTGCCTGTCGAACGAGAGACGGCTCGAAGGATCCTCTTGAAAATTTTCTTCTGGTCGTCGTTCAATACACGAGGATTGTATTGAGGACGTGGCAGATTTTCGACTTCTTCGATCAAGCCGTCTACGTCGTTCTGCCTCTCCTCCCCGACGATCGGCATTTCGCGGTTGTCCTCGCCCTGGTGATGATCGTCTTCTGCGACGATGCCTACGGCGGCGCAGCATAGATTCGTCGTGTTTCTTAGGAGAATGCCGTCTACCTGCCTGATACATCTTTCTTGCGCTTCCCGTCTACCCTCTCCCCTTCTCAGGAAATCCTCGATCAGACTGTTCCTATGCTTGCGACACAACAAAGGAACTTGCGCCATCGTCTCGTCATTCAATATAGAAATCATCAAGGCGAACAGGCGACGCATCTGATTGGGATGCCTCATGACGGCCGCCTCCGTCAGACACAGGTCGTATTCGTCGACAGTAGTATAGCTGGCGGGGTTCTGTGACACTTCGATAGCATGTCCATCCGAAGGTGTCCAAAGATCGAGGGGGTTCTCTCAAGGTCGCCGAAGAGTTCTTGGAATTGATCTGAAGAAGTGGTCGTCAATGACCAGAGGGTGTAGTTCGGATTTCTGCCGCGCGCCAGATATAGACGTCGCTGTACGCGATATCTAGAAGAGATAAGCGGTGGTCTTTTTGGTGACATTTTTTTTACCTTTGAAGAAGTGGTCGCCAATGACCAGAAGGTTCGCGCGGATTTTTACCTTTGCTTACCTGTTAGCCTGTTGGTGACACATGGTTACCTTTGCTTACCTGTTAGTTTAGCCTGAAGGTGTCTGTACCTGTTGGTGACACACATGATGGAAAAAATGATGCATTTTTGTGGTATTTTCAAGTAATCTTCTACAATTTGTGCATCAACATGATGATAACCTTTTGCCCTTGTTCGGCGTAATTGATAAGGATGTGTTTAATTTCGTAAACATTAGCAGATAATTATTGATCTCTGACTTTGTTATTTTATTAGGTTTTAATGGTGTAATTGATTTAAATAAGATGTAACTTCTTTCGTTGTAAAAACAGGTTCAGATTATTTAAATTATAAAATGTTCAAGATTTAAGATCTGCTATTGAGTATGGAAAGATTCTATAATTTACTTTGGATCGATTGTATATGAAAATGGAGAATATTTAATATCATGATCGTTTCACAAGAGGATTGTAGAAATTCTTTAGAAAATAATTATATAGTGGACTAAAGGAGTTGGATCTTAAGTCACATTTTTACACACTTTCCTTTGATTTCTAATGAAGAGGAGGAGGAGGAAGGGAACTGGATGCAGACGATACCTGTTAGTTTAGATGAATGTTATATACTTATTTTATTGTTAAAATAAAAAAAGATGTAGAAATTTATTTTTAAGTTTTATTTGTAGTATACATTAGTTTTCAAGCAGATATCTAAAAACAGTTCTGCTTTTAAAGAGGATACCTGTTAGTTTAGATGAAATAAAATGTTATATACTTATTTTATTGTTAAAATAAAAAAAGATGTAGAAATTTATTTTTAAGTTTTATTAACGTGTAGTATACATTAGTGTTCAAGCAGAATAGATTTCTATTTATTTTTTGGGTTATTTATCTAGTATATTATCTAATAATGAAAATAGCAGTTCTGCTTTTCAAGATTCAATGATGGTTATCCATATACCAATTATATAATAAGTGAACATTTTGTTGAGCGCAATTTAAGCTATTATTTTCATGTGAATTACAATGGTACTTAGAATTATTACAAGTTTTTAGTGTTTTCAAAGACGGGCAGTTCCATTCATCTAAATTAAATATGTAATTATTAATTATTTTACCTAAAACTTGTTCTTTATTTAATCCTTTAACTAGTACTGTCTCACTTTGAACAATATTTTTTAAAAAATTTTGCACTCTATTAAAATTTAAATATACAAAACAATCACTGTTTTGAAATGATAAACCATGTATGTTGAATGTGGTCCAATCAATGTGTTGACAAATCTCCTTGGATGTCATCCATTCAGGTATATATGGCAAATTAACAAAATTGTGATGCACTGATCCAGTTTGAACATTCAGGATGGCTATTTCCCGTATGTAGAAATTACTGTTTTTATATTGAAAACCTTGGATGTCAATGATAAACATTTCTGCAAAAATAGTTGAAATTTACTAACTACACAATTTTTACAAAGTCAGTTTTAGGTTTGTATTTTACTAGATTTGATTCAAGTTACTGATGATGTCAGTTTTAAAAAGCATGATTCTAAATCTTGTCAAATTAAATCTCTTTTCCCTAACGTTGAAGACAGCAATGATTTTTCCTTATAGTGTTTCAAAGACCCCAATTTGATTCTAATTTTGAGAAATTTTTAACACAATCTGATTTATTTTTTATACATTTTTTACGCAAATAAGCAATTCTGTTTAAAATTTTAATCAATCTACAATACTCCTCTTTTGTTTAGATACCCTTCCAACTTTTTTTAATACAACATCAAGCATACAGTCAATAGTTTTCTTTGAGTGCATATTTCTGTTAAATAAAATATTTGAATTCAATAAAATAAAAGTAATAATAATAATAATAATAATAATAATAATAATAATTGTAACTTACAGTATTATAGGTGTAGGGCACACGCACAGCTAACGGTTATTCTTGCGGCAATGGTAGTGATGCACTTTTAAAATAACATCAAACGTCATGCACACATACGTGCTATCATTGGGGCAAAGGTTATCATGCATATTGATGCAAATGCATATTGATTAATTAATTATTATAAAAATATGCAAATGTTGTTTCCATATTAATTTAAATGCGATAATAAAAAAAGATAATTCAATAACATGCATGCACAATAAATGTCTATATCACGTTCTTAAAACATGAGAATATTTATTTTATTACAGTAGATTTTAGGTACCTGTTTGCGTATACCTGTTTTCTGTTCCTTACCCATTCCATACCTGTTCCATACCCATTTCCAAATACCTGTTTTTATATTACTACCCTGTATATTATGAGAACTCAGTTAACTTGTCATATTCTTTTGTTGCATAAAATTATATTATATGTAGGAAAAACGTAATATTTTAACATTAATAGGGATACTCGAATACCTCCTTTGTCCTTGTAACCTGTATCAACTTGTTTAAAAATTATTTCAAAACAAAATATTACATCGTTATACTTCTAAATATAACTTCGTTCAAGATAAATCGTTGGATATTCCCACATCACCTATTTCGGGGTAACCTGAAGTGGAAATCGTAAACAAATATTTTATGATGAATTCTAGCATCTCTAATCAGAGAATATACCTATAAACTTTAAATTCCTATATTGATACTCAAATACTTATAATGAAAACTTAGTTAAAGCAATACTAAGAGAAATCTAATGTATCAATTATTAAAATGTTAACAAATATGTTAAACACTCAAAGTCACGTATGCGCTTCTCTGTTGTTACCCGCTGCAATTTCTAAGAAATTTATTTTATTACAGTAGATTTTAGGTACCTGTTTGCGTATACCTGTTTTCTGTTCCTTACCCATTCCATACCTGTTTTATATTACTACCCTGTATATTATAAGAACTCAGTTAACTTGTCATATTCTTTTGTTGCATAAAATTATATTATATGTAGGAAAAACGTAATATTTTAACATTAATAGGGATACTCGAATACCTCCTTTGTCCTTGTAACCTGTATCAACTTGTTTAAAAATTATTTCAAAACAAAATATTACATCGTTATACTTCTAAATATAACTTCGTTCGAGATAAATCGTTGGATATTCTCACATCACCTATTTCGGGGGTAACCTGAAGTGGAAATCGTAAACAAATATTTTATGATGAATTCTAACATCTCCAATCAGAGAATATACCTATAAACTTTAAATTCCTATATTGATACTCAAATACTTATAATGAAAACTTAGTTAAAGCAATACTAAGAGAAATCTAATGTATCAATTATTAAAATGTTAACAAATATGTTAAAGACTCAAAGTCACGTATGCGCTTCTCTGATGTTACCCGCTGCAATTTCTAAGAAATAAGAAATAGTGATTTCTAGATCAACTAACTGTACCCTGTTCATATTTGTATGTTTGAAGTCTATGTATTTTTCAATCTTTAGCTTTTTAGTAAATAGGTATATCATTCAACCCAAAATCTTGTATGTTTAAAGATAATTTTCAGAGTTCACTTTTAACAAGACATCAATTTTTCTAAAGCTGTACTAATAAAAATATTTCACTTACGACATACTTTAATTGTGCTTCCTATATTATTCCTTTTCGATTTGCTATAAGTGCTTAATACCATGTATTATACAATCGATAGCATCCAAAGTTAAATAATCACTCCATTTTTATAATTTAAATAACCCGAATTTGTTAATAACACTAAATTATAGAAGTTACATAAATCTTATTTTTTAAAAATCAATTACGTCAATTATTAAATAAAACCGAGAATAATAAAATAACAAGGTCAGAGATCAATAATTATCTGTTAATGTTTTACAACGTGATACTAAATTAGAGAAGTTACATACATCTTATTTTTATAAAAAATCAATTACGCCATTTATTAAATCAAACTGAGAATAACAAAATAACAAAGGGTAAGTTTTGAAGTTTCATTTGTGGTAAAGGAAACATATCCCTTCATTAATGTAGTTATATCTGGATTTCGAACACGATCTATGACAACCTCTCATAATTCATATCGAATTTCATCAAACAGGAGGGGTGAATAAATTTCTATAGGATAATCTACATTAAACAATAGATACATTCCTACTTCTATTTTCCTGAAGATTATTACATTACTCTTTAAGGTATCTTAAGTATCTACTTATAACTATGTTTTATATTTAACTTCATTTATATTTTCTAGTCATAACTTATATTTTTATAATTATACTAATGCTTTTATATTCAAAGCAATCTAAAATATAATGCATTTCTTTAGCTCCTACTTTAAGTAACCTTCAAAGGTTTCCTAACTAGTTTAAGAACACATTTCTTCTAAATATACATAAAGGAATAATAATAGTGTAATACAAAGAGTTTATAATTTGATCATTTAAAAATGAATTATCCTATCTTTTATATTCAGTTTAAACAATTATTATAATAACCTGCATTATTAGATTCGCCGGAGCTCAAGTTTTTTGTTTTCTGACAAACGCTTCTCTTTTAATAATAAGTTAGACATTTTATCTAAAACTTATTGATGTAGGATTAGTTCCTCCTGGAAGTCAGCAACCAACAACACATATGAGGAAAGGGAGTTATTTCTTTAAAATGTATTTAAAATAATATTTATTACATTTAGTATTTTGAAAAACCTCTATCAAAATCCTCTCCTTAACGTCTAATATATTTAAACTCAGGATATACATCACTTCATTTATTATTAGTTTTAATTTATTTTAACCTTATTAGATATTTAATAAATAACGAAACAAGTAGACAAGGTTTTATATTATTTTATTTTTAATCTATTTGATTCGAACAATGATATTATGTAAATATGTTAAAATATTCCATAGATCCAACCATTAAAATGTAGCAGAATAATATGAAAAGAAGAAAAAAAATATATAGCTTTTATATTTTATAGTTTATGAATTACTTACCTAGCCATAAAGTAGCCCAGGGCTCTACTGCTTCATGCTCAATTGTTAGAGCAATCTTTATACGCTGCCCCCTGGCAGCTCAACTTCCCCTATTAGGGAAGCTTCGGGGGGTGGTGGATGAAACATCACTATAATATCCATGTCCTACAATTACAAATATATTTTTAAATGTAAAACCAAAATATTTGAACTTACACATATTTCGGGGTGAGTCAACCTTGCAGCCGTAATCGTTAGTTTTATAAAATCTACAAATAAAGAAAAACTATTAAATAAACACTCACTATGAATTAATATATGTATTACCTTCTGGTATAGAGGTCATTTTGAAAATGATGGGAAGATTTCTAACTGCGTTAAATGTTTATATTACAAAATGCATGCTTCACAAATTTTTGAACTTTCAACTATAAAAATGAGTTTGGTAAAAATCTTTATCTCTTATATCTGTTTATGTTAATAAAATTATGCTGACCGTATTGAAAATAAATCCTACTATACTATATGGAGTCCCTATAGATTTATTAGAAATTGTTAAATAAGAAATGATTTTATTATGATATAATGTTAAAAACAACTCATGAGTCTAGAAAACTTATTGAACTAAAATATCTTCTAATTTTCTTATAGCTAGTAAAGTAATTGTAGTTCTTTATAGTAATAACAATATTTTATGTAATACTTTATTGTTATAGTTCTTTAACTAAATATTAGTAGCTTTTTTCATATGTTAATATTTGGTGTGCTATCCAGCTGCTTTCAATTTGAAAGTTCTTTACCTTCTTTGGGATAAAATCTAGAACAGGTCTGTTAAACCACCTGCTAAAATCTTTTCAAAACCTGTTAAAACAAAAGCAAAACATATACCTAGTGTTTATTTTATTAATTATTGTTCACTATAAAAATGTTAAGATAATTTATATAACAAAATAAATATTTTAATAAAATGAAACCAAGTACGTATTTTTATAGTTTTATTTGTAACAGATAGTGATCAGTCAATCAGTAGGCAATAATAAGAACAACTTTTAATAACATAGTTTCAGAGTTTATTTTTATTCATAACAATATAAATTAGTATTTGAATATTTTTCAACACTATGAACAGATAATGAGAAACTACAAAAGCAAAACATTTTCTTATCCAGCTGCTTTCAATTTGAAAGTTCTTTACCTTCTTTGGGATAAAATCTAGAACAGGTCTGTTAAACCACCTGCTAAAATCTTTTCAAAACCTGTTAAAACAAAAGCAAAACATACACCTAGTGTTTATTTTATTAATTATTGTTCACTATAAAAATGTTAAGATAATTTATATAACAAAATAAATATTTTAATAAAATGAAACCAAGTACGTATTTTTATAGTTTTATTTGTAACAGATAGTGATCAGTCAATCAGTAGGCAATAATAAGAAACAACTTTTAATAACATAGTTTCAGAGTTTATTTTTATTCATAACAATATAAATTAGTATTTGAATATTTTTCAACACTATGAACAGATAATGAGAAACTACAAAAGCAAAACATTTTCTTACAATTAAAACATGGTATAGTGCTCTGTTGTTGTTGTTGTTGTTGTTCTTGTTGTTGTAAACGTCTTCTTTCAACCGCTTCTCTTATTGACATTAAACGTGGTGGTTGATTTTGAGCAGGTGACACTGATACTTCTACAAAAATTTTAAAATTAATTTATTTCAACTAGACCTTCTTGAGAATCTAAATTTAGATCATCATCATCGCCAAGCATGAGACCTGTTCTAGTGTTTAATATTTGCTTCCTTCTCTTCTTCTTCAGAGGCTGTTCATCAGCATCACCATTATCACCAATGGTAATGTTTTTTCCCCAGCTAGCATTGTTGTGTAGTCTATACAAGACTTCATCAGATTCTTGTGAGGGAGCTGCTTCAATCATTGGTGGTGCTGACCATGTCGATGATGATGATGAAGATGACGATTCAATTTGTGCTACATCCTCATCCGCATCAACCCCATATAATCGTATTGCTTTTTCTAAAAGCAAAAACTCTCTTTCGTTTTCAATTTTCGTTCTGATATATGTAACAGGATATTTCTTCAACTTTTTCTGAAGTGTGCTTGTTCTTGGCGAGTAAGAGAGTTTTATTAGTATGTTCTCCTTTCGGACTGTTATTTCTTTTAGTCCATATCTATGAATACAAAATAAAAAATATATAAGCACATACGTAAAAATAAATAATTTTCAAAATCAAAAACTAATTTTCAATTCATAATTATGAAACAAAAATAAAAATATATAAGCAAATACATAAAAATAAAAAATAACTTTCAATTCATTATAAATACAAAAATAATAACTTACCCAAAAATATGCTTGAACACTACCACTACCATATCGATTGGAAACATACTTTTATCTGTTATTGTAACAATAATTGTAGTTGGAGTAGTTGCCATCTTTACTGCCTGCTGATTGACTGATATGTTAACCGATTCTTCAGTCTTCTTTTATACAAGTGAATTTTTATGAAATAGATGCACTCGTCACGTTTTAGTACATGCATTTACATATTGCTAAATCATCATATTGACGTAAATGGGTTTTTTTGTAATAAAATAAATATCCTCATGTTTTAAGAACGTGATAGACATTTATTGTGCATACATGTTATTGAATTAATATGAAAATAACATTTGCATATTTTTATAATAATTAATTAATCAATATGCATGATAACCTTTGACTCAATGATAGCACGTATGTGTGCATGACGTTTGATGTTATTTTAAAATATTATTTTTCTGCTATCGCTCGTCATTGCATCACTACCATTGCCGCAAGAATAACCGTTAGCTGTCCGTGTGTCCTACACCTATAATACTGTAAGTTACAATTATTATTATTACTTTTATTTTATTGAATTCGAATATTTTATTTAACAGAAATATGCACTCAAAGAAAACTATTGACCGTATGCTTGATGTTGTATTAAAAAAAGTTGGAAGGGCATCTAGTTTAGTTAAAACAAAAGAGGAGTATTGTAGATTGATTAAAATTTTAAACAGAATTGCTTATTTGTGTAAAAAATGTATAAAAAATAAATCAGATTGTGTTAAAAATTTCTCAAAATTAGAATCAAATTGGGGTCTTTTGAAACACTATAAGGAAAACTTAAAAAGAGGGAAAAAATCATTGCTGTCTTCAACGTTAGGGAAAAGAGATTTAATTTGGCAAGATTTAGAATCATGCTTTGAAAAAAGATTGAAAACTGGTATCATCAGTAACTTGAATATAAAGGAACCAAAAGTGTTTTTTCAAAAAGCATTTAGAATTTTTTCTAATAAAATTAAAACTGCATTAAAAAAATCACTATTAAAAGTGAACGTTATATTTTCAGCTAATTTTGTTCAACCACAAAATCTTCAAACAGATATTAAACATTTTAATACGAAAAATCATATAATTGATAATAACACAAATTTAAAGGAGTGGTATATTGAATATGTGAAAAATAAAATTTTGTCAAAATTGGAATAATTTCAGGAAAGAGATTCAGGTTGGAGTTTATATGAAATTTTAAATTTAAAAATAAATATTAATAATTATTCTCCAATTAATGGAGGATGTAGTTATGTGGAATTACCAAAGTTTATTAGGAATTCTAAATCTATATTAAATATAAAAAATAATGATCAATATTGCTTTCTTTATTCAATTGTAGCTGCTTTACATCCTGCACCACCACACAGAAACCCCAACAGAACCACATCATATCCACATTTTAGTAAAATTTTAAAATATGAAGGTATCAAATTTCCAATAAGTTTACGTAGTATTCCAAAATTTGAAAATATGAATAGCTTATCAATAAACATTTTTACAGTGGATGGTGAAAAACAAAAGAATGTGGTTCCTCTTTGTCTGAGTAAAACTAATTTTAAACCTCGAATAAACTTACTTATTTTGAACTGTAATAATAATGATGATGATGACGACGATGATAATGATATTTCTAATACAGATTATAAAAATATTAAGATTAAACATTTTGCTTTAATTCAAAATTTATCACGTTTGTTGTGTCGCCAAACGGCTGATTTAAAAAATAGAAAATTCTTTTGTGAACGTTGTTTAAATCATTTCAAAACAGAAAATAATTTAGATAAGCACCTAATAGATTGTGAAAATTTAAACAAGACTAAAATTACATTACCTTCTAAGAATAAAAGCATTTTAAAGTTTGGAAATTTTAAAAATAAAGAGAAAGTTCCTTTTGTCATATACAGTGATCTGGAGAGTATACTAGAACAATATGATGATCCTAAGGCAACTAATACTAAAAAAAGGTATCAAAAACATGTTCCATTTAGCATAGCATACTATATAAAATGTTCTTATGATGATAGTATTTCAAGATTTCAAACATATACAGGTAAGGATTGCATTGAATGGTTCGTTAAAGAATTGGAAAAAATAGCTTTAGAAGTTGATAGTATTTTACATAATAGGCTTCCCTTAAATATGACTGATCAGGAGGAAAAAGAATTTCAATCATCTAAATTTTGTCATATTTGTTCCAAACCATTTCTAGGTACAGACAAAAAAGTAAGAGACCATTGTGGACTTTCTGGAAAATATAGAGGAAGTGCACATAATATTTGTAACCTTCAGTATCAGGATAGTCATACAATTCCAGTAATTTTTCACAATTTAAGTGGTTACGACAGCCATTTTATAATTAAGGCCCTTAGTGTAAAAGTTAAGGGAAATTTAAATTTACTTCCTATAAATAAGGAAAGGTACATATCATTTACAAAATATATAAATAACACAAAAATTAATTTTAGATTTCTAGACTCATTTAGATTTATGGCAAGCGATCTTGATAAATTAGCATCATATTTGGAAAAAGATCATAAAGTTATAACTAAAAAATATTGTAGAAATGATATTGAATTTGAATTATTGCAACGGAAAGGTATATTTCCTTATGACTATCTAGATAATTGGGATAAATTATTGGATGAACAATTACCTGATAAGAAACATTTTTTTAGTAAACTCAAGAATTGTCATGTTAGCAATAATGATTATGAACATGCTTGTAAAGTATGGAACATGTTCGATATAAAAAATTTACAACAATATGCTGAACTTTATCTAAAAACAGATGTGTTTCTGTTAACTGATATTTTTGAAAACTTTCGAGAAGTGTGCTTATCTACATATCATCTAGATCCTCTTCATTATTATACAGCTCCAGGTTTAGCTTTCGATGCAATGTTAAAAATTACCAATATTGAACTGCAATTATTAACAGACATTGATATGATAATGTTTATCGAACGAGGAATAAGAGGTGGTGTTTCTCAATGTTCTAATCGTTACGGTAAAGCAAATAATAAATATATGAATACTTCAGAGTTTGATCCTAATTTGCCTACTTCTTATCTAATGTACTTTGATGTAAATAATTTATATGGTTCGGCAATGTGTTCTCCTTTACCACAAAGTAATTTTGAATGGGTAGATGATATATATTCAGTAAATAATGTTCTGGAAATTCCGGATGATTATGAATTTGGATATATTTTTGAAATTGATATACATTATCCTAAAGATCTACATAAAAACCATAAAGATCTACCTCTTTTACCTGAACATTTAGCACCACCAACATCAAAATCTGGAAATGTAAAATTATTAACCACATTGTTTGATAAAAAGAGATACATTATTCATTATCATAATTTAAAACAAGCCGTTGTCTTGGGATTAAAAGTGGGCAAAATCCATAGAATTTTAAAATTTAAACAAAGCTGTTGGATGAAATCTTATATCGATTTAAATACAAATCATAGAAAATTGAGTAAAAATAATTTTGAAAAAAACTTTTATAAATTAATGAACAATGCAGTCTTTGGAAAAACAATGGAAAATGTGCGAAAATATAAGGATATAAAGTTAGTAACTAAATGGTCAGGTAGATATGGTGCAAATTATTATATTTCAAAACCAAATTTTCATAGTGCTACAATTTTCGATAAAGATATGGTTATAATTGAAATGTCACGACTCAATGTTACATTTAATAAACCAATATACGTAGGCTTTACAATATTAGATATTTCCAAAACAATTGTGTACGATTTTCATTACAATTATATAAAAAATAAATTTAGTGACAAAGCTAAGCTACTGTACACAGATACGGATTCCCTCATATATCATTTCTTTGTTGATGATATTTATGAATATATCAAACAGGATATTCATAAATTTGATACATCAGACTATCCACCAGATAATGTATATCAAATACCATTAAAAAATGGTAAAGTTTTAGGCCTAATGAAGGATGAATGCAATGGTAAAATTCTTTTAGAATTTGTAGGATTGCGTTCGAAAATGTATTCTATAAAGAAACGTGAGAGCGAAGAAGAAGAAAAAATTGAAAAGAAAGCAAAAGGTATTACAAGTGCAGTTTTAAAAAAGATATCATTTAGTGATTATTATCAATGTCTGTTTAATAATATTACATTAAATTGTAATCAGAATTTAATTCAATCAGAAAAACATGAAGTATTTACAATTGAAACTAAGAAAGTAGCACTAAGTCCCTATGATGATAAACGAATCGTTAATTACATCTACACAGATACACTCCCTTGGGGTTTTAACATTGAAAATATTTAAAAATCTACATATTAAAAATCTACATATAAAACTCCCCATTTTGTTTTAATTAATTTCCAGATGGACTCCTCTTCCACTACCACCAACAACAACAACACAAACCCTGCAACAAGAAAAAGACATCTGGATAATAAAGCAACATCGATGTCAACATCTTCATTACCAGATCCATCAACATCATCATCATCATCAGAAGTGAAAACAAAAAAACAGCGTAGAATTTCTCCCACAACAACAAAAAGAGCTCTAGGAGATAGAATGAAGACAACAGCAAAAAATAAAGAGAAATCTATTACACCATTTGAAATTTTGTATAGCAAAACACCTATTGAAAAAGCAGAACTGTTATTTTCATTACTAGATAATATACTAGATAAATATCTGCTTGAAGAAGAAGAATGAGGACAAACGCAAAAATAAATAGAAATCTATTATACTATTTTAAAATTTTGGAATAGCAAAACACCTCTTTAAAGCAGAACTGTTTTTAGATATCTGCTTGAAAACTAATGTATACTACAAATAAAACTTAAAAATAAATTTCTACATCTTTTTTTTTTATTTTAACAATAAAATAAGTATATAACATTCATCTAAACTAACAGGTATCGTCTGCATCCAGTTCCCTTCCTCCTCCTCCTCTTCATTAGAAATAAAAGGAAAGTGTGTAAAAATGTGACTTAAGATCCAACTCCTTTAGTCCACTATATAATTATTTTCTAAAGAATTTCTACAATCCTCTTGTGAAACGATCATGATATTAAATATTCTCCATTTTCATATACAATCGATCCAAAGTAAATTATAGAATCTTTCCATACTCAATAGCAGATCTTAAATCTTGAACATTTTATAATTTAAATAATCTGAACCTGTTTTTACAACGAAAGAAGTTACATCTTATTTAAATCAATTACACCATTAAAACCTAATAAAATAACAAAGTCAGAGATCAATAATTATCTGCTAATGTTTACGAAATTAAACACATCCTTATCAATTACGCCGAACAAGGGCAAAAGGTTATCATCATGTTGATGCACAAATTGTAGAAGATTACTTGAAAATACCACAAAAATGCATCATTTTTTCCATCATGTGTGTCACCAACAGGTACAGACACCTTCAGGCTAAACTAACAGGTAAGCAAAGGTAACCATGTGTCACCAACAGGCTAACAGGTAAGCAAAGGTAAAAATCCGCGCGAACCTTCTGGTCATTGGCGACCACTTCTTCAAAGGTAAAAAAAATGTCACCAAAAAGACCACCGCTTATCTCTTCATCTAGATATCGCGTACAGCGACGTCTATATCTGGCGCGCGGCAGAAATCCGAACTACACCCTCTGGTCATTGACGACCACTTCTTCAGATCAATTCCAAGAACTCTTCGGCGACCTTGAGAGAACCCCCTCGATCTTTGGACACCTTCGGATGGACATGCCATCGAAGTGTCACAGAACCCCGCCAGCTATACTACTGTCGACGTTACTGAGAAAGTTGAGGGCTGCGCAGGCGTCTTGGAAGGTGGCCCTCTCCACGCCGGCCAACGTTCTCAAGTCCTCGTACGAAACGGGACCTCGAACGTGACACAGCAACATTCTGAGATAGAACGTCTCGAACTGTCCCCGTGTGGGCGAGACTGTCGTTACGGTGCCGATCATCTTGGCCACTTGACGACGCGGCCGCCACGAACAGTCACGATTCTCCCACACAAAGTGCTCGGGAATTTCGCAATAGCGAAACCGTCGAGCGGCGGGATTGGTCGCGTTCAAATGGAAAAAGGCCTCCAACTTCGTCCTGCGTTGCAGACGATCCTGCAAGCGATCCTCGTCGTCGTCCTCCCCGTAGATGAGGTTATGATCTCCGGGCAAATGAACTGGCAGTACGATGACAGCGTGAGATCTATCTCACAGCTTGTACTCTAAGAGGCGCCAGGTAGCCTCAATCGAACTCACATACCTGCAATCGATATATTGCCTCACTTCATCGACCTCGAACCGACCCTGCTCGCCGTCCTCTCCACCGTCACAGATTGTGACGCAATCTGGCCCTTTCGTCACATATTTATATAAATATTTCAGAGAATACACAGACCCTACCACTTCGACGTTAATGTGAGTGTGGTATTTCCCCAGGGCGTAGGGATTGTATGGCACAATGCGGGTGTTGGTGATTGTGCAGTCGGGAAGTCTGATGTACCTGTTATCTCTGGGACGACGGTAGACAGGACGACTATCGGTACCCGCCCCCAAGACAGTACGGTCCGTGTACTTCTTTTGGAAGAATTTTTTGCATTTGCCGTCTTCCATGCAGACGGCATTCGGATTTAGGGCTCCGCACGGCTGATGGACTTGATATTTGGCCACCAGTGCGTACAGTCGAGGTTGACTACGGACGTCGGGAATTGTAGCAGATATAATTTCGTCCACCTGCTCGGTTGTTAATAAATTATCTTCCGGCATGAGTGTGACGACCAGATGGGCGTGTGGCAGTCCTCTCTTTTGAAATTCGATGACGTAGTGATAATTTTTAACTACCCCGTAAATCTGTTTCTGTACTACGTCATCCATAAATTCTAAAAATTTCGTTCGAAAAATACGGCACAACAGATCCGGTCTGTTCTCCGGCTTTTGATTAAACCCCAAATTATTCTTAATTTCCGGCCAGGTCGGATTACAAGTAAAAGTGATGAATAAGTCGGGCTTGCCGTGCCTGGCCACCACGGCCATCGCGTCGAAAAATTGACGCTGAATAAATCGCGCCCCACCCGTATAACTTGATGGTAAAATTACTGCCCGGCCCACCCTGTTGGCGTTTTCCGGATTCATAGCTATAATTCTGTTTATTACTCTGTTTGCCGCGGATCTAAATCTTTCTTGGTGTTGCCGGATCCACCACAAACTGATTGGACTCCACACGTATCCAGGCGTCCACCAAGTATTGTTGAAATAATTTTCCGCCATTGTGGATGGCGGAAAAAAAATCGCGGCATTGGATACGAAATCTGTAAAATTCCCGCATCGTGATAAGGTGTCCGTTGTATCTTAAATTTATAAAATGGCCATCTTCGCCTATCGGAAACAATAACGGATACACCATAGGATCGCACATGTGATTTAGATTTTTCAGTTCATTGTGCCTTTCGACTCTTTCACCATCATCCCCCTCCACGTACCTGGGGTACAACTTTAAATCGACGTCGAAGGGCGGCTCCATACCGTAAAAGACGCCCGCAATCTCGCTCCTACTTTCGGGCAAACTGAACTGCCTCCTGCGGACGTTCATATCGCCCGAAGTGGTAAACGCGATGATTACGTCTCTCACCGGTCGTTCGCCTCTTCGAGCCGTTTTCTGTATCAAAACTTCACCCATCGTTTGAAACGCCTGGATGTACCTGTTATGGAGGCGTAAACATCTCTCTAGAAATTCCACCGTTTCGGGGGAAATTCTGTCTTCTAGGTGTTCGTTTCTTCGGTCTAATACCTCTTCAACGTCCAAAAAGTAATAATGGTTCAAGGCGGGTCGTCGCAATTCCTCCTCGGTGGGTACGCCTATGGTGTAATGGTAAACCTGGCCGCAAACAGTAAAACACCATCTGCCTTGCCCCTCTACGTCGGGGGTCGGCACCGATGTTTTGAATGAGGCCATGGCGAACAAGCTTTGGCGGCTCTTATATTAGCGAGAAACTCACGACTCCTCTGAGTATTCTCGGTATATAGAGCCTGTAGTTCCCGTGGACATCGAGGATGTTCCACGTTTACCACACCATTCTTGCAACACATCAGTCGAATACCGGCCCTATTTTTCGGTTCTTTTTGGAAAAATTTCGCCCCACATTGCCGGCACAATTCGTTCATTGCGCCGCAGCTGTACGGAATGACGCAAAGTCTTTTCAACTCCGCGGCGGACACGTTGAGGCCATCCTGGTACGTCACCCGACGTGGAATGACCGCGTGTCGCCTTCTCGGAGGAGCTGCGACGGGTGCAGGCGGCGACAGATGACGGACGGGCGGTACTTCGACTTCGGGTGTGTGCCGTTGATCTTCTTCAGGGGCCACGTCCACGATCGGCGAAACCGGAGAGCGTCCAATGGGAGATGATGTAGAGGGAGCGGCAGGAGTACGGCGTATATTTTCCGGTACCTCCAAAGGTACCAGACGCACTACCAACTCCCTTCTCCGTTGGTGAGCAGAAGAAGATGACGAGGTATTAGAAGCGAAAGACGAATTTCTACTTCCGACCCTCGTAGTATTTCTACGCGGACGTTTACTTCCAGACGGAGAAGAAGTCAACGTCATTTTCACTTCTTCGTCCAATCGGAGAGGATCCAACCTTACGATTAATTCTCTTCTTGCCGCCTCGACAATGGAATTATTTTGAGACCGAGAAATTTGGTACAAATTTCTACGATTTTTTTTCTCTAATTCTCAAATAATTTGTAGAAAAAGTGTCTTTTTTGCGTATACACTGTCTTTTTCTTGGAGGTTGCGATGTGGAAATATCAACTTCCTCCAAAACCGTCGGCGTTTCCTGCTCCTCGGAAATTACATTAGTCTGACTATTGTCTCCTTGACTGCTGTGCACCGGTACTTCCCGAATGGATATCAACGAAGAAATATCCAATCTCGGTAGCGACACACTACATTCGCGAATAACAGGTCTTTCCGCAATAGTTTCCTCGGACCTTATTCTTTCCAAACGAATAGACGTCCGTTTACTCCCCGTTCCATTATGTACTACTCTCTGTTTTTTCCCTTTTAAATTTTTTTTGCCACCATTTTTACCGAAATTTAGCCAAAAAAAATATATATATATATAATTTAAATTTGTTTTTAAAACCCGAAAATAAGAACTCCTTTACTTTGATGACCTATAAAGAAATTAAATGAATTAAAATCATTTCCACTTTTTCTATTTTTCTTCCCCTATTTATCTAAAGACACTTTTTATATATTTATTCCTTCCTATTACACCATATCCACATATACACATTTATATACTGTAGATACATATTTATCTACAAATTGTAAACGATTTATATAATAAACATACGTGCATTTCATTAACCATAAATTGATCGATTGAAATAGATGAAACAAATATAATATTTCCAACAATAGACACACAGATAGGATAATATGCTCATCACTGTTTTAATTAATTTATACCTTCATATATATATTTTTCGAATTAATAATATATTTATTGTCACTTAGGAATGAAAAACTTTTTAATTGTTAAACAGTACAAATACATAAATATATTTTTAACATGTCAAATGAAATCACTTCAAATTGATGGAAAAGTATACCTACCGTAATAAATATTTATGTTTTCCAAAATTTTGTAATTTCTCCATATATTTATTATATACAATGGGATCATAAAATAACGTTAAAAATTTATCTCTTTTATACAGAGTATTCCTTTAATAAACTCCATGACAACTGGATTTTGTTTTTTAAAAATATACGTCTTTATAAAGTGTTTTAAATTACAATAACCTACATTTCAAATAGAAATGGAATTCTAATTTTATCTTCGTTGTAATGATATCTGATACCTATTCAGAGTTTGTTGTTTATCATTTTTTAATAAAACCATACACATTTTTGTATTTCAATTAATATAATTTAACGATAATATCATTTAATTTTAAATTTATAATTTAACGTAAATGACAATTGGACAATTTCTAATATAAAATATCTTTGTACTAAGAAAAAGTGACAATTTTATTTTTTTAAATGCAAGACGTAGGAATGTGAAGAATATATAATGACATTATGATTTAGATATAACAATAGATAAAACAAAGGTTTTATATCAACACGTATCTTTTTTAATAATTAAATCGATCTGTTACAATATTTGATAAAAAATCACTCTGTATAAAAGTTATAAATTGTGTACGTTACATTACCATCATACTGTATATTTCAATTCGCTTAAAACGTAAAAAAAAAACGTTTCATAACAATACATATATAACGCATAAAAGAAGGTGTAGATTTATGTATTCTATATTTTTGAAAATTATAGCTTTAAAGTATTTAGATATACCAATATTTTTCGAATTTTTTTCCAAAAAATTTATTGTATTTTTAACTTATCACATCTCTTACTATCATATTTCTCTGCAATATTTGAAAATATAATATATAAAATTCTTTTAGATGTCTGGTGGGTATGCAACCATTAATACATATTGTGATTCGATTACTTCAACTTTGATTATGCAAATACTAAATATAATGTAACATTAAAACGTTGCTTTTAGCTACAGAAAAATTATGAATAACTTTTAAAATATTATTGTACAGGATGTTTAGTACAGGGTCGTTAGTTATATTTTAACCACTCACCTAGAGATTTTCTCTTTCATCTGAAGAAAAAAAGCTATATACAAAAGTTGTAGAAAATCAAATGTAGTTGATTCCAGATTGTAAAATCATTACACAGGATATTCTGAAACCATACGACATGGCAAACTTACATATCACATTTCTCTGCAATATTTGAAAATAAATATCCAATATCTTTGACTTATATAAAATTTTTTTAGATGTTTGCTGGGTATGCAACCATTAATACATATTGTGATTCGATTACTTCAACTTTGATTATGCAAATACTAAATATAATGTAACATTGAAACGTTGCTTTTAGCTATAGAAAAACTATGAATAATTTTTAGAATATTATTATACAGGGGGTTTAGTGCAGGATCATTGGTTATATTTTAGTCACCTACCTAGAGGTTTTCCAATTAATCTTAAGAAACAAAGTTATATGCAAAAGTTGTAGAAAATCAAATGTAATTTATACCAGACTGTAAAATTATTACACAGAATGTTCGGAAAGTAGGTACGCATGACATACCAAACTTGCACTTTTTCCAATGGAATACCCTACGTATTATGTAAAGTAATATTTGTAGTAGCATTTACCAAATACAATTTTGAAACAGTTGATTTATTACTGTCGTAAATATAAACCAAAAAAAGATATTTTTGTACCAACTTCAACATTTGGTATATTGGAAATAATATAGATTCGGAAAAAAATTATTAAGTTTCATTTCGTTTATCTCTTTCACATATATCTAAATATTTCTATCATACAAATGGGACATCCTGAGTATAAATATAAAACATTGAATTTACTGTATATCAATAATAATTCACTAATATTTTTCGAATTTTTTTCCAAAAAGTTTATTGTATTTTTCAATTATCACATCTCTAATTATCATATTTCTCTGCAATTTTTGAAAATAAATATCCAATATCTTTGACTTATCTAAAGTTCTTTTACATGTTTGATGGATATGCAACCTTTAATACACATTGTTATTCGATTGATTCAACTTTGATTATAAAAGTACTAAATATATTGTAACATTGAAACGTTGCTTTTAGCTACAGAAAAATTATGAATAACTTTTACAATATTATTGTACTGGATGTTTAGTGCACATTCATTCCTATTATATTTTATATTTATATTTATATTTTAACCACCCACCTTGAGGTTTTTCCTTTCATCTAAGGAAAAACAGTTATATGTAAAAGTTGTAGAAAATCAAATGTATGTCGTTTATTCCAGAACGTATGATCATTATACAGAGTGTTTGGAACATGTATGACATGTCAAACTTGCATGTCACTTTTCTATGCAATATTTGAAAATAAAAATCCAATATTTTTATATTATATAAAGTTCTTTTAGATGTTTGATAGGTATACAACCTACAGAAAAGTTATAAACAACTCTTAGAATATTATTGTACAAGATGTTTAGTACAGGGTCATCGGTTATATTTCAACCACCCACGTAGAAGTTTTCCCTTTAATCTGCGGAAAAAAAAGTTACATACAAAAGTTGTATAAAATCAAATGTAGTTTATTCCGAAATGTAAAATTATTACACGGGGTGTTCGGAAAACGCATGACATGCCAAACTTGCACTTTTTCTAAAAAAAACCATATGTATTATTAACAGTTTCGATTCTATGCAAAATTCTACAACTCTTTTATATACTACACCTTACGTCTAACGTTTACCGTTTTTTAATAAATGATGGTTAAAAATATAAAATATACCTATTTATTATAACGATAAAGGAAATAATATATAAAATAATTCGGAATCAAAAAACTAAAATGTTTGACAATACGTATTACAGATGTCGGTTATTTGTTTTCATGATCATTAATTAGAAATAGTAAACACGAGTCGTTCAGGTCAATTAAATTATTACAATATTATGATAGGTATATATCTTTAACCATTATTTATAAAAAACCGATTAACTTTAGCTATAGGGTATAGTATATGAAAAAATCGTAGAATTTTAAGTTGAATCGGAAAACTTAATGATATGCATGGTTTTCCATTTAAAAAAATGAAAATTTTTTCAACACGTTTTCTACACATCCTATATAAACACTTTATCAAGTTTAAAATAAATTATACTTGATTTTCTACAACTTTTGTATATAACTTTTTTCCCTCACATTATAGGAAGAATCTTTAAGAGAATAGCTAAAATATAACCAATGACCCTGTACATTAAATTTCTTTTATTAATAACTTTTTTATTTTACCATCGAGTTTTTTTTCCAAATATTTCTGAAAGTAACAGATGAATCGTCACGTAAATAAACTATTTATAAAAAATAGAAATTTGTGTATTTCACGTTTCAAAAAATTATAGGTTTAAAATATCTACATACACATTTTTATAAATTTAATATATTTTTACTCTAATTATAATTGTAGGTATGATAATAGATAAAAAATATATGTAATATATCAATTTTTGTTTGAATTCAATTGACATGATAAAAAATAATATTTTGTATTATTTGTTGAATAAAAAGAACATGTGTAATTTAGAAAACAATAAATTTATGAATATTATTAAAATTTTAAATTATTACTGTTTGTTTATGATAAACTGCAATTTTATCCAAAATATTATCATTGTAGAAAAAATATCAAACTCTTCATTCGTTACATCTGCAAGATATATATTATTTTTCTTTTTGAAACAACCATTAGTTTAAATGGGATGATAGAGAGTAGGTTATTATAGCCGGAATTGATACTCCCCCCCACCCCTTTTGACCTTGGATGACCTTTGGATGACCTTTGGATGACCTTTACGTGACCTTTGGATGACCTTTACGTGACCTTTGGATGACCTTGACGTGACCTTTGGATGACCTTTACGTGACCTTCGTTTGACCTCTGTAATTGTCAACACAGGACATGACGTAATCGAATGTTTAGGGAAGGGATATTCTATATGTATATATAGAGAGGAGATTATAGCAAGGAATCACATTTCGTTCACTGCCAACCTTATAGTCAACGTCTACAATAGTGCAAATTGTGTGTTGCCCTGTATTAATATTTTCAAGTGAGAACAATTGTTGTATTTATTACTATTTAGATATTACAACAGCTAGTTATCTTTAAACAAGAAATGGCATTACCAAGTGTTGATTTAAACAAAATTAATAGTAACATTAACAGAGACTTTATTGATATTGCTCGACTATCAATTTCCTCGTTAGAAATTGATACCCCTTATTTGATTAAAAAAATATCATTTGTCAATACACGTTTTGGAAAGTGCGTTTTGGCTGTACTGCTCGATAGTAAGAGTAATGTAAGCTTTAAGTGTTATTTACCAAAGAGGGTTATAGAGCACATAACAGAGGACGTTATGAATAAAATGAATTCTTCTGGGGAACAGTACACGATAACTCATTTAGGTCAAAGCGAGCCTACATATAAAGATATTAAATCTAAAGCATTGATAAAATTTGGTATTGCCAACTAATTTTATTTAAAAACATATATCTATTAGTAATAAATATAATTTGTAGATCATATCTTAGTATATTTGCCTATTTACACTATTTAGCAGTATCTCATATAAGGTTGCTTTTCTTGTTTTATAAGCCTAAAAGGTAATGAATAATTTGCTATATTATACTACCAGTTTTAACAATAACGTTTATTTTGTAGAAAACTATTCAAATGTGGATGCATTATGCTAGCCAACACTGGACTGAAGCTATCGACATCCAGTCAGCTGTGAAAAGAATGAAGAGTGAGTTGGATTGCGTGGTAATGGATAGACTTCATGCTTGTAATTATGACAGGGATTACTGCTTTTCCGAAGAATTGGTTAAACAATTGCAGGAAGATATTGAAAACTATCGCCTTGGTGCTTCGTTGCGTGCTAGTTATTTAAATAACACTTTAACTTTGAATAATTTTTGTGAGAAAATGGTGGAGAAAGGACTAAAATGTTTTCTCAATTCCAATTTGCTCGATTATCTACCGTATGCAATTGTTGTGAAATATAAGTTAGCATCTCAAGAATATGGTAGTGATGATCAAGATAATGATGATCAAAAGTAATATAATTAATTTTTTTATAAGTTTTCCATTTACATTATTATATACATTGTATATTATAGTAATAAATTGTACTGTACTAAATATTTCTCTTAGTTTATTGTAAAAAAAAACGATGTAGTGTAAATAAAAAAAATTAAATCTTTTATTTCCATTTATTTGTCACATGAGTACAAAAAAAAAATTACATAAATATATTAAGTAAATACAAAAAAAAATATATTAAAAATAAATTATACTTATAAAATAGAGTACATTAACATATAAAAAATTGGAATATGTAAAAAATGTTCATCAGTTTACTTAAATCCATTATGTACAGAACTATCCAAAGTATTATAAGCCAAATAAGAATCATGAATTATCAATGCATAAACCCGTGTATTCTCAGGAAAATGTTTCTTTCGAGTTTCAAATTCCAGTTTTATGTCTACAGTTGATGACTTCATGGCGTCTTGTTGATGTGAACAGTCGATAACAAATAATGGATTTTTTTGGAATTCACCAATATCCATCATCGGTTCATAATTATCTTTATCGTAAAAGCTGGATTGAAACTTTTCATAAGCATAGTAAGCTGAAGAATACAATTTCTTTCCAAAATCTAAATTCCAGCGTTCATATGGATATACTTCTGAGTTTACGTATAGTCGGATGTTACTTACATCTGCATGGATGAATTGAGTAACGTCCTTGCTTATATTATCAGAACTGTCAGTACTCTGAAAGCCGATAATAATATATCGAGGTCTTTCTAAACTTGTTGTAGTTTTTATAGGCCATATATCAGTAGCTGTTTTTCTTAGAGTCGGTAATTCATATAAATCCCACATGCGATAGGCCATTTTAACCGTAGCATTTACACCACCTTTCTTAATGCGATTCAGCAACTTCAATTTTTGTGTATCTTCAGGGATGATGTGCCTTAGCCTCCATTCGATTTTATTAATTTCGAGATCTGCATCAACTTCTCCAATGTAACAATTCTTAAAAGATCGAGCTATTATTAGTATAAGCTCTTGTTTGGTGTTGAGAATGCCTCTTGTATAATCTTCGGCGAAACCCATAAGATACTTTAGAGGCAATTTGCCACTAAAAAAGTGACTGTTGGTATCCAAAACGTCCTGGTTTTTCACTGTTAGTCCCCATCCACAAGATAGTAATGATTTTAAATGTGTTTGTCCCCATGACACCATGGTTTTCATTGTTGTTGTTATACCAGGTTTTCGAATAACAGCTACTTGTTCTCCACCCATTTCATAACGAATTTCATCGAAAAGAAATGCTAACGCATTATTGGATAGGTAACACATTTTAGTGGCATCGTTTGGGGTAAATTTACCTTCGATATATATATAACTTTCAGCAATATCGAGAATAAGATCTTGGCAGTGAATAGGAATTCTTATTTCATCCGAATTTCTATAGTACAGCGATCCATATGGTTTGTAAGTGTGCTCATGTAGACTAACAAGTGAATTATCAAAGAAAGGTTCATCAAACACATCCAACTTTGCACTAGTTGACGTCATGATTACAAATATTAAGGTTTCAGCTTTAATCCAATTGACTGAAGAAAGATACGATCTCTAGCGGACAATTTAGATGTTGACCGTTTAACGTTCTTTCGTATAATAAATGGCTTGTCACACTTGTTCAAAACTTTATTACTATTTGTATGTAACAGAGATGGGAAATGTTTTCTTTGATTAAAACAAAAGCCCATTATATCCTGATAGATTAATATAGCTTTTTTAATTCTAGCTTCACAATAATTTTCTCACCACGAAAGTCTACCAGAATACCATTATCATCTAATATACGTAATGTAATGTTTTCGATAAACTGACGTCCTTCAGGTCTTACAGACATATAAATAATATTTTGTGGTTCCTTGGAGAGTTTGAATCCAGGTTCAACATCTATATCAAATTCGTAGAGAGTATGTGCTTCTTCGCCATTCATATAAGCTCCAGAAGTGATATTGCAATCAACACGAATAATTCTAACTTTCATTATGTCAACTGGTAATGTAGATTCAAGTGAATTATTTGCATAATATACTTTGTTTTCAAATCCTAATATAGTTGCAATAGAATACTTGTGAGTAAAGTCGATCTCATATTTAGATACTATTTCACATTTCAGCGTATTATTGTTGGCTTTTAATGTGAAATATTTATTAATATTGAAGTTGTCATCCTTAACACTGCGTTTTATTATAGATTCCAAAGCACTTTGAATTGCTCCATTGATTTCGTTCAACTCATATGCTCCTGGAGGAATTTGAAAGAAAGTAGTAGGTGATCTATTCTTCAATTTGAATCCAATAATATTATTTTTCTCATCAACATTTAATATTGAATTGTAAGAATAGAATCCATGTAGTCCCAATCCATATCGACAACTTGTATCGAGTTCAATTGGAGGGTAAAAGTTAGCGCTTAACACACTAGATTGTCCTGAGAACGTGAATGTACGAGACATGACTAACACATATAACTTGTTAACAAATCGTTTTATTGCTGCTTACAGCAGCAGTTGAGACACATTTCCTGTCTTGAATTTGATGGTACCATATTAAACCTTGCAGAAACTTTATTTTCGGACGTTACAGTAACATCGCGTATATTGCAATAACAACACAAATATTTTCGTGGTGGAGGTCCGTCATTCACATCAATAGATTGGGATGTATTATCGTCACTGTAATGTTCCAAACAATATTGATACTTCATTACATCAATATCGCTTTTTAAATGCTCAGGTAATTTATCCCACACCCATGCGATTTCATTTGAAGCACAGGTGATCATCACTTCTTTAGGAAAATCAGCTAATTGTTCCTTTGTCAATTTTGTAAGAGTCCTATACTTTGAGAAAGCTCGCAACGAATCCGCCGTCTTTTTAATTTTTTCACGTTCTTCTTTTGGAGTCATTGGAAAATTCATTGTTAGTTAGAAATCTTAAACACAAATGTCCACACCACACTGTATTGTAGTTCTGCTGACGGTCGTAGTTGTAATAGATTATCGGCTTTGATTTAATGTAGAAATACTTTAAGAGTTCCCTGGGTGGGGGAAGATCTCCGAAACTATCGTAGTAGTTAATAATATTACCAATTTTCTTGTAGGCTACCCAATGTGTTCCTCTACCATTTATACCGTCTAAATTCAAAATTGCAGATTCAGTATGTAGGGCACCACTCTCAGGAAGATTGTCTCGCATAAATACACCTCGAAAATATGGAATTTTAAAAATATTAGCATAATAACTAATATCAATGTCGCTGAGAGCTCTTCGAGGTAGAGACTTTAGAAGTTTTTTGGATTGTTCGGTTTCAGATAAAGTCCTAATCCAGTTCGATAATATAACGAATGCGGCATATAAAAATTACAATGTAACATTGGGATACAATTCTAGTAAATCAAAAAAGTACGTCGAAATTATAAAACCACTTTTACAACGTGGAATGTCAACTCGATCCAAGAAAGGTTCGGGTCTAATGTCATCTCAGAAAATATATACAGGCAAAAAGGTGGATTACATATACTGGAATAAGCCCAAAGAATTAATCGATCGCTTAAGATTATTGTGGAGTTCTAAAATGGCTGGACATTCAGGTCATGAGAATGAAATAATATCCCTAATTGATGAATTAAGGGAAGAAGGAATCATCTATTAGAGAAATATCTATCGCATTTTATTTCATCAACCATAAATACATATATAAAGCAGATATCAGTTTATTTTGTCAATTGTAATTTGAACGCAATAGAACGATGGGCTCCATTGATAAATTTGGACGCCGAAAAGGACCTCATTGTAAAGGTCATCGTGGTCCGCAAGGCATCGGTTTTAAACTTACTACTGAAAAACAGTATGATATCCAAGGAAAGCAATTAAAAAATATAGGAGATCCTACAGATGAAAATGATGGTGCAATATTAAACTACGTGAATTTAGTTATGGATGCCTGCAAAAAAGATATCCTTTCCGCTCTACAAAAATCAGCTAATCTTATAACCGATAATTTAGTAAACTACATAAAGAGAGAAAGGAACGAAATCGTGGATGAAATAACAAAAACGTTTCAAAATTTACAACTAAAAATAGATACAACGATAAGCGATATGAAAACTGAAATAGATGAATTAAAAAATACAAATGAGAGAAACTCGGATGCTCATACTAAGTTGGTGCAAAATATGACTGATTTCATACTTGATGTAGAAAAAATTGAAGAACTTATTGCGAAATACCATCCCCCGAGAGACACAGGAGGATTAGCATGGCCAGGTATTTCATTACGACCAACCGATTCTAAGATCATCACAAGTTGAGTAAAAAATTTATGCATTATATAAATAAAACAAGGAGCAGCTCATCACAATAAAAGTCATTTCAAACAGAACGTGGAACATCTAAATGTATATTACTATTATTATTAATAAACTTGAATAATAAAAAAAAGGTATAATGTTCATTAGTGGCACAAAACGACAAATTGTCAGTGAATTACATAAACCAGCACGAAAAAAAGGAGAAGAACCGTAATAAAAGGTTTGGCAGACTTATGGCAGATTGACTTGGCAGAAATGCAGAATTTTGCAAATGAAAATAAAGGTTATCGATATATACTCATAGTAATTGATTGCTATTCTAAATATGTTTGGGCCAAACCGCTAAAGAAAAAAACTGCTATGGAAGTTTCTATTGCGATGAAAGAAATTTTTCAAGAAGCTGTTTATTCCCCAACAAACTTACAGAGCGATCAAGGACTCGAGTTTTACAATCGCCAGTTCTCCACAGTGATGCATGAATATGGCATAAATCATTATTCCACATTCAGTACAAAAAAGGCAGCAATCGTGGAACGTGTAATTAAAACTTTAAAAAATTGGTTATATAAAGAATTCTCGGCCAGAGGCAAATACAAATGGTTTGATATACTTCCTGATATTATAAACTTGTACAATAATAAAGTCCATCGTACAATAGGGATGAAACCCATAGATGTAAAATACACAACAAAGTTAAATGTATATAATCATCCCAAAGTCGCATTAAAATCAAAACTCCATGTTGGTGACACGGTTCGGATTAGCAAATACAAAGCAATATTTGAAAAGGGGTATACAGCCAACTATTCAACGGAACTTTTTAAAATTGTTAAAGTCAATGTAACAAATCCCGTAACATACATGATAGAAGATGTGAGTGGTCAACCTATTAAAGGATGTTTTTATGAGTACGAACTTCAGAAAACTAAACACCCCGATGTATACTTAGTGGAAAAGATTTTAAAGAAAAGAGGTAATAAATTGTTTGTCAAATGGCTCGGACTATCACCAGATCAGAATGGTTGGATCAACAAGACTGATATAGTTTAATATATGTATAGTAATTATCTTGCTTTGTAAAATGATATGGTAAAATATGTGCTTAATTTAGTATATTTGCAGTTGTATGTAACACTTATAGTTATATTTTTTTCTATTATCACAATAAAATTACTTTTCAAGTATTATTTTTTTTTTGTTTTTTTTATGCATATTGCACAAAAGAGGAGAACTTGGAATAAAAAGAAACACACTTTGGACAGAAAACACACTATATTTAAAAATTTAAAATACAAAATAATACAACTAAAAAATATACAACTAAAAATACAATACAAATAATAAAATAAAATATACAATTAAAAAAATAAAAATACAATTAAAAAATAGAATTGTTCTTAAGTAGCAAGAAAAATTATTTCTTGCTACTTAAGAACTGCTGGCTCTTCTCCTCCTCTCGGCGAGCCATCAGGTGGAGCCATCGCGCTCTTTCCGCATATCTATATGCCTTCTTCTCTGTCTTGGTTTTGTTGATGACCGGATGGCAGCTCCGGATTACCAACCGGTCCTGAATGGCATCCCTGGGGTTGTAAGTGCGTCCTGGGACGCACTCATTATCCCAATTCTCCTCCTGCGGCGGCTCTGGTCTTCTGTGTGGTGGGACAGGTTGGCAGCTCCGGATTACCATCCGGTCCTGAATGGCATCCCTGGGGTTGTAAGTGCGTCCTGGGACGCACTCATTATCCCAATTCTCCTCCTGCGGCGGCTCTGGTCTTCTGTGTGGTGGGACAGGTTGGCAGCTCCGGATTACCATCCGGTCCTGAATGGCATCCATGGGGTTGTAAGTGCGTCCTGGGACGCACTCATTATCCCAATTCTCCTCCTGCGGCGGCTCTGGTCCTCTCTGTGGTGGGTTCGGGTATGGCATCCCAGGTGCCACACATTCTGCATCCCAGTTTTCAGATTCTAAGATATTCATTTTATTATGTCTAACTCTGAACTGTTGAGCTTAACTGCCAAATAGATTCAAGTTACGGATATATATAGGCAACAGTCATCCCTCCTCTCGCATTTTGAATGAGAGAGATAATCTGAACCTCCCTTCCACTTACTATTGAATGGTAGGTTTTAAAGTTGTCCACTCACCCCTCCTACTTAATATAAAGGCATCCCCACTCTACCACGAAGACATCATATACCATAAAGTACGTTCTGATGCTCAGTGTGAATGAGGTAGCGTGAATGACATTGTACGAATGAAAGAGTACTTGTTTAATAATTATTTTTATTCCCATTTTCTAATTATTATTGTACAACTAGTTACATGTTAATAAGACATTGCATGTATATTACCTATATTACATACGTTACATATAATTATTATGTTTGTTTCTCAATTACCTATAATTACATTGTATGTAATAATTATAATTATTTTATGTACAAATATTTACGCGTTAAAAAAACATTGCATGTACATTACCCATATTACTTACGTTATATATAATTATTAAGTTTGTTCTTCAATTACATGTAATTATATTGTCTGTAATAATTATAATTACTCTCTGTACAAATACAAATTACATTGTATGTAATAATTATAATTATTTTTCTGTACAAATAGTTACACGTTAAACATTTACGTTTCTATTTATTTTAATGATAATATCATACTTTTTTTTTGTATTGAGCTAATGCGACATTACATACATTACGGGTAATGATTAACAGTATGTTTGTATTTTCTATAATTCAATTACCACATAATTAATGATGAGGTTTCTTCATATACAATTTATTTACAAATTGCATCGCTTAACCTATCAAAAAACTACTTAACACTATTTATTGCAAAGTATACAACAGTCTGTTAGTTTCAATTGATTAAGGGGTAAATGACAAGAGTCGCAGGTATGTAATACAGCATCCTCCAGTCTGATTGTCCTATGTGATTCGATGTATTGGTATCTGGAGGTGGGGGTAACGTTAACGGTAAACCACTCAAAGCATCTATAACACAGGAAATAAAGTCTATCACCTGGCACTACGATGCAAGACACCGTATTGCAATACTGTTTTTGTCCTGTAAAGATATCTATAGCTTCCACATATACCCCACGAGCAAGCCCTTGCTGGGCATCAGCTTCCATACCTTCTAGGTTTGTATGTGTTTTTTTATGGGTTTTGAGATGTGGGAAGGATGAGGGAAAATTGGGAGTGGAGTGGGGTTGGGGGGTGAGGATTTCGGATAGTCACAACCTCCGGTGTCTCCGTTTTACAACTAAGAAAGGTATTTTATTAGTTATTAAAAACGAGACCGTTACACTCTCAAAAAATAAACATAAATTTCGCTTTCTTTCCTCGAAAATAGCAAGTCTAGAGAATCTTCGTCCGGTTTCAGCTTCGTCCAACAAGTCCCCTGTTAGGTGAGGTAATTAATCTTCATCCTGATTACCTTTCTTCTTCCAGGAAATAGCAGCGGACTCGCCTATGGAGAACGTATTTTCATATTTTTACATACGCGTAGTTTTGTTTCCTTTAATTGTAAATGGTAGGAATAACTATATGAACGTCTGGATTTTTCATCTTCCTTTCTATCTCTTGGTCTTTTAATTTCTTCTTGGGTAATTAAAATTTTTACATATACCTTTTTTTCGCCGTCACTCATTTTCCAAAAATCTTTTAAACAATTGTGCTCTGTTTTCTTCGGAAAACTTTGTACATTGTAGCTTCGAGTTATTCTTACCTAATTTGTATTTGCATCTTTCTTTAATTTTCCTTTCATTTTTAGAGATGGTGTATACCCAGCGTCCATCATCTTTCCTTCTTCCTTGGTATTCTTCTCCACGCTCCCTTTTACGTTTATTTTTATTAGCCGACCAATTATTTTCATCTACATGTCATCGTTTCTGTCTACGCTTTTTACTTATTCGGTAGATTCTAATTCCGGCTCTTCGTGTTCGGCTGAAGTTGGTACATAATCCGGGTCTTCATCTTGACTTCCATTGTTATTGGGAAGAATAACGATTGCTTCCGAATTTGAGCAGGTTGTTCTATAATGCTTTCTTGTTCAGGAATTTCCTTTGGTTCTTCAGTGTTTCCTTCAAGATGGTTATCCAAATGGGCTATGTAAACTGGGACATCATGGCTGACAATTTCATCGTTGCTTGGAAAATAACACTAATATCTGAACTAGGATCAGGTTCATCAATGGTTATCTTATGCTCAGTAACTTCTTTGGCATAATTGGCACTGTTAGCAATTTCATAATTACTACTACATGCCAGAATTTCAAAAAGAATTTCATTTTCTAAAGCCATTTTCAAAATTCTACTAGCACGAGAGTCTGACATTCTAAAAATAAAACAAATAGAATTACCTATAGAAAAGCCCGGATACTTTTATAGAAATTATAAATGGCCGAAATGTTTTTTAAATAAACAATTGTTAATAAACTTTATTAAGATCAATATAAAAAGAAACGCGGTTTAAAATAATAGGGAACTTGTAAAAAAATAAAATCGCGTTAAAACACTTTCAATAGTTAATTATATCATTAAAAACCAAACCCCATAGACAACAACACATTCTTTCAAAACAATTTCTATCAGAAATATAAGAGATTAAAATAATGGATGTTTCTAATTTCTTTTTAAAAGCACCGTTTTCTCGTACTAGTACAGAAAAATAGTATATACAACTTTCAAAAATGAAAAGTACTTTTCAGCACGGTTTTAATAATTATTTGTGTTAAAACGTTACCTTTCAAAGCTAGCTAGTGAAGGAATTAGTTTTATAATAATAATAACTACTTTGTAATCTATGCAATATTAAAAAACGAACAAAAGACATTTTAACTTACATAATATAGTACTTTTAATCAAAATACTGTCAATTAACAACAATTACACTTGCTACAGCTTGTTGCACCGAGTTAGTAAACAGTAAACAAAATGCGGGATATACGAGGTTTTCCTTAGCAAATAATACGCGTGGAGATACGAGGTTTTCTTTTTGTCTAATATTAAATTACAGTAAAGTTCTGGAGATACAAGATTTTCGCAGGTTCAAGTACTTGAGTACAAGAGATACAAGGTTCAGTACTTGTTCAACAGATAATACCAAAAGGTCAAAAATGTGGAGTTACGAGGTTTTCTCGTGAGGGTATCGATATATCATCGGCTAAATGTGTTAACCTGCTAACTCACATGAAGTCAGATTTTCAGGAGAGAGAAAAAACTGCCTTGATCAATACAAAAGTGCGGATATGACAATGGATTTTAACACTATCGTTGTCGGTATTTGCCTAACCTTTTTTTAAATAAAATGTACGTACATTATTTTTTGTTTAATTTCTACAGCCGTAAAATGGAGTTAGCAGTTTTGAAAATTCTATTAATAAATACAAATCAGGACAATACAAACAGTAATGACACTGAACAAAAACTCAAAATATCAATTTAAAAAATAAAAGCAAATTTTTAAAATATATAAATTTCTTTACAAAAACGCATTTCCTAGAAGCCAATAATTATTCATGTGGCAAATCGTCATAGAAGCCATGATAGTCGGCTGGCAAAGTTGACTTGAGATCTTGGAGGTCAAAATATTTTTTAGCTGAGATTGCAATTTTATTTTGATATAGATTATTTAGTTCTATCCATGTCTTTGTACTGACATGTTGTCTTCGCTGAGGAACACTTGTCCATTCGTCAGAAAATCGTAGTTTATAAAATATTTCATCCTCGGGCGTATACTTTAAACCACGAATATCGGTTACCTAAAATTAAAAAAATAATAATTATAGAATTTTATTTTAAAAATAATAACAAGAGAACCAAGACAACTTTTAAAAGAACAAAATGATGTATAAAAATAATAATTACCTTAACATCTCCAGGCTTTCTTCCGGGTCTGATAATTTTTATCGTCTGAATGGTTTTAAAGGATTTAAAGAAGTTATGGTCCAAATACTTTACGTTGTATGGTCTAGGACGAAGTCTTGCTTTTTTGCAATGAAAGGCATATTCAGCTGGAACATTAATTTTTCTTGCTTTCACACCACGTTCTATAGTGGAATGCATTGAATCTACTGGCATCTGAGTGTGTCCCATTCAAGATATTTATGTTCAATCGTTATTTGATATTGTTTTGCCAGATTATTAGCAACATTAGCCAGTACGCTATTACGATTTTGGTACGTGCAGCCGTCACTCCAAAAAACTGTCTTTCTTTTTTCTTGATCAATAAATGGAATAACCTGGTTTTCAATGAAGAAATGAAAACAAGATGAAAATTCTTTTGCATTTAGCCCACCTTCTCCCTCGTGCCATAGATAACAAATTCCGTCCTTATTCTTAAGATCAAAATAACACAAATTATGCACACATAATTTTGTCTTATAGTAAAGGCTGCTGATGTTAGATTTTGGCGAAAGTAGCACAGCCTGAAGATCGACGGTATACAAAAAGTTTTCATTTTCTTTATCTTTTTCTAATTGTCTCCTAGCTTCCATTTTCCTTGCCGTGTGCATATTAAAGTCTTCCTCTGAGATGTAGCTTTCCTTGAACTTATTATAAATTTCGCATTCGTCCTTTTTTGGCCTGAATAATGCCATATTTTTTGTATCAAACGCTTTTTTAAACGTGGTACCGCTTAATTGGGATAGTGAACTTGATAATTAGTTAAGGTCACAATGTTGTTAACATATTCATTCGAGTGGCCGTTATTACTTTCAACTTGTTTGGCTGCTAATTTTAAAATTTCCTTTGTTCGTTGTGACATAATCTGTTAAATAAGAAAAAAGTTTTTTAAACTATTAACATTTAATTATAAACATTTTTTGTTTGCCATATTGGACTTAAATTATATTTCCATGAAGATAAAATTTGTTAGACGCTATGCAACTAAAGCAACTTTTGTTAAGCAACTAAGTTTTAAAAATAGTTAGACTACTTTTCGATAAACCCGCTACAATTTTTTTAATCCTTTAAAATTAAACCTTATCCACGATTTATAATAAAAGAAAAAAAATAAAACCTGCTATATCCAAACTTTTTCTTGTATTTAACGGGCACGAAAAGCCACAACTCCAAAATTGCGTTTAATGGTGTACTTTTGTCTTAAAATCCGATATTTCATTCATATAAATTATGATATAGATTTAATAGTAGGTAGCTTTTTTAGTAAAACAACACAGAAAAACAAAAAAAAACTAACTGTAGATATGAAAAAAACAAGGAACTTCGAGACCCACAACAACGTGTGTACCCTGTTGTCTACAACTAGCGGGAGATAGCAGCATTTCCTTGCTCATCGCACAATATAGAGTCAGCTGGTATACGTGCGTCATAAAATAGGGCATTTCTACGCAGAATAGGGAGTTAAGTGGTTTACAGATAGATGCAGGGCGCTATCTAGTTGCCGAATATCAAAACATCTCAAAATCGTAAAATATGGAGTTAGCAGGTTAGCTTCTCAATTTCAATATCTTAACAATCATGCAACAAATTTAATGACTTGACTATTTACTTGTATTGTATTTTATTACTTTATTAGAAGTTATGTAATTGCTCTACTCAACTTGGTACACTAAGTTATTTATCTGAAATTATTTTTCCCCTAAACTAAAGTTATATGTTTATCAATACATGGTACTGTTTCAAGTTTAATAGTCACGTTTAATAAGTGTAACTGTTTCCCATTGTCCTTAATTTGTTTAGCCTGCCCCATACCTGATATCATCGTCTATTAATGATCGTAGATATATGTTTAATTCTGAATAAAGCAGATATAGGATTGTCAAGATCTCTCTCCACTATCAAAACTACGGCCGTTAGTTCAGACAGTTACGGAATATCTTAACACTCCAATCTTGCTCATGCTAAATGTAGTTGCAAAAGAAAGAAAAAAAATTGTGTTTAATTCTGACATTCCGAATCAGTCTTCAGTAGAAGAGGATCCTTCGTTCACCTCCTCCGTACTCTCTAAAATGCATTCGATATTCTGACCTGGTGGAACGGTGCTGAGATCTAGATTACTACCCATGTGTAGTATGAATTGCCTCTTCTGAGGAGGGGCAGTTTTTTTCAAGGGAGGGTTGTTGGCGTTTTGCCGCTTTTGGCTTTATATTTTTAGCCCTATTATGTCTTATAACTAAACAAATCTTTATTATAAAGTACATCCCGAATATAATCAATCCGACACAAGTAATACCGAAAAATATGTCATGCTCTAATTTATACCTTCTGCCTGCTCGTACTGGAATCGCTGCATTCGCAATGGTGAGCGGGTTGTGCCTTTGGCCAAAAAATAACATACTGCGATAGATAAAATAACATTCCAAATAAAATATACTGTATCCCCGTGTTGTTCGTACTTGTCCGCATAAGAATATGCTACATTTGATTTCACGCTGTCGAGTATGTCTTGTAAATAGTCTTTAGCTGATGTTAAGTTAATATGGGGTGTTTCCAATGTCCAATTTTTGTTTAAACATCGCTTGACGACTATTTAAACAAAAATTGGACATTCATTGGAAGTTCATTTGGTTATCTGCTTTCAGGACAAATAATTTTAAAGTAGACCATGCCGCTGGAATGATATGGATAATCGAGGCTTCTAATGGCAAGGAATCTGGACAAGGAAATCTTTTGGGAATCAGGACCTCTGCGCTCATAACTAGTTCACAATTACAAGGTACATATACTTTTATTGACCCTGGTGAAAAGTAAGATGATTCGTCCAAAAATTTTGTCACACTTCCACATAAGATTTCTAGGGTGAGTCTATTTGTTTCCTCTGCGATTTCAGATACAATGGTAGTATTGGATTTGTGACAACTCATTGGACAATAGTGGCTTAACTCTTTCACTGAGGCACCGCTATACAGTTTTTTGGCACAAGCAGGGCCTTCCAACATGTCTGCAGAAAACCTAGGCAAGTAGCGCACAGTCGGTCCTTGAAAGGGAGACAATGATTTAGGGCAGACCCTGATACTGTCGAATGTGCAATTTAGAGTGTAAAGACTTGTGAAGCTGCCAAAAATACCGGCTCATGTTTAATTACACACGTTTGATTTTTCCAAGCAAAAGGTGTCATTATTAATTCAAAAAGTTTCCACTCTTGATGTTCATGAATTATTGGTATTCTCACATTAATAAAAAGTTTGTCACCATTGAAACCACAATCACTTATAGGGATCTGGTACAACCGTGACAACTCTGTAAGTGGAATTGCAAGAGCCTGATTTACTTTTGATAATTATTGCCATTCTAATTTTACTAAATCATGTCTAAGGATAGCAGGGTCAAGGATAGAGATAGGAATCAGATGTTGTCTGCAAGAACTTATTATCCCCTGTCTTTTGACAGCCCGTGTCAGATCTATAATGTGTCTTAAATTTAGAAAGTGGTTATTTATTATCGATAAAAGAAAATTTTCTTGTACGTTATTGTTTGTCATGGTCCTATTTACTACTTGTTCTGAAAAAGTTTCTAGTCTATGTATTCTGTCTTCTGTAGTCTTTAGCGCGTCTGCTATCCCTTTTTGATATTCGTTAAATTTCTTAGAATTTTGGGTCATTATTGACAGACTTTCTGATATTCCCTTACTTAATTTGCCTAATTGTAATTAAATTTTGTTCGTTAGTTGTCAATGCATCTAGTTTGTGCTGAGTTGCTACCCCGAAGCACCAACTCAGACCTTCTCCCAGAATATGCAGTGCCCTTTTCCTTCGAGTATTTGTCTCGGAGCAACTTTTTAAAAAAACTGGACTCCAACTGCGCGCAAGGGACTTAAATTCCTGTTCGAAACTATTTTTTAACTCATTAATATTGCCTAACATATTACAGTGCGGATTCCTATCACTAGAATTTTCACAAACCCCCTTAAAATGAAAATGCTCCTCTCCTCCTGTTCTATTCTTTATGTTGAACCGAGGCTGGTGATGGTCTGTTGGCCTTCCGGGGAATATTATTATTCCTTTAACATGACACATTACTTCTTCGATTTTTCCTTTTTGTTTCTGTCGTTGTTTTTGACAAGAAGGCGTTATTTGTGTATACCCTGTCTTGTTCTTTGGATTCTAATGCTGATCCTAGACTAATGTGGGTTACCTTGTTGTCGACACACAGTGTAACCTTCCTCATTCCAAGATTAATAATGGCATTGTACTTGTTCAAAAACTCCATTCCTAAGAGTAGGGGAAATGGTAATCCTTTGATAACATTCGCCGTACAGGGTAAATTGAAACCTCCTATACTAAGTTTAAATTTTCCTTTTCCAAGAATAGGAATCTTTCCCCCTCCAGCCACTAGTAAATTTCTTGTATTATGCCTATTTCTTTGGTAGTATCTTAGGAGATCCGTTGTAATGACGTTCTTTTCGGCCCCTGTATCTGGGATTGCCGTTACCTTATAATTATTTACATAACAGGGGATGGTGACGATTCTGTTGGTATGTGAGGCCCTATTGTTGGTCAGCACGACACTGGGCCCTATTGCCGTCCGGTAGTGTTTGGGTAATTTCGCGTATTCTCCGGACAAAAAACTGCGAAGTGGCTCACTTTGTTACAGCGGAAGCATTTTGGCCTTCCATCTCTATTCCTAGTACTTGGGAATTGATTCGGACGACTAACTTCTTGTTGCTGTGGCCTCAAACTGTTGTGGGGGTTTACGAAGGGCGACCCAGTCATGCGTGGACCTTGGTATGTTCAGGGTTGGTTCCCTCTTCGATAATTATCGTGCCTTCCATGCTCATAGTGTCGGGGGGTCTATTTCCCCTATATTGAGTCCTATATGTGTTACCCCTTGCCTGATTTATATATTGGCTGTCAAAGTATCTCGGTGTCCTTTGATACCTGTTGTCCATTGTACCTTGATTTGGACCGTTTCTTTGGCCATATATATGGTGACAGTGATGACATTCTGCATCACTGATTCGGAGCTTCTCCAGCGACAGCTCTTCCACCCCACCAATGTCTTCCAATTTCTCCACAATTTTCTTGAATTTATCCCAGTCCATATTGTCCTCCGATATTAATCTATAACTCTTGTATAAATCCTTTCTTATTCCGTTCTCGAAGAACTTTTTAAACTCTGCCACATCTAACTTCGGGTCGTATTCCGCAAAGATGGTTTGCAGCTCGTAATAATACGATTTGATGGATTGAGTAGGGTGTTGCTTGGTCTCAAACAACCTCTCTTCTATTAGTCTCTTTACATCCGGCCCACCAAATTCCTTTATTAGATCTTCCTTGACGTTTTCCCATGTCTTAGCCTGATTCTCGGGCTGCTGGGTATAACGACTGAACCAAAGGTCAGCCGCGCCCTGTAGGAATCCCAACTATTTGCCGCTGCCGTCCTCTCGTAGTTCTTTACGAATTCCACACTGTTGCCTGTTTTTGGTTCGAATGTTGGGGACATAGAGACTTGGGAAGTGACGGTGTCTTCGGGGTTTTTAAACTTGCAGAAATTGTTACGTTCATACTTCTTACTGCAGACGGCTCACGCTCGACAACTCTGTTGTACTTGGCCCTTCCTCCTTATCCTCTCTCTCTTTATCTGCTTGTTGTTGGCGCTGGTGGGTCTTTGGCGTGTGGCGTTCTGGAGACGTTGCTAGTCTAGTTGACTTTGTGAACGGAGATTCCTGTAGGTTACTGTTACCTTCCACGTCCGTACTCCTGTAATGTAGCTTGAATTCCTCGCAGTGCTGGTCCTTTCTTTTGTTAATTTTAATGCGGCTCTTGTTTTCCCCCTTGTTTCCTTTGAGTTACTCATGTGAAATTGCACCTATTTCCTACATTTTAACTGTCCCTAGCAAGGTATAGTGAAAATAAATTGTCAATGTGAAGAGATAAAAAAAAAGAAGAAGAAGAAAATTTATTTGGAACATTAACAATTCTGACATTATGAACATTGGAAAAATAGAACATTTGGATTACATAACATATGAAAACATTTGGAAATAACACATAATTGGTTATAAGCAATGGAAACTTAACAAGGATGGCCTTATTATGAAGACAATTCCTTTAGCCTGAAGCCTTTTTACTTATAACTATCTTTGGGTTGCGTCGGTTTTTCTTTCCCGCACTAACACCTAACACTTCGCGTAGCGTTTTTTCACTTCACTGTGAAGTCAGTTCACGATTGTGGCACTCCTGCACATTTGACTAAACTGATGTGGAGGGATGTGTCCTCGTTGGTGTGGATGTGGAACTAGGTCGTTCATCTTCTCTGTGAATGATGACGGACGGGAAGTCGTCTTCTTCTGCTCGAGCTCCTGGTGAATGTTACTGGTTGGTTCGGGGGTGAATTGGGATGTAAATCCTTCGGTTGCTGGGTTGTCCTAATTTTGGTCTTTCATCATTGGTGAGTGATGTTCTTAAGTCAGGTTCAGGTTGTAGCTGAGGTTTCCTCGGATAGAATGTCTTAGATCTTACAAGGTGTGTGTCTGGGTTGGTTTCAGGTTTTCTCGGCTCTTGTCTTTTTGGTACCGGGTGATTTTTGAGACGGATAGACTTCCCCTACGTTGGCGGAGTCTCCTCCACGCCCGTGTCAACTGCTCTATCGTCTCTACTCGATATTTCATATTAGCAATATGATATTAATCCATCTACATTTTTCAAATTATATATCTAGAATTTTAATAATACCATCCGAAACATGCATAACTTATGTGTCAAATCCTGAAGAGAAACGCAGATTAATCCAAAACGGTGTGTCGTAGACCCCTGATATTATATATCAATAAACTCGTCTTTGCAAGGACTTTCAGCAAATGTAATAAAATACAGGGTGTTCCATTTAAAAAAATCATGAAAAATTAAATTTCACGAAACTTGGCATCACTGTTGCAATTTTTTTTATTTTAGTATTAGACAGAAGTTTCATAAAATAGACCAAATTACAGCTTATCACCTCAATCAGTAACTTTTCTAGCTCGCTATAAATATTAACCTTTTCCTGAAGATAACAGTCAATAGCTCCGAAACGGTGGGCTACAGGCCCATCATATTATATATCGTTGAACAAGTCTTTTGAAGAGCTTTTCAAAAATGTAATAATATACAGGGTGTTCCATTTAAAAAAAGATAAGTTTAGTTCATCACCCTGTATATTGAAGAGCTACAAATATAACTATATTAAAAAAATACCGACATCTTTAACGCAAACAACATTTATATAAAACTTTTTTTTTCTATCTCACATAGTTTCTGAGATAAGATACGCACTCTTATACGGCCCACCCTGTACATTGTTTCCCCCTAAGTCTTTCCATGCTGAAATGTATGCGCAGTCAGATTTTTCACGCACACTCTTTATATTTTGTTGAGAAGCATCTGGTACCTCTTTTACACTTATATTACTAGAACATTTTTCATTACTGCCTGAACTAATATTGGCAGGGTTTTCTACTAACACATTAGTACCTATCTTACTATCAATTTTTTGCATTCATTCCTTATTTATATTTAAATTAGAATTCATATGTTGTATCCACCCAGCTAATGAGGTTAATGTAGCATTTAACAAAGAAATATTTGACAACGGAGTTTCTTCTACAATTTGTTCAAGGTCCTGCCCTGTCTCCTTATTTTTATCCTTAGGCATTATGACAATTTATATATATCTTTTTACTGTCTCCTTATACTAAACATTAAAATATAAGTTAAAAATGTTTAACAGTACAAGCATTTAAATTAAACCTGGCCACTGCTTTAACAAAGGTCTAGTTACTTAAAATATACAACTTTTATTAGCCCGAGTTGGACGCCAAATGTAATTTTTCCTTTCTTAGGTTTAAAGAATAATTTATGTTTTTAAAAGGGAGTGGGTACAGGTCTAATTAAATGCACGTACTAGCAATTTTTTCACACAATCTATTGATAAACATTTACATACAAGTTGTCCTCTTATCCCCGCACTAACATTCCTATATCCCCGTCACTACATTTACTTATACCACAAAAAAAAACTAAATAGTAGGGTAAGCAGGTGCATTACAATGTAAAGCAGTGGAAAATTTTGAATCTTAAAATTTGGAAAATTTCGGGTTGGTGGTACAGAACAGATTTCACTCACCCTGTATGTTGGACAGGTCTCGTCTGGGTTGTAACTAGCTTGATACCTTCTAGCACTTACACTATGCACTGATAAAATTTCAATTGGTTCGGCACTTGGTTAAGAATTGGTTTACTTTAATAACGTGGGATAAGGAGAGTTTTTTCGTGTCGTAAAGTGAACTTATTATGAGTACGATGTCGTTGCTTGGTATTCATTTACTTTGTTGTAATCTTTAAAGTTAAATAATTGAATTTTCGTGGTAGCAAGTGGTTTTGATGTAAAAGTTGGATATAAATGAATTTGGATAAAATTGGTCGCGAATATTAATCTAATTCTGAGGTTTGGTAATGTGCCTATACTGACCAATCAGCGCATCGCGTGGAGTCGTCCGCGAGGTATAAAAGAAAATTTGCAAACTTTGACTCTCATTATCTCCCTTGATTCTGGACCGATTGGATTGAAATTTTACATGCATGTGTAGTTTGGCATTAGGTAAGTATCTGGTATATTGAAATTTAATTTGGTGGAAAAAATCTGTTATTACAACAACTTGTCGCACTTTCTCCCCGTCGTTATTACGATCGGTAATTGGGTTTCTTGATTTAGATGTGCCTTGATCCATTATTCCAGCTTACTAATTCCGGGTAGAGCGACAAAATTTATTTTTCTCAGATCATCTGAGGAGTAGGCAGATTGAGGCCCCGGAATCGAATCACAACATCTTAACCCTTTCTCTGAAGAGTAGGCAGATTGAGGCTTCAGAGAACTCCACTATTAATACTTCATCTCTTGAAAATGGCTCCAAAACGGGAGCCGAAACGTCGAGACACTAATCATCTCCAACGCGGTTCAACCCGAAAACCTAGTTTCTCTCATACTCACGACCGCGGAAGCCTTTCCGATTATTAAGTCTCAGAGTACCTATAATAAACATAAAATACATGCCATAATAAAACTCAACAAAACAGTATTTTATTAAGAATTGTTTACCAATTCTCTTTTTTGCTATTGGTGATACGCTAATTCCTGTTCCGAGTGCCTCGTCTACGATGTACTGAAAAAGAAAATATCGGAGCACTAGGAAAAAAAATTATATAAAAAATTGCTGATACGGCCCTGGATCCTCGGTGAAGTCCTCCAGGTGCTAGTATGACAATAAGAGAGCAAGGTACGGGAAATATGTAGGTTTAATAAAATACAGATATAAAATATAACACCGGTACCATGCACTTCGATAAATCTATCACAAAAAAGCTGAGAAAATTTGTTTCTTATACTCGGTATATCACAAATCTTTTTATTTTGCATTTTGCCTGTTAAAGCAGTATAGTATGCTAAGGAGAGGCTGGCTTATCGAAATTTCAGACTTCAGCGTCTTAACATATAATAAATGTATTATTACGAATTTAAATTTTGATAATCTTGTTGGATATGAATTTAGAAACACTACTAAAATGGTATAGACTGCTTTGACTATGTAATAGAGAATTAATTATCGTCTATTATTCACCAGATGTAGTTTTAATGTTGTAGCCAGGCCCTTGTATAACAACACTCGCGAAATAATGAACTAAAATTAGGATGCACTTGTAAAAAAGGTTTGTATGAATTTGTTTAATAGTTGCACTACACGTTTACTAAAACATGTAATGAAGTTATGATGAAATGAATGAAACTGGAATGAACAGACAAGTCTGATCTCGTCTGATAAGATTCCGTCGTCTTTTATAACACCCTGCTGCGCCGCGATTGGCCTAGACACCGTTTTAAGGCGTGGTTTACTAGAAAAATCTAAAATTTAGATTTTTGGGCTGGAAATTTTCTAATGAAATTTTTATGTGAGGTGTAACTGAAGTGGCTCTATTGATTCGTACAAAAGAATTTGTGGAATTTAATGAATTCTATGATATTACGACATACTGGGAGTACAGGGTGTTTAACTAGACCTCGCAGGACTAATTCTAATGAAAGTCGGACGGCGTACTTATTATTTATATATTGACCTTACACTTCATTTACAAACATACACTTGCAAGTTCAGATCATATGACAATAATCAAAGTGATAATTATTTTAATATCAACGGCCTGACGTCCGTTACCTTTCGCTGGTTCTCAACTACTGAATTACTCTATTATTTTACTAGGATGTAAAAGCTCAAACTGGATTCGGGCCCTTTCAAGTTCGAACACCTGGGGCGCGTTCAGATATCGAGGAGAAACGCGTCCGGACGAGCCCAAAACGTTCATAAACGTAAGGCGTTCATTCGAGAAAGTACGTCCGAGCCGTTCGAAAATTTAAGAGAAACACGTCCGGGTAAGAAAAAGTTACCCACCTCGATGAGTTGGGTAAAAGTTGCCCGACATGCGCAATGTGACTATAGTATTCAAAATGGATTCAAAAATTTCAAGATCAAGAGTTGCTTATGATTACTGATTTATTGATTATTTGTCTTATAAATTACTTATTTAAAGTTCACACCTGTAGCTGTCTGGGGTTGCTAATAACCAAAGTACTGTTTTTCAGCGGGAATCCGTAGTCTCCCACTTGCACCTTCCTGTCTCTTTAACAAAGGAGCCACCCGTGTTAACAATCGTTGAAACTAGACTCTATTAACTCTAAAATGTTGCTGAAATTCCCTATTTCTACAATTTGCAACTACTGCCACAATAAAATTATCGACTCGTGCCACTCTGTCGATTATGAGGAACATAAATTTCTATAAATTCCTCTACTTGAGCTGCTTGAGTCTATTAGTTCCATTATTCTACAATTCATTCAATTCAATAAGCATTATTTAGTGATCTGTTAAATCTTTAATTTGATAATTTTTGCATTGTTTTCAGTAAATAAGTAGAAAATTGGGTTATGTTTATGTTGACATATTTGGTCAAAGGAGGGGTGAGGGAGGATAGTAGCGTTCGTTTTTAAAGACGAAAGGACGAATTCTTTTCATTTTCTGCGAGGACGTTTATCCAAAGTACGCTCTTCATAACTGAACGCGCCCCTGCAATCGTGTAGACAACAAGTATTATAAAAACACATAAAAGAAGCCACAGTAACATACCGCCGCCGTTGAAATCAAAGTAATTTCAAAACATTACATACTATTAACATCATTATTTAATGTACAGACACTGGTAAAGGACAAATCTTGACAATAGGACGAACATAAGTTCCACTCTTAGTTTTAACTAATACACTTCTAACATGGTTGTTTTTGCCTTGGTAAACATCAGTAATTCTAGCAAGACACCAAGATAAGGGTGTAACATTATCTTCCTTAACAAGGACTAAATCGTTAATTTTCACATCACATTTATGACTATACCATTTTTTGCGTTGCTGAAGTTCAGAAAGGTATTCTGATCTCCAGCGCTTCCAAAATATTTGTTTTATTTGATTAACTTGTTGCCAAATTTTTAATCGATTAAATTATTGGTTGCTTACGTCGGCTTCAGGGAAAGAAGTTAAAAGACCTCCGATTAGAAAATGCGAGGGGCTTAAATAATCAAAATCATCAGCATCATTATTTAAGGGACACAAAGGTCTCGAATTCAGTATGCCCTCAATTTGAATGAGTAAAGTGTTTAACTCTTCATATGTTAAAGATGACGAACCTATCATTATTTTTAAATGGTATTTCACTGACTTGACGCCAGCTTCCCATATGCCTCCCCAATGGGGTGAAAGGGGCGGAATAAATATCCACTCTATCCCATCGCTAGCCATATAACTATTAATAATTCATCCCGGGCTTTTTGTTAAACAAATTATATATGGCATTCAATTCTTGTTGTGCCTTTGAAATTACTATCGTTATCACTAAATATTTTGGCACATTTTCCACGTCGCGACATAAATCTGTTTAAAGTGTTTAAACACGACCTTGTAGTCGTATCAGACACCAGTTCCAAATGAATGGCTTTAGTACACATGCACACAAAGAGGCAAATATAGCCTTTAGTTATGATTGATTTTCTAATTCGAGACTGGCGTATGTGTCCACCATAGTCGACACCAGTATGTAAAAATGGACGGGTTGGAGTTAAACGCGAGACAAATCTGACATTATTTGATTGGCTGTGCTAGCACGAAATTGAAAGCATTTGAGACACTTATGTGTTATTTGCTTAACCGCGCTTCGAGCATTCAAGATCCAAAATCGCAACCTTAAATTCCCTAACAATAACTGCATGCCCGCATGAAATAATCGTTCATGCTCATAAATGATTATTAATCGAGTTACATGAGACTTATCTGGTAGTATGAATGGATGTCGTTGGTCCATCTTAATAGAGCAATGCTTCAACCGACCACCCACCCTTAACAAACCTTCATTGTCTAAAAATGGATTTAATAAACGTAATCGGTTATTTTTTAGATCAACATATGGTATTTTTTCACTAATCTTATTTAATTGCTCGATTTCATTATAAAAATGCTCAGCTTGAACACACCTGATTATAAATTTTAAAGAACATTGAAGCTCTATGGTAGAAATAAAATTTATTTTTCTTTGTCTTTCTTATTTTTTATATTGTTTATAAATCTAAATACATCCGTCTGTAGGAGTAACCGTCTGAAGGAGGAATAATTATTGAATAATTCATAAAAATAATTGTTTGTAAATTTTTTAGAAAGACAAATTCGCGTTTGAGATCGTTTTTCTGGTAAATCTGATTTAGTTAAATTTTCTACGCATTTATTAGGCCAATTGTTGACATTTAATGTTAACCAGAGTGCCACGCCACCACAATGAATTATCCTTTAAAAGACTAGGTTCAATCCCCCGTGACAATAAGTCTACAGGATTATCAATTGAACTAACATGAACCTAATTAATTTTAGACGACAATTCCTGTATCTCAGATACACGATTGGCTACAAAACCATTCCAACGTGAGGCCTCTGATGCAATCCAGGCCAAGACAATAGTGGAATCAGTCCACAAATATGTTTGACTAATATTCAATTTTAACGTCAATTTGATTTTATTCATCAGTCGCGCAAGTAACAACGCACCACATAATTCCAATCTAGGTAAAGAAATTACCTTTAGGGGAGCTACGGGACCAGTTTGACAGCTACATTTCCAAATTTATCCTGTGATCGTAAATAAATGACAGCTCCGTACCCTTTCATAGAAGCGTCTGAAAATCCGTGAATCTGAATATCAATCGCATTTTCAACAAGAATTAAACGCTTTATTGAAATATTTCGTAAAGATATAAGTTGCTCTTTAAAGGGTAACCAAACTTTCAAAATGTGTGGTGGAACTTGCTCATCCCAACCTAGTTTTTACTTCCATATCTCCTGCATAATAATTTTAGCTGGGGCGGTTATTGGACCTGTGAGTCCCAACGGGTCAAATATTTTTGCAATCCAAGATAAGACAGCTCGTTTTGTGAAACTAAAATTGATTTAATTAATAATTTAATTACGAAATCCAGATTCAGAAATCGATATTTCAAAATCATCACTTAATGAATTCCAAATAATACCTAAAGTACGCACGGATGATCTATCATTACTTAAAGTAGGTAACACTCTGACTCTCGCGTTTATCAGGAGGAATATTTTTTAGCAACTCAAATTCATTTGAACTCCACTTGTGTAGTTCAAATCCTCCTTTAGCAAGTAATTCGAGTAATTCGCATTGTATTTCCTTAGCTATTTCAATAGTGTCAGCACCCGTAATAATGTCATCAACATAAGAATTATTTTTTAATGCTTCTGAAGCTAAAGGAAATTTATCACCCTCGTCTGAAACTAACTGTAACAAAGCTCGTGTTGCAAGAAAACTGGCCGAAGCTGTACCATATGTCACTGTCGTTAATTGTAGACATTGGATAGGCTCATTAGGAGCATTTCTCCATAAAATTCTTTGTAGAGACTGGAATTTAGGTTTAATCATTACTTGCCTATACATCTTATATATATATATAAACAATTATTCACTGAAGCTCTAGCATAAAGCTATTGCTTGTATGTGAATGAAGAAAACTTAATCTAATTTAACAATAATTATTTTCTAAAACTAAATAATAATTTACAAGCGACTGACTTGAGTGTTCCATATATAAGGATAAATAGAGACAGAAAGAAAATATATAAATTAGTAAGTACAAGAAAATATATGTGAATTGAGTATTTTATATACTTTATTCTAGTCACTTCGATCAATAAATTTATGAAAAATATCTCTTCCACAATTCATAATCCAATTTTTTATATGTTTTTTATAACTTTCTATGTTTCTTATATTTTTCAGATTTTCAGGTATTTTTTCAAAAAGTCTTGGGCCTAAATAATCAGAGCTACGCTGCCCGATAGTTTTGTGACATCTTGGTCTGAAGACACGACTTTCCTTGTCCCTAGTATGGTAAGTATGAGACACGTATTCGAATGATATTACATTTTTCTTTATATTATTTAATAAACTAAAACCGAAGAGTTGCCTTGTATCAAATACGTTTGCTTCTGCAAATAATGCATCGCTCGAATAATTGATTGGTCTACCTAAAATGATTTTTAATATCCATTTTTGAACTACATCCAATTTATGAAGGTGCAAGTCATTTACACCTCCCCATACATTATTTGTGATTGTACAAATGCAAAATAAAGTGTTTTTAAGTGTTTGACATCGAGAAAATCTTTTAAGAATTTAAATAAAGAAAGTGTACCTCTAAGCTTTTTAACAACGTTATTGATTTGTAGGTCCCATTTCAGATGCCTGTCTATGATTATTCCCAAATATTTAACTGATTTCGCTTCAGGAATACATAACTTTTGACCAATCTTGAGAGGCCCCATGTCTGGCAAGTTATTGGCATAGGAAGTGAAAGGCATATACTGCGTTTTATCTATATTAAGGGTAAGAGTATTATATCGGAACCATTCCTCTATAATTTGAAAATCCTTTTCAGCCTTCATTTTCAGATTATCCCATGATTTGCTTTGATACAAAATTACCGTATCATCAGCAAAGCTTAGAATTTTACCATCGATATTAAGGTATAGTAGACTATTCATGTATAATGTAAACAAAAGTGGTCCAAGGACTGTCCCCTGCGGGACACCATAAGTAACATTCCCTGGATCACTACGAATACCCTCAATTTCAACACTCTGCTGACGCTGCGATAAATAGCTTTTTATGATATCCTTCATTTTCCCCCTTAAACCATAATTTTATATTTTTTTAAGCATCTTTTCATGGCACACAGTATCAAACGCTTTAGAAAGATCAACGAAGATGCACAAAGCAGGTATTTTTCTATCTATTTTTTCATAAATAAATGATGTTAACTTGTAAATAGCATCTTCCGTTGATCTTCCCTCTCGAAATCCATATTGGTGATCCGATATAACAGAGTGTTTATTTAAGAAACTAACGATACGTGACTTCAATATTTTTTCCATTATTTTCGCGATATTGGAAATTAGGGAAACCGGTCTAAAATTTACTATTTCTGTCTTGTCCCCACTTTTATAAAGAGGTTTTATTATGCCAAATTTAAAAACTTTTTGGAAGCAAGACTTATCAATGCATGTATTAATTACATAAGTTAGTGGTTTTTTTATTTCGTTTGATATATACTTCAATGTTTCTGCCGTTATGTTATCATGACCTGGAGATTTTTTTAGTTTTTATTCCCCTATTACTTCCTGTATTTCATTTTCATTTGTAGGGAAAACATACATGGTATTTCCGATAATTTTATCCACCTCTTGAAAGTTTTTAGGTCGTATTATGTCGTTCGCTAGTTTTTGTCCCAATGTACTATAATGTTCATTAAAACTATTTGCTATATCATAATTATCAATCAAAATATCACCTTTCTTTGATTTAATGTTCTCTATTTTTGTTTCAGGTTTACGTCGATTGCATACCTCATTAACAGCATCCCAGAGGCCTTTCGAGCTATTAGAATTAGCATCAATGACTTTTTGAACATGTGCCTTTTTGGCTTTTTTCAGAAGTTTATTTAAATTATTGCGATACTTAGAATATTCTATTAGTAGTATAGCTGGCGGGGTTCTGTGACACTTCGATGGCATGTCCATCCGAAGGTGTCCAAAGATCGAGGGGGTTCTGTCAAGGTCGCCGAAGAGTTCTTGGAATGGATCTGAAGAAGTGGTCGTCAATGACCAGAGGGTGTAGTTCAGGTTTCTGCCGCGCGGCAGATATAGGGGTCGCTGTGTGCGATATCTAGATGAAGAGATAAGCGGTGCGGTCTTTTGGTGACATTTTTTTCTGAAGAAGTGGTCGACAATGACCAGAGGGTTGGCGCGGATTTTTACCTTTGCTTACCTGTTAGCCTGTTGGTGACACACCTGATGGTTACCTGTTAGTTTAGCCTGATCTGTACCTGTTGGTGACACACACCTGATGGAAAAAATGATGCATTTTTGAAGTAATCTTCTACAATTTGTGCATCAACATGTTGATAACCTTTTGCCCTTGTTCGGCGTGATAAGGATGTGTGTAATTTCATAAACATTAGCAGATAATTATTGATCTCTGACCTTGTTATTTTGGTTTTATTGACGTAATTGGCGATATTTTCAATCTTCTACAATTTGTGCATCAACATGATGATAACCTTTTGCCCTTGTTCGGCGTGATAAGGATGTGTAATTTCATAAACATTAGCAGATAATTATTGATCTCTGACTTTGTTATTTTATTAGGTTTTAGTGATTTAAATAAGATGTAACTTGTTGTAAAAACAGGTTCAGATTATTTAAATTATAAAATGATTTAAGATCTGCTATTGAGTATGTTTGGATCGATTGTATATGAAAATGGAGAATATTTAATATCATGATCGTTTCACAAGAGGATTGTAGAAATTGTTTAGAAAATAATTATTGGACTAAAGGAGTTGAATCTTAAGTCGCATTTTACACACACTTTCCTTTTATTTCTAATGAAGAGGAGGAGGTGGAAGAGGAACTGGATGCAGATGATACCTGTTAGTTTAGATGAATGTTATATACTTATTTTATTGTTAAAATAAAAAAAGATGTAGAAATTTATTTTTAAGTTTTATTTGTAGTATACATTAGTTTTCAAGCAGATATCTAAAAAACAGTTCCGCTTTTAAAGAGGATACCTGTTAGTTTAGATGAATGTTATATATACTTATTTTATTGTTAAAATAAAAAAAGATGTAGAAATTTATTTTTAAGTTTTATTAACGTGTAGTATACATTAGTGTTCAAGCAGAATAGATTTCTATTTATTTTTTGGGTTATTTATCTAGTATATTATCTAATAATGAAAATAACAGTTCTGCTTTTCAAGATTCAATGATGGTTATCCATATACCAATTATATAATAAGTGAACATTTTGTTGAGCGCAATTTAAGCTATTATTTTCATGTGAATTACAATGGTACTTAGAATTATTACAAGTTTTTAGTGTTTTCAAAGACGGACAGTTCCATTCATCTAAATTAAATATGTAATTATTAATTATTTTACCTAAAACTTGTTCTTTATTTAATCCTTTAACTAGTACTGTTTCACTTTGAACAATATTTTTTAAAAAATTTTGCACTCTATTAAAATTTAAATATAAAAAACAATCACTGTTTTGAAATGATAAACCATGTATGTTGAATGTGGTCCAATCAATGTGTTGACAAATCTCCTTGGATGTCATCCATTCAGGTATATATGGCAAATTAACAAAATTGTGATGCACTGATCCAGTTTGAACATTCAGGATGGCTATTTCCCGTATGTAGAAATTACTGTTTTTATATTGAAAACCTTGGATGTCAATGATAAACATTTCTGCAAAAATAGTTGAAATTAACTAACTGCAACTACACAATTTTACAAAAGTCAGTTTTAGGTCTGTATTTTACTAGATTTGATTCAAGTTACTGATGATGTCAGTTTTAAAAGCATGATTCTAAATCTTGTCAAATTAAATCTCTTTTCCCTAACGTTGAAGACAGCAATGATTTTTCCTTATAGTGTTTCAAAGACCCCAATTTGATTCTAATTTTGAGAAATTTTTAACACAATCTGATTTATTTTTTATACATTTTTTACACAAATAAGCAATTCTGTTTAAAATTTTAATCAATCTACAATACTCCTCTTTTGTTTAGATACCCTTCCAACTTTTTTTTTTTAATACAACATCAAGCATACAGTCAATAGTTTTCTTTGAGTGCATATTTCTGTTAAATAAAATATTTGAATTCAATAAAATAAAAGTAATAATAATAATAATAATAATTGTAACTTACAGTATTATAGGTGTAGGGCACACGCACAGCTAACGGTTATTCTTGCGGCAATGGTAGTGATGCACTTTTAAAATAACATCAAACGTCATGCACACATACGTGCTATCATTGGGGCAAAGGTTATCATGCATATTGATGCAAATGCATATTGATTAATTAATTATTATAAAAATATGCAAATGTTGTTTCCATATTAATTTAAATGCGATAATAAAAAAAGATAATTCAATAACATGCATGCATAATAAACGTATATATCACGTTCTTAAAACATGAGGATATTTATTTTATTACAGTAGATTTTAGGTACCTGTTTGCGTATACCTGTTTTATATTACTACCCTGTATATTACGAGAACTCAGTTAACTTGTCATATTCTTTTGTTGCATAAAATTATATTATATGTAGGAAAAACGTAATATTTTAACATTAATAGGAATACTCGAATACCTCCTTTGTCCTTGTGACCTGTATCAACTTGTTTAAAAAAAAATTATTTCAAACAAAATATTACATCGTTATACTTCTAAATATAACTTCGTTCAAGATAAATCGCTGGATATTCTCACATCACCTATTTCGGGGTAACCTGAAGCGGAAATCATAAACAAATATTTTATGATAAATTCTAGCATCTCCAATCAGAGAATATACCTATAAACTTTAAATTCCTATATTGATACTCAAATACTTATAATGAAAACTTAGTTAAAGCAATACTAAAATGTATCAATTATTAAAATGTTAACAAATATGTTAAAGACTCAAAGTCACGTATGCGCTTCTCTGATGTTACCCGATGCAATTTCTAAGAAATAAGAAATAGTGATTTCTAGATCAACTAACTGTACCCTGTTCATATTTGTATGTTTGAAGTCTATGTATTTTTCAATCCTTAGCTTTTTAGTAAATAGGTATATCATTCAACCCAAAATCTTGTATGTTTAAAGATAATTTTCAGAGTTCACTTTTAACAAGACATCAATTTTTCTAAGCTGTACTAATAAAAATATTTCACTTACGACATACTTTAATTGTGCTTCCTATATTATTCCTTTTCGATTTGCTATAAGTGCTTAATACCATGTATTATACAATCGATAGCATCCAAAGTTAAATAATCACTCCATTTTTATAATTTAAATAACCCGAATATGTTAATAACACTAAATTATAGAAGGTACATAAATCTTATTTTTTAAAAATCAATTACGCCAATTATTAAATAAAACCGAGAATAATAAAATAACAAGGTCAGAGATCAATAATTATCTGTTAATGTTTACAACGCGATACTAATTAGAGAAGTTACATGCATCTTACAATTACGCTATTTATTAAATCAAACTGAGAATAACAAAATAACAAAGGGTAAGTTTTGAAGTTTCATTTTGTGGTAAAGGAAACATACCCCCTTCATTAATGTAGTTATACCTGGATTTCGAACTCGATCTATGACAACCTCTCATAATTCATATCGAATTTCACCAAACAGGAGGGGTTCTATAGGATAATCTACATTAAACAATAGATACATTCCTACTTCTATTTTCCTGAAGATTATTACATTACTTTTTAAGGTATCTTAAGTATCTACTTATAACTATGTTTTATATTTAACTTCATTTATATTTTCTAGTCATAACTTATATTTTTATAATTATACTAATGCTTTTATATTCAAAGCAATCTAAAATATAATGCATTTCTTTAGCTCCTACTTTAAGTAACCTTCAAAGGTTTCCTAACTAGTTTAAGAACAGATTTCTTCTAGATATACATAAAGGAATAATAGTGTAATACAAAGAGTTTATAATTTGATCATTTAAAATGAATTATCCTATCTTTTATATTCAGTTTAAACAATTATTATAATAACCTGCATTATTAGATTCGTAGGAGCTCAAGTTTTTTTGTTTTCTGACAAACGCTTCTCTTTTAATAATAAGTTAGACATTTTATCTAAACTTATTGATGTAGTATTAGTTCCTCCTGAAAGTCAGCAACCAACAGCACATATGAATAAAGGGGGTTATTTCTTTAAAATAATATTTATTACATTTAGTATTTTGAAAAACCTCTATTAAAATCCTCTCCTTAACGTCTAATATATTTAAAAAAATCTTTGATTAGGTATTTTCCTTAATTATTAACCTTTGTTATCATTATTTGCTTACTTTCATTCTTGTATCATTAAGATTTAGAGAAATTAATATGGAAGTATCTCTACCTTATGATAAACTATGTCATATTACTAAAAACTACTATTTTTCTTAATTGTTTGATTATAAATATTAGAACTTACCTTCTTTTGCTATACTCAGGATATACATCACTTCATTTATTATTAGTTTAATTTCTTTTAACCTATTAGATATTTAATAAATAACCAAACAAGTAGACAAGGTTTTATATTATTTTATTTTTAATCTATTTGATTCGAACAATGATATTATGTAAACATGTTGAAATATTTCCCATAGATCAAACCATTAAAATGTAGCAGAATAATATGAAAAGAAGAAAAAAATATATAGCTTTTATATTTTATAGTTTATGAATTACTTACCTAACCATAAAGTAGCCCAAGGCTCTACAGCGTCGTTTTCAATCGTTATATAACTAAGAATTTTATACCCCCCAGGCATCTCCATTTCCCCTATTAGGGAAGCTGTGGGGGGTGGCGGATGGACCGCTACTATTATATTCATGTCCTACAATTAAAAAATCTAATTTAAAATGTAAAAACAAAATATTTTAACTTACACATATTTCAGGGCGAGCCAATCTAGTAGCAGCTACTAGCACTTTAATCACCTCTACAAATAAAAAATTATTAAATAAACACTCACTATAAATTAATATATGTATTACCTTCTGGTATGCAGTTCATTTTGAAAATGATTGGAAGATTTCTAACTGCGTTAAATGTTTATATTACAAATGCATGCTTCACAAATTTTTGAACTTTCAACTATAAAAATGAGCTTGGTAAAAATCTTTATCTCTTATATCTGTTATGTTAATAAAATTATGCAGACCGTATTGAAAATATAATGTTAAAAACTTATTGAACTAAAATATCTTCTAATTTTCTTATAGTAAAGTAATTGTAGTTCTTTATAGCAATAACAATATTTTATGTAATACTTTATTGTTATAGTTCTTTAACTAAATATTAGTAGCTTTTTCACATGTTAATATTTGGTGTGCTATCCAGATGCTTTCAATTTTTATTGTTATAGTTCTTTAACTAAATATTAGTAGCTTTTTCACATGTTAATATTTGGTGTGCTATCCAGATGCTTTCAATTTGAAAGTTCTTTACCTTCTTTGGTTAATGCTAATACTGGTGAATATCTTAGCATTTTTATAGTTCTGCAAAGTGTAATGTTGATGTATTATATTTTAACACACTCTTTTTAATACATCTACAGAGAAACTCATATATAAAATATGTTTTAGACATATAACTAAAATTGTTTAAATATGTAATATATCTATCAACTAAATATTAGTAGCTTTTTACATGTTAATATTTGGTGTGCTATCCAGATGCTTTCAATTTGAAAGTTCTTTACCTTCTTTGGTTAATGCTAATACTGGTGAATATCTTAGCATTTTTATAGTTCTGCAAAGTGTAATGTTGATGTATTATATTTTAACACACTCTTTTAATACATCTACAGAGAAACTCATATATAAAATATGTTTTTAGACATATAACTAAAATTGTTTAAATATGTAATATATCTATCTATTCTGTCTATATAGTCCTATATGTGTATCGTTTACATCAAAGTAATACATCTCATAAGTCCTGTACTGTTAATATAATGATTGTTAATCATATTTAGTGTCATTATACATCTTATATATACCCAGTATGTTTTCTTAATATCATAATAAGTCCTGATACTATTTCTGATAAAATGATAAATTCTGTAGAAAATAAATCAGTTTATGATAAAATCTAGAACAGGTCTGTTAAAAACCAACTGCTAAAATTTTTTCAAAACCTGTTAAACCTGTTCAAGATACTAAAGTGTTATGAATAAAAAAAATTTAATTCTATAATAGAAGAACTACGTGAAGCAAATATTATTGAATAAATTATCTATTATACCATCTAAAACTAAATTTGCAACTGATATTAAAAACAAGTTGTTGAGGAATTACACAAACCTGCTAGAATTAACTTTAAACGGCGAAGGGTTATACTAAAATCTTTAAATGATTTGTTTCAAGCCTACCTTGTGGAAAGGAATAGTATATTAACAGCTCAGTAGCTGCAAGATGCCCGTTCCAGTACAATATAAATGTATAAAATGTCAAGGAGAAACCCCTGTACCAAATTCAAAATGTTTAGCATGTTTCGCTGCAGAGTATTTCAAAGACACGGATAAAGCAAAACATATACCTAGTGTTTATTTTAAGAAATGAAATATTAATTATTGTTCACTATAAAAATGTTAAGATAATTTATATATAACAAAAATAAAATATTTTAATAAAATGAAACCAAGTACGTATTTTTATAGTTTTATTTGTAACAGATAGTGATCAGCTTTGGGATAAAATCTAGAACAGGTCTGTTAAAAACCATCTGCTAAAATCTTTCAAAACCTGTTAAAACAAAAGCAAACATATACCTAGTATTTATTTTAAGAAATGAAATATTAATTATTGTTCACTATAAAAACGTTAAGATAATTTATATAACAAAATAAATATTTTAATAAAATGAAACCAAGTACGTATTTTTATAGTTTTATTTGTAACAGATAGTGATCACTCAATCAGTAGGCAATAATAAGAAACAACTTTTAATAACATAGTTTCAGAGTTTATTTTTATTCATAACAATATAAATTAGTATCTGAATATTTTTCAACACTATGAACAGATAATGAGAAACTACAAAAGCAAAACATTTTCTTACAATTAAAACATGGTATAGTGCCCTGTTGTTGTTGTAAACGTCTTCTTTCAACCGCTTCTCTTATTGACATTAAATGTGGTGGTTGATTTTGAACAGGTGACGCTGATACTTCTACAAAAATTTTAAAATTAATTTATTTCAACTAGACCTTCTTGAGAATCTAAATTTAGATCATCATCATCGCCAAGCATGAGACCTGTTCTAGTGTTTAATATTTGCTTCCTTCTCTTCTTCTTCAGAGGCTGTTCATCAGCATCACCATTATCATCAATGTTAATGTTTTTTCCCCAGCTAGCATTGTTGTGTAGTCTATACAAGACTTCATCAGATTCTTGTGAGGGGGCTGCTTCAATCATTGGTGGTGCTGACCATGTCGATGATGATGATGAAGATGACGATTCAATTTGTGCTACATCCTCATCCGCATCAACCCCATATAATCGTATTGCTTTTTCTAAAAGCAAAAACTCTCTTTCGTTTTCAATTTTCGTTCTGATATATGTAACAGGATATTTCTTCAACTTTTTCTGAAGTGTGCTTGTTCTTGGCGAGTAAGAGAGTTTTATTAGTATATTCTCCTTTCGGACTGTTATTTCTTTTAGTCCATATCTATGAATACAAAATAAAAAATATATAAGCACATACGTAAAAATAAATAATTTCAAAATCAAAAACTAATTTTCAATTCATAATTATGAAACAAAAATAAAAATATATAAGCAAATACATAAAAATAAAAAATAACTTTCAATTCATTATAAATACAAAAATAATAACTTACCCAAAAATATGCTTGAACACTACCACTGCCATATCGATTGGAAACATACTTTTATCTGTTATTGTAACAATAATTGTAGTTGGAGTAGTTGCCATCTTTACTGCCTGCTGATTGACTGATATGTTAACCGATTCTGCAGTCCTCTTTTATACAAGTGAATTTTTATGAAATAGATGCACTCGTCACGTTTTAGTACATGCATTTACATATTGCTAAATCATCATATTGACGCAAATGCATATTGACGTAAATGGTTTTTTGTAATAAAATAAATATCCTCATGCTTTAAGAACGTGATAGACATTTATTGTTCATACATGTTATTGAATTAATATGAAAATAACATTTGCATATTTTTATAATAATTAATTAATCAATATGCATGATAACCTTTGACTCAATGATAGCACGTATGTGTGCATGACGTTTGATGTTATTTTAAAATATTATTTTTCTGCTATCGCTCGTCATTGCATCACTACCATTGCCGCAAGAATAACCGTTAGCTGTGTCCTACACCTATAATACTGTAAGTTACAATTATTATTATTATTATTACTTTTATTTTATTGAATTCGAATATTTTATTTAACAGAAATATGCACTCAAAGAAAACTATTGACCGTATGCTTGATGTTGTATTAAAAAAAGTTGGAAGGGCATCTAGTTTAGTTAAAACAAAAGAGGAGTATTGTAGATTGATTAAAATTTTAAACAGAATTGCTTATTTGTGTAAAAAATGTATAAAAAATAAATCAGATTGTGTTAAAAATTTCTCAAAATTAGAATCAAATTGGGGTCTTTTGAAACACTATAAGGAAAACTTAAAAAGAGGGAAAAAATCATTGCTGTCTTCAACGTTAGGGAAAAGAGATTTAATTTGGCAAGATTTAGAATCATGCTTTGAAAAAAGATTGAAAACTGGCATCATCAGTAACTTGAATATAAAGGAACCAAAAGTGTTTTTTCAAAAAGCATTTAGAATTTTTTCTAATAAAATTAAAACTGCATTAAAAAAATCACTATTAAAAGTGAACGTTATATTTTCAGCTAATTTTGTTCAACCACAAAATCTTCAAACAGATATTAAACATTTTAATACGAAAAATCATATAATTGATAATAACACAAATTTAAAGGAGTGGTACATTGAATATGTGAAAAATAAAATTTTGTCAAAATTGGAATCATTTCAAGAAAGAGATTCAGGTTGGAGTTTATATGAAATTTTAAATTTAAAAATAAATATTAATAATTATTCTCCAATTAATGGAGGATGTAGTTATGTGGAATTACCAAAGTTTATTAGGAATTCTAAATCTATATTAAATATAAAAAATAATGATCAATATTGCTTTCTTTATTCAATTGTAGCTGCTTTACATCCTGCACCACCACACAGAAACCCCAACAGAACTACATCATATCCACATTTTAGTAAAATTTTAAAATATGAAGGTATCAAATTTCCAATAAGTTTACGTAGTATTCCAAAATTTGAAAATATGAATAGCTTATCAATAAACATTTTTACAGTGGATGGTGAAAAACAAAAGAATGTGGTTCCTCTTTGTCTGAGTAAAACTAATTTTAAACCTCGAATAAACTTACTTATTTTGAACTGTAATAATAATGATGATGATGATGACTATGATAATGATATTTCTAATACAGATTATAAAAATATTAAGATTAAACATTTTGCTTTAATTCAAAATTTATCACGTTTGTTGTGTCGCCAAACGGCTGATTTAAAAAATAGAAAATTCTTTTGTGAACGTTGTTTAAATCATTTCAAAACAGAAAATAATTTAGATAAGCACCTAATAGATTGCGAAAATTTAAACAAGACTAAAATTACATTACCTTCTAAGAATAAAAGCATTTTAAAGTTTGGAAATTTTAAAAATAAAGAGAAAGTTCCTTTTGTCATATACAGTGATCTGGAGAGTATACTAGAACAATATGATGATCCTAAGGCAACTAATACTAAAAAAAGGTATCAAAAACATGTTCCATTTAGCATAGCATACTATATAAAATGTTCTTATGATGATAGTATTTCAAGATTTCAAACATATACAGGTAAGGATTGCATTGAATGGTTCGTTAAAGAATTGGAAAAAATAGCTTTAGAAGTTGATAGTATTTTACATAATAGGCTTCCCTTAAATATGACTGATCAGGAGGAAAAAGAATTTCAATCATCTAAATTTTGTCACATTTGTTCCAAACCATTTCTAGATACAGACAAAAAAGTAAGAGATCATTGTGGACTTTCTGGAAAATATAGAGGAAGTGTACATAATATTTGTAACCTTCAGTATCAGGATAGTCATACAATTCCAGTAATTTTTCACAATTTAAGTGGTTACGACAGCCATTTTATAATTAAGGCCCTTAGTGTAAAAGTTAAGGGAAATTTAAATTTACTTCCTATAAATAAGGAAAGGTACATATCATTTACAAAATATATAAATAACACAAAAATTAATTTTAGATTTCTAGACTCATTTAGATTTATGGCAAGCGATCTTGATAAATTAGCATCATATTTGGAAAAAGATCATAAAGTTATAACTAAAAAATATTGTAGAAACGATATTGAATTTGAATTATTGCAACGGAAAGGTATATTTCCTTATGACTATCTAGATAATTGGGATAAATTATTGGATGAACAATTACCTGATAAGAAACATTTTTTTAGTAAACTCAAGAATTGTCATGTTAGCAATAATGATTATGAACATGCTTGTAAAGTATGGAACATGTTCGATATAAAAAATTTACAACAATATGCTGAACTTTATCTAAAAACAGATGTGTTTGTGTTAACTGATATTTTTGAAAACTTTCGAGAAGTGTGCTTATCTACATATCATCTAGATCCTCTTCATTATTATACAGCTCCAGGTTTAGCTTTCGATGCAATGTTAAAAATTACCAATATTGAACTGCAATTATTAACAGACATTGATATGATAATGTTTATCGAACGAGGAATAAGAGGTGGTGTTTCTCAATGTTCTAATCGTTACGGTAAAGCAAATAATAAATATATGAATACTTCAGAGTTTGATCCTAATTTGCCTACTTCTTATCTAATGTACTTTGATGTAAATAATTTATATGGTTCGGCAATGTGTTCTCCTTTACCACAAAGTAATTTTGAATGGGTAGATGATATATATTCAGTAAATAATGTTCTGGAAATTCCGGATGATTATGAATTTGGATATATTTTTGAAATTGATATACATTATCCTAAAGATCTACATAAAAACCATAAAGATCTACCTCTTTTACCTGAACATTTAGCACCACCAACATCAAAATCTGGAAATGTAAAATTATTAACCACATTGTTTGATAAAAAGAGATACATTATTCATTATCATAATTTAAAACAAGCCGTTGTCTTGGGATTAAAAGTGGGCAAAATCCATAGAATTTTAAAATTTAAACAAAGCTGTTGGATGAAATCTTATATCGATTTAAATACAAATCATAGAAAATTGAGTAAAAATAATTTTGAGAAAAACTTTTATAAATTAATGAACAATGCAGTCTTTGGAAAAACAATGGAAAATGTGCGAAAATATAAGGATATAAAGTTAGTAACTAAATGGTCAGGTAGATATGGTGCAAATTATTATATTTCAAAACCAAATTTTCATAGTGCTACAATTTTCGATAAAGATATGGTTATAATTGAAATGTCACGACTCAATGTTACATTTAATAAACCAATATACGTAGGCTTTACAATATTAGATATTTCCAAAACAATTGTGTACGATTTTCATTACAATTATATAAAAAATAAATTTAGTGACAAAGCTAAGCTACTGTACACAGATACGGATTCCCTCATATATCATTTCTTTGTTGATGATATTTATGAATATATCAAACAGGATATTCATAAATTTGATACATCAGACTATCCACCAGATAATGTATATCAAATACCATTAAAAAATTGTAAAGTTTTAGGCCTAATGAAGGATGAATGCAATGGTAAAATTCTTTTAGAATTTGTAGGATTGCGTTCGAAAATGTATTCTATAAAGAAACGTGAGAGCGAAGAAGAAGAAAAAATTGAAAAGAAAGCAAAAGGTATTACAAGTGCAGTTTTAAAAAAGATATCATTTAGTGATTATTATCAATGTCTGTTTAATAATATTACATTAAATTGTAATCAGAATTTGATTCAATCAGAAAAACATGAAGTATTTACAATTGAAACTAAGAAAGTAGCACTAAGTCCCTATGATGATAAACGAATCGTTAATTACATCTACACAGATACACTCCCTTGGGGTTTTAACATTGAAAATATTTAAAAATCTACATATTAAAAATATTTAAAATCTACATATAAAACTCCCCATTTTGTTTTAATTAATTTCCAGATGGACTCCTCTTCCACTACCACCACCAACAATAACAACAACACAAACCCTGCAACAAGAAAGAGACAGCTGGACAATAAAGCAACATCAATGCCACCTTCTTCATTATCAGATCCATCAACATCATCATCAGAACTGAAAGCAAAAAGACAGCGTAGAATCTCTCCCACAACAACAACAACAACAACAACAACAAAAAGAGCTCTAGGAGATAGAATGAAGACAACAGCAAAAAATAAAGAGAAATCTATTACACCATTTGAAATTTTGTATAGCAAAACACCTGTTGAAAAAGCAGAACTGTTATTTTCATTATTAGATAATATACTAGATAAATATCTGCTTGAAGAAGAAGAATGAGGACAAACGCAAAAATAAATAGAAATCTATTATACTATTTGAAATTTTGGAATAGCAAAACACCTCTTTAAAAGCGGAACTGTTTTTTAGATATCTGCTTGAAAACTAATGTATACTACAAATAAAACTTAAAAATAAATTTCTACATCTTTTTTTATTTTAACAATAAAATAAGTATATAACATTCATCTAAACTAACAGGTATCATCTGCATCCAGTTCCTCTTCCACCTCCTCCTCTTCATTAGAAATAAAAGGAAAGTGTGTGTAAAATGCGACTTAAGATTCAACTCCTTTAGTCCAATAATTATTTTCTAAACAATTTCTACAATCCTCTTGTGAAACGATCATGATATTAAATATTCTCCATTTTCATATACAATCGATCCAAACATACTCAATAGCAGATCTTAAATCATTTTATAATTTAAATAATCTGAACCTGTTTTTACAACAAGTTACATCTTATTTAAATCACTAAAACCTAATAAAATAACAAAGTCAGAGATCAATAATTATCTGCTAATGTTTATGAAATTACACATCCTTATCACGCCGAACAAGGGCAAAAGGTTATCATCATGTTGATGCACAAATTGTAGAAGATTGAAAATATCGCCAATTACGTCAATAAAACCAAAATAACAAGGTCAGAGATCAATAATTATCTGCTAATGTTTATGAAATTACACACATCCTTATCACGCCGAACAAGGGCAAAAGGTTATCAACATGTTGATGCACAAATTGTAGAAGATTACTTCAAAAATGCATCATTTTTTCCATCAGGTGTGTGTCACCAACAGGTACAGATCAGGCTAAACTAACAGGTAACCATCAGGTGTGTCACCAACAGGCTAACAGGTAAGCAAAGGTAAAAATCCGCGCCAACCCTCTGGTCATTGTCGACCACTTCTTCAGAAAAAAATGTCACCAAAAGACCGCACCGCTTATCTCTTCATCTAGATATCGCACACAGCGACCCCTATATCTGCCGCGCGGCAGAAACCTGAACTACACCCTCTGGTCATTGACGACCACTTCTTCAGATCCATTCCAAGAACTCTTCGGCGACCTTGACAGAACCCCCTCGATCTTTGGACACCTTCGGATGGACATGCCATCGAAGTGTCACAGAACCCCGCCAGCTATACTACTTCTATTTTTATTTGTTCGTTATTAGGATAGTTTAGAACACGTCTATATAGTTTATTTTTAATGTTAATAGACTTTATTAGTGTTGGTGTAAGCCATTTTTTTGAACTGCATAAATGTTTTTTTATACGTACTGTTTTTGTATTTTTTTCTATACAGCTTTGTAATTTATTAATGAATTCGCTTGCCACCTCTTCAGGATCTTCTATACCATAAAGTTTCTGCCAATTTTCACATATTATATCTCTCTTTAAAGTTTCATAATTTATAAAGTTTTTTTTTGTTTGTTTTAGCGAAGTTAGTTTATTCTTATAATTTAGATTTAGTTGTAAGGCAACGGGACAGTGATCAGTTATGTTAAAGTGAATAATATACGATTTAATCTGTTTAGTTGGGGAGCATTTAATAAAAAAGTGGTCAAGGCAAGTTTTACTCTGAGGGCGGGTATAATTGTTAATATAAGAGACATATCCATAGCTATTCATAATATTTTTGTACTCATCTACATACTTATCAGAATCTGATAAAATATCTAAATTTATATCACCAGTTAAAATTCTAATTTCATTTTTTGGAAAATGATTTTTTTCAGTTGTTTCAAAGTAATGCAAAAGTTCAGTATTAAATTCTTCTGGTGACGTACTAGGTGACCTATAGATTGCCGCTAATTATACATCATGCTCATCAATTAGTAAATGCAAATAAATAAATTTACTGTCTCCTAAACTTCGGATTTCATACGAAAAATTACAATCTTCTTTAATAAAAATTAAAACGCCGTCATTTTTATTACGTGAGCCTTCACTGTATAATATTTTATACCCTTCCCTTTTCAGCAGGTCCATATTATAAATAGCAAAAGTTTCAGTTAAAACTACTACCTGAAAATCATGTGGAAATTTTTGCAAAAATGCTTGCAAATCATCTAAGTGTTTATTAATACTCCTAATATTTAAATGCAATATTTTGAATTTTTGGGAAGAAAATATTTTGTAGTCTTCATCATTTATGATCGGAGTGGCTACAACAGGTTCATTCTGAATGTCTCTTATATATGGATCCATAACTTTAAATTTACAGAGAAATCTTATTATAGTGTACAGCTAAAAAAAATCTTGTTTTAATTGTTATTTATTTAAGTAGGTAATCAGATTAGTATGTAATATATTAACTTCAAATAAAAGTATAGGTAAAGACGTCTATTCCAGCAAAGAACAAAATATACTATCAAATGCAAAATTTTAAGTTAACTCAAAGTACATAAGAAATAATTTACAATAATAGACAAACAAAGGGTTGAGAATATTAATTTAATTTGAGACAAGTTAACTATGTTTACTATTTATTTGAACCTGAACCAATGCGCGGTCTTAGTGCTTTCTGGATTAAGTTGCTCTTTTCCTTTGGCTCTCTAGACTTTGTTTTTTGTGTTTCTGGTTCTTTTGTTGCAGACGATGATGCGGGTGGAGTTGCAGATAGTTCAATTTGCCTCGTAATCGGTTCCGTTGATCTTAACGTGCTGCAAGGTGTAGACGGTGCACTTCTAGCTTTAGTTCCTGCGTCCTGTATTACTTCTAGATCATCCGCAGTGTATGCTTCTTCATCTATATACAGCTTGTCCCCTTTGATATATACTTTACTTTCTTTGTGTTTTATACGTGCCAATTGCAAATGTTTACGTAAAACTTTATTTTGACTCCTTTGTTCAGGAGAAAGATCACTGGAGATGGAAATATTAGTACCCTTAAGTTTAGAGCAATTCCGGAGGACTTCAATTTTTTTCCACATACAAGTAAATTCAACTTTTATTGGGGCGTTTGCTCCTTTCCCAATATAATAACTATTGCTAATTTCTTGAGTGCTTAAATCCACGCCAAGGGTTCCTTTGAGTTGTTCACAAATGTAATTTGGAGACAGTGTATTTTCTGGCTTTTTGAGTCCGAATATGACTATATTTTTTTTCCTAGCTTCTTTTTAGAGATTCGCAATTTTCTTCCGGAAGTCAGAATTTTCGTTTTCAAGTTTGGAAATTTTCTTATTGGCTTCTCCTAATTTTAGCAAAATACGTGCTTCAGATGCAATAATCAAGTTTTTAAGTTCGCTGTTTGCCTTCAATAATTCTTCCAGGATGTGATTGTTTGTAATTTCCCTTTCCTCAGGCATTTTATTCAAGATGGAGTGTATGGAAACCTTTATATACTTTTATACTATACGAATATGCACATACAAAAACTGTATTGATAAGGGAAATTCTTTAGTAGATAATAATGTTTCTAGTTGAATCTAACTAGCTTTTCATACAGGTTTTAATCAAATACTTGATGTATATACAGTATTATTGACCTTATTACTTATTATATCATTATTAGCCTTATTAATTAGCTGCTACACTATATTTTTAATATTAGTTTGATTATATTCTGTTCTAAATTCAGTAATTTATGACAGCCTACTCACAGTGATCTGAACAGCTAAAGCACACCACACAATCTTTTAATAATCATGAAGTAGTTGAGGATTTTTTATAAATTTTCTTTCTAAGGACAGGAAACATCTGAAAGCGTAATCGTAAGAATCGCCTAACAACTTTAATTTATTTTCAATAACCGGTAAGTCTACCCAATATCTACCTGAGACATCACGCGTTACCAAATTAATAAAATTTATAAATAATAATTATGTATTCTCAATAAATACAAAATTACCAACCTGATTTAGTACTCTCTGAAACTGTATAGTATTGAAAAATACTCTTTTAAAAGCAAATGATACTTCAGTAAAACAATTTGAACATGAAAAATTCTAAACGCCACTGAGTCAAACGTAAAATGATGTCAAATATGAAAATTCGCAAAATGACAGTTAAAAAGAAAGTAATTTTAGCAAATGGAAATAAATTTTGATTATATTCAGGATAGGCTACGATCCCGTACCGCACAATCATTCTAGAACTCTCTGTATAATAAAACTACATTAAATTTGTCCAAGCAATATGGGAATAGTTTAAACAACAGATTGCTTCATTAATTAAAAAAAATACAGTACACAAAAATCCAAATCATTAAATTAATACATCGTTTTTCTCTGTGTAAGATAAAAACGATTTATTAATTTAATGATTTGAAATCATTATGAAATTAAATGAAATAATCTCGTTTTCTCATTTTATATTCAACTATGAGGTTGAAGTTTATTAATAATTCAGATTATTTATCTGAATTATTAATAAACTTCAAGTTTAACCTTGCTATCTGCATAGTTTAAATCGTTAACCTCATTGTTGAATATAAAATGAAACAACGAAATTATTTCATTATGTCAGTTCACTTAAAGTATCTACACCACAAGTATTTAAATTTACCAAATCAAGTGAGAATTGCACTCTAGGAGAATTACGACTCGGATGCTACAGTCGACGCGATGATTGGATTATAGAAAATAATGTTGGCGGTGATGATAATGAGGATGAAGTTGCTGGAGGTGATGTGATGGTGACGATGAGATTGATGGAGATGTTAATGATGTTAAGATGTAGATGAAGAGTGTGAGAAAGGGGAAGAAGCGGATCGTTTTTAATAGTTAATTTAATAATTATGTATTCTAAGTTAGGAATTAAACAAAATTTAAAAAAAATAAACATTTTATTTTCATGTATTTTCTTTCTTTTATTTTATAGTCCCCAAACATATGTAGAAACCCCATCATCTTATCTATCTAAATAATTTAAACATATTTTATTTACATTTTGTGTATAAATAGTATGCAAACGTGACCTGAAAAGTAACATATTACCGTACAATATTTTTTTCTTATATAAACAATCTATATAATTATGGAAACTTAAATTATTTACAACACCTTTTGCCTGTTTTATTTGTTAATTTCTAATTATATCTATTAGTAGTAGTAGTAGTAGTAGTAGTTTTATTGACCATATTAGATTACAAAAGAAAATCTTTATTGCAAGTCTAAATAGAAAATACCAAAAGGGGTATATAATATAAAAAAAAGGTAAGTATTTACACAGTATACCAAAATTTAACACAAATACATAAAATATGTAAAAAACACGTACATATGCATATCAGAGTAATACATTAACCAATCACAACCAAGACATTATGACATGAACAAACAAAAAGTCAAATAATGTACGATAAGTCCGATCCCACCACATATGCATGTTACCATATTATGGTTACATTGGAGGTGTTTAAATATTCATCAACCGTGTAGAAGCAGCGTGTCCGTAAAAATGATTTTATTCTATTTTTGAAACTGTAATTATTGAGAATCTTTATGTTGGCTGGTAAAATGTTATACAAATTCAAATTTACTGAATTTTTCCTTGTTTCAGCGAGTCTGTAGCGTGGTATCTTGAAATTATCTGTATATCTCGTCTCGTAACTATGAAATTGAGAGTGTGTGCTGTATTTATGTTTCTGTGAGTGAGTGTGAGAGTTTCTGAGAATGTTCCATAAGCATAATGGGTTAGAAAGAGAATATCGATTCATTGCTTTAGGCTACAGCCGTTACAAAGCCTTTCTCTAACACATTGCTCTTATGGAACACTATTTGAGGTATATCTCACTCACTATTAGAGCTAGATCCATCAAACCCTATATCAACGTATTCGTTAGAGAACGTTCTATCCAAATCTGTAAAAATGCACAGGGTGTTCCATTTAAAAAATCTAAGTTGTGGTAAATATCTCTTTTTTGGGACACCCTGTAAAAATTTCAGTAATATGAAAATGTGTCCCCCTTGAAATAAAAATCGACCTGTTTTTGGAAATTTTTCTGCTACCCTCCATTTCTGAGTTATTAAGGGTGGCTACTTTTCGTTGAAAAACCCTGTATATATAGTTTACCGATGAACACATGTTTTTGTGACAGATTGTCTTTCTAAATCTTCAAAATATTTTTTTATTACTAATAGAATACATATATCCAATATGTTAGAAATCACTAATTCATCGTGTTCCTTGCAAGTAAACCAGGAAAAATCTATATATTTTTTTATAAAATTTTTAATTTGTTTTTGAATATTAAATATAAATCCATAATTAGGCAATAGAAAATATATTATATCACAGATTTCAATTAATATCATAGATAACTCTTTGGTAACATAATTTAGTCTTTTTTTTGTGTCATCGTTTTCCTTAAACATAGTGAAAAAGTGCAGTGGTTGAATCTCATTTGCAAGTAAATTTGCTTGGCAATCTTCACACTGAAGTTTTAATTTTTTATATACAAATCCTGCAACATAAGTCGCTGAATCTAAGTCGAAATCAGGAATGTTTTCTTGTTTTTCGTAGACCACAGATTGTAAATCATTTTGTGTAAGGTCCTCATCTATTGGTTCATAAGTGTTACAGGAAAAAAACACTTCTAAATTATCTAATATGCTACTTTCATCTTTTTCACAGTTTCTATTTCGGGAAATTGGTATAATTAAGTTATTTAAAATGGTTGTCTTTAAGGCTGACATGAATTGGAAACAGGAAGGATTTGTATTTGTGGCTCCGTATAGTCGAATGCTCGAAAAACAATTTTCCAATGGGTCCTGGTTTAAGACCCTTGTCTTTAAATACTTCATACCCATTTCAGAACAAGTCCTAAAAAGTTCTCTAATAGCCTGTATAGTTGTAATCCAACCTGTCTTGAAAGGCATAACCTGTTTCACGGCATTTGTTTTTTTGTCAATAAATTCCCAACTTTTTATTTTTGGGAGAATTTTCTCCCAGAAGATATGATCTCTTGATATTTTTGACAAACACCTCCTGTAAGGTTTTCCCAATTCTGGTAAAGGCCGTTTCCCATTAAAGGTATCAAAGAGTGTGTCGATATCATGCACAAATTCAGCGGTATAAATTGCCTCGGATGGCAGACCATGTACTCCACCAATCATGCTATTAATTTCAGCTGCTACAGTATTGCTCATTGTTTTAGCTGCCACACTAACTTTCATTTTAAGTTTATTGTGCTTAGAAATATCAAGGTAAATTTCCCTGATTTTTCGTAAGCTCTGATACCTCCTTTTTTTATCTATCGCAAAACACATCTTCACATATTCTGATTTGGCGTGTTTAAATTTGTCAAAACGAATTGTGTATTTAAAAAAAGCATTTCCAGTAGATTTCAGCAAATGGGGAGGGTCAAACATAGTAAAAATTTTTTGCCTATTTATTAAAAAATATGGACCGGGTCTAGTTATACTACAGTCATTTGAAAGCTCTCGAATAGCAGCACGATTAGTGGCTCCCTGGTCGCAAACCGTGGCTAAAACTTTTAAACCAGTTTGTTGTAAAGCTGTTATTACTTCATTAATTAAAACTTTAAGGGCAGCTGTTTTAATTGTACCCTTTGTGAAATAGTATGCGACTGGCTGCTTCCACGATTTTCTTATTCCGTAAGCCATAAAAACTAATGCATGGTCAGCTATTTCATTTTTTCTTCCTAATGTCTTGCCTAAATCTACATACCCTATAACTTTATCAGTCTTTGTATCTAATACTAATTGTTCGGATAATGCTATCTCATCAAACATGATAATACAGCACTTATCCAGTTGGGGCATTTTTGACACTCTCTTTGATAGCCTAGAAAAAAGATTTGGATTTATACCAGGTTCAAAAAAAACATGATTTAACACCTTTTTTAATGTTGATGTAGACGGTAAAGGCATGCAACGTCTCAGAAAATTATAGCATTTAGGACCTCTTTTATACAGCGCTAAAGAAAATATTTTATGCCTTGAACTCCAACCAGGCCTTTTTCTTTTTATGTTTTCAAAAATACCTCTAAGAAATTCAATACCTGCCGAGTACAAATTGTTTTCAAAGTCTTTGAAAGGTTGTGTATTACGAAATTTTTCTGACAATTTCAATTTACTGTTGGCTTTAAACAAACAACGCCTTAATGAAGCTATTCTGGATCTTTGTTTTTGATTCATATGATACAATTTTCTTTTCTTTGGTGTTAAATTTTTGATTCTAGTTTCTCCAATTGCATGTAATATGTCTCTGTTAGATTTGTTGGCTTGAGAGTCTGATATATCCGAACATAAAGGTATATTAATTTCTTGACTTACAAAATTAGTTGATTTAGTATTTATTAAATCTGACCGATCATTATTTGAAGAGGTAGGCATTGTTCCGGAGGTTGATATATTACAATGTGAATTTTTATTTGATTGTGAAGTCCCTGGATGAAGTAAAATGTTACTTATAATTTCAATTCTTTGATTACTTGAAGGTTTTATTAATTGAGGTTTCGCAAATTTTAAAAGCCTATTTTTTAATGTATTTGTGAACATGTTTTCCTGAAAGTGATCTTCACAAATATATTATCTTTTTAATGTAAATTTCATGTGCATTATTTTAAACCAGTTTAATCTTTTCTCCTTATTTTCTGGGAATAAAAAAAAATGTTTATTTTTAAAATTTGGATCGGTAATTTCATTGTAATATATATTTCTACAAGTAGGTACAGAACATTTATATTTAAATTTTCCTGGAAAATTCATCGCTGCACTCGTTCACTATGTTCACTTACCTAAACTAACTAACCTATAACTTTAATTTAAATATTTGTACAAGTTTCTTGTTTTCCCGATTTGATTTGTAGCAGTTATTGATATTCTTAAAAATAAAAACAAATCATGTAGTATGTCTGATATGAAAAGAAATGACTAGACTGTATATTAATCATTAATGTAAACATATATGGTATTCTGGTAGGTACCTACTCAATGAAATATAGTGTAGGGTTACCAGTAATGTCTGCATGGGTATCTAGTGACCAAATGATAAATAGATTTTAGGAATCAGCTTCGGTAAGTATATGCAGGTTGAGTAGGTACGGGTTACAGCTACTTTGTTTCAAAATTTGCGTTCGTCTAGCCTTATGTTGTCTCTGCTGTCCGCTTTGTTTCCCTTCCTCGCGCCACCTACCTCACCTCCATCCCTGTCACATGTCCTAAGGCTCGTCCAACACTTCGCGGCACACACACTCGCTTTTAAACAAGAACTTTAAGAGAGCTTTACTATTCTAACCTAATACTAATTATTGCTTAAACATATAAATACCCATTACATTATTTATAACATTTTTCAGCCTGCGAAAAAAAAATCATACAAAACATCTAAAATATTGAATACATTTTAGACTTAAACCTATAAATTCTCTTATTTTAAAACCGTTACTCTCGTCTCTCATTAAACCAACAACTTTCTTATTAACAAGTGGTAAACCAAATTGATTATCAGAACTGTAATCAGAAGTACATCACACAGTAATCAGAACTGATATCATTATAGAAATCATCAGTTTTAATCGTGTAAGCGAAAAACTGGCGGAAATTGTCTGTATCCATATAATTTAAATTTTCTAGAAATTGTCTGTATCCATATAATTTAAATTTTCTAAAATTATACATGCACTGACCATTTTCTAATTCTAAAATAACCAAACCCAGATATGGTTTTGATTATTTATAATGAATAGTGTCTTATTTATCACACCCCAGTAATTATTTTACGTTTATTTAGTATAGTTATATAGTCCAGATCTATTTTTTATGTAAAATATGTATTATTTATTTTAAATAAATGACATCCAAATAAACAATTGTTAACTATAATCCACATATTTTCTTTCAGTGTATGAGTGAACGGTTACATAGGCAACGTCCAGAACTATCCCACTTTGTAACTCATTTAACATCTCAAACTCATTTAACATCTAAAAAGATAATAAGATGGGTGGCATTCGAATTCCGCAATTAAAAAAATTAAGTCGAAAAATTTGGGCTTGGTGAGAGAAGCGAAACATCTTTATATAAGGATGTTTCGCTTCTCGCACCAAGCCCAAATTTGTCGACTTAATTTGTTTAATTGCGGAATTCGAATGCCACCCATCTTATTTATATATGCAATCGCCGTTTTGTTATCCACGCGTAATACAATGTTACAATAACTTTTATTTAGAGCAAAACACTTTAAAGCGTAAAGAATTGCTAAGAGTTCCAAGTAATTAATATGTCTGTCTTTCCTTTTCTCCCCAAAACCCATGTGTTGTTTCATTTCCACAAACAGCTCCCCACCCTGTTTTTGAAGCGTCGGTATATATTTCAAAATCAAAGTTTGTTATATTCACCTTATTACTAGAATTTAAAAAGTTATCTTCCCACCATTGTAAATCTCTTTTTACTGCTCGAGAAACTAACATTTTTGCATTATATGTCCTAAGCCTAGCTAATGCTAAATATTTTGAACGTTCTAAACTTTTAATATACAGCCATCCATACTTGACAGCTGGGCAAGCCGCAACAAGTGTGCCAACAACTTTAGAGAAGTGCCGAATTGTAACAAATGTTTTGTTACGTAACTTAATAATTTTTGATACTATTTTTATCTTTTTTTCGATAGGTAATTTTAGAGTAAGTATTTTACTGTTGTATATAAACCCTAAATATTTACATTCATTTGACGGTGATAATTTACATTTCTTATAATTTATGATAAATCCTAAATTTTTAAGCAGGCCTGTAACCATTTTAACACTGTCAAGTGTTTCCTACTTAGTCTTACCCACTATAAAAATGTCGTCCAGATAAATTATACATAAAATTCCATTCGCCCTAACCTTATTAAAAATAGGTTTTAACAATTTAGTAAATACATATGGTGCGTTTGATAAACCCATTGGCATAACATTATACTGAAAAAGACTGCCGTTAAAAACAAATCTTAAAACTTTTTTATATATTGGATCAATAGGTATCATGTAATAGGCATCTTTCAAATCTACTGTAGCCATAAAACAATCTTTAAATATAAGATCTTTTACAGATTTATAATTTTCTAGTTTGAAATGAGGTGGTTTCGTAATAAATTTGTTAAGGTGTTTCAAATTTAAAATAAAACGATATGTACCGTCTGATTTCGGAACCAAGAAAAAAGATGACAAGTAATCATTTTTTATATGTTTACACTGACTGATGATACCCTTTTTACCATATTTTTTATAGCTAGGTTTAGATTCCTTTCCTCTGATATATTTAATTTCCTTGTTTGTGGTTTATAAATTTGAACAGGATTGGTATGGAACGGTATTTTATAACCGTTAAGCCATGAGAGAAGATGCGTATTATTGGTTAAAATTTTCCAGTTTTCCCTGTAAAACTTTGACCTTCCTGCATTTACCCTTACCTCCTCTACTTGTAATATCCCCTTTTCTGACGAAAGGTGGATTTTACTTGATGACTTTGAGCTGCCTTTTTCATTTTGGTGTTGTACTGCTGTCTTCGATAGTTTAAAGAACCGCTAGTTGTGGGTTGATTTTTAGAACCAGTACTGGTAGCTTGATGAGATCCTCCTGAATAAGTATTGGCCAGCGCCCCTGCACATTAGAATTATATTTGACAATTTTCAATTCTTTCCCAGTGCGTTGATAATTTTTTGCGTCCTTAAATTTCTCAGAAAAATTTTCTCCACAAAGATACTTGTCAGGTTTGCTTTCACGAACAATTTTCTTAACTGTCTGAGTTAGATTAGTTTCAATATGAAACTTTCTGCTTTTAAATAGCATATGAAAGGCATCGGCAATCACCTTACCCGCATCTATAAGGCAGGGCATGATTTCCGATTTAATATCTCCGGCAGTCTGATCAACTATAAGTTTGTTTAAGCCATTGGCCAAGGCGGTTAATCCATTCCCAATTTGACTCTGGACAATATTTATATATTTGTCATGATTCTTCTGCGTATCAGTAATTGATGCCACTATTTCCTAATTTAATTCTGGTCCCTGCAAAAACGTAATATTTTTTGGTATGGGATATTTCTTTTCCAATTCCTCTTTTTCTCTTTTATCGATACCAAGCACAAGATATTTATTCCAACGATCTGCTATAATGGGTTGTACCTCCTTCCCCCATAGAGGTTCGTTCCCCAGGGGAGCTTCGCCAAACATACTCAAAACCTCATCAGGTATAACTGAGGTAGCGTCTTCACCTGATTTCTCGTTTTCCTTATGCACCTGCGCTTCCTGGATCTCTTGCATGTCGTCCAGGATTACGTCACTTTAAAACGTCCCAGTATTTGTTATAACATCATAAAGCAATATTCTAAGATATAAACAAAAAGGGGAAAAATTAACCCCTTAAACAACTCGGTAGTCGGGTGTTTGCGTTCATTAAGCAAAACAAATAAAAGGGAAACGCAAGCAGCTCGGCAGTTGGATGCTTACGTTAACATATTTGGAAAAAAAAAGAAAAAAATATTTAAACCAAAAAACAACTCGGCAATCGGTTGCTTAGGTGAACTCTTTGTCATGTGGCATTTAAAACAAACCCTGTTACTCACAATTGTTCTTTTTCCTGTTTATGCGATGTAATTTTCGCATTAATCGTCTTCTTTTTCTTGCCAATTCACTATCTCCACTATCACTATCCGTTGTCTCACTTGTACTTGTACTTGTACTTGTAAACCTTTTCTGTCTCTTAGGCATTTTCTTTGATATTATTAACGTCTATACTCCACGAAGCACAATAATGTAATGTATCAGCAGGATACGATAAGACGGTAGGTAGAATGGCAAAAACTTATAAGTCATTCTTTAAAAACGTGCTCAATGAAATATAATAGTGAAACTACATGTGTAATATCCATTTGGACGAGTGTACGAAATATAATGAGTATTTAAATCAAGGACATAATGTCCTTGATTTAAATCAATGTATTTCTTTAACCAACAAGACTGATTAAACTGTAAACCACGATGAATTTTAATTAATATCAAACCAAAACTTATGCATTGTTGAAGATTTCTGTAATGAATAACATATCTCGTTTTGTTGGTTAAATCTGGTATTAACTTTTTAAGTTTTGAATTAGAACTTACTTTATTTTCTGCACAAAATGGTGCCAAAGATAATTAAACAATAGTTACATGTTCATACTTGATGCCCATGCCGTGTTATTTCTTTTAATACGAGTCTAGATAAACTTTTAATCCAAACATAATGAAATTTGTTATGATTCTGCAAAAGTAATTGATTTATATGAATGGTTTTAACTATCTGTTTGTTTGATACTTGTCGTTAACTTGAAGGACCACCCTTGTTTAGGGAATATGTATGTTAATTTAAAGACAATGATTTGCTTAATTTGCTTTAATATGACGACGTGTCGTTTCTACAGTTCTAAACATACTGACCTTAATCTAGGATCGAGGTCACAGGGAGAGGGAATAGCCCTACTACCTTTTAACAGGTGGCGCTCATGCCAGCGCGGGAATATACAAATCAACATTTTATTTAAATCTTAACACTATCTTTGTATAGTAATAAGGTCCAATAATGCGACCTTCCTCTAATCCAAAAACATTTATACTAATGTCGTTATTTAATTCTTCGAATACTTGTATTTCCCTTACTTTTATAGGAAATTGTACATTTTTAAAGTTGATGTTTATGTTATTAGGTCATTGAATGTTGGGTGAATTAATATTAATAATTCTGTAAGAAGTAGTCCTGTCAGGATGATTTTCAACGGGATACAGAGGTGAAATAAATGCCCACTTGAAGCAATAGTGATTATTATTTTTTACGTTTATGCAAGCTTTTTTTGTTTAATAAGCTTAGGTAACGGTATATAATTAGATCCTCTTATTGATTGATAACGATTGATGTTCATTTCTAAATGAAGTATTCCAATCTGGTCTTGAAATTCATCCATTTTGATTCAAATTTGACTTGCCATTTTTTTATTTTTACACATTTACTATGGTTTCCAGTTTAGTTTGGAAAGACTTGATATTAACTTATTCATTACCTATTTTCGGATGTTTTTATATATTCTGCAAACAATTCTATGTTAAACTTGAAAGAGGTATGTTTCTGTAATTATTGAGTTAATTCCATTCCAGGTATAGCTATTTCTTCAATTGCACTTAAAAACTTCTTACAGCCCAAGTTACTTAAATCCTCGTTTTAAAAAATTAGTGTGTGTACTCTTTGTTTAAAAGTGCTCTTGACCACCTATTAATATAAAAAATATAAAAAAAAAAAAAGAGAAAAATAAATCAAATAAATATATAAAAACACACCTTAAATCTTTTAGAACTAGATATAGCTGCTTTCCTTTTATGAGCTGTTGTTCTCGATGGTCTAGCGCACAAATGTTCTAAGTGCAGAATGTATAAGTTTACAGTATTTAAAAAATAAACTTTACTGTTAAGAATAAATTACCCATGAACTGAATATTAACACAAAATACATGAAATGTGATAGCAAAATAAGGGTTTTATGGGATATTATTATGTATTTTATAATTTAAGTAAAAAACACAAAAATAATTAGAAAAAAAGTTTTATTTTCATCACTTAACACATTTGTACACAAAACTACTTCAAACTTAACACATTTTTACAAAAGAAGCATAGATTTATGTTAAATTTTATAGAACTAAATAAAAAAAATAGTAATATTTATTCTGAGTCAGCGTGGACCATTAATGCTGCACTTTGTAATGTTGTTGGAATAATGTTAACGAAATTGATATAGTCTTCTGGAATCATTTTTTTATTTAACCCTTTGAGGACGGAATTAATTAAATTACGAAAAAAACAATTTCTACCAAAAAATCTTTATTTAAATGGGTCTTTGAACATAAAATAATATGAAAAAGATAAGTGTGTCGATTATAAAAAAAAATAAACGGTGGTCATCTGGCCTAACCAGTAGTCACTCACTACGGTTTGTGGAAATCGTAAAAACAGTTTCTTACATCTTTCAGGCACAACCCGACATTACATGTTGAGCACTTCCATACGGTGCGATGAGGTTCCTTGCGGCTGCTGCATTGGGCACATCTAAGGGAAGTGGTGTGAATGGGCATATGAGCATTTTTGTCATACCTCATTTCTTGCGGTACAACAGTTTTGAATTTATTCGGGAGTTTTTCTGTACTTTTCCGACCACGTTTTGCTTGTTCTGGATTTGCACCAACTAAACCACTCAATACAGAAAGGCGGAACTGTTTTAAAGTCATATTGTTTGGCATTCTTGACTTGAAGATTATGTAGGAATTAGTCAGTGTGGCATCCACAAAGTACCAAAAAATTCGGTGCCACCATTTCCGTGACTTCCTATCTACTTCGTACAGTGATTTCAACATGTCAAACTTGTCGACATATCCCATGTGACGGTTATAATCGTTAACAAGGGATGGACATACCACATCTTCTTTAGAGCCGTCTTTTTTCCTTCTAGAGGCAGTTTCCGTGTTAGCAGGATTGTGAAAATTTGAAATGAAAAGCACACTTTTTCTATCCATCCACTTCAAGGCTACAATTCCATTTGAAGATACTCGAAAATCAGATTCCCCTCTTTTCAAAAGCTTATCGTCACGTAAGTCGGTTGGCATATGTTTTCTATTTTTTCTTGCGGTCCCACATGCATAAATCCCTTCCGACAGTAAGCTAATTTGCAGCTCAACAGAGTTGAAAAAATTATCAAAATATAATTTATGTTTTTTACCAACTAATTCCCTAGATAAGTCTTTTATAACCCGTGCACTCAAGGACTTTTCGGTAAGATTTGCAACTTTCCCCGTATAAATTTGAAACTGTGACATGTATCCTGTTTCGTCACTTCTTACCCATACCTTGTACCCCCTCTTTATCGGTTTCATCGGCATGTATTGTCGAATACTGCTTCTTCCTTTATACCGTATCATAGATTCATCTATGGCTTGGTGCTCACTTGGCATAAATGAATTTCGATAAGAATCCGATAATTTATCAAGAAGTGGACGAATTTTATAAAGCTTATCAAAATTGGCATCCTCCTTTTTCGGTTGAGTTGCGTTGTTATTCAAATGTAGGTTGCTTAGCAACCAGCCAAAGCGATCCCTGGACATGGCAGTACTTATATAATCGTCTCTAAGTTCAATTCGGGATGACCAATAATCACGATAGCTGGGTATAGGTTTTAATCCCATTAGAAGATTCAGACCAAGGAACACTTTGATTTCGGCCGAGGTTGTTGGAACAAATGAATTACAATTGCCACCACCTTTTTGAACTACATACAGGTTAGTTTCGAATACAATTCTATCGATTAGATCCAATGTAAACAAATGTAAGAAAATATCAGTAGGAGTTTCCACATCGTGCGGTAGAACGGGTCCGCTATTTTCAACAAACGGGTCAACCTGTGTACATAATGCTATGTTCTTTGTCCACTGTATTGTACTATTTCGAAGCTGTAACTGTAATTGCGCCAAAGGCATCTCATCCTCAGATTCCCATTCATCGTTGGTTGTAACTACAGGTCTACCTCCACCATCCTGTTCTTCGACATCTTCTAAAATATCAACTTCCATTGACATAATATCAAAAAGACCATTATCGGGAATTTCATCTTCGGCAACGCTAGATACTTCTGAATCACAATCAGATGGTATGTCACATATTAAATTTTCAAACTCATTTGAAGGCAGATTTTGCAATTCTTCCCACGTCCAACTACTTTTAGATGGACCTGAAAAAAATGATGATATTGAACGAAACCGCTGCGAAGTGAATCACTACTAACGTAAAAAAATTGGTAAATATCTATTTGACTTAGAAACCAGCTAAAACTATTATAGTCTAAGTATATACTTCAAATAATTCGTAAACAAACACACTCAGTTTGGTTTGCCGATACACGGTTTCAAGGTGTACTAATGCCTGGTGGTTAGCCCGTCAAACCACACATATGTTTCACAAAAATAAAAGTAATTGATATCATAAATTGGTGATCACTGTCAATAAAATGAATTTCTATCATATGGTTATACAAAAAATATAGTTTTTACCTGCCATTTGCAATCAAAATCACTTCAAAACGTAAAGCACATGTACTTGGGCACACCATAAACAAGCAGTCGGCTGACACTGACAAAATATCGTAAAGAAAACGCGATCTAGTGTCATCTAAAGCATGCATGTAATTTTTGCCGCATAATATACTATATAGGCAACACACTGTGCAGTGTGGTTAGGCAAAATAACCGGTAGGCGTTTACGTACAAATTTATTAAATTGTGGCTAGCTCAGCTAACCGCTGGTCCTGAAAGGGTTAATAGATAAATCAGATCATTTTTTTTCTTCTCTGAAACCGGGATTCAACTACTGTATTTACAGTTTAGCTTTACGGAATCCCAATTTCGTTTACGACCTACTCTTTTTTTATTTTTTGCAATATTAATTTCATAAAATGTTTCTGCAGAATCATATTTGTATTCTATTATGTTCGGCTTGGATTTTTGCAAGCGTATCCATTTAATACGCAGCCAAGAAACTTTCTCCCCACTGTAGCTGAGGGAATTATTATAAATAATATTATTAGCAAGTTGTTGCAAGTTAAAGAAATCTGGATATTTCATATTATGAACTTGGTATGGCTTAGGTTTTATCCTGGCAGCTGACGCCAACAAACACGTCCATGAATTTAAGATCAATAATTTTGAGGTGGTCAATTTTATTTACTGCATACAGCATTGCGGCAGCAACAAATTTATTTCTGTTCTGACCCCCGCAAGTATTAGAAAAAGAAGCTACATGTTCCACAGTTTCAGTTAAACTGAACAAGTACTTAAGAAGACATGAACCTATTTCAGAACTGCCCTTGCTTCCATGAGTCTCGTCCCAGATATAACAAATTCCATCACGTGTAGAGCTATCAAAAATGGTGAAATTGTACACATTTAAATGTTGTTTGTAGTATATCTGGCAATCTCCAGCAAATGGAATTGGCAAAATTGCTTGAAGATCGTAAGTAATGGATCTAAATGTGCTTCCCTTTTCTGCCACTGCTTTTTTATTATCCATCTCTTTCATTTCCATTGATTCCTTTTCTCGTTTTTTGTGGGTTTCATATCCTTCTCAAAGTGATTCTTTATCTTTCGATTCCTTAAAAGCACTGAACAAATTGAACACTGGTCCTTTTTTGGCTTATAAAACGCAAGGGCTGGATCAAATTTATGAAATATACGGTCATAAACAAATTAAGACACGGGTTGCAGATTCTGATTACTGCAAAAATCCAGGTACAAGCAATACATCAATGAAATATTCAATTCCAGAGAGAGATACTGTTTATTAGAATCTCGTCTACAATAATGTGACTCAATTCTGGTAAATGAATTAATGTGGTCCCTTACATGTTGTTCATCTTCCTCACGTGTTGCATTGTGAGGCTTAGAATTCTACTCTTTTATCATATCCCACAAATAAATCTGTTTCACTAATAGATTCAGCACATATTTCTACTACTCTATGCGATAAAGCAAATGTAGCACAAAAAAATTTCCGGCAAACTCTTTGCCTCTTTACTGCATCATTTCTCAAATAGTATAATCTAGAAGTTTTTCTGTTTTTCGTCGCAGGATTATATTTCTTTCTTACAACAGGAACATTCTCCATTAAGGAACTCATGTAAATCTTTTGTCTATTATAATCCGCCAACTCATAATATTCTTTGCAAATCGCTTCTCTAATATTTTCCAAAAAAAACTGCTGCATTTAAACCTGCACTTTGAACAATCAACTAACTTAGGTTTCTTTTCACTAATTTCTTTTCCAGCTCGATTAATATATTTCTTTCCACAAATTTTTAACAAATGATCGTTTCCATTCCGCCGTGTTTGCCTTCTTGCGTCTACGTTTTTTTGGATATTCACTTTCGTCTTCTGCCTCTACTTCACAATCTGCAAAACCTTTAAATTCACTAAATTGCTCCGGCGACGGTTTGTAAGAACTTCCTGAAGAAGCATATGGATCCGATTCCTCGCTTAAGTCTACGTCGCATGATGTTCCTGAAGTAGGGAGGAACATCATTCCTTAATTGTAAGTTCGCTGTTTCTTCCGCAAATTCCGGATCTTTTCCATATGAATTGCCTAAAATTGATATTTCAAAAAAAAATTAACACTAAACATTTTGTAAATCGGGTATTTCTTGCGCACGTATATGCATTTACCTTCAATGTTTTCTATCGGTGCCTCAATCTGGGAAGGTATATAATTGGAACTGTTATCAATTTCAGTATAATATATGGGGTTCCCTTGTGCAGCAATTTCCTCCGGAATTGACTGATTTGATTTAACATCCAGCAAAACAAAAGTATTATTATTAATTTTTAAAAGTTTATTTAGGTTATGTTTACCTAAAAAGCAATACCTTACCTTTCTTTATTTGGTCACCTTTTATTGCTAGGAGCAATATTCGTTCAGAACGTGATGCCATTAATCCTTTGTATAAGTTTGTTATTATAATATTATACGAAAAAACCAACTTACACACTTTCACCAACTTTGTAGCTAACTGGTCAAATTTAAAACACAAATATGGTAAGTACACACTTGTCACGTAGGTTATTGTCTTTTATCTAACGCAAATGAGTTAAGTGCTCTTGGCACATTTGTGATAGTAATCTGCGTTTTCCAAGAACTTAGAATATTTAAGAGATGGCGCTAGCTGCTCGGAATTCATATATTACACTTAAGGTGTGCACACGAATATTTAGTCTTTGTTTCATAGGCTAAAGTCGGTAACCCATTTTTGGGAAAAAATCACTTAGCACATTTGTGCGCTAGACCATCGATATATGCTGACCATTGATTATTAGAAACATCTATTAAACAAGTCTCACATAACTTTGTATCTGATTCTTTACTGGTTGAAGGTTGGTGTTGGGATTGTTGAGGTTTGGTTACGTTCGCTAAAAAAATAATTTAATGTAATTGCTGTAATTTGCTAAAAAATAATTAATCTCAATATGAAAAATAAAAGAAAAGTAGTTTAAAAGAAAATAAATAAATTGAAACATAAAATCAAAAACAATAAGCGAAGAAAAACAATTATCTCGTTAATTTTTTCGAATTCTTTATTTAAAAAATTAAAAATTATATACACGCATAAATTTAATATAAAAATAAAAACATATTTTATAATGTTCCCTCTGATGACGATTTAATAGACTTGTTGATGTGAAAGTTAATCTACATTTCACAAAGAAATTTCGAATTTCGAAAACACTTTCACATACGTTACAATACATTATAAATATGAATAAAAATTAAAAATTTATTAAAAAAGCAGTAGATATAAAAAAGACTATTGTAAATGTTAATAAAATCTAACGCGTTTGAGATCCGTCAAGTTAGCGACTCATGTTGAAATTTTACATTTGAGTTAGTAAATAATTTTGTGCTCATTTTGTGCTAATTTGTGCTGTAGGTTGTAAATTTTGTGCTCCATCCATTTTAGAGGTAAGCCAAAAGCAAAAATGAGCCGACAGCTTGATGCTGTGACTCACGTATCGAATTTTTGATATTTAATGTTTCCAACATTTCGTGCTCTATCGGTTTCCGAAATAATCCGAAGGATAAAATGAGTCGCCAACTTGACACTGCGACTCACATATCGAATTTTTCAAATGTAATGTTTCCAACATTTTGTGCTAATTTATATCGTAAATTATAACTTTTGTGCTCTATCGGTTTCCGAAATAATCCGCAACCTAAAATGCGTCGCAAGCTTGACACGGCGACTCACGTAGCGAATTTCCAAGATCTAGCTTTACAAATATTTTGTGCTCATTTTGTGCTAATTTGTGCTGCAATTATAAATTTTGAGTTCAATCCATTTTCGAAATAATTATTTGTGTTTTGCTTTATATATTTTGTGATTTTTTGTTTGTAGTGTATTATTAAGTTCTCATATGAGTTATCAATATAAAAGATTTTTGAAAGTTAAAAATTGACAAACATGAAAACACAAAAAAGGCATACATACTAATATTCTCTATTAAATTATTACATTTTTTTATTCAGTAAACATTTTTTATTCAACAGTAAAACCACAAGAGCTTTTTTTTATCGGATAAATTTCTCTTTGTAACGAAATAATTTTGCCAATCAGTTATTTTATGAGAAAAACTGACATGAAAAAATCGCGAGACCGGAGGTCGAGCGATTTTGTCAAATGTCAGTTTTTCGAGCAAAATTACTGAATGGAAAAATTTTGAGTTAAAAAGAAATTTATCCATAAAAATAAAGCTCGAGTGTTTTTTGGCAAGATAAATTAACGACAAAATATGTAAACAAAGAACAACAATAATATTTATCTTCATTTGTACAATTATTTGAAGCAACAGTTATTAAAAATACAGTTGTTATAAATTGTTTGATTGGGTGTACTAATTTCAATATTTTCTTCTCTAGTTTCCACACATGCTGAATATTCATTTTGACTTATTTCATTCGAGGTCCGTAAGTTACTAACAAGATTTTCGTGATGTTCAGGGTCAATTTGGAGGTAGGGTTTAATTGATGATGATGATGAGTGCCCGGTTATCTTTATAAGTTGTTGGTCACTTACCCCTGCTTTAGCTAAATAGGAAACTGTACTGGCACGGTTTGAATGATTGGTAATTTTATTATTTGTGATGTCCAGTCCAATTTTAGCTGCAGAATTTTTAGTCCAAGTAGATATCGTATTAATTCCCAGTGGAACATTTTTATACCAACCTTGAGAATCTGTGTTTTTCCAAAAGGGATTTGGAGTTAAAAAAAGTCGTTCCGATGTTATATTTTTGTTTCTTTTTTCTAAGAGTAATTTTAACAATGTAACGGGACAAATGTTTTTATCCGTGTCATTTTTTGTCATCCATTTGCTGTCTGCTAATTTTTTAGACCCACCTTGTGCCGTCTTCGAAAAAATTGAATTATATTCAATTCTCCCTGTTGGAGTTCCATCTTGATTTTTTTCTTCATTAAAATAGTAAATTTTACAGTTTACTGCTTCTCCTCCTCTCCAAGCTAATTCATATGAAGCTATATGAAAGAATCTTTTTTGTAATCCCTCTGGTTCGTCTATATTCCACAATTTTGCCATGTTAAGTATATCTTTCTTGTCTATTGCTACAGAACATACCTTTCTTTTCTCTGGAACAGCTTGTAATTCTTTCCGTTTACTATTTCTTGCATCACGTGCTTCTTTAAAAGTTATGTCGGTAAACGGATCAAATTTAATATTGTACTCACTGAAATATTTTTCTTGCATCATCTTCGCAGTTGAATTCCAGATTGTTTTAACTGCATATTCCTTGTAATCTTCACCGGTTTTCTTTTTCATATTATATGCCCAATCCTTTAACATATCGGCTATACATTGTAGTGGAGTTATTTCTGACAGTTCGTAATTTCGGATTTGACAAAACTCCATAAATTGTCTCCATATTGACGATTTCGTGTTTTTTGTGGATTGCGGAATTGATTTTTCTATGTTTTCTGTAATTTGTTTAGTCGAAATTTTCCCAAAACGACTCATATTGTACAGTATAGTTTCCACTTTCCACAATACTTAAAAATTATAGCTGACAGGACAGATTTTAAAGTGACGTGCGACTACTAGATGTACTCTGCTTTTGAGGAACAGGCATTTTTATCGGTGATAAAAAACGATGCACCTTTTTTATCGCTGTCAAAGTGACAAAAATGTCACTGCCAAATAGACTATTTTATATAGGAGTTAATTTATCAGTAAAAAAAAATTATTTATTACCTACTTTTAAAAATATTTTGAAAAGGAGCAAGGGGTATCAAAAGAAATAAATTGTAAATAAAAAATATATCCAGGAAATTCTAATAAACAAAAATATATTGCTTTATAATACACTTTAAATAAATACACTTTATTTTCTAAAAATAAAAAGTAAATTAATTCATCACAGTGAAATTAATGTATTTTAAAAATTTTTTCTTATATATTATATACGATTTAAAATGCATTAACTGTTGTTTCATCCCATACTTTAATTTATCACGCCTCGCAGAAAAATAGGGCAACTTGGCTGATAAATTCTGGGTACGGTGTGTATATGCAGCTGTCAAGACTTTCGCTAAGCGACATGATTCATTTAAGCATTCGTTTTCAATTTTTGATAAATGTTTACTATCACATAAGCTAATTGCTACAATCTGTATAATTGAATCAAAACCACAAGTATTTGTTAAGCTTATTAAATTTTCGTCTGTTCTTCGGCAAGAGAATCTTATTAATTCTCCATTTTTCAATAAGGAAATTTTTATCGGTTTTTGCAACTGTTTTTCTGTTAATTCAGTTGTTTGTACGATATATAAAGAGTTCTTATCGTCCAAACAATCTACAGAAGAAGAGTTGAGGATCAACTGGAAACGTATAGAAGAAAGCTAGTTAAGTGTTTAATTTCTTTTAAATTTTATTATAACTATTTTATTTAGACATATTTTAAAATATGACATATAATATTATAGAATTTGTATAAAACTGAAAAACCACTGATAAAATTTGATAAAATTTAGTTAATATATCAAATATTATTTTATCACACATTATACAGTGTTTTTTTGGGGCAAACTTTAGAAGTTTGCCTTGTTACTACACTTTGAATAATTAATTTGTATACTTCCGGTTTTCTGCTTTTTGTTATTTTACAGGTGGTGTAATCCTAAAAGAAACAAACTCTAGAGTTAATTATTGCCATTATATTCCCTTATCATTTCATCGTTACAGATTAGGTTTTCAAAATGCTGAAATTCTTCTAGTGTTTTCAGGGGGAATACTGGTAAATTGTCAGTTTCAATCAGGTTCTCCATTGCATTTTTTCTATGATACCGTAATATTTCATTCAGTGTTAGTAACATTTGGGTTTGTTGCATTTGCAGGTTAGCAACAGCAGATAACATGGTGTCTTCAAACCACTGAATTATACATACAACTGCAAGCGGATTCTGTGCTCAATCGCTTTCCACATATCGAATTCTAGAGTAGAACTCTACAGTTATTGTCGATTGTCTCTTCAAATGGTATTCTCTGCACCTATCGAAACCGCTTCTGCTGATTTCGGTGTAATACTATTCATTCCAAATATATTGGCCAAAATTTTAGTATTTTTTGGTAAGTTACTAAATTGACAAACAAGGTTTTACGTTTTACCCTAAAAAATTTTAAATTAATTTTGTAAGATACATATCAATATTTTTTCTTATTTTTCACAATATTCACAATCACATGGATTTTTAAAGGTAAGGTAAGTAGGTTGCTGCTACTCGTATATTAAGTACCTATTGGTAAATATTTAAAGAAATTTTAGATTTTTAACAGTAGATAAGGTATGTATGTTCCCGACCACTTTCAAGGTCACAGCGAGCTCGATGGCCAGCTACTATCGAGCTAGACCACGGAGCCGCTGGTTATTGTCGTCAGGGTGAAGAGGCAGACTTCTTGTAGCATCCCCCCATGTTTTTGTAGCATCCCCACAGGTGTAGGAGCCCTAGGGGCTGCAGAAGAGCACCCCAAGAGTGTGTGACGTAGGTTCGTCAAGATGGCGATGATTTGATGGAATGTCAAATATCTGAGAATTTAGCGGGTAAATTTAAAAGCTTAGGTCTTTTTGACAGGTGACACGTGACATGACCACGCCCAACATTCCATTAGTGTACAGGGTGAATTAAAAGCTAATTTGTAAAATGTGTTATACAGGGTGTACAGCAAAAACCGAACTAGATTCTAGAAAAAACAGTGACGTAACTGGGGATGGTTTCTGATACAAAAAAACATGCGCAATAGATTCCTTTTAATGGATCTAATTTAGGTAATCACGAGCTTAATGGGGCTCGCTAATTTGGGGCAAAATTGAAAATTAGTCTCATCACCATTGTAGATCCTTGTAGGATCCTCCAAAATTGCAAAATGCCCCTTCTCCTTCAAATAACTTTCTATTTCTTTAAACCATTTCTTAATGTCTGCCTCTGATACATTAGATGAGGCAGATGTAACTGCTTCCGGTGTTCGTTGTACCAGAATGGGATGCCTCTTTAAAAAAGATGTATACCACCGGTTACCAGGAATATTATCCACGAACGGATTAGCTCTTTGGTCATGGTCCAAGAAGCTTTTAACACTCATTTGGATATCTATTTTTCTGCGAGGAAACCCCTTTTTTTCGCTTTCCACTGCACTAACTTTTCTTCTTCTTCTTTTGAAAGATATGTATTGGCACCTTTTTCGATTTTCTTAAACTTTTCACTAAGTCTAAACTGAAGTGTGGCTCAGGGAATCCCATATTTTACCGAAATTTTTTTTTCGCCGCACCGTTCTTTATTTCTGAAAGAGCTTGTTGAAGAGCTTCTTCTAAATAATGTTTATTGTCCTCACGCGATTTATTCTTTTTTGGCATCTGTAAGCAAACGAAGTCAATAGTAATTAAAATAATTTTTTTTAGTTGAAAAATGTATATGTGCCTATGACTTGGTAAGGCAAATATTTCAGAAATTCAGTAATTGGCCCCCAGTGCCAACAACTAGCTTTTATCAGATTTAACGTACTAATGATTGGTACCTTAATTTTTTGTAGATATATTTAAATTTCTAAAGAATTTTATAGAGAATACTGGCACTAAACATACTATAAAGGAATATAATAAAAGATACATATCAAAACTTGAAAGTAATCGGGCAATGTAATATTGTTTCATGCATGCACCCTAACAGAATCCATTAAAATTTCTTACCTTTATAGGAGCTTCACAAACATAACACGTTTATCAAATGTACTAAAGATTTTACACATGCGTATTAAACGTATTTGACAGTACGTTGTTACCAACTTATCTATTTATGTAAATAAATACCCTAATTTACCGCGCTGAATTTAAAATAGGCTATAATTCACCAGAGTGCCAATAACAGGCCAAGTATCAACAATAGAGTACTTTACCCTACATTATGCAAGTGGGATTGGATAGTTCGTTGGGTCCTAAAGATTTCACTACTATTTTTTAAACAATTTTCATAGTCTGCAAAAGTTATAGACTTTTTAACAACAGTTGACTTTACTCCTTTTGATTTTTTAATGCAAGGTTTACCATCAGAATACTGTACATTTTGGAGCGAAGGCCCACAAAATGTGTCATTATGTCCCCATTGCATTCATCCTTCATTAGTCCCAGAACTTTTTTATTAACCAAAGGCAACTGATATGGATTGTCTGAGGCATAGTCGCTGGTGTCAAATTTTTCCAAATTATTTTTAATAACTTGATCATAAACATTGTCACATTGGACTTCGTAAATAAGACTATCAGTATCAGTGTAAAGTAATTTACAAGTGTTGTTGTTTCAATTTTGAAGCGTAAAATTTTAATGAAAACCGTACACGCAAATTTTTGGTCTACTTGGTTGAAAAAATTTTAAAACGTAGAAAAGATAAAGTCTTTGTTAAATGGTTGGGGTTCAGCAACAAGCATAATAGTTGGATTTCTAGTAATAATGTCGCATAAAAGAAAAGGAATAGTATATTAACAGCTCAGTAGCTGCAAGATGCCCGTTCCAGCAAAATATAAATTTACAAAATGTCAAGGAGAAACCCATTTACTAAATACAAAATGTTATCCATGTTTAGTTGCAGAGTTTTTCAAAGACAAGGACAAACCATATAACTTGCAATGAACCTAGTGGAAATTAATTTTCTTTAATCCACCAGGAACTACTGACATTAGCTCCGGCTTAGCTGGTCGGTTAGGTGTCGGTTCGTAGGAAAAGAAATGTTATTTTTAAGTTATTTTGTTGGAGCGCCAGGATAATTTTAAATAGACGATAATAAATAATATGAGTTAATATAAAATAATGAATGTTTGATGAAATTAAACAAGTCGATTAAAATAATTGTATATTACAGTTACAAAATGATGCAGGATATGTACAATTAATGTGATGAATGTTTAAAGAATAATGATCATGTATTAAATATTGATTAAACTACTGTATTTGTGGTTGTTACCACGCAACAATGACTTTACAAAAACTTGCTGGTAGCAGATATTGATTTGGTTTACACAAGAACAGATATATTCCTCTGGCCTCGAAGAAATCAGATTAGTAGTATAGCTGGCGGGGTTCTGTGACACTTCGATGGCATGTCCATCCGAAGGTGTCCAAAGATCGAGGGGGTTCTCTCAAGGTCGCCGAAGAGTTCTTGGAATGGATCTGAAGAAGTGGTCGTCAATGACCAGAGGGTGTAGTTCTGGTTTCTGCCGCGCGCCAGATATAGACGTCGCTGTACGCGATATCTAGATGAAGAGATAAGCGGTGGTCTTTTTGGTGACATTTTTTTTACCTTTGAAGAAGTGGTCGACAATGACCAGAAGGTTCGCTGTACGAAGAGCGGATTTTTACCTTTGCTTACCTGTTACCCTGGCCTGTTGGTGACACATGGTTACCTTTGCTTACCTGTTAGTTTAGCCTGAAGGTGTCTGTACCTGTTGGTGACACACACATGATGGAAAAAATGATGCATTTTTGTGTTATTTTCAAGTAATCTTCTACAATTTGTGCATCAACATGATGATAACCTTTTGCCCTTGTTCGGCGTAATTGATAAGGATGTGTTTAATTTCGTAAACATTAGCAGATAATTATTGATCTCTGACTTTGTTATTTTATTAGGTTTTAATGGTGTAATTGATTTAAATAAGATGTAACTTCTTTCGCTGTAAAAACAGGTTCAGATTATTTAAATTATAAAATGTTCAAGATTTAAGATCTGCTATTGAGTATGGAAAGATTCTATAATTTACTTTGGATCGATTGTATATGAAAATGGAGAATATTTAATATCATGATCGTTTCACAAGAGGATTGTAGAAATTCTTTAGAAAATAATTATATAGTGGACTAAAAGCTGTTGGATATTAAGTCACATTTTTACACACTTTCCTTTTATTTCTAATGAAGAGGAAGAGGAACTGGATGCAGATGATACCTGTTAGTTTAGATGAATGTTATATACTTATTTTATTGTTAAAATAAAAAAAAGATGTAGAAATTTATTTTTAAGTTTTATTTGTAGTATACATTACTTTCAAGCAGATATCTAAAAAACAGTTCTGCTTTTAAAGAGGATACCTGTTAGTTTAGATGAATGTTATATACTTATTTTATTGTTAAAATAAAAAAAGATGTAGAAATTTATTTTTAAGTTTTTATTTGTAGTATACATTAGTTTTCAAGCAGATATCTGGAACTGGATGCAGATGATACCTGTTAGTTTAGATGAATGTTATATACTTATTTTATTGTTAAAATAAAAATGATGTAGAAATTTATTTTTAAGTTTTATTTGTAGTATACATTAGTTTTCAATCAGATATCTAAAAAACAGTTCCGCTTTTAAAAGAGGATACCTGTTAGTTTAGATGAAATAAAATGTTATATACTTATTTTATTGTTAAAATAAAAAAAGATGTAGAAATTTATTTTTAAGTTTTATTTGTAGTATACATTAGTTTTCAATCAGATATCTAAAAAACAGTTCCGCTTTTAAAGAGGATACCTGTTAGTTTAGATGAATGTTATATACTTATTTTATTGTTAAAATAAAAAAAGATGTAGAAATTTATTTTTAAGTTTTATTAACGTGTAGTATACATTAGTGTTCAAGCAGAATAGATTTCTATTTATTTTTTGGGTTATTTATCTAGTATATTATCTAATAATGAAAATAGCAGTTCTGCTTTTCAAGATTCAATGATGGTTATCCATATACCAATTATATAATAAGTGAACATTTTGTTGAGCGCAATTTAAGCTATTATTTTCATGTGAATTACAATGGTACTTAGAATTATTACAAGTTTTTAGTGTTTTCAAAGACGGACAGTTCCATTCATCTAAATTAAATATGTAATTATTAATTATTTTACCTAAAACTTGTTCTTTATTTAATCCTTTAACTAGTACTGTTTCACTTTGAACAATATTTTTTAAAAAATTTTGCACTCTATTAAAATTTAAATATAAAAAACAATCACTGTTTTGAAATGATAAACCATGTATGTTGAATGTGGTCCAATCAATGTGTTGACAAATCTCCTTGGATGTCATCCATTCAGGTATATATGGCAAATTAACAAAATTGTGATGCACTGATCCAGTTTGAACATTCAGGATGGCTATTTCCCGTATGTAGAAATTACTGTTTTTATATTGAAAACCTTGGATGTCAATGATAAACATTTCTGCAAAAATAGTTGAAATTAACTAACTGCAACTACACAATTTTACAAAAGTCAGTTTTAGGTCTGTATTTTACTAGATTTGATTCAAGTTACTGATGATGTCAGTTTTAAAAGCATGATTCTAAATCTTGTCAAATTAAATCTCTTTTCCCTGACGTTGAAGACAGCAATGATTTTTCCTTATAGTGTTTCAAAGACCCCAATTTGATTCTAATTTTGAGAAATTTTTAACACAATCTGATTTATTTTTTATACATTTTTTACACAAATAAGCAATTCTGTTTAAAATTTTAATCAATCTACAATACTCCTCTTTTGTTTAGATACCCTTCCAACTTTTTTTTAATACAACATCAAGCATACAGTCAATAGTTTTCTTTGAGTGCATATTTCTGTTAAATAAAATATTTGAATTCAATAAAATAAAAGTAATAATAATAATAATAATAATAATAATAATAATAATTGTAACTTACAGTATTATAGGTGTAGGGCACACGCACAGCTAACGGTTATTCTTGCGGCAATGGTAGTGATGCACTTTTAAAATAACATCAAACGTCATGCACACATACGTGCTATCATTGGGGCAAAGGTTATCATGCATATTGATGCAAATGCATATTGATTAATTAATTATTATAAAAATATGCAAATGTTGTTTCCATATTAATTTAAATGCGATAATAAAAAAAGATAATTCAATAACATGCATGCATAATAAATGTATATATCACGTTCTTAAAACATGAGGATATTTATTTTATTACAGTAGATTTTAGGTACCTGTTTGCGTATACCTGTTTTCTGTTCCTTACCCATTCCATACCTGTTCCATATCTATTTCCAAATACCTGTTTTTATATTACTACCCTGTATATTACGAGAACTCAGTTAACTTGTCATATTCTTTTGTTGTATAAAATTATATTATATGTAGGAAAAACGTAATATTTTAACATTAATAGGGATACTCGAATACCTCCTTTGTCCTTGTGACCTGTATCAACTTGTTTAAAAAAATTATTTCAAAACAAAATATTACATCGTTATACTTCTAAATATAACTTCGTTCGAGATAAATCGTTGGATATTCTCACATCACCTATTTCGGGGTAACCTGAAGTGGAAATCGTAAACAAATATTTTATGATGAATTCTAGCATCTCCAATCAGAGAATATACCTATAAACTTTAAATTCCTATATTGATACTCAAATACTTATAATGAAAACTTAGTTAAAGCAATACTAAGAGAAATCTAATGTATCTGAACTGTACCCTGTTCATATTTGTATGTTTGAAGTCTATGTATTTTTCAATCCTTAGCTTTTTAGTAAATAGGTATATCATTCAACCCAAAATCTTGTATGTTTAAAGATAATTTTCAGAGTTCACTTTTAACAAGACATCAATTTTTCTAAAGCTGTACTAATAAAAATATTTCACTTACGACATACTTTAATTGTGCTTCCTATATTATTCCTTTTCGATTTGCTATAAGTGCTTAATACCATGTATTATACAATCGATAGCATCCAAAGTTAAATAATCACTCCATTTTTATAATTTAAATAACCCGAATATGTTAATAACACTAAATTATAGAAGTTTACATAAATCTTATTTTTTAAAAATCAATTACGTCAATTATTAAATAAAACCGAGAATAATAAAATAACAAGGTCAGAGATCAATAATTATCTGTTAATGTTTTACAACGTGATACTAAATTAGAGAAGTTACATACATCTTATTTTTATAAAAAATCAATTACGCTATTTATTAAATCAAACTGAGAATAACAAAATAACAAAGGGTAAGTTTTGAAGTTTCATTTGTGGTAAAGGAAACATATCCCTTCATTAATGTAGTTATATATCTGGATTTCGAACACGATCTATGACAACCTCTCATAATTCATATCGAATTTCATCAAACAGGAGGGGTGAATAAATTTCTATAGGATAATCTACATTAACAATAGATACATTCCTACTTCTATTTTCCTGAAGATTATTACATTACTCTTTAAGGTACCTTAAGTATCTACTTATAACTATGTTTTATATTTAACTTCATTTATATTTTCTAGTCATAACTTATATTTTTATAATTATACTAATGCTTTTATATTCAAGCAATCTAAAATATAATGCATTTCTTTAGCTCCTACTTTAAGTAACCTTCAAAGGTTTCCTAACTAGTTTTAAGAACACATAGCATTAGGTATACCTGGATTTCGAACCTATGACAACCTCTCCTAATTCATATCGAATTTCATCAAACAGGAAGTTAAAAAATCTTTGATTAGGTATTTTCCTTAATTATTAGCCTTTTGCTATCATTATTTGCTTACTTTCATCCTTGTACTATTAAAATTTTAAAATGATATGCCATTAAGATTTAGAGAAATTAATATGGAAGATAAACTATGTCATATTACTAAAAAGTACTATTTTTCTTAAATAAATAACCAAACAAGTAGACAAGGTTTCATATTACTTCGAAGTTTTATTATTACAATTCGCATATCCTACAATTAAAAATATAAAAATCTTTGATTAGGTATTTTCCTTAATTATTAACCTTTGTTATCATTATTTGCTTACGCAATTGTACAGGGGAGCTTCGAGAGGTGTAGTATGTTTTATTATTATTACAATTCACATATCCTACAATTAAAAATATAATTTTAAATGTAAAACAAAAATATTTTAACATACATTTATTTCAGTGTGAACCATTCTTGATGATGTTACTATAACTCTATCTAATTATTAATACTTTATGTTTTTAATATTATATCTATAAATGTATTTAAAATAATATATTTACATTTAGTATTTTGAAAAGCCTCTCCCTTAACGTCTAATATATTTAAAAAATCTTTGATTAGGTATTTTCTTTAATTATTAGCCTTTTGTTATCATTATTTGCTTACTTTCATCCTTGTACTATTAAAATTTTAAAATGACATGTCTTTAAGATTTAGAGAAATTAATATGGAAGTATCTCTACCTTACGATAAACTATGTCATATTACTAAAAAGAACTATTTTTCTTAATTGGTTGAATATAAATATGAGAATATTTATTCTTCTAATATACTGTACAAGATAATAAACTGATATATAGAAGTGTTTTAGTTATATATAGTCCTATATGTCTATATGTTTATAGTATCTATTGTATATAATGTCAAATTATCTTTTATTCGTTCAAATGAAAAATAAATTCGCAGTAGGTTTTATTAAATATTAATGAGAATTAGAATTAGAAATTGTTTTTAGTATTAACAAATTTTGTGTCAGCAGTTGCGGTTATACAAAAATTACAATTTAATTTTGTTTAGTATTAATTAATTAGATTTTAATTATTTTTTTATTTTTATAAGGTGAAATTTTAAATTTAAAAATAGGTTATTAGTAGAATTTAAGAAATTTACTACCTTACGATAAACTATGTCATATTACTAAAAAGTACTATTTTTCTTAATTGGTTGAATATAAATATGAGAATATCTATTCTTCTAATATACTGTACAAGATAATAAACTGATATATAGAAGTGTTTTAGTTGAATATTATATATTAGAACTTACCTTCTTTTATATACTAAGGATATACATCACTTCATTTATTATTAGTTTAATTTATTTGAATAACCTTATTAGATATTTAATAAATAACCAAACAAGTAGACAAGGTTTCATATTATTATTATTTTATTTTTAATCTATTTGATTCGAACAATGATATTATGTAAACATGTTAAAATATTCCATAGATCCAATCCATCAAAATGTAGTAGAATAATATGAAAAGAGAAAAAAAAAATATAGCTTCTATATTTTTATAGTTTATGAATTACTTACCTAACCATAAAGTTGCCCATGATTCTTCTTCTATTGTTAGAGCAATCTTTATATTTTGCCCTCCGGGCAGCTCCACTTCCCCTATTAGGGAAGCTGTTTGAGGTGGCGGATTAAACATCACTATAATATCCATGTTCTACAATTAAAAAAATCTAATTTAAAATGTAAAACCAAAATATTTTAACGTACACCTATTTCAGGGCGAGCCATCCTAGCAGCCGCAATTATAACTCTAAGCACCTCTACAAATAAAGAAAAATTATTAAATAAACACTCACTATGAATTAATATATGTATTACCTTCTGGTATGCAGTTCATTTTGAAAATGATGGGAAGATTTCTAACTGCGTTAAATGTTTATATTACAAAATGCATGCTTCACAAATTTTTGAACTTTCAACTATAAAAATGAGTTTGGTAAAAATCTTTATCTCTTATATCTGTTTATGTTAATAAAATTATGCTGACCGTATTGAAAATAAATCCTACTATACTATATGGAGTCCCTATAGATTTATTAGAAATTGTTAAATAAGAAATGATTTTATTATGATATAATGTTAAAAACAACTCATGAGTCTAGAAAACTTATTGAACTAAAATATCTTCTAATTTTCTTATAGCTAGTAAAGTAATTGTAGTTCTTTATAGTAATAACAATATTTTATGTAATACTTTATTGTTATAGTTCTTTAACTAAATATTAGTAGCTTTTTCATATGTTAATATTTGGTGTGCTATCCAGTTGCTTTCAATTTGAAAGTTCTTTACCTTCTTTGGGATAAAATCTAGAACAGGTCTGTTAAACCACCTGCTAAAATCTTTTCAAAACCTGTTAAAACAAAAAGCAAAACATATACCTAGTGTTTATTTTATTAATTATTGTTCACTATAAAAATGTTAAGATAATTTATATAACAAAATAAATATTTTAATAAAATGAAACCAAGTACGTATTTTTATAGTTTTATTTGTAACAGATAGTGATCAGTCAATCAGTAGGCAATAATAAGAAACAACTTTTAATAACAATATAAATTAGTATTTGAATATTTTTCAACACTATGAACAGATAATGAGAAACTACAAAAGCAAAACATTTTCTTATCCAGTTGCTTTCAATTTGAAAGTTCTTTACCTTCTTTGGGATAAAATCTAGAACAGGTCTGTTAAACCACCTGCTAAAATCTTTTCAAAACCTGTTAAAACAAAAAGCAAAACATATACCTAGTGTTTATTTTATTAATTATTGTTCACTATAAAAATGTTAAGATAATTTATATAACAAAATAAATATTTTAATAAAATGAAACCAAGTACGTATTTTTATAGTTTTATTTGTAACAGATAGTGATCAGTCAATCAGTAGGCAATAATAAGAAACAACTTTTAATAACATAGTTTCAGAGTTTATTTTTATTCATAACAATATAAATTAGTATTTGAATATTTTTCAACACTATGAACAGATAATGAGAAACTACAAAAGCAAAACATTTTCTTACAATTAAAACATGGTATAGTGCCCTGTTGTTGTTGTTGTTGTTGTTGTTCTTGTTGTTGTAAACGTCTTCTTTCAACCGCTTCTCTTATTGACATTAAACGTGGTGGTTGATTTTGAGCAGGTGACACTGATACTTCTACAAAAATTTTAAAATTAATTTATTTCAACTAGACCTTCTTGAGAATCTAAATTTAGATCATCATCATCGCCAAGCATGAGACCTGTTCTAGTGTTTAATATTTGCTTCCTTCTCTTCTTCTTCAGAGGCTGTTCATCAGCATCACCATTATCACCAATGGTAATGTTTTTTCCCCAGCTAGCATTGTTGTGTAGTCTATACAAGACTTCATCAGATTCTTGTGAGGGAGCTGCTTCAATCATTGGTGGTGCTGACCATGTCGATGATGATGATGAAGATGACGATTCAATTTGTGCTACATCCTCATCCGCATCAACCCCATATAATCGTATTGCTTTTTCTAAAAGCAAAAACTCTCTTTCGTTTTCAATTTTCGTTCTGATATATGTAACAGGATATTTCTTCAACTTTTTCTGAAGTGTGCTTGTTCTTGGCGAGTAAGAGAATTTTATTAGTATGTTCTCCTTTCGGACTGTTATTTCTTTTAGTCCATATCTATGAATACAAAATAAAAAATATATAAGCACATACGTAAAAATAAATAATTTCAAAATCAAAAACTAATTTTCAATTCATAATTATGAAACAAAAATAAAAATATATAAGCAAATACATACAAAAATAATAACTTACCCAAAAATATGCTTGAACACTACCACTGCCATATCGATTGGAAACATACTTTTATCTGTTATTGTAACAATAATTGTAGTTGGAGTAGTTGCCATCTTTACTGCCTGCTGATTGACTGATATGTTAACCGATTCTGCAGTCTTCTTTTATACAAGTGAATTTTTATGAAATAGATGCACTCGTCACGTTTTAGTACATGCATTTACATATTGCTAAATCATCATATTGACGTAAATGGTTTTTTTTTTTTGTAATAAAATAAATATCCTCATGTTTTAAGAACGTGATAGACATTTATTGTGCATACATGTTATTGAATCAATATGAAAATAACATTTGCATATTTTTATAATAATTAATTAATCAATATGCATGATAACCTTTGACTCAATGATAGCACGTATGTGTGCATGACGTTTGATGTTATTTTAAAATATTATTTTTCTGCTATCGCTCGTCATTGCATCACTACCATTGCCGCAAGAATAACCGTTAGCTGTGCGTGTGCCCTACACCTATAATACTGTAAGTTACAATTATTATTATTACTTTTATTTTATTGAATTCGAATATTTTATTTAACAGAAATATGCACTCAAAGAAAACTATTGACCGTATGCTTGATGTTGTATTAAAAAAAGTTGGAAGGGCATCTAGTTTAGTTAAAACAAAAGAGGAGTATTGTAGATTGATTAAAATTTTAAACAGAATTGCTTATTTGTGTAAAAAATGTATAAAAAATAAATCAGATTGTGTTAAAAATTTCTCAAAATTAGAATCAAATTGGGGTCTTTTGAAACACTATAAGGAAAACTTAAAAAGAGGGAAAAAATCATTGCTGTCTTCAACGTTAGGGAAAAGAGATTTAATTTGGCAAGATTTAGAATCATGCTTTGAAAAAAGATTGAAAACTGGCATCATCAGTAACTTGAATATAAAGGAACCAAAAGTGTTTTTTCAAAAAGCATTTAGAATTTTTTCTAATAAAATTAAAACTGCATTAAAAAAATCACTATTAAAAGTGAACGTTATATTTTCAGCTAATTTTGTTCAACCACAAAATCTTCAAACAGATATTAAACATTTTAATACGAAAAATCATATAATTGATAATAACACAAATTTAAAGGAGTGGTATATTGAATATGTGAAAAATAAAATTTTGTCAAAATTGGAATCATTTCAGGAAAGAGATTCAGGTTGGAGTTTATATGAAATTTTAAATTTAAAAATAAATATTAATAATTATTCTCCAATTAATGGAGGATGTAGTTATGTGGAATTACCAAAGTTTATTAGGAATTCTAAATCTATATTAAATATAAAAAATAATGATCAATATTGCTTTCTTTATTCAATTGTAGCTGCTTTACATCCTGCACCACCACACAGAAACCCCAACAGAACCACATCATATCCACATTTTAGTAAAATTTTAAAATATGAAGGTATCAAATTTCCAATAAGTTTACGTAGTATTCCAAAATTTGAAAATATGAATAGCTTATCAATAAACATTTTTACAGTGGATGGTGAAAAACAAAAGAATGTGGTTCCTCTTTGTCTGAGTAAAACTAATTTTAAACCTCGAATAAACTTACTTATTTTGAACTGTAATAATAATGATGATGATGATGACGATGATAATGATATTTCTAATACAGATTATAAAAATATTAAGATTAAACATTTTGCTTTAATTCAAAATTTATCACGTTTGTTGTGTCGTCAAACGGCTAATTTAAAAAATAGAAAATTCTTTTGTGAACGTTGTTTAAATCATTTCAAAACAGAAAATAATTTAGATAAGCACCTAATAGATTGTGAAAATTTAAACAAGACTGAAATTACATTACCTTCTAAGAATAAAAGCATTTTAAAGTTTGGAAATTTTAAAAATAAAGAGAAAGTTCCTTTTGTCATATACAGTGATCTGGAGAGTATACTAGAACAATATGATGATCCTAAGGCAACTAATACTAAAAAAAGGTATCAAAAACATGTTCCATTTAGCATAGCATACTATATAAAATGTTCTTATGATGATAGTATTTCAAGATTTCAAACATATACAGGTAAGGATTGCATTGAATGGTTCGTTAAAGAATTGGAAAAAATAGCTTTAGAAGTTGATAGTATTTTACATAATAGGCTTCCCTTAAATATGACTGATCAGGAGGAAAAAGAATTTCAATCATCTAAATTTTGTCACATTTGTTCCAAACCATTTCTAGATACAGACAAAAAAGTAAGAGACCATTGTGGACTTTCTGGAAAATATAGAGGAAGTGCACATAATATTTGTAACCTTCAGTATCAGGATAGTCATACAATTCCAGTAATTTTTCACAATTTAAGTGGTTACGACAGCCATTTTATAATTAAGGCCCTTAGTGTAAAAGTTAAGGGAAATTTAAATTTACTTCCTATAAATAAGGAAAGGTACATATCATTTACAAAATATATAAATAACACAAAAATCAATTTTAGATTTCTAGACTCATTTAGATTTATGGCAAGCGATCTTGATAAATTAGCATCATATTTGGAAAAAGATCATAAAGTTATAACTAAAAAATATTGTAGAAATGATATTGAATTTGAATTATTGCAACGGAAAGGTATATTTCCTTATGACTATCTAGATAATTGGGATAAATTATTGGATGAACAATTACCTGATAAGAAACATTTTTTTAGTAAACTCAAGAATTGTCATGTTAGCAATAATGATTATGAACATGCCTGTAAAGTATGGAACATGTTCGATATAAAAAATTTACAACAATATGCTGAACTTTATCTAAAAACAGATGTGTTTCTGTTAACTGATATTTTTGAAAACTTTCGAGAAGTGTGCTTGTCTACATATCATCTAGATCCTCTTCATTATTATACAGCTCCAGGTTTAGCTTTCGATGCAATGTTAAAAATTACCAATATTGAACTGCAATTATTAACAGACATTGATATGATAATGTTTATCGAACGAGGAATAAGAGGTGGTGTTTCTCAATGTTCTAATCGTTACGGTAAAGCAAATAATAAATATATGAATACTTCAGAGTTTGATCCTAATTTGCCTACTTCTTATCTAATGTACTTTGATGTAAATAATTTATATGGTTCTGCAATGTGTTCTCCTTTACCACAAAGTAATTTTGAATGGGTAGATGATATATATTCAGTAAATAATGTTCTGGAAATTCCGGATGATTATGAATTTGGATATATTTTTGAAATTGATATACATTATCCTAAAGATCTACATAAAAACCATAAAGATCTACCTCTTTTACCTGAACATTTAGCACCACCAACATCAAAATCTGGAAATGTAAAATTATTAACCACATTGTTTGATAAAAAGAGATACATTATTCATTATCATAATTTAAAACAAGCCGTTGTCTTGGGATTAAAAGTGGGTAAAATCCATAGAATTTTAAAATTTAAACAAAGCTGTTGGATGAAATCTTATATCGATTTAAATACAAATCATAGAAAATTGAGTAAAAATAATTATGAAAAAAACTTTTATAAATTAATGAACAATGCAGTCTTTGGAAAAACAATGGAAAATGTGCGAAAATATAAGGATATAAAGTTAGTAACTAAATGGTCAGGTAGATATGGTGCAAATTATTATATTTCAAAACCAAATTTTCATAGTGCTACAATTTTCGATAAAGATATGGTTATAATTGAAATGTCACGACTCAATGTTACATTTAATAAACCAATATACGTAGGCTTTACAATATTAGATATTTCCAAAACAATTGTGTACGATTTTCATTACAATTATATAAAAAATAAATTTAGTGATAAAGCTAAGCTACTGTACACAGATACGGATTCCCTCATATATCATTTCTTTGTTGATGATATTTATGAATATATCAAACAGGATATTCATAAATTTGATACATCAGACTATCCACCAGATAATGTATATCAAATACCATTAAAAAATGGTAAAGTTTTAGGCCTAATGAAGGATGAATGCAATGGTAAAATTCTTTTAGAATTTGTAGGATTGCGTTCGAAAATGTATTCTATAAAGAAACGTGAGAGCGAAAAAGAAGAAAAAATTGAAAAGAAAGCAAAAGGTATTACAAGTGCAGTTTTAAAAAAGATATCATTTAGTGATTATTATCAATGTCTGTTTAATAATATTACATTAAATTGTAATCAGAATTTAATTCAATCAGAAAAACATGAAGTATTTACAATTGAAACTAAGAAAGTAGCACTAAGTCCCTATGATGATAAACGAATCGTTAATTACATCTACACAGATACACTCCCTTGGGGTTTTAACATTGAAAATATTTAAAAATCTACATATTAAAAATCTACATATAAAACTCCCCATTTTGTTTTAATTAATTTCCAGATGAACTCCTCTTCCACTACCACCAACAACAACAACACAAACCCTGCAACAAGAAAAAGACATCTGGATAATAAAGCAACATCGATGTCAACATCTTCATTACCAGATCCATCAACATCATCATCAGAAGTGAAAACAAAAAAACAGCGTAGAATTTCTCCCACAACAACAAAAAGAGCTCTAAGAGATAGAATGAAGACAACAGCAAAAAATAAAGAGAAATCTATTACACCATTTGAAATTTTGTATAGCAAAACACCTATTGAAAAAGCAGAACTGTTATTTTCATTACTAGATAATATACTAGATAAATATCTGCTTGAAGAAGAAGAATGAGGACAAACGCAAAAATAAATAGAAATCTATTATACTATTTTAAAATTTTGGAATAGCAAAACACCTCTTTAAAGCAGAACTGTTTTTTAGATATCTGCTTGAAAACTAATGTATACTACAAATAAAACTTAAAAATAAATTTCTACATCTTTTTTTTATTTTAACAATAAAATAAGTATATAACATTCATCTAAACTAACAGGTATCATCTGCATCCAGTTCCTCTTCCTTAGAAATAAAAGGAAAGTGTGTAAAAATGTGACTTAAGATCCAACTCCTTTAGTCCACTATATAATTATTTTCTAAAGAATTTCTACAATCCTCTTGTGAAACGATCATGATATTAAATATTCTCCATTTTCATATACAATCGATTCAAAGTAAATTATAGAATCTTTCCATACTCAATAGCAGATCTTAAATCTTGAACATTTTATAATTTAAATAATCTGAACCTGTTTTTACAACCAAAGAAGTTACATCTTATTTAAATCAATTACGCCATTAAAACCTAATAAAATAACAAAGTCAGAGATCAATAATTATCTGCTAATGTTTACGAAATTAAACACATCGTTATCAATTACGCCGAACAAGGGCAAAAGGTTATCATCATGTTGATGCACAAATTGTAGAAGATTACTTGAAAATAACACAAAAATGCATCATTTTTTCCATCATGTGTGTGTGTCACCAACAGGTACAGACACCTTCAGGCTAAACTAACAGGTAAGCAAAGGTAACCATGTGTCACCAACAGGCTAACAGGTAAGCAAAGGTAAAAATCCGCTCTTCGTACAGCGAACCTTCTGGTCATTGTCGACCACTTCTTCAAAGGTAAAAAAAATGTCACCAAAAAGACCACCGCTTATCTCTTCATCTAGATATCGCGTACAGCGACGTCTATATCTGGCGCGCGGCAGAAACCAGAACTACACCCTCTGGTCATTGACGACCACTTCTTCAGATCCATTCCAAGAACTCTTCGGCGACCTTGAGAGAACCCCCTCGATCTTTGGACACCTTCGGATGGACATGCCATCGAAGTGTCACAGAACCCCGCCAGCTATACTACTCAGATTAACTCTCACCAAAATATATCCTTAACAATGGTAGATCAGGACTCTCCAAAGTGCAACAGTTATGCACCTACTGCAGTCTGCAACCAAAATAGATGGGCTAGCTAGCGTTTGGTTGGTAGATTCTGAGACGTTGGATGTCAGCAACTTTGTCCTTTCCAGTTCCTAGTGGTGGAGTTAAAATTTCTGAAGATTCCTCTCTTCCAGTAAGCCAAGATGTTCTCATGAAATACAGTAAATGTGTTAAACCAAAATCATAGGATAAATACAAACTCTACTTTAACAAAGTAGAATCTAAGTAGACAATCTTGCTGTGATAACAAACACAACTGTGGTATTAAAATTTAAATTAGGTAATGAAAACAATTAAATGAAATAAAAGACAAACAGGAATCACCCTGTATAATTTGCAATAAAATTATCCAAAATTTGCAAATGAAATAATATTAGTTTAATAATAGTAATTAGTTCCTAAAAGAATTTATGAGGAATTATTTCTTTTACTTATGAAAAAAATTACAATGTGAACAAAAACTTATTAGTGACCTTGCTGGTTGAAAAGGAAATATATAAACATTCACTAACTGCTGGGTTATAAATTAAATATTGTAAATGATTGAACTTGATTTGAACTCCAAAATTAACACAAAATGGTAGTCATAAAGACATGAATTGAAAACGAAATTACAGCGATATTTAGTTATTCCAAGTACTAGTATAATATATATAGAAGGCATCAATCAGACGCCCTAAAAACTGAAGCAACACGTGGCTTTGAACCTTAATAAAAAACCCTACACGTATTCTTGTCTAAAAGTAGAAAAATACCAAATATAATTACTACTGAGTAACACTATGCCCTGAATAAACCACAAATATAATAATAGCAAATAATAAATAAATTAATCAATATATAGAAAATGAAATTCAATAACAGAAGTATCTCACCTGCTAATTTACACCCAAAAAGCCTGACATTGGTCTGTCCTTCCAATTTATTGAGTTCCCCTTCTCTTTTTCAAGAGTACCATGTGATCCAATGCTTGTTTAAAATATCATCCGCAACTGGTAATACAGAGGTGGAGTCATGGTTGCATATGAGTGACTAGCAAATATACTACTGTGCGTAAATTGTTAAAATTTTCGCTACAACCTAGTGTTTATTTTAAGAAATGAAATATTAATTATTGTTCACTATAAAAATGTTAAGATAATTTATATAACAAAGTAAATATTTTAATAAAATGAAACCAAGTACGAATTTTTATAATTTTATTTGTAACAGATAGTGATCAGTCAATCAGTAGTCAATAAGAAACAACTTTTAATAACGTAGTTTCAGAGTTTATTTTTATTAATAACAATATAAATTAGTATTTGAATATTTTTCAACACTATGAGCAGATAATGAGAAACTACAAAAGCAAAATATTGTCTTACAGTTAAAACATGGTATAGTCCCCTGTTGTTGTTGTTGTTGTTGTAAACGTCTTCTTTCAACCGCTTCTCTTATTGGCATTAAACGTGGTGGTTGATTTTGAGCAGGAGACATATTTAAAGGTGGTGTGGATGGTGACACTGATACTTCTTCTACAAAAATTTTAAAATTAATTTATTTCAACTAGACCTTCTTGGGAATCTAAATTTAAATCATCATCACCGCCAAGCATGAGACCTGTTCTAGTGTTTAATATTTGTTTATTATCACCAATGGTAATGGTTTTTCCCCAGGTAGCATTGTTGTTTAGTCTATAAAAGCCTCCATCAGATTCGTGTGAGGGGGCTGCTTCAATCATGGGGGGTGCTGACGATGTCGATGATGAAGACGACGATTCAATTTGTGGTACATCCTCATCCGTATCAAACGCATATATTCGTATTGCTTTTTCCAAAAGCATAAATTCTCTCTCGTTTTCTATTTTCGTCCTTATATATGTAACAGGATATTTCTTTAACTTTTTCTGTAGTGTACTCGTTCTTGGAGAGTAAGAGAGTTTTATTAATATGTTCTCCTTTCGGACTGTTATTTCTTTCAGCCCATATCTATGAATACAAAATAAAACATATACAGGGTTCGGCATAAGTCAGGCAACCAATTTGCATTAAGATAAATAAATGCAGCGTCAAAATATATTTATTAAAAAAAAATACAAAAGGTATTCGAAAAAGGGTTACTGTAAGTGTTCAAAATTGATGCCCATCCTGATCGATGCATTTACGGCAACGTTCCTCAACGGAGAGGCAGGTCCGGCGAAGCATGTCAAGCTGTCCGCGAAGAGTTTCAAATTCTTCTTCAATTACGGTTCGGAGGTCGGGAAGGGTGCGTGGTCCTCTTGCGAAAACGCGGTTCTTGAGAAGGCCCCACAGAAAAAAATCACAGGGTGTTAGGTCACATGATCGTGCGGGCCACTCAACGAATCCTCGTCTGCCTATCCATTCTCCAAAATGAACATTAAGATACTCCCGCACACATAACGCGTAGTGCGGCGGAGCTCCATCCTGCATGAAATGACGGATGTTCGCCAGTGTTGGATCGTTGTCCATTTGTCCACGTAAATCTTCGAGCATTTCCAGATAACTTTGTCCCGTCACGTGACCCTCAAAAAAGTACGGACCCACGAGACCTCCAGCATGGATACCTGCCCACACACACACCCCAGGCAGGTTTAATTCTTTTTCCATGAAGACGTGAGGATTCTGGTCGTTCCAGTACACGCAGTTATGCCTATTGACCGTACCGTTCAGCTTGAAAGTTGCTTCATCCGACCATAAAATGGAATGCTGGAACCGCGGATCATCCTGACTGCATCCGAGGTACCACTCGCAAAATTCCAATCTGCGATCGAAATCATCTTTGTGAAGTGCGTGGAGGAGACGCGGGCGGTAAACTCTATAATGCATGCGTTTCATCATTCGTCGTAAAGAACGATCGGATATCTGAAGTTCTCCCGATAGCCGCACTGCAGATTGGTTCGGCTGCTCAACTAACGCCAGCGCCACTGTTTCCATGTTTTCGTTAGTTGTTACAGATACCGGTCGTCCAGAACGCGGCGCGTCGGCAACAGAGCCCGTTCTTAAGAATTTCTGGTACGTCTTCCACACTGTTGTACGATTTGGTAGCGGCGAGTTCGGAAATTGTTGTTGAAATTCGGTAAACATAGTGTCGTAATCCCCGTTCATACGCAGATACGAGGTAACAAAAAAAATTCTTTCTTGAAGCGTAAATTTGTATCGGTTATTCATTTTGAAAACGTGTCTATTCGACGAGCATACAGACACAACTGTCTGACGCACGAACATGCTCAGGGTCAATCTTTTTCGACAGCGTTGCCAGACTTATGAGCGTTGCCGGACATATGTCGATTTTTCGAGAGCGTTGCCTGACTTATGCCGATCCCTGTATAAGCACATACGTAAAAATAAATAATTTTCAAAATCAAAAAACTTTGAACATAAAATAATTTTCATTCATAATTGAAGAGTATAACTTCTAAAGGGTCTAAGTGCCAAAATCCTAAAGTTGAGAAAATCAACAAAAACACTTTAAAATTTTAATAAAACCACTGACATATATTTTTTATTAAGTTTTATTTTTTTATCGGACAAAATAGAAAAGTACATGTTACCAAATTAATAATATACTTAAAATAACAACATTCTCACATAAAAAAAAAATTTAATTTAATTCCTTAAAGGTGTCTAAGTGCCATGGTCAGTTTAGACAAAAATGGTCTTAGTCTGGTGCTTATGTTTTTTCATTGGGTACTGGTAGAAGCCATGTTTCCGGCTAAATCTCGTTGGGTCTTCTCAATAAGGTTCTCGTAAAATGTCAGATGTTTTAAAGGCATATAGTCGAGCATGTCTTGCAAATTTTAGGGTTTTTCTTTGGATATTTTATTTTGGCAATGCAGTTGTTCAAGAGGCATATTCTTTAGCTCTTCTAATTTTCTACCTTTTCTTATCACATCACACACAGTCCACTCTTGCAAATTACTAGAAGACGTTTTAGTTAATATTTTTCCGGGATTTTCATTTGAGATTCTTATCCAACAAACTGATGAAATGTTTAGTTTAGACGTATTTAACATGGCGTTGCTGGCTTTATTTAAGTCTTTGAAATGTTGTGCCTCCAGAGGGACTATATTAAAAGGATTTTGGTGACGAGCACTTTTAATCATGTTTTCTAAATCAGTTGGCACATAGTTTTTCGTAACTTTTTTTATTTTTTCGATCTGCGCAAAATCACGATCGCATGGCAGGAAGGAATGACCGCTTAGTAAAAATTTCTGCTCAATTTCTTGGAATATGCCGTTTGCTACAAGATAAATAAAAAGAAAGAGAAGCATACGATTTTTGTTCTGTCCGATGCAGTTATCAGACCATATAGTAAGTTTTTCTTTTAACTGGAAGATCTCTCGTATTCAGTACTGCTAACAATGCCGATGCCACTTCATTTCCTCCTCTTCCTGTAAGTGACTCATTCCATAAGCACATGTAGGCATTTCCATTATCTGACATGTGAACACAAAAATTATAGAATGAGAGCTGCCGACTATAAAACATCTGGCTATTGGGCAATAAATAAAACTTGTTCCATATCTATTGATAAAACTGAGCGGTCACTTGTTGGCTTTTGTGATTCCTTCTCATCGTTTTGCATTTCATTCCTTGCCTTTTCCGCCTTTCTATGATGCAACTCTAATTTGGATATAAAAGACTGTTTGCTGATGTTGTCACCAGCAGCCCTTATCTTGTTTTGATATAGGTCACAGGTGGAGCATGTGTCTGACTTTGGTTTACCAAATCTTAAGTTTGGAATTAAGTTTGCTTTTTAGCAAACACCAAAGACAAGAGGATAAGTTCTTCCAAACTTGGAAATCATTAAGTGTCATTTTTTTAACACACACTTTTCCTTTGTTGCTCGGTTGCACGGCACTTACATAATCTTCAAAATCATAGATTTTTTTTTTGTGTTTTAAAAGAATCTTCCACCTGATGGTGAAAGGAGTCTGCGGACATAAATGTGTGCCCCGGTTCGAAATAATTAATCTTAATCGTTTTTGCTGATATACGTTGAAAATTAACAATATATATTAAAAACGAAAAGAATGCCCAATTCTTATTTTGGCTGGAGCAATTATCGAGCCATAAAATAAAATTTTCTGTATCCCTATTTTCAAGGAAGAATGCATTAAAGGCACTTATGATATCTTCTTGATTTCGTCCGCTGATCCCTTCGTGCCATAGGACAGCAAATGGAAAACGTCCAGTTCTTATTTTTCCTACTGGAACAAAACTTTCGTTATATGTTGTCAGTCTTTGGGTAAAAATTGCCCGTTTAAACATTTCTAAACGTTACAACATGACGATCTTTTGAAGATCAACAGAAACGCACAAAGTATTTTCGTCATAATTGTTTTCCTTGTCCAAAGTATACCGTGTACGTGCATCTTTTGCCTTCTTTATGTGGTCGCTCCAAGTATAACAAATTTCACAATTTTCATTTAAACTCTCAGGTTTATGTTCAGGGTTATGAATTTGATAAGACTCGCATAACTCGCACTCTTCGTTGCCTAATTTAGCAAAGGATATATTTTTGGATTGTACTACTTTCCTATATTTGTCGTACGAGCAAATAAAGTTAGGAAATTTTTGACAAAAATCTTGAAACATTAACGTAACTGAAATATCGCTGGGCAAATACAAGCGATCAGGAGCATGGACTCGTCTATAATGAGATACGGAGGGATTAAACGGCATTATGTGATTCTCTATTTGTGTATTTGACAACTTGTTTGGAGGGGGCTTTTTGCCCCGTTTGTCTGGAGAATTATTTATTTGACCTCGATTTTCTGTCTTTGATCATATAGGCTGCACGATCCAATCATTGGTTTTTTTGTAGCCTAAAGTGGCCAAATAAAAAAATTTGCAGACACGCTTTCTGAGACCTTCTGTATTCTTAAAATAGTATGAAAATGTTTTATTTTTTCTAGATCCCTCAGTTTTTCGTTTTGGTATCTTGTTTTCCGTTGAATTCATTATTAATTATTTGCCTCTCATCTTCTGAAATAAACTGAGTGCATTTAAATTTACAATTTTGACAGCCCTGTTTCACCGAATGCATATTTCTAGTTCTTTTCTGTTTAACTTCTAATCTATGACTTCGCGCTAACTTGTATTTTTTTCGTTTTCTCTCTGTTCCTTTCTTTGTAAGTGTCGCAATAGTTTCATTTTCATCTAAAAAGTAATTCATATCATTAAATGTCTAAAACAAAACAATATACTTTTATTTCTCACCAATATCTTCATTGTCCTCACCAATTTCTTGGGATATGTGTGAAGTAGAAGATGAGTCATTTTCTGTTATATTTTGAACCGCATCTAAAATACAATCCATATTAATTAACATTTCAAAACGAACAATATAAATTTCATTTTTACCTGCGGTTGTATTCTTTGTAATTTCGTGGTCTAATGTGAATCCATCATCACTGTATACTAGATTTTGGTTAATTTCCGGCACTTCAGCACTATTTAAACTTAATATGGATATTTCAGGTTGCGTTTCTACTGCTGAATTCGTATAATCTGACAAAAAGTTTTCGATTAAATAAATATTTAAAAAGGACAATATAAATTAAAGGTTACCTGCAGTATCAAGCTCTTTGTGGGTAGGAGATTCATCAGAGGCCACAAATTGTTGGTCATTTCCTGTCTCCTCAATCTCAACATTAATTATTTTTAAAATTGGTGTTTCTGCCTGGACTTCGACTACGTTCGTGTCCATTAAATTTTTTTTAATCATTTCAAGTAGGTAATTTAAAATGCTTACCATTTAATGGTATGCAGGTCTTTAATTTAAGGACGCATGTATTCCTGGACCAATTTTAACTAGAGAAGTTCATATAAACATTTTGTTTGTGTCATATAAACTTTGACACTATGTATCTTCAAAACTACAAATTTCAGGGCACATGTTTATAAATTGGTCTCAAAATTGGTCCAGGGATAATAACGCCCTTAAATTTAGTACATACCTGTAAGTAACACCCTGTATAATATAATAATGCTTACCATTTAAAACATTAAGAAAATGTATATTATTCTCATGGAGCACACCATCTGCAATTACACAACATTCTGAAATTTTTTGAAACTGCCCACTATTACAGCAATTTTTTATATTTTTGTCATTGTCTAATAATGTGTTAATTGTGCTCAACTGAATATTATCATCCGAAAATATTGGAAAGGAATTTGCTTGTGCTAAGTTAACCAACTTTTTTCCACGGAACCCACTCATTGTCTGAAGGATAGCACTCACACTGAGCTGTATTTATAAATTGTTACACGACTCCACTGATTCTTAATTAATAACTATTATTGTACACAAATACAATCTTAAGTAAAATAACAATTAAGTCACACAAACGAAGTTTCCACGAGACTAAATAATATTTCGCGCCAAATAATACACAATAAGGTACCTACTTAATAAACACGTATAACATGTCGCCTAAACGCGCCACTTGCTACTGCAAACTAAGCAAAAAGTCCGTATTTGGAAATTACTACGCAAAATATGCGTATTTGATTGCAGATACGGGGTCGAGTCCTTAGCAAAATTGAAATACGTGTAATTACCTTAGCATCGTATACTATTTTTGCAGAATACGGGGAATTAAATATTACATTTATTATATTTTCTGGCCAAATACGTGGATTGTGAGTAGCAAAAATGTAAATTTTGGGTATCTATGTGTACTAGAACACATCAGCGTATTTTTCATTTTTTTTCAAATACGGGGGTTTACCTTATGACGGCAGTATAGACCCTTTTCAGATGCATTGGGGTTGGCACTTACGACCGTTTTCAAGCAAAATATAGATTTTTGAATATATGGGCACTTAGACCCTTTAGAAGTTATACTCTTCAATTATGAAACAAAATAAAAATATATAAGCAAATACATTAAAATAAAATAACTTTCAATTCATAATTATAAATACAAAAATAAAAATATTTATGAAAAATAATAACTTACCCAAAAATGTGTTTAAACACCACCACTGCCATATCAATGGGGAACATAGTTTTATATGTTACGGTTACAATAATTGTATTTGGAGTAGTTGCCATCTTTACTGACTGCTGATTGACTGATATGTTAATCGATTAGGTTACGTCACGTATTACGTCATGTTATCGTGAAAACCATACGTACCTGCCAACACCCATCAGTAACTTTATAAATATTAAAAGTTTTCAAAAGCACTATAAAGTGATTTTGTGCTCTGTTCGACCGCTAATTAAAAACAGTGGCGACATGATTTTTAAATGGAACACTGTGTATTTTGTTTAATTTGAAATCCTATAAAATTCTGAATATGGGATCAATATATAAGCTTTCAACTGTGATAAATAACATAACAGGTCAAGAACAGATCTGATTGCTATCTGATGATTGTGATAGCTTAGGATAGGTACCTACTTTTTCTGATTTGAGTTATTAGACTGATTGCTTATTTGTGTAAAAAATTTATAAAAAATAAATCGGATTGTATTAAAAATTTCTCAAAATTAGAATCAAATCACCACCACACAGAAACCCCAACAGAACCACATCATATCCACATTTTAGTAAAATTTTAAAATATGAAGGTAGTAGATATAAGAATTGTATTTGAGACCAACAAGAATATACCAGCCAACACATCCGCATACTGTTTAATACTACATGATCGTTTGGTGAAGTATAATCCTCTAGGTAATACCGGGATATCAAAAATTATCTTGGTCAAGGGTGGTTGTGGAATGTAAAACGTGTGTCTTACTTTAATTACATAATTACATAGACAGTGACATAATTATTTGAAATAATTATGTCACTGTCACATTGACATCATCAATAACCTACAAATTTCATACCTATTTATGTCAAGGAGAAACCCATTTACCAAATACAAAATGTTATCCATGTTTAGTTGCAGAGTTTTTCAAAGACAAGGATAAAGCAAAACATATACCTAGTGTTTATTTTAAGAAATGAAATATTAATTATTGTTCACTATAAAAATGTTAAGATAATTTATATAACAAAATAAATATTTTAATAAAATGAAACCAAGTACGTATTTTTATACTTTTATTTGTAACAGATAGTGATCAGTCAATCAGTAGTCAATAACAAAGAACTTTTAATAACATAGTTTCAGAGTTTATTTTTATTGATAACAATATAAATTAGTATTTGAATATTTTTCAACACTATGAGCAGATAATGAGAAACTACAAAAGCAAAACATTTTCTTACAATTAAAACATGGTATAGTGCCCTGTTGTTGTTGTTGTTGTTGTTGTTGTAAAGGTCTTCTTTCAACCGCTTCTCTTATTGGCATTAAACGTGGTGGTTGATTTTGAGCAGGAGACATATTTAAAGGTGGTTTGGATGGTGACACTGATACTTCTTCTACAAAAATTTTAAAATTAATTTATTTCAACTAGACCTTCTTGGGAATCTAAATTTAGATCATCATCATCGCCAAGCATGAGACCTGTTCTAGTGTTTAATATTTGTTTATTATCACCAATGGTAATGGTTTTTCCCCAGGTAGCATTGTTGTTTAGTCTATAAAAGCCTCCATCAGATTCGTGTGAGGAGGCTGCTTCAATCAGGGGGGGTGCTGACGATGTCGATGATGAAGATGACGATTCAATTTGTGGTACATCCTCATCCGTATCAAACCCATATATTCGTATTGCTTTTTCCAAAAGCATAAATTCTCTCTCGTTTTCTATTTTCGTCCTTATATATATAACAGGATATTTCTTTAACTTTTTCTGTAGTGTACTCGTTCTTGGAGAGTAAGAGAGTTTCATTAATATGTTCTCCTTTCAGACTGTTATTTCTTTCAGCCCATATCTATGAATACAAAATAAAAAATATATAAGCAAATACGTAAAAATAAATAATTTTCAAAATCAAAAAACTTTGAAAATAAAATAATTTTCAATTCATAATTATGAAACAAAATAAAAATATATAAGCAAATACATTAAAATAAAATATTTATGAAAAATAATAACTTACCCAAAAATGTGTTTAAACACCACCACTGCCATATAAATGGGGAACATAGTTTTATCTGTTATGGTTACAATAATTGTATTTGGAGTAGTTGCCATCTTTACTGACTGCTGATTGACTGATATGTTAACCAATTCTGCAGTTGTCTTTTATACAAGTGAATTTTTTATGAAATAGATGAACTCGTCACGATTTAGTACATGCATTTACATACATATTGCTAAATCGGCATATTGACGCAAATGCATATTGACGTAAATGTTTTTTTTTGTAATAAAATAAATGTCCTCATGTTTTAAAAACGTGATAAGACATTTATTGTGCATACATGTTATGGAATGATCTCAGTGCATTAATATATAAACAGCATGACGTGTGTATTTTTTATATTATCACATTAAATTAATATGTAAACAGCATGTGCATATTTTTATAATAATTAATATTAATATGACGTGTGTATTTTTTATTATCACATTAAATTGTAGCACGTATGTGTGCATGACCTTTGATGTTATTTTAAAATATTATTTCTCTGCTGTTGCTCGCCAATTAACTACAGTTGTACCACCCATGGATATGTTGTCCCAAGTGCAGGAGTTTGAATTTCAGACATCTACGCACTCTCATATTAAGTGTCGTCATAATAAGTGACCCCTTTATTTTTAATAAAGTGGTCACTTATTGTTAGAGGGATTTTGTAAATTATTATAATATTCTTTGCTAGAAAATAATTCAGCCTAATGCAGTGCATTAACAACTTTAAGAATAACTTAAGTGGTGCAGTAGGAACTTACAGAATAAATATTGTTATAACATAAGGGTACCCTGTTGCATACCACCTATACAAGAGAAATATAATATTATCTCAATATTGTATTTATTGCATAGATGATCACAAGTCTTGGTTATTGGGAGACTCTGGGTATCCACAGCAACCTTGACTTATGACTCCAATCCTCAATGCACAACCTAACACACCAGAGGCTAATTATAATTATGCTCACATAAGAGCGAGACATTGTGTGGAAAGGTGTAATGGAGTATTGAAATGCAGATTCCGATGCATTTTACTAGAAAGAGTACTGAGATATAGTCCAGAGAAAGCTGGAAGTATCATAAACGGATGTGCCATTGTACACGATATTTGTATAGATGACAATTTAGATATAGATTTTGATATTCTACCTCCAGAACCTGAAGAATTAAATGCACATGATAATATGGATAGAAATATACTAAGAAAAGGACAGATGGCAAGAAGAAACCTAGTACAAGCATATTTTACCAACTAATTTTTTTTATAGATTATGAAATAGTTTTTTTTTAGTACTTTCACAGGTGGCCTATTCCCATAATAATACTGAAGATTAATATATTTGTATATATAGAGGGTGTAAATAAATGCGAAAAATTCAGATGTTTCTGGCACATATTAATTTACACCCTATATGTTTAGACATTAGATATAATCCACTACACATGAGATATATACGATCACCCTGTCTTTGTACTAGTTTAGCAGATGAAAGATTATTGTTCATTACTTTTATTTATTTGGGTATTATGCCACTACTGAAAAATACCAAAAAAAAAAATGGAAAAGTTTTCGAAACGTTAACGATTTAAAGTGATGGGCTTATGTTTTATATTGTTAATTTGCTTTTTAGTGCGAGATATATTAGGCAAAAATAATTTTTAAAAAATAACCTTTCACTGATCCGTCGGCGCAGAGGTTGATTTATCAATTTTTTTGTATTTTTCAGTAGTGGTATAATACCTAAATAAATAAAAGATACTTTCATATATTATTATGTTCATATGTACAATAAATAATATATTTTAAATTTTGTGTGTATATTAAAGGTATGTACAACATCCATTTTTGGAAAGACTTTGGAAACTACTTTTTTCCAAAAAGTCATGATTTTGTGGAGAAACTTTATTTTCCAACAATGTTCGTAACAGTGAATTGTTAACGAGGATAATGCATAGTTACGGCAGAGCAATTTTAAAGACAAACATTTAAATGAATTCTTTTAATTGGTCTGAACTTGTGAGAAGCTAACCAACAACAGTAATATAAACAATTATAAACAGTTAACACATATGATACTACTAATAATACTATAAAACAAATAAAGAGAATCTCTAAGGAACAGCCTTAAAATAAACATAATATAAATAAACGTAAAATAAACTATATGCCTTTTAGCTATAAATAATAATAAACATTTGAATTGAATAAAATGACTGATATTGTAGATGATGACTTGAAGCAGTGTTATAAACATAAGTTTGATAAAAATAATGGGAAGTGATAGTTTTTCTATTGACGAAACTGAAGAGTTGATAATATGGTCAATTACACATTGTCAGTATTAAATGATATTAATTGTTTCCTTAAAATATCCACTATATCTTGGAAGGAATCCGCTATTCTAGATATATTTGTATCGATATTTCTCAATATGTTGAGAGACTCTGACGTCATTGCTACTAAATTTTTTGAAATTCGAGGAATGCTAGCAATTCTCTGCCATCTTCGTTTCTGTGAAGTGGTAGGACAACCATTCTCTTCATCATCGTTACATCTTTTTTCAACTCAATATACTCGTGGTCTGTGTATATTTCAGTTCACTCACCTACCACTTCAATTTCAGTCAATACTTCATGTACAAAAAGCTTCGGAGGAAATTTCTGCAATAATAAATCTAAATTAGCAGTGGTTTTAGGAAATACTAAATAAAATATTTATTAATCATATTTTCATAAAACTGAAATGTTGAAATTAATAATTAATTATCCACCATATTTTTACCACACAGCAAACCCTATGAAAAGAGATATTTCTAAAATGCTCACAGCATACGAAATATTATTTACAATCTGATCAATTTACCGACCAAGAAGACCCTTAGAAGTATGCACTAATCTTAAGCTGGGCACTCACTACGCGGCACTTGCCAAGTGATTTAACTCGCAAGTAACTTAGGAAGTACTTGTTCTAGTTCAAGTTACCTGTACACATTACGTGCCTACTTTGAAAGTAGCGATTTCTTTCGGGAAGTGCAAGTCCATCGGCAATTCAGAAGGCAAGTAGCGTTCATGCGGAAAATGGCGGAAGATAATAATAATAATAATAGGACCGCTCTAGCTGCTTTTATTACAATTAGTTGCGGATATCTTTTATCACGGAAACATAAAAACGTGACCCGCAGAAAGAGAAGATGGTGGGTGACATCTTTAAATAATAGTAGAGATAGGTATGTATAGTAAAATTTTTTTACTTATTATAAATGTTTCATAATCAATTGTAGATGTAGACAGTTAAGAATATATATGTTTTATTATAAAATTGATTCTGAAATATAGCGTTTCCTTAATTAGGTATTATGTATTTACAGGTTCAAGGTGTTTTATTTGCTTTTTAGGTACTGTAGTACAGATATGATGGCCGATTTGCTTAAAGAACCTTCAGGTTTGTTTGAAAATTTTTGTCGTATGACATATGAGGATTTTGAATATCTGCTTAGTAAAATTGGTTCACGTATATCAAAAAAAGATACAAAATTAAGAGCTGCAATACCTGCAAAGGAACGTCTAGCCATAACTTTACGTTTTTTGGCATCGGGAGACAGCTTCAAAAGTTTGCATTATTTATTCAAAATCTCACCGCAAGTAATATCAAAAATTATACCTGAAGTATGTACAGCGTTGTTGAAAGAACTTCAAGACAATATAAAGGTAAGGAATAATATGTTTATTTATAAAATATTTGGGCTATTAAGAAAAACTAAAGAAACTTATTTCTATAAAACAAACAGAAAACTGTAATCGTAGGTAGGCAATTTGTATACATATAAAAAAAATGTTTAACTAAAGTTTTCATAACAATCTCTTGTATTCTGATAGTCGTCTGTCGAGTAAGTTTGCAATTCGCAATACTGCTGACTTGACGTTTGAGATGAGCTATTATGAGAAATAGCCGGGGAAGGTGTTGAGCAATATGAAGTTTGTCCTGAGTTTGGGTTTGTTTGTTTGGGGGGAATTGTAGTATTAGAATATATATTTTGTGCAAAGCGCAATTTGGTTTGGTAAATTGCATTTTCAATTGCATGCATTGCTTCATCTCGTTCGTCAGGTTTCATTTTTTCGAGCCTTTTTCCAATCAACTCTCCAAATATGGCACATTCATTTCGCTCTGCATTTGCTTGTGGCTTGGACTGTTGTTTCAATAAATTGTAGGCATTTTCCATCCTGTCATATATAATGTCGTCTCTAGTTTGAAGTTTTCTCTTTTTAGTAATACGGGGAGTCGGTGGCTTTTCTTCTAAAAGAGACAATTCAAAAATAAAAATTTGATATTTCAAGTAACCATTCAAAATATACCTGGTGCCACCACTGCTACCTGTCCGTCTGTTGAATTCTGTTGTTGCGTAACTGCTTCTTCCAGTAACACTTCCGATTCTAGTGTACTATCATTATCGTTATCTTCTAGCTCTACTGTCTAAAAAAATGAGTTAAGGGTCTCTCGTACTAATTACATTTAAAAACTAAGTAAATAGTACTTATTACCTATTATTGCAATAAATAATTAGCGCGCTTACGATATTCAAAAATCGATTCAACAGAAGGTGTTTTCGGCGAAGTGTAAAAAAAAATTATGTTAAGTTTATTGTTTCAGATGCCACGTACTGCCGATGAATGGAAATTGTTGGCTTTGGATTATGAAAAACACTGGAATTTTCCACATTGCGTAGGGGCAATAGACGGGAAACATATAATGATGCAATCTCCAATGAATAGTGGTTCCGAATATTATAACTACAAACACTTCTTCAGCTTAGTATTATTAGCTTCGGTGGATGCCAATTATTGTTTCACCTTCGTTGATTGTGGGACCCAAGGTAGATTGAGTGATGGTGCTGTTTTTAGAAATTCATTATTATACGAAAAAATGGAAAACGGTCAATTGAATTTACCAAACAATGAGGTATTAAATGGGACAAACAAATGTTTACCCTACATCTTTGTAGCTGATGATGCTTTTGCATTAGGTCCTCATATTTTGAAACCTTTCCCAGGGATCCATGTAAAAGGTAGCCCACAGAGAGTATTTAATTACCGCCTTTCCCGAGCTCGCCGAGTGGTAGAAAATGTTTTCGGAATTATGGCTTCCGTATTTCGAGTTTTGAGAAAACCGATGTTATTGCAGCCAAACAAAGTTACTCTTGTAACACTAACTTGCTGTTTCCTTCATAATTTTTTGCGTAGAAGCAAAAGTTCACGGGCAAAATACACACCAACAGGAACATTTGACCAAGAAGTTCAGGGAAACGTTGTACCAGGTTCCTGGCGTGCAGATCAACACGATATGACATCTCTGTTGCCTATAAAAAAAATACCGAGAAAACCAAGTTTAGATGCAAAGAATATCAGAGAAGAATTTTCGGATTACTTCATGAACGACGGGAAAGTTGCATGGCAAGAAAAACATTGTTAATCAAACGAAAATACTTAATACTAATACATCATTACTATATATTTATAAATAAATAATAATTAATTTAATAAATATTTTACATCTTACCTCTGAATTTATGGTTTTCATTGGGCAATCGTGGGCCATTAAGAATCCTGCCATTTTTGAAAAGGCAAACCAGTGAGGTGTATATAAATCGCTTTTCCCAGCACCACTTTTCATAGCGTTCTTCAATTTGGTTTTACAATTGCGAAAAGTCGCCATAAGGGAGTCTTTCTTTTTTTTTAAGTCCTCTATGCTGATTTGTTGTGCAAACTCAGCCTGTATACGTTTCCAGGCATCGTGGACTTCGTTTCGGTTTTTATGAGACTTGTGGGATGGATCCCAAATTATTGGCTCTCTTTCATAACATTCCAAAAACTGCAAAGTAATTTCGTTTGTCCACTCCATTCTTCAAAATCAAAAATAAAACCTATGTTGTTAAATTATGTCGAAGCACTGTTTACGGTACATAGAGAAGTAGTGAAGTAAAGCACGCGTAATGTAGCGCGTACAGCACAAGTCTAGGCAAGTAGGGAAAAAAATCGACTCGCCTCCTTTGACTCGGGGACCGTTTCCGACACAGGATGGGAAGTACAAGTAACTCGCCGAGTATAGACGCGCATAGGCGAGTCTTCATACACACTACTTGCTACTTGGGAAGTACTTTGCAAGTACTTCCCAAGTAGCGCGTAGTGAGTGGCCGGCTTTAGACAACTGTATAAACAGTTGTCTAAGAAGTAGTTGTTTAAACATGTCTTAAAAATGGTAAAGTTGTGCCTTTGCATACCTAGGATAACCGGTTACAAGAAACATTAAATAACTTTATTGAAATATCTCATACCTAACTTCATTAATAGTTTATTTATTAGTTAGTTTTTGGTTTAATTCCTAATTAAAAAAGATATAAACAGTTAAATGAGCCAATAAATAATATGAATTATACTATAAAAAACTGTATAAACGTAATGATCATTTTTGTAAAAATCATTTGACATTATCAACTAAACTTAATTACACTTACTATACTTTGCCCCAATTCTTGAATGCCTACATCGCCTTCGAAACTCTTTCTCCCCATCAAATTAATCAGTTTTTCCTCTATTGGGGATAACGGCGGGACATTAGAACTGCCACCTCCAGTTTGCAATGCAGAATTCCTTATTTTTGAGGCTTTTGATTTTACTTTCGATTTCCAGTCCGTTACAGCCTGAAAATATACAATAATATATTATGTTTTCGTAGATGGCACCGACATACACTTTTCCCAATAACAAAATGCTTCGCTTAGGGCCGGTTCTACAATAGAAGTATAAACTCGAGAATAGTTATTCTCCGTATAACATATACCGCCTCCTATACCGCGGTATAAGTATTCGAAGAATAAGCGCCGAAAAACGATGTTGTAGCTCTAACGCACAGATTTTAGGTCGAATATTCCGATATTTGTTAGCGCGGGAAAGTGCGAAAACCCAACAAGTTTTAGGTTAATAACTACCAGTTACCAGTTTCATTAGTTTCCTACCGGTAGTGGTTGATAATTAATAATCTGTTGTAATTAATACTACTAGTGTATTATTTAAAAACATTATTCATTTTCTGAAATCTGAATCTACGTAGTAATTAAGTAGTTGAAAAAAAAATGGATAAGAAAAGGTGCCATAATTTTACGAAAGACGAAATAGAAGTTTTGGTAAATTTAGTGGACGAGCATAAAGAAATTGTAGGTAAGTAAACATGTATTCAATAGTTCACAATAACTCCTACAGTTATTTTTTAAGCTAACATGAGAAATAAATATAAATAATGTACAAAAAAATTAACTAAGTACTGCACTTTTTCAATGTCATCAAAAATGTATCGTCCCAATGTTACAGAGTGTAAGAAGACAGATGCTGTAACCAGTAGTGCTAAAGAAGAGGAGTGGAGAAAAATTGAGATTAAGTTCAATGCTCTTTGTGCTACAGGAAGAACAGCAAGAATGTTACGTAGCAAGTGGGATTCCTTGAAAAAAAGTACCAAAAAAGAATACGCTGAGTATAAGCAAAGCTTGTACCGCACAGGTGGTGGGCCTCCAGTAGATTTTGAAATAACTGGTGTTGGCAATAAGATCCTAGTGATAATTGGCGTAGGGGCTACGGGTACTGTATCGCAATACGAGTCTGAAGTGTTGGAAAACTGTAATATCTATTAAGTATTAAGTTTTCATATAATTAAAATGTTAATAAACTCATACTTTGTTAGTACTAGAGGAAACACTCGCTTCAGGAACGAACTCGGACAGATTGTTGGAAATGCCTGTCGCAGCCTCAACGACCGATGTAAATGAACAAATTCCACCAAGTCAAACCGAATCACTTACCATCAGTACTGAAGTAACTGATGTGGATATTGTGCAAATGGTATGTAGTGAATAATGTATAAATTCATTAATCGTAATACAATACTGTTTACAGCCCAGCTGCAGCTGGAGTTCGTGGAACCCACAGCAATTGAGAAAACCCAAGAGCAAGGAACTCCAAATTCAGTCTCCAAATTATTCGAGTGATTTGTTAACAATAATTTTAGTTTACTTTCTATAGGTAAAATTACGTTACATCATAAATAAATAATAATTATGTTTCAGACAAAGTTGCTGGCCCTTTACAAATTTCAAATTTCGACACAAATGGATCTACAGTGAATATTGTACCTGACCTGCAAACTCTAAGTATATAATAATATTGATATTAAAAATTATAATTAAATTGTGTATTATGCAGGTTATCAATAGTACTTACCTAGGTTCTTTTTGCTTTTTTAATTTTTCTACACTAAATCTCTGTCACAACAACGGGGTTGTTGTTTCCCCAACAACCCAGTTTCCCAAAACATCCCAGTTTTTTATTTATTTTAATCGTAACATTTAATTAATTTTTATGCTCTATATATATTGTCTGGGGACGTACAATGAAATGGTTTTTATTTTTTTCTCCAAAATGAAACGAGATACAATGAAAAGAAGTCGCAGGGATGCTGAATTTAAGAACGCCCTATATAACTTTACAAATAGTGTAAAACTCTTTAGGTACTACTGCTTCAAGTTTTTCTATCGAAAAAGGCCTAATAGTAGAAGTACTAGTATATTGAATGTTTATGTATACTGTTGAAAAATCTAAATGCATATTTGCATTTATTATAATATGTATACTTGTGTTTATCTTTTTTTTAAGAATCCGATATAAGTACAGCCAAACGTAAGAGGGTTTATAAAATGGAGTCTACTTCTGCAAAATTACAGAAACAAAGATCTGGGACAGCATTTGAAGAACTCGCTAGGAAAAAAATGGAATTTATAGATTTTCAAATTAATCTTTTGAAAGAGGAAGCAGAGGGTAAAGAAAAACGTGTAGCTGAAAAACACGCATTAGAAATAAAAATTTTATTAGCTGAATTAAAAAATAAAGAAAATGTTCAGTAACATATTGTTTTCTTTAAAGCCTAAATATGTTGAAGTTTCATTTAAAGCAATAAAAAATGAATATGTTTTTATATGACACCGACTTTCAATATAAAAATAGACTAAAATAAAGTTGTCATTATTATAAAAGAAATATTTTATAAAACGAGACAAAGTATAATAACTTGTAATATACTTAGTTATTTTTACAACAAATTGGCAAAATGGTTATTAATAAGTGTTGTCCTCATTCTGTTGTTTTCGTCCCGAATCTCGTGAGCCAGTACTTCTAGGTGCGGAGCTGGTAACTGCACAAGGATATCTTCCGCTTCGATTTCATTGGGTGGTTGAGGCTCATTTTCCTGTATAGCAAGGTTGTGTAGAATTGCAGTGGCAACAATAACAGCCTTTGAATGTTCTAATGACAAACGTATACCTACAGAAAGAATTGGAAATCTGCGTTTCCATACTCCATACATTCTTTCCACACAATTCCTTGTACGTATTTGCGACTCATTGAAAAGAACCTCAGCTGCTGTGCGTGGATGATCTAACGGAGTAATTAAAAAGTTTGTGTTAGTATACCCACTATCTCCTAAAACGATACCATTCCTAAATTCATTGGCCTGTAGTCTACCTTTAATCCTGCTGTTATTAAAGATGGTCTGATCGTGGCATGATCCTGGCCAACGTGCCACAATATCCATTATTCTCAAGCGAGCATCACAAATAGCTTGAACATTCCAAGAAAAGAAACCTTTTCGGTTGCGATACCTTTCTGCATCATTGCCACCTGGTGATTGAATGCGGACATGTGTGCAATCAATAGCACCTATTACATGTGGAAACCGTGCAATAGCATAAAAATCTTCTTTTACAGCTATCTGATCGGCATGCGTTTCTGGGAACTTTATATATCTCTCCCGTAGGGTTCTAATTATAGACTCAGTTACCTTAGTTACGATGCAACAAGCAGAGGATTTGCTGACTCCCACATAATCTCCAGCTGCGATTAACATATTCCCTGTTGCATAAAATCTTAAAGTTAAAAATAACTTTGACGCTGGTGTTATTGCCATATTACGTTGTGTTGTAGACTTAATTTGATCTTCAATGGCATTCAACAACACTCTACATGTTTGCTTCTTCAATCGGAATCGCTTAAAAAATTCCAATTCATCATATTCTTCTAAATAATTTGGACTAAAAATATTTATTATTAATTTAAATTACCAAATAGGTATCAAATATTTACCGATTCCTAAACACTCTCGGATGTCGTTGCACTCCTTGCAGAGCTACACCTTCGTCTTCACTATCAGAATCAAAAATATTGATTAACGGGTTCATTGTCATCGGGCCGGTGGCTCAGGGCTTAGCGTCTCGATCGCTCAACCCAGAGGTCGTGGGTTCTAATTCCCACTCCGCCAACAATTTTTAATTAAATTGTTTGCCCGTAGATCAAGGCTTATTCGCAGGGATGGCTTGGCAACTATCCTGGCTTATGGCCTAGGATGGGAAGAATGTCAACTTGGTGTTAATGTGAGAGATTAAGGTCAGTTGATGTTTAACTTGTCCCCTTAACTAATGAGGTTTTCCAGGTTTCCCTCATTCCAGCACTGAATGGTGGTTAGGGCCTACCAACGTAAGTCGTTCCTGAGGCGCAAATGCGGCCCGCGAAATAATAATATGCCGCCCCCTCTCCCACACAAGTCTCAGACTTTCGGGCTAATCCTTGTGATTAGAATGAGGGGTAGAGATATTATTATTATTTATTATTATTTATTGTGAATTTGTTTACACACAATATAAAATATTGCTCTACTTTAATACGTGATTTTAATAAAAATACGAATATTAATAATCTCAAGAACCTAAAATGTTAAACAGATAGCAGACAGGTTATGTTGTTTGTGTAGGGACAGAGCTACGAGATAACCAATAGAAAGCAAGAATAACTATATTCCGAGTATATCTGGCCGAGTTCGAAGGTATAAGCTATTCCATAGTTTATCCACAGAATAAAGTTATACGGCGATTGTAGAACGCTCCTTTCAACGATATTCTAAGTATAACTTTATCCGTGGGATATACCTGCTTTGTAGAACCGGCCCTTAGTCGTAAGTCGGCTATTGTCTACATATGTCTGTCTCATTTTAATCAACACATCGATAGGTGTCGTCTTCACGACTTAGACGGGGAAAGGGGTGATCGTGTAGAAACAGTGTCACAGAATACCAGAGGTGTCGTTTCATCTCGATAAGTAGAATTCTACAGTGCACAGAATCCAAGCCCTGGAATAAGGGGTCACATAAAGAATGTGTTAAATTTAATGTACGATATTTTCGTTTCTACGCAACCGAATCAGGTCGTTCTTGCAGGGGAGGGTGAGTTACTTCAACTGCTCTGGAGACAGCAAAATATGGTCCATATTTATTATAGAACTATGAGTATACAGGGTGCTTAAGAATGACGTGTTAATAAGGATAAGTTTAGAACATCCTGTACATGTTTTACATTTAAATATAATATTTAAATCATATGAATCATGTAGACTGGTTTTTTGTGAATAATTTGTTTTTTGATTCATCAAAGTAGTACACTTATTAAAAAAGATACAAGGGATTGCGTAAAGTATTGCATTTTAATAATTTAATCGTTTAATCTAAAAACATATTTAACTTTATTATAATAATAAACAGAAAAAGAAAATGATAAAATTTAATAATGAGTATGGCCTCCTCTGGCCCTCTGGACTTCAACACATAGTCGCTGCATACTGTAAATTTGATTTCTGATAACGTCCTGGGGAATCTGATTCCATTCGTCTTGTAGTACCTCAATCAACTGAGCTGCATTATTTATAGATAACCGCTGATGTAAACGCCTTCCAAGTATATCCCATAAATTCTCAATTGGATTGAGGTCTGGGCTATTCGCTGGCCATATTAATCTTTCCATATCCTCGTCATCTAAATATTGAGTAACAATTCGCGCCTTATGAGCTGGGGCATTATCCTGCTGAAGTTTAAAATCGGCACCTGTATTTGCGAAGAAAGGAAGAACATGAGGTCTAAGAACATTTTCTATGTATCTCTCTACAGTAAGTGAACCATGTTCTATTAAAACCAGATCAGTGCGGTGATTTATACTTTTGCCACCCCACACCATTACAGAACCACCTCCAAAACGTAATGTTTCTTGAACCTTTTGGTCTATGTATCTCATCGGCTCTTCGCCAAACCTTGACCCTAGCATCGGAGTGACTCATTTTGTACCTGGATTCATCGGTAAATAACACCTCATACCACTGGTGAAAATTCCAATTTCCATATTGTCCAGCAGAAGTTCTACGTGCTGCTCTGTGGGCAGGTGTAAGTTTCGGAACCTTACTGGATTTTCTTGATCGATGACCATAAGCATGAAGTCTATTTCGTACAGTTTGACCAGAAACTGTGGTACCCGTAGCATGTACTAAATCATTAACAATTACGCGGGCAGTAGTACTCCTATCACGAAGAGCCCAATATCTCATAACACGATCCTCACGAGGTGTATTTAATGCGTTGTCGATGTGGATACGCCCTTATTCCCGAGAGTCCATTATCCTGATATCTAATCCAAGCTCGTGAAATTGCGGACTGACTAACATTTAGTAATCTAGAGACATCACGTTATGAGCGGCCTACTTCTAATAGCGTTACAACTCTAGAAACTTGAACTTCACTTAAGAAACGCCTAGGTGGTATATTCATTATGACGAATTATTATAAACATTTTATTTGTAAAGGTATATCTACTAACAGCACGTCACGCACAAATAACTAACAATAATCAACAAATAACAATAAAAATAATAAATTAAATCAAGTGTCCTATATGTCCTCAATTTTCAGCTATGCATGTTGTGTATATAACTGCTAGTTTTCTTACAGCGCAATCACTTTGATTGAGCGCTTCAATTTCCATCCTGATTTTAATCTTTAAATCATCAACGTTATTACTCTGAATTTGATAAACTCAGGCTTTCAATGTACCCCATAAAAAGTTATCAAGTGGAGTTAAATCTGGGAGTCTCGGCGACCATGGGATAGGCCCGTTTGGCCCTATCCATTCCACAAAATAGTTCTTAATAAAATTCTTTACAACTGCAGTATTGTGGCATGGAACTCCATCCATCTGATAGATGATCTGATTGGCATCTTCTTCGGCATCCAATAAAGGTAAAATGCAAGTTTGTAATGAATGCCATTTCCTGATATTTTACCTAAGGTACCTGGGACCATTTAAATATTGGCCAAGAAAGACAGGGCCTAAAATGTGTCTCTTATAAATAGCGCACCAAACATTTTCGTCAATATCTTGAAAACTAAGCAAAATAAGAATAGGGAACGTTATATAGAATAAGGTTAAAATTTAATAGAGAATCTAAAAATATAATAATACACAGGGTGTTCCATAAGAGATTTTCTATTTTCTGGAGTTATAACATATACATGTTTGAGCCATCTGTCAAAAACACCCTGTGTATTAATCAGGTAATATCGATTCATAGAAGTAATTTCTGAGTCTAACTGTCTACGAAATAAACCCTATTTACCTTTTTTTTGGATGTCTTATTTGTTTTGCCGAGATTTTTTGAGCAGGTGTTTTTTAAAGATTTTTTTCTTTAAATTTAAATTAAATTTTCTCTAATATCTTCGTAACGGTAAATGATAGATATAGTACTCTTGACAATGTCGACCTAGAATTTTAAAGAGAGTTCAAAAACGGTATTAAATATAGGGTGTCCCATTTAAAAAAAGAAAGTTGATGCCTGGATCAGAGAAACTGAACAACCTGTATTCAAGAAAGTTATAAAAATGAAAAATTCAGGTAAAAACAAAAAACTTTCGTATTTAACTTTTTCTCTACCCTTTATACTTTCTGAGATAAGGGGATAGAGGATCTTATTTTGGACACCCCGTACAATTGCACGTGTTCTATATACGCCAGTCTAAAAAATTTCCTAGCAATAGAACACATTTAACATCGTAAACATGTTATTCAACTGATTATCTGCAAAAGATTAGGGGGTCAAATAGATATGTAAATCTGTTTTTAACTGTTATTGTTCACGCCTTGGAATAATAATTTCCTAACGAAGTTGAAGATCATTTACGTATTTAACCGTATTTTCGAATTTATAGTTGTTTATTGAGGTTACTAAAATTGGCCTTCGATCTCCACTTACCTAAATGGCATCTACACGGAGAAAAAGGATTTTTTAAAACAAAAAAAATTACTTTAAATTAAGAAATCTGTTCCTTCAATAGGGCCAAGTAAACCTGCCTTTTAAAACAAAAATTTGAGTTTTTTTGAAACAAACAAAACAATATGTGATGATTAAAGAATCTGGCATTAAAATTTTAGTACATCTCGTTTCTTTGCACCAAAAAATAGGTCGCAGTTGGACATGACCCCGACTTATCAAACAAATGAAGCATGCCCGCTATGTACTTTTTTACCCAACAAAAAAAAGTTCATGTAAATCGGTTCATAAATAACGATTTTACGAGGGTGGCTAGATCTTAACTGGGACACACCAACACCCTGTACAGTAGCGCCATGAAATTTGGTACAGTTGGTTTTTAGGTGCTCCTGATTAAGAATCTGGCATTAAAATTTTCGTGAAGAATTCCCCAATAGTACATCTGGTTTTTTTGCATCAATAAATAGGTCGAAGTTGGCCATGACGCCGACTTATCAAACAAATGAAGCATGTCCGCTATGTACTTTTTTGGGACTTCCCAACAAAAAAAGGTTCATGGAAATCGGTTCATAAATAACGATTTTACGAGGGTGGCTAGACCTTAACTGGGACATGTATATATATATATATATATATATATATTGCACTATACACTACACTGCACTATGCACTTAACAATCTGTATATTTTACTGGACTAGAAAACTAAAATTTGTTTCAATTTTCGGTTTTTGCATATAGCTAGACATTGAAGTTTTCGTGCCCTTCGGCAAATTTACCTAGCGTGTACCGTCTTTATTCACAAAGCAACAGCAAAATGGTGATGTCATTAGCCTTGAGTAGGTACTCGTCCCCTATTGACATAATCAGCTGACTATACAAATGTTATCAACTGTATCATTCGAAAAAAAATTGTCTTGTATTAACCTTTTATAATTTTTCTATGAAAGAAATACTTCTTTGCGCGAATTGATATAAGGTGTATTAAGTTAGTAATAATGTTAACAAAATATGTATATTGTTTTTAAGGCAAACTACTTGGTTTGAAGAAATATTAAGAAGTAAATGAAATAAACAACATTATTTATATGATAAACTACATTTGTCTAACCAATATTCGAATAGTTTAAACAACAGATTGCTTTATTAATTAAAAACAAAATACAGTAGAAAAAATCCAAATCATTAAAAAAATTCCATTAACTTTTATGTTACAGAACTACAATAATGGTAACCTTGATCTATCACATAAAAAAATAAACAGAATTCGAATTGATTAAGTATCAAAAAACATTCTTAAAAAAATAAACAAAAGAATAACTGCATTTTACGGTTTTGCCCCTACCCTGAGGCAGAACCGTATGGCGAATGGGGCAAGACTGGGTACCTATTTCATGTCATTATTGAATTCGCATTCCCCTGGCATATGAAGTCGTCCAAATCTCCTTCTGCACACCCTTCATGTTCTCAGCTATTGCAATTGTTGGTGCACCGAACCATCATTTCTGTTGGTTTTGGAGTATGCATCTTTGTAATAAATGCAGATGGAGTCTTGAGAATCTTCAGCATCTTCTTCTGAATTTGACCTAGTCTCTTTTACAATATTAGACCTTGTAGATTTGGCAGACTTCTTACTTTTGCCACCTTTCTGAAGCACGATCTTTCTTTTCGCCTGTTGAGTACACACCGGCGCGGCTTGGTTTTGGCGGCAATATTTTGTTCAAGTTCATTTTTGTAGGGCGACTCCGCCAAGATTGCTGTCTTTTTTCTTGCGCGTCGGGGTGTGGCTGCTTTTCGAGGAACATGTGGAACTGGTAATATATCTTTCGGAGAAAAAGCAAATGAAGATGGTCCAGTCTTACTGTAGAAGCTGGAAGATTTAATTGTTGATATGGCAACTCTGAGAATTTTCACTTGGAATACATCTCTCTGGTGTCAGCTCTCTAATGGTTCGATTTTGACATGAGTTGGCATTGGTATGAATGGGAGGCTTTAAATTTATTCCAGATAGTCCAGCTACAGAAGATGGACTGCTTGAAGTGGGTACTTCAAGCGTTGGAACGAATAGAAAATCGTTTGTTCGTTCTTCAAGTTGTGGTTTTACATAATTGCTCCACATTCATTTCAGATGGTTGAACTTGAACTGTAGGAGACGGACTTCTTGAAGCATTCACTTGTGGTGCTGGTGAAGGTGAAATATCCTCGGGAACATCGTTGTTTGCTGCTTGCTCTTCACGTTCGGTGGTTTCAGCTGGAGCGAAGTCAACCCCATCGAAAAGGCAACCGGATCGCTAGGCCGAGCTATGATCTGATTTGGTATGATGTCACAACTATTCCAGGGTGAGCTTGCAGCTAGCTTTTCACTTCCTGGCCATAAAACTGACGTCCAGAGGCTGGATCCTATGTGTACAATAGGGTGGAAGGCACAATAATATGACACCATTCGCGTAAGATCAATGAAGTCAATAATCTTGGTATAGGTAGCGTGACCATCCAAAATTACCAAAAACTGAGTCATCCTTCGTTGGCTTGACGTGCTTGATGAAATGCTTCATCCATTCAACAAAGATATTGGAACTGCATCCACCCACGTGGATGACAAGCAACTGCTGCTTCAGCAGGCACCCCATCTAGCAATTTAACCTTCATTCTTACACGTGGGAAAATAAAGGGGGCAGGTAGTTACCTGCAGCTGAGAATGTGAAAACTTTTGTTACAAGTTGTCCATGCTCTCTTGAGCAGGCCCATGCCACTTGTCTGCGGTCTCTCATTGCGATTACCTTAAAAAGTAGATTAGAAATTAATTTAAAGATTCGCAGTTGTAGCGCTGTAGTCGCCTGATTGACACTACATCTTTTGAATTGCACTTTGGAACCGTGGTAAGACTGGTTTCATCCACGTTATAAATTCTGGTTGGGCCGAATTGGTATTTGTTAGTCAGGCTTGTTAAAAGACCAAAAAACTGCCCTACTGCCACTTGATTGAAGCCCATAGCTCGAGCTGCTGATGTAGGCTCTGTAACAAAATTTTAATCATTTTGTTCCTTTGTATATGACGAGCAGTATATTTCCGGACAACTAAAAATAATATCAAAAATCCGTATAGTTTTTCACTGAATAACCGCAACCCAAAATGCTCTCTACATTGTAATGTGTTGTCTACCTCTAAAGTGTTTCTGATTGGTCACTTTTATGAAAAGGTAGGGACGCAAAACAGACAGGAAATTAAGACATTTTTAAAATTCGAGGAGTCTGGTTTTCAACAGAGTACGAGCAAGTTGACAATTTTTACGCTTATTGAAAGCACATGTTCTTAAATTTTACTTTCATTTAAATCTTGAATTATTATCACTATTGTTAGTGATCGGTGTTCTGATATAATAGAGTATTATCTGTAATAAGCTCATTAATTGATATTATCGTATATTTTTGTTGTTGTCACGAGATAAGTGATAATAAATTTAGTTTACACGTGGTGTAAATTTTCTGCCGAATTTTTTTATTTTTTTTGCAGAGTTGTTGAGACGTTAATCTTCCCCGGAATCTACTTTATATTCTCGTAAACCATCCAATTCCAAGTGGAACGTCTTAGGACATATTTGAGGTAGATGCACGAGATTGGAACTGCACTTTGCATACAGGTGAGTACATTTCATTTTCTTAATAAATTAAATATGATTAAAGAAAATTGTACCCTGTATGCAAAGGTCTGTTCTCTGTGAAGAGCCTGGGTTGGTTAGTGCGTTTGTATATAACCATATGGTTATTTTTGATATACTATAAATTTTGTCTGCTAATTACAGAATCTATTATATCCAGGAATTTTATTTTTGATTACTTGCTGGTATTCTAGACCGTCGCACATTAATTTTTTTTCAATTTAATTCTATTTCATTGTACTTGATATTGTTAATTTTGCATTTAAAATCTCATGTATGAATTAGAAATTTTCACCTTTATGCTAACCAGTTTTTTTGTGTAGCACAGTTACGAATTTGGTTACTGCAATTTTGGTAATTTTTGTTGTAGTATATAGTACTGGTCATAAGTTACTTTTTGCTATTACAATTTTTATATACTGTCCTTCAGACATAGTTGCTCTACGGTTTGATTGTTTACAAAATTCCAATTCCTGGATCATTTTTTTGTACAACTGTGGGACTGGGCTAATCATACAATCTTTTACATGTGCCTGTTTCCACCTTTGGAGCCTGAAACCTGAAACCTAGCTACGTGGGATTTACTTACCTCCATCCATGCAACCCCTGCAAGTCTAGCTAGACGGGGCCTCTTCAGGAGTTCCTGATTAATCTAGGAGAGGCTAGTGGGTGAGATCAATCCATAAGTAGGCCGAAGACTGGTGAACCCAGCCCAGTAAAATTTTTTTGTAAAATTTTGGTAAACGCTTTCAGGCTGGAGAGTTTTTTTCAATTTAACATAAATTGAGTTGTAAATATAAATTATAATATATACTTTTATCTTAACGTAATTTGTTTGTTCTTACTTTCACGCATTCACAATTTCATATATTTTTTTTCTCATTTAAATTACCGGGTGCCCAATTTTTATAAGTAAGCTTAACAGTAAAATCCAATCCCCGCCTTGAGCCCAGAGCTAACCGGAGCTATGTCCCTGAACCTTTAGGGAAGAAGCTAATAATTCCCGAGGTTCAGTGCAGATCTGTAGAGCGCAACGGTAGATTCTGATGCCCCTTGAGAAATCCTTTGAGCCAGTCTGGTCCTCCTACTCTGTTCTCTATGTTAAACTTGTGTTGTAGCTGATGTCAAACCAAATAAACTACTTTCCAATTGGCTTGACATACTCCACCAATTCTGCTTCTTGTTCCATAGAGAAAACACATTTGAAGTTTCCCATTCCTAAAAATGAAAAATTAACGGTTTTGACATCAGATTATGTTAAATTCCTTCTACCTTTACGAGAGGCCTCTTCTAAGGATGGTCCACCCCTTCTTTTCTTAACTCTATCCCTTAGGGTTGATTGGGGAAGGTTGTAAGAGTTGGCTGGTTTCTTGTAGCCCATTTTTCCCGAAATCACCCCCACAATCGCTTTTTCCATGCTTTCTTCGGACCATTTTTGACGATCAGACGTCTTTTTATAAGTGCGTACCATGTCTAGCTGTAATGAATATACTTATTACATTTCTCTATCCCAAATGACCTGATAAATTGAAACTATGAAAAACTTCCCGACGTTCTACAATAGTTCAAGCGCGGGGCACAACCGATCGATCACGTCCCAACCGCTTTGCCTGGTATTGCCCCAAACATATGAAATGTCATTAGGGAATATTTCTGGCAAACACATAACCTACAAAGTCGTGTTTTCTCCATAGACAAGTTTACAATTATCATGCTATCCTATGGTTATTTTTTTGAAAATTATCAACTATGTGTACAAGCATTTGCAGAAACATTGAAAATATAGTAAAATAAGATCACGTACCTCAATAAAAGCGTTTCCAGCCACGCGTCTCTCAGGCAACAGCGATCGGAACGAAACTTCACCAGTGTACTGATTTCAGTCAGCTGAGTCGGTAGTCATGTGTTCTACGTTAATCACGCGCCAAATTCAGATGTTAATACCGGTACTCGGTCCTGCCTCGCTACCCGGTTTTGTTCCCCTCTTTCCCCTTCTTGTCAAATTTAATTAAAAATCAATATTTAGACAGGTTTTATACATGTATCAGTCCTCCCTTAATAGTACGTCTTAAACCTCCCTAAGTACTAAGTTTCAAAATAATCCGTATGTAAAATACCTAACCTTAAACTTGTAGCTCCGAAACGCGGATAGTATTTGTAGTTTTAAATGCACTTTCGCGTGAAACAATTAAGTTTCTTAAAAAATATATGTACATTCTTAAAAACCTTACACAATATAGGCGCATACTTACATTATTTAACTGAAAAACACACTTCCGCCAATAACACAAACACAAAACAGCAGATCCCGTTACGATTTTTACCGCGTGGTGACATCTCTTGGAGAAGTGCGTTAGTAGAATGTAAAGCTCATTGGTGCCTCCCTGAGTATCAATCCTCCCCAGTCTCCCCTACTCATAAAGGTTCACATATATATTCAAAAACTATTAACATTGATGACATTCCGCTAAAGATTTTGCAACATTTTTGTAATTGTAAATTTTTGAATTTGATTTAAAAGCGGCATGGTTCCCCTCAAATCTTGCAGCCCACAACACTGAAAAAAAAATACTTCAGTAAAAATAGGTGGCAATTTATTTACCCTTCATTTTTACTGGAATTTTCTTATTCTTATTCTTTCAAAAACTATTAAACGTTGATGACGTTCCGTTAAAGATTTTGCAACATTTTTGTAATTGTAAATTTTTGAATTTGATTCGGCATCGTTCCCCTCAAATCTTGCAGCCCACAACTCTGAAAAAAAGTATTACAGTAAAAATAGGTGGCAATTTATTTATCCTTCATTTTTACTCTAATTTTCTTATCGACTGTAATTTTGCAAATAAACTGTAGGTTTATTGTAAAATTATTTTGGAATGTAATTTTAATATCAAATAAAAATATCAAATTCCAATATTACAGAAGTATCGTCATCAATCGTTTTAAATTGTCTTTTATTTTTTTTTTCGCATATTTTTTAATCCCATAACAAGAATTTCTGGCAAAATCTCCAATATTTTGCAAACATATTTGTATATTTTCTTTCAGCGTCCAGATACAAATTTTACTAAAGCGTATTGACCAATTTCATAATTAGTGTCATTCGTTTCTTGAATGTCACGCTCTTTTTCAATGACTGATAGGTTAAAATGATAATCGGTGTTATTTCTTTGGAGGTTTCTTTTGAGACTAAGGCTACTTCATTTTCACCGTTAGCTAAAGTCGAAGCACAGTGATTGCTATTTACTGGTTTCACTAGGATGGAAAGATGCTCATCGTCATCATCGCTATCATCAAAAGTTTCTTCGTTATCATTAATCTGCATTGCTGTAGATACACTACAGCCAGGTGGAACGTCTAATCTTTTTTCTTCCTTTGAGAACGAGTTGTTTGTTCGAATCGTTGTTCTTTGAGCAAAGCTGTCAGCGCATTTTCTACCTCAGCCGTTGGGCTAACTTCTTCAGGTTCTTGTGGCAACCGCTTAAAAACTTATTGCCGATCAAATGGAAAACTACCGGTGACACGGAAACCGCTAATTAGGTTTCTCTTGATAGCAGACATGTCATCAATATCGTTATTGTTATTGGATCGTGGAGTGACTGCGTCCATCCAGTTAAGACTTAGACTTATTATTTAATAGAATAGGAAACATATGCTTAGGAACAGCATTTAAACGTATATTTTGTAATTTAAATTCTGTCAATGTAGCTCTCCATGCCTCTTTCATGGGCCCAAAGAAAGCCACATCTAAAGGCTGGCCCAAATGGTTTGAATTGGACACAAAGCATATAAAATCTATTTCATGGTCAATACACATTTGCAAAACGACTGTATCAAGGTGAGATGATAAATTATCTCCTATTAAGGCTTTTCCGCCATCCAAACGTCTGGCGTGAGGTAAGAAGCCATGTCGTAAACTAATCGCGAAATGTAACTGCATCCATCCATCCACTTGCCGTACGATTATATCTTGTCCCTAAAGATCAACAAGGCTTACTGCAACAAAGAAGTCCACGCGGGCCATTCTCCTTCCAAGAGTTATACAAATGGAGGCTCTTGTACACTACGTACGGTGGCAATAATGTCCCATCTGCTGACCCACATACGAATCGATCATGATATTATCATGATCGGTTATTTGATCTGCATTTAAATCTTCTTGAACACAGTCTTAAGATATTTTCTTCAAGGATTAATTCCATCTGAAATTTCCAATTATAGTAATTTTCTCCTTTTAGTACCTCTATTTGATTTGATTCTATTTGATTTGATTGCGCCATGTTTATGTTCTTCCTCCACGTGCTATTAACCTGTATTTCACCTTCTTTATTTTCTTGTTCAGCAAAAACTAATATTCTTCAAAAGTCTTTTACATTAATCATACAACTGCAGTAACTGGGCCCATAACCTTTTATAATAAAAATACTAGATATTTATCATTTGCTTTATTATAACGAACTCATCAGCATCATGACCATACACCACTAAATCAGAGTTGCCAACATTTTATAATTCGTTCGTTGGCTTGACGTGTTTGATGAAATGTTCCATCCATTCAACAAAGATATTGGAACTGCATCCTCTACTACACCAAGGCGCCCCCAAAGCAGTGATAGGTCTGAGGTGAGATGGCGGTGAGATAGAGGCGACGCGGAGGTGAAGTGAGTTTGAGGCACCCTGTATGTACCGGTGCAGTGAAGACTCACCAAAGATGCGTCTATCAGGTGTTTTGTAGATTATAACAGCAGTCAGTTTTCAAAATGTCGTCTTCTGACGAGAAGGATTTTTTGGCGATTGTAAATTTAAATAACTTGAATCGGGCTAATATGCAGAGAAGATGTAGACGACGTTTTTGGGTCCATCCTTTTTGGGTGGCAAAAAGAAATTCAAGTGCGTTTAACATTTTGAAAGAGTTGAATGTTTATCCGGATAAGTTTAAGATGATTTATAGGATGAGCCAAGAAACTTTTCAAGTTTTGGTGGAAAGGGTTAAACCCTTCATTGAGAAGAAGGATACAAATTATAGGGTCAGTGTTTCAACAGAAGAACGACTTTTAATAACACCGAGGTAAGTATTTTTTAACTATAGGTATCTATCCTAATACATTATAAACCATTTTAATATTTAGTATCCAAATAGTCTTTTATATTTTTTTCTTAACCCTATTCTAAGAAAATGTTCTGTAGTAACTAAAGATATTTATTCGAAGAGAAGTAACATTATAAACATGTAGAGAGAGTATTCAGAGATAACTTAAGCGTCGTCTAAGTTGAGGAAGGTACCATTTGGGTAACTCCAAGATTCCGTCGATGTAGTAGTTGGTGGAAATTGAGTTTCTATGTTCTGTGAACTGCTATATTGTGTTTAGCCTGAAAAGTGCGATGACGGTGAAGGAGAAGTGAGTTGAGTTACTGGGCGTTCAGATTAAATTTGTGAAGCTAAGGATATTATACCAATTTTGAATCTCCTTTTTTGTTCGGGATTCATTGCCTGCATATCTGGAGACATGCTCATCAGAAAAGAAGTATCAGGATCTTGTATAGTTGCAGATCTTTCCTTGGCCAGTACTTTTAACTCGAAATAATTCCGTGCCGACCGGTTGACATCATCAAGTGTGACAGTTTCATATGCCCTTTTAGAATTCAGTTTTGCGTTATTATTATTGTGCACACTCTTCTTGTTAACAGATGTAGTAGTAGTACGTTTATTACAGTTTTTTTACATAAATTCTGTTTACATTCATAATAATACATATTTTATAATCAAGACACCTAAGCAACGCCTGTGTGTGTCTTGTAAACTTACATTAATTAAATTAGTCATGCGCCTCAATATCCCCTTTTACTTCCCGCAATAGTACCCCCCCTCACTCGAACCCCTTCCACTCATACCTACTACTTTTGTATACAGGGTGTCCACCTAGTGCGCGTAAGTCCAATATCTGGGTTAATAAAAGAGATAACTTAATTTTTTTTTCTACAGGGTTGTCTAATATCCCGAGCTGCACAAAATGAAAATATATTTACATATTCAGGGTGTTCAGTTTTTCCTGGACAGGTACCAACTTCGTTTTTCTAAATGGAAATATATATTTTTTATTGCTTTTTCGAACTAAACCCTTGATTTTAGTAGGACTTTCATCAGCCTTCCCTATACCTAACTTAAACTGTTTTTGAAATATTGACGGGTGAATATTGACATTTTTGCAACTTTGACATCCTGTAAAATCTAAACGGTTTGAGATAAAGCAAAACGGTTTGCACATTCCTATCTTAACTTTTCATAAGCTATCGTTTGGTACTAATTTCAAATTTATACAGAAATAAAAAATTTTCAAAATTTTCAGAAAATTTTAAATTTTTGGATAATCCTGAAATTAGTACCAAACGATAGCTTATGAAAAGTTAAGATAGGAATGTGCAAACCGTTTTGCTTTATCTCAAACCGTTTAGATTTTACAGGGTGTCAAAGTTGCAAAAATGTCAATATTCACCCGTCAATATTTCAAAAACAGTTTAAGTTAGGTATAGGGAAGGCTGATGAAAGTCCTACTAAAATCAAGGGTTTAGTTCGAAAAAGCAATAAAAAATATATATTTCCATTTAGAAAAACGAAGTTGGTACCTGTCCAGGAAAAACTGAACACCCTGAATATGTAAATATATTTTCATTTTGTGCAGCTCGGGATATTAGACAACCCTGTAGAAAAAAACATTACGTTATCTCTTTTATTAACCCAGATATTGGACTTACGCGCACTAGGTGGACACCCTGTATATGGATAAATGTTTACATATCCAATAAGATACTAAGGAAAATATCAGAATTAGTTTTTATAAATTGATATATTTTTTTAGTAAATAAATGTACTTTATTAATTCTCTTATACTCTATTGGCAAAATATAAAATTTGGGCCCATAATGAGATACAAATCTTTTTGTAGTCGTCTTCGTTATAGCAGGAGTAACTGCGTTTAAGTTATGTTTTTCGCGTGTATTATGGTTGTGCATAATTGGACTTATTAAGATTGACTTATTTTTATAAGAAAAGACAAGCACAGATTTAACATACAATAAAGTTTAAGCTGAGTACATCAAATTCCCCAAATAACAGCTTAGTTGAATAACGTTTATTTTTAAAATTAATTACTTTAATTAGATATTTTTGAGTAATTTGTAATATTTGTAATGTGGATGAGAAAGCACTACCCCAAAATAAAATTCCATATTTCATAATAGACTCAGCCAAAGCATGATAGAGCATTTTTAACACAGATTTCGGTAATTTGTCTCTTAAATAGTAGAATTTCCAAATTATTGTACGGATTTTGTTATTGAGATTTTGAATATAATCTGTCCATTTTAGATTTTTGTCAATTACTATGCCCAGATATTTAATATTATCTGCAGCTTGCAATTCCTGAGAACATTTACATTTACTATAATTATTAAAAATACAGTCATAGCTGTGTAATCTAATTTCTTTTATACCTGGATGACATCTATCATATAAACTAATGCACAGAAGCTTTGTTTTTTCGATGTTTAGCGTGAGAAGGTTTTCAGAAAGCCACTGTTGTATATTTGAAAATTCTACCGTTAATTTATCCAGTGCTTGATCCCAAGTGTCGTCTTCAACTAGGAGGACAGTATCGTCAGCATAAGATATTACTTTACAGTTTTTTTATATAAATAGCAATTCGTTTATATATATAGAGAAGAGGATAGGACCCAAAACAGTTCCCTGGAGGATCCCGAAATTTAATTGTTCTTTAAATTCACTTATATAGTTTCCTATTTTGACGCACTGTCTCCTAGAACTAAGATAATTATTCAATAAATTATTAACAACACCTCTGACACCATATGTGTCCAGTTTATTAACAAGCATATCATGTGACACTGTGTCAAATGCCTTGGTCAAGTCGAGAAATACTGCAATTTGGTGCAGTTCTTGTTCTTATTTACAGAATTATATAATGAACCAATTACCTCATACATTGCATCTTCTGTACTCATGTTTTCTTTAAAACCAAATTGTGACTGATAATATTTTGTTATAATTAAGATGTTCTACAAGTATTTTCTTTATACATGTTTCTAATATTTTGCCAATGTTATTTATAACAGAAATTGGTCTATAGTTAGTCATTATATTCTGTTCACCTTTTTTAAAAATGGCTGTCACCACTGATTGCTTCAAGGAATCTGGAAAAATACCATTCTGAAAACACATATTAAAAATATAAGTCAGTGGCTTAACTATTACATGCTGTATATTCTTAGAGTTTTAACACTTATTTTGTCACATCCAGGAGCAGAGTTATTTTTTAATTTATTTATATTTTCTAAAATCTACTATTCTAAAATTGGCTTTAAAAACATATTTTTACAGTTTATTTCCCTAGGTTGTAAACGTCTAGTAATATTGATTTTACCTGTCATATCTTTGCCTATGCTAGTAAAGAAATCATTAAACTTTGTTGCTACAATTACCTCATCTTTGACATTATCCCCATTTATTTTTATTTCATACTGCACTGAATTGTTGTCCTCATTTAAACTTTCCTTTACAATTTCTCATATCTTTTTAACATTATTCTTGTTTTCATGTATTTTATTATGATAGTAATAAAGTACATGAAAACTATTTAGTACATGAATATTACTAAAGATAGTAATCTCTTTTCACTTGTTTTATTAATTTATTTGTCTTGTTTTGGTAAAGTTTATAATTCTGTAAAAGATTCATTTTGATGCAAGTTTTCCATTTTATTTTCCAGTTCAAAGACTTGCTGTTCTAAAGAATTTATTTTTCGTTCAAACTTACTCAGTTTTTCTTCCACCTTTTTATATAAAGTTTCTATAAATTGGTCGTCGTTTAAACGCTCCTTAAAGGCATCTTTTATCGCCGTTTTTGTATCACTGTTTAATTTTGGACCCATTTTATAATTATAGATGTTCTAAAACACGTTAATAGTTGCGATTTTATGCACTAAGAATATTTTTTAACAATTCTTTGAGGATATATTTAAGTGGTTTCACAGAGCGACACAAGCAGCAACTACTCAGTCTGCGCCATTTTTACTGTAGATGTATCTGGGTTCTTCCTTTTCTGTGGATTTGAAATTGAAGAAACCTCCTGCTGCTGTTGTTGACTCACATTTCCTCGACTTTTTTCTTGAAGTCCACTTGAACTTGGTCTATTCTCATGTTTCTGTATGCGTTGAAGTATTTCTCTCTGATTCTTTACTTGCAGTGTATTCTCGGTCCAATTTATTTCCATTTGTTCGTCAGTTTGTACAAAAATCTCTCTTTCAAGAGGGCTCTGTGTATTCTCTTCAGTATCTGTCTGTATCAGATTGGTGGTAGAAGACTGAGTCATTAAAAGATTCAGATTCTGAAGAATTTGCATTTTCTTCTGCTTCTTCTCCTGCTTGAATATTGGCCTTACTTTTCCTAGAACCGGTAAAGGGCATTAAAAAAGACATGTCTCTGATAGATAGTAAGACTTCTTCTTTGAATATCCAGATCCTGATGGAAAGGAAGATCTTCTGTTGTCTGACGTAGCGACCACGCAGATTTTTCCATCGCAATTTACATTCAGAGACTGAAAATAAGAAAATAAAATTACATTATGCTACGCAGGCAGAGTTGAGCAAATGTGAATACCTGTATACATGGACAACTATGAGTTCGTTTATTAGCAGATTTTTAATGTATAAATCTGTATATTTCAACATTTTCATACAGAGTTTTTTCGACACATTTTCCCAAACCTGTATAGTTATTAATATGAGTATTATTTTGCAGATATTTTGCTACGGAATGTAACCTGAAAGCTCTGGCATGCTACTTTTTGGGAGGACATACGACAATAAGGAGAATCATTGGGGACACTTCAGTTGGTATCTGGCAAGCTCTACAAACAGATTTCATGCCAAGCCCTACAACAGAGATTTGGAAGGCTACGGCAGCTCGGTACTGGGAACTTTGGAATCTTCCAAACTGCATTGCAAGCATTGATGGCAAACATATCAGAGTAAAATGTCCCGCAAATAGTGGGTCAGCCTACTTCAATTATAAGGGATATTTTTCTATAGTGCTTCTAGCAGTTTGTGATGCAGATAGTATTTTTTTGACAATTGATGTGGAGAGTTTGGCAAGAACAGTGATGGAAGAGCATTAAAGGAGAGTGCTTTTGGTAAAGCAACGTCCAGGGGACAGTTAGGCATACCGGATCCTAAACCACTTCCGGGGGAATCGACAAACTTTCCACATTTTTTAGTTGCCGATCAAGCCCTTCCCTTAACCCCAAATATCATGAAACCATATTCTCAACGAAATCTAACCAATAAAAAACGTATATTTAATGCAAGACTTTCAAGAGGTAGAAATTCAGTTGAATGTGCCTTTGGACTACTGACATCTAAATTCAGAATTTTAGAAACACCAATAAACTGCAACGTCAAGGGAGTGGATCAGATTGTTCAAGCTCTTTGTGTATTACATAACTTCATAAGAAAACAAGAAGGAGTTTTTTCAACATCAGCATTGCATCGACAAATTTCACCATCAAATAAAAGCCGACCTCGGTTGAATAACCAAAATCGATCAACAAATTCAGCTATTGCCTTTAGAGATCAACTCGCTGACTACTTTATGACACCAATAGTGTGCCTGCCATGGCAAGAAAGATATATTGTCTAAATTGTACTTCATATACTGCAATGCAGCGTGGTATACAAGGTGTCCCTGAAATGCAGGTACGTGATCTTTGTTAGAATCCTCGGTATATTCGTGTATTTCATTTTCTGTTTTTTATTTTATGCAGAAAAGGTGTGCTTTGTGTGTATATTTTTTTTTAAATATCACCTTTTTGACTATGTAAGGTTGGCTAAATTACATTATTTTTACATATGAGGTCTACTGTTGCTCTATTGTACATATATTTCGGAGACACCCTGTATAATATAAAATAAACATACAATAAAAGTATATGGAAAAAACAATACCTAGTAATTCATTACTTACCAGTCGCATTCACTTGTTGGGTTATTGACTGCCATGCCTTTTCCTGCACGTTCACACGATGATAATCTTTTAAAGTTATATCGTACAAACATGCCTGAGCTTCTATAAGTTGCACGAATTCTTTTTTTAAATTCTTGTTCGTCACGCATGTTTACATTATTTAATTATGTACAATGGGTAAATACATGAAATAAATAAAAATTTTGCACAATGGCCTCACTGCCGCCTCCTGAAAATAGAGCAGGTTTTATTTTAGAACACGCACCCATGCAGTGATACGACGCCTCGTGTGGTGAGCCATCTCTTGAGCCGGGTACAGATATGCAACAGAACATCGTATCGTAACACCGTCGCGCAATAATTTTTGTTACGCGTCGACGATACGTAGTGTTTCAGATTTTAGCGTATCAGAACATCATCGCGTATCATAGAAGCAGACCATACTATCGTTCCAACCCAAAATGAGTTTATTTCTCTAAGTGCCGTACAATATGGAAGTAGCTGCAGCAGCCTATATATTTATGCGCTACTAGTTTAAGAAAAGAAAACGCCGGGCACAAAGACGCTGGTGGCAGACATAGTTGTATAGTAGTAGAAGTATGTACAGTGGAAGCAGTTTACTATTGGATTTGAAATTTCAAGCAAGTAGCGGCCTTTATAAAAATTTTACCAGGATGTCCCCAACAGATTTTGAGTACAAACAAATCGCGATCATGTTACGCAGACCTGTAGGGTAGACCGGGGATAAAAGTGCCATTTTTAGTAAATGTATTTTTTAAAAAACTTTAAATTATTTAAAACTTTATTATTTTTTCTTTTTTGTTCTTTAAGTAGCTTTATCTTTCAGTTATCAAAAATGACATGATGCAAGTACCTAACATAATAAAAAAAACGTTAATATTAGTTTTTATGGTTTTTTGTAAATGGCACTTTTTACCCCATATTTGGGGTAGAAAGTGACACCCATGGGCCAAGTTGTGCCATTATAGCATAGGATAGAAAATACGTAGGCAATGTTGGTTTTTTAATGCGTTTATTACAAGAGTAAGGAATACATGAAATTTTTAAAACGTGAACAACTGAAAAACGAAGGGTTAAAAAATAGAAAGTTCATTAGTCGATATCACTGTCACAGTTTAGGCAAACAAACCATTTTAAGTCGCCCGTAACACATTTGTTGTGAGCCCATTCTTTGCAGGATCTACATTGCACCCAACCCTCTAAAGGTAAGCTCTGTGAATATGAATCGCAACATATTAGGCAGAGACAGTCATCTTCTGAATCGGTTGAGGACCCCGAGTCATGCTTGTTTTTGCTCAAGAAAACCTTCCTTTTTACTAGTGATTCCAGATTTCGGGATCGGGATTATTTTCCGGGATTTCGGGATCAACTATTTTGATCCCGGGATCACGAGACGAAATCCCGAAAAATCGGGATTTTTTATTTTGAACCAAATTTCAACTTTATTTGCTTTTTATAAATAAGAATAAAGCGAATGGAAAAGATTTTTCGTATTAACAAAGCGATATACATTTAAAATCTTTTGAGTAGGTCATAAAATAGAAATGGCATGCCTTAGTTTGACAGATAGATAATGATTTCATTAAATATGACAGTATTAACAAATGTATTTGTCGACTAAGACAAACGAACATTGTTTATGACCTATTTAGAATATTTTTAGGTTTATCACTTATAGGTATTAAGCAAACACAATAATTATTATTATTTGCAAATAAAATATATTATAAAACAAGTAAAACAGTAACATAAACTAAACTCTAGAAAATGGGCAACATAATACTATTTGCTCAAATGAATATAAAATATTTAGGTGAACAACATATTACTACTTCCTGCGAAAAAATTCTCTTAAAATAGTTAAGGCATCTAAAGTATCGTCGCCTAATCTTGATCGTATTTTTGTCGCCAAAGATCCTGCTGAAGAGAATACTCTTTCTGATTCTATACTTGTCGGTGGTATGATCAAAAGATAGTCAAAGCATTGTTGCAGATGTAAACCCCGTGTACCTCCGTTTTCATAAAGGATCATTTCCTTTTTTATAATGCTAGTATTATTTTGTAAGGATCGCTTTTGAATTTTTTGGGGTTTTAAAGCTTCGACTATAGTTCAAGTTTCGACTTCATCAAGTATCTGCCTAAGAGATTTTTCTTTATTTAATCGTGAAAGTGGTACAATATCTTCTTCCTCATCATCTGTCTCTAATTCTACAACATCCTCGTTCAAAGTTCTTATGTCTTTTATAGCCCAAGTAGTCGTTACATCACAAACAAAATCAGCAATTGAATCAAAATCAGGTAGGTCAAAAAAATTATCGTCATGAGATTTCTGACGATTTGGATTTTGAAGATAATTAATTATGCCTGAAGCAATCGTTCGACGTTCATGTATACGTTTTCTCTGTACTTGTAATAATTCTTTACTTAGGTTGGTATTTAATTTATTAAGTTGCTGAAATAAAAATTTGAAACTAGCATCAGCAGAGCACAGATTCGCATCTCTTCTGCAAATCGCTTCAACTGTAAGTTTAACTGGTTCCAGGCAGTGGACAATTGCTCTCAGAATATCAAACTCACTGTCAGTGATGACGATTGGATTCCCTAAATCAATCAGAGCCTTCTGTACACAATAATTCTTAAGGCATACAAACCGCTCTAGCATGGTAAGGAGGCTATTCCATCTGGTTTTGCAGTCTAGGATCAGAGATAGTTCTTTGCTATGTTTGGCCTTTACATAATTTTGCAAAATGGGGTTTTTAGTATTCTAAATCTAAACCGTCATCAAAATTTTCCTCATCGTCACTATTACTGTCTGTATCTGAAGTCTCTACTTCTTCAATCTCTTCTGCATCTGGTGTAGATTGTTTTTTATAAAGCACGTCAATAACGGCAAGGTGAATGCCATGCGCAAAGCTTAGTTGATGTTTTGGTTTTATTAAACTTCCAAACTTTTTCATAACACTTGCTCCGTCAGTTGTAACACCTACTGCATCACTATTTATAGATAAACTGAATTTTTTTAATCTATGATTCAATATCTCTACACAGTCTTCAGCTGACATTGAGCCTTTTATTCGAATTAGCCCTATGTTCCAGATTTTTATATCAGATTTATCAGAGTCTAATTCTAATCCATGAACATTTATGTTCATAAACCTTTTATTCGCAATCGAAGTTGCGAATGGACTTCGATATTGACGAAGTCCATTCGTCAAGCGTCAAAGAGAAACATTGCCCCTTTTTTCTGAGTACTTCTAATTCTTGAATATAAACATTTACTATTTTCTTTTTATAAGCTAATACTCTGCTACAAACAGTAGTGACCGAATTTGGAATGTCTGCCAATCCTCTCGCTTTCAGTGCTTGTCTCAAGTCACTAGAAGTAATAAACACTCTAAATGATAGTCCGTCTAGGGACGTCATACGGGCAAGTACGGCATCCAGAGTACTGTCATTAGGAGAAGCAAAATATTGTATAATTGTTTTTTCTTTTTTTGGTACAGATGGCCCTTGTTCGATGCTGCTAGTGGTAGTATCAGTGTGCAAGATTTTAGAGGATGGTGCCTGGGTTTTTTGCTCTGCCGACTGTGAATGCTAAGAATTATAATGAACATGCAGACCTTTCGTCGAACCTCCTTTAACGTTTATAATTTTTTTACAGAGTTTACATTTTGCAGATTCTTTATTTTCAGCAATAAAGAAGTGAGGACACATTGATTTTATATCGTCATTTTTTTTTGGATGAATAATGTACGTGTTATTATCGGCCATCATAAAATCTAGACTAATATGAATAATATGCAATTAAGCTGCGCGAACAAAGTTGCAGTTATATAACCCTAAAAAGACGATAAACAAACGTTAGATGAATTATTATTGTAATAAAAATATACATACTTACATTTAATTGATTATTATGACTTGTCACTTGTCACTAGTCAGTGTTATAATTATTAAAGTTTATGTAAAAGCGAGGCATAACATACAAAATCCCCGGTCCCAGGCTCACTCGACGTTGTAAATACGGTATTTGTAAAGTGCACAGGTGTAGCCTCTCTGACGCCAGAAGCCCGACTGCCGGCACAATGCAAAACAACGTAAAAAATTTAGGAAGTCACGTTCGTAATGTTCGTGTATTTTCGGGATCCCGTACTCGTTTTTTAGGGATCCCCTCATCGGTATATTGAGCGGGATTCCGGGATTTCGAAATTGGATTCCCTACTTTTCACTTGCTTCTTCTTTTGCTTAATTTCTTTCTTATTTTTCTGACATCTTGTTGCCTGCTCCTCCTCTAGAGCATCCGTTTCCGGAGTATCGGTGAGAACAGCTGTATATTTACGTTTTCTGCCTTTAGTCGATTCTATTCGAGGTCCCGCTTTGGGAAGCGGTTTTACTATGTGTGGAGAAAATGTTTGTTTTTCTGATAGATTAACAACGTTAGATGGTCCGGCAACTGGATTTTCGACGTTGTCTATGTTCTTTCTATATTCTTTATCTTGTGGGTCATTTAAAACAGATTGCAGAGAATTTTTATTAGAGGTGGAATGTTGACTACTTTTACTAGGGATGAGTTGTTGAAGATTTTCATGGGCGGTCTGTGGTTCATTTTCAAGAAGTTGATTGTCCTGATTGTTATTTCCGTCAAGAGAAGGTGGCCGATCAGTGACGTATGATGGAGCGAAATCAATATCTGTGAATACGTTTCGGTTAAAAGGGAATATGCCACTCTTCTTAAAGCCATTCAAGATATTGTTAGGACACATCGCTATGGGGTAAGCGGAGTCGACAATCGATGGAATATCAAAAATTGTAATATTCTTCTCATCCAGGCATCTTGCGCAGAAGACAGGTACTTCTTGAATGGGCCGTATACACCCACATCTAATGGCTGTAGCCGATGAGAGCAATGGGGCGGAAATGATAATAATACAACGCCATTATCTTTAGAAAAATTTAAAACTGATATAGCCAAATGCGAACTATGGTTATCTAATAACAGAAGGACTGGTGATTGCTTTGTCGGTTTTACATGTTTGATGAAATGCTTCATGAACATAAGAAAGCTATCTTCTGTCATCCAACCGGAAGAGTTGGCTGTACCAATACTGTCAGGTGGTCCACCCCGGACAAAATACTCTTTATAATTCTTTCCAGGAAACAAAAACATAAGGGGTATACAAAGCCCACTTGGAGAAACTGGTGTTATAACTATAACATTTGTACCCTTTTCGCCTGAGGTAAGAGCACCGACTTGTCTTGACCCCTTTACCCCTACAATCTTTGAAGGTTTTAAGCCAGTTGAAACTCCCGTTTCATCGGTATTCCATATAGTCCCAACTAGCACACAAGTAGTTGTCTCCGATACAGGAACCTCAAATAGGTAATTATTACAGAACTGTAACCAAAAATACTACTTTTATGAATAAACAACTTTATTGGGTAAATTTGTCAGTTCTAATTACGTAGTTTCTACCTCTAGTAGCTACTTTATAGTTTAGTTACTAATGAGTAGCTTTTTTAGTATCGGTGAGGTCTTATTTACTTGAGCGGCAACATTGAAGTTTCTTAAACTTAAAGGTAGCAGGCGAAAGTAGCAGACACTATCTCAAGTTACTAAAATTCGACTTCAAAGTAAACAATTACTTCAAAGTGTCTTTGGTGGTTCCCATGACGTTCTGGAAACTTGTTTCTCTCCCCCCAAAGTTATAAAACTTGAAAGTAGTATGTATTTTTGCTAATAACGTTTTAAATACCATGACATGTTAACTTTATCGAAGATGGTTACTATAATGTGGGTATCACCCTTTAAAGTCCACCATGAAATAAATTTTACCACTACGTTCCCAGCAGTTCCACTTTTTTATGGTGTGCACTGTGCAGGCAGTACCTACTTGTGCTTTTCTTATAATTACTCAGTATGCCGTTGTTTTACAGAAAATGCCTCTTTACAAAAGAAAAAAATGTTATAGACATTCCACAAACTTTTACAGAAAATTAAAACTCAACACAAATGTAAGCTGTAGCAGCACGACAGTAAAGCAATATTTTTCTGTCGTGAATAAATCACCTGTGAATGTAGCATGCCTTCAATCAAGACAGCAAGTGCAAGTGGAAGACGAGGAATTGATTAATGATTTAAATACCAATAGTTTTGACAGGGATTGCTATGAGGGGTACGTACCCGAAGATGATATTTCTGACAATGAAGAAGTAAATTGTTTAACCTCACAAATATCACTTTCCGAGCAACTGAGAACATGGTATCACTCTCATAGAGTTACTCATAACTCACTTAACCATCTGCTTCAAATATTAAAATCCCATGACATAAATTTACCGGCTGATAGTAGAACTTTATTGAAAACGCCAAGAGTAGTTCTCGCTGAAAAAATGGGAAATGGAGAATTTTGGTATAACGGCATAAAGAACTGTTTGGATATAGCATTTTCTGACATTAACAGATCATTAACACTTCCATTAGTTTTTAATATCGATGGTCTTCCTCCCTTTAATGCTTCCCCATTAGAATTTCGGCCAATTTTATTTAGAGTTGAAAATATGTCGTACATAAAACCAATGGTTATAGCAATTTATTATGGGGAAACTAAGCCACCTCTAAAAGAATTTTTTAGTCAGTTTGTTGATGAATTAAATGATATTTTGGAAAATGGTCTTTGTATAAATGGGCATCAGATTAAAATAATTATTAAATATTTTGTATGTGACACTCCAGCCAGAAATTTTATAAAAGGTAAATATAAATTACCTATTGGATGTAAGTACATAGTAAAATTTACTCATATAATTTTCTATATAGGTACAGTTGGATTTAATGCAGCACATGGCTGCGTAAAATGTACAGTAATTGGTGAATTTGATAAAAAAGGAAGACGCATGAGTTTTCCCAGAATAGAAAGTGTTGTCAGAACCAACGAAAGTTTCCGTAATAAATCTGATCCAGATCACCATAAAGACGATTCACCCTTGCTGAAACTTCCTATTGATATGGTAGAAGATATCATTATAGCGGACTCCTTATATTTATTTGATTTAGGTAGGGTACCCAAGTCTTACACATGCACTGTTTACTGTTTAACATCAAAATACAATATTCCTTTTTCGTTTTAGGTATAATGCGAAAATGTTTATACGGATGGGTTAATGGAAGTTATAATTTTCGTACAAAATGGTCAGCAGCTCAAATTGATTTATTATAGGATATGAGTAGTATAGCTGGCGGGGTTCTGTGACACTTCGATGGCATGTCCATCCGAAGGTGTCCAAAGATCGAGGGGGTTCTCTCAAGGTCGCCGAAGAGTTCTTGGAATTGATCTGAAGAAGTGGTCGACAATGACCAGAAGGTGTAGTTCGGATTTCTGCCGCGCGCCAGATATAGACGTCGCTGTACGAGATATCTAGATGAAGAGATAAGCGGCAGAGCATGTGGTCTTTTTGGTGACATTACCTTTATCTGAAGAAGTGGTCGACAATGACCGGAAGGTTCGCGAAGAGCGGACATTTTTACCTTTGCTTACCTGTTAGCCTGGAGGTGTCCTGTTGACATGTTACCTTTGCTTACCTGTTAGTTTAGTCTGAATGTGTCCTTTTGTACCTGTTGGTGACACACACATGATGGAAAAAATGATGCATTTTTGTGGTATTTTCAAGTAATAAATCTTCCACAATTTGTGCTTTTAATCAGCATGATAACCTTTTGCCCTTGTTATTCTCGGATGGCGTAATTGATAAAGATGTGTAATTTAGTATCGTAAACATTAGCAGATAATTATTGATCTCTGACCTTGTTATTTTATTATTGTCGGTTTTATTGACGTAATTGATTTTTTTATAAAATAAGATTTAACTTCTTTTAGTGTTTCGTTGTAAAAACAGGTTCAGATTATTTAAATTATAAAATGTTCAAGATTTAAGATCTGCTATTGAGTATGTTATGGAAAGATTCTGTAATTTAACTTTGGATCGATTGTATATGGGGTTTTTCATGAAAATGGAGAATATTTAATATCATGATCGTTTCACAAGAGGATATTATGTAGAAATTCTTTAGAAAATAACATAAATAATTATATAGTGGACTAAAGGAGTTGGATCTTAAGTCACATTTTTACACTTTATCACCTTTTATTTCTAATGAAAACTTTATGTTCAGTGTGGAGGAGGAGGAAGAGGAACTGGATGCAAATGATACCTGTTAGTTTAGATGAAATAAAATGTTATATACTTATTTTATTGTTAAAATAAAAAAAGATGTAGAAAATTATTTTTAAGTTTTATTAACGTGTAGTATACATTAGTGTTCAAGCAGATATCTAAAACAGTTCTGCTTTTAAAGAGGTGTTTTGCTATTCCAAAATTTCAAATAGTATAATAGATTTCTCTTTATTTTTGCGTTTGTCCTCATTCTTCTTCTTCTTCAAGCAGATATTTATCTAGTATATTATCTAATAATGAAAATAGCAGTTCTGCTTTTCAAGATTCAATGATGGTTATCCATATACCAATTGAACATTTTGTTGAGCACAATTTAAGCTATTATTTTCATGTGAATTACAATGGTACTTAGAATTATTACAAGTTTTTAGTGTTTTCAAAGACAGACAGTTCCATTCATCTAAATTAAATAGGTCTCGATCCTGGAACCACAAGCATGCAAAGCAAGTGCTCTACCAATTGCGTTATATTCTCTAAGTATTAGGTGATAATAGTTTTCAAATAAAATATAATACATTTTTTAAATAGCTTTATTATTTAATATTTTCCATTTATACCATATATTTAATAAAATAACATTTTCATAAGCACAAGTTAGATCGTTAAAAGAACGATTTTTACAATGATAAGTTTTAATATTACAATTACAAGGTAAAGGATTATAAACTTGTTTTCTTAACGTTTTTAAATTTGGACAACCAAGTTCATCCGTATTAATTATTTAGTTGGAAATAAATTTACTTAATACAGTTTTTTTGTTCAGTCCTTTAACTATAACATCTTTATCACTTACTATATTTTTTACAAAATCACTAATATCTTCCAAGTGTAGAATAGAGTCGAACTGTTGAAATTCATCGCCCCAACTTAGTCCATGTATATTTCTTGTAGTCCAAGTAACATGATTTTGAAAATCTTGATCGAAAAAGGAAATACATGGTAGTCGTATTGTTTTATGAACCATGCAACCATTTGTCATGTTTAAAATAGCTATTTCTCTAATATAAAAATCACTGTTTTTATATTGGAATCCTTGAAAGTCAACAACAAACATTTTTGTTCTTTTAAACGATTCTGACAACACTACACAGCACTTTCTGAGAAGTATATGTTGGATTGGATGCACCATTCAGAATTTATACTGTAGATAATAAAAAAAGCACTTGACGTCAATAAAATAATTAATCAATATGCATGATAACCTTTTGCCCTTGTTATTTTGTTCCATTAAGATTTTTTATTAAGGTCTTCAGTTGAAATGTTGTGTCTTCAAAATAAAATGTCTGATATCAAATTATTGCATAAAGTGTAAAAAATTTCTTCAACTATGTCTACTTGTTCATCACTACAAATAAAAAAAGTTAGTGTTTTTTACAGATGATTATAACGACATTTTGTATAAATAAATTTAATAATAATAATAATAACTATCAAAATCTACGCGTAGAACCATAGGGTAACTTTGCATAGAAAAGTAAATAAATATAAAAAGAAAAAATAAACAGTGGCATAACACTTACATCTAACAATAAATCAACTTTCCACCTTCCACTATCATCAAATCGTTCCAGTATCTCTTTTAATAACTCAGAAGAACTATAACTTTCAATTAATATATATGCAATACGTATATCAGTATCCAGATAACCAGTCTTAAAAATAGAAACACACTTAAAACAACTCCTTATTGATTCCATCACATCATTTGCATAATACTGATCATTTGGAATATAAGTAATAACGTAATACATGGTAACAGCTCAACAGGCACTTTAAGAGTAATCAGTGGAATTGAAAATTTGTTTGCATTTATACATAAATTATTTTTATTATTCACTCTCATGTTTGACGTAAATAAATTAAATATTTGTTAATGATCAGCAAATGATGCAACGTGCACCCATTTTCCTAATCGTAGTGTGCAAGCTCTTATCATAGTTGTTTGTGCAGATTTGAATATTGGCTGATGCAATCAAGTTGTTTATATATTAATGCACTGTGATAATTCAATAACATGCATCAATAAATGTGTATCACGTTTTAAAACATGAGTTTATTTCATTACAAAGAACTATTTACGTCAATATGCATTTGAGTCAATATGTTGATTTATCAATATGTATGCAAATTCATGTACTAAAACGTAACGAGTGCATCTATTTCATAAAAATAAACTCTGAAACTATGTTATTAAAAGTTGTTTCTTATTATTGAGTACTGATTGACTGATCACTGTCTGTTACAAATAAAACTATAAAAAATACGTACTTGGTTTCATTTTATTAAAATATTTATTTTTTTTATATAAATTATCTTAACATTTTTATAGTGAACAATAATTAATATTTCATTTCTTAAAATAAACACTAGGTATATGTTTTGCTTTATCCTTGTCTTTGAAATACTCTGCAGATAAACATGCTAAACATTTTGTATTTGGTAAAAAGGCTTCTCCTTGACATTTTGTACATTTATATTTTGCAGGAACGGGCATCTTACAGCTACTGAGCTGTTAATATACTATTCCTTTTCTTTTAAGCTACATTATTACTAGAAATCCAACTATTATGCTTGTTGCTGAAGCCCAACCATTTAACCAAGACCTTATCTTTTCTACGTTTTAAAATTTTTTCAACCAAGTAGACCTCCGAATATTTCACTTTTTGTAATTGTTCTTGATAGAAACCACCCTGAATATCTTGTTTATTGGTGTCTTGTAATAGATATGTCACAGGATTAGTTAGTTTTACTTTTTTAATAATAAAAATTTCAGTTGTACAATTAGCCAGTATTTTTATCAAATACCCCTCTTACTTTGGAAATTCGAACATGGTCTCCAACTTGAAATTTTACGTTTTTAGGTAAAATTTTTATATGATTGTATACTGTCTTTAAAAGTCTTTTCTCATTCTTTTCCGACACATTTATTGGTTTCATCTTAATTGTGTGATGCTTTGTATTATTATATTCTTCAACTACTTTAGGTAACAATTCTATCCACCTATAATGTCCGTTGATATTAAATTCCTTCCACATCATATTTTTTAACGTTCGGTTAACTCTTTCCACAATTGACGCCTTTTTTTCACTAAATACACTATAATGGCTTATATTATACTTTTTCATTAGTTCCTTAAAGTATTTATTGTAATATTCAGTCCCGTTATCAGTTTGCAGATTTTTCATTTTTTCAGTCCTTAAAACGTTCTCCATTGTCTTACTTATTTCTTGTCCAGTTTTTGTTTTTAGGGGAAAAGCCCAAACAAACTTTGACGCTTCTCTTTTAATAATAAGTTAGACATTTTATCTAAACTTATTGACGTGGGATTAGTTCCTCCTGGAAGTCAGCAACCAACAACACATATGACGAAAGAGCACCTGTGAAAGGATTAATTATGGAGTTATTTCTTTAATAAACCAATATTGTGATACCAAGGAGTTTTATTGATTTAATATATTTTTTAAAAAACACTAATGAAATATGAAATCTATTAATTAAGATGTATAAATGTATTTAAAATAATATTTATTACATTTAGTATTTTGAAAAGCCTCTATTAAAATCCTCTCCCTAACGTCTAATATATTTAAAAAATCTTTGATTAGGTATTTTCCTTAATTATTAACCTTTTGTTATCATTATTTGTTTACTTTCATCCTTGTACTATTAAAATTTAAAAATGATATGTCATTAAGATTTAGAGAAATTAATATGGAAGTATCTCTACCTTACGATAAACTATATCATATAACTAAAAAGTACTATTTTTCTTAATTGGTTGAATATAAATATGAATATCTATTCTTCTAATATACTGTACAAGATAATAAACTGATATATAACAGTGTTTTAGTTTAATATCTATATTTTTATTAGTTTAATTTATTTTAATAACCTTATTAGATATTTAATAAATAACCAAACAAGTAGACACGGGTTCATATTATTTTATTTTTAATCAATTTGATTCGAACAATGATATTATGTAAACATGTTGAAATATTCCATAGATCCAACCATTAAAATGTAGCAGAATAATATGAAAAAAAAAATATAGCTTCTATATTTTAAAATATTTGTATATGATGCCCCGGGGGCAATTGTACTTCCCCTATTTGGGGAGCTTCGGAAGGTGGAGTATGTTTAATTATTACAATTCGCATATCCTACAATTAAAAATATAATTTTAAATGTAAAACAAAAATATTTTAACATACATTTATTTCAGTGTGAACCATTCTTGATGATGTTACTATAACTCTATCTAATTATTAATATTTTATGTTTTTAATATTATATCTATAAATGTATTTAAAATAATATATTTACATTTAGTATTTTGAAAAGCCTCTATTAAAATCCTCTGCCTTAACGTCTAATATATTTAAAAAATCTTTGATTAGGTATTTTCCTTAATTATTAGCCTTTGTTATCATTATTTGCTTACTTTCATCCTTGTACTATTAAAATTTAAAATGATATGTCATTAAGATTTAGAGAAATTAATATGGAAGTATCTCTACCTTACGATAAACTATGTCATATTACTAAAAAAAGTACTATTTTTCTTAATTGTTTGATTATAAATATTAGAACTTACCTTCTTTTGCTATACTCAGGATATACATCACTTCATTTATTATTAGTTTTAATTTATTTTAACCTTATTAGATATTTAATAAATAACCAAACAAGTAGACAAGGTTTCATATTATTTTATTTTTAATCTATTTGATTCGAACAATGATATTATGTAAATATGTTAAAATATTCCATAGATCCAACCATTAAAATGTAGCAGAATAATATGAAAAGAAGAAAAAAATATATAGCTTTTATATTTTATAGTTTATGAATTACTTACCCAGCCATAAAGTAGCCCAGGGCTCTGCTGCTTCATCCTCAATGGTTAGAGCAATCTTTATATGCTGCCCCCCTGGCAGCTCAACTTCCCCTATTAGGGAAGCTTCGGGGGGTGGTGGGTGGAATACCACTATAATATCCATGTCCTACAATTACAAATATAATTTTAAATGTAAAACCAAAATATTTTAACTTACACATATTTCGGGGTGAGCCAACCTCGCAGCCACAATCGTCAGTTTTATAAAATCTACAAATAAAGAAAAACTATTAAATAAACACTCACTATGAATTAATATATGTACATATTACCTTCTGGTATAGAGGTCATTTTGAAAATGATGGGAAGATTTCTAACTGCGTTAAATGTTTATATTACAAAATGCATGCTTCACAAATTTTTGAACTTTCAACTATAAAAATGAGCTTGGTAAAAATCTTTATCTCTTATATCTGTTTATGTTAATAAAATTATGCTGACCGTATTGAAAATAAATCCTACTATACTATATGGAGTCCCTATAGATTTATTAGAAATTGTTAAATAAGAAATGATTTTTATTATGATATAATGTTAAAAACAACTCATGAGTCTAGAAAACTTATTGAACTAAAATATCTTCTAATTTTATTATAGCTAGTAAAGTAATTGTAGTTCTTTATAGTAATAACAATATTTTATGTAATACTTTATTGTTATAGTTCTTTAACAAAATATTACTAGCTTTTTCATATGTTAATATTTGGTGTGCTATCCAGCTGCTTTCAATTTGAAAGTTCTTTACCTTCTTTGGTTAATGCTAATACTGTGAATATCTTAGCATTTTTATAGCTCTGCAAAGTGTAATGTTGATGTATTATATTTTAACACACCCTTTTTAATACATCTACAGAGAAACTGATATATAAAATATGTTTTTAGACATATAACTAAAATTGTTTAAATATGTAATATATAAATCTATCTATTCTGTCTATATAGTCCTATATGTCTATATGTTTATAGTATCTATTGTATCATATCCTATAATGTCAAATTATCTTTTATTCGTTCAAATGAAAAATAGAATGTATGTATTATTCGGTAATAATGATTGTGTATCGTTTACATCAAAGTAATACATCTCATAACTCCTGTACTGTTAATATAATGATTGTTAATCATATTTAGTGTCACCTACCAATATTATACATCTTATATACCCAGTATGTTTTCTTAATATCATAATAAGTCCTGATACTATTTCTGATAAAATGATAAATTCTGTAGAAAATAAATCAGTTTATGATAAAATCTAGAACAGGTCTGTTAAACCACCTGCTAAAATCTTTTCAAAACCTGTTAAAACAAACTAAAGTGTTATGGATAAAAAATTAAAAAAAGAACTTATAGCTAAACGTAATATTATCAAACAAAAGCTAGAACAAGTTAGCGAAATATAAAAAAATTATAGGCTCCTATGGTGACCACCACCACCGGTCATGGAATGTTAATGGAATCAACAGAAAATAAAATAGTCTATGTACACTGGGATGATCCCAACGAATTAGTGGAGAGATTACGTTTATTGCTTGCCTCTCAAGAGGCTGGACATACTGGACATATAAATGAAATTCTATAATAGAAGAACTACGTGAAGCAAATATTATTGAATAAATTATCTATTATGCCATCTAAAACTAAATTTGCAACTGATATTAAAAGACAAGTTGTTGAGGAATTACACAAACCTGCTAGAATTAACTTTAAACAGCGAAGGGTTATAGGTACTAAAATCTTTAAATGATTTGTTTCTAGTAATAATGTAGCATAAAAGAAAAGGAATAGTATATTGACAGCTCAGTAGCTGCAAGATGCCCGTTCCAGCAAAATATAAATGTACAAAATGCCAAGGAGAAGCCCTTTTACCAAATACAAAATGTTTAGCATGTTTATCTGCAGAGGTTTTCAAAGACAAGGATAAAGCAAAACATATACCTAGTGTTTATTTTAAGAAATGAAATATTAATTATTGTTCACTATAAAAATTTTAAGATAATTTATATAACAAAATAAATATTTTAATAAAATGAAACCAAGTACGTATTTTTATAGTTTTATTTGTAACAGATAGTGATCAGTCAATCAGTAGTCAATAATAAGAAACAACTTTTAATAACATAGTTTCAGAGTTTATTTTTATTCATAACAATATAAATTAGTATCTGAATATTTTTCAACACTATGAGATTTTTATTCATAACAATATAAATTAGTATTTGAATATTTTTCAACACTATGAACAGATAATGAGAAACTACAAAAGCAAAACATTTTCTTACAATTAAAACATGGTATAGTGCCCTGTTGTTGTTGTTGTTGTTGTTGTTGTTGTTGTTGTAAACGTCTTCTTTCAACCGCTTCTCTTATTGACATTAAACGTGGTGGCTGATTTTGAGCAGGTGACGCTGATACTTCTACAAAAATTTTAAAATTAATTTATTTCAACTAGACCTTCTTGGGAATCTAAATTTAGATCATCATCATCGCCAAGCATGAGACCTGTTCTAGTGTTTAATATTTGCTTCCTTCTCTTCTTCTTCAGAGGCTGTTCATCAGCATCACCATTATCACCAATGGTAATAGTTTTTCCCCAGCTAGCATTGTTGTTTAGTTTATGCAAGACTCCATCAGATTCTTGTGAGGGGGCTGCTTCAATCATTGGTGGTGCTGACCATGTCGATGATGATGATGAAGATGACGATTCAATTTGTGCTACATCCTCGTCCGCATCAACCCCATATAATCGTATTGCTTTTTCTAAAAGCAAAAACTCTCTTTCGTTTTCAATTTTCGTCCTGATATATGTAACAGGATATTTCTTCAACTTTTTCTGAAGTGTGCTTGTTCTTGGCGAGTAAGAGAGTTTTATTAGTATGTTCTCCTTTCGGACTGTTATTTCTTTTAGTCCATATCTATGAATACAAAATAAAAAAAATATATAAGCACATACGTAAAAATAAATAATTTTCAAAATCAAAAAACCAATTTTCAATTCATAATTATGAAACAAAATAAAAATATATAAGCAAATACATAAAAATAAAATAACTTTCAATTCATTATAAATACAAAAATAATAACTTACCCAAAAATATGCTTGAACACTACCACTGCCATATCGATTGGAAACATACTTTTATCTGTTATTGTAACAATAATTGTAGTTGGAGTAGTTGCCATCTTTACTGCCTGCTGATTGACTGATATGTTAACCGATTCTGCAGTCTTCTTTTATACAAGTGAATTTTTATGAAATAGATGCACTCGTCACGTTTTAGTACATGCATTTACATATTGCTAAATCATCATATTGACGTAAATGGTTTTTTTTTTGTAATAAAGTAAATATCCTCATGCTTTAAGAACGTGATAGACATTTATTGTGCATACATGTTATTGAATTAATATGAAAATAACATTTGCATATTTTTATAATAATTAATTAATCAATATGCATGATAACCTTTGACTCAATGATAGCACGTATGTGTGCATGACGTTTGATGTTATTTTAAAATATTATTTTTCTGCTATCGCTCGTCAGTGCATCACTACCATTGCCGCAAGAATAACCGTTAGCTGTGCGTGTGCCCTACACCTGTAATACTGTAAGTTACAATTATTATTATTATTACTTTTATTTTATTGAATTCAAATATTTTATTTAACAGAAATATGCACTCAAAGAAAACTATTGACTGTATGCTTGATGTTGTATTAAAAAAAGTTGGAAGGGCATCTAGTTTAGTTAAAACAAAAGAGGAGTATTGTAGATTGATTAAAATTTTAAACAGAATTGCTTATTTGTGTAAAAAATGTATAAAAAATAAATCAGATTGTGTTAAAAATTTCTCAAAATTAGAATCAAATTGGGGTCTTTTGAAACACTATAAGGAAAACTTAAAAAGAGAGAAAAAATCATTGCTGTCTTCAACGTTAGGGAAAAGAGATTTAATTTGGCAAGATTTAGAATCATGCTTTGAAAAAAGATTGAAAACTGGTATCATCAGTAACTTGAATATAAAGGAACCAAAAGTGTTTTTTCAAAAAGCATTTAGAATTTTTTCTAATAAAATTAAAACTGCATTAAAAAAATCACTATTAAAAGTGAACGTTATATTTTCAGCCCCCAACAGAACCACATCATATCCACATTTTTGTAAAATTTTAAAATATGAAAGTATCGAATTTCCAATAAGTTTACGTAGTATTCCAAAATTTGAAAATATGAATAGTTTATCAATAAACATTTTTACAGTGGATGGTGAAAAACAAAAGAATGTGGTTCCTCTTTGTCTGAGTAAAACTAATTTTAAACCTCGAATAAACTTACTTATTTTGAACTGGAATAATAATGATGATGACGATGATAATGATATTTCTAATACAGATTATAAAAATATTAAGATTAAACATTTTGCTTTAATTCAAAATTTATCACGTTTGTTGTGTCGCCAAACGGCTGATTTAAAAAATAGAAAATTCTTTTGTGAACGTTGTTTCAATCATTTCAAAACAGAAAATAATTTAGATAAGCACCTAATAGATTGTGAAAATTTAAACAAGACTAAAATTACATTACCTTCTAAGAATAAAAGCATTTTAAAGTTTGGAAATTTTAAAAATAAAGAGAAAGTTCCTTTTGTCATATACAGTGATCTGGAGAGTATACTAGAACAATATGATGATCCTAAGGCAACTAATACTAAAAAAAGGTATCAAAAACATGTTCCATTTAGCATAGCATACTATATAAAATGTTCTTATGATGATAGTATCTCAAGATTTCAAACATATACAGGTAAAGAATTGCATTGAATGGTTCGTTAAAGAATTGGAAAAAATAGCTTTAGAAGTTGATAATATTTTCCATAATATGCTTCCCTTAAATATGACTGATCAGGAGGAAAAAGAATTTCAATCATCTAAATTTTGTCATATTTGTTCCAAACCATTTCTAGGTACAGACAAAAAAGTAAGAGACCATTGTGGACTTTCTTGAAAATATAGAGGAAGTGCACATAATATTTGTAACCTTCAGTATCAGGATAGTCATACAATTCCAGTAATTTTTCACAATTTAAGTGGTTACGACAGCCATTTTATAATTAAGGCCCTTAGGGTAAAAGTTAAGGGAAATTTAAATTTACTTCCTATAAATAAGGAAAGGTACATATCATTTACAAAATATATAAATAACACAAAAATTAATTTTAGATTTCTAGACTCATTTAGATTTATGGCAAGCGATCTTGATAAATTAGCATCATATTTGGAAAAAGATCATAAAGTTATAACTAAAAAATATTGTAGAAATGATATTGAATTTGAATTATTGCAACGGAAAGGTATATTTCCTTATGACTATCTAGATAATTGGGATAAATTATTGGATGAACAATTACCTGATAAGAAACATTTTTTTAGTAAACTCAAGAATTGTCATGTTAGCAATAATGATTATGAACATGCTTGTAAAGTATGGAACATGTTTGATATAAAAAATTTACAACAATATGCTGAACTTTATCTAAAAACAGATGTGTTTCTGTTAACTGATATTTTTGAAAACTTTCGAGAAGTGTGCTTATCTATATATCATCTAGATCCTCTTCATTATTATACAGCTCCAGGTTTAGCTTTCGATGCAATGTTAAAAATTACCAATATTGAACTGCAATTATTAACAGACATTGATATGATAATGTTTATCGAACGAGGAATAAGAGGTGGTGTTTCTCAATGTTCTAATCGTTACGGTAAAGCAAATAATAAATATATGAATACTTCAGAGTTTAATCCTAATTTGTCTACTTCTTATCTAATTTACTTTGATGTAAATAATTTATATGGTTCGGCAATGTGTTCTCCTTTACCACAAAGTAATTTTGAATGGGTAGATGATATATATTCAGTAAATAATGTTCTGGAAATTCCAGATGATTATGAATTTGGATATATTTTTGAAATTGATATACATTATCCTAAAGATCTGCATAAAAACCATAAAGATCTACCTCTTTTACCTGAACATTTAGCACCACCAACATCAAAATCTGGAAATGTAAAATTATTAACCACATTGTTTGATAAAAAGAGATACATTATTCATTATCATAATTTAAAACAAGCCGTTGTCTTGGGATTAAAAGTGGATAAAATCCATAGAATTTTAAAATTTAAACAAAGCTGTTGGATGAAATCTTATATCGATTTAAATACAAATCATAGAAAATTGAGTAAAAATAATTTTGAAAAAAACTTTTATAAATTAATGAACAATGCAGTCTTTGGAAAAACAATGGAAAATGCGCGAAAATATAAGGATATAAAGTTAGTAACTAAATGGTCAGGTAGATATGGTGCAAATTATTATATTTCAAAACTAAATTTTCATAGTGCTACAATTTTCGATAAAGATATGGTTATAATTGAAATGTCACGACTCAATGTTCCATTTAATAAACCAATATACATAGGCTTTACAATATTAGATATTTCCAAAACAATTGTGTACGATTTTCATTACAATTATATAAAAAATAAATTTAGTGACAAAGCTAAGCTACTGTACACAGATACGGATTCCCTCATATATCATTTCTTTGATGATGATATTTATGAATATATCAAACAGGATATTCATAAATTTGATACATCAGACTATCCACCAGATAATGTATATCAAATACCATTAAAAAATGGTAAAGTTTTAGGCCTAATGAAGGATGAATGCAATGGTAAAATTCTTTTAGAATTTGTCGGATTGCGTTCGAAAATGTATTCTATAAAGAAACGTGAGAGCGAAGAAGAAGAAAAAATTGAAAAAAAAGCAAAAGGTATTACAAGAGCAGTTTTAAAAAAGATATCATTTAGTGATTATTATCAATGTCTGTTTAATAATATTACATTAAATTGTAATCAGAATTTAATTCAATCAGAAAAACATGAAGTATTTACAATTGAAACTAAGAAAGTAGCACTAAGTCCCCATGATGACAAACGAATCGTTAATTACATCTACACAGATACACTCCCTTGGGGTTTTAACATTGAAAATATTTAAAAATCTACATATTAAAAATATTTAAAAATCTACATATAAAACTCCCCATTTTGTTTTAATTAATTTCCAGATGGACTCCTCTTCCACTACCACCAACAACAACAACAACACAAACCCGGCAACAAGAAAGAGACAGCTGGACAATAAAGCAACATCGATGTCAACATCTTCATTACCAGATCCATCAACATCATCATCAGAACTGAAATCAAAAAAACAGCGTAGAATTTCTCCCACAACAACAACAACAAAAAGAGCTCTAGGAGATAGAATGAAGACAACAGCAAAAAATAAAGAGAAATCTATTACACCATTTGAAATTTTGTATAGCAAAACACCTGTTGAAAAAGCAGAACTGTTATTTTCATTACTAGATAATATACTAGATAAATATCTGCTTGAAGAAGAAGAAGAATGAGGACAAACGCAAAAATAAATAGAAATCTATTATACTATTTGAAATTTTGGAATAGCAAAACACCTCTTTAAAAGCAGAACTGTTTTAGATATCTGCTTGAACACTAATGTATACTACACGTTAATAAAACTTAAAAATAATTTTCTACATCTTTTTTTATTTTAACAATAAAATAAGTATATAACATTTTATTTCATCTAAACTAACAGGTATCCTCTTTAAAAGCAGAACTGTTTTAGATATCTGCTTGAACACTAATGTATACTACACGTTAATAAAACTTAAAAATAATTTTCTACATCTTTTTTTATTTTAACAATAAAATAAGTATATAACATTTTATTTCATCTAAACTAACAGGTATCATCTGCATCCAGTTCCTCTTCCTCCTCCTCCACAGTGAACATAAAGTTTTCATTAGAAATAAAAGGTGATAAAGTGTAAAAATGTGACTTAAGATCCAACTCCTTTAGTCCACTATATAATTATTTATGTTATTTTCTAAAGAATTTCTACATAATATCCTCTTGTGAAACGATCATGATATTAAATATCCTCCATTTTCATGAAAAACCCCATATACAATCGATCCAAAGTTAAATTATAGAATCTTTCCATAACATACTCAATAGCATATCTTAAATCTTGAACATTTTATAATTTAAATAATCTGAACCTGTTTTTACAACGAAACACTAAAAGAAGTTAAATCTTATTTTATAAAAAAATCAATTACGTCAATAAAACCGACAATAATAAAATAACAAGGTCAGAGATCAATAATTATCTGCTAATGTTTACGATACTAAATTACACATCTTTATCAATTACGCCATCCGAGAATAACAAGGGCAAAAGGTTATCATGCTGATTAAAAGCACAAATTGTGGAAGATTTATTACTTGAAAATACCACAAAAATGCATCATTTTTTCCATCATGTGTGTGTCACCAACAGGTACAAAAGGACACATTCAGACTAAACTAACAGGTAAGCAAAGGTAACATGTCAACAGGACACCTCCAGGCTAACAGGTAAGCAAAGGTAAAAATGTCCGCTCTTCGCGAACCTTCCGGTCATTGTCGACCACTTCTTCAGATAAAGGTAATGTCACCAAAAAGACCACATGCTCTGCCGCTTATCTCTTCATCTAGATATCTCGTACAGCGACGTCTATATCTGGCGCGCGGCAGAAATCCGAACTACACCTTCTGGTCATTGTCGACCACTTCTTCAGATCAATTCCAAGAACTCTTCGGCGACCTTGAGAGAACCCCCTCGATCTTTGGACACCTTCGGATGGACATGCCATCGAAGTGTCACAGAACCCCGCCAGCTATACTACAAGAATGATGTTGCAAGAATGTAACATCAGAAAACCTATAGAAATTCATCGTGCCATCAGAGGGCTCAAATGTTTAAAGTTTTGGAAAGGCACGGAGTTTTGTACTTTCTTACTCTACCTCGACCCCGTTCTACTAAAAGATTTCTTATGCGCGGAAGCTTACCACAATTTTCTAACATTGTTTTGTGCAGTTACAATTAGTTCTTGTAAGAGCTATTTGAAATACATTGATGTAGCCGATTATTTATTCAGGAACTATATTGAGCAGTTCATTCAAATTTATGGAATAGATTCGATAAGTAGCAACATACACAATGCAGCACATGTATTTAATGATGTCAAGAAATTTGGGAACCTTTCTGAAATTAGCACCTATCCATTCGAAAATTATCTTGGCCATTTAAAATCATTAGTTCGCACTGGAAACAGACCTCTTCCGCAGATTGCAAAACGTGTAAGTGAATTGTCAGTGTTTAATACAATGAAAAATTCACCTGTAGTAATAAACACTCCTTATGTTAAAAATAAAAATCATTCTGAAAAAAATCGGTTACATCATGGTGATAAAATATTTAATAATGTTTATATTTCTTATGACTTTATGCTATCTAATGACATAAAGAATAAATGGTTCTTAACCAAAAATAATGATATTGTATCTATGACATATGTCATTTGTTTTGAAGGAAAAATCCATATTTATGGTTCTGCTATAAAAATAAAATCAGACTTTTTTGAGTTACCTTTAAAGTCGTCTTATTTAAATATATATAAATCCGATGGAAGAACCTCTCTACCAAAGTTGTACTCACTAAATGACATTGAAAGTATTCTTAGTGTCATAGGATTTAATGTGACATCTTTTCAAACTCGTTCTTATTCGCTCTTTTACCTTTCCACACCTCGTACGAATCTATTGAAGTATTCACCTCTTTTTAACATGTGTTTCTACGGTAATGAGTATCAGTCTTCTTTTGACATTTTCAATTGTAATATGGGTGACATTAAAAGGTGTATTTTATATTCCCTAGTTAATGTATAGTGTATTTATTTATAATTTAGCTTTATCTGGAAATATATTATTATTATCCGGAGATATTATTGCTCTGTTATTGTTATGTCTAAGATTTGTAGTATTTAAGTTATTTTTATGTATATGATGTTTTTTTACTTAAATTTAAGTGATATTTATATTATATTGTATGTATTTCCTGCCCCATAATTGGAATTTATTTTCTGTCAGGGCTTGTAACTTTAAATAAATAAATAAATAAATTGAATGTAAACTTGTATCGCTTAAATATAAGCAGAAGTTTGTTTTTATACCACTGATTCATGCTTTAGATACTCAAATAGTTCATTAAGAAAATGTAAATACATCATTAACAAAAATAAACTGTTTACAACATACACATGATCATTATTTCAGATCAAATCATTATTACAGATACATACTAAAACTAAAACAAAACATGCAAATTTATACAACACGTATCCTTTACTGAATGGGACTCGTAAATATCGACCACTTTTATTTGAATAATTTGTGACAGTTACAAAGCTCCAACACAATTTTTCTGTGAGAAGTGTATTTTGATTTAGTGGGTTGATCGAAAACAAGTATGTTCTTTTATAGAACAATGTATTTTGAAAAAGGGCATCGATTTATATATCTCAAATAGATGAGCCCGCAAGACATGTATTTGATCACATTTCTATGGAGAACTGTCTTTTACTTGTACTAAATTTTGTTACTCTTTTTGTGGATGCAAAATGATTCCCACACTCTTATTCCGGGTAATTAAACACAAAACATTTTATTGTCAGCTAACGATTTTTATTTTTGTGTTTATAACACTGGTAGTTCTTATAAACAGTAATTAAAGGAAAGGAAAATTGTGGTTATGTTGGATTTTCCGCATCATCAATTTTATTCAATTCAGAATCAACTTATCTGCCATGTTTCCAGCCATGTTGTCAACAACGGTGTTGTCTGAAACGGTATTGTCAACAACGGTATTGCTAACAACACCGTTGTTGCTGGCAACAGACTTTATCCTACAAAAAAAATACATGAATTAAAATTTTATTAAAAAATGGTTGTGCAAATACCTCTTGCGGGCACATCTTTTCTTAGCATGCTTCAAAACGCCATCTTTAAATGTAGCACAATTTTTTTTTGAGTGTGTGAGTGTGGATTTTTTTTTTAGTCTACTATTTTGTAGGCAATTTTTGATCCATCTTCTACTCCAGTGCGACCACCAATTTTTGATAAAAATTCAACCTACAAGAATGAGTTAATTTATTTATTTACAGAAAATGCAACATAAACAGGCAAAATGTCACCAAAATGTTTATTAAATATTTCAAATTATCAACTAAAGAAACTTTGAAGTGCAAAATACAAACCATATACATGTCAAATATAAATAAAATAAGTTGATACATTAAGCAACACTATGTTTCAAATCTAACAAGTGAATTTGGACAGAATAACATTGCATCTAAGTAAATTTAAAGGTACCTATGTGAAAATTAACAAGCGCTAACAAATCAGATGAGTCAATTAAATCATTTAAGAACTTGTACAAAAATATTGCTTGACCATGTTTCCGCTATTTTCGAAAGATATGACATTGAAGTTATGTCTAAGCTCTTGGCAAAGCAGATTCCCAAAAGTGTAAATACCTGTCTCTTCCGGAAAATTCAAATATATCTAGAATCTGTTTTGGATAGCTTGAGGCCAGTGCATATAAACGTTATATTTGGTGTTCCAAACAATTTGATGCAAAATTTAGAGAGCCATAGTAAACAATATGAAAAATATAGACTTTAAAGTATTCACACAGAGAACGATAACGAATGAACGGTAACAAACAAATTTGTTCAGGTAATGGGTAATGTGTACGTACTATAAATGCATAGTTCGTGTTTGTAGTACGTATGCATTACCCGAACGAATTTGTTTGTTACCATTCGTTCACCTTCATTCTCTGTATGAATGCACACATTAAGGAGTTAATGTTTGTAAGCTCTCTGGAGTCTTATTATAAACTGTAAACATTTTGTTAACTTCACATTTGTTGTAATGTAAGTAACATAGTAATGAATAAAATTGGTCATACTTTAAAAATGTTTGCAAAGTTGATTTAAATGGCAAATAGTTTCCCTTAAGATGGATATTATTCTGACATGATTTATAACCAGTAATAGAATATCATGATGTTTGTATGAGGTAAATTAGTACCGGTTATTTTATTTACATTCTAACCCTGATTTTCATTTATTTTATTTTTATTATTTTATTATATATACACATACGTATTTACCAGCTGTGTTCGAAACTCTAAATTATTCCTGATTTCCTCTTCAAGAAGATTTATTTCGTCGGAGGTTTCTACGGGTAATTTCACTTTGCTAAGGACATCTTCTTTAGGGTTAGCTACTACAACTTCTAGGCGGGGCTGATTTTGCGTTGAGAGTATTCTAAAAATCTTGTCTAAATTTAAATTTATTTTTGCATAATCCTCTTTGACTTGTTGTTTTATTTCTGTTTTTAAAATACACACTTCATTTTCAATCCTGGAAATTACCTGCCTCATTTCTTCGAGGGTACTATTTGATATCATCTCTAAAATACAGAATGATTATTAAGTTGGTATAAACCGTGATTCATAAATAGACCAAAAACAAACTTTGTTTCCGAGATATAAGGTTATGTATGGTGTGCCTAAAATTCGAGCGAAAAAGCTTTTCCGTTTTATTCTCTACGACCTGTTACCGCCTCTTGTCTTTTTTTATATCTCCGGCTGTTATAATGATATTTGAGAACATACTTATAACTAAAGATTACTGTGTGGATTTATTTGAATGGGAATACTATTCCATAAGCATCTTAAAATATGTTCTGTGTACAGAATTCTAATAAATTAGGTATTGTAAGAAATCTGTAATAACAGAAAATTAAGAAAAAACAGAACTTTCATGACTGTAACTGGGAAACAAAGCATTTGCAATCCTATGTTCCTTCCTATGTTCACAGGAACTTTTTTTCTTCTTAATTTTACCCAAGGAATAACCCCTTACATTTTTTTGGTTTATTTATGAATTAACCTGTATAGGTTATATTATATTTTAGAGGAAATTTCAACTTATTATAACGGTATTATCAGTTACACTTTTTAAGGCTCTTTCATGTATTATGAACCTTGTCGTGGTGAAGGGATTTACGTGCATCACTGATTCAGGATGCTATGCCAGCGATAGCTTACTACCGGTAGGGTGTCTCATGCCGGACGGGTCTCTGAAAAGGTGCCAGAGTAAATGGTACAGCACGTATATGACTCGGACTTGACACACACACACAGTATGCCATGGCTGTACTGCGGTAAATGCAGGACCAGGGGACTTCTATTGGTACCAGGCAAAACAACACCATAAACAAAACACAATAACACCGTCAATAATGGAACGGGCACTTAACGCTATTATAGGTATTTACTACTTACCTTCACTTATGGCATCAAAGTCAACCCCCCCAGACTATACTAGTCACATAAAACGTATGTGGCACTTTTAACCCCAAAACTTTTTTTTAATATTATTGATCATAACAAAAAATATATATATATCGAATATTGAAGTTTTGACTGCACTACGACAAAATAGAATCATGGAAGTATTACAGCAAACTTACCTGCTTCAATTTCGATGAAACCTAACTGTTGCAGAACAAAAAATAGACGACAACAAATTTCTACTTCTTAGTGCATGAAACAAAAAATGACTCGTCCGCTCTCTTAACGCGCCGACTTCAACACTAAATGCATGCGCCTGGCGGGCCGCGATATAAACTAGATGTTGGAATGCTGGCGTAGCGCGGGTTGCGTTTGATTTAAAAAAATGGCGGCAAGTGGCACTTTCTCCCCGTGGCACTTTTATCCCCGGTCTACCCTACAGACATGCAAACAAGTGGTGCAACATCAGCCCGCATCATTCCTTTGATGTAACGCTTTAATACCGACAAGCGATGGGACGCCTCGATGTTGTGTTGTTGCGCTGTTACGATGTTACGCGGTGCCGTCCACACTTGTTACGTGACGGTGTTACGATACGAAGTTCTGTTGCATATCTGTACCCGGCTTTGCGCGTCACCGTCTCACTGCTTTGGTGAGCGTTTCTGCATTTCAAAACAAAGAACACTGCACCTCATAGGCACCTCATGCCTACTCACTTCAGGCGCACATCTAAGTCACCTCTTTGGTGGGCGCTCTGCTACGTTGTTAAACTGCGGGTGGGGTGGGGTTACAAAACACAGAAATGTGTTCATTTAACACGGTATCGTATATTCCTAACAAACTTTTAATTTAATTTAATTTAATTTTAAAAGTTAGGTACACATATTCACTATATTTTATTTAGTTTATGGGTTAACTTTACACATTTTCTGTATAACGTTTAAAAGAACAAGAATGTGTTAAAACATTAACAGGGAAATTTTACACGTTCTGAATTACACACTGAAAAATCTCAGTTACACAACCAATTTTTTACAGTGTATAAACTTTCTAAGCAAATTCATATAGGTATCTACGTTTGGATTTTAATAAAAAATTATTATATAGATATATTATTCTCATTTGCATTGAAAATACAATAAGTACCAGTTTTTCTGTGCACCTACCTTTTATCCCGGGGTGGCAAGCAGCAAAAATGCACTGCCACTTTTTAAAATTATGTGAAAAAGGCTTATTTCTGCTCCAATATCGGACACTCAACGATTATAGAAAATCTAATGTCGATTTGACAAGGGTTATAGATTTGTTTCGAAAAGTTCGTAAAGCTCTGGCCATTTGTGACGTCAGACTTAGTAGTCTATATACAAAATGATACTATGATGAATTAGGAAAATAAAAGAAAACTTGATGTAGGCAATTTTTATTTAATAAATGAGGTGAAGCTAAAATATAGTGTTTCATACTTAATCGGGATGTGTACCCTTTCCGTTAAATGTATAATAACCGCAATTTGCAAAAAAGAAATGTGTTTTATTAATTATTTAAATTGTGCGTTCATTTTCAGACACCATTTACATATAGGATGTAAGAAAAATATAGAACCCTCCAAATATCTCAAGTATCGCTTACTCAAATTTCATGAAATTTTGTACACTATAGGTATGTTCCGCACTGTTGCCAAGTATACCTTTTATCTGTAATCAATAGAATTTCGTTCCAATGGGAAAACTCATGTTTCATTACATTTTAGAATTATCTTAAAAATCCTAAGTATTTTTCATTAAGAGCCCTTCTTTCTAAAATTAGGAGTTTTGCAGGTATTTTAAAAAGTACCTAATACCTACATTAAAAATTCGATTTTTGACCATGATTTTCTAAAAAACTCTACTAGCTGTACTAACTTTAGAAAAAACTGTTTTTAATGAAAAATATTAGGAGTTTTCAACAAAATCAAAAATGCAGTAAAATGGCAGTAAACTTGGCAACGATGAGAGCTCACCAATAAATTGGGCATAATTTAATTACCGGTACCAACTGTATAAGACTTTCTTGGGATTCAAGTATGCTTGGCTTCCAATGAATTTTTTTATTCAAGTCGGCCTTTTGGGGGACAGAGCATAGGTAAAGCAGCTATCTGAATAGCGTTCTTGGAATCTGAAGTTAAAATTTTGTAAGTTAATAATATGTCAGAATATACTTAATATAAACCATGTCTACAATTTTATTTAACATTTTATAATAGTAATGGACATTATAGGAAATAAATAAATAAATAAATATATTAATAATCTGACAATTACAACTAAAATCCTTTAACGTAAACGCATTTTTATAGCCCGCGGACATTATTATGGAACACGTAATATTTAAAACAAAAAAATTAATTTTGACTGTTCCCTCTAGATGTGATTCTAAACCACTTTGTTAAATCTATTCAAATAACTTTTTTTTTTAATAAAAATTAGAGGTAATTTATTCTTAGGGAAAACTAACGCTTTCGTAATTTTTAGCAACCTCGTATATAAAATCTGCTTCATCTCAGCGGACATCATGTTTTTTGCAAGCAAAACTTTTTAAGAAAACTACCATTTTTTGCCAAAATCAAAAATAAAAATGTTTTCTATCATATTATGTTAACTAAAATTGGACATTCAATGTACAAACTACTAGGTGCTTCAAATATGTATAAATCATACCTTGATTTATATCATTTGACAACTGGCCCAAAAACTCTAATGTAGCGTTGTCAGCAGTTAATGCTTTTTTAAATTTTTCAAAAAACTGTTCCCATATATCAGTATGATGATGGAGACACAGTTGACAGTTTGGATATAAATTTTGAAAGTAGTCATTAACCTAAAAAACATTAAGTTATACTTACTGCCTGTATTATAGGAAAGGTTTTTATTGATATAAAGTACCGAATACGTACCAGAGAATAGGCTTCCTTATGTTCCAAAATTGGCCAGCTGCTTATATACTGATCAACAGTGGCACTTTTATCAGATTTTCTTAATGAAAATGTACTTTTCCACTTTCTTAATACTAAGTCCCACGGCTCCTGGAACTTGCTTAACCACAGCTTTTGATCATTCAACTCGTCTAAAAAAAGCAAATATAACCAGATAACTGTTACGCATAAAACTCCCAATATAAGATATTAATTAAAAATATTAAAACAACTTTCTAAAACATTATTATCAATAATGTTATATGACCTACCCAAATTTCGATATTTGTCGATCAGTTTTCCTTTTGCATTGATTGGCCTATTTTTTTTATTTCCCGGAAGTCGAAGTATATAGTATGTAGATCTGCTCTCGGTTGGAAAAAGTTCACAAATTTTGTCAGCAAGAATTTCAAAATCGGTGGGTATCAATTTTTGTGCCATATCAAATTTTCTTTTATTTCTGCTTCTTGAAAAAATACGGTTTACAAAGAAAATTTTGGATTTTCTTATAAAGGGTGCTCAAAAACTACGAACTCATGAAATAGTATTAAGGGTCAAGTACCTTTGTTTCTCCTTTTAAATACAAATGGCAAATAAAAAAAATATCCTACCTAAATGTACTTACATAAATACACTTACTTAGATTTTCCCATAAGCCCCGACCTCCTAATGAAGGTGGTTACAAGTGGATATAGGAGAAAAATTGTTTCAGGACCTTGGGTCAGACATCTGTCTCCCCAAAAGAAGAACTAATATTAAAGAAATTTCATGATTTTGTAGTTTTTGGACACCCTTTATAAGACAATTCTAAATAATCTTCGTATTTCTTGAGAAGTCCTAGAAACATTTTGGAGAAAAATAAAATTTTTGATCCCTATAACGATTAAAAAAATCGACTAAATTCCCAGTTAAGGATAGATAAAACTTGATCAAAACATAGAATTTTTATTTTTGATTTTGATAAATTCAAAAATTCAATTATTTTTTTAGAACAAATAAGTTTTTGTGGTTTCCTTACCCTTCTTGGGATATCAGTCCACTAATTAATATTGAGGTTAGCTGGTTCCTTGTTTTTCTGGATAAGCGTTTTTCTTTGTTATATATTTGAATTATGTATTTTCCTGGAACACTATGCTCTAGAAACTCGATTATATTTAAACTATAGACATTTCGACATGTTTTGCTTAATTGGGCCTCACCACAAAAGGCTAAGTGACGTTTGCGTGCCCTTTCAAAAGCACTTTTAATTTTTTGATCATCTATAAAACTATCATCAGTCTCTGACATTTCCGACATATTTGATGTCGAGGGAGAACTCAGTCAGAGTTATAAGCGTAGTTTGTTCCTGAAAAAAAAAAATTCATATATTCTACTGAATCGGTGCAAAATAGATTGTACATTTTTTGGTTATTTTTTTTTTAATCGACAGAAGGAAATACCATACACCATACCAATGCTCGCTAAATCTTTGATTTTATGATTACTATCTATGGCGGCCATAAATCATGTTTTTTTTAATCTCGTAATGGCATCCTTTAGAATGCACATAGATATTTTTTATTGTAAAAAGCAGTTTAGTTTTGCAGGGTATCCCATTGAAACCAAAGATGCCATACACAGATTTCTCCTAGCCCTCTTAGTTTGTAAGATACAGGGTGACATGGAAAGCGTTTCATTTTTGAAACCCTCGTATCTCAGTTATTGTTTAACTTATTGGATAGGTTAAAAATCTTTTTTATGCAGTTTTTTTACTGCACAGTGTCCCATTTATAAAAACATACTGAGTCATATCTAAAAAATGACGGCCCACAGCAGAAATCCTATAACTACACCTCTAGATTCTACATATAAAAAACTGCGTAAGAACTATTTTTTACCTTTTTCGAAAAGGTAAACAGTAACTAAGATATGAGGGGGTTATAGAATCCAACGTCTTACATTGTTTTCGCGAAGATTTTCAAATAGGAACACCTCCAATTTCATAATCATTTTATAGTCTTTTAATTTGGTGATAAATCTGACCCTGGGCCCAATTTTGGGAAGTATAGACTCAAGTATTTTACCATCTGGTGGTATTTCTAATAAGGTGTCTAAGTCAATTTCTTGCACTAAAAATAAAAATTTTTTGCAAGGATTATTCCAAAAAATAATTAAAGTAGGTACCTTGGAAAACAGTGACCAGCTTGGAAAACCCCAGTCTTGTAGCAGTTTCTCCATGAATAATTATGCTGAAATGATGTTAAACATTATTTCACGAGGGTTTGTACTTACGTTATAATACAACCACCCAGTAAATGATATGCGTAATGAGCGCAACTAAATTTTGGAAAGAAGTTTTATTTGTTTACTTTAATTTTAAATTTGTCATATTTCGTTAATTTTAACGATTTAATTTCGTTTAGTTTTTGAATCGTTTTTCGGAAACCAAAGAAGTAAACAAAATCCAGGTGAAACAAGAAACCGCTGCCAAGGAAATCAAAAGAGTCAATAAATATAATTTAATTTAAAACTTTAAACGGTTGCCATACTCTTCCCTTCGCGAGCCGCGATCCACGTGGTCCGGAACGCCGCCCGTTCTAGCGCCCCTCGCGGCCTTTACAGGCACTTAAAATTAACATTTTAAAATGTTAAGATAACGACCTAACAAATTCATTTAATTAATAGGTGGTTAACTCAACACTTAAAATTGATTGATTAACACAAACTGGTTCTTTGATGTAAACCAAAAGAAGTATTATTTCGATAAATATACAAGATTAATGCAATATTATCAAACTTCGGGTCAATTATTTTTTGGTATTTAAGGTAAAGCCATAAAAAAAGTTAGTTCAAAGGCTGAGTTCATGTTAGGACAATATTTTGATTGTTAAATGAACCAAAGCTGTTTAAAAAAATGGGCTTTGCTTCAATATGCGAAAAACTATTAAATTAATTATATCTTTTTGTTAAAACAACATATTTAAAAATGACACTCCTACAAATATTGTCTTAAGTATTTTATTTCTCTCAGTTCAGGCATAGATTTATCATTCATAATTACAAAGGACAACATTCCAAAGTACTCACGTGTCTTTTCACTTGCACTGTATATTTTCTTTAGTTTCGTTACTTACACACACACACACCATGTAGAAACACACAATGGAGGCCTTGAGTGCCTTCAAGATATGCACTCGCATGTAAGCCTCAAAAGTATCCCACCGCTGCACTAAAAGACAAACACGGTGGCTCTATTTGACACATATATTACGGAATTAATTATTTAAGATATAATAATAATAATCGTGAGTAACACCCGGACGTCCATTCGACCTATTCCTCTCTGCCTCTCCGTTGCCGCCGCGTTGTGGTCCTGCTCGTGTCAGCATCTTTGGGTCACAGTGGCGGCACCCAGGGGCAATGTAGCTTTATCTAATAGCCAATGCTCTGAGAGACACAGTACGTCGATATCAGCATTGTCTGCCAAAAACACTTCAAGTTCCTGTACTTTATTAGCTAAACACTGAATATTTTGGTGAAAAATTGTAGTTTGCTTAATTAGTTTTTTTCTGTCCTTTTTGCCTTAGTAGTCTTGGGTGTTGATTGTGTCCATCCTGTACTTGTTGATGTTTAGGATCCTGTTGAATTTGTTGCATTGGGTTATTATGTATTTTAGCACGTTGTGGAATATGATTGAGGTTGATATTACTGCCAAACTATACGATCTATCATTTACCATAAGTTGAGTATTCTTCATGTGCACCTTGTTGCCACGATTTTTTGCTTCCAAAAAGTAGGGTCTCAAACTATTGCGTATATTTTGGTCATGTGAGGAATAATATATAGATATAGAATATCCTCTGCCCTTTAATTTTCTTCCTTCTCTAAGAAGCATGTGTTTTGTTTTAGAATTGAGGAATTTAACAACGACAGGCCTTTTTCCATAATTTTTATTTCCGATTCTAGAGACCCATTCAATATCAGAGGTATTAATATTTTTTACTCCTAAACCTTCATTATCCTGGGTAATAATATTTATAATGTTTTGGTCGACGCTCGAATAATCCTCTAAAGGTGCCTCGGGTATTCCGTAAAAACTAGGAAATTATTTCTGTTTTGCTTTTCCAGTACATTAATTTGCTTTTTTAAATAATCAATTTTTGAATTCAAATGTTTGTTTTCCTCCTAAAGTTTATTTACTTTATTTGACAGATGTTCCATGTCTGCACTAGTTTTTATAACAGTTTTTAATATCATGTCTACTTTTTGCTCTAATGATAATACTTCTTTGTTTCTGGTATCCATGGCGTTTTTTATATACGAAACACAGTACTGTTAAGTTAATAGGTAACAATAGTATTCTTGTTTCCTGGACTTTTTATATGATAATTATTTTAAACACTGATTATAACATGCAAACTACAAAAGTTTTAACATAAAAAGTTTCTACAATAAATAATAGAAACTTTTACCACGTTACTTGAGGTTTTATATAGAGAGAGCACTTGTGACAACTACGTCTACACGCTGTAGATATCATGGTTATTTGATCTACATTTAAATCTTCTTGAACACAGTCCAGGACATTATTTTCTTCAAGGATTAATTCCATCCGAAATTTCCAATTATAGTAATTTTCTCTTTTTAATACCTCTATTTGATAACTCTTATTTGATTGCGCCATGTTTATGTTCTTCCTCCACATGCTATTGACCTGTATTTCACCTTCTTTATTTTCTTGTTCAGCAAAAACTAATATTCTTCAAAACTCTTTTACATACATCATTACAGACTCATTGATCATACAACTGCAGCAACTGGGCCCATAATAAAAATACTAGATATTTATCATTTGCTTTATTATAATGAACTCTTCACATCATGGACCATACACCACAAAATCACAGTTGCCAACATTTTATAATCCACAACAGAACAACAGATTTTAGCGTATTCCATTTCACATTTCTTAACATAATGTTCACTGTCTGCTAGTCTAGTGAACGAAAACAAGGAAAACGTTTCATGTTCGTAATAAAATAGTTGGGTAAAATACAGGTTAGGTACTTACCAACTTCAACCACATCATTATAAGAGGCAGGACATTTCACCCATTTTGTTTGAAAATCAAACTGTAATTTGAATTTGATATCTTCACTGTCCATTTTAAATCACAAACAAAAACCAAGAAAAACCATATAGAATAACACAGTAAGTAGCCAGAAGCTAGCCTCGCGCCTCGCTTAACAAAACACACGACCATACAGATAAAAATATTTCTTTGAAAATACCAAATTTTATTTGTACCTACCAAATAAATATTGTATTTCAATAGCGCGAAATAAATATTTATTTAAAATATTTTTAAAATTTGTTTGAATTTTCAAAACTGAAAAATATTTGCGGTAAATAAATCCTTGATATATATATTTTGCGGTTATTTATTCCACCTAAATAAACATGTTAATTAAATTTAAGTAAAAAACCTATTCGAAACAAAGATATAATTTATTTCGTACAAGAAATTATTAGTAGCTTTGTTTCAAATAATATTGTTTCGTAATTGAAATACTTTGAATGTTGTTTTAAATAAATATTATTTTGTTTGAAACTATTTTTTATTTTATGCAATGCCTGTGTTTATTTGAAGATTGGTTGTTTCAATAGCGTAGTAGTTTTGTTTTAAATAATATTATTTCTTAATTTAAATACTTTGAATGTTGTTTCAAATAAATATTATTTTGTTTAAAACTATTTTTTATTTTATGTAATGGCATATTATATATATAATTATTTGCATATGCATTAGGGTTATTAAAAATAACCCTATTAAAACCCTATTAACCCTATTAAAATAATATCACCTTTATTACAAAATAAAATATGTGTAGAATTCGAATCTCTCCGTGACTCGCACTCCACAGTCGATAGTCTAACTAAACACCTATCGCTCTGTCAAGTGGTTGTCCGGCTAGACCCTATAACGTCACTATCGGCTCAGGACACTACATCCCTTCCTTTCTTTTAAGAAATAAAACACGCAACTGTACACAGAAATATGCATATTAGATTTACACAATCCCGAGGCTACCCCGTTTTGTATGGGGAAGGGGCACTATATAATTATTAGTTTATTAATATTTCATAAAAGAACATTGTACAGGGATTTGTGTATCTACTAATTTTATTTGATGATTTTTCTATTGTACCATATTTTCTCGTAGATTTTAGGTCTATAAATTTGTTAGTTTATCACCACTTACCTGTCCACCTAATTTACTTATTTTGTTCAATAGAGATGACTCGTTGACTATTACATTTTCAACCAATTGGAATACATGCTATACGGAGGATTAGCTTAAGTATTATTCATCTTTTATTACACCCTGTATATTGCTTATTCATCTTTTGCTATACTCTATATTTAAACATATTAGGATTTAACTGGAAACTTACAAGGTACCTATGGAACCCTATATTGATTAAGAACTATGATACAATCTTCATTTTATTGTATGAAATTTACATAGAAAGTCAACCTGTTATACACCTATAATATAAAATACCCACTCTGTATAACGTCTGTAATATATAATACCCAATCTGTATAACATCTGTATAACATCAGTATACAAATATCTGTTTTCTGTTTTATGCCTGTATGCAAATACCTGTTTTCTGTTTAACACATGTTTTTATATTACCACCCTGTATCATGAGAACTCAGTTAAAATTTAATATACATTACTATTGATCAACTCGAACAAGAGTCTAGAAAATTAGTTTATTTTTAGAGCATCTTTTATTACACCCTGTATATTGCTTATTTATCTTTTGTTATACTTTTCATATTTTTTTTATGATATCCCTAATTCGTAATTCATGGTCAATTTGTTTCTGTGATAAATAATGAACTCTCATATCATAGGTTTCCGTTGTGAAGAAAATGTATGTAAAATATTTAGTTTTAAATCCACAAAAAATTAAAGTAGATAACAATAACAGCAACCATAAAACTTAAAACAGCTTATTTACCATAGATTTTTACTATCAAATAAAATGTACCGAATGTTGATTTATCTACGTTAAGAATTCTCAAAATAAATACCAACTAAGTTTTTACAACGCCAGTCCGAAATAAAAAGTTAAGTGTTTATAAAAACTTTCGCCGTATTTATACAAATAACCAATTTTATTTTCTACTCAAATTTTTTTTATACTCAAATTATTCATCTTAGTACATTTCAGAATTACTGCAAATATACCCCAAAAATATACACACTTTTGTGTCTCAATAAATTGTACCATAAAATATGATCTCGTTAATACTATTATAATTAGCTAGAGGTTATCTTGCTTAAATTTCTTAATTGTAAACACCGCCGTACATACCCCTGACACAGCTGCAAAATACTAACAAGTTATAACGTATCAAGTTTATTTCTTTCCGCTTGAACTTTCCTTTTCATTGTATTACGAATTAAATCACTTTCTAATACAGATTTAATTTTCTTCTAGAATGATATACGAATTCAATCATTACTAATACGCATTTAAGCATTTCCTCACGCAATACGAATTCAATCTATTGCCTTTTCTGTTCAAGTAAACTTTATCCTTTTTCAACACGCACTCAAGCAATTTCCTCACGCAATACGAATTCAATCTATTGCCTTTTCTGTTCAAGTAACTTATCCTTTTTCAACACGCATTTAAGCAATTTCCTCACGCAATACGAATTCAATCTATTGCCTTTTCTGTTCAAGTAACTTTATCCTTTTTCAACACTCATTTAAGCAATTTCCTCACGCAATACGAATTCAATCTATGCCTTTTCTGTTCAAGTAAATTTTATCCTTTTTTAACACGCATTTAAGCAATTTCCTCACGCAATACGAATTCAATCTATTGCATTTTCTGAATGGCATACGAATTTAATCTATTGCCTATGTCCTGTTCAAGTAAATTTTATACTTTTCCAACACGCATTTAAGCAATTTCCTCACGCAATACGAATTCAATCTATTGCATTTTCTGAATGGAATACGAATTTAATCGCCACTAACACTTATTTAAGCATTTCTTCCATGCAATACGAATTTAATCTATTGCCTATTTCCTGTTCAAGTAAACTTTATCCTTTTTCAACACGCATTTAAGCAATTTCTATCTCTTTACAACTAACCACTTACCTTTAAGGTAATATATATAAAGTAGAAAAATAAGTTATTTCTATACCACACACACAATGTAAACAAAACATTTAATGCGCCCTCCTCGTCGCCAATGTAGAATTCGAATCTCTCCGTGACTCGCACACCACAGTCGATAGTCTAACTAAACACCTCTCGCTCTGCCAAGTGGTTGTCCGGCTAGACCCTATCAAGTCACTATCGGTTCAAGACACTACAATATGCTTTATTTATTTAAAAATATGTTATTTAGTACAAACATTTAAAAATGTTTGTAATAGAAAAAAATATAAAACAAATAAAATTTATCCTTTCTATTTAAAATAAATTGCAACGAATACTAAAATAGGAAATAACAGATTTCCTCCGCCTAAATGCCTAAATACACGTGATTTTTTTAAGTCATTATATTTTGGTTATCCACTATAGGTTTTTTTTTGTAATATAAAATAAACTTTTCAAACATTTTATTTAAGGCGAATGTCCCAACACATAATTTTTTTGATAATAACATTTTTAATCTAATAAAAATAGGTATCATATAGTGATTTTGAAGGCCTTCACAATAATACATTTTATCAAGTGATAAATTTATTTTGTAGAATTATGCAGATTAAAAGAAAGAGTAAAATGTTATGCTATCCTGAATATGCAGTATAGTGCCTTAGAAAAGATCTATTAATAGCACCAGTATTAAACAATATGGGATTCCTTTTTCTACTTTATTCTACAAATATAGTGTAAAACATCCTGTAGAAGATGGGTCCATCAACTTATTTATCTGGAGACAAAATTCAGATAATTGGAGAGTAGGTAGAAGTAAAAGTAGATGGATGACGGGTAAGACTTACTATGAATTATAACCAAGTTTAAAACCAACAAAACTTGAGAGAAAACTTGAAATGAGAGAATATAATACGATTATATTTTTTGTACTTTTTATATTGAATAAATTAGTGAAATAATGTTTTATCTCCTAATATAAGTAATAACGTAAAGTATATTTCTCATATTAGTCGATATAATAATACCCTCTTTTTCCAAAAGTTTAAGTTCCTCTATAATTTTTCTAAATATGTTTTTGTTCCCATAGTCTGATCTACCGACGTATAGAAAAGTTGAGCCAAAAAAATGTTTTCTAATGAAGCTGCATATTCTACTGGAATACAAGCTAAAGATATATAAACTGCTCCAACTTTATAAATACCAGCTCAGAGCCCAGAGCATTACAAGTTTCAAAATCATCAAAATATAAAAAAAGTGGAAACACTAGTTTATCTATAAATTTTAATTTTACAGATTTCCACAAACATATATTATTGTTAATATATGGTTGAAGTGTCAAACCTCTTTTGAACATATCATCAATTTGCTTCTTTTTTGCCTGTTCTATATCGCCAGGAATTTTTACATGAATCATTAAACCAGCTCTTGATTTTGCAATAGAGGGTTTCCAGTGGATTTTCCCCGTTTTGGTCCTCCCTTTGTTGGGAACCAGAGAAGCCAATAAATAGAGACGAATTGCAGTTTTCGAATCTAAAAGACTTTTATAAGTATAAAGGAAAATACAAAATGAACATAAATTATCCGTCGTTAATTCTCCATCAAGCAGACTATAGAAAGTATTTTCCACACCATCAAGAATCTTCTTTCTTAATTCATGTATTTTATTGAAACATATTTCAAATGCTGTCTCTAATTCTGGCAACTGAACATCTTCATATTTTTGAGAGAAGTCAAAATTAATCTAAAAATTTCAAGTTCCTGTATGATAAATAAAAACATAAATTAAAAACTGAACTTACAAGTTCTGGTGCATATTCTGTGGTTAGAATTGGCCATTCAGTGATAAAATTACTAATAGTTTCATTTAATGTTTTACGTAAATAATATGAATTTTTCCAATGGAAAGATATTTCTTCAGAGTTCTTCGAGTCAAAATTTTGTTTCAGCCATATGCGTCCATCAATAGCGGATGAAGGTATTTCTAAAATTATAACTTCATTTAGAAAAGATGTTTATATTTTACCTTCATCTGTTTTGTCTCCTCTCTTCAGATCCCTTTTCTTCAAATTTTAATGGTTTTCTTAATGCTGTCAATTTATTTTGGTGTTTGTCTCTACTAATTTTCCTCCTGCCACTTCAAGCTTCCTAATTCTTGATTTATTTTTCGGTATCGGACTAACAAAATATGTAGATCTTTTTTCTGTCGGAAACACCTCTACCACCTTATTTGCCAAAATAGAAAGGTAAGTATTGTTGAGTCTAATAGAATCATTTAAAAAATATGAATTTATAATTTTGCATATCGTGTTGCGATCACTACTATCCACAGTCTTCAATGCTTCATACTTAATTAACAGAACTCTTCCCAATGCATATTTAAGTAGTAGATTTTTGAGGTCAAAATTTATTAAGAAAGATGTCAGTCAATAAATCAGTATCGAGGAGCTACTAGTGGATGGTGTGGGGTCGGTATTGTAAGGAGTTTAGGCGTTGAAGTAATATTTACATTACTATCATTAGATATATCTAAAACATAACAAAGTTCTTTGTCATTTTCATCCACAGAATTTTTGAACTTCTTAAGAAAGAGGTGGTTCAATCTGTAATAAAAAAAATTACAAGGATTAGCTTGAAAGTTTGAGAGTTATGTGGGACTACTTTGTGCTTGTGCGCGTGCGTGCGTGAGTGCGTGTGTGTGTATGCGTGTGTGTGTATGTGTGTGTGTGTGTGTGTGTGTGTGTGTGTGTGTGTGTGTGTGTGTGTGTGTGTGTGTGTGTGTGCGTGCGTGTATACATATATATTCCCAAAAAAGAATTTTAATAGGATACCTCATAATTATGGCACATGTTAATAAGCATCATATATAATGAACAAGTAATTGACATTATATAAGGTACCTGGTGGTAATAAAGCCCACCTAAGAAAAACCAATTAAAATACAACAGAAAATGTGCTTTTTTTAAAAATATATAGCTACAAAATATAGAAAGGGGTCTTGCCTATTCTTCTTCTTCTTTCGGTGCCATATCAGGTCCCCCTAACGTTGGCAATTACATTGGCGAGTTGTTCGCGGTTTTCGGCTAATCTGAATAGTTGTTCGGCTCTGTGTATTCCAGTCCAATCGCGAATGTTCTTTAGCCATGACATCTGCTTCCTTCCAATTCCTCGGCTGCCTTCGATTTTACCCTTCATTATAAGCTGGATCAACTTGTATCGGTCTCCTCTAAGAACATGTCCAAGGTATGATATTTTTCGCACCTTAATAATGTCAAACAATTCACGGACGGCATTTGCTCTATTTAATACTGCTTCGTTGGTCTGCATAGCTGTCCAGGGTATTCGAAGCATGTTTCTGTGCAACCACATTTCAACCGCTTCCAGGCGATTGATCATAGCAGCCTTTAGAGTCCAGGTCTCAGCTCCATACAACAACACGGACCAAAATAACATTTGATCATTCTTTGACGTAATTTTAAGTTTAAGTTGTCGTTAGAGAAAAATTATTTCATTCTCAGAAGAGTTGTGCGAGCTGTTTCAATTCTGCACTTTATCTCTTTAGCAGGGTCTAGATGTTCTGTGATATAACAACCAAGGTAGGTATTTGAATTGGATAACTCTTTCAATGTTTTGTTGGTCTATCTGTATGGAAGCATCGGCGTGTGGTTGGCGACTAAATATCATAAATTTTGTCTTATTGACATTAATTTTCAAACCCATTTCCCTTTCTGTCGTGTTTACAATATTCAACAACTCTTGGGATAGGATAGGATATAATAGGTCTTGCCTATGCTATATTAAATAAAAACCAAAATTATTGACAAATGAATGTCAAGAAGTAAAACTTTAAAAATACCCTGCTGGGCCTTAAAATCTGCACATACATATAATAAGGCCCACATTTATATTAACAACAGATAAATCAAACACCTTAACAAAATAATCTGCGAACCATAAACTCAACTAAAAATGTTTTGATAACGATATCAGAGATAACAAAAACTGAAAAAAGTGTTACTTATTACTAAACTAAGGCATACAGTGTGGACACAAAAAGTCTTCCATGTCATCCTCAGTCAAACCAGCACAATCCTCATGGACCCAAAAACCGCAAGAAGCGCATTTTCTTATATCTGCTACATATTCTTCGTAACAGATTACACATTCCCATTTCTCGCTACCCTCTTCTGTTCTTAATGAAATGGAAGGCATAAGTTCAGATTGTGATATGAACGACGAGGCTGAGCCATGCTGAGACTCCGCGTCTTCTGACAAAAACAGATCGTTTGACTTCAACTGCTTTGTAATTTATAGCTTTGCGCCTGGGTGTGGATTTTTTCTTCACTAGGTTTGGTGTTTGTAACACTTCCGAAAAATAATTTTTAGCAGTAATAAATTTTCGGCGCAATTCACTTAAGGGCATATAGTCATCTGAATCATATTCTGAATCAGTGGCAGTTACTGTTCCGCGGTGAGTGCGTAACTTAGATATATGTGTTTTAGTGTCGGTTGAGCTCCATGTTCTAGGAGCTATAGGAATATAATAAATACAATATTACACTAATTATAAAATTGTCCACATAAATTGCAATGATTATAGAAATTCTTTTTAATTTTAAACAGATCATTATTCATGCTCAGCACCACCCTCTTGGGAAGAAATTCCTTCAATCCGCGAAGATGATGGAGCTCACCCGCATCCTCCATTTTTTCTTGAAGGCTATGTATCATAATGTCGTGATTTTCGTATCGTGGAACCCATTCCCTTGACAACGTCAGCCGACGTTTCAACGCCGTAATAAACAAATATTGCCGGCGGTCGTAGTCACTTATTCTTTTATGGAGTGCGTAACTTAGATATAGGTGTTTTAGTGTCGGTTGAGCTCCGTGTTCTAGGAGCTATAGGAATATAATAAATACAATATTACACTAATTACAAAATTGTCCACATAAATTGCAATGGTTATAGAAATTCTTTTTAATTTTAAACAGATCATCATTATTCATGCTCAGCACCACCCTCTTGGGAAGAAATTCCTCCAATCCGCGAAGATGATGGAGCTCACCCGCATCCTCCATTTTTTCTTGAAGGCTATGTATCATAATGTCGTGATTTTCGTATCGTGGTACCCATTCCCTTGACAACGTTAGCCGACGTTTCAACGCCGTAATAAAAAAGATATTGCCGGCGGTCGTAGTCACTTATTCTTTTATGGAGTGCGTAACTTAAATATATGTGTTTTAGTGTCGGTTGAGCTCCGTGTTCTAGGAGCTATAGGAATATAATAAATACAATATTACACTAATTACAAAATTGTCCACCTAAATTGCAATGATTATAGAAATTCTTTTTAATTTTAAACAGATCATCATTATTCATGCTCAGCACCACCCTCTTGGGAAGAAATTCCTCCAATCCGCGAAGATGATGGAGCTCACCCGCATCCTCCATTTTTTCTTGAAGGCTATGTATCATAATGTCGTGATTTTCGTATCGTGGTACCCATTCCCTTGACAACGTCAGCCGACGTTTCAACGCCGTAATAAACAAATATTGCCAGCGGTCGTAGTCACGTATTCTTTTATGGAGTGCGTAACTTAGATATATGTGTTTTAGTGTCGGTTGAGCTCCGTGTTCTAGGAGCTATAGGAATATAATAAATACAATATTACACTAATTACAAAATTGTCCACATAAATTGCAATGATTATAGAAATTCTTTTTAATTTTAAACAGATCATCGTTATTCATGCTCAGAACCACCCTCTTGGGAAGAAATTCCTCCAATCCGCTAAGATGATGGAGCTCACCCGCATCCTTAATTTTTTCTTGAAGGCTATGTATCATAATGTCGTGATTTTCGTATCGTGGTACCCATTCCCTTGACAACGTCAGCCGACGTTTCAACGCCGTAATAAAAAAATGTTGCCGGCGGTCGTAGTCACTTATTCTTTTATGGAGTGCGTAACTTAGATATATGTGTTTTAGTGTCGGTTGAGCTCCGTGTTCTAGGAGCTATAGGAATATAATAAATACAATATTACACAATTACAAAATTGTCCACATAAATTTCAATGATTATAGAAATTCTTTTTAATTTTAAACAGATCATCATTATTCATGCTCAGCACCACCCTCTTGGGAAGAAATTCCTCCAATCCGCGAAGATTATGGAGGTCACCCGCATCCTCCATTTTTTCTTGAAGGCTATGTATCATAATGTCGTGATTTTCGTATCGTGGTACCCATTCCCTTGACAACGTCAGCCGACGTTTCAACGCCGTAATAAAAAAAATATTGCCGGCGGTCGTAGTCACTTATTCTTTTATGGAGTACGTAACTTAGATATATGTGTTTTAGTGTCGGTTGAGCTCCGTGTTCTAGGAGCTATAGGAATATAATAAATACAATATTACACTAATTACAAAATTGTCCACATAAATTGCAATGATTATAGAAATTCTTTTTAATTTTAAACAGATCATCATTATTCATGCTCAGCACCACCCTCTTGGGAAGAAATTCCTCCAATCCGCGAAGATGATGGAGGTCACCCGCACGCTCCATTTTTTCTTGAAGGCTATGTATCATAATGTCGTGATTTTCGTATCGTGGAACCCATTCCCTTGACAACGTCAGCCGACGTTTCAACGCCGTAATAAAAAAATATTGCCGGCGGTCGTAGTCACTTATTCTTTTATGGAGTGCGTAACTTAGATATATGTGTTTTAGTGTCGGTTGAGCTCCGTGTTCTAGGAGCTATAGGAATATAATAAACACAATATTACACTAATTACAAAATTGCCCACATAAATTGCAATGGTTATAGAAATTCTTTTTAATTTTAAACAGATCATCATTATTCATGCTCAGCACCACCCTCTTGGGAAGAAATTCCTCCAATCCGCGAAGAAGATGGAGCTCACCCGCATCCTCCATTTTTCCTTGAAGGCTATGTATCATAATGTCGTGATTTTCGTATCGTGGTACCCATTCCCTTGACAACGTCAGCCGACGTTTCAACGTCGTAATAAACAAATATTGCCGGCGGTCGTAGTCACTTATTCTTTTATGGAGTGCGTAACTTAGATATATGTATTTTAGTGTCGGTTGAGCTCCATGTTCTAGGAGCTATAGGAATATAATAAATACAATATTACACTAATTACAAAATTGTCCACATAAATTGCAATGATTATAGAAATTCTTTTTAATTTTAAACAGATAATCATTATTCACGCTCAGCACCACCCTCTTGGGAAGAAATTCCTTCAATCCGCTAAGATGATGGAGCTCACCCGCATCCTCCAATTTTTCTTGAAGGCTATGTATCATAATGTCATTATTTTCGTATCGTGGAACCCATTCCCTTGACAACATCAGCCGACGTTTCAACGCCGTAATAAAAAAATATTGCCGGCGGTCGTAGTCACTTATTCTTTTATGGAGTGCGTAACTTAGATATATGTGTTTTAGTGTCGGTTGAGCTCCGTGTTCTAGGAGCTATAGGAATATAATAAAATACAATATTACACTAATTACAAAATTGTCCACATAAATTGCAATGGTTATAGAAATTCTTTTTAATTTTAAACAGATCATCATTATTCAAGCTCAGCACCACCCTCTTGGGAAGAAATTCCTCCAATCCGCGAAGATGATGGAGCTCACCTGCATCCTCCATTTTTTCTTGAAGGCTATGTATCATAATGTCGTGATTTTCGTATCGTGGAACCCATTCCCTTGACAACGTCAGCCGACGTTTCAACGCCGTAATAAAAAAATATTGCCGGCGGTCGTAGTCACTTATTCTTTTATGGAGTGCGTAACTTAGATATATGTGTTTTAGTGTCGGTTGAGCTCCGTGTACTAGGAGCTATAGGAATATAATAAACACAATATTACACTAATTACAAAATTGTCCACATTAATTGCAATGGTTATAGAAATTCTTTTTAATTTTAAACAGATCATCATTATTCATGCTCAGCACCACCCTCTTGGGAAGAAATTCCTCCAATCCGCGAAGATGATGGAGCTCACCCGCATCCTCCATTTTTTTCTTGAAGGCTATGTATCATAATGTCGTGATTTTCGTATCGTGGTACCCGTTCCCTTGACGACGTCAGCCGACGTTTCAACGCCGTAATAAACAAATATTGCCGGCGGTCGTAGTCACTTATTCTTTTATGGAGTGCGTAACTTAGATATATGTGTTTTAGTGTCGGTTGAGCTCCATGTTCTAGGAGCTATAGGAATATAATAAATACAATATTACACTAATTACAAAATTGTCCACATAAATTGCAATGATTATAGAAATTCTTTTTAATTTTAAACAGATCATCATTATTCATGCTCAGCACCACCCTCTTGGGAAGAAATTCCTCCAATCCGCGAAGATGATGGAGGTCACCCGCATCCTCCATTTTTTCTTGAAGGCTATGTATCATAATGTCGTGATTTTCGTATCGTGGTACCCATTCCCTTGACAACGTCAGCCGACGTTTCAACGCCGTAATAAACAAATATTGCCAGCGGTCGTAGTCACTTATTCTTTTATGGAGTGCGTAACTTAGATATATGTGTTTTAGTGTCGGTTGAGCTCCATGTTCTAGGAGCTATAGGAATATAATAAATACAATATTACACTAATTACAAAATTGTCCACATAAATTGCAATGATTATAGAAATTCTTTTTAATTTTAAACAGATCATCATTATTCATGCTCAGCACCACCCTCTTGGGAAGAAATTCCTCCAATCCGCGAAGATGATGGAGCTCACCCGCATCCTCCATTTTTTCTTGAAGGCTATGTATCATAATGTCGTGATTTTCGGATCGTGGTACCCATTCCCTTGGTAACGTTAGCCGACGTTTCAACGCCGTAATAAAAAAGATATTGCCGGCGGTGGTAGTCACTTATTCTTTTATGGAGTGCGTAACTTAAATATATGTGTTTTAGTGTCGGTTGAGCTCCGTGTTCTAGGAGCTATAGGAATATAATAAATACAATATTACACTAATTACAAAATTGTCCACCTAAATTGCAATGATTATAGAAATTCTTTTTAATTTTAAACAGATCATCATTATTCATGCTCAGCACCACCCTCTTGGGAAGAAATTCCTCCAATCCGCGAAGATGATGGAGCTCACCCGCATCCTCCATTTTTTCTTGAAGGCTATGTATCATAATGTCGTGATTTTCGTATCGTGGTACCCATTCCCTTGACAACGTCAGCCGACGTTTCAACGCCGTAATAAACAAATATTGCCAGCGGTCGTAGTCACATATTCTTTTATGGAGTGCGTAACTTAGATATATGTGTTTTAGTGTCGGTTGAGCTCCGTGTTCTAGGAGCTATAGGAATATAATAAATACAATATTACACTAATTACAAAATTGTCCACATAAATTGCAATGATTATAGAAATTCTTTTTAATTTTAAACAGATCATCATTATTCATGCTCAGCACCACCCTCTTGGGAAGAAATTCCTCCAATCCGCGAAGATGATGGAGGTCACCCGCATCCTCCATTTTTCTTGAAGGCTATGTATCATAATGTCGTGATTTTCGTATCGTGTTACCCATTCCCTTGACAACGTCAGCCGACGTTTCAACGCCGTAATAAAAAAAATATTGCCGGCGGTCGTAGTCACTTATTCTTTTATGGAGTGCGTAACTTAGATATATGTGTTTTAGTGTCGGTTGAGCTCCGTGTTCTAGGAGCTATAGGAATATAATAAATACAATATTACACTAATTACAAAATTGTCCACATAAATTGCAATGATTATAGAAATTCTTTTTAATTTTAAACAGATCATCACTATTCATGCTCAGCACCACCTTCTTAGGAAGAAATTCCTCCAATCCGCGAAGATGATGGAGATCACCCGCATCCTCCATTTTTTCTTGAAGGCTATGTATCATAATGTCGTGATTTTCGTATCGTGGAACCCATTCCCTTGACAACGTCAGCCGACGTTTCAACGCCGTAATAAAAAAATATTGCCGGCGGTCGTAGTCACTTATTCTTTTATGGAGTGCGTAACTTAGATATATGTGTTTTAGTGTCGGTTGAGCTCCGTATTCTAGGAGCTATAGGAATCTAATAAACACAATATTACACTAATTACAAAATTGTCCACATAAATTGCAATGGTTATAGAAATTCTTTTTAATTTTAAACAGATCATCATTATTCATGTTCAGCACCACCCTCTTGGGAAGAAATTCCTCCAATCCGCGAAGATGATGGAGCTCACCCGCATCCTCCATTTTTTCTTGAAGGCTATGTATCATAATGTCGTGATTTTCGTATCGTGGTACCCATTCCCTTGACAACGTCAGCCGACGTTTCAACGCCGTAATAAACAAATATTGCCGGCGGTCGTAGTCACTTATTCTTTTATGGAGTGCGTAACTTAGATATATGTGTTTTAGTGTCGGTTGAGCTCCATGTTCTAGGAGCTATAGGAATATAATAAATACAATATTACACTAATTACAAAATTGTCCACATAAATTGCAATGATTATAGAAATTCTTTTTAATTTTAAACAGATCATCATTATTCACGCTCAGCACCACCCTCTTGGGAAGAAATTCCTTCAATCCGCTAAGATGATGGAGCTCACCCGCATCCTCCAATTTTTCTTGAAGGCTATGTATCATAATGTCGTTATTTTCGTATCGTGGAACCCATTCCCTTGACAACGTCAGCCGACGTTTCAACGCCGTAATAAAAAAATATTGCCGGCGGTCGTAGTCACTTATTCTTTTATGGAGTGCGTAACTTAGATATATGTGTTTTAGTGTCGGTTGAGCTCCGTGTTCTAGAAGCTATAGGAATATAATAAAATACAATATTACACTAATTACAAAATTGTCCACATAAATTGCAATGGTTATAGAAATTCTTTTTAATTTTAAACAGATCATCATTATTCAAGCTCAGCACTACCCTCTTGGGAAGAAATTCCTCCAATCCGCGAAGATGATGGAGCTCACCCGCATCCTCCATTTTTTCTTGAAGGCTATGTATCATAATGTCGTGATTTTCGTATCGTGGAACCCATTCCCTTGACAACGTCAGCCGACGTTTCAACGCCGTAATAAAAAAATATTGCCGGCGGTCGTAGTCACTTATTCTTTTATGGAGTGCGTAACTTAGATATATGTGTTTTAGTGTCGGTTGAGCTCCGTGTACTAGGAGCTATAGGAATATAATAAACACAATATTACACTAATTACAAAATTGTCCACATTAATTGCAATGGTTATAGAAATTCTTTTTAATTTTAAACAGATCATCATTATTCATGCTCAGCACCACCCTCTTGGGAAGAAATTCCTCCAATCCGCGAAGATGATGGAGCTCACCCGCATCCTCCATTTTTTCTTGAAGGCTATGTATCATAATGTCGTGATTTTCGTATCGTGGTACCCATTCCCTTGACAACGTCAGCCGACGTTTCAACGCCGTAATAAACAAATATTGCCGGCGGTGGTAGTCACTTATTCTTTTATGGAGTGCGTAACTTAGATATATGTGTTTTAGTGTCGGTTGAGCTCCGTGTTTTAGGAGCTTATCTACCCAACAGTCCATGTACACGTTTTTATTGACGTTATCTAACGTCCAGAAGTAGATGAACACGTTGTCGCGAGTCACCTCTTCGGTTAATATTTTTTTGATGCATTCGTCTAAAAACATTTTCTATTACTTTACACTGATTTAATATGTATCTGTTTCTTAACTGTCGTATAATACATTTCAGCTCAGTTTAAATACTTTTTCTTTAAATAAGATCCTCCAGTTTTCAACCGAAATAATATTCAATACTTAACTAACTTAACTAAATATTTTAGAAGGAGAACAGAACAATATTTTAATAGATTTACACTTAAATTTATATTGGTTATTGCAAAATTGTAATTATTTAATTTTGTAGTTAAACTTCACAAGATGCAATATTTCAGGTTTCCTCGTAGTATTTCTTCTGATCTGAAATTTTAATTTAATTAGAATTTTAATAAAGATGAATTTTAATATTTGTGATTTTAAATATTAACTGTGCTGTAAAAGTTTATAGTTGTTTCCTTCTGAACCTATATATAAATGACTAGAATTGACTTACATTAAAGTTGACAGAAATGTGATTTTCATTTGAAAGTCGATTTTCGGTTTCTTACTTCTAATGTGGAAATATGGGTACGAAGGTGAAGTCCTTACTTCATTTTCTTACTGCTACTAGCTCTTGTGATTTGACCTGATTGTCCAGCGGCGAGATTTTTTCACCAATCACAGGAATGTAGAAACTCTTCTTAAAAATGGCTTCTGCTTCTGTAAAAGCTGCTCGATCCGCTTTTTTCGTTTTCTTGTAGGCTAAACAATTCACCTACGATTGTCTTTCTCACAAACTTGAACAATATGCACTTGACAAATATTAGCGAAAAAAACTTGAAGATTCTTGTGTCACTTATCGATAAAAATCGAAAGAATTCTTATTCACAGAAACTATAACACGATATCCTACCGACTGCGCCAGAAATGTTCTTTTAACAGAAAAACCAGTTTTTAAAAAAAGAATTTATTTCTACTAATTTTGAGTTCTAACCGTGTTCGATACAAAGCTAAGACTAACTATATTATTCTAATGCAGCTGTGAGTTCAAAAGTGCTGGATCTGCATTCCGCTGAGACATAAATATAACTTAAGATAAAAGCCTACCAATCCTTTGATAATTACATAGTGGGTGATTATGTAACTTGTATCACAGAGTTTTATTTATAAATAAGTAACTAATAAGTACAATATAATAAATATTATATTACACTAATTACAAAATTGTCCACATAAATTGCAATGATTATAGAAATTCTTTTTAATTTTAAACAGATCATCATTATTCATGCTCAGCACCACCCTCTTGGGAAGAAATTCCTCTAATCCGCGAAGATGATGGAGCTCACCCGCATCCTCCATTTTTTCTTGAAGGCGATGTATCATAATGTCGTGATTTTCGTATCATGGTACCCATTCCCTTGACAACGTCAGCCGACGTTTCAACGCCGTAATAAACAAATATTGCCGGCGGTCGTAGTCACTTATTCTTTTATGGAGTGCGTAACTTAGATATATGTGTTTTAGTGTCGGTTGAGCTCCGTGTTCTAGGAGCTATAGGAATATAATAAATACAATATTACACTAATTACAAAATTGTCCACAACACATAAGGTGTTTACTTAACTAGTACCAACAATATGTAAAAAAAAGGGAAAATAGCGGTTACAGTTATCACGAAGGCCTCTGCTTCTCTCTTGCCTCCGGGTGGTCCATCTCTGCTTCCTTGGTACTTATGGGAATAAACCCACCACAGGCGTTCCTTGCCTGCTAGGTCGGACCTCCTGGTCATCATAGTCATCTGGGAGATTCTCTATAGTGATTGAGAATTCGGGATTGGATCGATCGAGTAAGAGCTCAGGTGGCTCTCTAGTGTCAGTTTCCATAGAACTAGCTACCTACTACTTTTTCATATTAAGAAATCGACTAACCGCGGACATACCACTACTAGATCTGGGCTGGTGAGCAAAATGTGCTCCTACTTTTATAGTCGTATGTCGAGCGGGTGGAGCCGATTCGGGCCAATCAGCGGCCGACTTCCCTACTCCGCGAAGTATTTAAAGGAAATTTCGCGATTTCGCTAGATATTTACGCTAGGGAAGCGGACCGCTGACAGGCCATCTGAAATAAATAAGCCCTAAATCGATCACAAAAGAAAGATCGTAAAAGAGGAGACTCCCATATGCCTTTATAAACCCAATTCAAATGACTATACATCAGTTAGAAGTTGAAGATCAACCTCAACCATCGCTTTACGAAGAAATTGCTAGAGCTCAGAGAGAGAGTATAGAATACCAGGCCACTCGAGTCCGCTGGAAAAGACTCCGAGATGGGCAAGATCAGGCGCTACAGGGATGGCAAAGCACACTTCGAGATGATTACACCGTTGAAAATAATTTAATATGGTATACTGTACAAGGGAAAAAGGCTTTGGTCGTGCCCTTGAATTACTGGCAGCGGGTCATTCATGAGTACCACGACTCTACGACAGCTGGACATCCAGGGAGAGACGAGACTCTCGACGCTATCGCTAGGTTATACTATTGGCCTGCGATGAGGAAACAAGTGAAAACCCATGTTAGACACTGCATCATATGTGCATCTACGAAACGAGGTGGCGGATTGCAACAACGAGCTCCCCTTCGACCTCGACCACCGAAAAGACCATGGCAAACTATCAGTCTCGACGTTATGGGCCCGTACCCAGGAACCCGTAGGAAAAACCGATTTTTACTAGTTGCGACAGACTTATGCTCTAAGTGGGTAGAAATAGAGGCTACGCCAGATGCACAAGCGAGAAATGTTACAAACTTTCTCGAACAGATTTGTCAGCGTTGGGGATTTCCTGAGCAAACAATCACAGACAATGGACCAGTTTTTAGGAGTGCCACATGGCAACGTTTTCATAGGAAAAACAATATTGATACTTATACGACTCCTGTGTATCACCAAAGGGCGAACCCGGTGGAGCGTCGGAACCAGGAATTAAAAAAATTACTTCGAATTCATACACAAGGAAAACCTGAACAACGATGGGACGAGATATTAGGGGAAGTGGTGTTCGCCTTAAGAATGCGCCGAAATGCCGCAACGGGAATGTCTCCGAGTGAAGCTCTTTTAGGTGCGCCCCTAGTGCGAGCGGGAGAGTGGCAGCACCCGGAAATTTGTCGCGAGGTAGATAATCAGCCGGTCGCGCGAGAGGCACGGTTACGACAGATTAAAAAAAGACAGACTATATTTAACAGAAATCTCTATCCTGAACCCCATGAAAGCCCCTGTACCTTTGCTGTCAATGAACATGTACTGCTCCGTAATTTTACAGGTATTGGAGGCCAATTCGCTACCCCATGGACAGGTCCGCATCGAGTCGTAGCAGTCTTGGGTAATGGAACCTACGAGGTGGAAAGAAATGACATCCCAGTAAAAGTTCATGTAGATGACATCCGACCGATACCCCAAGATAATCAGTTTGAAATGCCAGAGGTCGACCCCCTGCCCAATATCCTAGGAGGCCAGTCCGTGGACCCTCCTGAGCTACCCACTACCGACCCGTCCGTATCAGAAGGCGACGTGGAGGAAAATGAAGCCTTACTAATCGACTTTGACGAACCAGCTGAGCCAAACAGAATCCAGAGCCCGCAACCAGGACCGTCTCGACGACGAAGTAATGACCTGACCCAAGTAGATGCAGTTCCAAGAAGAAGTTGGTCAGTAGCTAGTTCTATGGAAACCAACACTAGAGAGCCACCCGAGCTCGTACTCGATCGATCCGAATTCTCAATCCCTATAGAGAATCTCCCGGAGGACTATGATGACCAGGAGGCCCGACCCAGCAGGCAAGGAACGCCTGTGGTGGGTTTGTTCCCATAAGTCCCAAGGAGGCAGAGATGGACCACCCGGAGGCTAGAGAGAAGTAGAGGCCTCGTGGTAACTGTAACCGATATTTTCCCTTTTTCTTTACATTGTTGGTACTATCTAAGTAAACACCTTATGTGTCTCAGTTTTTTTTTTCATATGTATTCTTAAGTAAAACACGTAGTGTGAATCCCTTCAGGAATAGGTTAGGGACGGATAGGCTAAGTAGGACACCTGGGGTGTAAAAAAGCTCACATATATTAGATCAAGTTCTCACACTGAAGTGCAATCACTCGATCTCGAAACAGGGGGGGTGTTATCGGCTTTTCCGCTAAAAATAGGCTAAAACTAGGGTAAAAACGCTTAAATTCACTTAAATAAGAGTCTCTAGAATATCAGCTATCATTGTACTATCATTTTTCTCTGAGAAAACATGTAAAACTAAGTTTGAGCGAAAAGTAGTTCTATTCAACCAAAAAGTAGTTCCAAGTGATGGAATCTTGAGTTTTCATTGGTCGACCGATTTCACCAATGTAAATGAGTTACAACGACTCCTGGGTATAAAGGGAGGCCAATTTTGCAAAAGTATTCATTCGCGATTTGCATTTCATTCGCCACTTGCCATTCATTCACCATTAATTTACTAAATCTCATTATTCTACTTAAAAAGCCCTATCTTAGTAACTACCAGTATACTGCATACTTATATGTGTGAGAACTTCACATACTGTATCTTAGCTAGTGTATTTTCATGAAAGTTGTGTGTAAAAACTGTAAAATAACTTACCTGATTGTAATACATACGTTGTGTCTAAACTTGAGTGTGAATTCCTACACCTACCTCCTTCCTTCAGCGTAGTGGAACCTGAAACAAGGAACATCTGAAATAAATAAGCCCTAAATCGATCACAAAAGAAAGATCGTAACTAAACAAGAAATATCGTACTCCAGCCTAAATAAATATATAAAATAATTACAAAAGGTTCACTACATCCTACCTACCCATGAGTTTTACTTAATAACTAAACTAATTCTTAAAACAAAGTGCAACGGAGAAGCTAGACGGTACCAAAGGTAGGAGGCATGTCCTTTTCATGTTAAAATATAAAGACTTGAACTATTTTTAAATTATAAAAGTAAAAGATATTGTGCCAATAAATTAAAGTAACTTTTTTTATTAAATATTGTGCTAATAAACTAAAGTAACTTTCTCTAAACTAATGTGACAATAAAAGCAAGTAACTTTTAACTTATTTGTGCTAGTAAACTCGAGTAACTTTTGAATGAACATACATAACTTTGTGGTTAATAATAATAGTGCATATGTATTACAAACTTTTGACTTTGGCATTTTATTATTAGACATTTCCTGAGATCAGTGTGCATGAACATTTACTATTTGATATTGAACCATACTGTTCGTAAATTATATTGTGTACACCTGTTATCCACTTCCCCGTCCAGGCCACAAAAGAAAGGACCTGAGACACGAGTCCCCCAATTGAAATAAGGAATAAGAGTCGTAACTGTGCTTAATTACTATTCTGTCGCAACGTCAAATTATAAAATTACTCTACCATTGACCCTACCACGAATCCACGCCCAATTTTTCCACGAGTTCAGCCGGAGCAAGCTATTACTACACCAATCCGTCCCGGATTAAACCCGGACTTGGGAGGCAGTCAAGGCAAGGTAAATTCAAAGACAAGCCGCCAAATACCTTCGACTGACGTCGAGGAAATTGACAGCGAAGGCAGCGAAACTACCACCCATGAAAGCACCCCAGTTAAGGATAGGAAGTCACTCTCTGAGGGGGATTATGGACCAGTAGGGACCGAATATTCGGTGATCCAGGCCCCAGGACCTACAGACAAAGGGAGAGAGAGTCGACGATATAGCGACCAACAACGTGGGGCTCGTCTTCAAGGAGATATTGAAGAAAACGTAGAGGAACAAAATTCGACAATAAAGGAAACAAAACCTAGAATAATTATCGAAGAAAATAATGTATACCGCTCGATAGCAACGAATACTACGAATATGGGGAAGAATTGCTTGATATGCAATAACGAAGAAAGAATAGATCCAACTCCCGTGCTGGGTTTGCGGGAAGAAAGAAGTACCCAGTGGCGCCCAAAAAGGGAAGATTCCCAAGCTACAGAAAATATGATAAATGTTTTAGAAAAGGCATTTAGCAACCTAGCAGAGACAATAAGACCTGCTTATAGAACTATACGACCTGTTTTGCCAAAATTCGAGGGAACAGAATGGGAAGATCCACAGGTGTTCTTAAGAGAAGTGGCAAGGATATGTAACAAAGAAAAAATTGAAATAAATGACTGGACGAGGATTGCAATGGAACAATTGAAGGGTATCGCAGCACAATGGTACGAAACGTATAAATATCTAAATTTATCGTTTGTAGACTTTCAACAGAGACTGTTGGATAGATTTGACAGCGAGGAGGTGCGAAATAAATTACAGGTGAAACTGTTTAGCAAAATACAGGAGAATGAAGAAGCTGCTGTATTTATTTCGAGAAAAATGGCCGTATTTCGCAGACTAATGCCACAAATGGAAGAACAATTTGTAGTACAACAGATTCGCTCACTATTAAGACCAGAAATTAAACTTAATCTTATTGGAGTTAACATACATACGACGGAGCACTTGATCAGGCTCGCGTCTGAAGTACAGATGACGTGGAAAGAGGTCCAACGATCTCAGCAAAATACAAATAATCAACTAGAGATGTCTAGACCAAATAGGGCTATAGAAAATAGACCTAGAAATGAAAATCAACAAAACCCAACTCAACAGCGAAACCGACAAAGGGACCCACCGTACCCATGTGTGTACTGTAGGGGAAATCATTTTAATAGAGACTGTCCTACTCAAGGAGTGTCAGAGCTCCCAAGACCTCGTCAAAACGCAGCGTTACCTGAGTCTACACAACGTGAGGGGTCGGGAAACTTGATGAGGGCCGCAGACAACTACGAGCCGATCTCGCGGTCCCCAAACTGGAATTGAACCTAGGCTCAATACATTTGAATAAAACCAAGAGAGAAGTACCTAGAATATGGGTAGACTTCGAGGATAGGAGAGTGCACGCGTTAATAGACACTGGAGCCACACATGCCTTTATGAAAAAAGACATATATGGTGAAACAATACCTGAATCGACATACACAGTTAGTATGGCAAATGGAGAGGTGATCTTAGCCACGGGGCCAATAAATATTCAGATGAATATTAATGGACAAGTGTCCCAAGCTAACGTATACCTATTGGAGGAAATGGAAGAAGACCTTATCTTGGGAATGGAATGGTTGAAAATGGAAGAAGCTACGGTAGATACTAAGTATGGACGTGTATATTTTGGGAAATACCAACGACAGGCAGCGTATTGGAGACCATTAAAGGAAAATGAGGAATCTCATCAGGACATTTCTATACCTGAGGCTAATATTGCTGAAAACCTAAAAGAAAAATATGAGAATATACTTACCGAGTACCCTGCTGTTTTTCGAGAAGGATTAGTGCAACCTACCACTAATTTGGCTCAACATACGATCCGACTCCATGATCCTCGACCATTCAAGATTCGTCGTTACCAATATTCCCTGGAAAAGAAAAGAATTATACAACAGGAAGTTGAAAAAATGTTAGTAGCTGGAGTAATAAGACGGAGCCATTCGGCCTTTTGTTCCCCTATTGTCATGGTGACCAAAAAAGACGGTACTACCCGGTTCTGTGTAGACTACCGTAAACTTAATACTCAGACCGAGAATGAGGTGGCCCAATTACCCCCTATTCGAGATATTTTACAAGAGTTAGGAACTGCCCAAGTATTCACATCTCTAGATCTGCGTAGTGGATATTGGCAGGTGCCAATGGAGGAACGAAGTGTCCCCTACACCGCGTTTAGTACCCCAGACGGGGCATCTTATGAATTCCTCGTTATGCCTTTTGGATTAAAGTGTGCCCCATCGACCTTCCAAAAACTTATGACCGAGGTTTTAGCAGGCTACATTGATCGGTTCGTTAAAGTATACTTAGACGACATTATCATTTATTCTAGGGACTATAGAGAACATGAAGATCATCTTCGTTTAGTCCTAGAACGACTCCAGATACATGGGTTGAGGTGTACCCTAAAAAAATGTACCTTTGCTGCCACCAATTTAGACTATTTGGGGTATCATATCTCCGCATCCCAGAACGAAGCCCAGAACAAACATCTACAGCAGATAGAAAATTATCCCGTACCTCGAAGTCTACGTGAATTGCAAGGATTTTTGGGGACGGCGAATTGGATTAGAGAATATGTCCCAAATTTTGCGAACCTAGCTGCCCCGCGGACGGATCTACTGGGGAAAAAGCGTTTTCAGTGACCAGCTGAAGCTGATCAGGCATTTTACCAACTAAAACAAGCCCTAGCACAACCGCTTAAGCTCTCTAGGCCAGACCCAAATAAACCGTTTATTCTACAGACGGACGCCAGCCAACGTGGAATGGGGGCGGTTCTGTACCAAACTAACGAAGCCAGGGAACGCCAGATCGTGTCGTGTGCAAGCGCAAAATTCTCCCGAACGGAATCAAGGTACCATTGTAACGAGCAGGAAGTACTCGCGGCCGTTTGGGCATGTAAACGATATAAAGCACTGCTTGAAACCCAACCTTTTATTCTAAGAACAGATAGCAGAGCATTACAATGGCTTCAGCGATATAAAGATGAAAAGGCTAAACTGACTAGATATGCCTTGCTGCTGCAAGAATTTAGCTTTACGGTGGAACATTGCCCGGGTAAATTAAATCAATTACCGGATTATTTGTCCCGAAATCCTGAAGATCAAGCCTCACTAGACATAGAGGAAGAGCGACTCGTACCCCCAGAAGTAACACCTACAGTTACGAATTATTCACAACCTTCGTCCTTAGCTATTAACCAAATTAAGAACCCTATCAGAAGACCAAGAAAAAATCAAAACCATGTAAAAAAGCGGAGAAGGGTATGTCAGTCGAAGGTATTTGGCGGCTTGTCTTTGAATTTACCTTGCCCTGACTGCCTCCCAAGTCCGGGTTTAATCCGGGACGGATTGGTGTAGTAATAGCTTGCTCCGGCTGAACTCGTGGAAAAATTGGGCGTGGATTCGTGGTAGGGTCCATGGTAGAGTAATTTTATAATTTGACGTTGCGACAGAATAGTAATTAAGCACAGTTACGACTCTTATTCCTTATTTCAATTGGGGGACTCGTGTCTCAGGTCCTTTCTTTTGTGGCCTGGACCTGGGGAAGTGGATAACAGGTGTACACAATATAATTTACGAACAGTATGGTTCAATATCAAATAGTAAATGTTCATGCACACTGATCTCAGGAAATGTCTAATAATAAAATGCCAAAGTCAAAAGTTTGTAATACATATGCACTATTATTATTAACCACAAAGTTATGTATGTTCATTCAAAAGTTACTCGAGTTTACTAGCACAAATAAGTTAAAAGTTACTTGCTTTTATTGTCACATTAGTTTAGAGAAAGTTACTTTAGTTTATTAGCACAATATTTAATAAAAAAAGTTACTTTAATTTATTGGCACAATATCTTTTACTTTTATAATTTAAAAATAGTTCAAGTCTTTATATTTTAACATGAAAAGGACATGCCTCCTACCTTTGGTACCGTCTAGCTTCTCCGTTGCACTTTGTTTTAAGAATTAGTTTAGTTATTAAGTAAAACTCATGGGTAGGTAGGATGTAGTGAACCTTTTGTAATTATTTTATATATTTATTTAGGCTGGAGTACGATATTTCTTGTTTAGTTACGATCTTTCTTTTGTGATCGATTTAGGGCTTATTTATTTCAGATGTTCCTTGTTTCAGGTTCCACTACGCTGAAGGAAGGAGGTAGGTGTAGGAATTCACACTCAAGTTTAGACACAACGTATGTATTACAATCAGGTAAGTTATTTTACAGTTTTTACACACAACTTTCATGAAAATACACTAGCTAAGATACAGTATGTGAAGTTCTCACACATATAAGTATGCAGTATACTGGTAGTTACTAAGATAGGGCTTTTTAAGTAGAATAATGAGATTTAGTAAATTAATGGTGAATGAATGGCAAGTGGCGAATGAAATGCAAATCGCGAATGAATACTTTTGCAAAATTGGCCTCCCTTTATACCCAGGAGTCGTTGTAACTCATTTACATTGGTGAAATCGGTCGACCAATGAAAACTCAAGATTCCATCACTTGGAACTACTTTTTGGTTGAATAGAACTACTTTTCGCTCAAACTTAGTTTTACATGTTTTCTCAGAGAAAAATGATAGTACAATGATAGCTGATATTCTAGAGACTCTTATTTAAGTGAATTTAAGCGTTTTTACCCTAGTTTTAGCCTATTTTTAGCGGAAAAGCCGATAACAGGCCTGTCAGCGGTCCGCTTCCCGAGCATAAATAATAAGCGAAACCGCGAAATTCATTTATATACTTCGCGGAGTAGGGAAGTCGGCCGCTGATTGGCCCAAATTGACTCCACCCATAGACATAAGACTATAAAAGTAGGAGCGAATTTTGCTCATCAGGCCAGATCTCATAGTCACTTGTCCGCAGTTGATTCAATTCACTTTATGAAAAAAGTAAAATTGTCAATTGTACTGATAACTATTGCGACTGTGTTCCTCGCCAACCTAAAAATCTTGAATAAATCTGTTTGTAACTAGAAGCAGTGTAATATAACTAACATTCCTACCTATCCTTACCTCTTCTGCTTAAGCTGTGACCTAGTACTTGATCTACAATCTATATTGGACCTGGTGGAAGGCTGCTTACTCGCAAGAAATAAAAACCAAACGCTTCGACGGTGTTAGCATACACCCAACGTGTTTTTATTCTCTTCCAACTTCCCACCTTAAAATATAGTGTTGTGTTCGAGCCACCGGACGTCAAGGTAAGACATTACAACAGACATTCAACTCTAGTCGCGTACCTAGGGAATAGGTGCGTTTAAAACTCAACTGTAAACTAATTCTAGTGATTCTACTTAATCTTAGTGCATAAACATTGACATTTCATTAATACTTTGGCCATTAGCCTTGATAAACTATTATTCAACTTTTCTAAGCAGATTAGACATAAACTTAAATCTAGAACTATACTAGTGCTTTAGTAACTTAATAACTTTGTGGAATAGTGATTAAAATATTCTCTAATTAGATTAGGCCGTCCCTAGCACCCTAACTAGTTAAATAAATATAATTCATAGTGGGAAGTAGATATTAGGTGTCCTAGACGTTGGAACTTCTATCTGTAAACTGTACTGTATTTCGCATATTGTGTGATTTCTTCCTTTAGCCTGCCAGCCTGGCGTAGAGACGTGGATGTTTGCAATTGACTTGTGCTTTTGTTGTTTATGTACCTTTACTAGCTTACCTCTATCCGGGAAGGAGAAGGTTGTCAGGATAATTATAAGAATATACGTTACCTGTGCAAATCTCAGGAATCCCCAGGAACAATAGTTGTGCATAGGCGTACCAATACCTTTATTTCAGAAGGGGCAGAAACGTATTTATCTTTACTATAGGGTTGGTGGTAGGACCTTAGGGAAGGAAATTACAAGACAAAGGAAATTACGTTACCAGTGACGTCCCACCATATTTTCCAACGGGGGCTATCACAATTAATCATCGAACAAGATAAATACTACGATCTACTATATAATCAAGCTTCTACTTACCAAATAAATCTTCTCGCACCAACAGAGGCGTGCGACCTTATTCTTCAAAGGGGGCTGATTCCTTAATCATAAACCATTGATCATTTTACCATTATTATATCTACCAAACTTATATTTACCATTATAAATCTTCTCGCACCAACAGAGGCGTGCGACCTTATTCTCCAAAGGGGGCTGAATTATAAATCATCGACCATTGCCAATATTGCCATTATTATATCCTCTAACTTATACATAACCACTATAAATCTTCTCGCATCGACAGTGACGTACGACATTGGGTTATTAAGGGGGCAAAATTCATTAATATTCTAAAATTCCCCAAATACGAACTAGTATTACTTCTTCCGACTCCAACTTATCCAGATACGATTCTTGCAACCAGTGGCGTGCAGTTACCTGGAAAAAGGGGGGCTAGAGTGGTTAATACTATAATTAGACCTCTACTTACTTTACTTATATGCAACTTACCTTTCTCATTTGTGAACCAACAGGGACGTGCGACGTTACCTAAAAGGGGGGGCAAATATTAGTAAATATTCAGAACTAAAACCCCTGGGAGTTATTTCTCTCAACGATACTTACCTTGTCACTACGCTTATTTCTACTAGCTTACCTGACCCGTCGTGGATCTTTTAAGGTCCCTAGAGACCTTCTTATTCATAATCTTGTACGAGTTCAGCAACTCTTAAACAATGTCACAGTCTCCGGATATTCCCGGGCATCAGGAATTTTCCTTCGACTCATTATTACCCCGAGTAGGTGTACCTCCCTTAGAGCCGTGCGTTACCCCCACTCCTTCTGGAAACACCACGCCAAGTGAGCTAGCTACTCCTCACCATACTCCATCTCGACTTATCACCTCTTCTAACATCCACGAGCCTGGAAATGAGATAGTGTCGATTCCCAGTGTAAAAACTCCTCTATCAATTTCAAGTAAGAGTATTCCCATAGGGAATATTCTACCGGGATATCGGACAATCATGGAGCCCAACGATTACTCGAATCCAATTGTCATAGAACCCGAAGTAGTTGCTTTAACTCCCCCAGCAGTCTCTGCTCGCTCCCCCCGACTAGCCGGCATCGTCGATACTAATGAGAACGAAACTGGGATGGGCGGAGGAAACGTAAAGCGACGACAGGCCCCATATAATGACAGGTTCAGTCGGACGGGGGACTGATCGCCTGCTGCGAAAATTTTTGTGAAGTTTGAAAGGCTCCCTGATGTCACACATTTGTGCGTGTTTGTAATTTCTTTTTAGGGTGTTTTTCATATGTCTTTGCCATATATTTTTGCACTCTGCAACACTATTATATAAAACCCCGATCACTAACAATAGTGATGATAATTCAAGATTCAAATTAAATTAAAAATGTGCTTTCAATAAGCGTAAAAATTGTCAACTTGCTCGTGTTCTATTTGAAACCAGACTGTCGATTTTTCGTTAAAAATGTCTAAGTTTCCTGTCTGTTTGCGGCGTTCCTACCTTTTAATAAAAGTGACCAATCAGAAACACTTTAGAGGTAGACAACACACTACAAGGTGGAGCATTATGGGTGGCTGGTATTGAGGGATAAAATTTAGGATAAAGAATTTTTGATATTAATACAAAAGGGAACAAAATGATTAAAATTTTGTTACAATACATACGTACGTACGTACATACATACATATGTACATACAAAAAATATAAGCATTTCAATCTAACCTAGTGGAATCTGAAACCTCGCTTCGCTTAATTAATTATACATATAATAGAAGATAAATAATATGTTTGAAGCGAGCGCGTGCTCAAGCTTCTGGAATATGAAAGATAGATGCCGATAGATGGCAGTGCGTTTCGTCCTGACACACCCGGTGGACTCGTCAGTAAGGTGCGGGTGTGTCTACCTTATACGCCTGCGATGATAACGGGCAGAAGATGTATTTGATGCTTCCTGCTGTAAATCAATGGAGGTGAGATGTAGCGACGCGACCGTAGGACCGCGTGCGCTGGTCGTAGGTCGCTACAGGACTCCCTTCCCAGTGACAACGTTAGGTTGTGATGTGGAATTACAGCAGGTATGTATGGGGACGAAATGATTGAGAAGGTTACATTACATACAACCCGAGAATGACCGTGTGGGATCTTGTGGATAAGGATCCGAGCCGAGAGCGTGAGAGAGTGAGCGATGATCGTAGTATCCAAGATCGGCGGTGTTGAAACTCGTGGCTAGAAGTAACGAAGATCACGTCGGGGTCACCAATGAAGCGAGCGCGTGCTCAAGCTTCTTGCACCAATTATAGGTGCATGTGGTACAGAGAAAGAATAACATTCTTTACAACACAACAACTTTATTTTCGAGCATACTGCACAATTCGACTGCTGGGACGAGAGATGAAGGGAAATACACCTGTCGAATGGACCGAGGCTGCTCAAGAAGCTTTTAACAATATGAAACAGGGACTCGCAAATGCCACATTGTTAGCTCACCCTGTTCCAAGCGCTCCACTCTCCATAACCATTGATGCGTCTGATTACGCAATCGGCGCCACGTTACAACAGCAGGTAAATGGAATGATGCAACCTCTGGCTTTCTTTACGAAAGCCCTGTCACCTGCTCAACGCAAGTATAGCGCGTATGACCGTGAACTTTACGCGGTATACGCGGCAGTGAAGCGATTTCGGTACGCGTTGGAAGGATATCAGTTCACAATTTTTACAGACCACAAGCCATTAATTTTCGCTTTTCAACAGAAGCCGGAGAAGTGTTCCCCACGACAGTTCAGATATCTCGACTTCATTGGCCAGTTTTCTACGGATATACGGCATGTCGCAGGGATAGACAATACAGTGGCCGACGCGTTATCGCGAGTGGAAGCTGTTTCGCAAGCAGTAGATCACAGAACACTCGCCGACACACAGAAGAATGATCCAGAATTGCAGAAGATTCTCCAAGACGAGTCAAGCCCGTTGAAATTGCGGAAAATACATGTGCCGGATTTCAATTGTGATTTGTTTTACGATTGTAGTGGAAAAAGAATCAGAGTGTACGTGCCCGAGCCATTACGACGCGACGTTTTTAATTCTGTGCACGGACTTTCACATCCTGGTATTCGAGCAACACAAAAATTGTTGACAGAGCGTTTTGTATGGCCTTCGATTAATAAAGACAGTCGAAGGTGGTCGCGAGCGTGCATCCAGTGTCAGCGCGCCAAAACAACGCGACATGTGACCGCGCCGATTGGGCAATTCACTAATGCAGTGAACAGATTCGAACATGTGCATATAGACATTGTCGGCCCGTTACCGAGTTCACGAGGTTTTCGTTATTGCCTTACCTTCGTGGATCGTTTTACACGTTGGCCGGAAGCCGCGCCCCTCGCGAATATCGAAGCTGAAACAGTAGCTCGTGTTGTCTTGGAAACATGGATCGCACGTTTCGGAGTCCCTCTCAGAATTACAACAGACCAAGGACGTCAGTTCGAATCCCAGTTATTTAAGGAGCTGTTACATCTAGTAGGAGCAGCACACCTACGAACGACTGCATATCATCCCGCGGCGAATGGTATGGTGGAAAGATTTCATCGCCAACTCAAGGCTGCGATAAAATGTCATGAAACAGAACGGTGGGTAGAAATGTTACCTATTGTACTCCTTGGAATTCGGACAGCCATCAAAGAAGATCTTAAGGTGACAGCAGCGGAAATGGTGTATGGTTCACCTATTCGTTTGCCAGGAGAATTTTTCACCCCATGTAAAAAAATGAGCGAAGTGGAGTACGTTGCGCAACTCCGCCGCAACATCCAAACGGTCAGACCAGCACCGACGACGAGGCATGGAGAGAGAAAAACGTTCATATTCAAGGATTTGGCAGTTTCACCGTATGTTTTTGTACGACATGATGCCGTTCGCGGGTCATTACAACCACCATATGATGGACCTTTTGAGGTGCGAAGTCGATCCGACCAGAACTATACAGTACGTATAAATAACAAGGATGTAAGAATAAATATTGAACGATTAAAACCAGCCTATGTGTTAGCTGGGGATAACATGCATCCGACCTATGCAGACAGCGAAGCAGGGATATATGAGAAGAAGGATAAAGAAGTGGAGTGAACGACTCATACATTACAAGCGAAGTCAGGCAGACGGGTACGGTTCCCGGATCATCTACAAGCAGGATTTAATTGAGTTAATAACATTATATTTTTTTCTCATTAATAATTTGTAATATATAACGTTATCACTGGCAAGGGGGTGATGTAGGGTCACTCGCTAAGTAAACGGTGGTATTCTGACTCTATCAACACCGTTTTTACTGATGCAACTTCACCCGTCACCTTTTTTCCTGTTATGGTGAGCATAGTCGTCCGGTCAATCAGGCGCCGCACACTAGCATCGACAAGTAGGCCGTAGAATGCTAAAAAATCAATACCGATAATTGGCCTATCCACGTCGGCGATTACAAACTTCCACTTAAAACTACGGCGTAAACAAAAATTTTAATCTAAAGTTATCGTGCCATATGTTGCAATCTTCGCTCCGTTAGCGGCGTATAGCGTGTAACTGCACTTCTGTTTATGTCCACTCACACGTGCTCGCGGGTATACACATAGGTCGGCACCAGTGTCCACAAGAAAAGAAACTTTCGACGTAGTGTCCATAACGAAGATTCGGCGCACTGTTGACTCGTCGTTGATAGCCGTGACCAACGACGGCCTTACTCGTTTCCCTGTACAAATTTACACGGCTCACGACATTTTGTAGCATTTTTCCCGAACCGGAAATGATACCAACACACATCTTCGTGATTCCTCCGCGTCCAACTACGTCCGCGTCCGCCGGAACGACTTCGTTGTCTGGACCGCTGGCGTCGTGACCCGGCCTTATTTGTAATTTCGCGGATTTCGAGTCTGAGTTGTTGTAGTTCCTCGCATAGACTCGCTATCTCGCTATCCCCTGTATTTCTGGATATTTGAATAGGCGCACTTACTTCTTCCTTCTTGGAAACTTGCGCGATATGATTCTTTGAAAAACCAATTTCATTTACACGGTCCGCTGTCTCAGCCATCTCCGTCAAAGGTTGACTCATCGATGCAGCTAGCACACGTTGTATACATGCTGGTAAACGGTTCATCCATAGGGTTTTTTTTTTGTTTTTTTTTTTTTTTTTAAATATATTTACTTACGGAATATATCATTATATAAAGTATAAAACAAGGTATTTATTCGTATTTCCTGAGTGAAGAATGATATAGTCAAAGATTTAAAATTGTATATAACTGGTCATAAAAGTGATATGATAATTATGTTGTTATCAATTATTAGAAGTTGATGGGCTATCAACCGTTTCCTGACATTTAACTTTTTCCAACTTCTTAGTAATATCTTTCACTCTAGCTTTATATGATAAATGGACATCTGGGTTGTCGTATTTTTCTCTCTCTAAGCTTCTAGATCTGGTTCTTCGGAACATCCTGGTAGAGTGTCTACTCCGAACTGGTTTTTCATTTTTCTCAGGATTCGTAAAATAGAAATTTAGCCTGTTCTGTAATAAATCAATTCTTTTATTAGCATTGTTCACTAATCCTATGAGAAGATCTATCTGCTTTGATATAGATGATATTGTAGATTCATTGTAATTATGCGAATATTTACAATTTATACCATATGCGCATGATTTGAAACTTCTCCAAGTTTCACAAATGATATTTTTATCACTCATTTTAGTTGTGCATACCCTATAGCGAGTACCCAGACATTACCCGACCTACACGAAATGACGATGTAATAGTAAAACACGACGTAGTGCATCACATCGCCACGACGCCTGGACCACCTGTGTTTTGCCGCCCTCGACGTTTAGCTCCTGACCGATATAAATCAGCGAAAACCGAGTTCGAACTTATGCTCCAGCAAGGTATAGTTCGACCATCGAAAAGTCCATGGGCGTCAGCTTTGCACCTGGTTTCGAAGAAAGGAAACGAATGGAGACCGTGCGGCGACTATCGAGCTCTCAACGCGAGGACAATACCAGATCGTTACCCAGTTCCACATATTGAGGATTTCGCGCATACACTCCACGGTAAGACCATATTTTCTACAATCGATTTAGCAAGAGCATATCACCAGATCCCTGTGGCCCCAGAGGATATAGAGAAGACAGCTATAACTACACCGTTTGGACTTTTTGAATTCCCACGCATGCCATTTGGATTGCGTAATGCAGCGCAAACATTCCAGCGTTTCATCGACCATGTACTACGGGGGTTGGATTTTTGTCATGCCTATATTGACGATGTGTTAGTGGCATCACGAAACGAGGAGGAACATCGACGACATCTAAAGACAATATTTGAACGTTTTAATCGCTATGGACTTATAATTAATGCATCAAAGTGCGTATTTGGTACCCGCGAAGTGAAATTTGTGGGGTACTGTGTAGATCACCGCGGCACGAGACCGTTAACAGAACGCGTACAGGCTATTGTGGATTTTCCAAAGCCAGGAACGGTACGCCAACTGCGGAGGTTTCTTGGTATGATAAATTTTTATCGTCGTTTTATACCAAAAACCGCAGAAATGCAACAACCTCTCAACGACATGCTAAGGGGACCAAAGATGACGGCAAGTTCATCAGTGCAAATTGATCAAGTTCGGAGAAAATTTGTAGGTACATACTGGGAAGGGACAGTGGGAGATCGAGTATAAAAAGGAAATTTGTATTTCATTTACTCTCTCGTCCCAGCAGTCGAATTGTGCAGTATGCTCGAAAATAAAGTTGTTGTGTTGTAAAGAGTGTTATTCTTTCGTACCTCCTTGCAAGATCACGTCGGGGTCACCAATGAAGCGAGCGCGTGCTCAAGCTTCTGGAATATGAAAGATAGATGCCGATAGATGGCAGTGCGTTTCGTCCTGACACACCCGGTGGACTCGTCAGTAAGGTGCGGGTGTGTCTACCTTATACGCCTGCGATGATAACGGGCAGAAGATGTATTTGATGCTTCCTGCTGTAAATCAATGGAGGTGAGATGTAGCGACGCGACCGTAGGACCGCGTGCGCTGGTCGTAGGTCGCTACAGGCATAACACTCTTTACAACACAACAACTTTATTTTCGAGCATACTGCACAATTCGACTGCTGGGACGAGAGAGTAAATGAAATACAAATTTCCTTTTTATACTCGATCTCCCACTGTCCCTTCCCAGTATGTACCTACAAATTTTCTCCGAACTTGATATCCGGAATTCCCTAATTGCCAAAAGGGGCCTAGCATCTTAAGATATTCTAGGTACATAAAATTGGCCTGCTTTGTCGGTAAATGCCGACAAACCTTCTACGTATCATAACAAATAAATTTTAAGATATAATAAACTAAATACGATCTAATTACACAGTAAAATTATTCTAAATCGTTTATGATACTAATTCTAAAATCCTGATTGAATGTGACCCTACATCACCCCTTGCCCAGTAAAATTATTCTAAATCGTTTATGATACTAATTCTAAAATCCTGATTGAATGTGACCCTACATGTTGTATACTAAAAACGTGTACAAAAATCTTACCATTACATGTCACCCAAAGCTGTCTTTAGTTTCAATTTTTGAATATTTCTGCACGCTGGATTTTTTCTTTTGTCTGGATGTGTTGGGAAACAGTAATGGTAACAGTAACAGTGCGGAGTTCTGATAAATACTAAAACAATAAAATAATAAATATTGCATGGTTAAAAATTTGTATGCTTCTCCATTTACCTTCGTGCTGTTCAATTTCTAAACCTTCTTTAGACTCTTGAAAACTTGCTAACAGTTGGTCAATCACAGGGCACTTTTTCTTTTTGCTGATGTTTATAATACTTTTATAAATTTTTGGCCACTCAAAATACAATCTTTGGTCTTCTGTAGGAAAACGTTTCTTGAAATCTATACAGAGCTAAAAGATACATAGGTCATAGCAAAGTTTTGCAAACAAGTAGTCGTTAAAATTTTTTACCAAAGAATATCCGGATGGCAATGATAGAGCTGGATATTTTTGAATATATTGATGTATGAGAGTATTATTTTCTTCGTATTCCTTTCTTCTAATATCGGTAGTAGCCTCCCAGCATTCTAAGATAGGCTTAAGGAATATATTCTTCCGTTGTGCTGAAGGAATATATTCTTTTCAATAATATCTGCAGTGGGTTCACAAAATACTGAAAAAAAACAGGATTTTTTACAAAACAAGCAATTTACCAACACTATTTTTATGGGATTCTCCCTTATTTGGTTTTTCAGTTAAATGTAGATTTCTAAATTTGGTCCTGGTATTTATGTATTTATCCCATAACTTACCGTGCGCAAAAATGGGTACGTTTTTAAAATTTCTCTTTGGAGGAATATAATAAGAATTATCATCCTCCTCTTTAAATATTTCGCATATTTCTTTTGATAGTTATAAAAATCTTTGTCGAGAAATTCTGCAAGTGAGTGTTTATTAAAAAAAGATACATAACCTTCAAATCTCTCGTCACCTGTTGTCAGGATTATGTGCAAGTTCTGTTCGAATTATTAAAGTCCCCAAAAGTCTACGTTTTAACTCGCGGTGAATTTTATAGTGAGCAAGGATTTCTTTTCCCTCCAAATGGAAGCAAATCTAATACAGAATTCTGGAAAAAATGATTTAGCGTCTTCTGTTTTTAATGAAACTTGCTATACATGCGGATGACTTTTCCTCTTGTACTTGTGTTGGTTGTAACGTCGAAGTCGACGCCAATGTTAAAGGTGCGGCTGATGTTGAAGGTGTAGATAGGGTTTCAGAAATATCACTTTCGTTACCCGACCCGACCAGGGATGAACCACAGAAGAATCGGGTGAAAACGAAAATACAATAGGGGATGTCTGAAAGTAATAAAACGCTGTTAAATGTATTTGATTTCTAGCCCTTATCATTCACACATACAGTGATGGACAAATATACAGGGTGTTGCAGAACTTATTGATAAAAGTTTAAGAGCATATTATGGTTTAAAATCTAAGTTTCTAACTTACGTTTTTGAATCACTAATTCTGCTAATCTTTTAGGTATAGAATGAACAAGGGTCGATAAAAAGTGTGAACTAATTTTCACTCAGTTTTCAACTGACGCGGCTTGCAAAAAAAATAATATACGTAATTAGTGAAATGGCGTGAAAAGGGAAAGAAACTAAACAAAGAGAGAATATTAATTTTAAACTTGTACAACAACTTGTAAAACAAAATATATTGTAGGTAGAGATAGCGAAAATAACAAATAGAAGTCGTTACTGTTAGCGACACTTATCTATTAGGAGTCTTTATCCTATACAAAGGTTCTACAATCACAGGCTACACCACTGCTCCACTGTTAGAAGCGGAATAACGCGCAGAACTCCAGGAGCTGAGTTAGCCATGAGGACAAAGAACTATTTATTTTTACAATGTTTTGGCTAGGTTGGAATTTCGGTGGAGATTTGAAGTGTATTAACATTCGATCATTCTGTTTCTCATTATATACTAGTGTGTTTGATGCTAACTTATTGGTCTTAATTTTTAAATAAAAGTTTTTCTAACATTACACTGTTAATCCTCAACCACGGATGTCAGACTTTGGTCACATTAGCACAGACGTGAGGTCTAAGAGACCTGCTTTTTTGGTTGCTGTAATTTACACTTGCAATTTTTTTTTATCTAATATTATTTTTGTTTTGTCAAATATAGACCCAAACATAACCACTGAAGGACTTATATTGATAAATTGAAGCCACATATGTAATTATGGATCTTTATTATGAAATATTGCAAAAATCCCAAATTTTAACATAATTAAACATTTTTATAAACTAAACGAAAACATTTATTCTGGTAACTATATATTTGAAAAAAAAAACATAAAAAAACATTTTTGCTGTAAAAAATTTAAAAACAAAAGAAAATGACAACTGGTCAAGTTGAGCTTATGAGGAATACATTTTACATGCATGTCTTGAACATTCAAGACAAATTGGCCTTTTACAAGCATAACAGAAGTATGCAGTCTTTCTTTGTCGTGCAGATGGGCATGTGGAACAAGTTTTTCTTTTTCTAAGTTTTCCTTTTTCATCTTCTTCATCATCGACCTGAAATTCTTCTTTTACTTTCAATACACGCCTTATGCATGCCCTCACTTCCCGGCTACAGCGTGGATTTCTGCAGCGGCGCTGCAGCTCTGGTGTAACAAGTTCAAATGCCAAAGTCTTGGTAAAATTATAAGGTAAGTATAAGATCGTGTAAGTTTTGGGTTCTCTGGAAAAGACTGATGTAGTACGTTTGAATTTACAGATGATATATCCAAAACTCTAAAAAAGAAACACATTGCAGGAAACACATTGCTGGAAACACTCAGCCCATCTTCGATTTCGTCGTGCTGTGCTGTACTTTGCGCACTTTTCGTCTAGACTATCGACACCGCCTTTATTGTTGTTGTAATAGTCAACTATTTCTGGTTTTCCAGTTTCTGGATTTGAGCATGGATTATGATGTTGGGAAGATATCAAAATAACTGACTTACTTTGTTTGGGAACGTAAGACACCAAGGTCATCGTTTTTGTAAACCCATAAACAGAACTAGCAACTTGCCGTGAACGCGAAGGCAAAAATTCTTTAGGTATCTGCCTTTTATTTTTTTTTTAGTGTTCCTACATAAGTAAGTTGTTTTGATTTTAATACATCGACAAGTTCTACAGACGAAAACCAGTTATCTGCGGTTAAAATTCGATTGGAACCAAATATAGGTTTAGCTAATCGAAGAACTGATTGAGAAGGCTTGGACCATTTTCGTCTATTTTCGTCAGATAAAGTCAAGCCGTCCGAATCTTTGCCACAATATAAATACCCATTATAAAAATAGGACGTCCTAGCGTCGGTCAGGACCATCAGTTTCAGTCCATACTTTGCTGGTTTGTTGGGCATGTATATTCTAAATTTTGAACGTCCTCTAAAGCCAATTAGCATTTCGTCAATATATGTCCCAGTTCCCAGAGAATATAGGTTTTGGCAGTTTCGTACAAATGAATTAAAAACTTCCTCTTCTTCCTCTCGTCTCTATCGTCAGGATTATCAAATCTCAAACAAACTGAAAGAATTCGTTTGCGGTTTGCATTGGTAACACAACGAAAAATATCCTGAACCTGAACCATCTGTAGCGAAAATTGATCTAATATCTTCAGTATTAAGGTGGCGGTTCGGGCCGCGACGGAGACAGGAGATCGAGACCGGAGACAGAGACAAGGAGACAGAGACCATACTCGACTCAGGCTTTTTTATGTATGTCAGTTCGCAAACGAGACCGACACAGGAGACCGCGGCGCAAGACAGAAGACCACGAGACGGTCTCGGCTCTGGACTAGTGTTGTCGCGCGTCTTGCTTAAAGAGGCCGTGCATATTGTGAAAAATGACGTCGTTTTCTGATGAAGACACTGATAAATTGATTGAGATGATTAGACAACATCCGGAGCTATTTAATTGTCAACTCGACTCATACAGAGATGAAACTTTGAAAAATAATATTTGGAAAAGGATTGCTGAATGCTTAAATAAAACTGGTGAGTGGTTTTTGAAATATATGTACATTTATTTTGCTATTTCATGACATAGGTGAAAAGTAAATGCGGGTTTAAACAACTTCATTATTTTAATTTTGTGCATAATGAATAATCATAATTTAGGAGATAACCAAAAAAGTTAAATATCACTAATGCTATGAAGCATCTACATTTGAGTTAAATTAACGTTCTAATTAAGTCGTGTGACGCGTTGTTCTTGCCATTCCACTGCTCCTTGTTCGGTCATAAAATAGTCGGTTAACGTTGCTCTGACAGCCAGTCCGTTACTATTTGAAAAGCCTCCTCTTCTATGTAATGGAATAAAATTTTGGGGTAGATTTTCTTCTTGATTCCATTGATGTACGGGCATTTGAGCAGGTTCTAAAAATCCCTCCCTTAAAAGATTATGCAAGCAACAGGCAACTAAGATCATGTCAGTACATGTTTCTGGTGCTATTCCTATTGGCGTGTAAAACACTCGGAATATTTGACATAGCAAACCAAACGCGTTTTCCGATACTCTTCTCGCACAACAAAGACGGTAGTTAAATATTTCTTTCCGTAAATCATTTTTGGCTACTTTTCTAGCGTAGGGCTTCATCATAAAAGTGTCAAGACTAAAAGCTTCATCTCCAACTAAAAAATGTCCTAGTTTTATATTCGACCCGGGAAGATTTTTCGGATCAGGAAAATTGAATTCATTCGTCATAATTTTTTTCCCCATTTGTGACTTCTGAAATATCCCACTATCTCCTTCTTTGCCGTAAGAGCCAACGTCGACTGCAATGAACTTGCAGTTATGATCTACAATAGCCAGGAGGACTATCGAATAAAATTCTTTATAATTAAAATACAAGGATCCACTATGTTCCGGGGCTCTTATTCGCACGTGTTTGCCATCAATAGCGCCAGTGCAGTTGGGGGATTGCCATTTATCCCAAAAACCTTCAGATATAAGCTTGAAGTTACTTTTTTTTGGTATTAGTATTAAAATTGGCACTAAATTAATAATTAAATGTTTCAAAACTTCTTTAATAATTTGTAAAATGTAAGAAGGCGATAAGCGAAATGCAAAGGATAAAGAAGCGAATGTTTCTCCTGTTGCCATGAACCTGAAAAAGAAAAATACTGTTAAATGATAAATAAATATTAAATAATGTTAGTCGAATACTTAACTCAATAATTATTATTACAGATTCAGAATGCCGAAAGAAATGGAAATTAATAAAGAACTCCTACAATCGATACAAGCGTAAACTTAAATATCCAACGGGATCAGCAGCACCTGCAAAAAATTCAAAATGGCAATTTTTTGAACGACTTAGGTTTTTGGAAAACACACCATCTGAAAGGGAAAGCTCCATAAATATAATGGATACTGATAATACGAATTCGCCTTCAGAAGTTGTAGATGTAGATACGGAAGTCGACAAGGAACCCTCAGTGGCTAAGGATGCTCCTTCAAAGGAGGTGGTGCAAGCACCTGGAACCGCCACTGCATTGGATACCTCTACAACAGGAACATCTGTCCCAGTAAATACGAATTCTTACAAACATACAAGGGGGATTTCCAAAAGGAAAAAAAGCGATGATGAGTTTTTAAAGTTATTAAAACAAAGAGATGAAAATATACAACTTCAGTTGCAAGCACTAGCACCTAGTCAACATACCTGTCAACAGCCAATGGATGAGATATCATCATTTTCGAAAAATATCGAAATGTCTCTGAGGAAATTGAGCGTGCGCTCAAGATCAATGGCTAAGAGTGAAATATTTAATATAATTTCCAAGTACGAGATGATAGACATCGATGAAGAAAATGCACGTTCTTGTTTTTCAAGTTCTTTATCGAACACAACTCCATATTCTCCAGCATCTCCAATCTCACAACACGAACCCCAGGCCACTTTGTTGGATTTATCGACAACCCCTCACCAGCTTACACCATTACCTCAGCAGCAGTTCGAGGATATTTCGAAAGAACTTCAAAATGTTTTAGAAAACCAATTTCAGAACCATCCATCACCAACATCGCAGCAATTTATCTAAAATTATAACTTGAGATGTACTTACCTTAAGGTTAATGCTAATTTTTCCTTTACAGTTATTCTTCCTTTTTTTGGCATAGTCTTTTGCAATAAATTCAATACGTAATCAAATTGTATTTTATTCAGCCGAAAATACAATCTGAACATATTTTCCTCAAACAGCAAATGGTTCTTTATCAAAAGGGAAAACGATCCTTCTTGGCCTCTAGTTTTAAATAATTTGTTGATAGACTTTCTTTGTTTCTTTTTATAATAATAATATAATAGCAAGTCATACGGCAGCCGCTCAGGAGCGTATTACGTGGTTTATATAGAGAATATCTCTTCGGACTGGACGTAAAGTATAATTCTATTTCTGATGTTCTGACTTTCATGAAGGTAATTTTGACCTAAATTTAGTTCATCAATGTGAACTGGGTCATTAGGTTCAATGAAAGGTTCATCTATGTCATTTTCAAAAATGTCTCTTCGTTCAATCGAATTGTTGTGGAAAATGGAAAAACAGTTAACTGGCATTAACTATTTTTGCAGCTTTTACTGGACTATAAAACTTTCTATGAGAAAAACAACATCTAAATCTAGTCTTCAATATACCAATAACTCTTTCGACGATGTTTCTAATTCGTCTAAACTCTACATTAAACCTTCTTTCCTCTTCATTCAACTTATTTCTTAGCACTGGTGTCATCAGTCAAGGTTCTAATGGATAACCACTTTCAACAAGAAGCCAAGATGAGCTGTCCCCATCATTAAAATTTTGTATTCAATGCTGAATGTTCTATTAAAATATTGGTTATTAAATCAATCCATCTACTTACAGATGCTCGACTCGTTGGGTAATTTATATCCTGTCCTGTACATTTTTTGAGTCAAGTTATGCTCAAGTCCCTTGAACATAAACGTGTAATGCACATAAAATTATTTGTGCCTTTGGGATCCTCAAATTCTCACGTTCTGGTTCTGGTAAAAACTGACTAATTTCGTCTATTAGGCACCTTGCAGTATTTTTGGAAATTCTGCATATTTGTTTAAAAACATTTTCAGGGAGATCTAGTGGATCTCCCTGAAAACCACTCTCTGGAGTGGTTTTCAAGTCCTTCTTTCTGCGATTATATTCAAGTGTAAAAATACACCTATTTATTAAAAACCAACTAACGAAATAAAATATAATTATTGTTCCTTTTCCTACCTTTCTTCTTCGTTTTGTAAAGCCCCAATGATCAATGGAAAATTAATTAGATTAGTTGAAATTAGAAAAATTTCAACATCCAATCCACTAAGAGGACCTTTTTGACCGGCTTATGATATATGGAAAACTGAAAACTGTTATTGAAAAATATGAAGCACCTGGTACAAAATATTGAACAATTTCAATATCTAACATGAAAATCAATAATCAATATTCAATCCACCAACCAAAAAACACCTGAATAACACTCCGCCATGTTTTTCAAGAACCAAGCTGTAACCAATAACTAAGATACAAGTGAATTCTGGCTGAATAACTCAAAAATACTCTTAAGGCCTGAAACAATCACAATGTCTCACCAGCCTCCAACTTAAAACTGTCATCCTTTTCTCATAACTTGCACTTGCGCCGAACTCTATTTCAGCGTCCGCACTGACACGAGCACTCACGAGGAGTCCACACTTAAGTTTATGTACACAGTCTGTAATCACCTCAAGGTACCTACACACCTGAAATAATGTTCTGAGAATCTTTAGAAACGTGAATCCCTTGAATTCCATTTTCGAATAGCCCGCATATAATACACCTCACTCCTCTCATTGGGAAATAGTTTATTTATTTCTTTAGCCAGAAATTCAAAATCTTCATTTACTAATCGACTAAAAAATTATAATTATACAAAAATTAAATATTTGTATTCCATATTTGTGATGTTACCAAAATGCTTCTTTATTTAAGACAGAAGATATTATGATATCCCTAAAGATATCCCTGACCCTGCGACTCGAGACCCTCTTCTAACTAGTAAATTGCCAAAATTGCTTTGCCAGTCTGGAACTGATTTAATAAATCTTCAATTTTTGTAAATTTTTTAGTGGTCAAGTCGTTGGTCGTTACTTTTGAGTTGTTACAATTTGCTTCTAAATCGTCAATTAAAAAGATATTACCACCATTTTCATCAGTAACGAGACGAATATGCTGTAGAGTAACTCTGAAAATTATATAAAAATTAAAAATAATAATAATTATTATAATTATAGGTGCCTATTGTACACTAATGTCCAGAAGTATTACTACATTGATCAGGCATCAATAAAAGAACAAAAAAATAGTCACTTCAATAGATATACCCTACACCTAGTAGTTAAATATACCCTGTTCTAATTTAAACTATTATAGTGTATATACATCGACAGCGAAAATAATTCGACAGTCAGCTGCAGGTTGGCATGAATAGCTGGTTGGAGACCAGCTATTTTATATACTGCTTGAACATATGTATCGAAATTTGATGGATGAAAAATGCTGGTAACACTAGATATATTAGAATTAATTCTCCTCATTGTTAATAAAATTCTTGATATGTGCCTCAATCGGTTCCTGGTCATTTTATATTGGTGTACACTATTTCTATACTTTATTATTATTAAATTAAGATAATTAATTACAGTTTCATCATAAGCTATAGCTCTTGTTGTACTATCATTTCTTATGTGAGGAAAAACCTAATTTCTTAATATTTCCCAAGCCTTTGGGTGTATATGAGGCAAAAGTATCCTACTAGCAACTTGTAGATTGATTCTTTTCTGTTCTTCAATAGGATCATCCTTGCGTTGCCCACAATTTAATCTAACATGGTTTTTTAAATTTTCCTTGGAATAAAACCCTTTACAGAATGGACACGGTATTAAATGCTGATAAGTTGGCGATTTTACTTAACTAAACCTATTACATTTACTACTGTTACTTCGTCCCTCAATCTTTGTCTATCTCGGGATTTATTGGTAAATGATCCAAAATTACGCAAATTCCTTTCCAATTTTGCAAACAACGGTCTATGTTCTCTTTCGGGATACATATTTAAATACATCTGCTCAGCTGCTATAGAATTTCTTCTGCACTGAATATAAATAGAATACATATCTGCTTTTTCGTCGTTTGAAAACATTTTAATGGTAACAGTAGCAATACAAATATGAACGAATTAGTGCAACGATGCTAGAATAAACACTTTTGACAAAATCAATGAACTGACAACTAAAGCATGCAATTGTTTTAGTGTAATTTCATAGCAGTCTAATCAAAAATTTTTTTTTATGACTATTACCCTAATAATTTATATTTACCCATAATGTGATACATCGTCGTAAAGAGAATGAGAAAAACTATCTGAAAATATAAAAATCCAATATGGCGCCCATAAGAAAAAAAAAGTTGACTATAGTCTCTCAAAAACAATAAGAGATAGAGGTGATCTGACTTCGCCAATGCAATCAATAGAGCATTTTATGCCTGGGAACCGAATTTCATGAACTTATCTTGAAAAACAAATGAATTAAGGCAAAAATTAAAAAATCTAAATTTTCAGTTTTTTCAGAATATTTCAGAAATTAAAAAAGATATTTCAGGTTTGCTTTTAGCAAAATATTCGTCATAAAATTGCGCAACTTTTTTGTAATTTCAGCCACCCTGTATCTCTTACCATTACTGATATCCCAATGGTGAGCCTCCTTAAGTGAATCAGCGTGTATAGTGAGTAACATTAACTCATGCGAATCTATCTGCGAAAGAAATGTAAGCTGTAGATATTATTTTAAAACCATTCTAGTCTTTTTGAAAGACGAATTTTTAGTACTCCATTCTTTCTCAAAATTCTATTCTAGACTCAGTGTTAGGTTTCCTCCGAATTGGTGGATTGTTGGTTGCTGTTCGCTTTTATTTTGAATGGTAATTGAGTACACTGAATACAATACAAAGCAACTTTATTTTGTACTTTTTACAAACCAAAGACAGTGCGTACCTACGTATACATCGGTATATGACAAGGTATTGAGTGAGAGAAATTAAAAATCAATAATCTGTAACATGACATCATTAGGCATAAAACAAGTCCAGTTTTTATGACGCAAAGTAGCGGATGGGCGTCTCGGGAACGAGGGCTGTTTACACAACACACAGATTTACATTCGGGAACTAATTTTTTAGAACTCCCAAACATGCGCCCCGTCTTGAAAGATTTTCTTTGAAACCAAACTAAATGTCTAGAGGCAGTGGGCATATTTTTAAGAAGGAACGTTTAATAACACCATTCGCAGTTCGAACGGTTGCTACCCAGGCCGCGTTGTCTGGACCTGGATGGATCTGCGCAATTCAAACCTAATCGCCAATGTATGGGAGGGGTTCAGTGTCATCCTTAATTAACACTAAACTGTCCATTTTCAGTTGCCCTTGGGAGTGCTTCCAACGTGTATGTAGTTGGATTTCGGAAACATATTCTTTACTCCAACGTTGCCAAAGATGCTGAGTCATTTGTTGAAGTACCCACCACTTGTTAAGTCTTGAACAGGGGATATCCTTTAAATCAGGATCCAGTAGAGCTGTCAATTGTCTTCCGACCAAAATAATGAGATTTAAATCTTAGGGATGGGAAGATATTTGGGACAAGGGACGAGAATTTAGAATTGCTTCTACCTGAGCGAGGAAAGTGGAAAATTCCTCAAAGGTTAAATGTGTTTCACCAATAACTCTCTTTAAATAGTGTTTGATTGATTTGATTCCAGCCTCCCAAATATCGCTGAAGTGAGGAGAGTGAGTCGGAATGAAATGCCAGCTTATTCCATCTGCGCCGTAAACGAATCTTCAATAATGCCTTGATTTTCGCGAAGAAAAAAGAAAATTTTAATTTCTGTATTAGCACCTGTAAAGCTGGTAACCACTATTTGATATAAACTCGTGAGACTAATTCGATATGTGGCTCTGGTGCGGTGTGACTCTTGTGGCGAAGCACACACATAAACAAACCCAGCATTTTGTAATTTTACAACCTCAACCTTTGCAATCGCTTATATTAAATGGTTCGCCATAATCTATGCCAACCATTGAGTTAGTATTGTAGGGAGCAGCTATTTCGTAGTAAAAAATAGCAACGGTACCGCCATATTGATACGAAATTTTGTCAAAACTGACAAGCGGCGGTGGCGCATACGTCAATTTAGTTAAGTGTGTTTTTTAGTAAATTTGGATGTCTTGGAGATTTATATACCTACAACATTAAAAGATAATGGTTTCGTGCGCCCATAGTAGCTGTAATAATAGCCAGAGACTGTATTGATAAAAAGAAATTATGCTGAATAACATATCACAGGTTTGCATTACAAATTAGTAAACAATATGCAGAGCTGTAATTGGCATATTACAAGTTATTATATAATGTTTTAAATTTATTGCTTAAATAGTATCTAATAGTACAATTTGTTCGAACATTCGATAACAACTAACAGATCTAATAAGATCTAACATAAAAACATCTCAAGGTGGATAGACTAGATGCATGCTCAGGGAAAGATTAATACGTATATACATACTGGAGAAAACATTAGTAGTGGCTCCGGTGAAACGAGGGCGTCCGCAGCAAAACGTTATTCTGTCTTTATATTGTTGTAAGCTTTGTGGTGACACAAAGCCTACAAATAAGCCTGTAAGCCTTGTGGTGACATTTGCGCCTCGTTCCTGAGGCGCAAATGCGGGCCGCAAAGTAATAATATGCCGCCCCCTCTCCCACACAAGTCTCTGACTTTCGGGCTAATCCTTGTGATTAGAATGAGGGGTAGAGATTTTATTATTATTATTATATATTGCAGAATATATTGTTCAATTTTTAAAGCTAATTTGCTAAAAGTGTACTATTTTAGAAAAAAAAAATGAATATATTGAAAGCATTAGATTACATCCTTAAAATTGTATATTATTATTTAAAGAACAATAAATATTTTTTTGCATCTGACCATTGCATGAGCAGATGGTCATACATCTGATCTATGACCATTTTATTTCAAACTGTGTTTTATTTTATTGCGTTATTTTGGTTCCCCATTTCTGACATATACAGGGTGTCTCACGGTGACCACCCATTAGAATATTTCAGAGACTACTTCGATTTGAGTTTTGAAAATTTGTGCAGTGGGTTTTCAGGACATGCCCTTCTCAAATAAAATAATGGCGCACATGTAGCACTTCCGGTTATACCGGAAGTTGACCCCATCTCCGTTATTTTAAATGGAACACCCTGTATATTATTGTGATTTTGGATTCTGCGTTCGATTTTAGGTGGACTTTTATTAAGGTTCCCTATTCTTAAAATTAACGGTTATCGAAATATTTAAATTTTTTTGGAAAAATGGGAAAAAACAGTAACTTACTTTAAACCATGTGGATTCTACTGTGGAAACACTACATCAATAAAATTTATAAGAGTTGAAGCTAGATCCATAAGCTTCTCATTCATACATCGAGAATGATCTAATTGTATACAGGGTGGTGGAAATTTATTGCCGAGTTTAGTTAACTTCAAACATCAATAACTTGGTTTTTTCAAATGGAACACCCTATATATTTTGCCATATCCTGATGCCAAATTTTATTCTCTTTCTACTGGTATTATGGTTCCCTATACCTATCTCTTTTAGTTTTCAAGTTATTTCATGTTTTTAATGCAATGAAAAATTTTCTGTAAATTTTATGCTAGGATGGCTGTGATATTCCTAGCAGAATTCGAAACAAACAACTAAAATCTGTCAACACTTACCTATTGTCAATTTACAGTCGACAGTGACGTTTAAACTTGGTGTAAAATAGTGTTTAAAGTAAATATAAAAGTAGTGTCAAGAAATGGATAATGAAAATACATATTCAAATGCTGTCATTCTGAATTTATTTATCATTTATGGAGAATGTAGCAAGATCATAAGTAGAACTTGCAGAGTGTTTAACGAAAAATATCCTCATTTACCACCAATTAGTAAATAGGAATTTAAAAAAAAATAAGAGATCAAAAATACAATATGGGGTTAGAACGAACGGTGGAGATATAACAAAATAAATAAATAAACAACAGTGAGAAGAATAAACGTAGCTATAATCTAATCTAATTTCTATTTTCGATATGACCCCCATCTTCTCTCAGACAGCAGAGTACTCTTGCCATGAATCCGTCTGTAACAGCTCTAGAAATCTGGACTGCTGGTAAAGCCTCAAATGATCTTCTTATTCGTGCAACTAGATCTTCCTTCGATTGAATTGGCGTGGAATACACCTTTTGCTTTATTGCACCCCAAAGAAAGAAATCTAGAACTGACAGATCTGGGGATCTGGCTGGCCAATCCCAGGGTCCTAAGCGCCTTATCCATCTATCCTCAAACATTGCATCAAGTTCTTGGTCGATCGCATTCCCACAGTGAGCTGGAGCACCATCTAATTGGTACCAACAACTTACCAATTGAGCTAAGGGTAGATTATCGACAAAATCAGCCACTATACTTTGCAAGATATCAAGGTATCTTTGCGTAGTTAGATTGTCCTCGTAAATATGATACCGAACCTGATTGTCTTTAATTAAACAGAAAACGTTAACACTAAACTTGTTTTGATAATTTCTTTCTCGAGTGACGTGCGGGTTTACATAAGTCCAAAAGTGATTATTGTGTCTATTAAAAATCCCTTCTCTGCTAAATTTTGATTCATCTGTCCAAATAATTTTACGCAAAAACTGTGGATCTTCTTGGGTTCGCATTAGAATCATTTGACAAAATTGTATACGTCGTTCAGCATCTCCTTGTTGAAGTGCAGAAACAAGATTAAATTTGTATGGATGTAGACCTCTACTTTTTAAAATCCTTTGGATGGAAGCTTTTGAGACTCCTAGATCCCGTTCGGCAGCACGAATTGAGGATTTGGGATATGCATGAAAATACGCCAAAACATTTACTACGTTACCCTCATCTACAGTTACACGTTTCGGCAAATTTCTCTCTGCAGAAATATTACCATATTCAATTTGATTCCTTAAAATTCTTCTTAATTTTTCTCTACTCATCGGTGGTAAATGAGGATATTTTTCGTTAAACACTCTGCAAGTTCTACTTATGATCTTGCTACATTCTCCATAAGTGATAAATAAATTCAGAATGACAGCATTTGAATATGTATTTTCATTATCCATTTCTTGACACTACTTTTATATTTACTTTAAACACTATTTTACACCAAGTTTAAACGTCACTGTCGACTGTAAATTGACAATAGGTAAGTGTTGACAGATTTTAGTTGTTTGTTTCGAATTCTGCTAGGAATATCACAGCCATCCTAGCATAAAATTTACAGAAAATTTTTCATTGCATTAAAAACATGAAATAACTTGAAAACTAAAAGAGATAGGTATAGGGAACCATAATACCAGTAGAAAGAGAATAAAATTTGGCATCAGGATATGGCAAAATATATAGGGTGTTCCATTTGAAAAAACCAAGTTATTGATGTTTGAAGTTAACTAAACTCGGCAATAAATTTCCACCACCCTGTATACAATTAGATCATTCTCGATATATGAATGAGAAGCTTATGGATCTAGCTTCAACTCTTATAAATTTTATTGATGTAGTGTTTCCACAGTAGAATCCACATGGTTTAAAGTAAGTTACTGTTTTTTCCCATTTTTCCAAAAAAATTTAAATATTTCGATAACCGTTAATTTTAAGAATAGGGAACCTTAATAAAAGTCCACCTAAAATCGAACGCAGAATCCAAAATCACAATAATATACAGGGTGTTCCATTTAAAATAACGGAGATGGGGTCAACTTCCGGTATAACCGGAAGTGCTACATGTGCGCCATTATTTTATTTGAGGAGAGCATGTCCTGAAAACCCACTGCACAAATTTTCAAAACTCAAATCGAAGTAGTCTCTGAAATATTCTAATGGGTGGTCACCGTGAGACACCCTGTATACCTAATTCTAAATAATCCGGATCTGGCGAGGCAGCCATATTCTTACGACACTTAGCCAGGGCCAGTGACCCCGTTTTTGAATGAGGAAAGGATGGTTACTGCTCTCTACCATACTACCTCAATTATACCAACTGTATTAAACGGAGGTGCCACTTTAACAGGCGCGCTAGTCAAATTTCCCACTATAGGATTGTAGAGTTATATTGTAATGGTTTGTAATGATTTGCGGGAAATTTAAAAATATTTATCCCCTCCCTGATACACTCTTCAATTATTCCTCCAAGATTCACCTATACTATTGCATACATACCTCATGCATTCATTCGGAATACCATCCTTTCCTGGCGATTTACCCACGCTCATTCCCCCTATCACTCCTTTTATCTCGTTTCTTGTGACAGCGAATTCTTCCTGTGCGCCTACCCCGTCTTCCCGATATTCTGCCCTAATCCTTTCATAGTCATGCTGCATAGTCATGCTGCATGACTATGCAGCATGACTATAGTATAGACGATTTAAATAGTATATATATGAATATATATACTATATACACAGTATTACAGTTTAAGCCAATTGTTTTATATAAAACATTGTAACCAATTACTTGAGTTTTTTGTTCAGTTTGCTTGCAATTTTATTTTGAAGTTTATTGCTTAAGATATATATTTTTTAATAAACTTATTTTAAAAAATTGGTAATTTTTTATTTATATTTTGATTTTCTGGAAAACATAAGACAATTAAAAACTCGTTATATAAGTACATAATACATTTATTTATTTTCATTAAACAAAAGGATTATTAATAATATTTTGTTGAAGTTGCCTAGCAGCTGCTAAATCTGGATTTATCCTTCCAATTGGTTCTTCACCAATATCGTTTACAGCATAAATTCCATAATCAATATCGTCGTGAAGTGGTTCTGGCTCAGGAATATTATTCACTAAACAGATATTATGTAATACTACACAACTGTTTACAATTTTCCCTGCCATTGTAGGAGAATAATGTAAAATTCTGTGTTTCAGTAGACACCTAAATCTATTTTTTAGTAATCCATTGCAGCGTTCTATTAAAGAACGTATATGGCACAACCTGTCATTGAACCTTTGTTCTCCACCTACAGCAGGATTTGGTATAGGTGTCAAAAGCCATGGTCGCTTGGGATAACCTACAATAAAAGGTAATTTTTAGTCGACACTTGTTACAATGACCCACTGCATGTTTGCCCATATCCTAGCAGTAGGTACTAACAGACGTTTAAAGGTAGATATCATATACAAAAGAAAGTTACTACCTGAATCTCCAAGAAGAAAAAAAATATTTGTATATTTATATATTTGTATATATATTCTCTCCATTAATGTAGAAATTCCCGAGTGTTGCCATATATTAGCATCGTGTGTGCTACCAGGAAACTGTGCATTAACATTCATGATTTTCAGATCACTATCACATATCTAAAAATAAACATATTTTGTAATCAGATATTTTATAAGAATTGTTCATAATTTTTCATTTCAAACATCGAAAACCCACAGCAGCAGAAACAAATTTTCATAATAAACTATAATAGGTATAGGTACCTAACAGTTAACTACCAAAATGTTTTTATATAAACCTTAGACTATTTTCTTTGAAAACTTTTAAAATTAATTTTAAAACCTCTTTTTCTTAGGTTGGTACTTATATAGTTTCCAAAATTTAATTGAAAGATAACTTACAAGTTGTACATTAAGTGAATGATAATTTTTCCTGTTGACATAAACATGCTCAGGAAATACAGGATCATTTACAGGTGGAGCATTAATACCAACATGGGTACAATCGATACAACCAATAACCCCAGGAAACTGGTATTTTTCAAAAAAGCTACAAAAACATAATGTCACTATTCTGAATGCATTTTTTATGTACCTACACTGTTGTAAGTACCTGGATCGAAGAGTTTGCATTTCTTCAATGTTTCTAGGAAAGTGTACCCAGTTGTTGAATATCTCTGGTCGATTCAATGCATTGCATATTTCTTTTACACATCTACTCATTGAAGGCTGGCTCACTGCAATGTAATGATTTGAACCTGTAATTTCTTGATAGCTCCCATATCCAAAAAAACGTAATGCGGCGAGGACCTAAAAATAAAAAAAAAAATAATATTCAACTGGTGATGAACTTCCATAGTTGAAACATTTTTATTACTACAACTTGCAATATATTTATATTCACTATATTTAGGTACACAGGATATCACTGAAATGTGATACACACGCACATTTTCTTTAATTAGCTATAGGATATAAGGAACCTATGTTGTTTATTAAATATTTACATAAGTAGCTACCTACCTTTGTTTGCACAGTTAAAGCTGATCTTCTTCTTGGTTCTTCAATAAATGGTGTAACCATCTGAATTAAATTATTACAAACTGGCTTGGTGAGACGAAAAAGTTTTAAGAATTTTTCATCTGATAATAAAAAGGCATCTCTGCGTGGCAGCACTTCCCGCTGAATTTCATATATTCTTTGGGCATCATCCACATTCTGGATGATTTCATCCCATAATACGAATTCAGGCAGATTCATTTTACCGACGTAGGTACTTATAAATAAACTACTTCTTCACAAAATATATTTTTTTAAATGTTGAAATAATAAACATTTTCAGGTTATGTTAGAAATATGCTGTTCCTCGGCTATTCCTCTCCAAATAACCAGTAGAAGCAATAAAACAAACTGTTTCTATCGATTTTTGATAGAAACGCTTTCAAGAATACGGTTTCTGAAATTTTAATAGAGACACGCCTACTTTCTCTCGACCATTCTATTCTATCACGGTCAAGAATCGGGCCCCAGCTCATTGTCGCTTATTCCCTTCCCTACCCCAGATATAACCAACATTGGTTCTACCACTTTCCTCTCCCTCAATTTGACTACTTCGATTTTGGACAAACTATCTTTAATTTTGTCCCCCTGCTCCTTGTCCCTGGGTATAATCACTACTTTCCCGTCCCTGATAACCCTAAAACCTTTCGGCGGACCCCCTATCTCCTTATTCGTTACCTTTTTTGCGATACTGTCGGCCAATTTCCTTGCGTTGTTTTCTTCCCTACTCGATACTATGACTGCATTTTCCCCTCGAGCCGCTAAGGGGGGGTTTTCCAACCCCCTTCCCCGAAAACAATGACTCTGCAATCTATCCTGCTTTCCCTTTCACTCACCTCATTCATGCCCCTACTCACCTCCGCATATGTCCTGCGACCTCTCCTCTGCCTTTGCTGTCTCCACGCCTCGGTATCGCTAGTGTCCTCAGACACCACCCTCCTGGCCGGCGGACTTACATTTCGTGCTCTAGTTTCTTTTACTTCCCTCCTAATTAACTTGTTCTCTTCTTTAACCCTCTGTATTTCCTTTTCCAATTTTATCTTATTTCTTTCCAATTTTTACTGATTTCTAAGTATATTGATGACATTATTCTGTACCTTATATATTGCCTCTTTTGCCACCTGTTGGTCTCCCCTAGACACACTGATTTTGCCACCGCTTTCCTTAGAAATTACCGCTATAATTAAATCTAATGCTCCTTATACGTTCTGCATTTGTCCATTGCAGTCCTCGCCTACTGCCTCCATTTTAACTACATATCTTTTTTCCTCAGCTCTCTTCCTCTCTTCCTTTTGTTTTTCTTGGCTGTGTATTTGTTCTTCTCTCATAGTTTTCTTTCTTGCGCCTTATTCAATTCTTATAATCTCTTCTCTTTCCTGCATCCTCCTGTTCTCTTCGTGCCTTCTTTCCGCCTCCTCTTTCCATATCTTGTCCTTTCTTTTTTATATTTTTCTTACTAGTTCCTCTCTATCCATGGCAGCGCCTTCGCGCTTGCCAAGATACATTCTATCACTGCTCGCGGACCCCTCGTCCATTTCAGTATCTAAGGCTTCCTCCGACCCGTGGGAGGTGCCTATTTCGTCTATACTTCTGCTTGTATGACTCGCATTGAAGTTCGCAGTAATCACTGTGATTTTATCACTGGTTTCTCTGTGTGTGTTCCTGCTGCTTGTCCCAAAGTTTTTGTGACTTGTCACAGTGATTTGTGATTGTGACTTTTGTCACTACTTATCTCGAACTTTCCACCACCACCTCACTTTCTCTCCCCACTTCATACTTTGACTATACACACTTCGTTAGCTCTAGGCACGTCTGCTCTCCACGGTTGCTGGCTCACGACTACAGTGAGACGCCTATTGACTACAGTGAGAACTAACGTTTTAAAGACGCGGGATATTTGAATTTTTGGGTACGCGTAATATTGTACAGAGTTACCGGTTATATTTTCACACCGGTCTACAGGCTTTATTTTATGAGTTATATAAATAAAATATGAATAGAAAAGTGGTAGGGATTGTCATAAACCGCCCAGATTATCTAATAAAAAACATTATAAGCATGAGAAAAAAAGCAGTTAGTTTTTTTAACCAATTTCTTGAAAATTTACGTTCACATATGATTGATCTCAGAAAAATTAGGAGATTTTGATGAAAACCGTAAGGTGTGCCATTTAAAATATGTTTATTTGTTTTAATTTGAAAAAAATCCGGGCGCTTCGGGATAATGTACTACAACTTTTATACATATCATTTCTTCATATAACTCCTAATAAAAACTGTAGATGGGTCTCAAAATATAACCAGATACCCTGAACAATACCTGAAATCAAACTTGTGTGGAATGAGAGGAAAATGAAAGAAAAACCCTTTCGTAAAAAAAATATAATTATATAATTCCTCTTACATTAAAGATTGGCCTAAAAGGAATCACGAATAAATACAGTAATAAAAATAAAATAAATAACAAAACAAATAAGGAAAACTCTCAAAAAAGAGAAAATAAATAACGTTTTTTTTAAATAAAGCCTTATAGATAAAAACAAAAAATATTTATTTTAAAATGCACATATTAAACCCTACCTCGAGGTAAAGAATATAATATAACAAATAACAAATTATTCAATAAATAACAATAAACCCACATAAAGTTAAACCAAACAAAGTTTCGATTAAAAACAAAATAACAACTACCGAAGAAACTATACATATAAATCTATTGATTTTTAGGATAAATGTTGAATTTTTCTTTGTTTCTTTTTTTCACACTTATCTTTTTGTGATTTGTGTTGAAAGTTTCTATATAGGTCATCGTAATATTTTCTTATTATTAACCGTATGGATACATTGAGTATTTCATTTTTAATTTGATCCAAATGTTCAGCACAGGTAAACCAGGTGAATGATACATGTTTTAGTAAAAATATTTTAATTTTCCGTGTTATATTAAGAATATAGCCAACGTTAGGTAAAATCAAATTAATTATTTGATATATTACCGATAAGACATAGGTAACATCTTTACTAACATATGTTAATCTTTCTTTGTTATTGCTATATTCCTTGAACATTGTAAATGTGTGCTGAGGTTCTCTAATATTGGTAATTAAGTTAGCAGCACACTCTTTACAAGTCTTAATTAATTTTAATTTTTCGATTAAAAACCCACCTACATAAGTTGCGGTATTACTATCATGTTGATCTTTATCCATGTCTATATGTATGTTCGGCAATTCCAAAGAGTTCAGTTCATTGTCTTCCAAACTATCTAGAGAAATAAAGCTGTTATTCATGTCCTCGTTCTTGTCAATATCTAAAAAATCCTGTAACTCATATAAGAGACCACTCTCATCTTGCTCACAATTACGGTTTCATAAAGGGCTGACTAAGTTATTTAATACAGAAGTTTTATAAGCTGAGATAAATTGGTATGGATTTGGGTTGGTATTTTCTGCGCCAAAATGGCGTATGGACGCAGAAGAATTTTCCAAGGGATCTTGGTTTAAAGATCTTGTCCTCAAAAACCTAAATCCTAACTTTTCACGTATTTTTTGTTTTTTATTAGAAAGATACAGTTTTTTCTTTCTAGGGCTCAAATTTCCAAGTCTCGTTTCATTTAATGTGGAAAGAATGCCATATTGTTTTTGTTTTTTTGGAGTTGATGACAAATCGCTAGATAATTCTATGGTCTTTTTTTAATTAACAAATGGCTACTTGAATTGTTGGCAGAGTTATCATCAATATTTTCTATATTACAATTAAAATGGGAATAGGGCTCTGCAGTATTGAGAGGTACATTGAGAGGTCGTAACTGAATGTTTTGAATTATATTAATTTTTGGTACAGTTTTAAAAGGGAGTGCAAATTTGGTTAATCTAGTTTTATGTGAGTCTGTAAAATTTTTTTGATGAAAGTGATCCTCACACAAGTAATATATTTTTTTGGTATATGCTAGATTCATTATTTCAAACCATTTATGGGCGTCGTTCAATATCTACATCAGGAAATGTAAAAAAATTTTTGTTAACATAGTTTTTGTCAGTTATTGGATTGAAGTACGCATTTAAACAATTTGGTGCTACGCACTTGTAGACCAATGTGCCTGATGGCATCTCGAAGGAAACACCAGATACCAATATTAGATAACAAGCATACAAATACAATGTTCAGGATCCTAAATCATTAAACCATTTTTTGACTTTGTTTTTGCGGGAAGAACAAATATATGTAGATACAATATAGCAGCTATAAAAGTACATTTTATTAATTTCAAATTCAACTGGCCTACCTGACTAATTCTATACTACCCCTGAGACAACCCCTACTATTGCCATCACTTTTTTGTAGTTTCATTTTAGTAGGTACGTCTTGTTGCCAGGTCTAGATGGACAGCTAGAGGTACAAGCGTGGGTACAGCAGATCTCCGGGGTACAGCTTCTAAAAAAATATATTATTTTACGACTACATATTTTTAATTATTTACCAAGTCTGCTTTTATGCCAGTACGTTATATTACTGGTTGTTTAGGTTAAGGTTAAGGCGTTGGTAAGTACATAACGTAAGTATGCCCATAACATTTACCGAACGGTAAGTAAAGCCAATGTAAATTTAGATTAATAGGGAAATAACTACATAATAGCAGAGTTCTTTAAGAATAGAACATGGACAAATACAGACATGTCAGTCATGCAAAAAATAGTATAAGGACCATGAATGATAGTGATTTACTGAGCTCAGACACTAATTACATGATTGAAAAAAGAGGGTCTATACCGCGTATAGGCAAGGACAATATAGGTATCACATTATCTCAACTTACCATTTTCAAATTTAAAAAGTAACGAATTGGATATATTTCCTCTGACTTCGATAAGTTGGTGCATTCTTTTGATTTAAGGTAGATTTTACCATGAACCTTATAATCGGAGTATTAGTAATCTCGATACTAGGTGAATGTTGTATAATCTTATTATGGGACTGCTGTTCTTCAATAGTACCGTTGATCTTAACTAAAAAAAGAAAACAATTCAATGAAAAAAAACAAACTATTCTGGTAAATAAAGAAAAAAATTAAACATAATAAAAACCTAACCTCAAATTTGTATACCTATGAAATAAACAAATTTACTCTATTCCAACTTACCTACGATAGGTACCAAATCGAAAAAATTACAAAAATACACGTTTTAAAAGCTCTGGCCGCTCGGTTTTATTTCTTTTAAAAATGGGACTGTTAAATACAAATTTACCGATGCACCATGCGCTATGCGCTACAGGTTGCGCACAAACGTTGTTCCACCTCCTTCCATTTGGTTTAAAACCTCTCTTTTTTTAGTGTCTCTATGATTCTGTCTATGCCCCCCGCCTTGAAAGCTCGTCTTCCGAAATTGACATTAAAGGTTTTTGTTTTCACACACTGGCAAAACACAAAGTTTAGAGAGAGCCCTTCGTATAATACCGTTTGCTATTTTTACGTCTGCCACACGAGTTATACCGTCGCTGGACTGTAGCTACACTACATTTACTTCATCGGTTTGTCTTCCTACAACCTACAAACTCGGCCTAACATCCATTATTTAGAAGGCAAAATATCATTTTTAATTAACACTAAGTCATTTATTTGTATGTATGCTACACTACATTTACTTTATCGGTTTGTCTTCCTACAACCTACAAACTGGGCCTAACATCCATTGTTTAGGAGGCAAAATATCATTTTTAATTAACACTAAGTCATTTATTTGTAAATTGATTTGCTTCTCCTTCCATCTATTACGTTGTTGGAATTGACTGATGAATTCCCGTTGCCCCCTCTTCCAAAAATGTTGTTGGATTTGTTGAATTAGTTGAAATCGTGTCAGACGATTAACCTTCACACTGGTCAAGTCTGGTTCTGGAAGTGAAGTGGATGGTCGTCCCAGTAAAAAGTGAGATGGTGTAAGTGGTGTAAAATCATTTGGATCGGTTGTTTTGCAATATTTTATTTATAAACATACAAAGATAAAGAAGATTTATTAGTTTTGATCTATTTTTATAAACGAACAATTTCTTCAAAAAATTCTTGATTTTCTTCTTTCACATAAGGAATTATTTTTTTCAAGTTTTCTTTTTTTTCATTGCTTATTTTACTCTTACATTCTAAGTCATATTATGAACAGTTTCTTGTGAAATATTTTTCTTGAAAACCTTTGTGGACTTAAAAGCTTCTAAATCACTTAAAGTCTCACGAGTATGAATGTGTTCCAGTCTCAGTGATTATTTTTTTACAACAATCCATTTCGCTTTCGAAATTTGTACGTCTTTTGTAATCAGACGCCGCCTTTTTGAAGTCAGAAAAATCTTCCGACTGCATAACCATGACCATAAACGGATTTTTGGGGGTATCACTAACCATTAGTCTTACCAAGTCCATTGGAACTTCACATTTCTCCAGTCGTTTCCTTTTCTCGATTTGGGCGAAATCTCTGTCACAACTCAGAAAGGAATGGCCAGAAACCAAGTATTTCTGATGGACCTCTTCAAAATATCCCTCTGCCACCAAATAAATGCACAGAAACAGTAACATTTTATTTTTGTTTGGGGCTATGCAGTTGTCACTCCATATCGGCAACTTTTTTTTATAAAATATTTTACATCTGACAGCCTTGTAGAGACAAGACGCTATCTAATTTCCTCCTCTCCCTGATATCCCTTCGTGCCATAAAAACATGTAGCCTTTGTTATTATCTCCAACATGGATGCCGAGATTGTAGCATGAAAGTTGCCGTAAGTAAAACATCTCACCATGTGTCACGGCAGGAAGGGAAAGAACTTGTTCAAGATCTATAGAAATCGAGCTATTTTCACTGGTGGGATGTTGTGACCTTTCGTGATCCATCTTCAATACTTCTCTTGCCTTTTTAGCTTTGCGATTATGTATTTCTAGTTTAGTTTTTGTTTCTTTATTATTAGGATCAGATCTTATTTTGTTATGCAGAAGATCACAAGTGCTACATGTATCAGAACGTGGATGATGGAGGCTTATGTTTGGAAAACATCTTTAAATAACATCATTTCGTAATAATAACGGTACGTAATATTTGAATTTGGATATTTCTCCTGAAATGCTCGAAACAATCGGTTTATATTTAAATCCTGACTCAAATAGTCTTTGTCGCTTTTAGATCTGGTATAGTGACTTTTTTCTTTCGGAAAAGAATTAACATGTTCAATGATTAAGCTTTCATCATCTTTCGAGAACTTTCTATTTTTTTTATTACCCCTTTTCTCGGTAAAAGTCAACTCTCCATTCTTCTTCGCTTTTACAATAGTTTCAATTCTTCTCTTCGTTATGCCATAACCATTAAGAAAAGTTTTTTTACACACTTGCAAAATATCACCTTTGCCATTAGGTAATGTAAAGTATATGGTTGCCTGTCGTCTACTATTTGCAGAATCTTCATAGTTCCCATGTCTTCTTCGTTTTACTCCAGTAACAGTAATAAGCCCCATTAGATACAAATTTTGTTTAACATTATCCTCAAGTTTGTAGAACTCCTTGAATAAGATTATTTTTTGTTGATGCCGAATATTTTTACATTCAAATTTGCATTTGCACAAAATCTAAAAGTAAACACACATTTTACCTTTACAAAATAATTGCTAATAACCATAAAGTTAAGCCAATTTACCTCTGCACTTGGTTCTTCCTTAGCTTGCACCTCAGTATTTCTAGTATTTATGTATTTTTTACCACCACTTCTTCTTTTCTGCCTTTCTGTGCTCTGCCCTCGCCTTTTTTACGTCTACGACTCGGTAAAACATTAACCTCCATTATATTAGGAATAAATGAAAAAAACTTGTAAAACGTCAACCTTTTTTTAAAGTCAAAACGCCCACGCTTGCACGAATCGAGGAGTATGGAGTAATTGGCACTTGGCCCAATATTTACCGATAAGACACCGCCAGTTGAGACATGCGTCACCTTACGGTCAAAAATTAAAACATTTGCTGGTGCATCTTTGTGTAGCCCGTTATTTACGTCAAAGGCGATGGCATATAGCTCACTTTACAGGAATAAAACCAAATTTAGAATTTAGAATAGAGTTTTTTACTTCAGATCTTCATATATGTAAGTTGGTCTGCCTCTCCGGGACAGAAAACGTCTTAGCGCTAACATAAATGAATTTGTCGAAAGTTCTGTGACCAACTCAAGGTCCACAGCTCGTGTTTTCATACAAATAAATAAACAGATCCAACATTTAAAGGATCCTTTTCGCTATATTACGACCTGATACTGACCAATATCGTTCGCGTATAGAAGCCATCAATGCTTGAGGGCCTGCATGATATAGCCTTAAATGTTTATATCTGAAAATGAGCATTGTCATATGATGGTGAGGTGAAATTAAAATGTAATACTTTTTATTGTAATCGAATTGAGAATTATTCAAGCGTTAGTGGGTACATGTCGCCGTGAAATCTGGCTTGAATCGACTTTAAACCCTGTATGGCACTGCCAGTACTCTGCATAAGCTCGCCCTGTATGATCTACCTATAATTCTAAGTTTTCATCATCAATTAGGCTCTCTATCCCTGCGTGTACGATATTAAATTCGTCTATTAAACCCTTTAATTGCGAAAACCTTTGCCTTAAGTCTACCGGGATATCAAAAATTATCTTGGTCAAGGGTGGTTGTGGAATGTAAAACGTCTTACTTTAAATTTAAAATAATTATGTCACTGTCACACTGACATCATCAGTAACCTACAAATTTTATACCTATTTATTTCAGTTGTAAAACAATAATAAACTACAAATTAGGAAATAACGGTTTTAGTAACAAGAAAAACTAAATTACAGTAATTGTTGGAAATGTTCCCCGTTTTGTTCGATGCACAAGTTGACGCGCCTCATGCTGTGAAAAGCGTTTTGCAGCATTTCTGGCGTTATGGTTGCACATTCCTGAACAATTCTTTGTTGCAGTTATTGCAAATTATTTACCGGAGTTGCGAAAATCTTGTTTTTAAAGTAAGGAAATATAAAATAGTCCATAATTGTCAAACAAGGTGATCTCGGAGGAAACTCAACTTCTGTATGCAAACTTATCAGGCCGTCATCAAAAAACTCGCGGAGGAAAGCAATATTTTCTCGTGTAGTATGTGCTGTTGCACCGTCATGCTGGAAATAACCGTACCGAAGTTCATCATCGTTTAACTGTTGCACAAATTCAGCCAAAAAGTTGTGTCTGTACCTTTCTGCGTTGACGGTGAAATCGAAAAAAATTGGCCCTATTATTCTTCTGCGAGAAACTGCCATCCAAACACCAATTTTTTGAGCATGTAGTGGCGATTCAGTAAAAACACGAGGGTTATCATTGCTCCACATTCGCATATTTTGAGAATTGATGTATCCCGAAAGGTGGAACCACGCTTCGTCAGAAAAAAAAGTTAAGTCCAGAAGATCGTCATTCATTAAATTATTGACAAACCAATGGCAGTAAGCAAGGCGTCTGGGGTGGTCTGCGGGCAGAAGAGCTTGATGTGCTTGCATCTTATATGGATGCATGTTCAAGTCTTTCTTTAAAATCTTATGACATAAGAAAGTCCAATTTCCTGAGAAAGACGTTTCAAAGGTTTTGCAGGCTCCTCTCTTCCAAACGTTGACGAACGTCATTGACAACTTCTTCTGTACGAACTCTTGGTCTACCAGCACCTTTTTTATGAGTTACAGAACCAGTTTCGTGAAACATATCAACACAATTTGTAAGGCACGCATAAAAATTGTCCGGTAATATTGCCACGTTTGGGAAGTGCTCTCGAAAATTGTCCAAACACAAACGTTGACTGTATTGCCAATTTCCATTAACTAGCGCACCCGTTCGAAAATAGGCTTCAATCATGAAAATTTTGTGCTGTGTGGTAAGAGATTCAAAACTGGATTAGAAAATTTCAGCACAATGACTTGACAGATTCTGACACAACAAAACATATTCAAAAATTTAAAGTAAGACACACGTTTTACATTCCACAACCACCCTTGACCAAGATAATTTTTGATATCCTGGTATTAGTTGGACGTCTATAAATGTATCTCCCTGTATACTGCTTAAATACTCTGTGTAATGAGTTTAATAGCTTTTTATAACACCCTTTTTTGATAAAATCCGCTAGATCTTTTTCTGAACTTATTAAGTAAACTAAGTATATAAAAAATTAATAGTTTATATAGGAGTTGTTAACTAGTGGTACAAATTGAAAAGACGGGATGAAAATATGAATGAAAAATGGGATACTCACTTTAACTGTATGCTGTACTGAAATGTCTCCGTCGTTCACCATAGGAGAACTACACTCTGTCGTACTATGCTGCCTTGTCCTTTACAAACTCCATTTGTTTGTTACCAATCCTATTGTTGCTGATGAATATCCGATACTCGAATGGACCAAATTTTATGGAGATGTTTCCCCATAAAGAATGACTGTGTTGTGAAAATGAATGTTGTGCTGTGGAACTGTGAACTGTATGATTGTGTGTGAATAGGTGAATGACTCAAAATACGGAATGAACTGATCATATTACACCCACGATGTATATGTTACTGTGAAAGTCCGAAATCCGGTGAATGTCGAGAAACACCGGTATTGTTAAACCGTACCTACGATAAAGTTACCGTCATTTGATGGGAATTATGAGAATTGGTTTGAGTTCAGAGATTTGTCATTAAGATATACAGTGATATAAGTAACATACAAAAATATCATTATCTGAGAGCAGCTTTACAAGGAAGTGCAGCTCGGGTTATCCAGGAGGATCTATTAGCAATTTGTTTGCCATTCAGAAAGCATCAGTTTGCAATTTCAGCCAACGTAAAAAAAATGTATCGGCAAGTTTTAGTTGATCATTCGGACAGTCCATTGAAAGGATCTTATGGCGTGAGAATCCCCAAGACGAATTGCAAATATTCTAATTAAATACATTCACATACGGCACAACTGCGGGAGCATTTTTAGCGGAAAGATGCCTCAAGCAGTTGGCAATAGAAAATCGAGATACCTATCAACCGGAAATTGCGAATATTGTTGAGACAGATTTGTATGAAGGATGACCTGTTAACAAGTGCGGATACAATAACGCAGGCAGCTGATCTTTGCGCTCAAGTTTCGAGCATGTTAAAGCAAGGCTGTTTTGAACTTAGCAAATGGCGGTCCAATAGGCAGTATATGATTGAAAATTTACATAGCGACTTCAATTCACATTTAATTCCATTCAGTTCTGAGGAAAAAATGCTAGGTTTAGTTTGATCAACTGTTACAGACAATTTAATGTACAAAAATTACTCATCACTACTAAATATTAATTATATCATTTGGAAACTGACAAATATAGCCAGTTGAGAAAAAGAATAGCTATACCGAAGTCTGTCAAGAAGAATTGCAATTCTTCTTGAAGAAGAGCGTGCAATGAAAACGCCGCGAGCCGCAGGGCGCTCACTTTTTGGCGTGTCGTAACTTTATGAGACTTTCTCTCATATAACTTTCTCATTTCTCCTAAAGGAACAATACTTTTGAAAATATTAAATTTATTGGCAGATGGGCAACCTCAACCTCAACCTCAACCTCAACCTTCGACATCATCTCAGTTGCCCACTACTCAAATACAAGAAAATCCTTCAGAACCTTCCAAAAAAATAAGTCGCAGCCGTCAGCAAACTGTGTTAACAGTGTTTTGTTTCGCGTTCTGTCTCATTACGCAAACAAATGAAAATATATGATTTAATGTTAAATATAATTACAAAAGACTTACAACCTTTTAATATAGTAAGAGATGAAGGTTTTTTAGAACTGCTTAGGGAACTTGCACCTCAATATCAGCCGCCTAGAAGGAACACCATTGCTAATTCACATTTAGAAAAGAAATATGATACAGCTAAAAATAAATTAAAACAATGTTTAAAGGACCCACAGTATATTGCACTGACAACCGACTGTCGGACACCTTCTGCAAATAAGGGTTTCCTTGCAGTGACGGCTCATTTCATTACAAATTATTGGCAATATTTTTCGTGTTTAGTAAGCTGATTTTCTTATTCCAAAAGTCACAGGTCTCAAAATTTAAGTGAACAACTTAAGTTAATTGTTGCAGAATGGCAAATTACTGACAAAGTGCATGTTGCCATTACTGATAACGCAGCGAAATTGTGGGTGAAATAAAATTAACTGTTATTTTCTTGGCGAACATTAAGAATCTTTTGATTTTCTCATATACTTTTGACTTTTGCTTCAGAAAATATACCTCTCTGTAGTGAGAAAAATCATCCTTGATTAATAACAAATATTTTGAGCCTCCTACCGACTCAACTTCTATTGGCCTGCAGAGATCCACATGAATAACTTCACAAACACGTGTCGTCTTTGTCTCGCTTGATTTGAATGGGAATTTATGCTGCTTTTCCTGAAGACAAGCTATACACATATCTTCTTTGATATCATTAGAATATTCTATGGCCTTCTGACAATTCTAACACTATCTGTAGTGCAGGAAGACAATGATAACGAGGAATGAGCAGAAACAACCTCATTTCTAGCTGACATTAGAGAAATATTTGTTATTGTTGATTGCTTTGGAAACAGTTTTCGAGCAACAGAATTCTTAGTGTCCAAAGAATCTTCAATGTACCCTCCAGCCACGGTACCTAAAGGATTTCCATCCCCCACTCCACTTAAATTTTTATCAAATTAGCTCCAGCATTGGCAAGTAAACTCCCTGAAGAACGGCGAAAGCAGTGTCCAGTATAGATAATTGAATTTAGAAGTTTTAGAAATTTTGATACAACTCCAGGAAATTCTCCAATCGTATTAACTCCTACAGGGTTTCTAATACACTTACCCTTCATGTATTTTAGGAAAAACCGCCGATGTCCGACAGTTGACAGGCGATGTATTTTTTATAAAAATCAAAATAAAATTTGTCAACATTTGTGAAATTTCGTGGAACATTGGTTTATTGGTGGAGTATTCCAGATAATAGCTGCTGTCATCTTTGTCTTACTACATGCCATCTGCTTTGCTATTTCCGAATCTAAAATTAAAAGAAAAAATAGAAACCCTACATTAATTTTGTTTCTTTATAATTACTATCTTCAATATAATTTACATTCATTCAATATTTTCATAAAACCTACTTGGAAACATACTTCTGAATAAAAAGGGCATATGTTCAGTAGCAGCATTGGCGACGTACTGGTCTGCAATGAACCCCGCTAAGCGTATTTCTGCACTTGCAAGCGGAAAGTCCACTGGATGATTGAAAATTTAATGTGGTTGGTTCTTAACACTTTTTGATGCATTTAGATAAGTTTCACTTAATTCATGTCGTAACAAAATAGTTTTTCCTGTGTTTTATCCACGAGACACAATACGCAAAGTTATCCTTTTTACTTTTTTTTAATCCAACTAAATTGTGTTTCCTATTTATCCAGATAGGAGTGCTGATAACATTTCCTTTTCTTTGCTTGTCACTGCTACTGTCCATTCTGAAGCAAGGGGCAATGCTGGCCTATACGGGGGTAAATTATATTTTATACCCAACAGATACATATCCATTTACAGGGTAGGACTTACAAAATACATAAAAAAAACAAATACAAAATACAATACATGCAACAAATATACAATAATAAATACAACAAATTTATAAATACAAAATATGTGCAACAAAGAACGACTGAGAAGGTCACAAAAAAGAGAGAGAACAATAAAAAAGACAAGCAACAACTAAGTAAGTTACAAGAAACAAAACATTAAGAACATGTTAATAAGATAAAATCTAAAAAAATTAGGGTTGATTTGCATTAAACAGAAAATCGATTTTCATTCAAAATAAGGGAAAAATTCAGTCTCTTTATTGATGTCATGCTGCAGTTAAGCATGTCAATACTGTTACTAGTCCTATTGCACTTTCTGCACATTCTTAATAAAGGAGAATATTTTTGAAGATTAGTTCTGGCAAAAGGCAGAGAAAACAGGGCATTCTGTCTGGAGTTCACTCTAGGAATATAAAAGTTTAACTTATTAAGTATATCAGAGCAGTCATTACTACCGTGTATTACTTTGTATACAAAAATTAAGTCTGCAGTGACTCTGCGGCTTTCGAGGGTGATAACTGCAAATCTATCAAGAAGTTCTTGAGTCCCTATGGCGGGAAACTACTTTGAAAAAAAGGAATTTGAGAAAACGTCTCTGGATCTTCTCTAAGCTATCAATATGAATACTATAAAAAGGACTCCAAGCAACTGATCCGTATGCTAGTTTGGATTTAATATAGGAATAATACAGAAGTTTAAGCGTATCAATATTGTTAAAATCATGGGAATTACGTATTATAAATCCTAAAGTTTTAAACGCATCACTGACAATATTATGAAAGTGTACTGAAGACGACAATTTACTGTTGAAGGTGACACCGAGGTCTCGAAAATTACTGCATCTTGATAGAAGTAAATTGCCCAAAGTATAACCGTACACTATAGAGGACTGTTTTAAGGAGTATGTCATTATAAAACACTTACTAACATTTAATTGTAGTTTGTTCGCTTTACACCACAGTAATATTTTATCAATTGCTGATTGTAGAGCCATGCAATCATGAACATTATTGATCCCAGAGTACACCTTAATGTCATCCGCATACAACAGACAAGGAATATCTAAGTTGTACACAATGTCGTTAATAAAGATATTGTAACGTTTGTCTAACCTCCAAACAGATTAAACCAGCTTGTTCGACAAAACAACACAAATCTTTATTGTTACTAGATACAAACTTCAATTCTTTTTCACAACTGTCAACACAAATTCCTTAGTTTGACGTTTCTGTGTAACGAGCTCACGCTTTCGACTAAAAACTCCCCGTCTCCTTGAAATCACGAGTATTTATATATTTTTCAAGCTTCTGGAATATTCGGGAGCCTCTTTTTGGATTCCGGAACGTAATGGAATAAAGATTTTACAAATGTTAATTTATAAACAATAAGAAATGAATTAACAAAACAGGCAGATTCACTAGCAAGGTAGGTGAGCTTCCGTAACAATATTAAAAAATAACGGACCTAAGACAGACCCCTGCGGCACTCCAGATTTTGTAACAAACTGTGTAGACTTTTCGCCACAGCACTCGACATAGGATGATCGGTTTTTGAGATATGACGAAAAGAATATCAATAGACTGTCGGAAAGCCCAAACCGAGCAAGTTTATTCAAGATGAGATTACGATTATTGTACGATTAAAATCATGTTAAACAAGTTCGTTTATCATTGTAAATTTCTGCATATGATCGGGAGCTGGAGTCTCATTCAGTAACATAATCTGTTACTACTGAATCTAATCTAATGAACTCTAAAACTGAATTGGTTTTCTCAAACAGCTGTATCATAAAAAAGGCCGATATAGGATATTTAATTAGACAAGGGCTTTGTAGACCCAAGCGCAGTGTTTTTATTGCTATATACATCCGTCTTGTATTACAATCGGGCATAACAATCTGGAATTCATAGTTAGTTAAATCCACAATGACCATGGAAACAATTCAAGCAAATACTACCAAGATCCAGCTCCAGCTCCAGCATATAAAAAAAATCCTAAGATACTTCATCGTACGGTACTGTACGGTCAGTTCTTCTTTAATGCATGTATATAAATATACGATAATAAGTGTTGATATTGGATATATTAATATTAATTGGATCACACGTTTTTCTTCGTTTCCTATAATATGTAGGTAGCAAACTGGGTTGATACTAAACTTGATAAGATGCCAAGCAAGATCAAATCTTGTACTACACTGTATTAATTAAGTGAAATTAAGTCATTCTATTGCATGGGTTCAATAAATAGAAGACGTTATATCGATATAGTATCTTGTTTTACTTTAAATCTATTTGAGTTTTCAAAGAGGTAATTGTAACCAGTAGGTATACTTATCTATACATGCCCTTTATAACTGTTTCATATGAATTATTGTTGTTTCGTTACCCACCTTACGTAGAAGTCGTGTAGCACTGAGAAGTGGAAGGTAGATATTTCGCCATAAATCCTCACTTAAGAGGATTAGAAATATATCTAGAAGTTCTCAGGTAATAGGTAGGATTAGTAGTTCTCAGATAGGATTACCGGTTAAGAAGAATTAATACACACTTACAAGAGAGAATCATAATGTAATTTATTAACTGGTGCACTGGCTGTATTTCTGTAAAAGCTAACTATATGTAAGCAAATATGAATGATTTTTATCGGTTTACATCTCAGATTATTGTGAAATATGTATTTTCCTGTGTAGCAGTAACATACATATGACTTAACTATCAAACATGATATTAACATACTTATATTTTTACAGATATGGATATACCTAGCTGTCTCTTACCAATGTGTTGATATATGAATTGATCAGTTATATTATAACTAGGTATAAATAATAGTAATAAAAAGACAAATTTGGAAAATAAAAAATTTTATTTATTTCTTCAATAAAAAACAAAAAATAGGATTTTGAGCCAGATACTTGGACATGGACAGAATGTATAATCTTTATACAGGGTGTTTAGAAAGCACGTGACATGCCAAACTTGCATTTTCTTAAATGGAATACCCTGTATATGATTAAGTTTTCAGATTCCACGCAAAATTCTACGACTTTTTTATATATCATACCTAACTTATGTCTAAAGTTAACCGTTTTTTAAAAAATGATGACTAGAGATATAAAATATAAAGATAAATGAATGATAAATAAACTAATTCGGACTCGGAAAACCAAAATTTTGACAATCCATATGACAGGTATCGGTTTTTTGTTTTCATGGCTAAGTAGGAATAGTAAGCAGGCGTATCTCAGATAAATTAAATTATTACAAAATTATGGTAGGTATATTCTTAACCATCATATATTAAAAAACAATTAACTTTAGACATAGGGTATGGTATATGAAAAAGTCGTAGAATTTTGCGAGGAATCGGAAAACTTAATAATATACAGGGTATTCTATTTAAGAAAATGCAAGTTTGGCATGTCACGTGTTTTAAAAACCCTGTATAAAGATTCTCTATTCTGGAATAAAGTAAACTTGATTTCCTACAACTTTTGTATTTAACTTTTTTTCCGCAGATTAAAGAGAGAACCTCTTGATGGGTGGCTAAAATATAACCAATGACCCTGTACAAACAAGATGGTTATCTCGATAGCACCCGGCGTCTGCAATCAGGTGCAATTTTGTGTTTATACTAAAGGTTCTATGAGTTTATTATTTTCCTGGTATTTCATAGAGAAATTCTAGAAAACGTTGACCTTGAACGTTGAATAGTTCAGGTACACAGAGTACCTGAACTATTTATACACAGCACGAAGGTCAGTCTCAGTTTCTGTTAGTTTAAGTCATCCACCCTCTGTACAAGGGCGAGAGTCTCGGTTTTGCCCCAAGCAGAGTTCCACTGCATAGTTTAAACGTTTCTACCAGTTTGAGTCTGTAGTGAACATTAAACAGATCATCAGCGATCGATTTGTGATTTGTTTGTGATTTGTGTGATTTGTGAAAGAAAACTTGAAAGCAAATGTAAGTCATTTTAATTATTACTTATTTTTCACTCACCATATAAGAATATTAATACAGCAACATATTAGATGCATTTTAGAAAATAGTATGTACCTAGTTGAAAAGACTTTTTGATCATTTTTCGCAGTACATTCAGTCATGAAAAATTTGTGTAATATTATAATTTGGCATTTTTGGCATTTGAGCTACTTACAATTTAGATGCAGTTAAATTTATTTTTAGATAAACATTTATATTCATAATATTGAAAAATCATTTACACATATTTTTACTTGTATAAGTTCGGTGGATTTTATAATATTCATACAAAAAACTAACCTTTACCTATAACTTCAATTATCACTTATTATTGCACAAGAGGTTTGTATTTTACCCGATAAATTTGGATTGTTTAATCAGAAACTGTTGCCTAGCAATTAGACAAGAAAATCTGTCAACTATTTGACAGATTTGATATTAGGTTGACAGATTTTCGAGTCAAATTGCTAAAGGAAACAAACAGTTTAGAATTTAAACAACACAAATTTACCCGGTATCAATACAAACATCGAGTGTAATTCGGCAGGACAATTTAATGAATAAGAAATTTAGAAACATATGAATGCAATTGAAGGATTTTACGTTTAGCAACTCGTGCAGCTCGTGATGAATTAAACTGTACGTCGGTGAATGAGTTAAATACAATATTGAATTCTTGTAATATTTGTAATTTGGTTCAGTAGCAGTAGACTGAAAAAAGGATTTATTTGAGATAAATAAAATTTCTTACTAACAATTAAATTATTTATTTGAAACGAATTAAAGATCTAATTGGTATTAACATGGCATTTATTTCAATGGCAATATTAAATATTTCATATTATCTAATTAATTTAATTTATTTAGGGGAGACAACTTTTGACGCAAAAATCATAGGCCAAATTTCACCCTCGTATGCGGGGGTGTCATCCACCAAAATTTTTCAAATGGGAATGGGGGTCAAGTGATACGTCATTGGAAAGTATTTTTGATTCTCTATACAGTGGCGCGCCGTTTTTGAAATTCCGTAAATTCATTTAGAAGTTACGAATTCTTGAAGTTTCACTAATGCATTTCACGAAAAATGCAAAAATTATATCAATTTCATTTAAAAACTTACCGTATCAACGAAGTGTTGAAACATTCGCTAAGTGTTGAAAATGTGGTCCACCAATCTCCATACAGTGATACGAATTATCTTCAAATCGTCGTAGTACAACACTTCCTGTGTCACTTCGCGACATACGTTCACGATTTGGTACCGCAAGTTTTCTAGTGTATCTGGTGGAGTGCAATAAACTTTATTTTTTACGTATTCCCACAAAAAGAAATCCAGAGGACTTAAATCGGGTGACCGCGGAGGTCACCGCCTTGAAAATATCATTGGACCAGCTTCAACTAATATTATTTAATTTTTTTTTATTTTATTTATTACGCCACCCAACAGTACAAACCCAATTAAAGGGTGGGAAAAACAGTAGAATTAAATACAACATAATACAAAAAAAGAAATAAACACATACATAAGGAGACAAACACATAGCAAGAACTATATTTACGATAGCATACAAAAGCCTGATACAAACTAAGAAAATACTCTTTTTAACGATGTATAAGAACACTCAAATATATATAAAAGGTGAAAATTTCAACACATTAGTTCGCGGAGTGGGAACATAGAAAGCACTGTAATGACGCGTAGGAACGGATGGAACACGAAAACAAAGTTGTTCAAGGATTTGAGGGCAATCAATCTTGTTATCTATAATTTTTTTTTAAATATTATACAGCACATTATATTATACAGCACAACGCTAGATACATTGAACAGGAAATAGTATTCCAATAGCATGGAGCACTTCCACATTATTCGCGGATTGTGCGTGATTATTTGAATGAAACGTCTCCAGATCGGTGGATAAGACGAAAGAGCGCAATTGGCCTCCGCGAGTAATAATACCTCTTCACAGAACTCTCACCAAAACCAATACTAGGGAAATTCACAAATGAAATAACATAACTAAGTATCTATGATTAAATAAAACAAATAGCAAGGTTAAATAAATTAACAAAAATATACATTAATATGTATGTAATTTGCAGTTATTTCCAGAATATCATTTAGTATTATTATAACTGTGAGATATGACATTGAATATAATAGGTACATAATAAGCACATAACAAATAACATACATCATCTAGTTAAGATATAGGTACATAGGTTAGTTTTCAGTAATAGTTTAGGTAATATTTTAATGTTACTAATAAAAACTATCACCCATATTAATAATAATCACAATAACATGAAGTTAACTAATGACAACTAACCGTATTCTTAAATCAATCTAAGTAGTTCATATTAATAATTAAATATTTATAGACAAATAACTAACAGCATGCTAAATAAGAAGTTAATGTGACAACATCTCATTCTATACATAGAGCTAATTTCACTGCAATAAATCTAACCTGCATTCTGCTTGCATTTACAAACATTTACGCAAAGTGACAAGACTGACAAGTGTCTTGTGTCAAAACTGTTTTGTGTTAAAAAGCAATCAAGGGCGGATTTAGCTTTTCAACATGGGGGAGTATCTCAAAGAATCATATTTTTAAAAAATGTGAAATTAGAAATTATCTGTGTATTTAGATAGATATAGGTACGTTTTTCTTTGGACAAACATGAAATAGCAAATGGAAGTGTTTAATAAAATATCCTTAAGTGAAGTACGTTTATATTTTTTTAAACTAATTACGTTTTTGCTTTTTGCTAATGTAAAATTTGAATTCATGGTAAATCCGCTCTTGATAAGCATTAACTTTGCCTTTTATAATAGGGAGATTCGTAGCCCACGTTATTTCGGGGGTTACGGGAGACTGGGTTAGAACACCTTAAATTTTTACCTTATCGTTATCGCAATCGTTATACTGAGCACGCGCAGTGCCAAAAATGATACTCTTTTTGGAACTGCACATGCTCAGAATAACTATAACGACGTGCTAAAATTTAAGGGGTTCAAAAACTCCCTAATGAATTCGATAAGTAACCATGCTATAATAAAATTTTATAATAGTTATTGAGGTTACTGACATATAAATACGGAAAATTTCGCATTAAATTATTTAATATTTCAGAAAAACGTTCTTGATCTGTTAATTGGGAGGTAAAAGAAAAACTGCTGACATTTTTGTCAAACTTTTAGGTTAACTTTAACTTATTGTAAAACATACCCAAACTGATAACTAGTGATTTAGCATCATTCTAGCGTTAACATGCATTTAAATGGCATTATTAATGCAGTTTTCACTAATTACATTCTAGTTACGTCTTAGAACATTCTAAGTTTTATTATTAATAAGGCTGTATATGTTTTATATGAATTAACTGCATTATTAGTAACTTACACTAAAAACAGTAGTATAAGCTTACCAATTATGGTCCTTTTTCACTAAATTGAATTTTACTATTTTATTAATAGCAAACATTATACTGGTACATAAGTTAAGGTTGATTCAACCCAATTTATTAAAGAATTGTAATTAAGCGAAGTTATCCAAGTACAAAGTGACCGGTCTTCATGAATCATTTCAAACTGCGCGGTTCGCTGACATCACACTCCAGTAGCCAATAAAATGTAGACATGTTAAAGAACGGCTCCACGTTGCCACATATAATTTTACTTTTTTCTTGGCAACGATTAAATCTACATTCAGGTAATTTTGAAATGAAAATATATGTATTTTTAGGTGAAATGGTAATTTTGAAATGAAAATATGTATTTTTAGGTGAAATATTCTCCATAAATTATTACTAAAGCAAATCAACATGATTGTTTTACAATTTATCCCTTGAACAAAAACATTTTTAGGTATTTTTCGCTAAAGGTGACAACATTGCGCACTGCAGCACTTAGAAAGTTCATATTTGTGACGTAGAAATCGTTAACCAGTTCACTGTCAACTCTTGGAAGGTTGTCTGAATCAGCCTTAAGATATCCCTCTTCAATTTTATTCATTTTAAATCAAATTAATCAAAACACAAAACGAAAGTTAGGTTAACCACACTTCACTTGACAAAACACAAAAAGCAAAGCATCCAACAGACAACAACGAACTGGAGTATAACGTCAATGGCGCGTTATTTGAAATATATGGTAATTTTAACAATTTTTTCAAAATATATCTGGTGAAAAAAAAAATTTTAAAAAATACTTTAGGCATACCTAAGTATATATTTTATAATAAGCGAATAAAAAAAGATGTGGAAAAGCCTCAGTATTAGATTTGCAGCAATGTAACTATTGGGGTTGAATGATAAATAGTAATTGGTACTGACTAGTAGCGTTGAGTGATAATATTTTTCAGTTTACTCAACGCTAGTAGGTACTAAAATGCCATTAAGGAAACCATATTGTGCTTTTTTTTCGTGCTACCCTTGTCATACTTATATAAGTTAGCTAATTGTTTATTAAAATTATTTTCTCAGAGGAGCCGAATCGTTTACCTAGTTTAATTAAAATATTTTCTTTGTTTAGATACCGTGATTCAAGATATCCAGCCATACGAGATAATAACAACTTGTTAAGTGATGTCAATAAGTATCTAATCTTCAATTAAATATACGGGGTACCCCTAAATTGTATCTATATGTATATGTATCGGAGGGTAAATAAGAGTTCTTAGAGTTGAAAATTGACGATCAAAACATCCGGTTAACGTGAGTTTTCCTTGGCGAATTTCAACCACTTTCTTTAAGCTAGTGAAGTGTTTAAAATGTATTATAATTATTTTATTTAGACATAATTCAAAATATGATTTGTAATATTACAGAATTATATATAATATTATATACCTCTGGTTTCCTGCTTTTTGTTATTTTACAGGTGGTGTAATCCCAAAAGAAACTATAATCATGAAACCGCACCACAAATAAGTTACAGACATTAAATTTAACCGTTTTCTCGAAAATATCGGCCTACAAGACTGTTTGTACAATGTAGACTGTCTGTCTGTGCGGTATAGACCGAGTGTATTGTATTAATTGTATTATCCTCAACAGCAGTTTATTAAAGGAATTCGTTTAAGGTATATTAGCTATTTTACTTGGGTGAGGGTTTACCTACCCTCGCTCATGACCATTGTTTATATATCAGTATATACAGAGAATTCCAGAATGATTGTCCGGTATGAAAACGCCTATCCTGAATATAATCAAAATTTATTTCCATTTGCTAACATTACCTTCTTTTTAACTGTCAATTTGAGAATTTTCATATTTGGCAGCATTTTGACGTTTGACTCAGTGGCGTTTAGCATTTTTCGTGTTGAAATTTTTTTTCTGAAGTATCATTGCGTATTTTTTAATACTATACAGTTTCAGAGAGTTCTAAATCAGGTTGGTAATTTTGTATTTCTTAATATTGAAATTAATGTTGAAATTAATATAAGAACCATAAATTAATGTTTTTAACACTCCACAATTCACAGTTTGAATAGGTTGTTATACTGGTGATACCTAGGAATGGAATACTTCAAAATAATAATAATTATTTTTAATAAATTGTCTTTATTTTATTTTTAACATAACCTATATTTACTGACGTACCATGGCATGGAATAAATCAAATCAAACCAGGAAATTCCCTTGCCTGCACTCATGATTCTAGTGCAGATACTGAAAATAGAAAGGCGGCACGGACAATCATTCTGGAACTCTCTGTATATACCACTGCAAAATCAATGAGTATCATTTATCATAAAAACCTTCATAACTTAGAAAGCATTCAGTAGTCAGTGAGATCATAACTCAATCTACCAACAAACATTGTATGTAATCAAATCTCTGTCAGATGTATGTATTCATTAGAATAAATTGTTACGTGTTTAAACAGTTTATATCTTTATTCGAACATTCAACCTACGGGTCAAACAATGACTGAGCTGCGACTTCAGAAAAATATGTCTTCAAATATCTATGGGAAATTGAAAAAAAAACATGTATTACTGAGTGTTTTTGTAGGTGGGTGAACAAAAAACATTTTGCCCTTTATATATTCAATAATTACATCTTAACGTCTTCTCTTTCAGTTGAAGTCGTCACAACTGACAAACCAAAACATGTTTAATGGAGGAGGAGGCGCAATCCCTCGGCGACAACAGCCAACAATACAGCCACAGCCGGCTCAACAATCGAGGAGGTAAATATACCATACTGAGTGATAATATTTGAGAAAGTTGCGATGTGCATACATTTCAAGTACAGTAAATATTAGGCATTATTATTTTAAATCCGAAAGTCCAAACATCTAATAACATTATCACCTATCTGCAAGATAGAGCAACATTGAGCTCATGTTTAAAATCACATCTCTATTCACTGTTCAGATCTGCCCTACATAAATAATCAAACGGTCGACTTTAGGTAGTCGTAAAATCATGCTGTTTCGTTGTACATAACTAGGTATTGACAAAGTAGGCTTTGGTATTGGTATCCCTCAAATATCGTCATCAATATCATCTATCTTTCTGGCCACCATGCTTCATAGGAAATGTATGGGAATTTGCAGTTGATGTACCATATATCTGTTCAACGACGCTAACTGTCATTATTTCAATGGCAGGACCGAGGCAGGACTGCAATTTGCCAATAGAACAAATATGTACACCAAAATGATAATTAGCCAATTACTGTTGACAAAGCAAATAAAAACGAGTGAATAATGTTATCAGCGGTTGGTACATGTACTTATCTAGATGCACTTTGAATTTTGGCCGTGGCGCCCCCTGACAGAAATTTTAATATAACACAATTGATTATTATAATACTATTATTATTAAATAATATTAGTTAAATCCTTTATTCCCTGCGTTTTCAGTAAATTGTCGTTCTTCTGGGGGCTTATTCTCATCCGGGGAGTAAAGTTGGGAGAGGTGAGCATTCTCCCGCACGAGGGGGAACGCTCCCTGTTCTCATGATATTTTAAACCGTATTCTTAACTAGGAGAAAATCACAACATCGTTGCCACTTATTCTTTCCATGGAATAACAGAATAAATATTTTTTTTAATGATTATCAGTGGTCATGGAACAGAAATTTTAACATTGACGTCTTTGTTTTGTTATATATTTACTTAGTTTCGAAAAGGAAGATTATTTTATTCCCACAAGATTAGGTATATTTCTATTACAAAAAGAAAAATGGAGCGAAAAAATGTCTCAATTAATGCCGCGCAGAAAGTAAATATAATAAATATAATAAATATTATTTATTATATTATTTTTGAGGAAAACGAATCCACTCATCAATTATATTCTGATTATTTAAAACTGCAGTTACTTCATTGATGCAGCGACTCACGCTTGCTTGGCTTATACCACAAAATATATTCTTTCCAGTAATTTTTTGATAGCTACCGTGAGCATAAAATAATAGTGCCACAAGAACCTAAAACCAAATAGCACATTGATATAACTATAGTGTATTGAAAACTTCCAATGTATAGCGTTTATATTAAGTCATAAAACTTGCAGAATAGATTTATTGAAAATGTTTTCCATTATTTACTTAAAGGTGTGATAACCATAAATTTCTTCCTCTTTAAAAACCCTTTAAACAATCAATAGATGAATTCATGTGACATAAATTATTAGTACTACTCTACTACTGCACAGAACATTTAGGTACTACTAGTATAATAAGTAGTAATTAATAGGTAACAAGTAATTTTGAAAAGTAACAACCTTTGTCTTAATTTCCAAACTTGCATAATTTTGCCCCTGACGCATATATGGTGTTACCAGATCAATAATTTCTCGACCAAGAATTTTGGGTACTCGAAATAGACCTACAAACTCTTCGTCATTCAGAGTAAAAATAGATCTATTTCATTATGAAGCAGCCTATCTGGAACATTTGCATGTTCTTCAGCCTCTATTAAATTATTAAACATTTCAAATATCACTAAGACCTCCTCTTCATCCATTTCTTTAAGGTATAAGATCATAAAATTTAAAGATTTTATTCAAATCATAGGGAAATAGATTTATTTAAAACCAATTAAAATACTTACCTTACTAAAATACGTTCCTCTCTCCCTAATCAATTCTTAATGTATAATTTTTAATTTAATTTTACTTTGAATAATTTAAATTATTTACATTATTAAATTATTAAATTAAAAAATAATTTTAACCAGGAAATTATTTTCTTTTTTGAGGTTAGATTAGAAATTTGAATTTTACTTTATGACAGCAGATCTTATGTTCCGTGCATAGGTTTCTCTTAAAAACAGGCAATTCTCTCGGTCCGTTGTAGGAGAATAAAAACCCTCCCATTCTATTGAAATCTTGTAGGAATAAAACGGTTGAGAATACAGCTTAAACAAAATCAGTAGAAATGTAGAAATATGGCGTCTTTTTCTCATAGGAATACTCATATTCCCTGGATGAGAATAAGCACCCTGATATACCGAGAGTAGCACGTACCCTGATATACCGAGAGTAGCACGTGGGGGAAAACCCGGGAACGTAGCAAATATTTCAGACATCCTTGTAATACTTCAAAATAAAATATTTCTAAAATAGTAAAAGTCAGTAGTACGGAATGCCTGAATATCTTTCCAGGAAACGGTGGCAATCAACTTAGACTAGTCCATTTAGATATACCTTTTTTTATGAAATGATACTTTATAGTGGAGTAACAATCGAAACTCGACCGAAATTATGCACTTGGGTAACCCTTGGTCTAGAACCAGATGAAACCTATACATAGCTAAGCGCACATCGAAGTTTTTCATGCATAATTTTAGAAGTTTTAACTTTACGTAATTTTTTTGGTAATATATAGGTGTACTACCAAAAAAAAGTTTATACCATTCGAAGCGCTCAGGTTTTGTGCATAACTGGTGAAAATGTCAGGGCGGTAAGTCTAGCCGTTTTTTTAATGGCAATATATGTAACACATGTTTTCGAATTGTGCAGATAACGCACTCTAAAACCATTTACATATATACCCCAAAACATGCTCTACAAGATGGTACAGGTTTCATCTGGTTCTATCATAGGATTGAAGTAGATATAATGGTTTAAATTCAGGAAAAGACCAAACAACACAAAAATATGTAATTTAGAATTTAAATTTAATAAGACAGAGCTGAAATTTTACAACACGTTATGAAAGCTTGGTAGCCAGAGAGAGAATGTATTTCGACATGCAACTTTACTTTTCATAAACATTATTGCGGACCAAGCACGATCCGACAGACATAACAATATTTGGCAATGTAAACATTAAATAATATAGTCCACACACGACCATCCTCACAGTCGACCATCCTGAACAACTGTTGTCCTCAACAGGGTGGTCTTTAATTCCAGTTTCCTGGTAGCCGATTAGTTAGAGACCATCAGTGAAGTCATCCAAGATGCCGTCAACACCGGACCTAAAGATAAAATACCCTATTAGTTTTAAAGTCGTAAACTTTGTGAAAATGTTTTTTCTTTGTTAGTCAATCATATGTTGTTCTTGATGCTATATCATCACAGTTTTATTGATGATATATAATTAATCATAAACAAATTTCCTGGTGCTACATCATCACAGTTTTATTGATGATGCACATTGCACACCTCCATCAATTCCTTGTGGGACAAACAAATTTCCTGGTGCTATGTCATCACAGTTTTATTGATGATGCACACCTTAACCAATCCCTTATGGGACAAACCAATTTCCTGGTGCTACGTCATCACAGTTTTATTGATCATTCACACTTCAACCAATCCCTTGTGGGACAAACAAATTTCCTGGTGCTACATCATCACAGTTTTATTGATGATGCACACCTCAACCAATCCCTTATGGGACCTCACCTCATCACAGAGTAGGGTTCTCATTAGTATGGCACTAACCTCATAGATTTCTATGGACTTCACATCTTTACGCATATAGGGCGTCCCCCATGTCATAAACCATTTCGATACACATGTATTCACCTGTAATGATCACCTTACTGTAAGTGTTATTTACTCTATCTGCCAGGTTTCCACTACTGTCAGTACCTCCTTATCCCTATTTTGCAACCCTCGCAATACCGTATTTCATTCTTTATAACAACTTTCCACAAACACTTTGCAAATCGACCCTGCCATAAGAATTCCTAGCAAACTCTATTTTCTTTACTATCTTCATATCACTTCCCTCTCTCTCAACTCTCAAAATCATTAACCAAATATTATTTGATTTTCTGAGCATATTATGCTGTTTACAAATTTTTGTCTTCATAAATTTCTGTGTCTCCACCGTTACTAAACCATTAATTTACTAGCTAGTATTCCTCTCGAGCATGCTCATTCATACAAAGTTGTGCACAACATACCAAATTATTTACTTACGTGAACCGTTGGTCCGGACCATGGTTTTAAACTATCGATTACGGCTACCTAATTGATTTAGGGGTCCCTCTTAGGTCTTCTATCACATATCTATCGTTTGACAAAACCTTTTTGACTCGAAGAGGCCCTTTAAGGATTCGAGTCCCAAGTTACAGGATGTAACTTGCGACTCGAACCTATCGCCAAAGAATCAGTTTTACGATGCATAAACAAATCCCCCACTTCATATCTTTTTAGTTTACATCTTTTCCGATCAAAAACTTTCTTTTGTTGTGGTTGATTTTCTACAACTTTTACTTCAACACCTGCGTAATGTATCTAAATCTACTCGACTTTTTGTATCGGCCATTTACAATATAAGCGTCTGCCCAATGTTTCGGGTTGATGCCTATTAACAATTTAAGGGATGCCTATTAACAATTTAAGTTTAAGTGTTTAGGGAAAATTGGATTTCTTTTACATGTATATCCCAGTGCATCTCATCAACATCGTTTACTGATAAACTATTCAATTAATCCCAAATAGTCTGATTATATCATTCACACTGCTCGTTGGAACGAGAGGTTTGATACCTCGTTTAAGATATGCTCTATTGAATATTGTTGACAACATAATTTCATACTGGTCTATGTGAAAGATGATCCGCGATCGAAAATTAGCCTCTTAGGCACCCCAAATATTTCTATAAAATTCTGTTACGTTTTTAAAACATTATTTGACTTTAGTAGACCTAACCGCTTCGATGAAAATAAATTTTATGAATCCCTCCACCAAAACTAACAAATAAAAATTTTTCTTTTGTGATCTGACAAATGGACCCAAATGACCCATATGAATGGTTTCAAAGGGAATATTCCCTTTTGGAATAGGATACATCAGTCCTTGCTTAACACACCTGACATGTTGCATGTACATACAATTTAAGCAAGCTGAAACATATTTTCGGACAAATTTACTCATTTTGGTAAACCAGTAACTTTGTTTGATCGTTTCTAAAGTTTTCTCGAAACCCAAGTGACCACAATCGTCATGGTTTAATTTAAAAATTTGCCACCTACACGCTGTAGGTACCAACCATTTATCCTCACCATTTACTTTACGGTACAAGATATCTCGTTTCAATTTAAAATTATCAAAATAATTTTTTGTATTAGGAGTGTATTCCGTATTTAATATTTTAATTATTTTTGTAACTTCATCATCCTGACTCTGTACTGCATTTATCCATTCCATTTCCGTTAGATTTATGATTGAGGCTACAACCATGGAGTTTCGGCTTAAATAATCTGTATGCGACATTCTGACACCGGGCCGGTAGCGCATCTCAAAATTGGGCCATAAGTTTAGACATCATTCATACGTTGAAAAACCGAAGGGGCATTACAAAGTCCGAAACACATTCTTAAAGATTCATACTTGCCTACCGGTGTTACAAATGCACAAATGTCTTTTCAATAAACTCTGCCGGCATAGGTATTTGATAATAACCGGAATATAAATCTAATGAAGTGAACACGATGTGATTGCGTAACTTATCGATTTGTTCTTCGATTAAGGGAAGGGGGAACTTTTCCTTTACACTTATGGCATTTAATTTGCGGAAGTCGATGCACATGAGCAGAGAACCATTGGGTTTAGGTACTAAGACTACGGGACTTGCATATGGAGGCACGTACTCTCGTATAATATTATGTTCCAAAAGCTCTTTTATCATACTTCTCAACTTATATTTTCGGTCTTCAGAAAGACGGTACCTAGGGATTACAAGTTATGGCCGTCTCTGTTGTGAGCTTAATATTCATTTCAAATTTCCCCATTTCACTTAGATTTAAGGCAACGCAATCACGATATTTTTGTAGAACTGTTAACACACCATTTATATACTCATTGTGTGAAATAATTTGATCATTACACCGAACGGTAGTGTCTGCCAGGGAGCATACATTGAGAGGCGCCGGAGCATCAAATAATCTAATATCATTACTGTACTTGACAAACGACACGTGTGGTTTGTTTATAAAAGAGATATTACGTCAGCCGAACAGAGACTACTTGGGACCACTAAAATGGTTACCGTGGCTTGAACCGAATCGACAACTAGATGACAGTCTACTGATTCTGTAACCTGTATAAATTCTCTCGTGAACGATTTTAAACGAAATATATCATTACTATTACATTTTAACCCAAATTTGTCAACAATTTTTTGTTTCATTAATGCACATTCGTTGATTTTTAGCACAAAAAAAATACATAAAGTAGGTATACTATATAGGTAGTTTTATAACAGTTATAAAACTTTGTCACACTATTGGCCCACCCTGTACATAGATTATATCAAATTAAAGTATGTCCAAAAAGTACATAGATATTTGCATTTAAAGAGATCACAACTCAATAAATATTTAATTCATCGGTCGCAAACAATTAAAAAAATATGGAATTATTTAAACACAGTATTAATTAAGTATACATTTTTTGTATTTGGAAAAATGATGGAGTAAAAGGCTCGGTAAAAGGAGTATAAGTAAAGTTACACACACTTTGCACAATTCCTATGTATTTATTTTTTTTTCTCAGGCAGCCTTATGTAAGGATAATGGAACAGCCTGCCTCCAAGGCACTCCGGTTTCGATACGAATGCGAAGGGAGATCTGCGGGGTCCATACCGGGGGCCTCCAGTACGCCAGAAAATAAGACTTTTCCGGCCATACAAATTGTCGGCCACCAAGGAAGAGCAGTCGTAGTAGTGTCTTGTGTCACTAAGGATCCACCCCATAAGTAAGTGAATTGTTTCTTCTTTTCATTACAATTTTTTAAATTGAAATAATTTGGTGCTTATTAAGTGCAATTTACTTTACACTGTATCGTTTTTTTATTTTGGTGAAATGTTTATCATGATAAGTTCATCTAGAACCAACCGGTATAGAATGAAGTTCTTTAAAGCGAATGTTTGTCAAGAGAGGTTGTTTTGTGCATAGGTATATGAATATAACCTTATCAAAGGTGGTGCAAACTAGTACAAAATTTCCAAGATTTTAACTGAAACGCGAAAATTGCTCAATTGCTCAGCTCAATGAATGAATAATACATATGAAAACATCTATTATAAACCCATATTTTGGCCGGCACCCCAGATATATTACAACTAACCATCGCAACGATTATATAACATTTGGTGGATGTCCAAAAAAATGTACTACCAGAAAGAAAGAAATTATGAACTTGTTGCTACGTCTAAAGTTAGATGTACAATATTGTTTATGTATTTTAGAGTTACACAGATAAATAGGGAAAGTAGTGTATTTAGTCTATTACAATAACTACAATTTTGTGAACAAGATAAGGTCAAGCAGTATATGTTATATATTCGTTGTATATCACAATCGTTTTTTGTCACTCCCCGGCGTACCATACTCGGGCGTTAGCTTAGCTACCTTAGCTTTTAACGATATCGTATAACAAAAATAACCAATTTCAATGGATAGGTTGGACAGTGGACAGTGTTTCACCTTGAAAACGACATTGAATGTTTATTATTGTTATTGTTAAGATTGTTTATTGTACATTACATATTTATGTGTAAAAATCTCGTTGGTGTTTTTCATTCGGCATTGTAAATATTGAAATGAAAAGAATATTTTTTTTATTTTATGTACCTACTAGTATTTCCCGGAATTCGAACATAACTTTGTCCGGATTTGTGGGTGTTTTGGCTTATACTCGGCACATAAATTAAAATAGAAATGAAATGATTGTAGAAAAGTGATAATAACACGATTAAATCGCGTGTGCTCGGATGCGCCCACACACAAAATGCGTTTATGAGAAATGAATGATAGGTATTTCATTTTTCCGGAAATGAGTATTTAATGTCTATTACTTAGGTACAATTCCTGCAATGCATTAACATTTGCCTATGCCTAGTATCATTGGTTTTCACTTTTTCAAAATCATACCCATGCCCTTAGATAGGATACTATAAGCATTAAAAAGCTTCTCCTTAGGGATAAGGCAGCACAAGCCATGGTAAAAAAATCTAATAAGCGAATTCCCGTGATAATCAGTTATATGTACATATTTGTATTTTATATAATAGTTTGTATAAATGTAAAATAACCTTTTTCAATAGATGTGAGTTACACACCGTGATAGAAGGCATATGACTGTTAAGTTTTTTTGACAGCACTGTCAGGAACGTTCATGTGGGTATGAGGAACTGGCGAGATGGAAGGTCCTGCACCATTGTTTTCCGGCATTATTCCACCATCTTCAGCCATGTCGGCAGCGGCCTTTCTTCTTTTGTATGCTGCTATCTGGTAAGATTCAAATGCAGTTTCTGGAAACCGAGTACGATTTAAAGGCCAGATTCCTGTAGAGCTAAATCTAGACACAATGTTGTTTTATTGTTATTGCTGCTGTCCACACCAATGACAACATATTAACAAAATCGCGCTTCTGCAAAAGTCCAGTTCTCACACCAATGTTGTCTTTACCAAATTCCACTAACTGCCGATCCCATGCTTTTTTGACCGGACCAAATACGCATTTGTCCAAGGGCTGTATCAAATCCGTCAGGTGACTAGGAAATTTGATTATCTGTATGTTGGCCTCTATCGCAGCTTGCATTATGCGCAAACCGATATGGCTAGCATGCCCATCATACAGAAGAAAAGCTGTAGCATTTAGCATGCCCATATCAATACGTTTTTTACCAATGTGGTCTATAAAGGATGTTTTAAACCAGTGGAAAAATTTGGGTTCCTCCATCTATCCATTCCAGAATGCAGCATATACAGTACCAAGAAATGCAGCAGGTGATGTCCAACGCGCTTGAACAGCAGCGCCTTTAAACACAATCATCGGAGGTAGTACTGTGCCATCTGCAGCAATACATGCTACTACTGTAGTGTTTTCCCGGCCTGAACCACCACTAATTCGGTTCAAAGCCTTTTCCTTGGTTCCAATACCGCGAATTCTCGAAGGGTCTGAACTAAACCCAGATTCATCGGCGTTATAGATAAACGAAGGCAAAATGTCATTAAGTGACTACGTACTAATTTGTCATAGAAGTCGCATTAGGATTTCTACAGTTTTTCTAGACTTCTGAAGATATTCCGGTTTTTTAAGACTTAGTCGAGGGTGGAGACACATGAATCTGATATACCAATCGTGTCCAGGTTTTCCATCCTTAAACCTCGTTTCTATTCCATTTTTGAGTACAAAATCTTGCGCCAACTGCAGTAGTTCTTCTTTAGAACATGGGTAACCCATTTTTGACCGCTCCTCCAGACATTTTGCAATCTCTCCTTCCACAAGAGGTGGTAGCTCACACTTTCTTCCACTTCCTAGATTTGCTTCGGGAATTTGACGCCCCTTTATTCTATTAAAAATGTTGCTAACTGGAACACCATAGAAAGCAGATCCTTGCCTATAAGTCAGGTTGTTTGTTGCGACGTCGGCGACACCGTTTTGTAGATCTACCACTGTGTACGTACGCTCAGGTTTCTTGCGCGTATATGTTCGTAGCATCTAAACAATAAAACAAACTGTGTTAATTTTTATTTAAAACTTGGGGTAAAAGGGGACGTGTTCCCAATTACCCCTATTTTATGTTTTCATTTACCCCAAGTTAAGTTTCTCCTGGGGTAAATGGAAACAGCAAATTATTCCATCGTGGTTATCCGACCGGTGTACTTTAACTTGTATAGTGTAACAACAACATTTACTTACCATGTAACTATTTTAGTTTGTTATTCTAACGTTCTTGGTCCAAAATACGAAATTTACTGCAGCACCCACCTGAAAGCACCGTAAAACTATTTCGATCCGTAAAATTGTATGTTACATTTCGTCGCAGCAACTGTGAAGCAGCCATGAAATTTGTGTAGTGGCGTCACCAGCGGCCACCAAGAGAACCTATTAACTCATATAAATGCAAGAAGCGCGCTATTTAAATAAATGCCGTGGATGTTTCCCTTTACCCTGATTGACCCTAAAGTAGCTACTCTTTGATACTAAAAAATAGCACCATTTTTTGGTGGCCAATTTTATTTGAAAGGCGTCTTTAATTCTATGATTGTGGATGTGGATAGAAAATTGGTTTTTATAATTGTGTTATAAAATTTTAGGACAAAGAAATTATGATTTCATTGAAAGAATAGGTAATATAAATTTCAAAAAACTGAAAGGAGTAGTATTTTTATTGTAGAATAAGTACTTCTTAATATTTTAATTTAAAATGATGAATGTGGGATTAATTTATTGGGAATTTATTGTTAAATTCTGTTGGGATACCTACTTTCAAATAAATAAATAAATAAATAAATAAATAAATAAATAAATAAATAAATAAATAAATAAATAAATAAATAAATAAATAAATAAATAAAGAACAATATAGAGAAAGAATTACTATTATGTTCGTTTCAAGATAAGCTGATGCCATTTTCAGTGCTGGTCGAACCTTTAATCCAGAGTAGTAATTTCCAACATATTATAAATAAGGGGGTTAATTTTTTGCATACATAAGTTACAGGTAAAAAATACAGTTCATTAGATCATTCTTTACTCTTTGCGTAATTGTCGAAAACGTCTTCAGTATACCATAAGCATTTTAAAAGCATATCATTGAAACATGTTACTGCGAAATATATCTGAACAAAACAAAGCTTACACAGGCCTAACTTTGAACGAAAAACTTATTTTTGTTTAAATTTGTTTCAGGCCTCATCCCCATAACTTAGTAGGAAGAGAAGGATGTAAGAAAGGAGTGTGCACGTTAGAGATACCCATCCATACAATGACCGTACATTTCTCGAACTTAGGCATACAGTGTGTAAAGAAAAAAGGCATAGAACACGCTCTCAGAGTTCGAGAGGAAATTAGGGTTGATCCTTTCCGAAGTAAGTTTTTTGTTGTGTGTGGCATGCGATTTTTCACTGTTTTTTGTGCCATCCAAATCACCTGGTAAAGATATATTTTCCTTATTAGGTGATTCGGAACTAGGCTACCCTAGAATTACATACCACCCAGTTCCCTGACTCTTTATGAACAAATGGTGTGTTATAGTTTAGATTTTTTGGTGTTGGTTTATTTCTATTTAAAATTTGTCTCTACGCCCACTTATTGTACAGGATATTCGCGTATATTTTGACCCCTACCTACAGGGGTTATTAAGAAAGTTAGAAAACAAGTTTAAATACAAAAGTTGTTTGGTTTTTCACGTATTATCTTTTAGCTAGATCGAAAAAAAATTGCATGTCGTAAATTTGGGAAAACCAGTTGATCATAATATTTTTAAATGGGATACCCTGTATAATTTTACACGCTTGGATAAACATTTCTTTCCTGATTTCAAAAATATATATTTTGTTGACATTTGCACTGACAGTTTTCGAAATATTCGACAGCAAGTACCATAAAAAATACAAAAAATACAAAGAACTAAAAATATTTATCAGTAGAAACCAACGGTAATAAAAAATATTTAATGATTTTCGATGTAGGTAATATCCTTAGTTATTTAAACATTTTCTAATATTTTCATTTTTTAATATTTTTTTATGATTTATTGCAAACATTAAATATTAAAGATTTCGAAAACTGTCAATCCAAATGTCAAAAAAATAATATTTTTGAAATCAGGAAAAAAATGTTTACCCAAGCGTGTAAAATTATACAAGGTGTTCTATTTAAAAATATTATGTTCAATTGGTTTCCTCAAATTTACGACATAAAATTTTTTTTTCGACCTAGCCAAAAGGTAATACGTGAAAAACCAAACAACTTTTGTATTTAAACTTTTTTCCTAACTTTCTTAATAACCCCTGTAGGTAGGAGTCAAAATATACGCGAATACCCTGTACAATATTTCTGTCTTTTATAACCATAGTTGTCTATACCTAAATTCAGTTTATTTTCGAGATATCTCCAGTTTCAAGAAAAAAGTGACACTTACAGCACCATATTAAAAATGTTGAATCTTGAACGGTGACCTTTAATTACCATATTTGCAACAGTAATGGTTTCGGCATCGCTACATCTGAAAATGATCGCATAATGTCTGAGGAACATGTCTGAGGCCCTCAAAATTTATAAGCCAATTTACCAATGTAAGAAGTTACAAAACTTGATTCTTTTAAATGGAACACCCAGTATATTATTTTACGGTCGAAAGAAAAATTAAATTCTGAATCGTATGGTTTCCCAGTTACAGCGAATTTTCTCAACGTGCAAAAACTGAAATATTTCATTTTTCCAAGTAGATTGTGAAAAAATAATACAATTTAGTTTGTCTCCAGTGTCAAATTTGTTTGAAGCTTCGTCAGTAGTGTTTGTGTCCACAAAAGTGTTAATAAAGATCCATCACTATTAAAAGCTATCACTATTAAATTATACTTACGAAGACTATTTAAATTTATTTGTAATTTATGGACAATGTGACAAAGTTATAACAAGAAGTTGCGATACATTTGCTGATCGATATCCCCATAAACATAAACCATCACATGCTGACATGCTGTAAGATGTATCCTAGAGAATTTCAAATATGTTGGTATTACGAAACTTCTTCTTTGGATACCTCCTTTTTTAATACCAAAATTCTTGAAATGCCTCACCTTATCAGTCCACAGGATTCTCTAACAAAATTGTGTCTCAATCTCTATTCGAATTAACATCATTTTGCAGACTGCGCTCTGCGATTATAATCGTTTCCATGTAAGGCATAGAGCAATCGTGGTGGATAAGGATTAAACTTTAGACTTTTTCAAACTCAAAAACAACCTACATAATCTTTTTCAGTGATCCACCGTTATTTCAACAAGAAAAAACTGGTGTTGTACAGTAAACATTTTACAAATGGGTACGGTATGATAACAATATTAAAAATCAACTGATGACAACAGCCTACAGTTTGTTTAATAGCACAATAACAGCCTTCTAGAACTATAACATCGACATCATTTAAGAATTTACAGCAGAAAAACTGAATATTGGAATATTGTGGTAAAATGAAAATGGAAAATTGACTTTTGCCCACCCTGTATATATCATACTAATATTAAATGAAATTAAGGAGAGAGATAAACGCTTGTAATTCAACTCCTTACCGAGACATATTCACATTGTACTTACAATATATAACTTCTTGTCTTTTTCAGCTGGTTTTGGACATCGGCACCAACTCACCTCGATAGACTTGAATGTTGTGAGGTTATGTTTTCAAGTGTTCCTTGAAGGTAACGGACGGGGTAAGTTTACTGAACCACTTCAACCTGTTGTCAGTGAGCCTATTTACGATAAAAAGGCTATGTCAGGCCTCAGTATTATCAAGCTGTCGGACTGTGTAAGTTATGTGGATGGCGGAAGGAAAGACATCATCTTACTTTGCGAGAAGGTAAATTGAAAATATTAACTAGTGTCAGCGAAAAATGGTTATTATATCGTTTGTAATTTTGTCAAGTGCCTAGGGTTCAAAATGGGTTCAAAAACATCACAAGTTTGAGAATTACTAAAATATACAATCATTAAAATGACTGTATTAATGGTGTCGTTATTAAATTTAAAGTTTTTAGGTTGTCCATTTCTGTTTAAGGTTGCAAGAGAAGACATTGAGGTGAGATTCTATGAAGAAAACGGAGACTGGGAAGCGTTTGCCGACTTCCATCCAACTCAGGTGCACAAGCAGCATGCCATCTGGTTCAGGACCCCAAGATACAAAACAATAGAAGTGACAGAACCCGTAAAGGTGTTTATTCAGCTTCGCAGACCATCGGATAGTGCAGTGAGTGAACCCCTACCTTTTGAACTGCTGCCTCTTGATTCAGGTAGGCCTCCATACTGTTTATTTAGAAGAAATTTTGGAAAAGAGCTTTGGAAATATATCCACACATTCTGCTAACAGTATACGTATCCCATTGACAGCTCCCCTTCTAGCAACCTAAACTTGGAAACATCTAATAACTCTTGATCTTGAATAACTCATCTAATGACTCTGGTCGCAAATAAGATTCCGACGAATGAGATTAATGACGATTTTGAGTAGTTAATAAAGAATGCCATTGATCCTTTACATTTACTTTTAGAAATAATTGACCTCAAATTATTCAGGAACAGAAGCTAAAACCAAAGCTTTCATTGTTAAATATAATCATTTTCAGGCATTTAAGTACCTGGAGGCCATTATAATTATTGTAGGCAAGAGTCCCTGGCGACTTCCGCGTGATGTGTGGTCCCTCACAGGAACCATTACAGTTTCGCCAGTGTTTGTTTTCCTGGGAACGTGTATATGCTGAAAATAGCCTACAGATCCACAGGTGTCATCTGTAAAGACCACAACACTGTGTACTTAAAGTTCTTTTAGGCGATTTTGTCTTGGACGAGTCACTAGGGACTTCTTGCTCTTGCACAATTTTTTTACTGGAAGCAAGTAGCATCTTTCTGTAGCTACTTGTAGCAAAAGTAGACCATAATAGTATTGTGGCCTCAAATACACTAGATTAATAGTAAGTACAACTTAGGACTGGAATACGGCACAGTAACACCTCTGGCTTCAGGCAGAAGGCAGGCTCCCTTAGGACAAGTCCATCCGATCTGTTGTTACATTATTTTATTTTGAGTTTTAAAGTCATTATTAATTCTATTTAATTTGTAGTTTGAAATCATCAGTTTTCAAAGCATAACATCTCCAGCCAATAGATGGTGTGGTGGCTGATTTCTAAAAATTATGTGACATTGCATGAAGTTGTACGTATTATTAGTCTAATGTATTTTATAGACTTAAAAATGGATTGGACTTTTTACGTATAAATATGAAAATACTTATTTTGGATTCAGCTTCGGTTATTGATGATTTGTCATAGTGTTACTTTAATATTTTACTTATTTAAATTTATATCAAAGTGTGTTTGTTTATAACTGTTTATCATGTTTTAGAACCAGGCATACTAAAACGAAAGAGACGAAAAATTGATGATCCTACCCGTATTTTAAAGCAGTTGCAGGGTCCTGACAGTAAGTTGTTATTTTTTTGTCTCAATTATTTATAATTGGTGTCTGGTAATAAAGTATAGACAAAATAGACAGAACAGAAGCATTAGTTTTAAACTTTACATGTTATAGCAATTTTGTTTTTGTAACAAGATCCATCCATAATATGGTGATAAAGGTGAGGTTTTTATAATGTAATTCATTGAGAGCCTAGGTAATAACCTGTTAAAGCAACTTAATCGTGTACATTTCACAGAAGTGAATTTAGCTCCAAAAATATTTTTATTTTATAATATAATTTTTGTCATAGTAATAATTTGATGGACATACTTTACCATTAATATAATACAGCATACATTATATAAAGATGGTGTTCATTTTCTAATACGTATTTGTGAATAAACTAAGTGTTTTGTCTGTTTTGTGATTGTTGAAACCACTTTAGTGAATTTTGTTTTTTGTATGTGATATGTTGTGGTATTGTTTGATTTTAGCTAGTTGTAAGATCTACTCAAGTTTATTATACTCTCCTTTCTGTTGCGAACATTTTTACAAAGGAGGTTATTTGTTGAAGAATCTAATGTGTGTTGGAGAGTTTTTAAGTAGATTGTTAGGATTTTTGAAGCTTTATACATTTGTAACTGCTTTTATAATATCGTAAAAAATCTACAAATTTTTTATTTTACCAGTGTTTTTTGTACACTCTTTACTCAAATTACTTTGATCTGAAAATCTGGCAACGTGCATTCTGCGATAAGATCTATTTATGGAAAATATTTTCCAGGTGAATGTACTTTCGGAAATACCGGAAGTTGACCCTAACTTCGTTATTTTAAATGTAATATATATGGTATCATTTCTGGATTCTACGTAAAACTCTAAACACATTTCTTGTAGGATGTCCTACATGATCGTCAACTGTTTTTGAAATATTGACAGGTGAATATTGACATTTTGCAACTTTGACACTCCGTAAAATCTAAACGGTTTGAGATCAAGCAAAACGGTTTGTACATTCCTATCTTAACTTTTCATAAACTGTCGTTTGACACTAATTTCAGATTTAGTCAGAAATAAAAAAATTTCGATTAAATTTAATCTCTTGGTTAAATCTGATATTAGTGTCAAACGATAGCTTATGAAAAGTTAAGATAGGAAGGTGCAAACCGCTTTGTTCGATCTCAAACCGTTTAGATTTTACAGAGCGTCAAAGTTGCAAAATATCAATATTCACCTGTCAATATTTCAAAAACAGTTGGAGATCATGTAGGACATCCTACATGAAATTTAAAATAAGAAGTTAGGGTCAACTTCCGATATTTCTGGAAGAACTTCCATCTGGAAAACATTTTCCATAAATAAATTTTATTGCAGAATGTACGTTGCCAAATTTTCAGATCAAAGTCATTTTCCGTTCTCGAGATACTTCTAACAGATGGCCAAAAAAAAACACCCTGTACACGAGTTTTGTGTGAAAAAATGTATTAAAATTTTTTGGAATGGTTTTCAGTTGCAGTTTGCATTGTTTGAAAAAATTTTAAATGTTTTTCACTAATACACATTTTATTTTCTTCCACAGCTTTTTTAAAGGTACACATGATTAAAATTTATAGTTTGAAAGAAATGTTAGTATTTTTGCCATTAGAATTGACATTTTGCTTTGTAAATTGTGTAATTTTTAAATTTTTGGAACAGGATAATTTACGAAAGGACAGTGGATTTATAGTGTGTAAGACAATAAAATAAAGTTTTTGACTACAAGTATTTGACTTTTTACCAAATATTTCTGGATTTTTTTATATAACATATAAATTTGGAAGATTTTGTTTCAATTGAATATGATACTTGTTGAATTACAAATACATTTTCCATTGTCTGAATAACAAGGCTTGGATATCTCTAGTTTGCCTTGAGTACATCACCCTGTATTAGTAGTCATAACTTCTATTGTTTGAAATGTAAAGCAAAATCTAGTTAATTTCCAACTTTAGCAATTTATTTTTTTTTTGTGTTCTAACCAAGCTTTAATATATAACTAAATATAAGTTCAGGTTTACTAAATATATATTTTCTGTCTTTAGGTAAAGGTCCTTTTCCCGTGAAGAAAATGGATAAAATTAAATCCGAGCCAAAAGGTTTGTATATATCGCTGATATTTATTACATAAAATGTATTAACTGAAGTTAAACTTGTTATAATAGTCGTTGGTCTTTATTATTTTTTTAATATTGCACTTTTAGTTGAGATCATATTAATCAAGTGCTCCTTTTAAACTTTATATTTGATTCAGTATTAACTATAAATGTTTAATCCCATTAAACGGGTTTTAAATCAGAAATTAAAGAATTTTTTTAAATTACTTAAAGGTTTTGAATAATTTTATGCTATCTTCTAAAGTATCTAAAGTCTATTTAGCGTACACATTCATGCATCACTAATTATTTTTCTGGCTTTCGTTAACCATATTTATTTAATAAAATATGGGAAATTACAATAAATTTGTCCAAAATCTATTTCGTTCTCAATTTTGAGCCTAAAACCATTTTTTTCCAACTATAAATAACTAGTGGCTTACTTCCAGATTCTATCCCCTCCCCTTATGGCGGCTTACCTCCGTATGGTGGTGTCAGTCCGGGATATGTCTCCAAACTGCCCTGTCAGACTTACGCAGAATGTCCTCAGCCTCCAATGTGGACCATTCCCTCTACCTCGACGAGCATGCCAGGTGCCAGCGCCCAAAATCAAGTCTGGAACATCGTGACGCCACAATCGGAGAATATGTTGTTGGACCTCGGCAGTCGCGAACTGAATATTAATTCGGATGAAATTGATGCCACTTTAAGAACTATGGGGGTGGAGTTTCCTCTTCCAGAAATAGGAAACTTGTCATTTTCATAATATGAAGCACACAATGGTACGTACGCACATAACTTAAGTTAGGCCATAGTTTTGTTTTAGCAATATTAACATTTGAAAATGACCGTTTGATTCCCAAATAAGTCGTACATAACGGCATGCAAACGATTTTGTTAAAAAGTAAAATCTGTCTTTGTTAGAACTTACTTAAACAAAAAGTGTAACGCGTACAATTACCCAGACTATGGGGGTAATAGTACGCATCAATTAAAAGAGACAAGAAGTTTTGTTAAAATATACTTAAGTAATTGCCAAAAATGAACTCTATCACTGCACTCTTTATGGCACCATTTTTTGCATTTGTCACAACAAAACCACATTTACCTTTCACGTCCAAATTTGTCGCAATATATGTACACCTAATTAAAAAATATATATTCTTACTACATCTAGATACTTTTACAAAGCCTATTGTAATATACATTTGTTTTCTTGATCCTGAGATCACTTTTATATCTATTTGCGTGCTTCTTATATATTAGTGTATCCTTTTGCTTCAAATATATTCTCTTGCTTTAGGTATTACCTAATTTTTGTAAATCTGTTCCTTTGAAAACATCAGATGAAAATTTTTCGAATGTATACGACGTAGGTTTATTGTCGAATAACGGTTTTTCGGAAAAAAGCCATGACTACATGTACTATTTTGTATTATACGTGTACAGACCATGGGATGATATCCCCATCTCCTAAATAGTAGAAGAAAGAAAATGAATCTATTTATTCGCGTTTTTCGTCGTATTCAGGGTGGGCCAATAGTGTAAGAAAGTACGATAACTCTGTTATGGAAAATACAAAAAACATTAAAGGCATATGTTACAGGATAGTAACTGGAGATCCTTTTTAAATTAGTTGGGGATGTACAGGGTGTTTCGTTTAACATTGGAAAAGTACGGATTATTTTTTTAAATGAAACGCCCTATAATTTTCCACATTTTATAAAACAACATTCAATTGCGTTATTCTGAGAAACGTTATAACGTACATATGCTTAAGGCCAGTCATTTTGGAGATATTTGACATTTTATAAAAATGTTTACAGATATGCAGGTTTGTATGAGCCTCTATAACTTTTTACACATAAGAGCGTTTGATTTTTATCACAAGAAAAGGGCATAAGGTAGGTATACTTTCCTAACAGAGCTCTAAAACTTTGTTACACTATTGGCCTACCCTCTTCATAGACTATATCAAATTAAAGTAGGTCCAAAAAGTCCATAGGTATTTGCATTTAAAGAAATGACAACTCTATAAATATTTAACTCGTCTGTCCCAAACAAGTAAAACAATATGGAATTAATAATGGAATTAAACACAGTATTAACTAAGTATACATTTTTTGTATCTGTAAAAATGATGGAGTAAAAGGCTCGGTAAAAAGAGTATAAATAAAGTTACACACACTTTGCACAATTCCTATCTATCTATTTTTTTTCTCAGGCTGCCTTATGTAAGGATAATGGAACAGCCTGCCTCCAAGGCAGGTATGAATGCGAAGGGAGATCCGCGGGGTCCATACCGGGGGACTCCAATACGCCAGAAAATAAGACTTTTCCGACCATACAAATTGTGGGCCACCAAGGAAGAGCAGTCGTAGTAGTGTCTTGTGTCACTAAGGATCCACCTCATAAGTAAGTGAATTCTTTATTCTTTTGATTACAATTTATTTTTTAAGCTGGAATTTGGCATGCCTAAGTGCAATTTACTTTACACTGTATCGTTTTTTTATTTTAGTGAAATGTTTATCATGATAAGTTCATCAGGAACCAACCGGTATAGAATAAAGTTCTTTAAAACGAATGATTTATCAGCAGAGGTTGCTTTGTGCATAGGTATATGAATATAACCTTATCAAAAGTGGTGCAAACTAGTCCAAAATTTCCAGGATTTTAACTGAAACGTGGAAATTAGCGATGCTATCAGCTCAGTGAATAAATACACATAAAAAAAATCTATTATGAACGCATATTTTGACCGGCACCCCAGTTATATTACATCTGACTTTCGCAATGATTATATAACATTTGGTGGACATCCAAAAAAAAATTTACTACCAGAAAGAATTAAGTTATCAACTTGTTGCTAGGTCTAAAGTTAGATGTAGAATATTGTTTATGTATTTTAGAGTTATACAGATAAATACAGAAAGTAGTGTATTTAGTCTATTCCAATAACTACAATTTTGTGAACAAGATAAGGTCAAGCAGTATATGTTATACATTCGGGATTTAATATTGCTTTCATCAACTCTGTCGCAAACAGAAGGTAAATACTACGAACGCCGACTACGGAAAACACACTATAAAATATTCACATAGTTACAAATAATGACAATATTCAAACATAGTTTTTTCCTACCAAGTTCAGCACTGTCATTCCCAATATCTATAATTGTGTATTTAAATGTTTTTTTTAAAATAGAAAGCTACTCCACCACTATCTTGTCCAGTACGATCTTTACGAATAATGTTATATCCATCACATGCAATAGCCGAATCAGAAACGCCTGGTTTAAGGTATGTTTCAGAAAGCCCAAGACTATCAAAAGAGTTATCTTCTAAAACGGCAGAAAAGAGATAAAATTTCGATAAGATAGATTGCGCATTAAGATGTGCAAAATTTAAATAATATAACACTATTATAAGTATAGAGCTCTGAGCATAGTTTACAAGTATACAAAACAAGGGGTCTACTACTGAGCTAAATTTCAGAACATAGTATACAATTCACAATCTCATATCCAATAAAAAAAGGTAGGTACACATTAATTCCATAATAAACAGAAATGATAATATTTATATTTATTAATACAAACGCTTATAAAGAAACAGCAGCAAGAACTTTACACAGGCACAAAAACTAATCTGAGATAAGTTTAACCTGTGGAATATAAAATAGAAAACAATTATAGTCTTACCGTGCTAATAAAAGAAATCACTACAAATCAATCAACGAATTTACTTGAATCTTCTTATTTTGACCATCATTCCAAATAAAGATCTTGCCTCCTGACGACCAGGCTTTCTTATTGCCACTTTTTTTTCTTAGCCCCTTGCAGAAGTTCATAACGAAGTGCAGTAAGATCTTCAAACACCGTAAAATCAGAATTTTTTAAAAGACTACGTTCATGTAGGATTTCATTTTTCTTGAGGTTTTGAATAAAATTGACAAGTATTGGCTTGGGGTTATCAATATCATGATTAAATTTACCGATTCGATAGATATAATCGATATCACGTACTTCGCAGGTGACCTCTAATCTGTGGTTAATAAATTGAACAACAGTCTCAGCCACATTCTCTTGAGCTTGCTCAGAAATACCCAGAAACCTTGGAGAGTTCTTTTAGTAAACTGTTCCAGAGCGTCAAGCTTTTGACCCAATAGATTTAATGTTTTACAGTTTCACACATAATCAAATTCAGAGCTTTTATGGAGTTGGACATCTCAATCAGCTTTTTATCAAAATTAGTAAATCTTTCATCCATCTTAGTTTCAATTTGCTTCATAAATTTAGCACATACTAAAGATAAAGATTGATTAATAAAATCAATCTTTCAGTAAACCCGTATCATCATCTAAATTAGATTTACCACCTTTTCGTCCAGGCATGATAAAGCCCACAACTTGATCAACAGGATATGAATATAATTATTATTATAGGCCAGATTATCAACAAATTGGAATACTGTTGACACTGCATTCACACTGCCGCACAAACGCCAGTAAGATTACCACTGTAAGCAAATATTGAGATATTGAGGATGTGAGTAGGTCAAGCAAAGTGTACAGCAATTTATCAAAATAAGATCCTAACTATTACACTTTAAATTCAGAGCTCATAAACACCAACTACCAAACACCGCTTGCAGGTATCGAGTATCAATAGATGGTGTCGTGGTGGATTTCTAAAAATTACGTGACAATGCATGAAGTTGTACGTATAATGTATTTTATAGACTTGAAAATGGATTGGACTTTTTACCTATAAATATGAAAATACTTATTTTGGATTCAGCTTCGGTTATTGATGCTTTGTCATAGTGTTATTTTGATATTTTACTAATTTAAATTTATATCAAAGTGTCTTTGTTTATAACTGTTTATCATGTTTTTAGAACCAGGTATACTAAAACGAAAGAGACGAAAAATTGATGATTCTTGCCGTATTTTAAAACACTTGGAGGATCCTGACAGTAAGTTGTTATTTTTTTGTCTCAATTTATAATTGGTGTCAGGTAATTTTAATTACGGATTTTCTTACTACAGCAATATTGTTATGGCTATATTATTATTAAAGAGCCTAGACAAAATAGACAGAACAGAAGCATTAGTTTTAAACTTTACATGTTATAACAATTTTGTTTTTGTAACAAGATCCATCCATAATATGGTGACAAAGGTGAGGTTTTTATAATGTAATTCATTCAGAGCTTCGGTAATAACTTGTTAAGGTACCTGCATTGTGTACATTTCACAGAAGAGAATTTAGGTGCAAAAATATTTGTATTTTATAATATAGTTTTTGTCGTAGTAATAATTTGATGGGCATACTTTATCATTAATATAATACACCATACATTATACATATAAAGATGGTGCTCATTTTCTAATACGTATTTGTGATAAACTAGGTGTTTTTGGTTTTTTTTGTGATGGTTGAAACCATTGTGATTGTGGAAACATTGTTAGTGAATTTTGTTTTTTGTATGTTGTTTTGGTAGTTTTATTTTAGCTAGTTGTAAGATCTACTCAAGTTTATTATACGCTGCTTTCTGTTGCGAACAATTTTTACAAGGAGGTTAACTGTTGAAGAATCTAATGTGTGTTAATCTTAGAGAGTTTTTAAGTAGATTGTTAGGATTTTTTAAGCTTTATTCATTTGTAACTGCTTTTATAATATTGTAAAAATATAGAAATTTTTTAACTTGACAATATTTTTGTCACATCTTTCAGCCTTTCGATATTCTAGGAGGGGAATCACAAGGTATGTACGAGTTTTTTGTGTGAAAAAATGCATGGTTAAAATTTTTTGTTTTAAATTTTTTGAATGGTTTTCAGTTGCATTTAGCATTGTTTTAAAAAAAAATGTAAATGTTCTTCCCTAACAATACACATTTTACTTTTTTCTACAGCTATTTTTTTAAGGAACACATGATTGAAATTTATAGTTTGGAAAAAATTTTAGTATTTTTGGCATTAGAATTGACATTTTGCTTTGTAAATTGTTTAATCGTAAATTTTTTGGAACAGGGTAATTTACGAAAGGACAGTGGATTTATAGTGTTTAAGGCAATAAAATAAAGTTTTTGACTGGAAGTCAAAGAAGCCTTTGTCAATTTTGAGCCTAAAACCGTATTTTACCAATTAAAAATAAGTAGTGGCTTATTTTCAGATTCTACCCCCTCCCCTTATAGAAGCTTACATCCGTATAATGGTAACAGTCCGGGATATGTCCCCAATCTGCCGTGTCAGAGTTAGCAATAAAGCAGCACCTTGGCCATTGTTAGTGGCTTCGCCTTCATATAGGCAGAAGCACCAACGCTGACCAATCAAACTATGACGCCGCACCTCTACGCAAATATATAAAATTCGGTCAAAAGCATATAAAACCCTGTGTTTTATGTACAACTACTAACGACGCAGTTGAAGTTTGTATCATCAACATTAAAATGTATAAGCAACATGCTAGTAGCCGCCCCCAGGAGAGAGAGGTCCCCGCCACAATGTTATGATGATGTTAACATATTCTTCGAAAGTATGGTGGTGGCTAGAACGATCCGAAACCTTGCCAATTCACCCTACAAGCAATCGTAATTTTTTATGAGGGCAATTTTGGCGTCCACAAACCGATTACTCAAGAGTGGGAGGGAGGGAGAGAGTTACGCCGTCAACTGCCGCCAAGAATCAATGCGCAAAACGTCCCATGATTGCTGTTGCTGGATGTACCTATGGTTCGAAGCGGGACATCGCCGATGGGGGCCCAGATTTGCAGGCGTCACACGCCGTCGGGAATAGTCTGCCATACGCAAAACGGCCTAGGATTTCCGCCACCGGGCGCATCTATGGTTTACAACGAGCTATCACCGACGAGGTCCCGGACTTTCAGTCGATAGTGGCATCGACACCGCGAGGACCAGACGGTATTATACTGCAGCCGGAGGACATATATCGCGCCCTACGCGACGATGCAGAAAATGAACATGACCAGCTCTACCATAGTGCTAATTCGTGGGCCGCCGAGTTCCAGAGGCATATAGATGAACAGGGCGACAACTTCCGCAATATGATGGACACACGTCGCGCTCCCATTGTGTTACAAATGGAACAGGTCAGGGCTCACCAGGTGCAGCTCGATATCATCATGCAGGGATTGGCTGGAGATGTCGCCGATATAGATAATGTCGTTTCACTGTATGCACGATTTTCCGGTGAAGTCCCAAATCTGATCGACGCACTCGGTGAGATAAACATATATTTTTTTCAGCTCTAGTGCCATTCTAGCACTCTGCCCACTAAAAGTGTGTTTTTCTGATTATAATACATATTTTTATTTGTTACAGGACTGCCGCACCCTCGACCACCGCCACCACGGTAGGATGAGGAAGGAAGGATAGAGATGTCTAGTGTATAAGTGAAGTGATAGGACACAATTAGAATAAGATAGCGTCTATAGGATTTTGAAAATTAGTTTTAGTGGTGTGTGTGTGTGTAATAGGCTATATTTAGATTATGTTAGTTTAGGCACATAAGGCTTTGTAAAAATAGTTTTACACTGAGTGTATGTGGTTTAATATATATGTTTTTTAATATAAATTTCGCATATTATTTATTTTTTCTGGTTTTCAGACAAATGAAATTAAATATAAGTAAATCGCATGGCCATAATGCTTCTTAGTTCAGTAAAGTTTAAATAAAAACACATAGATTTACATTTGAGAGAGAATATCATATACAGATGCAGGCCTCTTGTGTGGATTAATATCATAAAGAAAGCAATAACCTCTGATATACAGGGTCTTCAGATACCTCTATGACTATTTTTATATTTGAACATGAAGCTATTATTCCAAGTGTTTAATTTTTATGTTACATTTAATGACTTCAAGTTTGGGGGAAAATATCAAATTCAACATACATTGATAGGGATTGCGAAATATTGTATAATTTTATATGGTTGGGTAGTAAAATCACTAAAAGTCTTTATTTTGTCTTGATGAAGTGACGTCATAATTTTACTTTTGCAACAGGGACAACTACTTGTTTTCTCATCGCAGCTGACAGGCTCAGACATTGCGAAACACTGATTAAAATAAAAGAAACAGCTTACTTGAGAAACACTAAAAGTGTTTTTATTTATTATTTAAATCATATAGTACATTATCTTTATAATAATGTAGATATTCACGCAGGGCATTACTTAACAAACTATCATTGGATATATCGCAAAACGCTAATATTTTCTCTACATTTATCGTTACTCTATTGGATTTAAGCCACAAATTTATTAATTCTAAAATATTATGATAATATGAACAAAATTTTAATGAACCTAACATAGCAATACGAGATGATAATACACATGAGTCCATTATTAAGATTTCCTTTATATCTTGATCAAACAGTTCAAAGCTGACGGCAAACTTTTTTATATTCACTTCTTTGACATCTTCATAGAGGTGATGGGATATGTAAATATAATCCCCACACTTGTCGGTTACTGCTTCTGATTGGTCGGGATGACCTTCATGTGTTTGCGAGAAGAAATTTGCTTGTAATTGTCGCAAAATGTCCGTGAATGTACATGATTCATATGTCCTGAAGGATATTTTCATTGGCTTATAATTGTGTTATATAATAACAGTAGTCCAAAAGAGTCTTGCCGGACTGAAGCTACACTGGATTTGAATGGCGTTAGTCATCAAAGAGAAAATTGCGTGTAACAAATACACATTTTCCCTATTTGCTGCATCCTCGTATCTTGCCAATATTTCATCGAGCTCATTACTGTAATCAACACTGCTATTTATCGAGACAATGGAATCCTTATCCATATTTTCACCTTCACTTAGATAACTGCTGCCTGTTTCAATACTTCCACTCATGATAATGTCTAATGGTTTACTGAGCTTATTATATTTTAAAATTAGGCTCGCGTTGAAGATGTCTATCTATGTTGCTTTGTTGCTATGCTTTAATAATACCAGCATTGTGGTATACGCTTTTACTATTGGGTGCTGCCATTTTAAAAAGTTGTAGAATATAGCAAAAACTTTCAGTAAATAAAATATAAATAATCTTCACTTAAAACAATCAAGATTGCACAACGCTCTGGTCACTTAGCTGCATATAAGATATTTGAACTGACTATGAATCTGTGTTGCTACCCTTTTATAATCATGCAACGACAGCGTCATATCACCAGACCATCCCACAATCCCCTGCTTAGATCCGAGATTGGGAAGATCTGCTTCGTGGCCAGGTGGTCCAAGGTGACACAAGGTCAGCTTGGGCCACCCAAGGCGACAAAGTCGTCCCAATGCCAAGGTCATCCCAATGTCAGGATCATCCCAATGTCGAGGACGTCTCAATGTCAAGAAATAAATGGCGACATGTCGGTTTAATTGTTCATGTATCGAGTACACACATAATCTATCGCTCAAGATCACACCAGGACCAAAAACACCACCCAAGGTGGGTGGTCTTCTCTGGTCTTTTCTGGTATTTTCTGATGACGTCAGAGGCGATGTCGTTGGATATTTAATATAAAAGAGGAGGGAATCTGGAGTATAGTCAGTTAACTCCTCTGCCGCTCAAAATCCATTCCACAGAAGCAAGCTATGGCAGCAGATACCTCTGTGACATCCACTAGCGACTTAGAGCCTCAGTGGTTTAATTAGTCAGCAGATGGACCCATGGCTGAAATCATGTACAGATATCACGGACATAATCATGGTCCCGACCAGAGCGAATGGGCCTGGCCGCCATGCGTAAGTGACAGTGGCATTGACTCGGATGACGGTAGTCCAGATCAGAGGGATTGGTGGAATTCTCCCGGGCGCTCCTCGGTACCCGATACGGAGGACTTAAGGTCATGTTCACATCAGGATGGTCTGTGGCTACAGATTCGCTCGAGGAGGCCTAACCTTGAGGAGCCTGAGGATGAACCTGAAGCTGCTCCAGGTGCCGCAGATTAAGATGTTTTTTGTTGTTATATTTCTGTTTTTTATATTTAAATAAAATTGTAAATCTTAAAACTACACTTTATTTAGAACATAAGTATATACCCAGCCTTAGTATACTCACATTGTAACTATTGTCTATCTCATAAATAAGAGAATTATTATATACCCAGGTATCTAATTATTATACCCAAGCAGATGTCTACATATCTACCATATATACCCTAACAAAAAAAAGCTCAAATTATAGTACAATGTGTTAGTTATGTGGGGTTAGTGAAAAGAATGATTACTTGTAAAAATAAAAGTCATATATACATTCAAAATTTATTCAATAATTCCCATTTCACGTAAAATATATAACTGTATACTATAGTCTAGACCTAAAGATGCATGTTGATTCGTATTGCTGCAACTATATCACTAAGTCAGCCTCAGGACTCCACTCTAATATTTCTTTATTATTTAGTTTCTCTGTATTGTTATTGATTGATTGATCATTACCTGCGTGCTCAGCTAAACATGATGCTTTTTCTAATTCTATGCCAACATGGCCTGTCCACGTCTAATTAGATCATCTGCAATTTCCCTCAACTCTATCGCCCAGCAGCTCGACAAGTAGCTGTACAACGAATATCGTGTTAACCGTAATTCTCCTTAGTAAGAGCGGCTCCAAGATGCTTACACAATACATTACAATATCAACCCCATTGCTCGTAATGTGTTTATGTATATCTCCTCGTCTTGGTAATTTCTGCCAGATTAATTCATATGGAGACTTTTAGGCTGGTAATTATATTTTCTGATAGGTAGCTGATGATTGCATCTACCGTTATTTACACCACCGGATGTACTTTCAGCCCAATATTTTCTATTGGTCTGGTAATCGACACAACTATCACTGATGTTACCACCGACACTGCTATCGCTGATGTTACTATCATTACTGCTATCGTCTTTCTGAGGGTGGTAAATGTATTTTATGACAGGTAGATCGATGTTGTCACCATGGTTAAGGACCTGCTTTCGTGCTTCAATGGGCTTTGTTTCATCTGGTAATGGTAGAATTTTATCAGCTATGTTTTGTTTGTGGATGCTTTTTATGTGACGCTTCAATGCATCCCCTCTTGTAAATGCCTTGTCGCACAGCTCGCAGATGAACTTTTTGCATCTGTGGGCATTCATGTGGCGCCCCAAATCGCTTGACCAAGAGAATACTTTGTTACAAATATTACACGTAAACATGTTTACTCTTCGCCGGCGCGATATCAAATGAATCTTATACTAGTGAGACCCACACCGTACCATACCTACACAAATATGTCACGCGTACCCACATATATGTCATGCGTACCCACAAAATATGTCAGAAATACCCACAACCCACAAAAAATGTCAGAAATACCCACAAAGATGCCGCGAGTATCCACAAATATGTCATGCATACCCACAAAATATATCGGACATACCCACAAAAATGTCGCATGTACCCACAAAATATGTCACTTGTACCCACACGTTCTGTGGATATTGGATGGCAATGGCGATTTAATCAACTTTCACGGTGAAAAATTATTGTTAAGCTAGAATTAAAGAAATTATCATAATACCGGTGTTAGACTAAAATAAATCCGCTGTTTGTCCTCGACTGCAGGTGCGGCGCGCACCTGCAGTCTTTTATTTTTTCTTTAATTATTATATCAAATAAAACCAGCGTGTATAATTTAATATCATATATGTTAGCGTTGCCTGTTCCCGAGGGGCATCTTGGAGGTGGACCGAGTCATGCTACGCATTACTATACTAACTGTCAAGATACGCATGCGTTACTTTAGTTTAAGAGTAGTCTCTACGATGTATTGTCACGTTAGCTCGGTGTGGTGGATGGGAGGATCAATTTGTATCTAATAAATGGTTGTGTTTATCAAATTGTTTTACTAAGGGTGTTATTACCCCTTGAACTCTTACATCAGAAGTGGGATGCTACCCTAAGTGAATAAAAACCAAGAAAAATTGTGATAATAGTGAGAAATCAGTGATTAAAATGGCGGAAGAGCGTCCAAAGCTCGATAGTCTAATGTGGGAAATTAGGCAATAACCAAGAGGAGAAAGACATTCTCTAGTGAGGTTTCCCATCTGGCACAAGTAAATTGGCAGAAAACGCCGCTATCTTTAGCTGATACACTACACGAGCAGATAATATTGTAGTTACAGCAATTCAATATGGCGCCCGGGCCAACACCTAGATCGGCTTCCTCCTTGCCAGATTATGAAACTGCGCAAGCGTCGATCAGACCGAAATATGGTTGGCTGAATTCAATTCAAATACAATTATTATACAGAATGAGTTGTAATAAAGCTCAAGGACAAACTTTAAGTGAGCAATGTGCTGATGATAGCAAAAGCTGGAAAATCATTGAAAGTGTAGAGCAGAACTTGGAACAAGTTTTGTCAAGATTGCTGTGTCGCCATAATAAACTATGTTGATTGATGAATCATACAGCTGCTGTATGAATCATACCACAAATAAGTTACAGACATTATAAGCAGACCAAAGTACCTATTAATAATGGCTCATAACATGATTCTAAGTGAGCACGCATCATATCAAACTGGATGAGTCTTAAAAAGTGTTTATAGTATAGGCACGTGCGAGCCCGAAACTATTTTGCGGGCAACAACATTAGAAAAGTGTTTATGTTTGATAGCAATGATCCAATGCCCAGACATTGAGAGGTCTTGTTAATTCAAAATTAAATAAGAAGATGCTGATGGTGTGGAATTATACCATGACCTGTTTAACATTCTTGAAGTGTTGACGAGCACAGCTGCCGATGACATAATAATAGTAAGATGTCAGGATTGGACGAGCAAATTTGACATAGTATGAAAGGATAATAGCTACTGTCTTATGCTAAGACTGTAGATTGTTGATGAATTCCTATGGAAGATTTGGACAAAGTGTTCAAAAACTAGTATTCAGAAGTTATTTGAAACATGCAGATTTTGGTGTAATAATCGTCCGTTGTATTTAAAAGTCGTGATCCTGTCACGCATTCAAAAAGTTATCAGAGGAAAATTTATGCGTTTCAAATGTGGACTATACAATCACATCATGTTCTCATCAATAAGGCTGATGAGCGTAAAAGGAAAGACGGAGCCATTCCGTGTAAGCCGAATGAAAAATGGTGATTTTAAACAACTTCTGTTTTCTAGAATGAAGCGAAACAGATGGGGATCACCTAACTGTAGGAGTCGAAAAATAAGATGTAAGGTCTGAATGCAATAAAAATGTTTTCAGCTCATGTAAGTAGCACATTTGCTTTTGAAACCAAATAATTGTGGCAATACCACAAGTGAGTAATGGTTGTAAAAAAAAAAAAGGCAGTGCAAGGTATGTTTCCATGTCTTAGGGAAATTATTGTGACGAGTTCAGGAAAGTAAGTAAGCAGAACTAAATAACTAATAAAAAAAAAAAAAATGAAAAACAGTATATAAGAGCTTCTCTTTGGTTGGTTTAAGTTTTACTTGATTTGAGTTATAGGTTAGACTGAGATTGCCTAATAAAATAACATTCAATAACTCACAGTCTCATCTATTATCTGGAGAGTGTGAGGTTGTACAGATGCCTATGTATTTCCATAACTAAAAAAATGAGGTATGTGGTGCTTCCACATAGCATGGTGGCAATGCCACAATAAAAAGAAATAGTGTGTCTATGGCTCTCCCAAATGAGTAAGTTTGAGTTGTAGCGATGCCACAATAGGGTAAATTAACTAAGTTATGGAGATGCTATAACTGGGGAAAATAAATGTGTGGCGATCCCTACATAAAAAAAAAAAAGTTGTAAAATGATCCCACAAAAGAGGAAAATAAATAGGTAACACTTACCCAAACTATCTCAAATGAAAAAGTGAAAATGAAAAACATTGTAAAAATGCTACAGCATGACTTTCTATTTAGCGTATCCATTTTTATTTCAATTGTGTTACAGTTCCATTACTTGCTACATTCGACCCTTTACTTCAATTCCACAATACTTTTCAAAAAATATATTACGTACGTAGCGATCCTGTATAGTATTAGAGAAATCCTATAATATAAGGGAAAACAAATAAGTCAATAAAATTCCTAAATTATCTAGACGATTTTATGGAATAAAGCGTATACAATGTTCTGTCACGATTGGAACATGGCTGACAGTTGCAGTGCATGTGCAACTACACATGGAAACTACATGTGGCAGATAACCAACAACTAATAACAGAAAGATTATACAGAAAAAGAAAGTAGTAAATATGAAACTGTGGGAGTACCACACAATAAGTGTAAAAATAGGAAAGATTTTCAAATACTCTAGTGACTACTAGTTCCAAATAGTAGAAAGTACATTCCAATGTCCGTGTTTCATGTAAGTTACAACAGTCTCAGTACTGACATAAGTAATGTTTGGTTTAGTTTACAATGATCTATATTTTAACACAAACAAAACACAAATTATTGTTGGATTTCATAACTGTGAAATAAATATCCTGCACTGCAAATATTAATGAGTATTAACAGTTTTGGGGTACGGATAGTGTTAGGTTTTTGGGCACGTACTTTGATCATAGTTTCACCTGAAAACTGAAGTACCCTTGTAGGTATCTACACTGAGCTCAACATTGCAACTATTTGTTCAAGTGTATGAGGGAACTCTAAGTGAACAGTGAACTGTCCAATTTTTATTATGCATAATGTTGAGTCAAGATTACGTTATTGGATCTGCTTTTTGGGGCAACTTTACCATGTCACTCAGTTTTTGTTATACAAAAATGTATTTTGCGGATACTAATAATGATTGGTTTACCAGGCTCTCATTCTTGTTGGAATGAATTTGTAAACTTTGGTGTCCTCACTTTACCGTGTTTATTTATTTTTGAAATGTGCGTCTATGTGTTTAGGGGTAAACATTGATTTGTTCTGAATAGCGATGTAGGTACACCTGGTGAATGCTAAGAAACAAACAATAATATTCGAGCCTTGTTTGTGAAGTTTGAAATCGCTTAAGTTATTGGGCATGAAAATGTTGGGTGGTTTGCCTAATGGGCTCCAAATTTGTATTGTCTAGAATAAAAAAATAAATTTGTGAATTAGATTATAAAACGGGGGTACCGTTTGTACATGAAAAAATGGGAGCACCATATTCAAAAAATCACACTAAATTTAAGTACGGGAGTACCGTACAACAGTTAAATTACAAACCAAGACGGGAGAACCGTTGAACATTACAACAAAATACGGGAGCACCGTATTCAACAAATCACATTAAATGCAAGTACGGGAGTACCGTACAACAGATAGATTGCAAAGCAAGACGGGAGTACCGTTAAACATTGCAACAGAATACGGGAGCACCGTGTTCAACAAATCATATTAAATGCAAATAAAGAATAAGGTACAACTGACCAACAAATCATATCAAATCCAAATAAAGAATAAGGTACAACTGACAGAAAACTGACAACAGCTTATGTAAGGTACAAATTATCCTTTACAAATCATCAATTTTAAGACACGGAAGTTCCGTGAAGGTTAATGTTGTGGTAGGACCATATAAGCAAATGCTTAGAATTTGAGCACAAGCAATGTTAATATTAATAGTAGATCAAGGTTAAAGAAATATTTTGGGAGTCCTCCATAAACGAATGATTGTTGATGAAATATGAGTATTATGGTTTTAAATAAAGATATCCGAAATATGTTTGTTTGTATTAACATTATGTTAATAGTAAATAGTAATAGTTTAGTTAATAGTAACTAAATCTTTATTTGATTATATTTTAATTACAGAAACGTTTATTATATTGTGGTTATAGGTACCGCAATTGTTAGTAATAATAATAATAAGATGTGGTGAGTGAACATCACCAACCGATAACCGAATGGTAAGAAACTAGAATACTAAATCCTACAATAGCAAAGCAAACAATACTGTGTGGTTATACCACATGAGTAACTTAAATTGTAACAAATAACAATTAATGTAATTGCATTTTGAATGTTTAATTTGTGTGCTTCTGGTTTCCTGCTTGTTGTTGTTTTGCAGGTGGCGTAATCCTAAAAGAAACTATGAATCTTAAATTGTAATATTTCCACTGTGAATGGTTATTACTGCTGGACGAGCAGATTCCTATCTTAGTTTTGTTACAGTATGTCCCTTTCTTGGTGGAGGTAAATTAAAGTCAAAGTTGACCAGGTCCTTCACCGTAATGGTAATTATCCCGAACGAACGTTATACACTGGAAAAGCGTGGTAAGGATACCACAGTAGCAGCGCATGAACAACTTCGATGATGGCCCAAACAATGTAATCATAGGGTGTGGTAAGCACATTCCTGGTGAATATTGCTTAATCATATTTCTGTTTAGAATGTAAATTGTTAGTGCAAATTGTTAGTATGACAATCTCACAACAGGAGCAGTAGATTGGAGCGAAAGTTTGGCATTCATGAGGAAATCCTATACTGTGGTGTTCACACACTGTACAAGTAATAATTAATTATGACAATATCAACATTTCTTTAGCAAATTTCAAAGCATCAGACATTTCAGTTGTTGATATTCTGACCTATGTCAACATTTTTCAAGTTTTGTTTAGATTTGCTATAACAGCGATGCTGTAGTAAATGGTTTCACTGTAACCGGACCTGTGTTTGGTCTTGAGTAATTGCCTTAGTATGGGCATTACTGATTTTATTGTTACTTGTCTTTGATACTTGAACAACAAATAACACTGTTCGCGTCTAGCGCGGCAATTGTTTTGTCTTTGCTTATGTTACAGCTAAATTTGGTGCGAGGACGCCCCAATATCAGGAAGGCCGTGTTAGCGTTGCCTGTTCCCGAGGGGCATCTTGGAGGTGGACCGAGTCATGCTACGCATGACTATACTAACTGTCAAGATACGCATGCGTTACTTTAGTTTAAGAGTAGTCTCTACGATGTATTGTCACGTTAGCTCGGTGTGGTGGATGGGAGGATCAATTTGTATCTAATAAATGGTTGTGTTTATCAAATTGTTTTACTAAGGGTGTTATTACCCCTTGAACTCTTACATATATTTCTTAAAATAATTTTATATTTCTAGTATTATAATGTCTGCACCTAACTTATTTGTGGTACATCATAAGTACTTCAATACGTTCTTTCTCAGATAAATGCATTTTTAAAATGAAACGTAAAATTGTCAAAATGACACTGACAAACTAAACGACGATGATAGTTTGGTTTTTATTGTCACAAAATACTACATCAAAATGGTGTAGGGGTCAAGGAATGAAAAACGAATAATACGAAGAAATTATTTGTTTATGATAAAATTTGGCATACCGGATAGTTTTTGTTGGCTTTAAAAAAATGTTCAAGGTTGTTCAATTTAAACATTTTATTTAATTACTTGTGTGTATTTCAAAATATCAATTTTCAATCGTCATTATTATTAAAACTGCTGATTGCAGAGATATGGTGTGTTATTAAAAAAGTATTCAGAATTTACCGTACAAATAAAAAATGGCATAATATAGGTACAGGGTGTTCCATGTCAAAAAATCCGCAACTAAAAATACTAGTCGACCTGTCCGAGCGTTTTTCCACAAAATAATTACCTAAATTTTAAACGAATATGTTCGTTTCATCATGGAGGCACTGTATATTCCGAAGTAGGTATATAAAGTAGTCATACTGCGTCCAGTACTCGTTACCATTTACCGAACAAATTAATATAATAGTATCTGTAAGTTCCCAGAACATTCTGTTATACAGTTAGGAACAAAATTACTATGTAACCCATATAACCGGCTCACGGGCAATGTATTGTTTTTGTTGATCACGGGCATTTTTTTTTCTATTCCTTAAACGTCTATAAATACACGGTTCTTCATCTTGGCCATAGAAGTCCTAAATGTATTTATCAATTGGAGTCTGATTCAGTAACTGAATCAGACTGTTACTGAATCTAATCTAATGAACTCTAAACTGGGTTAGTCTTCTCAAACAGCTGTTATCTTCTCAAACAGCACAAGGGCTTTGTAGATACAAGCGCAGCGTGTTTTTTATTGCTATATACTTCTGTACTGTATTATAATCGGAAATAACAATCTGGAATTCATACTTAGTTAAATACACAATGACCATGGAAAGAGTTCAAGCAAATGCTACCAAGATAAATCCGAATGTATAAAAAAAATTCTAAGATACCTACTTGATGCTATGGTACTAAGATGCAGTGCTTCTTTAGTTCATGTAGATATATGTACGATAATAAGTGTTCATAAACTGATATTGGATATATTAATATTAATTCGATCATACGTTTTTCTTCGTTTCCTATAATATACAGGGTTATTCACGCAAAGCGGGTATTAGACGTTTTTAGGGTTCTGTTAACGATAAAAATCTGATTTTTCTATGGGGGACGTTTTCTATTATTTCCGATTCAATGAAAATATTTTCAGGTTTGCATCACTTCCGGTTATACCGGAAGTAGACCACAACTTCGTTATTTCAAATGGAACACCCTGTATATTATTGCAATTTTGAACTCTACGTGATATTCTAAACAAATTTCATGTAGGATGTCCTATACCTATCTTCAACTGTTTTTGAAATATTGACAGGTGAATATTGACATTTTGCAACTTTGACACCCTGTAAAATCTAAACCGTTTGAGATCGACCAAAACGGTTTGCACATTCCTATCTTAACTTTTCATAAGCTATCGGTTGAAACTAATTTCAGATTTAACCAAGAGATTAAATTTAATCGAAAATTTTTATTTCTGGATAAATCTAAAATTAGTATCAACCGATAGATTTTGAAAAGTTAAGATAGGAATGTGCAAACCGTTTTACTTGATCTCTAACCGTTTAGATTTTACAGGGTGTCAAAGTTGCAAAATGTCAATATTCACCTGTCAATATTTCAAAAACAGTTGAAGATAGGTATAGGACATCCTACATGAAATGTGTTTAGAATATCATGTAGAGTTCAAAATTGCAATAATATACAGGGTGTTCCATTTGAAATAACGAAGTTGTGGTCTGCTTCCGGTATAACCGGAAGTGATACAAACCTGAAAATATTTTCATTGAATCGGAAATAATGGAAAATCTCTCCCATAAAAAAAAATCAGATTTTTATCATTAACAGAACCCTAAAAACGTCTAATACCCGCTTTGCGTGAATAACCCTGTATAGGTAGCAAACTGGATTGATACTAAACTTGATAAGATGCGAAGCAAGGTCAAATCTTGTACCACACTGTATTAATTAAGTGAAAGCAAGTCATGTTATTGCATGGATTCAATAAATGGAATCTATTTGGGTTTTCATAGAGGTAATTGTAGGCAGTAGGTATACTTATCTATACCTGCTCTTTATAACTCTTTCACATGATTTATTGTTGTTACCCACCTTTCGTAGAAGTCATGTAGCACTGAGAAGTGGAAGGTAGATATTTCGCCATAAATCCCCACTTAAGACGATTAGAAATACATCTACAGGTTCTCAGATACTAGCATTACCGTTTAAGAGGAGTTAATACACATTAATGATAATTACAAGAGAGAATCAGTGGCTTTCATAACCACACACAAAAATAACAACCTTTACTTTCGGAGTACCTTTCTCTAGATCTACCTAGAACCAACTTATAATCTTCTGTTAAATTTATAAAATATTGTTTGTATAACGTACTACAATACCCATTAAATGTTTCCTTTTCAGTTAGGATGGTGGGCGAATCCAATATTTTATAAGGGGGAGATTAGCCAACGTTGATAAAGGAAAGAGTAGCTAGGAATAGCAAGTTGGAAAACTTTACCGAATTAAGATTGCCACACTTTTCAAAAGCTGAAATAAATTTAATTCAAGGCAACTCAGATTTTTTCCCATTAAACCATTATAACATCTGGTCGATTAGTGATCACGAATATCCTATGACTAATCAACCATCATATCTCATATTAGAAGGATAAAAGTATGTAATATGCTCTTTGGTTTGTAATGATGTTACACTATGCATACATTACAGGGCGATTCACTATATTTTGACCCCCTGTTCACTTTTTTGTTTACAGAATAAAAAAAATCTGAAATATAAGAGTTGCACGATTTTTTATGAAATTTTCGAAAATGATAGTAGAAAAACAAATAAAGTCCAAACAAAATGGTCGCAGATGTTAACTTTATTAATTTAAATGGAATACCCTGTAGATTTTTACATATTTGGATAGAACGTTTGCCTTATGAATACAGTAATATAGATCATCAGTACCTATACAACTGTATTCTATCTTTAATAATAATGGAGACATGACGAAAAAAGTGCGCCATAAGAGCGATGTGTTGGAGAAGACTATGCCTAGCAACGAATCGATATTCTCTTTTAAGCACATCGCCCTTATGGCGCACTTTTTTGGTCATATCTCCGTTATTATTAAAGATAGACCCATCAATATCTATATTACTGTATTCGGGAGACAACGTTCTATCCAAATATACAAGGTGTTCCATTTAAATTAACACAAAGTTAATATCGGCGGCCATTTTATTTGGGCTTCATTTGTTTCTCTACTATCATTTTCGAAAACTTCATAAAAAAATCGAGCAACTTTTATATTTCACATTTTTTATAATTCTGTAAACAAAAAGTTAACAGGGATGACAAAATATAGTGAATCATCTAGCATTATGTGCTATAATAATAATAGTAATAATAATAATAATGCCTCTACCCCTTATTCTAATCACAAGGATTAGCCCGAGAGTTTGAGATTTGTGTGGGAAAGGGGCGGCATATTATTATTTCGCGGGCCGCATTTGGGCTTCAGGAACGACTTACGTTGGTAGGCCCTAACCACCATTCAGTGCTGGAATGAGGGAAACCCTAAACCCTGAGCCACCGGCTCGCTATAAGAAACCGTAGTTATACGAAGGTTATTACATACTATCATTTTTGGGCTTTTATTAAAAAATGAAAATTTTGTTGGCGAATGGAAATTAAAGTTCTTATTATACTGTTACTATCTCCGGGGTTCTAAAGATAAGTGATACTTTTACACAACAGTAAATATCTTTATTTAACACTTCAAACACAACACTTCCTGTATAATATCTAATTAAATACGCACCAAAAACACCTCATAAATTACAGTTATTTCACATAAGTATTGTTACTTCGCCTGATCGCTGTCCTATTAAGACTGACTTCCTCGTCGGCACGCCACGGCCTTTAAGGTAAATTAGGCTTCTAGATCCTCCTAGAAATTTCCATAGAATACTCATGAATAATCCACGTAACAGGGCAGTTCAATAAATAATCGACAGCCAAGTTGTACGAGGGGTATTCGATAAGTACCGCTGGTGACATCCAGGAAATGTGGACAAAAGTGTCTATCTCCCTTATTTGAAGGCCTAGAGGGTTGAGATTTCGCCCTTGTCGTCCCTGGCAGGGGTCGTCCCTGGCACCCCCAGAGGCGGTGTTTCCTGGTCATGCACAATTTCCTTAAGGCTGGGAAAAATTAGATTTGGAAACGCCGCACTGGCACTGTGTCGGTGATTTTGTAACAATACAAATTAAAATTCATTGAGCATTCAAACTAACGCAACCAACTTTTTAACCATCATTACCAACCAGACCAACATTAAAACTATCAAAAATGTTATCAAACTCAGAGGTATATGGATTGTTATTATGTGTTCTAATTAGATTGTCATTTTATATATAATTTTATTTATAAATATATTTACATACTTATTATACAGGTCTGTTTATTTTCATTAATTGTACTATCTCTGCCTTGGACCGATTCATAGAAAGTTATTTTCAAAAAACATTATTATCTCTATGCCGCTTTATAACAATGGCAGTTTGGTGTTTGGTTAGGTCAGAAAATGAAAGATAGATGAAAAGGGGCAAGAGCGGACAGGAAGGATTTTAGTTCCTACAACAGTGGCGCCGCCATGACCTACATAGTTGCGCAGAAACACGATTCGAATTATTGCCTATGCTTTAAATCATTTTTTTATTGTTATATCTGAGGGACGTTAATCAAGGATTCCTATACTTAAATTCAACCAATTTGAGATATGTAATGCAATTTTTTTAACATTTTTAATTTTACATTACATAACTTTGAAATATTTTCTCTGACCGTACTGAAAATGAAAGCGGTGGTGCTGTCATTATGAATAAAGGGACTCTTAAGCATTGCACTGATACTTACAATATTGTTAGTTTATTTACAGGGTGTCCATAATATAATAATGTAATATCATAATAAAATAATACAGATTTCAATTATGTTAGTAAGATTAATCCTAATTTTCCTGGCTTGCCGTACGATACAATCACTCTGTAGTTTCCATTTCTTGCATACCAGCAGGCACGGAAAAACAAAGATGTTTTCCCAAAAACCTTTTTAGGCGTCCTGTAATAGACTCTTACCTCGTTCTTATCTCCTGATCCTGTTCATTTTGACGTCAGTTCTGTTCTGTTTCTATAATGGGGGGGGGGGCGCCCCGGAACGACCCAGTTGTCCTAGCCGGTATTCTCGGATCACGATCCTCCTCCTCCCTCGTATCTTTCTTCCGGAAACGGTGTGGCGGTCTCTCGAAGAAAAAAGGCTTGGGCCTTGAGGTCAACGGGGTTGCATTGTTGGAGTATTGAATGCGATGTTTCTTTATTGTCCCCGATATATTTTTCACTTCTTGCCGTGCTTTTAGGGCCTCCGTAAACTTTTCGCCGAAAAGGTGACTATCTATAAGACAAATTTCGGCGGCCAATCTTGATTCTGTACTCAAATGATGGAAAATTTTATATTTCCTATGGATTGATAGGGCGTTGTACGTAGCTGTTATTAGTTGAGCAGCGTCAGGAAGTTCTGTACAATCTGTTGCCTTATGTTCACTGATAAATTTGCTCATCAGCGTTCCCAGTGCCATCAGAGCATGTCTAAGCAGTTAGTGATAAATTTGTTATGCTTTTTTGCCGTGTCAGGGAAGCAGTCTTGGATTTCTTGATTTAGCAGCGGTGTGTTCAGCAGAACACAATTCTGGGCAAAGGGTATTCTGATTATTTTGACTTAAATTACTGGATGGATGACGGAAGAATCAATGCATATGATCTGTGTGTATCTGTTGTGAATACCCTTAATACATGTACGTAAATCAGTTCAGCACCGCAATGGACTATATTACTTTTTTACAAAGTGAAGCGAAGATTACAATATGTTTAAGTAGGTGGAGCTCATCTCGTTACAGAAGCAACCTCTATTCTATGACGCTTCTGAAAGGAAGGTCTTTCATCCAGAAGTATTTCCTCCAATAATTATTTTGCTTTTTAAGGTACAAAAGGATTAGAGAATCCAAATTGGTAACCGTCATCGATATCTCCTTGGGGATTTCGAAAATTGTTGAACTGGATAAAGGAAAAGTATAATAATCCTTTAGTTTATATTACTCAGAATGGTTCAGGAGGCTGCAAGAGTTCTTTTTATAAAAGTACATTTTTAGTACAAAAAAATTGTTCCATAGTAATTTAAACAAGGAAGATATATGATCAGTTTTATTTTAACATATCGTATAATAAGTATATGAATATTTTTATGACGAACTAATATCCAGGTAATGCATTACTGTTTTTCCGTACAGTTTAACTGTTGTAGTATATTGGTCAATAGATAAGACCATAAATATAATATCTTTACTCCTCACTCTAATCACAAGAATAGCCCGATAGTCGGAGACTTGTGTGGAAGAGGGGGCGGCATATTACTATTTCGCGGGCCGCATTTGCGCCTCAGGAACGACTTACTTTGGTAAGTCCATTCAGTGCTGGAATGAGGGAAACCTGGAAAACCTCATTTAGTTAATATATCTATTAATGTATTTTATGACAAAGTTTGAAATAAATAGCTCTCACACTTCGAAATTCCTCGACTTTTCAAAATGAAAGAGAAAATCCAAAATTCATATCTATTCTACACCCGTAGTTTTGGTAAGGTTTTTAAAGAAATAGGTACGTCAGTGGTTTATTCATGAAATAAACTACAACTTTTAGGCAATCAAAGGAGAAACAATGAAAGCCAGACCAAAGAAAGCAAACAAGCCTGGGATTTACGAAATTAGCTGTAAAGACTGCAATCAAAAGTATGTTGTTGATAAAAATGAATTTTGCATCTTTCAAAATTGACGTGTTGCTCAGTAAATATTAAACACTCTGTATGTATTACAGACTTCTGTTAGATATTTTCAGAAAGACCAATGCCTAAACTATCTGACATATAAAAATTAAAATAAACGCTGTTCAATTGTATGTATAAGATATATAACTGAAATAGTTGTAACAACCGTCATTTTTCCTTAAAATGTCGAATACCGTCGAAACGGCTAAGTTTTGATATAGGGAATATAACACAAACTGACACTAAATTTGCATGCAGAATTCAAAAATGCAAAAATATATAGTGTGTTCCATTTAAAAAACATAACTTTAGTATTGTACACGGTTTTGGAGCACTCTGTATATTTGAAAATATTTTCAAAATGTGCTTTTCTAGGAATAGTTTGCAGACAAATTGGAACGAAATTTATAAAGGCATCAGTTCATGAGCTACAAAAGACGGGAGCCTAGGTGCAGGACTCTGTATAATTCTTTCAATAAATTCCCAACCCCATTTATTTATGGTTCTGCAGGAAAAATCATTTTTTTGTTCAGCAAATGAATACTCTACACTCTACTGCCAATTTGTCGAAGATCGTGAACAAACCCATGGGTAGTTAAATCATGTGGACATATCTAGGTAAATATTTCTAGTCACCCCATAAACTCAAAACGTACCTATCCAATGTCATACTGCTTGACTTCTCTGAACTGTTGAACACAATTGGACTAAAATAATCAAATATCTGTTTATTAAAAGATCTAGTTGTAGGTTCTAACCTACAAGTAGCTAATTATTCCATTGGTGGCGGTTTAAAATTCTTAGTTTGAATTAGTGTTAGTGTGATTTACTATAAGTTTGGTAAAATATGGTGTTAAGCTTCGCAAAGTATAATTTCTGCAAACAAATAATATTGTGACTGACCGTTTCTCTACCTGTGTTTTCGCCGAATAACAAGAAATATCATAAAAGGATTAGAGAACCGGTAAGCCCTGTCGGCAACTACCTAATTGCAGGGCAGATTGTCGAAAGGGTGTAATATAATAATTAAGACAAGTGCAAGTTACCTTTCAGCTTAAAGTTAACTCCCAGTTAAATTAACCTGCAGTGAAGGTAGAGATAACTAGAAATGTCAAAGTCAAATATAACCAAATAGGTCTTGTGTCTATGCATTTTCTATTTAAAATTGTTATAATGGATTATGAAATAAATGCATATAGTAGTAATGAGAATGCGAAAAGGCTGCAAATATTTAAACATATATCAAACTATTTTGAAGAATGGGATCGTTATGATTTGTGTAGGTCTTATACTGTCGGAAATTTTATAGAAAAGATACAAGATTTGTATTTATTGTACCAACTACCAACATTCATTTATGTGAAGAATTGCAATTTGTAATTAAAACCGGCTTATTTTTGTTTCTACCATACCATTCCACTTATTGATTGATAGATTGATATTATTATTGATTGTCTGGAAACATAAAATGTGCTCCAATTTTTTTTACCTACCTACCTACCTACCTTATTCATATCATAAACATCAAATCATACAGTGAGCAGTGAATCACTGGTCCCCTGTCCCAGACAACAACGGGTAAAAAGATAGAAAATACATCGCCTATAGTGTTTTTTTCCCTGTGCCTATATTATAGGAGTGCGGCCTGGGAGCGGCAAATTAATTGTTTAACTCGATTAATAAATTACCACTCAATAAATTATTATGGTTTTGTACAGGGTGGGCAAATAAGAGAGAACGCCGGCTGTATCTTGGAAACCGTTTATCACAGAATTTCCGGAAAAAAAATTTAATAGTAAATGTGGCCAAGAGATGTCGCTGGACATTATTTTCAAGTTCCTCAAATGACCGCTAGGGGCATAACATCCATGGTCAACTAGAAAAATGAACTTTTCTCGAAAATTTGCCTAACTAAGTAGTACCGGAAATAAGTAATATTAATAATATTAATATATAAAAATATTAATATAATATAGTAATATTAATCTAGAGGAAATTTGAAACTTTTTTGTGCAACTCATTGTTTTCTATATTTTAAAATAAAGTGGTGGGGAGGCGCTAAACTTTTTTTCCTTTAAATGTTAAAAACTCGGCTCAGTATAAACCGATCTAACAAACTTAGTCTCATTAGAAAGGGGTTTTTTATGCATATTGAGAGTCATGAAAGCTGGTTTTGTTATTTTTATTGTTGACGTATAGTTTTATTCTTCGTAATATTTTCCGTTAGGAATGAGATAGAAAGCTGCGGTTTTCACTGAATTTTAGGGATTGTTGTCCTTTATTTAAATATGTGAAAATAAATATGCCATGCCATTTGAAATTTTCTAGAAAATCTGCCATATTTGTTATGCTGGCAGACAGCACCCTCTAGCGGCTACAATAAAAGTAACAAAACCAGCTTTCATGACTCTCAATATGCAAAAAAAGCCCTTTATAATAAGACTAAGTTTGTTAAATTCGGTTTATCCTGAGCCGATTTATTAACGTTTAAAGGAAAGAAAGTTTGGCGCCCCCCCCTCGCCACTTTATTTTAAAAGATAGAAAAAAATTAGTTGCACAAGAAAGTTTCAAATTTCCTCTAGATTAATATTTACTTATTTCCGGTACTACTATATTACGCAAATTTTCGCTAAAAGTTAATTTTTCTAGTTGCCCATGGATGTTATGCCCCCTATTGGTCATTTCAGGAACTTAAAAATAATTTCCAGCGACATCTGGCCACATTTACGAATACATTTTTTTTCCGTAAATTCTGCAATAAGCGGTTTCCGAGATCCAGCCGGCGTTCTTTCTTACTTGCCCACCCTGTATACTTTACCACATTGTATAGTACAGGTACCTACAGACAATGTACATAATTCTTAAAATATAAAATAGCATTTTTCACAGGAGACTTAATGATACGATCAATTATAATATTTTAAGAGTTTTTATTTCATTTTAAATTATACATTTTAACTTTAAATTAAATTCAGTTGTTTAAATTAATTTCAGTATCAGTACATAATGAGTATTAGTAGTGGTAAGAAGTACACGGTAGTGTACCTCTCACCACTACTAACATTCACGATGTCCCTTAGGCAATAATGTCGCAACATCATTTATCGATTCCGCTACCTATAGCACTCTGATGAGGGCATAATTAGTGCGAAACCGGTCAGTGTCTGGTAGTTGATCTTGATGAAGGATGTGGCGACTTCTATGGAGAGGCCGGAGTAGTACAACGTGGGGCACATTGTCCGTGGAGTAGTTGTTTTCAACATCTCCTTCAAATAATAATGATTATTGTTGGAGACATTTCAAAGTCGTCCTTGGCAAACAGTCTTATCACTCACTGTTTTTTAAAGATCTGGAGGGGGCCAAAGGGCCATGGCCCCCCCTGGGTGCGCCACTGCATGCAACGTGTAGCAGGTAATTTAAAAAAAGTTACGCTGGTACTAGTTAGTACTATGCTATACTATAGTAGATATAAAAAGCAATGAATACTTAGTTAGATTTTCTGTTTGTATCTCTAAAATTAAAATGTAAATTATAAATAAAATAAATAACAACAAAGTAAAGGTAACAAACTTATACACTAGCAAATATACCATACCTCAAACGGGCTATTCTTAACTACTTAATTACCCCTCACCTTAACATTCACAAAAATATCTATAGCTCTAGGTAGAGGTGTGACTATATAACTAGGGTTTAAGAGGCTATTCACTGTAGATTTGACAGGCATGAACATGGGGTCGGGTTGAGAGGTTGGGCAGCCGAAGGGCGGAGACTTACATATTTCCACTACCGAATTATTAAGTTAGGAGGCGCACGTAAGTAAAAGTAAAAAGGCACATAGACATAAAGTTAGCCCTTATTGCAACGGTACCGGATTTGTCTTATAATTGCAACAACATTTCTTTTTAATGTTATATATTATATATCACCGGAAAGAACAAAAGATAAACTAGATCCCTATAGTAGCAAATATTTGTTTAATTCATATATTTTAGAAAAAATAATTTTTGAAAATACGCTATTTTAGTACAAGATTGTTTACTTGGAATTTTAAAAATAAAAAGAATTACCAAAAATTACTACTGTAGGGATTTAGATTAAAGTCTTATGTTTCAATACTTTTTTACTGAAAGTCGCTATCTTTTATAGTTTTTTTTATAATTAGGCACGAGACGAACGCCGATTTTGGGCTTATTTCGGACTATAGAATGGACCCTTAACCCGCGGTCTACCTGTTTCTTACCAATGCATTGATATATGAAATGCAGTTATATTATAACTAGGTTTAAATAATAGTAACAAAAAGAAAAATTCAGAAAATAAAAAATTTATTTATTTCTTTAATAAAAAACAAAAAAAGAGCACTTTCAGCCAGATACATGGACAAATATCCTACGTTTCGTCCGTGTTTTCGGACTTTTTAAGGTTACCTAATAGATAATATCAATTTCCTATTTAATTTTATTAGATGGGTTGCTTGCTATTGTTTAAAAGAATGCAATTTAGGTACGTGACGTGTAGTTTGAAGAGTTAAGCAAGAACTATTCAACGCGAACGCTGCATATTGTGAAGCATGTTGGCTTTTTGCAGACCGGAACAACAAAAATCTTAAAGACTCGTGGTGCAGAGGAGTTAAAGTCTGGCAAGTATTTTTCAAAAAAAGTAAAGGACCACGAAAAGTGGGTTATAAAATGTGTTTTTTAAGGATGATAGAACTTTAAACAAAAAAAAAAATATTAAAGAAAATATTTTGTGATGAAAAAAGTAATATTATTTAGAAAAACAATCTATTACATTAAACATTTAAAAATTATTTGCGGCATGTGACCACCGCGGCTGTCCGCAAGATAGCGTATTCTTTTGATCCAATTTTGGGTGACTTTCGAGCACTTCTGCATGGGGATCATAAAACTCGAGTCGATTTAATCGAGATAATCGAGAATCGAGTCGATTGATTCATTCATGAGTCTCGATCGAATAGACAGTTGGGAAATTCGATTGCGGCTAACTTTACGTACTAACTGTATGTACATTTCTCATTTGAAAAAATTATAAATAATTAAGTATTTATTAAAAATGTTATAAATTACTTGTGTACTTCAAACATTCTGTGCTTCAAACTGTGATTAACTATTCACAATCAACTATCAACTACACATGAGGATTAAGGATTAAATTAGACCTTAGGTAGGTACGTTCTATTTTGTTTCATGTTATAATAATTTTATAATTTTGTAAACAGAAAGAAAGTCATGGAAATATGTAAGGATGTTGTTTTTTTTTTGTGGAAAAAGTTTTATATGGATTTGTGAATGTCTCCATATAAAACTCATCCATGTGTGGATCCACCATAATTCGCATGTATATTTATAATTTTTAGACGATGGTCACATATTATCTGAGTGTTTATCGAATGGTACCCTTTCCTGTTGATGAAATTATGCTCGCCAGCTGTAGGCTTTAAAATGGCAATATGTGTACCATCAACTGCACTAACGGTTCCTGGAAATCCCCAGCTATGAAGAAACTCCAATTTTATTTCATCCCTTTCCCTTTCTGATGTAGGAAACAATATCTTCTGATGGACAACATGCTCATTAATTATATTGGTTACTAAATGGGCCATACCCAGATTACATTCTTCACCCAAGCATCTCTGATAAGATCCAGTTGAATAAAATCTCAAGCTACACAATACCATTGTTTCAATACTAATCGCCCTACTTAGTATCCTCTCTGGTATATGTGGTCTCACTAATTCTATTAAATCTCTGGCTAATTCCTTATTGAGACGAAACAATTCTACAAACCTTCTATCTGCTAAATCAAATGGTTGCGTTTTTCTCAATAGTTGTCTACGACGACGAAGCCTTACATTCTCCTGATGTCTATTTCTTCGTAAAATTTCAGCGCGCACCACTGGTAACATCTTGAATTCTCTTATTAATAATCATTACTTGCACACTGATTTTGTTACAGTACTGTTGTTATCTTTTATTTTAATCACAGAATATTCGTCAAAACATGTCAAAACAATGAACATAACCTATTACGATAACTAGGTCGTTGTCGACAAATTTTAATCGAATCGAGACGATTCATCGAGGGTCATGAACGTATTTTCTCGATTTTCGAATAAATATGGCGGCTTTTGATCGAGAATCGAGTGTTGTGATCCCACTGCTGGTCTTATGTCGTAAATAACACGAACAATGTTGGCTTCTAAGGCTTCAATTGTTGCTGGTTTATCAGCATAAACTAATGACTTGACATACCCCTACAGAAAATAATCTGCGGGCGTTATATCACAGGACCTGGGTGGATAGTTAACAGGTCCATTTCTCGAAATTAATTTGTCACCAAACCTTGTTTGCAACCACACTTTCAAGTACAGCGGTAATATTTCTTTGGTTACGCACATTCCTTCGACGCATTGGTGTTTTCAAATCATGTAGAGTATGTGGTACGAAATCTATCCACAGTACGACGAATAAATAGCTCAGATGGACGATCATCTGGGCCATAAAATTCACGAAGTCATCTATGCGTTTGGCGAACCGACGAATGATTTTCAAAAATTTGAGGAATTTGGTAGCGTTGTTCAAGAGTGAATCTATTCATGATGATTTGCCAAAGTATACTGAAAATAAATTTTATAAACAGTGTCAGACTAACAGTTCAGTCTGATAGTAGTTGTCATTTAAAGTTCTATCAAACCTAAAAAAACACCCTTTACATGTACGAGCGTGTTTTGTGTATGATTTATAGAAAAAAGATATTCAAATAGATAAAATGTTGGAATGTGATAATCGACAAAATGTAAATAGATGGAAGGAAATAATTAAACGAATAATTGACGTAATTATTATGTTGGCAACATGTGATTTACCTTTTCGTGGCCATAGAGAGAGTAATGTTTATAATAGTAATAAGTAATTTAATTAATAAGGAAAATTTTATATCTACTATAGAACTACTTGCCAAATACGATCCATTATTGGAAACACGTTTAAAAAATAATACCAACAGAGACAAGTATTCAAAATGAAATGATTCAAATTTTGCGACTGAAATAAAAAAATATTTTGAATGAAAAGGATGCTCTTTTTTTACTATTATTTGTGACACCATATAAGATATATCAAAAATAGACCAACTTAGTCAAATTGTGCGGTACGTGTTAATAGAAAAAGATGAAAATAATCAGCCAGTATCAGTATCTGTTAAAGAAGCTTTTGTTGTTTTTTTTTTAATAACAGTTCAAACTTCTGAGGGACTGGAACATAAAATTGTCCCAATTTTAGAGGAAAAGGAACTGGACCCTGGTAAGTGCCGAGGTCACGAAGGAGCCTCAAATATGGGCGGAGTGCACAACTTTAATTAAACTAAAGGAACCAACCGACTGCAGAATATGTTGATTGTGCTGCCCATAACTTAAATTTAGTGTTGAATCATGATACAACTACACAGATATCCCAATGCGCATAGTGACGTCAGTTACGAGGAAAAACAATTGATAAACACGAAAATAATTATATCACTGCCCTTAAGAATTTTCGCATCGCATCACCATTTTTCCCTCACGAATGACGTCATGCGCAGAACAAACGAAAGTTATGAGCATATCTGTGTAGTTGTATCATGTGTTGAATGATACTTGTTCAAATGTTTCTATGTTGAAAGACTTTTATGATTTTTGTCAAAAAATTTATGTTTTCTTTGGGCATAGTGTCAGAAGATGGAACGAATTGAAAATAGCAAAATATGAAGATATAAAATTTACTCTTAAAACGCTATGTACAAACAAGACGGTTATCTCGATGGCACTCGGTCTCTGCAATCAGGTGCAATTTTGTTTTTATACTAAAAGTTCTACCATAATATTGACTAGCAAAAAGAGATGAAAGGGACGAAGCTCTAGCAATTAGGAAAAAAACGTTTTGAGTTTATTATTTTCCTAGTATTTCAAAGAGAAATTCTAGAAAACTGTTGACCTTGAACGTATAGTTCAGGTATACAGAGTACCTGAACTATTTATACACGGCACGAAGTCAGTTTCTGTCAGTTTAAGTCAGCCACCCTCTGTACAAGGGTGAGAGTCTCGGTTTTGCCCCACGTAGAGTTCCACTGTATAGTTTAAACGTTTCAACCAGTTTGAGTCTGTAGTGAACTTTAAACAGATCATCAGTGAGATCGATTTGTGATTTGTCTATACGCGGTTTTAAGTTTTATTTCTGGCGCGTCTCAGTGTGAAAAAAACTTGAAACCAAAAAGTAAGTCATTTTAATTATTACTTATTTTTTACTCACCATATAAGAATATACATATTAGATGCATTTATTACATCAACATATTAGATGCATTTTAGAAAATAGTATGTAAAATTGTGTAATATTATATTGTACATTTTTGGCATTTGAGCTACTTACAATTTAGATGAAATATATAAATTTCAACAAATATACTGAACATTGTTGAGTTCTATATCTCTTTACATATCTGACACCCGTTAAATTTGTTTTTAGATAAACATTTATATTCATATATTGAAAAATCATTTATGCATATTTTTACTTGTATAAGTTCGGTGGATTTTATAATATTCATACAAAAAACTAACTTTTACCTATAACTTCCATTATCATATCAATTTTTTATATATTAGAAAAAAAGCAATAAAAGTTGTAGATACAATACATTCAGTACACACTACTTCCACCAAATCATCCAAATATAAGAAAACAAATGGTATAAAATACTGCAATAAATAATATAAATGTTGGGAAAGAAGTAAATAAATCATAAGTATTGGTGTTATTTTAGTTAGTTAATTATCATCCAAATGTGAGGTCGTGACATTTGATTAAAAATTTAGCAAAAAGAATGGCAACAGCAAAACGAAATCATTTTTTTAATATCTGACTGTATCTGTATTTTTTTTGTTTCTGACTAAAAACTCAAGTGTGCAAACAAAAACTACATTTAACATTTTATCTTATCTGTGGAATTTAAAGAAAAATTTCTTAAAAGTTACTAAAAATAATTATACACAGATATATTGTATTGTTTTATATATTCCCATTCCATTTTCATTTTGCAATAATTGGAAATTCACTATTTATATTAATTATACCGAATTATTAACGACAAGCAATATTTCCCATATCGATGGCCTAGAAGCAATATCTCATAAGTACATTTGTCAAAATTTGTGGCTATTAAGAAAAAACTTTATTAATTTATAAAAAATATCCTTTAGTAACGAATGAAGGTCACAATGGCATTTTTATAACTTTATCTGTGTAATTTTAACTGCTTTTGACCATAGATCAAATTTCTACTTTTTTAAAAAGTACATACGTGTTATTGCTTTTCCTTTTTTTTAGTTTTTGTATTAACGGGGTATTGTAGGTGCCCTTAATAGTGTCAAAATATTATTGTTTTAGTTTGTTTCACATTCAAAATAAAAAAAAAATACATAAAAACAAAACTTTTATTTCTGATATGATTATGTCTTACACTAAATACATTGGTATCAAAAACACAGAAACGGTCAGAACCTAAAATAGTACTAGAACTTAAATGGCTAAATTAACAAAGTAACGGCAATCTACTACTAACTAAATAAAAAAATCTTATAGAAACAGCTAGATGTTTTAGTTATACTCTTAACCTTTAGTTTTTTTAGAAACTTCATGTGGCAATTTTTTATAGAAATCGTGGTAATCTGGATCCATAACTTCCGTGATAGCAAGAAGATGTTCGTATTTCTCGAGCGAAATTTTGGGTTTGGAGGAATAAAGATTTTTATAATTAACATTATTTACACTACAAGATTTTGTTTTTCTTAAAGGCTTGTAATCCGAATCAAAATCTGTTTTGTAATATATAACACCCTCTGGTGTATATTTTAAAGCCCTTATCTCAGAAACTATGGCTCCAGGTAGTCTTATAGAGGAATACCATCGAAACAATGGATCGCTGTAATCTTTAAAAAAATCGTGGTGTAAATATTTTGTGTCTAAGGGAAATGAATTTTTGCGCGCATGCTTGGTTATTGATACATATTACCCTGGTAAATAAATCTCTCTTTTATCCAGACGCCGTTCTATTAGACTGTGGACGCTATCACACTCCATCTGAGTGTGGCCCTTAACCAGAAATTTTTGCTCTATATTTTTTTTATTTGTAACAGAAAAGGTCAATAGAGCGTTTGAAAGAATCGAGTTTCGATTTTGGTACCCACAACCATCGCTGTATATTATTATGGGTAAACTAGATTGACTAAATTGTGTCTGCAGATAATCTATTATACAGCTTGCAAAATTTGAAGCCTCAAGCCCCCCTTCACATTCGTGCCACCAAAAATTTGTTGATTGGTGTGTTGCCAGATTGTACATTGTAAAGTTATGTACTCTAAGTTTTTGCTTATAATAGAGTGCCGAAGCGTACATTCTGGGACATAGTTGTACAGCCTGAAGGTCCATGGTTATAAGGTGGCAATTTTCGTTGAGAGCTTCTACCTTGTCCGTTTGCTTTTCAATTCTTGCTCGGTCCTTAGATAAAAGGTGCGCCTCATACTCTTCCTGATTAATGTTGCCAGTTTTAAAGCTACAGCACACATCGCACTGATCTTTTCTTGGCTGGAATATCCCTAAATTTTTTCTTTCAAATATCTCATCAAATACAAAAGTACTGAGAGGTTTTCCTTCATAGCATTCAACGTACCTCTTATACAACTGTGATTTATTTGTAACTGTATTATCTTCGATGTATTCCTTTTTAGTATCAGCTCTTGCATAATGTGAAGGGATTTTTGGTAACCTGTCAAACCAATTTTCAAGAAACTTTCTTTTTTCGCATAACTTAGGTTCTTGACTTGTTCTTCTTCTGTTATTCACTTCCACCGAAGATGCTATCATTCCATTATCTTCAGCATTGCACCAGTTTCTTACACTCCATTCTCCAACACAAATGGTGTTCAGGAACATTTTTTTACAGACTCTGAGTGGTTGACCGGCAACTCTCAAGTAATAAATAAAGCTATTCGATTTCTGTTTCTCTTTATTTTCAGTTTTCCTTCTTTTCGGTTCAGCCTTCTCAACATTATTAACAACAAACATTTTTTTTTGGTCCCATGTTAAATCTTTCCAGAAATTCTGGAATATTTGGTTTCTTTTTTCATTTGTCACCTTAGTGCAAAAGTAAACGTTTATTGTTTTTTCACAGTGTTTACCATCGCATCTTTCCTTTATTTTTCTTTCTTTCCTAGTTTTGTTGTGTTTCCATTTTTTATTCCTTCTAGTAAATCCAAGGTATTCTTCTCCTTTCATTCGCTTGATTCTATTTTCGTTTCTTTTCCATTTATTTTTGTCTACATCTATTTTCTTTCTTCTTTTATTATTATTAGCTGTTCTGTTAGATATACCTTTTCTGGATCTGAATTTTCATTCTGACTCTCGTCACCACTACCCTCATTATTTATAACTTCACTATCGGATTCTTCAGTTTCTTCGTTGTTGCTCAATACATAATCAGGATCCGTCTTGTTATTGTTATCTTCTTCATTGTCACATCCAGAGTTTACAATTTCGACCGAATCTTCCATTCTGTTTGGTGTTGTTTCTACTTGGCAGTGCAACACTTCATTCTCTTCATTATTTTCTGCCTCTTTTCTAGAGTTGAGACCATTGACGCTTTGGTTAGAGATGATATTAATAGGAGTATTATTGTACACTATACTCATCGAATCGTTTTCAATTAAGATTCCATCGTCAAATTCGATGGGCAAATCTTCTAACGAATAACCAGGAGGGCTAATATCTGATGGTATCTCTGGTTCTAACAGATACTGGCTGGAAGTAGATTGCTCATTTTGTTTAAGAAGAGCCAATATTCTTCTGCCTCGATTCATTCTGAAAAAGAATAATATTCTGTAATTTCAAAGTTCAGAGGCCCCAAATTATTTAAGATTTAATAGGAGAACGGTAGCCTAACTGGTCTGCGGCCGTCTCACGATCGGGAGGTCCCGGGTCCAATCCCCACAGTAGGCACTAGTTTCTCCGATATTAGCGGTTAAAGAATTATAGATTGCTTATATTCTCTAATAGATATGCAAACAATCCTAAACCACACATTAAAAACTATAACTACTAAGATATTCCAGGTTTCCCTTATTCACGCACTTAATGACGGATATTTTATAATCTCTGATGACGGTTACAGTTCGCGAACATTGGAAGTCGTTCCCGGTCGCCCAAGCTGCCTGCATAATAATAATAATAATATGCCGCCCCCTTCCCGCACAAGTCTCAGACTTCTGACCTAATCATTTTGATTAGAATAAGAGGTAGAGATATTATTATTATTATTATTATTATTATTATTATTACTACTACACTATCATTATCATAGTAATTAAATAAAACAATGTGAGAAAATAATGAAGTTAAAATGAAAAGACGCAATCGGAATAAAAATAAAGGCATGTTTGAGCAGCTATTGAAATTATTCGTTTTAATTTAGGCTAACATAAATAAGTTTAGCAGGGATATTATGTTACTATAAAAAATCGCTAAACAGCAATACCGCGTATGTACACATATCCTCAATTCTGATCACTTTGCAATACCACGTATGTACACAAGGAAAGAAATAATTGAATATTAAACAAAATAGTTGATTTAAAATCAGAAATAAATCTACTACTACTACTACTACAACTACTACAGAAATAATTACTAAAGAATATTGAAAAAAAAAACGCAACTTACCTCGAATATGTGTCACATAAACTCGCAAAACAACCTTTTAGATAACCGCCATTGACCACCACAGCAAAATAAACACTTACGAGGTATTGCAGGCAAAATTTTGACGCGAGGTATTGCCACATGAACAAATGTAGATTTTTATTGGTTCGTGGCTCTTATGCTTCCGGTGATTGGTAGAGCGGGTTTATATCAGTATTATGGCGCCATAAGCGCAATTTTTGAATTTTTTGTACTTACGAGGTATTGCTTCTAGGCCATCGATATGTTGCAGGCCACATAAAATAATTCATACATATTATTTGAAACCTTGTGTACTATGCCAATGAGGTGGCAATAAATGTAAGGTGGAATTAATTACGTATAAATCAAATTGTAAATTGTGTAAAAACATAAATTAAAAATACTTTTCTAATGGGCTTGCCAAACAAATTCTAGCAAACATTGTGTGCAATGATAAATGCTTTTGAATTGGTATTTAATTATCGGAATGGTATTAATGATCTGTTTTATCATAAATTTTATATTTTCTAGGGTATTGAACAATTCAACGCTACGAGGAAGTATCTGGTACCTCGGATTCAACCAGGATCTTTGTTCTGGCTAATAAATATTAGTGATAATGTAGTTAGTTATACAGGGTCTTTCAACGAAAACTTGAAAACGAAAAAACATCAGAATTCACCGAGACCCGTCGATTTCTGTTCTTGGGGTGAGCATTTTGGGGGACAGTCAAGCCAACTTGATATGCTCATCCTCCTAACCCCTAGCAACTCCAACTTTAAAATTTCAAATGGAACTACCCTACTTCTAACACATCATTTTAAAGCCCTTTCAATTGCGAATACACTGGCGTATCGTTTTTGGGAATCGGTTGAGATTTGACAGAGTATTGGCTAAAAACGAAAAGTTGACAAACGGACATTCGCGTACTAATTTCTACGGAAATGCCCACCAATAATAAGCTTTTTATCTACTACACAACCACATTACTTTGTTTGATGTGTCGATCAGTTTACAAAAAAAAAAACAGTCTCAGATTAAGAAAGCTGAAGCAAAACAAAAACAAGTTTTATTTAATGTATTACTCAAAATGACCCCCCGTTAAGTTGCAAATAATAATACACTCTGTTTTCAAATTCTGTTCGGACATTACACTAGCGTACACTCGCGATTTCAAATGACTCCACACCAAAAAGTCCAAAAGAGATAGATCAGGTGATCTTGGTAGCCATTCGACGGGACCTCTTCCTCCAATCCAATGCTTTGGGAAATGGTCATCCAGAAATTGCCGCACAACAGCATAGTGAGGGGATGCGCCATCTTGCAAAGTTATTTCATTTTCTGTTAAATTGTCGTCATTCTAAAATTTCTGTTAGCATAGGGTCAATTGTGTCCTCCAATATTTGTAAATAGGAGTTCCCATCGAGATTTCCTTGAATAAAAAACGGTCCAACAAGATGGTTGCCTAAAAATTCCGGCCCAAACATTCAATTTTTGAGGAGTCTGAGTATGAAATTCCCTGACTAAATGAGGACTAGTATTACTCCAATAGCGACAATTGTGTCTATTCACGTCGGCATGCAACATAAATGTACATTCGTCTGAAAAACATGTATTGGTAGAGAAGATTTGGTTTCAGTAGAAATCGTTCATCAAAATATTCGCAAAAGTGGGTACGACAATCAAAATTATCTTATTGGTGGGCATTTCTGTAGAAATTAGTACGCCATTGTCGGATTGTCAAATTTTCATTTTTAGCCAATAACTCTGTCAAATCTCAATCGATTCTCAAAAATGATGCACCAGTGTATACCCAATGGAAAGAGCTTTAAAATGATGTGTTAGAGGTAGGGTAGTTCCATTTGAAATTTTAAAGTTGTGGTTGTTAGGGCTTAGGGGGGATGAACATATCAAGTTGGTTTGACTGTCAAAATGCCCCCCCCCCCCACAAGAACAAAAATCGACGGGTCTCCGCGAATTCAAACTTTTTTTTCAGTTTTATAAGGGAGGGTCAAGTTTTCGTTGAATGACCCTGTATAAACAGTTATTAGGATCTTACTGCCGTCTTTTAGCGAATTACTTCTAACTGAATGAAAAGTGTGTAATGGGAGATAGTGAATACTAAGATTAAACTTCTGTGATAAACTGCCCCTAGTGATAAATTATTGTTTGACTTCGACTCTTAATTATGTGTAAAATCATATTAGTATTTTGCACCCTGCAAAGTGTGACAGTGTTTTGTTCGGTGTTGTTGAAGGATAGTGAAATGTCAAGAATTAAACAACCACCTTACTTCAAGTATACCGTTGATGCACTTCTTCACAATGTATTTCCAAAGAAAACTTCAGATGATCTTTATCTGGATCCTTGTAAAGCAGGTAAAGTTTATTGAATACTAAAACCCTTATTAGTACATTTATATCCCCTGTAACCCTATAATAATAGTAGGTACATACCTTTAATTTCTCAACAGCGATGAACTTGTTTAACTTAAGTTAAATCAATAACTCAAAGTGTAGATGAAAGGAAGATTATGTGTCCATTGCCGCCTTCATGAGTAATGATGTGTAAAGTGAATAATTTTTAAATAAAATAAGTTATGATTCACAAATTTGCCCATTCTAGTAAAACATTTAAACACTTTAAGCAAAAATTAAATTTGCTAGAATTGATACTTATACCGGGTGTCCCACGGTGACGGTCCATTAGAAGTATCTGGAGAACCAATTAAGCTATTAATTTCAAATTTGAGGTGAAGTCAAAGTGGGCTATGATCTACTTGATGAAAATATTTTGCAGTTTCTACCACTTCCGGTTCTACCGGAAGTCGACATTAACTTCGTTATTTTAAATGGGACGCGCTATATATTATTGCATTTTTGGATTTTACGTGAGATTCTAAACACATTTCATGTAGGATGTCCTATACCTATCTTCAACTGTTTTTGAAATATTGACAGGTGAATGTTGACATTTTTCAACTTTGACACCCTGTAAAATGTAAACTGTTGGAGATCAAACAAAACGGTTTGCACATTCCTATCTTAACTTTTCATAAGCTATCGTTTAACATTAATTTCAGATTTAACAAAGGGATTAAATTTAATCGAAAATTTTTAATTTCTTGAAAATCTGAAATTAGTGTCAATCGATAGCTTATGAAAAGTTAAGATAGAAATGTGCTAACCGTTTTGCTTGATCTTAAACCGTTTAGATTTTACCGGGTGTCAAAGTTGCAAAATGTCAATATTTACCTGTCAATATTTCAAAAACAGTTGAAGATAGGTATAGGACATCCTATATGAAATGTGTTTAGAATCTCACCTAGAATCCAAAAATGCAATAATATATAGGGTGTCCCATTTAAAATACTGAAGTTAATATCGACTTCCGGTATAACCGGAAGTGTTAGAAACTGCAAAATATTTGGATCAAGTAGATCATGGTCGACTTTGACTTCACCTCAAATTTCAAATTAATAGCTTAATTGGTTCTCCAGATATTTCTAATAGACCGTCACCGTGGGACACCCATAAACGTCATAAAATAAATGCTGATTGGAGTTCTTTTAAATTTCATTAAACATTTGCAGTTTAATGAGGGATAATTGTTTAAATGTTTTTTTAATATTGTATTTTTCAAATGCTAAAATTTGTTTTTTTTTTGTTTTCCAATAATTTGGAAGAAAACTTGCAAATATTTTGTGATAATACCTATAGCAGTAAATTCAACATTTTCAGTTTTCAGTCACTTTTAGCAATAGTAATTATATTTATAATACATAAATTTGCTTCCTAGGTTTTGTGTTGGTAAACTAAAATAGGTAAACTAAACATCAATGCTTTTCACTTTTTATTTTTAAGATATCTAATTTCCATATTTGCGAGATTGTACGTGTGTGCTATCGTGTAGAAAATCAGAAAAGAATAGTTATTAACTCAAATTATAGTATAAGTATAAGTATTATAGTCAAATTATGACTATAAGGCAACATTATTTATCAATCGCGTAAACGTGATTTTCATTTAATTTTCATGGCCCGTTAGTCACAAGCAATTCAAGGAAATAGAAAATTATTATAAAAGACGAATCAAATTTTTTCAAAAAAATTAAAATAGCTGAAAATTACTAGGTATTACTAATGTAAAAATACATTATTAAATAGTCACTACTACTTTATCTAAGTAGAATTTGCCTTACAAGATTAACAGTTATTACATTACAAAATGTTTACCTCCTTCAGTTCATTTTTTCTCTTCTTTTTAAACTTGGCGCTTAATGCCTTATTGTTCGCTTTTCATTTACTTTCTATCTTGTTTCGGCCCTATCGTCTTTCTCTCTTATGACCACGCCTTAAGCGACGTTTACATTGGTATAGTTACTTAAGCGGCGTTTACATTGGTATAGTAAATGGGTTAGTTACTTGTACCAGTAACTTGCAAGACAGCCACTTATCCAATGTAAACTTCGTAGGCAAGTACTTGCACCAGCACTTGTACCAGCAGACTGGCCAGGATAGTAAATAGCTTCCTAGGCTATTTACTTACCCACTAACCTACCCCCACTTTACTAAAATTTTACTGTCCGCGCTACTAGTCTCTGAACTCGCCTAATGTAAACAGTTTTGTGCCAGTAAATAGTAAGCACGTGTTGATTACAAATTTGCATATTAGATATTTATTTTTTCTATTCAAAATGAGGTGGTCCGAAGGGGATACAGTTAAATTTGTCCAGTTCTATAGGGAACATGAGTGCCTTTGGAATGTCACCAAGCCTATATATCCACTGCAAAACTGCTACTAATAAATACTAGTACAGAAAAAAACAGTTTTGGTGTAAACGCCTACTTACCTTGGACTTGGGCTAGACAACTGGGAAGCTACTTACTAGGACCAGTTTCTGGTATAAGTAACTATACCAATGTAAACGCCGCTTTATACCAGTAACTGGTACTAGTAAGTAGCTTCCCAGTTGACTAGCCCAAGTCCAATGTAAGTAGGCATTTACACACAAAACTGTTTTTTCTGTACTAGTATTTATTAGTAGCAATTTTGCAGTGGAGAAAAGATGGCTTTCTGTGGTCGTATTACATTCCAAAGGCACTCATGTTCCCTATAGAACTCGACAAATTTAACTGTATCCCTTTCGGACCAACTCATTTTGAATAGACAAAATAAATATCTAATATGCAAATTTGTAATCAACACGTGCTTACTATTTACTGGCACAAAACTGTTTACATTAGGCGAGTTCAGAGACTAGTAGCGCGGGCAGTAAAATTTTAGTAAAGTGGGGGAAGGTTAGTGGATAAATAAATAGCCTAGGAAGCTATATACTATCCTGACCAGTCTGCTGGTACAAGTGCTGGTGCAAGACTTGCCTACGAAGTTTACATTGGATAAGTGGCTGTCTTGCAAGTTACTGGTACAAGTAACTAACCCATTTACTATAGCAATGTAAACGCCGCTTTATGCCTTAATGGTTTATGCCATCGTATGCCCTAGTTATCTTGTATCATTTTTTCAATTTATTTCTATTAACTTATATACAGGGTGTCTACTTTTATTTATGTACAAATCCATAAAACCTTTATTTTTCAAGATAATCTACTGAACTTTTTTTTCTTTCAAAGGGCATTAACAACGGCTTCTTTTGATCCTACTACCACGTTTAAGACGAACATGCAGGGCTTACTGCGATTTTTTTTATACCACAAACTCATTTAGGGACGTTTCTTATTTAAAATCTGACACGATAGTGTTAATCAGGATCCCTCAAAACCCTCATATGAAAAATTTGTACAAAAAATATACAGAGCGTTTCTTTCTACACGATATCAAAGTTAAGCAAAATATCGAATTTGAAAAGCACTAGACGAGTCAAGTGTACCACAGAATTATATCAAAACAATTGAATGTTATATGGAATTACTTAAATTTAATTTTGCCCTACATTTAGTAGATTGACAGTAATAGTGAATTAATGTGAGTAGACTCACATTAATGTGCGCTATCAATATAACTATAAAAACTATAATAAAAATATTGGACAGAAAATTAAAATTCCATAGTGATTCCATATAACAATCAACTGTTGACATATTTCCGTGACACACATGACTTCTCTAGTGTCTTCCAAATTCGATATTTTGCTTAACTTTGATATCGTGTAGAAAGAAACGCCCTGTATATTTTTGTTCAAATTTTACCTATGGGGTTTTGAGGGATCCTGATAAACGCTATCGTGTGTCAGATTTTAAATTAAAAAATCCCTAAATAGTTATATTGAATTTCGGTGGTATAAAAAAATCGCAGCAGGCCCTGCATATTCGTATTAAAAGCGGTTTTTAAAATCGTAGCGGTTTTAAACTGTTCGGTATAAGCGGCTTTGAAACAAAAAAGTTCCGTCGATTATCTTGAAATTATCTTGACACCCTGTATATCAAGTTTTTAAATTTCTTTGCAACTCTATTCTGATTGACTACTGACTGATGTCTTACCAAATTCCTGTCAATTTAATTACTTTTCTTCAATATTTATAGTTATCGCCTATTGCGGGGCTAATTTTCTGATTTTACCATACCTCACCTGACCTATTTAACCTTTACTGCAACATCAGTCCTCGCATTTCTATAGTTGTTAGTTTATTCTCATGTTTTTGAATGAGTACCTACTTAGTTCATTTGCTTCTATGTTACAGCTGATTCTTATCAATTGTTATTATTTACAGTTTGAAGTTCCATGATCATCCACTTGTCTTTCCTTTTATACATTATTTGACAATATTATTAACATAGTAAAAATAATAGAATTTTTAAATAACAAATATTAAATTAGGAAAAAGTTGGTACATTTACTTTGGTAAAAACTTTCAAATGCTATACTTAGTCGATTTTTTTTATTTCTAGTAGTTTCTTGGAAATAATATTCAACTTGTGATTTTCTTACGGGCGCTATATTGAACTTTCGTTTCGTTAAATGCCTATAAAATTACGATTATAATGATATACTATACCTGATACACAATGAAAGAAAAAGAGAAAGTGCAATAAATCAAGTTTAGTGGAAAACGCTAGGGGAAACCTTCTCTTTTTTATGTCAAATACTAACAACTATTAAGTATTATTCAGTTATTATGTGTCCTCTTCTTAAGCCATGTCCTGGAAAATTAATAAGTTTAATTATTCTTCAAGTCTTGTCATGAACATATATTTTACAGAGTATATTTTTAATATTATTTTTTGGTTCATTTAACTGTTTATATCTTTCTTTATATAGGAATTAAGCCAAAAAGTTTACTAAGAGATAAATTATTAATGAAATTATCAAATATTATGGTTCAATAAAGTTTTTAATTTTCCTCGTTACCTATAATCCTATAGGTGCATAAACGCAAAGGAATAACCTTATTATTTTTAACATATGTCGAAAACAACTACTTTACATGAAATATGCACCTTCCAACATTGCATTATAGCGGCATATTAAATAAAGTTATTCATTTGCGTACCTAGGACTATAGGTAACGAAGAAAATTAAAAAATTTTAAATAATAATAATAATAATGATAAAGATAATGATAATGTTAATGATAATGATAATGATAATGACAATAATAATAATAATAATAATAATAATAATAATAATAATAATAATAATAATAATAATAATAATAATAATAAATTGTAATGGATATGGAGGTCCCTGATGTCAACTGCAGGGCCTGCCATAGGGCGCCGGAGACAATTATGCATCTGCTCTCCGCTTGTTCGGCATATGCACTCTCGGCCATTGAGTTTATAAACCAAGAGAGACAGTCCTTAAGAAATGTACTTATAGTTGACACAAAATCGGTCAGATGTCTCCCTGTGTACAATTTACGAATTTATTTGAACGAAAGAAATTAATCGCAAGCCTCCGCCAGTAAACAAAAAACTTGTGCACGGCAAAAAACTAATAAGGAGATCTGAAAGGCGGAGTCGATATCCCACCAAGGCTCAGCGTCCAGCCATCTCTCGATGTCAATCAAATATAGAAATTTATATTTGCAGTTTCTTATAGAATAAAATAATCTCATGGGGCATCAAAAATTTTATTAGAAAAATGTAACAGAATAAGTATTTTTTAAGTAGGTAATTTGTGAGCATATTACGTCTTGATATTTCTCGTATGCATTTTGGTTGTCGTAATTTAATTGATAGTAGGATTAATATAATTATTTATAAGTAGTTTTAAAGACATTATTTTTTATCCCAAATACATATTAAAAAAGTAAATATAATTAATTATTATAATATCATGTATCATGATTACCTACTGACAAACCACGGATAAACTTTATGTAATTTTTTGATAAATCAAAATCATTATTATACCCCACATTATTATACCTACATCCTACATTACATACCTACGTAGGTACCTATTTTGTAGGGTGGTTCTTTTGATAGATATATGTACACACTTCCAAGAATTTCAGTTTTATTTTCTTTTTATTACTTTGTGGAATATTTCCATAGAAGAATTTTGGATGATTAATTATTTCTAAATAATAATTAATTAAATAATGTAATATAAGTAATTCTTGGTATGTTTTGTTTAATTTATTTCTATGGGTTGCAGAAATATTTTTTCGATACATGTTGTAAAATAAGTGCCTTATATTTTACAATAATAATTTGTAAATTACATATTTCTCATTTTATATAGTAAGTACCTCCTTTTAGTAGCTTTCATTTAATTGAGCAAAAATAATAGGTATAGATATGTAATTATTTAGGCACTTTTATCAAATAAAGGGTAGTTATAACAATTCAAAACGGTGTGAAAATAATGTATTAAACAAACAATATATTTTAGGTATAATATAATAAATATGTACTAGTCCCATGTGGCTGAAGACAGACACAGAATCAGATTCGAAAAACGGCAAATTACAGCGGACCAGTTCGTTGTTGGAAATAATGCGAAATTATTTAAAACACCAGTTATTTCCCATATGAGAACTTATTAAACGATTAGTATTTTACTAGTCACGTTTACTTAGGTTCCTAAAAATGTTTTTCAACCCCCAATACAAATTAAATAACCTATATATAAATATATAAAGATCAGAAAACTAATTACCAGTTAGGTAGGTATACCTACTTATTTCTATGTAATTTTCTCATTGACTCTCACTTGTTCAACACGACAGGTTACAGACATACAGGCCTGGTGTTCTAAATAATAACAGTTAGGTAAAAACGCCGAGATTTTAAGGGATATAATTTTAATTGAGGGAGTGAAAATCATTTTTTAATGAGAAGTCAAAAAAAAATCGTAGATTTTACAAATAAAGGTGTTACCTACACATTTTAGTTTACAAGTTATCATTATAGACGTTCTACAATTGTACTGGTAGACGGAAATTAGAAAATTCAGAGTTTAAGGGGATGAAATTCATTATTCAATCTGAAATAATAAAAAAATCGCGGATTCTACAAAAAAGGGTGTTACACATTTTCGTTTACAGGTTATCATTATAAACATTCTACAATAATGTTGGTAGACGGAAATTAGAAAATTTAGAGTTTAATGGGATGAAAATAATTTTTCAATGAGAAATCATGAAAAAATCGCAGACTCCACAAATAAGGCTGTTACACATTTTCGTTAACACAGGTTAACATTATGCACGTTCTACAATCATGCTGGTAGACGGTTAACGAAAATGTGTAATACCCTTATTTGTGGAGTCCGCGATTTTTTCATGATTTCTCATTGAAAAATTATTTTCATCCCCTTAAAGTCTGAATTTTCTAATTTCCGTGTACCAGCTTGATGGTAGAACGTCTATAATGACAACCTGTTAACGAAAATGTGTAACACCCTTATTTCGAAATCCGAGATTTTTTTATTATTTCTCATTGAAAAGTGAATTTCATCCCCTTAAACTCTGAATTTTCTAATTTCCGTCTACCAGCTTGATGATAAAACGTTTATAATGTTAACCTGTTAACGAAAATGTGGAACACCCTCATTTGTGGAATCTGCGATTTTTTTATAATTTCTGATTGAAAAATGAATTTCATCCCCTTAAACTCTGAATTTTCTAATTTCCGTCTACCAGCTTGATGGTAAAACGTCTATAATGATAACCTGTTAACGAAAATGTGTAACACCCTTATTTTGAGATCCGAGATTTTTTTATAATTTCTCATTGAAAAATTAATTTCATCCCCTTCAACTCTGAATTTTTTTATTTCCTTCCGCCTACTTGATGGTAGACCGTCAATGATGTTTTCATGCAAACGAAAATATGTAACACCTTTATTTATAAAATCCACGATTTTTTTTTTGGACTTCTCATTGAAAAATGATTTTCACTCCCTTAATTAAAATTATATCCCCTAAAATCTCGTTGTTTTTACCTAACTGTTATTATTTAGAACACTAGGCCTGTATGTTGTTGTAACCTACTTTGTTAAAGAAGTGAGAGTCAATAAGAAAATTTTAAAGGAAGTAAGTACCTACGTATACGTACCTAACTGGTAATTAGTTTCCTGATCTTTATATATTTATATATAGGGTATTTAAATTGCTTTTGGAGGTTGAAAAACATTTTTAATAACCTAAGTAAACGTGACTAGCAAAATTCTAATTGTTTAATAAGTCCTCATATGGGAAACAACTGGCTTTTTAAATAATTTCGCATTATTGCCAATAACGAACTGGTCCGCTGTAATTTGCCGTTTTTCGAATCTGATTCTGTGTCTGTCTTCAGCCACATAAAGTCTGAGTCTTGGAGAGCTTCTCTTGGTTTTATTGCAATTTAAATATACACATTTATTTCCCGATTGCCTAGACATGGTAAGTAAATAACTAACAGTAGGTAGCACTCGAGTTAAAGAATAATATAAAATGAATAATATGCCAACAGGTATCACACACTGACAACGGTAACACAACGATAACACAAAATATATGTAATTAGGAAAATATTTAAGGGGTTTTAGGGTAAATAAGTAATAAAATAGAGCTATAAAATACATGTTGTGCTTCAAACCAATCATATTTTAAAGGCGGAACCTAGATTTTATGAACCAGAATTTCTGTGCAACATTATGCCATCTGTTAGCGCTAGGTCCAAGCTTACCGCGACTATTTGAGTTGGTCTCCCATCAGCCGAGAAATGATCTCCCAAACCGGCCAACCTAGTCCCGCATTACTTTGGCTAGTCTTTAGTAATATAGTCAAAGTCTCGGCCTATATCCATAGACATAATGCGGCTTTAAGAGTGCTTTACTACTTTTTACGGCACTCCTATGAGGTAGACGAAACATAAGTGCTGCCATACGCTCAGGGGGATAATGGGTCCGTTGTGGGGCATGAGAAGTGCCGAATTTATTGGAACTACTTATTTCCCACGCTCAGGTAGATTCGAGCCAATAAGCCTGATGTAGTGCTCCTCGACCACCAGCTCAAGACAATGTTTGTCATCGAGTTCTCGGCTCCTGCCGAGACCTCAGGAACGACTTACGTTGGTAGGTCTTAACCACCATTTAGTACTGGAATGAGAGCAACCTAGAAAACCTCATTAGTTAGGGGGACAGTCAAACATCTGGTTTTAATCTTTCACATTAACACCAAGTTGACATTCTTCCCCTCCTAGGTCATCGCTAGATGGTTGGCGCCAACCCATCCCTGCGAATAAGCTTTGTTCTACGAGTAAACAATTTAATTAAAAATTGTTTGGTTGAATGGGGAATCGAATCCACCATCTCTGGGTTGAGCGATCGAGACACTAGACCCTGACCCACCTGCTGCCATTGAACTATAATATTTGATAATTTCATTAATAATTTATCTCTTAGTTAACTTTTTGACTTAATTTATATATAAAGAAAGACATACAAATATATTTAACATATAACACTGACGTAGTTTTTCACATAACAGTATACTGCACTCGACACGCGTTTCGCCGACCAAGTTGACATCATCTGATCATGTTTAAAACGGTTTTAATCATTTCCAGATTACGCCAATGATTAAAACGGTTTTAATCATTTCCAGGTGATATCAACTTCGTTGACGAAACGCGCGTCGAGTGCAGTATAGTGTTATATGGAAAACTACGTCAGTGTTATGTGTTAAATATATTTATATATTTAACACAAACGCAGTGTTTTGGTGTTATGTAGAAAACTATGTCAGTGTTATATTCACACCAAAGGTTCCAACCCCTTTCAAGATATTTAACATATTACAAAAAAATAAAAAATACAAATTCGCTGAATTATTGAAATATAATGTGCTAGTAAATTTAGTAATGACTTGAAATACCCTCTTTATGGGGTTCACATGGGGATTCAAATCAATGTTTTGTCCCATATCTCATATTTCATTTGGATTTGGAGTGACACTAATCCTCATTTAATGTGACACTAATCCTCATTTAATCAGGGAATTACATATTCAGTCTCCTCAAAAATTGAATTTTTGGGTTGGAATTTTGGGCAACCATCTTGTTGGACCGTTTTTTTATTCAAGGAAATCTCGATGGGAACACCTATTTACAATTATTGAAAAACACGATTGACCCCATGATAACAGAAATTGTAGAGAGTAACGACAATTTAATAGAAAATGAAATAACTTTCCAACAAGATGGCGCGCTACTTCACGATGCTGTTGCTGTGTTGCAATTTTTGGATGACCTTTTACTAGGGCATTGGATTGGTAGAATGGGTCATGCCGAATGGCCATCAAGATCACCTGATCTATCCCCTTTGGATTTTTTCCTGTGGGGCCATTTGAAATCGCGAGTGTACGCCACGCAGCCTCAAATACTACTAGAGGTGTTGTGTCAGACAATTGTGGAAGATTACCGATTAATAACACCGGATGTCTTTAGTAATATTCGAACAGAATTTGAAAACAGACTGTATTATTTATTGCAAGTAACCGGGGGTCATTTTGAGCCATACAGTGTACAGTACAGTGTAGTAGATAAAAATCTACTACTACTATGTCGGTTTGTCAACTTTTCGTTTTTAGCCAATAACTGTCAAATCTCAATCGATTCCCTAAAACGATGCACCATTATCGCACCATTATCGCAATTCAAAGGAATTTAAAATGATGTGTTTGAAGTAGGGTAGTTCCATTTGAAATGTTAAAGGTCGGATTGCTAGAGGTTAGGGGGATGAACATATCAAGTTAGCTTGACTGTCAAAAATGTTTCCCCCAAGAACAGAAATCGATGGGTCTCTGCGAATTCTAATTTTTTTTTCGGTTTTACAATTACCTATAGGGGGTCAAGTTTTCGTTGAAACACTGTATATGTAAGCGCTACTAATTAAATACTCACATGCCACCTTCTTCTACGTGAAGTAACATCTTATATCTCTATAATAAATCATTTTTTAATCTTATGTTTATGGGAAATTTAAGTCTTAGTTTTTTAAATGAGACACCTGAAATTTTAAATGCCTTTTAGTTTTAAATTGCACTAAATAACTACCTAAGTTACTTACTTCAAAATACATTTTATATCACCATATACCATATATCAAATTGAAAATTAAAATAAGTTGTCAGTTAACCTCACGTAAGTTTTCAAAAAATAACGAAATATAGTAATACAAATTAATTTAATAATGTTATCATATTATCACCATTTACTTAAAAATAAGTAAGTAGTTAGTATTTGATAATTATTATCTGTTTTAGGTGAATTTTTGGGAGATATAGCCGTACCTGTGAGCGAACAAACACTAAAGCTAAAAATAAAGAAAGCAGCCCTTCAAGAAGAGGTTAAAAAATACGAACAAGAAGTTCTGGCAAGACTACAAATAGAAAAGGAGGGGCTAACAGATGATATAGATTATATGATAGGCCCTAAAAAAACTAAGCAAGCAATCCCTATTGCAGCCTCCAAGGACAATGACACGTTTGACAGTCTATCGGTAGATACGTCACACAATAATGGACAAATCCTAAAGCCAATTTACTCGGGTGATGCTTTAAGTAAAGAAACACCTAATGTAATTATTACCAAATCTATAAAGATTGAAAACAAAACCGGAGGTTATAGTTTTAATGAACGACCAACTAACTATACACTTAATGTAAATAATACAGAGCAAAATGCAGCAAAATCTAGCCATCATGAAACTGAAGAAAATGTACACAAGAGAAAGAAAACACATGAAAACCAGCGTTGGAGACGAAATCGGTAAGAATATGATGAAATACTTAAAATATATTTTATATTATATAAACTTCAGAGTATTGAGAGTTATCACAGTATTGAGTTTCCTAAGTTGCTTGTGTTTACTTTAGGCAATTAAAAACGTCAATACACAATAATTAATAATATCTATTCCAAAATAAACGCTTCAACTCAACAACTTCCTTGACAACTTGTCACAAAAAAAATAACATATCTCTAACTAACTAACTTGATCGTTGTAACACATAAGAATCTATAGTCTGAGTAAGCACATTCGTTGGGAATGGTATTATTGTTTATATACAAGGGGGTCAGCTGTTTCCAAGCGCGGTGATCGAATTTCAGCACACTACACTTGAGAGTATTAACACATTATTTGTTACTTGTCTACGGCAGTTCACTGGAGGTATTTTGAACCTTGAAATTGGTGGGAAGGTCGTTCATGAACTTGAACATCTAATCAGGTAATCAGTATTTTTTACCCAAAAAAGTGAAGATGCCACTCAGGAGAATTTCCCTCAAATTGATCATAGACCAAGTCTTTCTCAATGTGGATTCGCTAGTAGACGTGACGCCAAGCCAATTCAAAGTCTTCAAAGGAGGTTGGAACCTTTGCTGTGAAGACAACACTGACGTAGTTTTCCACATTAAAACTGAGTTTTAATCATCTGTAGATAATGCTAACTTGGTTGGCGAAACGTGCGTCGAGTGCAGTAAAGTGTTTTGGTGTCCTGTGGAAAACTACGTCAGTGTTCCAATCCATAGCGCGTATCCAACCGTTTTGTGATCACAATTATTGCACAGATGGGTTTCGTTATATTTTAACGTTGTTTGCGTAGTTGATAATCCCTGCAAGAATGGCTGTTATAAGTAAATGCATCATCTTTAATCATCTTTATCTTTAAAAACCCTTTAGTATACTTACACTAGACAAACATGTTTATATCGGCTTTTCTAAGATTCTATAGTAATAGATTACAATAGAATCCTATTAGCTTGTTTGTGACTATTTCATTGTGTATGTCCTTCGGCCCAATCTACAGATAGATATTTTTCATATTAGCGACGTGATTAAGTGTTTAGTAACATTTCAATACCGGCGCAAATGTTATTTTGTGGTTTCTTAAGGCCAGAAATTCTATTTATGTAGATTTTGATTTTGCCCAAAATATTTTTGCGAACAATCTCTGTAGCAGCTATAGTTATAGCCTTATCTGTACATTGCTGGCATGACTATCCATAATCCACTTATTTTGAACTTCCATTCTTCACATCCACATGAAGGTATTACTCGGTAACCTGATTTCCAGTTTTATGTATGTACTGTAATGAAGCACAGTTTATTTTACCTTAAGAACTAATATTCAGAGCCTGTGAATATACTTTCCTAAATAAAAATCCGTAAAAGGCTACTCCAGCCTGGCTGGAGTCTGGGGTCTCGCGGAGCTCGGGCTGGCACAGCAATGTCTTCGTACGGCTGGGCTTCAACTAAATTTGTAGTTTTATATTTCTCTAGTCAGTGCGGACGCCGAAGGTGTGATTGCGTGCGCATTGGCTTCTCAGTTCAGGTGTTTAATGATAACTATTATGTTCTATAGGTTTTTATTTATTAACGGATTTTTATTTAGGAAAATATATTCACAGGCTCTGAATATTAGTTTTTTAGAAGGTAAAATAAAATGTGCTTCATTACACTACATTGCATTAAGTCTATCAACGACACTCTGGGGAAGACATTATTTTCATTACTATATAAAAGACGTTATACAATTATTGATGGCACTGTTTACATGCAGCGTCGGGTGTTGCAACATCCTATTTTTGGTTGAACGACAATGAATTTGTGGCTTATCCCCGCCGTCACTGGGCTATAAAACCTAGTTTTTAGCTATTAGTCTATAGATGGTGTATCGTTTTGTACATTGCTGCTAATTGTCTTGTAAATCGAAGGACCAGCCTTAAAGTGCTTTTGGGCAATAAACAAAGCAAAATACTTCAAGGCAATTTTTATTACTTGTATCTGGGTTGTGCCCCACCAATCTTTAACAAACTCAAATACAACAACCAATAGAGTCGCACACTGAAAGCATGTGCAACTCCTCACACTGTCAGCTACACAAACTACACTAGTGAAAGCTGTTAAAATTACTAAAATTACTGTTTATGTATTGAAAATTACTCGTTTTTTTTTTAAAGTCTTTTGACAACCCCAAAAAATTGTTTTTTCCTCTACTAGGTAACCGTTGTCTGTTGCTTTTTTTTGAACTGCTGTTTTTCGCGTTGCCCGTCGTGTGGCACTGACACTCATAACTGCTGCCAACTTAAATACGATTAAATTTACGATTCGTAACAGATGGAATTGTTATACTATGCCCATATTATTACGAACAATTTTTATCCTTATTACGACAAACTTTATGCCAGGTAATGTTCAAGATTTATTAATAATATTCGTTTTTATTTATTTTAGGCAGAAAGTCACCAAACACTCCATATTATCTCACAAATCCCCTATTCACGAGTTTGAGCCAAATTTTGATTTTAAACGCAAAAATCTTGTTCCTTTTGATAGACCTCATAGCCCACACAGAAGAGTAACTAGAGCTGCTACTGCCAGGAAAGAAAGACTGTGGGATTATGGTGTTATTCCATATGAAATCGATGCAAATTTTAGTGGAATGGACAGAGCTCTCTTTAAACAGGCAATGAAACACTGGGAAAATTTTACTTGTGTCAAATTTGTTGAAAGAAACAGAGATGAGCATCAAAATTATATTCTTTTCACAGTGAGACCGTGTGGGTAAGTTTTGAAAACAGAAAAAGAGTAGTAAGTTTCAAACTACTAATAGATTCGTTGAGTTTTGCTAGATAGATTTATGTGAAAAGCTTTCGTATTAATAAAATTACATCCAGTTTAATCTAGACAATTAATTAAGTTAATAGTTATTATGTAACTAGTACATTCCGCAGCACAATATCCGTAATTATACATACGAATGTAAAAACTATATTTAAATTCATATGTGTAGGTCAGAGTTTCGGTAAACATCTTGAAGAATACTGCGTTTATGAAGCAGTTTAAAAATATTAAAATGTAAAAACCTTACATTTTATTTGAATAAAATTTATAAAAGAAGAAATACTCTGAAATCAATAATTAAAAAAGTAGTATAGAATAAAATGTAAAAATATAACATGTATCTCCGTTCTTAACGGCAAGTATCGGTCTAAGTCTACGCATGCTCGAATTTTAAATAGTCCTTTATTTGAAGGAGAGGCCGAAAACAACTACTCCACGGACAATGTGCCCCGACTGGCATTGCATTCCTTCAGCATCTCCATAGGAGTCGCCAGATCTTTCATCGAGACCAACCACCAGACCCAAACCGGTTTCGCGCTTATTATATGCTCATCAGAGTGCCATAGGTAGTGGACCCGATGAACGATGTTGCGACGTGATTGCTTAATGGGCATCGTGAATGTTAGTAGTGTTGAGAAACACACCGTAGTGCCCTCTTTGGGAATTTGCTACTATCTGTCTGACAATTATCGTCGCAACATCGTTCATCGAGTCCACTACCTATGGCACCTGTGAGCGTATAATAAGCGCCAAACCGGTCAGTGTCTGGTGGTTGGTCTCGATGAAAGATGTGGCGACTCCTATGGAGATGCCGAAGTAATGCAATGCTACTCGGGGCACATTGCTCGTGGAGTAGTTGTTTTCGGCATCTTCTTCAAATAAATAAATAGGATTATCTTCCTCAAAGACAATAGAGGTTACTGCTATAATGGCGCCTGTGCAAAAGCAGGTCGTTACCTGTCTGTCAATTTGACAATAAGTGTCAGACAGATAGTTAAGACAGAAGTTGGTAACAAAGACCCAAAGAGGGCACTACGGTGTGTTTCTCACCACTACTAAGATTTGTAATATTACAGAATTTTGTATAAAACTAAAAAATCACTGATGAAATTTAGTTCATTTATTAAATATTTATTTTATTGCATATTATACAGGTTTTTTGGGGCAAACTTAGAAGTTTGCCTTGATACTGCACTTTGAATATTTAATTTGTATGTTTCTGGTTTCCTGTTTTTTGTTATTTTACAGGTACCTAGTGTAATCCCAAAAGAGGCTACAATGAATCCTAGTAATTAATAATAATAATATAATAATATCTCTACCCCTCATTCTAATCACAAGGATTAGCCCGAAAGTCTGAGACTTGTGTAGGAGAGGGGGCGGCATATTATTATTTCGCGGGCCGCATTTGCGCCTCAGGAACGACTTACGTTGGTAGGCCCTAACCACCATTCAGTGCTTGAATGAGGGAAACCTGGAAAACCTCATTAGTTAGGGGGACAAGTCAAACATCAACTGATTTTAATCTCTCACATTAACACCAAGTTGACATTCTTCCCATCCTAGGCCATCGCCAGGATGGTTGCCAAGCCATCCCTGCGAATAAGCCTTGATCTACGGGCAAACAATTTAATTAAAAATTGTTGGTGGAGTGGGAATTAGAACCCACGACCTCTGGGTTGAGCGATCGAGACGCTAAGCCCTGAGCCACCGGCCCGACTGGCCGATATATATAGTTTAATTAAACTATATGATGCCGATAAATTGCATATTTTGTCTTAATGCAAAATATATAGTATCCATAGAGTTCTATATCCACCAAGATTATAATTCTTAATCTTGAAAAAAAAATATTTTTTTTTCAGATGCTGCTCGTTTGTCGGTAAAAAGGGAGACGGCGTCCAAGCTATCAGCATTGGAAAAAACTGCGACAAGTTTGGAATCGTTGTCCACGAATTGGGTCATGTAGTAGGATTCTGGCATGAACACACCAGACCTGACAGGGAGAAGCATGTTAATATCATCACAAATAATATAATGACTGGTAAATTCGCAACTGATTTCATTATCATTAATAAATTTAAATAAATTTCCCTTTCACATTTTGTGTATTAAATGGGCCCTAAAATTATAAGTAAAATTACAATAAACAAATTAATGAGTTAGTGTAAGTATAGTAGGTAGTAAATAGTATGTCGCCTATAAAGCGACAACAGGAAAGCTATTCAGATCTGATTTCAATAAAAAAATTTTATTCTTGTAGGTACTTTGTGTAATAGTTACTTATTGTAGGCCCTAAGTTTTGATTGAAACAGGAAGGCTAATATATTTTAAAACATTGCTTAGCACCTGATTAATCATATGAATTTAAAGAATAATACGAGTGTTTTAAAAGAAATTGGAGCAGATATAGACTATCTGCTCCAATTTCGTTAGTTTCGTTTCGGACCTGCACTCGGAGACACAGTCCTCCGAGTGCGGCGTTGCTAAATCTACTTTTTCCCCTAGCCCTAGGGAAATTGTGCGCAATCTGGCAACACCGCCTCTGGAGGTGCTAGGGACAACCCACCAAGGGCGAAGTCTCAACCCTCTAGGCCTTCAAATAAGGAAGATAGGTCCTTTTGTCCACATTTCTTGGATGCCACCAGCGGTAGTTATCGAATATCCCTCGTATTATTTGGCTGTCGATTATTTATTTATTTAACTGCCCTGGTATGTGGATTATTCGTGAGTATTCGATGGAAATATCTACGAGGATCTAGAAGCCTAGTTTACTATATAAAGGCCGCGGCGTGCCGACGAAAAAGTCGGTCTTAATCAGGCAGCAATCAAGAGCAAATAAGCAATACATCTCGCAATACATTAGTGAAATAACTGCGAAGTTATTTTCGAAGGGTTTTCGGTGTGTATTGATTTAGATCTTGTACAAGAAGTGTTGTATTGTGTTTGAAGTGTTAAATAAGGGTTCCTTTATTGTTGTTAAAAGTCTCACTTATCTTTAAAACCCCGGAAGGAGTAACAAATTGGTGTCCGAAGTGAAGGATAGGTGAGTGAAGATTTCGAGTTTCATGGTTAATACTCGTTCAATGAATTACGACAATATGGCGGACTTAAAAGAATTGTTGGAAATGTTGAAAAGACAACAAGAGGAGGATGAAAGAAGAAGACAAGAAGAAAAGAAGAACTACGAAGACAAGAAGATGAAAGAAAGAGACAAGATGAAAAAGAAGAAGAATTACGAAGTCGACAAGAAGATAAAGAATATTGGAAAAGAATTCTAGAACAGTTACAGAAAAGCACGAAAGATGAGATCGAAGAAGTTTGTCAAGAAGTTATCGCTGTTAAATCAGTTTGAGAGGAAGTTAACGCTGTTCGAGAAAAAGTTCGACAAGCCAACGAAGAACTTGAACAGCGTATTTTAAAAATAATACCGAATGAGATTATCAACCCAGATAGTAAAAAGGTTAATGTAACAATGAGATCTGCTGGCCAAGGTCATTTAAAACCACGGGACATTCGACGACCATGAATGAACATTAGAACGCGACTGCATTGGTATTGGCTTTAAGAGGAAAGGCGCTGGAAATTCTCCAGAATATTCCAGAATGCAAGCAAGGAGACTATGCTTCAGTTGTGGGGGCCTTGGAATTGAGGTACGGAAACAAATATCTCACTCAAGTGAACCAGAGCCAACTGAGGAGGAGAATCCAAGGAATATCAGAAACCATCCAAGAATTCGGTGCAGAGATAGAGTGAATGGTAAGACTGGCCTACCTACAAGCCCCAGAGGAATTCGTCACCATTGCAGAAGTTTAGCTCAATTGATGCCCAGAATACAAGACGTCCTTTTGCTTGTTTAAGCAAAATTCCGAATTCTGAAACTAAAATACAAATAAAATTGATGAATCTCAACCATGTTGTTTAATTTAATTTTAATTATTGAGTGTAAAGTGAGCTTGTCATAAAACACACGCGCTCAACGACCGGCAGTAAGTGAGCGATAGGCGATAGGGCTTAATCTAAACACTCATACGCACTCGCGCTGGCAGTCCATTGACATGCACGGAAACCGACAATTGAGAGAGCGCCGGGCAATGGCAACAGCATGAGCAGTGGCAGCGCAAGGGACTTGTTTGCATTCTCACACGCTACCCACCTCCCTGCTCACTTCCGTACTGTGGCCTGAGTGTAAACGTGGCTTAATTTGTGCATTCTACCTAATTTATCCTAACCTAAGACCCATGTTCAAAAACATGTGAAGGTAATAAAACATTCTTGACAGTAGTTCTAAAAGCATGTTTTACTGCTCTTATTTATTAAATTTTGTCTTACTACTAGACTAGACTAAAAGCAAAGCCGTATTATCAGCAAATATTACACAAGAATACCCACCAACAGAAAATAATAGGTCATTCACAGACACTATGAATAAAATGGGTCCAAGAACAGATCCTTGAGGAACACTGTTCTCAATAGACAGTAATTTTGCTTTACGTCATAGTACTCTAATTTATGTAGCAAAATACCCACAGTATTTAATTTTAACTTATATGCTTATACTGGAAAGCTTCGTCGACGATCTACAGTGGCCTCCAGATTAGCGAATTTCAAACGTGCACTATCAATGTATTCTCCTCTGCAGCCAATGTACCCAGGGTTTTATCCACCGTCTTCAGCCCTTTACAAAGAAAAACCCTTATTTTCATAGTGGTGCAGCGCCGACTCGTTTCCAACATTCCCCTATACAAGCGCAACCCGTCAGTACTTTAATATGTAAAAATTACTAGCGGCAGCTCTTCCATCTGTAAGCTGTAGTGATTGATATGAATTTTCCGCTCTCAGACACCCTATGGAGTTCATAGTAACTTTAGGATACCCCAACATCATCCCATGATGCCCCAGCAAATGGCCGCATCGCCTTCTGGCTCCTCCAGTTTACCAGAACCTCTTGCTATCCCGGAAAATTTGTTTTCCGGGCAACATACCCTTAGTAAGCCGTAAAATCAAAGCAAAGCCGTATTATCAGAAAATAATGCACAAGAATACTCACCAACAGAAAATAACAGGTCACTCACAGATACTACGAATAAAATGAGTCCAAGAACAGATCCTTGAGGAACACTGTTCTCCATAGACAGTAATAGATGGTAGACTTACGTATTGTTTCCTGTGAGACAAATATGATAAAAGTAAATCTTGTATATTTCGCCTTACGTCATAAGACTCCAATTTATGTAGTAGTATATCCACGGTGTTTAATTTTAAGTTATATGCTTATACTGGAAAGCTTCGTCGACGATCTACAGCGGCTTCTAGGACTAGATTAGCTGCTTTCAAACGTACATTATCAATGTATTCTCCTCTGTAGCCAATGTACCCAGCGTTTTATCCACCGTCTCCAGCCCTTTTAGCGACAGTTTACTAAAAATGCAACCATTATTTTCATAGTGCTACAGTGCCGACTATTTTACGACCTTTCCATTTACAAGCACAACCCAGTCATCACTTTAATATGGAAATATTACTAGCGGCAGCCCCTCCAGTGAACCTATGGAGTTCTATAGTAACTTTAGGATACCCAACATCATCCCATGATGCTCCAGCAAATGGCCCCATCGCCTTCTGGCTCCTCCAGTTCACCAGAACCTCTTGCTAGCCCGGAAAATTTGTTTAAACCCGTCACGCTAGTAGGCAGAGTTTATAGTTAATTTTAATTGAAAAACTCAATGAGTAACCTCATCTTGATTTCAGCAGAGTTAATGCTTAGTGTAAAGACTTAATAAATAATTATTTTCTGCTTTGATCTCATCCGTGTATGTAAGCTTTAAATTTTAATTTTTGTATATATTTTTGTAAATTTACATAAAATTATAATATTTATTGTGATGGTAGTTGTAAAGAGTATACAGTATTAGAATTACATATATATGTAACAAAACTGAATAAATTCATTTATGGCAGACTTAAATTTTTCTTTTATTCATTTCAGGTATATCAATAATGTCTCAATCAGATAAAAACTTAGTATATATAAATGCAGATACAGTGAAAGATCAGATATTATATAGGTAGGTATAAAGATATCACAGTTTCTCAACTTTGATCAAAAATTAATAAAGTTTGGTAAACAGCAATGGTTTATTAGAATATCCAGGCTATATCAGTTCGGTCTGACCGAACCTTATTGTTATAAATTTTATGACTAGGAGAGAATGAGATTAAACCTTTAAAGTAAATGTCGCTGTGCAACCATGCTGGATACCTACTTCTTAAGTTTCCAAATTTAAATACATTTAAGTAGTTGTACCTACATGGGTAGTTTCTCTTAGGTAAGAATTACAACAATTTTACCAATTAAAAATAATAGGGATAAGACTCTAAAAATGATAACATAATAATATAATTAGGTCATGAGAGAACATTCAATATAGATAATATTAAAATGCATTGTGTTCAAATATAATTTTAAGCAATAACAAAATTTAAATTTGTGGTACAGATCTAGTATAAAATTGAACCTCTGGTCAAAAAAGTAGGTAGGTATTGTCTATATTTGGGTATAGAGCAATATTATAATACATATATCCAGCGTAATCACTAGCTCCAGCGTTTCTTTAAAAATGATATACAGGGTGTCCACCTAGTGCGCGTAAGTCCAATATCTGGGTTAATAAAAGAGATAACTTAATTTTTTTTTCTACAGGGTTGTCTAATATCCCGAGCTGCACAAAATGAAAATATATTTACATATTCAGGGTGTTCAGTTTTTCCTGGATAGGTACCAACTTCGTTTTTCTAAATGGAAATATATATTTTTTATTGCTTTTTCGAACTAAACCCTTGATTTTAGTAGGACTTTCATCAGCCTTCCCTATACCTAACTTAAACTGTTTTTGAAATATTGACGGGTGAATATTTACATTTTTGCAACTTTGACACCCTGTAAAATCTAAACGGTTTGAGATCAAGCAAAACGGTTTGCACATTCCCATCTTAACTTTTCATAAGCTATCGTTTGGTACTAATTTCAGAATTATCCAAAAATTTAAAATTTTCTGAAAATTTTGAAAATTTTTAATTCCTGGATAAATTTGAAATTAGTACCAAACGATAGCTTATGAAAAGTTAAGATAGGAATGTGCAAACCGTTTTGCTTGATCTCAAACCGTTTAGATTTTACAGGGTGTCAAAGTTGCAAAAATGTCAATATTCACCCGTCAATATTTCAAAAACAGTTTAAGTTAGGTATAGGGAAGGCTGATGAAAGTCCTACTAAAATCAAGGGTTTAGTTCGAAAAAGCAATAAAAAATATATATTTCCATTTAGAAAAACGAAGTTGGTACCTGTCCAGGAAAACCTGAACACCCTGAATATGTAAATATATTTTCATTTTGTGCAGCTCGGGATATTAGACAACCCTGTAGAAAAAAAAATTAAGTTATCTCTTTTATTAACCCAGATATTGGACTTACGCGCACTAGGTGGACACCCTGTATATAACAAATGTAACATATTAATTCACTTAATGTGTGAACATTTGCAATATACAAACGATAATAAAATAAATATTATTCACAGTAAAAAAAAATTATATTCTTTATCTGCATTGCATCCTGTACCATCTCATCATGTTATAAATTAATTTTACTTTCTAGGTCAGGAATACAACTTTAACAAACTCGACGAGGACGAAGTGAATTCTATGGGCTCATCATACGATTACGACTCCATTATGCACTACGCCAGAAATACCTTTTCAAAAGGAACGTATCTCGACACCATTGAGCCCATTCACATGACCGGCCAAACAAGGCCCGAAATCGGGCAGCGGATACGCCTCAGTGAAGGAGATATAGCACAGGCGAATCTACTGTATAAGTGTCCCAGTAAGTCCCAAAATAATGTGAAAGGAACAAATTGAATTAAAGTAGTTAGATGCATGTAACCTACATTAATACACTTTTATAGTAGACTGTCATCATAATGCTGTCATTATGAAAGTCAAAATCGTTAATAATCTGACACTTTCTAGCACCCGTGCTGTAATGTGAAAGAATCGTGCCATAAAATCCACTTTATGGCACAATGCTATAGTAACCATATGCGAACATTCTACGATTGCACAAATTTAAGTTTTTAAAACTTAAATTGTCTGTTAAAACCACAGTTCGACTATAAAATAGCGTATGAAATTCGTTTATAATGCTCGATTATGGCATTCGTGAAGTGTTAGCGCATTCGCTTCGCTCATGCGCCAAAATTCTCTCATGCCATAATCTGCTGCATTATAAACTAATTTCATAATATACTATTTCTAATTTCGACATTTAATGTGACACTTTTCAAAACTCTTTGGCGTAAGGAAACGTCTTACTTTTCATAACTAGTTATGAAATAATTTTAAGTCATAGAACACTTCATTGAAAATAACTTTTTTTTGAAACATATTTTCTAGCTCCTACGGTAAGCTAAAATGCTCAATTTTACAGACTGCCAAAATGAACGAAAAAATGTTTCAAATAAAAGTTATCTTCAATACAGCGTTCTATGACTTTAAATTATTTTCGATTCAAACAGCGTGTTCAGTGTAGGGTGGGCGCAACACAGCTTCGTTATTTTAAATGAAACACCCTGTATATTATTGCATATTTGGATAGAGAGATTGTAAATTCTTTGCTAGGGAACAAGGTCTTCGTCTAATACATTACTCTTATGGTATACTCTTTTGGCCATATCTTCCTTATTATTAGAGATAGACCCATCAAACCCTATATCAGTGTATTCGTCAGACAACGTTCTATCCAAATATGCAATAATATACAGGGTATTTTATTTAAAATAACTAAGTTGTGTTGCGCCCAGCCTACACTAAACATCCTGTATAATCGAAAATAATTTTAAGTTATAGAACACTTAAATGAAAATAACTTTTATCTAAAACATTTGTTTCTAGCTCTTACGGTTTAGCCGCTATGCTCTGCATACGCTTAAGTGGTGTATATGCAGATTGCTAAATCTTATAAAAATGTAGGATTTGTTATCCTAAAGTTGCACACTTGTACTTGCAAATGTTTGTAAAATCCATTGTTTTTTCAGAATGCGGCCGAACATATCAAGAAAGCTCTGCGACATTTTCTGCCCCCATTTACAGCGATGATATTCCAGAAGAAGGTATTAAGTGCGAATGGAGGATTACAGGAACACACGGTGAAAAAATAGTCCTTAATATAACTGATTTAGATACAGAAAAGTCACAAGACTGCAAGACTGATTATATAGAAGTAAGAGATGGCTACTGGCACAAGTCCAAAATTCTCGGTCTTTTCTGTGGTACGGGGCAGTTTCATCATATTGTTTCCAATGGAAGTCGAATGCTCATTACATATGTTGCCAAGAATCCTAAGGGACATAGAGGATTCACAGCCAGTTACGCAGGTAAGTTATGTGACGTAATGATGCAAATTTCAATTTCCAAACTTTAACAGCTTCAGAATATATAAATAATAAATATATAGAGTATTGTATACTGTGAATTCGGGGATTTCCTATAATCTTCTAATCACTCTCAAAAAATTTATTTGTCTATTCATTTTACCATTTTCAGATGTTCATTACTTTGCTAATATTATAATTTGTCTAAACTGAAAAACCATTGATGAAGTTAATTTGTGGTATATATATTTTTATTACATTTTATGCAGGCAAACTTTATGATAATTCACTCTGAATGCTTATTTAAAATACTTACGATATGCTGTTTTTATAATTTTTCAGGTCCTGTAATAACAAAAGAATCTACAATGTAACTTTAGTACTATTAGTAGTATGAGAGCTAGAATACTACAAGTACTCTGATAGCTAGATAATACCGTGGTAACCAAAAGAGCACTGTGACATCTGAAAATAATATGTTTTACTTTTTATTGCAAATATTGTATATAAAATTATTTCTTTAAACATTTTTTATGTATATTTTTTAAATTTAATGTTGTTATGAATATTAAATGGTTTTTTTTCATTTGATTTTCTGTTTTAAACATAAACATAAAACACACCACAGAAATGGACAACCTCCCTACTGAAAGCCTAAGGCTTGTGTAGAGGGAGGGTACACATGAAAAAAACGAAGACACAACCATTCCCTGGGAGAGGTGCCATTTCTCCCCTGGCGAGATTCGAACTCGCGCCGCAATATACCCATTCTGTTAGTCACAGGCTATCACCCAGCACCTAACAGACTGAGCTATCGCCGCGGCAGTTTTTTACCTATATAATTTTATATTTTCAGCAACTTGTGGTGGTGACCTGACTATTGACACCGAGGGTCACTTAGAATCGCCCAACTACCCAGACGAATACCTACCCAATAAAGAATGTATTTGGAGGATAACAGTAACCGAAAACCACCAGGTGGCGCTACGGTTCCAATCATTTGATGTCGAAAACCATGATAGGTGCGTTTATGACTATGTGGAAGTTAGGGACGGTCTGTCACTGCGGAGTCCCATAAGGAAGGTTTTTTGCGGGCAAGAACTTCCACCGAATATCATATCCACATCTAATGAGATGTTTGTGAAGTTCGTTTCTGATGGATCAGTGCAAAAAGGTGGATTTTCTGCCACTATAAAGACAGAATATGACGAATGCTCTAAGATTGATCATGGATGTGAACAACAATGTGTTAATACGCCAGGAAGTTATGTCTGTGCATGCAGGATTGGTTTTGAACTGCACTCTGACGGGAAACACTGCGAAGGTATGCAGCATACTCTATGAAATATATATAATCTCGTTGATACGTACGTCAAATGTTCTACTATTTCTACTGTCTTTAAGCTTGATCACAATGATGATCATGACAGTATTAGATGGTAGGAGGGGCATAACTTTTTGGTCATTCACAACAATAATAGATATTAAGAGCTGCCCTTTTTTTAACAACTTCTGCATTTCTTACCATTCAATCTTAACTAAAAAGTGGGTCTGCTAAAGACAAATCAAAACGATAACATTTTGAATAGTAACAAACGAACACATGCAGTTTGAACATACAGTGCTTTCGAAAAGTAACGAATAAATTCATTATTTTAGAAATTGAGAGGTTTTCGAAAAAATCCCCTGACACGTCGATTTTGTTTTTAAAAAAGGCACTTTTTGACATACGACCCATATTTGTGACGTCATCGTTGTTCGAGATATGACCTCATGACAAGTTTTTTAAATAGCAACACCCAATTTTGACCACGCCATTTGAAAGAGCGTATTATTCTACATACGCATCATGAAAAATTATGGTGTTACATAACGAAAATTTCAAGAAAATAATGTGTGAAGATCTTAAAATTTAATTTTCACAATACTGACAATGATAATGATTATGTAAAAAATCGACTAAATTAAATGTTCAAATTGTGCACCGTTGGCTGCTTGACAGTAGCTAAGACGATTAATAAATTCTTTTTGGACATTATCTATAACTTCAGGAGGTATACGATCTCGTGACGAATTCTTGATTTTAAATCTTCTAAATTAACCGGTCTAGTAACGTATATTTTGCTTTTTAAGTATCCCCACAAGAAATAATCTAGGGGTGTCAAATCAGGCGATCTGGCTGGCCACTCAATCGGCCCTCTTCTCCATATCCAACGATTCGGGAACAGCTCATCTAAATAAACACAGACAGGTGCTGCATAATGGAGAGGTGCACCATCTTGTTGAAAGAACATGTAATTTCTGGGAAGATTACGTCCCTCTATATCTGGATATAAAGTTATTAGTGCAGGAATGAGGTCATCGTTACTTTTCGAAAGCACTGTATAAGCTTATATTAGAAAAATATTGTTATGTCGGGGATTAAGGTTTCATTAATTTGAATTAAACTATACACTACATATATCGAATATATTGTAAACACAATCTTTTAGATATAACATTTTGAAATTCCGCACAAGTGCATGTTTGAGCGTTATCTATCTGTTTAAATATCTTTTGGTAACCCAAATCAAGCGAATCGAGCTGTCCTGGCTCTACCCTGCTGGCTGGGTAGGATCTTCTGGCGCTCTTCTGTCTTCTTTCTTCACCTGCATGTCTAATCAACCAGGGGTAGTCTGTCTCGCGCGGGGGCGGCAAGTGCCGCTCTCGTCCTGGATGGTGGTTTGGGGGTAGGTCAGGAGTGGCTGTGTAGCCCCCTCTCGATGGTCGCGGTTTCGAGGGAAGGTCTGAGGGTCGCTTTTTAGTCTCTTCGTAGCTCTCTACGCTTGTTCCGGGTGGAATCTGAAACATAAGAAGATCTTACTCTCATCCTGGGTCAAGCAGTTGGAGTCTTGGCCGCTTGTGTACAGCTGCCCCATCGGGCTCGTAGTCCACGGCTTCTCGGATTAGCGGGTTAGCGTAGAAGTATATTAAGAAAAAAATCATAACATTTCATTAAATGCTATATTCAGGCAAAGCCAATCAACACAAAAGCCCTTGATTAGGTGGATAGTCGCTGAGAGAGTGAAAGATTTTGATTAAACTAATATAGATATTTGGTATTTTGACTGGTATATTTTCATCAAAATCACTGGCCAAGTCGCCAAGGATGTTAATTTCATCATTGAAATTCACAAGGTTTTCATCTTGATGGTTAGTGTATCCAACGCCCGCGTAATTGCTCCTGATATTCTGATCTGTAGTTGCAGGTTATAAGGTTGTTTAACACTCCAGAGCTGGTTGCAAGGAATTTTGATGATGAGATGATCATCCTTGGCGACCCTATTGATGATCTGAACCAAGATGTGGACCAACTAACCAGAAGCTCGATATAACAGTGACTACATATTATTATGACTTATTGTTCACTTTTCTGTACTTAGAACGAACGAAACTGGCTGTGCATATTTCAACAAAATGCCGATCTGATACCACCAAATCAAATTTGAAGCAACTAAATAAAACATTTGCAACATATTATGGTGTTTCGTGTATTCTGTCCGCGGCGCACCATTAGATGGCCATTTGGGTGATCAAGTGCCCGTGGATGGCTTAAGGTTTTGACTGTAAGATATATTTACATATTAGGTATATATTTTTTATGATATAGGGGCAGTATAACTTTTGTTTGGGTAACATTTTCTATCTCATAGTACGAAAACGTTCAGTTGTAAACAACCTTAAAACACTGGTATTGTTATGGCGGACTAAATTGCGTTAGATAGTTCAGAAAACTATCATGAGAGAAACACGTTATTTTACAATTCTATCCTGTTTATATGAAACGTATATGTCATGATTTTAATTTCTTATTTCTCTAATCACTCAAACATTAAAAAACTTTAAAATTTTTTGTCGCTCCTATCTATGACAGATAATGATGGAGATATAAGAAATTTATATTTGTAGATTACTGTAAACACTTTAAATATATTTTGTTTTTCAGACGCTTGTGGTGGTGTTTTCGACGTTTCGAATGGGACCATTATATCTCCTTCATTCCCAGATCTTTATCCGCTTAACAAAAGCTGTGTTTGGGAAATTATTGCTTCACCACAATACAGAATTACGTTAAATTTCACCCATTTTGATCTAGAAGGCAATAATTTTCAACCACAACACTGCGAATTTGACAAAGTTGACATTTTTAGCAAACTGAAGGACGACGAACTAAAAAAGCACGGATCTTATTGTGGGTCAATAGCCCCTGGACTAATTACGTCTGAAGGAAATGTAATGAGAATCGTCTTTTATTCAGATACAAGTATTCAGAAAACGGGATTCTCTGCTATATTCATCACAGGTACTTAATTTTTACATATAGGGTCTTTCAACGGAAAGTTGACCCCCCCTCTTATAAAACTGAAAAAAAATTTGAATTTGCCGAGACCCGTCGATTTCTGTCCTTGGGGGGGAAGCATTTTTGACAGTCAAGCCAACTTGATATGTTCATCCCCCCTTAACTCTTAGCAACCGAAACTTCAAATGGAACTACCTGTCTTCTAACACATCATTTTAAAGCCCTTTCCATTGCAAATATTCTGGTGCAAATAGGTTGAGATATGACAGTGTTATTGGCTAAAAACGAAAAGTTGACAAACCGACATTCGCGTACTAATTTCTATAGAAATGCCCACCAATAATAAGCTTTTTATCTACTGCACAACCGCATTACTTTTTTTGATGTGTCGATCAGTTTACAAAAAAACAACTAAAAAAAAATTATTTAATATACTGTCCAGTCTGTTTTCAAATTCTGTTCGAACATTACTAAAAACATCTGGTGTTCAGACAATTCTCTGACGCAACACCTCTAGTGTTTCAGGCCGCGTGGCGTACACTTGCGATTTCAAATGGTCCCACAGGAAAATGTCCAAAGGGGATAGATCAGGTGATCTTGGTGGCCATTCGATGGGACTTCTACTAATCCAATCCGCTGGGAAATGGTCATCCAAAAATTGCCGCACAGCAACAACATAGTGAGGGAGTGTGCCATCTTGTTGGAAAATTATTTCATTTTCTATTAAATTGTCGTCACTCTCTAAAATTTATGGTATCATAGGGTCAATAGTGTCTCCAATAATTGTAAATAGGTGTTCCCATCGAGATTTTCTTGAATAAAAAACGATCCAACAAGATGGTTGTCCAAAATTCCATCCCAAAAATTCAATTTTGAGGAGTCTGAGTATGAAATTCCTTGATTAAATGAGGATTAGTATCACTCCAATAGCGGCAATTATGTCTTATCACTTCGCGATTCAACATAAAGGTACAATCGTCTGAAAAATACGTATTGTAGAGAAAATTTGGGTTCAGTATAAGTCGCTCACTAAAATATTCGCAAAATTGCGTACGACGATGAAAATTATCTTCATGTAACTCTCGCACCAGCATCATCTTTAATGGATGAAACTTGTATTTTTTAAAAATTCGATGAACACTTGAACTGGATACGCCAGAATCTTGAGACATCGCTTCGATCGACTGATTTTATTGTCCATCTGCAAGTGACCCAAACCTGCCACTTTAACTGCTTCATTTCGAACGGGCGAGTTACTTCGCATTTCTTGTTTAGAAGCGAACCCGTTGCAACAAACTTATCCATCAGTTATTTAAGGTACCTACTGATGGCTTACATTTTTTTCTAGATGATTAGCATTAAAAATTCTTGCTGTAGCTTTAGCGCAATCGTGGTTTCGATATCAAATTGCAACAATTTCTATTCTTTCTGCGATATAATAAACTTTCGAAAACACGTTACACTTTCAACAACAGACTAACGGATATTAACGATTTTGTCACAAGCAAAAAAACACCAGTGACTTTTTTATTATTTAAGAAGAGATAAAGTTTGAATGTGTCTAAAGATTGGATGTATTCTAGGAAAATAGCATACATAGGACAATAGTCTTTAGAATACGCATCAAAAAAAGTAATGTGATTGTGTGAAACAGCAGATAGAAAGCTTATTATTGGTGGGTATTTCTGTAGAAATTAGTACGTTTCGTTTTTAGCCAATAATTTTGTCATATTTCAACCCATTCCCAAAAACGATGCACCAGTGTATTCGCAATGGAAAGAGCTTTAAAATTATGTATTTGAAGTAGGGTAGTTCCATTTGAAATTTTAAAGTTAGAGTTACTAGTGGTTCGGGGGATGAACATATCAAGTTGGCTTGACTGTCAAAAATGCTCCCCCCCCAAGAACAGAAATCGAGAGGTCTCGGCGAATTCTAGTTTTTTTCTGTTTTATAATTATAGGGAGGGGGTCAAGTTTTCGTTGAAAGACCCTGTGTATCCGTCTTATTGTACCTTGCATGTACACTACTTAACTTACTAACATTATTGTAATTGCAAACAAATCAATAATCAATTTATTTTTCAGATCTAGACGAATGTGCCCTAAACCGCGGAGGTTGCCAACACGAGTGCATAGATACCCTTGGCTCATATATCTGTACTTGTAACAACGGTTACATCTTACACGAAAATGGACGAGATTGTAAAGAAGGAGATTGCAGATATGAGATAACTGCCCTACATGGCTCTGTTAGTAGTCCAAACTACCCAGATTATTATCCAGCGCGGAAAGACTGCGTTTGGCATTTTATAACCACTCCTGGTCATAGAATACGACTATCTTTCCAAACGTTCGATCTAGAGCCACATGAAGGGTGTTCCTACGACTACCTTGACTTGTATGATGGACCTTCTCCAGAGTCACCATTATTAGGAACATTTTGTGGATCAAACCGTCCACATTTAACAGTATCTTCAGGGCATCAGTTATATATGGCGTTTAGGTCCGATGCTTCTATTCATAGGAACGGTTTTTGGGCAACTCATACAACTGTCTGTGGTGGAATGTTACAAGCGACACAAGAGAAGCAACACATCTATTCCCATGCGAAATTTGGAAGGGCTAGTTACGAAAATAGGGTAGCCTGTGAGTGGACTATAGAAGCTACATTCGGCTACAATGTAAAATTGTCATTCTTGACTTTCGATATAGAAGATGAGAAAGATTGTGGATACGATTATGTTGAAATTTTCAATGGACTAGATTCCAGTGGACCATCGTATGGAAGATACTGTGGCACAATGGTAAAATGAAATAGTTATAATATAAATATGTACACCTATATATTATTTTTCCTTCATTCCCCTACCCCTTTAATGCTCCCTCTTTACATCTCGCATTTTTTTTGCAATATCGATGACTTTACTCAGGTTATGACTGGGACAATAATTGCAACGTATGCGTCAGAATGGTATGAGACTAAAGCTAGTATGAATATAATGTAAGTTTTCTGATGAACTGACATTTTTTCTCAACAATGACTAAGAAGTGAATAATTTTTTTTATTATTAATGACATATATTACAATAACTGAGCACTATTTAATTAAAACATTTGTCTAATTGGAAGAATAAAAGGTTGACTGGCTTTTTAGTAATATTAATGTCATAATGATGAGAAACAGTTTTACATTTATTAGCCATGGATATATATCTTCAATCAAGGTGTAAAAAGTGCCATACGTTAGTTTGATAATATCTCAACTCAACTATGTAATTATTTCGTTGTACATATATATTGACACTGCATTTTGCCTTTCAGAAACCATTTGATATAATATCTACTTACGAACAACTGCTAGTAAGATTCAGAACCGACGACTCTCTAGTACGCGATGGATTTAGCCTAGTATACGAAGCTGTAGAATTCTCCTATAGCGAAGAAGAAATATAAATTCCAGCCCTGCACTTCCTCATATTCCGATTACGTATTACGTACTTTATTGGAACACCGCCCGAAGGCATCAAGGCCACGAAATAAGCCTCTCAAGAGATTACACTATTTTTAATGAGCCGTTTGATATACTTACCCATAAGTTTTTGCTCAACATTTTTACGTATTGAAGACAAAACAATTACAAGCACTAAATAATAATATAAATGATTTATGTAAGTGTAAAAAAAAAGGCGAACCTGCACGCAGTTCGTCTGTTACCTCACTCGATCAATAAATCATTGTCTATACAGAAAAGAAATACTTACAATACAACATAACGCAAACTTTGGAAGAGAAGTGTAACATATAGAAATAAGCAAATTTCTATCTAAATTGAAAAATTGAAAAACCGGAGTTAGGGAGGACAAATGTAAGTATTGCAAATTACATTATTTATAAGCATTTGTCTGTTTATCCTATTTACCAATTATACCTTTTTGTCTGAATGCCTAAATGCAGCGCATATTGACAGAATTACCCATTTTTTATATCGATATAACTATCAATTGTATAGTCTGGGAGCGAAAAAGACATTGTACGCTGCCCAATTGTTTATAATGCTCTTGGAATAATTGCCAATACTCTGTTTCTGGTAAGGCATTAATGGCCTTTAGGTATTAATGTGTTATTATTTTTGTACTGATGTAGGACCACTTTTAAAAAGTAAGTTATCTGTATAAAATATCTGCATCCTCATATAATTCCTGTAACATTTTTCCAATAAAATATTTAAAAATAATTTTTGAAGTACTCTATTTTTTCCAGATATATCTTGACGATGCCACCCCAAGGCCAAAATTCCGTAGGACATTCGTGATTCAACAAGAGCATGGTAGATAGCTTTCATGTAAAGTAAGTTAACTATTTTTTTTACATATTTAAATTTATATAGTAGCATCCTTAACATCTTAACCGTTTCATTTACGTGAATATCCAATCTTAAGTGTGGATCAATATAAACACCAAGATACTTTATATTTTCACAAATGTTAATTTTAACCACTTCCTCATTACTCTCAATATTTGGTTGAGCATAATTAGGCAGCCCACTTTTATATGAGCTAAACAGGATGAACTGTTTAGCTCATGAGTAGAGAAGTTATGACGGTTCAAAACCTCCTCCGACCTTGAACAGGTCTGCACAGGTGTGTGTGGATTGAATGACCTCGATTGCGAACGTCTTGGGCCATCGCGTGACCTTGAAGGTCATGAGCATGACCTTGAAGGTTACTGCGAGCGTCTTGGGCCATCGCATGACCTTGAAGGTCACAGAAACTTGACATTGACCTACCTGAGCTAATGCATGACCTTCATTTTGGCCTTGAACATTGCATTACATCCACCGCGACTCTCTCCAGCCCTTGCATGACCCTGAGAGCGCATTTGAACGCTGCATTGTGCGTCCTCGATCTCCGTATGCCATGAGGAGCAACCTACACCGGCCGCATCTGCAGTCGGAGTGGGCAAGGGCACCGATCTCCTCGTCAGGGCTGCCAGAATGCAAATTGGGAAATGTACTAAAAAAGTAAATAAAAGGTACTAGATTTCAACAAAGTGTACCAACTGAGGAACAAAAGCAAAGTGTACTAAATGGTAGTAAAATGTACCATTTTTATACCAATATTTAGAGAAAAGTACTAGAAAACTGGCGGGAATTTTAAATTTGTACTTGTTTAACAAAATAAAGGATAATAATTAACATGTTTAAGGTAATTTGATAATATAACACTTACCCTACCACCAATAAAAAATGTATTAAAGCAAAACTCATGAGAAATACGAAGTTTTATTTTATTTACAAAATATATAATTATCTCAGGTATTTTAAAATCTATATAAATAACGTTTAAAGCATCTGTAAATAATAACATTATTATAATTTCTATGGTAATAACTAATGTGTATCATATCGGTTATTTTTAACAAACGATAACCAGTCCGAGTTAAATATTTCACAAAATTCAGGTTATACAGTACCTACCTAATTCGACAGTAGTTCTAACTCATTAAAAATAGACTATAATTACAACTACATACCTTACCCGAATACCTACATAAAAAAACAACTACCTACTTACTTTTAATTTCGACCAAACTTTATTAGTCACTGAAATCAAATACTGAAATTCTTAGTAAACTAAAAAACAATTCATTTATTTTATGCAATTCACCTACCTACTCACTCATCTATTCATTTTATTCGTTTGTATTATAAACTACTTTCGTTTTTAATAGCTTTGCAGAAGGATTCCATGTTATGCAATTTGTATTTGTATCTTGTAAGAGGGATTTACAATGTAACAGGGAATTGCAAGTTTGGACAGAAAGAGAATTTCGCGTTTTAGACTTAATTAAAGTTAATTGTGAAAAAATCCTTTCCACTGCGGCACTTGAATGGGGAAAGCAAAGTATGTCACACATAAATTTTGATAAAGTGGGAAACATTATTTCATTTAGTGAATTTTCCATTGTTATAACAGTAAACCAAAATGTTTCAAAATCAGATTGATCAATGTTATTATATATTTCTTTAGGCAAATCCGCCAACTGTCGAAATTCACTACTAATTTGCTCTACATTTTCTTCACTAGTAATGAAATTAAATTGTTGTATTAATGGAACAATACTCTGAACACCACTAAGTACTAACCTAGGATTTAAAACATCAAAATTTTTATAATTTTCAGTAAAATTTTGAAATCGATTTTTTATTGGACAGGCTAATTCAATATAAAATTCTAGACACTTCTTACGAACGGCTTGTAGTTCAACTTCACTTATATCAACACTTCCAATGTACATATCAAATTTTGCTCCAAAGTAAATTTTATCTAAAGCTAAAAATTCCTGAACTTTTGTGGGAGCAATTTCCTTTAGGGTATTACATTTGTCGATGTATAACTTGTTCATATAATTTTTCGTGATGTTTTTAAACAGTGAAGTAATTCTAAAGTTCAATAAAAATAATTTTGGAGCCTCTGATTGAAATTCCAAGTTAATCTGGTTTACTAATGGCAACACATATGCCAAAAATAATAAATACAATTTGTAAATTGGATTATTAAGTGCATTGAGTAGAGTTGCAGCCGATTGCAAATTATCTTCGACTGCAGCTAATGTAAAAAATGGTATTAATGAGGGCCATAACAATAATATTCTATTTACAACTTGTTCTAGTGACAGCCAGCGAGTTTGACTGGGACGTAAAAGTTTCTTTGGTTTTAAATTTATAAATTCCTGGAATTCCTTCAGTTCCTTCAAGCGTTTTGAACTATGACAAAAGTATGAATATAAATCTCGGGTGAAGTCTTCAACTTGCTTTGGTAATTTTAGAGCAGCTGCCGATGCGCAAAGGGCTGCCGAATGGCATACACATCCAATGACAAATATATTTTCATTAACTGTCTGCCTTAACCTGGCTTGTACCCCAGTTAGATTTCCAGACATCACAGATGCATTATCAGCTGCAAAGCCAATTAAATTGGAAAGTGGTAGATTATATTTATTTAATGTTTTAATTATTCCGTCGGTAATGGCTTCAGCATTACATTGTTCCATCTCAATCATATCCAGAAAATGATCCTGTACTTTTCTTTCCTTTATATTTGTAAATCGCAAGACCATAGCCAAACACTTTTTCGTAGAGACATCTGTAGTTTCATCAACCAGTATAGAAAATTTTTGATATTTAAGCATGGCAAGGTTTCCACTAAACTCAGCATTAAAAGCATTTATCAAAGCAACAGCTTTCGTACGAGCACATTTAATATTTTTTAAAATGTTGGAGTCATATCCCACTGATGCCATCAATTTTGGAAGGTGATTCATTATAGCAAAAGGAAGATTATGTTCTGCTAGGAACATAACTAATTTCAGCTCCGCTCGTTTTATTTCATTAGATAGCAAGTTAGTATTTTTACCTTTTTTTATATAATTTGTCACAATTGGAGTTGACTTGGCAGCCTTCAATTTTAATGTATGGTAATTTGATTTTTCATGTCTGTTCAAATGAGCCACTCCACCAATGATATATTTGTATCAAATTTTACAAAAATTTTTTTCAGTCTTTACCTCCAACCAGCTGAATTTCTCCTGCCAGGATTGGCGGAACTTTTGTTTGTACAGTTTTCTCTTCTTCCGTGCTGGTTCTGGTTTGTTCCCATTCAAGTCTTCACCTTCGTCTTCGTAATTCGAATCATCGTCATCACTCTCTATTGCTACATTTTCAGAGTCATCGAAATGATGAGGTTCAGCATTTTCTTCATTGCAAAAATCATACCTGTCCGGGCTAGTGGTAGGAGATGGTCTTTCAAAGTTTATTGGAGCCTCGTTTAAAAACATTTGTATTTCTGAGGAATTTATGTCTTCATCGACCTCAATAAAGATTTCTGGATTATCATCAGTGCACAGACAAGGACTTGTGCTCTGTGCATCAGTGATTGTAGTTTTTAAAACAAACCTTCAAAAACAAAACCATAAAATATTACAAACCTGTTATATGTTGTTTTATAAACTATACTTACTTCTCCAACGTGCTTTGCCTTTTCTGTGACATTATGCGAAAATTCCAAACGAGTAGGTATCTAGAATCTGTGGTCCAAACTTGAATATTTTAGTTTTAATTTTAATTTAACTTAACTATCTACCTATAATCTGTGTTTAACTTTCAAACTACTAGTTTTTTTTTATTAAAACTAGAACTTTTCAACTGTCATCACCATCCACATTCCACAACAAAACAGACGCGCAGGCGCAAGAAAGAGATAAACAACTTCCTGCTTTTTTGTACTAAATATGTGGCTGTAGTACTAACGTACTGAAAAATTTGTAAATGTACTAAATCTAGTACAATTGTACTAGTTTTGGCAGCCCTGCTCCTCGTCTCCTCTGCCTCTACGACGGATACGAGGCCGCCGAATGACATTGGACCTGACTTGGGCGCACAATCGCACGCAGCATGCATTCTGCCCCCCTATCCCTGGCCATGAACAGCTAAAGCCGAACCGTATGCCGGCCGCAGCATAGAGAAAGTTAATATTAAGAGAGGGGTTGTTTGCATGTATTAAACTGTCATCGAGTTTCTGTGGTGCGATAGTGCTGTCACTATGTGCAGCATAGAGAACTGATTTAAATGGCGCGCTTTTCAAAACTATACTTGTGCCCAAATTTTCTCTAACAGTTAGGCAACGTAGTTTGGCTAGCTTTTGTTTTCGCGGTGCATTGGGTCGTGAGTTATTTTTCTGTTTTTGCAAGTACTTATTGATATGTTAAGTTACTAAGTGGGTAGATATATTTTCTTTAGTCAGGGCGCCAATCAGTTTAACAATAATTATAAATGATAGAGTAATCGATTACGTAGTTACGTAACTAATAAATATAACCACTCAGAGAAGACAATAAAAAAATAGAGAGAAACTTTTTGAGACCTATATTACTACTTACTTACAGCTATGACATACACACACACAAGCAACCATTAATTGTTTACCATAACAACATATGATATCTAATATATGTATAAATTAATACTCGGTATTCATTGACGAATACACTTAATTTCCATGTATCTAATAATAATATTTTAGTGAGCATATGACGAACTATCGTTCAAATAGGGAGATGTAGAAATTATTGTAAATAATGTTCATTCACTATAAATTAATAACAATCAGTTACTATGCAGTAGTATACGTATACGTTGCGTACATATAAATATTTTAAATATTAATAAAATTAATTATAACCAGTTATAGATTGAATACGTTAATATTTTAGTTGAAAATAATGTTATTATTTATTATATTTAAAGTTTAGAGGTAGAATAAAATATATGCTTAGCTGAAATTCCTGTGACCACTGGTGGAACAAAATGGCTGTTGCTCTGCATACCTTGCCTTTAGGATATCTGGACTTTAACTGCAATTTGGCATCATTTTATCGGGAAATACATTTACCAGCATCTAATAGGTGTTCAATAAAAGGTTCTGGTGGTTATATAGACCAACGACTAATCTAATATAGATCCGGGACGTGCCACCAAATGTTGAATAAAAACTAAATAGCATCAACGACAGACTGCATACAAATTAAAAAATCTCAGGATAATAAGACGATGGAAAGATAAAAGGCCTAAAAGAAAGTTAAGCGTGATTAACTTTGGAAATACATCCAAATTAGTAACAAGACTTACCTAGAATCTTGTGTGGCCTTAAATAAAGTTGCTTAACTCTTAAGGAATTTGAGAATTGCACTAACCAGAATGTAATTTGGGTGAAATGATCCAATATTTTATGATCACCACAAACTCTTAGAATTTTGGGTGCTCTCAAAATCGTATTATTTTATAACAGCAACCTCTCGCTCACGCGTCGTGTCGTCGAATCGCTACGTTAGAACTTTTAATTTGAGTCCTTACTAGAATCTAACTAGGAGGCAGCACTATGCAGGCTACTTTGGAAAACTAGAATAATGGCAACCAGTGATACTTAGACAAGAACAGAACTATCCAACATAAATTATAACATGGGATTTTTAAATGCTACATACTTTCTGATTTAATTTTTGTTTGTTTAAAATACAAAACTATTAAAAGAATCTTTTTCAAGGTAAGTTATTCATAACTTACTTTGAAAGAGATAGTTTTAATTGTTTTGTATTATAATAATATCCAATAATGTGGGTGTAATAAAATAAATTCTTTAAAAAAATATATTTATTAATACAATAGATCATAGTACATTTCATAGTTTTACTCATGATTTAAAAAAACAGTTTTACTTATAAAATATTTTACATACCTTATATACAGGCCTATTTGTTTTTATTAATTGTAGGTAGGTACTCTCTACCTTGGATCAGTTCATGGAAAGTTATTTCAAAAAACATTATTATCTCCAAGCCAGACGTTATATATTTTTTATTTTTTCAATGCTCTGGGTCGGCTATTACAGAGGGGTTAATTCCTGCTACAAATTGAACATTTTTCAAAATACTTTGTGCTTTTAGATGGCAATGGGAGGCTTCTCTTCGATAAGTTGTAACACTTGGGCCACGTTTGTAAAGGGCTAATGCATATACTTTATTATCAGTTTTGTTGGTCCAAGAATACCTTCATTAAACTGAAAAATAATAATAATTTATTGTTATTATGTGTTCTAATAATTAGATTCAGATTCTCATTTTATAGTTTTATATAAAATATTTACATACCTATTATATAGGTCTGTTTCTTTTTTAGTATATCTAATCTGTGGTTATCTCTGCCTTGGACCGGTTCATAGAAAGTTATTCTCAAAAAAAACAATGAGGTCTGATGGGGGCCGGTTTATAACACAACACAGACACTAAACAGACAATTTGCTTTGAACTTGAAACTTGAACACAAAGAAATCAAAGAATATGGCTTGACCAACGTACAATGTACGATGCCTTGACTTGACTTGCATCAACATGAAATATAAAATGAGTATTTTATGGCAAGGGGTAAGAGCGGACAGGAAGGATTTTAGTTCCTACAACAGTGGCGCCGCCATGAGCTACATAGTTGCGCAGAAACACGATTCCCATTATTCCCTATGCTTTTAATAATCTCTTTTTTTAGCTTATCTCTGGGCCGCAGTACACAAGCACAAGGGCAGCGGTCCACCTCTGCGATGCAATTCAGGTCTACGGAGACGCAGCTTTATTGCTCCAGTCGTACTCGGTAGCAGTTATTAATTTTGTTCGCGGTGACGATCCCGAATCAGTTCCGACATAGAGCGCTTGCGCATTTTAATATAAGCGTTCGTGGTACTAAAAATTCTGGTTCAGAATTAAATGTACCCCTGTTCGTGGAGTCAACAATTTAGTTCAGAATTAGTTCAGAACTAGTAAAATGAGTTCTAGGATTTGAGCAAGAATTTGTAGTTCTGAATTGTTTATAACCTCAAAATAAAAATAAACATAATCAAATTAATCTAAGTGAATTGAAAGCACAGGCAGATAAAGTTAATTAATCTGAACTCGAAGGTATGTTATTTTATAAATACGTCGTTTCATGTACCTACTAGCACTCACTAAATACATATATGTATTATTCTATCCATAGATAAGGGGGAATTCTATCTTTATAGAAATGTCTGACCACTTCACATCTAGTGATGATGATTTGGAGGAGTTTGTACAAGTACTGGAAGTTCCCAAAAGCATTAGTTATTTTGAAGAAGTCGTTCCGCAATTTTCAAATGAACAATATTTGCAACATTTTCGGATCGGAAGAGAAATATCAGAACAGCTGGCAGTTAGATTTGGGACATCTGAATATTTTCATTATCAGGAAGGAGACTCGGAAAAGATTAGTTCCCTAAAGTTTATAACTGTCTTTTTGTGGTTTGCTGCAAATGAATCAGCTTCATATCGAGATGTTGCAGACAGATTTAATATTAGTAAAAGTACACTTTATAAAAAGAGAAGAGCGATGAAGAGAAAATAGAAATTGAACAATTTTTCAGACAGAAAAGATTTCCGGGAGTAATTGGGGTAATAGACGGGACACATATTCGTATTGATAAGCCAGCAGAAGATCCGGACTCATACTTAAATAGGAAACACTATCATTCAATTCAGGTAAGGTACCTATGCCTTATTGATTTATTTACTGATTTGACCTACACATTTTTATAGTTCATAGCAATCATTTAGAAGCCTCAATATTAGTTCATTTGATAAATATTTTAGTAATATGTTGTACATAACAATGTACATGTTGTAATGTTCTTGGTGTACAAGTTGTAGGTACATAATAATAATTATTAAAAATAAAAGGTTATATTATGTAGGTATATAAATTATATTATAATACAAGTCAAACTTTTGATTTATATGTCTCATTACTTTTAAAATCATTTAAACGCATGTACATATTTTTGTTTTAGGCGCAGGTTGTGTGTGATCACCGAAAAAAAATTCGAGACATTTTTGTGGGTTACCCTGGTTCGGTTCATGATAGCAGGGTTTTCAGGACATCTCTTTTATGTGCGTCACTAGCAGAAAAATGTAATGACTTGTGTATCCTAGGAGACAGTGGATATCCATGTTTACCGAACCTCCTAACCCCTTTTAAAGATCGTGGCCAACTCAGTAGACGGCAGCGAAATTATAACTATTTGTTATCTTCAAATAGATACATAATTGAACATTGTTTTGGACAACTAAAACAAAAATTTAGGCAATTATATCACCTTAAAATAAAAAAGGTTGAAGATATAGTCCATTTCATAAGAGCATGTGCTGTTCTGCACAATCTTTCAATAGATGATGAATTTGTACTTGAAGAAGTTCCCGAGGAAGAAATTCAGCTGCCAGCAGGTCAACAAGATGAAGAAGATGGGGACGATAGAAATGGAATAGCAAAGAGAAATGACGTAATGAACAATTTACCATTTGTTTTATGAACGAAAATACTAATGTACCTAATTATCTTTAATATACCTATGTAATATACACACATGGACAAAATTATCGAATATTTAAAAACTATATAAACTATACGCAAGTATACTGCGATAACTTAAAAATATTTTCTCGTAATAGTAATATTGAGCCGGTTGCTCAGGGTTTAGTGTCTCGATCACTCAACCTAGAGGTCGTGGGTTTGAATCCCCATTCCACCAGACAATTTTTAATTAAATTGTCTACTCATAGATTAAGGCTTGTTCACAGAGATGGTTTGGCAACCATCCTGGCGATAGCCTAGGATGGGAAGAATGTCAACTTGGTGTTAACGTGAGATATTAATATTAGTTGATGTTTGACTGTCCCCCTAACTAATGAGATTTTCCAGGTTTCCCTCATTCCAGCACTGAATGGTGGTTAGGGCCTACCAACGTAAGTCGTTCCTGAATATGTATGAAAATAATAATATGCCGTCGCCTCTCCCACACAAGTCTGACTTTCGAGCTAATCCTTTGTGATTAAAATGATGGGTAGAGATATTATTATTAATAGAGATAACAAAAAATTTCGATAATTTTGTCCATGAGTGTATTTTTTTTTTCAAATAAATATGTAGCAGTGTCTACTAACTAATTTCATTTCCTACAAGCTAATTCCAATTCATTTTTGTGGAGTGGTAAAATTATTTTTGACTAGTTGATATTATTGATGTTCCAAAGTAGTTGTTACTCTCCTTTTATTTTCTTGGAAGCGTTTAAAATTTCATTTGGTTTCATTATTTTTCTGAAAAATAGAACAGGTCTTGAAGGAATCCGTTAAAATATGGTAACCAAACCGAAAAATGATGGAACTAACGACAAAAACTTACCAGGACAGCTTAACATAATCGTATAGCAGAACTAATACCAAACTATTCTTGCAAATATGTATTTATTTATAAAATAACTAGAACTAATAAAAATATAAACCTACATATTTGAAACATGAAATAAACTAATCTATATTTTTTTTGTGAAATCTGTTGCTATCCTCTAAAAGTTTGTTTTTTTTTACTTTTTCTTCTAATTTTCTTTCCTCTATTTCAAGTCTTTTCTTGTAATATTCCCTTCTATCATTTCTGATATCTGTCAACACAGTTGCTCTAAGTTGTTTTGCTCTATAATTATTTTTTGATCCCGAAAATAATCTTTTTCTGGATGCAGTAGAGTTTCTGTTTGTGGCAGATGGAGTTGTTAATTTATTGGTTTCATTAGATTTCGTATATGTAGCTGAACTGATAGTTGATGACATTGCTGTATTATCGTCCATAATTTCAATGAATGATCCACTACTTGTTCCTGGTATATTATCAGTATCAACATTAGCAAGAGAACTTACAGTTTCACTAGATAGAACTAATATCGGATGTACATTTCTCTTTTTTCCTAATATTTCATTCATTATGTCCTCATATTCAAAGTCTTTTCTCCCTCGTCCAGTTTTGTTATTGTTGTCTATAACTTTTTTGTAGTTGCGTTCTAGGACTTTCCATCTATTTTCACAATTGGAAGCAGATACTTTTGTTTTTAATAATGATTGTAATTCTTTTGCTATCTCTTCAAACATTTTTTTTAAAGTATTAATTCTTTGAGAACCTACTTTGTCTCTATACTTTTTATACAAGTCTAAAAATAGAAGTGTATTTTGGTAGCTCCATTTGAAATTATTATTTTCATCTACCTCTACAGTATTGAATACTAAATATTGGCTCAATTCTAAAATATGAATAAGTAGGTAAATATCAAAGTGTTTAATGTTTGTTTCAGGTTTAAACTTACCGTTTTCTTCAGCCATTTCTCATTCACCAACGTATAACATTGTATATTTATACCTATATTTCCTATATATATCTATTATCTATGCCTGTATTATAATTATTTATAATAATATATTTTCCTGTAAAAACAGGGTTAGTTTTCAAATCCAACCACCGAACAACATCAGGAAAGAACGACAGGACAGAACACAAAACTTGAGTTGAGTTTTAAATTTGCGTTCGTGGTAAAGACAAATTCTGAATTAGTTATGAACCACGCATGCGCTCTAAATTAATAACTGACTGATCCTGAACTGGTTATGGATCGTCACCGCCAGTGTTGCCAACCGTACGATAATTATCGTACCGGTACGATAATTTTACCCTGGGTACGATGTACGATACTAAACCGAGTATCGTACGCAAAAATACGATAATTTTGTCTGCCGATAATCATTCAATAATAAATAGTGATAGTCAACGATATTTCATTTTAGAAAAGTACATAGAATGAAAGCATGTTCATTCCCAAGCCCTAAAAGTCACGTATTCATGTACTGCATCCATATATACATTACATAATCCATATTCTGTAATTCCATGTAGGTCTGTGAGCACTGACCATAAGTAAAGTGTAAAGTAATGGTCTTTTGAGTTCTATGGTTCAATGGTCCTCGATTTGTGATTCTATTTTGTGCACAATCCATCCACATACAATAATTATAATAAAAAACGAAGGAAGGCGAGGAATCTTCAGTTCCGCTGTGGGACTGAAGATTGTTAATACGCTCATAATTAAGCGTATTAACAATTATAAATATTATAATCAAATTATAAATTAAAATATATAAATAATAAATTGGATGTGATACCTAATAAATTTTAATAAAAAATATTTAATTAATATTCTCTGGTTTTTAAACGTCTTGTAAATTTAATGAAAAATGATATATTTTGCAATACTTTAATGAGATTGATCAGTAGTAATAGTAGCTGCTGATATAACAAAAGTTTAAATTCGATCTACGTTCTTCAAATTTTCTCAAGGATTATTAACTGTTTACAGGATTGCTCGATCCCAATACTACAATGTAATCCATAATTGTAACGTCATCAAAGATCTCGAACTTGTAGAAATAGGTACACTTTATACTCTTATTACAAACTTTAATAAATAATAATATTAATTAATCATTCAAATACGAAAATTCTCTTGCAAATGTGAAATATAACAAACACAAAATAGGTATATTTTGACAATTCGATTACATATATCTTCCATGACGTCACAAAGGCGGATGACAAAATTGAGCGATCGAGCAATCCTGTAAACAGTTAACAATCCTTGAAATTTTCTAACCTAAACTAACCTAAAAATTGTCAAATTACTCAAATTTAGTTTAAAAATAGAGAGTTTTTGAACCCCTTAAATTTTAGCACGTCGTTATCGTTATCGTTATTCTGCGCATGCGCAGTGCCAAAAATAGTATCATTTTCGGCACTGCGCATGCTCAGAATAACCATAACGATAACGTAAATTTTAAGGGGTTCAAAAACTTTCTAATGTAAAACACTAAATGTACGATAATGTACGATAATTTTACCCCCACTGGTACGATATTTTTGACGCGCGAGGTTGGCAACACTGGTCACCGCGAACAAAGCTATTAGTGTCCCTAGAGCGTACACCGAATGCACTTGCGGGCGCAGTACACAAGGGCAGTGGTCCGCCTCTACGAGAACGAGGCAATTCCTACAGAGATTCAAGATGTAGCCTTGCCCCGGTCGTACCCGGCGGCGTTTGAAGTGTCGCGCGCACAAACTCCCTAATAGTTTTGAGATATACCTTGATAATTTAGAAACTCAATTTGGCTATTTTGTTTAATGAACGTGCAATGTCTGCCCGTAGCAAAAACAAATCCCCCATATCAAACACCTAGCAGGTGGCTGATAGAAAATATGCCATCATGTAGTTATACAGGATGCTTTATTGAACTCGTCCACTATTGATTCGAGATATTCCCTGATAATTTAGAAATCACAGTTTCAACATTGATTTAGTTTATGGAATAGAAAGACAATTAAGCCGCTAAACTAAAGGTATATAATAAAAGTAGTACTTGAATTTGTTATGTGCCTTAAAACTGTATTATTGTGATTTTGTTTAAAAGTGCAATATTTAAATTGTTTGACCGAAACTAGATTTATAAAAATTTTTAAACCTAATATTATTAAATATACTCGATTTGGCTATTTTGTTTAATGAACGTGCAATGTCCACCCGTAGCAAAAACTAATCCCCCATATCAAACATCTAGCAGGTGGCTGATAGAAAATATGCCATCATGTAGTTATACAGGGTGCTATAAAATATGCCATCATGTGGTTATACAGGATGCTTTATTGAACTCGTCCACTATTGATTCGAGATATACCTTGATAATTTAGAAATCACGGTTTCAACATTGATTTAGTTTATGGAATAGAAAGACTATTAAGCCGCTAAACTAAAGGTATATAATAAAAGTAGTACTTGAATTTGTTATGTGCCTTAAAACTGGATTATTGTGATTTTATTTAATAAAAGTGCAATATTTAAATTGTTTGACCGAAACTAGATTTATAAAAATTTTTAAACCTAATATTATTAAATATACTCGATTTGGCCATTTTGTTTAATGAACGTGTAATGTTCACCCGTAGCAAAAAACAAATCCCCCATATCAAACGCCTAGCAGGTGGCTGATAGAAAATATCAAATCATGTAGTTATACAGGGTGATTTATTGAACTCGTCCACTATTGATTACCGATACCGATCGTTATGTCCGATAGGAGGCCAGTGACAGTAAAATCAATAAGTTTGCCCATGCACTTTATCGTTCACAGGACGCCCAAACTGACTGAAGTCCATATAACAGAATACTGCCTGATCTGAGATCAAACTTTGATCTCTAGTTTCGTGAGGACGCCAGTGGCAGCAAAATCAATAAGTTTGCCCATACACTTTAACGTGGAGGCTAGTGACAGTAAAATCAATAACTCAATTATTACATACCATTATCGAAATTACCTAATATATCTGACATCCAATTAAGACCTAGGAACTATGTATTTAAATTAGGTTATCCAAATTCTCCATTGACTAATTACCTTACCACTACAAAATGTTTTATTCTGTCAAATAACAATATCGGCATATTTAATGATAGCGAGTTAGTATGAAATACTCAAGTATAGTGTAAGGATTAGTTACCTTGGTTTTACTCTCTATCTTATATTACCTATGAATTGTTTTTACTATTTCTTTTTGTTTGCCTTGTTTTCAATATTTGGTTTTCTATATCTATGGTAAATTAGTGCATTCTGTATATTAATTTTAAAGCCATGTTTGTGATAAATTATCTGTTTTAGGTACTCCAGGAGCTAAGTTGATTGTAAGTTTTCTATAGATATACCCTTTTATTGCCATCGTGTATGGAATTACCACATTCTAATTAACCTGTACAGATATTATTCTTATAATGTGCAGAATTTTGTGATCGAAAATAACTTGACCCTGAAAAATGTCCAACAGAGGCACATACAAGCTCAACTATTTCTTAATTTTTAGCTGTTCTGAATACTGCTTTTAAGGGGAAATATTAGCGCCGAATAAAATCATAGGATAGTTTTCTTACGATATGACGCAACAATTATGTATAGTGAAAAGCAAAAATAATTCTTGTTATAATGTTCTAGCGATATATCCACATGGCATTCTTCAAAATAGGATACCTAAGAGCAGTTGCATTTTTATTTTTAGGAGGGCAGTATTTTTGTTAATAAAAAAATACGATCCATAAAAGAATTTCGCAGCTGACTATTCCGTGTAGATAATAACTTAGGGAATAAAATCTACGTCGGTTGGATATATGTACTCCAAAAAAAAAAAATAATAAATAAATAAATAAACTTGGGGTACTCCAAGAACGAAGTGTTTTTTCTCAAGTTTGTTACTCCACTAATATGTAATAATATGCATTTTATATAAAACTGCCGGGGCAAATTATCGCACTATCTGTATATCATAACATAGTTTTACCATACCATAGGTACTTGTACAGAGTAAGATACATTATGGAATAAATTAATTTTTTTCAAGGATGAAACTGGCGGCACTTTTCGGACCGATAATGACAAACCGTTAAAATTGTATGTCACATATATATGTCAGAGAGTAAGTTGGCCCGGCAAAATTACCTGAATACCCTTTTTCCACATAAACAAGACAACTAGCCCTATATCCACATAAACAAGATTGACTACCGTTAAATGAAGCGACGTATAGGGGGTGCAGGGCGCCAGTGCAGCCACGAAGGTTCTTTTCGCCTCTAGCTTTCCAACAGCGCGCAAGTGTTTTTGTGTGCTCCTCACTGCATTAAATTCGGTATTTTTTTTTTAAGTTTTGTTTGCGCCGATTCTCGTCCACAAAATGGCAAGACACAATAAAAACACGAGTGGTGATAGCTCCGCAGGCAGGCCAAGTTCTCAAAATTTGGGAAACCAACTGACGGTGATGACGTTCTTAGCAAATTTTAGAGCGTCACTTGAGGCACCAGTGGGTCCCGAGTCACCTGAGGCACAAGTGGGTCCCGATGTCTCCGTTCCCCCGCATGCACCCGGGGTACCGGCAACTGCTGGTGGCCTAGATCGGCCAGCACCTGAAATGGGGCAAAACCAGACGGACAATGCGGAGCACGGGGCCCCAACAACGGCTGAGGGCAGCATACCTCGGGAGAGTCGCCCAATTGTAGAACTGCAGCCGGCCTACGGCGGCTATCACCATAATATTTTATATACCGCTGCTGCTGCTGCTGATATACCAACACTTCACCTAACAAGTCGAGATTTCGAGATTGTAAATCCGGATTTCACCGATATGTTAAGTAATATCGACGCGTTTGAAAAATCTTCTGAATTAAATGCACCACCTCCGGCTTCAGACAAGGTTGAAACTAGAGGTGGGGCATATAATGCAGCGCACCAGGAGCAGCGGGATATCCTTGCCGATGACGACATCCCGCACTTTCACATGATGCCGAAAATTATTTCTCCAATTCGTGATGACTCCAGCAGTGAGTGGTTTGAGAAAACCGAAATAAATCCGAAAAAAGCTACGCTGGCGTCATCATCCGACAAAGCGAAGCCCCGTTCGACGAAGTCTGTATTAAAAAGTCAAACCGGTCGTCCTTCAAATAATTCAAGAGCCGACCCGGATGGTGGCTTTGTAGTTGAGCCTACATGCTTAACTACAAAGGAATCAAAAGGCAAGAAGGCGAAGGATTCTAAGGACACCAATCCCATTTTAAGGGAATTATTATGCAAACAGACTGTTTTACCTCTCCCCCCCTGGCCTAAAGTCGAAAAACGCAAGTCGTCAGAGGCAGGCCGAGGATCGGTAAAAAGATCAAAACGTCCGTCGACCGTGACTTCGCGGTCTGAAAACATCGTGTTGGAGCAGCCTCACTGCTCTGGTGCGACGTTTTCAGCCGAGCGGAGAAATCCGGTTGTGAACCAGGCTCGCGAATCGACAATACAGCCGATTCACGATTCTGATTCAGAGCCGGAAGGTGTTTACTCTCAATCAAATGAGTTGGGAACTATAAAAGATTTCTTTAAGATTTTACCATTCGATTAAGAGAGAGCACGCGGCAAATTTGTTGGCTTCTGAAGGCGATGCCGCAATAACGGAAGAAGCCAATAGCCTTATGAGGCGTGCGCGGGCCATGTTGGCTGATGTTCGGCGCCGCGGCATCGCCTTGGAGAAGTCGGCCAAGAAAGTCCGGGACATCGAGAAGCGGCTGGCGGCTGAGTGAGCGCCCACTTGCATAGAGGCGGAGATGTATATATAATTAAGGATTTAGTTTAAGTTTTACTATTAATTTTAATTAGTTTTTAGTTGTGTTATATGTTATTAGGATTAAAAATTGTATTTACTTAGGTTAAGTTGTAAAATATAATATATATGTAAAAAATAATAAAATATGAAATCACAAAAAATAAGAAATAAAAAAAAAATGATTTGAGCTTGAGAAAAAGTATAATAATTATTAGACAAATGTTTAAAAAAATGAGGGAAAAAATTCAGAGGTCAAATTTTGAAAAAAAAAAAGTGAATAGGGTTCCCATTCCCCACAAACACCGTGTCAGAATTTGAACTCCGACTTTCTGGTTGGCAAGACGGCACTCTCAGCACTCTGCCATGTGCTGTTCCTACAAGAGCTATTTCAAAACTTCTACTGTAGAGGCATTCTGCGAACGTTATTAATTTTACTTCAACTATTAGTTACGTCCAGTAGGAGGCCAGTAAAATACAAATGATGCCCAAAACTACAAATAACTCGACTCTGATAAATGTCCAACAGAGGGCGGATACAAGCTCAACGATTAGATGGAAACAGGCGGATCACTTAAACTTGATCTGACTGAAGTCCATACAACAGAATACTGGCTGATCTGTTTTCCATTTTAAAATAGCATTCAAATAACTCTTTTTTATTCAAAATTTCAGTTTCCAATTTTTCCTGCTGTACATCTAATTAATGAAGTCCTTTCATGTGTGATAATTAAAGTATCGGATTAGTGGAGTACCCACATATATAATACATATGGATGTATGTATATATAATAGATAGTATACACTATCCTCGTATGGATATGTTAACATGTCTAGTGTGGATATATAATATTTGCACTAATGAATTAATTAAATTATATCCGCTCACTACTGAGACACCGGAAATTTAAAGAGATTCAGAACAGGCTATATTAGGAAATAATTGGTCCATACCATGGTCTGTTTTCCATTTTAAAATGGCATTCAAAAAACTCTTTTTATTCAAAAAAACGGCTGTAGTTATTTTGAAACTGCATGAAATTTTCTTCCAACTCGTTATGAGATCTAACCATTAAAAAAGGTAAGCACACATTAAATGCCTTTCTGGCACCATCCTGTATCTAATTTCAATAACCTTTTCCAAAAAAGTTGTTTTCCTAAAATATTAGATTATTTTAAAACTGAAAAAGTAATGTGTTATTTAAAAAAAATTCTCTTATTTTCTGTAACACCCTGTACAATAGCGCCATGAAATTTAGTACAGAGGGGTTTTAGGTGCTCCTGATTAAGAATCTGGAATTAAAATTTTTGTGAAAAATTCGTTAATAGTATATCTCGTTTTTTTGCACCAAAAAATAGGTCGTAGTTGGCCATGACGCCGACTTATCAAATAAATGAAGCATGCCCATTATGTACTTTTTTGGGACCTACCCAACAAAAAAAAGTTCATTGAAATCGGTTTATAAATAACGATTTTACGGGAGTGGCTAGACCTTGAGTGGGACACACGAACACCCTGTACAGTAGCGCCATGAAATTTGGCACAGAGGGGTTTTAGGTGCTCCTGATTAAGAATCTGGTATTAAAATTTGTGTGAAAAATTCGCTAATAGAATATCTCGTTTTTTTGCACCAAAAAATAGGTCGTAGTTGGCCATGACGCCGACTTATCAAAGAAATGAAGCATGCCCGTTATGTGCTTTTTTGGGACCTACCCAACAAAAAAAAGTTCATTAAAATCGGTTCATAAATAAAAATGTTACGGGGGTGGATAGACCTTAAGTGGGACACACTGTATATATATATATATATATATATATATATGTTAAGACATTTCAAAACTACCAAAAATAAAACATTTTCGATATTAATATACACATACCAAACATAACACACAAGGAACTTAAAATCACGTTAAAACTGAGAAATTATTATTGGAAAAGAGGAGTCATATACAATAGAATAAGTAAAACCATATGAGAAAGGACTATTTATAATATTAAATAAAATATGTACAGATAAAATTGAAATTAAGGCATATAATAGTACAAAAATGTATGTAACATGAAGGTAAATTTGAAAATAGTATTTATAAAATAAGAGAATCTCAGATATATTGGTATCAAAAGACAGCTAAGAGTTCAATTAACAAAATTACAATAAGAAAACAAGCTGGAAAAGTAATATAAATCTAAATTTCATCATTAAAGAAAATCATTAAAATTTAAGTATTTAGAAATGTCAAAAGGTGACAAGATAAAGGTCAATACACAAAAGTGTCAAACAAAATATATTTTAAATTTTAAATGATATGTAATTCCAAGAAATAAACACACCAAATTGTAAAATAAATATAAGAAAAATTGTAAATTAGTTTAAGAAGTGATTTAAGTGCAACGAAAATACAAAAATCAGTGTAGTGAATACAAGGTCAAAATTTCAACGTATGTATCTAGCTTAAGAAGGACGCCGAAAATGCAGGAAAAACAAATAAATTTGTTGATAAAAAGGTTGGTTACGAGCAAAGAAAGGAAAAGTACAAGAATTTTGGAGAGGATAAATAAAATTGAATATTGGCAGAAATTGAGAGAAAAGGGACAAGAATTTAAGTTAAAAGCAGTTCCCGAAAACAATATAAGCCAGAGACATAAAATTAAAACACAGGACAAGACAAAATTTGGAAATTATAAAAATTTAAAACCAAGGAAGGAGAACAGGCAGTATCAAAGTACAAAAGGCCATAAAGGTACATAAAATTAAATACAAGTCAAAGCATATAATATCCATATAGTTGAAAAGGTTAGAAAACCGAACAGAGTCAAAGTAACATTCAAATTACAAGTCATAAGATAAGTTCAAGCACATACAAACTTATATAAAGATAAATAAAGGACTTACCTATATAAACACTAATCCAAAGTGCACTTAAAACTTTTATAAACTTTAGTTTTCTTTAAAAATAAATAAAAATAGACAGTACTCAAATTAGTGTACGCCATAGTTTCATAGACTGACATCTATCGAACAATTATCGAATAGTTAAGAGAACAGGGAATAATTATGCAACCAACTATACATGTTTTTGTTGTATAAGCTGCATAATTAAAATATAAATTTTTAAATAAAAATACATGCATAGTTCGGTTACAAAATTAGTTTTAGAAAATAGTTTAATTTATGTGTAGGAAATTAATATAAGGAAAATTTCAAAGAAATTTTCATATTGATTAAATAAGGAAAACACATTTATAATAAGAACGTTTAATGTTAACATGTTTTGAGAGTGAAATCATCTACAAAATATTTATAAAAATAAATACTGTTTTGTTTTGAAATAAATTATTTTTAATGAATGTATTGATAAAGTGAGAGAGAGAATGAAAAGCTGGCCTGAACTTGCTACTAGAGAAAAAGAGATTTTCATGCATATAGTCATAAAATGAGCTAAAGCCGAGGGAATAAGAGAATACAAAAGTAAGTATACAATATCTTCAAAGAAAATAAGTAAACAAAACAATTCATTTAAATTTAATAACAATAATAAATAAATTGGCTCTCAAAAATAAGACGAATAGTATAAAAATGGCGCCCAACGCGTGGCGAATATAGAATAGTATAAAAATGGCGCCCAACGTGGGGCTTCTTAAAGGCCAAAGAATTGCAATTATTTCATTTCAAAAGTAAGTATAATTGACAGCAAGAAAAGAAGATGGATCTCAGGAGTGGAAAGCAAACTGGAAATGGGTCAGAATCAGAAGAAGAGAGTATGGTAGGAGAAGGTACAAGTCAAGGAGAAAGTCGGGTACCGGCATGGCAAAGCATGTTCGAAGACATGATAAGAACCATTAAAGAAGGAAGAAAACAAGACATGGAAACCAGAAAAGAAGACAGAAGCAAGAAAACAAGATATTAAGAAAATTGAAGATAGTATTATAGAAGCAAGAAAGGAAGACATAGAAGCAAGAAAGGAAGACATAGAAGCAAGGAAAGCGGATATGAAAATTATAAGTCAAGACATACAGAAAATAGAAGAAGCAAGAAAACAAGATATTAAGAAAATTGAAGATAGTATTCTAGAAGGAAGATAGGAAGACATGAAGACAATACAGAATTTGGTAGAAGGAATCAAGGAAGAAATTCGAAAGGAAACTCAAGTATGGAAAGATGAAATGAAGAGAGAAGTGGAGAGAAATGAGAGAGAATTAATCATAGTAGGACAAAAGACGATTGAAATAGAAGAAAAGATACAAGCACAAGATAAGAACATGACAAAATTGGACAAGAAAATAAAAGAGAATAAAGAAGAAATAATACAGGTCAGAAACGAGGTACAGTTAGGACAGCAAATATCAAAAGAGGACTGGGAAATGGAGAAGACAAGGACAGAAAACAGAATAGAGGAACTACTAAAGGAAGTACAAAGAGTTGAAGCAGACAAGAATGGCGAAAGAGAAGTCACAACAAGAATATTTTGTCATGGGGACATAAAAATCCATAAATTTGCAGGGAATAACAATAAATTGCATCCAATTGTATTTTTAAAGTCACTAAATAAAAGAATAATGGAACAGGATAGTAGAAGAAAGAACAAAGAAGACATAGATTTTGAGAAGATAAAAGAAAATATAAGGGAAGCGTTAGAGAATGAAGCGTTAATATGGTTCAATGGAGTAGAAGACCAAATACACAGCTATACAAACTTTGAACAAAAATTTTTGCAATATTTTTGGGGTAATAATGCACAATCAATGGTGAGAGAAAAGTTATACTTTGGTAAATTTAACTATTCATTATCTAACAATTTATCGTTATATGCATTAAAATTATACACAACAGCTCAATATTTAACACCAAAAATGAGTGAATCTGAAATAATCTTGTACATATCTAGACATTTCAAGCCAGAAATTTCAGAAACTATAGCATTTCATGACATCAATACAATGGAACAATTACATGCATATTTGAATAGAATAGAACGTAATATGCCTAGATTAAATTATCAAAATTCACAGTCAAATAACATAAATAGTCATAACAGACAAATACAAATAACAATAGCAATAATTTTAGACAACAAAATAACAATAATATGTATAATAATAGTAACAATTACAATTCTAGACAAAATTCAAATCAATATAACTATAGAAATAATGATAATTCTCGTTTTAACACAAACAACACACGATATCAAAATAATAATACACAAAACATTAACACAGAACAAAATTATAACAGGCAAAGATACAATAACTAACAACAGAACAATAATACAAGATTTAACAATGCAAACTACACTAGAAATAACAATAATACTAATTATAACAGAAACAACAATACAAACATGAATAATAATAACAACTATAACACAAACAATCCACGATATGATACACAACGTAATGATGATAGGAGGGTACATTTTAGTAGATACAGACGTGCAGGTGATTCTTTAGATAGGTCATACACGAGACAGGAAAACGATCAAACAGCAACAACCAGCAGAACACGATCACTCGATAGAGACAATTCAAATAGGTCAAACGAAACTCGTCAGCAGCAGAACTCTGACGACAACCAAAATTTTCAGTAAGTTGCAAACCTGAAGTGAACACGTTTGGATGTAGTTACGAACATCCACGTGAATTCATAAATCTAGACGATAACCTGGAAAATAAAGATCAAATTAATTTAATATATCTAGAGGCAAAAGTATTGGAGCAAAAAGTTAAAATATTAATAGATAGTGGATCTGAAGCTACGTTAATACATGAAAATTTCATTAACAAATTTCCAAATTTAAATTCTAAAATCATTAAAATTCCAAAATTAACATTAATAGGTGCAAATAGTAAAAAATTGTATGAGGTAACTAAAATGATACATTTAATAATTGAAATTGATAATAATATAAAATTAAATGCACAATTTTTAATAGTACCAACACTAGAATGTGATATTGTAATGGGGAATGATGAGCTTGACAAGCATAAAGTAATCATAAATTATGAAGAACAAAGATTGGAATTATATGGAATAAAGATAAAATTTAAAAATAAAATAGGTGAATCAGTGGGAAAGTTAATAGCTAATCAAAGGAAAGTAGGAAAGTAGGAAAGTATAATGATAGGAGAATGAATGTGAATTATACGAATGTAGAAAATAATGATGAAGGGGAAATGAATAATAATTGTAATTCAATAGAAGAATATAAATATAATGATTATGATTATGAAGAGTTTAATATAAACGAAATAAAGTTAAAATGTGATAGAATGTATGTAGATAAAATAAAAGAATTATTGATAAAATATGAGGGGTTAGTTAAAAATGAGACGAGGGTAGCTATTAATTATATACACAGGATTGAAGTAAGAAATATAGATCAATTTAAAATGAAAACATATCCTATTCCATATAAGTACAAAGATGACGTAAAAAGGGAAATTCAGAAATTATTAAAAGATAAAATAATATCAAGAAATCAAACTCCATACATAAATCCGATAGTCCTAGTGAAAAAACAAATTTACAAATACTATGATATAGAAACTTGACAAGACAACACAAAACTAAAATCAGTTTTCCAAATCTTTTGCAACAATTCATGTTGAAAAGATGAAAAACAGATTTGGGAATGTTAAGACATTTCAAAACTACCAAAAATAAAACATTTTCGATATTCATATACACACACCAAACATAACACACAAGGAACTTAAAATCACGTTAAAACTGAGAAATTATTATTGGAAAAGAGGAGTCATATACAATAGAATAAGTAAAACCATATGAGAAAGGACTATTTATAATATTAAATAAAATATGTACAGATAAAATTGAAATTAAGGCATATAATAGTACAAAAATGTATGTATAGTACTGGACATCGATATAAGGGAATAAAAGAAACAGCATAAAAAGTGCCATAAAATCATCAAAGCCTACCGCGTGTTTACTGGTATGATATAGACAGGACCGTATTTACTTCGGATACCAGTATTTGCTCAATTTCGCCAATAATAATTTTAAATAAAATATTACCTATATAAAATATAAATGTGAATTTTGGAAAAAAAAACAATGCTAAATACATATTTTGATTAAATGTTATTATGCAATTTTAAATTATTATTGCCCAGCAAGGACCATGGGGAGGTACGAGCATTCCCTGCCAGGAGGGTGGGATTAGGATTGGGTAGGGTAAGGGTTAAAGGGAACAAAAAAAACAAACAAAAAATAATTAACAAGTTAAAATATACCTCTGTAAAATGAAAACATAATAATATACAGGGTGTGTCACGAAGAGGGCCTATTAGAATTATTTCAAAAAGTAGTCAGAATTGAAATCTGAAAATTTGTATACAGAGGTTTATCAAAAAGATCTATTCAATAAAAATGGTGTCAACTTCTTGGCACTTCCGGTTATACCGGAAGTCGACATCAACTTGCTTATTTTAAATGGAATACCCTATATTTTATTTAATTTTTGGATTCTACTTAAAATTATAAACACATTTCGTGTAGGATGTCCTATACCTATCTTCAACTGTTTTTGAAATATTGACAGGTGAAAATTGACTTTTGTGCAACTTTGACACCCTGTAAAATCTAAACGGTTTGAGATAATGCTAAACGGTTTGCATATTCCTATCTTAACTTTTCATAAGCTATAGTTTAATACTAATTTCAAATTTATCCAGGAATTAAAAATTTTCAAAATTTTCGGAAAATTCTTAATTCCTGGATAAATTTGAAATTAGTAAAAAAAAGATAGCTTATGAAAAGTTAAGATGGGAATGTGCAAACTGTATTGCTGTATATCAAACCGTTTAGATTTTACAGGGTGTCAAAGTTGCAAAAATGTCAATTTTCACCTGTCAATATATCAAAAACAGTTGAAGATAGGTATAAGACATCCTACATGAAATGTGTTTAGAATTTTACGTAGAATCGAGAAATGAAGTAATATATAGGGTGTAAATTTAAAATAAGCAAGTTGATGTCGACTTCCAGTATAACCGGAAGTGCCAGGAAGTTGACACTATTTTCATTGAATAGATCTTTTTGATAAACCCCTGTATACAAATTTTCGGATTTCGATTCTGACTACTTTCTGAGATAATTCTTATAGGCCCTCTCCGTGAGACACCCTGTATATATATAGACACATAACAACATAATACACTAACATAAATACACTAATAAATACACATAAATACATACACACATACACATAAATACTAGCACTAACATTCGTCCGAGTCACTATTAATGTCACTTGTATCCGATTCTTCATCGACAGTTATGATGAATCGACTTTTATTTGGTCCAATCAATTGGTGCAGCTTTACATATTCGTCCTCAATTTTTATGACATGTTCGATGCATTTTTTCCAATTAGCCGATGTAATTGTATCCACCTCGCTTCTTATAACATCTATAACTCTTTTGTCAAATTTTGGAAAGGTATTATTTCGTCGAATGCCTCTTTTTAGTTGGCTCCATATTAGTTCAATAGGATTAAAAACACAGTAGTATGGAGGCAATCGTAGAATGGTATGTCCCTGAGCCGCAGCCATCTCATCGATAATGTATTTCTTTTCAAAATTTTTGCTCTTGACTATTTGCAGCAACTCATCTTTTTTCAAACTAGCCTCGTACGCAATTTTATGGATTTTAAGAAATTCTTGAATATCCTTTTTTTTTGTGCCAGTACCTGGAATCCTTTCTGAAAGTCTTGAATGATATGGAGCGTTGTCTAATACAATAACACTATTATTTTCCAGTTTAGGAAGCAGTGTATGTTCAAACCATTCTTCAAAGACATCAGCCGTCATGTTTTGATGGTAGTCCACGTTGCAATCTGCTAGCTTCTTCCCGCTTAATTTTAGGCAGTTTTCAACCCATCCTTTATCAGAACCACAATGTAAAATAATTAGTCTGTTTCCTCGATTTGGAGGCAAATCTACTTTACATCTATCGGACCATTATATTTGCTCTTTTGTTAATGATTTTAAATTTGAATCCGATTTTTAAAAGCCATCTATGAAGCGTCCTGAGAGTAATAGACAAGAATCCTTCCGATTTCAGTTCCGGTGAAGAGATTCTACAGTTGGTATTTGATTTTTTTTATAATTGCCATAAATTTTATCCCTTATCAATTTGACGCGTCCTGGATCAAGTTCCTTTGTTATTCCTTTGTCACACCTCGTTTTACGTTTTTTGGGGCCATTCTTCATAACATTCTTCACTATGTTGTAGACCGACTTGTACGGTACTTCGGTTAAATAAGCCGTTTTTTCAAATGCCCTCTGTTCTCCCTCACTGTGTTTTATATTTTTATATACATTATATATAATTAATTGAGCTTGTTCGCCAAGATGTTGTCGAGAATTTATATTTTCTATATCGTCCGTCCTAATCGTCACATCTTCTCTATCACTATTCGTTTGATCTCTACTTGTACAAGGTTGAGGTTCTTCCGAGAAATCCTCCCAAGGTCTGAATATTCTCTCCATATCTTGTTTGGTATGCAGTATTTAATACCACAATATAAGCCGAAAAAACGAATAGGAACTTTTAGAGGCACTAAGTACTAGATAAATTAAAACAAACACTCGTTTATTCACACACACCAACACTCACTACACAACACAACACTACACACTACACTAACTAAGTACCTACTCATAACACTAATTATTATTCACAGCACTTTAAACAATTAATTTTGTATTCACAGCACTTTACACAATTAATAATGTATTCACAGCACTACCTTATAATGAGCAACCGATAATAGTAATTAAAAAACACCTACCTAGTATTATATCATGAAAGCACAAATTGTATTAAACCTTGAAACCTATAACACGCTTTAGCCCGCGAAATCACCTAGCACCACAAAATATCCTAACACTGTAAAGTACCGCCCTGCACTACCAGTGAAGAAACAAGTAAATAATGTAAGTTGCCTCGTTATCTGCCCTCTTTGTCTTCCTTATCGTGTCCAGGAGCGACGTATGTCGTTGAGTTGGCAAACATCATAGAGTGGAAAATTGCATAGTTGCCAAGTTTGTAGCCTACGGCTCACAAAATTTAACAATTTATTAAAAACGTTATTGTGCATATGGGAAGTGCTAATAATTCGAAATGTCATATATACATACATATTACCTGTTAAAATACTAAATTTTATAAAGCCAAAGACCCATTTCCGAGATGTGTTACAGAAAGAGGTTATTATTATGTTAGATATGACAACGCTGCATTCAAATACAGGGATATGACCAGGTGCCGTTGCAAGTTTTTATATTCGGACGAGTGGGTTCGACTGGGGCAAAATACAACTTGTTGATGAGGAGACATGAAATATTACCATAATAACCACCCCGTTTTGGATAATTATGCTGTGATATTAAGTTAGACGTTTTAAATAGATATCATCTATAGAATTATCACATAATACTATGCACAAATCCACATATTCTAATGAATTTTATATCACTTGCTTCAAGTTATGTTGCCCCACTCTATTCCACAGCTTGTTGTCGGTGTTCTTTGAAATTTTTTATATTCCCTTATATCTCTGACATCAACTGTAACATGAAGGTAAATTTGAAAATAGTATTTATAAAATAAGAGAATCTCAGATATATTGGTATCAAAAGACAGCTAAGAGTTCAATTAACAAAATTACAATAAGAAAACAAGCTGGAAAAGTAATATAAATCTAAATTTCATCATTAAAGAAAATCATTAAAATTTAAGTATTTAGAAATGTCAAAAGGTGACAAGATAAAGGTCAATACACAAAAGTGTCAAACAAAATATATTTTAAATTTGAAATGATATGTAATTCCAAGAAATAAACACACCAAATTGTAAAATAAATATAAGAAAAATTGTAAATTAGTTTAAGAAGTGATTTAAGTGCAACGAAAATAAAAATCAGTGTAGTGAATACAAGGTCAAAATTTCAACGTATGTATCTAGCTTAAGAAGGACGCCGAAAATGCAGGAAAAACACATAAATTTGTTGATAAAAAGGTTGGTTACGAGCAGAGAAAGGAAAAGTACAAGAATTTTGGAGAGGATAAATAAAATTGAATATTGGCAGAAATTTAGAGAAAAGGGAGAAGAATTTAAGTTAAAAGCAGTTCCCGAAAACAATATAAGCCAGAGACATAAAATTAAAACACAGGACAAGACAAAATTTGGAAATTATAAAAATTTAAAACCAAGGAAAGAGAACAGGCAGTATCAAGGTACAAAAGGCCATAAAGGTACATAAAATTAAATACAAGTCAAAGCATATAATATCCATATAATTGAAAAGATTAGAAAACCGAACAGAGTCAAAGTAACATTCAAATTACAAGTCATAAGATACGTTCAAGCACATACAAACTTATATAAAGATAAAAAAGGACTTACCTATATAAACACTAATCCAAAGTGCACTTAAAACTACTACTTTATAGTTAAACTAAAAACTACTAAAACTTTACTAAGTTACTACTAAAGTTACTACTAAAACTTTATAAACTTTAGTTTTCTTTAAAAATAAATAAAAATAGACAGTACTCAAATTAGTGTACGCCATAGTTTCATAGACTGACATCTATCGAACAATTATCGAATAGTTAAGAGAACAGGGAATAATTATGCAACCAACTATACATGTTTTTGTTGTATAAGCTGCATAATTAAAATATAAATTTTTAAATAAAAATACATGCATAGTTCGGTTACAAAATTAGTTTTAGAAAATAGTTTAATTTATGTGTAGGAAATTAATATAAGGAAAATTTCAAAGAATTACATATTGATTAAATAAGGAAAACACATTTATAATAAGAACGTTTAATATTAACATGTTTTGAGAGTGAAATCATCTACAAAATATTTCTGAGAAGTTTTATAAAAATAAATACTGTTTTGTTTTGAAATAAATTTTTTTTAATGAATGTATTGATAAAGTGAGAGAGAGAATGAAAAGCTGGCCTGAACTTGCTACTAGAGAAAAAGAGATTTTCATGCATATAGTGATAAAATGAGCTAAAGCCGAGGGAATAAGAGAATACAAAAGTAAGTATACAATATCTTCAAAGAAAATAAGTAAACAAAACAATTCATTTAAATTTAATAACAATAATAAATAAATTGGCTCTCAAAAATAAGACGAATAGTATAAAAATGGCGCCCAACGCGTGGCGAATATAGAATAGTATAATATATATATATATATATATATATATATATATATATATATATATATATATATATATATATAATATATATATATATATATATATATATATATATATATATATATATATATATATATATATAATATATAATATTACACTACTATAACATATTTTACTAAGTTCTCAAGGAGGATAGAGATAGTATGTCAGTCCCGTGGTGTTTTCGGTATTTTTTGGCTCATACCCGTTATATAGTAGTATTATCTATATATATATATATATATATATATATATATATATATATATATATATATATATATATATAGATAATACTACTATATAACGGGTATGAGCCAAAAAATACCGAAAACACCACGGGACTGACATACTATCTCTATCCTCCTTGAGAACTTAGTAAAATATGCGGATGCGCACGAATATCGGAACATCCAATATACATGTAGCAAAAACATTACATTTCAAAGTTGGAATTAATTTAAACGTCATATTAAATCTTGATAGCTCTGTAACCAATGGATATCGACATTCCAACTTTAGAAGTTGGTGAGCAGGTGCTTGTGAATGTCCTTGATCTCAGTAAATCTAAAGATTCCTATACATCTCAATTTGCCCCCAAACGAGATGGACCAGGACCCTATGTAGTCTCTAAGCAGGTAACTCCAACAACATATATAGAGTCCACCCTATTATTCTGACTTACTGCGTTCACTGTTTTCTTATTTTTCTTAAAACACATTTTTGAGAAGTGGTTTTCTTTTTGACAAATAAAATATTTTTTCCCATAAGCTGGACAGGTGTTAATTGCATGAGACTTACCACATTTGGTGCAGCTTTTTATACCTCTGTTATGCTTTGTAGTACCTGCTCCTTGTCGCCCTTGATTACGATTACGAAGTACATCAACCTCCAATGTACCTGCATTGTCTATGGCTTGACACTCTTTCCTGGACTTGTCCATTACATAACACATTTCTATTACCTTTTCCAATGTCTCTGGGTTTTCTTGTAACAGTTTCTCCCTGGTTTGGCTGTTTGCAATTCCACAAATAATCATAGATTTAATTAAATCATTTAGAAGGTTTCCTAACTTGCATTTCATGCCCCGCTCCTTTACTTGAGTAATAAATTCTTCCACCGTCTGTCCTGGTTGTTGACGATAGGAAAAAAATTCGTACCTTTGATAATTTATGTTTTCTTTTGGCAAAAAATGTTCTTCAAACAACTGTAGTATCTTATTTAATTTGTTTTTGTCTTCCTCCGGTATCATGAACGTTCTATAAATTCTAAATGCCTGTTCTCCCACATAGTGAAGTAATTGAGCGCATTGTGTAGTTTCATCTTTCTTTATTACCTCGCTTGCTACCAGATAATTTTCGAAGCGAGCACGCCATGATCTCCAGTTCTGTGCCACATTGCCATTCATGCTTAAAGGTGCTATTCCTCTGCTATCTGCCATTTTACACTAATTATTATTTTAATTGCTTCACAGGTTTTCTTATTAATTGTTTTTATGCCGCAGCGTCATGTAAAGTATGTTCTTATACTTTTAATTATGTTTAAATTACTCTTGGCTTTGGAGCTTACTGAAATGATACGCCATTTTTTAGATTCAGTTGTGAACTAACTTTATTATTTATTATCTCTATCTGTTACATATATGTCCAGGCAACCCAATATACACAGGCATATATTTGGTGTTGCCTCTCTTACAGTACTGTAAGTTCCTTTTTGTAAGAAGCATTCATTGTTTATACCTATTATTTTCTATTTCATTTTCAGTATTTGAATCAAGCTGTATTTGCTGATAATTATCTAAAATAGCTCCACTATACACCGGATCTATAACTAAAACAAGGCAAATAGGTACAACTTGTAAGCACATAGACTTTGCTAATAACTTCAAAGGGCTTATCCATTTTACCTTTGTCCGCTCGTTCCTTATTACTTTCGGTAACAAATATCTGATATTCATTACCATCATTATCAATCAGATTCAAGGGTACTAGTTTTAAGGCTGGCGTTGGAAATTTTTTTGGTTCTTGATAAGACATATTTCTAATTTTCTGTCAATTATCTAGGTTAGGTTTAATAATAAAATGTTACAATCCAAATTTATCATAAAAATTTTAGGATTACAAAATTCAATCATGATTCCAATAATATGATAGGGAGGGGATGAATCACTATTCGAAAGAAATAAGATTTTAGGATCATGCTAGGAAATACTTGTGTGGATTCGATCATTGGGTGCAAAAGAAAACGGCTAATGTATTTATTGATGTTTAATGCACTTTCCGGTACTAAAAATGTTGACCTAATTTGTTTAAATTACCAAGGGGAATGTCTTCTTCACTGAAGCTACCACTGAACTATATCTAATAACTGCAACGCTAATACTATAATTCACTTTTGTGAATTTCCGTGTTTAACATAGGTATTCTGTACTTATTAAACTTCTTAAATGCATCCATAAAATATTTTAAAATTTAGGTTGTTGTTGTTGTTCATAGGCTAGGTCACCCGCAGCACTCAGGTCTTTCGACCCATTGTGCCTGCCGCTAGTTGGGAGCTATTGGAAGAGGCCCGTGCTGTGCGCATAGGCCAACACTCGTTGTAGGGGAAGCTCCCTAATGCCCTGAGGCAGGAGAAATGCTGCGCCCAGATGTTTGTGTCTCTTGACCATGATGCAGGCACAACGACAGAGGATGTGAATGGAGTCCTCGTTATCGTGTCCGCAAAACCTGCATCTTCTAGTGTCACTAAGGCCGATAGTGTTAAGGTGCTTATTAAGATGTCCGTGACCTGTCAACAGTACTGTGACAATCCTTATGCTGTTACGACTTAGCGCAAGTATTGATCGAGTTGCGTACGATCAAGGCCCTTTAATTCAGAGCCTGGCTTGTCGCAGCCCCGTCCCGTTTGACCATTCTTCCTCTGATCTTACCTTGATCCAGTTTTCAATGGACCTTGCTACATAACTATATTATCGCATATAGGTACCTTTTATATATGCGGTTATATATACAATAATTTAGGTTATACCTAATATTATTTTGATTATTCAGGTTTGATCATCTAGTACACAACTCTTGTTTTTAACCTTTTGACAGTCAGTAAATTAATTCTTGGATAAAAGGTTAGCAAATAGTCATATATGGGTAGTCATGATTGTAAATTACATTCGTGTATGAAGTTTCAATAACTGCTTTGATGTTGATATGACATTCTGCCATACAAATATTTGCACCAAAGCAGGATCAGTCAGAAGGTCCGTTCGCTTGAACCGGGTCTCAGTCGCGAACGAAATGTACCGGCTCGCGTAATTTTAATGAACCGGTTCGCGGCTTTCGGCAGATGTGTCGTTCGCGAACGACCCGTTCGATTAAACCGGGTCTCAGTCGCGAACGAAATGAACCTGCTGGCGTAATTTTAATGAACGGGTTCCCGGCTCTCGGCAATAGCTTGTTCTTGTCTTATTATAGACTAGTTAAATTATTTTCATTGAGAGCTTTTTGTTAAATACTTACCTTTCGAAAATCAAATGCTCATTGTTTTCGATTTACCTACAAACAGTGATCATAAAAAAATAATAAGTATCATTATCGACGTACGCGCGATGCTGTCGACAACTGACAATTCCATTCGTTCTTCATTCATTTCGTTTGCGCATCACGACTTTCACCGGCTCAATTGAGCCGGTTCACTGAACCGGATCTTTCTACTGACCGAGACCCGGTGCTCCGGTTCCTTGAAAAGAGCCGGAGTGCCCACGTCTACACTGTAGAAATAAATCTCTCATATATGTAAATAACCTTTTCACATGTGTGAACTCCAGACTTTCTTGTCTTTGTGAAAAGGCCATTGCATATCAATGGCCTTTTCATGGTTTTTACCTAAAACAGTATATTTAACAATACATTAAGGACCCTTTAAAACCTCAATTAAGCAAAGGTGCTCAATCAATCAGGCAAACGAAAAATAAAATTTTGCACACCGAAAAAAAAATATTCTGGACTATATTCTATCAAAGGAAGGTTCGACATATTTTTTAACGGTTCTCGAAATGTCCTTTATTATTAGGTCTATATAATTCAAAAATTATGTTCAAATATTTCATGATAATAAGATTTAGAATTAAAATTAGTAAAAATATATATTAAGGGTGATAGTTATACAAATTTAATAAGATTAGTCAACAATTTATCACAGGATCTCTAAAGGGCTTTCATCCATGGCAAGTAACGTTTTGACGTTAACCTATGTGCAGTTAAAATGGATTAAATTACAGTTACGTACTTCAATTGCATTACCTAAACAGGATCGTTGCAAAAATATCTATTACTTATGAGTTTAAATACTTAAAAACTGTTTAAAATAATTCATTTTTAATCATATTACCATGTTTGGAATTTTCCCCAATATGAAGAAAATTCAAAATTACGTAAACCTTTACGTAAGTAGGTCACAAAAATTGAGGATGAAAACTTTTTATTAATTATTAATTACTTACTTCTTTATTAAATAAGATTTGAAGTACATAGGTATGATAACAAAACTGCAAATCACCTCAATTTATTTTTACTTACGTATAGTAATTCACTCCAGGAATTGGTCCTGTATTCTTGCAAAATAACACCACGCAACCCGCACCCATTGTAATTTAAACGAATGAGAGTCAGAGTCTGGACGAATACAACTTAGACAATAAACCAATATATTTTTTCAATGCAATAAACTAATTATTCTCTTTGCCAGAACCAAAATAAAACTTTAAATGCTAAAACTCCACCTTACACAAAGCCGGACCTGACAGATAAAATATGAAGTAATAATTCACATACGTAAAATTGCACGTGATAAGTAAGCTCAGACAACCTCGCCAATTAAATTTACTTCTGCGCAGGCGCCCCATTTTTTTTACATTATACTAGGTAGACGTAAAAATTCTTCGCGCATATACCCGTTATAGCGTTCCAGCTATTAGATATAGTTCAGTGGTAGCTACACAACCTCTACTCATCAGCATAGATTACATAGATTTAGATAGGAATCTTCTATTACCGACAAGGCGACGCGGAAAGCGACATCTGCAGAGATGTAGTTGAACTATCTCTACTTCCCACAGTGTTGATGTAACAACTTTATATATTTTCATTCTCAAAATGGAGGGGAGGGAAAATATATTCCAGGGCCAAGGAACTCTTATGGGAGTTTTGTAGACAAATTGACTAGTTTCACTACATCTCACCAGAGAGCGTTTAACAAAAAATTTGAGCATCTGCCAATGATAAGAAAATCAAATATGCTAATAATCATATACGTAGATGTCAAAGACAACTGTCAGTTTATGTTTTAAAGTTATGAAGTGGACGCGTTATTTTAATTTTTATTTTTTATTTATCCTGTATTAACAGGATGTGTGTAGCTAATGAGCACCTAATGAGTATTAGCTTGAATTGTAGTGAATTGTGTCTCAGTATATTTAGTGACATATCTTCGGAATTGAAAGCAAACAGATTAACAGTAAAATGCAGTTAAGTGTGCAGATTGTATGAAGATAAATAATTGTTCTCATGGGTTAAGAAGGTAAAAGAAAAATTAGTTAATGTGATGTGTTTTATTAATTTTAAATTTCGTAGGATAATATGCACTTTCAAAAGTATGGAGTCCGTATTGTGTGAAAACAAATAATTTTTCTAGATGTCTGAATAAAACAGGAAGAGAAAATCGAATAGATATCAAGTGTAGTATAGCGACTGTTGTTTATTTGAAACAACACAATTGGGCAAATATATTGTTGTTTTCAATCATTATAGGTATTTTTATCAAATTGCTAAATTTGATAATTTTCGAATGTATTGTAAATATTGTAATACAAAATATGCAAAAATATACTTATTGTAGTTTTATTTGTTTCTATGTTCATTAAAAAAGTTAAAAATGTTACAAAGGTAGGGCGATTCTGTACAAAATTTTTTAAAAAGTTCCGCTACATCTCTACAGATGACGCTTTCCGCGTCATTTTTTATTAACATTGCAGGTTCCTATCTACCCCTAACCTAATCTATGATATATTCCGGATAAGATTTGATTTTAAATATATTAGTCTATAAATGTAAAATTTGAAGTATGAGAACTACAAATTTTTCATTTGTAGACTAAATTATTTAAAACCTATCTCGCCCAAAATATTAAAAATTAATAAACATCAAATCATTATACTGGAGATTTATTTTAATTACATGCTACATGACAAATAGAAAAATATAAAGCAATAATGAAAGTGATAATATAAAATGTTGCTTATTTCTGTGTCAATATTTCAGGGATTGTTAAGTGACCAACCTTTTTTAAGATACTGGACATTGCTGGGAGTCACATATTTTAATAACGGGTTTGGTGCACATGATGAAAATATTAGTTAAATTATATCATGTAATTATACTTCAAATATATATGTTCTAATAATAGGGTTGGTTAATGTCTAGACATTTATTCGAACACTACTTAGTATTAACTATTGTAAACATAAAATAAAAAAAAAACTTAAAAGACGCAAGTTTCCAAAAGATAAAATAAATTTCAATATAAAATAGGAAATACCCACACACTACCAAATTACTGTATGGTAGGATTAAGAGACAAAAAAGATTTAGTTTTGTTACCTTATCACTAAAATATGATATGCAGTTAAAAATATCCCGCAATCGTAACGATAGTATATTATGTTACTAGGAGTAGAAGGCGAACATTATTTGTTGAGATCAGAAGCATATATTGCCAATGAGTTAGCCAAGGCTGTGTAAACTGGGGCGAAACACATAAGCTCTATACTCCCGAGTGACATACTATTTTTTCTTCAAGCATCAAAGTTAAAATTGTATTTCTTCAGACATTCATGATTGTATAAAAAGTGATCTGACGTAACGTTTAATTTCAAACTGACAGTTCTGAGAAATCATGGCTACATGACTCTCTTTTTTAATCAGTTGTTATGGTTACACTTTACTTTTTTGTACTTGTAAGAAAATGAGAATATTTCTTTACTAGTAAAACAATAGGTCTTTTCTATAATACGTCTTACATAATATAATGTAAGTATTATTATATGCTTGAAGAAAATATATATTTACATACTAGTCCCGAAAGGAATGTTTTACTGGACGAGTGGGCAAGCCTGCGAGTCCAGTAAAAACACTTTCGGGGTAAGTTACATACACTATTTTTCCTGCAACCGTCACTTATTTAAAAAAATATATTACAATTTTTAATAGTTTCAACATTTTTGACTTTTTTGCAAAATAAGCCAAAATGACATCTTCAGTTATTGTTTTCGTTGCTGCAAACTTATCATATATTTGTTTGTAGCAATCCCTCAACTTCTGCAATAATTCAAAGTAGCTGCTGACGTTGCATCTGTAATTTCATTTGGAATAGGGCATAATGTAGGGCTTGCTTCGGGATTCAGATACATATTTGTACTTAAATCTTCTGTTGCAAAATGTCGGTGACATATTCTGTAATTACGAAATACTTTTGAGGGTTCCAAGCTTTTTAGATGGTCATTTCCAATAATCTCCAGCCAGTTATTAAATTTTACTAAAAACTTATTTGGATTTGGGAAGCGATGTCTTATAGATGTCCTATCCTCACAATCGGGAACAGCAGCACATGTAAATGGCATCTAAAATTTTTTTCAGAAATGTGATATGCTCGGTAATTCGAATATGAAATTAAACTTTAAGGATCATGGTCCTCTGACTAATTATGCAGCACTTTGTTATAATTTTTACTCAAAAACAAAAATAATACTGGTGTACTGATAAGTGTAAACAAACTTAAACTTATAATTAATATCTATATGCTCATAAAATGTAAAAATCTAATTTTCTTGACTTACCTTGATAGTTTTCTCAGGTCAATTTAAAAGTATAGAAAAAGCTCAAAACACAAATATTATTCACAAAACTCAAAGTGCATTAACAAACCGCAAAAACAAAACAAATATAGAATCACAATCACAGAATAAATTGGGTATTAAATCTATGCAAATATATAATCTGAACTGTGTTCTGTGGTTTCTGCCACAATGTGATTGCGGCTCAATTTATACATTAGCGCCATCTTCTGAGATGTAGTCAAAATACTAATATTCTATCTCTGTCTTACAACTTGACTCCAGCTATTCCCATATAAGATCCTAGCCCGTGCTCATCAGCGAGAAGAGTCCGTGTATATCATTTGTTGAGATGGCCTTTAATAATACGTCACACTAAAAAAAAATACTTTATTTCACACTAATTTTGTTATAATTCGTTTAATATACATCACAAAAAAACGTATATCTCAACTGTCAAAAATATGATGGCCTAACCATAGATAAAATAACTTCATTGTTACCAACTAAAGAGAATATTTCTATTCCTAACAGATTTATCACATAAAACCCATGAGTGGTGGCACTCGAGGTAAAAAAATAGACCGACTGATTGTTTAGGGGTATTAAAATCGAAAATAAATTAACTGAACTATATCTATTAGACATAGTCACGGATTTCTTAAAATAAACTGGATCGCTAATACATACTGGTGGGGGTAGCTAAAAATAACAACTGCTAGGCGGCCGCCATACTGTGCTAACTTCTAGGTATTTTATGAACTAAATGATGGTAACACTGTTGAGTTACCAGCACTGCTTTTACATTTTCTTTTTGTTTTCTGGTTTATAAATTAAGTTCTGTGTGCAAGGTGCAAGTTATTTATTTCTTAATCTGAACAAAAAACATGCAATTTTATTATTTCATCCATTTGGTCGAAGTATTCAATGTTGAAGATTGCGATAAAAGTCTAAAAACGTAGATATCTGTTATCTGAAGAGTCAATCGAAAGGATACAAGGTGAAAAAGGCTGCAGTTTTGGAAAGAGTGCAACTGCAAATTGAAGAATTTTTGACTAAATCTTGTGATAAAGAATATTTTATGATTAAGGTAATAACTCTTAACTTTTTAGACAATATGTATTAATAATACTTTGAATCATTTTAGGTTGCGCTAGTAATAGAAGTCTCTGGTGCTTGTCGATGCTACGAATTGACGAATTTGAAAATCACTAATGTATAGGACACTGGCGCGTATCTAGTTGTTTCGATACCAGATACCAAGACCGGCATTTCACGAAAGTTTAAAATTATAAATGAAGGATTTTCTATCAACGACGTAGAGATGTGTAGAAAATGTATTTCCCCAAGACCAAAGAACTTATCACAAAACAGATTCTTTTTACATTATAAGAATCAAAAATGTACTTCTCAGCCTGTTGGAATCAACACATTGGCAAAAGTTCCATCAAAAGTTGCATCGTTTCTGAACTTGGCAAACGCGGAAATTTATATTGGCCACTATATGAGGGTGCACTTCAATAATTTTATTGGGAAATAAAGGTGCCGACTTTACACCCATCAAGCGGCATGGTGGGTGGAAGAGCCCTGCTGTGGCAGAGAGCTATACCTATTGAAGACTCCGTATCTAACAAACTTGGTATTGCAAGGAAAATCCAAGGTTCTTCTCGTTCAAGTTATTCCTTAGGAGAGGAGACATCCAAAATTTGTTCCAGGAAGCAACTACAAGCTTTCTATTAACGGAAACGAAGTGAAATATGAAAAAGCGAAGAACGAAATGTCTATTAATATAAATGTTAATGTTAATTTTAATAAGTAAATTAAATTTGGTTGGTTTAAGTTTATATTTTTTTATTATTTCAGTAGTGGATAATAAGTTACTTTATATGCTTTATAAGTGTGGATAAAACTCCTATTATAATGTGATTGTGTGTATAAATTATATTTTAAATGTGTTTTTATTAAATTCCTACCATAATCATAATGATTTTGAGTTTTGAAGTTGTTAATGTTATCTTCTTGAAAAGCAGTTATTACCATATTGTGTATTATAAACTTCATGTAATTTTATAACAAAATAACTGATTAACCTATCCCAATTCATTCACAATATTTAATATATCTTAACAGTGTAAAGTATAAATTTGACTAATAACTACTTGACATTACTAATTATATGATGTCATTTAGTTAAAAAATATTTTTTTAGTGCCGTTTTTACTGATAAGACGTGCAGCTACTTTCATCGTGGCTTTTTATATATGCAGCTCCTGCCACAATTAAAATAACTACAAACATATGTATAATTCTTCGATAAATACCTACCATATCGATACCTTTTTGCCAAACTATCGTAAGTGACACTTTCCATGAAAATGACTATGGATCTATCGTAAGTATAATATGCAAATACACATCTTGGCAGAGGTAGATAGATCCATAAATATGTAAGCGTATTTAAATGTTTCACGGTTAAATAACTGCATACATTTTATCGTAAGTAACAGAACTGTAATAGGCAGAGTGGCAGAATTGTCGTAAGTAGCCAAAGGTAAAATTTAGTGAGTGACTTACGATATTTTGGCAAAAAGGTATCGATATTAGAATTCCTCAAAACAATATACAAAATTCTAATCCTAACTAAAAAATATCCTAACTAATTTTTATACTGCAATCAGATAAGGTTCAAATACTTGGTTGACAAACCATGTTACTTTAAAGTTTTTTGGGTTAGTTACTTAATTATGTTTAGACAAGTAACTATTATGAACCAGTTATAATTCCGGCTAATGTATAATTTATTTAAAAAATGAAGTTGTAACAGGAGAAATAAAGAGTGCCGTCAATGAATTTAATATACATAGGTATCTACCAGACATACCATTGGAAGATTTGTACATGTAGGGAGTGTCTTTACAAGCACATAAATTTCGACTTTGTCGAAAATCATTTCAAGTCAAATTAAAAAGAGATGATTCCAATTATTTGAAATGCACTATAAATAGAAAAAAATTATGTATAACTTAGCTGCACAAATATAACTCTTGAGTCCAGTCCTGTCAATTACTCGTCATATCTAATGCACAAATAATACAATTTAATCTTTGATATAACCCTATATTAAGTTAACTTTTTAGACCCGCTGCTAAAATATTTTTATTACAACAGTGTACATATTTTATACCGATATTCATCCATATAAGTAATATTTAGTTAGTCATCATCATTAGCGACCACCTTACAACTGACAAAATGATAGTTAGGAATCAGCGATCCAGTTTATTTTAAGAAATCCGTGGACATAGTTCAGTGCTTAGTACCTGTTAGGTTCAAGTTCATATCAGAAAACGTTTCAAGGAACAGTCACCTCGTACCTGTTACAAAATAACAGGTCCAAAATTTCACATTCATTACTAATTCAAACGAAGGGTTAGTCTAAAGTTTGAGAACGACTCACCTATAATTTAATTATGTAGTAGCGTGATAGTACGAAAAAAGTAACACGTATTCTAGTATTTACTTTGTGATTTATTTTATATTCTTTGGTGGCATCGCGTCGTCGGCGTTTTTTAAACCGTTATCAGAAGAGAGTTGGAATAGATTAGATATAGTTCAGTGTTCAGTGTTCAGTGGTTAGTGGTTTATTTTTATTTTATGGTGGAGTTTGGAGTCGGAGTGTTCGTTGCTTTTTGGTTTTGTGGTTCGATTCGTTGTTTAGTGGTCTTTAGAGGGTTTATAGCACATAATTACTGAGATACTGACCAATTATAGAATTCCCGAGGAAGATAAAAGTAAAATGTGCGTTAATTTTTTGAAAAACATGTTTTTAGAACAATAAGTAAACTGTAAGGGATATGAATTTTTTCGTAACAACTGGATAGATCATGGAGTGGTTTTACACAAATATAGGAACAAGGTATGAAATACAATTTAGGGATTAGGGTATTTTTCAATAATATTGAGGACAATTCTAATACAGAGCAAGAGTACATTAATTAATAAGAGTAAGAGTGTAATTAATAATACTACACATAACCAATTACAATATGAAGAGTCTATGAGGTTTCGAGTATGAACACAGTAATTTGATGAATTCACTTTATATCAAATAGTGGTTATTTAGCAGTAGGCAAATATTTGCCTACTGGTACTTAAACTGTGCATTCAACACAATTCCTTGCTACATATAGGTATGTAAAGAATTGTGTCTAATTTTAATGTTTTCTTGCATCTCATTGTTAGGCTTTCAAAGTTATGTACCGGGTGGCCAACTAAGAATGGACGCCGGTTGTATCTCACAAACTACTTTCGTAAGTTTCGTATAACTTTGGGAGAAAATCGAGGAGAAAATACTAATAAGTGAATCGGATATAATAAGAGAAATCGCTGGAAATTATTTTCAAGTTCGTAGGATGGCCGCTAGGGGCCGCAATTGGTATGACCAATTATTAGTAAATAGGATTTTTCTCAAAAATATGCCAAGTTAAGAGGTATTTTAAATAGTGGCATTGTAATCTTTGTAAAATTTCCAATCTTTTTTCTGTAACGCACTTTGTTCATCTTTGAAAATAAAGTGGTGGGAACGTTAAACTTTATTTTATTCAAATAAGGATAACTCCAGTTTGGATTAACAGAATTAAACAAACTAGGGCTCATTTGAAAGAGCCTTTCTTACTGAATAATCTGCAATATATACTGTTCCTGAACTTATTTTATCATGGTAGCTAGAGGGCGCTGTTTGACATCGTAACAGTTATTGCGCGTTTTCATAAAAATTTTAAATGGCAGGCTATGTCTCTTTTTACATAGTTAAATAGAACACAAAATTTACAAAAAATCTGCTCAAACCGCAACTGTAGGTATCTTCTCTCTAATGGGAGATATTAATAGAACAAGTAAAGTTTAGGCTACCGCCTAGGCCTATAATAGTCTAATCAAAAATTATACTAGTAGGCTATGAAACAAAAAGAGGGGCATAGGTACGTCGAAATATTAAAATGTTTTAGTTTCATGTTAATGTCATTTAGTTAATGTCGTTTTATGTCTTATTAAGTTTGTACTGTCCGGGTTTTTCTTGTTGTTCATGTTGTTTTCTTGTTAATCTGAATTGTAGTTTATTGTTCGTTTTTTCTTATAAAATGATTTATACAAACGAAGAGTTAGTTGACATGGTAGGAGTTTATTTTGAATCAATGAGAAATGCTACAGTTGCTGCGAGAGTATATGCGCAACAATATCCTGATAGACGGCATCCCAGTAAAAAAGTTTTTCTACGAGTAATTCACCTTCTGCGAACAACTCGAAATGTTCATCTAACTATATGGGTAACTTTTTTATTAGTAGAGATACAAAAACGCTTAAATGAGCAAATTAGTGCAGTTTCGTATTAGTAATTCTACGGTAAGGCGAAAAATTATATACGGGGGAAGGTTGAAAAGTTATTGACAAAAAACGAAAAATCCAACTTTTCTATTATTCCTCGTAGCTCGTTCATTTGAAGAGTTAGAGAAAAATGCTTCACGTGTTTTTTGCAGTATTTTTCATGTAAAATGACATGCACTTGCTACTTTTTATATATCTCTTAAAATGGTTGAGAATCACAGTAAAACATATTTTTTTTAAATGTAATGGATAGGTGGCTGTGACATTAACTGAAAGTCCCCTTTTTTCTCTTTCAGATGATATAACATAGTCCATATTTTATCCTTACAAAAGTAATAATAATCGTTGTTTTTAAGAAAGAGGATCTAAAAGTCAGGATTCAAGATGCAATTAGAAGCATACATGGACATACAATAAATATTGTTTTAAGAAGTATCCAGAAACGTTGCTTACTATGTATCCAACAGGATGGTGGTCATTTCGAACATTTACTTCAATATAATTAATTAATTAATAATTTCTGTTCTCAAAACATTCTTTTGTTCCATAATCCATAGCATTCTTGATGTGACAATAAACTTTCTTTAAAAACAACGATTATTATTACTTTTGTAAGGATAAAATATGGACTATGTTATATCATCTGAAAGAGAAAAAAGGGGACTTTCGGTAAATGTCACAGCCACCTATCCATTACATTTAAAAAAAATATATTTTACTGTGATTCTCAACCATTTTAAGAGATATATAAAAAGTAGCAAGTGCATGTCATTTTACATGAAAAATACTGCAAAAAACATGTGAAGCATTTTTCTCTAACTCTTCAAATGAACGAGCTACGAGGGATAATAGAAAAGTTGGATTTTTCGTTTTTTGTCAATAACTTTTCAACCTTCCCCTGTATATAATTTTTCGTCTTACCGTAGAATTACTAATACGAAACTGCACTAATTTGCTCATTTAAGCGTTTTTGTATCTCTACTAATAAAAAAGTTACCCATGCAACGGGTCAAGAAATAGGGCGCCCTGTATACCTTAGACAACACAGAGGTCGCACCGAAGGGAACATTATTAATGTGTTAGCTTATATAGAGCGTAATCCTCAACTAAGTACTAGAACTATTGCACAAGACCTTGGAGTAACTCGAACTACGGTTTAAAACATACTCAAGGAACATAGTTTTAGTTTCATAGCCTACTAATATAATTTTTAATTAGACTATTATAGGCCTTATAGGCGGCAGCCTAAATTTACTTGTTCTCTTAATATCTTCCGTTAGAGAGAAGATAGAAAGTTGCGGTTTGAACTGATTTTTTGGAAATTTTTTGTTCTATTTAACTATGTAAAAAGAGACATAGCCTGCCATTTAAAATTTTTATGAAAACGTGCAATAACTGTTACGGTGTCAAACAGCGCCCTCTAGCTACCACGGTAAAATAAGTTCAGGAACAGTATATACTGCAGATTATTCAGCAAAAAAAGCTCTTTCAAACGAGCCCCAGTTTGTTTAATTCTGTTAACCCAAACCGGAGTTATCCTTATTTGAATAAAATAAAGTTTAACCTTCCCCCCCACTTTATTTTCAAAGATAGAGCAAAGTGCGTTACAGAAAAAAGATTGGAAATTTGACAAAGATAACAATTCTATTATTTAAAATACCTCTTAACTTGGCGTATTTTTGAGAAAAATCCCATTTACTGATTGGTCATAGCAATTGTGGCTTCTAGCAGTCATCCTACGAAAATAATTTCCAACGATTTATCTTGTCCGGTTTCCTTATTAGCATTTTTTTCCCAAAGTTATACGATAAGTAGTTTCTGAGATACAACCGGCATCCATTCTTAGTTGGCCACCCGGTACATGTAAAGTGACCAGATCTTGAAAGTCAAAAGCGGGGCACATGGTTTATCTTTTGTAGGCTATCAAAATAAACAAAAATAAAATTATAAATTTAAACATTTAATAAGTTCATATTTATATTTATACATTATAAGTATTACCTAAACATTAAATAAATAAAATAGCTGAAATATAACATACATTATAACAAAAAGTTTACATTTCTTATACTAAAAATTAAAAGCTATTCCAACTACCAGTAAATATTACTATTATTAAGAGTATTTTTCATTTCGATGAATTTTCTTTAATAGTTGTTTATTTTTTAATGCCAAGCAAAACTTTTAAAGTTTCCACAATCAAATTAGTTTTTTCCATCGTCCAAATTTTATTTATCATGGAAAAACCCATTCTGTTCAAGAACTAGTAGTGGGTAAAGAAATTATGCATTGAACTAATTGTAGAATATTATAAGAAATGTCATTTTCATCAAAATGAATAAATATATCTACCCATTTTTGATCTGTGGATGTCTTTTGCTCAGTCCAAAAAAGGAGTTTGTTTTCCGTAATATAATGATGTACATATTGAACTTCGTCAAATAAATCATTTTCAATTATACTGCATGTAGTAAATTTTGTTAGAAGAAATTCACAACTTTTTTAGACTTCTTCCCACATTAGGAGCTTTACTTAAAGAAATCTATGCAAATCAGACACATACTCATATTGGGTGCTATATGATCTAAATATTGTAAACAATTGGCGTAAAAGTTTTTAATGCGGTTAGTAAACCACGTTTTATTTATCAGTCCGTTGTCCTCAAGCTTAGTAACCTCCCCCCGAATGATTGTTGGGATAAAAACATTTTCTAGTCTAGTCTTATGTTTATTTTTTAAATTTTCAAAACCTCATAAAGTTGGATGATATTATTTTTGTCCCCTTCAACCTTGTTAATAGTATCTTGAAATATTGATACAATATCATGAAAAAACAAAAGCCAAAATCCAGAGGATTTAATTCCATTTTTAAGCCATTTAAGCCAATTCCATTTAATCCATTTTTAAAAAAAAAATTAATTAACCGTGGGTACTTTTCAATAGACAAAAAGTAAGATTTTAAGGGGGAAAACATTTATAAAATTCTTTCTACCATAGGAATTAGTGCTAACCATCTAGTTTTACTATATTATCCTAACATTTTTTGGTATCCTACTTCCACGTTTTCGCAGAATTTCTTAAGGCTCTCTACCCTTACAGTATATACAGTGAGGTTCAAAACTCTGGAACGCCCCAAATAACTTTCAAAATATTGTTTTTTTGCAAAAACGCTCAGACACGTCAATTTTTGATTCTACTTTTCTGTATTTTTGAGGTATTGATTGTACAGTGACGTATCACCGAGGTGCAAAAAAATATAATTTTTTTTTAAATGGCAACCCCAATTTTTTATTCGGAATTCATGAAAAACATATTTTTTTACGTATCTTTGACTAAAACTTTACAGAAAAAAAACCTTTATAGGGTTACAGAAGAAATTTTTCGACATAAATGCAATGCAATTTATTGAAACAAAATATCAAAAATTAGGTTACTTACAATAATATTACAATTAAATCAAATGCTCAAATTGTTGTCCATTGACTGCCTGACAATGAGCTAAAAGAGAGATGAATCAATTTTGAACATTATTGATAAAATCAGGCGGAATGTCTTCTATTACTTGCTGAGTTCTGTTTTTTAATTCATCAATATTTTCTGGCCTACTCTCATACACTAGAGCTTTAACGTAGTCCCATAAAAAATAATCGAGTGGGGTTCAGGTCTGGGGAGCGAGCAGGCTACTCCATTGCACCACGTCGACCTATCCACCTATTAGGAAAAACTTCATTTAGGTAAGTACGAACAGGAAAAGCATAGTGAGGTGGAACACCATCTTGCTGAAACCATATCTGGTCATCAATTGAATTTAGATCATTCGCATTTGGAAATGAACCAATTAAAGTCGGGAATAACTCCATTCTTAGGAATTCCAAATATCTTTCCCCATTTAAATTTCCATCAAAAAGGTATGGTCCCAAAATTCTGTTTTTTACTATTCCCGGCCAAACATTAACTTTTCTAGGGAATTGCGTGTAGGATTCCTGCATCCACTGTGGGTTCTGTGTTGCCCAACAGCGGTAATTTTGTCTGTTGACAAAATGGTATTGTTATTGCAACGTTCCTGCATGATTTCACAAAATTGTACTCTACAATCAAAATCGTCTTCTGAAAGCTCATGAACCAGTGTTACCTTGTACGGATGATATTTATGTTTAAGTAAAATCCTGCGAACAGAACTTTTACTTATGTCCATGGTTGTGGCAACTTGGCGGGTACAAATATGGAGATTTTCTTGAACTAATAATAAAACGTCAAGTTGAGTATTTTCACTAATCTTGGTACGACCTGTTCTTGGTAAATCACGAGCGTGACCATATTCTCTGTATTTACTAATAATTTTACTCACTGTTGAACGCACAATTGGTGGTTGATCTTGATGAGTATTATTAAACAGCTCACACACTTCTGTTGCAGTTCTCCTTCTATCCCCGTAACCAACCATCATAAGTATCTCAATCCGTTCTTTCTCTGAAACAGACATTATTAGATGAATAATACGAGATAAACAATAAAATAATAACAATGAAATACCAAAATTATGGATTTAAATTTTGCTACGTGTTAAACAAATAAAAATTTTGACATTAGATGAAGCAATGATATTGTTTGGTTTCAATAAATTCTAGAACCTACTCGCTTTAAATTTAGAGAACATTTGTAGGTTTTTTAACTGTAAATTGCATTTATATCGAAAAATTTCTTCTGTAACCCTATAAAGATTTTTTTTCTGTAAAGTTTTAGTCAAAGATACGTAAAAAAATGTGTTTTTTCATGAATTCCGAATAAAAAATTGGGGTTGCCCTTTAAAAAAAAAAATTTTTTTTTGTGCCTCAGTGATACGTCACTGTATCACTGAATAAATCAATACCTCAAAAATACAGAAAAGTAGAATAAAAAATTGACGTGTCCGAGCGTTTTTGCAAAAAAACAATATTTTGAAAGTTATTTGGGGCGTTCCAGTGTTTTGAACCTCACTGTATATAAAAATATGAATAAATTTTGTCTATAATGCTTTCAATGTCTATTGGAAGAAGGTTAGCCGCTGTGTATTATGGATAATATGTGCTGCACAACCCACGCCTAATATTGATTGATCCAAACTTTCATTAAGTTTGTAAGTTTCATTCAAATTGTAAGTTTTTCCATATCCATAGTGTAGCATGTAAAAGTCTCATCTGATCTGGATCTAGCTTTGTCAACTTCTTTGTGATATCTTGCCTCTTGCTTTTTTGCCAGATGCATATCTATGCCTTCCTGTTCAAGCTGCTTTTCACTGTCAGTTCTATTATTATATTGTGCGCAGAAATCACACTGGTCTTTTTTCGGACGGTGAAAACCAATGTTAAACTCTGTACTGAAAATCTTTTTGTAGAAACTTGATTTTTCTTTTGTTACTCCAAGTTCAGCACAGTAGTCTTTATAATCTAGATACAGTCTGTTCTCTGACAATCCCGAAGGAAGGTACTGCCTTTTTGTCAAACTTCGACAATAGTGGGAAGACACAAGAGGTAGAGATTTAATATGCATCCTTATTATATTTTTGATTTCCTCAGATTTCTTTTGGGGTGGACTTTTTTTCCCCCTTTTGTCAGATTCAACGATTCCCTCCGCTGAAATCTTACTAATTGCTGTTCTAATTTTTTTGCTGGAGATTTGTAGAGTTTTAAGATATAAATGTTGACATACTTGATGCGATACGTGATCTGCGGTGAGGTTATACACATTTGTAAACTTCCTCCGACTATCAGAAGCAGCATATGCTCGTTTTGTTGGAACCCTGCTGACGTGTTACGCAATATAGTTCTCAGTTCTTCAGTTTTAATATTATAATATTCTTTACAGATTTTTTCACGTTCCTCCTTTGAAAAAATAGTGTTACATTTATAGTGGCAACGGCAAGTTACGTTTGCCATTTCTTTAGCATTTTTCAATCTTCCATGTTGTGTTTCTCATTTCTCATTCTCAGTGACTTTTGTATGTTGCGTTTCCAATTTGTCGGATTAAGCTTCCTCTTTCTTGTAAGTTTCTTGTTATCACATTTGGTTGAACTGTCTTGTTTCTTGTCGGAATGTTCATTCTGCTGACACCTTTTCTTCACAATCGCTAAAGGTTCCGAGCTATCACTTGACATATCGGCATTTGATGTGTAGCTCCTATCGTCAATATCACTAATGTCATCATTATCAGATCAACAAATTTATTTGTTCATCAGTTAAAACTTAGGTTTGTTTCCACCATTTTTAAGCATACTATCTCTTCTCGATCGTAGCCACTGAAATGCAGTTTTATATTTTAAACCCAAAGCTTCAACTAGAGTTACCCAATCATCTCCTTTATTTGCACATGCTGTTATTCGCTATCGGTCTCGATTTGAGTTTTTTTATAAATGGTTCTAACAACTTCTACCTCTTCCTCATACTCACTTCTGCAAATAGGACAAATTGGTTCCCTTAAAGGCTCTGCACATTTGGCATGTAGAAGATGCCTGCACGGCAACAATCTAATGAGTGGGTTTCTTGTCATACATATTCTAAAAATTGCACGGTTATCTTTCATCTTTATTATTTCTAACTTTTTCGTATTTCTATAAAGATGCAAAGAACGATATTATTAAATTTGATTAACGTAAAAGTTTGATGTCATTTATCTATTTATTTTTTATGTCTATTTATATTATTATGACAGCAAATACATGTAGATAATATGAGACAGGTTCGAGATGCAATGTGACAATCTCACACTCTGTATTCTGAATTACATATTCCATTATCTGAAATTAAATTTATACCTTCTGAAATACAATTTCGCTTTTATAAATTATAATTTACAATATCTGAATTTCAATTTACGATTCTGAATCACAATTTTGCTTTTTGGAATTCCAACTTCTAATCTGAATTTCATTTTCCCTATTCTGAAATTAAATTTACGATTCATAAATTCAATTTCTCTTTTCTGAATTACAAGTTCCTATTCTGAATTACTATTCAAAAAGATGTAGTATTGTTATTGTACAATTTCCGAAATATCTAAATAATATATTTGTTAACCGCAACCGCCAAATAAAAATTTGCCATTGTAATTTTCCTTGGCTTAATAAATAGTTAAATACATGCATGACATTGCATGAACACGTTAATAAAAATTATTTATAGGTTATAAGTTAGGTTGCCTTTCTTCTTCTTGGTCTTTGGTCTTGTTCCTACCCTATTAATTTCTTTACATTTTTACTGTAAGTAGGGAATGAACTAGTGACGCTTCAAATTTCAAGCTGTCACGGGTAGAGATAGGAACTATCGAACACTATCGATAGTTTTAAAAAACTATCGAAGGTGGTCGATAGTAAAAACTATCGATAGTCCTATCGATAGGACTATTGATAGGACTGAATCATGATGGATCATTATTACTGAAGACTTCATCACTACTCCAGAAATCTGCAATAGCTGGCATTTTAACTAAGCCCATTCATGCTAGACCTAAAAATATTCTAATTTTATTAATTGCGATGGGAATCAAAAGATGCAGTCGAGAGCTGGGTGTCGTGTCTGTATCTATGTCTGGTCTGGGTCCCAGGCCATTCTGGCCATGAGGGGAATGAGGCAGCCGACTCTCTAGCTAGGGAGGGTGCTGCTTCTGAATTTGTCGGACCAGAACCGGTGCTTGGCATATCCTCGAGTACTGCCAAAGCAACGCTCTTGACCCGGGCTGAGGAGCAAATCCTCCAGTACTGGCAGGAACTACCACGATTAGTTCATTCGAAGGCGTTTATAATAAACCCTTCAAAAACAAGAACTAAAAAACTTCTAGAGTTAAGCAGGTTTCACCTACGAACTCTAATTGGCCTATATACGGGCCACTGCCGTTTAAAATATCATATGTGCAAATTCGGCCTAGCAGAAGATGCTGAGTGCCGCCTATGCTTAGAAGATGATGAAACGGCAGAACACATATTGTGCACCTGCCCCGCTGGAGAAAGGATCAGATACTCATTATTTGGCAAAGGACAACTTCTGCCAGAGGATCTGAACAAATTCTCACCCAATAAGGTGATCAGCTACATTAAGAAGCTGGACCTGTTGGGTGAAATATAAGTAGGTGTGAGCCACAATAGACCACATGGTCGCGGTGGAGGGTCTGGTTTTCGGCCCACTCACTTTTGAACCTAACCTAACCTAACCTGTATCTATGAGATATTGTGTCGCATAAAGACTTGTCAAGGTGCAAATAAGATAGATTATTCTATCGTCGACAATAGCTTCAAAGAAATCAGCTGGTGTACTATTTGCCGTCATTGCTACTACATCTGGCTATTGCTGATACATCTGGATACACTCCTGACGGAACATCACATCATAAACTCTGAAGCATCATTCGGTTGTTGGATCTGTTTCGGATATTGTTGCAGGCTTCAAAGGTTGCAAGTCTACATTGGGTTGTGATGTAACAGAAAAATTTCAGGGTTCTCAGCATCAGGGAGAACCTGAAAACCCTGAAAATGTCAGGGAATTCATACTCTGTCAGGGAATGTGTCGATATTCGTAAAAAATCAGGGAATTTTTTTGTCATCAGGGATAAATTTGTTGGGCGCTCCCTGAAGTTAAGATTTGGACGAGCCGTTGGGATCGTAACGTATATTTCTGTGGCTTGTTTGGCCTTCAAAGTCAAAAATATTATTTAATGAAACTTAAGTATTATTTAATAACAGATAAAACTGTTTTACCCAAACGTGATCCGATATTTATAAAATAATTTCATAAAATTGTTTTACCTGAAGTTGTTTGGGTTTCCTTGGTATTTATTGAGAACTAAATATTTTTATTAAAATTGTTTCACCTAAAATATTTTTAATAAATGAAAAATCTCTTTTCATGCCACTCGACAGGAAATTTTGTCAGTGAAAACCTGGAAATGTCGGGGAATTTGATATTGATGAATTGCTGAGAACCCGGAGATAGTAACGTTGAAAGAATATTTTGAGTAGACACTGATTATTGGTCTTTCCGCAGGAAGGTTCTTATTTTCTTTACAGTTTCTGTTGATGATAATGATAATTTATCCAAATCTGAGTCATACTCGAATAATGGATTGTCGCTATCTGAGCCTGGAAAAGGCTCTAAATCATCAGCGTCCAACATCTGCCCAAATTTGTCCGCTATTTGCTCCAGTTCATTTTGTGTCAGACGTTTAGTTTTACTAATTATACTTTTGGACATCTGGAAACAGAAAAAATAGTTATTATCCGTGTCAATTTTTAGTTTATTTCTATTTTCTCGTTTTAAAATTATTTTAGATAAATTAAAAAAAAAAAATAATAATAATTTTGAACACTTTGTATGTCGAAAACTAAGCCTCCCATCGCTAACATAAAGCATGTGCCATTGTTTTTGAACCCACCATATTATATTAAAAAATAAGTATTTCTGAGCCTAAAGTAATTTTTACTTAGTTATTTAGTTAAATATGCACCAGACAAGTATTTTTCTGATATAATGGATATTTATCTATTTTTGTGGATAAGTGCCTTTTTCTGTTATGAAAGTTACACAAATTATAGGACTATCGTTATTTTGACTATTCATTAGGGTTTTAAATTTAAAACAGACTTCCTGACAATTGCTTTATTTCAATAAAACAGAAAATACTTTTCTCGAAAAATAAAAATTCTTTAGTATTAGGTACCAACTTTAATATTTTAAAGCAAGTACTTCAATCACAGGGATTATTAAAAGAATAACAAACAAATGTAATATATCATTCATCTGGAACAATACAGATACATCTCAAAAAACATAATTTCTCAGGAGAGCGATTTTAAATTTGAGCAATTAATGAAAATTTAGATAGTAAGACGATACACGTGGACACTAGGCTGAATTTCCCTATACCGATAAAAATTTGTGCTTCATCAAAATCAGTAGATATATTCAAATAAGGTTTTATAAAAAATTATATCTGGATAATCCTTGTTCAACATAAATACTTCTTTTTTATAGTATATTTTTAATATTATTTATTGGCTTATTTAACTATTTATATCCTGCTTTATGTAGGAATTAAGCCAAAAAGTTAACTAATGGCCATTTCCATAGCATTGCCTGTTAAGTGTAGTTAACTAAGGGCGTTTAAAATTGTAAGCCTCGTTTAAGATAGAACTGTTTTCACCGCTCAATTATTAAGTTTCCTTTGTAAAGTCTACCTAAAAAGCCAATATTCATAATTTTTCGGGTTTTTCCACTCGTCATGCTTATTTCTTAACCTTAAAAGTTGTTTTGTGCTTAAAAGTGTGACGACTGACGACATTTCTAATTGTTTCTAATTCTAAATCTGCTGCATAGATAATAAAATACTGAAAAAAATCTGTTGGTTCTGTATCTGTGCATAGAAAAAAGATATAAATACTTTTTCTATGGTATCTGTGTTCGATTTGATAGGCGATAGGATTGTGATCGGATTAAACAATGGAAATAATTCCCAAAAAAAAACCCGATCGGCAAATTTTAGCAATGAAGAGAAAGTATTACTAGTCAACATAATATCAAATTATAAAAGTACAGTGGAGAATAAAAAAAAACCGATAATATAATTAATTCCCCTTCAGTTAGCATTTTAATAAAATTATTGTGCAGTCTTGCAATAGCTTCGGATACCCTCTTTATTATTCTTGAAGCTGAGGATATTGTTACTCCAGCATTTTCAGCAATAGCACTGAGGTGACCGGCACTAGAGTAAAATCTTAAGCATCACAATAATTGATTTATGGGCGATACAGAATTATTTTAAAAATTAGAAGAAATTTGTTTTTTTTTGTAATTTAATCACTGATGCTTTTTAAGAAGTTACATATCACTTGGAAATTCAAGATCTTCTTCGATTTAGGTCAAAATACAATACCGTTTCTTTATAGAGCCGGTATCTTCTAAAAAAAGTTAAATTGTCCATTGTATGGAAGTGATCACTTCTCTCGTATATTTTCGAGGAAACCCATACTCTATTATTTCCAGTATATCTAAATCATCATTAAATATATCATTTTCATCATATTCATAATCATCTTTTTGTTTATTTTTACAAGTTTCCAGTGGAGATAAAAGCAAAGTACTGAATTAGGTTAGATACGACATAACCATAAAGTCCCCTTAATAGAGATAAGCCTAGAATTTCGAGGGCTTATATTTATGAAGCCTTAAGACATTTTATGTCGGGTTTAGCAAACGGTGGAAGCCAAATTGTATTTTTAAGGTTTCTTAACGCGTAAGCGTAGCTTAAAACAAACGGTGGAAATGGCCATAAGAGATAAATCATTAATGAAATTATCAAATATTATGGTCCAATAAAGTTTTTAATTTTCCTCGTTACCTATAATCCTAAGTATGCAAAGGAGTAACCGTATTATTTTTAAGATATGTCGGAAAACACCTACTTTGCGTGCAATGTGCACCCCCCCCCCAACATTGAATTACAACGGCATGTCTTCATAATATGAAGATATGCACATTATATTATATATATATTATATATAAGTACAGTGGAGAATAAAAAAAACCAATAATATAATTAATTCCCCTTCAGTTAGCATTTTAATAAAATTATTGTGCAGTCTTGCAATAGCTTCGGATACCCTCTTTATTATTCTTGAAGCTGAGGATATTGTTACTCCAGCATTTTCAGCAATAGCACTGAGGTGACCGGCACTAGAGTAAAATCTTAAGCATCACAATAATTAATTTATGGGCGATACAGAATTATTATTAAAAATTAGAAGAAATTTGTTTTTTTTTGTAATTTAATCACTGATGCTTTTTAAGAAGTTACATATCACTTGGAAATTCAAGATCTTCTTCGATTTAGGTCAAAATACAATACCGTTTCTTTATAGAGCCGGTATCTTCTAAAAAAAGTTAAATTGTCCATTGTATGGAAGTGTTCACTTCTCTCATATATTTTCGAGGAAACCCATACTCTATTATTTCCAGTATATCTAAATCATCATTAAATATATCATTTTCATCATATTCATAATCATCTTTTTGTTTATTTTTCCAAGTTTCCAGTGGAGATAAAAGCAAAGTACTGAATTAGGTTAGATACGACATAACCATAAAGTCCCCTTAATAGAGATAAGCCTAGAATTTCGAGGGCTTATATTTATGAAGCCTTAAGACATTTTATGTCGGGTTTAGCAAACGGTGGAAGCCAAATTGTATTTTTAAGGTTTCTTAAAGCGTAAGCGTAGCTTAAAACAAACGGTGGAAATGGCCATAAGAGATAAATCATTAATGAAATTATCAAATATTATGGTCCAATAAAGTTTTTAATTTTCCTCGTTACCTATAATCCTAAGTATGCAAAGGAGTAACCGTATTATTTTTAAGATATGTCGAAAACACCTACTTTGCGTGCAATGTGCACCCCCCCCCCCTCAACATTGAATTACAACGGCATGTCTTCATAATATGAAGATATGCACATTATATTATATTATAACCTCAACTTATTATCTAATACATGTTTCTTTTTAATAGTGTTATCTACAGCTTTTAGTCTAAATCAATGGCATCATCCTGGTGTAAATTGGAAACCAACAGGACGTTTTTGTTTTTTTTTCTTCGGAATGTATGAAACTTCTGTACACTCTTTTCTACGAGCAAACATTCCAGTTTTAGGTGAACGTTTTATGGGATTTGAAAAAATATTCGAAAGTTCTTTTTCATTTTTCCTAATGGTGCCGATGATTATTTTTATTTTCAAGCAGTTTATTTACTAAACTTTTGCTAGGGAACCAATAATTGTCTACTGTTAAGTTACGGCCTGAATTATAGATTGGCTCACATAATCTCATTATGTGAAAAGCGACTAATGCTGCAGAATTGCATATAGGTACATCTTAAAAGAATTACATATGTGCGCTCGGTTTTCCCCTTTTCTTTTTATAAAGAAAAATTGGCACTATATTTTTAAGAAATATATTTGCTTTTTGATTTGTAAATTACATGAATTTCTCTTACATCTCGTCTGGTTCAAATACAACTTCCCTTTTTTCCCTGTAGAGAACATGACAAAATCATAAACAATTGGTACGTTAAGAACCATTACTTAGACATAAAGTGGAATGATTCTAAGAATGATAAGTACATTGATTTGTAAGCGTTGACGGCGTTAGAACATTGGATAAATAATTGACATACTATAACATAAAATAAAAGTAACATCATCTAAGCGCTAATACTAGGTGAGTCTGATTATTTTTGACTAGTGCACATTCCCTTACAATTGAAGGGTTTGGAATAAAAAGGGTATAAGTGCATTTCTAGTAGTTTGGAGATAATTAGGGATAAAGTTAATAAGCAATTGTTAATTCCTGAAACAACAAAAGAAAACAATGAAGATTAAAAAATTCTCTTTATTAGAACACTATTTTATTCCAGCATAAAAAAGTAACAAAGAAATACATTGTTCATAGATTTATAAAAAAAAGGTACTTATACCATTTTTATTCTAAAAAAAACTGTAAAATCAAGAAATTTAGTGCTTAAAAATTGGAACTTATTCGTTATCCGAATATAATATACTATCATCTGGAAACTCCTCTTCTTCAACGAGGGGTTCAATTATTGTTGGAGTTGATTTTTTCTTTTTTGTAGTCTCTTTAGATTCATGCGGAATGGATTTATAAAAATCATGATACACAGGTGGAATAAACTCTAAGAGAGTTTGTAAATTTTTCCATTTTTTTGTGTTAATCTTAATACTGTTGTCATTTGACAAAATAGGAAATAATACACGGTTAATGTCCAAACAAGGACGACCCGAGGAAGTCCTCCGGCAAACACACTTTGAAAATAGAAACTCCTCATCTAGAGTAGATTTAAAATAAAATGAGAAGTGTTCTTCAGTATTAATGTATCTGAAACATTGTATGTCCCGAAATTTCACAAGAATGTTGTCACAATGTTTTTTGGGGTCACCAATCATGGTATTCAGATTTGAAAAATTGAGGAAATCATCTTTATTCATCGAATGAACGACAAAATTTTTTGATGATAATTTTATTACATCTATCCAATGTTCCGGTATAAACACTTGTGGATTCTTTCTTTTAGATTTTTCAATTAATCCAAATGCCCTGTCACACTCCATATAGGTGTGACCAGGTTCAAGAAACTTGTGATCAATCTGCTCAATATGAGTCGCTTTTACCAAAAACATAAATAACTTGCAAATAAATTTGTTCTTATTTTGACCTCCGCACGAATCACTGTAGGCAACAATTTTTTTTGTACTGATAGGCAACGATTTTATGAACTGAAAAAAAAAATGTAAAAAATACCTACTATTGACAGTAATGGCAGCCTTACTTTTAGTAGACAAGACCCAATCTCTTGTGAACCTCTTTCTGCAATACATTCATTCCATACGTACATATAGGGCTTCTCGTTTGATAAATCGTAAATACAGAAATTAAACGTCCAAAGCTGTCGTAAATAGAACACTTTAGATGTAGTCAGTACAGGTGTGGGTAATGTCTGTTGTAAGTCGAAGCATACAACTACAGTATCTTCTGAACCCTTATAACGTTCAATATCTGCCTTTTTACACTGTATGGCTTTTTGCGCTTTCCGTTGATGCAGTTCTAACATTTTCTTGGTTTTAGAAATGTTTGATTCGTCTTGGTTATGTTTGATTATGTTCTGATATGAATCACATCGTGAACATGTGTCAGAATGAGGCCGGTGGAATCTCAGATTAAATTTGGTGTTAAACACAAACCGATAATAAGATAGTTTTACAGGAGTAATATTCTTAGACTCACAATCAGCTTTATACAGGTCATACATTTTTTTCAAAGTTAATTCGGATGATAAATATTTAGCATTCGCATTATCTTGACGAGAATAATGGCTCACATACTTAGGAAATTTGTTTATATGTTCCATTACTACATCTCGTGTTTCATCACTCATTTTTCTTTTACTTGGACCCTTTCCTCTTTTATCCGGCTCACACATTTGAAGGTGATTAGTTTTTTTACATACTGAAGTGAATCTTCTATTAGTAATGTCAAATGTTTTCAAAAGGAACTCTTTACATACTCGTTTGTTCATAATGACTATATGAGTGCTGAAGCTACGCTTAGTGTTACCAGGAGTATTCCGTCTACGTACCTCTACCTTTTTAATGCAAGAAGACAGATAAGAAGTTTGGTGGTCATATGTTGGAAGCTTATAAAAATGATCAAAAAGTTCTTGCCTTGTTTCCTCTGTAAAATTTTTATTGCACTGATACCTACAACCGTGGTTGAACTGTATTAAATTTCTTGCCCTGTGCACCTTATTTTTGTGGCCAATATATTCCTTTCCTTGAACTCTAAGTGATTTTCTTTTATTAACTTTCCACTCCCTTTCATTCTTCACTCTCTTTCTTGACTTAGTACGAGTCCCTAAAATATACATACTTAAAGGAAATAAAGTGTAAGACGGGCAGGTTTCAGATTACAGGTATTTAAGTATAGGTACCACCTACCATTAGAGGAACTCTCTTCGTTTTCTGTCAGCTCAATACTATTGTCGTCACTTTCTGGTTTGGGGGATGGGGAATAGTTACTGCCACTATCTGTTTGATATGGATCCTCGTCAGTGTCAATATCTGATAAAAAAATAAGTTAACTTAAAGTCCACGTGTAACAGATAAACATAACCTAATTTTGACATCAGTAAACTATTTTTGTGTAACAATTTTAACCATCTCCTAATAAAAATTAGGTAGGTACCTATCAGAAAACATAATTACCTGTAATACTCTCCATTGTATTTTAAAACTAATTCTAATTCTATAGCCACAAACACTGCCTTTCTTCAACTTGTGACAACTGGACACACTGAACTGAACTGGTACTAACCGTAGTAACAAAAGGGTATAAGTGCCACTTATACCTTTTATATTGTATCTAGATTCTCTGATTTATTTAGGTAGTTTGTCTCCTGGCTCATAGATGGCACAAGGACTAATATTATGACACTTATACCCTTTCTACTTGAAAATATATATTAGATATCATACTGTGCACTTATTTCATTATGTGGAAAAATTGCACTTATACCCTTTTTATTCCAAACCCTTCAATTGTGATTGTACATTCTCCCCCTCTTTGGCATGTTAATGCCAATACATTTTTCACTTCACACAATCTCTTGTATGACACTAAACTTCGGAGCACTGTCGCTCGTCAACCGATAGGATGGCCAGATTCCTGATAGATCGTCGATAGATCCCTTTGCTCGTTCGTATGGTAGCTACCCGAGGAATTCCATGAGGACCCAGGAAGTTCTTCTACTCATCCTATCTGCAAGCTCATATGTGAGAGATTATCTTCGGCCGGCAGTACTAGGTTACTTACTTTCAAGGGTGCAGCTCTCTTTTGGACCATATCTGTCTTGGTTGCGGTTGGGAAAGGATTTCCTTATGTTATCGCTTCCAGAAATGTTGTAACTTCTGAATTCGTTGCCAATGGATCAATTTATTGTCTTGCTATATTACTGACATCCTATTCTGGGAGATGATATAGATTTGAGTCCACCAGGAAGTGGGCAGGAGTCAAAACGTCAGAGGGATCATTAGACAAGGGAGTTAAAGGTCAGAAATTAATAATTTACTCAATTTGAGCAATTACTGTGCCTCCTCAAGTGTATTTTGCGTTCATTACTATTCTTTTGAAATGTTGCTTTGTTGAACGAACTAATCTTTCCTAAAGGCCCCAGAAATTAGGAGCCGTAGGGGGAATGAAACTCCATTCAATCTCTTGATTTAATAAATAATCCTTTATGTTACAGAATCCGTCACATTTATAAAATTGGTGAATTTTATCGAGCTCTTGTTTATCTCCTACGAATGTGATGGCGTTGTCACAATAGATAAGAGAGACCTTCCTGCGTCGCGATATAAATTGTTTTAAAGCGTTTATGAAACTTTCTGATGTTAAATCGGTTACAATCTCTAAGTGAATTGCTTTAGTTACCATACAAACAAAAACCATGTTTTAGAAAACTTCTTGCTATGTCTACCTTCCTCTTTTAAATGGATAGGGACCCAAGTAGTCTGGACCAACCTTCAGAAATGGTTTACAAGGCTCCAGCCTATCATGGAGCAAATTGTCTATTTTTTGATTAATTAATTTAAGATTGGCCTTAAAACATGGGAAACAAGAGTAAATTGACTTCTTAACTTCCTCTCTACCTCTAATTATCCAATATTTATCTCTAAGTGAAGCTGAAGTCTGAGTCGGCCCGGCGTGTAATAGTGCGATATGTTCGTGTCTTACAATCAAATGGGTAACAGGGTTTTTTGGAGGCAACGCAATCTGAAATTTCTTGTCAAAATTGAGCATGGCATTACACAGCCGCCCACCAACTCTTATTGAACCACAGTAGTATAGCTGGCGGGATTCTGTGACACTTCGATGGCATGTCCATCCGAAGGTGTCCAAAGATCGAGGGGGTTCTCTCAAGGTCGCCGAAGAGTTCTTGGAATAGATCTGAAGAAGTGGTCGTCAATGACCAGAGGGTGTAGTTCAGGTTTCTGCCGCGCGCCAGATATAGACGTCGCTGTACGCGATATCTAGATGAAGAGATAAGCGGTGGTCTTTTTGGTGACATTTTTTTCTGAAGAAGTGGTCGCCAATGACCAGAAGGTTCGCTGTACGAAGAGCGGATTTTTACCTTTGCTTACCTGTTAGCCTGTTGGTGACACATGGTTACCTTTGCTTACCTGTTAGTTTAGCCTGAAGGTGTCTGTACCTGTTGGTGACACACACATGATGGAAAAAATGATGCATTTTTGTGTTATTTTCAAGTAATCTTCTACAATTTGTGCATCAACATGATGATAACCTTTTGCCCTTGTTCGGCGTAATTGATAAGGATGTGTGTGTGTAATTTCGTAAACATTAGCAGATAATTATTGATCTCTGACTTTGTTATTTTATTAGGTTTTAATGGCGTAATTGATTTAAATAAGATGTAACTTCTTTGGTTGTAAAAACAGGTTCAGATTATTTAAATTATAAAATGTTCAAGATTTAAGATCTGCTATTGAGTATGGAAAGATTCTATAATTTACTTTGGATCGATTGTATATGAAAATGGAGAATATTTAATATCATGATCGTTTCACAAGAGGATTGTAGAAATTCTTTAGAAAATAATTATATATTGTTAAAATAAAAAAAGATGTAGAAATTTATTTTTAAGTTTTTATTTGTAGTATACATTAGTTTTCAAGCAGATATCTGGAACTGGATGCAGATGATACCTGTTAGTTTAGATGAATGTTATATACTTATTTTATTGTTAAAATAAAAATGATGTAGAAATTTATTTTTAAGTTTTATTTGTAGTATACATTAGTTTTCAATCAGATATCTAAAAACAGTTCTGCTTTTAAAGAGGATACCTGTTAGTTTAGATGAATGTTATATACTTATTTTATTGTTAAAATAAAAAAAGACGTAGAAATTTATTTTTAAGTTTTTATTTGTAGTATACATTAGTTTTCAATCAGATATCTGGAACTGGATGCAGATAATACCTGTTAGTTTAGATGAATGTTATATACTTATTTTATTGTTAAAATAAAAAAAGACGTAGAAATTTATTTTTAAGTTTTTATTTGTAGTATACATTAGTTTTCAATCAGATATCTGGAACTGGATGCAGATAATACCTGTTAGTTTAGATGAATGTTATATACTTATTTTATTGTTAAAATAAAAAAAGACGTAGAAATTTATTTTTAAGTTTTTATTTGTAGTATACATTAGTTTTCAATCAGATATCTGGAACTGGATGCAGATAATACCTGTTAGTTTAGATGAATGTTATATACTTATTTTATTGTTAAAATAAAAATGATGTAGAAATTTATTTTTAAGTTTTATTTGTGTTTAGTTTTCAATCAGATATCTAAAAAACAGTTCCGCTTTTAAAGAGGATACCTGTTAGTTTAGATGAATGTTATATACTTATTTTATTGTTAAAATAAAAAAAGATGTAGAAATTTATTTTTAAGTTTTATTAACGTGTAGTATACATTAGTGTTCAAGCAGAATAGATTTCTATTTATTTTTTGGGTTATTTATCTAGTATATTATCTAATAATGAAAATAGCAGTTCTGCTTTTCAAGATTCAATGATGGTTATCCATATACCAATTATATAATAAGTGAACATTTTGTTGAGCGCAATTTAAGCTATTATTTTCATGTGAATTACAATGGTACTTAGAATTATTACAAGTTTTTAGTGTTTTCAAAGACGGACAGTTCCATTCATCTAAATTAAATATGTAATTATTAATTATTTTACCTAAAACTTGTTCTTTATTTAATCCTTTAACTAGTACTGTTTCACTTTGAACAATATTTTTTAAAAAATTTTGCACTCTATTAAAATTTAAATATAAAAAACAATCACTGTTTTGAAATGATAAACCATGTATGTTGAATGTGGTCCAATCAATGTGTTGACAAATCTCCTTGGATGTCATCCATTCAGGTATATATGGCAAATTAACAAAATTGTGATGCACTGATCCAGTTTGAACATTCAGGATGGCTATTTCCCGTATGTAGAAATTACTGTTTTTATATTGAAAACCTTGGATGTCAATGATAAACATTTCTGCAAAAATAGTTGAAATTAACTAACTGCAACTACACAATTTTACAAAAGTCAGTTTTAGGTCTGTATTTTACTAGATTTGATTCAAGTTACTGATGATGTCAGTTTTAAAAGCATGATTCTAAATCTTGTCAAATTAAATCTCTTTTCCCTAACGTTGAAGACAGCAATGATTTTTCCTTATAGTGTTTCAAAGACCCCAATTTGATTCTAATTTTGAGAAATTTTTAACACAATCTGATTTATTTTTTATACATTTTTTACACAAATAAGCAATTCTGTTTAAAATTTTAATCAATCTACAATACTCCTTTTGTTTAGATACCCTTCCAACTTTTTTTTAATACAACATCAAGCATACAGTCAATAGTTTTCTTTGAGTGCATATTTCTGTTAAATAAAATATTTGAATTCAATAAAATAAAAGTAATAATAATAATAATAATAATAATTGTAACTTACAGTATTATAGGTGTAGGGCACACGCACAGCTAACGGTTATTCTTGCGGCAATGGTAGTGATGCACTTTTAAAATAACATCAAACGTCATGCACACATACGTGCTATCATTGGGGCAAAGGTTATCATGCATATTGATGCAAATGCATATTGATTAATTAATTATTATAAAAATATGCAAATGTTGTTTCCATATTAATTTAAATGCGATAATAAAAAAAGATAATTCAATAACATGCATGCATAATAAATGTATATATCACGTTCTTAAAACATGAGGATATTTATTTTATTACAGTAGATTTTAGGTACCTGTTTGCGTATACCTGTTTTCTGTTCCTTACCCATTCCATACCTGTTCCATATCTATTTCCAAATACCTGTTTTTATATTACTACCCTGTATCCTGTATATTACGAGAACTCAGTTAACTTGTCATATTCTTTTGTTGTATAAAATTATATTATATGTAGGAAAAACGTAATATTTTAACATTAATAGGGATACTCGAATACCTCCTTTGTCCTTGTGACCTGTATCAACTTGTTTAAAAAAATTATTTCAAAACAAAATATTACATCGTTATACTTCTAAATATAACTTCGTTCGAGATAAATCGTTGGATATTCTCACATCACCTATTTCGGGGTAACCTGAAGTGGAAATCGTAAACAAATATTTTATGATGAATTCTAGCATCTCCAATCAGAGAATATACCTATAAACTTTAAATTCCTATATTGATACTCAAATACTTATAATGAAAACTTAGTTAAAGCAATACTAAGAGAAATCTAATGTATCTGAACTGTACCCTGTTCATATTTGTATGTTTGAAGTCTATGTATTTTTCAATCCTTAGCTTTTTAGTAAATAGGTATATCATTCAACCCAAAATCTTGTATGTTTAAAGATAATTTTCAGAGTTCACTTTTAACAAGACATCAATTTTTCTAAAGCTGTACTAATAAAAATATTTCACTTACGACATACTTTAATTGTGCTTCCTATATTATTCCTTTTCGATTTGCTATAAGTGCTTAATACCATGTATTATACAATCGATAGCATCCAAAGTTAAATAATCACTCCATTTTTATAATTTAAATAACCCGAATTTGTTAATAACACTAAATTATAGAAGTTTACATAAATCTTATTTTTTAAAAATCAATTACGTCAATTATTAAATAAAACCGAGAATAATAAAATAACAAGGTCAGAGATCAATAATTATCTGTTAATGTTTTACAACGTGATACTAAATTAGAGAAGTTACATACATCTTATTTTTATAAAAAATCAATTACGTTATTTATTAAATCAAACTGAGAATAACAAAATAACAAAGGGTAAGTTTTGAAGTTTCATTTGTGGTAAAGGAAACATATCCCTTCATTAATGTAGTTATATATCTGGATTTCGAACACGATCTATGACAACCTCTCATAATTCATATCGAATTTCATCAAACAGGAGGGGTGAATAAATTTCTATAGGATAATCTACATTAACAATAGATACATTCCTACTTCTATTTTCCTGAAGATTATTACATTACTCTTTAAGGTACCTTAAGTATCTACTTATAACTATGTTTTATATTTAACTTCATTTATATTTTCTAGTCATAACTTATATTTTTATAATTATACTAATGCTTTTATATTCAAGCAATCTAAAATATAATGCATTTCTTTAGCTCCTACTTTAAGTAACCTTCAAAGGTTTCCTAACTAGTTTTAAGAACACATAGCTCAAGTTTTTTTGTTTTCTGACAAACGCTTCTCTTTTAATAATAAGTTAGACATTTTATCTAAACTTATTGATGTAGGATTAGTTCCTCCTAGAAGTCAGCAACCAACAACACATATGACGAAAGGGAGTTATTTCTTTAATATACCAATATTGTGATACCACGGAGTTTTATTGATTTAATATATTTTTTAAAACACTAATGAAATATGAAATCTATTAATTAATTAATATCTATAAATGTATTTAAAATAATATTTATTACATTTAGTATTTTGAAAAACCTCTATTAAAATCCTCTCCTTAACGCCTAATATATTTAAAAAATCTTTGATTAGGTATACCTGGATTTCGAACCTATGACAACCTCTCCTAATTCATATCGAATTTCATCAAACAGGAAGTTAAAAAATCTTTGATTAGGTATTTTCCTTAATTATTAGCCTTTTGCTATCATTATATGCTTACTTTCATCCTTGTACTATTAAAATTTTAAAATGATATGCCATTAAGATTTAGAGAAATTAATATGGAAGATAAACTATGTCATATTACTAAAAAGTACTATTTTTCTTAAATAAATAACCAAACAAGTAGACAAGGTTTCATATTACTTCGAAGTTTTATTATTACAATTCGCATATCCTACAATTAAAAATATAAAAATCTTTGATTAGGTATTTTCCTTAATTATTATTTGCTTACGCAATTGTACAGGGGAGCTTCGAGAGGTGTAGTATGTTTTATTATTATTACAATTCACATATCCTACAATTAAAAATATAATTTTAAATGTAAAACAAAAATATTTTAACATACATTTATTTCAGTGTGAACCATTCTTGATGATGTTACTATAACTCTATCTAATTATTAATACTTTATGTTTTTAATATTATATCTATAAATGTATTTAAAATAATATATTTACATTTAGTATTTTGAAAAGCCTCTCCCTTAACGTCTAATATATTTAAAAAATCTTTGATTAGGTATTTTCTTTAATTATTAGCCTTTTGTTATCATTATTTGCTTACTTTCATCCTTGTACTATTAAAATTTTAAAATGACATGTCTTTAAGATTTAGAGAAATTAATATGGAAGTATCTCTACCTTACGATAAACTATGTCATATTACTAAAAAGAACTATTTTTCTTAATTGGTTGAATATAAATATGAGAATATCTATTCTTCTAATATACTGTACAAGATAATAAACTGATATATAGAAGTGTTTTAGTTATATATAGTCCTATATGTCTATATGTTTATAGTATCTATTGTATATAATGTCAAATTATTTTTTATTCGTTCAAATGAAAAATAAATTCGCAGTAGGTTTTATTAAATATTAATGAGAATTAGAATTAGAAATTGTTTTTAGTATTAACAAATTTTGTGTCAGCAGTTGCGGTTATACAAAAATTACAATTTAATTTTGTTTAGTATTAATTAATTAGATTTTAATTATTTTTTTTTATTTTTATAAGGTGAAATTTTAAATTTAAAAATAGGTTATTAGTAGAATTTAAGAAATTTACTACCTTACGATAAACTATGTCTATGTCATATTACTAAAAAGTACTATTTTTCTTAATTGGTTGAATATAAATATGAGAATATCTATTCTTCTAATATACTGTACAAGATAATAAACTGATATATAGAAGTGTTTTAGTTGAATATTATATATTAGAACTTACCTTCTTTTATATACTAAGGATATACATCACTTCTGCTTTTTGTTTTAACAGGTTTTGAAAAGATTTTAGCAGGTGGTTTAACAGACCTGTTCTAGATTTTATCCCAAAGAAGGTAAAGAACTTTCAAATTGAAAGCAACTGGATAAGAAAATGTTTTGCTTTTGTAGTTTCTCATTATCTGTTCGTAGTGTTGAAAAATATTCAAATACTAATTTATATTGTTATTAAAAGTTGTTTCTTATTATTGCCTACTGATTGACTGATCACTATCTGTTATAAATAAAACTATAAAAATACGTACTTGGTTTCATTTTATTAAAATATTTATTTTGTTATATAAATTATCTTAACATTTTTATAGTGAACAATAATTAATAAAATAAACACTAGGTATATGTTTTGCTTTTTGTTTTAACAGGTTTTGAAAAGATTTTAGCAGGTGGTTTAACAGACCTGTTCTAGATTTTATCCCAAAGAAGGTAAAGAACTTTCAAATTGAAAGCAACTGGATAAGAAAATGTTTTGCTTTTGTAGTTTCTCATTATCTGTTCATAGTGTTGAAAAATATTCAAATACTAATTTATATTGTTATTAAAAGTTGTTTCTTATTATTGCCTACTGATTGACTGATCACTATCTGTTACAAATAAAACTATAAAAATACGTACTTGGTTTCATTTTATTAAAATATTTATTTTGTTATATAAATTATCTTAACATTTTTATAGTGAACAATAATTAATAAAATAAACACTAGGTATATGTTTTGCTTTTTGTTTTAACAGGTTTTGAAAAGATTTTAGCAGGTGGTTTAACAGACCTGTTCTAGATTTTATCCCAAAGAAGGTAAAGAACTTTCAAATTGAAAGCAACTGGATAGCACACCAAATATTAACATATGAAAAAAGCTACTAATATTTAGTTAAAGAACTATAACAATAAAGTATTACATAAAATATTGTTATTACTATAAAGAACTACAATTACTTTACTAGCTATAAGAAAATTAGAAGATATTTTAGTTCAATAAGTTTTCTAGACTCATGAGTTGTTTTTAACATTATATCATAATAAAATCATTTCTTATTTAACAATTTCTAATAAATCTATAGGGACTCCATATAGTATAGTAGGATTTATTTTCAATACGGTCAGCATAATTTTATTAACATAAACAGATATAAGAGATAAAGATTTTTACCAAACTCATTTTTATAGTTGAAAGTTCAAAAATTTGTGAAGCATGCATTTTGTAATATAAACATTTAACGCAGTTAGAAATCTTCCCATCATTTTCAAAATGAACTGCATACCAGAAGGTAATACATATATTAATTCAGAGTGAGTGTTTATTTAATAATTTTTCTTTATTTGTAGAGGTGCTTAGAGTTATAATTGCGGCTGCTAGGATGGCTCGCCCTGAAATAGGTGTACGTTAAAATATTTTGGTTTTACATTTTAAATTAGATTTTTTTAATTGTAGAACATGGAACTTATAGTGGCAAACCATCCGCCACCTCAAACAGCTTTCCTAATAGGGGAAGTGGAGCTGCCCGGAGGGCAAAATATAAAGATTGCTCTAACAATAGAAGAAGAATCATGGGCAACTTTATGGTTAGGTAAGTAATTCATAAACTATAAAAATATAGAAGCTATATTTTTTTTTCTCTTTTCATATTATTCTACTACATTTTGATGGATTGGATCTATGGAATATTTTAACATGTTTACATAATATCATTGTTCGAATCAAATAGATTAAAAATAAAATAATAATAATATGAAACCTTGTCTACTTGTTTGGTTATTTATTAAATATCTAATAAGGTTATTCAAATAAATTAAACTAATAATAAATGAAGTGATGTATATCCTTAGTATATAAAAGAAGGTAAGTTCTAATATATAATATTCAACTAAAACACTTCTATATATCAGTTTATTATCTTGTACAGTATATTAGAAGAATAGATATTCTCATATTTATATTCAACCAATTAAGAAAAATAGTACTTTTTAGTAATATGACATAGACATAGTTTATCGTAAGGTAGTAAATTTCTTAAATTCTACTAATAACCTATTTTTAAATTTAAAATTTCACCTTATAAAAATAAAAAAAATAATTAAAATCTAATTAATTAATACTAAACAAAATTAAATTGTAATTTTTGTATAACCGCAACTGCTGACACAAAATTTGTTAATACTAAAAACAATTTCTAATTCTAATTCTCATTAATATTTAATAAAACCTACTGCGAATTTATTTTTCATTTGAACGAATAAAAGATAATTTGACATTATATACAATAGATACTATAAACATATAGACATATAGGACTATATATATATAACTAAAACACTTCTATATATCAGTTTATTATCTTGTACAGTATATTAGAAGAATAGATATTCTCATATTTATATTCAACCAATTAAGAAAAATAGTTCTTTTTAGTAATATGACATAGTTTATCGTAAGGTAGAGATACTTCCATATTAATTTCTCTAAATCTTAAAGACATGTCATTTTAAAATTTTAATAGTACAAGGATGAAAGTAAGCAAATAATGATAACAAAAGGCTAATAATTAAAGAAAATACCTAATCAAAGATTTTTTAAATATATTAGACGTTAAGGGAGAGGCTTTTCAAAATACTAAATGTAAATATATTATTTTAAATACATTTATAGATATAATATTAAAAACATAAAGTATTAATAATTAGATAGAGTTATAGTAACATCATCAAGAATGGTTCACACTGAAATAAATGTATGTTAAAATATTTTTGTTTTACATTTAAAATTATATTTTTAATTGTAGGATATGTGAATTGTAATAATAATAAAACATACTACACCTCTCGAAGCTCCCCTGTACAATTGCGTAAGCAAATAATGATAACAAAGGTTAATAATTAAGGAAAATACCTAATCAAAGATTTTTATATTTTTAATTGTAGGATATGCGAATTGTAATAATAAAACTTCGAAGTAATATGAAACCTTGTCTACTTGTTTGGTTATTTATTTAAGAAAAATAGTACTTTTTAGTAATATGACATAGTTTATCTTCCATATTAATTTCTCTAAATCTTAATGGCATATCATTTTAAAATTTTAATAGTACAAGGATGAAAGTAAGCAAATAATGATAGCAAAAGGCTAATAATTAAGGAAAATACCTAATCAAAGATTTTTTAACTTCCTGTTTGATGAAATTCGATATGAATTAGGAGAGGTTGTCATAGGTTCGAAATCCAGGTATACCTAATCAAAGATTTTTTAAATATATTAGGCGTTAAGGAGAGGATTTTAATAGAGGTTTTTCAAAATACTAAATGTAATAAATATTATTTTAAATACATTTATAGATATTAATTAATTAATAGATTTCATATTTCATTAGTGTTTTAAAAAATATATTAAATCAATAAAACTCCGTGGTATCACAATATTGGTTTATTAAAGAAATAACTCCCTTTCGTCATATGTGTTGTTGGTTGCTGACTTCTAGGAGGAACTAATCCTACATCAATAAGTTTAGATAAAATGTCTAACTTATTATTAAAAGAGAAGCGTTTGTCAGAAAACAAAAAAACTTGAGCTATGTGTTCTTAAAACTAGTTAGGAAACCTTTGAAGGTTACTTAAAGTAGGAGCTAAAGAAATGCATTATATTTTAGATTGCTTGAATATAAAAGCATTAGTATAATTATAAAAATATAAGTTATGACTAGAAAATATAAATGAAGTTAAATATAAAACATAGTTATAAGTAGATACTTAAGGTACCTTAAAGAGTAATGTAATAATCTTCAGGAAAATAGAAGTAGGAATGTATCTATTGTTAATGTAGATTATCCTATAGAAATTTATTCACCCCTCCTGTTTGATGAAATTCGATATGAATTATGAGAGGTTGTCATAGATCGTGTTCGAAATCCAGATATATAACTACATTAATGAAGGGATATGTTTCCTTTACCACAAATGAAACTTCAAAACTTACCCTTTGTTATTTTGTTATTCTCAGTTTGATTTAATAAATAGCGTAATTGATTTTTTATAAAAATAAGATGTATGTAACTTCTCTAATTTAGTATCACGTTGTAAAACATTAACAGATAATTATTGATCTCTGACCTTGTTATTTTATTATTCTCGGTTTTATTTAATAATTGACGTAATTGATTTTTAAAAAATAAGATTTATGTAAACTTCTATAATTTAGTGTTATTAACAAATTCGGGTTATTTAAATTATAAAAATGGAGTGATTATTTAACTTTGGATGCTATCGATTGTATAATACATGGTATTAAGCACTTATAGCAAATCGAAAAGGAATAATATAGGAAGCACAATTAAAGTATGTCGTAAGTGAAATATTTTTATTAGTACAGCTTTAGAAAAATTGATGTCTTGTTAAAAGTGAACTCTGAAAATTATCTTTAAACATACAAGATTTTGGGTTGAATGATATACCTATTTACTAAAAAGCTAAGGATTGAAAAATACATAGACTTCAAACATACAAATATGAACAGGGTACAGTTCAGATACATTAGATTTCTCTTAGTATAGCTTTAACTAAGTTTTCATTATAAGTATTTGAGTATCAATATAGGAATTTAAAGTTTATAGGTATATTCTCTGATTGGAGATGCTAGAATTCATCATAAAATATTTGTTTACGATTTCCACTTCAGGTTACCCCGAAATAGGTGATGTGAGAATATCCAACGATTTATCTCGAACGAAGTTATATTTAGAAGTATAACGATGTAATATTTTGTTTTGAAATAATTTTTTTAAACAAGTTGATACAGGTCACAAGGACAAAGGAGGTATTCGAGTATCCCTATTAATGTTAAAATATTACGTTTTTCCTACATATAATATAATTTTATACAACAAAAGAATATGACAAGTTAACTGAGTTCTCGTAATATACAGGGTAGTAATATAAAAACAGGTATTTGGAAATAGATATGGAACAGGTATGGAATGGGTAAGGAACAGAAAACAGGTATACGCAAACAGGTACCTAAAATCTACTGTAATAAAATAAATATCCTCATGTTTTAAGAACGTGATATATACATTTATTATGCATGCATGTTATTGAATTATCTTTTTTTATTATCGCATTTAAATTAATATGGAAACAACATTTGCATATTTTTATAATAATTAATTAATCAATATGCATTTGCATCAATATGCATGATAACCTTTGCCCCAATGATAGCACGTATGTGTGCATGACGTTTGATGTTATTTTAAAAGTGCATCACTACCATTGCCGCAAGAATAACCGTTAGCTGTGCGTGTGCCCTACACCTATAATACTGTAAGTTACAATTATTATTATTATTATTATTATTACTTTTATTTTATTGAATTCAAATATTTTATTTAACAGAAATATGCACTCAAAGAAAACTATTGACTGTATGCTTGATGTTGTATTAAAAAAAAGTTGGAAGGGTATCTAAACAAAAGAGGAGTATTGTAGATTGATTAAAATTTTAAACAGAATTGCTTATTTGTGTAAAAAATGTATAAAAAATAAATCAGATTGTGTTAAAAATTTCTCAAAATTAGAATCAAATTGGGGTCTTTGAAACACTATAAGGAAAAATCATTGCTGTCTTCAACGTTAGGGAAAAGAGATTTAATTTGACAAGATTTAGAATCATGCTTTTAAAACTGACATCATCAGTAACTTGAATCAAATCTAGTAAAATACAGACCTAAAACTGACTTTTGTAAAATTGTGTAGTTGCAGTTAGTTAATTTCAACTATTTTTGCAGAAATGTTTATCATTGACATCCAAGGTTTTCAATATAAAAACAGTAATTTCTACATACGGGAAATAGCCATCCTGAATGTTCAAACTGGATCAGTGCATCACAATTTTGTTAATTTGCCATATATACCTGAATGGATGACATCCAAGGAGATTTGTCAACACATTGATTGGACCACATTCAACATACATGGTTTATCATTTCAAAACAGTGATTGTTTTTTATATTTAAATTTTAATAGAGTGCAAAATTTTTTAAAAAATATTGTTCAAAGTGAAACAGTACTAGTTAAAGGATTAAATAAAGAACAAGTTTTAGGTAAAATAATTAATAATTACATATTTAATTTAGATGAATGGAACTGTCCGTCTTTGAAAACACTAAAAACTTGTAATAATTCTAAGTACCATTGTAATTCACATGAAAATAATAGCTTAAATTGCGCTCAACAAAATGTTCACTTATTATATAATTGGTATATGGATAACCATCATTGAATCTTGAAAAGCAGAACTGCTATTTTCATTATTAGATAATATACTAGATAAATAACCCAAAAAATAAATAGAAATCTATTCTGCTTGAACACTAATGTATACTACACGTTAATAAAACTTAAAAATAAATTTCTACATCTTTTTTTATTTTAACAATAAAATAAGTATATAACATTCATCTAAACTAACAGGTATCCTCTTTAAAAGCGGAACTGTTTTTTAGATATCTGATTGAAAACTAAACACAAATAAAACTTAAAAATAAATTTCTACATCATTTTTATTTTAACAATAAAATAAGTATATAACATTCATCTAAACTAACAGGTATTATCTGCATCCAGTTCCAGATATCTGATTGAAAACTAATGTATACTACAAATAAAAACTTAAAAATAAATTTCTACGTCTTTTTTTATTTTAACAATAAAATAAGTATATAACATTCATCTAAACTAACAGGTATTATCTGCATCCAGTTCCAGATATCTGATTGAAAACTAATGTATACTACAAATAAAAACTTAAAAATAAATTTCTACGTCTTTTTTTATTTTAACAATAAAATAAGTATATAACATTCATCTAAACTAACAGGTATTATCTGCATCCAGTTCCAGATATCTGATTGAAAACTAATGTATACTACAAATAAAAACTTAAAAATAAATTTCTACGTCTTTTTTTATTTTAACAATAAAATAAGTATATAACATTCATCTAAACTAACAGGTATCCTCTTTAAAAGCAGAACTGTTTTTAGATATCTGATTGAAAACTAATGTATACTACAAATAAAACTTAAAAATAAATTTCTACATCATTTTTATTTTAACAATAAAATAAGTATATAACATTCATCTAAACTAACAGGTATCATCTGCATCCAGTTCCAGATATCTGCTTGAAAACTAATGTATACTACAAATAAAAACTTAAAAATAAATTTCTACATCTTTTTTTATTTTAACAATATATAATTATTTTCTAAAGAATTTCTACAATCCTCTTGTGAAACGATCATGATATTAAATATTCTCCATTTTCATATACAATCGATCCAAAGTAAATTATAGAATCTTTCCATACTCAATAGCAGATCTTAAATCTTGAACATTTTATAATTTAAATAATCTGAACCTGTTTTTACAACCAAAGAAGTTACATCTTATTTAAATCAATTACGCCATTAAAACCTAATAAAATAACAAAGTCAGTGTTTGAGCTTGGTTTCATGTATCTTAATAGCCTGCAAATGTGTCTGTTTTATGTCAATAGTTTGACCTGCATTCCTTCGGCGCTCAAGTGGGGTTTAAACCCTAAAAACTGTAACGTATGCATGTATCGTGTGAAGGAATCAGTTTAGTTTAGTATTAAGTATTAAGTAGAGTTGTAAACTACAACCATAAGGTGCAGGATGTTGTTCTGCACACAAGCAGACTAGTTTGTTCACTATCACAAAAAATTATATACAGTCCATTTAATTATACTATACCTAGTAAGTCAATGCAAGTGTTTTAATTCAATCAATCAACAGCGATGCTACCGCAGCTCGCTTTTCGTTAATAACGCGGAGAAATCCCACAGTACATGGTCCTACGATCCGGATAATGTGGTTCTACGATCTGGATAATTTGGTTCTACGATACGAAGTACAAGATCCTAGTCGATCTGGATGGAATAATCTGGTTCTAGTGGTGCCCTATGGAATAATTGGATTCTTGTCAAGTCCCATGGAATAAGTTTGGTTCACGTCGTGAAAGAAGAATTGGATTAATTTAGTTCATAGTGAGTTTGATAGTGAATAAAATCAGTGATAGTGAACGTCGATAGTCTCATCATACGCAAGAGTTTTGGATTCAAAAAAGCTCTACACAAACGAAGCATTCAACACAAAGAAACACAAATCAGCAACAACGCAAATCAACGCAAAGAAACACAAATCAGCAACAACGCAAATCAACGCAAAGAAACACAAATAAGAAGCTACACAAACGAAGCAATTAACGCAAAGAAACACAAATAAGACGCTACTTAAACGAAGCAATCAATACAAACAAACACGAAGAAGCAACTACTTAAACGAATAATCAACGCAAAGGTACACAAAGAAGCAACACATACACACTCGAGAGGTATCTCTACACATAAGCAAGCAATACTGTAAGTCACTCTTCCTTTTATATACGTCCTAGTCTTAAGTAATTATCTCTGTTTGTTATCTGACATAGTACGGTTTTTATCTAAGCAAAATGACTGAACTCAACGAAAGCGACTTACCCGCTTTGATTTTAAGACGAAGTCAATTTAAGGGACAAGTTACACGTTTTCAAAATTTTCTAAATGCCTTTAACGCAGAAAACGCTGATCTACTAGAAATTGAAACGCGTTTTACTAGACTTGATGGGATTTTAGATAAATTTGAGGAAATTCAAAACAGCATCGAAGTGCTCTCAGGTGGAGTCGTTCAAAACGATGAACGAGAAGCCTTTGAGGGTGCTTTTTACAAGGTTAGTGCCACAGTTAGAGAGTTCTTACGGTCCAAGCAAAATAATGCGCAAAGCAACCAACTCGATGTAGTTACTCGCGAAATAAATACGCCTACGGGTACAACGGCAACCGTTAATACAAATGTAGACAATTTATTAGGTCAGGTAAAACTACCAAATGTTGACTTGCCAGAGTTTCAGGGATCATATGACGAGTGGACAAGCTTTCATGACAATTTCGCTACACTAATACATGAAAATAAAAAATTATCAAACGTGCAAAAATTCTATTATTTAAGGTCATGTCTGAAGGGAGAGGCAGCTCAGGTAATACACTCTATGAAAATGACAAATAACAATTATGACATTGCATGGGGTATGTTGAAAGAACGGTACGAAAACAAAAAACGTATAATATATACACATATGAACGCTATTTTCGATTTGACGCCAGTAAAACACGAATCTTGTAGTCAATTGCGAAAATTATTAAACAATTTCAACAGAAATTTCCGTGCGTTGCAGGCTATAGGCCAACCCACGGATAAATGGGATACACCCATTATATGCACGATCATTTCAAAACTCGATTCTCAAACAAAAAGGGAATGGGAATATCTTATACGCAAAGATGATATAGATTCAATTACGACAACAAAATTAGTTGAATTCTTATTAGAACGGTGTCAGTTACTAGAAACTGTCGAATATAAAAACAAAAATATTCAAAACTCACGCGAACAAAAATCATACACTCATTTATCGGTGGGCAAAATTACATGCTCATTTTGTAGGGAAAATCATTTCAATAATCAGTGTCAGAAATTTATTAACATGTCGTCTTCTAATAAGCTAATAGAAGTCAAGAAAAATAAATTATGCACAAACTGTTTGAGACCCAACCATTTCGCGGCAAATTGTAAAGCTAGTTCTTGTAAACATTGCAAGGGAAAACATCACTCTTTGCTACATATGTCTGAAGGTAATAAATCTCATGATGATAGGAATGACCACCCTATTGAAAATAGCAACCCAGGGGGGTCCCAAGAGGACACAGCTTTGACGCATACCACCCTTCTTACAGAAACAAAACAGACTTCACAGGTGTTGTTAGCTACAGCATCAGTAAATATTCTCAATTCCAATGGAAAAATGGTACGTTGTCGCGCGCTCTTAGACAGCGGCTCACAGTCCAATTTTATCACGGGGTCTTTAGTACAAAAATTAAAGCTAAAAACCACACAAGCAAATATACCTGTAGCAGGTGTAAATAATGTATCGAGTAATATTTCAAGAAAAACGGAAGGATTTATATTCTCATTGGATAATAAATACAAAACGAAAGAAAACTTTTTGGTAGTTAATAAAATTACAGGTAACTTGCCTCAAATATCCTTTGATATATCAGAATTGAATCTTCCTACAAATATTCAGTTAGCGGACGAGAACATTAATGAAGCTACTCCGATTGATTTACTTTTAGGCGCGAGTTTGTTCTTCGATATATTATGCGTAGGTCAAATCAAACTAGGAGAAAACAAGCCGGTTGCTCAAAAAACCAAACTCGGTTGGATTATTTCGGGCAATCTACAATCTATAAAGAATATTAAACGACCTGTTGTTTGCAATTTATCTACATCGGATCAATATTTACACGAACAAGTTAAACAATTTTGGACACTTGAAGAAGTAGGTGACAAAAAATGCTATTCTCAAGAGGAGCAAGAATGTGAGCAGTATGTCACAAAGACATTCAAACGCGATGCGAGCGGGAGGTTTGAGGTTAGTTTGCCCTTTCAGGAGAACATAAAATCTCTAGGCGAATCTCAAAATACTGCAATTAACAGGTTCTTATCGCTAGAAAAACGATTGCAACGCGATATTAGTCTAAAAACACAATATACAAATTTTATGGCGGAATATGAAGCACTCGAACACATGTCGGTTATTGACACTTCTAATGATACGACAAATTCTTTGGAATATTATTTACCGCACCACGATGTAATTAAGGAACATAGCAAGACCACGAAGTTTAGGGTAGTATTTAACGCATCATGTAAAACCAATTCGAGTTTATCGTTGAATGATGTTCTGAAGGTGGGTCCAACCATTCAAAACGATTTGTACTCCATTGCTATCAAAAACGATTTTTATATGGATGACTTAATTAGTGGTGCGGGTAAGGGCGGCTGTAAAACTAAAAACAAAAATTCCAGAAATTCTTAGTTCTGCAGAGTTGTCTCTGCGGAAATGGTGTTCTAATCGTACGGAGTTACTCGATAACAAAAACTTAGGGGATTTACCAGAATACTATATTAGTAAGAATGAAAATATCAAGGCTTTAGGTTTAGTTTGGAATCCAAATTACGACACCTTTTCGTATTTGGTAAACTTATCAAGGGGGAACTTTATTACAAAACGTTTTATTCTATCTGCCGTCGCTAAAATATTTGATCCTTTAGGGTTAATTGGGCCTGTAATAGTACAGGCTAAGCTTGTATTACAAAAATTATGTCAAATACAAATTTCTAGGGATGAATCAATCCCATTTGACCTACACACCTCGTTCCAACTCTTTTATGATCCATTAGCAGACTTAAATTCTATTAAAATACCGAGACAGGTTACCGTACCTGAATATACAAAAATTGAGTTGGCCGGTGATCTATCATCTAAGGTATTCTTAAATTGTCTAAAACGCTTCACATCCAGAAGAGGCTTATGTCGAAATATTTATAGCGATAATGGCACTAACTTTGTTGGTGCAAGTAATGAGCTAAAATCCATAGTTAAATCACTAGGAAATTCTATACAGTCTAGTGAAATTCGTAATTTTTTACTAGAAAATTCTATAACATGGCATTTTATACCTCCCTTTTCTCCACATCAAGGTGGGTCGTGGGAAGCTGCGGTGCGTTCAGCCAAATTTAATTTAATTCGCGTGGTGGGAAATGCTCATCTAACTTATGAAGGGTTATACACAGTTCTATGTCAGATAGAAGCAGTACTCAATTCCCGACCTCTTATACCTATGACTCATGATCCCGAACATCTTTCTGTTTTAACCCCTGCACACCTCCCTGTGGGTGACTCTCTCATGGCCGTACCTCAAGAAGACGTTTCGGAAATACCAGTGAACCGCTTGAAGGTACACGTTCGTTTGCAGCAAATTGTGCAGCATTTTTGGAGGCGATGGTCTGCTGAATATCTAACGTCACTTCAGCAGCGCGGAAAATGGAAAAAATCATTTCCTGGACTTATGGTCGGTGATTTGGTATTAATCAAGGATGATGACTCAGCTCCTCTTCAATGGAAGTTAGGACGTATTACTACACTTCACCCAGGAAAGGACGGAATCACCCGCGTTGTCAGTGTTTTTGTGCGCGGTGGAGTGGTCAAACGTAGTGTAGTTAAGGTGTATAGACTACCCATAGACAGCAATGCTTAGAGAACTGAAATGCGATATTTACTATATACTATTGAACGATATTAGTTTAATTTAAATACCTAGTAACCTAAGATTCTATAATGTCACTATTTGCACTAATCAGTGTCATATAACTCATAGATTTCTTTTATGCTTTATTTGAAAGCTAAGAGCTTCCAAGGCGGGCGGGATGTTTGAGCTTGGTTTCATGTATCTTAATAGCCTGCAAATGTGTCTGTTTTATGTCAATAGTTTGACCTTTATTCCTTCGGCGCTCAAGTGGGGTTTAAACCCTAAAAACTGTAACGTATGCATGTATCGTGTGAAGGAATCAGTTTAGTTTAGTATTAAGTATTAAGTAGAGTTGTAAACTACAACCATAAGGTGCAGGATGTTGTTCTGCACACAAGCAGACTAGTTTGTTCACTATCACAAAAAATTATATACAGTCCATTTAATTATACTATACCTAGTAAGTCAATGCAAGTGTTTTAATTCAATCAATCAACAGCGATGCTACCGCAGCTCGCTTTTCGTTAATAACGCGGAGAAATCCCACAGTACAGTCAGAGATCAATAATTATCTGCTAATGTTTACGAAATTACACACACACATCCTTATCAATTACGCCGAACAAGGGCAAAAGGTTATCATCATGTTGATGCACAAATTGTAGAAGATTACTTGAAAATAACACAAAAATGCATCATTTTTTCCATCATGTGTGTGTCACCAACAGGTACAGACACCTTCAGGCTAAACTAACAGGTAAGCAAAGGTAACCATGTGTCACCAACAGGCTAACAGGTAAGCAAAGGTAAAAATCCGCTCTTCGTACAGCGAACCTTCTGGTCATTGGCGACCACTTCTTCAGAAAAAAATGTCACCAAAAAGACCACCGCTTATCTCTTCATCTAGATATCGCGTACAGCGACGTCTATATCTGGCGCGCGGCAGAAACCTGAACTACACCCTCTGGTCATTGACGACCACTTCTTCAGATCCATTCCAAGAACTCTTCGGCGACCTTGAGAGAACCCCCTCGATCTTTGGACACCTTCGGATGGACATGCCATCGAAGTGTCACAGAACCCCGCCAGCTATACTACTAACCACCATCGTCCAAAAATGGATCTAACGCGTATAACTTTTGGCTTGTTTCGTCTCTTCAGTTGTCAGAGCATCTGTTCTTTTTCCCCTTACTCTTAAATTATTAAAGAGCCGCATACAATATCCCGTTACGCGCAGCAATTTAGGAAAGGAGGAGAACTTGGCGTTCTCAAAAATTTGTCAAGTTTTTGTAGCGCTGTAACAACCTTTCATTTTCCGGTAGATTTTTGACAGGTATATGAGGCATAAATCATGAAATTGGCCATTTAACATTATCATCTATTAAAAATTCAGGACCGTACCAGTACAGCTTTGAATTGAATTTAATTGCCTTGGATAAGCGTCTCTCGATATTAAACTAGCAGGATTTGATTTAGAATCTATATGATACTAATCTTCCTTATTAGTCAAATTCTGAATTTGCGGAACCCTCTTTGCCACGTATTTGCGTTAGCAGTGTAAGCCGATGGTTGTATCAGTGAAGAAATATTTCCTTTCAATATTCAAAGTACTTGCAGTACCTGGTCTGCTAGCAGGGCTGCGCAAAGTTTTAAACGCGGTAGAGCAATAATTTTTAGAGAACTCGCTCGCAATTTACTACTTATTAATCGAGAAAAATAACTTTCCTTTTCATCAGATAAATCAGCGCCGTAACCGCTGAAAGACGCATCGCTAAAAGCTACTAGTTGGTAGCATAAATCTCAAGGGTATAATTTTCCGTGGAATTTCGGGTTTAATTATTCGTGGAGCCCATTGAGGTATTTCTCCCAATCTTTTCACGTATCGGAGGGTACCGGATCATCCTAATTTATATACCACAATACTGAGTGTTCCATTTAAAAAATTTAAAAACCACTGATTATCTCGAAAATACGATGTTCAGTTGTTTGTTAGACTAAATTTGGATTCTAGAGAAAAAAAATATGAAAGAAGTGTGATTTGAACTGTTTTGTATTACTTACCAAAAATAAAAAAAATAATTTAAAAAAATACAAAATTTATTCCAATTTTTGCAAAGCAAGTTTAAAAGAAAATAATGAGCAAACATTGTTTTTAACTAAATAATCACATTTTTTACGGGTAAAAATTATAATAATACTTTTGATACTTTCACTATACATCAGTACTCCGCTGACTATTAGATTCGGTGAAACTTCTATGCAATTTTTTGTAGGCTTTCCTCTTTTCATCGCCGATTAAGAATCAGTCGCTAGACTGTACTTACAAAATGTAGGTAATGGGTAATAACATTATTTTTTTAGATTACAATTCTCATTTTTCACCATCAGTGGCCATCATACAATATTAGTCTAATTTTAATGTTATTGAACACCATCATCATCGTCTTCATATATGTTTTTTATAAAAATGTACACTCCCTTATAAATCTTTGCCAAAGCTGAAAATGGTCGCTTATACCCGATGGAAAAGGAAATAGGCTTGCTTCATTGTCTATTATATTTTCCAAGAGAGGTCAATCAAATTCAGGAAATGCTTGTAGGTGTAAAACTGTATTTAGTGGCACTATAAATAACCCGCTCTCACTTCCATTTAAATTGCGAAACTCACCTAAATTTTGGAAAATTAAATGAGACACCTTGAAGACTTTTATTATTAAATAGGGAAAAATTATTAATAGGTCACCCCGATAATCTAAAAATAGCTGTTTCGTAGGTCAAAAAACGTACAAAACTTCCTTTTGAAAGGGATGTCCTGGTGGATTTCTCTAAATTTCCATGGACTTGAACTTCCCGTTCTTAGATGAATTCCCTCGGACTTCCAGTGCCCCCCCTCAGACTTCTCGTGGATTTTATTGGATTTCCCTATATATTTCTTCCAACTTCCTACAGAATTCCTAGATTTACCGTGGATAAATTATACTCATGTAGTCTCCTTTTTTTTTTAAATTAAATCTGAAATTAGAGATAAGTTTGTTTTATAAGTATTTCCTAGTTGTCGATTTGCGGCAGTAGTGGGATGGCATTTCGGTAGTGGGATGGCAAAATCTCTGTCCTTTCTTTTCTTAGTGGACGCAACCCTTGCAGTTTGCGGATGAGTCACGTTAGTCGAAGGAACTATGCCATCATTTTTCGGTTTGTGATCAAGCCAATAGCGCACAATCTTATTTGTTAATGCCGAATGTATTAAGATATGTCAACATGCAGACGTTTTTCCGAACTCCATCGATAGTGAGGTGATAGTTCAAAGGCGCTCCTCTTCTAGACTCTTCATTCTGAGTTTTGCGACGTTTCACTGCATTTTTTTCGACTGAGTTTACAACAAACGTTTTTTTTTGGTCCCAGTTCATAGTTTTTCAAAATGAATTAAACAAATTTCGTCCAATTTCCTCTGTTACCTGATTGCATTCCCTTTTTTTCGATTTCCGACACAGTGGAGAATTGCAAGCCGGCCCATTTTGCATTTCTCTCTTTCTACATCATGAAACTTTTCTCTAGTTCGACGAAATCCTTGATAGGACTCCCTGCATCCCCATTTTTTATTTTTATGTACATTCCAGTTTTCCTTATTTTTAGCCTTCCGCTTCTTTTGTTCATGTGCATTTCAATCAAAGGGTACGTCATTGATCAACCTTTCTGCGGAAGAAGTTTCTAAGCCTGAGGCTTCTGCTTCTGGCTCATAATCTTTATCATCAATATTATCATCTGCCATGGAAAATATCTCGGTTAATATTTATTAGTTGTGACTTGAGCATTATCCGTGGTCAATGTTTGTAATTCCAAAAATATCGGAGGAGAGTCTTTATTCTTGAAGTTCTCTGTGGTTGGATGAACTGACCCTGTATCATCTACCATTGGAAATATCTCTGTTAAAATTTTATTAGTTGTGACTTGAGCATCATCCGTGGTCAAGGTTTGTAGTTCAAAGAATATTGGAGGAGAGTTTTTATTCCTGACGTCTTCTGCGGTTGGATGAGCTGGCTCTGAAGATTCCTCTGTTGCATGGCTGGCTGGTATTCTAGTTGTAGCTGAAGCATCGCCTGTGACTAAGGGTTGTTTTTCATCAAGGGGCGAAGAACAGTTTTTATTATCTTTATAAGTAACATTAAAAACCCTTTATTCAATGGAACTGATTATTTCGATTGCTTTCATATTATTTAATAGCCTGGAACAATTCTGAATCCGAAAACATATGATCGTCGTTATGTTCCCACTTCATTATTTGTGGATGAATCGCTTCTTGGTCGTCCATATCTGCAAAAACACAATGCCTTTGGATTAGTTAAAACAAAGGTGTTTTTTGTACAGGGTGATCCACTTAACTTTGATGTTTTTAACAAAAGTTGAAGGGCTTTTTCTAAAATTTTCAAATATGACATCAAAAAAACCATTGAAAAGTTAATGCCAAACTTAGATAATATAACTTGTATTTTTTTTAATGGAACACCCTGTATTTTATTGTCTTTTTAGACAGAGAATTTCAGTCTCAGTTCAACAATATAGAATATTAGGTATAATACTTTCTTTTAATAGCTTTCTAAATATTTGCTTTTAAATTACACACTACCGCATATTCGATCGAGTATGCTCTGATCTTAAAAACAATATAGTTGATGTCATATTTGAAAACTATACAAAAAGCCCTACAACTTATGTTGGGAAAAATTTTTTGTAAGTACATACCTATAGGAATAACAGAGAAAAGTGGGGGAGGGAAAGTTAAGTGGTTCACCCTATACAGGCTGATTCACTTAAGGAGGCTCACCATTGGGATATCAGTAATGGTAAGAGATACAGGGTGGCTCAAATTACAAAAAAGTTGCGCAATTTCATGATGAATATTTTGGTAAAAGCAAACCTGAAATATCTTTTGTATTTTCTGAAATATTCTGAAAAAACTGAAAATTTAGATTTTTTAATTTTTGCCGTAATTCATTTGTTTTTCAAGATAAGTTCATGAAATTCTGTTCCCAGGCATAAAATGCTCTATTGATTGCATTGGCGAAGTCAGATCACCTCTATCTCTTATTGTTTTTGAGAGACTATAGTCAACTTTTTTTTTTCTTATGGGCGCCATATTGGATTTTTATATTTTCAGATAGCTCTTCTCATTCTCTTTACGACGATGTATCACATTATGGGTAAATATAAATTATTAGGGTAATAAGGTAACGGCACCAGTAATTGACACTTCTATGTAATGAACTGACTTAAAAAATTATTCAGTCATGATTATTTAGTTGAACTTTCTTTGTATTTTTTTTATATTAGTTCATACTTTGATAACTTTAATTGCCTGGTAGTTTTATTTTAAAAATAAACTTTACGACAAGAAAAAAAATTATGAAATTTTGTTGTCAGAGGCACCAGTTATTGACATTTAATTTTCTTTATGTACCAGTGATTGACACACCGATAATTGACACAAGAAAGGAAACGTTTAAGTATATTTGTAAGAAAAAAAAACATATTAAATTGTAGTGACAAGTGTAATTATAATAGCTATACTATGATAAAGTATTATGCCTCGAATATATCAATGTCTTTGGAGAAAACGTATTTTATTCTGTCGCCGACATTCTGTAATTCTGGTTGAGGCAATTTTTCAACGATGTCTTCAAACTTAATAGTAGATATATCAGTTTCATTCAGTTTAAAAGTGGACTTTTCGTTGGTTGATTTGAGAGATACAATTTCTATATCGTCACGTGAGTATTTTTTCTGTACCACACACGTATATCTATAAAAAAATACTTTTCTTTTCCCCCCCAAAAACTTGGCCAGAACAAAATCTCCAACTTGAATATTGTCATATTTTAAATGTGAGCTCGAAGAACTTATTAAATCATCCCCATCTCTGTCGTCCTCTTCTAAAGTAATACTAACATCATCCAGACTATCTCCACTTTCCATCCATTCTTCATGTTCAGATGAACTTTCAGAAACTGAGAGTTTTCTTTTTCTTTTTCTTTTTTGGATTTCATTGGCTTTTTCTTCCTTTTTTCGTTTTCTTTCTTCTGCTCTAGCTTGCTTCTCTTCCTGTTTTTTCTTCTTCTCTGCTTCTTTTTTTATATGATATTCTTGCCAACTTTTTGATGTTATGGCAGAAGGAATTTTCTCCTTTCTATGTTTTTTATCGGAATTTGTTTCTTCCGGCCAAAACAACGCTTTTTTTAATGGGGTTGGGACTTGTTCTTTGAGTTATGATATATTTAATGGTGTAGTGTTTTTTAGTGAGTTAAATTGGGATTTATTTAACTCCATTATTGGTGAAGAAATGCTCGCAGAAGGAATGGTATGGACAGAGTGAATAATAATTTTTTGTGGTGTCATCTCATTATCAGGAATCAAATGAAGTCCAGAAGGTCCCGGTTCAGAATTAATATTAATTAGTGTCGGCTTCTCTCCATTCGTGTCGGTGTCCTCATCTTCGATGTCATTATGTGTTTCATTTATTGTTCCCCTCTTCACACATTGAACATCCACTTCAGTTGCTACCGTAGCCCTCGTTTTATTTTTAATGGCTTTCCAAACACTAAATAGAGAAGTGTCTTTGACATTTCCATTCCATTCGATATCAATATTTGTCCGAAAGATTTTTAACTTTTCTGCGGGAATAAATTTTTCTAAAACTGCCAAACCTTCTTTTAGTTGGGGAGGTTGGGGAGTCATGTCTGTTAAATTACCTGAAATTTTCGAAAATTTCACATTTTCTACATTAAATGGTGAAATACCGCAGGCTCTAAAACCATTTTGGAGTGTTTCTTTTGTAATGTTAGATAAAGCTTTCTCAAACACACCGCCAAAATTCTCCTTCCGCAACTTCTTTCCATGGTTTTCAACATGCCAATCTCTTACTGATTTTTTCCAAAACACTTTGAGAGGCTTAAATACCGCGACGTCCATAGGTTGAATCAAGTGCGTTGAATTTGGATATAACGCGAAGAGTTCAATTCCGTTCTTTGAGCAATACTGAGATAAATGTAATGTCATGTGAGACACATGCCCGTCAATAAACATTAGAATTGGGCGTTTAATTTTCTTCTCATCTAACCATGGCACAAATATATTAGTGATATATTTGTTTTGTAAATTAATAATCAATTGTTGCACTGCTGTACCACATCTAAATTGAATTCTCGAAGGACCAGAAACAAACTCACTTGTTCGTTCCAAAACATATATTTACAAAGGAAAAACTTACAATCAAAAATATATACACATATTATAAGTAATGGTGAACAACTGTATCCCCCGAAATCTATATTAGTTCTACTTTTCATCTTGTCGTTGCAACCGGAGATCCCCCTTGCTGCCCCCTCTTAATCATCGCAAAGAGGGACCCTATTGGTCAGCATTGGGAAATTCCGTATATAAAATTCATAATAATAATTATACCCGGAAGGATAGTTACTAGCTGATATAACATTCAAATAATAATACCCTAAATACTACCCTATTCTAATTCGAGCAATTAACTACACTGTATCTTGTAAATACTTCTTAGAATTATCCTACTTAAATATAAATGACGAAATATAAACTAAGGCTAAAAGGTAAATCATATTATATACATTCAGAGATATTATTTCCTATAATTCAGAGAAATTCCCTAATGACAGGTAAGCAATTCTAAACAAACAATATTCGAAAAATGTTGGGCCACACATCCAGCCACTTTCCGACCGACCTATTCCCCAACTTTTATTGATACTGTGTGCTATATGACTTGGAATGCGTTCATATTTAAAAACTACCATAGGTGGAGCTAGCTCTCCAGCCGCGTTGGCCGTTACTAACACTGTTAAATTTTCTTTTTCGTCGTTTGTCCCTGCATTATAAACATTTTTGTTTCCTTTTTTTGCCAAGACTTTGTCGCCTTTGGGTTGGAGAAAAAAAGCGCTCTCATCCGAATTAAATACCCGAGTAGAGTCATTGGTTATATCAAATAAATTCGTGGATTTCAAATATAGTTCGATTTCTTGAAACCATTGTCGAAGTTGTTCTTCAGATACCTTTTCGCGAGCGGGTGTTAAATTTTGTGCAACTCTAACACTTAAAATAGGATGTCGTTTCAAAAATGAGGTATACCATTTCCGGCCTGGGCGCGAATTAATAAATGGATTTGGTCGTTTATTTTCTTGAATTATGAGCTGGACACTATCTAATAGTTGTTCTTTATTTACTGGATGGTGAACTTTAGCTAGGGACAGTATCCACTGCTCCAAGAGGTTTTCTTCGTTGGTTGTAAGAATGGTGCTTGGTCCCATTCGGCAATCGACAGGTAACTTTCCACATGATTTATACAATAAAGTTGTTCTAGGAATAGAGTAAGTTTTTGCAGCCGTAGCTACAGGCATCCCTCTTACTATAGCATCAAGTGCTGCGTTCAATTGGTCCTTGGAGTAATTTTTTTTCGGTGCCATGTCTGTAAAAAATGGTGTTCCAGTTATTGACACTTACTGTACCAATAATTGACATCCCTGTCAATGACTGGTGCAAGATGTTGGTTTAAGTTTATTTTTGGAGAGTAGCTTATATAAGACCATCTCAACATTTTGTATTAGCGAATAAACATTTACTAATGTACCAGTCATTGACACTGCATGTCAATAACTGGAGCATATAGACTTTGTTTGACCCAATCATTGACACCACAACAAAAATGAGGTTAGACACTATACCGGTATAAAAGTTAATAAAAACGAATCTAATATGCTTAATACATACTCAGGCACAGTTAAAAATAACTTAACATCAGTGCAGCAAAAATTAAAAAATAATGTTTGATGAACTTACCTTAAGAATCTGCTGAAAAGTAGCACAAAATAACAACACAGTAAATTGCCGCCATTTATAACTGACTATGGAATCTGCCGATTCACTTGAAATTTGCTACAATGTTGCCAAACATCCTACGGTTACCGATTTTTAGGGAATATTGACCAAATCTAGGCAGATAATCTTATTCATAATAGAAACATTGGATAGTGTCAATCACTGGAACACTGTCAATAACTGGTGTTGTTACCTTAGTCATAATTTTTTTTTTTATTGGGCTGTTATGACATCGGTCTTTTGAGAAAAGACCTTTTTCGTATTCCCGATCAGTGTTCGGCATTCGGCAATTTTTTACATTCCTAACATTATGCGGTGGTGCACCATCTTGCTGAAGATATAAATTTCCCAGTATTGCAAGAGGTAAATCATCTAAATAATATTCTGGAAGAGTGTTTTCCAAAAATTGGCGATAGCGTTCCCCATTTAAATTCTCTTGAAAAACATAAGGTCCAATTATCCTAGTTCCTAGAATTCCACACCAAATATTTATACCAAAGCGAATTTGATGTCTAACAGGTCTATTTAATTTAGGATTTTCTTATGCATAATAATGATAATTTTGTCTATTAAAAACTCCATAATTCGTAAATCTGCTTTCATCAAACCACAATATTTTTGTAGAAAAATTATTATCTAATTCACACTGATTGAGATAGGTACCATTGACAAAACCGTATTCTTCTTTCTTGGTCACCAGGGTGCAGAGCTTGGGAAATATGTATTTCATAGGGACGAAATTTTTGTTTTTTTATAATCCTGTGTACAGTACATTGTGGAATGTCTAACTGCCTTGATATTTGTCTAGTGGAAATTTGAGGATCTGCTGCAACGAAACCTATTACATTTACCACTGTTACTTCGTCCCTCAATCTTTGTCTATCTCGGGATTTATTGGTAAATGATCCAAAATTACGCAAATTCCTTTCCAATTTTGCAAACAACGTTCTATGTGGTTGTTCCCTTTCGGGATACATATTTAAATACATTTGCTCAGCTGCTATAGAATTTCTTTTACACTGAATATAAATAGAATACATATCTGCTTTTTCGTCGTTTGAAAACATTTTAATGGTAACGGTAGCAATACAAATATGAACGAGTTAGTGCAACGATGCTAGAATACACACTTTTGATAATTAATGAACTGAAAACTAAAGCATGCAATTGTTTTAGTTTAATTTCATAGAAGTCTAATCAAAAATAATTTTTTATTACTATTACCCTAATAATTTATATTTACCCATAATCTGATACATCATCGTAAAGAGAATGAGAAGAGCTACCTGAAAATATAAAAATCCAATATGGCGCCCATAAGAAAAAAAAGTTAACTATCGTCTCCCAAAAACAATAAGAGATAGAGGTGATCTGACTTCGCCAATGCAATCAATAGAGCATTTTATGCCTGGGAACCGAATTTCATGAACTTATCTTGAAAAACAAATGAATTACGGCAAAAATTAAAAAATCTAAATTTTCAGTTTTTTCAGAATATTTCAGAAATTAAAAAAGATATTTCAGGTTTGCTTTTACCAAAATATTCATCATAAAATTGCGCAACTTTTTTGTAATTTGAGCCACCCTGTATCTCTTACCATTACTGATGTCCAAATGGTGAGCCTCCTTAAGTGAATCAGCCTGTATATCTGATCTGACAGTTTTACACGAAACTTTTCCTCACTAAATTATTGAACATGTTATAATACTTTATTATCTTAAAATCACTCACATTAATCAAATTAGGAAAATAAATTTATTTTTTTTTTAAATTTGAGAAAATACCGTCTATCCCATAAGTCACTCTTATAAAACCAGTATTATTTAATTTTAAAACCGTCTAACAGCACATTTATCTTTAGGAACGTTTTTATATTGCTAAATACTATATCTATAACAAACTGTTGTTTTCAGTCTCGTCAGTAATCATCCAGGTATGAAATAATATAGAAATAATAAATTTTTCTTACCTTTAAACACATTTACTCACTTAAAAACACCGATAATGTAGTATAACCTCACGAATAATTATGCGTTGGACATAGGCGGAATTCTCAGCACAAAAATCTTGGGCGGTATTACTTAGTACTCCATTTGGCGCCAATTATTGGGCACAACTCTACTAATCAACTCATAACGAGATGAGCGGTATTTATCGAATAAACACGAAATCTCGATTTCTGAAAAATTCGACTTTGGGGTATTGTTTCTTCGCCGACGATATGTATTATAAATAGTTTAGATCATAATGTACTTACCTTAACTCCACTATTTTTTGCCATTTCAGCTATTTTTGGTGCCCTTGATGCCATTGTATTAAATAATAATTCAGAAGCACTTCTCGAATAGATGCACCTTGCAGAAAATTAGAACACAAACTACGGTAAAATAATGTATTATCGTCATCAGATGTTTGACAGAGGTTATTAGAGAGTCTCTGCAGTGGTAAAAATATGTATTGTATAATATTTCGCTTTGCCATTATTTTGAAGCAATAATATAGTCAGAAGTCCAACGGTATTGTACATTAGCTTGTTTTGCCATGGAAATAATTGTAATAAATGTTGGTTACCACATTTTGCCATGGTAAAGTTAATAAACATATAAGAATACGCTATTTTACGAGGTATGCTCAAAAATGGTATATCATATTGCTTTGGCATTTGGAGCTATTGATATAGTATATTTATAATATTTAAAGCTATGTTTTGATGCAGTAGTATGTGAAAAAACTGAGTTTTTTCGAATACATCGATTTACCATAGCAGAGTACTCTTGTGCAAGGGTTGTAATTCAAGTTTTTTGGTTAAATTTTAACAACTTCGAATATATATTTTTTGTGTATGGTTATATAATATATTGATCTAATATAAAGTTTAAAATATAATGGAGTTTTATTTGCATCCCAGTACTCTGTTAAAAGAAGTCCTATATAATAATACTTTAGCAGTTTTAGGTATTGTTGGCTGCTGTAAATGTTATACGGATTCACTGATGATCAGCAAAATACTTTTGGTACTACTGATGCTATCAAGTAGTATGGGTGTGAGGGCTAATTTATTTTCAAGTTGAGGTTGAGTATTTAAAATTTTGCATCGATAGAGGAACTAAGGTCACACTGCAAAATTAGACGCAAAACATTAATACATAATTTATGATGTTTATGATTAATGTTTCAGAAATTACTACCTTGTCCGGATTTGGTTCACTGGATTTAGTATGTTTCCAAGGAGGTTCTTTTGTAACAAAGGAGGCCATATTTTGGTTTTATATGAATAATTAGATTTTGTGACATATGTTACACTGAGCCTTTTTTATGATATTTAGTGAACTACTATCAACATTAAGGAGACATACTTTCATTTAAAAAAACAACAATAAAAATAAAAGTAAAAACAAACAGGCCAGTCGACAGTGGTAGTTTTACAAGTTGATAATTAGGTTTTTTTAATTTTATCGAGTCGGTGGCTCAGAGTTTAATGTGTTAATCTATTTAATTGCTTTTTTTCTGAATCAGCAGTATGTGACAGCAGTATGCTGTGAAACTTACATATAAGGAGTTTAAAAAGTTATAAATGAATATAATGTTTAATAAATTGATAATGTTTTATTTAAAAACTACATAACTAGTACAAGTAGTCCTTGTGTAGGTACACCTGATTCTAACATTGAACTTAATTCTTTTGCTATTTGCTGATTAAACTATACAATCCCCAAGTTGCCTTGTTGGCCTTATGCTGAAATGTATGGTGTAAGTTCTTGGGGGAATATATAGTGCTATTAGGAATAAAGGGCGGTCCATTTTTTATTTACCAGCGTCTATAGCGCTATGCTGGGACATGCAGTTTTATTTTGAGTTTTATACTCCGAATTATATGTTGCTTAAAAAACATTTTTGAATATCAACTTTTATTGAGGTAAGTTCCAACACAAAAAAAATACTAACTAATTAATACGTGTTATATTCCGAAAAATCGAATTGAAATTGTAGTTGGCAAGCAGACAGTTCGGTAGCTCCTATTGGTGATGGTTTTGGTAATATTTTTACAATATTTTTTGGTGCGTTTGTATCAACATCTCTTCTGCCGGGTATGCAAAGCTATTGCTCACAGCTTTTTGAAGGAATGAAATAATATATTTACCTTGTTCGTACGCCTCTACGCAACCAGCAAAATAGCGGAAATTTTTCTTTATAGCATACCGAACTATTACAAAGTCTCCCATATTAACTTCTTGGCCCACATCATCATCGTCTTCATCACAATAACTTACTTCACTTAAATCCGCGATCGCATCATTTTCGTCACCTGAGGTTTTACTATACGATGCTTTTCTTTGTTTAGATTTCGATTTTTTGCCTTGTGGTTTCAAGTTTTTCTTTTTTTATTTCCAAACAACTGTTTTGTCACTTTTTGTTTTTCATTATCTTTCTTATTTTTCTTATCCTGTCTTTTTTTGATGTTCCTCCTCTATCTGCTGTTTTACAGTTGTGTCTGTTACTACTAGAGACTTGCCCTTCTTTCTTCTTGTGTGGTTTTTTCGGGGTGCAGCCTTCGGATGCGGACGGATAGCTTCCAGAGTTACCAAGGATGCTGTTGTAGATCTTGCACAGGAAAGCCCGACCGAAATCAGGTGGAATAAAATGTGTAGCAATATTGTTGGTTTCAACTGGTTCTCTACCAGACGCCTTATTTGCTTCGATACTTATGATGCTTAGCTTGGATGTCCAAAGCATGAGATATCCAAGGGCTGCATGCGGTGACTGTAGTGTGGGGGGTACCGTTACCAAAATTATACCATTATCTTTAGCCTTATTTAAAACATCAACAGCATAATAACTGTCGTGATTATCGAGAATTATTAATATTTTTCTCGCAGGTGAGCATTGTGTATGCCTAATAATATTATGATCCAAGCAATTCACAAAAATGTTAGAAGCCATCCAACCTGATGGATTAGCTGATCCAGAAGTACCAGGAGGAGGAGGAAGATCAATCATTCTCTCATGAAACTTTTCTTGGGAAAATCATAAATGGAGATATAAAAATTCCAATTCCGGAAATCGTGCAATATAAAGTTATTAAGATGCCCCGTTCCCCAGAGGTGATATTTCGAATTTGCTTATATCTGTTTTGAGCTAATATTTTTGGGGGTTTGTGTACGGTTGTTACCCCAGTCTCATTAAGGTTTTAAATGTCACAGTAAACCTGTGTATTTCTAAAACCTCAGTTAGATTTAAAAAAATGCAGGAACATTGTGTTGGTTAAAACTTGTTGCTCGAGACAAGCTTGTAGCTTCAGGGGTTCTTAGCTTCAATTGGGAATTGCGATGCCGAAAGTTTTTCATCCATTCACTCCCTGCCATTCCATTCTCGCTCCAGGAGTCTGGCATTAACCCTTTCGCTGCGGCGCGCTTGAGCCGACATTAGTTACCTCAGTGCTGCGCTAATATGCGTTATCAGCACTGAAGCGTCAACACATTTTTTTAAAGTTATAATTTATAGTTTTACCTTCATATTGGATTTAATTTTTGTATTTTATGGTTAGTATTACTTTATACGTTTAGTTAAATCATTTATAAACACAAACAAAATATTTTAAATCAAAAAAGTCTTTATTAAAAAAATGAAGAAAACTCGTCCAAAGACAAACAAAAATTTGACTCTAAGCCTAAACAAAACAAAACTACAAATAAAGTATTTTTTGTACCTATCTATTTTAGGCAACGTAACGTGTGATACTTTTCAAAACAAGGTGTAACGCATAACCCGACATCACATTGTTCGCACATATAAATTGTTTCTTTCCTTAATTTATTATGAGTACAAACAAAACATCTTTTTCGACCAGTCGAGTAATTTTGGTTTCTTGACGGAATTTTTCGAGGAAAATGTCTAGCTGTCAATCGAAATGGAGCCGGGTCGTGCGCCCTTCGTGCTATATGAACGTAGTTGTCTAAGTTGTCCTCTATCATTTGAGATATCAACTGTAATTGAAACTTAGCCAATGGAATCCTCTTTTTTTTTTGACATCTTGGAATAAGATATGACTGTTCAGCAGTGCCATATCCATAATATGGAAGAAGACTTTTTTGTACCATTTTGTTGTCCTTCTGACACTTTGGATAGAGCTTAGTAGCATATCGGTTTTGTCTACTGCTCCCATTCTCTTATTGTACTCAACAATGCACTCTGATTTCATAATAGCTCTATTGGTCGTTCTATCAGAGTACGTATTGGAGTCTCCTGCAGGAACCAGTAATACATTACTCCGACTATCTTGTCCGCCGGCATCATACCAACCGAAATCTCGCTAGGAAGGTATTTTCTAGAGGACAGTACCCTCTTCGTCCTGGATGATTTAAGCAATTGTACATCCATTCATATCTTCCAGTATTGGTGTCCGTTCCCAGAACCGCACCACAATCTGGACAATCCGCCTGTGTATTTCTTGCAGGGATTATGCCAAAATGCCGCAGAAATTTTAGTCCCTGTCGTTGTTGCAATGCCTTACCTTCTGGTGCATCTGTGCCATCAATACCTAAAAAAAAACAAACTGCAGGATCCATTATCAATTATTAAAAATATCGACCACGTTAAAATAAAAATAAAAATTCTTACCCCGGTAAAATTAAAATAATAAAATAAATAAAAATTTAACACTCGATAAAAAAAAAATTACCAATTAAAGAGCAAAAGCATGCAAGTTTTTCACCGGTTATTCACTCATAAGAGTTATTTGCTTGAAATGTTCATTTAAATTTTTCAAATTTTAATAATACTTCTACGACAATCCAGAGCAAACTAATTCCATTTCCCGCTATCCCGGTATATATATAATAAATAAAAAAACTCAGCAACCATTTGGCGGAATTATATGCGACAGCCGGTGAATAGGTGCAAGGTGAGTACCACAAAACATAAAATATTTTCAATGTTGTTTAAACAGCATGGCTTACTGTTCCGAATATTGGAAATATAAAAGTGTATAGGTAAAATTCATACATAATATATAACATTTTATGCGCACCAATTAAAAATAAAGTAAAAAACGAACTATGGAAAACTAAGTATATTTAATAAATTTAATTAAATTTATATACACAAGGTATGCAAGTTTCAATCCCGAAAATTTATTAGGCGATAAAACTCACAAAAATAAAAAGAAAAGTTCACATAAACTAGTATATTTTAAAGCTTCGTTTTCGAGATACAGGGTGTTAATTTTTCTGAATATAATATTGTTAACTTATAATTTTCACCTATCACTATTTCTTATTTATTTTTCACCAAACACCTCAGCACTTCCTAAAACACGTCCGACAGCCAAGACGCCTTGCCACCATGAGCCCTCCACCAACCCCGCCTAACGCCTGTCCGTAGAACCATCCAGTCAGCTGTCGGTTACCTACACGCCTAAAGTTCACAGGCGCTCCAGCTTAGTGGAGCTCCTGCCTTTGTCCACCAGATGTCGCACCTTCTCAATTCACATCTTGTTACAATCGGCCATCCTGCAACATTAATGTCCTCATTAATACATGGGTATCACCTATCCTTCTAAGAGATCGATCAAGTCCTGATGACCAGACTGATCCCTTTCCTCATCACCTAGAGAGTCATCGGACTCGTCACCTACATTGATAGCACCGCTTTGATAGCGTCGCAGAGCGTCAACTGCAACAACAGCCTTGAATCTCCTGTAACCCCTAACACTATGCAACGACGCGATTTCCTACCTGTCGTTACCTAGCACCTTAATTACCTTATACGGACCATCATATTTGTTAGACACCTTTCTGTTAACGCCCTTCTCACCTAACATAGTAGCCGCCTGACGCCATAAAACTAAGTCGCCTACTTTGTATACGGTTGCAACCTTACGCTTTTTATCATACCTCGCCTTCATTCGAGATGCCGCCTGATGCACTCGCTCGCCCGCCGAACACCTATTTGCATGCAATCGCCTCTGCCCAAGTACAGCAGTATCATCACCTGTCGATAAATCTGCTACACGCCCAGTCTGGTAGGAGAACAACAGATCTGCAGGAGAAAACCTGGTAGTAGCGTTTATCGTATGGTTAATTCCCCACAGAATCTCCGGCAGTTGTTCGTCCCATCTCGCCTCTCCAGTCGCACTGGCTGTAATCGCCTCCACCAAAGTGCGATTCGTGCGTTCCACCTGACCATTCGCCCGAGGAGTCGCTATAGCATTCTGCACGTGCTTAACACCATTCTCACCTAAAAATTCACCGAACGCCTTGCTAGCAAATGCCAAACCTTGATCAGAAATCACTCGTCTTGGGTACCCAAATTCGCCAAAGATCCACCTTAATTTTTCAATAGTTTCCGCCGAGCTCAAGGTTCTGGTAGGCTTCGCCCATGTATACTTAGTGAATCCATCCACCACCACCAGTAAATAGCTGTTCCGCTTAGCACTCTTGACAAAGGGACCTAAATGATCTATATGCACGGTATCGAGAGGAACCGCCTTCTTTTCATAAGGATGGAGAAATCCTTCACCTCGCCCATGAACACCTTTCGCGTACGCACAATTTAAACAAGCTACTGTATACTTGTGCACGAAACGTCTCATTTTAGGGAACCAATATGTCTTCTTCAAGAGTTCCAAACACCTCTCGAATCCAGGGTGCCCTATGTCATCATGGTGCTTACGCAGCAAGCACTTGCAGGAACATACAACCTATCACCGTCTCCTGTCACACGCCATAATCGCCCATCTTTCACCTTGAATGCTGCTCGTATACTTTTGTCAGCTACACCTCCTTCCAAAGCCTTCACCAACGCCTGCACCTTTTCGTCCTGCAATTGAACTGTTCCAAACCAATCCGCCTCAGAAATAGCCACCAAATTCACCTGTATAGGATTCCGACTAAGAGCCTAGATAATATAACCCTTTATAGATAGGACACTGTAATTGAAATATCTGTTTATTGGCGTACAGCGCACCTAGTGGTATGTGGTAAAAAAAGTTCGTTTTGCTACTAAAAGATGGCGCAGCAAATAAATGCGCCATTGCAGCGCCATCTATTGACAATAATTTAGATATAGTATTTTGTATAGGAAGTTTGCTTTGTTGGCCAAGCGACCTCGAATTAGTTCAGGATTCTTTCCTAGCTTTTAACATTGCAGCGATTTGAAATTTAGTAGTTTATAATTCAAATCACTGCAACCTGAAAGCCAGAAAAACCCTGAACCAGTTCGGAATCGCTAATCCAAATAATTGTATCACGGTTTTTAACACGTTTTTAAGTAATAGTTATTACAAAGTCCGACTTGGAAAGGGTTAATATAAAATTAACGCACTTGAAAACGGTGATTCAATTACGGAATATGTATAAGGAAATTAGAAAATGAGAAATAAAATACATTAATATATAGGTACTGCATAACATTTTATATTTATTATAACCTTTTCAAAAAACAAAAATAAGCAAGAGTAACAAAGTATACAAGATTCATTAATGTTTATATTCTTATAAATATAAAAATATATTTTTTTCAGAGAAAGGCATTACACTCTACAAAATGCAAAAAATCTTAATAAGCATTCTCACATCATTCAATATTGTATTTTGAGTTTTATATTCATCACAAACATTTATATAAGAGTAATATATCTTCTAATAAGAAAATCAAACATTCATATACATACACACCAAAAATAGTTATAATTTTTTGATGTTTAGAAATTCCTCTATAAGACCCATAGTTCTGATTATTAATCAAACGTATAACTAGTTTCTGAATTATGAAAAATTTTTTAAACTATTCCAAACCTCACACTAGCTTTAACAAAAGTAGAAAATTATTAGTTCATACACATTGAATTTTCATTTAAATATTTACAAATTACTTTAATACTATAATAATAACATATCTTGCTTAATTTGAAACTATTTTTTTTGTAAATTCTGTAAAATATCTCAGCTCCATTTTCAGCGATTTGTACTCATTTCGAGTCTATTTGACCATTAAGCTCCTGATATTATCTCGAAAATCGTTGGCGTTTTCTATATATTTCAAAAGCTTGTTTATATAGAGAACAACTTTTGTTCGAAATTCTGGAATCTTTTCCCATGATTGTTTTGTTAATTCCATCACAAAACACAAAAATGCAAATATTTATGACAAAGCGACACAGAAAATCTACAATTTCATTTTTATGTTCACAAACAAAAGAAAAATTTACATGCATCTTAACATAATACATAACAGTTTTATTTATATTCCTTTCCAATTTGAAATTAGAAAGAATACATTTCGTAATATTGTAAACTTTTTTGATGCAAGAAATAAAATAATCATTACAATAATGCAAAGAAGTTCGTCCTGCCTGGAGTTCTTTTTCCTTTACCAAGTCAGAATATTCTGAATCAGTTCTGTTTTGTAACATATGTAATTTACATAACTGGCAGTTAAATTTATTTAGTGCTTTTTTGGTAATGAAGCCAGAAATGTATCCCAAGGCAGCTTTAGATACGGGACGATCTAAACTACCAGAACTAAGTGCCGAGCTTATATGTCTGTGAATTTCTGGATTTTCCACAATTTCAACAATTTCTCTATATTGTCTGGTGGTCACTAAATCTTGCAACTGGATTAGAGAAGACTCAAAGGTTTCCTCGCAGTTGAAGCCTACAGAGTGAACACCAGTAACCTGTCTGACTAGCAGAGCTTTAAAAGACTCTTTAAATTGGTTACAGGATGGATTAGAAAGTCTACCTCTATGCTGACGTATCTGACCAAAATAATTTTCAAGTGGATCTTGGTTGAAAGATCGTGCAAAATAATATTCGATATTTTTGGAAAAAATTATTTCTGTCAAATTAATGAAACCCTCTAAAGTCAAAATGAAATTCTTTAAAGATGGGGGAACTAATTTTTCATTGGTACCTTCTTGCTGGAAGTACATGTTTTTAAGTTGCAGTTTGCAGTCCCGCCAAAACGCTATGTGTCCAGACTTTTCCTTCACTGCCCCTTTCAACTGTTTTCCAGGTGTACCCCTAAAACTACCACCATTCAAACTGTCAAAAAGGGTATCGAAGAACTTTAGGATTTGCGCGGTTTCTTGAGCCCTTGCCTCCGTGTGGTATTGCCCAGTTATATCAGATTCACCTAAAATTAATTAAAAATAAGATTTATAAAAATATGCGCGTGCATGTAAAAAGCACTAGGAACCATAATAAGTATAATTTTACCATTTAAAAAGTCAATAGATTGTAAATTACCTTTTCGTGCCATTAAATTTATGACCGAAGCCACACTGTGGCTGAAAATCTGTGTGGCATAAGACACCTTCATCTTCTTAATTTTATGCTTGATGACATGGTAGTCAGTCAATTTTGTGAGGCATCTTATTTCCCCGCTGGCATTGTCTATCAAATAGGCTTTCAAAATATCTTCCCATTTTGCCAACAGTACACCTTTTTCAGAAACCCAAATCAAATTTTTTTGCAACAAATTGTTCCTTATGCCTTTTAATAAATGAGGAACGTCGTACAGTGGAACAATTTCTTTATCGTCGATAACGAAGCATCTGCTGGGTTCTACTCCTCTATTAATATAAAAGGCACGAGAATCCCTAACCATACTCTCTATGGCTGCTCGATTTGTAGCGCCTTGATCACAAATTGTAGCGATAACAGTCAATCCTACAAAAAAATATTTATTTAAAATAAATTTACATAATTCAACTACAGTTAATCGATAATGAATATTTTAGGAACATTATTTGGTTAACACATAATAGTTCATACAATATTATTCATATATTCATCCTACCTGCCAAATTTAGTTCTCGTATCACAGAGGAAAGTAGTTCTCTAATTTTCCCAGATGCTGTCGTTCCCTTACAGAAATAATACGATATTGCTTGTTTCCATTTCCTCGTCACTCCACGAACCATAAAAACTAAGGCATGATCCATAAGCACTCCATCTCGTACTCCTTCGAACTGGTCACTGAATTTAACATAATCAATGTGCGGTGTTAAGGCTACTTCGTCAAACATAATCATACACAACTTTTCACTTGCTTTGAAATGTTGTGTAGACTGTTTCAAATTCTCTAACAAATACTTGTTTAAACCCTCTTCGATAGGAATGTTTTCCAACAATCTTCTCAATGTTCGTAGAGACGGCAATTTAAACCAGTTAGACAAAAATCTGTAACCTGGTCCAGATGTCTTGTAAAGCGCCAAAGACATTAATTTTTCCTCCATCGTAAATCTCCTTCCCTTTGGCATGGTCTTCTTTCTGGTTAATTGCTGCATGCAAAATTTTACCACCTCACTTCGAAGTCCACTATCATTTGACAAAGTAGTTGACAGCATTTCTTTCCCCAGTTGTAGTTTCTTCCTAACCGAAAGAATTCTTTTCTTGTATACCCCAATGCTGGCTTTTAAAGATTTGGCCTTCCGATACAAAGTTCGTGCTTTAGGGGTTAATTCACTACATCGACTTACATCAACCAAATGTAGTAAAGATGGAGGAGGAGCTGAAATAAAATTATAACATTATTGGTTTCAAAAATAAAAAAAGTACTGAAGAACTTGCTTTTTGGCGATTTGGAAGGTGAAACTTGAATTCCTTTAGAAGTAGATGGGATATCTTCAACGGAAACTTGCTCCTGCTCGCCTAACGTATAAATAAAACATTAATTGTAGTGTTTTAATAAGGTTTAAATGTGGCTTGTAGTTTTACTTAAAACCCAAATTTTTATCAATTTATAACTTACCTGCAAGGATAGGACTTATATGTCTGGGAGTACTAGAGACAGCAACAAATGGCAGTTCTTCTGATTGTACAGCTTCAGATGTGCTGGGAATGGTATCAGAAGAAATGTCAGGTTCAACGTCAGGTTCTTCCCCTGTAAGAACATATTGTACTACTAAAAAGTCTAACCGTAAAATCTCCATGAGTGAATATATTTCATGATTTAAAAAAATTATCATTCAAAAAAGAACAATTAAACGTACCAATAAGGACTGGCAGAAACTGCGAAGGAACTGTTGTAGATTTTAAAATTTTGTTGGTAACAACGTCATCAGCTGTAAAATGCTTGTGACATATTCTGTAGTTACTATAAACTCTCATACAGTCCATCTCGTTGAGCTTTGGGTTACAAGTTAAATCAACCCATCTATTGAATCTGTCTCGATCTTTGTCCGGATTCGGAAATCGGTGCCTTGGTGACTTCTTGTCCTTACAACCCAATACAGCACAAGGAACAACCATAATCTGCGAAAATATTGGCAATTTTGAATTTTTCTAAAAACTTATACTGGTAAAGGCAACACTGGTGATCTTATCTAACGATAATAATGCACTTTTAAATGTGATAAAGCTATATAATAGTACATTATACACTAAAGGAGACAAACGTCTTATTTCTTACATCGTCCATCGTCTTATTACAGATACATCGAGGGAAAAATGCGGTCTCTCCCGAGGTGTATATTATTTTCCACGATCTGGAGTAGAAACATTTATTTCATAAATATCTTCAAACCTCATATAGTGACACTTTATATTATTGAGTCACGTCACATAAGTTGTCACTTATATGACGTTTGAAGAAAAATAGTACATTATACACTAAGGGTACAAACGTAGTGAGGCGTTTTACATCGATGCAAGCAGCGAGCTAAGCATTGATGCACAATCAGTACGATTCATTAATGTAGATTCTGGTATAATTAATCGTGCATCGATGCTTAGCTCGCTCCTTGCATCGATGTAGAATGCTTCACTATGTTTGTACCGTAATTTGACTGGGGTAATACCAGAATCTACATTAATAAATTGTGCATCGATGCTAAGCTCGCTGCTTGCATCGTGCATCGACACTTAACTATGTTTGTACCTTAAGGGGAGAAACGTCTTATTTTTCATGAGGTGTAATTTGAGGCCCGAGGGCGAAGCAATGTTTTATTAATTAATAAATAAGAATTACATTTTGTTTAACTATTGGGCATGACATAAAAACTACCCTAGGGAAATTGTTGTCTTATTTCGTCCCTATGGAGTGAATGCTTTACTTCTGTCATAATTTTGAGATCAATAGAAATCGATTTCTACTCCCGGTCGTGGAACAAATAATTTTCGTACATAATAAAAGATTTATCTTTATACAAAATGATTTTGCAATACCCTATAAAACAATGGCCTATAACCTCCAAGTATTTATATTTGATGTGTAAATTGTACTTACGATTAAAAATAGTTATTAAACAATCACCCTAATCACACTATGATTAACTACACAAAAAATTGTTCACAGTCGCACAACACACAAGTTAAAAATACAAAAAACACAATAATCCAGCAAGCACGTTAACACAAGACGAACGAAAAACGTTTGAATTGAATCACAGAACACAGAACACCTGATTTGAATCTTCAACTTCAACACGTGTGGTACAATATGTGAAATTACAGAAATCTTTATTCAAATTACCGACATCGACAGTAGTGACATCTCTTATCATGTGGTAACCGGGTTTTTGTGTTTACAATGGTCCTATTTAAGTGCCGAGCCCTGACTAAGAGCATCGACATGTTTCATCCTATCACCAGGTCGATATTCCACCTCCATGTCGTATTCCTGTATCGCCAACCACCACCTAGCTATCCTTGGCACCAAATCTCGTTTAAGGAATGTTGCTCTCACCGCCGAGCAATCAGTTATCACCTTAAAATGAACACCTAGCAAATATACCCTAAATCGCTTGACCGACTCCAACAGTGCCGCCTTTAAGCTTGTAAAAGCTAGTTGCTCCTCGTCATTCCAACGCCATTCTACACCTTTCCCAGTAAGCCTAGTAAGAGGACGCACTACAACAGCAAAGTTCTTAATAAACTTACGAAAATAGCTAGCCAAACCTATAAATTGTCGCACCGTATGCACATCCGTTGGCACTGGAAAATCAGCCACCGCCTTCACCTTCCGAGATCCGGGTCTGATACCATCTCCACTCACCTCATGTCCTAAATATTCAATAGAGGTTTTCAGAAATGAACATTTAGCTACATTTAATTTGAAGCCCGCCTGTCCTATCAGATCCAGCACCTGTTCTAAAAGAGTTAGACCACCTTCCACTGTCTCAGAGGGGATCAACAAGTCGTCCATATACGCTAACACCTGATCGTGACGTAGACCACCTAACATTTTGTTGACTATCCTCTGAAACACCGCCGGAGAATTTGCCAATCCAAAAGGAACTCGCATGTACTTGTACTGCCCATCTGGAGTGATAAATGCCGTTTTGTGAATAGAGTCTGCATGCATTGGTACCTGATGGTAACCTTGCGCCATATCCAAAACTCCACAGTAAAGAACCATTTGCCCGCCAGTCGATCTAGCTGATCTGCTATCAATGGAAGAGGGTACCTATCCTTTACAGTTATTGCATTCAATGCCCTGTAGTCCACGCATAACCTGACACCTCCATTGCGTTTGTTAATCAGCACTATGGGGCTATCGTACTCCGAATCAGACTCCCTAATAACACCACTAGCTAATAATCCCTGCACCTTCTCCCTCACCTTACACCTTTCTGAAAATGACAACCTATATGGTCTGTAATATACTGGTACATCCTTTGCCAACTTGATCTGCATCTCACCTAAATGTGTTAAACCTAAATCATCTTCACCTGTCGAGAAACAGTGCGCCTTTCGAGACAGTAATGCTATCAGTCTAGTTCTATCATTATCATTTATGTCGCCTATATTAAGATCTGAAGTATTAATAGGTCGGATGGCTCTTACCTGGCAATCCCTACTCCTTGTCCTGTCCGCCCGTCTAGCCACCTTTCTGCATTTAACAGCTCTGGCCACTACTCGCCCTTTCCTCCAGTGAAGCTGTTGCGGCCCCAGGTTGGTCAGCATCACCTGAGCCCTCCCATTGGACCATTCCAATACACCACTGGGTATGCCCACCGTACAACCGCCTTCCTCAATGAGCTTTGCTTCCATAAAAATGTCCTCACCTTCCTGAACACCATCCACACATACTCCTATCAGTTGCACTGTACCAGGCTCGACAACTATGTCGTCCTCTAACACCACACGATGGTGTCTATCTCCTTCGTCTTCAGTGACGCACATATTCCTTAAAAGGTCTTCCACGCCTGTCTCCTTGCTAAAGACCACCTTGCCGCCTTTCACTTCCATTACAACACCTGCCTCACCTATCGCCGGTTGCCCTAAAATAAGATCTGCATTAGATATATCACACAGTGTAACCAAGGCGGTAATGGTCATATCAATTCCATCAATATCGATGGTACACCTGGTATGGCCATGCGCCGCGCCTAGTCCCCCGCCAAATCCCTGTAAAAAGACAGATTCTGATGTCACCTGTAGTCCCAGCCTGTCAGCACAATCACCTGTCATTAAATTATGTTGACACCCTGTGTCCACATACACCTTCACACGTTCCCCATTTATAAAGGCAACCTTTTTATAAGTACTGTCAAAGGCTGTACTTACCAACCTTACCTTAACCAAACCGCGCCTTTTCCCCTCGCCTTTCAAGTCCTTCTCTCCACCTCCCTCCGTCTGGTCGCCACCTTTCTTCCGTAGATACTCCTGTCTGGCTGGACAATGGTTGAACCAGTGCCCCTCCTTCCCGCACCAGCTACACCTACTTCTTTTAGGATGCGGACAGTCCCTGCTTATGTGCGTACCAAACTCCTGGCAATTGTAGCACCTAACTTTCTGGGATGATGTCGCCTGTCTCTTTGAGGGCGGAGCACTTGAACTGCCACCTCTCTTTGATTTTACACCTGACGTAGAAGGTTCCACCTGCCTTGCAACCACCACTGCTGCTGGAGACTTGTACTCTTCTAAACCTGAAAGGAAATCGGAGTACAACGCCTCCGGTGTCTTGCTTTTGCAAGCACATGCATTAGCCCACAACTCCTGCGGCAGTCCCTTTGCACCACCTTGCACGACACTGCATCCTCACCTGTCACCTTTACCCTCTCGCACAATGCTAGCTTCGCGTGGAAATAACTAGTCATCATTTCACCTACCTCCTTACGCCTCTCCATCATTTCTGCCATCGAATCATGGAAGTCGTGTTGCCTAGGAAACGCCCTCTGTAAATGCACCTTCCACTGATCCCAAGTGAAATCGATGTTATCCAATCGCCTGAACCAACTCCTAGCAGCTCCTCTCAACTTCACCTGCATCAGGTACGATCGCTCGTACGCTGACCATCCATGTACATCACCCAATTGGTCAATTAAACCGAGGAATTTATTGACGTTGGAATAGTGATCTTCAGGATCGAATTCCTCAACGATGCCGCCTACCTCCATCAAATCTCCTCTCCGCCTTGCAGCATCTACGCCATCGTCATTCACCCGGGTCCGCTGCTCTGCCGCCGTCTGTCTCGCCGTACCTGTTGCACCTGTCATACTTCTCGAACCACTCGCCTGTTCACCTACCAATGACGTCATCGTGGCGAGCATCTTTTCCATGAAGACGTTCATGCACCCAGCCAACTGCTCGTCCACCACACGTTTTACCACCTCTTCTGTTCTCTCCTTCTGCGGCCCCTTCGCCGCCGCCCCTGATGGTCCCGCTTCCAGAAACTCAGCCATCTCGTAATCGAGCTCTAATACGTCGTCACCTGCCTCTTCACCTGCCTTTTCACCTGCCATCGCACTTGCATCTCTCGCCCCAGACTTCTTGTCCGCCATATTGTAATGGCCGTTGACCACACCCGCACACAACTTTCTTACTAAAATTCCGTCACTAAGCGGTTAATCACCCGTCACAAAATATCACCTGGCACATGAGAATTATCCCAACTTCTGATTTGTTAACTTATAATTTTCACCTATCACTATTTCTTATTTATTTTTCACCAAACACTTCAGCACTTCCTAAAACACGTCCGACAGCCAAGACGCCTTGCCACCATGAGCCCTCCAACAACCCCGCCTAACGCCTGTCCGTAGAACCATCCAGTCAGCTGTCGGTTACCTACACGCCTAAAGTTCACAGGCGCTCCAGCTTAGTGGAGCTCCTGCCTTTGTCCACCAGATGTCGCACCTTCTCAATTCACATCTTGTTACAATATAATAATATTTTCTGAATTTTAGCTGCGTATGATTCCTAAAATGTTCCATTCCGGGTTGCGGCGGTGGTCCATGCCATTGCTGATCTAGCACTTCTTGATTAAACCTTCCCTGCGGTACCCATTCTGGGTCTTCTCCTCTTCGTGGCTGGATGTTTCTGAATGGTTAAGTCTACCATGTCCATCGAAGGTTAAATGACAATCTTCATATCCCAACCAACTATTAGTACAAATGTAGCTGTTTACATCGATGCATGGTTTCTAAAACCAAATAAAATATTGACCTAGAATCTTTCCTGCGGTACCCCTTCTGGGCCTTCTCCTCTTCGTGGCTGGAGGAATGTTTCTGAGTGGTTAACTCTACCATGTCCATCGAACGTTAAATGACAATCTTCTTATGCCAACCAACCATCAGTACAAATGTAGCTGTTTTCATCGATGCATTCTTGTAAAATTGGCAGTAACGTGTCGGTGTGTTTTCTCTCCACAACCACGGCAAACCTCTTCTTCGTTGTTCTGCTTATTCCTCCTACAACCCAAGTGTGCCGTTACCTAGTCAACCTACCAACGTTATACTTCCGCTTGTGTAGGTAAGACTTGTCGAGTTGTACGACGTCTCCAGCACCGCCGATCGGTACGTAATCGTGCCCATGCAATGGCACGAGCCACATCCCGACAGAAGCCGTACCAGTAGACAGCCGTTTCAGCACACACATAGACACATAATCCTGAGTACGTATTAGAGGCTCCTGCAGGAACTAGTAATACATTACTCTCATTATATTGTCCGCCGGCATCTCACCTTTCAAGCGAGTTCTCGCTAGGAAGGTATTTTCTAGAGGGCAGTACCCTCTTCGCTCTGGGTGATTTATGCAATTGTACCTCCATCCATATCTCCCGGTATCAGTGACCGTTCTCAGAACCGCGCCACATTCTGGACAATTCGCCGCTGAAATCAATATCTAAAAAAAAACTTAAACTGCAGGGAGAAAGATGACCCTGCATCAAAAATGCAGAATCCATTATCAATTATTATTAAAAATAAAAATTCTTACCCCGGTAAAATTAAAATAAATAACTATACCCCGGTAAATAAATAAAAATTTAAAACTCGACCCAAAAAAAATTGTCGATTAATCCTCTGAGGCCGGATTTATTTTTTTTCTTTTTTAGTCAAAACATTGGTTTTACTGAGTTAATTGAAAGTTATTTAAGATGTTTTTATTATGATTTATTTTTTTTGTTTTAGATTTAGTTTAAGAAAAAAAAATATTTTCAGAAAATATTCGTGGGCGTACAGCGAAAATCCACTAATGTCCGTATTCATAGTCGAATCTCAATCTTGTACTTAAGATTTACTTGGTGAAGGACGCCTTAAGAAGCGAGTACGCCCCAAGTTTCATAATCAATACTTCGGCAATTCTCGGCGAAGCATGACTTGAGTACGAGCCGAAAACTTGAGTACGAGCCGAAAACTTGAGTTAATGTTGCTAGAGTTTGTAGATGTTAATGCATGTGGATTTTTCGCCTCACACAATTCAGCATGCTTTCGTAAAACTTTATGACCTGTTATAGGATGATCAGATTTAGTATTACAAAAGAAAAATAAATTTTTATCTCTGACAAAATTAGGTCTTAAAATGAGATTCCATATCTTGGTTAAAAATAACTGGCACACCACGCTCCCTTTTGCCTCTTATTACGACGCGTTTCAAAGTTTTTAGCAAAATCTTTTCTGTGGGTGTGGGAATTGCATCTCCAAATTCTTCATAAAAGTTTTGTTTCTTTTGGTACCAGAACGTCACTGAATTTTTTTGAAAATTTTTATTTATCCAAAAATACAAAAAAAATATGTCCAATAAATTGAACATCAGGACGAGATCACTACTAATTATGACGTCAATGAAAACTTCTGAAACGATTATTACTGCCCCTTAGACACAAAAATAGTGTGACGCTCTTAATTCGGTTTCGGTTTTTATTCTCAGGTTTCTGCCTTCGGGCGCCACCGTCCACTGTTTTTGTGTGGTGGAAGGTCCACACGGACTCTACTCGCTTATGAGTAAAGGCTGGGTAGCTTCAATGGAGAAGGTGCATAAATGCACGTGTCAGAGGGTCAATGTTTCCTAACCTAAGTAATAAAAGTCGCACACTTTCAAGGCCTAAACTATTTATTTATACTTTAAATAAATCGGTCGGTAAATAAAACAGCAAAAAAAATAAATCAGTTTAAAATATCGATAGCCATATATTTGTTAAGCAGGGGAGGCAGCAGAGGTAAATAGTCAAAGCAATTAAATATTAATATACAGGCGGAAATACAAATAGATACTAATAATTATTGTGAGCAGGTAATGCAGCGGTAGATATACAGGCAATCAAATTATTATTAAGCAATTAACAGTGAACCAGTCAACTAACCACAAACTTAATTAATAATCAATTATATTCGGTAGCTATTATTACTAAAAAGGTAATAATGAAACGGTTGGTGAGTAAGTTAGCAATCTAATTAATCCAAGTAATTATATTCGGTATCAAATATTACTAATAAAACGGTTGATGAATAAATTATCAATCTAATTAATCAAAGTAATTATATTCGGTATCAAATATTACTAATAAAACGGTTGGTGAATAAATTATCAATCTAATTAATCAAAGTAATTATATTCGGTAGCAAATATTACCAAGCATTTAATACTAACGGTTAATAGCAACAATAGGCAATAAGCAATGCGGTAAAACAATGTAACTTACTCCTGCTGTAGGTATCTCTCACTTTCACAATTCACTACTAATTAATTTATCCCGGCGGCCAGGAAAATCGGAGCACAAAAGAGAACTAAACAAGTGATACCATGGCTTTTATGTCCTGATCGAGTCTGGCTTAGCCAATCACAGTGGCGGATTTAAGTTATCTGCTTAATATATTTTCTCGAAAACAGTAAAAATATTAATATAATTCACTAATTAATTTACAATATGAACATAAAACCATATACAGGGTAGTTTCTAATACCCAACTATCAAATAACAATTCAATAACTTAAATCTAGTTGCATCCTATTGTTATTCTCATAAATGCAATTCTATACATAACATAAATACCACCAATACTGGTTAACACGGATGGAAAATAAAATAACTTTTCATAAACATATTTCCTTTAGTGGAAATAAATATTTAATGCTACAAACGCCTAACAGGCGGTGAATCAAATAAATGCACTTTGTGCAGTTTCGGGAAGAGTTAGCTAGCTCAAACTTTACCATACCATTCATTATTAAATGTGCTATCTCAAAAGTACAGCCAATAGTACATATTGATTGCATAAATATTTTTAATTGCTATTTAAATAAAATATTTTAAATCTCCAATACATTAAACATAATTTTTAAGGTACCTAGAACTCGGTGTTTTACACATTTAGCGGCGGTGACAAAAAGTCGATGAAACTATAAAAACAGCGGTCTGGAATTTCGGTAGATAGGCTTATTTAATAAATTAATATATGTATTGTTTATTGCTAACTGCAACTATGAAATATTTAAATTTTACCGGAAAACTTAAATCTATTTTTATATACAGGGTGAACCTCAAAATAAATACATGACACTGCAATAGTTAAATTCGTCTGAAATTATTCTAAACTAATGCCACGGCTATAACATCCAAAGGTATAAAATAAATCAATAGAAAATCAACAACGGATATATTGCCATTAGATGTGTACTACATAAGATCGGTTCAGACTGTGCACCAACCGAATAACTAGTTCTGTAGCGAATCTAGGGATCAAACATTATCTACCAGCTAGTAAGGGTGTGATCTGAGATTAAAAAAAAAAAAGGACGCCACGTGATTTTAAATAACTGTCTGATACCGATAAACAAAGAAAATTAAATCACGAAAAATGAGATACAGAAATATACCTACTAACTTGTTATTCAGCAGTGCACCTTTTTGGCAGATTTTACTAATTATAATACCGCAATATGTACATACTATATAAATGTATAGGCACTGCCTAATTTTCCAAGGATATAGCTATATTCTTGTTTACAAAATGGATGAATATAGTTAGAAGTTAAATATCCTACTTATGGTATTATTATACTTTAGATAAAATGTACCATGCAATGGCACTATAGTCTTAACTAAATTTATGAGATTTTAACCATAATACTAAGCAAGAGTCAGTAACGGATTTCTTTTTATTCTAATTAGGTACTTATAAGTTCTATTAATTACATCCCAAAAGATAACGGACGGACAAAAGAGTCACTTAGTTACAACCTTACTTCTTATATATGTAGACAGCTTAGGTATACCTCAAAAGAAAAATCAAATAAATGTTTATTGTAACTACAAGTTAGGCACGGTTTGCTAGGCAGCATGCACTACTGCAGGCACACTTAATCGGTGGTTTCGGCTTTCAGCCTTAAGATTAGAACACACTGACCTTTTTCTCGTGGTAGGTCTCGACATCAAGGGTGAAATATGGCAATGGCTAATCAGATGTGAGGGAAATAATTAGCTATCTGGACCAGAAAGATTGGCCTGTACAAGAACCCCCTAGGCAGGACCCTAAAAGTTGTAACCCAATGTAACGCCTAATAAGCATTATAGATACAGAACAACATACCTCTAGTCGAGGGTAAAGATTGTTGATGTCCTGAAGAACGTCCTGAGGAAGATACCACAAAATCCTCATATAGAGTCAGATTCTCACAAAAACAAAACAATTCTATCGAATTGGTACGCAGCACTGCACAAAACTGTGAGAATCGGTTGGCTTTATCAAAATGGATAAATCCCGCTAGGATAAATTACTAATTGTCCACTTTGAATACCTCGTGGCTTCAACCTTATTCAGAAGTCTCCAAAACGGAAATGTCGTTAAATTAATTTAAAAAAATAACCACGTTAAGCCTAGTACCCAACAAAATCTTACGAAAATTACTAAGGAATAAATTTACCGAATTTGGGAGAAGATGGGCTGATCAATGGGTGGAAAAAAAGGATATTTTATTAAAAATCTGAGTAGATCTAAAATTTTACAAACTAGCCTCTTTGCAATATCAATAAGCCACCATAAACAATTTGTTACCTCCCAAAATATATTGTAATAGACGAGATATTACTTTTATTAAATGAATTATTCAGTAGAAAAACAGCGCACGTCCATGTTCAATAATTCTTCGCGTCTGGCGTAAACGGCCTAAATATTACTAAGTAAGTAGGTGTCTAGTGGTGGGAATTACCGCGGAAATATTTAAATAATGACAACCTATTATCTTTGCTGCTAAAATAATTTAAGGTACCTATATTAAATAAACTAGATAAATAATCGGTTGAACATTCATTTCATTATTAATGAATATCATAAGCGGGTATATAAAAAAAGGTTTGATAAAAACTGGGATTCCTAGTGCTGGTATTTGAAGGTGATATTGAATTGTATTATGGGTGGCCTATTAATGGGCGAAAGGACTAGTAAATCTTAGGACAGACTGATAGGTACCTATTTAGATACCAGCGGCAAAATAAAACCGTGACACTAAATAGACGGCTTATAACAATATAATAACTTATCATTATGGTTCTCTTGGCTGGTAATGGTCACATAATAAAAATAAACAAATTAACATAAAGCCGGCTAATATTATTATCGGAAAATAGGGACTTCGTTACACCCCTCCCCTTACTTCGGTAAAAAAAAATAAAATAATTTTATTAGCTACTCTAACGTTAACTTAATTTTCATTTAATGAAATCTACCCACAATAACAAAATAACAAAATTAGCACGGTACTATCGGCGGCGGAGTAATAGAACAAAAAAAAATGTATTGTAGAGGGTACTAGTTTTGCTGTGCTTACCAGCGGAAACAAAAACTTAACAATAACATAACCCGCAAAAAGAAAAAACATCTTACCCCTTAAATAACCAAAAAAAAATTTATTCCTACGGATCGGGGCCGTACCCCCTTTCTTACGCATCCTACACTCCACACGAGTGCCGGCGGCTTCTTCGACTTGTTGGTGGGCACTGTGTGGCTTGATCCCGTCGCAGGGGTCTTACGGTGTCCAGGGTCCGGATGGGGTTCCAATAGAGGTCACACTGCACCCCCCTGGATCGATACCGGCGGTAGGTGGATACTCCCCTCTGGTGTATTCTGGTATTCGCGCACCGACAGTCCCGACTCATCTCGCCATATTTCCCACATTTCGAGCAGAACAATCTGGGGACCCCGGAGCAGTTATTGCGTGAGTGCCCCGGGTATCCGCATCTCCAACACAGCTCGAATCGATCTATGGGCAAGAATATCTCCACCTCCGGCTTCTTGTACGGCGTCCAGTCTGAGGGTTTCGTCACCGCCGTTGGAGGGGACCTGGCAGCAGCCCCTCGATGTGGTCCTCCTCGTGGGAGCTCCTTTGGTGGGACTGGAGCGGAAGGAGCGGAGCGGAGGGACTGCACCTTGGCATGCGAGGCCTGGGAGTCCGGAACGGTGTCCCTTGCGGCGGAGTGGGTAGGGGTTTCCTCCCCCAGGAACTCTCCTATGGCATCCAGCAGTTCCTGGTCCACTATATCCAGCACTGGACTGTCCATTGCTAAAACAAAAAAACGGTATTTAAGAGTACCTTTACCTCCCCTAGGCAATTCGCCTGGTAACCTCCCCTCTTTATGGGCGCAACCTGAGTGGTCACAAAACACACAACAGATAGAGAATAATATACTCTCGACTAGCTTCTCCGTGCTGGTACTTAATTACTGGTTACCTATCGACACTGGTTTGAGATCTTTAACGTGAACTCTTTTTAACTTTCGCCCTGTGTCAGATTTTAATTCGTATACAACAGGCGAAATGACTTTGACTACGGTAAACGGTCCGGAATATTTCGGTGCTAATTTAGCTGCAAATCCCTGAGCGGCAGATGATAACGGATGGTCGCGTTTCATCACTCGGTCTCCTACATGACATCTCCAGTTACGTCGGCGTAAATTATAGTGACTTTGGATGGTGAATGCACGGGACAGATTCACTCTTACCAAGTCAAAAATTTCCCGCAACTTAGCGAGGCGGTCGGTGTGATCGGTGTTAGGGGTCGGTGTCTCGTCCGGTACAGCATCATCTGCTGTTTCATTGTCATCTCGGTAAAGGGCTGCAGGTACCTCCAGCTCTCTTTCAAAGTTCAGGAAGGCTGGAGAAAATCAGGTGGTCTCCTGTCGAGCAGTGTTGATAGCAAATTGAAAATCCGGTAGGTGGTCATCCCACAGACGGTGGTCCTGATTACAATATTGTGCTATCATAGTTTTAATTGTGCGGTTAGCTCTCTCCACAGGATTAGCTTGGGGAGTATAAGGCGGTGTAAAACGGTGTTGTATCCCAAAGTTCTGTAAGAGTGTCCGGAACAAACGGCTGTCATATTGCGTACCATTGTCACTTATGATTTCCCTGGGACAACCAAAGCGACATATGACCTCTTCGTACAGAGCTTGGGTAACATTTCGGCCTGTTGCACTGCGGAGAGGACGGAATTGTACCCATTTTGTGAATCGATCCTGAAAAACTACCAGGAAGCGATTTCCTTTACGGGAACTCGGGAGCGGCCCTACTAGGTCGGTATTAACGGTATGCCAAGGGTGACGGTTAACGGAGGGTTGCATTTTACCAGCAGTTTGCTGTTGTGCCGGTTTATACTGTAAGCATTACACGCATTTCCTTACATAATTTGCAATATCCCGAAACATGCCTGGCCAATAATATCGGTGCGATATACGAGCTATTGTCTTAGAGATACCCATATGTCCTGCAGTAGGAGCATCATGGTTCTCTGTCAAGACGGCAGGTTGGATCTGTGCTTTAACATACAGCTTCCATGGATCACTGATGTCGGGTTCGGTAAGGTCACTTGAGTCCCAGAAGTGACGGCAGAGGCGGTCATTTCGGATACAGTAATCCGGAAATGCTTCGGGCTTTGCTTCGACTTCGTCGCTGGTGCTTCGTCCAAAGCACATAGTTGTTGCGTATCGTCCTCAGCGGAAGGGCCTGGTAAAGGCTGTCGAGATGAAGCATCAGCCACACGGTTCAATGCTCCTCTACGGTACTTTATTTCGAAGTCATATTGTTGCAAAAATATGCTCCTTCGGGCTAAACGGCCAGCGGGACTTTTTATAGAGTGTAACCAACGGAGAGACTGATGATTGGTAATAACGGTAAAACGGTATCCCTCCAGGTACGGTACGAAAACATTCTTTTTCGACGGCTGCGAAGTTTTTTCTGAAGGAGAAAGCATGCGGCTAGCATAAGCTATCACATGTTCGGCTCCATCAATATCCTGCGTCAATGCCACACCCAAACCTACATCGGAGGCATCAGTCTGCAAGACGAAGGGCTTTTCAAAGTCCGGGCAGGTTAATACCGGAGCTTCGGTGAGACATTTCTTTAAGGCAGAAAATGCCTTTTCTTGTTCCTCGGTCCAACGCCAGCGGTAATTTTTCTTAGGCAGCCTGGTTAACGGTGCGACAACCTCAGAAAAGAAAGGCACAAAACGGCGGTACCAAGATGCAGTGCCTAAGAAACGGCGTAACTCTCTAACATTTCTAGGTGTTGGGAAATGTTGAATGGCTGTCACTTTGTCGGGGTCGGTAGAGATACCCTCGGCGGTGACTAAATGTCCTAAGTACTTTAGGGATTTTCTACAGAACTGACACTTATCAGCATTCAACTGTAGATTAGCCATTCGTAGCCGGCGGAAAACTTCTCTGAGGTATTTTAAATGTTCCTCAACAGTTTCGCCAAGGACAATAATGTCATCCAGGTAGGCAAAAGCGTACGGTTCCAACTCGACCTATGAAATGGTCAAGCAGACGTTGAAAAGTAGCCGGTGCTGAGTGCAAACCAAACGGCATCACATTAAAGTGAAACAGACCTCGGACAGGAACTGTGAAAGCAGTTATAGGTTTGCTTTCAGGTGACAGCGGTATCACCCAATATCCTTGCTTCAGGTCTATACTTGATATGTACCGGGCACGTCGTAGCTTGTCAAGAATGGCATTAATATACGGTAACGGGTATGCATCTTTCTCGGTTACTTTATTCACCTTTCGGAAATCTATGCAGAACCTCGGTTTGCCATCTTCCTTACGAACTATTACCACAGGTGAACTCCATGGACTGGAAGAGGGCTCTATTACCCCATCTTTTAACATCTGGTCCACCTCTTGGTCAATAACGGCTTGCATTCTAGGGTTCTGGGGTCGGTATCTTTGTTTGATCGGTTCGGGATATGAGAGGCGGATGTGGTGGTGTATTAGCCCAGTAGCTCCTCTTATCTCTTTGAAACTAGGTAATTCCTGATCCAGGAATTGCTGTAAACCAGTTTCCTCGGTGTCGGTTAATTGTAACGATAATCCTCCAATAGGACTACATGACGGTATCGGGGTTGTCTAAAAACTACTTCATCATTTAGATTTAGTGTGTTGGTTAGCAAGTCCAAGGTAAACTGCTTTTTACCAAGGATGTCCATACCCAAAACAATATCAGACGTCAGATCTGGCATGTAGGAAACGATTTCCGAAAAGTGAGTGTCACTTATCGAAAATTCTAGACAGTATCCACCCTGTATGAGTACCGTCTGTCCATTTGCCAGTTTCGCCGCAGGTGTCAAAACTTCTTGAAACGGGATTTCTAATTCTCTGCAATATTCAGCGACTTTCTCGCCAACATAGGATCGGACGGCGCCGGTATCCACGAGTGCAGAGAACATCCTGTCTCTTATTTTGACGGTGACGTGTGGTCAGTTGTCTAGTTCAGTAACGGTCGAATTATGCGAGGCTGGAATATTCCGGAACCGCGCTGACCTCGTAGCAGGACAGCTCCGGTTTAGTTTTCCGGATTGGGGCAATTACAGTCTTGGCTCATAATTCCATTTCGTCCACAGCGTGAACAAAATAGTCTCGGAGGTGCTCGGCATTCGGTTCGGAAATGTCTGGATTGTCCACACCTCCAGCAGACGGGTCTAGGGGAAGGAGTAGCCGGTTGCCTTGTCGGCTACGCAGGAGGGCGTGCGTACGCCTCTCTTGGCGTGTTTACAGATTCCGGACGGACGGTGTTCCTACTCTGAGCGGCTTCTGCATATGTACGATTAGGTACACTACTTCGGGGGGCTTCTTCATGTGTCGTAATCGGTACGGTACGGCGGGGACGGTGGTTCAAAGGAACCCTTTGAACAGGCGGCGGGGAGCGGTTTCGGTAACAGGTAACACCGGACTCTGGCTAGTTGACGGACTACCATCACGTACTATCGGGTTTCTGCCTTCGGGCGCCACCGTCCACTGGTTTTGTGTGGTGAAAGGTCCACACGGACTCTATTCGCTTATGAGTAAAGGCTGGGTAGCTTCAATGGAGAAGGTGCATAAATGCACGTGCCAGAGGGTCAATGTTTCCTAACCTAAATAATAAAAGTCGCACACTTTCAAGGCCTAAACTATTTATTTATACTTTAAATAAATCGGTCGGTAAATAACACAACAAAAAAAATAAACCAGTATAAAATATCAATGGCCATATATTTGTTAAGCAGGGGAGGCAGCAGAGGTAAATAGTCAAAGCAATTAAATATTAATATACAAATAGTCAAAGCAATTAAATATTAATATACAGGCGGAAATGCAAATAGATACTAATAATTATTGTGAGCAGGTAATAATGCAGCGGTAGATATACAGGCAATCAAATTATTATTAAGCAAATAACAGTGAACCAGTCAGCTAACCACAAACTTAAATAATAATCAATTATATTCGGTAGCTATTATTACTAAAAAGTTAATAATAAAACGATTGGTGAATAAGTTAACAATCTAATCAAAGTAATTATATTCGGTAGCAAATATTACTAATAAGTTACTATTAAAACAGTTGGTGAATAAATTATCAATCTAATTAATCGAAGTAATTATATTCGGAAATATTACTAAGCAGTTAATAATAACGGTTAATAGCAACAGTAGACAATAAGCAATGCGGTAAAACAATGTAACTTACTCCTGCTGTAGGTATCGGCCACTTTCACAACTCTGAGAAAATTCGGAGCACAAAAGAGAGCGAAACTAGTGATACCATGGCTTTTATGTCCCGATCGAGCCTGGCTTAGCCAATCACAGTGATGGATTTTATTCAACTGCTTAATATATTTTCTCGAAAATAGTAAAAATATTAATATAATAATTCACTAATTAATTTACAATATGAACATAAAACCATATACAGGGTAGTTTCTAATACCCAACTATCAAATAACAATTCAATAACTTAAATCTAGTTGCATCCTATTGTTATTCTCATAAATGCAATTCTATACATAACATAAATACCACCAATACTGGTTAACACGGATCAAAAATGAACTAGCAACCTTTTATCAACATATTTCCTTTAGTGGAAATAAATGTTTAAAGCTACAAATGCATAACGGGCGATGAATCAAATAATTGCACTTTGTGCAGTTTCAGAAAGAGTTAGCTAGCTGAAACTTTACCATATCATTCATTATTAAATGTGCTATCTCAAAAGTACAGCCAATAGTACATATCGATTGCATAAGTATTTTTAATTGCTATTTAAATAAAATATTTTAAATATCCAGTACATTAAACATAATTTTAAGGTACCTAGAACTCGGCGTTTTACACATTTAGCGGCGGTGACAAAAAGTCGGTGAAACTATAAAAACAGCGGTCTGGAATTTCGGTAGATAGGCTTATTTAATAAATGAATATATGTATTGTTTATTGCTAACTGCCACTACGAAATATTTAAACTTTACCAGAGAACTTAAATGTATTTTTATATACAGGGTGAAACTCAAAATAAATACCTGACACTGAAATAGTTAAATTCGATTGAAATTATGCTAAACTAAAGAGACGGCTTATAACAATAAAATAACTTATCTCTATTGTTCTATTGGCTGGTAATGGTCACATAATAAAAATAAACCAATTAACCTAAATTAGTAATACAAAATTAATACAAATACAAAATTTGTCATCATATTCGAAGGAAAAAGAAAAAGAAATAAGAGACCCCGGCTGCGCCTGGCCTTACTAGGGCGCAGCCGCGCCGAGAAATCGACGAATTGGTCGAATAACCATATAATAACTACACATATAATACATATAATAACACTTCCATTTGGTTATCCCGAACAAGAGCAATTACATTCTTATACAGGGTGCACCTGTTTGTTGTGCACCTTTTGTTTGTGCACCTATATTTTATATAAATAATAAATATATATGTAATTACTTAATTTAAGAAATTAAGTCAAAATTTGTTTAATGTAGTAAAGGAAATGCGTAAAATTTTAAATGAAGCAAGAATTTTAAAAAATAAAATAGAAAGGCTGTGAAGGGAGAGAAAAAAGTATGGTATCCAAGAAAACGAGGGGAACAACAAACATTTTCCAAAAATTTTTGTTAAGCAACAAAATTAAATTTAATCATAAATCTATGCATAGTATTCAAAGCTGAATTAATTTCTAAATTTTATTAATATAATTTACATAAATGCATTTATAAGACAAAATACAAAGAAGTTAATTTTCGTAAATATTAAAAAGGGAGATTACCCATTAAAATAAGTACGTACATACCTGAAAATACAAACCAAGAATTTCTTACAAGACGAATCAAGTACCACCTGAATCCAGTCATATTCACAATAATTAACAACAATCAGTGATGATAAACTTTCTTAATTAATAAACCGTGATCACATAAACTTTTGTGTATTACAAATGAGATTTGACGGACTTAAAATTAGTATAAGTAAGTTAGGACATACGTGTCATTAGAATAGTCCCAGATAAGTGTTTTGTAGTATTAAGAAGTTGTCAGTAGTTTTCTTTTAATGATATAGGCAACACTCAATACATCCCAGAACAGATGAGAATTGTCTATTGTCTAATTGCAAAATTATAATTATTTTGAAGCATTTAAATAAACCAATTTGTTAAATTGACATAAAATTTAATTCTAAATACTTTTTAAAGATAAATAATCATAACAAAACCTCATATTAGATTGCAATACTATAATATAACATTAAAATCAAATTCTTTCACCTTAATTGCACATACCTACATTTTAATCAAAAGGATATCTATTAGAGATACAAAAGTAAAGTGTTATCATGTATAGTGAACGGGCGGAGGACTGTGTATACGGATTAATTTCATATTTATTTATTTAACCTAATTTATCATTTAATATTATTATTGTAATTTAAATAAGATTTTAATAACAATTTGTTTTTATGTGTGACGATTAAATGTATCGACACAAGTATACGTGTTATTTTATTTGTATTAATAGATTATTCGTTAGAATAGACATAAAACGCAATATCTGTTCAAATGGTTTATACTTTGTGCAAGTATGTGATACAAATTATAACACACGAGTAATATCGTCTGTTATATATACTTGCAATGTTAATGTCACATTTACATAATACAAACAAATGTATACTTACAATAATTTACATGTTATACATAAGCAAGGAATATAAAATATCAATATATATATATAAATATATATATACTCATATATATATATATATATATATATATATATATATATATATATATATATATATATATATATATATATATATATGTATATGTATATATATATATTATATGTCTACATATTACATTTATAATATATAAAAATTTAAAATGAAAATATAGATATAAAATATTTAAATTTTAGTGGCATGAGAAATAGTTTACCTTTTAAAATACCGTTCAAATATTAATCTGTTGTCGGCACGAAGTCGTTTTTTACCTTTTATAGCACGAATCAAATTTGAAAAATTTTCAGGTTCCAATTGAGACTGAAGTTGGTTTATGTTACAATTCGTGCTTCAAGTATCACCCATGGGTTCCAATGTTGGTGGTTCTAACTCGGGGTTGTCTTGATATGTTGAACGAGCGGGTTGTAGAGTGAGTACCGGTGGATTAGACTCATCGTCTATATCGGATGGCAATGGGACGGTGACGGTATTCACATCATCTACAGCACTACCAGATAGGACTTGAATGAATTTACTACGAGTTGTACATAAATTTCGATAAAATTCGACCAATTTCAAAGTTTTTACTATGTAATTTTGAAATGCCAAAATTCTTCAATTTATTTTATTATAATACATTGCAAATGCAATAACAAAAACAGAAAACAAAAAATATTTCGAGTACTTATACATTTTGAAAAAAATCACCGTTTATCACAATACAAATTAAATCTTTCTTTAGTTTGTTCCAGCTTTGAACCAGCTTCTTTTATTTGTTTAGCCAAATTTTCTACTTTGGCTAGGTGTGGTGCAACACCATCTTTGGGCCCATTTTATACTGTGCAAAATGCTCATGTACCAACATTTTATTTGTTTCAGTTTTCAGTTGATAAATGGGGTCTACCTTGTAAAGGTGCGTTCCCAAAAAAATTTTTTGTGTTGTGAAATCTTATTGCAAATGTAAAAGTTATAACAAAATTGACGGGATAAAGTTGAATATTTTCAACTTTTTGCAGTAAAACTAGATAGTAAAGTTAAAAAGTTAGGTTAGATCTACGATCTTTTCATTTTTCTGTTTCATGGTCTAATAATTATGGAATATTGTACGTGGAGGAGACGTTTATTGGTATTTTTATATCTATACAGAAAACGTGTTACACCTAAATTTAAAAGAAGTTGCTTTAGAAAATAGTTCAGTTTGTTTTTTCATCTGAACAAAAAGCAGGAAACCATGGAACCCACGTTATAAATAAATTATTTTCGGATGTCGCCTGCGCATTTTAATATATTATTATCCAAAATAAAGCCATTTATAGAAACATTTTTTTACAGAGAACCACTATTCCAAGCTGAACGTTTGGCTGTGACTCTTGGGTAATAAATAACCAGTAAAAATATAAAAATATAATCAGAATAATGACCTAATAACCCTTACATTTTTGTAAATACTTGGCCACAGGCAATAGTATGACCTCTATTGGTTATAATTATCGCATGGCTAAAAATACTGTTAGTCAAATCATCAAGGAAACATGTCTTTCAATTTGGAATGTGCTGCCAAAAGAAGTTTTTGCAATGAATTTCACTCCAGATTATGGGAAACAAATATTGAACGCATTCCAAACAAAGTGGCAGTTTTCCCACTGTATAGGAGCTGTAGGTGGGAAACATAGTGTATTCAGATAACTGCTATTTTTTAAAGGCTGTTTCTAAACTATGATGTCAAACTGATATAGAGGTCGATAAGGATTCGTTTAACAAAAAAAAATGTCCTTGAGGTTTTATTCCAAATAATAGATTTTTCTGAAAGAGTATACAAATTCAGAGGTGGAGTATTAAATTAAATTATCTTTTAGGCTCCACCAAATAGCGGAAGCGATTTTTATAACTATAGGGAACAACACAGTTCGATATTTCTAGCTGTGTGTGATGCAAATTATAAATTTATTTATATTGTAACAGGGGGCCAACCCCGCTATTGTTGATATTTTTTTTTCGAAAGGGATAATGATTTTGGATGGTCATGGCCAATGGGTTCTTTAGAAAATGGCGTTATCAAAGATATGCATAAATTTATCACTTACCGTAGATAGCTTACTCGGGGGATCTCTGCAGCTGGAATTCCGGGGAAGATAGGTGAGTGTTGCAGAATTACACCTACACAAACGATTTCACTTATAGAATATCGCGAACAAACGGAGATGGAATAAAACACTTTAATAATTCCGAAGTCGTAGCGAGGAATTCAACTTACAATGTTTACCTGACTTTAACTATATCGTGCCTAGCTACTCTATCTAAATAATCTAATAACCAAGATACTAATTTATCCGTGGCTGAACGTGGCTTTCAGCTGTAGTGACGGATGCCAAAGACTCGGAGAACTGGGTCGGTGTATATGACTGAAAGATTGTCTCCAAAATTTAGAATAAATTTTTTGCTCGGTGTTTAAATTATTCTAAGTCAAAATTCCTCAAAAAAAGATTGTTAAATATGCACTAAATTCACGAACCCGAGGGCTGAACCAAACGACTCCAAGAGCAGAAAAGAAACTGTACCTATTTTGGATGTTACTGATTTTCTTCAACACCTCGGTTGACTTAGGTGACTTAAGATTTCAACATAGGATAGGGATCATGTTGCATGTTCTACATACGTATTTTGACCCCTAATAGCAACGAAAAATGGCGTTGATGTCGAAGGGCGGTTCTTCCTCGTCTTGGCGTCGATTGTTACCCCACCTTACTCTCTGTATCTTGGGCTGATATTAGATGTGACCATTTCCAACTGCCTACACTATGCTAATTATGGACTTACATTTCGTAGCTTTCTTTACCTATATCTAATCATTTACCTATAACTAAATATATTAAATTACTTCTACGTATACTATGTTGAATCCTCTGTACGAACTAATACTTTGATCTATATCGCCAAGGGGGAACTGCGATGTCAATTTAGCTGTTAATTTATACCATCAGAGGAAAGTTCCCCTAAAAACCTCTGATTTTTGGGGATCACTTATTGTCTAGATCTCACCTGTCCCACTCATTTGGCATAACAACGGATATTCAAAGGGGTCCCTACGTTTCTACACGCTAATCACTTCCCGATAAATATGATTCCTTCCCGCGCTTCGCGTTACCAAAATTACATAGTCCGGTCCTAAAATGTCATTGTATGACACTTCAAGTATCCCCTGAGGCATACGTAGAAGTTAAGTCAAGTCAAGTCAGTTTCCTGGTCTGATTTAGATCCATCGCTGCTAACATGCAAAATAAATCCTAATGGCAGGTTATATTCCATATTATTAATAATGATCCTTACAGAAATTTTTGACAAATTGAACTTTTAAAGCCGAAATTTGCACAAAATCGTTTTATTTGCTTGAGGCCATTTATCTCACTATCAACTAAAACAGTACAATTGTTCGGTGAACACAGTAAAATATAAATTAAGGTAATATTTCTTCAAAAAACGGTAATAACAACAAATACACAAACAATTAACACAGGCTGACAGCTACGTGGCTGAAGTTAGATTTGGATTCAGATTTAAGATTTAAAATAATACAGTGGACCAGTTAAGTTGAATAATGATTAATTAATGTATCAAATCTGTAAACTGAACATAAGAATAGGCTATCAGTGCACGTTACTCATCTCATGACATTCCTATGCCCAGAATCCTCCGAAAAGAGTGTGGGGCCGGGGGCGGCCAACTACGAGCCCCTTCCCATTTCAGTTGGCCCACCATAAGATTTCCCAGAAACTTCGCTTTTAGAAGGCAAAAATAAAAGTACAACATTAATTTATAACTTTGTTTATCATTTAAATAGTATTTTCAAAATAAAAAATATATATGTAGCGACGAACACTAACAATTAACAGAAAATAAAGGCAAATAAGAAAAATGGGAACAAATAGGGTAAAACTAACAAAACAATTTCTAAGTTTACCACTGGGTAACATCGCCTTTATTTTTTATTACAGCTGCAATTCGTTGGGGCATCGTGTTAACCAAGTCTTGGCATAATTTTGGTGTAAAAGAATCCCATATTTGCTGAAGTCTTTGCTTCAACTCAGGAATATTTCTAGCAGGCTGTTTTCGTAGCACCTTTTTCATCTCGTGCCACAAAGTTTCAATTGGTGATAAATCTGGACTGCTGGAAACCCATTTTAAAAGTGCTATACCATGATCAGTTATCCATTTTAATGATCTCTTTGAGGTATGACATGCTGCACCGTCTTGCTGAAACACAAATTTTGGCGGGATGACTGACATTCTGCCACGATCGGTAAGAGAGATTCCTCTAAAATGGCTAAATATTTGTCGGTATTTACAATTCCGTCAATAAAATGAAGTTTTCCCACTCCTTTAGATGACATGCTTCCCCAGACCATAACGGATGCAGGAAATTTTACTTTTCGTTTGAGACAGTCAGCGTGAAAGGCCTCATTTTTTTGTCGAATACCGCGACTTCGACTGTCTCCAACACACACTTCAAATCTGGCCTCATCACTCCATTGTATTGCACGCCATTGCTGAGATGTCCAATCCTTATGTTCTCTTGCCCATCTTACTCTATTTTTCTTCTGCTGGAGTGTTAAAAGTGGCTTTTCTTTGGCCTAAAGCAAAATATTGTCACTTCTCATTTTTCTATTTCAATTATTCTTATTAGAAAAATTACCTTGTAAGTGCCAAATCCCATTTTGTGGGCCTCCCTGTGCGTTGTGGATCTCGAAATTCGTCTTCCAACGGCGTCACTCCATAGAGCACTTAGCTCAAGGTAATTAGCCCGTCTGTTTTTCTGGATAATCCTTTTTAACGATCGCCCATCCACATTTGTAATTTTACTTCTTTTAATATATCGAGGACTTGTAGCAATTGAGCCGGTATTTTTATATCGTCTAACTATATTTCTTACACTATACCGTGATAAATCTAATAAACTTGCAATTTCTGAATTTGATTTACCGGAATTGAAAAACTTAATAATTAGCGAACGAATTTTCGCATCAATAATCTTTCCTCTACCCATTTTAAAAAACACAGATATTTAAGTGCTTGAAGCTATACCAACTGCGTACTGACAGCTATATGAGGATTAGTAATTGTTACAGCGTCAGTTTTTTCACAGCCATCTTCGATTATAGACGTCCTTTGTGCCAGAACAAACATGGGTTAATGTGCTGGATTTGCAAAATTTTTGCTTTTCGTTACAAATTTGAATAGAGAACAATGACATTGATATTTTCTACTAGATATTATCTGTTAATTACTTAGGGGCGGGAAAACCACCTGTTGTATTATACTTTGGTCCTAGCCCAAAAACTAATATTTCAGTAGGTGGGCCAACTGAAATGGGAAGGGGCTCGTATAAGATCAATATAAATAAATCTAAAAAACGTAAATCTGACGATGTTCAGTATTCTCAGTAGAGTAGGAATACGCAAAAGTATGTTACTTCTCACATACCAATGACCAGAATCTTTATTAAAGAGTCTGGAGCCGGGGGCGGCCAACTATAAGAAAAATATAAATAAATCTAAAAAACGTAAATCTGATGATGTTCAGTATTCTCAGACGAGTAGGATACGCAAAAGCATGTTATTTCTCTAATACCTATGGCCAGAATCTTCATAAAAAAGTCTGGGGCCGGGGGCGGCCAACTATAAGAAAAATATAAATAAATCTAAAAAACGCAAATCTGTCAAATATAAATTTTTGTTGACATGAATGTTACCAAAGTAACTTATAAACCGCCTTCTAGGTATCCATTTTATTACAGTCTACAGAGGATTTTCACCATCTTTTAAATTGTGTGTTTTATATAAAATCGGGGGAAGAATGAAAAAAGTTTAATACATTACACGCTGCAAAAGCTCTTTAGGTGTTCGGAGGTGATGAAATAGCCGAGGCGAAGCGAAGCGTAGCCGAGCGTCGCTTCGCCTCGGCTATTTCAATACACCAGCAAGCTTTCGCAACTTGTAATGTAAATAACTATTTCGTAGGGGGGAGAATGAAAATTATGTTTTCGTAGGAGAGAGAATGAAAAGACATTGTAAAAACGTTTACCAGTAACTTGTAGTGCATACGCGGAAAAATTAAAGGCACACCGCGTTAACCTATTTTTAAAATTTTGACTCAACAAGCATCGAACGGACTTTGTACAATACTTGTAGTGTGTTACCTACCAGAAATCCGCGGAAATAATGGTGTTGCACTTTTAAATGAATTTAGATTAGTTTTTCAATTCATTTCCTGAAATACTTGGTCAAACGTGTACTGAGGAGGCTGCCATTCTTCTGCTGATTCTTTAATATTGAGAATATCGTTTAAATCCGATAGTCCATAATATTTAGAAATAATGACATAGCTTATGTAGGGAAGCATCACATGTGAAATAAATGGTTTGTCATAAAATTTTAACTGGTTGATAATACACCTACAAATGGTTACAGCGGTGCCAAAATCTATAAATTTTATGGAGTCATCACACATTCTATATTCTACCTGATCTTTAAGTGTTATTAATTCTCTTATGTCGTCTTCATACTGCGTAATGAAGGCTTCTATGACAATTGGCCTCAAATGTATCTGTTGGCATTTTCCATGTACAGACACAAATGGATTATGTCCGTAAATTTTGCATAATTCACAGGTAAATGCAAATTGCCTTGTTTTTGCCTCTTCAAATGTTACAGGACCTAAATTGGCGCATTTATCAAAATGCAGCCATCTCTTACAAGCACTACATTTGATAAACTTTCCTTGAGTGTCTGTTCCACAAACAAGGCAACATTCAGAAATAGTCTCTGAAGATAATATTAATAATTGTTGTAGGTTTAGTCTAAATAACTCCGGGTCAAAGTTTTGTTGATCAGTAAAGTTTAAAAAATTTCCAATGTCGTTTTCTTGTAAGAAACAGTATACGTAGTGTAAAATAAAAACACCGCAATTTACACTGTCCTGTTGTTTAGGACAATTCAGGACCTGTTGCGCCATGCCCGTATATTTAACTTTTCTGTTTTATAAAGTCTGTCTCATGTAACAAAATAAGATTTTACTTTCTCATATATATAAGTATCCGATATATTTGAAAATCCTGGATCTAAAAAGTATATAATTTTAGTGAATAAATCTAATATAATCAATGTCCAATGGGTGTTATTATAATTATACGGTATAATAACGTAATGAATATTTGTAAAAGATTTAGTATACGGAGTAAATTTTGTATATACATTTTTATTAGGAGAAAATAATATATGTGACGATATGGAATCGATGTAATAAATATCGGGATGTTTTTTAACTAGACAAAATGCCACTGAATCGATGCAGTAATCAGAAAGCCATTTGTCTTCAATACATTCTGTCAAGATTATATTGTTATTATATCCTGAGGATAAAAAAACAAAGTCTGAACTTCTGATACAGTTGTTCTCATATTTATACAAACCGATAACGTAAGGATGTTTGACAGATTTTGAACACAAGAGATAAAAATCAGTATCAAAGAATAAACCGTTGTTAATCGCTCTTACGTCTGGGTAATCGGACTCAACTGAATAATTTGAATCTGACTCTGAATCTAAGTCGGAAACTGATGACTGTTTTGACACTGTTTTGTTACTGAGTGGTACAGATACAGAATCGCTTTTTTGTTCATCTTCCTTGGTTTTTATGTGATCTGTATGTGCATTCCTCATATTTTGTTTTAACATTTGGTTTACTTTAATCATAGGTAAATAATTATTCTGCGTTTTCTTTTTCGGTTTCCAGACCTCCACAGCAAAAGGATTATCAATGTAGTTGCTTACATCGTGTAATGATTGTTCCTTTTTCTGTTTGCCTTGCTTTCTCGGTGTATTCCTTATCTTCAACTCAATAATTTTTAAATCTGTTTCAATCCGCGCTCTAACTAACTCTATAAATCTCCCAACTTTTAAACGTCTTTCATCTCTTAAAATGTCTTTTTTAACTATTTTAAACCAACATTCAACATTTGCATTACTATATCGTAAGACATTTTCCGAGCTGTTGTTACATACATTTGTCAAAATCCCTGTCCAGAGTGGAACAAAAGGCATGCAACGGTGTAAGAGATAGGTGGCGAATTCTTCATTTCTTAATTTATTTGGGGGATTTTCTAAATTGGAGATGCTCGATTGTTCGATTTGATCTGAGACTTGATCATATATTTTAAAAAAATGCAAAAAAAAACGGTGAATCTGTGTATCTTCCTCTTACTCTCTCCTCATCCTCGGATTCGTCAATTTGAGGAAGATCATGTAATGGTTCCAGAATTAATAACGAACGACTTGTTGCTAGTGTTTTAATAGCTAATTTTACTTGATTTGTCTCGTATGGATTTAACAGAACAATTAATAACAATCTAAAATGTTCCGTTAATTCTTCTAGGGACATTGCCCCCATTAAGACCGTCACCAGTTCTGTTGTCACTTTTCTAGAGCCACTGTGAATTTTTGTTTTTGAAAGTTTTCTAATAATCATTTTAATAAAATGTGCACAACAAAATCTAATAATTATAAGCTCTACGATATCTTTCGATTTATTTTTTAGAAAGTTATAAACAAGCTGCAAATAATTATACAGCGTCATTTCATTTAAACCCAAACAAATTGCCCCTACTATGGCAAAACTCCAATCAACTACTATAACATTAAATATTGTCCACTTTTTCTCATACGAACAACCACAAATCGTTTAAAGTTTACGAAGAAGCAAGAGAGAGTGCTGGTATCTTGTAAACTGCTAATTAATTCACATATGGGTACAACTTTTTTGAAAACATTTACCACCATTGCATAATAGTAAACTGGACCCGCTTTGAATGGATGTACTACAGACCCAGTTGCATCAAAATATGCAACTACTTTTTGTCCTTTCGGGACCAAAATGTTCACTTGCTGTTTACTATACAAACAGTTTCTCCACGGGGTGACTGAATATAATCAGAGTTATGTTCTTCTCTCATAGCTCTCAAAGCAACATCTAAATAAGAATTTGTATCCATATCTAACTCTGATTTGGCTTCTGATCTGGCCTTTTGGTACACTGACAGTGACCTGATATTTTGCCAGTTTCCTTCCCGAAATAGTTGAGAGTCACATATTTTGATATTCTTATTTCGTTTGATGTTAGGATAAGTATTCAGTAATTCCTTTTTAACATAAAGCCTCTCTTGTCCTTTTAAGGCATAACTGTACTCCTCACCCACATGGTTGTCTTCATCCCTGTCGTATTTAACCAGGATATCTACCACTTGATCCTCACAATTCAATTTATATTCAAAGCGGAACTTCCTGCAGTTTGTATGCTTACATAAGCCGTACTCAACAAATAACAATGTCCTCGATCTTTTCCGACGAAAACCACCTTTAAAAACAACCACGCAAGCTATGCCTATCGAGGGTAGACTCTTTTTCACGAGAGTATGTCTAGCATCATTAGAGTCATTGTAAACATCAAGTGGACAAATCAGTAGTTTACTATTCGAATATATGTTTTTTACAATTGGAACTGAAATAACTTCAGCGTCTGTCATTTTAATCATATTCATAATTTTTTTAGGCTCACCGAATGAATCAGTATGTGTAGTAGTTTCACCAGTGTCAGCTAACAAACTTCCAACTACCGCAGTCTTCTGACACTGCATATCAGTCGTATCGTAATCAGTAGTTAATGACACAATTCTATCATCACTAATCTCATCTATGCTAGTCTCTATCAACATATTTTCAACCACTTCTGTTTTCATTTCAGTCATAATATCGTAATCAATTAATGCTAGTTCTTTATTATCATTAGTTTCATCTAACATATCGACTACTTCAGCTTTTATTTCACCACCTCCTATTTCAAACTCTCCTAATTTACGAACGACTGAAAACCTCTGTCGTTTCCAAGCTGTCGAAATGCGAACTCTATTTTGATGTGTATTCTTTTTCTTTAATTCCTTGCAAATATTTACATGAACATATGACGAAACTTTTGCTTTGTCCAGTTCATCTTTGCAGATACTTTTACTTATTAACATAGTAAAGAAAACGTTTTCATCAATTTTTAAACGTTTGCGTATACCCATTTTGTCTTTTTTTCTCGAAATAAAACTAGAACTAGATTGACCAGATAGAACGTACCTATATTTTATATTCAAAAAAGTATTTGTCTAAAGTTACAGTTGGGTATCGAAACAAAATAGATAGATACCTACTAATAAAGGTGATATTTTTAAAACAAAAATAATAATAATCTATGAAGCAAAAAAAATGGAGGTAGGAAAGTATTATGGAATAATAATTACTTCAGAAGTCCACAGAAAAATAATATTTAGCGTACCTACGCCTAACAGGGAAATATTAAGAGTTAGGTACTAATTCGTACAAGTATCTACTTGAATAAATTAAACCAGTATAAGAAATTATTTTAATCGCACAGGCAGAGTTATGCAAAATACCGATCAAGTTACGGTAGGTTTTTCTATAATTTCAAAGGACTAGGCTACTTCTCGATCACCACTGACTGAAGCTAGACTTCAGATACTATCGCCGCGACTGCAGCAGTTAGATTAACTTGAACTTTGAACTAGACGAGATGTCTAATGTAGTAAAAACAAAAAAGGTATTCCTTAAGCGAATATAAGTATCTAAACGAACGAATAAAAATAAAAGTAAATTCCTAAACTAAAATAATAATAATATTCGGTCACTAAAAAATATGGCTAGGAAAGTATTATGAAATACTAATAACCTAGGTAGGTACTTCAGATAAAAATAAAATGTTTAATTAAATCACGTTTAACAAACAGTGCAAAATTAAGACTTACTAATTCGTACAAGAACCTACTTAAATAAATCGAACAATACAAAAAATATTTAAATCACACGTATTTTTGCGAAACGCGTATACGGCAGTTTATTCTATTATATCAAAGGGGTGGACTAATACTGCCCGATCACCACTGAAGCTAGACTTGTTCAGATTGATATACCGCCAAGTGCAGCGCAGCAGTTAGATTAACTTGAACTTTGAACAATACGAAACGTATAAAGTTACATTAAAAACAAAGATATTGGTTAAGCTTCAGTTATAGGTGTCCAAACGATTGAATAAAAATAAAAGTAGATTTCTATACTAATATATGAATTTTAATCTATTTTTCGCAAAAGAACACGGCTGTATCTAGCTTAATATGTATCGCACAAAAAAGTTTACTCTTCGCTATTTGATTTAAAACACTCGATATAGCTTGTGGCCAAAGGACATCAACAGAGCAGAATATTTTTCCGCACCGCTCTCCGTAGATATATGAATTTTAATCTATTTTTCGCATAAGAACACGGCTGTATCTCGCTTAATATGTATCGCACAAAAAATTCTACTCTTCGCTATTTCATTTAAAACACTCGATAAGCTTGTGGCCAAAGGACATCAACAGAGCAGAATATTTTTCCGCACCGCTATCCGTAGATATATGAATTTTAATCTATTGCTCGCATAAAAACACGGCTGTATCTCGCTTAATATGTATCGCACAAAAAATTTTACTGTTCGCTATTTGATTTAAAACACAAGATATAGCTTGTGGCCAAAGGATATCAACAGAGCAGAATATTTTTCCAAAGAAAGAAGATTCTGGATAACATGCTTTTGCGTATTCCTACTCTACTGAGAATACTGAACATCGTCAGATTTACGTTTTTTAGATTTATTTATATTGATCTTATAGTTGACCGCCCCCGGCCCCAGACTCTTTTTAGAAGATTCTGGCCATTGGTATGTGAGAAGTAACATGCTTTTGCGTATTCCTACTCTACTGAGAATACTGAACATCGTCAGATTTACGTTTTTTAGATTTATTTATATTTTTCTTATAGTTAGCCGCCCCCGGCCCCAGACTCTTTTATGAAGATTCTGGCCATAGGTATATGAAAAATAACATGTTTTTGCGTATTCCTACTCGACTGAGACACACTGAGAATCCTGACCATCGTCAGTTTTTTATATTTATTTATATTCTTCTTATAGTTGGCCGCCCCCCGGTCTCATACTCTTTTTTGAGGATTTTGGCCGTAGGTATGTGCATATAACATGCTTTTGTATATTCCTACTCTACTTAGAATCCTGAACATCGTCAGATTTACGTTTTGTATTTTTATCTATATTTTTCTTATAGTTGGCCGCCCCCGGCCCCAGGCTATTTTCTGATGATTCTGGGCTTAGGTATGTCATGAGTAAACGTGCACTGATACCCTAATCTTATGTACGGTTTACAGATTTGATACATTAATTAATAATTATTCAACTTAACTGGTCCACTGTATTATTTTAAATCTTAAATCTGAATCCAAATCTAACTTCAGCCACGTCTGACAGCTGACAAACGTAACAGGATCTGCTGAGTCCGCATCGACTCAGCGCTACCAATACACAAGGTGTGGTGTAACAATTCCCAGAAAATTCCCTAAAGTTTCGTTTTCTCGTGTTCTGTGGCTATTCTTTGATGTCGTATAATGGATTTTGGCATTCTATATTTTTTACACAATAGCGCACAGAACATAAGTGATAAGAGACCACAGAGCACAGAGTCACAGTCACAGACTACAATCAGAAAACCACTGACCCTTGAATCCATTGACGATTGGAATGGATAGAGTAAATTCTATTTTATTAGATTCTTAGTTCTATGGAGCATAAAATAAAATCGCAAATAAGTTAGACGAATTGAACATCAAAAGACGAATCTTTTACTATTTTTATCTTAGTTAAGTATTAGCCTCTCCTCTAAAAAGGTACTGAAAATCATGGACAGGGTACTGACGTACATGTTTTTAATGAACAGTACTGAAAACGGTACGTGCCGACACTACCAACACTGTATGTAAACAAAACAGGTTTCCAAATTATACTACTTTCAACAACAACATGGCGGGGAACACTAGCGCCTTCAACGGTAGGGTAAATCGCCAATCACCACGCTTGTTTTTAGGGAGATGGGATGGTTTGAATTAAAGTTAATGTATTATTCCACCACCACCTATAGACAAAGCCAGTGCACTGAATCGATGAGTCATCAATACTAGACTTAGTATTGTCTAGAATGTTTAGTCTTTTTTAATTGCTTAACTTTTCAGATAAAAAAATATAACTAAAACTGCCCCCAATATTTACGTGTTCAGTATATTATATTGTATATAATAAAAAATTAGATTTTTTTATTCTATTGTTTTTACTGCTGATAGATAATAATTAAATAAATTTAATTCTTAAAATAATGTTTATTGTTACCCATAGTACATAATAGGTACATACATTCTCATTACAATATAAATCAAGAATTACACAAGATAATCGAATTTTAATTTGTAGTAAAGTATAACGAAAATAAAAGAAATTTAAACGAATGGTAAAACTAACAAATGTTTTATTTATTCTATTAATAATTATAGCTGATTTGAGGGCTGAATATATTAATAATACAATAGGAATTAGACAATTATATAACACGGAGGAAATTAAAAACACTTGTTACAAATCACAAAAATGTTGATGTTGATTATGTAGTTGCCTTTTTCTGACATTACAAATAGGAAAGATTAACCACAGGAGAGCTTTCTCCACGACTCCTATGTATAAACTGTAAATATTTTGGTTAACTGTAAAAATTGAACTTTTTTTAGTTAGCCTGCATTCTCTTGCAATGTGGCATGGTTTCAATTTTTGTGAAGTCATTTCGTTTTTTACAAAAATTATTTAAAAGGATATTTGAGAGAATAATTACGATTTTCTGTAAGATTTCATTTCCTATATGCGTGGGGCAGTTATGGCCTTGAAATATTACAACATCCTACTCGCTCAAACTTTTGAATACTAATACTGCTAAAATATGACGCGGATTGAATGGCTTCAGAAAATTGTTTTCAAATTCAGTAAGAATGTTTCCTATTATTACATATGAATAGGCTGCACATATAATAATATCTTCGGAAGGGAAGGTACCTACTTTTCAAAGCATAATGAGTTTCATCTGTTCATTTACCATTTCCATTGTACTTTTTCCATCTGCCCAACCATTTAATGTAGTCATATAAATGCCTTAGATGTTCAGAATCTTGCTTCATTGGCTCTTGTAAGGAATCTTTTAGACGTTGTCCTTTCAGTAATGTTATCACATTTACTATTTTACACAATCTACAGATTATTGCAATATATTCTGCAGTGTCGTCGAAGCTCCCGAAATATTTTTTTTGGTCCGAGCTCCCTTAATGCATTCACAATCTGTGGATTAAATATATTAAGTGCCAATGTTATGTTTTAACGTTCAATAGATGTCGGATACAATGCTTTTAATGTTAAATTGTACCCATGTTTACATGACATCTCTCATTGAACCTCAATGAGAAATGTCTTTTGTAAAACATGTCACTATGGGTTAATGTTGGAACGAACATAACCTGTTGTAAATCTATGGAAATGACAGTAAACTGAGTAGATGGCAAAGTAGAATCAGAAATATCATTTTGCAAATCCAATTTTACTTTGGTCTCAAAACTTTCGGAGTTATTCATATTAATAGAACATCTGCCGTCTTAAATATTCGAGTATAATATTTGTACGTAACCACAGAATTTGGATGTTTTTCTTTATATGCATGAAAAAGCCTGTTTATGTTAAGATCCGAACTAAGGTATTGTTTCGAAGACTGACTTCTTCCATAATGACTCTCCTCTGCTGGATGTGATTTTATGTGGATGGATTTTATGTGATTATTCAAATTCAATAATTTTCTTCCTTCTAGTTATTGCCAGTTTATTTGATTTCTTAATTTTCTTATTTGCTTCAGTCTTGGCTCTACCTTATTCCTTATCCATCTTTAATTTCTCTTGTTCCCTCAATATTTCCAATACTATTTGTCCTTTTACCACTTCAGCACCAAATGCCGCTTTTTTCTTTTCGTAGCCGCATCTCTCTGGCCGCACGACGATCGACGAAAAATTTCCAGAGGTTTTTTGAAAAGGCATTTCAATTGAGAAAACGCGTAGGAAACGGGACGAAAATGCGCCTAAGCATAGGAGAAAGGCTTGGGGTGACCTTCGGTCGTCCGCGAGGATCGCTTCGCGATGGAGATAGCTTAGAAACTGTATCGATTTGGCGTGGGAATTTAGAGAGAGACAGAATCGACGCGTTTTAGTATAAATAGATGATACTGATCAAGTTGTAATGAAAACTGTTTTTTTATGTTTCGAAGGTCTGGACTATCTAATAAGTACGATGGCTCTGAAGGGCCACTAGCACAGCTTTATTCTAAATACCACATTAAAAGTCGCAGTGCCTGTTTTAAAGATGCACTGCGAATCTTCAAAGTTATATAAAATTATTTACTATAAATTAATTCCCTGACATTTTCTTTACATAAGAAAAATATTATTGGAATAATTAAAGTTCATATTAGTGTGTAATTAATAAAAAAATATATATACTACTTCGTTACTACCTACCCAAGGATATGGGTCAAAAATATCAGAACATGGGGACGTTTGGACGTTTGTAACATGGGAATAATAGATAATAACTATGTAGAGTGTTAGTATTTTCAACGTATTTGTTTGGTTTTATGTTTATTAAAGTAAGTATATGCTGGTATATATTTTTATTAATAAAACATAAAACATTCTTTGGTAGAAAATAAAACTAAACTAAGGTAAAAATATATTCATTCATACAAAAACTGTCTCAAAGATATAAAATATAGAACCCATCGGAAAACATTTTTAATACATACCCTATCTCCCATATAATCCTGTCAACAAAAAAATGTTTTCGTAATTTAAGAAGTATAATGAAATCTAGCAAGAATATAACGTAAAATATTACTAAAAAATGTCGAGGATTAGGTATAACCTCAGGTATAACAAAATACGAGAATGCAGAAAACATTTTTTGTAAAACATATTCTTATGAATAAAGTAACATTTTAATGGATAAATTACAAATTTAAAACAAAATAATAAAATAACAAAACCATTTCACAAGTATTTCTTTATATTACAGTCAGTCTTTTCTTTTAGGACAAAAAGAGTTGAGGGTACAGCTTAAGAATAAAGTGAATGTAATATATTCCTTTAAAAGATATTACAGCATTACATAGGTTTCAAAAATAAACAAAAGTATTTAAAAAGCATTTTCTTTTATTTCAGTTAAGATAGATAGGTACAGTTTGAGTAAGAATAAAATAAACGATATATTCTTTTAAAAGACAACACCATATAGTATAACAAATTTATAAATTTAGTTGTAATAAATAAGTTTGTTGCGAGGTTTCGTATATCGTTATATTTTTTATTTATATCGAATAAATCAACCCGTTTTAGCTCAAAAGGTTCTGAACCCAAAAGACTAATTAGACCATAAAAAATATACACTTTTGCTCCACATTAGTTGGCAATGTCTTATTTCTCTGGCCACAAAAATGTATTATTTTCTTTGTTGAAAAAAATCATTTAAATAATGATTTTCTCATCACTTTTCCGACGAACCAATCTTATAAAAACTGCATAGTAATAGTCACAGTCAATACATATAGGTTTCTCCCGAAGTTTCTCCTCTACCACTAATGATTCGTCAGATATATTAAATGTGTTCTCAACGAGATCCTCAACCATATCTTTGTCAGTTTCTAACTCTGAAAACGTTTCTGTGTCCATTGAATCGTCGTAAATTATACTATTATCATTTGTGAACCTTTTTAGTCTGTCACTACTAACTTTTCCGTTGTTGTCATCAAGCAACCAACAATAACTGGTTTTTTTTCGCTGCCACTGCAACGTGCACGGTTGCGATTGTAGAGATTTTAAGAAAAATTAAGCATGTACGATTGAAATTCCCCAAAATACTCAAAAAATTACCCGCAATACCCTGAAATTCCCTTAAATACCCCGAAATTCCCCGCAATTCCTTGAAATTCCCCAAAATTTCTCAATTTTCCTCGAAATTCCCCCTGCTTGTACACTAAAATACCCCAGTGATTTGCCCCTCGGGTAGTAAGGTAAGTAATATTATCCCATGTTGTTTGCAAAAGTCCAGATTTTTTATTGCCAGGTGGGATACATGGTTATCTAATAAGATTAAGCATCTGTGGTGCTAGATGGCTGCACATGATTTTGATAGTGGTTTAAAAAGATTAAAAAGTCATATTTTTGCATCCAACCGCTGCTGTTAGTCGAACCGTAACGGAATTGTTACCAATAACCAATAAATAAGTTACTATAACTCACAAATACTATCAACAATCGGAACATCTCTCATGTGGACCCACTATCATCCCCAGCGCCTTCGGAAGAACCTTCTGTCACTAAATTTCACTGATATTTTGTAAAATGGATTAAAATTTACTCTACGAAGTCCTCGCAAACAACAATAATTAGAAATGTCATTCCTGCAGACATTGAATTTATTTATTTCTTCGAGAATTATTTGTTACCGTAATTTCAGTAGAACTGTCTTCAATGAAGGTAGTAACTCTGAAGTTGACCTATCTTCAGCCGAATAAACGGAATATTGATGATTTTCATTAATGTTGCCTCTCTATGGATCATCTAAAATACTGTTCATTAGCTGAGTCAGTTCATCAGTATATAGCCTTATAGGTTCGAAATTCTGATGTGGTTCAATACTGACTTGCGATCCAAAAGTTTGACAAACATTTGGTTGTGGTTCAAATCCATGATTGGTCGGTTCTATAATTGGTTGAAGTTCAACAATTATTCCTGCGAACTTACTAATATTTAAACCATCATCTAGTTCATAGGAAGTCAATAAATCTTCACTAGAATATGAAAAGCAGAAAATGATAATAATGTAAGTTGATTTTAGCAAAATAATGTTTACATATCATCAGGTGCCGCATTATTTTCCTGGTTAAATGTCACGCCTCGGTAATTACGAGATAAAAGCGCACCCTAGTCAGTCCAGAGATTTTGAACATTTCTTCTACTTCCTCGAGAAGATTCTGTGGAAAATCTCACACGTCCAAGGTGAATTTGTCAGTATTTCCCTTTTCCGATGATTTTCCATTTTTAAAAAAATATATTTTTACTAGCATCGAGAATTTTTGATTTTGTAGCACTTTTTTCAAATGTACAATTTTCTCGTTTCTCCTTGCTTCTTACTTGTTTGTGCTTATTGCCCTCCATACTACATAACCATCCTACAAAAATTTGTTTTTGTAATCTCTTAAGGTGCTTTTACATGAGCAATTAAAATTGACCAATTTATAGCAATTTTGGGCGATTTTGACGTCACATCCATATCTAGCAACATGCAGCAATAATATGTGGATCAAATTGAATAAATCAATCGCTTTAAAAATTGCTTCTATATTTATGGACAGTTCGGTAGTTTGGCAATTTAGTGCTTACACGTGAAATTCATAATTCCAGTAATTGCATCCAGATTTTTTGTTTGTTTCGTGAAACATTAACATTTTATTGAAAACGACATGGACGAAGATTATATTTTGGCTGCTGCTGCTGCAAGTGCGTTTGTTGTTATCGTGCATTCAAGAAAAAGAAAGAACAGAAATAGGCGCATTTGGATGCGACCATACTTAGCTAGGCGAGATTATATTTCACCTGTGTGTAAAGAACTAATGTTGGATGATGTCTTATTCAAAAACTTTACCAGAATGTCTCGAAATGATTTTCAGTTACTTGTAAATAAAGTGAGTCCTATACTTACAAAACAAACTACAAATATGAGAGAACCAATATCTGTTGCTACAAAACTTGCAATAACTTTGAGGTTTTTAGCAACCGGAGATTCCTATAGAAGTTTAATGTATCAGTTTAGAGTATCTGATTGTACCATTTCTCTTTTTATACCTAAAGTGTGCAAAGCTTTAATTGAAGTGCTACGTGAATATATAAAGGTAGGTAAACTGTTAATTATGTACATGGTATGTGTGTATAGTGTGTGTGTATGTATGTAGTCTGTTTGTGTGTATGTGTACATGGTGTAGGATTATATCACATCAAATTTTACTTTTCCAATTTTTATTTGAAAATGACAAATATGTATGAGAAACATATAATACTTTTAACTAATATGAAAATGGTCCGGAATACATTTGGGCAGACTCGTATACGATTTTAGTTGTATCAGTCGCATCTCCTACAGCTTTGGATACAAGTACTTCATATTCTTTATTAATTTCTGTCGGTCGGTCGGTTACTGGTGACGTTACTGGTGACGTTTCTGGTGATTGTATAGATACAAGTGTATTTGAAGAGCAACTGGATTGCGAGCGAGATTGTGAGGAATAAGCTTTCTGATTATGAGTGCTGTACGAATGACTTGTTTCAGCCTGAGGTGAAAGAAGAGATGATGGTACTAATTCTGTCTGAGAAGAATATTGATATGATGACGAGTTACTGCTTCCTATTCGAGATGTTTGTCTGTCATAGTAGCCCATATCAGCTTCGTATAAAATGGTTGAAATTTTGTATTCAACCTGGCTTCTTACGAACTCACGGTAAGACAGTAACTTTTCATTGACATGGTTTCCAAATGACAATGATCTGTTATTTAATTTTTTTCTAACGTCATCCATTACTTGGATAGCACTTTCATATTGTTCAGATTCATCGTTTCGCTTTTTCTTTTTTTGACGAGCAGCGGGTATTTCTGACGGAGGTAAAGGTGACTGGGGAGATTGGGGACTTTCCTCTTGCGAATTTTCATTCTAAAAGTAAATGATTTCTATCATAATTTACTAGAAGCCCAGAAAAGTCAAAGATTACAGAAGCGAAAGTTTCTGACATTGACGTAAAACCACTTCTTTTTCCACTGAGAGAAATGACAGTGTAAAAATAAGTATTGTTGACACTTTTCGCAGTAAAGTTTCTCTTCTGTACTCTTTGTCGTTTCTTGGCTAGAAGTAGCATTAAATTATAAAACCAATATCTCTCTTCATTTCCAGATGCCGTCAAATGAAGACGAATGGAAAAAAGTAGCAAAGGGTTACGAGGATATTTGGAATTTTCCGCATTGTTTAGGTGCTATGGACGGGAAGCACATCAGAATGAAATGCCCAAAAAACGGCGGCAGTCACTATTTTAATTATAAGAAGTTTCACAGCATTGTTTTGTTTGCCGTGGTTGACGCTCATTACAACTTTTTGTATGTCCATATTGGATGTCAAGGAAGAATATCTGATGGGGGAGTATTCGCAAATACATCTTTTGGGAAAGCGCTAAACAGCAAAACTTTAAAGATTCCACCATCAGAACCACTTTCAGGTCGAGTAAAAAACACCCCGTTTGTTTTCGTCGCAGATGACGCATTTCCTCTTTCAGAGAACATTATAAAACCATATTCATGCGATTTGGAACAGGGTTTTCCGAAAAGAGTATGCAACTATAGAATATCGAGGGCCCGTCGGGTCGTAGAAAACGTTTTTGGATTGTTGTGTGCAGTTTTTCGGATTTTTCATAAAACTATGGAAATAGATGTCGAAACTGTGCAGTGTGCAACATTGGCCACTGCTTATTTGCATAACTTTTTACGACGAAACAAAGAAGCTAAAAAAAAATATACACCACCTGCCACTTTTGATTTAGAAGATACCGAATCTGGCTCTATTATTCCCGGAATGTGGCGGCAAAATATGAGTACAGATGAACTTTTAACTAATTTGCAAAGAAAACCCCAAAATAGTACGACAGAAGCAAAACTAAACAGAGATGAATTTATGCATTATTTTATGTCACAACGTGGTAGAGTACCATGGCAAGATTATTATTTATAATTGAATCATCTATATTACATTTAAAACGTTCATAAAAGTTTTGTAAATTAATTTCAGTATGTACACAAATTGGTGATTAATAAAAGTATATTTACCCTATTCAACTGTGATTCACTATCCTCTCCTGGATCTGGCTCGTCTACGTCTTTTAAGAAAAGCATGGTCTTAAAGGCAAACCAATTGCAATCTTGTGATGCGCCACTGCCACTTCTCTGCTTCTTTTGGGCTTTTTTTATTTCATTATTGAAATACGTTCGCAGGTTTTTAAACTTTTTTTGTGCCTCTTCAACAGAAATTCCAAATTCTGTAGCAACAGCTTTCCATTCGTCTTTCTTTAAATTTCTATTTCTATAATCTACATGTGTATTATCCCACAAGCAAGATCGTAAACGAATTGCATTAATAAAGTTAATAATAATTTCATTATTCCACGAAGTACACATTTTTATAAAGAACACAAGTATAGGTATCCAAGCAAACTAACTGTAAACACAACACAGAGGTTTTTGTTTCGCACGTGTTTTAGGACAAAAAATACGACGAAGCAAGAGATGGAAAGTTGTGAGGGACAAAGACAGAATCATAAATTGCTGCGTATTTTCCAAACTCGGCGATTAGATGGCAATATATTGAAACAACCCGAAAAATGTATCTCAATATGGAGCAACCTGCATAAAAATTGACCAATATTGTCTACATAATTGCCATGTATTGCACAATATTGCTTTATTAATTGCTCCACTGAATCGGGAGATACATGTTGAGCAATTAATTACTCTAAAAATTGTCCGTCTAAAAGCACCTTTAGTTGCACGATTATCTTCTGTGATATCCAGTGATTGCAGAATGATATGTTCCAACGCTAGGTGCGTCAAGAAATGCGCTCGAACAGCTCGCGCATACGCATGACCAGTCACCATTTTGTCCACCGAATTGGAAGCATAAATAGCACAGAAAAGATCCTTCAATCCGCTGCCTTCCATAATGTATCGACAACCGTTATTATTATTATTATCATTAAACTGCTTAAGGATAGAATCTCCATTTACTTTAAACAATGGAACTGTTTTAAAATTCGTTATCACCTGTTTATTTTTTAAATCTACGATGATGTTCTAAAAAAAATCTGAACTAAGGAGTCCATCGAATTCTATACCTAGATTGCATATGTACACTTTATGAGGATCTTCGCTTTTAAAAGGGATAAAGGTAGATTGGTTAATAAGAATTTTTTAATCCGTTATACTTGGATTATAACATTTTCGGGATTTCGATTAGGAAAATTTTTAGCTGTTTTCTTTGAATATTGATAAACCTGCGCCCGTATCTGTGAGCAATTTAAAGGTACCTGTTGTGTCTTTAATATAATACAAATTCCTAGAGTTAACAGTAAGCAGGGGGTTTAAATAAAATTTTGTTGTAGAAAATTCAGGTATGGGTCAACATTTTCTAAGTTCATTGCATTCCTTTGACGGTGTATGTCCATAATGTCTAATTGTTCGTCTTGAGCAATTGGTGGGTGATCCGTATGAATGTCTAATTGAAAATATCGCTGATGGATAAATTTAAATCTACAGAAGTATCATCTCTTGAGTTAATGGTGAAAGTTTTGATTTCGATTAAAATTTGTGCTTCCATTAAAATTGGTATTATTCTGAATTACTGAAGGTCTATAAGGATTTGTTTGTTGAGAATTATGATTAAGTTTTGACTGTTTGAATGACACTGGAAACGTGTGCGGCATTCGTTTATTGTGTGTCCATTTCTTTTACAAAAATTGGAAAATTTTGGATTGCGTGTTTATCTTTTTTGTTACTTGTGTAGTGGTAACATTTTTTCCAAATTTTTGATTTTCAAAATAAGATAATTGCATTTCCCGTTTAATGCGATTAGCGGCTTCTAACATACACGTTGGATTACTGACTCTAATTAATTTAGGTTCTAATCCTGTAAGTAGTGCATTTAAAGTCATTGTATCTAATAAATTTGTTTGAGCTGTCTTTTGGTCTGAATTTAAGTTAGGTTTTCGAACTGCGGCGGGCATTTTTACGTTGTGTTTGTTTGTAGTCTCGCAAACAATGTTATGGCGTATTCACCGTGTCTTATTCGTTGCAAGTCCTGTATTAGTGACGTAAGGTCTGGGGGAGTCGCTAAAATAATTATTCAAAAGCTGCTTTATTTCATTCCAAGTTTCTGGATTTCTAGAATTTACTATTTGCGCTGCTCTGCTTTTTAATTTATTTTTAATATGTCAATTTCATAATAATTTTTAGGCACCTATTGCCATTCATTGTATTGAGAGAGATTTAGTCTCCCTCGAATTCTGGGATAATGGAAAATATTTCCGATAATTTATATGGTTCAACATGTCTGGTGCTTGACTGACCATTATATTGAGTTATTGGCATTTTTATTTAATTTAAATAATTATTTTCTTATTTGGAAATAAGAAACTTGGGAAAGTACAGTCGTGGGGGAACATTGAAGGGGAGATATTTTAGAGTAAAAGGAGTAAATAAAGGAATAAATACTGTTTTAACCCATCAAAGCCCAAATATGAATTAATAATTGAATAACAATTTCTTTGAAAAGCAGTTCAGTTGGTGATTACTAATTGATATAAGCTTAAAAATGGTAAAATATGGCTCCGTACTCAAATGAGTAAACTGGACTAATGAATACACAAAAATAATAATTTTTGAATGTTACGAAACCTCATTTATTTATAGTAGGTATTTTATAAGAAAATAACTGAAAATGTATTACATTATTCCTATATAATAATAATAATAATAATATTTATTATTCCAACAGGATAAACCCAATTACAGGAATAAGAACATTGACAAAAAAAATATAGGTATAATTATTTCGTGCTAATATATAGGTATATGAAGGTATTAGGAGAAAAACATAACACGTCATGAATACAATAGCATTATTCTTTATGATATTGCTCAAAACACTCTCTTTCTACGCAAAGTGTAACAAAAGATTTCTTACAGCGCCACCTAATACGTAAATGGCACACATTACATCGCAACTGCTTCTCAATCTTCTCTGGGAAGTGGCCAACATTGTCATGTCTAACAGCACCAGGAACTTCACATGGTCGATTACTTCTGTGAGATTTATTGTTCAAGCGGAGATAACACCGAATAACATATCTTGTGAAATCAAGTGGACAAATTTTTTTTTCAGCTGAGGCTCAAATTTGATGTAACTTCCTTTTGCAGCTCTACTAATTGAGTAGGAGAGCCGTCCAAATTATTTAAAAATTGTTCAAACCTGGTCAGTTGACCCTTTATTTAAGCTACCGCGTTTTGTTGTCAAAATTCGAATTTGTTCCATATTGAACCTTATTAACTCAAGTCGGAAAGTCAAGATAAAGAAGGATGTATGTAAAAATGTAAAAAATGGGTCTGACCTTATATGAAGTCTTGCACCTGCTCGCTCGTTGACTGATAAAGATGGTGTGACGTTCCCTGCTCAAGGGCGACAATTTGTGACGGTCCCTGCTCAAGGGTGCCAATTTGTGACGCTCTTAATTCGGTTTCGGATTTATCCTCGGGTTTTCGCCTTCGGGCGCCACGCATCCATAGGTTTCACGTGGTGAATGGTCCACGCGGATCTACTCGCTTATGAGTAGAGGCTGGGTAGCTACAGTGAAGAAGGTATACACGTACACTTGCCAGAGGGTCAAATGTTTCTCAAATCTAGGTAATAAAAGTCGATTTCGGAAGTTACTACAAGGTTTTATTAAAATAAAATTAAATAGGCAAGCAGCAACATAATAGGCAGACAGCTAAATAATAATTAGCAACAAAATTAAATAATCATCAAAAGTTGATAAGCAGCAAATGGTAATAAGCAACAATTTTAGGTCTATATATATATATATATATATATATATATATATATATATATATATATATATACAGGGTGTCCACCTAGTGCGCGTAAGTTCAATATCTGGGTTAATAAAAGAGATAACTTAATTTTTTTTTCTACAGGGTTGTCTAATATCCCGAGCTGCACAAAATGAAAATATATTTATATATTCAGGGTGTTCAGTTTTTCCTGGACAGGTACCAACTTCGTTTTTCTAAATGGAAATATATATTTTTTATTGCTTTTTCGAACTAAACCCTTGATTTTAGTAGGACTTTCATCAGCCTTCCCTATACCTAACTTAAACTGTTTTTGAAATATTGACGGGTGAATATTGACATTTTTGCAACTTTGACACCCTGTAAAATCTAAACGGTTTGAGATCAAGCAAAACGGTTTGCACATTTCTATCTTAACTTTTCATAAGCTATCGTTTGGTACTAATTTCAAAATTATCCAAAAATTTAAAATTTTCTGAAAATTTTGAAAATTTTTAATCCCTGGATAAATTTGAAATTAGTACCAAACGATAGCTTATGAAAAGTTAAGATAGGAATGTGCAAACCGTTTTGCTTGATCTCAAACCGTTTAGATTTTACAGGGTGTCAAAGTTGCAAAAATGTCAATATTCACCCGTCAATATTTCAAAAACAGTTTAAGTTAGGTATAGGGAAGGCTGATGAAAGTCCTACTAAAATCAAGGGTTTAGTTCGAAAAAGCAATAAAAAATATATATTTCCATTTAGAAAAACGAAATTGGTACCTGTCCAGGAAAAACTGAACACCCTGAATATGTAAATATATTTTCATTTTGTGCAGCTCGGGATATTAGACAACCCTGTCGAAAAAAAAATTAAGTTATCTCTTTTATTAACCCAGATATTGGACTTACGCGCACTAGGTGGACACCCTGTATATATATAATCAAAGCAATTAAATATTAATATACAGGCGGAAATGCAAATAGGTACTAATAATTATTGTGAGCAGGTAATAATGCAGCGGTAGATATATAGGCAATCAAATTATTATTAAGCAAATAACAGTGAACCAGTCGACTAACCACAAACTTAAATAATAATCAATTATATTCGGTAGCTATTATTACTAACAAGTTAATAATAAAACTGTTGGAGACTAAGTTAGCAATCTAATTGATCCAAGTAATTATCGGTATCAAATATTACTAATAAAACGGTTGTTGAATAAATTATCAATCTAATTAATCAAACTAATTATATTCGGTATCAAATATTACTAATAAAACGGTTGGTAAATAAATTATCAATCTAATTAATCAAAGTAATTATATTCGGTAGCAAATATTACTAAGCAGTTAATATTAATGGTTAGTAGCAACAATAGGCAATAAGCAATGCGGTGAAACAATGTAACTTACTCCTGCTGTTGTAGGTATCGGCCACTTTCACAACTCACTAATAATTACTTTATCCCGGCGGTCAGGAAAATCGGAGCACAAAGAGACCCAAACTAGTGATACCATGGCTTTTATGTCCCGATCGAGCCTGGCTTAGCCAATCACAGTGGCGGATTTAAGTCATCTGCTTAATATATTTTCTCGAAAACAGTAAAAATATTAATATAATTCACTAATTAATTTACAATATGAACATAAAACCATATACAGGGTAGTTTCTAATACCCAACTATCAAATAACAATTCAATAACTTAAATCTAGTTGCATCCTATTGTTATTCTCATAAATACATAACATAATATCCCCAATACTGGTTAACACGGATCAAAAATAAAATAACCTTTTATAAACATATTTTCTTTAGTGGAAATAAATGTTTAAACCCACAAATGCCTAACAGGCGGTGAATCAAATAAATGCACTTTGTGCAGTTTCGGGAAGAGTTAGCTAGCTCAAACTTTACCACATCATTCATTATTAAATGTGCTATCTCAAAAGTACAGCCAATAGTACATATCGATTGCATAAGTATTTTTAATTGTAATTGCTATTTAAATAAATTATTTTAAATCTCCAATACATTAAACATAATTTTAAGGTACCTAGAACTCACTCAACTTAAGGCGTTTTACACATTTTGCGGCGGTGACAAAAAGTCTGTGAAACTATAAAAACAGCGGTCTGGAATTTCGGTAGATAGGCTTATTTAATAAATGAATATATGTATTGTTTATTGCTAACTGCAACTACGAAATATTTAAACTTTACCATAAAACTTAAATGTATTTTTATATACAGGGTGAACCTCAAAATAAATACATGACACTGCAATAGTTAAATTTGACTGAAATTATTCTAAACTAAAGAGACGGCTTATAACAATAAAATAACTTATCTCTATTGTTCTATTGGCAGGTAACGATCACATAATAAAAATAAACAAATTAACCTAAAGCTGGCTAATATTATCATCGGAAAATAGTGACTTCGTTACAATGGTGCTATGCTGGTGTGTTCGAGTTTACCTCTCTGCTCCCCGAACCCCGAATAACCTCTGCTCGCCGACTAGTTATTGCAGGAACCAGGAACCACTTGTTGCTGTTGTAAATGCTTTTTATGTTTGATTTGATGCACAATGGTCAATTAGATATTATTTAGTTGCTGGCTCACTTGTCCAAACGGATCGTAGCTCGAATTATTCTTCGAAAAACCACTGGAATCCGTGCTCGAAAGATACCAAACTATGTTGTGTTGTTGTCCCACAGTGGGTGTGTATGAAATTAAAGTGGACTATATTCTTGAACTTCTTTAATATACACATTTAGTTTATACAAACGTTACATTGATATAGGGTAGATGACTGATAAAACATATAAATGTGAAAATATTTAAACATATAAAATGCCATAGTGGTTGTGTACTGAACTTTCGAATATCTGAGTCTCAACTGGCGGTCCCTTTCGGGTTGCGCGCGCACACACACTTGTAAGGAGGGTTGCCAACCGAACAATTCTCGTGTGATGCCTCCAGGTGATTGTAGTCTAATATGTGTACAATCAATTGCTCCAAGTACACATGGAAAACTGGCAATATTATAAAAACTTTCCTGAATTGCCTGTTTCGCTTCCAATAACTTTAGCATTTTAATGTATCGATTTGCTAAACTGGCTATTGCTATGTTCACTTAAAACGAACTAAATTCAACTAAGTAAATAGTGGGTAGTGGGATCCGTACTGGATACTGGACACTGGTCTACATCAGGCGATAAACGATAAACCAATCCGAATTCCTACTCCCACGTGCCAAAATATAAAATATGTAACGCCATCTATTTGCAAAAGGCCAGTCTATCCAATATAAATAAAATAAATTTTGGGTAATTAAACAGAAATCTTTTTTAAGGGATTTATTGCGCTTTGTTCAACTCGGACATCAAGATGGATTTAACGCATTTTGCGTAACTAAGTAATCTTAATATGTCTATTTCTATTGGATTTAAAGCGTTTTGATCGAAATGGACGTTCCAAATCATAGATTGACGTAAATGCAGTAATTTTTCATCTTCATCTCAAAAATTATAAAAAGTGGATTTATTGCTTTTTGCTTGGTTGCTCCTCAAATGAAAGAAAGCACTTGCTACTAACGTTTTATTTGGGGAATGTTTTAATTAAAAAAAGGCACATTGTACACCTAACTTTATTAAATTGATACTTACACTTTTGATAACAGATATGACAGAAAATTAGAATTGTAAGAAAATGAGAGTGCCAGGCTCGCCTAGAGCCCCTGTGGGGAAAGAACATGGCAGAGAAACCCACGATCTTTACTCTTGACTACTCAAAATATATTATGCAACCAACATAACAAGATTGGATAATAATTACAAAACTTAAAAGTGTATATAGTTTGGTCACTACTACATGTCACTCATTCAAACAATGATACATAATTTCTCAAATAAAACTGAAGAGTTAGGGGTTAGTTAGGGGAAAGGTACTGGGGTCCCATACGGGAGGCATCCCAGGTATAAGTTGTAGGTGCGGAAAGACATGTGTATTTTTTTTAAATTTTTTTATATGTTAAACAGATTCAATCCTTCACGGACGAAAATGTTAGTTCAATCACCAAGGCTCTATCACACTCATGACATTTAGTAGATACAACCAGTGGCGGTTTTACCATAAGAGCTGCAGAGCTTCAGAACATAAAATTTTATGTATTTAACCTTTTAAGCGTATTAACTATCAACGAAATACAAAATATTTCAAATTTAAAGAATCCAAATGTTCTCGCGCTAAAATAAATCTAGCTTATATTATTATTAATTACTATGTGAGCTAGCCCCTTATGCACCGCAACCTGATATACAAAATGTGTGCAAAACGAACAATTAGATGCGTCCTTTGTTTTTATTGGCTAATCAGGCACGTGACCCAGTACACGAATATATGGACTTATGTGGCTGCAACAACAACAGCCACTGCAGTAAATTCAGTAATATTTCGTAATAGGACGTGGTACGTGGTCGTTTATTTCTGTGAGCGGCACGGGTAAATATTTTCTTTTAGGCGTCCACGGATATTATACCAAAGTCTACATGATTATAGGTACCTAGTTACTAAAATAAATAACGTTTCGTTTTTACAAAAAACTTTATTTGGTTCTCTGCCTTATGAGGATAAACTGAAAATAAAAGAATTGGGTAGGCCAGCACCACAATTACAATTAAATATTGAAGTTAGTAGAACAAGCCGAAGTAAAAGTTGCAAAAGAGAATTTAACAATAATGTATACACAAAAACAGAGTGGATGTGCGAGTGTGATATAAAAAATGCCCTTTTGTTTTCCGTGCTTACTTTTCGGTGGGGATAAAGCATGGACAATATACGATTGAGAACTATATAGGATTGCCACATGGGAATGGGGGATTTTCGGTGATTTTTGTACCGGGAATTAGCTGTACGGTCCCGATTGAAATTCCCGGTTGAAGTTCAGAAGTGCCAGGAAAACGCGTGACCTTGAAATTAAAAATTTAGCGGGTCCGGTCAGACTTAATATCCCGGAATTGAATTCCCCCAATGTGACAACCCTAATAAGCAGAACACATACAATTAATGTTCACGCGCCGCCACTGGATACAACCTATACTTAATTCTCTTAATTATTTATATTCCAAATACATGGACTATTATTAACAAGTTATGTATAACAAAGCTCGACATTAAAATATTAATGGTAGTCGCGACAATTTTACATATTTATATTTAATGAATGTTAAAACTATTCTTGGACAAGTAAAATGTTAACTAGTTATTGTAAAAACTCTTAAATAGCAAAATTTTCAAACATCAATTTTGGCGTCGTATCATTGAAACAAAACATTATTTTAATATGGGATAATCACAATATTACATAGGAAAACTGGACAATAATAAATATATATATAATTCGTATAGAACAGATTACCTGTTAATTTTCACTGTAAACCCACTTTTCTTCCTTAATTTCTGCTTCCCGAACTTTCTTTTTCAAATCTGCGCATTTACCTCTTTTTTCTACCTTCCTCCCTTTTTTTCAAACTCTAATGGACTCTCCCAAAACCCCGGCAACTTTGTTCCTCTATTGGAAATCGTATTTCCTACTTAATACCTTCTACAGATAACCACCTTTTACTACGACATTACCGGTCACTTTACGTTCTAGTAACATCCTCGTTCCAAAGATGGCGTGACCAGTATCGATACCTCAGAATATAAATTAATTAATGTCTTTTCGGATGCCACAGTATCTCATCTACAGGTTGTCACAGAATAACTATTCCTAATTTTCAGAAATGATAGAGGGCACTTAAATAAGCATTTTTTATTAATAAACTAGTGTCCGGAAATTCCTCAGTATCGAGATAAACAAGAAATCTTTAGGAATAACGGTTACATTCTGAATTACAACAAAAAAGAGTAGTAAGTTACAAATTAAAGTATGAGATAAAAAATACATTATAAAAATTGTTCGAAGTTACGACCATCATTTTCGATGCACAAGTTGCAACGATGTGCGATCGAGAGCCGAATTCTTCGAAATATTTGTGGACGTTCACGAATATTATCGAAAGCTAAAATAATTCGAGCTACTAACTCTTCCTCTGTATTAATAGGGGTCTCATAAACCAGTGACTTAATATGACCCCAAATACAAAAATCCAGAGGAGTCATATCTGGTGAACGTGGGGGCCAAGAAATCGGGTCCTCTCTTCCGAACGCTCAATTTCCAAATCGATGGGATTTAGAAATTGAGCGTTTAGATAATTGCGACAATTTAATCCAAAGTGTGCTGGTGTACCATCGTACTGGAAAACAATATTTCCTCGAATATTTAAGGGGACATTTTCAAGCAATTCTGGTAAAATATGTTCCAGAAATATCCTATACACATTGCCATCTAACCGTGCAGGTAATAAATATGGGCCCACTACATAATTGTCAACCATCCCAGCCCAAATATTAACAGAAAACTTCCATTGGTGATGTAACCTCTGAACGGCGTGAGGATTTTCTTCGCTCCAAATGTGACTGTGTGTATTAAAATAGCCGTCTCTTGTAAAATATGCCTCGTCTGTCCATAATATAGTCCTAGGAAATCTTGGTTCGTCGTTAATTTTATTCAAATACCATTCGGCAAATTGTACTCTGTTGGGATAATCTGCTGGAATTAACGTTTGAATTTTTTGAATGTGAAACGGATACTTCTGATATTCCTTTAATACCCTCCATACAGATGTGTGGCTTGTATACATTGCATGGGCAACGCGACGAGTGCTTGTTTTTGGGTTATTTTCAAATTGTTGCAGAACTTGGTCCTCAAAGTCAACATTTCGGACAGTGCGGTTAGCTCCTGAATCTATTTTCTTTACTTGGACTTTACCAGTATCTCGAATATGTTGGTCTAATCTTGAAAATGATGTATGACAGGGAATGTGACGCTCAGGATGCTGTTCTGCATAAATTCGCCTTGCTTCATTACCATTACCGTGAGCTACCCCATAGGCAACATGCATGTCTGCTAATTCAATATTTGTAAAATGATGCATTTTCAATCAAACGCTAACTTTTGTAATAAAGTTTTTTTTTAATGCTTAAAATGACAATTAAACACATTTATTTAATAAGGAATAATTTATGACACACGTAAAATGACATCTACGAAAATGGTTATTGTTTTCCAAAGGTTGCTATGATTCAACTTTTATTTTGGGGTAATAGCCGACTTTTTTCATTTTATCTCGATACTGAGGAATTTCCGGACACTAGTTTATTAATAAAAAATGCTTATTTAAGTGCCCTCTATTATTTCTGAAAATTAGGAATAGTTATTCTGTGACACCCTGTATATTAATAATTGATGGTTTTACTTCTTTTACTAGGTACTTTAAATACTGCCTCGAGTGCTGTTTGTCGCATATAGCGATTTTTATATTGTGGGCTTTTATACATTATATAGATTTGGCCATTTCCTATATTCTTACATCACTAACACTTCTTGACGACTCCAAGGCATCTTAGCAAACAACAAGAAGCATAATCTTATGCTTCTGAGGCAAATAAGTAATAAAAATAACAAACAAGCTTATCACCGGCTCAGGCCATACAGACCACAGATTACAGGTTATTACTTTGACTCCCTTGTTGCCCTTTTCACAGGTTTTGTTTTGTTCACTGGGCAGTTTTTTTCTCTCGCCGATTCTGTTAAAATTTAGAGCAAGGTAAAAATTTTTGAACAAAATTCTTTTGCAAATTCTTTATTTATTTTCATATATGCAACTAAAAAATGCAGATAGAATAAAATTATTTTTAAAATTTTGTAGAGAATTATTGATAGTGTCAAACGTATTAAACTGTAATAGGGTAAGGACACTCACGAGCACTCAGTTGGCTGTTAGCATCTCCAATGTTGCAAAATATTTTTCATATTTTACAGGAGAGGGAAAAATTAAATTTGGAAAGACCTTTAACCAATCTTTTTCATTCTTTATGAATCTTTTTCTTTTAATATGTTTCTCTATGTCCTATAAATCACCCAGTTATATAAATTTGAGATATTTATGAGACAATAACAATAATACTAAATCACCATAGAGAACACAAAGATTATATTAAAAGGAGAGAATTTGAAAAGTCAAAAATTTGTGAACACGCTTGGGAAAATTGCCATAGGGTGGGAGTCAGTTAAAATTTTAGATGATTAAGAACAAAATAATTTAAAAGAAAACTTAAGATTTTGCTAGCTGTTGGTTATTAATTCTTAAAGACGAGGTAAGTCAAAATAGAATGAAAGCCGGAAATAGATAAACAAAATAAATTACAAACTGTCATACTATTCTGTACGTCAGTCAAACTGAATGTTTTGATAAGTTTTCGAAACGTAAACGTTTAAACGTAAATGTGTTTAATGTTATATATTGTTAATTTGCTTTTTAGTGTGAGATTTCTTGATTAGGCAAACATATTTTTCAAAAAACTGATCCGCCGGCGCAGAGGTTGATTATACATTTTTTATATTTTTCCGTGGTGGCTGGTGGCATAATACCCAAATGAATAAGATTAATTAAACAATGTCACAAATAAATACTTTCATACATTATATTGTAGTGTAACATACCCAGGTTCGTTTAACAAAGTTGAATGAAGTAAGTTATGGCCAGTAATCGAAGATTTGTTGTCTACGTTGTGTACATTCCTGTGATATAGAATAACTATTATTAACTTCCCTCTGATGCGCTAATAGGGATAATATTTAAGGAAAGTGAAAATCTTAAATAATAATAACAAACAATTCGTAAATATCTCCTTTGCCTACTTTCATTATATTTCTGAAAAACTACCAGTGCGGTACTCAGCCTTGAATTCACGGAAGGAAAGAGCACGGCAGAGAAACTCCGATCTCAATCCAAATGAATCTCTGTTATGCTGCTGGAATGTGATAAAGAAAATAATACCTGCACATATTTATGAAATATTTTAGTATTCGAATTTACAGTATCACACTTACATTCTAAATACAAAACTGAAGAAGGCAATTGTTAGTTAGCCGACTGCCGTCGGAAGGTACTGCGGTCCCACACGGGAGGCAACTCAGCTAATTACGTGTTGTGATACTCGGATGTTCGGTCAAGCACGGGGGAAAATATTAATAAATTCACTAAGGCTCTTTCATAGTATCTAACAGAATACTACCGTAAATTCAAGTTATTGTTTTGATAAGAACACAACTACACAATACCCATTTCAACATCATAACTTCGATTTAAACTAAACACAGACAATATAAGAAATTGATTACTAAATTAAGATAATTAAATTATCTTACTTCAAATATAAGCATACTGTAAATTAGATGAGTATAAAAACACACTATATTAGAATAACAAAAAATGATTGAGGTGAGTTCGTGAAAATGAATATAATTAAACAAGAAATTGTCTTATTTGATAAATAATAATAATAAAAAATTACATTAAACATTAAATAGGTATAATATGTCATAAACATCAACAAATACTTTACATATAATTATTATAGTCAAATTATTGTTAAATTTGATAATAATTGTCAGACGGACAGTAGCGGAGATCCCAAAGAGGTCACTACGGTGTGTTTCTCACCACTACTAACATTCACGATGCCCATTAGGCAATCATGTCGCAACATCGTTCATCGATTCCGCTACCTATGGCACTCTGACGAGCTCAAAACAAGCGCGAAATCATCAGTATCTGGTGGTTGAATCTCGATGAAGTATCTGGCGACTTCCATGGAGATGCCGGAGTAATATAACGCCAGTCGGTGCACATTGGCCGTGGAATAGTTGTTTTCGGCAACTCCTTCCAATAAATAAGTAGGATTGTCTTCCTCAATGACAATAAAGGTCACTGCTGTAATGGGGACTACGGATAACCAGATCGCTAGCGGTCTGTCAATTTGACAATAATTATCGGACGAATAGTAAGCAAATACCCAAAAAGGGCACTACGGTGTGTTTCACCATTACTAACATCGGATATTTGCATTTGTTGACATTAAATGCTTTGGTGCCTTCAACAATAAATTAGTTTGAGTTATTTTACATGAAAAGTAGCATTATGCCTAGAAGCCTAGGATAGCCTAGGAATATAGATATTAATCTGCGATAATGAGAATGATATAAGAAAATGTTTGAATGTATGAAGTACCTTTGTACTCTTCGTACTCTTGTACCTTTTGTTGTTTCATAGATGTTGTTTTTTTATGTTTTTAACTTTTAATACTTTAGAGTACCTATGTTAATTCTAGTCTTTTAATCCGTTTTGTAACTGTTGTGTTTAAGTTATCAGTTTGTTTTATATCACTTCTTTTTGGTATGCATTTTTTATATCCATTTTATTTAAGTACCTACTAACCTTATCCTTTAATTGGGCTTGAGCCCGTTGGGTATTGTAATCAAATAAATAATAGTACAGAACAGTCGATTTTACTATGTAACAGTTTTTATAAAAATAACAAGACTCTCTAAAGCTACAAACTTAAACCTATGCAGGGCCGCGCCAACCCGGGGGTGCAAGGGGTGCATGGCACCCGGGCGCCACGTTCCAGGGGGCGGCAAAACACACCGTTGGTTAGTAGCAGACATCAAGTCAAGATATATCTCTTCCCCTTTTTTACATTTTATTTTTGTCCGTTAGTTAGATCTGATCCCTGTAGTAAATAAGTATTTTCTAAGATTTGACTTGTTATAATTTACAGTTTTAGTCAAGTTAAAAGGTTTTGTTCACGGTCTATTAGTCGCCGGTCATCACATTTGTCGCGAGTAGTAACGAAACGCCGTTTTTTCTACTCGATTAAAGAGAGCGGCCCGCGCGCGGCTGAACGAGGCGGGAAGTTAGTCAGCTAACTAGATTGAGCCAAAAGAAAATTAAAAACCTAGATGTCTGATTTGGTTGAGGAATTTGTAAGAAGCAAGGCTCAAAAAATTATTTTTTGAATAATGACTTAAGAAACAAAGTATTTAAATAAAAAGGCTATTGAGATTCCTGTTCTTAGTCCTTTTTTGTTTTTTTAATATTGTTGGTTTTTTTGTTAATTGTTGAAGAAAAATACATTTATTTTTATTATTCTTAATATTTATTTATATTTCCATATTTCGTTTATTGAATTATCGCTCCATTATTTGGTGATTAACCTAGAATGCTGCTAGGGCGGCGACAAAAGTTCCGCACCCCGGCGGCAGCTATCCTTGGCGCGGCCCTGAACCTATGTAACAAATCATGATAATTACAGCCTCTTGGAGGATATATCCCGTTGATCCTAAAAATTAAGTATTCTACGAAGTTCTTTTGAACTTTATCAGAAGTAGATGGGAGTAGATTGATCATATATAGGGCTCCATATTAGGGATGCATATTCCAGTTTCATTGTGACAAAGCTACAATGTATTGATGCCAATGCAGAAGTATTATTAAAATTCTTATACTTACGTGGTTGCGTATAATGAAGCCTTGAGCACGGTATGCTGAATTTACCAAATTATTTATATGATAATTAAATATAAGTTGACAATTAAAATGTACTCCTAATGATGACCGATCCACAAGAAATCCGTAAGCAACTACATTTACGAAAGACAGAATATTATTTATTTTATAATTACATCACTAACTTACTTCAAAATTCATTTTTATTTAAGTATGATATTAAAGCTTCAGTAAGTCTTTTAATATATCTGGAAATATTACTTAAATTTTCGTTAATTCCTAATAAGACATCTATTGTTTCTGCCTGAAAACGTTCTAAAATGGGTTGCTCTCTGGGTCTTATTAGGCTGTGAAGGAACCTACGATTTCAGAAACCAATACTCCCCCTACTGGTATTAGGTTTTCAACTTGTTGAGATAACCAACCAACCACCAACCATAGGAGTATAACCAACTGGAGAAATTTGTTGCGACTCATATGGTATTGATTTGGAAGTTGACGGGCCTGGCTCCAAATGAGATGACAAAGTCAACATCTGAAATACATTTTTTGTATATATTTGAGAATAATTAAATTGTGAATAATAAAAATTTTCATTTGTTAGTAAAGAAATGACTTGCTAAATAATTACAATATAAATGAGAATACTGATCACTGCTAGGTATAGATATTAAAATTTAACCTTACTACCCAGTTCAATTTCTTCCACTACACCGTCACCTTCCATGGAAATTTTCCGAGTTAGGGCTATTAGCCTCTCTTATTGAGCAATAAACTTTTTTTCAAGTGCATTTTTGTTTGACGTTATACTTCCAGTCTACGAATGACTGAAATAGGAAATAATATTAAAATCAGAACCCATATTATTTAGTTTTAGCTTACTAGTAAGAACTACTGCTAACTATTCACTTACTTTTTACCGCTTCACTGCTAATTTAATCCCATGTCCTAACGCATTTAATTTTATAGCTAGTTCACCCCTTAGCTTCTCAATATTTTGCTTTGCATTAGAACCTACAAATTTTCCTGTCGCCATCTCGGGATGTTCTTCAATAAAAGCAAGACCGAAGTCCCAGATAGTTGGAATAACTTTTACTCTACTCTTTTCACTTGGGGTTCCATTTTCTCAAAAAAAAAAAATAATAATAAAAGGCTTGTAAAAATATGTCTCGGTACTTATAATGACATATATAAAACAAGAAGCAACATTAAATACAAGGTGCCTGATTAATTAATCTAAATTAAGTATATTATTATTATTTATTAGTAGACTTGGCTACAGCTTAATAAGGTGACTGAGAACAAATGAGAATTTAGAAACTTGGTACTTAATAGATAAATAAATAAATAAACATGATTTGAATGTGAACACAAGAGAACTATGCGAGTTCTCTTGTGTATGTATTATAGCATACGCAACCCCTTAACTGACCAGGGATAATCCAACAACTTCTCAAAAGCTTGGGGAGATGGCAGGTTCGGGAGTAGTGAAGCATAGCTGAGGGTCTAAAAGACACCTGGCATGCGCCATGATGGTTGAACGACTTTACAGAATGATTATATTGCTGTCACTTCTTTAAGAAAACAAAAGTTTCTAATGCTGGTGACTTAGTCAGTCGTACTTACTTCAAAATGATGCAAAACTCTTGGGAATCTTGTCGAGATATTACTGTTGGTCTGTGAATCATCGTGAAGTTTATATAATACCTATAGAATAAACTCCTTCACTGGTAGATAAACCTGGAACGCAAGGTCCCATATTCCGTTGGTTCCATATCGACCGTTGACAGTCGGCCACAGTTCTTAAACTCACTAAGATAAGCATCACCTGGAGCACATTTGACTATGATTTACAACACTTACGTCTTGGTGTTAATGATAACTTCTCCAGGAATTGGTGAATCATGCGCCTGAAGTCGGTCCTAGCTCTAAGGAACCTCTTGCGTAATTGTGTGAAGTAGCTACAACTAGCTACTCCCTTGGCTTTCCGATAGCGTTCTCCATTACAAAGACGGATAGGAATGTTGATGAAGTATTTGATTATTTTCTTCCAAGCCCTGAAAAGATTCATGCTATCTGGTATACCCCAATCGTGATATTCTCTCAAATCAATATTGGAGTAACTATCCAATCATTATTGGATAGTTTTATCAAAGCGGGAAGAGTCAGTTGATAAGAAATTTCTATGCTTGACAAAACGTTGAAATCTCCGGCTACATCCTCCGCGAGCAGTTTCATACCCATATGCAATTGGTGAGAGTTCGCTTTTGTAACCATCAATCAGGGGTAAAGCAAATGTTGCTTCTATAAATGAAACCCTGCAGGGATAACTCTATACAGTGCCCCACTTTTGTGATTCCTTTTCGTAGTTCTCGTTCGTCGATTAGATGTGGTCTTACGAATGCAGCGCAGTCTGGAAGACTGATATTCCTCTGAGATTGACAGAGAAGATTTGAGAGATTTTTGCTATCGATGTAGTTTCTACACCGTAAGGCATTATAATCATTGAGAGGTTTTATACACTATAAAATTTCCGCCATGACATGGACTGCAATAGTCCTGCTAATAATAGCCAGGGAAAGTCGGTAAAGTGGGTCAGGAACCACTTTACCTGGCTACTTCCATCCCAACCACCTCTCAATAAAAATTAGGCGGGCTGTGAAAAAGGCAGTGCAGAGCAAACAATCGCGCAGCCAAACGAAAAAATGACTTGGCTATCAAAAAGGATTCTGATTTAAAGACTTCGCCCAAAAACATCTCCCACCCCAAATGGGTAAAGATTTCAGAACATCATGTCCTATTCTATCTTTGGACATATATTTATCTTTGGACACACAGATGAATACATTGACACTTGGCACAGCGTGCCTTTGGAATACTCGACACAGTTGCTGGAAGTATGAATCTCCAACAACACGTGTGCGCCTGTACACTGACGTTGTTAAGTATGGAAAAGATCTTAATCAACACATGTCTACACTTCAGATACATGACCGGTTCGTCTCACAGTACTTGGACTTCTGAAACCAAGAAAATGACGTTGCGACCCATCTTCAAGATTACATCAGCTACATCGAGGATGACGGTATCGAGATTTTTCGTTTGATTAAGACGATATCTCATAAGATTCCGTTTTGCTTGGAGCTTTGAACTCTCAAAATTTTCCTCCCGTTTCAGCGTCTAACTAAGCCGTTACTACGAGAGACTACGTATTTGGGAGTTCTTAGTTAGAATCAATTGCATCTGATGGAACTTGTGGAATGGCATCACTTAAATGCGACATGAGAGATGGTTAATATCTCTCATCCGTTGACAAAGCGTTCGATCCCTCTCTGGAAGGTAGTCGACATTATCCATCAGGTCTGGTGGTCTATTGTAGTGTCCAAGACTTGACATGCAAAATGAACGATACAACCAACCGCTTGGCTCCATTCCCATTTCTCTTAGAACTTGCGGGCAAGGGAATCTCAGTTTGTGGCATTCCTTAACTACATCAGGTACTGGTTTCTTCTTGATGAGTTTTTGAACGCAGACCGGGAAAAGTCCATAGTCTTCATAGTTGGCTAATACTTCAAACTTAACCCAAGTGAGTACATTCTTCTTGAAAAATACCCGAAGGGATATAGGTAGCTTAAACATAATTCATCAGCCTCTTGACATAAGTCACACATGAAGTTTGGTAGTTCACATTCACCAGTCAAACAACTGGAGGGTGCGGCAGACATGCGCCGGGAGTCCATGGAGTTTAGAAACTCTTCATTCTTGGCGCGTTGGATGGCATCTTTTTCTTCTTGTGAGAGTTTCTTTGATTTTTGATGATGTTTCTTACGCCGTTGTTTAGGCTCAGCACATTCACCAATGGACATACCATAATGATCGACATAGGAAATTGATATTGTCCTATCAACGGTAGAGGTGAGGCGGCAAGGGGTAGAAGCGGCACCGTTCACACATTCCATTTTTTTTTTTCATTTAACATTACACCACTTTCTATTTCTTTTACAGAAAGCAAACATTTTTCGTGAAAAAGCCTAAAACACGTTTTGCATTTAAAATGTGCTACAGAATCGTTGACGATGACATTAGAAGAGCAGTATAGACATCTCTGTTGCGTGTTTGTACTATTTCGTAATAATAACCATTTTAGTTCCCTTCTATAAGCCGACATATCGATGCCCTCTTTTAAAATCGCCCTTTTACGAGATTAGAGAAAAAATATATGACGAAAGGTCCGCAGTTATAGGCGTCGGTTTGTTTAACGTGTTCTAAAATATCGTAGTGCCAATTTTGAATGTCTAAATTTTTTAACTGAAGAAATTTCAGAAATTTTGACATATTTCTAATAATTGTCTTGTTTCCTAAGGGATCTAGCAATGTAATTTTTTTGTAGCTGAAATTTACCAGTATTAAAACAAAATGGTTCATTGTAACGACTGGCATTACGACATGGTTTTTGTAGAAATTAATGTCGTCTATAAAATTCGACAATAACTGAAGACTTTGCTACGGAAAGTATTTGATATTGTTGTTGAACTATGTCGTTAAGAATACACAGAAAGTAATCTATAATGGAGCCACTAATCCATACCGTAAGTTGACATCTTATCGCCTTCCTTACTAAATATATTTTTTTAATTATTATTGTTATTATTATTATTAAGGGTAAGTTTACATACTTCTGGTTAGGTAAAGACCCTCCAGCGTAAATTCCAATTTAACATCTTATTCCCTTCCTTGCTAAATATATTTTTTTAATTATTAGTATTATTAACAGTAGTGTAAAGTAGAGAGTTCTAGACACGACCCCCCCACCATTATTACCCCCCTCCACTTTTTCCTCCACCACCACTCCCTCAGCCAATGAGAGTTTGACATTTAGCCCCCACCACTTTCCCAACCAATTACAGATACGAGAGTTCTAAATCTACCCCCCACCACAACACAACCTGTAATAAGTCAACAACCGGTCAAGGTAAACAACCGGTCAAAGTGAACAACCGGTCAGGGTCAATAACCGGTCAAGGTGAATAAGAACCGGCTATTAGAACTAGTGTGAAGGAGGGGGGTTCTATATTTAAGGGAATTAAGTTTACTTGAGTTCAGTTATGAGTACTCAGCCACGCCATGTGGAATAAATTAATGATGTGTTTTTCAAAAGTGGTTTCCATTTTAATATACATTAAGAAAATATTGTCAAAAGGATCTAACACTGACAAAATAACCTCCAAATCACTACCTTTTTACACTCCCTATTCGATCCTTTAGTTCTGAGGCACTGGGTAATTTTTCACTAGAGTATTTGAGAAATCTTAGTATTGAAGAAATTGTTTCTATATATGAGAAACTTCCGGAACCTTACAAATCCAATCCAATAATACAAGCCAAAGCGTTTCGTTGCTACGATCATTGGCCGAGGGTAGGTGACATTCCAGACTGCCCGCCACCTTTTAAGATTAAGTGTTATACATGCATTGTAAACAAACTACCTGAGAAAAATTCAAAAGTGGAAATAGTTATCGCAAAGCATCTATATGGGCAAACAGACTTTAGCGACTTCACTTCGGAAGACATTAAATGTTTCCCATTGTTTTACTTAATGTATAATGTTAAAGGCGAATATTAATTGGATAGATGGTGTGAACTTCCTAAAATGTATACACTAAATACAAGTCTACTGTCAAGATTACCCTGCTTGGAACACAATATGGTGAAAGACTGGAGTTCAAAAATATCAAAATATATTTATAAATATGAATGTTTTATGTGTTTGAATAATAAATAAAATATATTTAATTGTTTCCAATTATTTTATTTATAAGGGAAAATTAAAAAAATATGAAATATAAACGTGAGTAAATAAAAATACAGGTGATGGAGGCGGTTGCTTATAAGAGTTCCTTCTTATAAGCAACCCCCCACCAACAAACTTGAGTCAAAACCGGTATTTCTAGATACTATTAACAATCCCCATAACAAGTAATAAATAAAAAACAAGTACACACAATTAAATAGCATTTATATCAAAGTTTTGTATATAAAAGTTACTCATTTCATCGAGCTCATCAACTGATTCAATTTGAGAAATTAATTCCTCTAAATTGCTTTTACTCATGTCAGATTTTGAAAGTATTTTTTTATGACCCCACGCTAAGGTATTTGTTTGCCCCGGAAGAATACATCTCTTATCATCCTGAGAAGATAAGGCAACTTTATTTTTTAGTTCAGTATACATAGTATGTAAATGAGATCTGAATACATACATTTTTCGATACACTGATCCGCCATTCTCTACTATATGTTTATAGTCCATTACACTCAAATTCTTGGTAATAATATGTTTTGAAATTCGTTTAGCTTTTTTAGTTTCACCTTCACTCAATTCAACACAATATGCTTTTGCTCCAGTGCCATAAAAACTTTTAATAGGAGTACCAGCGTACTCATCTTTCATTTTACCGACAACACATTGAGTTTTAGGTATACCATGAATGTTGTTTGTTTTATAATTCGATGTATCAAACAAATGTATATTTTTCTTTATATCATCGTAAATATTATCAGCTTGAATTTCAATAATAAGAGAATCAGTATCAGTATAACAAAGACATGCATTCTCACCATAAGTCTTTTTGATAAAATTATAAAAGAAATCATAAATAACGGTTTTTGATATATCTAGGATGGAAAAACCTACATATAAAGGTTTATCATAACAAATTGATACACGTCCCATTTGAATGGCTACTAAGTTTTCCGAAAAAACTGATAATGATTTAAAATTTGGCATACTTATAAAAGTTTCGGCACCTTTTTTACCGTGAATGTTTTCCCAATGAGACAAAAAGTTTAATGTCAACACGTTTATCTACATTCTCCATAGTTGTGCCGTATATGAAGTTTGTGGAAAATTTAAAGAGATTTCCTTCAAAAGCATTTTTTGATGAATTTCGTAATTTTGTGTTCAACTCAATATATGGTTTCAGCCATGCAGACTGTGAAAATTCCATAACTTTATGAATTTTCTTTAGTTTTAATCCATGCGTCATGCATTGTTTAAAATTCCTGTAATGAATAATATAGTTGTTCTTGTTATGGAGAGTTAAGAGGAGTTTTGAATATTTGCTGTTGGGTGGTACAAAATTTTCTGGGCAGAAAGGCAGATCATTGTGAACGTCATGTAGGTATTCAGGGTATTCGATGTCAACTTGTAGTACGTAACCTTTCTCAAAATGAATATCCACAAGTAAAGGATTAAAATTAGAAATTTCGTTATTATCAAGCCATCGAAAGTTACCTGTTGGGAGGCTTTGGGACATAGCCCAACCATAAAGATTAGTAGCATCTAGATAAATTATAAAAGAATTTGGTTTTGAAGCATCATAATCAGGAACTAATGAATTATTAGCAACGGCTTTTCTGTTGCTGTACTGGCTTACACCTCCACGAATACCCTTTCGGAAAAAATGAAGCATATCGATATCTGTAATCAACTCTTAAAGTGACACCAGTCTTACGCAACATGGCATCCCAACTCAGTGACGGAGCCGTCATATATTGAGCGGGATATAAACTATAATTTTCTAAAGAAACTTTTCGAAAATTCTCAAAAATGTCCGCTACTAATAGTACATCAGAAAGCAGATAGATATCAGAATATTCGCCAAGAGTTTGACATTTAAAGGTGTACCATACATCCAAAGCACGACTATATTCCTCGTCAGAAATACCATTCCCGCGTAAAATATCAAACAAATTTTCCCTGGAAGGTAACTCTCTATCATCAAGTTTTGACATTATCTACGTATGAATATGGAAAAACACCCTTACGACGTATTAATGCAAACTGATTTTGATCGGGAAAATACTTTTTTATTTCTACGCACTGATACTGTTCAAGTGTTTTACTTAAATTATCTAAAAATGACGGTAAAAAACGGAATGAATCTAAAAATTTCAATTTAATATAAACATCATTTTTTTGTCCATTACTTTTCTCAACTAGAATATGTTTGAAAAATAATATATATTTTTCTTTATTTTGTGCAAGGACATCAATTTTTCCTGGTTTAACGCTAGTTTTTTTATAAAGAGATGACAATCATAATTTGTGAGATTATGAAAAATCACAGGAATGAATTTCGGTACTTTAAAGTTTAAATTACAATTAGCGTGGGCAGCACCGCGAAAACGTCCTGTCAAATGGCAATGATCCCGAACTTTAACACAACAGCCATCAAAAGGTTTATTACAGATATGACAATCCTGAGTAGAGTTAAAAATTTCTTGCTCATCTTTAAAAAGAGGGAGCATGGGTTTGACATTTTTTAAATGTTTATTGTATAAATTAATTAAAATATCGTCAAGTTTTTGAATAAATGTTTCAGCCACATTTAAACCACGATAATGAACTAATTCCGATAAAGAGTCGTCAAAATTACATTTTAGGTAAAAACAAAACGAATATGGCACATGTTCGTAAGCCTTTAAAGTAAACGAAGATTTATCGCAAAAGTTGCGCATTTTGAATTGGTTTTAAAATACTTTCAAAATCAGCATATATTACAAAAGGGACAGCAAGCTGTTTTTCGAAATTAGTGAACTTAAGTAAATTTCCAGGAAGTGTTTCACCAAACTTATTCATTTTAAGGTCAGTTGTCGGTAATTTTGTACAAATAAAATTACAGTCATGTTCCTGATGTAATCTTAGATGTTCGGTGGTTCTAAAAAACTGCAGACAGCCATCACATATGTATGTTCGTCCATTGTGACCCGATCTTTGTTTGGAAACTAATCTAGACAAATTTTTAATATAACAATAATGACCATTCCCACTATCGTCAGTGATGAGCAAAAGATTTACATGTATATTTTTACGAGATTCCGTAAAATAATATGGCCCTACAATTTCACAAACAGTCTTACCGTTTTTGAATTCATTGCTAATACCAAACACATTAACTGAAATTTTATTCAGATTTTCAAACTTGGGAATATCTGTAAGCTTAATAGGAAATTCCAAACCTTCAAAATCCAGTGCAGTAGAATAATGTGGGTAAGACGATATTAAATTTGGGTGTGTAGTCGCAGGAAATAAAGCAGCATTTACAGCCCATGCGAAGCACTTGTTATCTTTATTACGTATATTTACAACAGCTTTCTTGAGTTCAATTTGCTTAGGCAGTTTGATATATGAAGATGCTCGTAGAGGATTATATTTGTTAAGGTTTACTTCAAGAAACAAAATTTGTTGTAAAGACCAACCTGAATCACGTTCTTGCAATTCAGCTGCTTGCAATTCACATAAAGTAGAATATTTATGTGAACAGACTGGATATGTATACTGTAATAACGATCATCATTTTCAAATATGTTGGTGTCTGAAGCATGAAGGGCAAGTGCAGAGAAATAAACAAAATAGAGAGCCCCCTACGATGGTGATTTCAAATAGTGTAGTTAATAGCTGATATGTATTAAGTTATTAAATAAATAAATTTTTAAATGCTTTTATTATATGCTTTTTATATCTTGTATGTAATGAAACATTTTATTTAACTATCTCAGTTAGCTGAATAAATAAAGTTGTAAAAAATATTGAAATAATTCAGAAAAGTGAAAATTACTGAAAAATTTTTATTTTTTATTATGTATCAACTTTACTTTAAAGGATATGGTAAACTTATAATGGTTGAAATAATAACTAAAGCTTTTCTGAACTTTACCTTTATACTGCAGATAGTTTAATTTGAATAGGATCTCTGTCATCTATATAGCTTAAAATGCATCTTATTTAATACAATGGCATTCAATAAAATAATGCAAACAATGTGGATGTTTTTTAGTTATACTGTTTTAAAATTCAGTTCATCTTTTTGAAACATATTGGCAAGAATATAAAAATAAAAAAAGGAAAGTTGGAATAAAATATTTTTTTATTGCTATAAATGTATATATTTACAAAATCTAAGGTAATGCTTAAAATTAACACTAACTACCTATATCTTAAAGCTAAAAGTACACTACACTATTCAAAGTCAGAATATAAAATATAAAACTTAAAGTATATTAGTCATCTGAATATGGGAAATGCTCGGCAAAATATTGAACATTTTTTATTTCTTTTCTCCTCTTTCTCAAATCTTCCTCCGCGGTGATAATAAGATTATTAATTATTCTTTGCTGCTTGCGAAGCTGCTCCAAATTACGCGAAATGTAATTTTCGCTTTTTCTGAGTTTGGATATATACTTGCTGAACTCCAGCCTCAAAACCCTTTTCAACGCGGAGGAAAAATCGTTCCGGTTTCGTTTGTAATGGTTCTTCTCCTCGGCGAGTTTGGTTTCCACCATGCCGAGGAAGGATAGTTCAATATTTTGCAGAGCCTCGTCTTCCTCATCCTCTCGCCGTGGAGTTGATGTGGCCAATGGTGCGAAGGTGGAAATGTCCGCAGATATGGATGTACTCGGACCTGCCGGACTTTCCACCTGGGGCTGTCGAAAGCGGTCAGTCGCAACGCACTTTGCTGTAGACGGACTTTCTACGTGGGGCTGCTGACTTCGTTGATTTTGCGCAACGGACTTTGATGGACATGTAGATGGACCTAGGAAATAAAAATACACAATATATAATACTTTATAGAATACATGCAATAAAATAAATATTCTAATGGTGCAGTTACATTTACGTAACAAGCAATATCAACTATTCGTATTCATTAGTATATTTAATGAAGAAATGGCTTAAGTTTTATAAGCGGTTAACATTATATTGCAAATCTGAACTAGTCCTGTTCAATATGTGCTATTGTATGTTTAAGAAATAACTAAACAAAAAAACAATTATATCGAAAATGAACAAAATTGGTTAAACAGTGTGAAATCCTTTCTATTTAGTACCTGAATTAAATTATTTTATAAAAATTGACTGGAAATTAAATTACGATGCTCTTGATGACATATACAGTAAACACAATTAAACAAGTGTTATTATATAGTATTAATTGTCTTACCTGCTTCGCTAATCAGGGGTCTATGGTTCCCAAATGATCCGTCGAGGATGACAGATTCTACGGTATCATTCGCCCGTTGAACGTTGTTCGCCGCAGCCATTTTGGCGTCGAAGGAGCCATCCTCCTCGTCACTATCTTCCAGCAGCCTCTTTAAGCGACTGGCGACATTAACAGATTTGTTGGCTTGCATTTTTGTTAAACTGACTTGTTAAACTTTGAACACTAATAACACTAACTAAGAACTGAAGCTTTGCAGTCGATTTTACGTATTTATATTCGAGACTATGTGGTGGAACCCACGCCGACTACCTGTTTCTTTGTTAGTGACGCTCTCGCGGGCCGTGGATCGGTCAGCCCAATCACTGCACTCGGCATGGGGGCCTCCACGGACTATATAATAGAATCTCTTAACTTTGAATCCCATTATCTCGCTACTTCTGAACATAATAGATTGAATAGTGGAGTCCACGAGCCTATCAAAGTCTTCTAGAAATGATTTTCGTTTACACTTTGGGATTAAAAGCTAAAATCAATTTTAAATAATTACCCCCCACCATTAGAACTATGAAAAATCCAAAGGCGTCAAAAAAAGTCCTGTAGGGGGTGGAATGTAAAAATTACCCTAAAAATGATTTTTGGATTTTTGAATCTAAAAAAACAGCTGCATAGTTACATTTAAATACCATTTGCCTCAGACTGGCACTGGAAATATTTAAAAAAACTTATCGAATATTCCATAAAGCACGTTGTTACATGGGATACCTTAAGCTTTAAAGCGCTCTACTGAAAAGTGTCTGAATATTTTAGGCAAGCTCTAGATCTAACCTTCTGAATTATCAAAAAATTTAAAATTTTCTGAACATTTTGAAAATTTTTAATTCCTGGATAAATTTGAAATTAGTACCAACGATAGCTTATGAAAAGTTAAGATAGGAATGTGCAAACCGTTTTGCTTGATCTCAAACCGTTTAGATTTTACAGGGTGACAAAGTTGCAAAAATGTCAATATTCACCTGTCAATATTTCAAAAACAGTTGAAGATAGGTATAGGACATCCTATATGAAATAGGTTTAGAATTAGAAATATGTATTATTATTATTATTATTATTATTAATTTTCTGTAGAATCCAAAAATTAAAAAATATAGAGCGTGGTCCATTTAAAAAAATATCCGAAATCGTGGCCTCGGATATATGGTACACCCTGTATATTCAAAAACAATTTTAAAGTGTGGCTCATTAAAGACAAAACTAGCCCTGAAAATGTTTTGCCTTAATCTCTAAAGGTCTAGTAGCTACGGTCCGAGCGGAGATAGGTGGGCCACCCTGTATATTACCCTTAGTCAATTAAAAAAGTCCGGTAAATATTTATTGCCGGAAAGTGCATTAAACCTTAATAAACAAATTAATTGTCATAACATGATTGTACGGAAAGCTATGTATTCCAAACTTTGTCATAAAATACTTTAATAGATATCTTAAATTGGACGGTGTTATGCAACAAGCGGTTAAGCCACATCCCTGTTGTTTCGAGTAAATTAATAAAATGTATTTAATAGCTGTAGAAAATACATTTTTAAAGGGGGGGTCTTTTAATGTTTTTTTTCTTTTAGATACGAAGCCAGGTGAACTAAAAGCAATTAAACTGCAAAGAAAAAAATAATTTTATTAACAAAAAAATATTATTATAGTAGGTTACACGGTTGTTGCAAAATTTGCAACTAAGTATCATTGTTTTGCAATAACTAACTAACCCTCAAAAAGAAACAAAAAAATAAAATAAGAACATTTTAAACAGAAAATAATTCCTAAAGAAATATTGGTAGCCATTAATTATTCATTAGCTTGGTCTTCAAGTTGATCCTTGTCAATTTCAAAATCTGGATCGCGCCCAAGTCCTTCCACATCTTCTTCAAAATTATCCCCTTTAACTGTTTTTAAGAAGTTATAAAATGGTAATGCATCTTCGGGAATAAGTTTTAAGATATCGTTAAGGTCCTTTATTTTCTCAACAGATAAGGCTCTACCGTTTGGCCACAACAAAGGAAGCTCTAAATGTTTTAAAACAGGCTTCCGTCCTTTTCCTCCCTTTTCAATATTTACCTCTGATGTGGAATCTGTTATGTGATTCTTCATATATAAAATTGTAGGGTGATCTTTTTTCATTGTGATTACATGTGTTTTTAGCCAGCTAATACTGTCTTTATTTGAATCGGTTTTCCGGTTTGTAATGGATTTTTCCAAATTTTGGACAGAAACCATGTCTTGAGATGTAATACGGTTAACAAGAAATTTATTTTTTCGGCGGCAAGATTTCATGATGTTCATGTAATCACTATCTGTGTATAATCTTTGTTGGACTTTAAGGGCACATTCAACATCTCCAAAATGAGAGTCATTGGGCAGGAAACTATGTCCAGAGAGAAGAAAATTAATTGAAATAGATTCCAGGCTTGTATGATTTTGCAACACATGGATGAGCATTAAAATTAGTTTAATGCTTCTATTTTGCCCCCGCAAGAATCAGACCACAAAATTAATCTTTTAACAGGGGCTTTAACGTTTTCATTTACGTACTTACGTAAGCACGAACCAATTTCTTGTGTGCCTCGGCCCGCCTCGAATTCTAACCACACATTAAAGATACCTCTTCCTGTACTGCCAACGTTAATACCAAGATTAAACAGGTTTTATTACAGTAAATATTTATTGCCGGAAAGTGCATTAAACCTTAATAAACAAATTAATTGTCATAACATGATTGTACGGAGAACTATGTATTCCAAACTTTGTCATAAAATACTTTAATAGATATTTTAGATTATGACTATCAAATTCCAAGTAGCGGTTGCATAAGTATTTTTAAATAGCAAATGAATCAAATATTATCCAGTTCCAATGCATGAAATAAATATTTTAGGGTACCTGTAACTCGAAAATATTCATGTATTTCGCTAGAAACAGAATTCCATGTAGCGGTTACATAAGTATTTTTAAATAGCAAATGAATCAAATATAATCCAGTTCCAATGTAAACAGCGTTTGGAATTTCTTGGATCTCAGCCGGTTTCCATAAAATAAATGTATATTGTTTATAGTCATATCTACTAACAAATGTACTATAATAGTAAAACTATACTGGAAAACATTAATGCATTACTTGGATATGAGTTGTTCAAATAAAACGGGTCATATATGATTCTTGTTTAAATTACTACGGAACAAAAAGTAACTTCGTTACAAACCATCCAATCTCCTCCGTTGCACGGCGCGGAGGAGATTGTTATTTTTATTTAGATTTCCGGTTAGATAAAGAGCCTGCAGGGTAAATTCTAAATCGGGATCTTTTCCTCTTTGCTAAATCTATATTTTTTTAATTATTATGAATAAGGCGAAGATATTCATATTCATATTCATATTTTTTAACGCATTTCAAGTTATATAAAAGATCCTTTCATCTTATCTGCCATTATTCTTATTATTATTATTATTATTATTATTATTATTATTATTATTATTATTATTATTATTATTAAGGGTTGTTTTTTCTTCAAGCACATGTTTCGCTTTCATTGAATGAACCTCTTGAAGATATTTGTGAAAACTCTAAGGACAGGAATCCGCACTGTAGTATGTTAGGCAATATCGATGAGTTAAAAAATAGTAGACATGTATGACATGATAAAAATAAAACATCAATAGATCAGCCACAGTTATAAAATTCCTAAATGTAAATTAGGATTAAGTTATGTGTAATTATTAAAAATGAGTTACCAAGGAGAATCAATCAACAAAAAACCCTGATTAAACCTGAAGGTTTACTTGTAATAATATAGGTATAAGTTTTTTCTTATAAGTTCTTTTGTTTTGAAAAGAAAGGAAAAATAAACAAACCTTTAACTTCTGAATCTTATAACCCAGAGTCCAACAACTTCGTCTATATCTGACATCACAAACTTATCCTCATCGGGCAGCACTACACCAGAGAGTAGTCGAAAAAGTATGCCGGTCAGTAATAGAATAATGACCCTCAGAGAATACGATGTCAAAAAAAGAGAGACGTAATAGGAAAGGTTTAAGCAGAAAGAAGAGCTTTACTTTCCTGGTTTATAGAGTTAGTGGTAAAAAGAAGAGATGAATGTATAGGTATTTTATTTTTAGTTTATATGCAGCGTGTCACCAATAATGTTTTGTTACCTATTTCTAATATTTATCATTATTAATAAACAATCAATTAATATTAACTTATTTTATTCTTGTAATAGAGAAACTTTGAAATAAAATACATATTTATTTAATATATAAAATTACAAAAAAATGTAAAAAAATTCTTACAAGTTTTCACAAATGTAATTCTTATATTTCCTTGAATGTGTCTTATATTATTTACATTTACAAGATCCAAATTTGGTGCCGCAAGATCATTGTTGTCTTTCTCTTCAGGGTCTAATCTCAAATGTCATTTTGTAAAATGCAAATATTGTGCAAAACACAACATGGAATAATAATCTTTGGCAACCATTCTACACATCGTAGATCTAGCGTATCTTTAAGGCACCTGAAACTTTTTTTTAACAATCCAAAAGCCCTCTCTATTGTATTTCTTGCTGAGCTTAGTTTGAAGTTATAATTCAGTGGTTTTTGAGTGAGATGACCATTGTTTCTGTATGGGGTCATTTGTGGATATATGCCTTATCACCCAGAAGATGTGAATTTTCAGGGGGTTGCCGCATTTTACTTAACCTTTGAGTAGGCGCGCCATTTAATTTCACAGGAGCAGGCGCGTGTCGTACTTTTTACGCTGTGTGATTACTCAACATTTTGTATCAATATATCAATATTTGTATCAAATATGATCAATATTTTATATTGTTTGGTATAGCCAATGCCTTAGGACAATTATTAAAAACCATAATTAAAGCCATAATTATTTTATTTTGAAGAAGCAAAATAATACAAAGTAGGTACCTATATAAAAATTTACTTCTATGGTGAAAGTGAACAGTTCATTTCTTGACACTTAATACATGAAATTTCAGTTATAGAATGGCGTTTACAAGTAAAAGAATTACAAGTATTACATTTCATGGATGCAGAGGTTCTTTTTTTATCTAAAACACATAAACGACACACACACCGCGTTTGGAAGCTTGTTGAACTTCATCACTTTCTTCTGCATGCTTTTTGTAGTTTGTTCTCAGAAATGCAGCTATATCAGATAAAAGATTTCTGAGTTCTGCTCTCGAAGTGAGGTGTTCTTTCATTAGATCGAGTGCCATGTTTTTTAGAAAGATTCTTCGATGTTTCACAGAAGTCGGTTTAGCAAATGAATATAACACCTGGGCATTTATTCCAGCAATGTTCAGCAGACTATAAAAGATAACACATGGCCATCTTTTTGTTATTCGTGAAACTGAATACGTTGCACACATTTTGTCAACTGTATCTACCCCACCTTTTGTAGCATTGTAATCCATAATTACTTGAGGTTTGTTAGTTACAGGGTTAATTTCCTCTGTATCATGTAGGGTAGAAAGGAGTATCACGACTTTATTCTTACGTGGAACATAGGATGTGAGCATTTTGTCTTTTTGGAATGCAAATAAAACTGAAGAAATTTCTTTCCTCTTGTCTGTATGAAATGCTGTTGGAATTTCCTTCTTATTTTTCTTTAGCGTTCCAATCAGAGTTATTTTTTGTGACAGTAAGTGGTCCGCCAGAGGAATGGAGGTGTAGTAATTTTCTGTAGTTAAATTTCTCTTGGAATTCTCAATGGGAACAAGTCGTTTTACAATATCAATGGACGAATTGGATATTTTAAATGGGCCGTCCGGTTGAGTACCACAGTAAACCTAAGATTAGATGTATAAAAAGTAGTGGCATCACACAAAGCATACATTTTAATTCCATACTTCGCCGGCTTGCTTGGTATGTATTGAATCCAGCTACAACGCCCTGTGAAAGGGTGGAGCATCTCATCTATAGTTGTGTATTCACTTAGATTGTAGCAGGCTTTGGAATTTTTTATGAATGCATTAAAAAATGTGCGAATAGCAGCTAATTTATCAGTAAGACGTCTTTCTGTCCTCGACGTTCTATCATCAAACCTTAGGGATCGTGTTAGAAATAAAAATCGCTTATAACTCATAGCTGCCCTTGTAATTTCGATACCAGTTCCGTCATTGGTCCAAATTTCTTTCACATTGGCATGATGTGATTTTTTTATTCCAATTAAGAATAATCCCAAATAGGCCATAAATTCGCTTCGAGTTGTACTCTTGCAATCTCGCTCTCTAGCATATTCTTTTTTTCGTCTCAGTTCATCAATAAACATGTTCGTGAAAATTACAGTTTCATCTATCATGTCAAGGTCGACTATCTTTAGAAGAGCCTCCAATTCAGTAGTAATATCTTTAGCGCATTGTTTTACACCAGCAGCCGATTTTACTATGTTAATTTTTTTTGTTTTAGAAAAAGTAGCATAAGTCGACTTACTCCATTTAGTTGACCCATCTTTTCCAACAAAGTACTCTATGCTGGGAGGATTTTCTTCAAGTTCCTCTTCTGAAGCGCTTTGCTCTGACAAACTATCGCTATTCTCTATGACAATATCTTCATCACTCAAATCACTATTATGGTCACTGAAATTAATTTCCTCATCACTTTCTGGATCCTCAAACATTTGTTGAGCAATACGTTCAAGTTCAGCCTGGGAAAGTGGTACATTGCCTCTAGAACGTGGGTTTGTAGACGACATTTTGAGGGAAAATCTGTAAATATTAAAATATTATATGAAATAATGGTAATAATGAATAACAAATCAATACAATAAAAAAAATGAGTATACGAGTAAAAATTGTGAAATACTTACACAAAAAGTCGCACGTCGTAAAGTTTACGTCAGACTGGTCCTCTCAGACAGATGTCTCAATATAGACTAAACCTTGAAACTAATTTAATAATTTTCCTTGCTAAGTTCTACCCAAACATATATTCTAGGAATAGAAAGAGGTAAACACGTTCCTAGAATTGAAAATTTTAAGAGGAACAGAAATACTGGGAATTGTCGTAAAATTTACGACAGCGCTCCCGCTCGAAGGTTAAATAAATAGTCTTTGCACTAAGTTTCAATGTTTTTAATTATTTAATTTCACTTTAAAACTGGTTTTTAATAGTTGTGTTATATTGTGAATGTCTATGATATGATTTATGTTGGATTTCTCTCTATACAGGTAGATATTTGCTTATTTTGATGTTAATATCACCTCTCAATGTTTTTATTCGAAATTAAAGCTTTAATTATTATTGTACTGTCTTTTTAAATTATTGTTGTTAATATCTTATCCTCAGTTTTACTTTTCTTGGAAATGTTTTTATTTTTTGTTTCAAATTAACATTTGTAAAATTCTAACCTTGTTAACCTCATTTAACGTTCATTTTGGTCTGCCTCAACTGCTTTTTGCACTATATTTCTTGATTTTTTCTACTTTTAAACTTAAATTAAAATTGTACTCTAAATTCTTCGGGCTTCGTTTTCGGCATCGGTTTCTTAGTTTTTTTGTTGATTGATTCTCCTTGGTAACTCATTTTTAATAATTACACTTAATAACTTACATAACTTAATCCTAATTTCTGTACCATAGAGCCAAAGTGTATTAAGTCCATTTCTCTAAAAATCGTATTGTTCGTATTTACCGCCTAAAATTTGATATTCTTTGTTATTGTAAAGTGTATTACGACCTAACTTAACTGTTAGGACATAATATACTTTACAATAACAAAGAATATCAAATTTTAGTCGGTAAATACGAACAATACGATTTTTAGAAAAATGGACTGGAGAAGTGGATGTTAATACACTTTGGCTCTAGGGTACAGATTTACATTTAGGAATTTTATAAATGTGGCTGATTTATTAATGTTTTATTTTTATCATATCATACATGTACTATTTTTTAACTCATCGATATTGCCTAACATACTACAGTGCGGATTCCTGTCCCTAGAGTTTTCACAAATACTCTTAAAATGAAAACTGTTCCTCTCCTTTCCTTCCTGCCAACTTGCTTTCATAGATCATAGAGGTCGTGGCGTCATATATCACCGTGGGCGGTAATGCTTTCTAGAAAGCTCCACTTATTACCTCTATATAGTGAGCCTCGTAGCAGGACATCAAAATAACTACGGTCAATCTGTTAAAAAAATATATATTGGTGTCAAGTTGCTAGGTTATTATAAGTTACTTTTACCTCTTCCTCTCTATTTTATATGGGTTAGGTTAAAAAATATATTAGTGTCAAGTTACTAAGTATTGTTAAGTTTTCTTTACCTCTTCTTTTCTATGGGTTATGACGTATTAGACTATTTACAAAAAGAATTGACCCCGTATAAATGTAAATCCAACTTTACATCTATATAGATGGTGGTCATGGAGTTGGCATCGCGTCGATATACGCAATAGCTCTCTCACATCCCGCCAGCACGGCAGCAGATAGACGTGCGCCAGATATAGCGCAGCCATCTCTCAGGAATGCTTCGATCTCGAATTTGCTAAGCTAAGCGCGCCGAAGAGCTCGCATAATACCCACATACTGCTGTTTGGCAGTATGGATTTCAGAATAATGTGTTGTCATATTGCTGGATGTGGATACTCCTTCGATACTCCGTATCATAATATTGAAAATTTTCCGTGAGGGGGACTGTGACTGGTGGGTCAGCTGGCACTACTGCTCGCAGTAATCGCATACCCACTGCTTGGTGAAGTTTGCGAACACCCTTGCGTGGTTGGCGTTTGATAGAACGCTTTCCACTACCACGCTTGCTATTTCTCCGAGCCATGGATAAATGGTGGAAAGTAAAACAGAAAGACCGAAGAAACGTAGCTGGTGTATATACCACGGATATGTGGCGAAGGTGGGTGGGGAATGGCGTATTACACCTCGTAGATGGACGAGGACAGTTTGGGTAATGTACGGTGTTCGGATCGATCTGTTGTAAAATCGCCTCGAGATGTTCCTGGGTCGAGACTATTTGGAGGTCCCGTTCTCTGCGGTACCAACTGGGACGGCTTTGGTGTTGGCCGGGGATGAAACACGGAACTGAGGGAGCTAAATGGAGCCCCTCCAAAGCAACGCGCACCAGTTCACTCGACAGTTCGCTACGAATGGATCGGATTGCGTGTGGTTGAGGTGATATCGCATCGATATACGCGATAGCTATCTCACATCCCGCCAGCACGGCAGCAGATGGCTGTGCACCAGATATAGCGCAGCCATCTCCCAGGAATGCTTCGATCTCGAAATTTGCTAGGCTTTCTTTGTAGCCAGCATCGAACTCAGCTCGAATCGGCTGATAGCGCTCACAAACGGGCCGAAGAGCTCGCACAATATCCACTGCCGTTTGGCAGTACGGATTTCGGAAATATGTGTGTGTTGTCATATTGCTGGATGTGGACATTCCCTGGATACTTTGTATCATAATATTGGAAATTGGGGGACTGTGACTGCTGGGTCAGCTGGCACTGCTGCTCGCAGTAATCGCATACCCACTGCTTGGTGAAGTTTGCGGACACCCTTGCGTGGTTGGCGTTTGATAGAACGCTTTCCACTACCACGCTTACTATTTCTCCTAATTCTAATTTTTCCTCTATTAGCTGTGCATTCACACTTAAATATTTCTTTGTCCCTTGACTACAACTTGTTTTCTGTTTCTTATTTCCCTTTACTGTTAACTTTGACGAGACTTAAACCTCTTTAAAGTTTTACCTTTGTATGTTGTCCAGTCAGCTTCTGTTATCTCAGTATTTTCTTAAGATTTTACATTTTCTATGCATGCTACAAAACTTGCAGGATGATATTCCACATTTTCGATTATATTAGAACAACCATCTTCTAAAATGCCGTCATAATCATGTTCTCTAATTATAGTGCTTTCCTCGGTATTTATAATGCTGCTGCTCTGAAAATCGCTTATCATAAGATGTGTTAAAACTACAAATTTGGTAACCTAATATATTTTTTATAGCCACATCTATGTCTGTATAAGGTGAGGTGCATATGTTCCGCCACCTGTTTTAATTATGTTAACTTTATTTTCAGACTTTCTTTTTTACTTTTTTACTCTTTTATAGTAACGTGTCGTTCACGAACGACCGGTTCACAATGACCGAATCACACTGAAGATTCGTGAATACTTAGACGATTGCGTCTGTCGGTAATCGTTTGGCCTGCTTTGGAAAAAAATCTTTCCGACCGGACCGATGTAACCACAATACATATTTTTTTTACTAATTCAAATAAGTGCGGATATACATGATATCTCTGTGCCCACCATTCCAAAGAATCTTGTTTTCTGGAAATGAGAGGTTCATCAATATATGTATCCATTTCCATAATTGCAGCGCTGCTCTTGGATTACTTTGCTGAATTAAATTACTTGCACGTTCGTCAAAATCATTCCAAATGGATGATGTTGGTATTGGATTAATGGTATCATAATTCGAAACGTCACTTATATTTTCCGTCGTGGTTATAGTGGTACCTTGACCTGGGGCGGTGATCATGATAGTAACCTCAGGCCGATATAAGCAACACTAAATGTTAAAGTACAAATTTTACAAATTGCTTCTGTAGGTAATGTTTCCTGTTTCAACCAGGTGTAGTTTTTCTCCCAAACTTGATTATAATTATGTGAATCTCTTTTTTACTTTTTTCCGAAGTTCTTCCACATTTCGATTAATCTAAAATTCGTGGAAGTTAGAAATATGAAAAGATCAGATAAAATTGAAAATATGCTTTACACCACAAATAGCTGCATTAGATGAGACAGAACATAATGAGTTGGTTATATTTATGGCTATGGTAATATCCTATTCACCAATACACCCCACCACCTCCACTAACCACTACCTGCATAAAGTTTTTATATACAGTACACACTACACTACACAGTACACTGATTATTATTACTACTACTAGTACTACTATTATTAATGCAGATTGCAGATGCAGACTTACCAAAATAATTTTATAATGCAAAATGCAATGCAAATGCCCTATTGCCCTCACAACAACAAACACAATAAAAACAGAGTAACAACCTCGGTATTAACTCATAAGAAGCTAAAAACTTTTATTTGTTAAAAACAAATTAAAGGAATAAATGATAAAAATAGTTGAAAATTGTTTATAATATAACCTATCGTATATAACCTTCCAAAACGCAATCCACTTGGATTTTGGACCTATAAAGCCGCACCATTTAAAAACTCAAACTGCCATAACGTAAACACAGATACATGTTTAACAACCACGTGTTATTATTTATTAATGAACCAAATTACAACACAGCTAAGATATCAATAATAATTAAAAAGTATATTTTATATACTTATGTATTTAAATATAAAAAATATATAATATAAATAAATACATCTATACATTTACAAACTATGTTATAATACACCAATAAAATTCTAAATAACTACCTATAAGTTAAAAAAGGTTGGTATGTACACTAGTTATTAACTATCAATATTAATGTCTTCGTCGTCAACATCATTGCCAGTGTTAGATTGGTTTTAATTTTTCGTAGGCACTTTTGCTGGAATTTCGAAGTCACTACAGCATTTATTTATCCTTTTAATTCCAGAACGTATGGCAAGAATTGCATTGAGCATTTTCAGTTTCATCCGATTCCGTAATTTTGCTTTGATTATACTCATCTGGCTAAATAAGCGTTCAATCTCTGCATTTGAATGAGGTAATGTAAGAACAGATACAGCAAATTATGCTAAATCTTCAAAAATTTCGACTCCTTTACTGCCTCTATAATTTAATACTTCACACCAAAATTTTGTCTGGTTACTTGTCCAATTAGCAACAAATTCTGGTTTTTCTTCTGCTCTAGGGTGGAGTTGTTTTGATGTTGGTTTACTCCCTTCTTTGTCGATTGAGGGTTATATAATTCTGGCGGACCAGGACAAATTAAGAACTCCCCAAGAAAACTAAAATATGAACATTTTTAGATGAATGAATAGAGAAGAATATACTTATTTTTGTATGTATAATATATTTTATACATTTACCATATTCGGGTTTAAAATATCTGTACCTGAGGTAAAAAATCGTATCTCCCTCTCCAATATTCTAGATTTGCAGAAATAATGGTTACAGTTTTAAAATATAATAATTGTTTTCTTTTATGCAGTACCTACTACCTAGTACGTTTTTTAACATTTAAATTGGGTTTGTGTTAACGAATACGAGATAAGATTATTTACCCCTACAATTTATAATAACATTTCTTAAATATTGCGGTGATCTTACCTTACCTTCTTGTTCCATTTTAATTTGTCTGTTGAAAAACAAACAGTAAAACCACGTAAAAAACCGTCTCTAGACCACAAATAAAGTAAACAGTAATCACTATAATGATTCTAAACTAAATATATAAAAAGAGACTTACTTCCAGTGAAAGCCTCCTCGTCTGACTGGGTCTTAAAAGTTTGTGGGGTTTAAGCCTCACATATTCTTGAAATTCCTTATATTACGCTAAGCGTTTACTGCTGCAATTTAAGTAAGGTCAGGTGAGGAAAGTGGGCCCTAAAATTTAAAAAATTCGACTTTGTAATTTTATAGTGTTAATTTCAAGAGCCCTGGAAAGGTCCACTTTTAACTCAATATATAAGGTTGCAACGTATTTCTCTCTGTTCTTTTGTGAGAAGATAATACCTATGTTACATAGCGGACGGCAGCTGTTCGCCTATTAGAGCATGAGTCGTAGGTTTACTTGGTCAATCGTGTTTTCTTATAAGAGTTAACAAATCTTCTAATTTAGGGCGCCACTCCACCCTTGGTCATTTGGTAGGCAAGTGGAGTACCTCTGAGTGATATGTACCAAATTAGAAATTAACACTAGCTAGCTGAAATAAAAATGTAGTACCTCTTTCGACAAATAAAACTACACAGTATATGGTCCGAGATATGATCTATTTAATAATTATTGTTACTGGTGGATTATAAAGTATTCAAGTATTACATTACAGCATTACAGGCAGTTTAACTTGTATAGAATTACAATTGAGATCTCTAGGGAAATCAAGAATCTAGATCCTTTTGCAAGTTTAACCAATTCTGAAAGAGTGAAGCTCGTATATTTAAATTACCAATTAAATTTGAAAGAGTGAAGCTCAAGTACTTATAAACTAATTAATATGTAAGGCTTATCTGACCATCCGGTAACGTAACCATCAAAACAGCTTCGGACAGCGGTGATAATCAACTGAGATTTATACTAACATCTCCAGCAGGCAAAAAGGCAGGTAGTATTCAAAATTCTCAGAACCATGAATAGTTCATCCCCAACTAAGACTTCAGGTTATCCATAAAAAATTAAACCAGGAAACAAAAAAAAAGTATATATAACCAGATTTATAACTGCAAACAAGATATCATCCTCTTGCTTAAAGATTACTCAGGAAACCAGGTAGTCTAAGACTCTTGAATCTTAAAACTCTTATACTATTACCTAAAACCCTGGAATACAAATCCCATTATAGTTATGTAATATCACGAAAAGTTAAATTCAACTCACCTCTACATAAAGAGGGTTTTAAAAATTTAAGAAACATACAAGACATGGAACGGCAATGCGGCAGCTAAAAAAATTAAATGGTATATAGAACCACTTGGGGATATGAAATTTTTAATATAGACATACCTGTGAGGAATTTACTGACAAATAAATCCGACTGGGATAATACTTCCTAGTCATAGTCGACTAACACTATGCATAAAAATCCAATAAAGTATACATGAAGTCCAACCCTTGCCGATGTAAAATAGCTCTCTCAAACAACCGACTACTTGCCCATCTCGAATAAAAAGAAAAAGTCAGAGTTCCTTGTGAACTTCTCAAAAAAACCCCCTCACAGAACATGATCACAGAATCCCTAATTCACGGAATAACCAAAGAATGTCACAGAACAACACTGAAATATGTACTTCTGTATTATATGAAGTGCTATTATTTTTAAAAAAAGGAAATCTGTAAGTTTTGCCAAGTAAATGAATACCACTGCATATTCGCCGCTAGATGTCCTGGTGTGTACTAAACTGCTAAATATAAAAATAAATAAAATGTATAATTTCGTGGTTTGGAAAAACCAAATGCTACAAGGTTGTCTTTACTATTCCTTGTTGCTATCACTTTCTGAATCATGTAACGAAGCACATCATCTTCTTCACTACTTGAAGAATATATAAAACCTTTTGTAGGTTTTTTATTTCTCACAACATGTTTCGCCAGTATTTTCTTCGCGATTTTCTTAGATTTTGTGATTTTATTCTTTTGTTTTGGTTTTATTTCTTGTTTTTTCGTCTCTAATCTTTCAATAACTTCTTTTAAGGTCAATATTTCTGCGCCTGTTCCAATTCTTGTACGTTTTTTTCCACACTATTTTTATGTTTAGCTTGTTGATACTATATGACTCTGAAGGGGCAATACTTTCAACTGAAATTGATGTGCTTGAGGCAGTGAGATTTCTAGTTGATGTTACGTCTGGAGTGATTTCACCTGACGCACTACACTCAACCTTTTTGGATATCTTTTCCATAACTCATTCAGTTTCTGCTCTTTCGTTGGGAGTTGTTGGTTTTTCAGGTCTTTCGGCTCTATTCAGTTGTTGTTCAACCTGTTCGACTTCTCTTTGATTTTTCTGTGGTATATGACCCTGCCAACACCTGTAAGCTGTAGAAACATATTGTTCTGGCTTAATAACTGTTCTATCAAAGGGGTCAATTCCCCCTTTCCTGAAACCACTGATTATTGTTCTGGTGCTCGAGTCCATATTTCGCTGACAAAATGGAAAAGGTTTTCTTACTGACCTTCTGTCCTACGTGTTTTCTCTGCCAGGTCACCAGCTTTGTCTCCCAGTCATTTTTCCTTGATTTTCCTTGTCAGAAGGAGCAGAACCATTGAAAACTATTTTTTTGTTGTCAAGCTTGTTTCTCGGACAACGGCATGATGTGGAAGAAAATAGGACGATTGGGACTCGTCAACATAGACGCCAACTCGTCAACCTCTGCCCTAGAGACATATGACCTAAATCTTCATATGTTTTCAGAAACTCTACATATTGGGTTTTCATGGGAAGATTCTGTTGAAATCTTCGCTCTAATTGTAATAGTCATTTGATTGCATTTTATTTGGATTCACCAAGTTTAGGCGGATATTGTTTAAAAGGAATTCGTACCATAAATCGACCATCATTACTTGGAGAAAGACAGTTCAAAAAGAAATGTTTACTCTATATGTCATCAGGTGATAATGGACTTGTACATTCCTTAAGTGCCCAAAAGTGTTTTAAATTATGAAAATCGTTTTCTTTTGAAAAATAGCATTGTAATTTAGATAATGGTTCCCGGACAAGATCCATCCAACAATCCATCCAACAATCCATCCAAATAAAGTATTTTGTAAGATTGGTTTTGTTTTTCCTAAACTGATTTTACCATTTTGTAATAATGTCCAAAAAATGCTTGCGTCTAATAATAGATCGACCTCGTCACTTTCATATAAGAGTGGATCTGCTAAACTTAAATGTTTTGAAATATTCCATTGCGAAATATCAATATTGCTGTTGGGTAAATCGTCTGTTAATCTTGGCAATATGACACAGGAAATTGTAACTGAAAATTCATTTGATCGTGATTGGACAGTAACATCGCATTTTTTATTGATATTTGAGGTAATATTGTTGATACCAGTAATAGAAATGTTTGTTATACATTTTGGTAACTGTAAATAGTTCACAAAAATTTTCAGAAATAAAATTACCTTATATGTAACCTTATATGGCCTTCCTATCCTCTCCAAAGCCACAATTTGTTTACGCTATATAATTTTTAAGGAACCCTTGCGCTGTCTCACTTCATCCGTTATTGAGGAACCTGATATGACCTCCTTCTCCCCCCATTAGTCCTATCCTCATAATTGCCACATTTTTTTACGTAATATAATTGTTGAAGGAACCCTTGCGCTGTCCTTGATCCACTACTGAGAAACTTTATATGGCATTTCTAACCTCACCAAAGTCATGTTTTGTTTATACCACATTATTTTTCAAGGAATCTCTCCGTTGCCTCAAATCATACCTTTTTCAGGAACCTTGTATGGTTTCATCGGGTATCATTGTCAATGAAACATTTTTCCAAGATTTCGAAGGTATTACATATTAAGGAATTGTTGTCATTATCTAACTTATTCACAACTCATAAACTTTATATGGTGTTATAATGATGAAAATATAAACCTATTTGTCACAAAATTATATATTACTGGGGATCCCTTTGCGATAATGATACATAAAAGGTATTTATTGTAGTACATTAAAATATTAGCATTTAATTTAGTTGTATAAATAATTTTTTGTGCAACCCTCCTCAAAGCGACTATTTTGCATTCGCAACACAGTCCGCAAAATTCAATTTTGCGGCCGTTACCCTTAACAACGGCCGGCAAACTAAATGTCACTCAAATGTCAAATATTTGTAGTAATTCATTTCGTCTCAATGCCCCTGATATTCCCATTATTAAAACTACCTGTAACAAAAATTTCCATTAAAAAAATTATCTACAAAATTTTTTGAAATTTACCTTCCACAATAAATAATTTTCATCATCAGCTTCATTTAGAAATAAATTAATCTGCTCACGCCTTAACACTTTTGATTTCTTTGCTTGGTAGCCTACTGACTTCTTTTTTAAAAAGGGTACCAGTTTCAAATAAGTCCTCAGATCGATCCCGTCTTTTATGTTGAGCATACACTTCAACATAGAATAAATGCTCCATAGACACGAACTCTTTACAGCCTTTGATTTCTCCATGAAATAAGCCAATAAAATATTTTCACATTTTGCTCGTCACACCATTTTTTGAAATTGCCATAACATTTTTCATATTTCTTCTTAGATTTTTCGGGTATTAGATCTGAAATTGCCGAGTTTACGATGTTTCTCAGCTGTGGAGGAGTGCAAGAAAATTGAAATATCGCTCTCGGCGTCAGACATTATAGACTCAATTTAAAAACTGTCAAATTGTTTTGTATACAGTCAAAATATTTCGTTTCCATAGAAACACCGTCACAGTAAAACCACTAGATTACTTTTCTATTCAAAGATAATACTGTTTCAAAATATTAATAATATTAAACAATATTTATATAATTTTATTAGGGTTGCACAAAAAGTTTTGTGTATAACTCGGCCGCAAACCGCTTTGGCGTCCTCGAGATTGTCAGCCTCGGCCGCAAGCGACCTCGGCTGACAACTCTTCTCTCGGACGCGCAAAGCTGCGTTTTGCGGCCTTGGTATACAAATAACTATCGAAACTTATGCAGCAGTGTCATAAAACATGTAATATTAAGTAACTTTATCAGAAACGTTTTGCACTCTGTATAGATTTATTTGTACCTATCTATTTTGTCAAATCAACTTTTTAACTCAACTTGTATTTTTAAGGATTTTTCTCATTATGAATGTAATTTTAGAACATTTCTAATTATTTACTACGACTCCGTTCAAATATTACAGGTGTAGTATATTCCGCTTGGTGGTATTTGAAAATCTTTTAATCTCTGCTTTACAAGTGATGTGTAGAAATCTATTGCATATTTGACAAAGAATCATCGGATTACTGATATCTTCACTATTACCGCAATATAAACATGAATTTGATATATTACTAGACCGCGTAATTAATAGTTCTTTTAAGAACTCTATATGTTCTTGGATCAAAGTCCATATCGATTTCCTTATTTTTTATTATACATTCTGCGTAATAAATCGTAAATATACCACAGTTATATGAATCTCGTTGTGGGGGAATATTCATTAATTTACAGCTAATTACATCGTTAATATGTAGGGTGGCATTTACTTTTTTATATTTATTTATGAAGCATTTAAATTGTTTCATTCTTTTATTACTTATAATTTCGTTATTACCCCCAGGATCCAAGTAATAAAATGTTCCTAATTCAAAATTAATATATATTAAAACCCAATGATTTTTATTAACATTATAGGGCATTATCAACTTTTTAGAGCTGTCAATTTTAGGTAAATTACCGGGAATCTGACTTTTATTCAAAAATATTTCCCTACTAAAGTGATCTGATATTATTTGCACTTTGTCATTACTATCATAATTAAATATATCCAAACAAAAAACAATTACAGAGCCGTCCTAACTATCATTGTTTGCTCCTGGTTCGTTTAACCGCAAGAAAGAGTCATCATACAATAGGTAGGAATTCTGGTTGTTTATTTAAAAAGTTATATTTGGCTATCACGTAAGGAGTGGTGCGTTGTTTTTCATAATATTCATGATTTTTAATTAAACCGTTTGAAAGAAATGCGTAACGAACGTAATCAGTGTTACTGATATTATTTTCTTTTATAAGTTTACTCGAATACAGTCTCTTGTAATACGAATGGCATTTCTTTTTTTCTTAGCCCATCCTTCTTCGCAGATATCGCGTTTTCGTTTTGTGGATGCACAACTCTTATTACTTAAATTAAGTTGAAGGGTTTTATGCGTACTTAAAACATATTTTCCTACTTCCCTTATAAATCTACTACATTTCATTTGTAGAGATTGTCCTAATATGGTGGTTGATAATACCAAAATAACTTTCAATGGGCGCATTACATGATCTCTGACCCACTATAATGGAAGTCCAAAGTGGTACATATATAATATAACGTTTTAAAACAATGTCTAGAAACTCTGGACAGTAATAAGGATTTTTTTCTTCTTCTCCATCATTACATATACCTTTTAGTATAGTATTTCTTTTACTATCGAAGTATTTCAAAAATTCCGATTGTTTATACTGACTCATTTTTTCACCGAATTGTTCATCTTTTGCGTTTGTACGTTCTGAACATGTATGGCTTTGATGCATTTCAATATTTTGTAAATCAATATCACCGGTATTTTCACTTTTAGTTAATCTTACAATTTGTGCTTCCGCAAAATCTACCGCAAGACCTTTATATTTTGACGATGTCAGTATAACGATATTTTCAAACCACTCTTTAATATATTTTATATCTTTCATATTAAAAACAGACGCAAAACTTTCTTTTAAAATATTTTTTATGCGACTATTGTCATAATATTTGTTAAATACATGAAGAAAATAACTTCATCATGTGAGCGCAACATAATGATGGTGTGTAATACTATCAATTTCTGTTTGTTCAAATATAAACTGGTAGCATCGATTGATGTATTGTATAAAGGGCTGTTCGTTGAAAGATAAACTTACTGCCATATAAACATTTAATTCCGTCATGCTAAAATCTGTTACGACTCGGTCAAACACGGGCCACTTCGAACTGTGCGCTAACCAGAACGATTTAAAATGATTTAACCAGCTTGAAATTGCTACAATGTCATGCATGCTGGAAATAAAATCGGAAACTGTACATACAGTTGTTCTCCGTGTCTCCCACTTGTATTACAATTGAATATAGAAGAATCATTTTTTCGTTAAGAGCGACTTTAGGTTGTCTTACTACTTTTCCAGTGGTGTCTATGTGAATAGTGATTTTTTTGCTATCGCTTCGTTTTAGACCATATTTTACCCTGGGTAGGTCGCGCTATTATTTGGACCATAACGGGTCGCACGATATCTCACAGATGTATGAACATAAAATGTTATTCTATTGAGATATTACCAAGCTAATGAAAACAAACAACTCTAAAAAACACTTTTATTGAATTAACAAAATAAAACAAATTTATAAATTCTCGTATAAATATAAAAACCAAACATAAACCTAATCATCCAATAGTCAAAGTTAAAAAATTAAAATAAATTTAAAAAATAATGAAACTCAATAAATAAACGTTTCAGTCAGAATTTGAAGATTGATTACTGTCCCCATCTAAACATTTTTGACAAAGCATTTTATTTTGGCATGTTCTAAACAAAAATGATCATCACATCTGCGGCAACGATACTTAGTGGGTCTTCTTTTCTTACTCTCTGAATAGCAAGGTCTACATGTTTTTCTGGTGTTGTCTAATTCTTGTGATGAAGACTCATTTTCTGGAACATGATAATATTTTTTTAGTGTCTGCTGTAGATGTGTTGGAAGGCTTAGTAATAGTGTCTGCTGTAGATGTGTTGGATTTTCGCCCTCCGCTAGATATGTTCTGCAGTTAAACTGTGAATTAATGTTTTTAGATATTCCCTTCGGTTTGCGAAGGCATTCTTATTATCAGCAAAACCTATCATCCCGTTGATGGCTGCAATATTTATCAAGGAAAAGAAGATTACCATTGGCCATCTCCTTGTATTCCGTGCACAGTTATATGAGGCACATAGCTGATCTAAAGTATCAACTCCAGATTTTGTGGCATTATAATGTGATAATTTCTGGTTTATGTTGTTCACCTGTGCTTTGGTCAATCTTATCGCCAAAATGCAACGATGATAAGAGTAATGCGTTTTTTCCTTTTTTTGGTACATACGAAACCAAGATGGCGGCTGCACTGAATACAAACATAGATTAATGTACTGCCCTTTCTTTAACGTTCAAAAAATCGTAGTAATCTGCCTCTTATTTTTTCTTAAAGTCCCTACAAATGAAGGCTTTTTATTCTTCAGTCTTTTTACAAGATCGACGTTGATAAACCAATTATCTCCGGTGATATTTCTTCCAGTGTCGTATATAGGTTGAGCAAGTCGCATTACCAAGTCCGTAGGTGTATTGCTAACTTCAAAGGGCCCCTCAGGCTGCTTGCCCACATACACTTCTAGATTGAGGGTGTAAAATAATTTAGAATCCACTAGGGCAAATATTTTATTCCGTACTTATTGGGTTTAGAAGGAATATATTGTCTGAATGAACATCTTCCCCTAAACCCCTCAAGATTTTCGTCTACTGTAACATTTTGGCTGACGGAATAGCATGCTTTGCAGTTGTTTACAAAGAGGTCGAAATATTCGCGAATAGGAGCCAACTTGTCGATTTTTTTCTTTCTTCCCTCGTACTTTTATCGTCGAATCTACAACACCTGTACAAAAGTTTGAACCTCCTAAGAGACATAGTATTTCTGAATAACTCAACCCCCATGCCATCAGTTGACCATAAATCTTCTAATGATTGTCTACCACTTCTCAAAAGGCCTGCTAGATACAAGAGACCAAAGAAGGCTCTCATTTCGATTGAATCAGTAAGTTTTACATCTCTTTCACGACTATAATTAGGTTGTATGCTCTGTATATTTAGATTTGTGGAATTCACTATAAGATCTACTATCTCATCAGAAAAAAAACATTTCCATGAATCCAGAACAGTTTTTATACCTTTGCCTGGCCCAATTGCTCCTGGTATTTTTCTGAGGATGTTATGCGGCATTCTTTTTTTGGTATTTGTAGGTGCAAATTTTCCCCATTTTGTATTGTCTTTCCCTATATAGGTGTATCCTGCACAGTTGTCTTCATTAGACTCAACTTCACTACCACTTTCGATGTCCGGATGAAGAATTTCAGTATCAAGTACGTCATTTTCGTCACAATCACTTTCGTCTAGAATTTCACTGTTTATAAGTTCCTCACCGTCTTCAAACGAAAACTACATCATCCGGGCTTGTAAGGTCAAATATTCTCTTAGAATCCATATTTGCAGATTACATATATTTTATACAATTATAACAAAAAAGGTTGCTCGTTATCTGACAGATGTAAATAAAACAAGAGCTTCGGAATCAGTTATTTTCTTTTATCACTGCAGCGGCATTCTAACGTAAACTGCATGAGCACGTAGAATAAACATGTATAGTAAGATACTAAAGGCACACAGGGTAATATTACCCTGTGTGCCTTTAGTATCTTTAGCGGGGAATTACAGAACTAATAAAAAATCCATGCATCATACATCTGTGAGATCGCGCGCGACCCACGCAGAGTTTATCATATCTATTTGCTCGTTGCTATGAATATACGCATACATTGGTTCACCGGTCTGTTGTATGTACTCAGGATTGTCCCTACGTATTAAATGCAAATCTATAAGGTCATCTTTATCCCTATCAAGTATACATAATGTTTCGGATCTAATATTTTTAAATACTCTTCTAGATTTAATTTTTTGTAAATTATTTTCTTTTATCCAATTGCCATCCGATTTTAAAACAGCATCTATAATCGTTGTTGGGGGCTTTTTATTTACGTACCTTTGACCTAACAAAGTTCTCTCTATACCCCTAACTTGTCTTGTCAATTTGTAAGGATGATTATAATTCAAACCGGAACTGAACACGTTAAATACATACCCGCGTTCAGAATCGTAATTATTTAAATCCGCTTTGATCTTGAATGTTTTGCAACTTTCATGTCCGCAATAGGCGTATATAGTGCATCTCATACTTTGGCTGATCCAACTTTTTCTTACATTTATTGTGCACGTATTATTTACTTCCTTAAACATTTTTTCTTTCAAAAAGAAAACGTAAATTCCTTCTACAAATTTATTTAAGAAACCAAGAAACTTCCTTCAAAAACATTTTCTTGGAACTTATTTCTTTTATTTTTCCTTATATTTTCATGCATATGAGAATTATTTTCAGTTGAACATATATTCAGTATTTGCTGCGATGTAGCTGTAGATTTGAAACTTTTTTCAAACAATAATTTTAATTTATCAGCTATTTCTAATTCGTCATCACTTACTGAAGAAAATGTATTTAAATTCGTTTCGGAATTTTCTAGTACCGATTGTTAATAAACGTTAATACAACGTATGTTAGAAACGTGTTTCAGACATTCCAAATATTGGTCAACGTTGATAGAACGTTGAGATCAACGTTGTCATGATCGTATCCGTGAACATCGTATTCTAACTGTATCAATGTTCTATTAACGTTGATCTCAGCGTTCTATAACGTTGATCTCAAAGTTAATAGAACATTGATACAGTTACAGTTACAGTGAATACGATGTTCACGGCTACGAGAATGACGACGAATTTTCACATGCAACACTTTTGAAAATCACTTGTACAAATTCCACCACTTGGCACTGCTTGAATATAACAATATATTATGTTTTAGGGCTTCTGCAGGAGACTAAAGTTATGAAATAATAGTTTCTAAAAACATTTTTATTTTTGCTTTAAGTTAGCTTCTAAATTCTAAATGAAAATTAAATACCATTTCATCTGACTAAACATTTATTTAAAATACTTAATATATCTACAATATATCATATTTGGTCTTGTACGGAGGACCTGAAAAGTAACAGTATTTTAGTTTAGCTAATAATCATTTTCACTGCAAATCAGAATTTATCACTTTACAATCGAGAAGTTAATTTTCAATAGCGAACTTTTCTAGTTACTAGGTGATGGTAGTCATTTCATCTCGTATTTTACAATGATTATCTGATTTGTAGGTATTAAATTAAAAAACACTGATAAACCTTAGTTAGTTATTTATTGAATTAAAATGAACCCATATATGAAACCCACGTATATTTTCTGAGCTACGTTGTCAATTTATTTCATTTAAACAAGAAAATACGATATTGCAAGTTCTTTTTACTCTGCGGTTGATTTGCCGCTTACCAATTCTTTTTGTTCTTTCTGAATTTTTTCTGAGCATTACCTCGAGTTAAAAAAATTAAATTAGAGAACAGAATTATTTACTTTATATTCTTATTACCTAAAATGCAAACCCAGTTATTAAATAGTAGATAATTATCTTGGGTTCCAGAAAGAATAAAATTTATATTTCACGATTGATTTTCAAATAACGTACAAGCAGTATGTAAAAAAGTGTATGTTGAGTTAAAAATGAAAATTCAGAAAATGCATCCGTCAGAAAAAGTAAATCATTTTGCACAATGAAGTAAATAAGTATCTATCATAAGTAGGTACTTATTTACGTACCTACTTATAGCTAGTTACTTAGTTAGGTACTTAGTTACGTAAATATAATGTAGTAAATTATGTTACCCACGTAACATAATTTACTTAAAAACATTTTTCTATAAATTAGGTAGGTTATAGGAGGTAGGCACCTATATCGTTACGTATACCCGTAGTCATCGACGTTGTCACCAGCCTACTATAGTTTTTATAGCATATTCTTTATTTTAATGCAATGTGTCGGTCCCTAAAAAACAAATTAGATAAATAGATACCCTAAGGAAGTCAGCAATTTCAACACCATTTAACAGAAAATTTAGAATGACTAACGTAAACTGATCTACGAAAAGGCTGTATCATTTTTTCAACCTGGTAACTCAAAAAATAAATATTTTACAGTAATTTCAAAGCAGGACAAAATTTAATTTACTTACCTCTTCGTAGACAAGCGTCAAAGCAAACCTAAATTTAGCCGAGGTTAAAAAGAAGTTAAAACAATAAAAAAAGCATGAGCTACCGCACCTGTGATGCCACGGCCATATTGAAATAAACCAGTATGGGTACCTAACCTACCTACCTACATACCTTTTCTGGACATGCAACGAAAACTGTTAGTATGAAAACGAAACAGTAATGCATAAACTTAACTAAACTACAATAATCTACTAAAAATGGTTTCATAAACTTACTTTTCACTAGTTATTGCCTGCCAATAGTGACGACTTTTGAACTGCACCAGTACACCACACATCATACGTTTATACGAAGTACGAACGAACAAGTGGCGGTTGGCGGTACTACCGGGCGATATAACACGTGACCAACGTGACGGAAAAGGGAACTAACGACTGACATCATGCTTGCTTCCGCGTCCGCTTGCTGATTGGTTAGATTCAACCTTTCGGATTGTGAAGTTGGAAGTTGATGTTGACCCCGTAAAAATTTGAATTGAACTGAATTTGTATTTCGTTTTTCGTTCGTAGCCGAGGCACGAGGAATTGCTTTTATGGAATTTTTTATAAATACATTTTTCCACTTCAACTGTACAAAATATTAGGTACACTGAAAAATAATATTGATTTATTTTGTGCAGAAATACCAAGTGTTTCTAAGATCGCCATAAGCATAAACTACCTATACCAATATCTAATAGCTATTATTGCGATAGATAATACGAAAAATTTGACATATCATCTTGTGTATAAAATCATAGATATGTGTAAAATTGTCTTATGATCTTGAAATTAATGTCAATAATGATTCACTATTTTCATGTTGTTTTAATAAAATTATCTATAGGTAAAAAATTAAAGATACTTGTAAAATTATTGTGTTGAAAAAATTTGAAATATAAAAAGTTTAAAAATAGTTTTATTATAAAGTTTACGTCCTTTTAACGTACAAATTAACATAGAGTAAATTAACTTGATTAATCAACGTCAATTTCTCATGAAAATATTACCAATATTAATCAAAGAGTTGAAATATTGTTTCTCTTAACGTTTATATAACGTGGAGGTTATAGTTAAATATAACCTTATTATTTACGTTTAAATAACGTTCAAAACCACGCAAGCTGTTACTTTTTATTAAAAAGTTTACGTCAATCTAACGTACAAATTACACTTAAAAATTACGTGCATATTTACGTTTAAATAACATTAACAGTCATAGCGCAAATTAACTTGATTAACCAACGTCAATTTCCCATGAAAATATTACCAGTATTAATCAAAGAGTTGAAACATTGTTTCTTTTAACGTTTATATAACCTGCAGGTTAGAGTTAAATATAACCTAATTATTTGCGTTGCAAAAACGTTAAAAACCAATCAAGTTGTTACTTTTTATTATAAAATCTACGTTTCTCTAACGTTAACGTTACCTATTGAATTCTAATAAATTCACGTTTTTATAAAGTTACACCTTACGTTGATAACGATTATTGAATAGACGTGTTCTTAACGTTTGATTGAAAGTAGGTTCTTAAACAACGTTGGTGTTTTCAACGAGTAACGTTTATTCAACTACAGCAACGTTATATACACGTTAAAACAACCAACCTGTTCTCACTGGGAGGTGTCCAGCGACCAAGTCCCGTGTTGGTCCGGTGTTTTCGATAAAAAATGTTGTTTAACACATTGCATGCCATGTTATTCAAATATGTATGACATGTGACCAACACTATCCTTGGCTGTCGTACAAATATGAATGACGATACAATGCTATGCTTATTGAGAGCTGTGAGCGTGGCCTGTAGGGATATTTGACTGTATTTGGTTCGAGAAAATATTTGAAAAAAAAACATAACCACGTCGAAAACTAAATATTTATTTTTAGTCAAACAAGAACGTATTTGAGCTTATATAATAATGGTAATTATGTATATTAGTTACTTATGTTTAATATTAAAACACTGTAAACAAAGTTGCGGCTGACCGGGACATTTCTCACAATACGAATAAACCATTTTAGCCCGACTTCTAGCCACTGTGCGGGCACTTGTAATTTAGAATAACACAAACTGCACTTTCGTCTTATCTTCTTTCCTGCATCATTTATCCTGTTAGAAAGATGATGGTAGAAACTGGTTAACGAGGGTCGTGTAACTACAAGCGGCATATTATCTACAGCAGTTAAATTCTCTGCTAGATTTTCTCTAAATACGCCAATCTGCATTTTTTGTTGGTTGCATGTTTGTACACAACCCAAGAATTCACTATGGCTGTTCCTAATAGAAGGTGTATTGCTAGTATCCTGTACCATTTGACGTCCTACGGAGAGTAGTAGCGTACGACGCCATCTGGTCAGATAAATCAATCCCTACCTTGCCTTTGTTGTAGGCTACAATCGCAAGGGGTTTTTCCGAAGGACGTTTGGATTTGCGCTTTCTCTTTCACTAACATCGTTCTGAGACAACGATTCAGGATCGTCTTGGGATGACATGCCGGGATTATCCTGGGATGACGTGTCAAGATCATCCTGGGATGATGTGCCGGGATCATTCTGGGACGACGTGCTAGGAACATCGGTTCTAGAGGTAAGTGGCTGGTCTTGCACGACAACTGTTTGGTCATTTCGACGTAAAGTTCCCCTTTTCTTTGAATGGACCGGAACCATTTCTGGTACGTGTTTTGTTGACAGTATTCTGACATCTCGAGTGTCTTTCCACTTCAGAACCACTATGCCATTTTGGTCTTCCCGCGATATCATTTGCCACCTTTTGAGTTTTACCTGAAGTACTTATTGGGGAATATGTTTCTTATTAGCTCGGAGTGTTCCTACAACGTGGGTCTGGTGGTTAAGCATAGTCTTCGCTAATTCAAAGCTCGTGTAAAAGTTGTCAACGTACAAAGTACGCCCTTCATGAAGAATATCTCTACATAGCTCTAAACAGACATTTTTAGCCAGTCCTCCTTCTGGCGTTCCCGTGGCAAATTTACCGGCATATATTTTTAGGGACCACGTATATCCTTCTATAGAGCACAACTTAAAAAGTTTAATGCCATATCGGTGAGCTTTGTTGGGTATATATTGCCTAAAGACTAGCCTTCTCCTCCAGGGGCCTAAAGTCTCATCGACAACTATGTCTTCACCTGGACAAAATAATTGCTGCATTTTAGTTTGCAGTAGCTCTACTAAGGGCTGTATTTTCCCAAGTCTATCTCTCGGTTGAATAGTTTCATTGTTGCTTACGTGAAGCATACTGAGTAATAATTGGTATCGGTCTCGTGACATAACTGATTTCGGGAGATCTAGATGGTAAATACGATTGACTGCCCAATAACTTGGCAAACTGTTAAGTCTCACCAAACCCATCCATAACGTCAGTCCAAGGAATTTTTTGATTTCGGTTGCATTAGTCGATGTCCATTTACCCATGCGAGCATACTTTGTTGCAGCCTTTTTAGCCAAAGTTTGCTCAGCAAATCTTGTGACAGGAAATAGACAGTGAGACACACAGGTTCAGCAAGTTTTAAGACAGCATTTATTATTTCACAAAAGGTGTTTTACAAATGGTAAACAGCACAGCTGTCGAAGCTCATAAAAACAACCAACTCAACTAACTAGACTAGCACATCACGGTCACCACGCGTGTCGTAATTTTCAGGAATGCGTGGGGGACTAGATGCGCGCACAACCATCGCCTGTCGGCTCGCACATTTAACACTCGCTAGAGGCGTCGCGTATAGGCACCCGCGAACGCTCTATTAACAAATCTATTGGTTTCTGTAACGATCAGGTTTATAACATCGTCATCAACAATAAAAAAAAAAATGTTTCAAGTGGCGATATGTCAGCAGGGAGGGGTTTCTGTATCCCTTTTTTCCCAGTATATGGAATTTTTTTATGTCTTCCGACATATTCCCTCCATACAGAACTTTGGGGTGGATCATTGTCATCTGGATCTTCATCTGCCGCTTCCTCTACAGCTAATTCTTGTAGGGCAGTCTCAACATCATCGTCATTTGACTCTGATGTATCAGCAGCGCCAGCATTAGCAAAGCTAACACCATCAGCATCATTAGCCTCCCATCCAGGATCTTGAACAGAATCATCAGAATCATAATCTGAAAAACTAGCATCCAAATCCAATTCGTCCGCAATTTGTTGCAATTCAGCTTCACTTAAATTTTTGCGACATTTCGACATAATCAACAATATAAATTATTTACTTAGACATAAAACCTGTAACAAAGAGAAAACAATACTAAAACAGGCGTCATACATATTTGTATGACGTGGCCTCATGCAAGAATAACTAAGAACTTTCTTGCTGGGCCATGTCATTCCTATATTTGTTATATAAGAACACCAGGAAATGCATTCCTGTGTCTGAAAAAAAGTAATTCTAACGAAAAATATGCACATTTGGCACGCAAATTATATAACGTATTTTCTGCCCTATCTAAAAGTACGTGACTTTATGCAACTTTCCCATACTTATTTGTAGGTAATCATTTACCAGTAGTTTTATATTCTATTACTTAAGGCAGATTCATCTACGCTGTCGTGCTGTACACATTAACATACAATTTTGTATTTAAATTAAAATGTTATTTTTAAAAAGTTAGTTTTTGAACTTATTTACTTGTTTGGCGCAGTCGGTAGGATTTCTTTGTATCTGTTGTCTCTGTGTGTTATTCGTTTGTCTAGGGGGAATGTTATTGTTACTAGAACTTAGTCTATTCTGGAATTATGTACTTGAATTAAATGTCTGTCGAAAGTTTTCGTCCTTTAAAACAAATCTCATGGCTGTTTCAAGACTATCAGGTTTTTGAACGGATACTTTATCTTGCCTCTTTATGTCTCCTAACATTTAAATTTCTTAAAAATACTTTTAATGCTAGCGATTCATATTGTCTGAGATGAATTAGTTTTGTACTAGCGTTCATTGGGCGCCATTTGCTACCTTTCCCTAGTTTAATTAGAATAACTCGGTTACTGGTGTTATAGCATGAGTAGGCTAAGTGAATACTGTTTTTAGTAACCTTATTCGGTCTTAAAATGCCCAAGTGGTGGGATAGCAAGTGCTCGGCCAAAGTTAAGAATTTTATCCTTGATGTTCTAGAGGAGAGCAAGGGGTTGAGTTCGTTAAGGGCGCCAAATCATAAAGGATGATTAAAGAAACAAGAGAAATTTAGAGTGATTGTATAATTACAACAGGGGTAATATAGCGAGAGTTTACACTTCAGTGTAATTACAATAGGGGTAAAATAGTGAGGGTGTACACTTCCGTATAATTACAATAGGGGTAAAATTTACCTACAAGAGAGTGTACCTACAAGGTACCTAGATGCTAGTAATAAAGACACTTTAAAATTTAATTCGACCACTTCTGCGGTTCAATTCGGATTCAATCCTAAAATTACATAAACAGTCTAAATGACTTATAAAACAACCACTGACATTTAGTGTAAGTTATGATAGACAAGGTATAACTACTACATACGCTACACAACTAATTACCAAATAGGTACCTAAATTTAAATGCTTTCCCAAAGTTACACTCTACTTAAATAACTAGCAGTTAAATCTTTAATCTAATATAATACGGGGTGTTAATTGGTTCAGTCACTAGGGACTTACGTTAAAATATTAATGAGAACTGGTGCAAAATTGGAACACTTAACCACAAGTTAATCGTACCGATGTCCCAAGGCACAAGAAAGTTCTAATTAAAAGGTTAATATCTTAATTACTAAAGTAAATTGCCCTATGGCACGACTCAAGGTTACTAACAAATTAACAGCCGGTTAAATCTCAGCCATAATTAAAATTTTTAAATGCAGTTCGGTACTTTCGAATTGTAAGGTAATAACAAGAATTTAAATTTGTTGAACACTCTTCATTTAAATGATTGAAGGGAAAAATAGGTACTTAGCTTATACTTCCACTTGAGAAATCAAGAGGGATGTCTCCTGGTGAGCACATGAACTCCAATACTTGTGGCTCCTTAAATCTGCCAAAATGCAAGATGCCCCAACTGTCTCCTTTTCAGGTTAAAGCTAGGCCTAGGAATTACTTCCATCCACCGGTAACAATTCAGGTCTCCATCCACGAAAATCAACCTCTTTCTCAACTCAATTACGGTTTCAAAAAAATATTTTAAGTAGGTAACACGTCCCTAGACTAATTTGTCAGCCAGCATTGCCATGTAACTTCCATACTTCTCTTCACCAAGAATATCCATCGAAAACGTGGTCAATACCAAAAGAATTTCGCAGTACAAAAACATTACTGGAATTCCATAATCACGATGCCATAGAAGTTAAAAAATGCATAAAAAAGGAACCTTATTGCAAATAAGGTTCTTCAACACCCCGTGGAGTTATTATATTTAAGTTTTACTAAAAATCCATTTAAAATGTTTAAAATAACTTCGGTAGAAGTGTACGCTACGAGTGCTTGATGGGAAAAAAGGTACGTTGACACAAGACGTCTAACCAGACAAGATCGGTCGCACGGCGTGTTCACTTCAGCCCGAATGTCACTGAACCGGTCAGTTCAGAACAAAATATCAACTCCATGGTGATGAATAAGTTAACTGACTTTAAATTAAGGAGGGTTGAGAGTGATATCATTAATATTTTATTGAAAGATGATGTAAGTTTCTGAAGGAATTACCAATGGGTTCTGTTGGAAGAGTGTAGATATTTAATGAGAAATACTACCATGGAAATGCGGCTTTATGAAAATAGTACAGTGCATTTGCACTTAGTATAGTCCAGTGAAATTAGATAAAACTGCAACTTCGACTAAATAATGACCATATGTTCAAGTTGTAACGTGAAATACCTTTTGAACTGTTACAATCTTCAATTGATAAAGCGTTTATTTTAAATGCTAATTTACTACGTAATAATTGTATTCTTTTTGCAAAATCTAATGGGTGTTCATTTCGGTTGGGTACGAGAGTAAACAATTTTTGTTCAAGAATATCTATACTTTGTCTATCACCGAATGTATTTCTAAGTTCTTTTTTTATTTCTTCTCAAGTTTTTAATTCTGTGCGAGCACCAATCAGGACCTGTGCTCTACCAATCAATTTACCTGTTATAATACTATCTACACACTGGTTAAGTGGACTGTCAGTACCATGATATATGTCGTAAAATTTATATGGGGCATTTATGCTTCTAATGTTTCTTCAGAAACTTCTTCAGAAACTCCTACTTCTAATGTTTCTTCAGAACCGTCATAATGTGGAATCGTGTCTAAATATATATTAAATAAAGTGTAGTTAACTTCTCCAGGCATTTCGCTAACATAAAGTGTTCTCAGAGAATTCACTAATTCGTCAACAGAAATGTCAGCCATAAAATGATGTAAAAATTTGATTGTTTACTGGACTATAATAAAAATGTGTTTTATTGTAGGAGAATAACTTCTGATAAGAAAATTAAAGATACTATAATCACCTTTTGAAATTTTGAATGAAACGAAAATATTACATCATGACTTAGAAAATTACTTAACTATCACAAAAAGATTTATGAATGAGACCACAAATAATATGCTACAAATTGTTCACAATCAAGAATTAATACAAAATCAAGGATATCACTACTAATAATCTAATACTAATCAAGATTTGTATCACTCTATTATGATCTTTCTATGCAAATTTGATTCTCGCAATATCCGAGCATCATGTAAAGATCCCGGATAACCAGTTGAAATGTTAGTTAAAATCATGTCAGATGTACAAATGGATTGGATACTAACTGAATGTTGAAACTATCTATCTTGATAACTGTCTTGTTGAGACACAGGAATTTTGCATTTAAAATGACAACCATCTATGGCACTATGACGCCAGGAAAATTAGCTTTTCTTTGGAAGTCCTCAACAATTTTGTCTCTCACTTGGCCATTTAATATACTTGTCGATTATTAAATTAATATATTTGAAAACATCACTTAAAATATAGTGAACTGTCAACGGGACAATATTAAATAATGTCCCCTCGCTTTTTTTCCTAGGTACCACAACATGACTAACACTGCTTTTTCTAACGTCACAGGAGTTGGATGATTGCGATATATTGGAAGAACACCAATACTAATTTCCTCAATTAAAACTTTAAAAGTTTGTTTGCTCAGCCTGAAGTGTAAATACAAATAATAGTCCAAATAAAGTTCTATCCACTTTTCGTAAAAGTCAGAAATTCTTCTATGTACATTTATTAGCAGTAAACAGGGAACAAATCGAAGTTGTTGATGATAATTTGCAATTAAATTCATAATTACAAGCCACTCAATTGTATTGTGGGGATAGGTTACGTAGTGAATAACGAGCCCACGGTTTAATAAAACGTATTAGTTTTATTAACACTCACGTACAAGTACTGGTAGGGTTGCGTGGAGTATCGATTCTGTTCTGTTCACGAGATATACACATAGAGATTCTGTTTTCGATCGAGTGGTGAAATGCTCTTATATACGTTCAGCCCAGTTTACCTGTTCGTACCCTAGTCCTAGTGATTATTTGGATATCTGGAAAAACCCGTACAAGTACTGGTAGGGTTGCGTGGAGTACCGATTCTGTTCTGTTCACGATATACACATAGAGATTCTGTTTTCGATCGAGTGGTGAAATGCTCTTATAAACGTTCAGCCCAGTTTACATGTTCGTACCCTAGTCCTAGTGATTATTTGGATATCTGGAAAAACCCTTAATTAAGCTGTTTAGGGTGGATATCTGAGAAAACCCTTAATTAGGCTGCTTAGGTACAGGGTTTTCCAACGAAATGACTCACCCCCTATATCTTTTTTATTTATGGTGCTAATAAAAAAAGTTTTATACAAAAGTTTTATTTTTTGCGAGCTTTCCAGATATGTAGTTGAATAGCCAAAATGAGTGCAGCTTCAAGAAATATGAACCTAGGTCCAATTTTTTAAATGGAATACCCTGTATATTTTTGATTACTGCATTCTACGGATTTTTCTGATTTCAAAAATATATATATATATATGCTATAATCGCTGTCATTTTATGGAGCTTTTTTATAACACGTTTTGGAAGCAATTACTCCTATTTGAGGCCTTGTTTCTATCCAAGGCGAATTTGATAAATTAACAATGTCTAAGGCAGCTGCAGCTTCTATGTTATAAAAAAAGCTCCATAAAATGACAACTGTTGCATCGATTATAGCACATATATATATTTTTGAAATCAGAAGAACCCGTAGAATGCAATAATCAAAAAATATACAGGGTATTCCATTTAAAAAAATTGAACCTAGGCTCATATTTCTTTAAACTGCACTTATTTTGGCTGTTCAACTACATATCTGGAAAGCTCGTAAAAAATTATAAAACTTTTGTATAACACTTTTTTTATTAGCACCACAAATAAAAAAGATATAGGGGGTGAGTCATTTCGTTGGAAAACCCGGTACAATGGGTGCAATAATAATATTAAGGTCCTGTCGGATAGTATCTTCCAAGAAGGTAGCAAATCCGTAGACGGATTTACATTTGCATAAATACTGAAATGTGTCCGTGACGCCACAGTATCATCAAAATTTTCAACAACTGCCATAACTATGGCCAACTTTGCTGTTTTAGGAATTGGTTCCATTTTAAAAACGCAATAATGTTTAAAATATAAACTTAAATTACAATCTGTCAGCGAGGTTAGATTTATTGTTTATAGTATCCAGTTTGTCAAACATCAAGGAGTATCCACTCCTTAGCATGACGTCACACAAATCTTCTTACCATGACTAACCATGGTTAGTTCTAGTTAGATTAAAATATTTGCATATAGAATAAACTGGAACGACTGCGCGTGTACTCAAAAGTACTTAATAATTTATATATTATAAAATAAAATTGTTTTATTTAGTTTTTGCCTCATCCCAAATTTTTGACCCCAAAGTTCAGGGTAGGTTTTTTTGCAGTTGTGAAAATTGTAACATCTGAGTTAAGAGGAACACAGAAACTTAATAATCTGAACCGCGTGCAGGTCATTACATATATCTGACAGGATGACGTGGAAAAAGGTTTTTCCTATTAATGGAATCAAATGCAATGGACACGATTTTTGTTTTAAAATTTTTTTGCTTACGTAATCCCTCCAGTGTTAATGATTTAAGTGTTTTTTCAATAAACTCAATTATTTTGATAACTCCCGCCGAAGAGATACACAATTTACCTTCATTAACAAATATTGTAAATGCTGAATGTAAATTCAAATCCACGGCATAATTGTGATCTACTGGTTTAAAATCCAATACAATATTTTCACAAAATTGGCATTTGCATTTCGATAAAAAAATTCTAACAAAGGCATTAATATAATACAAAATGTTTTTTTTTGTACTGCTGAAAGGGAAACATTTTCAATACTAGAAACCAATTTTATTAGCTGTACATCATCGTTATCATTTTCATGAGTTTTATTAGTTTGTTCTTCAGAATGAAAACTAAATATTGTAGTACTTCCTTCTTAAAAATCAACGCAATTTGCATTTATTGTGGGTGTTACATAATTTGAAAACAATGATTTTCTTATGGCCCACATAAACTGAAGGCAGTTTAGGTTGTTATTCCAATCAGTTCTAGATCGCATACAACAAAAAATAGCTCCAAATGATCCTGTGATGGATGAATCCTCTGTGTTTCCCTAACTCGTGCAAAGTTGTGGCCAAAAAAGAAACCATCATTCGGTGAATCTTCTATTAATTTCTTCCTTGCAGGATTTAAGTTGAGGCTCACTAAATACTTTCGATGCAAAGAAATTGAGTGGTGGATCTCCGTAAGCAATCGAGATGCATCTTCCAGCCTCGTTGGTGCCCGACTATGCCTGTATTTTATGCAAAAAATTGTCTTGTCTACTATTAGACTCTGTGAGGTATGTCTCGATTTCTTTATTTAATGCTATTTCTATTGCAATTTTTTATTATTGGATGCCTTTCTATCAGAATCATCTTGTCTTCCTTTGTGGTTCCCCGGGTTGAGGGTTGAATAATTTCAGCGCCATCAGTCAAAGGAACACACGAATTTGATCTATGGTGCAATGTTCTTCTATGATTTTTCATTTGGGTTGCTGTTAGGGTCACATTGCAGCAATTACAAGTTTGGAGATTCGATCATGTTGAAGGAACATTATGGCAGTTACTACAAATGGCACATTATTAAACGACTCATTATGGCACTTTACTGTTTGAGGCCTAACTAACAATGGTTGTGTGTTGCCCTCTAGTTTATTTTATAATTACAGAACCGCTATGTTATAATATAAAACCCTCCCCCAATCCATACTCACAAGATTGGGCAAGAAGACCGCAGTCAAGATAATATGGGGATCGAGGACATACAATGTAGCGCTCAAAGGCACTCTCAAGGTCATACGAGGACCAAACAGAGTCGCGATTGATGTAATGCAATGCTCGAGGTCATACAATAGCACGGACAGGTCGACGTCGTCAAGTTTCGTGACCTTAAAAGTCACATCCTAGGTCATCCGAGGGTCAATGTATCCAAAGTTCAATGTGATCCAAAATTCAAGGCCAAAGTAGCATCCCAGGTGAAGATAATCCAAGGTCAAGGTCACCCCCGCACATTCCTGCTCAGACAGGTTCAAAGTCATGGGAGGAACGGAAACGGTATAACTTCTCTACTACAATACGTCAACAGACTATTGATTTCTCAGCAATTAAATTTAGCTGGTGTGCAAAGCAATATATGTGACGTTTCTTGCCAAAAAGTATTTCAATTGCTTTTGTTATATTAGCAGCTCCATCACTAACAACTTCTGTGACGTTGTCTTTCATCAAGTTCGTAGACACCCAGTGTTGCAAAATAAATCTCTATATTCTCACCCAAAATGTACAGTGACACCCAGAAAACTCTTCGTTTGAGGTTCGTGTCCGTCCAAATATTGGATGTAATTATGTAATTATTTACCATTTTCTTTTTTGAGAAGAATATTAGGTACATGACTTTGGATCTTCTCTTCTTCACAGGTAGTTAGACAGTTATTTTTTAACTATCTATAATTAGTTTCTCCAAGTAATGAGAGTTTTTAGAAGGTAGCAGTGAACTCTTCTCATAATTTATTGAAAAGACCATAATTTTCTAAGGTTTTAACCATAAATTTCATTTTTGGCTTACAATCTTTTATGATTTGTCGAATACTATAAAATCATCAAGATTAACAATACAAGAAATATTAGGATGTCCGAACCTTAGGATCTAGGTACTGGAACTGAATACTAGGTATTTTTAAAATCAATTTTCCACATAAAACAACCTTCTCGTACCAATTTCATTGTGGTTTTCACCTCATGAAGTTTGAAATGGTGAATTACCACAAATTTATGTAATTGTTTCCAATTTAATATGAATCTTGTTCTGCCATATTTTTTCTCTACCAAAAAATATGGAAACAGCAGCTATCTTTTTGAGCTGTAACATTTTCCAATAATACCATCATCCACAAGAGTTAATTGCCTGGCACAGGTCAATTTTTCGTTGTGTGGAAGAACCCACTGTAATTTCACTTTGTTGTTGGTCATCTTCCAATTTTCGAAAAAAAAATCTTAAACTTACCTGTCTTATCGTCTGTAAAGTCTTTGATTCTCCTTCCCCTGAGGATATTAGCCTCGAATATCGGGCCGGGCCTATTCAGTTTAAAGAATGGTTTGTTTTTGTAGTTGAAGCTCCCCGCGGGAGTGTTCTTGGTTTTTTGAATGGGGGTTTTAAGTTAGTAAAAACTGCTAGATTTTCCAGAGCTTAATTTTCCTGAGTAGTGAAGTAATGACAATTTTGTGACAGAGGAGAGAGTAATGATCAGTGATCAGGCCATATATAAGAAATTAAATTTAGAAAATAGCCCTTAGTCACAACCCAAGCCCTCTATAAGTTAGTCACATCTGTAACATCTTCGTATATTGGTGTTGAACTACTTTTCGGTTTAAAGTCTTCGGGCAGTTTTGTGGCATTAATCGGCCTCATTTCAGAAAATGACCCGTCTAGAATCTCAAAACTACTATCATATATACCTGCTGAAGTAGTCGGTGTCTCCACGGTTTGAGTTGCCAGGCAGACGTCTTAAATGCTGAAGAATTTTGATTGATGGAGTGGAGCCACTAGGAACAGCACGCCTAACTTTCATATTGAAATGTTTTCGTTATAGCAATAATTGTATAAACTGAAAATTTGTAATCGCACTCGAATATTTAAAAACCTCCCCTCTTTACATGTCCTAGCTTCTCCCGTCTTACTCATTTTTAAAAATGTTGGTTCCACCAATAAACTCCCACCAATCAAAATGTTTTCCTACTTATATAGGCCGCGCCCTATAAACATTTTATCTTCTTGTATTCTCATGTATTCCATTTTTCTTATTGTCTTCCCAGGCTTGAAACGTCTGCTATAAAACAAATTTTCTCATGCCCATTTAAATTTGCAAAAAACACGGTTTCCCATTGCATTTAAAACGTAGACTTCCCATCATATGTTGTTTTGCAGATGCAAAAGTCACCATAGGCTATTTTTAGAATGTCAGCTGTGCCTTTACTGAAATATATTGAATTATGTACATGGTGGGCCGTATAAGAGTGCGTATCCCCTTATCTCAGAAACTATGTGAGATAGAAAAAAAAGTTTTATATAAATGTTGTTTGCGTTAAAGATGTCGGTATTTTTTTAATATAGTTATATTTGTAGCTCTTCAATATACAGGGTGATGAACTAAACTTATCTTTTTTTAAATGGAACACCCTGTATATTATTACATTTTTGAAAAGCTCTTCAAAAGACTTGTTCAACGATATATAATATGATGGGTCTGTAGCCCACCGTTTCGGAGCTATTGACTGGTATCTTCAGGAAAAGGTTAATATTTATAGCGAGCTAGAAAAGTTACTGATTGAGGTGATAAGCTGTAATTTGGGCCAAGAAATTCTAATTTGGTTTATTTTATGAAACTTCTGTCTAATACTAAAATAAAAAAATTGCAACAGTGATGCCAAGTTTCGTGAAATTTAATTTTTCATGATTTTTTTAAATGGAACACCCTGTATTTTATTACATTTCCTGAAAGTCCTTGCAAAGACGAGTTTATTGATATATAATATCAGGGGTCTACGACACACTGTTTTGGATTAATCTGCGTTTCTCTTCAGGAATTGACACAAGTTATGCATGTTTGTATGTAATGTATTCTCTGCAAGAAAAAGTAGGCTTAATAGAATGTTATATATTTAATCACAAAAGTCCAGCTTTAACATTGAGAGATTATGTAAGAAAATATCATTTAAGATAACTGCCAGATATTCATACGATTCTAAATATTTGTATCAAATTTAAAGGAGATGGCAATATAAGTTATAAAAAATATAAGTTATAAGTGTGTCGTAGACCCCTGATATTATATATCCATAAACTCGCCTTTGCAAGGACTTTCAGGAAATGTAATAAAATACAGGGTGTTCCATTTAAAAAAATCATGAAAAATTAGATTTCACGAAACTTGGCATCACTGTTGCAATTTTTTTTATTTTAGTATTAGACAGAAGTTTCATAAAATAGACCAAATTAGAATTTCTTGGCCCAAATTACAGCTTATCACCTCAATTAGTAACTTTTCTAGCTCGCTATAAATATTAACCTTTTCCTGAAGATAACAGTCAATAGCTCCGAAACGGTGGGCTACAGACCCATCATATTATATATCGTTGAACAAGTCTTTTGAAGAGCTTTTAAAAAATGTAATAATATACAGGGTGTTCCATTTAAAAAAAGATAAGTTTAGTTCATCACCCTGTATATTGAATAGCTACAAATATAACTATATTAAAAAAATACCGACATCTTTAACGTAAACAACATTTATATAAAACTTTTTTTTCTATCTCACATAGTTTCTGAGATAAGGGGATACGCACTCTTATACGGCCCACCCTGTACGTAATATTAAATGTTCACGGATCCTACATATTTTATATTAAATTAAATCTTTACTTACAGAGGGCCTTAGTTATTATTTTATAATTTTTTTATTCGAACTAAATATCAGATGGCGCCGTGTCATCAATGTATATTTACTGTGTCATCATTTCATACAGGATGATCGGCAAGAAAACATGTTCATACATTTTTTATTCAATCTATTTTTATATTTAGTTACATTTTTTAAAATCTTGCACCGGATCTACGATCGGATGACCGGATACCAGATGGCTCATCGACCAGATTATGCATTTTTTAAATTTAATTTCTTATATATGGCCTGATCACTGATCACTACTCTCTCCTCTGTCACAAAATTGTCATTACTTCACTACTTATCTGTCTTACATTTTCCCCCAAAGTCACTCCCAAAAAGGTAGCTATTTCTTTCACTTGATTCTGCTACTTCACGTGCACATTTGCATAATAATGGAATGATTTGAGTACGTCTCGATACTGATACTGAAATATGTAGATCTGTAAGTAATTTACTTGCATCGCATAAAAGGCCTAGGATAGGCTTCAAAATAAGGGCACTTTTTGCCAAAATATTGGTCAGTTTTACCCAGTGCAGCGGGAAAACTTTTCTATGAGTTCAAAAGCTAACTGCAGTACTACCGATGGATTTTTTAAATTCCCTTTATCAACAAGACAAGTAAATGTAGAAGTATAAGCATTATCTTTAGGTTCTATTGCAAATGTTTGATTTAAAACATAGCCAGTGAAATGATAAAGGGGACCTAGTTCTAAAGTAAGAGATGCACATCTGAAAAATCCAAATGACTAAGCATTCTTCATAAAAGCTTGGCAAGAAAGTTCTAGAAATAACTTGCCTGCTTGGAATTTCGTACGTGGGATTTAAAACTTCCGTATATAGCCGAAACCCTTCGTCTTAAATAATGCTAGATAGCTGAAAATCTTTATAAAAGAGCGTTAATAGCGTCTCAACAATTTTTTTTCTTTGAAATGGCGGTAATTTTTTTTGGAACAAAGGAAGATATTTTTGTTTGAGTTTCGAACACAATTTTCAAACCTACATTGCTATGAGATTTAGAAGTAGAGGCAACGGCTTGCAAATCAACCTGAAAGAAAGAAAAATTATAAGATTTTTCTTAATGAAGTTGAGGTCTCCATATTATATAGACACGCTTTCAAATTTCAAATAAGTGTATATAAAAAAAATAATTTACCTGTGGAGGATTGGTCATAACTTCAACGGGAAGAACTTCTACAGAAGAGCTTTCTTCTGAAATATTTTCACTTATAGGTGGGGTCATTTTCTTTCTCTACATTTTCATGGAATAATTGTACCGTAAGATCTTTCCTAATCATGTTTTCTCAAGTTTGATACCGTGGTTTTATAGGACATTGATGTTTTGCATATATTGCATTTTGCAATTAGTTCCTTTTGATCTGAGATATAAAAGAAATTCCACACTACGCTTGTACGTCTGTTCATTTTATATTCATTTTAAGGAAACAAAGTTATTACAAAGTAAAAGATATAAAAAATAAATAGGTACCTACTCGTATATGAAAATCTTGGTAGTACATATAATAAAAAATTATAACTTAAACTTATACCCGAAACTCAAAATACCTCCTTCTATTTATGCGAAACTGTAAAATTTTAAATAGCATCCCTCGATGAAACATTCGTTTGTACTAGTTACCAAGTCCGAACCTGTCCGGAATATCATATATATTTTGATTTTGCCAATGCATCGAAAACTACACGGCATTTTGTAGTTAAACCTGGTATTTTTGAATACTGCATGATGCGGTAAATAAAAACTATTTAATCTTACACCCTCTCTAGAGTCACCTTTGGTGAGTCCAACGCACTCTTTGTGAAAGTAAACTGAACACTCTCAGCTCAATCGAATATCGTTTATCATGTCTTCTTGCCAAGCTTTGCAGTACCACGATTCTTTGTGTTTTATTTTTTTCTTCGTCTTCGGTCTTCGAAACAATTTTTAGTGCTTTGGTAACTTTTGTTGTTGTTTTGGTGGGAAAACAGTTTTTTTCACAATAACCACTTTGCTGTTAGTACCTTTTTCTTTCTAGTTGTTTTTGGGATATCTATCTTTATATGATGTTTCCAACATTTCAGTAAAGCTCACGTTCAGGACATTTTCTTTTTCATCGTTTTTTGTGTTTGTGTTATTTTCTTCCGCTTTAGGTTGGTTCTCTGACGTTTTCTCTTCATTTTCTTTAAAGCGTTCTCTGGATGTTGTTTTATTGACTTCTGGCTTTCCGCGTCAATCTTTAAAATTTTTAACCTCTTTTGTTCTTTGATGTTCGTCCTTTTAGCCTCTTCGTTATCCGATGTTGCCTCTTCGTCATCAAGTTTTGCCTCGTCTGTCGAAGAAAAAGTTTCTGTTGAGGTCTTGCTGTTTAAAGACATATTAACATCAGCTGATCAGGAGCTACTTGATGACTTTTCTCTTTTACTCTGGCTTTTTGGCCCAAAAGATTGAGGATAATTGGAGATCTTCGATGGGGGAGTTTTTCTATGGAGCTTTGGTCATTCTTTTGGTGACACCCGGAAGGTCCAGGTTAGGGTGTGGTTTCCCTTCTAAACTTTTGGTTTTCGTCTAGTCTATTAGTTCCTTCCAAGTTATTTTGTTCCACAAGTTCTCGTTCCGTAAAAATGTTAGGAGCAAAAGCTACATCGAGAATAGCATCTGGGTTGTACGGATAGATACCCGTAGTAGAGGAACCTGATACTATATTTTGGGGGGTTACTGACTTGTCCCAAACGATAGAGAAGAGCTCCCCAAACGTTTGTTTCGTTATAGCTCGGTCTTTGTGGCGAGTCCAATATAAAAGTACTTCTTCATCCCAATGATCCTCAAATGATTTAAATACAGCCTTGTCTTTTGGCTGCAGTTTCAACAATAGAAGGATCTAAATGGCGGGATGCCCCATCAAACATTAAAAGGCAATTTTTTGAAAGCTTATATTTTCCAAAGTCCTTTATCCATTCATTAAATGTTTTAATTGTCATGCTTGCTTAAAAGCATGAGGGGTCCAGAGTTTGTACAATTCAAAGATTCAAATAATGCCACAAGGGGTCCTGGAATAGGTAGTGTTTCGGCAGGATAATCTTTAAGTAATTTAGTTAAGAAAGATTTATCTTTTGGGTTAATTAAATTAGCTTTAAGCTGGGCTCTAAAGGTTTGAATTATGAATAATAAGGCAAAATAAAGTCTAGAAATGAAAGGGTGCCATGCATCCTCTTGTCTCTTAAAATAACTATTTTTGCTCGTAATGTCGTCCATTATGTGAACTATTTCAAATAGATTGAAGGTTGAAGGAGTGAAGCTAGATATAATCTGTTCTGGAATGCCACTAAGTGGGGTTCGTAAATATAAAGTTAACATTTGATTTGTCTCGGGTTGTTTTTGCACAATTTTAGGTTTGGGTTTGTGTTCTTTGTCGAGAATAGTGTTTTCTTTATTCTTAGATTGGTTTCAGAGGGCCAGAGTTCCTGGTGGCAAGTTGTCAAACCATTCGTATTTCATCCTTTTGCCTTTGAATAAAATTGCTGGGGGAACTCTTCCCCCACTGGCGTTAGTGGCGTTGCCACAAGCAACGACAGTAACATTTGTTGCGTGTTCTGGTGCCACTAGGTGGACCCTTTTCGCGCCATTTTTAGCTAGAATAGTTTGCTGGTGGTGTAACATTAAGCTACACCCCTTTTCATCGATATTATAAATTCTTTCAGGTTTATCCATTAAGTCAAGTTCTAGAAGCACCGTTTTAAGCTTTTCAAAATAATCAAAAACAATATGTTTGTTGAGTTTTTATGCTCTCGCCGGGTTTATGTTCTGGGCCTATCTAAGAGAAATCTCTGGGTATTTATTTAAGAATGCTTTCAACCAGTGACGGCCAGCTAGTCGTTTTGCTCACAATAATGATACACAGACCGAGGAGTTCGTTTCGTAAGAGGGTAATTCATCTGCGTCACCTGACAATTCGAGCCGCTGATTCTGTTTCTTAGTCTTTATTCAGAACACTTTTTCTGCCAAGTGGCTGTTTTACGTTAGTATTTTTGTTAATATAACGATTAAGGTATTCGTGGTATTTTATATTGCTTAGAAGCTGAGTTTTTCGACTCTCCGTTTTCTATCGCTCTTAGGAGGCGTTTAAGGTCTTCCTCCATCCACTGAGACCGAATTTCTTATTTTGTAAGATGACATCTGTAAAACACAAATTTAAATTAGTAATAAACAACTAAGAACCGAAGGTAATATGCCCATATGGGCATAGTAACTCTCAATGTCGAGGTTTTAAGGTTAATTTCAAAATATTTTTATCAAAACTATATACTAAAAGAATGGTTAAATAGCGTCTTTCTTAATAGCGTCAAATTTTAAAATGACGTACTTACAATTATTGTAAACCAACACACAAAATTTTCAGTCTATTTAAGCACGTGTTATTTTTATAGTTGAGAGCGTCGAAAACGTGGATTCACTTTCAACCTCTTATCAGAGATAAGCAAATACTGATTTGACTCGTGGCATTTTTGTTATCTTGGAGTATCTTCCTTGTCATCTTGGCTCTGTCATCGGTTAATTTAATTTTCCCACATAATGAGTTTTTTGCTTTAAAATGTTCGGTAATCATCCCATCTGTTCTCATTCTTAATTTATGAAGGAACATTAGTTTAAAGTCATATATTTTCTTTGTTAAAACTTCCTATTTGAGGCAAAAAATATTTGTATGTACTATTCCGTTTGTAAATGTTTGTCGAGAGTTATTGACTTTATTTGCTTATTCCTCCATATATGGTAAAAGGCAAAATCCTACTTCTGTCGCCCCCTTTCCACCTTCTCCTTCATGCCAAACACAACAATTTGTTACATTACTTCCAATCTGTTACTGTGAAGTTTATTGTATTTAATTTAGATTTGTAGTAAAAAATCAAAATTTCTCCTTTGGGAATTTGCGGAACCGCCTGCATCTCCAAATCAACTACAGCAAAATTATCACTGACTAACGACTTATCTTATTGTTTTTCTTCTCTAGACAATACTTTTTCCTTCAAGTGTTCCTCATAATCGTTTTGTAGATCTTTCTTTCCTTCATCGTTGGCAGTATCATATTGATAGTAAAGACTGCATTGATCCTTTTTAAGAACAAAAAAAGATATGTTGAATTCCTTATTAAAAATATCGGAATACATGTGGTGATTCGCTAATGGTTTTCCTTCGGACTCGCAGTCATGTTGGCAGTCCCGATGTAAGTCGGCAATTGTTTTTCCCCCATCAATGAATTCCTTAGTAGTCTGTGCTCTAATGCCGGCTCCACACTCGCGCGCGAATCGCGGCGTGAATTCACGCCGCGATTCGCGCGCGATTTTTGCACGAAAAACATGCCTCTCCACACTCGCAAACTTCGCAGTGTAGTTCGCGCGTTCAAGAGAGATGGACCCAGAGGTAGCCATTGCTGCTGCCGCTGCGCTTTGCGCTATAGCGTGTTATAATTATTTACATATTAAAAATAAACATCAAATAAACAAAAAATGGAAAAAAAGAAGGTGGTGGATGACAGCGATTCATCGTACCAGAACAAGGTAGGTATGAAAAAATAATTTACCGTTGTGTGGGTAGAGTGGACACTATTTGTAGCTACTAATAGCATATAGCTATCTCGAAACGAATACCATATTAGCGCTGTAACCACAAATTGTGTCTACCCTAAGGAAGGTATTTTATGATAATGTCATTAATTTAAATTGTTTATTGCAGTTTAACGATGGAAAGGCAGTTATCTGAATTATTTTGTGAACCTTCTGGCGAATTTAAAAAGTTTACTAGAATGTCTCTGGAGGATTTCGAAAATTTACTAAATAAAGTTTCACCGATGATTGCTAAACAAGATACTCAATTACGGAAAGCTATTCCGCCTCGAGTACGCTTGGCAATTACATTGCGATTTTTGGCCAGTGGAGATAGCTTCGAGAGTCTTCACTATCTATTCAAAATTTCACCACAACTGATTTCGAAGATTGTACCTGAAGTGTGCCTTGCCCTAAATGAAGTCTTGAAGGAGGAGATTAAGGTATGTAATAAAAAAATGTATAAATATCTGTACCTCAGAGCTAAACTATATTAACTTAATTTTTTGCGAAAATGAGATTATTTGACATTCCTACACAGTTTCTCGTGCTCTTTCACGTGCTAAACAGTAATAACTCCTACTCATGATGTTTTTTTAGCTCCGAGATACAAATATATAAATGTATAAATATATTATAAAGTAGGTACATATGTATTTAAAGTATAAATAAAAGTATAACTTCTACTTATAATGATAAAAAAAATGTTTTTACTTCTTAACTTTCTTAACGAAAAATGTATATATATCATTCTTCTGCTCCTATCTTCATGCCATGTTGAAGGCCTCAGTAATTATAGTTGAATATTCTGGAGTGTCGACAGCTTGCTTAGTCGCAGGATGCACCATTGCATTAGATGTTATTAGAATGTGCCCACCCGTTCTTTTCTCATTATTAGGTCCATTGATGACTGGAAATGAATAATGTTGTGGGGTGTCAGGAGTGTTAACAGCTTGCTTAGTTGCTGAGTGTACTACTTCATTGGATGTTAGTATAATTTGTCCACCCGTTTTTTTCTCATTATTATCATTATTAGGAATGTGGATGACTGGTACGGAATAATGTATTGGGGGTTCAGAGTAAGTTGAATGTGAAGTGCTGGCCCTTTCTTGTATCACATAAGAATCAGAGTAGGAGGTAGTAGATGTTTGAGAACGATTGAATTCATTGCAGTTGTAGGAATAGGAGGAGTGGGGTGATGGAGACGGTGAAGAAACATAAGTAGTCGACGGAGCTGGAGCTGGAGCTGGACAAGATGCAAGAATTCGTGGAGAGCCTCGACGGCGTATAAACATACCATCTATTTCATACATAAATTGTAACCTATCGTCTTCTGACAGTGTCCTCAACTTTTTCGCTAATATTCTTCCATATAAGTCACAATCGTCCTCGTGTTGAGAATGCGAATTTTTATTAATTGTCGTTTTGAGTGTCTCAAGAGCATTGGTAACAACATTACCAGCGGCTAACAGCTCAGGTGGATGCTTGCGTCGACGGACTGTTTCTGATACCTTCCTTGGAATATCTACGTTCTCACTTTGATCTTCCTGTTCAGCGCCGTCGTCATCCTGAGTCACTAATTGTTCTTCCTGAAATGAAATACAACGATTTAATATATGTATCTACTTTACTTTATTTACTACTAATACTAATTATTACTATTTTTTTACAGATTCCGTCGCGTGCAGAAGAATGGCTAAACATCGAAAAAGGATTTGCCAGTAACTTTCCACGAGCTATTGGGGCCATTGATGGAAAGCACATAGTTCTGCAATGCCCAGATCATTCAGGATCAGAGTATTTCAACTACAAGAAAACATTCAGCATAGTGTTGTTAGCTGTAGTAGACAGCAATTATAAGTTCATATTTGCTGATGTAGGCTGTCAAGGCCGTATAAGCGACGGTGGCGTATTTACTAATAGTGCATTCTGGCAAAAAATATGCTCGAATCGTTTAAACATACCCACACCACGTCCCCTCCCTGGATCAGACGTAGATGTCCCATATGTCTTCGTTGGTGACGGTGCATTCGCACTTACACAACATGTGATGAAACCTTATCCTGGAAATCACGATTGGGGATCTCCAAAACGTTTATTTAATTTAAGATTGGCCAGAGTACGAGTTGTAGTTGAGAACACGTTTGGAATATTATCTACGAAATTTCGAGTATTTAAAAATACAATTCAGTTATCCCCAGAAAAAGTGTCTCTTATAACAATGACTTGTATATTACTCCACAATTACTTAAGAAGTAGTAAGACTTCATCATCTATATATATGCCACCAGGAACCCTCGATACTTACGACAATGACACACTTATAACACCTGGTTCATGGAGGAATGAAATGGATGCGGCTTGTGCAATTCGTGATATGCCACAGATACCCCGACGCGCACCTTTAGACGCCAGAGAAATAAGAGACGAATTCACCAATTATTTTTCTAGATTAGGTTAGATTACTAAGTAGAATTTGTGACAGAATATAATAAATTAATACCTCCTGTGCAAATAAAATATGTGTAGACTCACCGTATTTTGAGTTTTCTTGCAAGTTAAGCCTTCCCCGAGAAATGAATCCATCACTTCATAGGCGAACCAGATTGGTTTATAAATTTCACTCGTACCTGCTCCAGAGCGTTGCGAATCCCTTACTTTTTTCCTGTATGTTCTATAGCTCGACATTAGTGAGTCTTTTTTCTTCTTTAAATCTGCAACTGGGATGTCCATAACCTCACTTATTCGCATCCATGCATCATGGTTTTTCTGTTTATGTTTATAATCTTTGTGTTTTACATCCCACAGAACGGATTCAGCTTGATAACACTATCAGTGTTAATTCTTGTTCATTGCTCCAAGAGACGCTCATACTGCTCATAGTTGTAGGGAAATGTACCTTTAAAAATACATTTATTTGATATAATACATTTGTTATGGTTAGAGTAATAAATCAGGTTATTATTATTAAGTACGGGTAATTATTAATAACAGTAGCAACAGTTTCTCAGTGTAATGACCTATCAACCTATTTTTTAATTATTGACTTCAAATTAAACCAACTTAACCTCACTTAACTTAACCTTGTGTGTTGGTTTGTCTTAATTACCGTAATTATCAATACTTCCAATTTACCACTCTACATTTAATGGAAAAAAATATGCTAGTATTTTCAACTTACCAAAGAATATACACAGAATCGTCCTCTCTTTGGACACTACACAACAATCACCAAGAAATGACTTCCACACAGACAGAGCACAGACTGAATTCACGCCGCCAGTGTGGATGCATTCGCGTTCGCGCCTTGCGAAAGTCCCGTGAACTCTTTGACGCGGGCCAAAAAACCGACTCCGAACGGGGAACGGCGCGAAGCGCGAACGCGAAGGCGCGAAAGCATCGCGAAAGCCTCCACACTCGTGTTCGCGCTATTTCGCGGCGCGAGTGTGGAGCCGGCATAATAAGGTAATGGCTCCCAATCCTTGGAATACTTTTAATATGATTTCTAACACCGTCTTTTATTTCATCGCTTATTCTTTTGTGTTTCGCATACTTACCACGCATGTCTTCTGTAACTATCCATGATATCTATGATATCATTAATATCCAGTGTACTTTTATAAAAAAGTGTTTACACACCATTGTCTCATTACCATCTGACGATACAAAAGAGAACGCGTAATTGAATCTCCTATGACTTTCGTTTCTGGGATAAACGTATTCTTGGACAAAAAATCTCGTTTTCTGGTAATATTACCAAGACTGTAACATTAATTGAACAATAGCAACCTCTCTTGATCTGTAAATTTAGTAGTGCACTTAAGCCTACATTTTTCATAACAGGCCTCTTTTATTTTCCCTGCTGATACAACTCTTTTGGATTTTGCGCTAGATATGTATTCCTTGCCCTCATTTCTTAACCTTTTTATCTTATTTTTCTCCCATCCCATCATAAGATTTCATTTCTTAATCTTTTTCTGGTATTTTTTTCAGTTTGATTTTGCTTATTTCTTGGAGCTTGCTCTCCTTACACTATGTCCTCGTCAAATGAAGAGGAAGAAGAACTTTGAAGGAGGAGGAGTTATCAAAATTAGGATTCTTAACAGAATCGTCATCATCTTCGCTAAAATCAGATGTAATGCCCATAATACATTAGATTTCATAGTCATATTTTCGTTTATTGGGATTTGTGTCTGATTGTATGGATTTTCATCACTTTTTGCATTATTTGGTTCTATAGTGTTTACGTGAACGTCAGACGGAAATTTTAAAATGTTTTCATCATTGATCTGGCTCAAAGCAGCCAAGACAATACGAGTACTCCTTGATGACATTCATGACATCTAACAAGAAAGAGAATTTTATTTGTTTAATTATTACATGGCAATCAAAATCAACAAGTTTGATACCCTGTTCATTTTATATTTATGAAGTCACTTTTTACAGAAGTGTATTAAATAAAAATTATTACGCTGCCAGATTATTTAGTTGCTAGGAAAGAAGTATAATTTCAAATAATACCCATTTGCTTGTTGCATTTCCAGTTATATATGAGTTTATTTCCCAAGAAAAGAGTATTAACCAAACCAATTCCGAGCAAAAGAGCATTAAGGGAGAGTTGGGAAATGGTGCGCATTTAAGCGTAAATTGTATTTGTGGTGAGACTATGATTGATAAATTAATTTCAAAAATGCCATGAGACGCACTATTTATTCTACTTTATATAATATGTAAAAAATATTTAAAGAGAATATTTACTACAGGCATGACATTTAAAAAAGTAGAAAAATGCATACGCGCACAATTTCCCACCCCGCGGGCAATGATGCGCACGGGTTAAGTAATAATGCGCAATAAATCTTTGTACATTTTGTAAAAATACATTTATTGTTCAACATTAACATCAAAACTAGCTACAAGTAAGATATAATTGATTTATAAGATATATTGAATATTTAATGTAAGCACAAGTCGGATTTATAATTTTCCGGAGTGTCTGCATGGTTCCAAGAAGCACATACAACACAGCGGTACCATAATTCTCCATTCTTGCCAATTTCTCCACATATAAAACATATCTCGTTAGGTTTGGAGGGTATTATTTTTGGAGAAAGTGGTATAAAACAGGATGACAGTTTTACGTGTATAATTTCTAGGCATCAATAAATAAACTTACTATTACTATTTACTATTTAATTTCATGAGGGGGAATCGTGCGCATTTATGCGCACGATTGCCCCTTGCGTTTGTGTTTTATAAATTCCCAATATGTCAAAAAACTATTTATTTATTTATCATTCAAATGTGTCAAAACATTCACAAAATACTAGATTTTAAGAAGACATATCATTTCAAATAATTGGATAAAAATTGTGGACTTACCTCCTTATTTTCTGATGCCGAAAAGTTATAAAAATCGATAAGTTGATCTCACGGCGGTCATGTGCAAACTAACGTCTCCAATGATCGCGCCAACAATTTAGCCATCACGTAGCAGAGAGCAGCACTGGTTGAGCATTCCGGATAACCCGCGAAATTTAAAATATCTTGGTGCGTACGATTACCCGCTGCACACCATTCCCCAACTCTCTCTTAACTCAAAATAATACTGTCTTTTTAGTAATAACATATCGCACCCTCAGAACAACAAGACTAACATAAGTCCAAAAAGACCGAACTGAGAATATTGCGTTTTAAAGTTTTAGCTATTTTATTTACTAATTTCGGTATAAAAAAGCTTCTACCGTAGCATATGTTTTTTTTAATCTTTGTTTTTTATTACTTTAACATAACATTGTACATTTTTTATGATAATAATCTGACATATTTTTTTGATAATTATTAGAAAGTATGTTTATATTGCACTGAAATCATTGTAGATTGCTGTCTCTGTCTCCAGTGCCTTATAAAACTGATAAATTTCCTTAATCGCATTTGTTTGGCACAAAGCTAGTAGGTCTTGCTTCTTTTGTAATGAAATGTTGGGTTTTTCTGTATATGCCCGTTGTAGCGGCTTTATGTTGGTTGTCTGCATTTTTTTGCGCCCTTTCATCTGCACAATATCAATAACTTTAAATTCGTTATCATCACAATCTGTTTTGTATTAGGTGCAGATTTTTTTTACCTGTAATATTTTGATTTTGCTCCACCTGTTCCTTGGAGGTATTGACAGTAAAATTGTAGCCAGTTTCTTCACAGAGCCGTTTAAAATCTTTAAAATCTGATGTAGCCACGTCGTTTACTTTATAAGGTTTCCCTTGTTTTTTAGCCAGTCGAATAACTGGAATCCATTGTGAAGGGACATAGATCGGACCACTTTTTAGAACCCTTCTTTTTTCCTTTTCTATACAGGAATGCAGCGCAAGAAGAATTTGAAAAAATGATGAATTTATTTGAACAACAAAATAATCAGCGCCACGAACATATCATGGTATTAATAGGTCAGATACACAAAAATAAACAAACAAAAAACAGAAAAAGACCTAGAGAATCATCAAGTAGTGATAGTAACTCAAATGATATTTTATTTTAATTTATTTTATAAGGAGTGTTACATATTTGTTGAAATATTTTTTTATGTATAAATGTATTTTTTATTTAAAAAGCTTACATTTTATTATATATTGAAGCACACTCGTATTACAAACTAAACGTAAAAAATTAACAAGCATGTAATCAGCATCTCTATTTTTAATTCAATGTCAGTAATTTCTGCTCTTTTATTGAGTCCTTCAATTTGGAAGTTTTCACCATCTTCATTGCCATCGTAATGTAGAACTAGTTTATATTGGTCTCAAAAACTGCTATTTAGATAGCAAAAATTGCTTACTACACAGCAAGCCACTATTACTTTTACAGTTTTTTCAACCGAGTTGACATTAACACATTTAAGAATTCTCCATCTTGACTTAAATAGACCAAATGCATGCTCAACAACAATTCTTGTAATGCTATGATAAGTGTTTTGGCGTCTTTGTGAAACATTTAACATACCATTGTCTCTACAAATTAGAAAATATACAGCGATAAGAGGATAAATTTTATCCAATGACTTACTTATATGGTGTAATTATCCATTTTCTTAGTGGATAGCCTTTATCTCCAATTAAAAGGTACTTATCTTCTGGAAAATACTTTTTCAGCTGTCCATTCTCCACGTCTCTGTATATTTTTGAATTCTGGAAAACCTGTCAATATATATATTTTTACACTCAGTTTAGTTTTCCACAAAAACTCTAAAACATCATTCCATTCTCGAACCATGATTTAAAATTGGCTTTAATCGTTCCAGTGAGGACGAATGCGAAAAGTAGGTAAGTATATTGTTTTGATGTTGTTTAGAAAATGTATTTGTTTTTGTATAATCCACACCAAAGATTACAAACTGAACTTCAGGATTTAATTTTACTTATAAAAATATTACCCTGCTATCATGTGCTGATCCTGGATAATCAACCATTATGTTTGTGAAAATTGTATTTGTTGTCTTGTCAGCTTGCAATTTTATGCTATCATTGTCATTTTTATCAATGTAGCTTTCCTGTTGCTCTGCTGGAGCTTTAAACTTAATGGTACAAACATCTATTGCCTCTATAACACCTGCATAAAATACAAAAATATAAACAAAATTTTACAGGAAATATTTCTTAACTAGATTAGATTAGATTTATGTAGGAGTCGGCCCCCTGGCCTGGTCCACCGCGACCTAGAAAATCTATTGTGGCACTCCCAACCTATTTAGAGCACTCTGTCCAGCTTTGTCCTTTGCATTAGACTCCACAGCCTTGATAGAGGCTCTTCCATGTAGCTATTGGCTCTTGGTCTTCCTTCCCCAAGTATTTGAAATCTCAGTCTTGTCAGGTCCTCGCACTGGCACAGTACGTGTACTGAGGTTTCCTCTTCTTCTTGACAGAATCTGCAAGTTGCATCTTCTGACAGTCCCATAAGATTCATGTGCCTATTTAGCCTACAGTGTCCTGTTAGGAGACCTACTATTATTCTGATGGCCTTTTTATCCTGGCCTAACAGATCTGCTGTGAATTTAGGCATCCGTCCTTTAATGAATAGCTTTGCCTGTCTCAGTTGTGGCAGATTCCTCCACCATTCTAGAGATTTGTTTCTCATCCATTCCTCCATGGATGTTTTAATGCATGGCTTCGCTATGCCGCAGAAGGGTTCTGGTCCTATGAGGTCTTTTGATGCGCCTTCTCGGGCTAGTGCGTCTGCCTCCTCATTACCTTTGTGCCCCTCGTGCCCAGGTACCCAAGCTAGGGTCACTCTATTCTCGTTCCCTACCTCTTTCAGGGTATTCAGACAGTCCCACACGAGTTTTGACGAAACCTGTGGGGACCCTATTGCCTGTATCGCCGCTTGACTATCGGAGAAAATGGCAATCGAACGGTTATCCGTGCCTCGCCTTATCGCCTCCTTAGCGCAGCATTGTATGGCTATTACTTCAGCCTGAAAAACAGTTGCCCATTTGCCTAGACTTATTGAGATTTTGGTTATTGGCCTCGTCCCATAAATCCCGTCTCCAATTCCCTGATCTGTCTTGGAACCGTCGGTATACCAGACTATTTGAGCTGTTATTGGGGGACCATTGTTCCAGTCTTCCCTGTCTGGTATTTTGATTACAAAGTTTCTTTGGAAGCTATACATTGGGACCATTATGTCCGTGGGCATTCCTAGAACAGGATCTGCCTTCAATTCTGTGTAAAGCCTCTGATGCTCCATCCCGTGGCGCAGTGTGATCGGTGTCTGGCCTCGCATAAGTGCATCACCGACCGGGCCTCATCTTGAATGTATATATGTAGTGGTGGCAGATCCAATAGTACCTCCAATGCAGCCGTAGGAGCGGTCCTCAGCGCCCCAGTGACACACAGACAGGCAAGCCTTTGTACGCCACTAAGGAGCCTCGACGCGCTGGCCTGAGGGGTCTTTGTCCACCATACCACTGACCCATAGGTTAACATTGGTCTTACTACCTTAGTGTAAAGCCATAGAGTAATTTTGGGTTTCAAGACCCAATTTTTTCCACACATCCTTCTACACCTACCAAGGGCGATCATTGATTTTTGAGTGGCTTTCTGTATATGAGCATTCCATGTCATTTTCTGGTCAAAGATGACTCCTAGATATTTTGCCTCATTGGCATATTTCTTAACTAACCAGGATATCCACTTCTACCTCTAAAATTTATTTCAATGTTTCTTGCTTCTAATTCATCTGGCCACACTATATATTTATGTATTAAAGAAGTAAGTCTAGATAAAATGTCTTCTGCACAGTTATACACAGTGGATCCGGCAACATTAAATTTGTCATCTACCGATAGTAAAGCCTCACCTTTTCCCAACCACCACAGGGTCATTAAATCAAGAATCCATCCTAACCTTAATACAGTTTTTAAAAACAGTGTTCAAATATGCCACATTTTTTTCTATATTTATCCATATATCAAGTATATCTGCTAGCGAACAAGTAGCTGATTGTGCTGCATTTATTAGCTCACAAACAGGATCTAAAAACTCAATGGTATTTTGGCAACTGTGTTCAAAATCATCATCAAAAAGTAACTGTTTCAGTTCTTGTTTAATCTTAGCATTACTAGGCAATTTTCTCATTATGGGTACTTGGTACAAAAAATTGTACCAAGTATAGAAATAAGGGAGCTGTTTATTGATTGCGCTTTTGACCGCTGCAAGTATCTGAATACAAACTTATTTCTGTCACGTCTTTTGGAATTGTTTTTACCTATTCAAATAATGCGGTTCCAATTTCAGAACTTCCTGGTTGACCGTTAGTCTCCGTCCACGCATACAATATGCATTATTTGATGTCGCTGTATCTTAATTTACGTGTACCAAGTATAAACAAAACTACAAAACACGCTTTTAACACCGTAAAAAGTAAAAATTATGTCATTTTTTGTCTTCAAACAACGCCGCGGGACATCCATTATCCATTAAAAATGACACATATTCAACTGTCATCCGACTTACATGTCTGCAAAATTCATCAGCTCGATACGACAATTAGAAGTAGATTAAAATAGACTTTAGAGATTTATTACATAATTATCTATTTAGTTACAGAAAAGTGAAGCTAATAAAAGATAAAAGCGTGTTAAAAAAGCAACATTTTTTAACGAAATTATTTACGAAGGTATTTACCTTTAGATACTGTTGAGGGAGAAGCTGAAATGTTTATATTTACAGGTGCATCCTGTGATGTTATTATGGGGTTAATTATTTCTGAATGAAGCAAAACAATATCCATTTTTGATATTTCTTTGATTTCTCTTATTATTCATCAGAAACCGGCCCTAGAATTAAATAATTTTGTTTAAAAATTACATTTTTAAAAATTGTTTACTGACCTAACGTATAAAATATTATAAAAACCTACTTTTACCGATTTAAAACTTACCTTCGGCATCAATATGAACTACACTCGTTGATTTTTTTAATTCCAAATTATCAACATATCGAGATCTAGCACTCATTGTAATAAGCTTACTTTAAATCACAAAAAACAGTAACTTAAGCACAGAGCAAAAAATAAACAAGACCGCAAACTGTACACGAATGACAAAGTATAGCAATGTCGTATGGCAAAATTTTCAATCCTCGTCTGGTTAAAGCGACCATGTCTTCTTGGTCACATTTAAATCCGATGTGTTATAACTAAAAGTGACTAAGTAGATATGGTCAATTTAATCTGACGCCAATTTCCACCAGTAGATATACTATGGGCGTTCTGGTACAAAATCGCGTGTAAATCCTTATAGGCCAAAAACTTAGTCATTTTGAACCATAGCGTAACTAACTTCACAGCGGTCGGCTGCAATGGTAGACGACACATGATCGCCTGGACCATGGAGCCAGGAGGTGTGGCTGATACTATTTCTTTCTTTTCCTGTACATTTTTAAATTTTGAAAAATACTTGCCTTTTATTTTAAAACAGTCACAAATTCTGAAGCATAAAACATCACAAGTAACAACACACTGATTTAAACAGAAATTTGAGTTTTCTGTTTTGCTAATCTGTTTGCAACAGAAAACATATTTCATATATTTTCCCTTGCATATTCAGCGTTTCTCCAGTATTGGCCTCTTAACAAACAAAGATATGAGTAAACAATAAGACAATAATTTAATTTCATTTATTGAGTATTAAAAAACATTTATTTTAGATTAAAATCACAACCGACAAATCTTAAAAACAGTAGCAATGATTATGAAAAGAATAAGTTGCAAAATATGAAGTATTTTTTCTTAAAGTAGGTATAATTACATTAATTGCTAAATGGATTAACATTAAAATTATTGATTTTTAAATAAAATTAACTTACTATATTTCTAATATATTTTAGGTGTTAGAATTAACATTTGCTTTATATTCTTTATCCTAAAAATGTTATAAAGATTTTCTCTAATCGTTTTCTCTGCAGATATGCAAATATTAATAACATCTTCAGAGGGAACAAGTAGCGGCCCTCTATTTTTAATTTTGATTAAAGGTGTTTCACCATCATTTTTTAATAACTGGTCTCTACAAAATTGGCATATATTTCGACTCTTAATATTATCCTTTTCGAACTAATAAGCAATATTTCGATTCCATCTGCCATACAATTTGCTCCTTCTGATGATAAAATCGCATGCTTAACTAAGTCTCTTATAATGCACTTTCAAACTGTACAGCATTTGATGAGCAAATGTCTCTAATCACTAATAAGTCTAATATATGAACAAAACTAAAACTACAAGTTTTATTAGAAATATTATCTATTATTACAAACAATAAAATTATTTAATTCGTCGTTGTTGTTGTTGTTGTTGATGGTTTTGCAACCAATCATCTACTGGATCATTGCAATCCTGTTCATGAAGCCTCCATTCTTTATCATTGTTACTGTTGTTGCTGCTGCTGTTATTGTTTCTATTGTTGTTGCTGCTGCTGCTGTTGCATCCGTTACCGCTGCCGCTGTTACTTGTCCATGTGTAATATTGTCTCTGTGTTTCTTCCTTTTGTAGACGGAGACTCCGTCTACATTTTACCAGATGGTTTGCCATGCGATGGCTCAACACGCGATGAAACGGTACCAATGGCCAAGTTGTAAATTCTGTAACAATAGATAAGTATATGTAAATTAAAAGTCAAATTAAAAAATTAACTATCACTTACCACTACTATACTTACCCCGAAGATTTTATATGTACTTTGAAAAAGAAGGTATTGACAAATTCAACGACGGGCTAAGAAGTCGACCTGTATATCTGGTTAGTAAGGAAAAAGTTGGGACGACAGCGAACGTTATATTTACCAAATAAAAATATTTGTATTGAATAACATTTTTTTTATTCTACTTCATGTACAGTATAAAAATAAATCCTTGACTATCATGTCTTCTACTCCAAGTAAATGATACAGTGACTATTTTGTCTTCGAAGTAATGAAACTTGAACACCCTTAAGAATTTATTACAATTGGTAAATAATGTTAGGTAAAATTTTTTTCCACTTAATCTAACATTGTACAAACACATTCTGGATATTTTGTATCAATGTTTTTGTGTTCAAATTTAAAAAAACTTCCATATTTTGTTATTATAAATGTTCAAATTATTCTATATATTTTTGTAATTAAATGAATCATACTATTTCTAGAAATATGGCTTCCGAGTAATAATAGAGAAATAGTTATTAATTTAATTACTATGTACGAAACACGAACAAGCTACCGGGCGTCGTACATGGTAAATATAATTTGCAAGAGAATTTTAGTGTTAAAATATTCGTGTAACAATATACTACTATTTTACTTTTAATCAAAAACTAAATAATGACAAATTACTACCTCATGAATGCTCAAAGTTTTTTATATTTTTGTAATAAAATTTAATAATCTGATTGACTAGCTTGATGTTCAACAACATACTATTTGTATCAATATGGTTTCCAAGAGATACATAATAATTATTAATTTAATTGCATATTTTTTATTTTATTTAAGTTTTCTAAGTATAAAAATTTTTGCTTTGGTTACTACATAATTTTCAAAATTTTTGTAATAAAAAATATTTAATTTTACTATTTTACTTTCAATCAAAAACTAAATAACAAAAAATGTTTTATTATCTCATAGACCATCAGGTGGTGATTGGGAAAGAAAACTAATGAGTAGATAATAATATTATATATTTTACATACAACTAATATTTAACAATAACTAATATTTAATAATAACTAATATTTCTACTATTCTAATATTTCTAACAATAAGTCTATTTATATTTACATATTGTTATTTATATTACATATTCATATCGTTGAATTTGGCTACGACGGCCTCGTATCCTCGTAGCGATTCCATTGCGGCGACCTTTCTTCCTTCTATATTAATTTCCCGTTCTTCGAGAACCCTCAGTTGCTCCCTGAGAGCCTCCTTTTGCTTCCGAATTTATTTTTCCTCACCCTTTAGCGAGGATACGTGGTCCCGTGTATTTAACATTTTTTTCTTGATCGAATTAAAACCCCCCTGAACACGCTGGTACAATTTTTGCCTTCGGGATTCTTCAGCACCTCGCCTCCGCTTCTCTTCATCCATCAATGCAACCAAATCTTCATGGTCAGCAACCTCATATTCTTCATGGCCACCATATTCTTTCCTCTGCAACAAAAAATAAACGATATTAATTTAAAAAAAATCTAAGTGTTTCTAGATTTTTTTAAAAATTCATTGTAGAATATTTACCCAGAATGAATTCTTTTTCCATTTTCTTGACTCGATAATGGAGAATTTATGAAATCGTCTTCGTCATTTGCCACCACCAAGCGCATCCTTTTTGAGGCTCTATCCGGGGACGAACCTTTCCCCTTTGATGTACTCGGTGGTGCATCCTCCACTTCTCGAATTGCCTCGGCAAGGTTTAACTCTTCCGTTGTTCTACATGAAAATAAAATATTATTAAAAACAACAAAATTATTAAGATATTAAAAATCATCATCAAAATAAGTATAGGAAATAAAAAACTTACGTTTCGTTACAATATCCTCGATTGCTAATTCTTGTTCTCTCAACTCGCAAATTGTATCTAACGATAAAGACATGTTAGGTTAAAAAAGGTACTACAAAAAGACTTGTAAATAAAGTTGTCTCGACGGTAATTCGTATAAGACTAAATGTATTCAACGAAGGTAGTGTACTTTTATAATCAAATTCTTGCAACTTGCAGATTCCAGAGCAATATGAGCATCCGGTCAATTCCTTTGAACTGTATAGGTCACTTAACTCTAGGTGTTGGATAAAATGACTTATTTTTGAGTGTGCGGATAAAATTTGGCACCATTTTCTGCTGAGTTAACAAAAAATGTAATATGACACCTTTTGTTGTAATTAGACACCATTTCTAGCTGAGTTAGCGAAAAATGTAATTTGACACCGTATTTTGTAATTTGACACATGTTTTGAGATTTGAGACCCCGCTATGAAATTTGACACCGAAGTGTTGTTATAGGATGCCTTGTTTTGAAATTTGACACCATATTTTGAAATTTGACACCAACGTGTTGTAATATGACACCTTATTTTGAAATTTGAGACCAACGTGCTGTTATTTGACACCTTATTTTGAAATTTGACACCAACGTGCTGTAATCTGACACCTTATTTTGAAATTTGACACCAACGTGTTGTAATCTGATACCTTATTTTGAAATTTGACAACATATATTGAAACTTGACATTAGATTTGTAACCTAACACCCTTCGTTAGCTTTGTCTTCTTTTTTTTTAAGTCGCTTATTTTTTTTTATTGCATTTTTGGAAAATATACTTGTCCTAGACTACGAAAAGTGACATGGAGACCCCTCGTCCTTATGCAAAATTTTGTGCTACCCCCAACCCCGATTTTCTTAATAATTGCGAATACAAATTTTATACCCTCGTTCGATAGTTTTATGTCTTCTTTCTAACAAAAAAAAATCAACTTTCTTGTTGTACTCCTTATAACAAAAATCCTTTTAAGGGGTATTTTGATTTTTCACCCCTAGCCCTTGAACGGGCCCTAGTCTGACGATGAAGTTTCTATAAACTTTTTTTCTCAACTCAACCTCTACTATGACTTGCTAACGTTTGAAAAAAAATTAACGATTGGTTTCATTTTTGCATTTCTGAATTTTTTTCCAAAAATGTTCAAATTTTAGGTATAGATAGGATCTCCGTTGGGAGTTTTATTTTGAAATAACCTGATACAGGGTCAATTAAGGAATGTCAAATCATGTCGAATACTTTCTATACTTCGCAAAAAAATATGTGACATTGAGGTATCACCTATTACAATTTTCGGAAAATAGCATTGGACAAATCCAGCAAATCCATGTAACTTTATACTATATTATAGATACTTTTATTTCATACTAAAAAAAATTTTTTTTTCGGGTGAACTCATTTCTGGCCATGAATTCTGAAAGAGCACCCTCGAAAACATAAAAATCCACATTTTCACATTTTCGACATTTCTAAGTATCTAAATAACTTTAACATTTTCAATTTTTTTCAATCGTTTCTTAAATGAAGCGAACAATTTTTTTATCATAATATCTTCTGTGTATGTAATATTTTCCACCAAGATCTGTTTCACAATGCATAATGTTTCACAAATTGATAATTCTCCTACCATAATTATTAGAACCGCTGACATACTACCATTTGAAAAGTATACAGGGTGATTGATTTATGCGATAAAGTCCCATATCTCCTATACGCTTTGGAATATAAAAAAAATTAAATGTGATACTAGCCACCCTTAAGCTTCACATTTTAAAATTAGTAACAAATATACAGGGTGTTCTATAATGGCGTACCAGACCAAACATATATTTTTTTAAATGGAACACCCTGTATTTTATTACAAATTTGAATTCCTCTTTTTGTCCTGATTATAAAAATATAAAGGTGTACTATGTTATACAGGGTATTTCAAAAGTTATGAACAATTTTCGATGAAAATCGTAATGGGTTCAACGCCCTGTACATTATAACGGGAATGATATTCAAATGAGTTTTCACCGTCAAAAATTTTTGATTATGTTTGATTTTCATGAAAATATTCAATTTTGTCGATATGACTAAAACTGTATACAGGGTGAGCCAAATCACGAAGACATTATTTTCCGATTTTTTTTAAATGGACCCCCCTGTATTTTATGTCATTATCGGTAAGCCCTATTAGTATACTTTCATTTTTGTTAAGCATTCCCTATACCTAAACTCAATAGTTTTTGAGAAATTTTAATTTTTATAATAAAAATGCTGAATATCTCCTTAATTATAACATTTTGAAGCCAAATAACAGTCTTAATTAATAGTATAAATAGTAAATAGTAAGTAATAGTAAAATAGTTTAAAATAGTTTTAAGTCCAAAAAAAAACATTGGCGTAATCTAAAATACTTTTATGTAGGCTATTAAGTAGATGATGAACATGAAAATAATAAAAATCACACTAATAAATGAACTACAAAGTAGTATTGTAATAATTTTCAGTTTACAGTATTACAAAAGGACAAAGGGGCAATTTTTTTCGAAAAATAGCAGATAATCATAATTAAAAAGTTGCTCAAAATGATTTCCTGCGACATCCTGGCATGCTTGAACGCGCTGTTCAAAGGATCTACTTACATCAGCAAGCATGTTAACAGTAACTAATCGAAATGCATTTCTTATTCTATCCTTCATGTCATCCCGTTTTGGAGGTGTTTCATAAACTTTATACTTAATATAGCCCCATAGAAAAAAGTCCATTTTAGTCAAATCGGGTGACCTATCTGGCCAACGTACGGGTCCTCCTCTTCCTACCCATCTTTCAGGAAACTGATTATCAAATTCACCTTGAACTAATGCACTATGGTGAGCAGGAGCACCATCATGTAGGAACCACATTTGTTGGCGTACGTTAAGGGGAACATCTTCCAGTAATATTGGTAATTGATTTACCAAAAAATCCAAATACATTTGGCCATTGAGGTGACCTTCAAAAAAATAAGATCCTACAACATAATTGCCAATAATACCACGCCACACATTTAACGACCATCTTGTTTGACTGTGGGTGATTATATGGTGTGGATTAGTTGTGAAGTAATAATGAAAGTTGTGTCTGTTAATACAACCATTTCTATGAAATGTAGCTTCATCTCCAAATAGTACGTAATTAAAAAAATCCCTTTGTTGATTAATTTTACGTTGGGCCCACTCACAAAACGCTATTCTTCGTTCAAAATCATTATAAATTAATTCTTGATGCAGCTGAATGTGATATGGATGCATTTTTTTTTGTAAAAATTTTCTGCACACAATAATAACTTTATTGCTGTTCTCTGGATATGGTGCGTATGCTTACATGCGGATTTTCTGTAACTGCCAGTAATACATTAATTTCATTGTCTTCTGTCACTGCAATTGCTGTTCTTTCTTTTTTATCGTAATTTACTGAACCACTACGGTTGAACCGATCCATCAATTTTACGAAACTAATTCTAGTAGGTTGTCTTCTCTCAGGATGTCGTTCGTGATAAACTCTTACAGCAAGTAATGCGTTTTTATGACATTCGCCCAGTATCCAGACCATATCCACCATTTCTCGACAAGTGAAAGTCATATTTGCCAAAAACCAAATTTATCATAACAAAAACTGTATAGCAATATTGGATTAACTAACAATAATGATAAACTGTCAATTCTTGACAAATGCCTATTTCATCGCCAACTCATAAATAATGCACTCATTTGGGATAATTAAGGAGATATTCAGCATTTTTATTATAAAAATTAAAATTTCTCAAAAACTATTGAGTTGAGGTATAGGGAATGCTTAACAAAAATGAAAGTATACTAATAGGGCTTACCGATAATGACATAAAAGACAGGGTGGTCCATTTAAAAAAATCGGAAAATAATGTCTTTGTGATTTGGCTCACCCTGTATACAGTGCTAGTGATATTGACAAAATTGAATATTTTCATGAAAATCAAACATAATCAAAAATTTTTGACGGTGAAAACTCATTTGAATATCATATTCCCTTTATAATGTACAGGGCGTTGAACCCATTACGATTTTCATCGAAAATTTTCATAACTTTTGAAATACCCTGTATAACATAGTACACCTTTATATTTTTGTAATCGGGACAAAAAGAGGAATTCAAATTTGTAATCAAATGCAGGGTGTTCCATTTAAAAAAATATATGTGTGGTCTGGTACGTCATTATAGAACACCCTGTATATTTGTTACTAATTTTAAAATGTGAAGCTTAAGGGTGGCTAGTATCACATTTAATTTTTTTTTTATATTCCAAAGCGTATAGGAGATGCGGGACTTTATCGCATAAATCAATCACCCTGTATAAGCCATGTCCTACCGTTTGTAACCATATTGCAGATATTAGTATCTCAAATAAACCATTATTTTTGTACAATAAAACTTTGAAAATATGTCTTTTGCGAACATGGTTGTTTCCCAGTACGTGGTTGACATTCAATGTTTTAAAATTAGTAATAATAGAGAGTATCAAATTCAAGATCGGTGGGCTGTGAAGGAACTGGGAATGTTCCAAGTTATCCACAAAACTGGCAACTTGGAACATGAACTTAAAATACGTATATGTTCTGATTTAGCGTGCGCCAGTGTAACTTGGATAAAATTTTGGCCTTTTTAAAAAAGTAATAGGCCTATAAAATAAAAAGGTGACGAAAAAACTACTATGTTTTAGTAAAAACAAATGAAATGTAAACTACATTTATTAAAAATAACTATAAAAAACTTAGAATATAAGTAGATAACAAAAGATAGGAGCTAAAAATCTTAAAAAATAATAAATAAATCAAATTTGAAAACCAAAGGTAGGTAGTTTTTTGCACTGTTCGCTTTCTATATATAAGTATTTATTTGTCCTAAATATCTACAGGTTTCAACGAAAGTATTTTAGATGAATCTTTTTTGACATTTGTCAATTTCTCTATAATCTGGTGTTTATCAATTACACATACATCGTCTACTAATGGATAGCTAAAAGTAACTTTTGATAGTCTTACAGGTCGCAAAAATTTGCATTCAAACAAGTCCTCATTGTCATAAATCGTGATGAGTTTTAGGATTTCCCCAACAAAATTACGAACTTTGTCTTTTTTGCCAGTGACAGGAAATGAGACTAAGACAAAATCACCTTCTTTAAATGTAGGTAAATTTTCTTCAACCAAGCTATTGTCACAGTCTACATTTTCACTTTCCTAATTGTTTTCTTCCTCATGGTTATCTAAACCATAATGTTCTTCTTCTATATTGCCGTAGTCTTCTGGTCCATCCGAAGAATCAGTATCATGTAAAGAAATGTTACAATGCTTTTCTGAGCTGTTGTAAGATACACTTTTTCCAGGCTCAACTACAATTCTCTTTTTTTTTACGCTCAGGTTGCTTCTCCTTACCATATCGCATTGTATGAAGTTCCTTTAAAGCAGCAGTAAGGGCTGTTTCGTTAAAGGAATCTTCAACGCTTTCATTTGGTAATCTCTTTAAGGCTTCATCCTTTTTAATGGGGTGAATGCCAGTTTCCCTGAATCCCGACTTAATTGTATTGGGCAAATTTTCTTCTAACGCCGGGTTCACAGAATTTTGTTTGCATCGCGCTGCACGCATCTGATTGGCCGATCTTGTATTCCCCTACCTCCCACTTATTTCCTGCTTGAATGGCATCATCCAAGTTGAATTCTATTTAAAATTTTATCCGTGCTGCCTGCATGGTTTTTATTACTAACCTAACATTTTCAATTTTGATGCCGTTGAATTTTGAGTTGAAGTTTTATTTAATTGTTAGATTATTTCATAGTTGTAGAAATGTCGAGTGATGAAGACAAAGCAGAGAAAATACTAATAAGTAGTCCCTCTACTGGATTGACATATTTTATATATTTGACTGAATATGATATTAAAAAATCAAATACAGGTACATTTAGAATTTGGATATCTAGACTGAATATTAATGCTTATAGGTATACTTACACTAACATATTATATATTTCAGATGAATCGTTTTTTAAGGAACTGTGCAATAAATATGATCATTTATACACAAAAGGACTAGTAAGGGCATACAGTGAAACGTCAGAAGAGGAAATTGTGCAGGAGAATGCCTCTTACCATGAAATGGTTGAAGAAGACACAACAAATTACCCAACAAGAGCAAACAATAGAATCTACATTAAAAAATCCAATAGGAGCCTTTGCCACCACCACTTTTTGGAAAAAAACAAATTGGGGTGAATGATGAAGAACATTTTATACTTTCTGTTCAGGCTCGACCTCATCTCTGGGATCATCGCATACCTTTAAAACAGAAGAGCAGAGATACTATCAGGTCTTTATGGGAAGATGTAATCGCTGATTTAGGAGGCAAGTCAAATAATTACACTTAATAAATAGTTAAATGTATTGATACAAATTTTAGTTGATATGAATGTGGATGCAATAAAGTCCAAATGGAAAATGATTCGAGATTCATACATAAGGGCACGAAACCTTTATAAAAAGATAATACCATCAGGGGCATCTACAGAACAAAAAAGTGAGGCAGAAAGAATTTGGCACAGGCACAGAAATTGGCAGTCACTTGAATTTTTAAATGAATCATTATCAAACAGAAGGTATGAAATGTTTGTATTCATATTCTATAAATAATATGGACTTTCATCTTCTTGATTATAGGACATCAACTAATATTGACTTTGAAGATGTAGAAATACATAGTGATTCAGGATCCTCAAGTAGCCAGTCTAGATGAAGTTCGGAGAGCAGTATGTTAACTGCTGCAGATGAGGTTTTCATTGCAAGCTTAAAAAGTATTAATCAGGATTCCAAGTTGTCTCCAACTCAACATTTTTGTATGCGTTTAGCAAACAGTCTGGAAAATCTTCCAGTACGTATACGAAATTCTTTGGAAATTAGATTTTTACAATTAATTTCTGATGCAGAAGCAGAATTTTTGCAACAATAAGAATTCCATATTTAGTTATAAATTATTTTATTATAAATATGTACCTACCTAGTCCCTACAGAAATAAATATTTTATAATTAATCGATTATTTACAATCTTAAGTAAAAATACGATCCCATTGCCACCCAACAGAACCTTCTTCATTAAAATAATCTTTAAAGATATTTCTAATATAGGAGGCTTGAACGCCATAGTTATTACTTCCAGATCTACAAAGTGGTTGGAGAACACTATCTTCTTGCCTCCAAATGCCTGGAAGTACAATATTATCTGGAGACATATGGTCAACTAAATCTGGAGTGAAATAAAGCCTATTCGTTTGTAACAATGTAATTATGTAAGCATACTGTCGCTTTGATAATATTATCGATATTTTCTAATTTGGCTATAATTGGTCTTCTTAGCATTCTCCATCTTGAAGACAGTATTCCAAAAGAGTTCTCAATTACTAATCTAGCTCTCGACAACCTGTAGTTGTACACTCTTTTTTCAATGTCTAATGTCTTCTCTGGAGATGGTCGTAATAGATTGGTAAGTAACGGAAAAGCCTCATCACCTACTAGGACATAAGGTAATTCAGGTCTATCATCAGATATCTTTCTTGGTGGAGGTAAATTTAGCTGGTTGTTTTTCAACTTCTGACCTATTTGACAAATAGCGAAAATTCCTCCATCACTTTGTCGTCCACTTGCTCCTATATCAACTAATGTTTCCTGACTCTTCGGAATAGCACCCTTATTCGATACTTTCCATTCTAGAAGTTTTTTTCGCCAACCAGCTTTTAGCGACCTAGAAACGCTAACGTCCAAAGGTTGACAGATGTGGGTACTGTTAGCTGGTAACAAGATAAAACGAATATTATTCTTTTGGCATTCTTTAATTACTGTTTCCGAGATGTGGCTGGACAAATTATCGCCAATCACTGCCTTTGGCCCAGGTTCCAGCTTTCTCATGTAGGGCAAGAGTATGGACACGAACCAATCTTCGAAGCGCTTGGTATCCATCCATCCAGATTTCGATCTGTTAAATCTAGCCCCTTTTGGCCCTCTTTCGGCCCAGGAGTCATATAAGTGTTCAGCTTTATATATCACGTACGGATGTAGAAATACTCCACTCGCACTACAGGCAAACATAACAGTTGTACTCATTTTGGGACTGTCCAGACATCGCTCAGGATGTTTAACCCCTTTTCTGACGAGAATTTTAGATCTACCAGGATCGTCTGTGAGATTGCTCTCATCATAATTTACGATAGCTTCTGGTGCAACATCAAGAAGTGAAGTTTCTAAATTTTGAAAATAAGAGGTAAGAGTTTCTCTGGAAACTTGTGCCCTGTTGTTTATACAGCCCTTCTTTTGAGCTGTATAAACAGTGCCCGGATAATCATCCTGTGGAATCCAAGTTTGCCAGACATATGTTCCTTTGAAAATGATGAAAGGAGGCGGTTTATCTCCCCTTGCATTTCCACATGTCAAAACTAATGTTCTTTTTCCCAGAGGCTCCTACATTTTTAGAAACGCGCTTTTGTCCTTTAGGCGCAATGAGTCTTACATCTTTAGGGTCGTGAGAAAAACCCGTTTCGTCGCAGTTGTAGACGCGATCGCCATCAGTAAGAGTGATTTTTTCTTTTTTAAACAAGTTGCTCAGCATTTCATACCACTTCTTAATAGTAAAGGGATCAGCACCGCGTAATCGTTGGGAGCTCATAATTTCCCCTTTCCGTACAGACAGTTCAGGGTGTCTTCGCATAAAGCCCTCGTACCATTCCCTACCAGGACCAGATTCATTCATTTTTATTTTTATTTAAAGAAATAGAAGGGGTTGGGCGTCTATTCGGATGTGACCAATCTCGTATAATTTGGATTGAACTTCCTTACAGGTAAGTCGTTTAATCCTTAATTATTATTCGCTTGGTCACATCCGAATAGATCACCCTGTAGATGTTTAAAAGTTCTTGGCGATCTGAGGAGGAATATTAGCTGAGATAAATATAAATATTTATTTTTATGAATTTACATTTATGATGAATTTATGTATCTACTTTATTTAGACGATAATTAAATTTAAGTGATTAATTAAATTATTATTTAATGGTTAACATGTACTGGTTACGAAATTACATCAAGAACTTAAGAATAAACAAGAACACAGTATATAATTCTTAAGTATTATTAATAATAAGTTTTAAATAGTGATCGATAGATCCGGAAGACATTGATGGTTAATTGTAAAATTTATTAAAGGTATTTGTTTTGTGTGACCACCCAGCACTTTGTCTGATGGTCCCAATGTTAATTCCTGATCTAACTGCAGCTGACGAGGATGCATGCCTCGTGGTAAGACCCTTAAACTTGTGTGTATCGACACCAGCCTTACCAAGTCCTTTTTTAATCCAACGACTAAGCGTTTGTGATGTGGCTTTTTCTCTAAGGTTTTTTGATAGTCAGTAGTAGATTACCCTCGCTGTTTCTTAATGATGCGGTTTTCTGAATGTAATGACTTATAGTTGATGCAGTACAAAGTTCTAGGTGCTCTGTGAAGAAGTTAAATTTTAAACAAGGTTGTGGCTTGTTCGGCCCAGATGTTTTTAAGATATCAGTGAATGTTATTTGCATATATTCAGAGTAGGTATGAATGTTACTACCTATTTTTATTTTTGAAAAAGTTTGAGCACTTTGCGCTGATGATGATGATGATGATGATGAAGATAAGTTTTATTGTAAGATTTTCTAAACTGAGGGTTTCTAGGGGATATAATGAACTTATATAGCTAATAACAGGCTCTGGGTCCCAGATTTGCTACAGCTATGCTCTCTGGATCGGGCAACCATGAAATAAATGTTTTGCATTTTTCGTTTGATACGAAGCAAATAAATCTATATCTGGATTTCCTAGTTTATATGAGATTTCGGAAAAAACTTTGTTATTTAAGGAATATTCTGTTTCTATGTTAGTATTTCTGGAATTTTTATCTGCGTTGATATATTTTTTTTTTTTAATTAATGTACGTAGCAAAAATAAAAATATTCCTCTGTTCGCACCACTACCGTATTTCTCTTGCAATATTGTTAAACTGTTGATATTTTATGCCTCCCCCCATCCTACTAATATCTGAGATAGCCGTTACATTATCTACTTTAAGTAAGATATAACAATTTGACAACTCCTTTGCAAATGATTTAAGCCCCAAAAAAACTGCTTTTAATTCTAATATATTTATATGCAATCTTTTTTCTTGTTGATTCCAGAGTCCTCTAGCGTTATTGTTGTTGCAAAAAGCTCCCCAACCTGCTTTTGAGGCATCGGAAAAAATTGTGATTTTATAATTAGGAGTTTTTATGTCTTGTAGACATGGACGTTTATGTTTTTAACCCACCATTGAAAGTCTTCCTGAAGGTTTTCCCCCACCTGAGCAAACCCATTATAGCCCCCTTTATTTGCTTTAAGTGACTTATATTTAGTTCTCTCAAATCGCCTTCCAGTGAAGAGGAGGAATTACAAGCATTAGAACCTTGATCCTTGAGAGCCTTGATGGGCTTCATAGAAGAACGGTGATCCTAAGACTAGATACTTATATGGAAGAAGTGTTACCTGCACTAAGTGACCAGGGATTCAAGTCACATTTTAGGTATTTTATTTATTGAATAGTAATACAACCTATAAATTGTTTATTATTTACTTATTATAATAATGTTCTTTTCTCTTGTCCCATTAATCTTTTTTCCATCGTGTGTGCATGACCTCTATTTATGTTTAATTCTTATAGGTCATTATGTGAAAGGTTCAATGTTGGAAAAGTACCGCAATGTATAAAACAAGACGTGTCACAGGCGCACTAAATGAGCTGTCACCAATTTTTATCAGATGGCCAACAGGAGATAGAGTTCAATAAATATGGGCTGGATTTGAAGCAGTAAATGCTTTTCCTAAAGTCATAAGAGCAGTCGATGGAGCCCATATAAATATCCCTGCCCCATCAGCAAATCCAGAATCATATGTCAATCGGAAAGGATGTCACTCAGTAATTCTTTAGGTAATAGAACCCTTGCCATAGGTAATTGACTTGTATCCTTGTGACATTCCTGGTACTCTCTCTTTGCCACAATGCTCTCACGATGTCTTCTCTCTCTTGACTCCTCTGGCAGTCTTCGGCTCTCCTAAATGGCTTCGGCTATTTCCAAAGTGGCTTTCCTTTTTCCTTAAAACTAATAGTTATTTATGATATAAGTGTTAAAAGTAAATTTTTAAGGACCTCATGTGAAAGTTTGCAGAATGAGCGAAGCAAATTCTGAAATTCACAGGAGTGCGTTAAAAATACTTTCAATACAAATAATATTACACATAGTTATACAACTTACTATAGTTATACAGTTATACTCGACATAATATTAAGTATTGAAAGCCCAAAATTAAATTCTAAATGGTACTTACGTGTTGAACTGGGACTTATTATTTATTGTTCTACAGCAGTCGGGGCAGTTGATGTAGCTGCATGGCCTGTACCAGTGCCAGTGGAGGAAAGTGTCGCCACATGCTGCATAAATGGTTTTTCACCCAATACGTTCTCCATGAAGTGGTAAATAAATAAACACAAAATAGAAACACGAAAGTACATCAAATCCAAACTTACATCGAAGTATAGCCATGATCTCAAATTATTTCCTGACTTCCCATTGTGGTTCTTGATTGATTTATACAGGGTGTCCCGAATTGCAGTGACCAAACTTTACCAGATGATAGAACTTTTGAAAATAAGTAAAAAAGTTCATATAAACATGGGTCGAGAAATGCTTGGTTTTCAAGATACAGGGTGTCAAAGATTTTGAAAAAATATGTATTTTTTTAATTAAGATCCTTAATTGTAAAGATACAAATTTGAAAATTGGCATGATTATTTCTTACTTAGTGATGCCTTTTTAGAAAAACATCTTAGAAAAAAAAATTGTTTATAACCCTATAATTGGGGGGTCCGACCCCTTTCGTCCCCCCCAAAAAATTTTCCGCGTACGTCTATGATATTAAAACTGTGTTCGTAGGATAGAAACTTTGATTTGCAAACTTTTATGTCTCTTGATATTTTTTGAATTACCTTTAACTTTTTTAAATGTTTTACATGTTCGTAATCAATGTCAATCATAAACTTTTGTCGTAAATCATAAGACAGCATGCAAATTAAATTCTTTATTTTTTTCCAATATAATTTAAAACTTCTGGAGGTCAACAAATGAAAATGTACTAATTAAAACTAACTGAAAAATAAATAAGTAATTGTAACAGGCCGTATTAAAATGAACAATATGTTTTCCTACAATTTTTTATAAGTTTCTTCACATGATGAAATAATAATTCCTATTTTACTAGAACAAACTTATTACATAATTAAATAAACTGACTAACTTAGATAAAATTAAATTGTCCTGAAAATTATTATCATAATTATATCAGTTGTTCGAAGTGTAATCCTTCCACTTCAACACATTTTTGGCAGCGGCGCACAAGAGAATGTGTTGCGGCATTAATAAAATTTTGGTTCGCCCTCAATTCTTCACAAGCTTCCCGAATCTTTTGGATCAGTTCTTCTCTGGTGTTTACAGGGGTAGCGTAAACTTTGTCTTTTAAGTAGCCCCAAACAAAAAAATCTACAGGTGTCAAATCGGGAGAACGAGGTGGCCAGCCTATTGGCCCTAATCGACCGATCCATCTTTCGGGAAAATTATTGTTTAACCATCTACGGTTTTCAATAGCGTAATGGGCCGGCGCTCCGTCCATTTGAAGCCAGCAATTATTTCTTAAATTTAGCGGAACGTCCTCAAGATAGTCAAAAAAGCTATTATTTAAAAACTCATGAAATAATTGTCCGTTAAGACGTGGTGGTAAGATATGAGGACCGCAGAAAGTACCATTTATAACTCCGCACCATACATTTACACAGAAATCCGTTTGAAAAGCCGTAGGCCTGATTGTGTGAGGGTTCTCATGCGCCCAGATTCTTGAGTTATGAAAATTTACCGATCCACTACGTGTAAAGGTGGCTTCATCGGTCCAAATGATTTTCGACTTAAAATCGGGATCTTCTTCAACAGCGTTTATGAACCAATTACAAAACTCAACACGTCTCTCGGCATCACCTGGTTGTAGGTTTTGTACTGGTTGCATTCGAAAAGGTTTTCTGTGATCGTTTTTCAGAACTCGAAGCACTTTATTTTTGGAAACATTAATACCTCCAGCACGTAACTGTTGTACAGCTCTTCTTACACTCAATTTATTGTTGTCATTAAACTGGGCCAAAATTTCATTTCTTAGTCTTTCATTTCGCCGTACTTCATTTCTTCGATTTTTTTGAAGGCCAAGATTTCGAAATTTCATATGCGTTTGAGTAAAAACTGTTTTTGACGGCAGCCTTCTGTTTGGATATCTTCTATGATATTCGCGTACGGCGGCAGTCGCATTTCCATTGCAGTATCCATAAATAAAATGAATATCAGCGTACTCCACATTAGAAAACTCAACCATTTTTTTATTTGAACACTTTTATTAACTAAAAAAAACTCTCCCGGAACATAAGTATACCGACTTGACAAACAACTGTCATTTGGCCTGATTGTTTAATAAAATCATGGCACTCTATTGAATTGAAGTGTCTGCCCTTACACTAAGCATGTATGAGAGGAAAATGTATGACATGGATTACAAAAATGCAAAATATCTAAAAAATAGAAGCTTAAATCGAAAAATATCAAGAGACATAAAAGTTTGCAAATCAAAGTTTCTATCCTACGAACACAGTTTTAATATCATAGACGTACGCGGAAAATTTTTTGGGGGGGACGAAAGGGGTCGGACCCCCCAATTATAGGGTTATAAACAATTTTTTTTTCTAAGATGTTTTTCTAAAAAGGCATCACTAAGTAAGAAATAATCATGCCAATTTTCAAATTTGTATCTTTACAATTAAGGATCTTAATTAAAAAAATACATATTTTTTCAAAATCTTTGACACCCTGTATCTTGAAAACCAAGCATTTCTCGACCCATGTTTATATGAACTTTTTTACTTATTTTCAAAAGTTCTATCATCTGGTAAAGTTTGGTCACTGCAATTCGGGACACCCTGTATATACGCTTCATTACATTAAATTTCGAAGAAGAATTCTGATTTATAAAGTAAATTCTATTAATCGTTTTGTAAAAATTGCGAATATTACGAGTATGATATGTTAAGTATTAAAAAAAAATGTAATAATATAAAAATTAAAACCCATATAATACTGATTAAAATATAAGTTACATATAAATAGTTACAGACGATATACTTACTTACTCAATAGTATTTTGTTCATAATTGTAATAATTGTTTTGTCATAATTTACTTATTGGTATTAATTGAGAAGGAAAATATACAAAATATTTACTTATTTGTCAAACTTAATATAAATAATAATAAGAAATATATAAAAATAATATTTTGGTGTGTATTCAAATCTACAAATTTATAAAAATAAAACAAACATAATAAATAACAAAACAAAATATATTACATCTATGTATAGTGGCTAAGCATTCTGTCTATCGTCTTAGGGAAACAGTTTTTTTAGCACGAAAAAATTAATACCTATAATACTGATTAAAATATAAGGTACATATAAATGGTTACAGACTATATACTCAATAGTATATCATTCATTATTCTAATAATTATTTTGTCATAATTAATGGATTGGTATTAATTTAAAGGAAAATATACAAAATAGTTATTTATTTGTCAAACGTAATATAAATAATAATAAGAAATTTATAAAAATTATATCTTGGTGTGTATTCATATTTACAAATTTATAAAAATAAAATAAACATAATGAATAATAAAACAAAAAATACTACATCTATGTACAGTGGTTAAGCATTCTGCTTATTAGGCAAACAGTTTCTTTAGCAAGAAAAAATTAAAATAATAACAAATACATAAAAATTATATCCTGGTGTGTATTCATATTTACAAATTTATAAAAATAAAACAAAAATAATAAATAACATAACAAAAAATACTACATCTATGTACAGTAGCTAAACATTCTGCTTAGGCAAACAGTTTTTTTCAGTTGAGGCAAACCTCAACTTCTTCCATCCTATGTAATTTTCTTCGCCTGCGCCCTGTTCCTGAAGATAATATTGATAGCTTTCTGCTTATTCAAGTTATATTCCGGTTTGGTATCGGAGGTAATTTTCTTCGCATTCGCCCTTTTCCTGAAGATAATATTGATGGCTTTCTGCTTCTTGAAGTCATATTCCGGTTTTCGGCCATTTTCCTCAGGCGGGTATTCAAATTTTCGCCTCTTAAGATCTAAAAGCTTGGCCACAGGGTACCTTTTGTATCTGATGCCGTTTATTTTCACTGTAAATCGTTTGGGCGTGGCGAAGATCGTCGGAGTTTTTGCCCTGGGGAAGAACTTCCTGTCACCAGCCCTGCATACGTACAGTTTAATAACTTTCAATTCCATGGGTGAACTTCTTTTATTTATTGCAACTTTATTTATTCTTGGGTCACGGGGGTGATAACATTTTCGATAAGTAACACTCATGATGAGTAGACGATGTCTCTACGATGAAACTCGAACACAAAATAATACAGTTCAAACAAAGATTTGTATTTATATCATTACTAATCCCACATTTCCCAAGTTTATGGTGTTACTACCTGTAGGGACTGGTCCAGCGGCCAATCAACTTACGTGTACATAAGATGCGAGCAAACTAATTTTTTAAACTAATGAAGGAGAAGCCTTCTCACAGTGTTTCCTACTGTTTCGACCTCCAGCAGGTTCAGGTTTTGCCGAAGGTGCCCATCCAAGCTGCATTCTATGCGCAGCAACTATCTTTTTACTGTCTTTGTGTTACTGACATAGATATTAAACAACCTATTCTACACATGGATGGAACATCACGCAAAACGGGGATCTACAGAAATAAGTTCTGCTTTACACAATTTTCTTAATAAACTGAACATTGAACCGGATATGAATCAAATAAGACTATTCGCAGACGGTTGTGCCGGTCAAAATAAAAATGCACACTTGATGCATATGCTTATGTTATGGCTGTATAGAGATGCCCCGAAAACTGTTGAATCTGTGGTGGTGATATTTCCAGTACGAGGACTTTCCTATTTGCCAGCAGATCGTGTTTTTGGACAAATTGAAAAAGTTAAACAGTCTTACAGTACAATCAAATCGCCTACAAAATACTATGATATTTACTCCAAGAAGCAAACTTGACACAGACTGGATTGTTTCAAATATAATGCCCGCCTTGAATTCTTTAAAGAAAATTGAACAGATTAGTGCGGCTAAAAGGATTATTATCAAGAGATTAACATATAATCGCGACAATATTTTGCTCAAGACCGAGCTACTTTACAGACTTGACGATCCCACCAAAAAGTTTCAAACATTATTAAAACGGGGAAAGAAGCTTGGTACTATACAGTCACCCGATCTGGCACTTCAAAATTCTATTAAGCCAAAAATACTTTTTAAGTGTTTCAAAACTGTTAGTCGAACTTTGTTAATTCGTGGTTCTAATGTAGAGAAATAAATTTGTTGGTTTTAATTTTTAATAGTATATTATTGCTTGTACATAAACATTGATAACAGAACTAGGTACATACTCTTGCAATCTCTGCTCGCTTACTTCTCGAACTGGCGTCTCGTGCTCAGGGTTGCCAACTTGTGCGAAAATATTTCACGGAGCACGGAACTCCATTACAACAAAACAAACTTTCTGGCGAATATTGGGCCGCTGATCCTGAGCTCACATGGTTACAACCAATTTTTGCAAATAATGGTCAAGACCAAAATGAACAAGATATTAATCCACAAGATAATGATGTCGGAGAAGAGTTTCTTGACTTATAATGTTCAATGATTTTTTATTTTCATATGCCATTTTTTGTATAAAATAAAAATGCTTTTAAGTCCAGTTATGTTTTTTTACCTTTACTACCAAGTCCGTTAAGTACAAGTGTAGACCAACAAAATGTAATTTGTCCCATAGTGACTAACTAAATGCAGTATGTCCAACATATTTTTCAGTTTTTTTGGAGAATGGTCAAAAGTGGATGTTTCCATCAAGGTGTTATAATTATGTGATTTTTTTCTTCTATTTTTTACGAAATATACTTTCTCAGTAAATTAATCAACAAACATGAAACAGTTTTTCGCAATTTCTGAAAATTTCAAAAAATTGACAAAATGCATATAGAAAGTCTGCTCCTCATATATTTTCGTGATAAATTCAAAGAATTATCAATTGATAAGCCCTGGCAAGAAGTAAGGCAATTGAGGCTATGTTCAAACTGTTTAAGAGCTAATCACTTCCCAAGAGAATGTAAATCTGATGAGTACTTATAATTTGGATAATCCAATCTCGTATAATTTGGATTGAACTTCCTTACAGGTAAGTCGTTTAATCCTTAATTATACTTCGGTTGGTCACATCCAAATAGATCACCCTGTAGATGTTTAAAGGTTCTTGGCGATCTGAGGAGGAATATTAGCTGAGATAAATATAAATATTTATTTTTATGAACTTTAATGTATTTAGAAGATAATTAAATTCAAGTGATTAATTAAGTACTGGTTACGAAATTACATCAATAACCTAAGAATAAATAAGAACACAGTATATAATTCTTAAGTACTATTAATAATAAGTTTTAAATAGGATCCGGAAGACAGTGGTTTATTGTAAAATTAGCAAAAAACGTAGCAAAAATAAAAATATTCCTCTGTTTGCACCACTGCCGTATCTCTCTTGCAATATTGTTAAACTGTGGATATTTTATGCCCCTCATCCTATTAATATATGAGATAACCGTTACATCTAATTTAAGTAAGATATAACAATTTGACAACTCCTTTGCAAATCATTTAAGCCCCAAAAAAAACTGCTTTTAATTCTAATATATTTATATGCAATCTTTTTTCTTGTTGATTCCAGAGTCCTCTACCGTTACTGTTGTTGCAAAGAGCTCCCCAACCTGCTTTTGAGGCGTCAGAAAAAATTGTGATTTTATAAATAGGAGTTTTTATGTCTTGTAGAACGTTTATGTTTTTAAGCCACCATTGAAAGTCTTCCTGAAGGTTTTCCCCCACCTAAAAAAACCCATTATAGCCCCCTTTATTTGCTTTAAGTGACTTATATTTAGTTATCTCAAATCGCCTTCCAGTGAAGAGGAGGAATTACAAGCATTAGAACCTTGATCCTTGAGAGCCTTGATGGGCTTCATAGAAGAACGGTGATCCTAAGACTAGAGACTTATATGGAAGAAGTGTTACCTGCACTAAGTGACCAGGGATTCAAGTCACATTTTAGGTATTTTATTTATTGAATAGTAATACAACTTATAAATTGTTTATTATTTACTTATTATAACTCTCAATACCTTACGACTTTTATCATTTTATTTTAGAATGTGTGGAGAAACTTTTGATTATGTCCTTTTTATTATTGCACCACGGCTAAAAAGGCAGTTTCCAGGAACCGCAATAATTTCACCTGAGAAGCAATTTCTAGTTGCCATCTGGAGACTGGCCACGCCTGATTCATTAAGGTGAATGTTCTTTTCTCTTGTCCCATTAATCTTTTTTCCATCGTGTGTGCATGACCTCTATTTATGTTTAATTCTTATAGGTCATTATGTGAAAGGTTCAATGTTGGAAAAAGTATTGGAATGTATATAACAAGACGTGTCACAGGAGCACTAAATCAGCTGTCACCAATTTTTATCAGATGGCCAACAGGAGATAGAGTTCAATAAATATGGGCTGGATTTGAAGCAGTAAATGTTTTTCCTAAAGTCATAGGAGCAGTCGATGGAGTCGATATAAATATCCCTGCCCCATCAGCAAATCCAGAATCATATGTCAATCGGAAAGGATGTCACTCAGTAATTCTTCAGGTAATAGAACCCTTGCCATAGGTAATTGACTTGCATCCTTGTGACATTATGTTTTACTTGCAGGCTGTTTGTGACCATTCTGGTCGCTTCCTCCATTGCTATGCAGGCCATGTTGGCTCTGTTCATGATCAACGTGTCTTTCGTCTGTCTGAAGTTCATGGCTACTTAAGGGATGCAGAAAAATTTCATGGCGATTGTCATATACTTGGTGACTCTGCTTACAAGTTACACGAGAATTTATTGGTACCTTATCGTGACAATGGCCATCTGACGGAACGACAGAAGAATTATTATTTTTGCCATGCATCAGCTTTCTAAAAGGACGGTTCTGAAGCCTCTTGACTGTACTACCCATGCGGAAAGTTGATTTAATCCCTGCCCACATTATTGCTTGCTGCGTTTTACACAATATTTGTTTACTTAGGGGTGATAACCTACTCATTGCAGTAAATGAAGATGATGCAGATAATGTACCTCGAAATGTGCAGCAGGATGCTCCTGCGCAGGCCGGTGCTGGTGCACCCAAAATGGACTTAATATGTCAAAGGCTTTTGATGAGGGCTGTGTGAATTTTGGCTTAAGAACTACATGTCAATTAACAAAAATTTGTTTTAATCAATTATTACATTATAAGACTAACATTAATAAAATGTATAAAAGAAACTTTAAACTTTGTTTATTAGTTCTCCCATAGATCGAACATTTTCTCCTGGAACTCTCTCTTTGTCACAATGCTCTCACGATGTCTTCTCTCTCTTGACTCCTCTGGCAGTCTTCGGCTCTCCAAAATGGCTTCGGCTATTTCCGAAGTGGCTTTCCTTTTCCCTTAAAATTAATAGTTATTTATGATATAAGTGTTAAAAGTAAATTTTTAAGGATCTCATGTGAAAGTTTGAAGAATGAGCGAAGCAAATTCTGCAATTCACAAGAGTGCCTTAAAAATACTTTCAATACAAGTAATATTACACATAGTTATACAACCTACTATAGTTATACAGTTATACTCGACATAATATTAAGTATTGAAAGCCCAAAATTAAATTCTAAATGGTATTTACCTGTTTAACTGGGACTTATTATTTCTTGTTCTACAGCAGTCGGGGCAGTTGATGTAGCTGCATGGCCTGTACCAGTGCCAGTGGAGGAAAGTGTGGCCACAGGCTGCATAAATGTTTTTTCATCCAATACGTTCTCCATAAGCTAGTAAATAAATAAACACAAAATAGAAACATGAAAGTACATCAAATCCAAACTTACATCGTTACAACTTACAAGTATAGTCATTATCTCAAATTATTTCCTGACTTCCCATTGTGGTTCTTGATTGATTTATATGTACGCTTCATTCCATTAAATTTCGAAGAAAAATTCTGATTTATAAAGTAAATTCTTATTAATCGTTTTGTAAAAATTGTGAATATTATGGTACTAAGTATAAAAAAAATGTAATAATGTAAAAATTAATACTCATATATACTGATTAAAATATAAGTTACATATAAATAGTTACAGACGATATACTTACTGAATAGTATTTTGTTCATAATTCTAATCATTGTTTTGTCATAATTTACTTATTGGTATTGAGAAGGAAAATATACAAAATATTTATTTATTTGTCAAACTTATAAATATATAAAAATTATATTTTGGTGTGTATTCAAATCTACAAATTTATAAAAATAAAACAAACATAATAAATAACAAAACAAAATATATTACATCTATGTATAGTAGCTAAGCATTCTGCCTATCGTCTTAGGGAAACAGTTTTTTAGCACGAAAAAATTAATACCTATAATACTGATTAAAGTATAAGGTACATATAAATTAGTTACAAACTATATACTCAATAGTATTTTATTCATTATACTTAATTATTTTGTCATAATTAATTGATTGGCATTAATTTAGAAGGAAAATATACAAAATAGTTATTTATTTGTCAAACGTAATATAAATAATAAGAAATATATAAAAATTATATCTTGGTGTGTATTCATATTTACAAATTTATAAAAATAAAACATAATAAATAACAAAACAAAAAATACTACATCTATGTACAGTAGCTAAGCATTCTGCTTATTGTCTTAGGCAAACAGGTTTTTTCAGTTGAGGGAAACCTCAACTTCTTCCATCCTATGTAATTTTCCTCGCCTGCGCGCTTTTCCTGAAGATAATATTGATAGCTTTCTGCTTATTCAAGTCATATTCCGGTTTGGTATCGGAGGTAATTTTCTTCGCATTCGCCCTTTTCCTAAAGGTAATATTGATAACTTTATCGGAGGTAATTTTCTTCGCATTTGCCCTTTTCCTGAAGATAATATTGATGGCTTTCTGCTTCTAGAAGTCATATTCCGGTTTTCGGCCATTGTCCTCAGGCGGATATTTCAATTTTCGCCCCTTAAGACCTAAAAGCTTGGCCACAGGGTACCTTTTATATCTGATGCTTTTATTTTCACTGTAAATCGTGAAAGGCGTGGCGAAGATAGTCGGAGTTTTTGCCCTGGGGAAGAACTTCCTGTCACCAGCCCTGCATACGTATAGTTTAATAACTTTCAATTCCATGGGTGAACTTCTTTTATTTATTGCAACTTTATTTATTCTTGGGTCACGGGGGTGATAACATTTTCGATAAGTATCACTCATGATGATGATGATGACGATGTCTCTACGATGAAACTCGAACACAAAATAATACAGTTCAAACAAAGATTCGTATTTATATCATTACTAATCCCACATTTCCCAAGTTTATGGTGTTACTACCTGTAGGGACTGGTCCAGCGGCCAATAAACTTACGTGTATATAAGATGCGAGCAAAATAATTTTTTAAACTAATGAAGGAAAAGCCTCCTCACACTGTTTCCTACTGTTTCGACCTCCAGCAGGTTTAGGTTTTGCCGAAGGTGCCCATCCAAGCTGCATTCTATGCACAGCAACTATCTTTTTACTGTCTTGTGTTACTGACATAGATATTAAACAACCTATTCTACACATGGATGGAACATCAGGCAAAACGGGGATCTGCAGAAACAAGTTCTGCTTTACACAATTTTCTTAATAAACTGAACATTGAAACAGATATCAATCAAATAAGACTATTCGCAGACGGTTGTGCCGGACAAAATAAAAATGCACACTTGATGCATATGCTTATGTTATGGCTGTATAGAGATGCCCCGAAAACTGTTGAATCTGTGGTGGTGATATTTCCAGTACGAGGACATTCCTATTTGCCAGCAGATCGTGTTTTTGGACAGATTGAAAAAGTTACATGATCTTACTATGATATTTACTCCAAGAAGTTACATATTCGCAAACTTGGCACAGACTGAATTGTTTTAGATATAAATACCGCCTTGAATTTTTTAAAGCAAATTGAAGGGATCAGTGCGGCTAAGAAGATTATTATTAAGAGATCAAAAAATAATCCCGACAATATTTTGCTCAAGACCGAGTTACTTTACAGACTTGACGATCCCACCAAAAAGTTTCAAACATTATTCAAACGGGGAAAGAAGCTTGGGACTATACAGTTACTCGATCTGGCACTTCAAAATTCTATTAAGCCAAAAAAACTTTTAAGTCTTTCAAATCTGTTAGTCGAACTTTCTGGTGAAAATTGGGTCGCTGATCCTGAGCTCACATGGTTACAACCAATTTTTGCAAATAATGGTCAAGACCAAAATGAACAAGATATTAATCCACAAGATAATGATGTCGAAGAAAATGATATACTATGCGACTTTAATAATGATGAAGAGGAGTTTCTTGACTTATAATGTTCAATGATTTTTTTTTTCATATGCCATTTTTTGTATAAAATAAAACAATGCTTTTAAATCCAATTATGTTTTTTAACTTTTACTACCAAGTCAGTTAAGTTACAAGTGTAGACAAACAAAATGTAATTTGTCCCATAGTGACTAACTAAATGCAGTATGTTCAACATATTTTTCAGTTTTTTTTTGGAGAATGGTCAAAAGTTGATGTTTACATCAAGGTGTTATAATTATGTGATTTTTTCTTCTATTTCCCCCTCATCAGTATCAATAAAAAGTTGATATTCCAAGTTAAAATACAACTCTAAATGATTCAAGCAGACTTGGCATTCAAACAATTGCTCCGATTTCAGTGACATTTCCAAGTTTTTTATATCGTTGGTACTTACACAAAATAATTGTTTTGGAATGCTTCGAGAAAATGTACACTTACTGCAACGGTAATACTCCATAGCACTTTCTAATCCCTTGCAAATCTTTGTGAAAGCTGAAATTCACATTAACATTTAATTGACAGTCGATGAGTTGACAGTTGTTTAAAAGGACCCTTTCTGACAATATGTGCTTTACTAGCTCTACACGTTTTAAATAAAAGTTCTTTGCCAGTCCTTCAGTTATCAATATTCTAATAATATTGTATAATGCAGTTTCTTCAGCTTTTCCTTCTATAGCATTTTTTAATATTTTACTATCACAATACGCGACTGTAAATATCTGTATTAGTGCGTCAAATGGACGGGTGTCCGTTTCTTATTAGGAGTATTTCAATCTTTCTTTTTTGTTCCAAATACATGATCTCTGGGTTTGGTGCAGAGTAGAAAGATGACCGGGATTTCTTCTTTTTCTGTGGTATGTTTTCTTTATTACCTACTACCTACCTACTTTATTACTCTTATCACATATCGTATATTTAAAATCGGTATTTACTGTGGAAGCAGAAAATAACCAATTATCTTTCTCTTTCACTATTTTGTTCTCTAGTGTATCCTTTTTGCCACGATTTAAATAATTATTGTTTTTAACTTTTAAGTTGTATTTAATATTATCATCCGAAATGTCACTTTTCTCATCACTGCTATCCGTGCAATAATTTTTTGTTAACTTTCTTGTTGCTGTTTTACCTAAACCGTTCCAATTTTCAATAATATTAGTGCAGTCGATACGTTTCTTTGCTTTTTCTGTTCTGTTTTCCATTGAAACATCTTTATTTACATCTTGTGTTGCCAAAATTATCATTTCGTCAATTTCCTTAACATGTTTGCAAATAAATGTATCTACCCTTATTGGCAGTTTATCATTATGAAATGTTCTATTTTTGAGGTCATTAAAGTAACCTTCCACTGATGAAGTTGAAGCCGAGAGTTCGGGTGTATCAAAAACTTTTATCATAACTGCAGACCAAAGGGTATATGTCCTTAATAATCTTAAAAATGGTCTTGTAAAAGCTCGTAAATACTGAAAGTTCTCTCTTTCATATACAGAGGCAGTTGAAACTGATTCAACATTTGTTCCGATTGCCTCAAAATCTTTCAACCAGCCCAATAAATTGTCTCCATTATGTATTTCTTCCAATTCCTGAGTTTCATTATCATTGACATCTTCTGGAGTTTCATCCACAACGATGTCATTTAGCCCACCAATGAGGTGGGCTAAATGAAGTCTTTTTGACGTTTTTTTTTAATATGTTGGAAATTTAGGATTAAGTTTACCTTTAAATAATTTGTATTTATTCCATAGCAGCGACACCTATCGGCAGCAAAAGTTAGGCATTTTGTTTTATTGTGTGGTGAACCAGTCTCTCAAGTACGCTGCAAGAGAGTACATTGTTGTTGTTTTGTTAAGATGTGCTAACGAAAAATAAATGGTAAAACAAAAGATAGTACTAATTATTCATTAAAAATACAGTCCATTATTAGAAGAACAACACTATTTATTGAACAGTTTTGCAGCTATAAAGTAAGACTTTATTGTACTAGTAAAATAAAGTTATTTTTAGTAAAATAAAGTAATTGTCAATGTCAGTGACAAATGGAAGTGACATTTGTATATCTTCAATTTTTGAATTTTTTTTTAAACAAAATTCAGTTGCAATCGTACATAAAATCATCTATATAATGCGTACATAAACAGACTTTATTGACTCATTATTTTATAAAATAAAAATAATCTAGGCGATTATTTTTATTTTACTAAAACCCTATTTTATGTACTTTTTATTAAATAGCTATTACAGATCTCCACGTAAGTAGTATGTAAAAAACATCTGTTTGCAAACATACATTGGTCAGAATATAGACTCCTCTAATAGCTCGTAAACTGGAGACAAATTTACCACGTATGGTAACGAGGAAATTATTTTGAAGACATTAAGGATAAATATTTGTTGGTATCTCATGAGTTGCGTCGTGTTGCGTTTCCAAACCTTTACCTGTGATAAACCAAAACCTAGATTATACAAATTCTCGCCTAACATATGGGTATTTGGAAATTGACCCCTTCAGATATATAGCTCTTATCCGACTGTTTGCGAATATAGTTGCATCATGGGCGGAGTCCGGCCACCTTGCCACCAAACCCATTATTTTGAAATTTGAGTTGACAATTTAGTGAAAAATAAGATTTTCTGTTCCGAAATACTTCGGCATCATTCCCTCCTGAAAAAGAACAAAAATAAAATATAAAAAATAAAAATATACCTAATAATAATTTATTAATAATAAGACGAACAGTTTTTTACGTCACCCGGAGATTGAATACTAATATGTGTACAATCCACACATCCTAAAACTTTTGGGAAAGAAGCTATATTGAAAAATGTACGCTGATTTTCTATATCGTTTTGTGGTGGTATTCTGATGTGCTGATTATGTAGTCCAGCCAAAGGAGGAATACATTATATATTACTCTGGAAGCTGTGGAAATGTGTATGCCCATAAAATCTGCAATACTTGACAAGTGTCCATCACTTGCGTAAAATCCCAGAGCAGCCAGTAACTGATTCATTGGCGACAACCTATTATTCCTGGAAATTATGAAAAAACCGCAATGATACAAAGGCAATATTCTTAAACTTCAGTGTTCACTTTTTTTAAAATAAATACTCACATATCATTAGGAAATTATAATTGGTTTTCTATATCTATTAAAACTCTCAAAACAGTAGGTTTTGTCAATCGAAATCTTTGAAAAAATGGATACCCATATTCTATAATGTCCAAAATATCTCTATCGTCATTAAAAATCTCGCCATCAAGAAGAAAATCCACATCCATTTTCAACTGAAAAAAATATACCCTTAAGCAAACTTGAGGAAGCCTTGCAACGTAATTTCTTAGTTTAAGGATCAGTTAGCCGTAAGTGCTCCTTACGGACATAAATTAGCCTTAAATTAGGAACAACATCCTTATGCACGGTAGTATTCTTAGCTAAGAAAGGAATTGATATGACAGCGTTGTAATAGTTAGTCTCTTTTAAGTTATACTCGTTTAAGGTTTACCATACTTCTGATTTTCTTCTTAGTGCCTTAGCGGTGTTGTTAACATTTCTAAGTCTTATAAATATTCTGTGTTTCTAAGCTTGACATCATAGAATCGGAGGTATCCATATTAAATCACTTTAATATTAAAGTTAAGAAAAGTCGCAGAGTACAGGGAGTACTGCAATTCACCTTAGTTCCTGCTGTTTATGAGTGTCTTATAAACTGATTACAAAAATGTCCGATAGTGTTGAGAGGGACAGGAATTGTAAACTAGAATTAAATTTGTCCCAAAATGAGAATCAGTTACTGATTTCTATTATATATAAATACACCCTTATTATTGAAAATAAGAAAACAGACAAAATAGCAATGGAAACAAAAAACAAGGCCTGGAAAGATATTGAAAAGGAGTTGAACATGTCAAGTGATGAAAGGGTTTTTAGAAGTGGAGACAGACTAAAGAAGTGTTTCAATAATAAGAAACATGATATGAGAATTTTTGAAGCTGAAGACACCAAAATGAAGTATTTACAAATCAAACCGACTGAGAAGGACACAGGAAGTAATAATAATTTGCTTAAAAAAATTTATGATGAAGAAAAAAAGAAAATAAAGGATGATGCCAATGTAGAAAAGAAATATATTGTACAAAGAGGCATGGGAAGAAGTCAGAATGAAAGATGGTACTAAAGAACTAATTCTTTCTATAATGAATAGTAAAACGGTATATGGTTTAGATGTTCACTCATTTGATAGTGATAATCAGTTAAATACCATTAATAACAATGAAGATATAAATATAGAATATATCTTTGAGTCGGAAATCTCTCTTAATGCAGACGAAGCTCATAATTAAGGAGTATATATTTAATTTTCTGTTTTATATTACTGTTATGTATAATTAGAGTAGTTTCTCTAATTATACATCTCTCCATTATATATCTCTTCAAACTTCGTCATTTTTGGGGTTTCTCCCAAAAATCCTTTATAAGGACAGTTGGTTGCAAAAAAATCGTGTTCAGATATTTCAAATGATTTAGTATACAGGGTATGTGGGAACACTATTCAGCCATCAATTACCTATTATAAATATTGAGTTCTAGACACCCTGGCTTTTAGATTAATAAAAGTTTATGTTTCGAAGACAACAAATGCCCCGATGTTAAAGGATGTAACTTTCGTTACAAATTTCAGAAATCAAAATACCACGCTAAAACCGGAGGTATGAACATGTTTTGGAATTTTGTTGTATTCTTAAAAAGGTATCAAATGTCCAATACTCTGAATAATATTTTCTAGCAAATTCGCGGATTCATCCAATGGCATTCGTGGTGTTAGCCAGCATAGTATTTCGTTTTCTGCAATTTGTATATGAGGTTATTCTTGTTTAGTGCACCTATAGATGTTTGGCGACACAGAAAATATTTTTATTTAAATTAAATAATAAATAAACATTTCCGTATATTTAATTAGTATTGGCGAATAAGATATAAGTATATTTAAATATTTTCAAATGCCAAACAAAGTCAAAAATATATGTTTTATTTTATAGGAAGCCAAAGTTTCCTTTAAATGCAATAAATATTCGATATAAGTTTCAACAAAATAAAATATAAACAAGTCTGTTAATTATTTTTAAACCTGTTAACCCTCACAGTAACTCCACTGAAATTAATCCCAAAATAACAGTTCTAGTTATATAAGTGCTATGGATTCAGATGATACAATTTTTATATGAATTATATGATTAGCTAATTCATATTGTTGCGTTTTTGCAACATGTTTTTTTATATTGTGTTAATAAATTTTCTTAAATTGCATTTATTGTTTTATTAAAGTATATTATTCTAAAAATATTTTGCATTTTGCATTAGAAAAATAAAAATTTATTGTATATTTCCAAAATATTCTGTAATTAAGTTTTATCTGACGAGATAACAACCATTTCCCTGCGGTTTCTGTATTTCATTTTCTATAGGTTCTTGATTTTGTTCGATAGGTTCCCCAGGGTTAATCGGTTCCTGTACGTTATTTTCCACACAAATATTGTAACACTGCAGTCGCCACAATTACTGCCATAATCCATTTTTACCCTTATTCCTAGACTTAAAATTGGAAACCTTTTTTTCCATACTCCGTACTGGCGTTCTACCACATTTCTACTTCTTACACAATTCATTATATAGTGCTTCTGCTGGCGTTCGTGGATTTTGTAAGGGTGTCATAAGGTAATCAGTTACAGGATACTCCGAATCTCCTATTAAACAACTATTAAGGAAAATACCTTCCTCAAAATGTGCTTTAATCCTACAATTATCAAATATTGTGCTGTCATGAGAAGCTCCAGGCTAACGTTCAACTACATTTATTATTTTTAACTTGACATCAGAAATTGTGCAACGAATTTTATTCCAAAATCTTACATAAGGGATTTTAATCCATCTCAGGGTCGTATGTAAATAAATAAGGTTATCTTTTTTCCTTTTCTTCTTTTTGAACAAACAACACAATGAATGATAGTGGTAATTCTGTATTAAGCTAATAATATAATATTTTCAAAAAGGGATAACTAATAAAATATGATGTGGCCTACCAGGTGAGATTATTAATATTTTGCTGTACATCTAATATCTGCCTAATTAGATTATTGATACAGGAAACAAAATGGCCATAATTATCTTGACAATATTAGTTCTTAGTACCTAGTACTAATAATAAATTAAATAAAGTAAATAGTAATAGAGCGAAGCCCCCTGTTCATAGATCTATGGGCCGGGTTCACAGGATTTACGTAGATAATAAATAGTTTGTTATTTATATTGTTATTAAGTAGGTATATTAGCCCTGGATATCCCTAATCAGTTATATTATAAAAGTTCTGATAAAGATATAAACTGGTCTCATATAAAAAAAATACTTATTAGCAATCAGCAAAAAATAGTCCTGCTTCCTGATGGTATTGTTATGGCGTGGATGATATAAAAAAAACACAACGGCACTACATTGAACTTATCTGTTTCCCCAAGCTGATGGTGAAGAAATAGGGAGGAGGGTTGATTATCGGTTCGGCAAGGTTCGCACTGAGAATATACGTCGGTCCTTCCAGCAGGACTGGTTCCTTTCAGGACAACGCCCTGTATACAAGTAGAGTTTTCTGGATTTAATCAAGGAGGCAAACGAACACCCAGTATGACCAGATCTTCACGGACGAGAAAATGGAACTCCTGGTTAAAGAAAAGGTCCAACAACAAAACGTCCCGTAAAAAAAAACCCTGCAATGAATCATTGCATCACTATAGTATTACAATGCAGGAGAAAATACAAATAAATAGATACTGTTACATACCTCAAGCTGGAGGGTTTTTTTACACAATATATTATCTAAGACGACGTGGTCTTCTGCCGTCGCTTCTTCCTGGAGAAGAAAATCCCAAAAAGGCGTAACTTCCCGAATCACTTGTTCCCTACGAACTATCCAAGGAAGTTTTCAATATAATGTGAAAATACTAAAAATCCCCACAAAGGTAAAACTTGTCTAGCACTTTTCACAATGTCTCCACGAGGAAGTCTCTAGAAAATCTATCTCTACTTTCCTTTTTTTCCATCGACCGTCTTTTTTATTAAAAAAACTATCTGAAGAAATTTAAACTGCCTAGCATTCGGTAAAATATACTTGTATTTAAAAGTGGACATTATCGTCACCGGTGGGCTGGAAATTGGGGTTATAAAACAATATTATTAATTTTCAAGTTCACCAGTACTGTTGCTGGGATCATAAATGGGTTTGGAAAGAGGGGCGATATGATTACGACATCTGGAGAAGAAGATAGGGCAGAAATTGGTGTTGTACAAAATTATTTCTTTAACGGCGCTTATGGGATCGCTCCTTGTTCCTCAATTTGGTGACTTTGTATCGATCGGAATCGATAATAACAACGAAGGATGGGATAAACTTGACTTTTTAATAATAATGTAATAAATATATTATCGTTTCTAAAGAATATGGAACCTAAATAAGGTAGGTATTAGATGAAAGATGGTGTAGTAACTTGAAGGAAGTAATCAGCCCGTGGAGAAACAGATACACATATATACATATTTAAGTAATTACACTAGTAATCATTTGAACAAAAGGACAATTTATCAGAAAAGAATAATTAGAATCATTGGTATATGCGCCTGAATTATTTATCATTAAGCATACTTAGGTAGGCGAATTAAAATTGCAGAATAAAATAGTGAGCTATACGGTTTAAAATAGGTTGACTGATAATTTGACCCAATAATTACACGGCTTGATATCTGATTATTTACCCCTTTAACCTAATCAAATTTGCTCTTACGTGATTTAACGTTATTATGCCGATTACTCCTAGACAGATAAGTTTAATTTAAAGTTTATGGATTCTTAATGATCCGATATGTGAATGAAATGGATAGGCAACCTAAAATACATTTAGACAACCTAAAATTGAAATATAAATAAGGAGAATTAACTTGTGAAATCTGGAACCTAAGTTTGAACCGTTACAATTGTTTGTACATTAAATGAGAAGTACCCCTTTCTATTCCTAAAATTTTCAGCATTTTCTCCACCTAAAAAAAGGTAGAAAAATATATAATTATAGATTTATTAAAAAAAAAGGAAAAAATAGTTTCTTACCTGAAGATTGTATCCGTACATGTGTACAATCAATTGCTCCTATGCATCTCGGAAAGCGGGCCATTCTGTGAAAATGTAGTCTTGCGTTTCGTATTTCCTCAACGGTTTGTGCCATTTTTATATACTGGGGGGTTAGTGCTGCTATTACCCTAGTGACGTTAAACTACAGAACTTGTAGTACTTTTGTGAATACCTCCAAAATCTCCAGCGGTAATCAGCATATTCCCTGTTGCATAAAATCTTAATGCTATTAATAACTATGTTTGTGGACTAAGACATTGGTTTCTTAAATAAAATAAAACATTTTTAGGTACCAGTGAACAGAATATAAAATTTATAAAAATAATGTAGTCTTACAGCTAACGTGTTCGTGGGATGGGAAATATCATCTACAACAGGCACGGGCAACCTTTTTATATAAAGGGCCGAATACAAAAATTTAGCATGGCCACGGGCCAAAACAAAAAAATTGATAGTAATAGTGATACAGATATGTATACATACCCTTGGTTTTACAATAAAATAATGTATAACTAAAATATTTAACTAAACTTAATAAATATATTCATAAACAAAACAAAAAAAATAAATAAATAAATACTAATGAGAAACTTGGGATTGCTTTTCTTTTGAAAGAAGTTCAATATTTGGTGAAAGTGAAGTTGTTGCTACGCGTAAGCAGTTCTCCAAATTAGTATCGATAATTCTTGATCTGTTTTTGATTTTGTGAAGTTCGTTTTTGAAAAAAATTGCTCACAGCAATAGGTACTACCAAAGAGAGACATCATTTTGCATATGAAATTAATTAAATTTGGATATTTATCTTTAGCAACATATCTCACGTAGAAGTCATGCAGAGGTACCTCACGAAACTGACTTTTCAGAACATCATCTGCTTGGAGTTTAATTAATTCCATTTGAAGCGACATTTCCATTTGCTCCACATTCACCTCGAAAGGAGTCATGAATATTTGGAATTGAAGTTCACGCGGACGGAAATCCGCAAATCTGGATGTAAATTCCGTATTTAATGAAGATAGTTCCTGTGCTAGGCCATTCTGATCTAAATTTGTGTGAGCAGCTAGGGTGGGAAAATGATATGTATTTCCCATACGAATCTGATTTTCCCACAAGTGAAGTTTGCTTTGAAAAGATATTACATGGGTGAATAGCTCATGTGCAAATTGTCCTTGTTTCTGCATATTCGTATTTAGTTCGTTCAAGTAATTGGTGACATCAACCAAAAATGCTATATCAGATAACCAGATCTCGCAAAGGTTGGACCAGTTCGGATTTACCTTTCATTTCAATGAAACTTTGCACTTCTTTTCTTAACTCATAATATCGCTTTTACATTTTTCTCTTACTGACCCACCGAACTTCACAATGAAAAATTATGTCTTCATACTCCGTTTCCAAGTCCTGCAGAAATTGTTGGAACTGTCGACTGTTAACTCGACTCAATCAACATTAATGTTAACTGGGTTTCAGTGCCATAAAACTGGTGACTAAAACTATCCTGAAAAACAGACACAATCATCAGGTATATTATAATCTATAATTTTTAAGTGTGTTTTCAGAATCGGATTACAACAATTACGAGTTTCTAATTTTTAGATACCACAGTAGTCTGTGTTGGGATGGTTTAATTGATAAGTGGACTGTATTTTAATTTCTTTATTTTACTTGAAAACTTGTGAAAATTGTTAGCCGACGCAGCGGGTTCTTGCTCTTTACAACTTGTACTGGTAACTCTCTTTCTAGATGCGCGCGCAACTGGATGCGCGAGGAATCCTTTACATTTGAACTACTAGTAACTATAAACTACTACAAAACAAGGTGATTGGAGCTAACAGTCTGTAAAAGTGAAACATACACACATTTTGTATATTTAGCTAAATAGCACCTAAATGTATGTTATTTTATACAGATAACTTGTTACATACTTCAATCACTTCCAGATAGATTGTCTCGTCCTCATTTTCTCCTTTGTATACTTGTATCTCCTGAACTCGTCTCTGTGTATTTTTGTCTCTCATTTTATCCTCCACATCACACACATCTGTAAAAATTAATATTGTACACAGAGAACCTCCCAGAGATCAGATTTTTGAATGAGATACTAGCAATTATGTTAATGCATCTTATGCCAAGAACCATACTAACCTTCATAAGCATCATCATCATCATATCGTGAAGGTAACCCCTCTGTACTTAAGTATATTATCGTGTAAATATTTTCCTCTACGGGAGTCAGTGATACACTGTCTGCCACTGCACCTCTTGTTTTATATAGCTCTTGTTTATTCATGGCAACCTTCTTCCTCTACTCCTTCTTCAATGTTTCGTACTTTGTTTTTAAACTGACCATGGTTCTGGGTAGGCCGTTGCTGCGTGCATTAAATTCGGACGTGAGATTTTGCCAGGCCTATAATTTTTCTTTCCAAGAAAGACTATCACTCTTTTTACATTGAATAGATGCAAATTTTACAATTAGATCAGTTAATAATTCAACCTCTTGTTGAGAAAACTTTGCAGACCTCACTTTCTTTTTACATTCTGCCTCAGCCATATTGGCGTTTTCTCACAAAACACTACGGTTCTTTACACCAGAGAGATATTTATTATTTTCTCTGCTCAACACAAAACATAACCACATTTTTATCTTAATTGTATGGTTATTTTGAACTACAACCATAGAAAACTGATAAAATACACCGTTGCCACATTGTAACCGCTTGGTACCTACCCAAAGGTTAAAATTTATCCTACTGGTTAGTACTGGGGACTTTAACAGCCGATTAATAATTTGGCCCTACACCTATTTAAAAATTCTGTATCAGTCCATATATGAAAATGGTCAGGTCTAAATCTAAAAACTCGGGGCAGACGGAGACGTTCAACAATATTTACAAATTCTTCATCATTTCATCATCATTCATTTTGCTGTATAGAAAGAAAATCATTAATCAGAATTCAATACATAAATACAATTCCAATCAAAAGCACAAAATAAAATTAAATTTCATGTCATAATTACCTTTCAAAACTTCCAAAATCGGTAACACTACTCTACGCAGTGCGCATGATTAATCTTCAAACCAAAGTTTTACTGATGGTTTTAGTACCGATTATTGTTTAATCCTCGCATTTTGGTTTACTTGACATTATAAAACCAATTTTACTGAAAAATTGAAGTTTAACTAACAATCTTTAGTTTAAACTGACATTATAATACCCAACCTAAGAGGTCTTGGCTTTGGTCACTTTTAATATCTTTCTTTAGATGCTACCTCCTGTAACAAAAGTTTCTTTTTTCTCCTCTGCGACCTGCTCGCGAACCTCCTTTTTTATTTTTATAAAATTTCTTCAAGAATTCTGTGCTTCTTGTACATAAATTAGGCGATACTGCATTAAATTCGTTGGTTATTTGGCGCCCAGTTTCCATTTTTTCTCCTGCTGACACCTGATCTGTTTTTTATTTTCCATCACCTGTTTATATTTCATTACCATGGAAAATAACACTTCATTTTCTTTGGAACTAAAGTTCATTGATCGCGTACGATTGTTTTTATCCTAGTTATCCATTTCTTTTATTATCTATCACAAATCTAATTAAACACCACCAATTCAGACACATTAGAAAACTCATTACATTACAACCAGAGATAACGATAAAAAATAGTTTCTCTATGATTACCACATAACACATACAAATTTATGTGATGATTACAACTGACAGAATACAGATACATTGCTACTACCAAAGATTAAATATACATTCATAAAGATACGAAACTGATATGGTTTCTTATGGAAAATTTAATAACAACTTGAATGACCTTGACTCGGTTAGCCCTTTAAATTGATAGGATGTGCCAATATTCATTATGGAACATATTCCTTCAAAAATAAATACCTAATGGCTATTGTTCATAATACAATTCCTTGAGTGCTTGGCTCGAGTGAGCTTGGTAACGAGTAAAAACCAGTTATCTTTTAGACCTAAAATTCAGTTTGCCCACGACTTATAATACTTGTGTTTCTTCAATTATAATAATTATAATGCATACCTAAATTATATGCATTATTCACAGCTAGCAGTTATTAACAATTAATCACTACAGCAATAGGAATTTCAATCTGACTTTTCAAATATTATCTAGTACCTTATTTATTATATAAACAAGGCTAGTATGTAGTCCGCAATGTGTGTTTTTTATTAAATCAATTAAAATATGAATTGAACCATCTCAGTTATTGGTCCTTAATCTGTGATCTCAGTATTGTTGACATTTTAGAAGAATTTCAAATTGTATGTTAAACAATTAAGATAAATGAATTGAAATAGTCGTGGGCAAAGTATAGTATAAAACGATATAATAAATAATGCTACTATTACCTCAGATGGTTAAAAAACTTGCTTGTGCTGTAAACATTCATTATAGGCTGTAAACAGCATTCATTATAGGCTCAATGTATAATACCTTGGTATATGTAGGCTTACACAAAGATAATACATATTTATGATTTTTCAACTTGTCATAGTTAAGATTTTAGGAAACTTGGAAAAATGGACAAATGTAAATGCAGTAGAATATATAAATTTGTAAGGAGTAAACGATCTACTTACTACTCTACGATGGACGTTATACAATACAAAAAAAATATATATTCGTAACCTAATAAAAAACTTTACTAAATATTCTGTAGGGAAATTGGTACAAGGATGTTGAAAATGTAACTCATTTCTACTCAACATGTACAAATTATATCTGAATCTTGGCTTGATGCATAAACTTTGGAAATTTTGAAAAAATACATTTTTCAACATATAAATAAATAAAATGGTAGAAGCTCTCATGGGGAGTTTTAAGTTTTCCAAATAAATCTAATTCCGTATTATAATGGCTTTATAATGCAAAAATTTATTACTCTGATCTAATTCATTACTTTCCTTAGAAAACATTTCACAAATTTGACATGAATGAATGTGTAAACATTTATTTATAAAATAACCACATAAGTAGAATAGCTATGCCGATCGTGCCCCAAAATTCAAGATGGCGGCTGGAGCAGGATCGGCATAGCTTTTCACCGACTATGTGACAGTACAAGATGGTGGCTGGCAGGTAATATTATGTAAAAAAGTAGGTGACGCTAAGCAATTTGAATTATTATCTTATTAGGGATTGTGCTGAACGGAGGTGTCATTTATTGGCGTAGTGGTTAATTGCAATATGCCCGTTCCAGTCAAATATAAGGATCAAATATCAAAGTATCAAATGTGGAGGAGATTGCGACCTACCAAACAGAAAATGTTTCCCATGTGAAGCTCAGGATTTTTTTGGGGATGCAGATAAATCGAAACATATACCTAGCTCTTACTTTGACAAAAAGTGATTCAAAGTATGTTGCAGTTAATACTTTGTTGATTTAATTGAGGAATATCTAAGTAGTGCATCTTACTTTATGATTATGTTAAATCACATAAAATGGTTTCTATATCAAAATTTATTAATTTCTTTATTATATAAAAAACTGAAACAATTGTTTTTAAAATATTTTATTAGAAATATATATATATATATATATATATATATATATATATATATATATATATATATATATATATATATATTACAAACAATAAAATTATTTAATTTATTGTTGTTGTTGTTGTTGATGGTTTTGCAACCAATCATCTACTGGATCAATCCAATCCTGATCATGAAGCCTCCATTCTTCATCATTGTTACTGTTGTTGTTGCTGCTGTTATTGTTTCTTTTGTTGTTACAGCTGCCGCTGTTACTTGTTCATGTGTAATATTGCCTCTGTATTTGTTCGTTTTGTAGACGGAGACTCCGTCTACATTTTACCAGATGGTTTGCCATACGATGGCTCAACACGCGATGAAACGGTACCAATGGGCAAGTTCTAAATTCTGTAACAATAGATAAGTATATGTAAATTAAAAGTCAAATTAAAAAATTAACTATCACTTACCACTGTGATCCATATTAGCATAAATATGAAAGTTTCAAGTTATGATATTGTTTTAGTGTCAAAACAATGATACATTTATATGTTTTGTTCAGACTTATATATATATGCTAACAGCTGGAAATTAGTAACCCTTCCATTATCCTCCATATAGGAGGAGTAAACATAAGAAGAGGGAGGCTGCTCTGGAGGGAGAAGTATGGGTGGGAATGATATATGTGGTTTATATATCAGACCTATTTGAACAATCAGTTAAATAAAACATTAATTTACAATCAACATGGATCTACAAAAGTTGAACAAAGAAACAGCTTTTAAAGAATTGAAGAACCTGAAAGAGTTGGAAATAAACCGAAGATATAAAATAGTGAAGTTGAGGTTTAGTAAAACCAAATATGGCGATAGTATTTTGGCTGAAACTGAATATTTTACCACCTACTTGCCCCGAAGATTTTATATGTACTTTGAAAAAGAAGGTATTGACAAACTCAACGATGGGCTAAGAAGTCAATCTGTATATCTGGTTAGTAAGGGAAAAGTTGGGACGACAAGGAACGTTCTATTTACCGAGGGAGATGAATTATAATTGTGTTGAAGGAAATAAAAATATTTGTATTGAATGAAATTTTTTTATTCTACCTCATAAAACAGTATAAAAATAAATCCTTGACTATCATGTCTTCTACTCCAAGTAAATGATACAGTGACTATTTTGTCTTCGAAGTAATGAAACTTGAACATCCTTAAGAATTTATTACAATTGGTAAATAATGTTAGGTCAAATTTTTTTCCGCTTAATCTAACATTGTACAAAAATATTCTTGATATTTTGTATCAATGTTTTTGTGTTCAAATTTAAAAAAAAAACTTTCATATTTTGTTATTATAAATGTTCAAATTATTATATATACATATATATATATATATATATATATATATATATATATATATATACAGAGTGTCCACCTAGTGCGCGTAAGTCCAATATCTGGGTTAATAAAAGAGATAACTTAATTTTTTTTTCTACAGGGTTGTCTAATATCCCGAGCTGCACAAAATGAAAATATATTTACATATTCAGGGTGTTCAGTTTTTCCTGGACAGGTACCAACTTCGTTTTTCTAAATGGAAATATATATTTTTTATTGCTTTTTCGAACTAAACCCTTGATTTTAGTAGGACTTTCATCAGCCTTCCCTATACCTAACTTAAACTGTTTTTGAAATATTGACGGGTGAATATTGACATTTTTGCAACTTTGACACCCTGTAAAATCTAAACGGTTTGAGATCAAGCAAAACGGTTTGCACATTCCTATCTTAACTTTTCATAAGCTATCGTTTGATACTAATTTCAAATTTATACAGGAATAAAAAATTTTCAAAATTTTCAGAAAATTTTAAATTTTTGGATAATTCTGAAATTAGTACTACTTTTACTATTTTACTTACATATTACTGATATTTTACATATAACTAATATTTAATAATAACTAATATTTACATATAACTTAATCTAAATATATTTACATGTTCATTTCAGTGAACTTTGCTACGATGGCCTCGTATCCTCGTAGCGATTCCATTGCGGCGACCTTTCTTGTCTATATTCATTTCCCGTTCTTCGAGAACCCTCAGTTGCTCCCTGAGAGCCTCCTTTTGGCGTCGAATGGATTTTTCCTCACCCTTTAACGAGGATACGAGGTCCCGTGCATTTTGCATCTTCTTCTTTATAGAATTCAAACCCCCTTGAACTCGCAGGTACCATTTTTGCCTTCGGGCTTCTTCAGCACCCCGCCTCCGCTTCTCTTCATCCATTAATGCAACCAAATCTTCATCGTCAGCAACGGAGGCGGACGAAGTAGAAGCCTGCGATGGCGACGGCAACCTAATGCTTTTGAGGGCCACCATGTGCTTTCCTCTGTAACAAAAAATAAACAATATTAATTTAAAAAAAATGAAAGTGTTTCTTTTTATATTTTTAAAAAAAAAATTCATTGTAGAATATTTACTCAGAATAAATTCTTTTCCCATTTTCCTGCGGATTCGAGAATGGAGAATTATTGACGAAGTCGTCCTCGTCATTCGCCACCACCAAGCGCATCCTTTTTGATGCTCTATCCGGGGACGAACCTTGCGGGGTGGGGTGCATCCTCCCCTTCTCGAATTGCCTCAATGGCAAAATTTAACTCTTCCGTTGTTCTACATGAAAACAAAATATTATTAAAAACAACAAAATTATTAAGATATTAAAAATCATCATCAAAATAAGTATAGGAAATAAAAAACTTACGTTTCGTTAACAATATCTTCGGTTGCTAATTGTTCATCTCTCAGCTCGCAAATTGTGTCTAATGATAAAGACATGTTAAGTTAAAAAAAGGTACTACACAAACACTTGGCAATAAAGTTGTCTTGACGGTAATTCGTATAAGACTAAATGTATTCGACGAAGGTAGTGTACTTTTATAATTAAATTCTTGCAACTTGCAGATTCCAGAGCTCTATGAGCATCCGGTGAATTCCCTTGAACTGTATAGGTCACTTAACTCTAGGTGTTGGATAAAATGACTTATTTCTGGTGTGCGGATGAAATTTGACACCATTTTCTGCTGAGTTAGCAAAAAATGTAATATGACACCTTATTTTGTAATTAGACACCATTTCCTGCTGAGTTTGCGAAAAATGTAATTTGACACTCGTTTTGAAATTTGAGACCCCGATATGAAATTTGACACCTCTATATGAAATTTGAACTTTATACTATATTATAGATGCTTTTATTTCATACTAAAAAAAATCCAAAAAAATTTCCAAATCCAAAATTTTTTCAAAAAAATATTTTTTTTTCGAGTTACCTCATTTCTGGCCGCGAATTCTGAAAGAGCACCCTCGAAAACATAAAAGTCCACATTTTTACATTTTCGACATTTCTAAGTAAATAACTAACATTTTCAATTTTTTTTTCAATCGTTTCTTAAATGAAGCGAACAATTTTTTTATCATAATATCTTCTGTGTATGTAAAGTTTTCCACCAAGATCTGTTCCATAATGCATAATGTTTCACAAATTGCTAATTCTCCTACCATAATTATTAGAACCGCTGACATACTACCATTTGAAAAGTATATAAGCCATGTTCTACCGTTTGTAACCATATTGCAGATATTAGTATCTCAAATAAACCATTATTTTTTACAATTAAACTTTGAAAATATGGGTTTTACAAACATGGTTGTTTCCCAGTACGTGGTTGACATTCAATGTTTTAAAATTAGTAATAATAGAGAGTGTCAAATTCAAGATCGGTGGGCTGTGAAGGAACTGGGAATATATAACGGAAGAATTTCATACTATTACTTATTTAAACCACCTTTTCCATTCCACCATTTATCAGAGGCCCTACAAAAGGAGGCAAATTGGGTGATGAAACGTCAGCATTACCAATTATTCTGCAGGGTGCAACAAGATCAGCAGACATTATTTATGTCAAAGGGCGGGAGAAGGCCATGTTCCTGAGAAAGTACGTTAACAAACCGGTTGTGGAGTTTCTGGAACATCCCAAATTATGCCGGCAGGTTCCTGAATGTTGGCACCATCGACTGGACCACTGCGCATGTGCGTTGGCTAATGCATACAGCCTGTATGGTTTTTATTTAAGAATTAAATAAAGAACAATATATTTTTGAATTTTATTATTTTAGCATAACCAGTATAATTGTTATTTATAATCAAAATAAAAAATTTATTAATATATTTTTGGGTTTTATTAATTTCTCTGTAATATAGTGTTGCAAGGCTATAGTTAAAAACATATCTTGTAGTAAACAAAAAGCAAGAGAATATCTACTTCAAAATGAATCACGTTTCACTGTATCTGCGCAAGCTTCTAGCACCATTGTGCATATAAATGACTCGAGTTCTTTAATAAACCACACAGTTTATTTTACACCTCGCATACTAATCTGGTGTACTTGCTATTGTGGTTTTTCTTGACTCAGTGCTATAGTATAGTGATATTAGAAAACATGAATCCTGAAACCATTTGCTCTATTAGTTCTACAATTGTGAAAACTACTGGTGAAGCTGTAACATTGGTAAAAAGAACAGAAGAGATAATCAGTCAAATAAAATTAGTAAAAGGTAATGTGAAATTGTTGGAAACTGTGATAAAAAATAGAATTAGCAACCAAGAGGAAGCAGAAAATCCTTTCAAATTGGAAGCAAACTTGGCATTATTAAAATACTATTTAGCTAAATTGCAACACTTAAAACAGTCATCTGGTAAAGTTGGAGCAGGCTTGGAGGACAATACTAAAAAAAAGCGTAATCGACAGTTAGTTTGGCACTCGATTAATTCTTGCTTCGATGGACAACTGTGTACAATACTAATTGCAAATTTAAGTATTAAAGATCCATTATGTTTCTTAAATAGGGCCTTCGATAATTTTCAAATAAAATTAAACTTAAAATCAAACTTAAAATTTTAAAAGAGAAAATAATTTTTTATTATAACCAGTGGAAAATTTTACTCTTTCTACAAACATCTGAAGTGTTCTTGGAGCTGGCAGACAAAATTGTTTTTTGAGTTCTCTATAACATCTAGGACCAGCAAAATATAGTGACATGCAAAACTTTTTAAAATCATCTGAATATCGTATCTTACAGTTTGTGTCTCAACTGGAGATTTTAATGGAGAAGAAATATCATCAATAGGAATTTCTGTAAATAAAATGTGGCTGAACATATGTATCATCGTTAAGCCACAAAATGTCAAATGTACATATATTTCTAATCACAAGTATGCTATCTATGAAAATAGAATATCAATTAAAATTCACTGGTATTTTTTCAGATCTGAATTATTTTATTAGTTATTCATTTAACTCATAATTTTTATATTCCCACTTCTTTTGAAAGAAAACTAAATAGCAAAAGCTATAAAAATTTTTACAGAATATCTCACCTAGATGTGATATATCATAATCAAATGTTGGATATGTTGATCCCTGTATAGTAGAAATTGAAGGCTCTGTAGTGTCTATGTTCACAGCGGATTCTAAAAATATAAAAAAATGTATACTTAAAAACTTATTTTTCTGACAAGTAATTAACAAGAAAAATGTTTATTATACAGAAATAACGTTATTTAATTATAAAAAAGAAACAAATTTTGAATGCAATATTCACCTAAAACCGGAGTGACTTTCAACTTTTTCTGAGGTTCTTGTAGCTCGTATAAATCTTCCAATCGTCTTTTAACAGTTACATGAACTAGTCTGTCTGGGTCTGGGTGTTCTAAACCTAATAAACAATAATAATTAGCAAAGGTAATATTTTACTATAACACCTTGTTTCAATTTCATTTTCCCTAATATTTATTGAATACCTACATTGATATACCTCTTTATCAACACAGAAATTTCAGACTGTGCATGAATGTGTATGCCACAAACTACCAAAAAGTAACTTATTTTCTATTACTTATTACTAACTCCGAGTGTGTAAGGTTTTTGGTTTTAATTATTGATAACAAAGTAAATTGGAGTGAACACGCAAACTCCGATAAGAGAAAAATTGTGGGGCCTATTGGCGTTCTTAAAAAAATCAATTCGGTAGTTCCCAGGAAATATCTAAGGCAAATACATTTTGCATTGGTTCATTGCCATTTGCAGTACCTACTTAACATTGATCTGACCAAACTCTAAGATCAATATTGTGGAACCAATTAAAGTTTTACAAAACAAAGCAATCAAAAATGTATACTCTCTTAATAACAGATTTCCTACATGTGAGTTATATGCGACTCATAATATTTTCTCCATCGTGGATTTGGCATATTTGCAATCCAACATCTTTATACACCAGGTTCTAACCGTAGGCATTCAAATATTCAAATGGTATACAGAGGTAACATTCATAACCATTATACTCGAGGTCATATATGTCTATAAATGTAAGATCTTTTAGTACAAAATATGGAGAAAATTCAAACTATGTAAAAGGTGTACCTACCTATAAACTTAAAGAGTTTTGATAGTAAACAATTTAAAAGCAAGTTGTATAGGCTTGTTAAAAAAGGGGTAGGAGATGTAAAGTAGGAATATATAGGTATCAAAATCTTGTAAATTATTCTTTGGTGTATTGTTTATTCTTTCTGCTATATATGTTTTTAAGCTGTTTGTAACTAAACGTGGCTGTCATTGTACAGTGACTTCATGTAATATAGTGATATGTTGTAATATATAGAGCCCCCCCTATATAAACTCTTCAGTTTTTTTTTTGAGAATTGTAATAAAGGATTACTATTATTATTATTTTGTTGACCTACTATAACATTTTTCTTATTTTACATTCCAAATTGTTTACAGTACCTTCTACTGGTTCACTATATTCTTTTGGCACCGCTGAAGGCAAAAGACGTTTTCTATCAGAAGAGAAGAACATATCATTATCAAAATGTTATTGCAAATACGATAATTGCGGTGTAATTCCTCTGAGGTCTTAGTAAATAAATCTTCTCGACCAATTGCTTTGAGCCACATAGTGCAGCTACAAAATTTATAGGCAGGAAGTAAAAGATCGTATATATTTTATATACAATATAAATATGAGTTTAAAATATTCCTCAAAGGTAACTTACAAATCAGTATTGGATGGAAATCTAAAAAAATGTATTCCTCTGTCAGTTTTATGAAACACTATTTTACAGTCTATAAGCGCAAACCACATTGCCTTTTCTATCACTCATTTTGCAATTTTCTGGAATTTAAGAAAAAATCAATATCAACTATTAACTGAGTATTTACCGCAAAAATACCCAAATAAACCCTCAATAATATGTTTTACCTAAGCCAGCCAAGCCAAGACGTTTGATAATGATCTTCGATTAAATTAAATATCAGCGAAATTTTCCAATTATCACCGAAATTTGTGAATTTTGTTTATCTATGGATACACGAAAATAATGATAACCAAAGATGATAACACATATATAAATAAATAACCATAAATGTGAAAACCAAAGAATGTGAAAATGATTTGACATTTTTGACAGTTTATATCAACAAAGTCTTTTTAAATTGGTAGGATCCTTCTGTCTCACTCCAATGAAGCTTCTTTGTCGCACTTTTGCATCTTACTGTATTTAATCTTTGCTACTACATTATGTGTACGTACATCATATACATGGCCACTGCTTGTCAAATGTAATTTATGGACTGAATTTGCAATGTTGCCAAACGGAATCTCCACTTAACTACGAACTGTTTAATTAACTGTTCAAAAATTAATACCTAATAAATATTGAACATATAGAACTAAAATTATTGTAGCCAACAAGCATACGCCCATAAAGGCCAATTTTAAATAATTTAAGACAAATACATCAACATCACATATAATTTTAAGCATTTAGTGGGACAAAAGTAGTAAGAACTTATAAACTTATACCATTAACCACCATAATTAACTATACATAAATTCAACTAGTCAATTTTTATAAGCGTAACTTACCAGACCAACATATTGTTAAAATATTTCCAACACTCACTAACCTGAAAACCCTTGTATATCCAAATAATAGCCAGTTAGTATGACGTTTACATGTAGACGTCTAAATGTATTAAATTTTATGTAAAACGGACATCAAAATATCTTATATTTTTATCGCTTTTGTTGAGATAATTTCTATTGCAGTTATTTATATTGAAGTCTTCAGATTCTATAGTAACTCGTCCTGACCAAAATATCTTACTGGCCATAGGCAATTCAAAATAAGGAATCATATGATACTTTTTATATTCAAGGAACAACTGATTCTTGTATTAAAAAATTCTAGTAATTTTAATCGGGATATCACTTGCTTTTAGAAACCTACCTAAACTGCTTGAATTTCACAACTGCATATCTTGGCACAACAGTACCCTCAAACTGACCAACACCACTTGATTTTTTAAAATTATCCCCAATGTTTTTATTTATAAACAAATGTGTCTCAGTCATTCTATTAACAAACTGTTCCAGCGGCTTATTGGAAGTCTTGACAATCATTTTTATATTATACATACAATTTTCAAATTGAAAACAACTAAAATTGTCCATGGTCCAAATTGCTTCACATCATTACATAAATGTAATAATAATAATAATAATAATAATAATAATAATATGCCTTTATTTACATTAAACACATTATTACAAAATAATAAATTAACATGGGTGGCGGAATCCAACATGGTTGCTCAGTACAACCACCCCATTTTAAGATACATTTAAAACAATAATTCAACAAAGAATTAATACCTTAATAAAAATTTTATGTAATTGCGGCAGAAATAATTAAGTACATACAAACATAAACAATAACTACAAACTCTCACACATTGTCACGTCTCATCATTATAGAGTTTTTCACCCTTCTCTGAAATATAGCGTAACTTGGAGATAACTTGATGTCGACTGGTATTGAATTAAAAATATTAACAGCATTATAGCTAAAACCACGCTGGAACATGGCTAAATTATGCCTGGGCGCATTTAGAAGATCACAATGTCGAGTAGCGCGGTCATGAATATCAGAATGTTTTATAAGTTTTTCATGCAAGTATTGAGGCATTTTGAGGTTAAGAATTTTATACACAAGACCAGCCATGTGAATTTCAAACCGTTCTTGAACACTATACCACCCAGAACTCCTAAATGATGCCGAAATATGATCAAACTTTCTAATATTGTAGCAGAACCTAAGACAAGCATTTTGAATTTTCTGCAGAGAATTCTTATCTTTTTGTATTAACGCAGGCCAAAACACAACATCACAATAAGTCAGACGAGACAGTACTAATGAATCAGTAAGTTTCAACTTGACGTCAGTTGAAAGAATATCTTTGTACAGGTACAATGTTCTTAATTTCCCAAAGGATTTCTGAACTAAACTAGATACATGCAAATTAAATCTAAAATCTGTACTTAAGCTAACCCCTAAGTTATTGCATGTATCTGATGATTCTAACAACACGTTATTCAATATAATTCTAAACATTGGATTGTGTAAAATTAGTTGACGATGCCAACCGAACACCAGTACCTTCGTCTTCGATTCATTTATAATTAGTCCATGTGCAGTATAATATCTACTAATAACAGCAAGATCAGAATTAATATTTGCAACAACCAAATCGAGCTCGTTACAAGCAAAATAATGATAAATTTGTGTGTCGTCAGCATATTGATGTGACTTGCAATGTGTCATATGGTTCCATAAATCGGAAGTATACACTGAGAACAGCAGGGGACCTAAAATGCTACCCTGAGGAACACCTTTTTTTAAGGTTATATATTCTGAAAAGAGGTTATCTGTAATAACCCTCTGATGTCTATTCTTTAAATAATTTTGAAAAAAAATTAATGGTAATCCAGTGATACCAAAGTATTCAAGTTTTGTTCTCAGAGTCGTATGATCAAGCATATCAAAAGCTTTACTGTAATCGAGTAGAATTAAACACAAATTTTTACCCGAGTCACATGCTCTAAGAATATCATCAGTCACATTAAGCAGTGCAGATGTTGTACTGTGAAATTTCCGAAAACCAGATTGAGTCGCTGCCAAAATATTGTTCCTTAGTAAAAATGCATTAAGTTGTTCGTTAACGACTTTCTCTAGTATCTTGGACATAACAGGTAGAATACTTATTGGTCTGAAATGCGAAATAAGTGTTGGATTATTATTTTTTGGTAGAGGTATCACATTAGCATTTTTCCACACGTCAGGAAATTTACCTGTTGTCAAACATTTATTAAAAATGTAAATAATGTGACAGCTTAAATGAGGAATCAAGTACAATAGCATCTTAACAGACACACCATCTGAACCAGTTGCATTCGATTTAATTTTATAGATAATTTTTTCAATTTCTAGAGAAGTAACAGGGGTAAATTTTAATTCATCAGATAAGTTAGGCCAATTACCACTATAATTAGATTCTAAAAAGTCTGGATCATTTACATTAACTTGCGGGACATTATTACTACTTGTGAAAAAGTTGTTAAACATATCAGCACTAGCAATGTCAGCGTGAGATTGCTGATGTGTCATTTTTCGGATCTGCCTTGAATGCATGTTGCAAATATGATCTTTTTTCAGATTTTACTGCCATGTTAACAAGATTACGGAGATTTTTGTACTCGGTCCATGCGGTTTCAGTTTTTAACTTTTTATATTTTGTATGTGCTTTTTTCCTAAGTTTCATCATAAATTTAAGATTCTCGGACAACCATGGAGCCGGAGATTTCGTTATTCTTACAGTTTTAAAAGGAGCATGCACGTTAAATAAACACAAAACTTTATTACTAAAAAAGTCTACCATAATATCGACATCATCAAGGTAATATATATAGTCCCAAAAAATTATGTATTATATATTATTAAATTATGTACATTATGATTCACAAATTGATCTCCATATAATGCACCAAACTCTTTCACAAAATATACTAATCACTTATGAGCATAGTCAATAAATTTTTCACAGCTCACTATTTAATAAAATTCTTATGGCACAGTGTAACAATAAGAAATGAAGGAAATAGTTTTTCTTCAGAAATGGTTTCATTAACCAGGGTCCATAATATACTAAAAAAGTTCGAAACTCTACTGCTTTCCATCTTTCGAAATCCATTACAGATCTCGGTTTCCTAGAAAATTCACAAGGAAGAGAACAATATTCTATTTTGAGTTTTTTATCTATCTCAGCAACATCAGATTTCTGTAATCTAACAGATATATTTCCTTTTACCCAAAATGAGATTAATCACTTCATAACTCCTAACAAAACAAGGTGCATGTAATCTAAAGGAATATTTGTGACCAAGCCTACATTTAACTTGTTTAACAATGCATCCCCCTTGTGATAATCTTCATGTGTTTTTTGTGAAAATTTAATATCATTTCGTAAAGGATGATTTCTGGGAATGTCATACGATTGTTTACAAAAGTGCCCTCAATCTTACATTTGGTACATCCAAAGTAAGAGTAAAAATTTTTAACACACAAAATATAAGAACTGAGCAACTTTGTTCCATGGTTGGAACGATATGACGAAGTCGTACCTACTTTATGCAAGCTAAATTGTCAGGGATGATTAACTTAACTTGCAACAAAACATGGGAACAATGGAAGATACATTAGTAAATGTTTTTGCAGATCATGATAATTTTATAGATAATCCAAAAAAATTACCTACTTATTTATTATTTCTACTGTGAGTAGTCATTCGGCTACTTGAGACCATCCCCTCCACTTTCCCTTTTGCCCATGAGACCAACTAATCACAGTGCTCTGTTGGCCGGCGCTCAGGTCCAGGCCACGCCCCTTCCCGTTATCCGACACCTACAGATGGGTAGGCAACCACTCCGGCATCCGACGACAGGCACCTAGCAGCCGCCCCGGCAGGTAGGCAACGACCTCGGCATCCGATGGCAGCCACCCTAGCAGCTGTCCCGCCAGGTAGACAACCACCCCGGCAATCGACGACAGGCACCAGGACCTCAGTTTATAGGTACCACATCATCGCGGCGACAAGTCACCCAAACGCATCGGCTAATTTTGTTGGCTCCAAGCCAACCTTCCAAATTTCTTCTCTATTGTTGCCTAAGAGAAAGCTTAGAGGACCCCGTCATTGGGGACATTGCTGTGAGCGTTTCTAAGGCCGACAGATGACTCAATATTTCGCGCCTTTACAACATATGTTACTACCACAGAGCCATCGATAAAGATTTAAGAATTCAGTAAATCAGATTAGTACTTTCAACGTAGATAGTATGTAAGTTTCAATAATATCACGTACATGGGCCAAGCTTTCATAACTAGTATCATTTCGAAGAACACCAAAAATATTTAAAAACTTATAGGGTTCACTCTAACCTCACTTTTTTATCAGAATAATGCACGTCTGTATCACAGGACGTCTCCTATAAAGTGGAGTAAGCGGTGTTAAAAATATAGATTTTACTGATAAAAACTTGTTCATGATGTTAGTATATCTAAAGGCACAACAACTGACAGGGTGTAACTTTGTATAGATTAATCTGTATCACAATAATTTTAGCCTAATTTCCAATTATAATTAAAAGCAATGAGCAATCATCTATTTGTCCCTATGTATACAAAATTTCTATACTACAAATATGGTAGCAATTAGATACAGAGAGAGAGAGAGAGAGAGAGATATTTAAATCAGTCGTGTTCTTACTTGCCCACTTTGATAAGAAATCTTTATCATACTTAACAGCTGTTACTTAAAAACTATAAAGGGAAAATTGACTTTTATTAAAAGTTCTAAATTATTAATAAAGTGGATACTCGAAGCGGATGGTTCTTTATGAAACATCGTGAAAATAATTGTTTTGAAAAAAACATTGATCTCATTTAGATGTTCCAAGAAATATATAGAAAACACTCTATATACCTACTAGTATTTCGGCTTATTAGGCCTTTTTCAATAGAGTAAATGTCTATTACAAAACGTTTTCAAGCGCGCTTTCGTTATTTATTTGTTTACGAGCACCTACCCCCGATTGATCCTACCATCTGGTAAAGCCCGAGTTTTTAGTACCTTTCCTAAGAAGGGCGAGAGTGTAAAATCTATCTGATCATTCGTAGTACAAGGATTTATAATTAAAGATTTTTTAATTTCTAATTGCTCTAAAAAACTCGGGCTTTACCAGATGGTAGAATCAATCGGGGATAGGTGCTCGTAAACAAATAAATAACGAAAACGCGCTTGGAACAATTATTATTAACTAAATTATTAATATTATTGACGTTTATAAAATAGAGGTATCAAATATTGCACTTATAGAACATATAGCTCTTATAGAACAAATATATGATTTAAAAAAAAAACAGCGTGAATTAGGAGTTTTTCTTCTATTTATTCTTCTAATAGTTGGATAGGCAACAATTTGGACATCCGTACGTATATACCTAACCCCTTTATGACGATGCTCCCTTTGTACAAAGGCCTTAAAGACGTCGGAGACGGTACAGAACCCATGAAGAGTCGTGTTGTACGAGCCGTACAGTTACCTTTTTACATAGACCTCAGCGAGCTGACACAGAACGAACTATTGAAAAACATGAAGTTAAAAAACTAGTAATGACGCAGCGAATTTTATCTAATCATATTTACTAAATCTAAATGAAGTACTAAACCATAATTTTGATGAATTTGTATTTAAACGAGATATAAACTGCACCTACTAGACCACCTACTATACCACCTACTATGTACCATACTAGACCGCCTAGTATGTGGCATCGAATCGGAACTTTGCCATCTGCAGCGGGACTCTTGAAATGTCGATATCTGAATATCGACATCGAAATTATTTCGATATCGATGTCGATAGACACTAATCGAAATATACTTTGGAACTCTTGAAAGGCATCGACATTACGATCGTGCAACTTCGTCAAAATGTCAGTGTTGCCAATGAATGAAAGCTAATTTAATCCTTTTTCTTACTCTATTGTTATATTCTTTCTCTTTCTTAATCATAAGTGTACACAAAATCTTATAGAAGAATTTATGCATGTAGATGTTTTTGTTAGTATTTACAGAAAGAAATAGCTTTATTAAGTGAAGAAGTGACTTAAAAAATCACCAGAAGTATGGTGCCTATATATTGAATTATTGGGTGCGAAGTTTTAAATTTAAAATTTATATATAAATGATAATACACAATGTTGCCTGTCAATTTAACATAGTGCAACAATTAAAAGAGAAAACGTTAAAAAGATGACAATTACGAAACACAAATCATCTATTAACTTTACTAAATATAAGGTATGTTGAATTATTTTGAATATATAAGACCATGATTTATTATTCACTAAATGAACCAGCCTCAGGAATAATTCACTGCCGAATCTTCTATTAGAATCACTTAAAAATTAATAAACACGAGCCACGACGTACCTAGGTATATTTAATTTACACTTAGATTAAACACTCGATTATTTATATTCCCAGTGACAGTTTTGACACTGCACCTAGAGGTTATGTTATATCTCGTAAACAAAACCAAACATTTCGATGGTTAAACAGAAATAGCATAATATTCTGCCGTGTGTTAGAAGGAAACAGTAAATCATTTCGGGCAGGATATCCTCGTCGACATTATTTCGATACGAACAGTCGATTTTTCGTAACTATTTCGATAGTGACATTTTCGGGAGTACCAATTATTCGATATAATATCGATATCGATCGGTTGACATCGAAACGACATTTCGGGAGTCCCTATGCTGAGTGCCCCAAGGTACAGTTTATAACAAGCATAAACAAAATTACACCTAAATCAAGGTTAGTATCACTGGTATATATATTAAATATTGGGAATAAAGACCTATAATCCAAAGATCTAGACTATAAAATGTAAATTTTTACCTTAAAAAATTATTGCTTTTACAGATCAAACTGATATATTAAATCAGCATATCGACGCTTAAGAAACAATACCTCTTATCTCCAAAATGCCAATTTTACAGGAAACACAAAAAACGTATTAACTTCCATAAATGTTTAATTTTAAATGATTAGTCTTGTTTTTATATATTTTGAATTGAAAACACTTTTTTAACTATAATTACAACCTTTGACTTTATTTTTCGTTTTTAAATGGATATACGGGGTATTATTTTTTAATGGGTTACAAATATAATGATACGAGGTATTAAGATTAAAAAAATAATAACTACAAAGATAACGTAAATGCTGTTTAATAAACCAATATAAATGTTTTAACACAAATTTAAAGTCAAGTTTTTACTTTATAGAATAAAAACAAAATCTGAAATAACTGACGATAGGAGAAGAATCTACTGATGTGGAAGGCTGTCATAAAAATGATGACATTCTTTCGGCAAAACTTCTTTTAGTTGTTGGAGGTGTTGCCATTTGGTGTTTTTTATTTTTATCGGATTTTTGTACAATTTAGGCGGCACAAAATTAGGGTTTCGGTTCTCCAGCTTTCTTATTCGTATAGGCAAATCCTTGTAGTCGTCAGAAAAAACTCACTTGTACATAATTTCACCTTCTGGTAAATATTTCGTATTTCATCGTATTTCATTGACTGTGAGTAAACCTGGCCTGATTGATGAACAAAGTTTATTGCTGGCATCTGAGAAAAAATCAAATGATAAGTATTTCACGTCATAAGGCCGTGGATTTTGTCGTGCTTCTTTTGTAACAGCAATATAATCTGAAGGAAGATGAATGACTCTGTTTTTTAACTTATTCTCAATCACTGCATGTATAGAGTCACACTCCATCTGAGTATGCCCACGTTCTAAATACTTTTGTTCTATTATAATTTTGTTATTTATTGAAAACATCAGTAAGGCACTTGAAATCACAGAATTTCGATTTTGGTATGTGCAACCATCAGTCCAAATGACATAGGTTTTCCAGAATCCTTGTGTTTATTGATGTAATCCATGAGGCAGCTTGTAAAAACGGAGGCTATAAGCTCACCTTGCGATTCATTCCAGCAGTAGCAGGTAGCATCATGTGTAGCTAAATCAAATATTGTGTGGTGTGTGAACGCAGAGGTTAGTTTTATAGTATAAGGCACTGGCATTAAAAAAGGGTGCCAACTTAACAGCCTGTACATCTGCAGTAAGTACAATGCATTGAACTTCTTCAGCTTTCTTATCATTATTTTTTTCAAGTCTTGCTAGTTCTTTTCGATCGAGGTGCATTTTATATTCTTCTTCTTTCAAATTTCCAATATTGTATTTTATGCAGATGTCACATGCATCTTTCTTGGGGTGGAATATGGAGATGTTTTTTTCTGATACAACTGTATCTAATACTGGCCTACTTAAATGTGATATTTGTTTTTCTTTACAGTGCTCCACATAGTGATTAAAAAATTGCGTCATCGCAGTAAATATTGGTTCCAAATATAATTTATCAGTTTGTTTTCGGCAACAATGAGATGGTAATTTTGGGATTGATTCCAAGTAGTTTATCAGATTATCTTTTTGTTCCTTCTTTTTAGTTTTTCTTAAGGTTTCACTTCTCTCTGCATTTCTATTTTTTCTACTCATGTAAATTCCTGCATTATCTTTTTTTTTTTTTTTTTCAGTAACCCAGCTTCTAACTGACCATTCACCTAAATCAAACGTGTTTAAGAAAGTTTTCTTGCAGACTTGTCTTCTGGTTCCACCACTTTTTAAATGGTAAAACAAAGTTGTACTTCTTCTTGAATTATTTTCTTCCGTCCTTTTTCTTGTAGCAACGTGACAGTCAACTAGGGATGAGACAAAAACTTTTCTTTGCTCCCAATCCATATCATTCCAGAAGCTATCATGTTGTGCTACTCTTTCGTCTTCGTTTACTTCATGACAGAACCTTTTACTAGATTTCTTACACATTTCCGAATTACAGATCCCTTTAATTTTTCTTGCATTTCTTATTGTGTCATGAAATACTGGGTCTGAATTCTGAATTTCTGGGTCTTCTATACCCTAGATATTGCTGTCCGTTCATTCTCAATTTTCTGTTCTTGTTAACTATCCAATCTTTCGATACAGCCTTATTTTTTCTTTTAAGTTTGGGTTTAGGGTCTTCTAGGATATACCTGACATTCGGTGCTGTCAATTGAATATCAGATATAACTTGTATACTACCATTGTTTTGATCAGAGGTGAGTTTAACGAGTCTGGATAGTGGTAGTAAATCTTCAGGATCACTATCATATCCTTGAATATTACTGGCATCCGGTACTGTCCGTTGAATACTAGATATAACTTGTATATTGGCAATGTTCTCATCGGTGGTAATCACTTGGTTGCATTCATGAAGATATGTTGCTTTATCAGGTATAACTTCTTTTATATTAGCGATGTTTTGATCAGAAGTGATTTTAACGAGTCTAGACAATGGTAGTGACTCTTCAGAATAACTATCATGTCCTTGAATGTTATTGGTATCCGGTACTACTGTCAATTGAATAGTAGATGCAACTTTTATATTAGCAATGTGTTCATCAGTGGTAACTACTGGGTTGCATTCATCTATATAATATATTTTTTCATGCTGTTTATTCTGTCCAAATTCAGCCTGATTGGGATAATCTGCTCCCGATAATCCTAACTCCATGTCATTCCAAAAATCTTTATCCATTTCTAGAATAATTGGTTGGTTCTCTGTTATTGGATCATTACATTTTCGAATTTTGATTGTTTTTCCTAGAAACAAGTAATTATTGTTGTTTTGATCCAGAGAATACGACCAAAATACACATTCACCAATATATAAGACATAATAGTATTTTGTTACAATCGACCAGAAAATAGACCTTTAAACAATTTTTGTTTAAAGCTCTTTAAACAACTAGAAAATTTAGCGATTGTTAAAAATTAAACTATTTCAAGAACTCACTAAGTCAAACATTAAAATTAAATTTTGATGTAGGTACGCCACTGTTACTGTGCCGATTGTAAAAAAATATTGTTCCATGCATGCTCGGAAAGCGAGTGTTCGGCATACGACCAGAATATTCCCGTGCAAACTATTCCCGCCAAAATAGCACGTATCTCCAAACTTTCTGAAGTTTATGGAGATACGAGTTATTATGTTATTCCGCGTTATACGAGGTATTTTTTCACGTCGTTTTAAAAGGTTTGTATCAATCTTGGACATATGAGCTATTGGGAACAGTTGAATATTAGCCTGTATATTGATTTAATATAATAAACTCAAATTCAATAAAAATGGAGATACGAGGTATTGTTTCTTAAGCGTCGATATACTCTAACCTAATTGTCAAGAGAAAAACAACACGATAATATGCAATATTAAAATTGAAATAAAAACACTCACCCAAAAATATCTGAAAGGACGCCAACGGCCACAATAGTAGCACCAAAATGAACAGTGTAGTACAGTTATTTTTACATAGGTAACCAAACAATTTCTGCCAGTTATTCGTTACTAAAAAATTATAAATAAAACAATTTATTGTAATATAAAATTAAAAAATCAGTACCTTCTTTTCATTTACCCAATGTAATAGACACTAAAATATTATATTTGATAAACCATAAAGTGTTTGATACAGTAACTTACCACCGACATAAAAGATATAAATGGCAACTTTTTTATTTTTATATCATAAATTTTTTTATTTTGAGGACCTTTTACATTTTTTTGTAATATTTTGTAGTTTTTTAAGAAAAGTGCTTAAATCACTTCCAGTGTTTTTCGTTTCAGACGTTCTGCCTAATGTCTTTGAAAGAAAATTGCTTGACAAATCGGTATTATCGAGGGTATTATTAATTACGTTACTTACTTCGTCCGCTAACGTGAAGAAGCTAGTAATTAATGTTTGTTGGGGATCAATTAATTGTTTCCCTAGATCTTTTGGTTCTTTCGCAGCGTTGACCTTTTACTTCTTCCATTTAGATGTAGAAGGTAAATAAGAATATGTATTATCCCCGATATTGTCCTCGGTATTATCCGAGATGAGATCTTCACATTTCTCTATTATACTCATATCACGTGACTCTGATATCGTTTTAGTGAAAATTGGCGAAGATGTTTGCGAGAATGTTTGTTTAGGTATATGGATATCCTGTAGTGTATTGTATTCTTTGTGTATTTTTTTATGTAAGAAGTGATAAGTTTATTTCGAGGTTTATTTTTTGTAACAAGTACATGGGTAAATTTACTTTGCGATTCAGTAATATGCTTTTTTAACAAATGCTGCTGAAAATTGGAATACACCCAGCGTTCATATGTAGAATTTCTTTTCGCAAATTTTGACATAGTACTTATATCTTGCTCCACCAAAACAATAACACATTTTTGATCATCACCAATAGATATAGAAATTGTTTGAAAATAATTTTTGAGAGTTTTCCAGATTTCAACGCTTATCTTATTTCTACTCCACTGTTTTAATACATCGTAAATCCTATTTTCAGTTTTTGTGAATGGTTGAGCCACGGGTTCAGTTGTAGTCCCTGACGGATCTTCACAAGACTGTCCTTTACTGATGTCATTCTCTTGTAATAAAGTTGACGAAATGGAATGACGCATTTTTTTTCTCTTCTCCTTCAGATTTAATGATTGACACAATCGTTTAGCTGAGATTTTACTAGCTTGCTTTTTTAGACAATAGGTACTTATTTTATTATTAATTTTGTTTTCATTTTCATGATTATTCACTTTTAGTTAGTTTATATTTTTTGTAATATTATTGAAATCTGCTGGATTGAGATAAAAGGGGTTACTACCATTTAATTCAATCGGCCCGTAAAAAATAAATCTATGCACAATATCATCATTATTAGAATGAGGCCAAATGAATTTGTTTAATTCAACTTGAGGAATTTAATTTTGAATTTATCTTCATCCGAGCGTTTATCTATTGTTTCCGAAATTATTTCTATGACTACCGATGTACTATTGTTTTTATTAACTAATAGCATAGTATTTTTCTAATATTACACATATTTTCAACTTGGCTTCCACTTCAGTTCTGATTTTAATTTTATCATTGTCAACTACTTCATCAATTAAATCATTTGATTGTAAATCGTCATCCATCCTTCTCCTTTTTTTAGGGAGTTGTTTTTTTTTTTCATCATTTCTGTTAGAAATACTAACCATAAACCTCTTTAGTCTATCCGTGCTGAGCCGTCTATTGGACTCATCAAGGAGCCAGCACAGGAATAATTTTTTCACAATGATAGTTTTCTCCTTCATCTTAACATCGACGTACGGCGACTCAATGGATACATCTGGAGCGAATTGAAAGTTGTACATCTTAGACCTCGATTTTTTGAGTGGTTACCCAAAACGGATCTGACGTATTCTTCGCCGTTTCGAATATATAGGATGATTTTTAAAATTTGCCTATTTCGTTGCAGTCTTATACCTCAAGCACTAATAAGTATGTATAAAAACATGTTAGAGTACCCCATGTACTTTTTTACGTAGAATTTAATGCTGTATTTACGTTTTTTCTTTTGCCAATTGTTTGCAAGTTGCCATGCCAAGTTGGGTTTCTTAAATAGAACACCTTATATATTATTCAATTCATAGGGTTCTTCAATCGTCCAGTGAGTGGTATTTTAAGATATTGTTTTCCAGATAAGCTAGCTATAGTGTCTGGTGTAGTAGTAATTTGTAATTGAGACACTTTGTACCCAAATATCATCAGTTTCTGCAATTTCAGTTGTTCTTGTTTCTGGGCTACTATATTACCTCTACTTTTAGAACTTAAAATAACCGACAATTCAGTTACAACTAATCTCATTGCGGCATCAATATTACTTGGTATTTCAAACTCAACTTTTTTTAATCGTGGTTCAAGAAAAGTTGCATTAGCACAAATTGAATTTGTTTCCAAAATGGCCAGTCTTCTGCTTATCACTTCGATTAGATAAGTTTTTAGTGCTAACCCACTTGATGTTACAATATTTCGGTTTTTAAGGCCTCTTATCAGTAGAATAACCAGGGACATTGTGTGATATTGTTCTGCCGACACTTATACAGTAATTTTTTCTATTGGTTTTAAAATGGGGATCCAGTCACTTAGCATTTCCCAGTCTTCAGCCGATAGAAATTGAAGAGCCTTTGCCAGTGAGGTTACAACTGCAGACAACGGGTCTTTAATTAAAACAAGTCTTTCGATCATTATCAAGATAGAATTCTACCTTGTAACAATATCTTGCTTGACGTTTAATTCACTAAGTCCCATTTGTTTTTGCATGGCTTTTAATTTTACACAAGCAACTACGTTGTGTTTGAAATAACCTACTATTGCTCTACATTTTTTAGTTAATGGAGGGATTGACATGTTTGAATTTTTGAGAGCATCTTCTGCACATCAATTTAATGTGTGTGCAACACATGGGTGGGTGATGCCTTTTTTGTAAATGTTCACATATTGCATTTTTTATGTTGGCTCCATTATCACTTACTACAGTTACTATTTTATTTTTGATGTCCCATTCATCGAAAGTTTGAAAGAGCGGATGCTATATTTTCACCAGTGTGGGCTACTGCAATTTCTTTTGTTGCCAGCACTGCATTTATTGCCTTATTACTGGCTGAGGTCCACTGTAGTCACAGCAAGGTGTTCAACTTGTTTTAACATATTTTTAACTTGTACTTGAATTTTGTTGTATGCATTGGGTAGTATTTTGAAAGATAATAGTTTTCTGCTTGGTAGTGTATATAATAAAGTTTGAAATTGTTTGCAAAATTCCACAAATTCCGAATTTTCTACAATCGATAAGGGTTGGAGATATACAGCTATCATCTTTTTTAAGCATTTATCAAATGCATCTTTTTCGTAGGCTTTCAACTCAGTTCTCTTATTGGTAATAAACAGTTCCATCTGGCGTGGCCTGTTACTTTTTGATGGAATATTAGGATGTGTTTGGATTGAAATTACTTCCGATGAAGTCAATGTAAGTTGTTGTTCTTTTCATTGTGTTCTCGATTTTGTTAAGAAGTTCTTTGTGTCGAACTACCTAAATCTAGATATGCAGGATGTTGTCTTCGTAAATGATCCCGTATATTTGAAGTGTTACCGCTATAACTCAATTCTTTTTTACAAATTTCACAAATGACTTTCTTGTCCGTTATTTTTGTAAAATGTTCCCATGCACTTGAACGTTTGACACTTCTTGTCATTTTGACTAAATTTAGATTTCCTGTAAAATCGATCAAACTTATTAATTAAAAAATAGTAATTGGAGCCCCGTGTTGTTTACCTACTGTAACAAAAGCCCACGGTGAACGTTAAGTGGCACTTTTGTCTGTAAATTAAATATCTTTCGAAAGTAGCATCTGGCTCAAATAGATAGAGTTCGTAGAATCATTTCTGGTTCTTTAGCAAATATGTCATTTTAGATCATAAATAGTATTGAGAATTGTTCGGGCCTTAACAGATTTATTAAAACATTTTATGGATATCTAAATCCGTACACCCCTGGAGACGGAACAGTGTTTAGTAAGTTAAATTTATAGCTTGAACAATTATGTTTTTAAAAACTATTTTATTAATATGAGTTACAAATATATGAGAAACATAGTCTCGGACTAACAACTATATTCTGCCTTAAACTACTACATTTTAGGAATATAACTTTTTGGATGTCTACGTCATAAGGACTGCTATTGATAAACTTGATGCTTGTTGATGCTTCCCCGGATGCAACATCGTGGTGGCCCACTGCTGTATGTTTTCTTTGATAAGCCATTGCGTGTGGTCCATAACTCCTCTATCCCTAGATCTTGGCGTCCTCGTCAAAGGTGTCTTGAAGATTTTTGAGTTCCTGGCTTGGAACTTGGAAAATTGTTTTAGTTGTACAGAACAAAGTTTTTATTCTTTTTCTGTATATACATAGTATTATTACGACTGATAGCGTAATAATTGTTATGATGATAGTAATGGATAGGTGTCCAGGGTGTAGATGAATTTCCTGTAGATCCATTTCTTTAGCTAAGGGTTGGAGTTCAGCTTTGAGATTTTTAAGCTGATCAAGATGTGTAGATTCTAGGTTAATGTGGTATTGTGGCGATCCTTGAACTACAGCGTGGCTGTCGGGTACCGCAAAACTTATCATCTTGTTAAAATTATATTCCGCATTGTCTATAATACCTGGGCATTGTGAACTTAACAAATTATTCCCTTGAATATAATGTCTTGAAATAATGTTTTGGCACTTTTCAATTATTTATTTTTGATTCTTTCACCAGAAGTCCGGTAGAGATCTTTGTAAATTTCGAAATTACTAGTTTTAGCAATGATACACTGAGTGAAGTTTTTGAGGTCGCACTGATTTGTTAGAAGTTTTTCACATATAAATAGGTTGCCTGTTTTTCGACATATATCGGTCCATCGGTTTTCAAAAGGAGATTGAATGTAAAAGGATGCTGGAGGTATTAAAATAGTTTGAATTGGACTTGGTACAGGATAGATTTTTGATATATTATACAGGGTAGGATGAATAGGAATTTTCAAAATCATTAAGAGAACGTCGTTAATAGAGATAATTCCAAGTTTAGAATTTTCTAAGATTTCGAAAGGATGACTTTCGTCGTATGACAGTAACATTGATTTTGAATAGTGTTTTAGCAATTCATCCTCAATTAGCTGAAGATCGCTGTAAGTGATTATTTCTAGATTGGGAATCCTTTGATTTGTTATCGTGATAGTTCTAATTAGCAAGTTCAAATGATTCTCGATGTTTAATAGTAGCTCTTTTTGCGAATTTATAATTATTGTAGGATCCATACTATATTTATAATCTCTAATTACGTTTTCTAATTGCTTTTGATTAGTGTACAAAGTTTCAAACACTCTTCGTATTGACGTTGTCAATTTTGAAAGTACTGTAACAGTTTGGGTTAATCCCTGGTTTATTTTATGTTGATTTTGTGATAGTTTTTCCAAGTTTTGGTTTATGTTTTCGAGATCTTCTTGATCTAAGTTTCCCGAAATGAATTTTACAATAGATCCAATTTCATTAATCAAACCTCTTTTATGTCTAGAGTGAATTATTTTATTGAGTGAACCTTTAACTCTTTGAAGAGTATCTAATAGTAATTGTTTATTGTGCGTGATTGGTATTATTTGAGGTTGTTTTGTTTTATAAATTAAAGTTATGGTACTATTTGACACGTTTTCAAAAGTAAGGCGTAGTTGCGTCAGATTGTATGAAAAATATATTTTGTGAAAATAGTTAAGTGTTTTGGCTGTCCCTAGAGTTCCTGGTAGTAACCTTGGGTCTTGAGTGGAACTGTCGTTAGTGCATGGCACGCCAGAATGTTTCTGTAAAGAAGCATTTTTTTCTAATAGGTTTTATTTTTTTTTGTAGGGGTTGAGTAATAATTGTTTGTTTAGGGGTTTTGATTTGGACCTGTTTATCGTTTTGAGATACCACAGTACCTAATCGATAAATAGGTTCATTTTTTGGGAGTCTACCTTTTTCGGCTGATTTGTGATATACGGTTTGACCCTGTTGTAGAGGTGTAATGTCATGAGCATCGTGATTTCTTTTTTCGAGTGCTTGTTGTGCTTTTTGTTGAGTTTTTATTTTTATTTGCTCTAAGAAAGGTAAAATTTCTTGTCTTCTGTGTTCAGTGTAACTTTGATAATTTTGTGGTGTGTGTGGTGAATTTAACCTAAATCAATTTCTTGCATGTAAGGGCCGTATAATACTAAGAAGGGTGAATACCCGGTACTCGAATGTATTGATTGATTATATATCCAAACCGCGGTTATCATTTGACTATCAGGAGATTCTCGTGGATTTTTATTAAAGTTAATTATCCTAAGTTTTTCGATTATTGTGGAGTGGAAGCGTTCAAATGCGAGTTAGAATTCGGGTTATGTGGAGTCGTAAAATGAAGTTCTATATTGAAGAGCTGGCAGAATTCTTTGAATTGATTATTGTTAAAGTTTCCACCGCCGTCACAAACAATTCTTTTGGGCATGTGATGGTGACTGAAGAAATGCCTTAGTTTATAAAGGGTACATGGAGTATTTGCTGTTTTGAGGGCATATGCCTGAGCATATTTCGAAAAAGAATCAATAATCGTTAGAAATTTCATATTTAAATATTGAAATACGTCTAAGTGGATAACGGTTTATTATAAGTGATTGGTCCTTGTAAAGGTGGGTTTAGTGGCTGACGTTCGTATTTTGACATCAGACATACGTTACAACGATTAATAATGGTCGTAATTTTATCTCTCATTTTTGGGAAATAAACGTTTTTTGAAAGGTGTTGTTATGTTTCGTTAATACAGTTATGAGTTTGATCATGATAGCTATTAATATGTTGGTTTTGTTGCTCTACGGCTGGTACATCAGTAAGTAGTGTAGGTGATAGAATAATTTTTGTTTTATTGTTAAATTTATCTTTTAATAATCTAATTACTTGCTGTTTGAATTCTAGATTAGGGATATGTAGACAAGTTATGTCATTCGGTGAAATAGATTGAATTAGTATCTGAATAAATAATTCATTAGTGTCTGGAGTAGAGATTATTATACGTTTTTTGTTTTCAAAAGGGTTTTGTATTTGCTTTCTGACTTGGCCTTCACAATTTTGAATGATTATTTGGTTTTTGAATGTATTAATTGGTTTTTCAGTTATTGGGATAACTAGGCCTGTATCATCGTTATGTACAGAGCTAGTTTCTACCGGTAGTTCGTTTAATCCTAAGAGATTATCTATTTCGTTAGGTTCAAATTCAGGCAGGTCGTTAGGCGTTGATAGTAGTTGTTCAATGTCGGCGTCTGAAATTGTAGGGGGATTCTCTGAAAATTTGGGGTGCTAGAGATTCGGTCTCGTTTATATTGATCTCTATTCTAGAAAGAACGTCGGCGACATGGTTTTCTTTGTCTTTACGGTAAACTATTTCAAAGTCGAACTCTTCTAATTTGAGTTTCCAGCGAACGAGTCGCGAATTTGGTTCTCTCAATTTCGAGAGCCATACGAGGGGATTATGATCTGTCTCGATTGTAAACCTTCGACCAAATAGGTATGGTCTGAAGTGTTTAGTCGATTCGATTATAGACAATAGACTCTTTCTCAATTGTGCTCTGCAGAATTCAGAGTGCGTGAGTAATATGCAACTGGTTTATTTTTTTGACTCAGTACTGAACCAACAGCGACATTGCTTGCGTCGGTAGTCAGGGTAAACTTTTGAGAGAAATCTGGGTAAACTAGTACAGGACCGTTGCTGATGACAATTTTTGCCTTTGCAAAAGCGTCTTTATAAAGTTTTGTGTGTTTTCATTTTTCCTTAGGCATTTAGTTAAAGGTTGGACTAGTTTTGCAAAGCCTGGTAGAAATTTTCTATAGTATCCTACTAAACCAAGGAAATACTTTATTTCTTTAGTGGTTTTTGGTATAGGGAATTTTGCAGTTGCGTCGATTTTTATCGGGTTTGGGATAATACCTTCTGGTGTGATAATATGACCTAGAAATGCAACTTCTTTGCGGAGGAATGCGTTTTTGTCTAGTTGGATTTTTAGGTTTACGTCGCGTAATTTTTGAAAAATTTGTTTTAAATGAATTAAGTGATCTTGGAGTGATTTGGAAAAAACTACTATATCATCCATGTACACGAAACATGTTTTATATTGATATTCTTTCAGGATTTGATCCATCATGCGTTGAAATGTGGCAGGGGCATTATAGAGGCCGAATTGCATACGTAAGTATTCGTAATGTCCATTGTTAACACTGAACGCGGTTTTTTCTATAGATTGAGGATCCATTTCGATTTGGTGGAATCCCTGTGCAAGATCAAGAGTTGTAAAGTAGGTACATTTACATAAGTTATCGAGTATTTCTTCTATTTGAGGGAGAGGGTATTTATCCTCAATGGTTTTTTCATTGAGTTTCCGATAGTCAATGACCATTCGATACTTTTTCTTACCGGATGCGTCGGCTTTCTTTGGTAAGATCCAAACAGGTGAGCTGTATGGAGATATACTAGGTCTAATAATTTTGTCTTGTAACAATTTTGAGATTTGACGTTGTATTTCTTTGTGCATTGACTGAGGAGGTCTAAATGATTTTGTGAAAGTTGGATGTTCGTCAACAGTCCTATTATGTTTTACATGTGAAGTGAAAGATAAATCACAGCTTTCATGATAGAACACGTCTTTAAATTTATGACATAGTTGAATTACTTTCTCTGTTTCCTCGGGGTTTAAATGTTCAGTACGTAATAATTTGGAAAATTCTTATTTTTTATGCTCGTATTCAGTTGTTTTTGATTCTATCTTAAAATATTCGGAAGGAATGACTTGTATACGATGGGGAAATGTGATTTGTATGTTTTGGGTTTTTTCAGATGGAATTTCAGCTATGCCGTTTTTTGTAGCACTTAAACAGTCTGGGATAGTTAAACCTTCGTCGATTTCAATAGTAGGAATATAGACAGTACCGTTTTCGATTGTAGTTGGAATTAATATTTTCTCTTTTTCGGCGGATGATAAATTTACTTATTCATCTAAATTTAATTCAAAGTAAAAGGGAATCGACACAATTTTATTTAGGGATAATATCTGATTTTCATAATTTATGTTAGCTTTCAGTTTTCTCAAATCATTAGAACCAATCAGTAAATCGAAGTTCTTGTGCCATGGGACTACTCTTATTTTAATGTCGTGTTTAATGCCTAGTTCTTCAAATAATTTAATTTTTAAGTTTTTGTCTGATTTAACGGTACGATGTAAGCCCGTTAATTCGAAAGGTTCAAGAAAAATGTTTTTTAAAGCGATATAGAAAGTTGGGGTTAATAACGGAGTCTGTAGCAGCCGTATCTATTAAGATTTTTAAATTGATTTCTGGTAGGAAGAAAAATGGAAGTTTTGGTTTCGAATTAATATTATTTAAATCTAATTCTATGTGTTTTCTGCATGGTTTGAGGATGTTATTATAAAATTTTCGGATTCACCTGCGTCTGTTAAATCGCAATGTTCGTAATTATTATCGGTATAATACTTTGTATAAGATTCCTGTTCTAAATCGTAATACTCATGCTCATCACTATGACTTTCTATATTTTCGACTGACTGTGTATTTTCTCTATTATGTACTCTAGGTTTAGACGCAATAGTGGAAATTGACATAGGCGTCGGTGTATAATTTTGGGTTGTTTTTTGTTGAAAATTGTTAAAATGTGGCTTTACATAGTTTTGATTAGGTTTTTGAGGGAATCCATTTTGTAGAGATCGCGGGGGAAATGGTTTGAAATTGTTGCTAAATGTTCTTTGATAATTATTCTTATTTTGGTTTGACTTTTGAAAAGTCGGTCGGCTAGGACCTTGTTGAGGTGTGTTTGAGCTAAATGTTGGTTTTGTAAATGTTTTTGGTGAATTTTGATTATGAGTTGGGTAAGCGAAAATTTGTTTATGAGCGTTTTGCCTATTATCATACTCGTGGCAGCGAGTTAGGGCTGTTTCGATCATGTCAGGTGGAATGTATGTAAATAAAGTGAAATAAGGCTCTCTAACGCCTAATGTGAATTGATCTAAACTTGTTTTTGTAATGTGTAACTTTTTCCACTCGGTTTCAGCAGCATTTGAAGAGTACAATTGTGCATAGTTATTTAAGGCATTTTTGCATTTAACTACTCTATGATAGAATTGTGTCTGATCTTCATTTGCGTTCTGTTTGCATGATTTTAATTGTGAATATAGCAAATTTTCGTTTTGGTGGTTTCCGTAGTATTTTAATAAAGCACTTTTTATTTGAACCCAGTCATCAGTAGGTTCTTGTGATACATCGTCTACAACTTGTCCGCGTAATTTATTTAAGAGATTTAATTTGATATATGATTTTTGGAAGTCTGATAATTGAAATTTTGAAAATATCAAGATTACATTTTTGACATTTTGTATAAAATGTGGTAAATTATCGTTAGGACCAAAAGTTGGAACAGTTTTCATCATTTCAGAAACCTCTTGCATTGACACAGTCATTTTTGAGAGTGTGTTATCTACTATTAGTACACTATTTAATTCTAAACATATTGTTTCAAGAGCGGATTCAGATAAGTTTATGTCTGAGAGCGAATTTAGTAAGTTTTCGTCGGATTGTGTTACCTTTTGGGGAGACTAACTATTTTTATTTACAGTTTTTATTTTACTTTTTGACGAACTTTGAATTATTTCTATATTTAAGATATCTCTTGGCATAGAAAATTATCTTGCAGAGTCGGAATCTGACCGTACTCTCTCTAATAAACAAAAGTGTTTATTAGTGCAAAATTATTAAAATTTCTAGTAATATTATTTAAATTCTAGTTTTGAAAATTCGTAACATACGAAAAATGGAAAAGGTTTATGAGGAGTTTCTGAAAATGGAAAGGTACTTACAGGAAGATCAGACCGATGAACATTTCAAGGCCTTTGCAGTCTTCTGGACAGCGGTCGCTTTTCGCGCTCGATGCTTGAGCCGTGCTGATTGGGGTCCTCGAAGGAAATTTCCAAGCAGCAAGTCCGATGTAATAGTATTTGTTTCTTGGGGTTGAACCAGTCGTTTTCGCTTGAAGTGAGTCGCACTGAATTTCTTTTTGAAGAAAACGTTACAGATTCTGAGAATGTGTAGCAAGGTATTAAAATAGACCGTTGATAAACTGTTTATAAACGTCTACACATCCAGTTCGCAGCGCCAGTTAAGTTTATAGCTTAACAATTATGTTTTTAAAAAACTATTTTATTAATATGAGTTACAAATATATGAGAAACATAGTCTCGGAGTAACAACTATATTCTGCCTTAAACTACTAGGAATTTTAGGAATATATAACTTTTTGGATGTCTACGTCTTAAGGACTGCTATTGATAAAGGGTTGATGCGTCCCCGGATGCAACATCTTGGTGGCCCACTGCTGCTGTGTGCTTTCTTTGATAAGCCATTGCGTGTGGTCCATAACCTAGTAGACAAGGCGCCTAATGTGCGTAACTAAATAAGTCCAGTAGATACTTAGAGGTTCTCGGAAATAAGATCTTGTATATGTTCAGTTTATTGCAAAGGCATAGGTCAACCTGGTTTTTTCTGGGAGTTTTTCCAGGAAGAATATCAGTAGAGTAAGCCGTAATTCCCCCTTAGAGTTTCTCCACACGGAGCTTATCGTCATCGAGGCGTACAAGATTCGTTCTGCAGCGACGATTCTGCAAATGAATCGGTTTTCAAGCGTATCTGATCGTCTTGTTTTAAGGGTTTCCATGATTTTATAGCAGTTGTAAAGATGTCAATTGATGAAGAGGACCTACTTTTGCTAAATTATCTTCGTCACCGTAAGAAAAAGAACAAGCGGAGGAAATTTTGGGTGCATCCCTATATTTATAAAAACTACAATACAAAGTTATTTATTGCCGCCAAAAAGCTATCAGAACATGACTCTAAATTTCAGACATTTTACAGAATGTCTAAAAAGACATTTAAAGATTTGGTGTCCTGCCATTCAAAAGCAAAATACTAACATACGTGAATGTGTTAGTTCAGAAGAAAGAATTATGATAACGCTTAGGTAAGTAATACATATCTCTGTTTATTAATAAACATTTCATTCACATATTATATAAATAAAGTTCATTTTGTATGAAACGTTGTCGATGTATGTTGATAACAGGAGGCGTGTTGTTAGTAATTGTATGTCCATCAGTAGTAACTGTGCTATAATTAGTAATTGAAAATGGAGGTGATGTAGCATCAACGGGCGAAGAAGCGGGTGTGCTGACTGTGTTGTTAATAGAAAATCCACTTGAACAACGTGATACTGATTCGTGGTGCTGAGGATAGCGAATGATTCTTGAACTGTCGTTTATCTGAAAGTTTTGATGTGTAGGTTGATCTTGCTGCGTTATTAACTGTTCTAACAACGTTAGAGTTTTTATTTTAAACTGTCGCAAATTTTTGTCCGATAGGCTCTTTACATAAGGCAGTAAACTTAAAAGAAACTTCTTTCGAGCATCATCTAGTGCTGCTGAGGTCTTATCTTGTTTTTCTTTGATATATTGTGAAACAGCCTGATCAACATCTTTTTCTTGTATAAGTTTTTTCTTTTTTCTCTTTTGTCGGGAGGGAGCTTTTTGAATGCGTTTAGGTGATTCCTCTACTAAACCATTATTATTCTCTTCAGTGTTTTCTTCAACTATGTTTTCGTTTTGAGGTGTCTGAGACGACTCGTCGTCATCTGGCAACGTCATTACCTCAGTGTCTGGTAACGAAATGTTTCCAGTGGGTTCTAAATGTTGGACTGATTTTGCATATGGCAATACAAACTGCATAACGTCGTGAAAATAGTAAGGTTTTTTACTTTTGATGAAAAGCCACTTGGGGATGGTTTCAGGATCCGAACAAACCCATTGCGAATGTTCTTCCATTTTTATTTACAATCAGACACTGCAAAAAATACATATTGTTTGAATTTATATACAGCAAGCTAAAATTCGGTATACAATATTTTTTGTTTTTATTGTTTCAGATATTTGGCTACTGGATGCACATTTGCTGCCCTAGCTTTATATTTTCAAAAAGGTGAACGTACCATTGGATTAATTATAGAAGAAACTACAAAGCCCATATGGAATTCGTTGAAGGGACCATATATGACGTTACCAAATGAAGAAAGATGGAAATATATAACAAAAAGATTTTTTGAATTATGGCAATTACCAAATTGTTTAGGAGCAATGGCAAACACATTAGAATTCAAGAATATCCAAATTCCGAATCGTCCAATTTTAATTATTAAAATTATCATTCTGTTATTTTACTGGGCTATTGTGATGCCGATGGTATCTTTATTTCAATATAATGCCGATATGCTGGACGAAATAGTGACGGAGGCATCTTTCGTGTTTCGACATTTGGTCGTTGGTTGGAATGCAACAATACTTTACCACCTTCGACTGAACTTCCGCATGACCAAAGTGGAAATAAGTTCCCATACTATTTTGCAGCAGATAGAAATTGATTTCGACCATGGAAGCCTCGTCGAAGAGAAATTCCGACATCGAAATGTGCATACAAGCATGCGCAGAGCTGACCACAGTGCTCGAGTCGAGACTGACATTTGATTAACCTAACAAGTGGTTAAAAGCTTGACAGGTATTATTACTTTTGTTTTATTCCTAGATAAAAGCACTATTTAATATTTGTTTACCCAAACATGGAACCACAAATACATTACGGTGTTTTTCTTGGAGCAGCAATAGAAGAAGAATTAGAAAGGCAAGTACATTTACCTATAACATTTAAGACAGAGCAATAACATACTTTGCGCGGGAAGCCTTTATAATCCTATTAAAATGTGTTTGGAAATTGGAAAATAAATTTAAAAATTGCAAGGAAATATTGTCAGTAAGTGATTTGTCCTAAATTTTATACATTTTTAAAAAAGTTACTCGAAAAACATTGATAAAATAAAGAATAAAAGTTTCCCACTCAAAGTATATGTACTTGCTAACTTTTTTAAGTTATTAAGGAATTTGCTTATGTTAACGTTTTGTTTTAGACAAATATTTAACTTACACAGACGTGTTATTAGGGACAGAAGTAATCCCTTTGAAATACCTGAAGGAGTATTTAAAGGATTTTATCGACTGGAACCTTTTTTAGCTGATCCAATCAGAGTTACAGCTGTACCAAACCATTTAAAGGTAAATGTACAATTATTAGCAAATCTACTTGCAAGCAGTACCTATTCTTTCTTCTTTTGTAGGTATTATGTGCATTGCATTTTTATGCACACGTAAGTTACCAGAAAAGTGTCGGACAGGATTTTTCACTAGGAATAAGTCAGCCAGTAGTTAGTCGTTGTATCAAGAACATTAGTGAGGTAATTTCAACTCATATCAGCAGAAGGTACATTATGTTCCCAAGAACTGTAGAAGAAAAGGTATCAGTGAGTCAAGGGTAAGTACTACCTATTTAATTGTGTAAATACCTTTTAATATTATTTGTGTTTTAGTTTTATGGAAAAATTTAATTTCCCAGGTGTATTAGGATGTATTGATTGTACACATATAGCATTAGTTGCACCTCCTATTGATCATCCTGAACATCCAGGCTTTGTGTATTTAAATCGGAAAGGATTCCACAGTATCAACTGCCAAATTGTATGTAAAAGTGGTACATAGACTATAAAATGAGTTACGTTAAACCTCTCCTTTTTAGATATGTGTCTCCAATTTAAAAATTCTACAGTGCAATGCCAGGTATCCCGGGTCTATGCATGATTCCGCTATATGGAATATGTCGAATGCATTTGCTCATAGGGTAAATACACCAGTTATTGGCCCCCTTAAGCAAAATTTAGCTTAAAATATTTGATAAAAAAATCACCATTGCAGTTTTTTAAAAACTTCTTTATAAGGTTGAATCTAGAAGTCTCAACCTTTTTTCCAAATAATAAGCAATAATTTAAAATTAATATGATTTTATTTATTAACAAAAACAATATAAAAATACCAAATTTCTAGTTATTGGCAGATTTTTCCTATAATTGGCTAGTGACCGACTAGTTATTGGCAGGTACAAGTTTTCAAGGGAATTCTTAAAGTAAAGGGTAAGTAGGATACCTAAATATTCATAAACTTATATTCTGAACACCTAGGTATTCAGAAAACACTTTAGAAACACATAATCAGAAATAGATGAAATATGAAATTACTATTATAGTATTACTATCACTATTTTTTATAACAAGTTTTGCAAATAAATGGTTCTTTGAGAAGACCGTGCTTTTTTAAGCACTCTTTATGATATTGCCTTCTGCAGTATTGACATTTTAGCCCCCTATCTGTATAGTTAATATTTCTTGTACAAGTAAAACACAATCCTGATGTAACAATTGCTTCATTAGTATCTTCATCTTCATTACTAAATAGCTTCCGAACATGGGACTTCCTAGGTTCAGAAGCTTGTTTTACTTTATATTCCTCAAGGTTCTCAAAAGTATTTAATTTTGACAGATTTATATTTGACAATACATTTATTTTTGGTTTGCAATAATTTTTTATGATATCAGTATCATAATTTACAACCTGTTCTAAATTATTCTCCTTAACACAACGATCTGATATCAGTGGAATATTTGACGTTATATTTGCACGATTTTCCGATTTTGAAATATTAGGCATGTCCTCTTTTCTACTCCTCGTTTCAGTTTCTTTTTTATGATCTGTCGTTGTTTTTAATTTTGTTCCTTCATTTTCTGGTGTATGAATCTTTTTTGTGGTCTTCGTTTTCCTTTTTTTAACAGTCTTAGATTTGTTTTCTTTTTCAATATTCTTCATCAGTCTTGCAACTCTTCTTTTCTCCTTTTCTTTTTCTATATCTTCTTTAGATTTTTCCTTTTCTTCAAATATGCGCTTCCAACCACTTGATGTAATTACGTAGGGTATTTTTTTCTTTGTACATTTAGATTTTGTATTTTTTCTGTGCGGAGTTTCTGGCCAAAACAAATGTTGCTTTAAATTACAATTTTCATCAGTATCAAATCTTTGAACTTCTTCTACAATAATATTCTCCGGTTCATTAGCTGATGCAGGAATAATTATTGGTATTTCAGTAATATCATATGTCTGCAAATCTTCGACATTTTTATTACTTTCATTTGCTAATCCCGTAGTAATTAGTAAATAATTGTAAGGGTCTGATATATAAGACAAATTTTCAGGTATATCATCCGTACGATTTTCTAAAGCAAGTGGTCTATTAACATCAACATCTTCAGAATTTCTATTTTGTACGAAATCTGAAGGACTGGTTTGTATGGTAGCTTTATCACAACAAATAGTGCTACAGTAACCATCACTAATTTGTTGCAATGAATTCGGATCTACTTCTTCCATTGGCTGCATTTCTAAATCGGGCAAAAGATCTGTAATAAAATGTCAAGTAATAATAAATAAAAAAGAATGTAAATAATAATACCTCCAGTTAATTCGGGCTGGGTGGTCTTGGAAATGTCTCCTTTAATTTCAAATTGTTTCCACAATTTATACAAAGCATTATTTGCGTATTGTACTTGATTATACTGATCAACTTTTTCAAATTCTTTAATGGTTTCTTCCCCAACAGTTTCACAAAATGCGTTGAAATCTAACATCGGGGATTTTGTGAAATCAATGACTTCTTCAGCATTGATGATAGATTTACGACCAAGGCACTTATTATAATTAATGCTAGATGGATTCCATGGAAACAATCCACATGCTTTGAAACCATTTATAGAATTTGAAGGTTTAATATTGTCCACAACGATTTTTAAAATGGGCGCAAAATCCATTTTTGTAAGTTGTTTATTTGGATATTGTCTTCTCCACTGCAAAACCGATTTCTTCCAGCTTTCCTTGATGGGCTTGAATGCTGCTACATCTGCTGGTTGAAGCAACCTTGTGGCATTGGGATACAATGCCACAAGAATAATTTTCAGTTTGGTGCAGAGCTCACTTAGCTGCATAGTTAGATGTGTCTTATGACTATCTACAAACAGGATAATGGGAAATTTTACATTTCTTTTTGCAAGGTATGGATGAAGAACGTTCGCAATGTACTCATAAAATACACTCGACTTCATCCACCCATTATCACTTATGCCTATACCCCAACCTTTTGGCACTGTTTCAACAAGAGAGTGTGTCAGTCGTTTGTATGGCTACACAATCATTGGTGGTGTTGTATCACCATTGGCTCCAAAAGTAAACATGACCGTAATATTCGATTTGGCTGCCGCTCCATCTATTTCATATACATCCTTTGATCCCCTTAGCGCCAATACCCTGCCCTTTTTAGGACCAAGCATGAAACAGGTTTCATCCCCGTTGTACAGTCTTGAGGGATCATCTAAGATAGCCTCTAAGTCTTTATCTTTTAGATAACTTACAATTTGGGAAAACCATTTTCGGATATCTGTTTCTGAAATATTCCCACTACTTGGTGTAACTGGTTCAGGCATACGTATGGTTAAACGTGGGTGTCGTTTTAAGAATAAAGCAAACCAATGATCCCCAGGCATATTGTCTTTAAATAGTGTTTGCCTTTTTGCATCATCAAGGAATTGCTTTACAGATATCTGCAAATCATCTTTTCTGCGAGGAAATCCTTTACGTTGGTTCTCAAGTAACCACTCAACTAGAATTTTTTCTTCACCAGAGGATAAAACTGGAGGAGGGCCATGAGAGGTCTTCTTAAAATTCGTAGCAAGTCTAAATTGCAGGGTGGCTCGAGGAATTTTAAAAATTCTTGCAGCTTTATGAAATGACATACCCAGACGTATGGATTCCAAAGCTTCGAGAAGAGTCTCCTCTGTATACGATTTGCGGTATTGCTTACCTCTTTCAACCTTCGGTATTTTGAAAATAATGTACCTAGGTAACTGAAAATTAGAAACAATATTTGATTGCTAACAAAATAGGTAATCATATTAAGAGGAATTGCTTATATTATTTTACGAAATTAAAATACAAAACTAGATATTGATTTAATTATTATTGAAGGTTTAAATAAAGCATGTTTGCTTTACTGCCAATAACTAGAAGGAAACAAAACTTTTAAATATCTAGTTATTGACCCCCCCGGTCAATGACTGGAATTCTGTCAATTATTCCTCCAGTTATTGGCCAGTCAATATTTTGGCTACAATCAACGTTATTTCATTATATTGCCGCCTTTAAACTCTTCCCATAACCTCAATCTAATTCAACAATATAACATAAACACATATCATGTATTCCCACAATATTTACTAACAATAAAATAACTTGCATACCTTAAGCGAATTCACTAATTTCTTTCTTCACCCTTGCACCTCAAACTTTATTTTATTTCTGAGAGAAAACGACAAACAGAATAGCGTAAGTGACTGGTGCACACCCTAGTGAAATATTTAAGCTCTGTAATAAAATGCGGGAAATTTGAATACGTTCACTTGGAAACTATTTATGAGTAATTTAAAGATAGATGGCCAATAATTGGTGTATTTACCCTATGCAAGAAGCCTACGGTAATAATGAACGAGGTTTCTGGTTATTAGGTATGTGTTTTACTATTTTATTATTGCTGGAAATAACTTTAAATATGTTACAGGTGACTCCGGCTATCCTTTGCAATCATCGTTGTTGACACCGATAGAAGGAGCACAAGAAAATACCCCAGAAGGTAGATATACATCTGCACATATACGCGTAAGGAATACAGTAGAACGCTGTAATTGTCTTTTGAAGATGCGTTTTCGCTGTCTTCTGAAGCACCGAGTACTCCACTATAGCCCTGTTAGAGCCGCACAAATAATTTACACCTGCTGTGTCTTACACAATATACTTACGGCACATAATGTAGAGGTAGAAGATAATAATTATATAGATTTGGATGATGTTCGGGAGAATGTAAATGATCAATATGGTAAGAGTATTAGCTTAAAATATTAACATTTTTGTAGCTATGCACTTTGTTTCAGAGCCACAAAATGGAAACTTACTAGTTGCAGGCCGCAGAATAAGGAATCAATTAATAAGAAACTATTTTAACTAATATTAATATAAGAAGTAATTTTACATAGAGTGAGCAGCAAAAGTAACACATAATTTCATAAATACTAATTTTTTTCTTAAATTCCAGGGTAGCTTAATAAAGCTACATGGACATAAACTTGTTAAATGGCACACCCTATATATTTTGACATATTCTAAAAATAAGGGAGATTGATTAAAAGGGTGTACCATAAGAATAATGTATAAAGGATTATTATAGTTATTTTTTATTGCTAAGAAATATTATATTATAAAAAAATTGAGTATTAATGAAATAATGAGTTTATGCATTACATTTGATGCTCATTGTATAATCAGTTTATACTAAAATAATGGCATGGGTAAAAGAAAACTAAAATTTAATCAATAATTTATTTAACAGAAGGTATGTAAAATATAATAACACAAAATACGAATTATTTATTATTATGTCAAAAAACTATATACATATTTTATTTTGACATCGTTGTAAAATTTGTTCAGGCGGCTTTACGTGCCTTGATCTCCTACAGGATCACCTCCAGGACGGTCCTAGAGTGTGTTAATGGTCTGACCCAATTGGGACAGAACAACCAGGTAAAATTGACCTGGGTACCGGGTCATCATAATATAACCGATGCACTGGCTAAGAGAGGCTCAAGTATACAGTTTACAGGGCCCGAACCAGTGCTGGGGCTTCCGCCTAGTTATGTAGCAAGGTCCATTGGAAACTGGATCAAGGTAAGATCAAAGGAAGAATGGTCAAACGTGACTGGGCTGCGACAAGCCAGGCTCTTAATTGAAGGGCCTTGGTCGAACGCAACTCAATCAATACTTGCGCTAAGTCGTAACAGCATAAGGATTGTCACAGGACTGTTGACAGGTCACGGACATCTTAACAAGCACCTTAACACTATCGGTCTTAGTGACACTAGAAGGTGCAGGTTTTGCGGACACGATGACGAGGACTCCATTCACATCCTCTGTCGCTGTGCCTGCCTCATGGTCAAGAGACACAAACACCTGGGCGCAGCATTTCTTCTGCCTCAGGACATTAGGGAGCTTCCCCTACAACGGGTGTTGGCCTATGCACACAGCACGGGTCTCTTCCAATAACTCCCAACTATCGGCAGGCACAATGGGTCGAAAGACCTGAGTGCTGCGGGTAACCGCGCCGCCTATCAACAACAACAACAACAAAATTTGTTTAATGTTATTTTAAAAGTGTAACACATTTCTTTTAAATAAAAATATATCTATATAAACAAATTTACCTTTTATAATGATATGAATCATATGATACCTAATTTTATTTCTTCAATCCTCAGTTCCCTCTCCCTTATCTCTAATTCTCGCGTTTTATTTTTCGCTTCTAGCAAGCGAATTTTTAGTTCGTATTCTTTTAGTTCCAGTTCCTTTTTCACAAATTCATTATTTACGGGAAGGGTCCTTAGCGACATTAACTTCTCAAGAATCAGTCCAGTTTCCTTTTGTCCAACGGCATATGCTTCAGCTGCCTTTTGCAGATTATTTTGTAAATTACTGGATTTTTCTAGAAATAAGAAAGTACCTATATCAGTAAAAAAATTTTAAATATTCTAATTTTTTTTAATCGATTAAATTGCCAAGAAATATATATGTATATATTTTTTATTTTTCCATTTGATTGTTTTATTTTTTCAGAAAACTTCTTTTTAAAAAAGTAGGTACATATATTAAAAAAAATGGTACGTATATTTAAAACATCTGTTTTAAAATGTGTCAAATTAATTGTTTTTCGTTCACTTGAAATAAATAAAAAACAATAGAAGAAAAGATATGATGTAAATATATATACACACCTTACTGAAATCGAAAAAAGAAGCAGATTTCAAGAATGTTAAAATGTGTAGGATGTTTTATTAAAAAAACGTACAGGGTGTCTGTAATGAATTGTACACAGAGCAGCAGTAGAAAGATGACGTCAAAATAAGACGATTTGTCAAATATGACCTTAGTAAAATGTTGACAGTTAACAAGTTACGTGGTGTTAAAGTTTAATTTTTGTTTCAGTTATTTGGGAGTAATTTAGTATCCACTTAATTAATATTGATGAAAATTTGGTAATTAACGTTTTTAATTAAAGTAAATTTGGTAATTAAAGATTGATAATTTTCAATAAACTGTACAAATTTTACTGTTTGATCCGCCATTTAACGTGAAATTTTCACCAAAAACACGAGTTCTTAGCAGTAAACGTACTACAAGCGACTGACACCGTTGTACGGCCGGCGATTTACAGCTTGTCTGCTTTGACGAATCTGCACCGCTGACGCCTCGTGTACAGTTTTCTATACAAACACAAGTGAGCAGCACAAAAGCGTATAATTTCCGTACATCGCATCTAATACGCGTCTATGACGATAAGCCCCGTGTGCAGAATGCCTTACTTTGAGACGAGGATAATATCTAAGACTTTTAGGTCACTAGCTAGTAAACAGTATTTTGATTGGACAGCGTGACAGAAACAGATCATGGTTCGCGGTATTAGTCAGAGAGGAGAAACGTAGTTTAACTACCAATGGGATTAGTGTATTTAAATTTTATACCAAAGAAACTTTACTTGGAAAGTTTCGACTGAAAGAAAGTTAGTCTCCCACGGACGGCTTCAGAAGATGTGGTTGTAATTATTTGGGGCTTCTCCCCATAGTATGAGGGCAAACAACCAAGGCAGGGTAAAGTCCGCTTCTCGGACTCGAAGTAGACGCCGTTAGTTGTTTTATATAGACATACAGTTTAGGGTTCATTAGTATTGTATTCATTCGTTTTCTTAGGTCAATCAGTATTTCAGTATTTTGCATTTCTCTTTTGTTTACGTTTCTAAATTCTATTTATTTGTTATTAAAAAACCTTACTTAAAAGTACCGTGTTTTCATGCAAATCCGCCCAACTACCCTCTCAGTGTTAAGGGCCCCACTCACACAGAGGGAAGAATGCGCGGGTTTGAATGCACACTCTTATCTTAGGTTAAACCTGTAGTCCAGCCTTCTCCACACACACAACGGATAAAATCGTCAGTTTTGCGTACAATGGTGTCACGCAAAGACCTAATGTTGATGACAGTGGCGTGCTTAATAATAAAAAAACAAAGTGCTACAAAAACCAAAAGACCTAGATCCAGATGGGTGAAAGAATGGTTGTTAAAACGTTACGAATATTCTCACGTAAATTTATTATCAGAGTTACGGCTACACCCTGCAGATTGGCACAATTATTTAAGAATTGACCAAGACACTTATTTCGAGTTGTTAAGAATTATAAGTCCTCTGATAACAAAGTCTGATACCCAAATGAGACCGGCTATAACAGCTCATGAAAAATTAACGGCTACTTTACGATTCTTGGCAACGGGTAGGACTTATGAGGACCTAAAGTTTACAACTATAATATCACCTCAAGCCCTAGGACGCATCATACCTGAAACATGTGAAGCTTTATATTCGATATTGAAAACCGAATACTTAAAGGTAATGCAACAAAATAGTTAAGTAGGAATACTATTTATATTTATTGATAATGAAAGCCAGTAGGAATTTAAATGCTTATCTATGTATGGTAAATATTTGTACATCTTGGTGGCGTTAAAGTCGTTATCCCGATTCGGTATAATCATAGTTCGGCATGAAGCTTCGAATATAGGTTCCTATGTTATTGGTGTTCACTTCAGTAGCAGTGGGCGGTCTAGGGACGGTCATAGCCAATATTTCATCCCCGGGAGTATGGTTAGGTGGAGGAAGTCTGCACTGCAATTGTGCTTGAGCAGAGGCCGAAATGTCTCGTACTAACTGAGGATGATCCATCGCATCCTGGTCAAGTACAAAACGAGAATTTTCATTTAAGTAACCCAACTCAGCATAGTAAAGCACATCATTTATTAATTTTTCAGCAAATAGTCGTGTTCGCGCTGAGGTTACCGACACTCTTCTTAATTTACACGCTACGTTTGTTCCGATTGCGTCAAATTCATCGGCACAGTGTTGTTCTCCAGTTTCCAACTTGCGGCCAATCGTAGTTAATATTTCATCAGCAGTCGTATTCCTATTATATTGACCGCGTTTCCTGGGTGGTCTGGCGGAGCTACTTCGCGACGACGGCCTTTCGGAGCTATTTCGCGAGCAAGAAGGAGTTTGCGAGTTTTCTGTAGCACTTTCCGCTAAGCCTAATGGTGAGCCTAATCCCTCACTCATGACCGATCCTTCTTCCCTATCGTCCTCCTCGTTCTGTAATGAGAAAACAAAATATGTCGTTATCGTGGTTTATAGAGTGTTTAGTTAAACGATGGCATTCATTTTTTTCTACAGTCCATAAAAATATACAGAAAATATACAAAGATATTCATTACTTGTATCGTAGTGTTCTAATCTCTAAGAAATGGATAACCTAAAGTGAAAATTTTATTTTCAGATTCCCTCGACCGAAGAGGAATGGAAAAAAATTAGTTATGAATTTGAGCAAAAATGGAATTTTCCACATTGTTTGGGTGCCGTCGACGGCAAACATGTAAGAATTCAACCTCCTTCGGGATCGGGGTCCTACTTTTGGAATTACAAACAGTATAACAGCCTTGTATTGATGGCAATTTGCAATGCGAATTACGAGTTTTTATTGTGTGACTTTGGCACAAATGGCCGTATTTCTGATGGTGGGGTAATCAAGAACACATTATTTTATGACAATTTGAATAACGGAGCTTTGAATATACCCCCTCCTGAAAAGCTTTCTAACAGTGACCGACAACTACCTTTTGTTTTCATTGGCGACGAAGCTTTTGCTTTACGGCCTGATTTTCTGAAGCCGTTCAGTCAAAGAGACCTCACGCACGATCGGAAAATTTACAATTATCGACTTTCTCGAGCTCGCCGTATAATAGAGAACACCTTCGGGATTCTAGTGGCAAGGTTCAGAATCTTTCACACAACAATCGCTGTCGACCTACCACGCATTGACAAGATTGTTATGGCTGCCTGTGCTTTGCACAACTTTTTACGAAGAAAATGCCCTAGCACCTATATTACCCCGGAATGCGTAGATCAGGAAGATTTCATAAAGGGTGATGTACAAACCGGACTACGAGGTGATATGCTAGCAGGTTTACAACATGGGCACAACAGGCATGCATCCGCAGCAGCTACAACAGTAAGGGAGGCCTACATGAACTATTTCAATGACGAAGGAATAGTTCCGTGGCAGGAAAACATGATACAATAAGCGTTAAACCGAATTATGTAACTACTAATTACCTACTTGTAACCATTTAAAAAGTAAAATTACACATTACCTAAATCATAAAATTTTTGAATATGTACTTACCTCGCTTCTATTATGCTCATCTCTGTCAAATTTTGTTTTTGAAAAGTTAGACGTACTCGTTCTAGGTATGTCTTGCTCCGTAACAAACAATAATAAATCGTAATACCATAAAGTGGGATGGTACACGTCATCTGTACCGCTTCCGGATTTGAACTTTGTTATGTTCTTTACGAAAACACCCTCGGATGGTATTAATTTTTTTAACGACTGTATCTTTTGTTGCATTTTTGTCCACTTCTTTTAGTTTTATTACCAATTCCTCATACGCTGCATTTTTCTTATTGCGGTCACTATAATCTTTACTTTTCACTTGCCACAAACACGAAAATTGTTGATATAATTCAATAAACTCCGTTAAAAATTCGCGCGAAACGTTCCGTAAATCCGACATGCTGATGCCTATATGAACGCTGCGCTACTGGTTCAAATCGAAGCACGCACAGACTTGTTTACCACACACGGTGACTCTTCCCCGTACGCCTAGAACTGCACACGCCGAAAATCAAGCAGCGCTAGATTCCCAACGACTTGATTGTGCACGCCACACGCTTTCCCATACACCGTGAGTTTTAACTGTACCTCGTGGCGTGTGCATTCAAGTCTTCAGTTTTCCCTCTGTGTGAGTGGGGCCCTTTATATATAAGGAGTGTCCAAGGAATACGTCCATACATCGAGGTTCAAGGTAAGATAACCCACGGTAAGTCAAGAAACCTTTTTTTTATACGTCAATCACAGCATATCTCGAACCCAGCGACAGAAGTTGATTCAGTAGTAAACTTTAGATTCCCTTTCGAGATAACTGAATAATTAAGTAAGTTTCATGAAGCCTGTATTCTTTGGCTGTGGTTCATTAGATTGGGTTTCTCAATTAGATTGAGTTCATCAATAGTTACTGGGCATATGCCACAATTTATAAATCCCGATATTAAATTCGCAACAGCATTTGGTTGTAAGGCAGTCATATGAGTTTTTTCAAAAGTAGTGGAAAATTATGCTTTTGCAACACTGTACTTTTGGAACCTTCCGATGTTTCCTTCCACTTAGATAGTATTTTCCTCCATGCCACTTTCATCGGATGAAAGAAAGCCACATCTAAGGGATGTGTTAGGTGGTAAGCACACAAATGATACATTATTATCTTAACACAGATTTAACACATGAACTGATACATGTGATGATAAGTTGTACAGATTAAAATCTAGTTGTAGCCTTTTAAACTTCGGCAGCATTAGACTTTTGAACCACTCTCTAAGCTGCAAGCATCTAACCAACTACTACTAGTATTAGTATATCGGGCTCCTTTAGGCCATTTTCTGTCCAGGTGCTCCACATGCAAGAAGATCGATAGACTACGAATGGTGGTAAAATCTCCCCAGCAGCGCTGCCAGCAAATATGAGTGAAATGCTACTTTTTGAAAAATTACGAATTTTTTTTCTGGATATCAAATATGCAGTCGCGTTTAGTTATTACTCTTTTCTGGCCTGGGTTATCTGTGAGGTTAGACTCATCGCAATTCCAAATATTCTCTGGTAGAACATCTTTTACCACTTTGCTCAAATTGGAAATATATTCTGTTAATGTTTTCACATTAATTCCGGCCCTACTACGCTTTCTGTCGCTAGCAAATCGTACGGTGAGTTATTAGTGACGCTTTAGGAAACCCAAGACCCATTCGTGGCCGGGCATATTATTTTTAAATTGCGACACATTTCTACCGATTTGCGTTAGGTAAGATTTGACAATCATTCGCAAGTCCACAGAGTCTAATGGAAAACCGAATTCTACAGCCTAATATACAGTTTACAAATGCAGGTTTTCTTTTTCAGAAAATACCAGGCCAACCTTCAGAGGGTCAACCAGGCCTATCCTTCAGGTTACCTTTTAATTTATTGATGATTGTTCTACGGGAATTTTAAACTCTTGTTTGGGTTTCCTTTGAGGGATCCGTCCGAACAAGAAAACATTTTTTTATTGAATTTCACAACAAGCAGTGGAAATTTTTTCAGTCGACTGCATTTCAGAATTTGGAATATTAATTGGCTTAAGGCTTAAATTATTTTGGGTGCAAAGTTGCACAATATTTTTGCCGCGCATTTATTTAACTGGTAAAATCTTAAAAATATATATACTTAAATATGTATATGTATTTATGAACGCATATTATTTCAAACTTGCAATGAAATATCTACCTACCAAACAAGAATGAGCCATTGCTGAATTAGGTACCACAAAAAATTTTAATTTTAACGTTATCAGAAACTTTGACATCAAGTTCGAAAATATCAGTAATTTTCAATGAATACCCACTAAGATCTGTAAAATTATGATTGTCTGTGTATAGAACATGACGATTCTGGTACATGTTCCTATTTCAAAAGGCTTATCAGGCTACCTGAATCAACAATTGCCATTAAACTGAACTCACGTATAGAGTCATAGGGATGACATGTTATATTTTATTCAATATTACATAAATAAGGATCCTTCAAGTCGGCAATACTAGAACTGGTTGTACTGTCAGGTGCAGTGGTGCTTGCCGATCTAGTCGTCTTCTTCTTCGGACAGGATTTCACCTGGTGCTGGAGGGAACCACACTCAAAACAACTACCGACTGTTTGCCAAATGTCTTATTTTATGCCAGTTGAAACATTTAAACACTCCGTCAGTGTTACTCGAACCTGCAGCTGCCACAACTCGAGGTACTTTACTGGGACTTTCTACACTTCGATCAGCAGCATTGTTCATAGTCATAAGAGTTTTTCTAATGATTCAAAATTTTGCATTCGTGCCTGGTTCTGCATAACAACATCATCGAATCCATCAATTATATAATTTACCATGTCACTCTCATTTACACCGGCATTGTTTCCGAACATAACCTTTTCGTGGAAATAATTGGAAAACTTTTCAGTCTGTTTCCACCTGTCGAAGTCATCCTCAAATTCTTGAAGGTTGCCTATTCTGTAGAATGGTCTAGCATCCAATGGAATAAATCGCATTGGTGACTTAATATCTTAGAATTTTTTATGGGAAATTGCTTTTCCTTTTAGATAGAGCGGTGTTAGTGGACAAAAATCTTTTCTGCCTTTTCTACCACGTAAAGTTTTGGAAATATAAATTTTTTGATCCTGCCCTCGGGTGCATGAGTTTTTTTTTAATTGAAAATGCTTTGTCCTTTTCTATTTTTATTACTTTGATTTTTTACCAAGATACTTTATTTTTATCAACACTCATCTTTCTATTTGAAATCTGTTTTTCTATAAGAACAACTTTAAAAGAATTGTGTTTTTTCTGCTATTTTCAATTATAGATTTAAATTCATATATCGTGTAGATACGAACTTGAAGTTTGAGCGTCCATTCAATTTGAGCAAAGTCCATATTGTTTGGCAGGAGGCTGTGACCGGATTCTAAATATTTGAAATAGATAATTCCCAAAGTTGGAGGCTCACTTAAAATCATTTTTAAAAGAAGTACAATTTTCATGTTTCTGCTCTGGCCACCAGAGCTATCAGGCCAGAGAATTAAGTCTTGAACTCCATCATTAAGATGCTGATCAATATTTTTTTTTAGGCAAGATTCAACCACTTGTACACCTCTGATTCTGCATGGATCACATTTTACCTTCATTGTAAATTCTCAACTGACTTTTGAAATGTGTGTCGTACCCCCCTAGGTTGTGAAACACCACTGAAATTACAAAAGACTTTTTATAATGTAAATTGCATTTATTGTGTCTCAAATTTACAGTGAGGTGACAATAAACCCTAACAATTTTATCTGCTTCCCTAAATTCCCCTCACAAATATGGCAAATTTTACTGGCATTCCGTAAACTAACTTCTACGTTCATGGGCTCCACATGTTTTAACTTTGAAGAGACAAATTTTGCAACATTTTCCAGTTCATTAGCAAAACAAGACATACAGTCAGCACCTCTATTACTCTTGTAATAAGAGCAGTTGTCATAATTACATTTGAAATAATACCCGGCACTGTATGCTACATGTTTTTGGTATCGAGTGGTTTTTATTATTGTATCCCCGTCATTATTAAAAGGCTGAAGCAATGACTCGAAATATGCATACATAATAAATTGTATTCTTTCCTTGTTAACGAAATTTTTAATTTAATATGCTTTTCCCTAGAACATTCAATTTTGCAATCGTTGAGTTTTTCACAATACACTACATGATCGTTTAACTTGTCCAGTAAAGTAATTCAAACATCTATCAGAAAAGTTTTTTATGGGTGTCTTTAGACAGCTGATAATTTAAAAGTCTGGATAAATCTTTAATACAGCAATAATGATATTTTCTTTCCTCTGTGTCCTCCTCCCCTCAGTTTGAGGAATATTGTCAAATTCGTTAATTTTGGGGAAGTATTTATTTTGAATCATCAATAAACTGACACGCTGATCTAGTTTATGTTTAGTTAAGCAGATAGGGACTACAGAAAAATTTGATTTCTCATTCATATCCAGTCCAAATACATGACCGAAATATTATTTTTTTCAAATTTGGATACTTGTGATAGTTTCAGAAGAAAATCAAGTCCCTCTACATTTAGAACATCAGTGTAACGAGGATATGAAAAAGTTCTATCTGAATATTTATTCGCAGGATAAAAAGCATTAACAATGGCCCAAGCAAAACAGGCTTCATTTTTATTTTTAACATTAATGCAGGCCCGCTTCTTTGCATTTTTTTCGGGTAGTTTAATGTAGGATGGCGCTCCGTTCCCCACTTCATATTTATTTATATTTACTTCTCAATTCAGAATTTCATTTAATGCCCACCCACTACCTGATTCCGAAAACTACAAAACAGAGATATAATCTTTTGCGTTAACATCAAACCACTGTTTTAAATCTGTACCCTCATCAATTACTTTATTTTTAGTATAAATATTTTTTTTTTTTTTTTTCAATAATTTCATATCTCCCGACTTTCCTATAAACTCTGCACAGAAGCAAGTATTAACTTTAGCATAGGCATTTTTTCATTGTATTTGTTATTCTAATTTCTAAAAGATAAAAAGCATCGTCAAAAAATTGTTCAAGTTTTCTATGTTTTCAGTTAATAATTGCTCCTGTACGGACCTCCCTCTTAAAAGCTGACACTAGATCTTCCCATCTCACTCTATCACTTCGTTTTTTTTTTATAGATCCCGCCTTGGTATAATTTATTTTTTCTATTAATTTTTGAAATATTTTTAAATGACTGATATTTGTTTGTAATTTTCGCAATACACCTATAGATAAATCCCCTCTACGAATGGCTCTATTGCAAAGTCTAATATGAGATTTCACCTGCTTTTTCCAAATTTCTCTCTCCTTGGATGTGCAATCGGTTCTCAACAACTTTTCCACTTCCTGGAACTTCCTCACAATTTCATCATTAAAAGCTGTAATTCCCTCTGACTCCATTGTGTAGCTTCAAGAGATGTTTCTCTCACCGTATTCAGGAAGGTATTGGATACTGGGTTTACTACAGCTATCCTTTATATCTTTCTTTACAAGTGTTATTGATAGCCTAAAACTAAACACCAAATAATTAATAACAAGTTTCTTCAAATTATGAAATAATTAAAAAAATAAAAACCTAATAATTAGTAACAAGTTTTTTTTCTCAAATTGTATGTGATTAAAAAAATAAAAAATACTTACTTTGAAATCAAACAGTACACTCCTGGATTAGAATATTATCAAACACAGTTAAATCTATGTTATTACTTGTAGCAAAAATATTGGGTGTGGCACTGGTAATTCATTCAGTTTAATCACTTACTTCTTTTCTAAAAAAGTTACACACTATTTAGCTTTGTTATAAATCCATCTAAAATTATTTTTCCTATACTCTAAGTTCACTTATAAATATAGTGTACTTACATTATTTTCCAATATTATTATTGCAAGGCAAAAACTATAAAAATATATTGTAGACACTGAATCAGATAATACACTTCGAAGCACTAACTTAAATATGATGTCGAAGCGAGGCATGCTTGTTATGACAGGCATCTGTAGAATATCAAGTCAGGTATCGTCGCATATTTATAAACTTCTTGTTCAATGGATTGTAGGTAAAGTTGATTAATTCGGCTTGTCTCAATGATTCTGTCACTCATAGAATCCAGTTTTTGTTCTAAGAACATAAGTAATTCTTTTAACTCTGAATGGTTCACGTTCGTAAGGTTTCCGCTCTATTTGTGCATTTCAGGCTTCGATTCGTTCGCACATACAAAGGCTTCCTTGTCAATTGAATCGTCCGTACATATTATATCCACCTCTGTATTTTGCAGTGCTTGGTCTACTTCCTTTAGAGATTCCAGAGTTCGTAATGTACGAGATAATGTAAGTTCTTTTATATACATAAGCAGGTATAGACAGTAAGTGGAGGTGCAGGTAGAACGCCTTATCTACCTATCGATATTAGGGGTTAGCAAACTAATTAATACAGGGTGGGGCAGAATGAACTCCCCGATTTAGGAAGGTAATAAAAACTAAACTAGTCAAGACGTAAAAAAAAATTTTTATTCGTAAATAAGCATACATAATGCCGTTTTAAATCAACGGGTTTTAAAAATGACATCCCTTAAGTGGCGGCCTCCATTGTTGATGCATTGAGTAAGCCTCTCTCGATAATTTTCCATCACTCTTCTAGTCATTTCAGGCGGAATGTTAGCAATTTCCTGAATTATCGCCTCTCTAAGTGCTTCCAGGGTTTGGGGACGATGTTGGTACACCTTTTCCTTGAGGTAGCCCCACAGAAAAAAATCACATGGGGTTAAATCAGGCGAATACGGAGGCCACCCGATGTCACCCCGCAAAGAAACAACATGCCCAGGAAACATTTCTCTCAGAATTGCCATTGAATGGCGAGCTGTGTGAGCTGTTGCTCCATCCTGTTGGAACCACACATGCTCTTGTCCACGTTCAGCAACAAGAGCAGCCACCCTGGGCCGTAAAAAGTTCTCTAGCATCGCACCATACCGATCTGCGTTTACCGTAACAGTAGCACCGTTTTCCTCGAAAAAGTACGGACCCCACACACCAAATTCAGATATGGCACACCAAACTGTAACCTTAGGGCTATGAAGTGGACGCTCGTGAAGTTCCCGAGGGTTATTTCCAGACCAGTATCTGCAGTTTTGTTTGTTGACTGCGCCCGAAAGATGAAAATGCGCCTCGTCACTAAAGATCAAAACATCCCTGCGGGGAATGTTGCGAAGTTCTTGACACAAAGTGATGCGCGTTTCACAGTCTCTTTCACGTAGCTCGTGTACAATAGCAATTTTATAGGGGTGCATATGGAGCTCCCGGTGCAAAATTCTCCGAACACTTCGATTTGACAACCCCAAGGCAATCGCGTGTTTACGTGCAGAGCGTCTCGGAGATTGCTGAACTGACACTCTCACAGCGGCGACATTTGCCGGTCCAGTCGCTGTCCGAGGTCGACCAGGAGATTTTCTTTTTAATGCCGATCCTGTTTCTCGAAAGTGTGACACCCACTGGCCAATTGTCTTTCTATCGGGAACCGGAGCATGACGACCAAGTTCGAAGTGAACGCGAAACGCACGCTGCGTCAATATCGGCGAACCGCCATTTCGAATAAACTCTTCGACGACAAAAGCACGGTGACGTCCCGTCCAAGCCATAGTTAACACTGAACATGGCATGAATACACACGTCGAATGATATATCTCCCACTCCGCTACCACCACCATAGGCGTAGCTATCCGCCTTTAAAATTGGGGAGCTCTTTATGCCCCACCCTGTATAATAATTTGTGTTTCCATGTACCTACACCTGCTATAAATTTCATCAAAATGTGTAGGTTGGATAGATATTAATTGTTGGAGTACCCAACACCAATTACAAATTGTATTGAAAATTCTTTTTCGATACAAAAGTCGAAACTTATCTACAGAATGGTCGGATCATTTTTGTTTTATAATTTGATGCAGTAGGTTGTTTTTTAATTGGGAACTGTGGGACACACCTATTTTTTCAATCCTACAGTAGTGTACTGAGTAACTAAATATGGTTGCATAAGTTTTATTGTCATCAACCTATCTACAATCTATAAGCAATTTTTACTTTGCACAGTCTACTTACAATATTATACTTTATAATTTTGTTAATGTAAAATGCTATTCACTTAAAATTTTTCTTGTATACCTATTTGTAAGTGTATTCTGTTAATAGTTTTTACATTGTAAAAATTTGTATTTCAATTGATTTTAAATTTTTTAACCCTTTGTGGTGTTTCCAGATTATATCCATAGTTTTAAGCCCATTTACAGGTTTTTAAAGTTTATACATTGTCTAAATGTGTGCTAGATAGAAGTCAACCAGTTTTAAAAGGTACTGGTTAAATTAAATGATTTAAAAATAGTTTATATCTTTCTTTATACAGGATTTAAGCTAAAAAGTTTATATGTAAAAATATACTTTTTAAAAATAGTGTTACTTCTAAAATTAGAGCATTTCCATGAAGGATATAGGGTCTGATGCTTCAAGCTTCCTTCTCATAAGTGCAATGAAATACTTGGAATTTTTTATGTGGTCCCTAAAAATTAAATTTTGAATAAAGGAAATTAAAAAAATTACTGTTAGAAATATTTCAGTTGTAATATATTTAAAAACTATATGAAAATATGCGATAAATACAGTATGAATAATATATGCTTAAATTTTACAGTTTCAATTGATACTAGACAAGTTGTTGGCTGTTATAGTTGAATTTATTTCGTCAATAAAAAAATCGAAAGAAAATCTTTTTATCCTTTTATTTTTGGAGAACTTTCAGCTCGTTATTATTTACATGGATACATTCTCCGACGTTTCGTCTATCGACGACGACATCGACGGCGGCACCTAAAACGGTTAGTTCACTGCTCAAATCATCGAGCAAACGTAAATATATATAAAATAAAATAAAACCACAATTTAGTAGGTAGTTAAAATAGGAAGATTTTAGTAGTATTTAAGTAACCTGTGAAGAAGTCCGAAAACTCGGACGAAACGTCGGAGAATTTATTCATGTAAATAATAACGAGCTGAAAGTCTTCCAAAAATAAAAGGATAAAAAGATTTTCTTTTGATTTTTTTATTGAAGAAATAAATTTACAGTTTCAATTTATGTAAGAAATTGGAAGCTGTTGTTTCCATATTCGTCAATTTTCATATTTAATTTGAAAGAATTATTAATACTTATTCAATTTATTCACCAAATGATGTGCTTTTTCTTTTATTATTAAATTCAATGAAATTATTCTATATCATGTATATTATATTTAATTACAGACATATTTTTTGGTTAAAAAAGTGACTGTTTACATTTATATTTTATATTTTACACATGTAGGTACATACATAAAAAAGAATATGAATATTAACAGCTGTCGATGTATGTCAACTGACTGGACCTCGATGATTTTCGGCCGCATCGAAGACCATCTCGCTAACTCTGTAAAACATGGAAAAATTATTATCTTATAATATTTATTGACGGCAAAGTTTCAAAAACGTGTACCGACGAATGTTCTGTAAAGATTATTTTTAAAATAATATTTCAATACCTTACATTTTTTATTTACTATTGATTTTTTTATACTATATAATGTTAGTTTTAAACATGCAATATTGAACAAATATATATATTTTTTTTTGTTAAAAAATATTTCTAACGATAGGTAATTTATTATTTATTTATAAAATTTAGTATCTAAATAATAAAGTTTATTTTAGACATTATTATTAATGATTATAAATTCATTTAAACGCTGAAATTTCAATAATAAGATACATTTACATAACATATTATATATCTACATATGTGTTATTATTACCATGCATATAAAAACGGCATACTTGAAGCTGTATTTCATTGTATAGATATCTATAAGAATTATATATTAGGTACTTACGGCTGGCATTCGTGGCAATCGCAATCCTCCATGTCTTTATAACGGTTTCTCATCGGTCTCTTCCCAATTCCGACGTAAGCTCTTCCCACGTCGCGCAGAGATCTTGTGAATGCTTCTTTACTTCTGTGCCCGTACTCTTTCAGAATATTTTCTGGTACATCCATTCTCCAATATATTGGCTGGTATGTTGCGTGCAATTCGACGTCTTTGTAATTTCTGTCTGTAATTTCTTTTTAATCTTTCTTTCTATATTCTTCTTAATCTAACCTTTCTATATTCTGCGTATGATTCCTAAAATGTTAAATGACAATCTTTATATGCAAACCAACCATCAGTACAAATGTAGCTGTTTGCATTAATGCATTCTTGTAAAATTGGCAGCAACGTGTTGGGTATTTTCTCTCCGCAACCACGGCAAACCTCTTCTTCGTTATTCTAGTTATTCCTCCCACAACCCAAGTATGCCGCCACGTAGTCAACCGACCAACGTTATACTTCCGCTTGTGTAGGTGTAGGTCTCCATCATCACCGATCGGTACGTAATCGTGCCGTCCAATGGCAAAAGCCACATCCCGACAGAAGCCGTACCAGTAGACAGCCGTTTCAGCACACAGACACATATTCCTGAGTATGTATTCGAGTCTCCTGCAGGAACCAATAATACATTACTCGGACTATCTTGTCCGCCGGCATCCTACCTTTCAAGCGAGATCTCGCTAGGAAGGTATTTTCTAAAGGACAGAACCTTCTTCGTCCTGGGTGATTTAAGCAATTGTTCCTCCATCCATATCTTCCGGTATCAGTGACCGTTCTCAGAACCGCGCCACATTCTGGACAATCCGCCGGTATATTTCTTGCAGGAATTATGCCAAAATGCCGCAGAAATTTCAGTCCCTGTCGTTATTGCAATGCCTTACCTTCTGGTGCATCTATGCCATCAATACCTAAAAAAAAAAACTGCAGGATCCATTATCAATTATTATTAAAAATATCCACCACGTCAAAATAAAAATTGTTACCCCGGTAAAATTAAAATAATAAAATAAATAAACATTTAAAACTAGATCCAAAAAAAAAATTACCAATTAAAGAGCAAAAGCATGCAAGTTTTTCACCAGTTATTCACTCATAGGAGTTATTTGCTTGGAATGTTCGTTTAAATTTTTCAGATTTAATGATACTTCTACGACAATTCAGAGCAAACTAATTCCATTTCCCGCTATCCCGGTATGTCTATATATATATAATAAATAAAAAAACTCATAAAAACGATTTGGCGGAATTATATGCGACCGCCGATGAATAGGTACAAGGTGAGTACCACAAAATATAAAATATTTTCAATGTTGTTTAAACAGCATGGCTTACTGTTCGGAATATTGGAAATATAAAAGTGTATAGTTTAAATACATACTTATATAACATTTTATGCGCACCAATTAAAAAGAAAGTAAAAAATGAAATATGGAAAACTAAGTATATTTAATAAATTTAACTAAATTTATATACACAAGGTATACAAGTTTCAATCCCGAAAATTTATTAGGCGATAAAACTCACAAAAATAAAAAGAAAAGTTCATATAAACTAGTATATTTTATTATTAGTTTATTAAGCTTCGTTTTCGAGATATAGGGTGTTAATTTTAATTAAAAGAAAAATGCTTTTTTTCAAATGTCAAAAACTGCTTTGCCGTTGCTTTTCATGAAACTTGACACGTTTTAGTAATAAGGAAGGGGCGCCAATTAGATTTAATTTTATTATTCCAGAGGCGGCGCTGGAATAAATAAATAAATAAAATTCGTTTAACGAAATCAAATTCGTCTGTTGGAAAATTAATTTCCGAATTTAATTTTTTTTTTCTCGAAAGAACGGAAGGGACAAATATGTATAATGTATATTTAATTCTTCATCAGGAAAATCTACAAATTGATATTACAGTAATTAAAATTATTCCTCTACTGAATTTTTTAATTATGTACCAGTGGCGGCTCGTGGCCGAAACTGTTGGGGGTTCACAAAATCAAAAACAAATCGATTTTAATTATAATTTTATCTACGTATCTATAAAAACTTTATTATTGTGTACAGTGCTTAAACGTAAAGTCCATTCTTCTGCTCTTGTTTGCAGCAAATTTGTCAATAACAGCTTCGTTGAAGTTCGGCATATCTTCTATAAGTTTTTTCTCAATAGATAACATTGCCAAAGCCGTCAGCCTTTCTTGGTTCATAGAACTTCGTAAAAAAGTTTTTATGCGCTTTAATGTTGAGAAATTTCTTTCCGCTTCAGCCGTAGTCATTGGAATAGTAACAATTATTTGTAAAAGAGTAAAGGTAGCAGAAAATATGTTTTGAAGATTATTATCTATTATGAATTTTAAAAGGTTAATTGCACCACACATATTTCTAAAATCAGGTCTTCTGTAAATTAGTTCTAATTCGGTTTGTAGACGAAGTTCATCTAAAAATGGATATGCCTCTACTGTTGCTTTTAAATGTTGCAATGGAAAATTCTTCTCGAATTGTGGAAATTTGTGTGAATCAAAAAGTAAAGCTGCATTCAAATGTTTAGTAAAAGAGAACCTTTCTTTTACATGTGTAATTATAACATCACAAACTTCCTTGGCTGCAACAATTTTTGAAGTATAAGAATCTTCATTTACACGGCGCCGCTTGGTTTGAGTAGTAATATTAGTATATTCAGAAAGTTCATTTTCAATTGTTGGTAGATTATCTCTTTCTTTTTGAATACAGTCTTCAAAACATGTTATGGCTGTGTGTATTTTTACTGGATCTGTCTGCGTTGTTTGTAGTTGATTATACAAAATATCACCATGCGGCAATATCCGATGAAATACTGTTAACCAGAAAACAAATTTTAAATTCTGCAACATACGGCAAATAGCGGTCGCTTGATTGATTGCCACAGTTTGTTTTGAAGTCGATTCTATTTTTTCCATACATTCTATCAACAATTCACGATGTTCATATACTGTGCTTATGGTTCTGCTTTTAAAATTCCATCTTGTAGCAGAAGACCGTGGAACTCTTTGGCCAACAATTTCATCCAAAATAGCTATCCGTTGTGGGGAATGAGAAAAAAAATTTGCAATTTCACTTAAATTTGCAAAAAATACACGTACTTCCTGATTCTGACTTGTTGCTTGGGATAAAATTAAGTTTAGCTGATGGGCGTAGCAATGAACATAAAAGGCATATTTGTATTCATTTTTAATAATAGTTTGAACACCTGAATGACATCCACTCATTACACTTGCGCCGTCGTAACTTTGTGAAATAAGTTTTTCTGGTTTATCTATTACTTGCTTTAAAATTGTTTTTATACACTCTGATAGACTAACCGCATTATGATCCGGGGGAATAGTAAAACACCAAAAACGTTCAACTGGTGTGCCGTCTGGTAGAATATACCTAAACACTACAGTCATCTGAAAATCACTTGCTACATCGGTTGTTTCATCTGCCATAACAGCGACATATGCAGCTTTCGAAATTTCTTCCTTGATAAGGTCTTGGGCCACTTGTAACATGCAATCTAACAACTCATTTTGAATTATTTTTGAAATTCCTTTGAAAACAGTAGATTTTTCAAAATGATCTTTCAAAGCTACGTCTAATTCGGCACTAAAATTTATCAAACCTCTGAATATTCCGGGATTTAATGAATTGTCTCTTTCGTCGTGGCCTCGAAGAGCTAATTCAAAAGCACCACAAAATTTTATACAGTCAATAATTTTTGAAAGTACGTATCGATTTTTCCTTACTTGTTCGTTTTGTTGTTGAATACTGCGTCTGTATGCACTGTCTAACTGCTGTCGAATGTCTATTTTTCCCAGCAATTTCAATTCTAATTGTGCATTAATATGAGCTTGGGTATTTTCGTGTTTTTTTATTTTTTGTGCCAAATGACCCAGGTCTGTTATTCCAATTTTTGTCCAGGATGGTTCTGCAATACCGCGACCGAATAACAAGCAAGGAAAGCAAAACAAGAGATTGGTTGTACTGCACCCACAAATCCAATCATTTTTCTCATATATTTCCATTTTAAATTTTCTATTAAAGTCTCTAGATTTGCACTTAGTCGTCTGAGTCAAGTTAATTTCTGGTTTAGGTTTGCCCGCATTTTTCACTTCAATTTTTTGCTCATAACTCAGAGAGTTAAAATTCAGTCTTAAATATTCCACAGTAAAATTGTTTATATTCATAGTTAGTTTAGTATTTATTTTTGTAATTAACGTAACGATTGTATCGCAACACAAAAAATGCAACCAGAAACCGAAATAATTCACTTCACAAGCACAATAAATAGCTAATGACAATAAACTAAAAGAATAATCTGTAAATGAGCACACCAAATGTGTGCGGGATTTCAAGCGAAATCCGCATAATATGTACCTACGCATGTTTTTTATAATCCACTATATGAATTTAGGTGTTACTATTGCAATTTTTTTTAAAATTGTAATATTTGTGAATTTCCAGATGCCAGGTATCTACAAACCAGAAAATATGTTAATATAACGTCAAATGTAAAAATCCAAATTGACCAACGGTAATGCCAGAGCGAGCCGCTCCTCTGGTGTTATACTTTTCCTGAACCTGGTGTTCTTTCTTTGAAGAAGTGATTTTGGCAGTTCCAACAAATTAGCAAATTTTGCATAACTCATTCTGAAGTACCTCACAAATTTAACTGGATCGTCCTGTAGTCTTCGAAATATAGTGTGGAACTATCCTTCCTTGTCTCTTGCTCTATATAATGGATGTATTGTAATTTAAAAAATATAGTATACAGTATAGTATACAATATACCTACAGTATCTATAATATTGTAAGTAGACAACTGTGCAAAGTAAAAATTGCTTATAGATGTAGGTAGGTTGATGACATTTAAACTTATGCAACCATATTTATTCAGTATACTGTTGTAGGATTGAAAAAATAGATTTCTGTGACCAACAGAAAAAATCGAATGTATTTTCGAAGTCAGAAGGGTCGATTTAGTGAGAAATGATAAAATTGTAAATATCGCAATTCGTTAATTAGTGAAAGCCTCGCGCTATCTGGAAGACATGGGAATAAAACAAAAATCGAGAACAAGAAACCGGAAAGAAAATACGAAGAATATGAATTTTGAAATATTTTCGAAAAAAAATATAATTTTTGAAAATCTATAAACAAATAACCGCTATAGGTACACGAATGCTTAGCCATTCGGTAGACGTATTCTTCGTCTATCGCCTGGAATATGATGCATTTTCGAATTGTTCGAGGATATCCAGATATGGCGGTTTTAGTAAACGGGTGTACAAAATTAATCATCACATTAAAATAACAAGATCCTATCTGCACACTCATATATTTTCGGGAATTACGGCTCAAAGTTTGTTCTCTACCTTCATAAGGTATTTTTTCCAAGGACTCTTTCTTTCGTAAAGGGAACTAAAAATACCAAAATATTAATGTCCGCAGTAAAGTTTATCAAAAAGTTGAGTATAAGTAGGCACATTAAAGTGCTATTTTTCAGATAGAACCTTGTTACGCAGTTTAAAGAAAAAACTTAGCAATACAAGGTTCTATCAGGCATGTAGAACCTTGTTTTAATATATTAAATCTAATTTGTAACATTCCCAAGCAAGTCCCATCTATGAAAATTAGGAAGCGATGGAACTTCTTGTTAATTGAAAATATTATACTTATAACATTATTATTTTATTTTTTTTTTAAGAATAAGTGATGCCTTTTTTATCTAATTTCGCCTTTATTTAGTTTAAATTTAAACAAAACCAACTATTCAACATAAACCAAAGGAAATACAGATTATTATTAGATACTACTGGTTGTGTTACAAAACACTACAAAAAATATACTTCAATAGAATAATGAGAAGATTACTGATTTATATCTAAACCATACACCATTATAAAGACAAAAATGCTGTATAAAATTGTTTATCTATTTGAGGCATGCAGTGCATCATTTACTTGATCGATTTTTTCTTTTGGAAGGATCCTGTATTGGACACTGGAGAGCATTGGTCGAGGAACATTCTTTTTACTGTTAATTTTCTTTGTTGATCTTGTTGGCTTGGGATTATCATTAAACTGAAACAGGATTGAAGTTTTGTTCCATGTGACTTAATTTGAAAGACACTATGAATGTTGCTATTTTAAAATTTCATGGCTGACACTTAGGCGAATGGAACTTTATTGTAATTTATCTTTGAGGCACATTGCTCAAAATTAAAAAAGTTATCTTCTTTCATCTGAATTATAACAAAAGGTTTTCGGCGGTTAAAACATTTAAGTTCTTTCATGAATCCAAGTGGTGAATAAAACTCTTTTAATGCCATATGGCTTTCAATCTGACCTATTCCCATCATTATTATTATTATTAACGATTATAAATCGTTAACATTCACAGAAAAAGCAAGATGTCTACTCATTCCGTTGATTACAGATTTTTCGAATTTATCTCTAAAAAATCACCATCACAGTGCGCTTGGATCGCTCTTTCTGCAATGGTTTGAGTAATGTGGTACAAAATCTTCATCAACTTCTAAGTATGTGTCACTTTTTAAGTCATATCCTGCCCCCCCTCTTCTTTTGGAAGAAGTCCCATACTGATCTTAAAACACGTCCTTGGTATTGAGGGGGGCAACCAGTGATAGAACCTTGATACGTTTTATTAGTGTTATGTTTGAATACTAAATCACCCATAACGAAGATATTTCCTCTTCATTTTGTGAATTATTATCTTTATGCAAATGTAAAATATGGTTTTTCTTGTCTTCTATTTATTCTTGCATATTTTTTATCCCTACTGATGGCGGTACGTTCTTACTTATATCTTGTATTACTTGCTCCGTTACATTTTCAGCTTCATTGCTAATTTCAGTGAGAATTCCTCTCTGTTCAATACCACCAGTAAACTGTCTCAGTTCTTCTTTGTCTGGAGATCATCTAGATGCCACGTGCTATAATTAAACGCGGCGTTTCGCGTGCATGGAAGACCGCATCTATACATTTTCGTTGTAATCATACACACGCAGCGTATTGCGTGATGCCTTACGGCGTTTATTGGAGTCCAGCGCCTAGGGTTATTTTTTTTATTAAATTTATTTATTGCCTGGTATATTTTAATAGTATTGCAGCAATATGTTTCGTGGGGCGCCCATTTAAAGCACTGGTTTGGAGGCAGAATACTAAGATTTCTATCAAAATTTCACTTATGATAGTTGTTCCAATTAGGATAACGTGTTGAGCATTTAACAATGCTTCTCCTTCTACAAAACATCTGCTTTCTACGTTTGCGTTCAAATAAGAAAATACTGACGCCAAATTTACAGTTTCTCCTTCTACATGCCCAATAACAAAAACAGTTTGTAATAAAGAACAAACTAAAATAGTCTGGAAAACAGTAAATAACAAACAAAATTAAAAAAATCTTTTGGGTGCCTCTTCTGTATTCATCTATCGACTAAAAATATGTGAGGCTCTCATTCCTTATTATTTTTTCGAAAAATTATGACATAAGGACCACAATTGTATCCGTCAGTCTGTAGGATGTGGTTATCTACTACAATACACAAGTCTTCTTTCGTTTTTGCTGCCCGTGTCGATTGAAGTGCTGTAAAAATTTCTTCAATGATTTTAGATGTAACTCACCCTTGCTATAGGTAGACCCAAATGGATCTATGAAATGGAATTCCTTTATATTAAAGCAATACAGAAATTATTTCCTTCGATTAATACGGGCATTACTATGTCACTTTTTTATTTATGAATGGTTTTATTAATTCATTCGATTCGTAAGCAAGATTTCCATTTAGTATTGCCGATGAAATGTTCAATTTGATATTGTTTATGGGAATCTAGTAGGGCGAGACTTAATTCCACTATAAAATTTGTTACCTAAACCGTTCCCGAAAACGAAAGAAAGTCTTGTATGCGTACTTCATGATGGTACAAATCTCTAGTGGAATAAACACAACGTGTTTCGAACGTGTGGTGTGGTGATCGACCGTATGGATCGAACGGTATACTCACGATCGGGTATTTATAAAAAAATATATCTGAAACTAGATTATTTTCTAGAAGTTCAATGGTTTTACTGCTCCTACTGGAGCATAATCCATAAGTTCGTTCTTCATATTTTTTCTTGGAAATAGTAGGACACGTGGTACGTAAGTTCCAATGGCGTTGAGGCAGCAAACAACTGTAAGTTGTTGGCCTCTCTCCGCGCTGTTTAGAACACCAACTTGTTTCCTACCTTTAGCTGCCAAAATTTTAGAATTTCTTGATGGAACAGTTGTCATCATCCAGACTCATCCATGTTGTATATATTTTGAGGAGAGAATTTGTGTTTATCTATCACTTTCTCAAGACCATCAAAATCCTTCCTAATCTGAACTTTGTTAAACGCACGGGCTCTTGCAGCTGATGTTGCCTCTGGCGTATGAAGCGAAATAGAACGATTTCGTTTGCGGAATCCCTTCAACCAATCCCAGCCTGCCATTTTATTTTCCTTTGAAAACCTATTTGGAATCTTCTTTACATTGGCAATTTCATAAGCAAGCCTCCGAATATGTAACGTTGTTAGTCCAAAAAAACGCACTTCTAATTCTTTTATATGGCGTACCAATTCATTTTCCAACTCGGCAATAAAAGTTTGGTGTTCAAAAATTCAAAGGCTTTGAATGCGAACCACACAGGGAATGAGTCGACATCATCAGCTCCTGTTCCAGATTTTCCGGGCGTTGCAAGCTTCTGACGCACTTTTCGGTATGTTGCAAGCAAGCTGGTCATCTTTAATTCTGGTACAGCAATCTCTAGTTCTTCAGAAATGGCCACCCACGCTTCATTTTTTTTAGATGTAACTTTATAAAATTTGTGGGTAGGATCCCACAAAATTGAAAACTTTTCATAAATATTTATGAATTTCAAACATAATCATTAGTCCATTCCATCGTCGAAGAGCACGAACAATCAACTGAAAGTGAACCAGTCTCCGTCTACATGGCTTGCGCTACTTGACGCAAGCCCTTTGATGTACCGACATAGCGCGAATTCTGCCGAGTTTATGGCTCGCGCTGCTCGCATGGCTTGTCTCGTGACTTGCTCTCACGAGTACGAGTAGTGTGGACGCACCTTTACAGTGTCACCAGTTTGAAACAAAAATATTTTTGTACTTAAATCTAAAAAATAAAGGAAAAATTAGTACTTATCCCATATTTTCATTAAAAAGGGATTTTTATGTAAACACGGTAAAAGGGGATAAGTTAACATATGTCCATATGCCTTTTCGATTTTCTTGGTACTTGGTATCCAATAAAATACGTGATAAGTGTACTTGAAATTATTGTACTTATGTACCTAATAAAAGTATAAAAAATTAGATATTTCATCATTCTATTGCCTTGGTTAATCTGATTCTACATCGCTATAGAGTCTATCTAAAGTCACGGTCTATCTGCGGCAAAATTTCTATCAAAAAAGCTTTCTTTTTAACATCGATGGGTATGGATGTTGTCGCTATAGGCTTTCTGTATTTCTAACATTTCCTTAATACAATACACTCTTGACTCTCTTCGTTTAAAGTTTATGAATTTGATTGGTGCGACGTATCCAAACAGTGTTTATATTTTAGTAAACCAATTTTTTTATTCAAAGTCAACTTGATACTTATGTTTGTAGGAGTCATTATTTGATATGCAAACTTTAATTGATGTTTTTTAGACAATCTCCAGCAAATGTTTTTTTTGTAAGTTATCCAATGGGAATATACCTTGAATTGTTTATGCTTAGACTCATATTTAAAACACCAAAGAGTCCTAAGGGGCCCTGATTGTCGAATTATATTTGGGGAGTGTGTTATCTTCTGAAGTGTGTTATCTTATGAAATTTGAGGGTTAGTGTATCGTTAAAAATAAAAATATAATCACGATAAGTTTTTCAATTTTATGTTGTAATAAATTAATGCACATTTCATCTATTTCAAAGCAGGGTAGCATATCAATAATTTCAATTAAGTTTAAAACCAAAACACAAACAGGGCCATCAAATGGTTTGAGATCTCCAACCATGAGAGGGAAATATTGAACAAATGTACATCATTTGTCTAGCTGACATTTAAAATTTTTTCTTATCCACACACTTATTGTTACACAAACATTTGTAATTTTACTTGTAAAATAATGGGTATTTTGTTACCCATATAGTACCAACAATTTTACAAAAAACGTGTAAATTGTGGAATTTACAATTTTGTTTTAAAGTATAATTTTGTTGAATTCACAATAGTTTTGCTTTTAATTTCGTTATTTTACAAGATAATATTTCCATATTTTTACAATAGAGAAATGGTTGGGAACGTTTCTGGAACTTTAGTAAAACTCAAATTCGATGTTTACTATATCGTGTATTAGTTGAATCTCATCTGTGTTACGAGTACAATTCTGATGCTATTTATACTATAATTTATACTATTTAATACAATAAGCAACTGTTCTTCTATAATGAATAGTTATAATAAACAAAGCAATTGATTAGATAAAAGTAAATATGCGTCATCGGGACACTAATATAACTATAGTTTTGTTATTTTACAAAGTGATACATTCGTATTTCTCAAATATTTTTGTTATTTTACACTGATACTTCTGTAAATTCACAGTGTAATACTTTTGTATTTCTACAATAATTATTGTTATTTTGCAGAGTAAATAGTATGTGTTTTTACAATATTGCATTGTATTAAATCTCTAATGTAAATTTACCTCTACGAGTAGTATTGGTTTTTGGGATATTTATCTACTAAAACTTCATAATTTTCTGATAATTTTTATTACAAAATAAAGGGCCATAGCCCTCTTTCTCTCCATCTTTGCCAAGATCTCTCATCTTTGTCATTAAATTTATAACTTTTCTTTTGGAACTATGAATCTTTTTAGATTTGCTACCTATGTCAGGATGTATTTTCAAATAATACATAGATATCTTTATATAAACTCTAAGACACAGCACGCCTCCTTGGGATATTCGAAATTTAAAATAAAATAGAGGGCAAATGCCATTTGAAAATCTTCTTGAAATTTTTGCATTTTTTTCTCTTCAGCTATGTTACAATAATATCCTAAATATCCCACAATTATGCTATACTTAACTATAATAAGGTTAGTTCGATTTTTATGCACTTTAACCAATTTGTTATCTATATTTATTACAATATTGGGTAATTCCATTTCCACTACTTTAAATGGTCCTTTATAAAGAGCTGCAAATTTGGTACCTGCTTCATTCCTTACCATTACCATATCACCTATTTTATATTCACAAATGTTACATTTTTTATCAAAGTATTTCTTTCTATTTACATTTTTTTCCTCACACATGATATATGCATTGTATTCCCTAACCCTTATTTTTTTATATATTTGCATTATTAAAATTGAGTTTAAACCTATATACTTAGTTACTAGAGATATTTGTATACTTAATGTATTAGATAATTATAATAATGTTAGTTTTTAAGAAATGAATCTTTTTAGATGACAATGTTTTACTTGTAAAATACCCTATATTATACACAACAACTGTAATCGGGTGCACCGTGTTTATTATTTGTTTCTAATCCATAAATTTGCGAAAAGGAATATTACATACAAAGTTGTGAAAATTTTCTTAAACTAAAAACGGATGCTAGGATTAGTGAGGTTAAAAAGCATAAATTGTGCATAAATTGCTTAAGCCCGCATCACACCGCAAAAGAATGCCGTTCTGGGGTTTGTCAAAAATGCAAATCAAAACAATACGCTTCTACACATTGAAAAATAAAGTACGCAGCAAGCAAGTGATACTGAAACTCCCGTGGCACTATCGTCCCAAATAAAAACCGGGCAAATACTTTTATCAACCGCTTTGGTTCAAATAAGCGATAAACACGGAAAATACCACACAGTCAGGGCCTTATTGGACTCTGGATCCCAATCCAATTTTATGACAGTAGATTTGAGTGAAAAACTGCAATTATCGAAAGACAAAGTAGATATTAGCGTGGGTGGTTTAAATCAATCCAAATCGTTAATTGAGCATAAATGTATTGTGCAAATTAGAGCTCTACATACGAATTATTTCAAAACGCTTTCGTGTTTAACCGTTCCGGAAATAACAGGGTATTTGCCAAATTTTACAATAAATCGCGATGTGCTTGCTATTCCAGCGCATATAAAACTAGCTGATCCCAATTTTTACAAACCGGCTAAAGTTGATATACTTTTGGGAACGGAAATATTTTGGGAATTAAGTAGCGTTGGGCAAATATGGCTAAAAGAGGGTCCTACCCTGCAAAAAACAAAGTTCGGTTGGATTTTGTCTGGCCCAATTAGCGCCGCACAAACAAAAACAACACTATGCAATCTAAGTCAAATTTCTTTAGAACAACAATTGCAAAGGTTTTGGCAAATAGAAGATTGTTCTAACAAAAAACCTTTGTCAGACGAGGAAAAGCCATGCGAACACCATTTTACTCTAAATACATACCGTGATAATTCCGATCGATTTGTTGTATCCTTACCGCTTAAACAGAGTCCTGATATACTGGGTGATTCAAAATCTAGTGCTATGAAGCGATTCGAATCTTTAGAAAGAAAATTACAAAATAATCCACTATTACGCGATAGATATGTCCAATTTATGGACGATTACCTAAATTTAGGGCATATGACAAAAATCCAAAACGAGTCAGAAAAAAATATGGGTTATTATATGCCGCATCACGGCGTCTTAAAAGAAAATAGTACTACCACGAAACTGGGCGAGGTCTTCGATGCGTCCGCGATAACTACCAGTGGATATTCTCTGAACAATTTATTAATGGTCGGTCCTACAATCCAGCAAGATTTGCTAGCCATTTTGTTGCGCTTCAGAAAACATCAAGTAGTCGTATCCGCGGACATTGAGAAAATGTACCGGCAGGTACTAATAAAACCTGAAGATCGCCATCTGGAGCGAATTCTGTGGCGCAAAGACAGCGAGCAGCCCATCGAAACAGACGAACTTAAAACGGTAACGTATGGTACTGCGGCTGCGGCATTTCTAGCCATTCGTTGTTTGCACCAACTTGGACTTGATTTCCAAACTGAACTACCAGATATATCGCGACGAATAATGCTTGACTTTTATGTAGATGATTTGCTAACCGGATTTGACACACCGCAACAAGAATAAGCATTTCTCAGGACTTTAGAAAAGAGTGGTTTTAAGTTGAGAAAATGGGTGTCAAATAATGGAAAAGCAGCAATGGCTATTTCAGGTCATGATAGCGATTCCAATTAAATTGTTTTAGGCGAACATGAAAATGCCAAAACTTTAGGGTTAAGTTGGAGCAGCGCCATGTGACAAACTTATGTTCACGATAAATCAAACCATGTCCAAAACCATAACAAAAAGAGTCATTCTATCAGAAATTGCACAAGTTTTTGACCCTCTTGGTCTCTTGTCTCCATGTATCATTACGGCGAAAATTTTCATGTAAAAATTATGGCTTGAAAAGGTAACGTGGGACGAATCACTTCCAACATATATACACACCAAATGGTTAAACTTTCGTAAAGATCTTCTAGTTTTAAACGAGTTACAAATAATCGTAAGGTAATATGCGTTGATTGTGTAAACGTGCAAATACACGCCTTTTCAGACAGTTCAGAACACGCGTATGGGTCGTGCGTATACATCCGATCACAAAATTGTAGTGGTGAAATTTTCATCTCTTGTTTTCAAAGGCAAAGGTAGCGCCACTCAAAACCACCACAATTCCTCGTTTGGAGCTTTGCGGTGCGCTTACCTCAGCGCAGCTTGTGCACAAAGTTATGAGTTCTTTAGATATTAAGGTCGATAGTTGTACCTCTTGGACCGACTCCACAGTTGTGTTGGGCTGGATATGTACCAGTCCACACTTATTGGAAATTTTTGTCGGCAACCGTGTTGTTCAAATCCAAGAACTTACCGATATTCCGTGTTGGAGACACGTGCCTACTACAGACAATCCTGGTGACCTTCTGTCAAGGGGGGTCTCTGCCCTAGCCCTAAAAGGACTATCAATGTGGTGGCACGGGCCTCATTGGCTATCAAAAAATGAATCAGTATGGCCTACTCTACAAATTGTCGTGGATAACTTACCTGATATGCGTAAAAGCTTACAATCTCATTCAGTAACTATACCTTGTGAGTCATTTCCATTTGAAAGATATTCGAATTATTTGAAGCTACAAAGGATCATCGCATTATTTTTACGTTTTAAACATAATTGTTTAAAAACAAAGGGGGAACGCAGGCATGGTCCCATCAGCGAAGATGAAATTAAACATTCCTTGAATTGCTTAATCAAAGTAGCGCAACGGGAATCCTTCCCTAACGAAATCAAAGCGTTTATCAAAAAACAAGCCAGTTGATGTGAAAAGTCGATTGCTTTGTTTGAATCCTTTTATGGAAAAGGCATTATTAGGGTCGGTGGTAGACTAGAAAACTCGGACTTTGACTTTAACAAAAAACATTCTATAGTTCTCTTTTCAAAGCATTACCTGACAAAGTTAATATTCCAATGGGAGCATAAACGACTTCTTCATGCTGGCCCGCAATTACTCCTCGCTTCAGTTAGTGAAAGGTTTTGGCCCATTTTGGGAAAAAACTTGGCCAAGAAAGTTGTGCTTACCTGCATCAGATGTTTTAAGGCAAAACCGAGAGTCGCTAATGCTATAATGGTCAGTTTGCCTGAAAGTCGCGTACGGCCATCTCCTACGTTTTGGACTTCATGAATAGATTATGGAGGTCCCTTCTTGATTAAGCCGGAAGGGCCGAGGGTGCAAGGTTACTAAATGCTATATTTGTTTATTCATATGTTTTTCTACTAGAGCTTAGAACTTAGAACTAGTATCAGATTTGACGACAGAAGCCTTTCTAGCATGTTTTAAACGTTTTGCCACCATGTTTTCTCAGATAACGCATCTAACTTTGTGGGGGCGAGCAATGAATTGCAGAATTTAGGTAGATTTCTGGTGGATAAAGCCTCTCCATTATCCAAGGAAATGTGTATCGATGGAATGACTTGGAACTTCATTCCAGCTTACCCACCTCACTTCGGAGGATTGTGGGAAGCTGGTGTTAAATCCGTAAAATACCACTTACAGCGCGTATCGAGCGGAGCCATTCTCACTTTTGAGGAATTTTATACATTCATGAGAGGGTTTGAAAATCGAAAATATTGATTTCCATGACGCTAGTGCTAAAGATGGCTAAAGCCGTGCATCGTCACGGCTCATTATTACCAACCACTATAAGATGTATTAATTGTGGTTCCTCGAACTGTGGCAAAACAAACAAAATGATAGGCCTGCTGACTCATCCTAATGGTTTACGTTTCATGAATGTTTATGTATATTCAAAGTCTTTGTACCAGCCGAAATACGAGTATCTGAGAAAAGTGCTTGACTTACTCGTGGGATACTATCAGTTCAAGGATAGCGATAAAGTAATACCGCCTGCCAACGCTAAAACAAATTCATTATTTATTTTCGATGATGTGGCTTGCGATAACCAGAGCGCGATACGTGAATACTTCAGCATGGGAAGACATAAACAAGTGGATAGTTTCTATCTCTGTCAGACTTACAGTCACATTCCGAAGCATTTAATCAGAGATAACGCTAACCTATTGATTTTATTCAAGCAAGATGACATGAATCTCAGACATGTTTATTCTGATCACGTCAACACCGATATGGATTTTAATGAATTCAAGTTCATGTGCTCTCAGTGCTGGAAAGACAGATATGGGTTCTTAGTGATAGACAAGGACAGTGATATTACAGACGGCCGTTATAGAAAGGGGTTCGATGAATATATATACCTGTGAATTGAACAGTTACCTGTCAGTTGTCACTTAGCCGTTTGTGCTTAACGTCCGCAAAAAAATACACCTCTAGTTTTTTACTATGAACGCTGATAATAAAACCACTAGTAAAATTATCCAGGCTCGAAAATCAATCAAACGCAAGTTGGAGGCTCTGAAGCGGAAAGATCTGTTTATAGAAAAGTCCTTTGCACCTATTACGACACCTCTGCGTTCGATAGCTAAACGTATTAATCGAAAAGTAAATGATGACGATGATGATGATGATTTCGTTGATAAAAAGAGAAATGTAAAATTTGAGCGAAAAATCAAACCAAAAGATGAGCTCGGGGTGATTAAACAGGGTGAAAACGATACTTTCTCCAATAATGACTATGATAATGATAATTATTATACTGATTCTAATATTAGTGAGAGACCTGATGATGCTGATGCTTATTTATCTAAATTTAGCGAATTACCTAAAACATATATCGAGGGATTGATACATGACACTAAAAACAAATATGATTTAAAATATGGGGTTAGGTATAACCCTGATGAGGACAAGTTCTATGTGGGGAATTCCTCAATCCAATTTAACGGTAATAATTTGATAATAAATGATAATGAGTAAGAGGGTACCACGGGTCTCTATGAATTATTATTTAAAAAATATTCTCGCAATTATAATGAAGATGATAAAAAGAATTATATTGATATAGTAAAAAGTACCAGCGCTCATAAGAAAATGTACAATCCAGATAATCAAGTTTCCGGTAATAGGAGCTGGAAATATAAATATATAATTAAACACATTGCTCGAGGTCCTCGAGTTAAATATTCTCATGGGAACGTGGGTCGCGGTATGATGATGCAAGTCAATAATAATGCTATCGATTACATGTACTGGGATGACCCAAACGAACTTGTTGATCGGCTTAGGCTTTTAATAGCTTCTCAGAATGCAGGAAATACAAATCATACGAATGAGATTAACAGTATGATAGAGAAACTCATCGAGGCTAAAATAATCGAACCACGTAATTAATTGTTTAGTCTAGATATGTCCGACTAAGTGTAAACATGTCTGCTGTAAAGAAAGATATCGTGGATGAACTTCACAAATCAGCTCGTATTAATTTCAATAGAAGAAAAGTTGTCATTAGGGCTTTAGATGAATTATTTCAATCTGATTTAGTAGAAATGATTCCATACGCTAGTTTAAATAAAAATTATCGATATATTCTCGTGGTGATTGATACCTTCTCAAAGTACGTGTGGGCGGAGCCTCTTAAGGATAAATCAGGGGAGGCGGTTACGAGTGCTATGGAAAGGATTCTAAATAAAGATAGACGTATCCCTGTACACTTACAAATTGATATGGGACGTGAATTTTACAACCTCAAATTTCAACAATTAATGAAAAAATATAATATTAATCACTACTCTGCATATAGCATTAAAAAATGCTCGATTGCTGAGCGTGTAAATAGAACATTAAAGAATATGTTATATAAGCAGTTCAGTCTTAACGGTACTTTTCGATGGCATGATTTACTACAAAATATTGTGGAAAAATATAATAATCGTAAACATCGTACTATAGGTATGAAACCTATAAATGTAAATAAGAGTAATGAAAAGAGAATATTAAAAGCCTCATACAGCTATCCTACTGTTTCTTTCTCACACATGTCTAAATTTAGAATAGGAGATCGAGTTCGCATTAGTAAATACAGAGGTGTATTTGATAAGGGATATACTCCTAATTGGTCCAATGAAATATTCACCATATCTAAAGTCAAATATACAGACCCGCTCACATACTTACTGAAAGATGCTCAAGGTCAAGACATAAAAGGTGGCTTCTACACTGAAGAGCTGCAGAAAGTCAAACATCCAGATGTATATCTCGTGGAAAAGGTGTTGAGAAGGAAGGGGGACAAGGTTTTCGTAAAATGGCTTGGATTTGATAGTTCTCACAACAGTTGGATTGATAAAAGTCATATTGCTTAATATATTTTATAAGTACTATTATGTATGTATTATTATTATTATTAATATATCACTGTAATTATTTTGTTAAATAAAAATATTATATATCTGAAATTTGTTTTTAATAATTATTTTTTATATTAATTAATTGGGAATAAGGGTAAAGAAATAAAGAAGATTATTTAATAATTATTTTATTTTATCATATCATATATAAAAACATATTGGTTTAAAGAAGAGGTTATTTTTCTGAAATTAAATTACATTTATGTATAAGTATGGGTTCCAATATTGAATTAAAATTTAATATTTTACACTTAAACCGAGCTCGATCTACAGCATCCTGCATCCAGCAACTTCCATTTCTAGCAGTTCGGTGAGCATAAGTCCAATGGTTGATATAATGGACTCTAACCTGTTCGTTGAAACTAACTTTTTTTCTGCAAGCTTGAACTGGATCCATCACAGATGTTAACATTCTGTATTTTTCTTAATACTTCAATATACTGAAGATCTTGGTTCAACTTTTGTATATTTAAAATAAATTTATTTAACCTCTTCATATAACATGTGGTAGAATCCATAATATTATTCACTCTACGAATTCTAGATTAGTAGTGGTTCCTACAGCACCCTTGCTAACCAGATATATCGGTTTCTCCAGAATAATCTTCTTTATTTCCAAAATATGAGCCTCGGAAATTATTCTTATACACGGTGGGCCATTTTAATCTATGCACCTGAAAAACTCAGTAAGTTCGCATCCTATCAAAAAATGACCTTTATAAAAGTTGTAGGATACAAAGGGGGTCAAACAATAGTGACCTTGAATTTGACCTTCAAGCTGACCTTCAAGGTCAAATCAAGGTCAACTTGAGTTTTTTAAATGGAAACCCCTATTTTTTACACCGGAATCGGAAAGGGCGGGAAATTTTACGTCCGAATATGCTCTCAGGTCATCTGACTTCGATGACCTCAAAGGTCAGATGAAGGTCATAAATACGAAATTTAACGGGTTTTTCAACCTGGATTTCGTTTTACCCCATTATGTCCGTATGGGGTAAACAGGACCTCACCGAAAAAAACATTATCTAAACGTAAAATTTCGCGCTCATTCGATTTTTAATGACAAAATAAAGTGTTTTCATCTAAAAAAGAAATTTTACCTTGAAATAACCTTGAAAGTTATCGCCAAGGTCAAAATAAAGGTCAACACTGAATTTCTCGTTAAAAATTACTCAAATTATGATCTTCATTTTTTCGACAACACCTTACATAAGAATGTTGACAGCTACCCAATTATTTCGTATTTATGAGCTTCACCTGACCTTTGAGGTCATCGAGGTCAGATGATCTGAGAGCATATTCGGACGTAAAATCTCCCACTCTTTCCGATTCCGGTGTAAAAAATAGGGGTTTCCATTTAAAAAACTCAAGTTGACCTTGATTTGACCTTGAAGGTCACTGCCAAGGTCAAATTTAAGGGCACCTTTGAATTTCTCGTTAAAAATTACTTAAATAATGACCTTTACTTTTTCGGCAATACCCTACCTAAGATTTTTCATAGCCATCCGATTATTTCGTATTTATGACCTTCATCTGACCTTTGAGGTCATCGAAGTCAGATGACCTGAGAGCATATTCGGACGTAAAATTTCCCGCCCTTTCCGATTCCGATGTAAAAAATAGGGGTTTCCATTTAAAAAACTCAAGTTGACCTTGATTTGACCTTGAAGGTCAGCTTGAAGGTCAAATTCAAGGTCACTATTGTTTGACCCCCTTTGTATCCTACAACTTTTATAAAGGTCATTTTTTGATAGGATGCGAACTTACTGAGTTTTTCAGGTGCATAGATTAAAATGGCCCACCGTGTATATCTTTCAGGTAAACTTACTTTACTCTCATCCAGTGTAACTAACACTCTTGGGCCAAACTGACTTTGACAAATTTCAATATCTTCAATTTTATACTTTTTATCTACTTCCATATAGTAGATTTTAATAAATGGTTTTACAAAAGCTTCTTTATTGATTTTATTAAATGCCATTGTAATTTGTTTGATGTTCACTATTCGAAATTTAGAAGTGGAATGATTACCAGACGGACTGATCTCTTATTTTATAATGTCTGGCACAGCTTACTATGCAAAAATTACTTTCTCACACATTTAGCAGCGTACGTGACTACATCACTATTTATTCACAGAAATCAAAAATGTTTATCTAAAGAAATGTGCAATATGCTTTAAAATAATATGAGTAATCATTGACGGAAATCAGTATATTTATTTATATCAACAAAATTTCCTTTGTATCATTGCCGACAGAGGACAATGCCGACCCATTTATGTATTAATTTATTACTGTATTTAGAATATGACATTCGATTCAAACCGCTATTCTAGGTAGTTAAATTCAATAATGATAAATATTACGCAATATGTTTTTCGTCGGATGCGTAATGCCTGTCTCGACAAGTTTGATATATAGGTACCTATATGCTAAACGTTTATTCCTCGCACACACACACACACACCCACACACACACACACACACACACACACACACACACACACACACACACACACATACAAATATCAAGCGACCAATTTTTTCACATAAATCAAAGTACACCATCCCCCTACAGCTCCCCGAAGACATCCATTTCTTTTTTTATCCATTCCAACAATCAGCTTTATTTTTTCTACATACTTTTCCAATATTAAATTACATATCATTAATCACCACCCGAAATCAACTCGCGACAAGCACACACTATATTCTTAATTATAAATAATATTTTTAATTATTCATTATTACCTAACAACTGCTAGACGCCATCTTTATTCTTCAGCGCGCTCACACAACATCCACATCTACCCTCCTTCACCCGCATCACCCTCGGGAAGCCCCATCCCTCATTCGTTATCATAACAATCATAATTACTATTTTATACTATCATTAATTACTATTTTAATTACCATACATCAACCACCACCCTCCAAATCCTTCTACACCCTCCGGACATTGACCAACACACTTCTTCACCACCATTCCAAGAACTCTTCGGCACCCTCAACGCACCCCCATCATCTTTGGTCACTTCTTGATGGACACTAGCCATCCAGCGGCATAGACACTCTACTGAATATTTAGAATTCCCGTATGATAACTACTCTGGTACCTATGTACAAGGTGTCAGTTCTAATTTAGTCTTCTCTATTTCCTTATTTGTAAAGATATTTGAAAATACCACTTTATACTCCGAAATTTCATATTTTTTAAAAAACCGTATTCAAAATACATATACCTTAGTTTTATCCAAACGGAACTACTGCAAACGTCCTTAGTAGTAGAACACCTTTGTAACTTTTTTATTTTATTTTACGATTTGAAACAAATTTTATTCACCATATAAGATATTATTTATGATCAAAAAACATTCGCCTCCGACAAATAGAAAACACCTCTAGTATATTTCATCAAAATAAAAAGTGTCTTTTAGTATTAAGTACTATTTTTATTACTTGGAGAATTGTCTGTATACTTATGTTAAGGTACGTGTCCATTTGAGAGCAACTAGCACGAGTGACTCGATAGTTACTGTTAAGAGGGTATCCATTTGAGAGCAATATGAAGAATTTTTTACTGTCAGCTAGATAACGAAACACTCGCCGAGTGCCTACTCTCAAAGATATCTGTCAGTAGGATATGCATTTGAGATTTGTGTTTCATCAATTTCCTTTCTTTGTGTGTAGTGTGAAAGAAGAAATTAGTGAGGTGAAGATAGATAATCAATCATGAATGTACAAAAACTTCGAGCAATTGTTGTTGCACATACACTGTTAAAGAGAAAGCAACAAAGAAAGAAAAAATGTTGGATGAAGCCATGGATTCAGAGAAGGTGTGAATTTGGAGCATGTTCTACACTAATAAGGGAACTTAAAATTGAAGATCCACTTCCACTGCTCCGCTTCCACTTTTTGTGTTTTTTGTCTTCTTCAGTTCTTGTGACATCTGAAATCTATTCTGATCGAAAATCTGTTTATTTAAAATCCTTACTGTCCCTTCCTGGTTTCTTAAATTGTGAAGCTTTCGTTGAATTTCGTCGGATGTGCACTCGAACTTCGCTGCAATCTCCAGTAATATTTTATTTTTTGTATCCCTATTTTTATACTCAGTAGCCTAGGTATCCCATAAAACTGTATTTTCCTCGTATATACTTATCAAATTACAAATCTCGTCTTTTGACCACTCTTTACGAATAGCTGCAATTTTAAATTATGGCGAGAACTATCACAATACAAAACCTGTTCGTATTTCAGAAGTAACTGTCCGCTAGTAAAAATAATATGTATACACTTGAGAGTAAAATGAATACTCCCTGATAGTTACTCGCAGACGCGTATGCACTTACGAGAACTACTCTCGAGAGGTTCTCGCGCTAGTAACACTCTCAAATGGACACGTACCTTAAGATGGTCACTATGATGGATTCACCCAAAAAAGTGTTGTGTGTATTTTAACAGTTTTTATTACTTACTTATTTAATATCTTCAATAATAATCTTGAGAACATTGCCTTCAATGAGGTTTCAACTGATTTCATCATATGATCGCTCGAAAATTTTTGTATATAGGGTGCTTCAAATTCGATGCAATACATGGGGATCTCGGAAACGGTAAGAGATGCGAAGTCGATTAAATGGAGGCAAAGTTGCGTATTCAGGGGGGCAACATAATGGTGAAAAGAAATCAAGGCTAACTTGATTAGTTTTCAAAATATTTTGAAAAAACCAAAAATTTCGTTTTTATTTTTTTGCGGGCCTATTTGATGGGTATTCAAAAATAAAGATCACTTTTCTATAGCAACTTTTTGCCCTTTATCGAATGGTGCTAGCGAATTTTCCGCTAAACGTTTCGTTTCCCGGAAACCAACATCAATTTAATTTTTTTAAATACGGACCTGGAATTTTTTTTCAATTTTTTGGAAGCATTTTTGTAACTTGATAGAATGCCTCCATAAAAGGAACCACATTTAAACGTTTTGTTTTGTCTAAGAAAAGGAACCACATTTAAACGTTTAGTTTTGTCTAAGAAAAATCCATCATTAGTATTTTTGTTAATTAAATTTTACAGGAGAGTAAAAAACGTATTATTCTGGTATTAGTTGGAATATCAATTAATTATCTTTTGAGCAGTTTCTAAATTATTGTGATATATGTGCAAATTTCTATAACCAGAAGAACAAAAAGCTCGTGCAAAAAGAATTTAGCACGAATTTGTTGAAGATGAACAATATTTCTGCTGCTCTATCATTTTCACGTATTTCATCCCTGGTATTCTTATCATCAAATCGAAGACACTGGAGTAATTTTTTAAATCGTTTATGTGACATAACTGCTCTGAATATAGGGCGACCAATTGCATCGTTAGAAAATAGGGACAGCATAGTTTCATGGCAAGATTTACATATTGAACTGAGCATCAACAGACCAATGAATCCTTTCAATTCTATGGCGTCTGTGTCTTTGTAGTCAGGAGAATTCTGTTTTCTATGACAAAGGTCTCACTTCGTTTAGTTTGACGTTGGTTTGCTGAACTATTTCATCTATCATGATCTCATCAAATAACAGATCCCAAATGTTCTCAACCTTAGAATTCTCTCCCAAATTTCTGGGCCCTTCTTTGAGGCTAGGTAGTTTCAGCACCAAATTATGTTTGAGAGTTCGAACAGCTCTGTTTGGTTCCTTCGATGTCCATTCGTAACCATTTTTCCTCTTGTATATTGTCTGCCGGTGTCCATTATCATAGTATTCTTGTGAAGTGCTTTCACTTTGTTGCAACCAGGATACTGAGTCTGAGGGATACTGATATCCCTCAGACTCTAAAGAACTAAGTTCTTGTTCCGAGACAGAATCATGGTCACTTTCAATGTTCTCGCCATCTTGATCATTCTCAGAATCTTCTATATCTGTTTCGTGTGAGTCATCGTTTTCAAATTCTTCATTGAACCATTTTTGGAGTGTTTCCTCGTAATCTGAGTCAGAAAACTTGACTCTTTTCGAAGTAGATGCCATAATTCCTGAATCAAATTATATAAAGAAGACGTAAGGTACACATGAAAAATGTTTATGAAAAATACTTACAATTTTAGAGCGATTAGATAATAATTATCTCTCAAATTCGCGACTATCGGCCCTGGAGACCGGAAATGATACAAACACTACACGCGACGACCGGTTCTGATGACAGTCAGCATTTTACTAAAGCAGGTACAAACAAACTTTGTTTGTACCTGCTTTTAGTTATTTAAACTGAGCCTCAATTAGAAACATCTGGACATATACAACAGGTGTAAACATTAATAATCTTTGAGGAAAATAAAACAAAAACAAAACAAGTAAAAAATCTCAAACATAAAACATTTATATATATATATATATATATATAACTTTGGCTTGGTAAATAAAATAAAGCAATCACAAATAAAAAAAAATATTTAAAAAACAGTTTAATTATGTATTATTATTTAAATTGTAACTTAAGAAAATCAGTTGAGATATTTTGTTCGTCTTTAATCTCTCTCGTTTTTCAGTAACTATCTGCCCCGCTTTCAAAAATATTCTTTCACACGGTACAGATGTTGCTATAATACAGGGTCGGGTTTTCATAATTTGATATAATTTTGGATGTGTTTTCTCTGATGCCACCATACAAAAGGATCTTGACATGCCCCTGCGCTATGCTTTCTAGGTAAAACAGGTTCTTCTAAATATTTATTTACTTCAACAATGGCTGATGCTGTTGAATTGGCAGGTGTCAAATGTTGTCGAACTTCTGCATCAAAGTCATTCCATAAACATTCAAGTAGATCTTTTTTTTCAGGTGCCATATTTTGGTCGAGCTGTTCGAACTCACTTACACTTATAGTAATATCATCTTCTGTATTCGCATCAGTGTTGTGTTGGTCACCTTTGTATATAAATTTTGTACTGCTGCATTTTTTTAAATCTGGGGTCCAATATAGTTGCCTGGGCTATTAAATTATTTGCTTCTATATCCTGGAAGCGGTTTTTTAGTTCGGTTTTAAGTTTTTCTACCATATTTTCAATTTGAGGCATGACAGTAGTTAAATTAATAGAATTTAAATGTTTTCTGATCTGCTTAAAATAAAATATGATAATAGAGGCACTAACACTTTGCTCTGAGCTTATGGCGACTGTTACCAAATTGAAAATTTCCAGTACTTGTATGGCCTGTTCGGCTATAATCCATTCTTCTTTATGCAGCTGGGTGAGTCAGAAGTCAGAATCATCATTCTGCTTTCTACGGGATGAAGTATTCAAAATAGCTAATGTGGATATAATTCCATTTTTTATTTTTAAAACTCTATTTATCATATCATATGTAGATTTGGTGTTGTTGGCGTGTTGGTACTTCATTTTTTAATTTTAACGGAGGCATCTCCATACGTTCTGCACAAGCTTTTAGTTGTGAAAATGCATGGCTACTCCGTCTAAAATAGGCAACGATATTTTTTATCTTATCCACAATTTCCTTGATTTCGCTTAAGCCTGGCTGAGTAATTAAATTTAAAGAGTGCGCAAAACAACCCCAGAAACGCCAGCCACCAATGCGCACAGCTGCTTTCATATTAGCCGCGTTGTCTGAAACAACGGCAGCTATTTTGTTTGTTAATTTCCATTCATCTATTACTTCTCTAAGCTTACTAGATATATTTTCGCCAGTATGCCTTTCTGTGTAAGAAACATCTTAAAAAAATCTTCAACTTCCTTGCCCGTTGCCTCCACTATCCTATCCACTCCCTTTCTATTATCCGTGTTCTGTCCGTCTTCTTTATCACTGCCTGCCTACCATCTCGTTCACTAATAATCTCTTCCTCCCTTCTCAAATCTTCTTTTTCTTTCCCTGCGTTCTTGTCTCTCTTCACTTTCTTAGCATCACCTTTTTTATTATCACCTTCCCTTTCAACTTCCGTCTTCCTGTTTCGCTCACTCGCCCTTCTTTTGCTAACCAAACTGCTCGCCTCCTTGCTCTCCCCTTCGCTGCTCAACAGATGGAGCGCCAGCGACTCGCCCTTTCTCTTCCTCTGGTCCTTAGCCTGCGTCCACTCCATGCTATTGCTGTTCGTTCCCCTCCTCGAAACTCAAATAGTTCTCTTCATCCCCACAACTATCTCTTTCACCGGCAATTAGGGGAGGGTGGGCCACAGTGAGACAAAAAATTGTTTTTAATTTTTATTTAAGGGAGAATTAAAACAAATCAAAAATTGAACTTTGTTTAAAAAACTTCAACATATTATAGAACTAATCCTATTTGTAAATTAAAGTAAAATAAAAAATAGGCACTATAAACTAATTTAAAAAAACCATTACAACTGTCTCATTGTGGCCCACTAGTGGGCCACAATGAAACAAGGGGCCACAATGAAACAAATTTTCTTTCTTTAATGCATGTTCAATGATGTGAAATCGAGTTCAAATTTGAAAGATGACTGAAGTCTTTTCGTTTTTCCCAAACAAGTGGGTTTTGGTAGGATCATTTTTATGTCCTCTAATGACACCGATGCCATGTCTGGCACAATAGGAAACACAAAGTGCCGCTCATCTTTCAAACTTTTTCTCAAAAAATTAATTTCTACATCGTTCTCAATATCCTTCTCTTTAACAACTTGCCCTATATAAAACACTACTGTTTTTGCTTTGAATTTCACTAGCACGAAATCACCAAGTGTGGGATCCCGATCTAGTTCCTCAAATCCAGAAGGATCCAACACCGGAGGCCACTCCACATCTTCATCAGAATCCTCCTCTGTAAGGTTTGCAATTTCTTCATCTTCAGACGAGGATAAATCGTTTATTATTGGTTTCTTTTTGCGTAAAAGGGAACTTTTTTTTAAGGAAATTTTGCGTTGCCTTTCCATGTCTTTTGCCTCAAATAAACTCTTTTCAGGAGTGTCGGTTGCAATGCAGCTACGTCCTTTAACACGTGGCTTTTTAGATTTTCTTGCTCCTGTTTTTGGATATCCTTTGAACTGCTGTGGAGAAATAAATAGATTGTTCGTGTCTGGATTAGTTACAGAACTGGAAATTTGAGCAACATTCTTTGGAGATGAATAAACATTAGGTAAATTTGCTTGTGTGACTTCATTCGTGGGTGCCCTGAGTTCTTCTTCTCTCGTTGTATTTTCAGCTGTGATATGTTCTGTTTCCATCTCTACAGCTTCAACAGTAGGAAGTTCTCTATCAGTTACATAGCTAACAAGGAAATCATCTTCAGAAAAAACATTGCGGTCGAATGGATAGATTCCCGTCTTCTTGAATCCAGATATTATATTTGCAGGTGTCATAGCTCTTTGGTGGGCTATGCCCACACAACTCGCAACTTCGTAAATACTAATAGGAGTGCCAGGATGATGCAGCAACCAAGAGTCGATGGCTGCATTATAGTGAGACTTGAACGAATAAAATACAGAGACATCAAGGGGTTGTAATTTATTACTGCAATGAGGTGGTAAGGTGATTATAGTGACCCCATTTTCTTTGGCTAAATTTAAAGTCTCAATTTTCAAGTGACTTTCATGGTTGTCATAAATAAGGATACTTGGATTATCTTTGGATGAATTACTATGGTTTATAAAATGTTTCATAACCGAGGGAAAAAGTTCACTTGTCATCCATCCACTTGCAGAAGCAAGACCTAAGGTTCCTGGGGGTGCGCCATTAATCATGTGAATTTTAAAGTGTTTGCGGGGAAAAATCATAGCTGGCGGTAAACTGTTCCCATTTGCGCTTATTATGCAACATGTTGTTACCAGGGTTCCGCGTTCCCCACTCGTACACTGACTAACTTAATTCTGACCTTTCAGAGCCAATATTTTCTTAGGTTTCTGAACAGTGGTTGTTCCTGTTTCATCAAGGTTAAATATACGACTTCCATCAGCAAATTTGTCAGAACGTCTGTATGCCTCTTCTATGTTGTCAAAAAATTTAAAAACATTATGCTTATTGAATGATGTTGCCCTTGATATACTGCAACCTTCTGGTTGACGAATGCTTACTTGTGGATGACGTTTTAAGAATCCCTGTAGTCAATCGATACCTGCTCTTTTGTTACCTTCCCAGGTGTCTGGAGTTTTAATTTTATTAATTTTTGCCATTTCATAGGCTAGAACTCGGAAGTCTTTTGTTGACTTTCCGTAGCACATTTTCGAGCAAGTCAACATATACTCCTTTAAACAAAGTTCCTGTTCATAGGAGAATATCAGGCGACATTTATAGTTTGGCGTCATACGAATAGGTAAATCTGGGGCCTACCGTACTTTTTTTACATATCTAAAGAGCGTCTGATACTTGACGTTATATCGTAAAGCAGCTTCTCTAAGTGAAAGTTTGCATCCATTTATCCCACCCGCCAAAACTGCATTAACAGCCTGCCTCATCGAGTCTTCACAAAACATTCCCTTGTTGGTCTTTCTCTTTCTGCCTCTTGACATTGTACCTACTCCTAAAACAGATTCAATAATTAGATAGGTAGGTAGGACCTAAACATAAAATTTGTTGCAACAAGTTTACGCTGTTGGAAATATTTCTTCGAAAAAACTCGGTACCTCAATTACCCTATTATACTTTTAACATTGCCAGCAGGTTGGTTTAACACAAAAACCCTAAACAAATAATACCTAGATGAGTAGTTCATTGAAAAATTACAAATGGGCCACAATGAGACATGTCTCAATGTGGCCCATAAATGTTGTCTCAAGTTGGCCCAAGGCACATGTAACATCAGTTTTATAGTTTAAGCAAAACAAAAAATTAAGAAGTCCTATTCCCTCCACAGCATATTGTACCTTAATATACAGGGTCCTGCACCACAGCTCCCTTCTTTTGTAGCTCATGAACCGGTGCCTTTATAAATTTCGTTCAAATTTGACTGCAAACTATTCGTAGAGAGGCACATTTTGAAAATATTTTCAAATATACAGGGTGCTCTAAAAACATGTACCATACTAAAGTTATGTTTTTTTAAATGGAACACCCTGTATATTTTTTCATTTTTGGATTCTACCTGAAATTCTAAACACATTTCATTTAGGATGTCCTATACCTATCTTCAACTGTTTTTGAAATATTGACAGGTGAATATTGACATTTTTGCAACTTTGACATCCTGTAAAATCTAAGCGGTTTGAGATCAAGCAAAACTGTTTGCACATTCCTATCTTAACTTTTCATAAGCTATCGTTTGGTACTAATTTCAGAATTATCCAAAAATTTAAAATTTTCTGAAAATTTTTAAAATTTTTGATTCCTGTATAAATTTGAAATTAGTACCAAACGATAGCTTATGAAAAGTTAAGATAGGAATGTGGAAACCGTTTTGCTTGATCTCAAACCGCTTAGATTTTACAGGATGTCAAAGTTGCAAAAATGTCAATATTCACCTGTCAATATTTCAAAAAAATGTTGAAGATAGGTATAGGACATCCTACATGAAATGTGTTTAGAATTTTCTGTAGAATCCAAAAATGAAAAAATATACAGGGTGTTCCATTAAAAAAAACATAACTTTAGTATGGTACATGTTTTTAGAGCACCCTGTATATTTGAAAATATTTTCAAAATGTGCCTCTCTACGAATAGTTTGCAGTCAAATTTGAACAAAATTTATAAAGGCACCGGTTCATGAGCTACAAAAGAAGGGAGCTGTGGTGCAGGACCCTGTATATACTAATTAGCAAATCAAAAATACTTACTGATTTCAGTGTCCTTAAATTTAAAATTCACAGAACAATTCTTACAAAATATTAACTTTCAACAACACACAAATGACAAACCACCATAGCCTCAAAATGAACATCAGTTTAGAACTACTGTCAGCATGGAAATGTCAAGTTGTAACTATTCTTCCCATGTAGAGATGGCGCAACACATCCGATTTTATTTAAATCAGAAAATTTGATTGTCTCACTGTGGCCCATGTCTCACTGTGGCCCAGCCTCCCCTACGCAAAATCGCAAAAAATCCAAAATAAATATATATACATACACACATATATCTATACTTAAAACTAGGGCAAACTATCTGTCTATGGTAAAAAAGTACTTATTTGGATGATTTAGATGGAAAAAGTTTTCAAAATTTAATGACTGAATCGAATTTTATCAAACCTCACTAAAACAAATGTCACTGACAATTGTCATTTTCAAAGCATTTTTTGCTTAAAAAGCCGCCATCAATGCAAGATTGATAACGGCTATTGCAAATATCAATTACTGCTGTTTCCCCGAATGCCACAAAATGTTAACAAAAACTCACTGTGCTACGCTACAATCCTCACCTCGCCCGCTTCCACTGGAAATCAGCAACGGCCAGGCATCTCTGCACTTCTGGACTAAGTTGGGCCTCCCCCTCGATTTGTCCAACACCTTTCACAACCGGGTACCAACACGAAATACTAAAATTTTTTATTTTTACGGAGCGACTCTTTCAACATGTAATCACTTTGACAACTACCCTAACAAATCTGAAGACAAGAAGGTATTATTGTCTCCCTCCACAATATAATGAGCGGTAACACTATAAAAACTGTCATTTGTTCGTGACGTCCATCCGTCAGTTGTTAGACATACTGCAAAAGCTCTAGCTAAGGGGCATTTAACTAAGTCAACTGTTTCATTGTAAAATGCCGGAATCATTGAATTTGAAACGGTTTTTCGTGAGGGAATCTTGTAATTAGGATTTAATAAATAAAGCAGGCGTTTAAATTCTTTATCCTGGACGATAATGAAGGGATGATATTCTTTGGCAATCATGGAAATCAACTGCTTATCAATTTCTTTTTGTTTGCTAATTCACAGAGGCTTTTGGAAAAAACTAGTGATGGTTTGAATTTTACCTGCACCGGAAGAACTTGATTGAATTGAACTTGACTTTGAAGGTTGAAACCCTTTTGTTGTAGATGGAGCTTGGAGACGAACTTCTGCTGGTTGTGACAACTGTTGAGCAAATGAGAAACTAGAACTAGCTTCATTTTCATGAACTGAAATTTCTTCGACAGTTTGTCTACTGATTGGCTGGGTGGGATGTTTATGGTTCATATGTCGAGTAAGTGTAGATGTTGACTTATTTTTTACGGATAATATTTGTCCACAATACAGACATTTTATCTTCCCTTCTCCAGTCTCTTCTGAAAAGTGAGTCCAAATCTGCCTTTTTTGGGCCATGTTAAATAGGCGTAAATAAACTAAAATAAAAATTTGTACAATAAAAATATATCTTAATTAAGTATATGTATTCATCAGTACCTTTTTAATATTAATTTCGTCTCGATATTCAATATCAATAATAGACCAGACAAAAAATGGATTAACGATGATGTCAGGGTGTCCAGTCAAATTTTAAGAGACTTATTTGTACTACAATTATCATTAGAAAACAAATGTAATGAAACTTTGCAAAGATTACATGAGTGGTTTACTCGGAACAATCTGCATTTTAATACTTCAAAAACTCTAGCGCTGAGATTTCATAATGTACAAAAAAATTGTAGCGATCTAAACATACAAATAGCTAATACAAATATTTTAAATGGTAATACATTTACTAAGTTATTAGGCATGCATATAGACGAAACATTAACGTGGAAAATTCACTGTGGAATTTGTATGCAACCAAAATATTCATTCATTTGATACAAGACAGAAACGCAATTTCCATGTCCCTGCTACTAGATTGAAATTGACTTTTAACTCTCCTAACTATATAGGACCTTCTATGTTTAACCGTTTACCTGACAGATTGAAATGTATAAAAAGTGAACGTCTGTTTAAAAGTGAATTGAAGAAGCATTTAGTAGATAAGTGTTATTATTCTGTAACGGACTATTTTTCTTCTTCTGTGTCTTAGTTATTAAGCATTTGACAATTCCTATACATGTATCATGTCGAAATGGAAAATAAATTATTATTATTATTATTATTATTATTATTATTATTGAATAATTTCGAGCACACAACACAGTTTAACTTTAACACACTGTCTATTGACGAAATAAAGAAGTTCTATTTGTTCTAAAGTTTCGCGCCAATAGTGATAGCAGCCTCTGTCCCAACTGTCATTGTTGCCTGTAGGTTGGAGTCGTAAATTCCAACTACACAGTTTCGAAAGCAAAGAATTGCTTATTGCGTATTTAATTTTTTGAATGATGAATAGGTGAAAAACTCTCCGTTTAATTGCAAATTCCCTTTATTGTTGCAAATGACAATAATTGGGTATTTCACTTTAACTTATATGTAATATTTTACAGGTGTAAAATAAACTCGCCAAATGATACTAACTGTAGATAGTTACCACAGAAGTCCGTCTAATTTACACTTCCCAACATAGGTTTCAACCACCGAACATAAACAAAGACAAGAAGGATCACAGTCCGTCGGAACTTTCATGCAGCTGTGCAGGTGTCCCTGCTAGAGCCTGTTTTTACGAGAGTGTACGAGGTTTATGCAAACTTACCGGGGTGATTAAAAAACATTTAACCATAATAATTGTTATTGTGACCTACATTTTGCTTTGTGTGCATTAAAAGAAAAAAGGGGAAAATGTAAAATTATAAAAACTGCTGTTGGTAAAAGCTTATAATTATAAAAACTAACAATAAAAAAGTGGAAAATACCAACTAAATCAAAATAGGGATTTAAATTACATGTTAACATAAAATAAATAAAGGTTGTTCCAAATTAGAGGCCATCAAAGAGTACCTACTTAAAAATTTTTTAAGATGATTAACTTTTTGAAGTTTTATGGATTGGTTTAAAGAATACCTATTTTTTATGTCCCGGTTAGCAAATTTAATTGTAAAATAAATACGCACCCTACAATAAAGGTTTAAAAAATATTTGCGAGGAAACTTCACAAGGGTGTAAAATTTTCAAGATTGTTTCCAGTTGTTTGACATATTCTACAATGTTACTAGGAGGTAAATTCAAACCTCCATAGTTTTTAGAAGTCGAATATGCTTTAAAGTCTAAAAAACATCAGCTTCTTTTTGTAATGTCTTTTCAGTATTATACTTTGTGCAAGTGTTACAAGAGTGTTGCAGCAAACATTTTTTTAATAGATAGCCAGTAATGTAAACTACAGCATTGCCGTCCGTACTTGAAAGATTTCTATAGTCGGCTGTAAAAACTTTTAAAGAACTATTTTTTGTTAATATTGGTACATAGACATTTTTATATTCTTGGAGCATATCAGGAGTTAAATTAAGCAATACTTTATTGCTTTTTATATATTTGGGCCCTTTCGCGTCCAAATTGATATTCTTTGTTCACAGCATTATACCAGATTTGATGAAAAACTGGTTACTCTTTAATTAGACCCTTATACATATATATATATATATATATATATATATATATATATATATATATATATATATATATATATATAACTTTATTCCGCAAGCCTTAAATATTAATTTATGTAAACAAATTCCAACAATTTTAAAATTTTTGCCATAGGCGGCCCTATAAGGGTAAAAAAATTTATATGTAATAAACTCATATATGTTTCATTTATTGAACCCCAGCATAGCTAATGTATGCTAATACATTTATTTTGAATAATTGTGAAGCAAGTCAATGACAGGTCTGAAGATACAATAAAGACAGTGGCGGAGGTCTACAGAGATATATTTATTTCGAACTAAAAAACACAAAATATGTCATATCAATCATAACCATGAAATATGTCGAAATGAGCCTTGGAACATAGATAGATAGGGCCATTTGGGCATTGCCCACATAAATTGCTTGTGTAAGATTTCTTCTTAGCAGTTTGGTAACATACTCTAAATTTTCCTCTTTTGCGGCGATGCCCAGTTTCTTTGACGTTACACCCAAAATTGTGTCTATTTTCAGCCCGGTGATCTCCCCTAGATAATCTTCTGGGAGCAGACCGTTCTTTGTAATTTTCTTTTATTTTCTTGTAGGTATCCAGGTGAATATTTAGCCAAAAGATGATCAATTAGTATTTTTGTAAACCCGAGCACAGTTTTCTCCTTTCCTCCAGCACTTGTATAAAGAACATTAGAATTTAACACCATGAGCTGTATTATATGAAAACCAATTTTTTTAAACCAAGTGTAGCTTTTTCGAGTACAATCATAGGGTTCAATATCCTGATCAATCGCATCCACTCCTCCCATATTTAGATTGTATTGTTCAATAATATTTGGCTTCAAAATAGGTACATTTCTAGATATAGATGGCTGGAAACGATTTTTTTCTATATAACCGGCTTTATGCTTAGTAGTCAGTAAATGAACATCTCTCTTATCCTTACATCTAGCAATCAGAACATCACCTTTTCTGATAAAACATGTTTGAAAGGTTTCGAAATGAGTCTCTGTTAGCTCCTTAGGTACACCTCTATTCACTCGAATGGCTCCAGTGACATAGGTATTTTTTGTTAGTAGAAACTCTGCTAGTCTCAAAGACGTGTACCAGTTATCAATTATTATTTCTCTCCCTTGATCTAATAAATCTTGCAGTAGGAATACCACAATTCTCTTAAACATAGATAGAACATGTGATCCTGGAATGTGATCAACATTGTATGTCTTTTCCAAAGTACATGACGAAATTATACGTGTACCCACGTAAATCTGGACTACTGGGATATGAGCAAAACATTTTCATTCCAAAACGTGAACGCTTAGTTTTTATAAACTGTTTGAAATTGATTCTACCTTTGTATAAAACTAAACATTCATCGACAGCAATTATTTCTCCCGGGTCTACTAGATTTTTGCAATTTTCTTTCACATACGCAAAAAACATTCCTAAACCAGTAATAGGTTTACCTGGAATGAACTAAATCTCAAGAATTTTAAAATAGCACAAAATCTGTTTCTACTTATTACATCAGAGCAAAATATATTTAGCCCTCTAAACAAGAAGTCACGACTCCAGTAGTCGTGTATTGTAGGATAATGAATAAGTCCCATATATAAATGTAGAGCCAAAAATGTGTACATTTCAGGAACGGTAACATCTTTCCATATAATATCATACACCTTCTGAGTGCCATTCTCTACCAGGTACTTTCCTGCACGTTCCTTTGTCCAATTACAAAGACACTGGACTATATTTTCAGACATGAACGCTAGGAAACAATCCTCAGCACGCTTCATGTCCTCCAACTCAACAGCGGGATGAATTCGAATATTTATTTGGGCTTTGTAATTTGTCTGCGACTAATTGTAATACTGTTTCTTGATGATTTAATGGTTCTGTAGCTTGGCGCTTAGCTACTTTGCTACGTTTCCTTCTTATGGAAGTAGCTGCCGAACTCAGAGATGGTGTAGTAACAGAAGAAATAGGCTATTGTACTGATTCTTGGTCTTGAGAAATTTCTGGCTGTGAACCGCCTTTCTCTCGTGATGCATTATCATTTTCTGTGTCTTCATGCTATAAATTGATGTTTCTTATTTTGATTTCTAAAATACATTACTAATCTAATAATGTTTGTTTTTGCAGTTTCCACGCTGTGTTTGTATTTACATATTTTTAATAATTTTTATAATTTCAGTCGAGCAAACAATCAGACTGACATCTTGAAACAATGTTTACACTGAACATACCCGAAATATTGTTATTATATTAATTTTATTTCTTCCTTGAGGATGTTATTTTAGCTAACGAACCCTGCACCAAATGGTTCAAATTGGTTAACTGGGTTCAAAATTTTGGAAAAAACAAGAAATAAAGTAACTAGGTATAATACTTGCAACTTTTCATTTAAGTAAATTTGGTTAAATTGACCGCAGTTTTGGGGTGTCGAACATGCCCTTGAAATTTGTAACCTTTGTTCGGAGACACCTTGTACAGCTAGGTATGTAGAAAATTAGAAACTAAACAGTAATATTGTTACATATTGTAAAGATAAATTTTATGCAATTGGTAAATTATAAATTAATCAATGCTGACACATACTTACATATATATTAAACGGTGACACTGTTACATCAATGATAACAATGGTAGGTGACAATGGTGAATAACCATGGTAGTTTTCAAACAGTGATCAGACTAGGATGCAAATACCCTGGAACACAGCCTTCTTTAGTACTAGCCATGAACTGAAATTGGCAACACCGCTCCACGCCGATCTTCTAGTCCGATTCCCGACCCACAGCCTCTCTAGTAGAGAAGGCTGTGGCCGATCGTATTTGACGTGCATTCCCAATTTTGTTTGTAATAAGCTACTTAAGTAAATATTAAATAATATGTATACGTTCTCTGCTTGGTCAATTAAATATTACATTATTTTATGTAAAACAATATATAGGTATCTTTGTAGTGGCGAGATACAGTGAAATACACTGCAGTGCCCTCTTTGGGTCTTTGCTACTACCTATCCATGGAGATGTTGATGAAATGCAACGCCAGTCGGGGCATATAGCCCGTGGAGTAGTTGTTTTCGGCATCTCCTTCCAACAATATATACCTTATTTTACATGAAAACATGTGGTATTTGATTATTCAGCAAAACCAACGTGAAGGTGCAGAGTTACACAAGCTTTTAAAATAATTCAAAAAATAATATTATTGCTCACAGTATGTGTATCAGGTAGTACTATAATAATAAATAATAATATATTTCTCAGATTATTCATCTAGCATTCGTATTTTTGCCGGGAGAGGAAAAAAAAGGGAAAGAAAAACAGATGAAGGATAGGATATAGGAAATGATTCATATTAGGACAGGAATAAAGGGAAGATGATAGGCACATAATATAACAAATATATCTATGTAGAAAAAACAAATGACAAAAAATAAAATTAACCAAAATAAAATTAACAGGAAAAAATTAACAAAGTGAAAGAGCAAAGACATACCTAGACTAGATTAATAATAATAATGAATGTTGGTTGGTACTTATTTAATATCTATTATACATAATGGGTTTTAATGAAATGGCTCAAACGAATTATTGACAAATTGACCAAATTATTGACGAATGACAAATTATTTATATTGCTTTTTTGAAAGTATCTAATTTCCGTTTCTTTATTTTATCTTCTGGTGCTATTTCACATCGTTTTTTATTTGTTTTTAACTGGGATTTTAATCGTGTTTCTTCCAGAATTCTATTATTTTGTGTTTTGACATAGTTATTTAAGAGAAGGTTTGCAAAGATTGAAGAAATTATTCCTAAAATATAATTTACATTATTTCCACAGACACAGGTGTCTGCTAAGGTGACACAGGAGAAAATGCTAAGTTACTCTATACTGACACTGACAGTTTAATATACCAGATCTCGGATATTGATATTTATGAATTCATGAAAAATGATATCCATCTGTTCGACACTTCGGACTATCCTGAAGATAATATCTATGGTATGCCTCGCGTAAACAAAAAGGTTTTAGGTCTTATGAAAGATGAAAATAATGGTAAAATTGTTACGGAATTCGTAGGTCTACGAGCAAAGATGTACACGTATAAAGTCGACAGTAAACCGGATACTAAACGCATCAAAGGTCTAACTCGGTCTGCAGTGAAACAGATAACTTTTAATGATTTTAAAAACTGCTTATTCAATCAAAATACGTTAACTAAAGAACAGCGCCTTATAAGATCTAAAAAACACACTATTTATACCATCAAACAGAATAAGTTAGCCTTGAGTCCGTACGATGATAAGCGAATAATTAATTATGTAAACACAGACACCAAGCCGTGGGGATTCAATTTCCAACAAGTTTCAACTAGTCAGATGATGTCATCATCAAGTTCAGAATAAATAACAGCTCAGTATCTGCTTGACTTCATTCTCTTTTCGGTCATAGAATCGGTAAAATGTGCTCTCTTGAACGAAAATTGAATTATAAGCTTCTAAACGGTACTCAAGAAATATATGTAGATTTCCTAATAAAAGCAATCGATGCCAATGATTATCAGTTAATAAACAAAATTTTGGAAAAAATTATTATACCTAATAAAATCATATACTGGTTGGCTTTAAGGAATAAACACAATTTCGAACTGATGAAACAAATTTTTAATAAAAAACTTCAATGTGACATATTTATCGAACAGTTGCAAGATATTTTTCAAAAGGAATATGTTTTCACACTTAGTCTGGACATGTTAAGTCAATATATTAAAGATCATTTTCCGCTGATAAACTCTTATTATAAACATTTTCTAGAAAAATTACTTGTAAATGGGGAAGATCCCTCTTTAATAGATCGCTATACAAAGTGGTTTCCGGGTAATAATATTTTTATTAATTATCATGATATTTATTGGTCAATAGAGAAAGCAGTTTGTGAGGCTATTTATTTTACTCAGAATGAGTTTCTAGAAATTTTGTATAGAGTAATGAATCGGAACAATTTGTCATTCAAATTAGATATAAAATTAAACGAAACGCATAGACAGCTAATTAATTGGATAGATGATAATATATCCAAAGGTCAATCTGGTCTACGAGTTGGTTGGACAGAGGGTCCAGACAGCGGCAAATGGCCTAGCACCACTCTCGAAGACTATCGTAAAACATTAGAAATTGTAAATAGACATTTTTTGTAAAATATATATATGTATATAATTATTGTAATATTAAACATATTATTATTAGTAAAATTAATTAAACTTAATTATGTGTTTTTATTTCCTTTTCCCACATCCCATTATAAAAATAAAATAAAATATATCAGTGCTTAAAATTATTGTGTTTGATATACAGGGCGCCCTATTTCTTGACCCGTTGCATGGGTAACTTTTTTATTAGTAGAGATACAAAAACGCTTAAATGAGCAAATTAGTGCAGTTTCGTATTAGTAATTCTACGGTAAGGCGAAAAATTATATACGGGGGAAGGTTGAAAAGTTATTGACAAAAAACGAAAAATCCAACTTTTCTATTATCCCTCGTAGCTCGTTCATTTGAAGAGTTAGAGAAAAATGTTTCACATGTTTTTTGCAGTATTTTTCATGTAAAATTACATGCACTTGCTACTTTTTATATATCTCTTAAAATGGTTGAGAATCACAGTAAAATATATATTTTTTAAATGTAATGGATAGGTGGCTGTGACATTAACCGAAAGTCCCCTTTTTTCTCTTTCAGATGATATAACATAGTCCATATTTTATCCTTACAAAAGTAATAACAATCGTTGTTTTTAAAGAAAGTTTATTGTCACATCAAGAATGCTATGGAAATAAAACAAAAAATAAGATTCCTGATATTTTTAAAAACGTCTAGTTGGAATTTAATTATTGACAGATCATAAGTGACATTTTTAGTTTTTGTTAAGTAGTTTATTGTTTATTATTAATACTGCATACAAAATAATAGTGTTGCAAATATGTACACCAACGAAGAGAAAAATGATATGCTATTTTGTTATTATAACCAAAATCGAGATGCACAAGCTGCAGCGAATCTTTATTTGGAAACTTACATGGAACGAAGACAACCCCATCATAGAATATTTAGACAGCTGGAAAATAATATACGATTATACGGTTCTTTTTCAAAGCCTAAGGATGAAAGAAACTTCAATGAAGACACTGAAATAAATGTTTTGGCTTATGTAAATTTTAAACCTGATTCTTCAACTGCAGAAATTGCACATCACTGCAACACTTCCAAGAAAACTGTAAGAGCTATTTTAAAAGGTAACAATTTAAAGCCTTATCATTATTCCATATGCAATACTTTATATCCAGCTGATAATCAAAGAAGGATGACATTTTGTCGATGGTACATTTCAAAATGCGAAGAGGATCTAGACTTCTGGAAAAAGATTTTATTCAGTGATGAAAGTAGATTTACCAACAATGGTATTTTTAACCGCCATAATAACATAATGTGGTGCCGAGAAAATCCACATCTTGTTTCTGAAAGAAGAAATCAACGTCAATTTGGGATAAATGTGTGGTGTGGAATTTTTTGTGGCAAAATTATTGGCCCATATTTTTACGAAGATAATTTGAATGCGAATAATTACCTTCATTTTCTAAGGAATACTCTAACAGAGGAATATTTAAATGAATTACCACTTCATATTTTTAGAAATCTTAAATACTTCCAACACGATGGAGCACCTGCGCATAATTCCCGCGAGGTAAAACAATATTTACATGAACAGTTTGATAATGTTATAGGAAATAGAATGGATATCGACTGGCCAGCGCGAACACCTGATTTGACCCCCTTAGATTTCTTTCTTTGGGGGTTATTGAAAGATAAAGTTTATGTGACAGCTCCTCTAGATATAGAGGATCTAAAAGTCAGGATTCAAGATGCAATTAGAAGCATACATGGACATACAATAAATAATGTTTTAAGAAGTATCCAGAAACGTTGCTTACTATGTATCCAACAGGATGGTGGTCATTTCGAACATTTACTTCAATATAATTAATTAATTAATAATTTCTGTTCTCAAAACATTCTTTTGTTCCATAATCCATAGCATTCTTGATGTGACAATAAACTTTCTTTAAAAACAACGATTATTATTACTTTTGTAAGGATAAAATATGGACTATGTTATATCATCTGAAAGAGAAAAAAGGGGACTTTCGGTTAATGTCACAGCCACCTATCCATTACATTTAAAAAAAATATATTTTACTGTGATTCTCAACCATTTTAAGAGATATATAAAAAGTAGCAAGTGCATGTCATTTTACATGAAAAATACTGCAAAAAACATGTGAAGCATTTTTCTCTAACTCTTCAAATGAACGAGCTACGAGGGATAATAGAAAAGTTGGATTTTTCGTTTTTTGTCAATAACTTTTCAACCTTCCCCCGTATATAATTTTTCGCCTTACCGTAGAATTACTAATACGAAACTGCACTAATTTGCTCATTTAAGCGTTTTTGTATCTCTACTAATAAAAAAGTTACCCATGCAACGGGTCAAGAAATAGGGCGCCCTGTATTAGTAATTTATCATTATTCAGCTCTAGACTGAAATACTGTTATCAAAAAATAATAAAGATATATAATATTACTCACACACAACTAGTGATTAAGGTTACCAGTGTTACCAATATTAAAAAAAAAAATGACAGATGACATTATAGTGAATCAGTGTACGACTCTACCATAGTAAATAAAATCAGGGCTGCCAACACATTACTAAATTAGTGTAATGGTAGCGCCCATCTCTGTCAATGTTATTAGAACAGAGTGTTCATTGAGTGTTATTTTTTAAATTTTATTGTTTTTTCTTTTTAATATTTTATTAAAAAATTATATACAATATATAACAAAATTTTATTATAAAAAATATATATATACATATTTACAATTTATTTTATGTCATCATCATCATTTGTCCTTGATTTATGAGCTATTATAAATTGCTCATAAAGATTCCTATCTGTAACAATGAGAGACAAATCCATATAATTACTGTTATTAATGTAAAAATTAAATAAAATTACCTCTTTTTATATCGATAATAGGGATCAGGGATGGGAGCTCTTCTGTTTTGATATTTAGTTCATCCCAAACCCATTGGGGAACCGTGCACATTTTGCAAGTACACAGTTCCCCTCGTTTAAGTTCTTCTAGAGTTATAATTCTATGCATCTTTGCATTCAGAATATCAAATAACAAGTGACTGGAACTAAACAGTTCCGCAGCTCTCTCTTCGCGCACACAATCGCCCCACTACCCACCTCTCTCCCACCTCGCAACCATGAAATGAAACGCTCGTATTCAGCATAACTTCGTTTATTGAATATAAGAAAAAATAAACATACATTTAAAACTTATCTCTATTGATAAAGAACCATTTATATATGGAATAAACAATTTGCGTAGTGCAACGTAAGTTATTATACATATGTTTCCCACAGTGGAATTCATTATTGGCTAACATTAAATCTTTAACACTGCAACAGCCATATGAATGTAAATCGATATTATTATTTGGTAAATATGATTGGAGCCATTGCTGCTTCTCCACACCCTTGACGAGGACATGTTCATCCTCATATGTTACGTGATCTCGTATAAACTGACCCAGATCCTTGTAAGAGATATCATCATAGGAGGTTTCCCATAGCAGACCATGCAAATTTTTAGTAGTCCACCTGATTTGTTGCTTAATATTTTTATTAAACAGCTTGTACACGTATTGTGTAGGAGGGTAGACAATCTTGTGTACGCAAGACTTCTCATCAATATTGAAAATAGAAATTTCTTTACATATGAAATTTAGTTCTTTTTTGTACTGGAAACCCTGAATGTTTATTATGTACATACTGATTAGTGAAATTAGAATGGCCGAACGATGCTAGTTAAAGCATTATAGTAAATTATGCGGTCGTGAATTATAAGACAATAGGCTGCAGTATCTTTTGGAATAGATTTATTAGTACTAAATTCCAATCTAATGTCAACTGCTCCGGATTTCACAACCTCATTCTGAAAAGAGCAGTCGACTACTACTAGGGGCACGCTCGTTTTGAAATTATAAGGGGAAATCAAGGGCTCACTTAATTTCTGATAATAAGATTCTTGAAATTGAACGTACATATCATACAGGTTGGCATAAAAATTCTTATCAAAATTAACATTTAGGTTATCGTAGGGATACGACTCGGAATTTAGAAAAACTCTGAAATTAGTCAGATTACAGTGATCGAATTCGCTCATGCGTTTGGATGCTTTATTTTTACGGTCCACGTGGAACCCGAAAATAATAAATCGCGGTTTCTCCAGTTGTGACGAGGTCTTAATAGTCCACGCATGCGTCTGAGTTTCGGGTAACAATGGAAACTCGTGTAGTTCCCAGCTCCTAAACGGTACTGCTAATTCCATATTATTTTCCAAGTATTTCATTAATTTTAGACGCTCGACATCGGCTACAGTCACGTGCGGTACCCTCCATTGTACCGACTCCAGTTCTACTTTAACGACTTCATTATCAGCTGCGTTATTTACAATAGCGTTTAAATCAGTACTACTTCGAATAAGAACCAATTCTTGACGCAAATTTACTACTATTTTTTGAAAGTCCTCAGCGAGCCCCAAACAAATTTTCAAAGGTATGCACACGTCAAAGTAACCATTTTGATTAACCATATGTTCATCAGTCCAACCGGCATTCTCCAAGCGGGTGACCTCATTTTTATTAAAGGACACATATCCCTTCATAAGAGTAGTGAGTCCAGGATTTCTAGATCGGTCCACTGTTATACCATTCATTTCGTATCGTATCTCGTCGAACAAAAGCAAAACACCCATTTTATCGAAGATAGCCGTCTCCGACACTGTACCATCAGCTTTACATAATCGACCTCGAATATATAACGTACTGAAATAAGGCGCCGTATACTCGTTCTGCTGTTGAATAGGGATCCTAATTTCATCGTTATTTCCTAAATTTGATGCTGCATACGGGTTGTGAGTATGTTTCTCGAAATTGACTATGGAGATATCTGACTGAGGCTTCTCCAACACGTTCAAAATACCATTAGAATTCATTACTACTACGAAGTTGACTGCTATGCAATTTATAACCGAGATTCAAGAGAAATTTACGATTTTGCACTGTTAACGGTTTGAAGGTTACAGATGAACTGAGGGGATGACGGACTCCTGCACCCTTTATATACTTTTTGTTAAATCTAAGAACCATTTCTCTTCAGGTGTAGTCTTATCGTCACGACTTCTCCACGGAAATTGACCAGATCACCGTCCTGATCCACTATTTTAACTGTTAGGCTGTCTATGCTACGCTTGTTGACAGGCAAATAAATCACGTTAGCAGGAGATTCCACTATTTTATAGCCCGGAGACACAGTCGGGAAAAATTCGTGAATTATGTGAACCTGTCTATGATTCATGTAGCTACCTGTCACAAGATTACACTCGATACATATGGAGTGTACTTTTTGAATTCTAGCGGGAGAGTCTGATATGTGACGCGCTAGAGGTTTCAGTTCTCGACTTGTAAATCCCAACAAGCTACCGATACTATCGGGTGGACTGAAATTAATCCGTTTATTTGATTTAACCTCACACTTTAAAGTGTTTTTATTAGATATTATGGAGATGTATGTGTCATTAATGTGAGAGGCAAGAAAATAGTCTTTTATATATTTATTTATATCTTCAATTTCATATGAACCTTCTGGAATCTCTATAAATTTATCATCGTCATCATAATAAAATCGATTATTAGAAGAGTCAATGTTAGGTATGGAATTGTAAGCATCGAAATTTATCAGACCGAGTGAGTAATCAGCTGACGGTTCAAGATCAATGGGTGGGCAGAAATGCGCGTTTAGAACGGATGATCGTTCAGACAAAGTGAATGTATACGACATGTTTACTTTACACAATCAGTTCGCAGAATGAATGTGACTAACTGCGTGCAGTCTGATTATATAGGAATTTCAAACACAGATGACCACAATTTACCGTATCAAAAGTCTGATATTGAGTATGATTGTACTTAATGGAACAATTTAAATACTTTATCAGTTCTGTAGGGGGTCTTAAATTACCGAAACTGTCATAATAGATGGCATTCGAGCCCTTTTTACAATAAGCTGTCCAATGAGTTCCACTACCAGAGTCACTGTCCAAGTTCACGATTCCACATTCGTTTTTATGTACACGTTTAGGTAGACGATCGCGCATAAAAATTCCCCGGAAATTAGGTATTTTCAACACATCAACAGCATATTTACGTATATCTTGATCGGTGAGTGCTCGATTCGGTAAATCCACTGTTAGTCATTTTTTGCTTTTATTATGTTGATTGTGGTTGCGTAAATAGAGTCCGAGTCCCTTTCTGTACGGACGGAGGTAGAGCCCTTTACCGAGCGCTATGGATTCCATAGTTTGATTATGACGCTGGGATTCTTTGAGTTGAGTGGCGGCATCCCTAGAATTGTTAACTGCCCTCGCGATAGCTGCAGCTCCTCCGGTCAGAGCACCGAGCGCGCTAAGTCCCGCGAATATCGGTATTAGAGGAAGGATGCCTCCTGTCTTCGGAATGGGTATAATGCGAGCTTTGGGAGGTGAAATGGATTTTTTATCACGCTTCACTCGATCCGTCGGCACGAACGGCTCTTTTGATGGCTTCGTCGACTGTAGGAGCCCTCTTGACCACTTTACGAATTTTACTGGATATATTACGGAACGTTAACGATCCACCCTTCTTTTTACTCTTTCTATTGGAGCTCTTATTTGATTTTGAGCATCCCAAACCCAATTTAACTTTAGCCTTCATAATGCCAGCTTCACCGGCTGCAGCAGCCCTCTCAGACAATGAGGAATCCTTCGAGAATACTCGTTGAAGAGCTTTGTGAGCCAATTCGTTATCTGCCACGTGTCTTGAAGTCGCGTCTAGTACTTTACTGTATTTGATGTCGTGATTTTTACAAGCTTCGTCTAAAGCATTAATTCCACGATCACCTCTGGCTAATCTCTTGGATAATTTCGTACCCGGTCCGCAGAAACGATAACCTGGGATATGAGCTTCAAACGGTAACTTATTCATCAGAGAGTTTAGAGCCATGTTACCCCTACGGTGCCCTGAAGACGACTGAAGGGTGTAATCTTCGAGAGGTCTATTTATAGGTGATTGTCATGGATACCAGAGACATCGGATATATCCGGTGCAACAGCTCAAACCGGTATCCTAGAACCAGTCGAACCGCTAAAACCGGTATCAGAGAACCGGTCGAACCGCTCAAACCGGTATCTGAGAACCGCTCGAAAACCGGTCGAACCGCTCAAACCGGTTTTTAAACCGCTCTAACCGGTTTGAGCGGTTAGAGCGGTTTAAAAAGCGGTTTAAAGCAGTTTTCGAGCGGTTTTTCGTGAGCGGTTTTAGCGGTTCGAGCGGTTCTCAGATACCGGATTGACCGGTTTTAAAAAACCGCTCTGTATCCACCAAACGTATCCAGCAATGTGTACCAGTTCCATTAAACTGATTGAGAGGTATAAATACAGCACATCTATCCGTCTCTGTTACAGTATCAAGATGAAGTTTGTAAGAGCAGGAGAGGGTTTGAAAATCGAAAATATTGATTTCCATGACGCTAGTGCTAAAGTGGAACATCGTCACGGCTCATTATTACCAACCACTATAAGATGTATTATTTGTGGTCCCTCGAACTGTGGCAAAACAAACATAATGATAGGCCTGCTGACTCATCCTAATGGTTTACGTTTCATGAATGTTTATGTATATTCAAAGTCTTTGTACCAGCCGAAATACGAGTATCTGAGAAAAGTGCTTGACTCACTCGTGGGATACTATCAGTTCAAGGATAGCGATAAAGTAATACCGCCTGCCAACGCTAAAACAAATTCAGTTTTTATTTTCGATGATGTGGCTTGCGATAACCAGAGCCCGATACGTGAATACTTCAGCATGGGAAGACATAAACAAGTGGATAGTTTCTATCTCTGTCAGACTTACAGTCACATTCCGAAGCATTTAATCAGAGATAACGCTAACCTATTGATTTTATTCAAGCAAGATGACATGAATCTCAGACATGTTTATTCTGATCACGTCAACACCGATATGGATTTTAATACATTCAAGTTCATGTGCTCTCAGTGCTGGAAAGACAGATATGGGTTCTTAGTGATAGACAAGGACAGTGATATTACAGACGGCCGTTATAGAAAGGGGTTCGATGAATATATATACCTGTGAATTGAACAGTTACCTGTCAGTTGTCAATTAGCCGTTTGTGCTTAACGTCCGCAAAAAATACACCTCTAGTTTTTTACTATGAACGCTGATAATAAAACCACTAGTAAAATTATCGAGGCTCGAAAAGCCATCAAACGCAAGTTGGAGTCTCTTAAGCGGAAAGATCTGTTTATAGAAAAGTCCTTTGCACCTATTACGACACCTCTGCGTTCGATAGCTAAACGTATTAATCGAAAAGTAAATGATGACGATGATGATGATGATGATGATTTCGTTGATAAAAAGAGAAATGTAAAATTTGAGCGAAAAATCAAATCAAAAGATGAGCTCGGGGTGATTAAATAGGGTGAAAACGATACTTTCTCCAATAATGACTATGATAATGTTAATTATGATACTGATTCTAATATTAGTGAGAGTCCTGATGATGCTGATGCTTATTTATCTAAATTTAGCGAATTACCTAAAACATATATCGAGGGATTGATACATGACACTAAAAACAAATATGATTTAAAATATGGGGTTAGGTATAACCCTGATGAGGACAAGTTCTATGTGGGGAATTCCTCAATCCAATTTAACGGTAATAATTTGATAATAAATGATAATGAGTACGAGGGTACCACGGGTCTCTATGAATTATTATTTAAAAAATATTCTCGCAATTATAATGAAGATGATAAAAAGAATTATATTGATATAGTAAAAAGTACCAGTGCTCATAAGAAAATGTACAATCCAGATAATCAAGTTTCCGGTAATAGGAGCTGGAAATATAAATATATAATTAAACACATTGCTGGAGGTCCTCGAGTTAAATATTCTCATGGGAACGTGGGTCGCGGTATGATGATGCAAGTCAATAATAATGCTATCGATTACATGTACTGGGATGACCCAAACGAACTTGTTGATCGGCTTAGGCTTTTAATAGCTTCTCAGAATGCAGGAAATACAAATCATACGAATGAGATTAACAGTATTATAGAGGAACTCATCGAGGCTAAAATAATCGAACCACGTGATTAATTGTTTAGTCTAGATACGTCCGACTAAGTGTAAACATGTCTGCTGTAAAGAAAGATATCGTGAATGAACTTCACAAATCAGCTCGTATTAATTTCAATAGAAGAAAAGTTGTCATTAGGGCTTTAGATGAATTATTTCAAGCTGATTTAGTAGAAATGATTCCATACGCTAGTTTAAATAAAAATTATCGATATATTCTCGTGGTGATTGATACCTTCTCAAAGTACGTGTGGGCGGAGCCTCTTAAGGATAAATCAGGGGAGGCGGTTACGAGTGCTATGGAAAGGATTCTAAATAAAGATAGACGTATCCCTGTACACTTACAAACTGATATGGGACGTGAATTTTACAACCTCAAATTTCAACAATTAATGAAAAAATATAATATTAATCACTACTCTGCATATAGCATTAAAAAATGCTCGATTGCTGAGCGTGTAAATAGAACATTAAAGAATATGTTATATAAGCAGTTCAGTCTTAACGGTACTTTTCGATGGCATGATTTACTATAAAATATTGTGGAAAAATATAATAATCGTAAACTTCGTAGTATAGGTATGAAACCTATAAATGTAAATAAGAGTAATGAAAAGAGAATATTAAAAGCCTCATACAGCTATCCTACTGTTTCTTTCTCACACATGTCTAAATTTAGAATAGGAGATCGAGTTCGCATTAGTAAATACAGAGGTGTATTTGATAAGGGATATACTCCTAATTGGTCCAATGAAATATTCACCATATCTAAAGTCAAATATACAGACCCTCCCACATACTTACTGAAAGATGCTCAAGGTCAAGACATAAAAGGTGGCTTCTACACTGAAGAGCTGCAGAAAGTCAAACATCCAGATGTATATCTCGTGGAAAAGGTGTTGAGAAGGAAGGGGAACAAGGTTTTCGTAAAATGGCTTGGATTTGACAGTTCTCACAACAGTTGGATTGATAAAAGTCATATTGCTTAATATATTTTATAAGTACTATTATGTATTATTATTATTATTATTAATATATCACTGTAATTATTTTGTTAAATAAAAATATTATATATCTGAAATTTGTTTTTAATTATTTTTTATATTAATTAATTGGGAATAAGGGTAAAGAAATAAAGAAGATTATTTAATAATTATTTTATTTTATCATATCATATATAAAAACATATTGGTATATAAGAAGAGGTTATTTTTCTGAAATTAAATTACATTTATGTATAAGTATGGGTTCCAATATTGAATTAAAATTTAATATTTTACACTTAAACCGAGCTCGATCTACAGCATCCTGCATCCAGCAACTTCCATTTCTAGCAGTTCGGTGAGCATAAGTCCAATGGTTGATATAATGGACTCTAACCTGTTCGTTGAAACTAACTTTTTTTCTGCAAGCTTGAACTGGATCCATCACAGATGTTAACATTCTGTATTTTTCTTAATACTTCAATATACTGAAGATCTTGCTTCAACTTTTGTATATTTAAAATAAATTTATTTAACCTCTTCATATAACATGTGATAGAATCCATAATATTATTCACTCTACGAATTCTAGATTAGTAGTGGTTCCTACAGCACCCTTGCTAACCAGATATATCGGTTTCTCCAGAATAATCTTCTTTATTTCCAAAATATCAGCCTCGGAAATTATTCTTATATATCTTGCAGGTAAACTTACTTTACCCTCATCCAGTGTAACTAACACTCTTGGGCCAAACTGGCTTTGACAAATTTCAATATCTTCAATTTTATACTTTTTATCTACTTCGATATAGTAGATTTTAATAAATGGTTTTACAAAAGCTTCTTTATTGATTTTATTAAATGCCATTGTAATTTGTTTGATGTTCACTATTCGAAATTTAGAAGTGGAATGATTACCAGACGGACTGATCTCTTATTTTATATTGTCTGTCACAGCTTACTATGCAAAAATTACTTTCTCACACATTTAGCAGCGTACGTGACTACATCACTATTTATTCACAGAAATAAAAAATGTTTATCTAAAGAAATGTGCAATATGCTTTAAAATAATATGAGTAATCATTGACGGAAATCAGTATATTTATTTATATCAACAAAATTTCCTTTGTATCATTGCCGACAGAGGACAATGCCGACCCATTTATGTATTAATTTATTACTGTATTTAGAATATGACATCAGTATATTTATTTATATCAACAAAATTTCCTTTGTATCATTGCCGACAGAGGACAATGCCGACCCATTTATGTATTAATTTATTACTGTATTTAGAATATGACATTCGATTCAAACCGCTATTCTAGGTAGTTAAATTCAATAATGATAAATATTACGCAATATGTTTTTCGTCGGATGCGTAATGCCTGTCTCGACAAGTTTGATATAGGTACCTATATATGCTAAACGTTTATTCCTCGCACACCCAAATATCAAGCGACCAATTTTTTCACATAAATCAAAGTACAACATCCCCCTACAGCTCCCCGAAGACATCCATTCCTATTTTTTTATCAATTCCACCAATCAGCTTTATTTTTTCTACATACTTTTTCAATATTAAATTACATCAATCATATGAATATCTTAATTACATATCATTAATCACCACCCGAAATCAACTCGAGAAGCAGGTACATACCTATCGTTCTTAACCCATTAGCGCCCGGAACTTTTTGTTGTATTTGTTTTGATTTTTACTGGCTTATATTAGTTGAGATTAGTGTATTAACAATAAAAAAAGTTGTATATATAAAAAAAAATCTCGAAAGTAGAAATATTAGCTGATACCATATGGTATCACTGGGCGATTAAGGTACAATGAATTAGCACAAGAAACACATTTTCATTCGTATGCAACAAAAAAGTTTTATTATGTAATATCTTTTTAAAAAATGTAGACTTGCATTATATCTTCAGAAGTATACCTAGGGTGTGTAACTGTTCACTCACTTGTATGATCTCCTTCTTTTAATAATTTAAACTTATATTATAATTTCTTTATAATTTTAAATAATTATTCTACAGATTAATATACATTTTCCATATAACAATCCCTAAAATATAAATAAAGGAACAAGCAAAACAAGGAACACATAACCCAACGTCACACTTTGTACACATGGTTCTTCCGAAAGATTTACAGTCCATACCAGCACAACGGCGTCTGTTGCATGGAGCCACGTAGTGGTGCATACCATCTAAACGTATGGATGGAAGAAGAGTCCGGGAAGTTGATGTTTTTGCAGGTCCTGGCATTTTAGGAGCAACACCGTAACGCGCCAAGTATACCTGTACTAGTTCCCTTCTAAACTGTAAATTTGTAGTTTTACTATGGTGTTTTCTAAATAGTAACCAAGCGTTATTTATTGAGGCATCTAATATCCATGTAAATATATTCCAATACCACTTTTTGCTTCTGATGCCAATCCGATAACTGGAAATACACTCATCCATGAGATCGGTTCCGCCCATATTTTGATTATATTTGGCGACGCAATATGGGCGTTCTACTAATATAGTTTTTTTCTCGGTCTGCGAGAATCGTTTGACGGATCCCAACGGGGATACTCCTGCATCGGTGGAAGCCATAGTAACTACAGAGTTATCTAGCCATCTCACTAGAAGTATCCCAGAATTTTTTTCTAACACTTGCTGATATTCGCCCCTTTTCTTTTTTGAAAAAGACTTTTTATTGAGTAATGGGCATGATTTTGGTATACGGTTTTCTCTTATGGTACCTATAGCACCATAGCCAAATCTAATCGGCTTGCCACGGATGAATTGCTTACATCCGTGGCGGCCGTAATATCGTATCATGGACTCATCAAAATCAAGGTTCTGAACAGGCACAAAATTATCCAAACATCGTTTTTTTATTTTATCCATCAGAGGACGGATCTTCCACGCCTTATCTGAAACATCCATTTTAGTATTGTCGGCGAAATGGAGAAATCTTTGTATTTGCAAAAAGCGATTTCGCCTCATAGAGTTACTGACGAATAAGTTTTTTGCATCGTCTTTAGAATCCCAATACATACGCTTTGATGGAAGAGTATTATACCCGCTCAAAATTAGGATAGCCAGGAAACATTTAATTTCGTCTGCTGAGATTTTTGGATCTGGCTGGTTTAAAAAAAATGCATATTTTTTAGTCTCTTCTGCTAGATATTCGATAATCTCATTGTCGAAAAACATCTCGAATATATCCGTACATGACAAGTTCTCATACTGGAAATAATTCGCCTCTGGAAAACTGTGTTGTCCAGTTTCTAAATCTCCTTCGATCCAACAGCAGTCCAATTTTTTACCAAGACGATCATTGATCCAAATATAGTTTGGTTGTGAGTGCTGCTCTGTCTGATTGGTCTGACTCTGAGATTCTTCTTGAATCACATCGGCGGTGGAAGGTAGAGGTTCCTCTGGTACCATCGAAGATTCGACACTATTGTTACCCATACGAGTGTTGTCTATCAGTTTGATTTCCACAGGTGGCCGTAGCTGCCTACCCGTTAGATTATGGACCATACCTCCCTCGTCCTCATCTGCAGAGTCTTCGTCAGTCTCAATATTAGTTTCAGGGGGCTCAATAAATATTTCATCTACTTGATTAGCAACATTTTCATCATTCCAAACCATATCCAAAGCTTCGGATAGAGTTAGTCCTCCTCTAGAATAAAACTGCATTTTATAGTAGTTAAAACGCCCAGTGATACCATTTGGTATCACCGACTTTTGGACACCCTACAATTTTTTATTTTTAAAAATTGAGCAAAACACGTAACATCCTACTAAAGTATACATCAAAGCTCATATATTCCAACACTTATAGTTTTTAAAAAAGTTAAGTCTATGAAATAAATTTACTTACGTAAAACGAATGTCCATGATTTTTCGAGGTTAAAAAATTTGCTAACTAAAAACACGTGTTCACAATTACTACGTCAGCGCAAATTCACCCGCGATTGTTGTCGTGCAACGAATGGTCTTTGATTAAACCATACTGAGAATTAAATTTGCCCCCACCTAGTTTTCTTGGAATTACAACCCCAATAGTAACAGCTGATTTGTTGATACCGTACGGCATCACTGGGCGTTAATGGGTTAATTATAAATAATATTTTTAATTATTCATTATTACCTAACAACTGCTAGACGCCACTTTATTCTTCAGCGCGCTCACACAACATCCACCCTCCTTCACCCGCACCACCCTCGGGAAGCCCCATCCCTCATTCGTTATCATAACAATCATAATTACTATTTTATACTATCATTAATTACTATTTTAATTACCATACATCAACCACCACCCTCCAAATCCTTCTACACCCTCCGGACATTGACCAACACACTTCTTCACCACCATTCCAAGAACTCTTCTGCACCCTCAACGCACCCCCATCATCTTTGGTCATTTCTTGATGGACACTAGCCATCCAGCATCAGGTGTGGATTAGAACTCTCGTATGATAACTACTCATAATATCACATTTACTATGCACATAACAGCTCACATATAAGGCAGAAATAAAAAAGTCATGAACAATTAATTATAACAGGATGATAAAAGGAAGTGGCTACACCCTGTAACTTATTTTTATATATTTGTTTGGAGTTTATATAAGTTTAAAGACCTATCAGACAATGTTTCAGATTTTTGGGATGATTTTGAATATCAACTTAAAATAGTAATATTAATACCTGATTACAATGCTGAATAGGTTTTAGTTGATGGCGCTGATTCAAAAAATGTAAAAAATACAGGCCATGCCATTTAAAAATTAAAAGATAAGGTTACTTCTGTTCAAACCAGAAATAACTTGAAACTAAAAATCATTCCAAAGAATCGGAAATATTGCCTAGTACAAGGTTATACAAATTTAAAATTTTTATTTTTTAAGTAAAACAATTACAGGGGACACCCACTTTCTGTCATCACCTGATATGTTTTATTTTTACATATACATTATTTACCTTTAAAACTATTATACACAAATGTTTTTATTTTTACCCAATCTTTCTGAATGAATATATCTGTGTTCGCAGATAAGAGTTTTTCGCATTCATGTTTTTTTGGTGTTACTTTCTTTTTAACATGATTACGAAAAAATGTAACATCAGTTTTTTCTCTTCAGGTGTCCATCGAACCCGACCACTGTATACTTTAGACGTTGAAATTTCTGTAATTAAAACAAGACAAACACATAAATATAACAAATAGGGCAAAGATAATTAAGGGAAGAGGGGCAAAGAGGGGAAGTATGATTGATTATATAAGGTATAAAAAATGCATATCTTACTTTCCATTTTCTTTGCAGTATTTTTACTTTTTTGGCTTGCATTATGTGATGATGTAGAAGCTAATTGTTCATTTTCAGGATTCCTTTCAACTCTTTCATTCAAATTTACTAATAAATCTCCTTCAATAGATGCTTTATTTAAATATTTTTCAGATAGAGGTACTTCACGAGTTTCTTCATCAGAATCAGAACAATACATATCATTGTCCAATTCAAGTTCTTGTAAATTTTTCCCTTTAAATTCATTTCCTTTTCCTTTTTCTAAAAGAAGCAAAACTTTGGCCACTTTCACAGTCTGATATGCATCCACAGGTAATCTAAAATTTAATTATATACTCAGATTTTAGACATAAATAAATATATGGAGTAGTTATCAGTTTAACTATCATTATTTACTGGCATATAAATATAAAAAAAGTATACTGTTTAAAACCAGTCATGATTTTTGTTCAAACAGATCTACAAATTATTCATATAAACAGAAAAAAGTTTTAATTAAGTTTTACCTTGAAACCTAGGGGTTGGAACCTTTGGTGGGAAGATAACACTGACATAGTTTTCCACATAACACCAAAACACTGTACTGCACTTGACGCGCGGTTTCCCAACCAAGTTGGCATCATTTGGAGATGATTAAAACTAAATCATCTCCAGATGATGCCAACTTGGTAGGGAAACGCGCGTCGAGTGCAGTATAGTGTTTTGCTGTTATGTGGAAAACTATGCCAGTGTCAAGTTTTACCTATAAAATTGTTGATGTGTCTTTTTAGTATGTCCCATAAAAGTTGCTACTTGCTCCATTTCATTTTCATCCATATTCATGAGTTGTAAGGTAGTCGCAATGTGCTTCCTAAACTTTGTTGAAGTTAGAAGTTGCGGATTTTTTGCACCACACATGTTTGCCATTTTTCTTATGACGTTGACTCCTGACATCCATCGCTTCTCTGAACCTACATTTGCAAATACATATGGGTTTGTCGAAGGTACCAAATTATATTTCTTTCGTATTTCCAGAAAACAGGATATATAATTTTGAAGTTTTTTGGACAATAAAATTGGAACTGGTTTTGAACCCTTGCCACCTACTACTTGTTTACTTTACTTTTAAACTTGTTAAACATCGCCCTTTCTAATGGAGTCAGTAGATCTAAAAAAGTGTCCTGGTTTGTAATAGTCCATTCTTTATTATAAGTTTCTATTTTCAGATATTGGACATCACCAATCCTTTTACGATTGAACATCACTGTTAAAACCAACACACATCCTGTTAGTTTTTTATAACTTTCCTCAATTTTTACATTATTTTTTAAATTAGCAGAAGATGTCTCAGCTATATGGTGAAGGTATTGTTGAAATAATTGAATGTCACTTGTAGAGGGTAACATAATAGGTTTTTCCCACTGCTTCTCCTTTAAATTTGTTAAAGCTAAGCTAGAAATTTCATTACACCAATGTCCGACTATCAGTTTCTTCATATCTTTAATTTCTGTTTTTTTTTTCATTTCTATCTTCCCACGTTATATTTGGTATTTTTCTATTTTCTAAGACAATTTTATATGCTATGTCACACACTGTTTTTAAACTTGTTCCCATATGTAGGGCCAAAGACGGAGATTTGAAAGTTTTTGTTTGTTCATCATAACCAGTAATTGATTTTGTAGCCATTAGAAATGCTTCAAACATATTTGGAGACAAGAAATTAAATAAGCATCCAATATTTGGATAAACTGATTTCAACTCAATGGTTAGCCTAGCCATTTCTCTTATTTTATTTGAAACAACTGTTGCGACTTGCTGTCTCTTATGTTTGGATAAGAGAGCTTCTCCATAGAGGCATATGAGGGGATCAGATTTAGCAATATAACTTATTTCGTCAGGACGCATTATCCCAAAAAAGCCATAAATGTTTGGGCATTTGTTAAACAATTTTGCCCAGGATTAACAAGAGCCTTTGGTTTACTATTGCATAGTTTTACATGCTTATACAAAAGATTTTTTGTATACTGACCCAAACAATATTGGCAAACAAAATATTTTGCATCAGGCAGTTTTGAAGTCTTCACTGGTTAAAATATTTTTCTCAGTTTTTAAGTGAAAGTAACCCTGTTTTCTTAGTACTGCTACTAAAGCCAAACTTTCCTTGCTTCGCGGTTTTAAATTTTTGAATAATTTAACCTGTCATCATCATTATGATGCCTAAATAGATGCCTTGTAAAATGTGTTATTACGTCTTTGTAGCAAATTGGACAGATAGTTGGTCTTTCTCGAGCGGAGGAAGATTTTATGTACCGTGTGTTATCCTATATGGAAGATATTTTATTAGAACAGTGTAGTATAGGCTGATTGGTTATAATTATCACCCTCAGTTAACTTCCTTATTTTTGGGTTTAGAGAAAAATGTTAAATACAAAAGATGTCAATATGTGAATATTTTTCTTCGTCTCACCATATATAATTTAAGAATCTTCATATTATTTTGTACAATTCTTAGATTTAATAATTTTTTATACTTACCCAAAAATACAAAAGTTTACTAGAATGATAATTATTAAAAAATCAATCTGTATCTATATGGTAGGTAATATGACAGTTTTTATTGAACAACCTTAGACTTTCATATCTTAAACAGTATACAGTATGCTGTGCAAAAAATTTGAATTTAGTTCCTTGGCAAGTTTTAAGCTGTATGTTGAAGCGTGGCCTAAAAAGTTATAACTCCTTAAAGAAGGGTGGTGCAATCGGATTTTACTCATAATTATTATTCCTATATTGCATTAAGCAAGACCGGTGGAATTCTGGTTACACTTTAAGCATACTACGTATTAATTTCATATTCTAGTTTATTCTACTTATTGAGAAAAAATAGGATAATCAGCATCCTCCAAAGCAAAGTTTACTGAAAATAATATCTACTGATCTACAAAGGTTGGTCAATATAAAATTGTCACCCTGTTGTAACGTTATATTTTTCGACCCAATTCATTTTTGTCATTACGCGGTAAAGTAATATAGTTATTTGCAGTTGAGCTTAGACTATCTGTATTTCACGCGCGTATATTGGTTTGACTATTTGTGAATATTTCAGTACTTGTTTATTTTAATAATTAAAAAGGGGATTTTATAATATAGATTATCGTAGTTGGTAATATTACAAAATTAATTGTTTATTAAGATATTTTGTATAATGCGCAAAGTTTCATCCTTAAACATTAGTGTGAATTTTCAGTGTAATTGGTTTGAATAATAAGTATTTGGCGGGCGAATAGTTTTGTTGGCAGGTCGTTTCTGATTGGCCGATGTTTTCTTTGGCTAGCTTTCGCAGACAGGGCTGCCAAAACTAGTACAATTGTACTAGATTTAGTACATTTACAAATTTTTCAGTACGTTAGTACTACAGCCACATATTTAGTACAAAAAAGCAGGAAGTTGTTTATCTCTTTCTTGCGCCTGCGCGTCTGTTTTGTTGTGGAATGTGGATGGTGATGACAGTTGAAAAGTTCTAGTTTTAATAAAAAAAAACTAGTAGTTTGAAAGTTAAACACAGATTATAGGTAGATAGTTAAGTTAAATTAAAATTAAAACTAAAATCTTCAAGTTTGGACCACAGATTCTAGATACCTACTCGTTTGGAATTTTCGCATAATGTCACAGAAAAGGCAAAGCACGTTGGAAAAGTAAGTATAGTTTATAAAACAACATATAACAGGTTTGTAATATTTTATGGTTTTGTTTTTGAAGGTTTGTTTTAAAAACTACAATCACTGATGCACAGAGCACAAGTCCTTGTCTGTGCACTGATGATAATCCAGAAATCTTTATTGAGGTCGATGAAGACATAAATTCCTCAGAAATACAAATGTTTTTAAACGAGGCTCCAATAAACTTTGAAAGACCATCTCCTACCACTAGCCCGGACAGGTATGATTTTTGCAATGAAGAAAATGCTGAACCTCATCATTTCGATGACTCTGAAAATGTAGCAATAGAGAGTGATGACGATGATTCGAATTACGAAGACGAAGGTGAAGACTTGAATGGGAACAAACCAGAACCAGCACGGAAGAAGAGAAAACTGTACAAACAAAAGTTCCGCCAATCCTGGCAGGAGAAATTCAGCTGGTTGGAGGTAAAGACTGAAAAAAATTTTTGTAAAATTTGCTACAAATATATCATTGGTGGAGTGGCTCATTTGAACAGACATGAAAAATCAAATTACCATACATTAAAATTGAAGGCTGCCAAGTCAACTCCACTTGTGACAAATTATATAAAAAAAGGTAAAAATACTAACTTGCTATCTAATGAAATAAAACGAGCGGAGCTGAAATTAGTTATGTTCCTAGCAGAACATAATCTTCCTTTTGCTATAATGAATCACCTTCCAAAATTGATGGCATCAGTGGGATATGACTCCAACATTTTAAAAAATATTAAATGTGCTCGTACGAAAGCTGTTGCTTTGATAAATGCTTTTAATGCTGAGTTTAGTGGAAACCTTGCCATGCTTAAATATCAAAAATTTTCTATACTGGTTGATGAAACTACAGATGTCTCTACGAAAAAGTGTTTGGCTATGGTCTTGCGATTTACAAATATAAAGGAAAGAAAAGTACAGGATCATTTTCTGGATATGATTGAGATGGAACAATGTAATGCTGAAGCCATTACCGACGGAATAATTAAAACATTAAATAAATATAATCTACCACTTTCCAATTTAATTGGCTTTGCAGCTGATAATGCATCTGTGATGTCTGGAAATCTAACTGGGGTACAAGCCAGGTTAAGGCAGACAGTTAATGAAAATATATTTGTCATTGGATGTGTATGCCATTCGGCAGCCCTTTGCGCATCGGCAGCTGCTCTAAAATTACCAAAGCAAGTTGAAGACTTCACCCGAGATTTATATTCATACTTTTGTCATAGTTCAAAACGCTTGAAGGAACTGAAGGAATTCCAGGAATTTATAAATTTAAAACCAAAGAAACTTTTACGTCCCAGTCAAACTCGCTGGCTGTCACTAGAACAAGTTGTAAATAGAATATTATTGTTATGGCCCTCATTAATACCATTTTTTACATTAGCTGCAGTCGAAGATAATTTGCAATCGGCTGCAACTCTACTCAATGCACTTAATAATCCAATTTACAAATTGTATTTATTATTTTTGGCATATGTGTTGCCATTAGTAAACCAGATTAACTTGGAATTTCAATCAGAGGCTCCAAAATTATTTTTATTGAACTTTAGAATTACTTCACTGTTTAAAAACATCACGAAAAATTATATGAACAAGTTATACATCGACAAATGTAATACCCTAAAGGAAATTGCTCCCACAAAAGTTCAGGAATTTTTAGCTTTAGATAAAATTTACTTTGGAGCAAAATTTGATATGTACATTGGAAGTGTTGATATAAGTGAAGTTGAACTACAAGCCGTTCGTAAGAAGTGTCTAGAATTTTATATTGAATTAGCCTGTCAAATAAAAAATCGATTTCAAAATTTTACTGAAAATTATAAAAATTTTGATGTTTTAAATCCTAGGTTAGTACTTAGTGGTGTTCAGAGTATTGTTCCATTAATACAACAATTTAATTTCATTACTAGTGAAGAAAATGTAGAGCAAATTAGTAGTGAATTTCGACAGTTGGCGGATTTGCCTAAAGAAATATATAATAACATTGATCAATCTGATTTTGAAACATTTTGGTTTACTGTTATAACAATGGAAAATTCACTAAATGAAATAATGTTTCCCACTTTATCAAAATTTATGTGTGACATACTTTGCTTTCCCCATTCAAGTGCCGCAGTGGAAAGGATTTTTTCACAATTAACTTTAATTAAGTCTAAAACTCGAAATTCTCTTTCTGTCCAAACTTGCAATTCCCTGTTACATTGTAAATCCCTCTTACAAGATACAAATACAAATTGCATAACATGGAATCCTTCTGCAAAGCTATTAAAAACGAAAGTAGTTTATAATACAAACGAATAAAATGAATAGATGAGTGAGTAGGTAGGTGAATTGCATAAAATAAATGAATTGTTTTTTAGTTTACTAAGAATTTCAGTATTTGATTTCAGTGACTAATAAAGTTTGGTCGAAATTAAAAGTAAGTAGGTAGTTGTTTTTTTATGTAGGTATTCGGGTAAGGTATGTAGTTGTAATTATAGTCTATTTTTAATGAGTTAGAACTACTGTCGAATTAGGTAGGTACTGTATAACCTGAATTTTGTGAAATATTTAACTCGGACTGGTTATCGTTTGTTAAAAATAACCGATATGATACACATTAGTTATTACCATAGAAATTATAATAATGTTATTATTTACAGATGCTTTAAACGTTATTTATATAGATTTTAAAATACCTGAGATAATTATATATTTTGTAAATAAAATAAAACTTCGTATTTCTCATGAGTTTTGCTTTAATACATTTTTTATTGGTGGTAGGGTAAGTGTTATATTATCAAATTACCTTAAACATGTTAATTATTATCCTTTATTTTGTTAAACAAGTACAAATTTAAAATTCCCGCCAGTTTTCTAGTACTTTTCTCTAAATATTGGTATAAAAATGGTACATTTTACTACCATTTAGTACACTTTGCTTTTGTTCCTCAGTTGGTACACTTTGTTGAAATCTAGTACCTTTTATTTACTTTTTTAGTACATTTCCCAATTTGCATTCTGGCAGCCCTGTTCGCAGATTCTCTGTCGAAAAACGGACACTTTTGGTTTGGTCGTCGAGGTACGCTTATGCGTTAGTGAAAGTTGAAGGTGGTTTTTCCCTTAAGAATAAAGTACTGTGCTTTCCGTATTAGATGGGTTTTGAGGATTTCCACTGAGTTGAGGTTACTTTGAAGTATGGTTGGATGTTGAATTGTTTGTAACGCAACTCTTACTGTTGGTTAAATGGATATATATTTCACTAGACACGCCGCCAAACCCTACTGTTGAAGTCACATTTCAACCAAGGCTTCTTTTCTTTTCCTTTCGTAACCCTTCGTACTTTTTTTTGGTACTTCTCGACTTGTTTTTTTTTATGTCACCGCTTGGATGGAATGGTTCCTTTTCACCGTTCTACAAGTAACCGTTCTCTACATGATTCCCAGTTACGAGAGTAGTAACTCTTTTTTTCCACTTATGGTTGGATAGTTTGATGCGAACTTGATCCTCATTTCACTGGACAGGGTGTGACCTTGAAGCCAAACACCTTAATTGTGCTGAACCATTGAGTTCATGTACCCCTTTATGGGCTGCGGACAGATTTTTAAGACAACTTGGCGACACTCTGGGCACGATATTGGAATACTAAGGAACTACCTTCGTTGGAATGACAGGTTTTTCTTGTAGTCATATCACTCATTTTACCGAACGCTTAATAAATCGGGAACTTCAACCATTTTCTTATGTATAGAAATATCTATTTGTGGATCAATGTTGGGATTTAGATAAATATTGGGTTTAGGGATAATTAATGATATACATTGTGGGGTTTTAAATTTAGTATCAGATAATTTTAGTATATTAAAAATCAATGGGAAATTTGGGGTTATATTCATTAGAGGGGTAATGTAATCATAAGGGATTTTAATAGTCAAGTAGGGAGAATATTCAGTGGTTTTATAATTATTGGCCAATTTGCCATACTTCTCCTGTCTTAGCAACAATTATAGCCAGGTATATTTTATTGTTTTACAGGTAACCTACCGATTGGTGTTATTATTGTATGTAAGCCCTCCGTGATATCACGAATGGTCCAATTTTGCCCTATAATAAACATACTCATGTGTGCAATTTTACATAGCTATACACCAGTATTTACTGTACAAATTTATTACCTAGTCATATGTGTTATAATATGCTGAACTAACCTAGGTTCATTGTTGATAAGCTGCCATAACAGACAGTAACCAGCGAATGTTCTTATCTCTTGGGGTTGTATATTTTGTTTTATTTATATCAACTCTACCCCGAATTGCATATAGCTTATTAGTGTGTTATTATATCAATAAATTATTTGCTCTCAGGATACAAATTTTGCTTGTTAATTTACCTCTACCTCAGATACGCGGATGATAAAGTTACATTTCACAGGTTCATATAAGGAATAATCAAAAGTTAACGAGTTAAATTATTATCGTTTTATGATTGGATTATTTGATTATGCACATAGATCTGGGATATTAATTACTAAATATAATATTAATTACTAAATCTCAGGCGGGTTTTTATGTTACAGATACAGTTTATCTTGGTTACTTGAAAAGCAAATAATTGTAGAATATTTGGGTACCCTTGTTGACAATTTAGGGACTCTGCTAACAAGAGTGTAGAGAGCATATTAGAGAGAACCACCCACTCTCCGACTGTAGCTGAGTTAGTCGTAAGCACACCTTGTAACGGTTCTTTCTGCGACCCAAGTATTAGGTCACCATTAATTTATTTGTTGAACCCATAGTAATCTTGGGAAATAAAATAGGACAAAAGTAACGGTGACAGATTGGACCCGTGACACTGTATAATGTAAATGCTTTTATTTACCATTGCGTATAAAGGTTGCTCAGATAGTAAGTTGCGATTTTCGACAATAGTCAAGGAGCTTCTTTCAGCACCATTTGAATTGTTAGACTCCTAAAAATTAATAAGTGCTGTATTTTTAATTAACGAAATACTTTGTAGGTATGTATATCAGTTTTGTTTATTTATATATAGAATAAGCTAAATTAATTTTTACTATAAATAATTTATTAAATGTCTAACAAAATTTTATTATAGTTACATAAGTAAGACATTTTAAATATTCATCATCTGCCAATTCCTTAAAACAAATCCTTGTGAGAAATGACACCTAGCTGATATGACTATCGCTTTATTACTACCTACCTTAGCACAAATTTCTGCATTCGAAGATCTAGAATATTGAGACTCGGAACTGGCCGATGAAGGCTGATATTCAGATCCCGAACTTTCATATAACGCTTCCTTAAAAAAGAACACCGATAAGAAAAACATGGTTTTAAACATTGTATCCCACAAATTAACATACCTACACACTGAAATAGATAAAAAAGAAAAATATTTTTTACCCACTTCGTTGTGTTGTTAAATTAATGGACACTGTATAGGAGAAATATGTGATCTATTAGTAGATTATGTATAAGGCAAGTTTTTTGCCTTTTATGTTATAACAGCAAGTTTTCTAAAATACACAGTAATTCAAATTAATTCGAAAAATATCACCAAACAAAGAAAAATAATTTTAAGGAGTTAAAGTTCATTTGAATTTTTTTTCCAAATATTTGTTATAAATTGTATTGAAAACTGATTGAGGTGAGTTAGTGAAGATGAATATACTTAATTAAATAAATTGTATTATTACCTCTGTACATACTTCATCCTCTTGAAAATTGAATGGAGGCAATTCTGGAGGACTGAATGGAGGACTTGTGTAAGTGTAAATGCTAATGTATTATCAACAGTTTGTGAACTTTTGTGTAAAAATTCTGAGAGAATAAACTTAAGGTACTTATTATACAAATATTATTCCTGTTTTATCTAAGAAATGAGACAATAAAACAAAAGGATGAAAATTAAGAAGTGTTTCTGGAATAAAATAATCTGTCTACCTTTCTACATCAATATGATGGGTGGATTCTTGTAATCCGGATAAATAATGTAAAACCTTTGATTTTGAGGAGTCCTGCTTCGCTACCATAATAGGCTAAAATATATATTTTACAAAATTAACAGTTCTGAAAATCTGCTCCTAAATTTTCAAATATTTCAGAAGCTAGAGAAGTAACTTTGATGATATGAATTTAAATAGTCAGTCATTAAAGTTATGGTAAACATTTTTTATTAATTTTAAAATTCATACCTCTACCAATTTAATTTCAGGAGACTTTTCCGTGAATCCATTGCAACCGATTCTTTTGGAGGGAGTGTAAAATATACAAACCTCCTCTGATCAACTGGGCAACTGTAGTCGGCTGACAAAAGAATTAACGTCTACACAAGGTAGTATGCCCGGGGAACTTACCTAATGTAGACCAGCTCGATCTTAAGCTAATCTCAGGGTCGTTTATGGCGGTGGTGAAGCCAATGCCCAGAGAAACAACGACTGACCGTCTTATAGGTGGTGGACGGTTATATTTAGAGCTGAGACTTGATTGATTTCTGAGTATTCCTCCTTGGGGCTCCAGCAATAAAACGCTACAAATACTACTACTTACTTAGTCTATTTGTTGGGCTATGGTCATGACAATAATGAGGTAACAACAAAAATGCATATGTTTACTCTACTCGAAGACTGAGCTCACACCCGCAGGTTACGCTAATAATACAATGGGGTCGAGGTCTCTCGCCTCTAATAATTAGCTCGTTATGTACATCGGACACCCTACTGATGTCACGTTCGCCCCAGATGTAGCTACAGGTGGTTCACAGAGTTTAGATCTAAGTTATGACCTTAAATATTGACCGGTACGTCAAGTAACATTACAACCACTTCGCTAGGTGATAACCTCAGCCGTATGCGTAACGCTTATAACCAAATACAAATAATAGTTGGCTAGTCCAACAAAATACTACCCACCATGACTAAATGGCAATATAACATACTATGGTATATAACACTACACTATGTACGTAAAAACAAAACATGCATGAATAGGTACCTACTTATAAATCACTACGGGGTTATGTGAACTTGGGTCCAGGTGAATGTGGAAAGGCAGGGTTCCAACCGTTGCTGAAGAAGACCAGGACTGATCAACTGCATTGAACACAGCCAACACGATGACAAGGCAGCAGCCACTCGCTGCAGATTGCGTCCTAGGGCAGCGAGTCAAGTGGGTAGGACAACCAGAAGCCAAAGACATCCAGCAAGACAAACTCGTCCCGATGCGAGGAGTTATCCCCAGCGATACAGATTTATCCCAGTGATAAAGATGGTACCGGTAACAAAGACTGGTCCCAGGAAAAGACTCGTCCCAGCGAAAGGACCCTTTTTCCGAAGGGTCTTCACAAACAAATTCTAGTAGGCAGCACCTTCTAATTCCAGAACAGCCAGGGCATCTCCAGGAGTACAAGACAGATCTACCATAAAACACATTCGGCGACAGAGACGTAACGTTGCTGTAATTCCAGCACAGAGTGATTTCCATACACAAACGTAACACAGCACCATCAACAAAATACTCGGGAAAATCACTTTATCAGACTATAACTACATATTCCTTGCGCATGTTTTCAGAAAAAAAACCAATAATATATTATAGCCTGAAGCAACGTTACATGTGCTCGACGCCGAACACAAATCCAGAAACAAGTGTCAAACCTCTGACTACCGAACACACAGAGAGAGAATACCACTGGCAGTTGCAGTTCTGCCAACCATAGGGAACGAATTATTGCACGAGCAGCCGGTAACCGGTGCAGATCATAGTTACACTATTAGAAATAGGTACTGCAGAATGGACCCTTAACACCATCTAATATTTGTATTAGTGATACCTTTGAAACAATAAAGTTTTATTTTAATAAAGTAATATAAATAAATAATAACTTTAATAAAATGACACTCATGTGTTTATGAAGATGATAAATATTCGTTAACTACTTTTTAAATAGTAATTTACACAACAAATGTTTGGTTTGCAATTATTAAAATATAGGTTTGAATAATGCTTACCGATCCATTATCTGAACCGCTTACCGAATGCGAAATTAAACTAGTCGATGATGTATTATTACTATTACTGATGTGTGAAGTGTTTTATCACATAAAATTTTACCTCAGTACAGGGTGTCCCAAGATAATGTGACACATTTTAATGGCTTATAACTTCAAGGCAAAATGAGATAGAGGCGAGCGGTTTTCACTGGTGCTCTTCATTTTACAAAAAGTTTTTTTTGTCATTGGTGCTAGGTAGTTTGTTTTACTTCCACATATGGTTGAAAAAAAATTGTCACTTTTTAATTCAAAATTGTGATCATATTTTAAATGGAACACCCTGTATATTATATTACTATTCAATAGAGACACTTTTCCTCTTTTCAAAAATATATAGTTTGACAGTTATACCAAAAAATAAAGGCGTTATTTCAATTTACACACCAGCCCTTTTCCATAGACGTAAATTTTTTTGGAAGATAGCATTTTATTTTTTTTACATTGTCAGTACAGAATAATGGTATGCATCAACTAAAAGCTATTATTAAGAAAAGAACTAATTTAATACACATTTATACAAATTACATTACAGCATAAATTCCCAAGTTATTGAAACCAAAACACCATTAAGAAGAATTCAGTTTTAGTATACCTACACACAAATGTATTGTACCTACATCTTTAAAGTTTGAGGTTAAATTGCTGAATGTGCCCACCGTTTTCTTCAATACACTTTTGCAATCTAAACTTGCATATTGTTGAAGGCAAGTTCTAACATTTGTTATGGTGTTGGTTATGGTCTGAAAAACATGAGTTATGTTATGTTTTAGTTGTTTTATATTTTGTACAACAGGGCTATAACAACGACCTTTGACGTAACCCCATATGAAAAAAACAGGTACCATTAAGTTCGGAAAAATGTGCAGGCCATTCTATTGGTCCGGTTCTACCTATCTATCCTTTGATGCATTCCGTTATTCTGTACTGACAATGTACCCAGCAAACAGATTCACGTTACCCCACGTAGAAAACACGTCTCATTTTGGTTGAAATGTCCCTAATATTTTATGTCATTAGAAAATTTCAGTAATAACTGTTTGATTTTATTAGGCATGAATTAAATTAGCGATTTCTATTTAACACCATATATACAAAGTGATTTCAGTCGTTAAAATAAAAATTGCGTTTTCAATAAAACGTAGAAAAAACGTATTAATATGGTTGAAACTTCACCAGTGTTTTGTATCAGAAATTATTAAAAAAAAATTAAGTAATTATTAATTTTAAAGGACATGAACAAAACTACGATTTTTTATTAAACGTCAGCATTAATATTTAGTTTCCAGCCCAAATGTTGAGCTTTCGTGAAACGTGTATTAGACGTAGATTTTACGTCGAATTTTTCGAATTTTATGTTATTTTTCCAAGAAAATAATACTCGCGGGTTAAAATTACAAAAATATATAAATTTTGCTATTAGTAAAATTTTAAATTAATCTACACTGTTCGTGAGTCCTGCCGCCTTCATTCGTTTAGTTCCGTTCTCCCGATGCTCGAGCGATAATTCATAGATCAAAGAATCAGAGCCAATCGGAGCCTACCAGGACGGGAGCGTCTCTGCACTAACGAATTTTACCTATGGTGCTCTGGTAAACTGTGGTTCTCTTCATCTCTTCGATGACGACTTACTTAACTTCTATTCTATGGTTTCTATGTTCTGTTCGGTTATGTGTCGAAAATCAGGCGTGGCGTCCTTCACTCATTTTTTATAAATTTAAATTATAAACATAATCGGTGACGGTGTTATAAACGTAACGTAAACGTACATTTATTTGTATTTGTACCGTACCTACCTTGTTTTTATTGCATCAGCAAAAAATATATAAAATTAGAAAACTGGATCAGATCAGCTTCATTAAAAGGTACTGTGATATAATTATGTACGTTGTTCATAGATTTGATCAGCTTTAGGGTACAGCATTTGTGATAAGTTTACATTGCGTGCTTTTAAATTATAGTTTAAAGTTATTTTGATTACTATAATTTAAATTAACAATCGTTTTTTTGTCGTCGTGATTGGTGTTGTTGGACGGTAAGTAAAATTGTTCTCCGACAGTTTATATTTTTTGGTTTATTCTAACCCCAAAAGATGCATGATTGTCTCCAAATAACTTATAAAATTGCAAAATATAGGTACCTAGTTGTTACTTTAAGAACTTTTTAATTAAAATTGTCCATTTTTCCTCTTATTAAACTGTAAACTCACCCCAAAAAACTTAACAATGATTTACCACAGTTTTTAGCATCCTGGGATGCGTTTACGGGGTATAGCGGGGTGGGTCAGGTCGTAGTTGAAATTGCTGCTTTTCAAGTTTCCACTAGTTCATTGCTACTGTTTTTTGACTTTTGAGTTATTGTTATTATTATGTTTCATGATAATAAGCAGTTATAATAATACTTGTTATAAGCAAAATAAACGGATTTATTTAAAAGAATATTGTTTTAAGTTATAAGATTTTTAATAGAAATCTGGTTTACCTAGTTATTTGTGCTGTGTTTAGTGACTATACTGTCACTAAATACTATAATTTAAATAGGGGTAAACAGGTTTTAATGGGGTTAAATAAAATAATATTTACTTCAGAAGTCTTGGTCATTATTAATCCCATAAGCAGGTGTAGTCATTGCGAAAATTACATTGTTTTATTTTATTGTAAAATCAAAATATAAACTTCCGCTTTGTAGGTATATAAATGGCTTATGTAATTGTACAATTCGATGAAAAAGATGGGAGATCTGTATCAATTGTTCACAAGACGTGGTTAACCCCAAGAAAAACAGAGGTGTATTGGCCCCCTTATAAAAAGCAAAGTCGATTTGAAAGAGCTTTACTTAAGGCAGAGCCAATTGATACAGAGAAGTGGGAATTATTTAAAATAAAACGTACTTTTTGTGCATTGGGTAGGTGTTTTGTATTCATCTGATTAATTCATGCTTTTTTTTTAGCATAGCTCCTTTTCTTTCTATTTGCTTATCATACTTGGAAAATTCTGCTTAAATTATTTGTTTTTCAGATGATTTTAAGGAAGCTAAACAAAAGGAAAAATTAGCGGAGTTAACTTCTGATCTGGACAGAGAAAATTGGGAAGAAACCCCATTAACCAGAAAAAGAAAAATTAATCGTCCCCTTAGATTTTGTTTGGATTCTGATGAGACCAGCGAGGACCAGGAAGAATCAAATTTACCTCGCCCACCTAAAATAATTACTAGCAGCAGTGTCAATGCTTTAGGTAATAGAATATTTGCAGTATGCAAGTGATAAGCAAAGCAGGATAGATTAACATATTAAGGAGTAAAAGGCAGAAATAAATATAATTTCTTTAAAGATCTAAATATTTTGTTGGTTTTAATAGAATTTAATTTTTCTTCCTGTGTAATAATTTTTGTATCTCTAGATTCTAGAGGCAGCAAGACTTCCTGGGGTTGCCAAAGCTCTGAAACTTCCGAAGATTCCAGAAATTTAACAGATGAAGTTCTGACAACTTCTAGTCGAAATTCAAAATATACAAAGACGCCTGAGAATATCCAGTGTTCTCAAAAAGATACTTCAAAGGATACCAATTACATTAACAATGCAGTTACATTAACCACTTCAAAAGAAGGTATTTATTTAATTTATAAACAGCTTAGATAACTGGTAATAACATTAAATCAGCATTTCAGATGTTAGTAACTCATATATCTACATGTGTTGAGCAGAACAAGAATATATTGGAACAAAACAAAGAAATTTTGCGTATATTAAAAGATAGAAACAATAATTTAGGGCCATCTTCACGAAATAATGATCGAGTTCAGCCTGTACTTCCTGTACCATTACCTTTAAATACATTGGATGAAATCAATGTTTTGGAAGATTATTTAACTAATTGTACCGAAAATCAACAGCAATTAGTAAGTATAAATAAGTTTCTATGTGGTAATTTGTCTTAACAGTTTGTTATTTTTATTTTCAGTGCAGCTATCTCTCTTTTCTTAATAGAACCGATTTAGTTTCTTGCACAAATTCTTCAATGAGATACTGCTTTACGTACAAGTTGGCAAAGATATTCAGTTGGAAGGGTACCAAACAAGACAAGCAAGCTTTCAGTAACTACTGTCTTAAAAAGTTATTGTTGGTAAGTATGTGTTAACAATAAACACTGATTAGAGTTTTTCTGAAATAATGTAATACAGATGCAGTGAAAATAGCAATTCCATCGGCAACTCAAAGAAATGTAGAAGATCGTATTAAGGTATGGTTAAAATCGGCCACCAAGTCATACACACTAGAACAAGCTAAAGAACAAAAACAGCAAGAGCGTGATGGAATATAAAAGTATCGTGGGTAGAAGACAATTCTACAGGAGAATAAAAAAACATAAGGAGAGAATTCTAAGTGCTTTTAATGATGAGGGTTCCACCGATGATCAGCATTTGGTAAATATAGATAAGCGCAATTTAGAAACATATGTAGACTCTAATAATTATTGTGATATCGAAAACAAAACCAAAGATATAAATTGTAATGTAGATATAAATGGCAGTAGTGGTGATGATAGCCCTGGCAACATTGATGAACCGGAAATGGGCACAAATAATAGTAATTCATGTATCTTACCCTCTGTTTATGTAGATTTAAGCTATGATTTAACATTAAGTGATAAGCTAAAACATTGGGCCATCAACTCAAGTTCAACCCATACTAGTATTACTAAATTATTGCACATACTTTCTTTTTATCATCCAGAGTTACCAAAAGATTGCCGAACATTATTGCAAACCCCTATTAAAATGATCACTGTATCTTTAGAAACGGGAAATTATTGCCATTTAGGTTTGGAGGAAGCTCTAAAGAACTTTCTTTTGATGCATTCAGATTTTAATTCAGACTTTTTTAATGTTGCATTTAATATTGATGGTATTCCGCTCTATAAAAGCACAAACAGCCAAATATGGCCAATTCTAGGGCAAGTAAAAAATTTTAACTGTAAACCTTTTCCCATTGGCATTTTCTATGGTACTTCAAAACCAAAACCATTGGAACTATTTCTACGTGATTTTGTGTCTGAACTTAAAACTCTTACTAATGAAGATTTAATTTTTAAAGGGAAAAGGTTTAAGGTGAACATTTTTGGATTCATTTGTGACGCACCAGCGCGAGCTTTTATAAAATGCATTAAACACCATGCAGGTTATTCATCTTGTGAAAAATGTCTTCAAACTGGTGAATATATTGATGGTAGGGTTGTTTTTGAATCTATTTCCGCTCCTAAGCGGACGAATTCTGCTTTTAATCAACGATTAGATGACGACCATCATACAGGTGTATCACCTTTGCATGAACTTCCGATAGGAATGGTAACTAATTTCCCTATTGATTACATGCATAATGTATGCCTGGGGGTTGTAAAAAAAATTTTAAATTCTTGGTTAAACGGTCCATTGCAAGTCCGAATGAGGAACAATGTAGTGAAAGATATATCCAAAACTTTAGAATCGTTCAAAAAATTTATTCCTGCAGAATTTAATAGGAAACCGCGTTCACTAACTGAATTACCCAGGTGGAAAGCTACAGAGCTGCGTACTTTTCTTCTGTATTTGGGACCTTTAGTTTTAAAGAGACCTGTTGATGTAGCCATATATGAACATTTTTTGCTGTTACATTGTGCTATTACTATTCTAATTTCTGAACGACATATTGCCAAATTTGAAGCAAAGTTTGCTGATAAATTACTTAAAAACTTTGTTAGACATTCAACTGCCATCTACGGAAATTGTTTTCTAATTTATAATATCCATTATTTAACTCATTTAAGTGATGATGTGGAGGCGTACGGTGCCCTAGATAACTTTTCTGCATTTCCATTTGAAACATACCTAAATGAAATAAAACGTTTGGTCAAGTCAACAACAAATCCGCTTGCTGAAATTCATAATCGGCTAACTGAACGCAATGTAGTAAACAAGACTCATAATACGTCAAAAAAATATATAGAATTCAAATTAAAGCATAATTCTGGCCCAGTTATAGATATGCAAAGCCTTTGTGAACAGTTCAGAAAAGTAGAATGTAGCAATTTCACTTTATCCACTGTTTCTCATTCCAGTGCAGACTGCTATTGCATGATCCAAAAATCTGTTATACAAATTCAAAATATACTTCACACCTCTGAAGGCAAAATGCTAATAGTGGGAAAGCAATTTCGCTCCTATTGTTCATTATATACATATCCTTTTAAATCTGAAGATCTCAATATTTATTTGATTTCTGATTTATCTGATACCCTTGAATTATTTGAGCTTGATGATGACGTGGCCAAATGTTTAGTAATTCCAAGTGCAGATCATCAGTGGGCATGTTTTCCCCTTATTCACTCTATTAAGAATGACTGATTCTTTTACCTTTTAATTTTAGTCGTAGGTTAATTGTATTTTTATGAACCTTTAGAAAGGACATGAAAAGATATTTTTATAATTGCCAGTTGCAACTTAAGAGTTTTATCTAATTGCCAATTGCAATTCCGAGTTATACAACTGGAACTTATATAAAAGTCTCTTCTAATGTTTTGTGTATTTTATCCTTTGAGTTCAAAAAATATTCAAATTTATAGGTTACATTTTTATATAACATAATTATGGAGTATGTATATATATATATATATATACATATATATATATATATATATATATATATATATATATATATATATATATATATATTGCTTTTTTGAATATACATTTTGATTTTTCAATTTATTTTCATTAATCCATCTGATTCCTGAACATCCCATTTACGATTTATCGCGACGTAAAATTAACGGTTTACTGTATCGTGAATTTTACGAGCAACTTCCACGTAAAATTGATGTAGAAAAAACACGCAAAAACACTGTGACATTCCTACGTAAATTTTACGTCATAAACACGTTGAATTTTCACGTCATCTGGAAGAAAATCAGCCAAAAAAAAACGTTTATTTCACGATATTTTGTTTGCTGGGTAAAAAAAAATAAAATGCGATCTTCCAAAGAAATTATGGTCTATTGAAAAGGGCTGGTCCGTAAATTGAAATAACTCCTTTATTTTTTGGTACAACTCTATCAAACTATACATTTTTGAAAAGAGGAAAAGTGTCTCTATCAAATGGTAATATAATCTACACGGTGTTCTATTTAAAAAATAATCACAATTTTGAATTAAATAGTGGCAATTTTTTTCCAAGCACCTGTATAAGTAAAACAAACTAGTACCAATGACAAAAGAAAACTTTTTGTAAAATTAAGAGCACAAGTGAAAACCGCTCGTCGCTATCTCATTTCGCCTTGAAGTTATAAGTATTCCTTTAAAATGTCACATTATCTTGGGAAACCCTGTATAGGTATAATAATATATTACGTTATTTAAGCAATAATTTACTTATCTGTTATTACAAATAAAAATAATATTGTAAGAATTCTGTTAGAAATAAAATAATATGACATGTACCTAGATATTTTTATTTTGAGTCTATATTACGATACATCATGGTCTATATAATGTAAATTGAAACTGTAAAAAAAGTTCCGACAAAAGAAACTCCCGCACTTCTACGGCGGCCTCTTTGTTTAAGCATGTGTGTCGTTTCTCGGAATTTTTTATGCAGTTTCAAATAAGATTTTTATCAAAATTCCAATAATGATCTGCATAACCCCAAAGTTGATTTTTAATGTACCTATACATATTGTAATTACTTATTACAAATAGTAGTTTCTACAAATATTTCTTTACAAATGCCCATTTGTCCAAACAACATTATCAAAGATTAGTTTTAAACAATAACAGAGGTTATGTTTTTAGAATGTTAAAGTAAAAATGTATGTAAAATATAGACATAAAAGTTTATAAATATAAACCTTGGTATTTTCCAGTGCCAGTTTCACTAGCAGTTCACTTCGCCTCATATTTGTACACAATAATGTATTACGTTATTGTAGTACCTACGTGTAATTAATCTATGTTTGTATACTTTTCGAAAATTTTCACATAAATGGATGTAATACGTAAATGTAATACGTTTCGCGCGCTAATTCTGGTAAGAGATATAAATCTGTGACTATTATCATCTCAGAGATCCAAATTTAAACGTTAAAGCAGTGTTGCCTGTCTGATCTAGTCTTGTAAGACAGAAATTATAAACTCGGGACTCGTAAAATGCGTAGAATCATACTATTCAGAGAAGCATATATACACATGAGTAGAGCGCCCTCTCATGTTAATATCGATGAACTAAACGCGTATATCAGGGAGTGTAGGGCAGTCTTAGTCTTAGGAAGCCTTACCAAAAAATTGAAATTAAGCATTATCTGGTGTCTAGAGTGGACACTATAAAAGATACACGTAAAATTTTTATGAAGCCCGAGGTCGGGTTTCGTAAGTTGGTCGCGGGCTTCATATGTATGGTGCAATACCTTGTTTTTGGCTTCGTATTGGCGGTTGATACGTGTATATATATATATAAACAATGTATCCTAATAATCAACAGATTCATTAAGACATTTTAATGCTCTAAGATCCCTTTCTGTATTATCTAAAAGTTGGCGTAATGCTACGTGTGTGACTCTGGTCTTACTAGCAGTTTACTTTCGTACAGTGATTTGGACTGGCGTTCTTCAGTCTGCTGCTGACTTTCTGCCTCATCTGTGTTCTCATTAACTGCTATGCTGGAATCGGTCGACCTGCGATATAAACCTTTCTCTAGAAAATTTAGTTGTTCGTGGTACAAATACTCTCATATCTTTGATACAGCGGCTCCTGATTTCTTGGAATTTTCGCCCCTATTCCTCCATTTTAGCCACTGGTCTCTGATATTATTCCACGTCTTAACAGCCAGCTGACCTGTAACAAAAAGAAAAATAATTTTCAACAATATAGACTTTTTGAATTTATAGTTCTGGTTTTTATTAGTTTTTTATTTTCAGGTACCTGGCTAGTGAATGTAGCTTCACAGATATGCATTGTAGCATTTGGTTTTTCCAAACCACGAAATTATACATTTTATTTATTTTTATATTTAGCAGTTTAGTACACACCAGGACATCTAGCGGCGAATAGGCAGTGGTATTCATACTTGGCAAAACTTACAGATTTCTTTTTTTTTTAATTAATAGCACTTCATATAATACAGAAGTTTCGTACATATTTCATAGTGTTGTTCTGTGACATTCTTTTGTTATTCCGTGAATTAGGGATTCTGTGATCATGTTCTGTGAGGGGGTTTTTTTGAGAAGTTCACAGGGAACTCTGGCTTTTTCCTTTTTATAATCGAGATGGGCAAGTAGTCGGTTGTTTGAGAGAGCTATTTTACATCCGCAAGGGTTGGAATTCATGTATACTTTATTGGATTTTTATGCATAGTGTTAGTCGACTATGACTAGGAAGTATTATCCCAGTCGGATTTGTCAGTAAATTCCTCACAGGTATGTATGTCTATATTAAAAATTTCATATCTCCACGTGGTTCTATATACCTTTTAATTTTTTTAGCTGCCGCATTGCCGTTCCATGTCTTGTATGTTTCTTAAATTTTTAAAACCCTCTTTATGCAGAGGTGAGTTGAATTTAACTTTTCGTTATATTACATAACTATAATGGGATTTCTATTCCAGGGTTTTAAGTTATAGTATAAGAGTTTTAAGATTCAAGAGTCTTAGACTACCTGGTTTCCTGGGTAATCTTTAAGCAAGAGGATGATATCCTGTTTGCAGTTATAAATCTAGTTATATAATTTTTTTTGTCCTGGTTTAATTTTTTATGGATAACCTGAAGTCTTAGTTGGGGAAGAACTATTCATTGTCCTGAGAAATTTGAATACTACCTGCATTTTTGCCTGCTGGAGATGTTAGGATAAATCTCAGTTGGTTATCACCGCTGTCCGAAGCCCTGTTTTGATGGTTACGTTACCGGATGGTCAGATAAGCCTTACATATTAATTCGTTTCAAATTTATTTAGTAATTTAAGTATATGAGCTTCACTCTTTCAAATTTGATTAGTAATATAAGTACATGAGCTTCACTCTTTCAAATTTAATTAGTAATTTAAGTATACGAGCTTCACCCTTTCAGAATTGGTTAACCCTGTAAAAGGATCTAGATTCTTGATTTCCCTAGAGATCTCAATTGTAATTCTATACAGGTTAAACTGCCTGCTGTAATACTTAAATATTATTTAATCCACCAGTAACAATAATCATTAAATAGATCTTATCTCGGACCATATACTGTGTAGTTTTATTTGTCGAAAGAGGTACTACATTTTTATTTCAGCTAGCTAGCGTTAATTTCTAATTTAGTACATATCACTCAAAGGTACTCCACTTGCCTACCAATTAAACCAAGGGTGGAGTGGCGCGCTAAATTAGAAGATTTGTTGACTCTTATAAGAAAACACGATTGACCAAGTAAACCTACGACTCATGCTCTAATAGGCGAACAGCTGCCGTCCGCTGTGTAACATAGGTATTATCTTCTCACAAAAGAACAGAGAGCGTTGCAAACGCAAAAGAAATACGTTGCAGCATTATACCTATCGATTGGGAATTCCTACTATTACAAGAATTGTTCGAGAGGTCTGTCACACTCTTTGGTCATGGTTAGTTAAAGAATTTATTCCTAAACTTACGAAAGAAATTTGCGAGTCTGTTGCTGCTAGATTTCAAAAACGAGCAAATTTTTTTCACTGCATTCCAGCTGGAGACGGGAAACATTCAAATTGTAAAACCCGAGTTTAGTGGATCCTTATATTATAATTATAAGTTCTATTTCTCAGTTGTGTTTATGGTAGTTGCTGACTGGAACTATCATTCATTTATGTTGATGTAGACGCATATGGGAGTGAGTGTGATTCGAGTATTTTCAAAGAAAGTACTTTGTGGAAGAGTATACAAGAAAAGTGCTTGGAATTGCCATCTGCAAAGCCTTTACCTAGTTCTGAATCTCCAGACGTACCTTATTTCCTCATAGGAGACGAAGCTTTTGGAGTAAATACTAATTTACTTCGGCCTTTTGGGGGAAAAAAATTTTCTGAAAAGAAAAAAAATTTCAACTATCGCCTCAGCCGAGCCAGGAGGTATGTTGAGTATTCCTTTGGGATACTGACAAATAAATGAAGAATTTTGCATCGACTTTTGAATGTGAATACAGACTTATAACGAATAGTACAGATAGTTAAAGGTAAAAAAATAATTAATTGACGGCACGTTGGGCGCCAATTGTATAACGACTAATCTCAAAGTAGGATAAGTGAAGTTAAAATTTAATCAAGAAAAAACAAATTATACTTACGATAGCTTTGAAACTCTCTATCAGAGGTGAGCAGAGTGAAGCATTAAGGGTTGATTATTGGCTGCCAAACTTGGGCGCCATTAATTGAGCTTTTTGTGATGAGAATAAGTAAAGGTATACGTTTCTATCTAAGTGAAGACAATTACAAAAAAAAAACACTTGGATATAACAAAGTTAATTTTTAATGTAATGTTATGCTAATAAACATTTAAGAAAAGTTTATGAACATAATAAGAAAATTCAAAAGCATATAAATGAGAATCATACAACAAGCCCTCTAAGATTTACATAGATGAGGGGTTAATAGTTTTCAATAAGTACTCACAAAAGTATGGGTTAAAAATAACCTATACTCTTTATTTAACACTTCAAACACAATACAACACTTCTTGTACAATATCTAAATAATTACATACCGAAAACATTTAAAAAATCGCACTTATCATCTGTGATACGTCTTGTACATCGGTTATACAATTTGTGATATATTTTGATACATCTGTGATAACGTTATATTCTAAGTAGTCTTGGTGACTTTTGTCCTAAGTAGTCTTAGTGAACTTTTATATATTGCGGTAAGCTGATATCGTAGTGTAAGTTTTATTCTTGTTACTGTACAGTTGATTTATAGAGTTGGGATTTAAACTATGTTTTAATCTGTTATTGTATAGAGAGTTAAGTTTTATTTTTGTTACTGTATAGTTGTCTTTATAGAGCTAGGTTTTTAACTCTGTTTTTAATCTGTTATTGTATAGTGACCTAAGTTCTTATCTTTGTTTTAATTTGCTAATACTGTCGGTCTTGTCCTAAGCTTTTTATTAACCCGTTACAGTTCATGTCATTTGATACATTACTAGCGCCGAAAGTATGGAGATCAAAGTAGTACAAACGAACCTCGGAAGAGATAGGGCGGCCATGGATTTGCTGTGGCAAACGGTCCGAGAAAGGGGGGTCGACTTGGCGATCGTGGCAGAACCCAACAAGGCAATGGTCAAGGATGGCTCGTGGACAACGAGGCAGACGTCGCCATCAAGATCTATGGACGAGGAATCCGAGTTGGGAAAAAGGGAAGAGGTAACGGATATGTCTGGGCGTAGGTGGAAGGCATCTGCGTCGTAGGATGTTACTTTAGCCCGAACAGGGACCTGGGTGAGTATGAAGGCTTCCTGGATAACATCAGGAACTACGTAACAGGTAATGATGTAGTGAGGGTACTGATTGGTGGCGACTTTAACGCCAAGAATACGAGGTGGGCAGCTAGCCGCATGGACGTGAGGGAGAGAGTCACGGGAGAGTGGGCTGAGGAACTTAACCTGGAAGTTCTGAATGTCGGTGATACCCCGACTTTCGTTAAAGGAGACAGCGCAAACCACATCGACGTAACTTTTTGTTCTGTGGACTTACTGAACCAGACGGGGACTGAAAGGTGGAGGACGAAAACCTCAGCCTCCACACGAACATTTCCTACACGGTTCATGTGGAGAGAAGCAGGGGGATTGCAGGAGCAAGTATGGAGGTCAAGGGCTGGAAGTTCAATTCAGAGGCGGTTGGGAGACTTGAGGAAGCTATCTGGAGGACGGTGGGAGAGGTGGCAGGTAGGAGCGGTACACCGGCGGAATGCCGTACCCTCCTGGTAAGAGCGTGCAACGAGGTGCTGCCAAAGAGGAGAGGTATCAAGGCTGGGAGAAACAAAGGAGTACTGGTGAAACAGCGAGGAGACTGTGCATCAGGGCGAGGAAGAAGGTTACGAGGTATCCGAGGGACGGAAACCAGGAGACGAGGCTGGAGTTGATCTCGGACTATAGGAGGAGGAGGAATCCTCCTTCCTAGGTGATACTTAAGGATCACTTACGTATTGCTTTTTATCTTCATCGGTGCCTGATTAAAACTGACTGTATCTCCGGCACACCGCGGCCTTTATATAGGTAAACTAAGCTTCTAGATCTTCGTAGAAATTTCCATCGAATACTCATGAATAATCCGCATACCAGGGTAGTTTAATAACTAATCGACAGCCAAGTTATATGAGGAATATACGATAAGTACCACTGGTGACATCCAGGAAATGTAGGCAAAAGGGCCCATCTCCCTTATTTGAAGCCCTAGAGGACTGAGATTTCGCCCTTGGGGGGTTGTTCCTGTCACCCCCAGAGGCGGTGTTGCCAGATTATGCATAAATTTCCTAGGGCTAGAGAAAAAGTAGAAAAAATCGTGGCAACGCCGCACAACAATATGAAGCGCATACAATATTTCAGCCTCCAGCACTTCATTTGTGGATATGAAATTATTTATAGTAACATTAGATTTTTGATTGATTTCAGAATTGTTTTAAACAGGACAAAAATATTATTACTTGTATTTGTGGAAACTGTTTTTCCACCTAATGTTAGTAATGCAACTGCATTTAGAGTCTTTTCCTTAGCGTTCATTCTTTTTTGATGGCTTTTATTTCTTTCATGACTTTCCAAAGCACATTTACCCATATTACTAAGTGATATAGTTCGAGAGTAAATTAGGCATAATGCAGAAAATGGATCATCTCTAATTTCTCTAAATATTTCTGACCACTCTATGAATTTGCGGGTTTATCAATCTGGATTAAAAATAGTTTTCTTGGCTGACATTTCGCTAAAAATAATTACATACCTTTTTTAGGTTGATGCTCTCCTCGTACCTTCTTACAATTTATATGGTAAGCTGTCCAATTTTCAACCAAAGAGAAACATTTATAAATGTCAATTCACGGCTCACGGAAAACAATCACAGGTTTATTCATCATAATGCAATTTTTGGCAAATAACAATCATCATAACCCCCTATTTCAGCAATAAGATAAACAAAGATAGGCAACTTAATGTTAAAGAGTGGTTCGGTAAAAATTGTATACAGTTCTACAATAGTGTTCTATTATTATGGTTTGCCAATCAGAATCATCTGCGTGACGTCATTCGAAATTTGAAGAATGTACAGTCGTGTTCAAAATAAAATATGTATTTAACAAATACTTTGAGAAAAACATTCGACGCGCGTTTCGTCCACCAAGTTGGCATCATCTGGAGATGATTAAAACTGCTCTCCAGAAACTACGTCAGTGATATCTTCACACCAAAGGTTCTAGCCCCCTTCAAGAATGTTTTTTAAGATAATTTTTTAACAAAATATTCCAACAAAAAGAGATTCCTCCTCATGTTTGGGACAATTGTGACCATTAAAAAATTATAATTGTAGTTCATAAAAGGTAACCTGAAATCCTATGCTTCTTAAATGGTCTGCTTGATTTTTCTAAAATAAGGTAAACATAACAAACTGCCTGGACAACATCTTCACTTGGACAGCACAAGCCACCTCTAGAAACCTCTGTTATTAAACTGTAACGATCATGAGTATTGTCAATATTTTCTTTTAAAGATATAGTGCAATATTAGCATTTTATTTTTTTGAGGCCGCATATGCTGTGTAGCCTGCAATATATACCAAAGGTGGCCATATGTGTTCAGGAATATTGTCTATGTCACTTAAAGTAGTAGAATAACAAATTCTACTACTTGTCAAGTCATGAGTAGTTCGTTCATTATTATTGTTTTCGTAAGTGTGTCTGCCTTCTTTAGCGTTTCTAATGTATCTACTATTCGTTGATTCTCTTTTCATGATGGTCTAATATCTTGTTCCATTCACGAAGATCGTCTACTTTTGTAAATATTGGTGCGGAAAAAGTTTCATCATCAATATCACAATATATCATCTTCTTAACGTTTGTAACTTCAGATATCTTATCCTGAATTGAATTATGGCCACCACTTGTTGACGTAACTTCGATTATTTCTTGTTGTAAAGTGTCTGTTGTTGGACTTTCCAATCTTTGTTGAATATGAGCTAGTTGGTTCTTCATTATCGTTTTCTGTGAAAGACAATATATCTTCTTTGTTAAACGTACATCCCCATATTCTTTGGACTTTAATATTAAACTAAGTATAGTATTCATGCATAGCTTGCTTTCACTCTCATATATCTGTATCTGTATATATGTATACAGATGATATTTATAGTTAAAAATACAAAAAATACAGGGGTTCCATTTAAAAATAGATTATCAGTTTCCGCTGCTGATTTTTGGGACCTGTGTTAAGTATCATTATTTTTAAAACGTGCTTCTTTTGGTTCAGTAAACATTCTAATAAGATTTTTGTTATTTGTTTCCAAAAATCTTTAATTGTGTAAGGCAGGTTAAAATGGACACCCTGTATAAGGTACCTGAGGTAAATATGACTCTCTTAAGAGAGAAACCAATATTTTTCATATTTAGTTAAAAATTCAAACGTAACCTACATTTTTCGTAACTAACAATGTTTAAACAGTTCAGTTTCAGTTTCAGTTCAGTTCAGTTTATTCAGTCATATACAGCAAAATATACAGCACATTCTAAAATAGTAAGTATAAGTATAAGTATATCAGATGTCAGATTTAAAGTAACAATTCCAATAATGGATACACTAAGATTCAAAACTAACCCTTCGCCTGCTGCACAACACCTAGACATGGCTGCCTGTTTGTGTCCGTGCCACAGACTAAGGCCAAATAGCAAAGAATACATCCGATACAAAAACAATTTAACACAATTTCAATTAACAATAATACAAGTAGAAGTAGCAGGATGGGCATATTAGAAAAAACACAATAACACAATAAAATGGAAAATTTTCATAAACCAGAAGTCAGAAGAACTGATGAAATACCACAGGATTTTGTAGTAAGTATAATTTTAATTATTTTTTATATTTATTTTTATTAATTAAATTTTTTAGATGCATTGGAATGATATTGTAAAGTTGAGGCGCCCGATAGAAGACAAATCTCTGCAGATGCGCTCTGTTATATAAAGGTAAAACAATGTTTTGGTTAGCCATTGACCTCGTGTTGTAGACATTTTCAACAGGCAGATAATCTTTATTATGGTATATCCAAACCAAGCAACCATATGAATACAAGCCCCTTATATCAAGCAGATTAGCCTCAGCGTACAATAACCTTGTTGAGAATAATGTAGATTTTTTTAGTATTACTTTTAAAATAGAATTTTGAGTCACTTGTAGATTTCTAAATACATTGTTGTAAACACCACCCCAAATAACAACACAGTATCTCAAAAGAGATTCTACCAGTACATTATAGATAATAAGTAAATTATTCCTTGGAAGAACATCTCTCAGTTGGCAGAATTTATATATTAGGAATCTCATTTTTTTTATGATAGAGCCAACCTGCTCATTCCACCTCAGGTGGTGATCAATCACTACACCAAGGTAATTAACTGAAACAGATTTATTTATCGATGTAGAGTCAGTATCTTGCTCACCGCAAATTTTTGTAATTTTTAAAACTTGGGCTTCCGGTTGGTCATCCACCATGAGGGAAAATGTTAAAAATTTACTTTTTTTACATTTAATGTTAAACGACTATAGTTTAACCAACTGTAAATTTTGGCTAGACCAATTTCTGCCTTTTCATAAACCTGCTCCCAGGAGTCTCCCACAAAAACTAGAGCCGTGTCATCAGCATACAGTGTTAGGTAACCATCTAGAGCGACAATTTTACTCATATTATTTATATACACAAGGAACAGTATTGGACCCAATACTGTCCCCTGTGGTACACCCATCACCACCGGTAAGGGCTCGCTGAGAGCGTTGTCTATTTTTACTCTTTGCATTCTCCCCGAAAGGTAATTAGTTAGAATTTTATGGGCAGGACCTCTAATGCCAGCATTATTTAGTCTTTTTAGAAGTATATCGTGCGCTACAGTATCAAATGCCTTGGCTAAATCAAGGAATAAGCCAAGACACTTCTTATTCTGGTTCATATTTTCTACAACCGCTTTTATTAGATTCAGTACAGCATGTTCAGTGCTAGTGTTTTTTTTAAAACCGAATTGTTTAGTAGTAATTACTTTATATTTTTCAAAGAATGATATTAATCTATTTTTGAGGCATTTTTCAAATATCTTACCAAAATTATTTATTACAGAAATGGGCCTATAATTACTACAATTTTTAGGATCTTCCGATTTATATATTGGTGTTACAATAGATTCTTTCCATTGATGTGGCAAGACTGTAGTTTTAAAACTTAAATTGAGAATATATCTTAATGGTTCAATAATAGTTTTGTGAATTTTTTTAATAAGTGACACTGCGATACCATCTGGACCAGGTGATGAGTTAGATTTCATGTCAGATATTATTTGTATAAGTTCATTGTTGTCAACACAATTAAGAAATAAAGATGACTGTACGGAGGGCTCAGCAGGAGATTGCGGCAAATCTTTATCTATTTTGTCTCCCATTTTTGTTCCTATATCAACAAAAAATTTATTAAAAATATTAGCCGTATCCCTATTATTATTTATTAAATCACCCTTGTCATTATATACAGTAATGCTCTTAGAATTTGTATGTTTTAATTTGCAATTTGTGATATCATTTATTATTTCCCATGTTTTTTTATAATTTCCGCGCACATCTGATAATTTCACTTTATAATAATTATTTTTAGTATTTTTCAGGAGCCTGTTTAGGTTATTTCTATACGTTACGTATTCACGTCGCCCTTCCTCTGAAAAATTACGCAATAGTCCCTTCTTCAGGGTATCTCTATGATGTATAGAGTTTATTAATCCAGCGGTTATCCAAGGTTTAAGCTTTCGATATCTATTATTTGATAAAGTAATTTTTTTTGTTGCTATAGATATGTATGATTTTAATTTAGTAATAAAATTATTATAACTATTTTGGGTATCATTTTCATTCATCACCTCGTTCCAGTTTTCCCTTTGTAACAAACGATTTAATTTAGCAAAATCTATTTTATTAATGTGCTCAATATGATCACTGTTCCTAAAACTTGAATTTACAACAATATCTTTTTTTATTGAAAGAAAAACTGAATAGTGATCTGTTAAATCAATTTCAAATACAGCTGAATCTATATGTAAATTTGGATGTTTTTACTTGTGCATCTATATTATTTTTTACATAAATTATAAGCCCATCATTTTGATTGAATTTAGAATTGTTATAATAAATATTATAATTGGGTATATTATAGTGACTTATATATTCAATATTCCTAACCTCTGATAGAACTATTACATCTGAGTCCAATTCTGTTTCCTGTAAGTATACCAGCAGCTCCTCAAAATTTTTTCTAGTACTTCTTATATTAAAATGAATAAAATTTATTCTATTTTCCATTTCATGTGCTTGGGTAAAATCATTTAATTTTCCAAATACTGGAGAATCCACCTCATCCTGTGACTCCAGTTCCTTTAAAAAATCAATCATTAAACTATATATTTATGTGTATTTTTTTACTATAATAGGACAAAAAAAAAACAAACAGTAAAATAGAAACAAGTACTCCCATCCAGTTGCCCATTGTATACATAGCTATATTTATGAAAATGTACAAAAATAACTTAATTTAGAGACCCTATCACTCATTTACAATAATTATGTAGGTACTTTAATAATTTCATTAGTGAATCTTCATAATTTTATCAGCAGTTTTACAAAAAATGTTCCCATTACTAGTCCAGACGTTGGCCATCGTATGTTTTTTGATGGCTTGATTAAGCACCGCCAATCTTTTTTCGGTCAGATCTTCTCTAATTATCATACCAGTTCCCTTTAATGTTTTTTTCTGAGAGTAGATTTCCTGCTTGGTTTTAAACTTGCAAAATTGCAAAAATACCCCTCTGAGTAGTATAGCTAGCGGGTTCCTGGGACCGAGGATGGCATGTCCATCCGAGTCTTACCAATAGTAGGAGGGTTAAGTTCCGCACCTGAAGAAGTATCTCCAATGACCAGAAGGTATATTGAAGGTGTCACAAGAAGAAACAAAGGTGCGGTTTACAAGACAAAGGATGATTCCTCAGGTGTCACCAGTAGGTATCTTAATTACAGGTGACAGGTGACAGGTGACAGGTGACAGGTGACGTAGTAGTATAGCTAGCGGGTTCCTGGGACCGAGGATGGCATGTCCATCCGAGTCTTACCAATAGTAGGAGGGTTAAGTTCCGCACCTGAAGAAGTATCTCCAATGACCAGAAGGTATATTGAAGGTGTCACAAGAAGAAACAAAGGTGCGGTTTACAAGACAAAGGATGATTCCTCAGGTGTCACCAGTAGGTATCTTAATTACAGGTGACAGGTGACAGGTGACAGGTGACAGGTGACAGGTGACAGGTGACAGGTGACATGTGACAGGTGTAATTACCAGGTAGTTTCTGCAATTTGTAGGTACGTTTGTTTATTGGTATTTCGATTCATATAATTTTCATTGAATGTTACTTTCTTCCTCATTTACTGATAGTCACACAGATGGTTGGGTCTGATTTGAAAAAATGGGAAATTGTTTTATGAGATTATGTAAATTTATATTATGTTTCTTGGAAGAGGAAGAACAAATTACTATAAAAAAAATTCGATGTGACTGTATAAACTTTTGCTCTTGTGAATCTAATTTTGATCAAGTGGATGCTAATTTCAAACTAATATGAGCTTTACTAAATGTTATTGCGCAAGTGTGTAAAAATGTATATATTCTATCGGACTGATGTCTACACATTCAATAACTTCTTGTTAGTCCAATACATAAGACGTTTAACAATGAATTTAGTAAAATTTGTATTAGCTGTTGTATTTATAGCTGGTGTTTGTAAGTGTACTGAACAGCAGAATAATGGAACTATAATTATTGAAGTGTATTACATCCCTATTCAAGAGGATGGAAGTTTTTTGCTTTTTGAAGTATCTGAAAATGCAGTAGAATTAAAGGAATATCCTGCATTTTATTTCGAAGACGGAACATTTCAGCTGGGAACCTTAATAAAAAATCTTAATGGAGAAACAGTTGGACATATAATTGGAAACTATCAAAATTATTATCCAATAACAAAGATGCAAGACAAGGAAATGTATTGTGGAAATTATGGTTTAAAAAGATTGTTGAGGAAAAGGGAGATTATTTATCAAGGAAGGAAATTGAAATCTATAAAAGATTTAAAGAGACAAGTGAAACTTTTTAATAATGTTCAATGTTTTGTATACGTATAATAATGAATATATAAAGAAATAAAAAACTGTATATCTATAAAATGTTTTATTTCATAAAAGTATTTACAATACATTATTTTTACTTATCCAACTATTATGAGAAGAATCAAAACCTAGCCACTTAACAAAAACTTTATTTTTATTTCTTTTAATTACTTTTTCTACTAAATACGCATCAGAAAACTTAACTTTCTGTAATTGTTCTCTGTAAAAACAACCTTTAATTTCCTCATTGTTTTGATCTTTCAATATGTATGTTATAGGATTCGTAAGTAATACCTTTGCAATAGTAAAAATTTCTGTAGACCAATTGGCTGTATACTTTTTATCGAAAACTCCTCTAATTTTAGAAATTCGCACATGATCTTCCACTTCAAACTTTTTATTTTTCAAGTCAACTCTTTTTATTATGTTGTATGCGGTTCGTAGAAGCATTTCTTCATTGTGTTTCCCCACATCAGACGGTTTCATTTTAATTGTTCTGTGCTTAGTATTGTTGTATGTTTCCACAATACTTGGTAAAAGATCAATCCATTTATAATGTCCGTGGTAGTTGAATTCCTTCCACATTAAATTCTTCAATGTTCTATTTACTCTCTCAACAATGGAGGCCTTTTTCTCGCTGTAGGTATTATAGTGGTTGACATTATATTTTTTTAAGACTTCTTTAACATGCTTATTAAAAAATTCTTTACCCATATCCGTGTGCAAATTCCTTGGAACTTGCTTTTTAAAAACTTTTTCTATACTTTTTGAGACTTCTTCACCTGTTTTCGTTTTTAAAGGATATGCCCACACATATTTTGAAAAACAATTAATAACCACTAAAATGTATTTATACCCATTATTTTCCTTTGCATAAGGAATCATTTCCACCAAATCGGCTTGAAATAGATCATTAAGTGATTTGATTACAACATGACGTCTGTTAAAGTTAATTCTTGCTGGTTTATGAATTTCGTTAACAATTTGTCTTTTGATTGATGTTTTGGTTTTCATTTTTCTATTTACTCAATAATATCTGCCTCTCGTAATTCCTCAATAATACTAATAATTTCATTCCTATGGTTTGTATGACCTGCTTCTTGAGATGCAATTATTAAACGTAAACGATCAACCAGTTCATTAGGATCATCCCAATAGGTATAATCAATTTTATTGCTATTCACCTCTTTAAATAGCCCCTGTCCAAATTTTCTCTTCTTTGGTAATGGTGATCCTTTGCGTTCATCTGATATGAGAGGTGCTATAATGTATTTATATTTTGGTAATCTACTACCATCCACTTGTTGATTAGCCTGATAGTAACGTCTGTATGCATTACTTTTTAATATAATCTCTCTGTAAGCCTCCAAATCCTCTTTAGTATATTTGAAAGGTGCTTTTTTAAATAACAATTCATATAGTCCGAGCGTTCCTTTGTAGCGTTTGTTTTTAAATATTACATCATTGTCGTCGATAAATATTCTAGAATCACCTATATTAAAAGATTCGGTGGTAGGATTGAATCTTATTCCATATTTGTTGTCAAATTGATCCTCTTTATCAATCAACATTTCTGAAATATATTTTTTAGGCAACCATTTGTACTGATCTAAATATTCGTTTACAATATCACTTGAATACTCATGACTTTCTTGTTCTTCTTTTGATGTAGATGGAGATAAAATTTCCTGTACCAAAGATGCTTCATTTTCATCTATTTGATATTTTTCTGTATTATCATCATCCCCAGCACTTGCAAATATTTCTTCATCCTCGTTATTCAGAAAATCAATTGAAGATTTATTTCCTGAAATGTGAGCAGCAGCAGCAGCACTAGTCGAGAGAGTAGGTTCCTCTTCCTTTTGCACGCCTTTTGTTTGATCAAAGTATTTTTCGGATTTTATTTTCGATTTATCCTCCTTACCAGTTATTTGCTTTTCTATGTTTCTTAAATGCTTTGTAATTGGATCCAGCGCATCCTCGTGCATAAATTCTCCCTGCTTAAGCAATTTTAGTTTATGCCTTATTATTTGCCGTTTAATTATAAGTCTCTTTTTCAAATCCTTTTCATTTTTGTCAACTTTCATTGTAAACTGGGTATTTCAAACAGGTATTGAACAGGTAAAAACAGGTATGAAACAGGTATTGAACAGGTAAAAACAGGTATGAAACAGGTATTGAACGGGTTTAATCGGATATGAAACAGGTATTTGGTTATATATAAATGAAATGATCAAACCCCTTCCTATATCTACCCTTATCAATTTCACAATCTTTAAAAATAGATAAAAACCCAAATGGTCGAGTCCAACACAGAGAACACATTTGTTTAAATTGTTCAAAGCTCATCTCGGTCCCAACATGTTCTTGATATAAATGCTTAAGATTAATATCATCCTGTTTAAAAATAATAAAGGAATTTGAATTATCTCGCAAAAGATGTTTCGGAATCTTCACATACGTTTGACACAGATAAAAGCAATCAATATTATTATGTCTACCCCTGCTGAAATAATCTCTTACAATATCTTGTTTATCACAGGCCACATCATCAAATATAAATATCGTATTTGATGGAGCATCGGTTGGATCCATTATGTCTTCAGTGCTAGCAAATTCATAATATCCTATTCCTTTTATAGGTTTTAATAAGTCCTTTAAATACATATATTTTGGTTGATCGAGACTTTTTGAATATACGCATATGTTTTCAAATTTTAAACCATTTACATGTTCTAATAAATTCATAATAACATTAGTTTTTCCGCAATTTGATGGACCAATCACTAAACAACGTAATGTCATTGGAAATAAAATACTATGTTTTATGGCAGGATTTTTTAATAAATCAACGTTATCGACATTCAGCGATATTTTTTGTTTAACAACTTTCATGTTTAACATTTTCTATATTAGACTAGTTTTGTTGTCTTGTGTTCACTTATATAGAAAACCCATCACGATGAACTACCAATCGGGAAAAGGTATTTTAGATAAAACGTTATATGCAATACCACACGAATTGCATTTACCAGGTTACCAATTTTGTGGTCCTAATACACGATTAGAAGAGCGTCTACAAAGAGGGGACAAGGGTATAAATGGACTTGATTCAGCGTGCAAGGATCACGATGTCAGCTACTCACAAACTGATAACTTGAAATATAGACATGAAGCTGATAAAATTTTAGCAAAGCAGGCTTTAAGGAGATTTCGAGCAAAAGACTCCAATTGGAAGGAAAAATTGGCGGCTCTGGGTGTTGCTGCTGCAATGAAAACAAAAGTTACATTAGGTATGGGACTGTCATCAAAACAAAAGCATTGTAAGATAATCTTAAATCAATGTGAAAAGGAATTAGTTAAAGCAAAACAAAGTGTTGAAAAGTGTTTAAATAAAGTTTCACAACAAAAAACTAATTTAAATACTACTACTCCTAGTAATTCAACACAAAAGAAGAAACGGAAATATAGAACTAAAAATACGAGGAAATATGAAAAAAAGAACAAAATTGAAGATGTTAATGTAATGCTGGTGGATAATATTGATGATCAACGGATAGAAGCTCAAAGACCGTTGAAAAGAAAATATAACGGTAGTAGCAGCAGTAGTAGCAATAATGAAAACATAGGTAAAAAGATTAGGTTAAGTAATTTGCAGCCCAGGATTAGAAAACGTAAATTAGACAATAATAATGATGATGTAAGCACAAAGAAAATCAAGATGACCGATAATATAGAGACCTTGAGGAGAAAGCGAAAAGTTGATGATGACGATGATGATGATAGTGATGACGATACTGATGAGAATAATAAAAAGCTGAAAACATTTTAGAAATAAAACAGTCTTTCATCTAGAAGCAACAATGAAAGTTAAAGCCACCAAAAAAGTTAAAAAGCGAATAAAGAAAAATAATTCTACCAAAAGGAAGAGAAACGTAAGTTTTACTAAAGTAGCAAAACACATTAAAAGAAAATTATCTAAAAGTAAATCAAAAACAGTGGGTGATGCAATTTCAGTGGCATTAAAAACTGCAAGGAAACAAAAAAACAAAATTAAAGTTGGACGAGTAATAAAGATTCCAAAAACCGGAGGCATACTGCCCCTAATTCCAATTTTCGCTGGGCTCAGTGCTCTTGGTGCTTTGGGCGGAGGTGCGGCGGGTATTGTAAAGGCTGTTAATGAAGCAAAATCTGCAAAACAGGAGTTGAGTGAGGCGCAAAGGCACAATCAAAAAATGGAAGCCATCGCAATGGGAAAAGGATTATTCTTAAAACCATATAAAAAAGGTCTCGGTCTTTTTTTAGGCCGATGAAAACACCACGACCCACCAAATTACCAAATAGACCTCTAACAAATATTGATATTGAAAAATATAAATCTAAAATACCTTATTTTCGTGGTGTTTTCTCGCGAGACAAATTACCCAATAGAATACACAAAAAGGAAAGTGGAATAATTAATTTGGATGAAGACAGAGGCCCAGGAACTCACTGGGTAGCTTACAAAAAAATCAACAACATTGTGAGTTACTTTGACAGCTTTGGAAATTTGTCTCCTCCATCAGAAGCTATAAAATATTTTAACTCAGTAGATCCTATAAAAATTTTATATAATCATGAAAGGTTTCAACAATTCAACGACTATAACTGCGGACACCTCTGTATAAAATTTTTAATAAATAGTGAATAAATATAACAACAATTTAGTTTTATTTCAACCAGTAATCTAGTAAGATGTCTTACTATTTTTGTTTTAATGGTGAAGAAACATCTGAATTATCAGCAGACTACTATCCTCCTATACTTTTAGATGAAAATGCATATTATGAAATTGGATTAACTAATTTCAGTGCTAATAATTCAATACCTAATGTAGACGAGAAAAATAATAAATTTTATTATGGTAAAGATGAATGTATAGAGATTCCCGTTGGAAGTTATGAATTAACCAACATAAGCGAATACCTAAGGAATGCTCTTTCTGCTAGAGAACAGAAAGAAACTGGAAATAAAACTGTTCTACGGATACAAGCAAATTTTAATACATTGAAATGCGAGATTAAGTGTAATCAAGACATAGATTTTTCAAAACCGAATTCAATTGGTCCATTGCTAGGATTTAAAAAAGGAAAATTATCAGCAAACGTATTACACTATTCGGATTTCCCTGTAGATATTATGAGAGTCAATATGATTCGAGTAGACTGTAACATTACCACAAACTCTTTTAACAATGGAAATTCAGTTCACACTATACATTCATTTTACCCAACAGAACCACCTGGATATAAAATACTTGAGAGTCCCTTGAATGTTATCTATTTGCCCATTAATACGCATGTCATACATAATATAACGTTAAAAATAATCGATCAGAATGGAGAACCGGTTAATTTCAGAAAAGAAGTTATGACGATAACATTACATTTAAGAAAGCTCCTGAAAAATAATTATGGTAGTTAGATTCAATACTTCCTATATGGAACTAAACAATAGTGATTCTTATCTTCGAAAAATTCCTTCAAGTATAAATCAACCATCATGTAGTAGAAACTTTAGTAATAAAAAGAGACGAGAAGGCTTAACGTTGGAGAATAAAGAATTCCTAACCTCGATTGGTCTTAAACTTAAAAAACATGAATAGATTGTTGAACGTCAATGAAAAGGTTGCATTTGATAATTCAATTACAAATGTTGAATTTCATTCTTATCAATCTTATACATCTGGTGAACTAAAATATAATGATGAATGTAGAATAATAATCCAACAGCAGGAACTACTAACTGCACCAGGAGAAAGTTACTTACAGATTCAGGGGAAACTTCAAAACCACGATGGAACCGGAAATGTTACAAAATGTAAGTTAGTTAACAACTTTATAGCATTTCTCTTTGAAGAAATTCGATATGAGCTTGGAGGCGTGATAATTGACAGAGTAAAAAACCCAGGAATAACAACCGCCATGAAATCTTATATTTCACTAACACCTCATGAAAGTAAAGCTTTAATGAATGCGGGATGGAATCCCGTAGATAGAGATAACTTTTTTGATGATGCATCGGGAACATTTGATGTGTGTTGGCCTCTTTCATCTATATTAGGGTTTGCCGAAGACTACAAAAAGGCGCTATTCAATTTACGTCAGGAGCTCGTTTTAATTCGATCAAGTGATGATTTAAATGCAACTATGGAATCTACTGGCACAGAAAAAGGAAAAATTGTTCTAACCAAAATCGTTTGGAAACTTCCTCATTACAAGGTGTCTGATTATGAAAAATTAAAAATACTAGATATAATTGAGAAAAATAATCCCATTCCAATAGTGCACAGAAGATGGGAATTGTTTACTTATCCCACACTACAATCAAATCAAACTTTTACATGGGTATTGAAATCGTCTACATTTTTGGAAAAACCAAGATTTATTATTTTTGGTTTTCAAACCGACAGAAAAAATTATTTAAGAATGGATGGCAGCAAGTTTGATCACTGCAATTTAAAAAATATTAAATTGTACTAAAACTCCGAGTCTTACCCTTATGAAAACTTAAATTTGGATTTTACAAAGAATCAGTATGCACTAGCATATGACATGTATGCTAAATTTCAACAGTCATATTATTTTCATAATAAGAAATCTGAACCTCTGCTTGATGTGACAAAGTACAAGTCGGATGCTCCATTGTTTGTAATTGACTGTTCTTATCAAAACGAGCAAATAAAAAATGGAACTATAGATGCGAGAATAGAATTTGAAACCATGGGAGATGTACCGATTAACACATCTGCTTTTTGTTTAGTTCTTCATGAACAGTACGTGAACTACGAACCTTTAACCGGTCGTGTCAGACTTTTGTAATATTTTCAAAAATGCCTATTCCAACCCGATACAAATATAAATGTACAAAGTGCGGCGGAGAAACTCCTATACGTAATTCTTTATGTGCACCTTGTGGATATGAATCTCGCGTACTTGAAAACAGTAAACAAAAACATTCGTGGAGCGCATACCGTAAACAATTAGAAGACATAAATAAGTAAAAAGTTTAAATTTTTCTTCAGTTTAGTCTCATACAGTTTAGAGTGAAGAGATATCAAAATGTTTATCGTTGATTTGCAAGGCTTTCAATATGGAAACATTTACTTTCTCTGTAAGGAAATTTCTATTTTAAATACAGTTAATGGACAATATGCACATGCAATGGTAAAGCTTCCCTTCGATTTGAAACATATGAAATTTAAAACTGAAAAGCATATGACTTGGTTAACTAATAATTTTCATGGTTTGGAGTGGTCAAATGGACAATGGGATGACGTAAATTATGAAGATTTAACCAATTTTATTCATAACTTTATAAAAACGAATATTTCCTGGGATCAAGACGAGAACGTTGTCATTATGGTAAAAGGAAGCCAAAAAAAGGAATGGTTGGAGAAATTATCTCTTAATTGCAATGTTCACAATTTAGATGATGATATTGAAAACTGTATGTCATTAAATGAAATGAAATCAATTTTTAAATCTTTTCATTGTCAAAGACATTTAAATAATGATTTAAATTGTACATTGGAAAATGTTTTCTTTATTTACTATTATAATATGTGTGTAAAGGGAATAAATAAAAACCAATTATGTTAAAATATGTTTTATTGCTAATCTACACTAAGTTTTTGTTTTTTATTGCTACCACTACTACTGCTACTTCCCGCTTCGCCGTCATGCTCGTGCGTCTCCTCCTCCTCCAGTGTCTCCTCTCCTTCATCCAAGTCAAATGCTGGTGCTAACAGCAATTTACGTTTATTGGTGGTGGTGGTGCCTCCTTCAATTTTTTGAATAGAGGAAGCATCCTCATCAATTAAGTTGAAGCGATAGCGCTTCACTACATTTTCCAATATTTTGAATTCTTGTGGGTTTTCCAGCTTCACCCGCATGTACCTTACGGGTAAAGTTCCAAATTTACTCTTTAATCGTTGGGCATTCGGGGTGTAAGCGAGTTCAATAAATATTTTTTCGTCTCGAACAGATATTTTATTAACCCCATATCTGTAAATAAGAGAAAATTATAACAGCATTTGAATAATACAGAATATGAACAACAGAATTTGAATAGTAATAGGAAATTACTAAATCAAACGTATGTAGTATAAGTAACCACTAGCTAAAAAGAAAAAAGTAGTGTCAAGTGCGACATTTCGAGAACCCAATCTTAAGTAGAGCGGTGTCTTAGACCGCGCGCTACGTCAACCAACCAACCACCTACAGATTGGCGAGAGTGCAATGTTTCGTATTAATTATAACGAGAAATATCATAACAATTACAAAACAGTAAAGCCATGTCTCAGCAACAATTAAATTTATAGAAAAAATAGTACTTACTGAAATAATTGTTTCATGACAACAACCGCCCATTTTAAAGGAAAATTCACTTTGTCTTCGGTGAACACGACAATAGTTGATGGAATGGTGGCCATTTCTTCTTCTTCTAGCGTAGTAGTAATGTAGAACTGTATACTATTTGTCTAAATCAGAACCTTATATTTATATTAAGTTTTACAAAAAATTTCTAATCACATAGTACGTAAATGCACTTTAGACAAATGCAGGATGCAATGTTGATTGCATCAGCCAATATTCAAAGTCGCGAATGTAAGACAAATATTGATTGCATCAGCCAATATTCAAACTGCGGGATGTAAGACAAATATTGATTGCATCAGCCAATATCCAAACTGCACAAACAACTATGATAAGAGCTTGCACAAGATGGAAATTTGGGTACACATTGCATCATTTGCTGATCATTAACAAATAACATGCAAATATCACGCTGTTTACTGTTGGAAATTTTATTTACGTCAAACATGAGAGTGAATAAAAAAATAATTTATGTATAAATGCAAAGAAATTTTAAACGGTTTTCATTCTACAGTGTTACAGTTAAGTGAAGTGTATTTGGAGAAGAATTGTGATTACATCTTTTTCGATTTTTAATATTCCCAAGTAAATAAAAATGAAATATTTCGTTGATGGAACTTGTTGTCTCTTTAAGAGCACCACATTATTAAAACTACAGTCAGAAGGCGTGCCAGTTGTTTTGGGAGACTTCTTTGAGCACAGTATTGGTGAGTCTTTATTTTTAAATAAACATGAAGATCCAGTTACCGATCTGATATATCAGACATTTGTTTCGTGTCGTTTAAAGGAAAATTGTGTTCATGACAGATTGCCTTTTACTAACATTTGCTATGCTTTGGTGTTTGCATTAATGAAAAATGAAAAAACATTAGAAGATGTACAAAATTATTTCAAATTAATGAAGAGACTGGAAATTTTTCCGTCGTCTTGGCGTGCACTAATATTATTGTCTAATGGTGATTCAAATGCCGTTTTACAAAAAATGAAATTGAGAAATAATGGAATCGACATTTTAAATATTAATTATATACAAACCCAGGATTTGGTATTTGAATGCTTTGCTGCTGAATTTGACTTACCAACATTAAAAATTGATGTGGAAAAACCAACTGAAATGATAACCACTATAAGTGGTTTTATTTATCACATGAGAGATTCTTGTGTTATTTTAACTACTTTGAATACAATTCTCAAGATTTGCGATAAAAATGCCGGAATAGATTTAACATCACAAGAAACATATGAACTGAAGAAAGGAATTTCAAGAAAAATTAAATTAAATGAAATGTGTCTTATTCCTGTGGGGTATTGCGGAATGTTGGTTTCACGTTCTTCTTGGCACGATCGAATTCTGCTACAGACAGGAATTGTAGATGCCGGATATGCAGAGACATTATCCACAACGATCGTTCCACTGGTGGATTGTATCATAGAAAGCGGGGAAAGATTTTGTCAAATTGTTATAATGAAAATGCCAGAAAGGAGATGTCTACAAGTTGAAAGAGACGTTATAAAATCCAGAGGTGGTTATGGTTCTACAGGCAGATTTTGGTAGTTAATATTATTATTAAATTTATTTATACAAAACACTGTTATAATAGTCTATAAAAAACACTAACTTTATTTTTTATTTGTAGATGTGAACAAGTAGACGTGGTTGGAGAAGATTTTTTACATTTATTACTAATACGCAAAAGCACTCTTGACACTGGAATCATTAAAAATAAAAGAATTACGATCATTCTTGTAATTAATTGCAACATAATCAATGGAAATTATTAATCTTGTTATGCAAGCGGTTGAAAATAATATATTTTATCTTATTGACGTCAAGTGATTTTTATTATCTACAGTATAAATTCCGAATGGTGCAGAGACACATTATCCAGTCCAATACATACTTCTCAGAAAGTGCCACCGCTGCTGCTGCTGCTGTCTATTATTGTTGTTGTTGTTGTTGCTGTTCTATTTCAACTATGAGCGAAAAAGTTCTTGATGCATTGTCAACATCTGTAGTTGAAAAAATGGAGATGGTGAGTAGATTAATAAAATCTAAAGATGAATATCAGAAATATATATCGTTTTTGAAGAGAAACATTTTGGTACTAAAGAGAGCTATAAAACAACGCGTTGCATGCGCAAAAAATTTTTCTAAAATAGAGACAAACCTAAGCCATTTAAATTACTATCTAAATAAATTTAAATTTAATTTAAAAAAATCTAAATGTATTCAGTCAAAGAAACTTATTTGGCAAGATGTGGACTCGTGTTTTATGGGGAGGATTAAAACGGGTATAATAGTAAACCTTAAATTTAAAGATCCTATGTTATTTTTAAAACAAGCTTTACGTGTATTCACGTTTAAAATCAAGGAGACATTGAGAAAATCAATTGTTAAGGTAAATGTTGTGTTTTATGGTTTATTTATCAAACCGCAAACTGGCGAAACATCGCTTAAACATTTTTCTACCAGAAATGAGATAATCGATCAAAATACGATTATAGCTGATTGGTATAAACAGTATGTGGAAAATAAAATTTTAAATAAACTAGAAAGCTTTCAGGAAAAAGACAGCGGATATGCTCTTTTAGAAATTCACTACTTGAAAGTACACATAAATACATATAGTCCAATAAATGTTAGTTGTTCAACATATGTTGATCTTCCTTCATTTGTTTTAAAGAGAAAAGCTGTAGTTAATATAAAAAACAATGATCAATATTGTTTTTTGTGGTCTGTAGTATGTGCATTACACCCTGCTACAGAAAATAAAAATATTAGTCGCACATCATCCTATCCACATTTCAGTGAAGTTTTAAAGTATGATGGTATTGATTTTCCTATGAAATTGAAAAATATACCAAAATTTGAAAATTTAAACCATTTGGGTATAAACGTTTTCACGATATCGAAAAAAGAAATTTTGCCTCTAGTATTAACAAAAACACGATATCCTCGAAACATTAATTTATTAATGATTACGAATTTCTCGAAATTTGAAAACGAAACTGATGATGATGATGAGGATGATGATGATGTGAAAATATTTCACTTTGCTTATATTAAAAATTTAAGTCGTCTAATCAATAGACAAGTTGGAAATCATAGAAATAAAAAAATTTATTGTGAAAGATGTTTAAACCACTTTACACATTCGGATGCCTTAGAAAAGCATATGGAAGATTGTAAAATGTTAAATGACGCAAAAATTATTTTACCAAAGGATCGTGAGGCTGCAATAACTTTTAAAAATTTTAGAAATAAGATTAAAGTTCCATTTGTAATTTATGCAGATCTAGAAAGCATTTTAGTTAAACACAAGGAACCTAATATTAATGAAAATGTAAAAACTGAAAAGTATCAAAAACACGAAGCATTCAGTATTGCTTATTATCTTAAATGTTCGTACAATGAAACTCTGTCAAAATTTTCACGTTATACGGGTAAAGATTGTCAGGTATGGTTTGTAAAGGAACTGCAAAAAATTGCATACCAACTAAATACCATATTTTCAACTCCTCTGCCCATGAAAACTTTATCTGTTGATGAAAACAAAGCTTATTATTCCGCAAAATCATGTCATATTTGTAATGAACCGTTTCATGATTCTAAAGACAGAGTTCGTGATCATTGTCATTTAACTGGTGAATTTAGAGGTGCTGCACATTTTTCATGTAACTTGAATTATAAAGATGCGCAACATGTTCCTGTAATATTTCACAATTTATCGGGATATGACAGTCATTTTATAATAAAGGCACTAGGTAAAGAAATAAAGGGGAACGTGACCTTATTACCACTTAACAAAGAAAAATATATCTCTTTCTCTAAACAAATTCCAAATACAATTATTACATTTAGATTCTTGGATTCATTTCGATTTATGAGCAACAGTTTAGATAAACTATCATCCTACTTGAATGATAATCAAAAGAAAGTTACTAGAAATTTTTATCAGGATGATGAAAAATTTAATTTAGTCACGCGAAAGGGTGTGTTTCCCTATGAATATTTAGATAATTGGGAAAAATTGCAGGAAACATCTTTGCCTCCAAAAGCATGCTTTTATAGCAAAATTAGGAATTCAGAGATATCGGAAGAGGATTATAAACATGCATGCAATGTTTGGGATAGTTTTAATATTAAAACGTTGCAAGAGTATGCCGAACTCTATTTAACCACCGATGTGCTACTTCTGGTTGATATATTTGAAAACTTTCGTGAAGTATGTTTACAAACTTATAAACTAGATAGTCTTCACTATTATACTGCTCCCGGATTAGCTTTTGATGCTTTACTTAAAATAACTAAAATTAAATTAGAATTATTACAAGATATTGACATGATTTTGTTTTTTGAAAAGGGTATAAGGGGAGGAATTTCTCAGTGTTCCAATAGATATGGTAAAGCTAATAACAAATACATGGGAGAAAAATTTAATCCCGAAGAACCATCATCGTATCTTTTATATTTAGACATTAATAATCTCTATGGCGCTGCCATGTGTCAAGCCTTACCTATTGGAGAATTTCAATGGGTAAAGAACATAGATATGTATAACGAAAACTTTTTAACCATACCTGAAAACCACGATTATGGATATGTGTTGGAAGTAGACCTTCATTATCCCAAGAAACTGTTTGACTTGCACAAAGATTTACCGCTTTGTCCTGAGCACATAACGCCTCCTACTTCAACATCAAACATTCCCAAATTATTAACGACTCTGTATGATAAGTCGAAATATGTCATTCATTATACAAATTTACAACAGGCTGTTAAATTGGGTTTAGAAATAAAGAAAATTCATCGCTGTTTAAAATTCAGACAATCATCATGCCTAAAAAAGTATATTGATTTAAATACTGAAATGAGAAAAAAGAGTGAAAATGATTTTCAAAAAATTTTTTATAAATTAATGAACCTTGCACCATTTGGCAAAACCATTGAAAATGTGAAAAAATACAGAGACGTTAAATTGATTACTAAATGGGAGGGAAGATACGGGGCAAAGTTTTATATCTCTCAACCAAATTTCCATAGTTGTGAAATTTTTGATAAAGATTTTGTATTAATTGAGATGCGGCGGTTAAAAATCAAGTACAACAAACCCATATACATGGGAATGTCTATTTTAGACATTTCTAAAATATATCTATACGATTTTCACTATAATTATATTAAAAATAAATTTGGTAACACGGCGAAGCTATTATATTCCGATACTGATAGTCTGATTTATCATTTTAATGTAGATGATATTTATGAGCATATCAAAACTGATATATACAAATTTGATACATCAGACTATGCGGTAGATAATATATATAATATGCCGCTTGTAAATAAAAAGGAAATTGGGTTAATGAAAGACGAAAATAACGGGAAAATTATGTTGGAGTTTATTGGCTTAAGATCAAAAATGTACTGTTATAAATTGCAAATGAGTGAGGATGAGCAAAAGAAACAGACTCAAAAATTAATAAATAATAGATTTAGTGAAGATTATATAAAAAATTTTGTTCAAAATTTTGGAATTACAAAAAAAGCTAAGGGTATTCAATCATCGGCTATAAAACTTATCTCATTTGATGATTATTTCAACTGTCTCTTTGATAATACTGAAATTGATGTTGTTCAAAATTCTATATTATCCAAAAAACATGAAGTTTACACTGTTAAACAAGTTAAAAAGGCGTTGAGTCCACATGATGACAAAAGAGTTGTTAACTATATTTTTACTGATACTGTACCGTGGGGCTTTCATCTTTAAGATAATATTACTCTCTCTCGCTTTCATGTTGTTAGACAAGCAAGACAGCGGATAATAAGTAAGAAAAATTTAGATTTTATTTTTAATTTTTATAAACTATTCGTGTTTTTTTCAGATCAACTGGGACTCCGTCTTTACGGATTACCGAAGATTTACAAGACTTGGAGAGGATGTGCCTCCTACAAAGAAAAGAGCAGTCTTATTGGACATTCCCACAAAAGAGGATTTCCTTCAAATGAAGGAGGATTTGATATGCGGTTTGAAACAACATTTTTATATGTATCAGGCTCAACCTCAAACAGAAGAGGAATGGAAACAAATGGCGGATGAATACGAGTGGGCCTGCATACATGATAACATTTGTGAAGAATATTGGACTGAAATAAAATCGCTAGTCCATTACTATACGCAAATATATGAATATTATAGAAATAGAAAAAGATGTAATCACAATAACAATTCTTCTCCATGTAAGAAATTAAAACTGTAGTAAACATGATAACATTTGCATTGATTATTATAAAAATAGAAAAAGATGTAATCACAATTCTTCTCCAAATACACTTCACTTAACTGTAGTAAACGTTTAACCACTCTTATTTGTTTTATTTCCTTGATACAAACTATATTGCAACAATATATTAATTTATTTGCAAACCTTAATCAATTGATAATACACTTGTAGTACGAAAACAAGGTGAAAGGTTATCAGCTGTTTAATATATAATTTATTTGCAAACCTTAATCAATTGATAATACACTTGTAGTACGAAAACAAGGTGAAAGGTTATCAGCTGTTTAATATAATTATAACTTCTAGACACTAACAAACAGCAATAATTTAACTCTTATCTCTTCTGTTCTCTTGTTACAACATTTCATTTATATCTCAAGAAATACATCCAATTAAGGCCTTCTTGCTCCATCTCAACACGTAAAAAGTGACACCCTGACGTACCTACAAATTGCAGAAACTACCTGGTAATTACACCTGTCACATGTCACCTGTCACCTGTCACCTGTCACCTGTCACCTGTCACCTGTAATTAAGATACCTACTGGTGACACCTGAGGAATCATCCTTTGTCTTGTAAACCGCACCTTTGTTTCTTCTTGTGACACCTTCAATATACCTTCTGGTCATTGGAGATACTTCTTCAGGTGCGGAACTTAACCCTCCTACTATTGGTAAGACTCGGATGGACATGCCATCCTCGGTCCCAGGAACCCGCTAGCTATACTACTACGTTTTCATGGGGTCTCTCCTACCAATTCTGCGGCATACAGTTATATCATCCTGGGATAATTCTAGATTCATTTTTTCCGTTAATAATTTTAAAACCTCCATTTTAATATTCTCATTTTCTTTTTCTGGCATCTTAAAAATCCATAAATTATTTCTTCTCATCTCTTGATCGATATCATCCAATTTATTTAGTTTTTTTTCAAAGCTGAGCGTTTTTGCAATTATTTCACTGACTTTACTCTCACAATTTGTTTTGAGTTCACTGAGTTTAATTTGCGTGCCATTCATTTCAGCTTTAACAGCTGATACTTCTTTTTCAAGTGATTTCAGTTTTTTATTTATTGTGGAAGTAATTTCGATAGATATCTTATCAGATATCTTTTTTATAATTGTATCGTTCATCCATACTTGTTTTAGTGCTACGTCCACTATGCTTTTTATTTCTTCTGCCAGCTCACGTGTTACCGGCATGATAAAATTCGAGAATTATCAAACTTCGGTTGTAGCTTTTTGTATGCAAGAAACAGTCAATCAATTGATTAACTATACTTATTTTTACCAGATAAAGACTTTTCTATATATTTTTAATTCACTAACTAATTTAATAATGGCAAAACTGTCAGAGCACTTTACGCGTACTATTCACTGGCTGCCATCTTAACTATGACTATGCCATCTAAACAAAAGTAACATAAAACATTCTAATAAAAAAACAAAACACAACAAAATGTATTTTTTTAAAACTTGTGTCAGTAAGCCATATTACCACCCTGAGAAGGCAATATGGCCCAAAATTCATGTTTACAATACATGTTTCAACAATATTTAAACATGTTTAAAAAAGTAACATCAAATATAACATTCTAATAAAAAAATCAAAACATAACAAAATGTATTTTTTAAAAACTTTGTCAGTGGGCCATATTACCACCCTGAGAAGGCAATATGGCCCACACAAAAAAAACGTATTTTTAAAGTGGAATCTTTAAAATTTTTAACATTCAAACTCATCCGTATCATCTTTGGTTAGTCCCACACACTCTTCGTGGACCTATTTTAAACACTTTACACAAAGGGTTGTAATTTTTTTTATTTATATTTTTTTGAAAAATGGCTTGTTACCCGCTGTGCTTCATAATTTAAAGCCTTTCGACGTGCTGACTTCTTCTTCCCTTTGATAACATTTTCATCGGGGGTAAGTAGCGGTGTTTTAAAATATTAGTTTAACATTGCTCCTGGGGATGTCTCCTGCATAAGTTCTTGATTACTGGAGTTCTTTTTATTATCAGTCAAACGAGCGAGAGGCGATTCATTGTCGGACGACCAATTATTGCTTTCTGTTGAATTGTTTTCTTGTGGTTGCCTCGACACATTTTGTTCATTGGTCTGTGTTGTGTCGTTGTTCTCTATAGTCCAGTAACATAAGAATTCATCTACTAAAAAAATCCAAGTGAGCGGGAGTTTTGCATGCACCTTTACTTTTATATTACTAATATTGTGTCAAAAGTCCCCACCGATATGTTGTTTGCGTTTCAAGTTATTCAAGGTCAAATGTCTCAGAAATCGGTTTTTCGCAAATATTTTGCTTCCTGTATATGCTATGACTTTTTTGGTTATTATAGAAAATAAAGATTAAAAAATGCTCTGCAAAAAATGTTAAATACATATTTTACGTAAAACCAATCGTTTTCACACAATACGTCAGGAAAGCATAGGGTAGCGGTGCATCCGTTTCCACACCACCTCAGAGGTAGGATGAAAGGCGCGTTTTTTTTACATGGTTTCCTCTGTACGCCTAATCCATGGTTTTACTTGTTTTAGTGACTTCTACAGCTTATCCTCATTCTCGTTCTCTTCTATTGTTCAGGATTTAAATCATTACCAAGCCAATTATATACTTGATAATACACTCGACTTAGATGTTAGCGTGCGGCAGAGGCAGTGGGTGGAAGTGACGTCAATTTCACTGCGGTGTTAAGTCTTGTTGACTTCTCAAATATCATGTATGGATAGTTTTCAATGGATAATTCTGATATAAGAGCTCCATAGATTGCCAGAAGAATGCGTAATCCATTTTCCAAAATCGTCTCTACTGTACAATTTTCCTGCTTAAAAACTTCCGGAAATTGATGCAACTCGGAGCGCCTCTCGAACATTTTAAAAACTTATTTTTCCGTTGTTAAAGAGTGCAGAGGTTGTGTCGCAGCCAGTAATAGCATGCAGTAACAGATGCTTTTTACAATTTGGAAATTTATTTATGCTAGAAGGAGAGTATGTTTTTGATTTTATTTTCTCCTTCCCTGGTTTAAGGAAGAAAACCTCCTGGTTTGAAAGAGCACGTCCTATTAAAGGAACTAATAGATCTACATCTTCTCCAACGGTAATAGTGATGTTGTGTTTTATTTCTCAAGTCCCGTCTCTACTATTAAACCGTCGGCGTCCCTAGCTTTTGTCCTATGTTGATAGATTGTAGTTTGTACATTAGCATTGATATTAATCTAGTTTTATTTGAGCGATTGGATAGAAAAAGACTCATATAACTTTTTTGTAGAGAATTTCCTGATCTTTATTTTTTGTAATAAAGCAAAAAGTCATCCGACTCACGAACAGCCAGATATTTGACAAAATAAGAGTTCTATGGCCCTTGATCTCAAATAACTAAAATCGCAAGCGCGGTATTGATGGGGACTTTTTAGAGATTGCTTCAAGAGAACTCCATAAAAAATCAGAAGAACTTTACCTGAAACTTTATAAAATAAATAATAATATCTCTACCCCTCATTCTAATCACAAGGATTAGCCCGAAAGTCTGAGACTTGTGTGGGAGAGAGGGCGGCATATTATTATTTCGCGGGTCGCATTTGCGCCTCAGGAACGACTTTCGTTGGTAGGCCCTAACCACCATTATGTATCAACGTTACTTTAAAGGAGATGGTAAACTTATAATGGTTAAAATAATAACTAAAGCTTTTCTGAACTTTACCTTTATACTGCAGATAGTTTAATTTGAATAGGATCTCTGTCGTCTATATTGCCAATAAAGTAATTGGTGCTAATAATGTGCTGTAAGACATAGCTTAAAATGCATCTTATTTACTACAATGGCATTCAATAAAATAATGAAAACAGTGTGGATGTTGTTTAGTTATACTGTTTTAAAATTCACTTCATCTTTTTGAAACATATTGGCAAGAATATAAAAATAAAAAAAGGAAAGTTGGAATAAAATATTTTTTTATTGCTATAAATGTTTACAAAATCTAAGGTAATGCTTAAAATTAACACTAACTACCTATATCTTAAAGCTAAAAGTACACTACACTATTCAAAGTCAATATAAAATATAAAACTTAACCATATTCAGATGACTAATATAAAGTATATTAGTCATCTGAATATGGGAAATGCTCGGCAAAATATTGAACATTTTTTATTTCTTTTCTCCTCTTTCTCAAATCTTCCTCCGCGGTGATAATAAGGTTATTGATTATTCTTTGCTGCTTGCGAAGCTGCTCCAAATTATGCGAAATGTAATTTTCGCTTTTTCTGAGTTTCGATATATACTTGTTGGACTCCAGCCTCAAAACCCTTTTCAACGCGGAGGAAAAATAAGTCCGATTTCGTTTGTGATGGAGCTTCTCCTCGGCGAGTTTGGTTTCCACCATGCCGAGGAAGGATAGTTCAATATTTTGCAGAGCCTCGTCTTCCTCATCCTCTCGCCGTGGAGTTGATGTGGCCAATGGTGCGAAGGTGGAAATGTCCGCAGATCTGGATGTACTCGGACCTGCCGGACTTTTCAGCTGGGGCTGTCGAAAGCGGTCAGTCGCAACGCAATTTGCTGTAGACGGACTTTCTACATACTTTGATGTAGATGGACCTAGGAAATAAAAATACACAATATAGTATACTTTATAGAATACATGTAATAAAATAAATATTCTAATGGTGCAGTTACATTTACGTAACAAGCAATATCAACTATTCGTATTCATTAGTATATTTTATGAAAAAATGGCTTAAGTTATATAAGCGGTTAACATTATATTGCAAATCTGAACTAGTCCTGCTCAATATGTGCTATTGTATGTTTAAGAAATAACTAAACAAAAAACAATTATATCGAAAATGAACAAAATTAGTTAAACAGTGTGAAATCCTTTCTATTTAGTACCTGAATTAAATTATTTTATAAAAATTGACTGGAAATTAAATTACGATGCTCTTGTTGATATATACAGTAAACACAATTAAACAAGTGTTTATTATATAGTATTAATTGCCTTACCTGCTTCGCTAATCAGGGGTCTATGGTTCCCAAATGATCCGTCGAGGATGACAGATTCTACGGTATCATTCGCCCGTTGAACGTTGTTCGCCGCAGCCACTTTGGCGTCGAAGGAGCCATCCTCCTCGTCACTATCTTCCAGCAGCCTCTTTAAGCGACTGGCGACATTAAAAGATTTGTTGGCTTGCATTTTCTTAAACTGCCTTGTTAAACTTTGAACGCTGAGAACTAAGAACTGAAGCTTTGCAGTCGATTTTACGTATTTATATTCGAGACTATGTGGTGGTGGAACCCACGCCGACTACCCGTTTCTTTGTTAGTGACGCTACAACAACTTACATACCACAAGAATATTTCTTTGTATCGAAACTCAGACCACCTGCATCTCGTGCAGGTTTATTTTCAGCACATTCCTTACTGCATATATCTTTCGTACCAGCTAACAACTTTACTCTTATTTTATTTTCAGAGTGGCTTGGTATCTGATGCGAATATAATGAGACGAGGCAATCCTTGTCCTCGCTAGCATGGCTTTAATTCTTGTTTTATTTTGAATTTCTCATACGCCCATACGACTTTACTCATATTTAATTTTCAGAGGGGCTTGGTATCTTCTGATGCAGATATAATAAATAATATAAGTAGTATAGCTGGCGGGGTTCTGTGACACTTCGATGGCATGTCCATCCGAAGGTGTCCAAAGATCGAGGGGGTTCTCTCAAGGTCGCCGAAGAGTTCTTGGAATGGATCTGAAGAAGTGGTCGTCAATGACCAGAGGGTGTAGTTCAGGTTTCTGCCGCGCGCCAGATATAGACGTCGCTGTACGCGATATCTAGATGAAGAGATAAGCGGTGGTCTTTTTGGTGACATTTTTTTTACCTTTGAAGAAGTGGTTGACAATGACCAGAAGGTTCGCTGTACGAAGAGCGGATTTTTACCTTTGCTTACCTGTTAGCCTGTTGGTGACACATGGTTACCTTTGGTTACCTGTTAGTTTAGCCTGAAGGTGTCTGTACCTGTTGGTGACACACATGATGGAAAAAATGATGCATTTTTGTGTTATTTTCAAGTAATCTTCTACAATTTGTGCATCAACATGATGATAACCTTTTGCCCTTGTTCGGCGTAATTGATAAGGATGTGTGTGTAATTTCGTAAACATTAGCAGATAATTATTGATCTCTGACTTTGTTATTTTATTAGGTTTTAATGGCGTAATTGATTTAAATAAGATGTAACTTCTTTGGTTGTAAAAACAGGTTCAGATTATTTAAATTATAAAATGTTCAAGATTTAAGATCTGCTATTGAGTATGGAAAGATTCTATAATTTACTTTGGATCGATTGTATATGAAAATGGAGAATATTTAATATCATGATCGTTTCACAAGAGGATTGTAGAAATTCTTTAGAAAATAATTATATAGTGGACTAAAAGGAGTTGGATCTTAAGTCACATTTTTACACACTTTCCTTTTATTTCTAATGAAGAGGAAGAGGAACTGGATGCAGATGATACCTGTTAGTTTAGATGAATGTTATATACTTATTTTATTGTTAAAATAAAAAAAGATGTAGAAATTTATTTTTAAGTTTTATTTGTAGTATACATTAGTTTTCAAGCAGATATCTAAAAACAGTTCTGCTTTAAAGAGGTGTTTTGCTATTCCAAAATTTTAAAATAGTATAATAGATTTCTATTTATTTTTGCGTTTTGTCTTCATTCTTCTTCTTCAAGCAGATATTTATCTAGTATATTATCTAGTAATGAAAATAACAGTTCTGCTTTTTCAATAGGTGTTTTGCTATACAAAATTTCAAATGGTGTAATAGATTTCTCTTTATTTTTTGCTGTTGTCTTCATTCTATCTCCTAGAGCTCTTTTTGTTGTTGTGGGAGAAATTCTACGCTGTTTTTTTGTTTTCACTTCTGATGATGATGTTGATGGATCTGGTAATGAAGATGTTGACATCGATGTTGCTTTATTATCCAGATGTCTTTTTCTTGTTGCAGGGTTTGTGTTGTTGTTGTTGTTGGTGGTAGTGGAAGAGGAGTCCATCTGGAAATTAATTAAAACAAAATGGGGAGTTTTATATGTAGATTTTTAATATGTAGATTTTTAAATATTTTCAATGTTAAAACCCCAAGGGAGTGTATCTGTGTAGATGTAATTAACGATTCGTTTATCATCATAGGGACTTAGTGCTACTTTCTTAGTTTCAATTGTAAATACTTCATGTTTTTCTGATTGAATTAAATTCTGATTACAATTTAATGTAATATTATTAAACAGACATTGATAATAATCACTAAATGATATCTTTTTTAAAACTGCACTTGTAATACCTTTTGCTTTCTTTTCAATTTTTTCTTCTTCTTCGCTCTCACGTTTCTTTATAGAATACATTTTCGAACGCAATCCTACAAATTCTAAAAGAATTTTACCATTGCATTCATCCTTCATTAGGCCTAAAACTTTACCATTTTTTAATGGTATTTGATATACATTATCTGGTGGATAGTCTGATGTATCAAATTTATGAATATCCTGTTTGATATATTCATAAATATCATCAACAAAGAAATGATATATGAGGGAATCCGTATCTGTGTACAGTAGCTTAGCTTTATCACTAAATTTATTTTTTATATAATTGTAATGAAAATCGTACACAATTGTTTTGGAAATATCTAATATTGTAAAGCCTACGTATATTGGTTTATTAAATGTAACATTGAGTCGTGACATTTCAATTATAACCATATCTTTATCGAAAATTGTAGCACTATGAAAATTTGGTTTTGAAATATAATAATTTGCACCATATCTACCTGACCATTTAGTTACTAACTTTATATCCTTATATTTTCGCACATTTTCCATTGTTTTTCCAAAGACTGCATTGTTCATTAATTTATAAAAGTTTTTTCAAAATTATTTTTACTCAATTTTCTATGATTTGTATTTAAATCGATATAAGATTTCATCCAACAGCTTTGTTTAAATTTTAAAATTCCTATGGATTTTGCCCACTTTTAATCCCAAGACAACGGCTTGTTTTAAATTATGATAATGAATAATGTATCTCTTTTTATCAAACAATGTGGTTAATAATTTTACATTTCCAGATTTTGATGTTGGTGGTGCTAAATGTTCAGGTAAAAGAGGTAGATCTTTATGGTTTTTATGTAGATCTTTAGGATAATGTATATCAATTTCAAAAATATATCCAAATTCATAATCATCCGGAATTTTCAGAACATTATTTACTGAATATATATCATCTACCCATTCAAAATTACTTTGTGGTAAAGGAGAACACATTGCCGAACCATATAAATTATTTACATCAAAGTACATTAGATAAGAAGTAGGCAAATTAGGATCAAACTCTGAAGTATTCATATATTTATTATTTGCTTTACCGTAACGATTAGAACATTGAGAAACACCACCTCTTATTCCTCGTTCGATAAACATTATCATATCAATGTCTGTTAATAATTGCAGTTCAATATTGGTAATTTTTAACATTGCATCGAAAGCTAAACCTGGAGCTGTATAATAATGAAGAGGATCTAGATGATATGTAGATAAGCACACTTCTCGAAAGTTTTCAAAAATATCAGTTAACAGAAACACATCTGTTTTTAGATAAAGTTCAGCATATTGTTGTAAATTTTTTATATCGAACATGTTCCATACTTTACAAGCATGTTCATAATCATTATTGCTAACATGACAATTCTTGAGTTTACTAAAAAAATGTTTCTTATCAGGTAATTGTTCATCCAATAATTTATCCCAATTATCTAGATAGTCATAAGGAAATATACCTTTCCGTTGCAATAATTCAAATTCAATATCATTTCTACAATATTTTTTAGTTATAACTTTATGATCTTTTTCCAAATATGATGCTAATTTATCAAGATCGCTTGCCATAAATCTAAATGAGTCTAGAAATCTAAAATTAATTTTTGTGTTATTTATATATTTTGTAAATGATATGTACCTTTCCTTATTTATAGGAAGTAAATTTAAATTTCCCTTAACTTTTACACTAAGGGCCTTAATTATAAAATGGCTGTCGTAACCACTTAAATTGTGAAAAATTACTGGAATTGTATGACTATCCTGATACTGAAGGTTACAAATATTATGTGCACTTCCTCTATATTTACCAGAAAGTCCACAATGGTCTCTTACTTTTTTGTCTGTATCTAGAAATGGTTTGGAACAAATGTGACAAAATTTAGATGATTGAAATTCTTTTTCCTCCTGATCAGTCATATTTAAGGGAAGCCTATTATGTAAAATACTATCAACTTCTAAAGCTATTTTTTCCAATTCTTTAACGAACCATTCAATGCAATCCTTACCTGTATATGTTTGAAATCTTGAAATACTATCATCATAAGAACATTTTATATAGTATGCTATGCTAAATGGAACATGTTTTTGATACCTTTTTTTAGTATTAGTTGCCTTAGGATCATCATATTGTTCTAGTATACTCTCCAGATCACTGTATATGACAAAAGGAACTTTCTCTTTATTTTTAAAATTTCCAAACTTTAAAATGCTTTTATTCTTAGAAGGTAATGTAATTTTAGTCTTGTTTAAATTTTCACAATCTATTAGGTGCTTATCTAAATTATTTTCTGTTTTGAAATGATTTAAACAACGTTCACAAAAGAATTTTCTATTTTCTAAATCAGCCGTTTGGCGACACAACAAACGTGATAAATTTTGAATTAAAGCAAAATGTTTAATCTTAATATTTTTATAATCTGTATTAGAAATATCATTATCATAGTCATCATCATCATCATTATTATTACAGTTCAAAATAAGTAAGTTTATTCGAGGTTTAAAATTAGTTTTACTCAGACAAAGAGGAACCACATTCTTTTGTTTTTCACCATCCACTGTAAAAATGTTTATTGATAAGCTATTCATATTTTCAAATTTTGGAATACTACGTAAACTTATTGGAAATTTGATACCTTCATATTTTAAAATTTTACTAAAATGTGGATATGATGTGGTTCTGTTGGGGTTTCTGTGTGGTGGTGCAGGATGTAAAGCAGCTACAATTGAATAAAGAAAGCAATATTGATCATTATTTTTTATATTTAATATAGATTTAGAATTCCTAATAAACTTTGGTAATTCCACATAACTACATCCTCCATTAATTGGAGAATAATTATTAATATTTATTTTTAAATTTAAAATTTCATATAAACTCCAACCTGAATCTCTTTCCTGAAATGATTCCAATTTTGACAAAATTTTATTTTTCACATATTCAATATACCACTCCTTTAAATTTGTGTTATTATCAATTATATGATTTTTCGTATTAAAATGTTTAATATCTGTTTGAAGATTTTGTGGTTGAACAAAATTAGCTGAAAATATAACGTTCACTTTTAATAGTGATTTTTTTAATGCAGTTTTAATTTTATTAGAAAAAATTCTAAATGCTTTTTGAAAAAACACTTTTGGTTCCTTTATATTCAAGTTACTGATGATGCCAGTTTTCAATCTTTTTTCAAAGCATGATTCTAAATCTTGCCAAATTAAATCTCTTTTCCCTAACGTTGAAGACAGCAATGATTTTTTCCCTCTTTTTAAGTTTTCCTTATAGTGTTTCAAAAGACCCCAATTTGATTCTAATTTTGAGAAATTTTTAACACAATCTGATTTATTTTTTATACATTTTTTACACAAATAAGCAATTCTGTTTAAAATTTTAATCAATCTACAATACTCCTCTTTTGTTTTAACTAAACTAGATGCCCTTCCAACTTTTTTTAATACAACATCAAGCATACGGTCAATAGTTTTCTTTGAGTGCATATTTCTGTTAAATAAAATATTCGAATTCAATAAAATAAAAGTAATAATAATAATAATAATAATTGTAACTTACAGTATTATAGGTGTAGGGCACACGCACAGCTAACGGTTATTCTTGCGGCAATGGTAGTGATGCAATGACGAGCGATAGCAGAAAAATAATATTTTAAAATAACATCAAACGTCATGCACACATACGTGCTATCATTGAGTCAAAGGTTATCATGCATATTGATTAATTAATTATTATAAAAATATGCAAATGTTATTTTCATATTAATTCAATAACATGTATGCACAATAAATGTCTATCACGTTCTTAAAACATGAGGATATTTATTTTATTACAAAAAAAAAAACCCATTTACGTCAATATGATGATTTAGCAATATGTAAATGCATGTACTAAAACGTGACGAGTGCATCTATTTCATAAAAATTCACTTGTATAAAAGAAGACTGCAGAATCGGTTAACATATCAGTCAATCAGCAGGCAGTAAAGATGGCAACTACTCCAACTACAATTATTGTTACAATAACAGATAAAAGTATGTTTCCAATCGATATGGCAGTGGTAGTGTTCAAGCATATTTTTGGGTAAGTTATTATTTTTGTATTTATAATGAATTGAAAGTTATTTTTTATTTTTATGTATTTGCTTATATATTTTTATTTTTGTTTCATAATTATGAATTGAAAATTAGTTTTTGATTTTGAAAATTATTTATTTTTACGTATGTGCTTATATATTTTTTATTTTGTATTCATAGATATGGACTAAAAGAAATAACAGTCAGAAAGGAGAACATACTAATAAAACTCTCTTACTCGCCAAGAACAAGCACACTTCAGAAAAAGTTGAAGAAATATCCTGTTACATATATCAGAACGAAAATTGAAAACGAAAGAGAGTTTTTGCTTTTAGAAAAAGCAATACGATTATATGGGGTTGATGCGGATGAGGATGTAGCACAAATTGAATCGTCATCTTCATCATCATCATCGACATGGTCAGCACCACCAATGATTGAAGCAGCTCCCTCACAAGAATCTGATGAAGTCTTGTATAGACTACACAACAATGCTAGCTGGGAAAAAAACATTACCATTGGTGATAATGGTGATGCTGATGAACAGCCTCTGAAGAAGAAGAGAAGGAAGCAAATATTAAACACTAGAACAGGTCTCATGCTTGGCGATGATGATGATCTAAATTTAGATTCTCAAGAAGGTCTAGTTGAAATAAATTAATTTTAAAATTTTTGTAGAAGTATCAGTGTCACCTGCTCAAAATCAACCACCACGTTTAATGTCAATAAGAGAAGCGGTTGAAAGAAGACGTTTACAACAACAAGAACAACAACAACAACAGGGCACTATACCATGTTTTAATTGTAAGAAAATGTTTTGCTTTTGTAGTTTCTCATTATCTGTTCATAGTGTTGAAAAATATTCAAATACTAATTTATATTGTTATGAATAAAAATAAACTCTGAAACTATGTTATTAAAAGTTGTTTCTTATTATTGCCTACTGATTGACTGATCACTATCTGTTACAAATAAAACTATAAAAATACGTACTTGGTTTCATTTTATTAAAATATTTATTTTGTTATATAAATTATCTTAACATTTTTATAGTGAACAATAATTAATAAAATAAACACTAGGTATATGTTTTGCTTTTTGTTTTAACAGGTTTTGAAAAGATTTTAGCAGGTGGTTTAACAGACCTGTTCTAGATTTTATCCCAAAGAAGGTAAAGAACTTTCAAATTGAAAGCAACTGGATAAGAAAATGTTTTGCTTTTGTAGTTTCTCATTATCTGTTCATAGTGTTGAAAAATATTCAAATACTAATTTATATTGTTATTAAAAGTTGTTTCTTATTATTGCCTACTGATTGACTGATCACTATCTGTTACAAATAAAACTATAAAAATACGTACTTGGTTTCATTTTATTAAAATATTTATTTTGTTATATAAATTATCTTAACATTTTTATAGTGAACAATAATTAATAAAATAAACACTAGGTATATGTTTTGCTTTTTGTTTTAACAGGTTTTGAAAAGATTTTAGCAGGTGGTTTAACAGACCTGTTCTAGATTTTATCCCAAAGAAGGTAAAGAACTTTCAAATTGAAAGCAACTGGATAAGAAAATGTTTTGCTTTTGTAGTTTCTCATTATCTGTTCATAGTGTTGAAAAATATTCAAATACTAATTTATATTGTTATTAAAAGTTGTTTCTTATTATTGCCTACTGATTGACTGATCACTATCTGTTACAAATAAAACTATAAAAATACGTACTTGGAACATTTTTATAGTGAACAATAATTAATAAAATAAACACTAGGTATATGTTTTGCTTTTTGTTTTAACAGGTTTTGAAAAGATTTTAGCAGGTGGTTTAACAGACCTGTTCTAGATTTTATCCCAAAGAAGGTAAAGAACTTTCAAATTGAAAGCAACTGGATAGCACACCAAATATTAACATATGAAAAAGCTACTAATATTTAGTTAAAGAACTATAACAATAAAGTATTACATAAAATATTGTTATTACTATAAAGAACTACAATTACTTTACTAGCTATAAGAAAATTAGAAGATATTTTAGTTCAATAAGTTTTCTAGACTCATGAGTTGTTTTTAACATTATATCATAATAAAATCATTTCTTATTTAACAATTTCTAATAAATCTATAGGGACTCCATATAGTATAGTAGGATTTATTTTCAATACGGTCAGCATAATTTTATTAACATAAACAGATATAAGAGATAAAGATTTTTACCAAACTCATTTTTATAGTTGAAAGTTCAAAAATTTGTGAAGCATGCATTTTGTAATATAAACATTTAACGCAGTTAGAAATCTTCCCATCATTTTCAAAATGAACTGCATACCAGAAGGTAATACATATATTAATTCATAGTGAGTGTTTATTTAATAATTTTTCTTTATTTGTAGAGGTGCTTAGAGTTATAATTGCGGCTGCTAGGATGGCTCGCCCTGAAATAGGTGTACGTTAAAATATTTTGGTTTTACATTTTAAATTAGATTTTTTAAATTGTAGAACATGGATATTATAGTGATGTTTAATCCGCCACCTCAAACAGCTTCCCTAATAGGGGAAGTGGAGCTGCCCGGAGGGCAAAATATAAAGATTGCTCTAACAATAGAAGAAGAATCATGGGCAACTTTATGGTTAGGTAAGTAATTCATAAACTATAAAAATATAGAAGCTATATTTTTTTTTTCTCTTTTCATATTATTCTACTACATTTTGATGGATTGGATCTATGGAATATTTTAACATGTTTACATAATATCATTGTTCGAATCAAATAGATTAAAAATAAAATAATAATAATATGAAACCTTGTCTACTTGTTTGGTTATTTATTAAATATCTAATAAGGTTATTCAAATAAATTAAACTAATAATAAATGAAGTGATGTATATCCTTAGTATATAAAAGAAGGTAAGTTCTAATATATAATATTCAACTAAAACACTTCTATATATCAGTTTATTATGTTGTACAGTATATTAGAAGAATAGATATTCTCATATTTATATTCAACCAATTAAGAAAAATAGTACTTTTTAGTAATATGACATAGACATAGTTTATCGTAAGGTAGTAAATTTCTTAAATTCTACTAATAACCTATTTTTAAATTTAAAATTTCACCTTATAAAAATAAAAAAATAATTAAAATCTAATTAATTAATACTAAACAAAATTAAATTGTAATTTTTGTATAACCGCAACTGCTGACACAAAATTTGTTAATACTAAAAACAATTTCTAATTCTAATTCTCATTAATATTTAATAAAACCTACTGCGAATTTATTTTTCATTTGAACGAATAAAAGATAATTTGACATTATATACAATAGATACTATAAACATATAGACATATAGGACTATATATAACTAAAACACTTCTATATATCAGTTTATTATCTTGTACAGTATATTAGAAGAATAGATATTCTCATATTTATATTCAACCAATTAAGAAAAATAGTTCTTTTTAGTAATATGACATAGTTTATCGTAAGGTAGAGATACTTCCATATTAATTTCTCTAAATCTTAAAGACATGTCATTTTAAAATTTTAATAGTACAAGGATGAAAGTAAGCAAATAATGATAACAAAAGGTTAATAATTAAAGAAAATACCTAATCAAAGATTTTTTAAATATATTAGACGTTAAGGGAGAGGCTTTTCAAAATACTAAATGTAAATATATTATTTTAAATACATTTATAGATATAATATTAAAAACATAAAGTATTAATAATTAGATAGAGTTATAGTAACATCATCAAGAATGGTTCACACTGAAATAAATGTATGTTAAAATATTTTTGTTTTACATTTAAAATTATATTTTTAATTGTAGGATATGTGAATTGTAATAATAATAAAACATACTACACCTCTCGAAGCTCCCCTGTACAATTGCGTAAGCAAATAATGATAACAAAGGTTAATAATTAAGGAAAATACCTAATCAAAGATTTTTATATTTTTAATTGTAGGATATGCGAATTGTAATAATAAAACTTCGAAGTAATATGAAACCTTGTCTACTTGTTTGGTTATTTATTTAAGAAAAATAGTACTTTTTAGTAATATGACATAGTTTATCTTCCATATTAATTTCTCTAAATCTTAATGGCATATCATTTTAAAATTTTAATAGTACAAGGATGAAAGTAAGCAAATAATGATAGCAAAAGGCTAATAATTAAGGAAAATACCTAATCAAAGATTTTTTAACTTCCTGTTTGATGAAATTCGATATGAATTAGGAGAGGTTGTCATAGGTTCGAAATCCAGGTATACCTAATGCTATGTGTTCTTAAAACTAGTTAGGAAACCTTTGAAGGTTACTTAAAGTAGGAGCTAAAGAAATGCATTATATTTTAGATTGCTTGAATATAATAATAATAATGTTCTTTATTCATAAATTAAAATCTACAATGCATCGTGTAATCCCTAAACATAATGCACCTAAGCTCACCAAGGAGCTTGTATTGTGCAGTATTATAAATGAGTTATTATAAGCCTACACTTTCATTTATTCCAGCTAGCCATACTACATTTACCAAACAAATGCACAATATATTTTACAGAACACAAAGAATACATCATAAATATATACCTAAGCAAAAAAGTAAAACAAGGAGAACAAGGTACAGTTTTCAGAACACATACAGACAACTGCAATTTTAATTACGTTAGAATTATATATATTTACATTAAATATACAGGGTACTTATAGATACACACATGTATATACATATATATATTTTATATATTTATTTCTTTCAAATAGACTTAAAACTATCAATATTTTGACATACATACGCTTTAATTAGTTTTTTGTATTTCCTCTTGTTTGTTTCATTCTTAATATCTAAAGGTAAAAGGTTATATAGTTGTATGCCTCTATAGTCCACGAAATTTAAGAAAGCTGTGTTATATGGTTTTGGTGTAACATAATTGCAATTAGTTTTTGATCGTGTGGAGTGATTGTGCACTGTGATACTAGCTATATTTTTATTTTTCTTAATAAAGTTTAAAATTGACAAAATATACAGTGTATCGATATCTAGTAATTCGATTTCTTTAAATAATGTTTCAGTTGAATATAATTTAGGTTTGTTAAAAATTATTTTAATGATATGTTTCTGTACAATTTTCAAATGGTATAGTTTTGATTGGTACGCCCCACCCCATATTGCAATTGCATAATTTAATATAGATTCGACCAAAGCTTTGTATATAACAACTAATTGTTTGACACTCATGCATTGTTTCAGCTGATAAAATTTATAGATAAGGCATCTCATTTTACTGGTCAATAACCCTATATGTACCCCCCAATTTAAAAACTGATCAATTGTAACCCCTAAATATTTTATATTCTCTGAGAACTCAATGTAATTGAGACAACTCTCGCAGTTTTCAAGTTTTGAACATTGATGCAGCACTAATTTTTTTCTATTTGATTTTCCACAGTTATTCAAAGAAAAGGATACAAATTTTGATTTTGCAGTATTTAACGTTAATTTATTTTCACTAAGCCACCTGTTCACTTTAAACAATGCAACTTCCGCTTTATTTTCAACATCTTCCCAACTCGCACCAGAAAAAAACAGCACTGTATCATCGGCATATGCTATAATCTGACCAGGGATATCTAAGTTTAGCATGTCATTTATATATAGTTCAAAGAGTATTGGTCCTATCACTGTACCTTGTGGGATGCCTATTGTTACTAATTTTTCATTGCTATAAACCGAATTTATCCTTACTACTTGGGTTCTGTTAGATAAATAATCCCTTATTAAATCACCGCACATACCCCTGATCCCATATGAATGTAATTTTTCTATTAATCTTGTATGCGAAACCGTGTCAAAAGCCTTCGCCAAGTCTAAAAAGACCGCTAAAGGCTTCTGGCCGTCGTTTAGCGTTTTATGTATTTTACTGGTTAATGTATAAATAGCATCCGCCGTCGATAATCCCTCTCTAAAGCCGAATTGGAATGGTGATAATAATTTAAATTTATTTAAATGTTCAACAAGCCTATTTTTGAGACACTTTTCTATAACTTTCGCTATGTTACTAATAATTGAAATTGGTCTATAGTTTGCTATGCTAGTTTTGTCTCCTTGTTTAAAAATAGGTGTAATAATATTTTTTTTTAGTATATCAGGAAATTTACCTTGTTGAAAGATTAAATCAATTATATGAACCAAAGGTTTAGTGATGTATTCTAAGCTGCTTTTAATTGTTTTCACTTGTATATTATCGATTCCAGGAGCACTACCACATTTCAAGCTACTAATAATGTTTTTTATTTCATTTTCAGACACCGGATACAAAAAAATGGAATTAACTAAAGTTTTATTTGTAAGAGTTGTTTTGCTGTTCGTTTTTATAGCTTCTGCCATTTTGTGACCAATTCCTGAAAAATAATTATTAAATTCGTTAGCAATTTCAAAGTTATTTACTAACGTTTCACTGGTGTCCGATTGCACCTGATTAATTTCTTTTTCTTTAGTTGTGTTCTCGTTTGTAGCTTCCTTAATTAAGTCCCATGTTTTTTTAATGTTATGTTTATTTTCTATGAATTTTTGCCTGTAATACGCATTTTTAGTTTTTCTTATCTGTTGGGTAACGTTATTTCTATATGTCTTATATCTATTTTTAATTTCTAAGTTGTTTGGGTTTTTAAGAACTACTTGTTTTAACCTGTCCCTTTCTTTTATAGCAGTAATTAATTCCCAAGTTATCCAAGGTTTTATTTTCTTTCTGTCTTTAACTTTGTTATATACTTTTTTAGAACAACAGTTAATTAAATATTTATATTTTGCGACGAATTTATTCGCAGCAGTTTCTGAATTATTTTCATTGCATATTAGATCCCAGTTCTCTCTTTCCAAATATTTTATTAATTTTTCCTCATTAATTTTTGTTTGTATTTCTATATTGTTTTTATTAACTTTATTAGTATCCTCTAATAAAAAATAGGTTGTGGCATAATGATCAGTTATACTTAATTTTAATATAAATGAGAGATTTTGAAAAACATTATTAGCTTTTCTTAAAAATATGTGGTCTGGGCAAGTGGCAGATGTTTCAGTTACTCTAGTTGGTTTGTTGATGAGAGGTACAAATCCTTTTTCACTCAATAAGTTTAAGTATTGTTGTGTCGTTACACTTGCGTTGTCTAAAATGTTTATATTTATATCACCTATTAAAATTTTTATATCATGTCTATCATTAGTAGTTAAAATTTCATTTAAATTGTCAATAAAAACATCTGTATTTGTCTTTGGTGGACGGTAAACTGTTATGATTTCAAACTTTTTTTTATTTTTAATACAACTGATACTAGTAAAAGTAACCTCATTCAATTTTATATCAACTATATTACTAATAATAACAGAATTATGAATATAGACAATCACTCCATCATTCTGATTATAATTTGCATTGTTATAATGAATTCTGTAATTTTCTAGTTGCGAATTAGCCTTCGCCTTAAACTGCCACGCTTCCGTAAGAACTATAAAGTCATACATTACCTTTGTCTGTTCAAGCAAGATCAGTATCTCATCAAAATTTTTTTGAATACTTCGAATATTCATGTGAAATACGCTAAAATTTATTTTATTTACTTCATTTTCCAATTTTATGTATAGCTCTTCAACAGAAGAAACATACTTTGATTCATTAATTTTTTCATATTCTGGTAAACCATTTAATATGTCAGTCACTGTACCCATGTGTTCTACTCCTCTACTTAAAAAGAATAAAAAAATACAAACACACAAACAACTACAAAAACACTGAAACAGGCTATCTCTATCTCTACAAAAATGAAAAAGAATGTATACAAGCAAAAAAAAACGAAAAGTATTTCACTGAGCGACTGCTACCTGTTTAATTATTGGAATTTTGTTTTTATCACTCTACAAAAAATTATATACCTATATTAACTTTTCATTGGCCTACTATTGATAGCAAATTGTCAGAATTTTTAATTGATTGTTTCTTATTATTGTGAAAAATATAAACAATACCATTTTGACTCCATACATTTTTAGGTCCAAAATTTTCCAAAGCCATTTTCAAGAGCTCTCTCCGGTGATTCGTAAGATCCTCCCTAATCGTGATTTTAGTCCCTTTTAAGCATTTCTTCATATAAAAAATAGCATTTCTAGTTTTACCAGATGTAAATTTTACCAAAATGGGCCTTTCCCTGTTTACATATTTTGTTGACACACGATGGCATGCTTCAATATCCGCCAGGTTAATTTTCAGCTTGAGTTTCTCTTCTATAATTTTCAATAACGTTTCTTCTGTTTTTTCATCTTCCTTTTCCTTAATCCCAAATATTCTTAAATTATTTCTTCGGCTATATTGCTCCATATTGTCCTTGTCATTTCTAATTTCCTGCATTTCTGCTCTCATATTTTTTATATCATTTTCTAATCCATTTACCTTTTTCTCTTGTTGTTCTAATTTCACATTTAACACAGAAGAAACCTTCTCCGTGATTTTATTTATAAGACTTGACATCCAATCATCATTAAACTTTTCTAGAATTTTATCACTAATCAAATTTTCAATTTTTTCTTCCTGTAACCTCGTGAATTTAGCCATTGTTTTTGTATCGTAATTTAACTATTTCTATTGAATATTATTATTGGCAGCGCCTCTCAAACACGTCTACTCGCTATGCCAGCTGAACATGGAATCCTATCCATATAAAAGCATTAGTATAATTATAAAAATATAAGTTATGACTAGAAAATATAAATGAAGTTAAATATAAAACATAGTTATAAGTAGATACTTAAGGTACCTTAAAGAGTAATGTAATAATCTTCAGGAAAATAGAAGTAGGAATGTATCTATTGTTAATGTAGATTATCCTATAGAAATTTATTCACCCCTCCTGTTTGATGAAATTCGATATGAATTATGAGAGGTTGTCATAGATCGTGTTCGAAATCCAGATATATAACTACATTAATGAAGGGATATGTTTCCTTTACCACAAATGAAACTTCAAAACTTACCCTTTGTTATTTTGTTATTCTCAGTTTGATTTAATAAATAGCGTAATTGATTTTTTATAAAAATAAGATGTATGTAACTTCTCTAATTTAGTATCACGTTGTAAAACATTAACAGATAATTATTGATCTCTGACCTTGTTATTTTATTATTCTCGGTTTTATTTAATAATTGACGTAATTGATTTTTTAAAAATAAGATTTATGTAAACTTCTATAATTTAGTGTTATTAACATATTCGGGTTATTTAAATTATAAAAATGGAGTGATTATTTAACTTTGGATGCTATCGATTGTATAATACATGGTATTAAGCACTTATAGCAAATCGAAAAGGAATAATATAGGAAGCACAATTAAAGTATGTCGTAAGTGAAATATTTTTATTAGTACAGCTTTAGAAAAATTGATGTCTTGTTAAAAGTGAACTCTGAAAATTATCTTTAAACATACAAGATTTTGGGTTGAATGATATACCTATTTACTAAAAAGCTAAGGATTGAAAAATACATAGACTTCAAACATACAAATATGAACAGGGTACAGTTCAGATACATTAGATTTCTCTTAGTATTGCTTTAACTAAGTTTTCATTATAAGTATTTGAGTATCAATATAGGAATTTAAAGTTTATAGGTATATTCTCTGATTGGAGATGCTAGAATTCATCATAAAATATTTGTTTACGATTTCCACTTCAGGTTACCCCGAAATAGGTGATGTGAGAATATCCAACGATTTATCTCAAACGAAGTTATATTTAGAAGTATAACGATGTAATATTTTGTTTTGAAATAATTTTTTTAAACAAGTTGATACAGGTCACAAGGACAAAGGAGGTATTCGAGTATCCCTATTAATGTTAAAATATTACGTTTTTCCTACATATAATATAATTTTATACAACAAAAGAATATGACAAGTTAACTGAGTTCTCGTAATATACAGGGTAGTAATATAAAACAGGTATTTGGAAATAGATATGGAACAGGTATGGAATGGGTAAGGAACAGAAAACAGGTATACGCAAACAGGTACCTAAAATCTACTGTAATAAAATAAATATCCTCATGTTTTAAGAACGTGATATATACATTTATTATGCATGCATGTTATTGAATTATCTTTTTTTATTATCGCATTTAAATTAATATGGAAACAACATTTGCATATTTTTATAATAATTAATTAATCAATATGCATTTGCATCAATATGCATGATAACCTTTGCCCCAATGATAGCACGTATGTGTGCATGACGTTTGATGTTATTTTAAAAGTGCATCACTACCATTGCCGCAAGAATAACCGTTAGCTGTGCGTGTGCCCTACACCTATAATACTGTAAGTTACAATTATTATTATTATTATTATTATTATTATTACTTTTATTTTATTGAATTCAAATATTTTATTTAACAGAAATATGCACTCAAAGAAAACTATTGACTGTATGCTTGATGTTGTATTAAAAAAAAGTTGGAAGGGTATCTAAACAAAAGAGGAGTATTGTAGATTGATTAAAATTTTAAACAGAATTGCTTATTTGTGTAAAAAATGTATAAAAAATAAATCAGATTGTGTTAAAAATTTCTCAAAATTAGAATCAAATTGGGGTCTTTGAAACACTATAAGGAAAAATCATTGCTGTCTTCAACGTTAGGGAAAAGCGATTTAATTTGACAAGATTTAGAATCATGCTTTTAAAACTGACATCATCAGTAACTTGAATCAAATCTAGTAAAATACAGACCTAAAACTGACTTTTGTAAAATTGTGTAGTTGCAGTTAGTTAATTTCAACTATTTTTGCAGAAATGTTTATCATTGACATCCAAGGTTTTCAATATAAAAACAGTAATTTCTACATACGGGAAATAGCCATCCTGAATGTTCAAACTGGATCAGTGCATCACAATTTTGTTAATTTGCCATATATACCTGAATGGATGACATCCAAGGAGATTTGTCAACACATTGATTGGACCACATTCAACATACATGGTTTATCATTTCAAAACAGTGATTGTTTTTTATATTTAAATTTTAATAGAGTGCAAAATTTTTTAAAAAATATTGTTCAAAGTGAAACAGTACTAGCTAAAGGATTAAATAAAGAACAAGTTTTAGGTAAAATAATTAATAATTACATATTTAATTTAGATGAATGGAACTGTCCGTCTTTGAAAACACTAAAAACTTGTAATAATTCTAAGTACCATTGTAATTCACATGAAAATAACAGCTTAAATTGCGCTCAACAAAATGTTCACTTATTATATAATTGGTATATGGATAACCATCATTGAATCTTGAAAAGCAGAACTGCTATTTTCATTATTAGATAATATACTAGATAAATAACCCAAAAAATAAATAGAAATCTATTCTGCTTGAACACTAATGTATACTACACGTTAATAAAACTTAAAAATAAATTTCTACATCTTTTTTTATTTTAACAATAAAATAAGTATATAACATTTATCTAAACTAACAGGTATCCTCTTTAAAAGCGGAACTGTTTTTTAGATATCTGATTGAAAACTAATGTATACTACAAATAAAACTTAAAAATAAATTTCTACGTCTTTTTTTATTTTAACAATAAAATAAGTATATAACATTCATCTAAACTAACAGGTATCCTCTTTAAAAGCAGAACTGTTTTTTAGATATCTGATTGAAAACTAATGTATACTACAAATAAAACTTAAAAATAAATTTCTACATCATTTTTATTTTAACAATAAAATAAGTATATAACATTCATCTAAACTAACAGGTATTATCTGCATCCAGTTCCAGATATCTGATTGAAAACTAATGTATACTACAAATAAAAACTTAAAAATAAATTTCTACGTCTTTTTTTATTTTAACAATAAAATAAGTATATAACATTCATCTAAACTAACAGGTATTATCTGCATCCAGTTCCAGATATCTGATTGAAAACTAATGTATACTACAAATAAAAACTTAAAAATAAATTTCTACGTCTTTTTTTATTTTAACAATAAAATAAGTATATAACATTCATCTAAACTAACAGGTATCCTCTTTAAAAGCAGAACTGTTTTTAGATATCTGATTGAAAACTAATGTATACTACAAATAAAACTTAAAAATAAATTTCTACATCATTTTTATTTTAACAATAAAATAAGTATATAACATTCATCTAAACTAACAGGTATCATCTGCATCCAGTTCCAGATATCTGCTTGAAAACTAATGTATACTACAAATAAAAACTTAAAAATAAATTTCTACATCTTTTTTTATTTTAACAATATATAATTATTTTCTAAAGAATTTCTACAATCCTCTTGTGAAACGATCATGATATTAAATATTCTCCATTTTCATATACAATCGATCCAAAGTAAATTATAGAATCTTTCCATACTCAATAGCAGATCTTAAATCTTGAACATTTTATAATTTAAATAATCTGAACCTGTTTTTACAACCAAAGAAGTTACATCTTATTTAAATCAATTACGCCATTAAAACCTAATAAAATAACAAAGTCAGAGATCAATAATTATCTGCTAATGTTTACGAAATTACACACACATCCTTATCAATTACGCCGAACAAGGGCAAAAGGTTATCATCATGTTGATGCACAAATTGTAGAAGATTACTTGAAAATAACACAAAAATGCATCATTTTTTCCATCATGTGTGTCACCAACAGGTACAGACACCTTCAGGCTAAACTAACAGGTAACCAAAGGTAACCATGTGTCACCAACAGGCTAACAGGTAAGCAAAGGTAAAAATCCGCTCTTCGTACAGCGAACCTTCTGGTCATTGTCAACCACTTCTTCAAAGGTAAAAAAAATGTCACCAAAAAGACCACCGTTTATCTCTTCATCTAGATATCGCGTACAGCGACGTCTATATCTGGCGCGCGGCAGAAACCTGAACTACACCCTCTGGTCATTGACGACCACTTCTTCAGATCCATTCCAAGAACTCTTCGGCGACCTTGAGAGAACCCCCTCGATCTTTGGACACCTTCGGATGGACATGCCATCGAAGTGTCACAGAACCCCGCCAGCTATACTACTAATATATGCTAGGATGCCGTGTTACCTGCACGGCTTTAATTCTTGCTCTATTTTGAATTCTTCATCCGTCCGCTTACAGGCCTTTATTCATATTTTATTTCCACCACCGATCTTTGAAAATCACTATAAAAGAACACAACGCTCTACCAGAATTTAGTTTAACAAGAGCGGCATTAAAATGTATAGTGAAAAAGAAACTTTACAAATTATTAACAACAAACTACAAGTTAAATTAGTAAATATGATGTGCGTCGTCGCTGCCGGCGCCCTGTTCTGGAACAGGGATAGGTTAAATCAAGATATATGCAAAAAGTGTTGGATTGATAAGATGTTAGAGCATGGGGAAGAAGAAATTTTAAGGAAAACGTGTCTTTCCGCGAAATTGTTAAACAAAATATATAATTATAGAACCACGCACTACTTTCTATCGGCGGCTCTCACTAGGTTAAACATTAACCAGCGATCGGTGGAGTTCTACCTAGACGAAAAAATAACAATAGACCATTTATATGAACAAATTGAGAGTGAAGGCGACCGGGAAAAATTACGGACATTATGTGATTTCCTCCCACATCGGCAGCAAGTAAAGCTAACAGGGGCTTTCAGAATACACCCGAGTTTTATAAAGAGTTGCCATTTGTGTAGTTGCACCAATTTATTATACTAGTGTTAAGTTAGAATAAAACCCAATTAAAATATACCATTTTTTATCAGCTTATATATATATATATATATATATATATATATATATATACATATATATATATATATATATATATATATATATATATATATATATATATATATATATATATATATAGTCAGAGGATTTTTATTACACAGAAACGCATAATTCGAAATATATTTGATATTCATCAGTGAGAGACGTGCAGGCCCCTTTTTGTTAGACGCAAACTGTTTACTTTTTCCTGCATATTTATATACAAAATATTACGGTGTAAATCTGTTTTCTGTTTGTAAAACTTATGTTTCTAAATAATAATTTTGTGCAGATATGTATTTGTTTTATTGATCAAACTGTGACTTGTCCTATACGTTTATGTGTCTATAGGATTAATAAAGATTTATTTTATTTTTTCATTATTTTTTATTCAACAACAACCTTATATAAAATGAATGCAATAATTTGTAAGTGTGCAAAAACAAATGTGATAAATATGTAATGCCAGTATCTCCTAAGCATCATTGATACACCATGAAGTATGAATTTTAGTAATTTAGTAATTTTTTTTTTTTTTTTTTTTGTCGCTTATTTTTTTTTTATTGCATTTTTGGAAACTTCGCTTCGAGGGCGATTCAGTAACACCCATCCCGAGCCCCCGTTCTTATGTAAACTTTCGAGTTACCCCCACCACCGTCATGCGAAATAAAACTACGCGAGGCGAAACCTGAGGTGCTCGGTAGCCCTTTAACTTATCTATCGAACAAAACAAGAATCGTTCTTCTATCTGCTCAAATAACCGAGAAAAATTAATGAAAAGTTTTTTCATTGTTTGATATTTTGGCTGCTACCAGCTAAACGATACGTCTTACGCAAAACTTTTTATAAACTTTTTTCCTCTACTCGATGGCTACCATAACCTAAATTATTTTCAGAATTTTCCCACGATTGGTTTCCTTTTTAGTTTTTAAAATTTTTTCTCTGAAACCCTAAATTTTAGATAAGTATCGTAACTTCGCCAATCACTTAATTTCGCTCAAATCTGGTATGCCTTCATAAAAATAAACTAAAACCATATGCTTTTTTCCTAGTTCAACGCCAAAAACTTGTGACCTTGATATTTCGCCTAGAGCTATTTTCATAAAGTAGCATTACATGATCCCGAGTAAAATAGTAGGAAAGACACTATATTCAACTTACTTTTTTCGGGTATTGATAACAATTCAGAAAACTTCGAGAAAACTATTTTTTTTTAGAAAAAACGAACTTTTTTTCGAGATATATTTTTTTTGGTGGCGGATTTGAAAAGAGCGCCCTCTAAAACGTCCAAAACCATATTTTTTAAATTTCACGTTTTACAGTTCAAATGTGAAAAACTTTAAAATATTTCACAATTTTTCTTATTACGCTTCCGATCGTCTTCCGACCTGAAGAGAAAATATTCCTTAGGTCTAAAGAAAACCAGCGTTGCAAACCGAATTCCTTCAGGATGCTTTTCTTCGGCTTTATGTGGGGAAAACCGATTTTTCTTATATCAATTCTACATTGTTACAAAATTAAAAACGAATTTTGATAAATATTTTTATTTAAAAGCCACTATACATTAATTTTGGTATAAAGTGTAAATTATACTATTTCATTTTGACTAATCCAAGAATTATAAGTGTTGCCTAACCCTAACCATTTAACAAATAGTTTTTCTTCTTTTCTTTTAAGAACTTTTTCAACTAAATATACATCAGGGTGTCTGGTCTTTTGAATTTCTTCAGTATAAAAAGAGCCTTGAATATCTTGATTGTTTTGATCTTTCAACAGGTAGGTTGTCGGATTCGTCCTCTGAACCTTTCTTATTACAAACAATTCATTACTCCAGTTTGGTGTGTATCCCTTGCTGAACGCTTCTCTATATTTACTAATTCTTACATAGTCTCCCACTTTAAACTTTGACGCTTTCGGATCGATCGTTTTTATGTAGCTGTAAGCTGTTTGCAAAATCTTTTTGGCATTTCTCTTATTTACTTTGTTAGGAGCCAGTCCATGAGTACTATGTGGTGTGTTGTTATACTTATTCACAATATCCTGCAGTATATTCACCCATTTATAAGTTCCCTGAAGGCTAAATTCTTTCCACATTAAATTTTTAAGTGTTCGGTTCACTCTTTCTACGATACTGGCTTTTAAATTGGAAAAAGTACTATAATGATTAATTCTAAATTTGTCCATCAACTGCTTAAAGTCTTTATTGTAAAATTCTTTACCAAGATCACTTTGACAATTGCGAGGTTTAGTTTAGACAAAATTTTGGCCATGGCAGCAGTCACATCTTGAGCTGTTTTTCTTTTAACAGGTTCAGCCCATACATATTTACTAAATACATTTATTACTACCAGAATATATCGATACCCCCTGTTAACATTCGCATAAGGAACCATTTCAACCAAATCAGCCTGAATCAAATCATTTAGTCCTTTAACGATAACATGTCTTCTTCTAAAATTTTTTCTAGCCGATCTATGTAACTCATTAACTACATCCTCTTTCACTTTACTCATTTCTAGTTCTACTGATATATATGATTGATGTAAACTGCTTATAACTAAGACATCCAACAATAATAGTCAGTGTTCTAATTTTTAGCTATAGGACACTGTAGAACAATTTGGGCGTATAATGGTTCATTGGTTCCTCCCATACTTGCAATAAAAGCAAAGGTATATCCAATATGTATGTCCAATCCAATTAAATCATCTGGTTGAAATAAGGTGGATGTTGAATTCACAGATATAGGTACATCTTTTGGCATAATATGTATACTCTCTATTTTACCACTTACTGGAAAAACATATTGTTTTGTCGAATCCTCCAATATATAACGTAGGGGGCTTTGAGCCGCATCCACAATTCCACGCACAGTTATTATACATTTCGAGTGGTGTGAGGATGGTTCACAAATGTAAAAAGGGGCTGATTGGGGTGAAGACGTTAATATTGCAGACTGTGAAGCGGCTAATGGGGTATTGGATGCATATGGAGCAGATCTACCACTTAACATGTGCCTACCAAATTTATCAATTGTCATGTTTCTCTATCAACTGTTAATGAATAAATGGAGTTTAATACAAGAAATTATTTATTTTATAATTTTCGACTCTCTCAATTCTTCAATTATTGAAATTATTTCATTGTTGTGACCATTATTTCCAGCATTTTCTGATGATATTAATAAACGTAATCTATCAATCAATTCATTAGGGTCATTAAAGTAAATATAATCAATTGGATTATTAGACAAATTTAACAATCCACCTTGTGTGGGATACTTAAGAGATTGCGTCCTTCGCAGAGGTCTAGTTGGTGGAGGTGGTTTAGAAAATGTTTTTGGAAGCGAACTTATAGTAAGTTTCTTCAATATTTTTTTTTCTATCAAATATGGTCTAATAATGAATTTATATTTGTCACTTGATGTACCTTGAATTTGCTCGTCAGGATTGAAGTTTCTGCGATAGGCATTAGACCTCTTCAAAATATCCATATAATTGTCTAGATCGGTTGGATTGTACCCTATTGGCTGCTTTTTGAACAGCAGTTCATATAGACCTGATGTTCCAGGATACCTTATACCGCCCATTTGAATATCGCTTCCAACAATTTCCACATTTGTATCCCCAATTAAAAATTTTTCAGTTGTGGTATCATGTTGGAGACCGTATTGTCGATCATTATCGTTCTCATTACCTCGCACCGATATATCTATATACTGCCTTGGAAGAGGTTCGTAAGCCTGCAAGTATTCCTCATAAGCTTTGTTAGTGGGTAGATCTTGAAGAAAAATACGACTTCTCTCCACTTCTTTATCGATTAACTCGTCGCTATTCGGCTCATCCACATCAACTGTAGGCTCATGTTGAAAGGTATCTTCCAGAAAACTTGGCATAGTCATGGGCAAATATTTCTTATATACGTCAACTTTGGATCTCTTTGGAGTCGTCATTGGGGTTTCAGATTTTGTTTCGACTGGCTCTTTCTTGAACGATACATTTGGATCTATTGTGGTAAGCAGTTTTTGTAGTGAGTCTGTAATTGGTTTATACTCTTTCTCCAACTGACTCTGAGATTGTGCTATAGCTGATTTGAGGTTCTTATATTTTTCTCTAACCGACTTCTGGGTTTTAACCAATTGTCTTGCGAGCTCCTTATTCATCGCAGCTAAATTAAATAATGCCGGAATATGATCTTTGTAGGATTATATATACATGCTTGACTATTTTTAGGGAATTATGTACGCATCGAATCCTTTTCTATATCTTCCAGATCGCAATGGGCAATCTTTATCAATAACGAGAAATCCATACTTATCACTCCAACATACCCCACATATATCTTTGAATTGCTGAAAAGACATGTCGACGTTGACGTGATCATCGTAGATATGCTTCAGATTGGTTACATCTTGTTTAAAAAGCACAATAAAATTCGAATTATCCCTTACGAGCTGCTTAGGAATCGATGAATAGGTTTGACATAAATAAAAACAATCTGCATTTTTATGTCGACCGAAACAAAAATAATCCCTTATAATGCTTTGATTACAGCAGACTACGTCGTCAAAAATTATGATTGAATTCGACTTTATTTCATCGGGAGGTAGGACATCGCTACCATCATTGAATTCATAATAGCCAATCTCCTTTAAAGGCTCTAATAGTTGTTTCAAGTACTGATATTTTGGTTGATATAAAGACTTTGAATATAAATAAACATTTTCAAACCGCAAACCGTTCGGATGTTCTAATAAAGTTATCATAACATTCGTTTTTCCGCAACCCGATGCGCCTACTAGCAATCCTCTCTTCGATGAACCGCCAAAGAGTGGACCGTGTTTTTTAAAGTTACTATCGGTTGTAACCACATCATGATTTATAACTGGCAATATGATTTTCTGTTGTTCGATCTTCATTGTGTAATGTAATGAAGTCAACTAGAGGTATCTAAGAGAGAAATAAACTATTTATATGATTCGTTTCTTAAATCAGTTTAGTGTGACTCGACACTTGGTAAAAGTATATATAATGTTGACGCGCAGCGCATTCGTGATTAATCGTAAACCGGAGAGCTTGAAGAGCGGATCTGGCTTTGTTGACACTCTCATAAACAAGCTTCCCATCGAACTTCATTTACCAGGCTATCAGTACTGCGGCCCTGGCACCAAACTAGAAAAACGATTGGCACGAGGTGATCCGGGAATCAACGATCTCGACCGAAATTGCCGTCAACACGACCTTGAATATCATAAAAGTTCCAATCTGAAAGATCGCCATAAGGCTGATTATCAACTTCAACAGCGGGCTTGGGATAGAGTTAAGTCGAAAGACGCTAAATTAGGAGAAAAAGTTGCTGCGTGGTTTGTCACTAACACCATGAAAGCGAAAAGGAAACTAGGTATGGGGTTAAAGAGAAAAATAAAATTGAAGAGAAAAATAAACTTAAAGAAGGGAAAAGGTGTTCGTACTAGGCGTAACAAGAAACAGAAGAGAATTATTCCAATACCTAGGAAAGGTGGCTTTTTACCACTTTTACTTCCAATCTTGGGCGCCTTAGGTGCTCTTGGAGGTGGGGCTGCGGGTATAGCGAAAGCTGTTAACGATGCTAAAGCAAACAAACAACAGTTGGCTGAACAACAAAGACATAACTTAGCAATGGAACAGTCCGCCACAGGCAAAGGCTTATACTTCCACCCACACAAGAAAGGAAGGGGGTTCTATTTAGCTCCATATAAAAAAAACTCCCAATAGAGCTACCACGCCGTGAATTAACAAATATAGATCTTGAAAAGTTTGCCAAAAAGTTGCATATTCCAAATTTCCGCGGTGTTTTTATGAAAGATAATTTGCCTTCAAAAATAAGACAACATGAATGTGGTATAGTTAATTTAGATATTTCATCTGGACCTGGCACACACTGGACTGCATATGCAAAGAAAAATAACGTTATAATTTATTTTGATAGTTATGGAAATTTAAAACCTCCTAATTCTTTAAAAAAATATTTTTTCAGTGATGGTAGCTCTAATATTGTTAAATATAATCACGATAAGTATCAGCAGGACAACTCAATCAATTGTGGTCATCTCTGTCTAAATTTTTTATATAATATGTGTAATTGATAAAAATGCTTTATTGTAAATATAGTTTTGAACTAAACAACATGTCTATTACATTTTCTCTTACGGGAAGATCATCAGTATTAAGTGCAGACTTTAATCCACCAATATATTTAGAAGATAATTCTGAATATGTTATTGGACTCTGCAACTTTGAATCATTCAATGTTATCCCAAACATCGATGAAAAAAATAATAAATTGACATATGCTAATATTACAACAACCATTCCAGTGGGAGCATATGAAATTGGTGAGCTTAGTAAGTGCATACAGCAGATTGTTCAACCACCTTATGAGATTAATATAATAGCTAACCCTAGTACATCAACTGTTAGAATTGATGCCAATGTGGATATTGATTTTTCTCAAGAAAACTCTATTGGAAGTGTGCTAGGGTTTAATAAGAGAGTTCTAAAAGCCAACGTATTAAACGAATCTGATTTTCCAGTTCAAATACTTAAGATTAATGCTATATGTATAGACTGCAACATAGCAGCCGGATCATATTCCAACGGTAAACCAGTCCACGTAATTCATCAATTTTTCCCTACGGTGTCAGCCGGGTATAAAATAGTGGAATCGCCTCTGAATATACTTTATTTCCCTGTAACCGTCAGAACCATTATCAACTTGATTGTTAAAATACTCGATCAGGACGGAAACCTTGTCAATTTTCGAGAGGAAATTATAACGGTGAGACTGCATCTAAAAAAATTATCATAACGAGACGTCATGGTGACTCGATACAATATACTGCCCTACCCTCAAAGAGTGGTAAATAAGCGCAATTATAAAAGAATGAGCAAAAACAAACTTCCTGTTAGTTCCAGAAGGGGTGTTAACAGAGTAACACGTAAGAATAAGCTATTTCTAAAATCTCTCGGTTTCCAAGTACTTGTATAATGGATATCTTAAATGTTATGCAAAAACCTGTCGCAGACGACTCTATTACAAAATTGGAGTATCATAATTATCAGCCGTTCGTGACTTCTAAATTTGAGTATAATGATGAAATTACAATACCAATACAAGAAAATGATGTCTATACTCTACCATGTGAAAGTATGCTGTACTTAGAGGGCAAATTAACTAAACAGGATGACACGCCGGCTACTAAGTTAAAGCTAATTAATAACGCTTTTGCTTTTTTGTTTAGAGAAATTAGATATGAACTGAATAACATTGTTGTCGATTCAAATCGAAATGTTGGTCTAATATCCACTCTTAAGGGGTATTTATCATTTAATGAAAGTGAAAGTGTTAAACTTCAAAATGCTGGATGGTTTCCTAAGGAAGGTGTACTACCTGATACTAACAAATTTAACGTATGCATCCCACTAAAGATGTTGATGGGATTTTTTGAGGACTACAAAAAAATTTTAATAAATGCGAAACAAGAGTTAGTTCTAGTTAGAAGTAGTAGTGATATAGATGCTGTCACCTCTATCGATGACTCTGAAACCCCTAAAATTACTATAGAAAAGCTGTATTGGAGAGTGCCTCATGTTTCCGTGGGAATACCACAGCAAGTGGCGTTAACAAATATTTTAGACAAAAATATGGAAATAACTATTGCATTTAGAAGTTGGGAGCTTATAGAAGATTCCTCTGTTCCTCAAACGGATAGATACAATTGGCCTGTTAAAACTTCAACTAAATTAGAAGCTCCCAGACATGTCATTGTAGCCTTCCAAACAGATAAAAAGAATAAAATAACTTCAAATAGGAGTAAATTTGATGCATGTAATTTAACGAATATTAGAGCATTTTTGAACTCTGAAAGATATCCTTATAATGATTTATTTCTCGACATTAAAAATGACAAATATGCCTCATTGTATGAAATGTTCTCTAATTTTCGTTCTTCATATTATCAATCTGGAAATGAATCTATATTCACACCTTCAGAATTTAAATCCATTTCGCCTATAACCCACATAGACTGTTCGTATCAAAAGCAAGCAGTTCAATCTCCCACAGTTGTATTGAGAGTGGAAGTAGAAACCAGGGAAAATTTTCCGAAAGATACCACAGCTTATTGTCTAATTTTATACGACCGTGAATTCAAATATAATCCAATGACAAAAATTATAAGACAGGTTTAATCTACATAAGCTTGACAAAGTAAGATATAAATTCAGTTGAAGATGATTTCTCAGTATAGAAAGGTGCTGCGAGAACATTGCGAAAAACTGAAAAAATTGAAAAAGTCAATTGAACTGTATAATTTAAAAGTTTCTGTATTCAAAAAATTTGCGAACTTACAAATATGTCGTTAGTATTGGATGTGCAGGGATTTAAAACTGAAAAAAATAAATTCATAGTTAAAGAACTAGCAGTTTTTGATGGGAAGATGTGTCACTATGTGTTTAAACCACCTTTTCCATTGAAAATGCTACCTTTAGAATTGCAAAAGCAAGCTCGGTGGTTAACACAAAACCATCACGGTCTTGATTGGGACGCTGGATTCGTACCTGTACACATGTTTTCAAAAATTCTTCAAGATCTCCACAATTCCGCGGACCATATTTACGTGAAAGGGAAAGAAAAATCAGAATACATCAGGCAATTCACAAAGATTCCTGTGATTGAACTTCCAGATCGGCCCACATTGAAGAAAACTTCTCCAAAATGTTTTTATCACTTTGTAGAAAGTGGTATGTGTGCACTTTCCAATGTATATTTTTTATATGAAAATTTTGTAATGACTTAAGTTTTTAATAAAGCAAAAATCCACAAAATGGTTGTTTTATTTCACTGAAATAAAAAACATTTTAATACTGTATGTATTTATTACAAATAGCGATACATATTAACAAAATCTTTGACTATATATTTTATGCCTATGATTAATATCCAATACAGGATTTATAATATTTGATACATCAGCAATTTTATTCTGAAAACGACATCTATCCATTGCAAAATTTTCCCAGTGCCTCTTCCTACATGAATTATATGCGAACTGCCAGGTTATGAGATTATAAATTTTATTGTTTTTTTCATTAAATCTAACTCTCTTCATCACTTGATTCTACTGCTACACTCGGCTTCAAATATTTCTGGATATATATATAAATTAATTCCATAATCATACAAACATTTTCACTATTTCGGTTTTTATTTGGTTCTAACAGATTCCATGCATTGTCAAATAAATTTCCTGGTGTAGTCTGCAATCCTTTCTTCACAATTGCAAAATAGTTGGCAAAATGTAACCTTTCCAATATATCCAGTCGATATTCGATCAGAGGTATGTATTCCCATAATTTACATACTGTATCATATCCTAGATAAATATAAGAATTATTTTTCAGGATTTTTATAACTCTACAGTTCTTAACTTCTTCAAACTGTATATAAAATTTTTCAGCATCTATTGGATCAATAAAATCGTTGCTGTGCAGATAGTGACTTATACTTCCTTGATATGTTAGAAAATGTTTCCACTCTTCTTTGTTAAAAATTATAACATCACACTTATTTCCAGATAGTTTTACATAGGGTTCGTATTTAAAGTCGTACGCCAGCCCTATGGATACGAATTTTGATTTTGATTTGTTTAAGTGAAATTTTCGTTCTCCTATTACTACACAATTATTTTTATTCTGGAATGCTGGTGGAACGTTATTTGGTATGTCTATTTTCAGGTCAGGTAAATTGAAAATACTAGCGTTGTAAGACATACTGGTGAAAGAACTTTGAACAACTTGACTGTAGACCAGACACTAACTTTATTATATACTTTGGGAATGGAATATAAGTGGGGGTTGATATTAATTAAATACTTATAAAAATAACCGGTTCTTGTTTACCTCGACCGGTTGTTTACCTTGACCGGTTATTAACCTTGACCGGTTGTTGACCTTGACCGGTTGTTCACCTTGACCGGTTATTGACCCTGACCGGTTGTTCACCTTGACCGGTTGTGTTGTGGTGGGGGTAAAGTAGTGGGGGGGGTGAAGTAGTGGGGGGTAAAGTAGTGGGGGGGTAGATTTAGAACTCTCGTATCTGTAATTGGTTGGGAAAGTGGTGGGGGAGGAAAAAGTGGTGGGGGAGGAAAAAGTGGTGGGGGGGTAATAATGATGGGGGGGTCGTGTCTAGAACTCTCTACTTTACCCTACTACTATTTATGTTTTTTTATGTAAAATATCTTGGAAACGGCTGGGTTGTGGTTGTAGCATTCACGGCTTTCCCATATTTCTTATTATTGTATACCTAGATATTGTTAAGTTAAGCTGTATAGTTTTTAGTTGTGAAAGATGTGAGTGCGGTAAGGGAGAGAACAGTTCACGTGACGTGTGCGTTGAGGAAGGGAGGAGAACCCGCTCCGCGGGGGGAATTAAAGTTAGTTGATGAACAATGTTGAGAGCGGCGGCTGTGTTTTGAGCCGGCCGGTATTAAATGTGTGTACTTTTGTTTGTATTATCGTATCTATTTTATATTTAACACCTTAAACAATAGGTGTAGTAAATATTGTGTTAAACAGAGTGTATTGTTTGTTCTTTTACACTAACCCAGTCCGAGAACCACAACATTGAACGAGCAGACCCTGAAGAGAGAGTTACATTTGGCACCCAAGCGAGGGCTCGAGAGTTGGGAATAGTTGTAAAACAAACAGTTATCTATTCGCCGGGTAAACAAGTGAACTTGAGGCGAGATTTTTGGCCAGTTTTGGTAAGCAAGTGAATGTGAGTTGAGCGTTTGTGAAGTTTTATGGTACCTACGCGGCCTAGCTGCTGCTGCTACCGCGGAGAGAGTTGAGACGGGCGTACGTTACGTTACGAGAGCTCGAGTACGAAGGAGAAGGCAGATACAACGATAGGTGGAGCCGACGGAGATACTGAGAGAGCGAGAAGGTCGACGGCCAGGCGGGTCAGTATAGGGACTCCCGAAATGTCGTTTCGATATCAACCGATCGATATCGATATTATATCGAATAATTGGTACTCCCGAAAATTTCACTATCGAAATAGTTACGAAAAATCGACCGTTCGTATCGAAATAATGTCGACGAGGATATCCTGCCCGAAATGATTTACTCTTTCCTTCTAACACACGGCAGAATATGCTATTTCTGTTTAACCATCGAAATGTTTGGTTTTGTTTACGAGATATAACATAACCTCTAGGTTCAGTGTCAAAACTGTCACTGGGAATATAAATAGTCGAGTGTTTAATCTTAAGTGTCAATTAAATATACCTAGGTACCTCTTGGCTCGTATTTAATATTTTTTAAGTGATTCTAATAGAAGATTCGGCAGTGAATTACTCCTGAGGCTTGTCCATTTAGTAAATAATAAATCATGGTCTTATAAACCTTATATTTAGTAAAGTTAATAGATCATTTGTGTTTCGTAATTGTCATCTTTGAACGTTTTCTCTTCTAATTGTTGCACTATGTTAAATTTACAGGCAACATTGTACATTATCATTTATAACTAAATTTTAACTTTAAAACTTCGCACCCAATAACTCAATTTATAGGTACCATACTTCTGGTGATTTTTTAAGTCACTTCTTCACTTAATAAAGCTATTTCTTTCTGTAAATGTGTAAATACTAACTAACAAAAACATGTACATGCATAAATTCTTTTAAATATAAGATTTTGTTTACACTTACGATTAAGAAAGAGAAAGAATATAACAATAACAATAGAGTAAGAAAAAGGATGAAATTAGCTATCTTTCATTGGCAACCCTGTCATTTTGACGAAGTTGCCCGAGAGTAATGTCGATCCCTTTCAAGAGTTCCAAAGTATATTTCGATTAGTACCTATCGACATCGACATCGAAATAATTTCGATGTCGATATTCAAATATCGACATTTCAAGAGTCCCGCTGCTGGTGTTCTTGCTGGCGAGTCTAGCCATCGCATCGCAACGTTGGATCGCCGTGCGAATAAACTGATAAGTAAACAATAATTCAGTCATTTGTGTTTGTTTAATTAAAACCATATGTTTGCTGAATATTCTGTACAAAAAGTACAATATTTTAGTTACTGTTGGCATGCTTAGAATAAGTTGGTATTCACAATTAAAATGGGTAAACCTAAAGCGAGTAAAAGTAACCAGGATAGTTTAGGAGAGGAAGATTCAGGTCAGACTGAAACTAATAGTGATTTAGAAGGCACTTTAATTAATGTATTTGAGAAATTTAATGAGGTTCTATCCGCTAATTTGGAGAAAAATTTAGAAGCGGTATTCAATAACGTAACTTTAAAAATTGACAACAATATGTCATTAATTAATCAAAATATTATTAGTTTGTCTAATAAAATGCTAGAGAATCAAGCGGACACTAGTGGTAGTTCAGATAAAGATGTTGTACAGAAAAAAAGTGATAACCAGGGACGTACCGGGGTAAATATAGAAAATAGAAATTATATAGGAAACTTTAAAGATTTGGGGGGTATGAACCTTCACTTTTCAACAGGTGGTAGTATGCATCCTGTTACTTTTATTAAAAAGTTAGAACAGATTTTTGACGAATCTGGTGTTCCATCTGAAAAGCGAGTTTATTTCGCAGTAAATTGTCTACGCGGTTCTGCACAAGACTGGGGCGAAATAAAAGAATTCCACTCATTGAATCAATTCAAAGAATTATTTTTAGATAGATATTGGGGCATTGAAAGGCAGAGAGAAACCTTTAATGTTTTAAAATTCGGAATTTTTGAACGGGGATCTCGCGCGGATTACTTTTTGAAATTAATGAGGGAGGCTAAATATTTGTCAAACCCAGTAACCGATGAAGAAGTTATTAGTATGGTTATTAATCATTTTCCTGCAGATATCAGGCGAGGAATAATAAATTCGGGATTTACGCGTCCAGAGGACATTGAATGTCATTTAAGGAAAGTGGACGACGTAGAGGATCGCATAGGTGACCGGGATCAAAGAGTAGGCAATGTAGGTTGGCGTGATCGAGAGAATCGGCCAGTGGTGTCGAGTAGAGGGGGTCCAGCTAGGCAAGATAATGCTCGCGAAAATAGAAATGAAAATGTTAGACAAGAAAATCGAAATGTTAGGCAAGATAATCGAAATGAAATTAGACAAGGGGATAGAAATGTGGGTGGAACGGTTTCTACGATTTTTAATAAGGGTTTCGAAGATATTCTTGAGGAAGGCGAACAAGAGGTTAAACCTATTGGTGTAGTACCGATAGTTGAAGCGGAAATAGAGTCATTAGGGACAAGTTGCCTAGTAGATTCGGGGAGTCAGGTGACCGGCATTGGGGAAAGTTTTCTGAAAGAAATATTGCTAGTAAATCCGTATGTTCCAAGAATACCGGCAAATGGCGTTACACTAGTGGGGGCATGGGGTCAAAATCGACTAGGGTTAAAGAACAGGTGTATTTAAAGGTGAAAATTGATTCCGTGATTTTTGAGTATCCGTTTTTAGTAATTCCAAATCTAACTCGAAGCGCGATACTAGGGTGCGATTGGATGAAAGATTATAAAGTCGTTATCGATTTTGCGCAGGATTTGATGAAAGGGAATTTTGATAACCAAGAACGTTGCATATCGTTTGTGAGGGAACCCAATACAGGTACGCAGTTATCGATAAGTCAGATGTGGGACGAGGACGCTTTGGCCGTGAAACCGAATCTGATACTGTATACGGAGGAAGTGATTCTCAAAACTGCGGCGGAAGCGGAAGTGTTCGATGAAACTTATAAAAAGAAATTGGGTTCTTTACTTTTAAGTTATAGGGATATATTTTCTAATCAGCCCGGCATTACTCACGTTTACACTCATAAAATAATTTTGCACGATTATAAACCTTTCTTTACCAAGTCGTATCCAATTCCGCATGCATATCGGGATGAAGTACGCAAACAAGTACAAGAAATGATCGATTGGGGAATAATAAGACAGTGTCAAACAGAATATATAAGTCCACTTGTTGTGGTAAGGAAAAAAGACGATTCAATTCGGGTTTGTCTTGATGCGCGATCGCTTAATGCGCGTATGGTAAAGGACCACGTACGTCCACTGAATCCGAATGATTTCTTGTATAATTTTACGAAAGGACAGTGTCTCAGTACAATAGACCTCACTGCGTCATATTGGCAAATCCCCATCGAGAAAGATCATCAGCAGTATACCGGGTTTTTATATGAAGGGCACTCATATGTGTTCCAGGTATTGCCTTTCGGTTTATCAACTAGCGTAGGTAGTTTTATCCGCGGTTTGACCAAAATTTTAGGAACTGACGTAGAAGAGTGGGTTATTCCATATGTTGACGATTTATTGGTTTATTCTGAAACGCCAGAAATGCATTTGCGTCATTTGGCTATTATTTGTGAAAAATTACGTAGTGCAGGTATTACTGTTAAGTTGCGGAAATCGAAGTTTGCTCGGTCGGAAGTAACATTTGTTGGTCATATTGTTAGTCCGGAGGGAATCAGTATGGATCCGGATCGAATACAAGCTATAGCTGAGTTTCCAGTCCCTAGAAATGTCAAACATTTGAAAGGTTTCCTTGGGTTAGTTAATTACGATTCACGGTTTTGTAAAAACTTCTCAAGTCTTACTGTACCATTGCTTAGGCTGTTAAAAAAGAATGAGATTTGGAATTGGGGGGTTACCGAGAATGAGTCATTTCAGGACATAAAAAGGGCATTTCTGAATGTTATAGTGTTAAGACACCCTGACTATAGTCGAAGGTTTCATATTCAGTTTGATGCGTCGTGGTACGCGGTAGGCAGCTATTTATTTCAAATAGACCAGGGAACTGGGTTGGAAAATATAATTGCTTTTACCAGTCGTACCTTACATGGACCAGAGCTACATTATACAGTGACAGAGAAAGAGACACTGTCATTACTGGTTGCTCTGAAAAAATGGCGTGTATTTGTTTTGGGTAGAGACTTGACGGTACGAACGGATCATAAGGCGTTGTCATTTATTCAGTCTTGTCGCCTATTAAATTCTAGACTTACCAGATGGATTTTATACTTGCAAGAGTATAATTTTAATATTGAATATTGTAAGGGAACCGAAAATACAGTGGCGGATACGCTGTCGCGGTATCCGGTAAAAATTTATGATGCAGGAGTTGTTGAAAATCCGGAAAATATTGAATCTGATTTAGCAGCCGTTTGTTTAGTGAATCGAGATAGAATCCTTCCAAAGGATCTGAGGCCTTTGCAGGAAAATGATGTTTTTTGTAGTAAAATTCTAAGTCAGTTACGAGAACCCGATCCACCGGTGCGCTGGCGGAATTGGTTTGTTATACATGATGAGTTGTTGTTTCGGAAAGGTACAGAAGCTAATCCCCATTTTAAATTATGTGTACCGTCTTCCTTAATTTCGGATGTGGTGTTAGGTGAACACCAAAATAATGGACACTTTGGCGCGGAAAAGTGTTGTAAGCAGTTACAAAAATATTATTTTTGGCCACGAATGCGTCATGTTTGTAGGAAATTAATATATAGTTGTGATTTATGCCAAAAGGCAAAGATTTCTCCACATTTGATAGAAGAAATGTACAGTGTAGTACCGACGGGTGTTAATGAGGTTGTCTGTCTAGATCTTATGGGACCATTACCCACTTCGCGTGCCGGGGCTACGCAGTTATTGGTGGTAATCGATGCATTTAGCAAATATGTATCGTTATACCCTTTAAAGCGAGCGACGACTAATTCGATTTTGCGTTGTTTGACTAACAAATATTTTGTTGAGGTAGGTCAACCGCGAGTGATTCTGTCGGATAATGCGACACAGTTTTCGAGCAAATTATGGTCTAATAGTTTGTTGGAACGGGGTATTCAGATTTCGCATACATCAGTATATTATCCACAGGGGAACCTAACAGAGAGAATTAACCGAGAGATTGGTAGGTTACTCAGATGTATTTGTTTTGCGCAGCATACCAAATGGGCCACTTTGTTAAGGGACATACAGTCTTGGCTAAATCGAGTTGTACATAGCAGTACTAACTTTTCACCGGAATTTCTTCATTTTGGGAGAGTTTCGGAAAATAAATTCATTAAAAAAATTAATTACCCCGAGTCAAGCTTTCCTGAACCTAGTCGTGAGGAAATAATCACTCTAGCGCATGATCGGCTGTTATCTAAAGCTCAGAGACGCCAGATTCGTCATCATAACTGTCATAAAAAGTTAACCAAATTAAAAATAGGAGATAAAGTGCTGGTTCGGACCCATCCACAGTCTTCCGCGGAGAATAAACAGATTAAGAAGTTTTTCTTATTGTATACTGGCCCTTGCACGATTACTGATGTTAAAGGTCCTAATGCTTACGAAGTTATAGATGATGCTACTGGTACTTCGCTGGGTACCCAGAATCTTTATAATTTAAAACTGTATATTCAAGCTGGGAATGGGGAACCCGTGGTATGTTAAGGATGGGTATTAAATCTCACAAAATTATGTATATTCTGTTCAATTTAATAGGGGGGTAAATGTAGCATTCACGGCTTTCCCATATTTCTTATTATTGTATACCTAGATATTGTTAAGTTAAGCTGTATAGTTTTTAGTTGTAAAAGATATGAGTGCGGTAAGGGAGAGAACAGTTCACGTGACGTGTGCGTTGAGGAAGGGAGGAGAACCCGCTCCGCGGGGGGAATTAAAGTTAGTTGATGGACAATGTTGAGAGCGGCGGCTGTGTTTTGAGCCGGCCGGTATTAAATGTGTGTACTTTTGTTTGTATTATCGTATCTATTTTATATTTAACACCTTAAACAATAGGTGTAGTAAATATTGTGTTAAACAGAGTGTATTGTTTGTTCTTTTACACTAACCCAGTCCGAGAACCACAACATTGAACGAGCAGACTCTGAAGAGAGAGTTACATGGTATAGGGTATGCTACTTTTTTGGACCCAAATTTTATTCTCTTTCTGAAAATACAGTAATGTACATGGTGTTCCATGAAAAATAGCAATGCAAGTTGCAACCATTCAGAGATGGAAAACTGAATGATGCTAAATAATTTTAATCAATAGACCTAGTAGAGCAATGAACCTTTGCTTTTAATTTTTTTATAAATATCTGCTTATGTAAAAATCAGTCTTATTTCTTGTGACAATTTGAAAATTTTTTCTATATAAATTTAATACTGAAAAATTTTATAAGCTGGAGTAAACTACTAAGTTTCTATTACATATTTTCATTGTGAAACGATCGGCGACAATTGCCCAAGTTATAACTAACCTACCTTACTTACTTATACCTACCTTACTTACTTATACCTACCTTACTTACTTATACCTACCTTACTTACTTATACCTACCTTATAGCAAACCAATGTTGTGAAAAACTTTTATACATTAACTGTGTGTTTTTGTTTAATTTTTGTTTTAGATGTAACACGAGACAAGAATAATATAGATGTGTACAGATTGCGAAATGATAAACCACCAGACTTTAAAGCTGAAAGCATTACTACAGATGTGGAACCATCCAATAAAAAAAAAGAAATATTTTTGCATTTACTGCAAAAGAAAAATATCTCATTTTCCACGGCATCTGGAAAGGAAGCATGGAAGTCAAGAAGACGTGAAATTATTAACTTCTCTTCCAAAAGGTATAAACATTTTATCTAGGATTTTAAATTGTTAAACAAGTCAGATTATTAATTCCTCTTATTGAAATAATAATCTAAATAATTATTATCAGGCTGAGATGTACCTTATTTTATGACTAAATATCATCTTTTGTTTTGTTTCTTTTTTTACATAACAGTGTGTTATTTTATTACTTTCGATGTTTCAGGTTGTGATGAAAGAAAAAAAATTATTGAACTTATTCGTAAACGAGGTAATTTTTTATACAACTGTGATGGTAATTATAACAAGGGTGATTTAATCACTACCAGAAGACCAATGGCAAAGAAAATCGCAACATCGGATAATTTTATACCATGTTCCAATTGTTATGGTTTTTATTCAAAAGGATCTTTAAGAAAACACTTTAAAAAATGTTCATCTGTTTGTACTGAAGGTTCAAGATCTGTTGTTGTTATGGGTAGAGTACGATGTAATCTTAGTGATAAAGCAAATGATACCGTTAAGAAATATATATTTCCTGTTTTAAGAGAAGATACCATTACAAAACCTTTAAGATATGATGACTTGACAATAATATATGCAAATAAAATGACACTAAAATATAGAAAACAACATAACTATGCAATGATACGTTCAAGGATACGATGGGCCTTTAAATAAGGACCCACCCCCCAAAATATATTTTGGACACCGAAATAAATTCGACTTCGCACAACCCCCTGCGACCGGGACCCCGAAATTTGGCTATAATTTTAGGATTGACTAATCCAATTAATGGCCATGATCTATTTGAACACTTCCCCACTGAAGGACCCCCAAAAAACCAGCCTGGGCCAAGAGAGCCGAAATTCGGGCCCTACTTCACCCCTGCGATCGTCGAATCGGAGTAGGACCCCCAAGCTACGGAAATTTGGCTATAATTTTGGGATTGACTAATCCAATTAATGGTCATGATCCATTTGAACCCCGCCCCACTAAAGGACCCCCCAAAAAATGGCCCAGAGACGAAATATTATGCAAATTGAGCTAGAATCCCTATAGCCTATCTACTACCAGTACCTCGATCAACAATAGGATTGATAACCCTGTTGTAGTTGAAGTATTGAAATCCCCAGCGGAAACAGTAGAGCTTCGTCCTTTATTAGAAGTGGAATTTGCTGAAAAGGTTAAAAGCAATAGGCGAGGCATACATCAGCACATAAATAAATTCATTTACGATACAAGTTCTCAAATAATATATGTTAACCAGAATTACCGATCAGCGTCTGACCTAGGTATATCGCTGAGGAATCTGGAAAAAATATGCGCAGAAAACAATATTTCAGAAGTATATATTATGAGAAATGCAGACAGTGCTAATTTTTTACGTCAATTACATGCATGTAAAACTCAAGTAAAACAGTTAAAAATTAAATTAATTATTGTCAGAGATTTAGAGCGTATTCGAAATAATGAGTTAAGACAATTAATTTTGAACGATTTTCATACATTGCCGACAGGGGGACATGCTGGTGTAAACCGCATGTATAACAATATCAAAAGAAGATATTTTTGGCAAGGACTGAAAAAAGATGTTGAGAGTTTTGTCAAAAGGTGCGACGATTGTCAAAGATACAAACATTCGAGACCTAACAAAGAACCAATGGCAATAACCACAACAGCTACGTCAGCCTTCCAAAGAATTTTTCTTGATCTAATGGGTCCCTTACCAACTGATATTGAAAGTAATAAATATATTTTAACAATTCAATATGATTTAACGAAATTTATAGAGGCGTATCCAATACCTGACAAAGAAAGTACAACTGTTGCAAAAGCTTTTGTAGACAATTTTATATTGAGATTTGGAGTACCTCTTGAGTCAGTAACAGATTTAGGGTCGGAGTATATATCGAGTACGTTCCAAGAAGCCTGCAAGTTATTAAATATAAATCACTTAAAGTCAACTGCTTATCATCATGAAACGCTAGGAAGTCTTGAAAACTCTCATAAGCATCTGGGTGCGTATCTACGCATACGACTAGCAAAAGAGGCAAATAATTGGAGTTCATGGGTTCCTTATTGGTGTTTTTCATATAACAATACAGTTCACACGTCAACACGGTATACCCCTCATGAGTTAGTTTTTGGTAAACCGGGTAGAATTCCATCAAATATTGGAAGTGCAATAGATCCTTTGTACAACTTTGACAACTATCCAGCGGAGTTAAAGTTTCGATTGCAAACCGCTTGAAATGACGCAAACACGAATTTGTTAGAAGCAAAAACAAACCAAAAGCGAATATATGATAAAAATTGTAAATCAATAATCTATAGAAAAGGTGATATCGTTCTCGTCAGTAATGAGAGCAAGTGCAATAAAATGGACACTCTTTTTAAATGACCTTACCAAGTGTTAGAAGATAAGGGTTTCAATATAGTCTTAAAGGTTGATAATAAGCAAGTCGAAATACATAAAAATAGGGTAAAACGGTATTATAATAATTAGACAAGGATATAGGTTAAGAAAAAAAAATATGTTTAAGAAAACATTTTTTTTATTGTTTTCGGGGAAGGTGTACTGGACAGATAACCTAGTTTTGATTTCCAAATGTAAATAGTATGTATATGTTATGAAAGAGTCCAGCACAGCGTTTTCGAAACCATTTTATATTAATGTAGGTTGCTTGTATTGTTTAGTGTTATCATTAATTAAGTAATATTATATGTATACATATTTAACAAGTAGGTTAGATAGAAGGAAGGTGGGTAACATTTCTTGTAGAGATAGTCTACGAGTAACCACTAAGAAGGGAGGACAATAAAACTTAGTATTAGTAACATGCACGTCTTTCACTATACCTGCCAGTCCTCACCGAAGAACTAGGAATTACAACGAAACATTACACCCCTTATTCGTTTTGAACAGTGTATACTATACATACACACATTGTCATGTTTAACGACATGTTTCATATATATGTATACATATTTTGTTATGTTTTTTAACTTTATTGATCCACAACACAAGCTTTGGTACAGTGGATTATGTTAATTTTGTAATCTTGTTTGTTGTTAAATACATTTTATTCTATTCCATTCTTACTGAACTAAACAGTGTTTCCAAATGGTCTTGAGAAAACCTGTAACCCAAAAGAAAGTTTTTAACATATTTATTGTAAAGATCTTTAAAACTTTTCATACCCACTAAAAAACCAATAAATCCGGTTTTCCTGTTACGTAAAATTACAGACCTTCCATGCCAATTCTAATTTAATATATATTCTCTTACCTGTGAAAATTTATTAAAAAATTCTTCTTCTGTACCTGGAGACAAGGCTATTTTATATTTATTCGCTGAAAATACGTTGCGTGAATTTAAAATATCGAAAATATCATTAAAAATTTCACAAAAATTGGCTGTCTCCTCGGTACCTTGAAATCGTAATAAGTTTAAATCTTTCACAAGGTATTTTAAAGCGTCAGAAACACTTTTACTAAATGTTTGTCATGCAATCCTAACTCTCATTTTTTCACGTATATACTGCATATGTCGTTTTTGTATTTTTGTAGCTGCGTTAAGTCCTTCTTCATCTTGCAGGCTGACCAATTCTTGTAAGTATGACAATTGTATGATTTTACCTTTGGTTTTTAATGATTTCTGATCACCTAGACAATTTCTCACAAGTTTAGTCATATTTATATTAGAGGCAGCGCCATCGAAGGCGAGCGAAGTAATTTTTACTCCCGTTTCATGAAGAACTTGTAAACATTTCTTCAGTAAGTTGCCCCTTTCACTGCCTGACAGTCCGTCAATACAAATGTAGCCCACTGGTACTTTCCAGTGAGCGTTTATACTGGTCACTAAAAAAACCAAACCATCTTTAGCTTCTGGTACTATGTCTCCATCCAAATGTGCTCCTACGTCAATACCCCCATATAATTGATTACCCACCCACTCAGTTTTTTCCTAATTGTCATTTGATCTATGACTAGGTTACAAAGAACTTTTTTTCCATATTCCTTAAGGTGGAAACAGACTGATTTCACGTTACGTGAGCTCATGTGCTATCACTTTGGCAAATTTAAGCCGTGATATCACGTGTAGAAACACACTACCGTCACATTTTATAATGTTACAAGTTTTTACTTTGTCACGCGACAGTTTATCTTTTCCATGATGGAGTGTGTTTCGTCAACCATCTCTTCGGATTGGGAAGAGGAGCTAGAAACTGTCGCTGTTAGTACAGTTATTAATAAAGAACAAAAGCAAAAATCGAAGGGACTATGGACCCATGAGATCCATACAAAGAGAGAAAAATTGGGGGAATTCCATCGTTTAGTGCAAGAATTACGAAAAGATCAGAAGAGGTTTCACATGTATTTTCGGATGACTATAAAAGAATTCGATTTCCTTCATGGACTTATTAAAGATGATGTACAAAAGCAGAATACTCATCTTCGAAAATCTGTCAGTAGTGAGGAAAGGTTAGCCGTTTGTTTGAGGTAAATAGCATAGTAATTAGTGATAGTAATTAAATTTTAAAATATTTAAATCATATTTATTCAAAGTAGCTTATTTTTAACTAAAAATACTGTTACAAACATGGTATTCAAAAATAAGTAAGTTTTTATATATTTATTGGTATTCTGTTTGAGCAAGAGATACCAGTTCAAGTAATGATGGTCTGTATTCCTGATCTGAAGTAGTTGAATATTCGCCTACTCTTTGACTGGTATGTGAAACTGATGACATCGATTGCCCACTACTTGGTCTCGGCGATGGAAATGAAAGATAAGATTCCTGTGATATATTATGATCTTTATTAAAAGAATGTTCTGGATAGGGAGTTGGATTTCGAGATTGTTCAGTTCTCCGGATTTCTGCTGTTAGAACTGAATTGATCAACGCAAGCTTAATTTGTGTCTGTTCAAACTTTGGCAGTTGCTTTGTCATTTTTGACATGCTAAGAAAAAACATGTCCGTGTCGTCCAAAGTTACTAAAAGACTAGTTGTTTTAGACTCCTGCAGGTGCATATTTCTTTCTTCATATTTACGTTTTCTTAAGGCTGAATTTTCTTTTAACACTTGAACCATCTGGTGTACCGGAGTATCATTTTGTTGTTTCTGTTTTGTATTTTGTAAATGTTTCACAGTTTTGTAACCTTTTTCGGCTATTTCAATTCTCTTTATAACAGAGTTGTCTACTACACTGTTCTCAGCTGCTTCGATTACAGCGTGGCTATCCTGAGTATCCTGATCAGTGTCCCTGTTATTAGATTCTTGTGCAGACTCATGGAGTGTATTTTCGTCTACTTTAGGGTCCTCTAAGGTATCTTGTTCTGTGCCCATACTCTGCGACGCCTGAGAATCATTTAAATTGGTGTGTGTCCTGTAATAAAAAAATTTAAAGTCAAAGTGACAGAAAAATAATGTAAAGCTGTAATACCTACCTTCTATTTTCTAAAAAAGTTATAAGAAACGACATCTGTTGCTCGTATTTCCACAAGGTTTTCTTCGTTATTGCCATACCACTTTTTGTATCCTTACGTCGCCTATTTCTTGCATTGCAGAAACATCTTCTCAGTTTATCCGAACGTTCTTTGACTTGATGTCCAGAAAAACATATCAATATATGATCCAATTTACATTACTACTTTTGTTTCAGATTTTTGGCAACAGGAAACTCATTCAGATGTATTGACTTCAACTATAGATTGGGTTTTAGTACTGTTAGAGAAATCGAAGTTTATGATGCTATATGGAAGAATCTGGGACCACTTGCAATGCCGCCGCCTACGGAAGAAATGTGGAAGACTATTGCAACAAAATACAAACAGGTGTGGCATTTTCCTAATTGCATTGGCTCTATTGACGGCAAGCACATTAATATGCAGTGTCCTATAAATGCCGGATCCACATTTTATAATTATAAAGGAAGTCATTCTGTTGTACTTTTGGCATTAGTTGACGCTGATTACAAATTCATTGCAGTTGATGTCGGTTCTTACGGCAGGAATAGTGACGGGGGAATTTTTTCTAATTCAGTTATTGGTAAAAACCTACATAGTAAAACCTTTAATGTACCGGGTCTAACACCTTTGGTAGAAAATGGAGAACCACAGCCATATGTCATAGTTGGAGATGAGGCATTTCCACTAAAACCCTATATGCTACGTCCATACAGTAGAAATAATTTAGGAGACAACGAATCCAATAAAATATTTAATTACAGATTATCCCGTGCTCGACGTGTAGTGGAAAATGCCTTTGGAATCCTAGCTGCACGTTGGAGATGTTTTCGAAGATATTTAGAAGTGCAACCAGAATTTGTAGACAAAATTGTACTGGCATCGTGCTGTCTCCATAATATGTCACTGATAATGATTTTGAACCTGATAGTGATTTACGTAGACTTCCAGAAGCAGGTTTATTAAACTTAGATCCTCTGAGAAGAAATAGTACCCGTGAAGCATTTGAAGTTCGAGAGAAGTTTAAAGAATATTTTAATTCGGAGGCTGGGAGTGTAGCCTGGCAAATTAATAGTGTTCGAAATGGGAGACTTTTTCGTAATCAATAAATATACATAACTAATCTTGTAAGAAACAATTTACATTTGTATAATAAAAAAATATATAATTAATCACCTATCATTTTCAGCTCCTTTCCAATTTCTTCCCAAGCTGTTTGGCGAATATTCTGATCACGATAATCAGGAGATCCATGATCATATAAAACTGTATACTCCCTAACCTTATCTATCAAGAATTTTTACCTAACCCTATCTATCTCCCTAACCTTATCTATCGTCCATTTTTATATCTGAGCTTCTCGAAACCATTTTTATATCTGAACAACTCGAATAGTGAGGTCACGTCGGTCGAAAATTTGTAGTTGTACAGAAAATCAAGATGTGCTGTCACGCGTGAGAGAAATGATATGGCGAAATGCACATGAGGTGACATTAGTGTGTCTCTAATACATTTAACTATGGGTAAAATTATGCTCCGCATATTTGGCCCATCACGTGAGGACACGTGCTAACAGGTGAGCTGACGTGACGTGACATCAGTCTGTTTCCACCTTTTTTTTACTTTCCTGTACTTTATTTTTCAACGCCCTTAAAGCTGCTTGCGTAACCTGGAGAGCCATCGATGTTTTGGTACCACTTACTTAATGTTTTGGTACCACTTACTTATTGTAGATGGGTGTGGTTAAATTTATCACGAACATAGTTATAGGCTCTAGGAGAATAAAAGTTACGGGTAAGAGCAAATGCTCTAAAAGTTGGTGAATATTTTTCACGAGTAGAGCCGTTTAAAATCCTGCTTATAATATCTCGCAGTGCTCCGTCAGGTAATGAACACTGGAAATAAATAGATAAATTATAAAAACCTAAAATATAAACTTACTAAAGAAACTGCACAAATTTTTCGACTAAAAAAGAGTTACCTCAATAGACTCTTGAGCAGTTTCTGATATAACATTGTTTGTTTTCAAAAACTTGAGAAGCTTTGTTAACGATGTTATTTTAGCCCTATATCTCGCATTTTGTTTTCTCATGGTATCAAATTTTCTTTTATGCATAATGATTTTATGTTTGGCAATATTAAATGCTCTTTTAGCATTTTGTAGCGGGTCAAAATCGTCACTTGTTATAAGTGACTCAATTTCCAGACCAAATATATTATCACTTTTCCCTTGCCAGTGATAAATGTTTTTTCTAAATATCTATTCCTACTACACATTAAATAGCAATGTATGTATGAATCAAACATGGTATTGATGATCAACTTCTATATAGGTAACTAATTAAAGTAGAATACGTATAGGTGCAAAAATATAGAACACATTCAATCTTAGTATTTCATAGTAAGCGCTTTTTTCGGGAAAAACAGTCATCATTTCTTAAGCTTCATTCACAACCAGCCAATTACAATTACAATTAATAATTAGAATTAGTGGTGAAAGTTTGGCAGGTGACTTATAACACGATCGTTCACAACCATTAAATTAATGTTTCCACTTATACTTACACTTACACTTATAATTAGTACCTTGCAAAGTCCAAGCTTTTGCCACTAATTCTAATTGAAAAAATATATGCGCGTGCGCGTTTAACGTCAACAAAAATGATAAATGACAAAACATCTAACCTCAAATTTGTTGATTTATAGTTATTGTTTGTTTACATTATTATTGTACAATAAAAAATGTTGCCGAGACGAAAAGCGCAGTTACGACGAAAAATATTGAGTTCACTTGTTGTGGCGTTGGGTGTTTGGTTCCTTCAATTGGAAAAGCAGCGCCAGGGGGCTTCTCGCAGGTGGTGGGTTCGACCAATTCTTGCACGTCGAAAAGAATTTGGTGATTATGAAAACCTCGTTCAAGAAATGCGTTTAAGCGACCAGGATATGTTTTTTAACTACACCAGGATGGATGTTCAGCAGTTTGATCAACTACTAGAACTAGTTGGCCCTGCTCTTAAAAAACATAGTCACCGAGAATCAATCTTACCAGGTGCCCGTTTAGCTTTAACTTTGAGGTACGCAGTTCATATTTATTTGTGTTTGGACCAACAACGATGTCTTTTAACAAAACATCTTATTTTCAGACATTTAGCAGCCGGTGACAGCATCCCTACACTTTCTTTTGCATACCGAGTGGGAAAATCAACTACTTGTGGTATAATAAATGATACATGTGAAGTAATCTGGAATAAATTACACAGCATAGTTTTAAAGGAACCCAGTGAAAATGAGTGGAAAAGAATCTGTTCAGGTTTTGAAAAAATGTGGAATCTGCCAAACTGTGTGGGAGCCCTAGACGGAAAGCACGTGGTTATTCGAGCTCCTAATAAAAGTGGTTCCTTATACTTTAACTATAAAAAAACTTTTAGTATTGTGCTGTTTGCGGTGTGTGATGCAGATTATTGTTTTTCTTATGTAGACATTGGCGCATATGGATCTCAAAGCGATGGGGGCATATTGAAAAGTTCTTCATTTGGTTATAAGCTGAATAATAACTATTTGCTTATTCCAGCAAATAAACCATTTCCAGAAACGAATATCAGTACGCCACATTACTTTGTCGGGGATGAAGCATTTCCCCTGCAAACCAATCTTATGAGACCATATGGTGGTAAAAATCTGAGTAAGGAAGAGAGAATATTTAATTACAGACTGTCACGAGCTAGACGTTGCATTGAAAATGCTTTCGGTATTATGGTAGCCAGACTGAGAATATTCCACACAACTATATTTAAGAATCCTGTAAACGTCGATAAAATGATAAAGTGCGCAGTTTGTCTCCATAATTACATAAAGCGTAACGACACATGTAAACGATATGTTCCTCCACACTTCTCTGACACAGAAGTAGAGGGAAACATTATTCCAGGAGAATGGCGGAATGAAGTACCTTTAGATTGTGCTTTACGGAATGTTTCCGAATTGAAACGAAGAATTGGTTGCCGCAATTATAGCGGCACAGCCTCCAATTACAGGGAATATATAAAAAATTATCTAAATACAACAGGAGCCGTCCCATGGCAGGAACAAGTGACATTATGAATTATTTTATTGAACATATTCTCCAAAATCAGTCACAAGAATGTAAAATATATTTTTTTTTAAATAAAAATGAGTTTTCTCCTGATGTACCTTTTTCATTGCAATAGAGCCAGGTAATAACCTATAAATTTGACAGTAATTGCAAGTGTTTGAAGGTAAAACGAGTTGTTTCTGCCACTGAAGACTGTACATGAGTTGCATACACTTATGAAAAAAGTTCAATTTACAATGCTAACACAGTAACCAAACATAACTAAGAGGCCAAAAATAGTAGAAAAAATTTGAGATAGAAGGTAAACAATGGCAATGTGCAAATTCGACTGTGCCCTATTTGCGATTTGGTTTAGCGGTTTAGATGACATTTAAAAAAAACACTGTACACTCGACTGGACATTTATGCAAATAATTTATTATACCTATTAATACAAAAGAAAAGTAATAAAACGTGTACAAAAACGAGTTTCAATTAGTTTATAATTATTAAACAATTTCATTCAGTAAGATTCTTTGCCATCTTTCTTTTATCTATCAAAAGTAACATTACTTCGTCCTTAAAATCCTCCATAATGTGCACTGGCAATTTTTCCATTTCGTCGAGTAAAAACTGACAAAAATTCTCAGAAGCTGATGGTGTAGAGAGGTTTTCAGATTTTAGACTGCTGCAGATGGATTTTAGTGTTTCTGCTACAGAAGAACTGTCAGAGTTGTTGCCCCTTTTCCTTTTTTTGGATCCGTGTGGCATCTGTAAGGTCGACACAGATGCTTCAAAGTCGCCCTGAACACTTGGGGGTTCACTTGGAGACTCCACCGAATGAGGTTCAACAATAACGCTGTGAGGGGAAAATAACGGTACACTTTGTAAACTTGCACTTGGTGAAACAATATCAGAGTGCAGCACTTCATCCATGGAAATGTCGTTGCATATTTCAATTTCAAGTAAATTTGTTTCTGTGTTTGTTTCACTGAATCTTTGACTTTGTTCGGAATTGAAGCTGCCTGTTGTCTTTCTCGGTCGAATAATTTCTGCCAAAAATGACATTAACTGAAAAGTCTGCCACTCCTTTTCTTTGGGAGCCCCTGCACCACTCCTTGTATTATTTTCTATATTCTTTTTAATTCTTAAGTATTTCTCTCTCAGAGACTTAAAATAATTCTTCGCCCATTCTCCTAAAATTTCAAATGCAACTTTAAATTTACATTGCTAAAGGCTTTACCATCTAAATACCTGAGGCACTGAAGTGGTTCCCTACTTCAATCCAAGCTCGATCTTTCCTCTTCGTATCTTTGAATTCCGCTTTCGATTTGTCGTATAAGAACGGGTATTCCATTACGACAGCGATAAATTTTTCACTGATATCAACTTCATCCATCATGAAACACAGAAAAGCATACAATATCGAGAAAACCTACTTAATTTTCCGATACTTGAGGAGGCATAAAAACACAATTTTATGGCTTTTATTTTCTACTTTATTTTTTATTTAACCTAAGATTAAGATTCACAGCACAGCCCATGCACGCTTGACAGCCACAGAATAATATTATTTCTATTCTGTGGCACAGCTGACAGCAGATATCCGCTTCCTCTCATGCAGCATCGGTAAAATTGCCCACTGTTTCCAGCTTCAACATTTACCCAATAGGTGGCCACAGGAAATACTTAACCTTCACTATAAATTAATTTTCGCTAAAATTCGACGTTCTGAATGATCAAAACACATTAATTTTCGCCCTACGCCTAATGCTAATTCTAAGTACTAATTTTAATTGTAATTGGCTGGTTGTGAATGAAGCTTTAGTCTTTATTATTAAAGCACCAAATGTATGGAATTACATAAATCTATTTCAATTCTAATTCAAATAATATGAGGTTCAATCAAACATTACTAGATGTCGCTACTCAGTATTCGTTTTTATTGTAGTGATTGCCCATTTGAAATCCGTATCAGTTGAAACCTGTCTGCCGTACGTCAAGTACTTACGTTTTTGGAAAATGGGAATCGAAGAGCACCTAATTTGTGAAGTGGAAAAACATGCCTTACTTTATGACAAAACATTATCCAAATACAAAAGCAATAATGCCAGAGAGAGCGCCTGGAAAAATGTACAAGAAGTTAAAACAGGCAGTAAGTAGTTCTCAATACTTTATTACTTTCTCAAGTCTTTATTTTTATTTAATTGCTTAAGGTATTAAAATGAAATTTGGTACACAAAGTACAATAATGGAATGCCATAAAATAAGTAATATGAAGTTTCTAGTCTGGTTTCATTATTCCTGTTTCTGCATGCATCCAAAGAAATTGAATAAAACTGAAATCTTTTGGTAAAAAACAAAAAATTCTTACCAGCAAATAAACTTTTAACATCAACTCATGTTATCGATGTTTTACAAGATGTCATTTAACTACATGTTATCGATGTTTTACAAGAAGATAACATCAAAATTAAAATAAAAGTTTTGGTTCTAAACAATCCTGCAATCCTGTCGTGTTCCTGATTTTCAAAAATCGCACATAAAATGATCACTATTGTCACTACCAGGAAATCTCATGCGCCCATTTGCTGCATAAAATACACTGTACCCAAATTTCTCCCTTTTAGGTTAGGTTAGGTTCTGGTTCGACAAATTCAGAAGCAGCACCCTCCCTAGCTAGAGAGTCGGCTGCCTCATTCCCTTCATGGCCAGAATGGCCTGGGACCCAGACCAGAGTTACTCTATTTTTCCTGCTCAATTGAGCAAGTGCCAGCTGGCAGCTCCATACCGTTTTTGAGTTGCAACGGTACGAACCAAGAGCTTTAAGAGCTGCTTGGCTGTCTGAGAATATTTTTATCGATTTGCGTGTAAGTTGCATTTGTTCCAGCCTCTGTACACACAATTCGATGGCATAAATTTCTGCCTGAAATATAGTTGCATAACTGCCAAGGGATGAGGATATTTTCACCGCTGGGTTGCAACTATATACTCCGGCTCCAACACCCATGGGTGTTTTGGATCCGTCTGTAAACCAACAACTATCTACCCTCAATAGGTCGGCCTTATTCCGATCCCATTCGTCTCTTCCTGGGAAGAGAGTATTAAAGGGCAGTTCAAGGTTGGTCGTTGCAGGGATGACATCTGAAATCATCTCCAGGATACTGTGACTTTCCATGTCACCCAGCAGCCTATTGCGCTCTATGATGTCAGACTGCGGCATGTTAAAAGCTGCCTGCTTTAGTCTGTATGTTGCCCATCTGGCTTCTCTCTCCAAATAAATATGAAGAGGAGGTAGGTCCAGTTGGATTTCCAGAGCTGCTGACGGCGTGGAGCTAATTGCTCCAGTTATGGCCAGGCAGGCTTGTCTCTGTAAACCAGAGAGTTTGATTTTGGTCCTTTGTTGTAGTCCTTTGGACCACCAAACTATGGAGCCGTATGTGATCATGGGTCGTATGACCGTCACATACAGCCAATATATTTGTTTGGGTCCAATGCCCCAAGATTTCCCACAAATTCGTCGACATGTCCATAAGGACAGTCGTGCCTTGTGGATCATTTTTTCCAGATGGGAGTTCCAATTAAGCGACTTATCCAGTACTACACCCAGATACTTCGCTTCCTCCGCAAATGGAATTATTTCACCAAGTAAGGAGGGAGGTCTTAAGTTGTCCAGCTTCCTTTTCTTGGTCAACGGTACAATCACCGTTTTGTGAGGGTTTACAGACATCTGCTCCCTCTTACACCAACTCAGTACCATCTCTAGTACCTCTTGGAGGGTGAGGGAAATTCCCTCTTCAGAGTTTCCTCTTACTAAAATGACTAGATCGTCCGCATATGCTTGAACCTCAACCCCCCACACAGAAAGTATGGCCAGCAGGTCATCCACAAGCAGTGACCAAAGTAGGGGGGAAAGAACCCCCCCTTGTGGACACCCTCTTGCGGCCCTAAATCTAACCGTTTCTTCCTGAAGGGACGTCGTTATAGTTCTATTTTCTAACATAGCCCGAATCCAGTCACTTATGGTTGGGTCGACTCCCCTAGCAGCGACAGCTGTATATAGGGAGTCAGGCAATGCATTATTAAACGCTCCCTCAATGTCAAGAAAAGCCGCCACTGCAGTTTGCCTACTCTGCAGGGATTGGGTGATTTTCCCGACTAGGTTATAGAGAGCTAGTTCTGTTGATTTGCCGGTTTGATAAGCATACTGGTGGGTATTAAGAGGATGAATGCTTAACACACTCGTCCTAATGTGTCCGTCCAGTACCTTTTCCAGACTCTTCAACAGAAATGATGTCAGGCTAATGGGTCTGAGGGATTTGGGGCATAGGTCTATTCCCTTTTAGTCATCAGAAAATCTTTCTTCGCAAAATATGCATTCAGCATCTTCTTGGACATCTTCCGAATTCGCAAGTCATCGTCAGATGAATCATTCAGTTTTGCAGAATCAGACTCTTCAGAAAATTGAACTGAAAGATTCCGAACATTTATTTTTTAAATGTAACTTTGTTGCATCTTCTGCTTGTACTTGTCTGATCTTTGTTTGGCTTAATTTTAAAACCTGCTTCTTTTGTTTGTGTCCGTGGATTAAGATTTCTAGTTACTTTGCTAAGCTTATCTTTGGAAAGTTTCAGTGATATCTCTAGGTAAATCTTTAAGGCAGGTTGATAGCGTCATAACTTTTGCTTTATCTGATAGTCTGCCTCTTTTGTATGTCTTTTTCTGGAGGATTGGAACAGGCATAATTTATTTAGGCGACACATATTGTCGGTTTTCGGAATTAAGCTAGCAATGGGGTTGGTTTTTTGATGCGGCAACTTTCATCAGGTTCGTTCACCTGAGTTCCTTTATCTCAGCTGCTCAAAAATCTGAACTATCAAAAATATTTTTGCGGGCGGGGTACCCACAATCCTGTTCCTTTCTTAGCATTGGAGCCAGATGGAACCCTAAGGTATGCTCTGGCAAAAGCTTGAGCTATGTCATATTGCGTCAGGGGGTGTTGATTTGTTGTAATAAATTATGCGAATTTCTTCACTGTAATACACCTATAAAGCCCCTATGTTAGATTTGTCGAGAGGCTGCATTTTATGTGTGGTATGCGGCTGTAAGCACATGATCGGTTCATTGTGATCTTTGACAATTTTAAAAATTTCAAATTCCTTGTGTGGGTATTATGCTCATCTAGTATAAGCAGAACAGATTCCTCTTTGGATGGTTTTACTTTAGCTAGAAAATGCTTAAACCAATCTGAATAAGCCAGTTTCACTCCAACCAGATAGGTGACAAGCCAATATGGACCCTGGTGGTGCACCTTTCTTCAATTGGTCTTCAAATGTTTTTTCGCGGGTATATCAACATAGGTGACACAAACGTACCTAGGGACTAGGGAACCACGTTAGGGTGACGTAATTGTTCCTACCTGTCGCTTTCCTTTCAATTAAATAATTTGGCTACATTTTGATTTAACGATCCCGTCCCGTCGATGTTGCCTACACGATAGTTATGCTTTTCCATCTCTACTTCAAGGAGATCGAAGAATATATTTACAATTTCCTTGTTCAAGCCTACTGCCATGTTTCAGTAAGTTTAGGTAGGTAGGTAGGTCTAATAGATAAATTTGGATGTCTCCTTAAAAAACCTTTAAACCATTTTCTTCCTGCTTCTTTGAGACGTTCAGAAAATTGATGTATGCCATTAGCAGTTGCAAGTACGCCAATCTACGCACATCTACACTGGTTAATACGAAAAATCTATTATCCATTTCCAGCAAATATTCACTGAGCTGATTCTTTGCTTCAAGAGGCAATAATTCGTTTAACTGATAAACAGAAACATTTCTACTAACATGATTTTTAAGCCAGGTCTCAATTTCTTGAGAATAGTAGGTTTTGAATCACACTATGGGTCAATGAGGTCTAAGTTAGGCGTATGGCAGTAGCGGCCATCGAGAATCAACATGACTGGATCATCAGCTGATGGCTTCGTGTGAAGCCACTGAGTAAATAAATGTTGTTGTATCTATCCCGATGGATGGCATCCAGCTATGGTCCCCAGTGGCGCACCGTCGAGTAGCTGCTGCTTCATATTCTTCTTTGGGTACACTAGCATCGGCCGCACGAACCCACCTGCGACATTCATGCAAGTCACCATAGTCGCCAGTGAACCCCTCTCAGCCGCAGCGATTGCTCCGACCTGTCTTTTGGCTTTCAGAGAAATTACCTTGGAATGTTTCGACTGTACATTTTTTGTTACTCCAGTCTCGTCAACGTTGTATATCCTAGCCGGATTATTGTTAATTTTCTGCAAAAACCAGATTCGAGAGTTTCAAACAACTGTCGATGTTTCCTTGTATAAAATCTTGTACTTTTGCAGAAGAAATCTTCGAAGCCACTTTTTTCCAGCTGCTCCTTTTTCATGTGAAAATGGATGGGGTAAATTGTTTCTTAAAGCGACCTGAAACGCTTTAACATCTTCAGACCTTCTTCAGAAGGTCTGAAGATGTCAAACCATAGAACCGCTTATCAATTTTTAAACAATATGTGACTAATTCTGCCTCCATTTCTTGTGACAATGTTGTTTTTCTGTTCTGTTTTTCTCAAAGCATATTAGTTTGGAAATAAACCTTTCTTCTATGGAAAAATCTAATGGTATTCCATATGAAGTACATATTTCATGTTTGGTCACTTTACTATACAAGCTTATTACAAATTCTCTTCTCACCATTGCGGTCTCGGAAACTGTAATAGATACGAATAAGCTTAAATGGGATTAGAGTTGTTTAATCAGGGGAGCAACATATTGCCCTAAAAAATCTAAGCAATCTCGATTAGGTTTTGAAATATTAAAAAAAAAATTTTGGAAATTTGTTTTTATTTTTTTGCTGGTTTATTTAAGCAGATATTGAAAAATGAAAGGCACTTTCTAGAAACAACTTTCTGTGCTCTATTGGCCAGGATATTTAGATTTTCAATGTGATGAACCTTTTATCATTTTTTTAAATACGGGCCTGGAATTTTGAATTTATAATTTATTGATTTTTGAATTTTAAAAAATCTAGGCTAACTTGTTTAGGTGTTGAAATATTTGAAAAAAACCGAAATTTTGGAAATTCATTATTTTTTTAGCACTTCCTCGAAGCAACTTTCTGCCCTCTATTTCGTTTTTCCAGAACCATGAATAACTTCATTTTTTAAATACGGACCTGAAATTTTGAAACATAATTTGCAAGTCTTCTTTACCCCTAAAAACATACTACCCCAGAATGAATCATTTCGGGCGTTTCAAACCAAAAAATACATCTTCAATGATTCCATTTCGAATTGTACAATTTTTTATCTGCGTACCCACTTTTTGACAATTTATCGTGCACATAAATGTCACTGGTTGTTACCAAATAAGGTAACAACCAGTAATAAGTAGAAGGTGAATATTTGTGGAGAGAAATATTAGCGAAATAAATTTAAATAAAACTGAAATTCCTGACGGTGAACATAAATATGCCGTAGTTGAATTAAGTTAGCAGTTTTAGAAGTAATTTAATATGTAATTCTCATAAATCGGAATTATTTTCCCTTTTATCGAAATATGAAGGTTTATTCTGGGATAGTGAATTATTGTTATAGGCATGAAATTTCAATGCGGGACAATATCCCAGTTTATGTACGTACCTATCCGATAGCATATTATATACATCGCGAAGGGGTATACAGATCAAGGAAATGTTAGATTGGGAAATTATTAGCTCCGAGAAAACTGAATACGTATCAGTAGATAGGCAAAACCATTCCTAGTTCACTTCAAGGTCACCGAGCTCCCGATGGCACGTGTCCACCGCAGCGACCATCAGTAGCTAACTTCAGGATAGAATCTCAGGTTAACCTCTCTATAGGGGATGTTGGCGAGGTCTTCGGCTAAAGGGGATGATCTTTAGCGTGGTGGACAGTGACCAGAGGCTGTAGTTCCGAGTTCTGCCGCCAGGATATGAATATTCCAGCTTTGTGACGTCAGTGCTATATAAAATTTAGTTTAGAATTCTAGACGTTGAGATGAATCGCTTGATACTCCACACCACATATTTCGGGAGACCGGTTCAATTCTGAATATTATCCTTACGAAGGCATGAAATTAGATTTTTGTTTAAAAAAATAGAATGTACCTAACCAATCAGAGTGCACCATCAAACTGTGCAAAATTCAAAAGTAGATTCTAGAAATGAAGTTTATAAGTTCGAAAGGATTAAATTAAGTGAATGTTTTTTATTTAGGATTTATATTGTTAATGAATATATATGTAAATATATTTTTAAGCCACCATAAAATTACTTAGAATGGTTGTTAAGATTTTTCATAAATCTAAACTTCACCCCCATGGAAGGTCGATCCACTTCTTTTAAACCTTCGTATATTACACTATATTTAGCATACACAAATTGCTGTATGTTGTCTTTCAGTAGCGGAAGCACTCGTTTGAGTAAAAAGGCTTTTGTTTCTTCAAATTCTAAAATCAGTCTCCCCGAATTCAGTTTTTACGATTTTCGCCTCTAATATCGGTTTCGGTGTATTTATGGGCAGCTGCGATAATGTTGTCAACGACTTGACCTCCTCCAAAAGCGAGCATTTATTTAGTTTCTTAATATCCATCTAAAAAATTATTCGAGTTTTTAATTTTAATTTACACAATTTGGTATATCACAATTCACTTTGTTCAATACACTGAACCTCTGTAACAACTGACTATTGAAGCGAGGTAGGTACCATATTTCTTTATATACTGCCACTATGATGATGTCATTTAACCTCGAACTGAGATTGTGCAGCTGTGGATCACGTGACTGTCTAGACGCCAGGTGTTCGATAGTCATAACGACTTTGCTCGGCTTGTTGTTGCTTACTCAGCTTAACTTTGAACCTCGGTGTCTATGGCTTGAGTTCTAAAAATTCGATCATCAAAGACGCCGCCATCAATAAATCAAGCGTTGTTTACATTAACAACCTGTATTTTCCCATCCTGTAATTGGCTTCTGCTGTTGGATGGAGTATCTATATAATAATAATAATAATTAACTTGGCAGATTTATTGGATTTGTTTCCAGGAATTCCACCGACCAAGAACTTTGTTTATATTAAAGTCACGTTCTCTCTGATAAGGTAATAAATCATCTGCACATCAACGCCCCCTATAATTTTCGGGCGGCAGAACTACACCTTCTGGTCATTGTCGACCACGCTGAAGATCACCCCCACGTACCACAGCCCCTTACACCCCACCTCCTCCTAAACCCTCCTGTGCAGTTCCTGGCTGCAGAACTCAGAACTATAGCCTTTGGTCACTGTCCACCACGCTGAAGATAATCACCTATAAGCTACGCTTTCCTCGGAAGCGGGACGGGATCTGCGCGTGATGAATCTCGCTTTCCTAAGCGAGCCGGCGGAAAGAAACAAGCGCGGTAAATATTTGTGTCGCGACGGTACCCCGTCTGTAGTCCGTTGTCAGTCGATTTCAACGTGACGGGAAGAACAGATCTAGGTGCTTTTTATTTTTTGTAGCAATTTTTTATAATGGCACCAACTTTAAACGAAGAAGAAACTGAGCAGCTAATTGAATTAGTTAGAAAATATCCCGTCTTATACCATCTTAAAGATAAGAGTTATTTTAATATAATATAAAGGAAAATGCCTGGAAAGAAATAGCAGAGGTTTTAAATAAAAATGGTAAGTTTCGCCATTTACTTTAATTTTTTTTTACTGTTTACATAACTCATAATGTTTTAATTTATTCAAATCTTGTTATATGTTGTACCTGCCAGTGTAGGCTTCCTTCCTTGCTAGAGAAATACTCTTTGAAGTTGTTTCGAACCTCAAATGCTTCAAATGAAGCATTTGTAGCTAATCGAGCCAGTGGAAGCATATTTTCAGTAGGTAATGTTACTGACTCTCCTTCTGGATAGGTTTCTTCTCCTGGGTATGATATTCGTTCTTTAAGTAAATTGTGGAGAATACAAGTAGCAGTTACTAAATAAATCTGCTGGTGTGGAAGTGATTGCTATGGGGGTATAAAGTACTCTGAAATATTGGCACATAATTCCAAATGCATTTTCACTAGTTCTTCTGGCTCTACTGTGGCGCTAGTTGTAAATAGCTTTTTTTGATCAGCATTTGATTGATCCTTGGGATAGGGCCTCATCATATAAAGGGTTAACTTAAATGCTTCGTCGCCTAAAATAACAAATGGCAGTGCAATTCCACTTTCAACGATTTCCTTTGGTGGAGGAAATGGAAAAGAGTTATCTGATATCCATTTTCCCATATTTGATTTTAAAAATAATCCCGCGTCTCCCTCTTTACCGTATCCTCCCTCATCTATTGCTAGAAATTTATAATAAAGATCGACCAGTGCTATTAGCACTATGGAAAGGAATTCCTTATAATTGAAATGTAGGGAACCTGTATTATTAGGACAAACCATCCGTATATGCTTGCCGTCAATTGAAGCACAACAGTTGGGGTAGATCCATTTTCTATTAGAACCTTCAGCTGATATTTTTAAAATGTCTAAATTAGGTTTTGTTATAACGATGTGTAACAGTCGATCACAAATTGATTTTAGTACTTCTCTGACTATAACAGATATCCAACTATTCGAAATTCGATAAGTAAAAGCTAATGATCTAAATCTAAAGCTTTCTCCGGTAGCTATATACCTAAAAAAATTTAGAGATGAAGAAAAAATAATAAATATAATGTATTCGTTTCCATATACCTAAAAAAATTTTTAGATGAAAAAAAATTTATATAATGTATTGGTTTTTTAATTCCAATTTTGTTTTTAATTTTCTAGTGGCCGAATGTAAGACACGGTGGAAAACCGTAAGGGATTCCTACAGAAAACTCGATAAAAAGCTAGGGTCAGGATCTGCAGCCGTAAACTCTAAATATTCTTCGGAAAAATTAAGCTTTCTAAATGAGCCGTCTAAATGCAAACCCCGCCAAGTGCAAATAAAGTAGTTTCGAGAAAAACGCAGAAAACTGTTTTGCTTAATACTATGTATCAAATGAATTTACTTTAATGTTTAGTAGATGTAGAATACTGTTACTTAAAGATTGTCATTCATTATATGAGCCGTCTAAATGCAAACCCCTCCAAGTGCAAAAATAAAAATAATTGAGATAGCACCGCCATCTGATGTAGAATGTTAATATCTATCCTCTGTTAAAATATTATCTCTCAAAACCCACTATTTGAATTAGTATTCTCAATCAAAAAATGAGTTTACTTTCAACCCATCGCTAAATGCAGACTTGTTTACCTGCAAAAACCGCCAAGTGTTGATGACCAATAGGGTGCTATTGATGTGTGTATTCCCAGAATTGTATCAGTTGTTATTACTTCTTATTGCTGTGAATTAAGGTAAACAGGGTGTTTAACGTTATTAATATTGTTGTGGATTAAAAGCGTACATAATTCAGTGATGAGTGAAATTAAGATTACAAAAACTCTTCCAGAGCATAGTCGAAAAAGGGTAGTACAATTAGACAAACATAAACGTGCTATTTCTAAGCAGAAAAGGTAAGTTTGTTGTAGCTATTACAAGCAAAATATATTAATTTTTGTAGTTAACAATAATTGTAGATATTCTGCAAAGTCCTTACCTCAATATCCAACTTGCAACCATAAAGGCGGAAGTATTAAATGCAAAACTTTATCTATGGGAGACATTAAACGGTTCCATGAATTATTGCAAACCCCGCAATACAAAAAAGTATTTAGAATCTTGGTAGAGTGTGGTCGTGTTGATTTCTGATCCATAGTTTTGTGGTTTTCCACAGTAAGAAAAGTGAATTAAATGTTTGTTTATGTAGCATTCAGTTTAGTATAGTAATTCAACCCTATTGGAAAAAACTGACTGTGTAATTAGAAAGCATTGACGAATAATCAAAGTTTGTTTAAATACCTGGTTCTTAAGAGCCATATTACAATAGAACCTTACTGGCCTGCTTATCATTAAATAAGTAGGAGAACTACGCCACCAACGGCTTGATATAACTTGGCTTAAGTATGGTAAATGAAGAAGATCTATATAAAATTATTTTAAAAGCAAACGAAGAACAAACAAAGAAACTTTCTAAACTTAGCGAGGATCAAACTAATCTTTTAAGGGATGAGATAAGAGGATATATAAAAGAAGTGGAGACAAAAGTTAGCAAAAACAAAATAGACATAGACAAACTCATCCAAGAAAATTTACAACTTCAAAGAAGAACTAGAAAAAATAATATACTAGTATTTGGTTTGGATGGTGTCTCAAAAGAATCCATCCTACAAAATACTTTGACTGAAATAAATCACCTACTGGAACTTGAAATTACCGCAGGTGATATAAATAATATATATCAGTTAGGTAAACACGAAAAATCTCCTATTGTTATCGAATTAATTTCATTTCAAACTAAACAGGCTATTTTCTCACGAGTAACAAAGCTTAAAGATACTGGTGTAGGAATAGCAAATGATCTATGTTACGAGGACAGACAAGATCAGAAACTGATAAAAACACATCTTAATAAAGCTAAAATACAAAACTTGTATGCAAGAATCAAAGGCAATAAACTAGTTATTGATGATAAGGTGTACACTGCAAAGGATTTAAAACGACTAGAAACTGAAACTAAGAAAAAAATAGAGCAAGAAGCGGATCAAGAAAGCGATAGTGAGGAAGAAAATAATACGAACAATAATCTTGAAAAGAAATGCAATTTAATGCAAACAAAGTATAACAAGTCGGATACCACTGGAGGAAGAACGTTCACCCGTAGTAAAAAACAAAATCCGAAAAAATAGCAAGTACATATTTATACCAATTTCTTTGTTTCGTGATTTACTTGTATTGTTATAATCTTGGCAACAAATATAAATTTATTATTAATATATTCTTTAAAGTTTGTAAGTAACTGTAAAATTAGGAATTCATGTATATGGTTGCTGTTATTAAATTCTACTTACACATTTAAAGTCATAATGGTTAATAGTTATTATACAGTTGTAAATATGTTGCATGTTGAAGTGAATAATTATTATGTTAGTATAGTTAGATAAGGAAGCTAAGAAAGCGTCAAAAAATATATTATTCGTGAAAAACTAAAATTTTGAAAAAATGAATTCTTTTATAAAATATTATGACAGTGAGGAAATAGTTACAAAAGTAATTAACAACTTAAATACTTTTAACGAACTTACAAGAGAAATGAGGGATATAGAACTAAGAATGTTTCAGATAAATGTAAGGAGTATATCAAAAAATTTTGATGAGTTATATATATTTTTAAGCCAATTTGATAAACAATTTTATATAATAATACTCACTGAATGTTGGATGGTTAACGACACAAATATGTATAATCTATTTGGATATAATTTGGTGTATAACAATGGATCTTTTAATCAGAATGATGGAGTAATAGTGTATGTAAACTCTAATTTTGTGTTTAGTGATATTATAGTGGAAATAGGAGAAATTAAAGCCGTAGAGTTGACAATTAGTTACCAAAAAAAAAAAAAAAAAGGTTAAAGTAACCTCAATATATAAATCTCCGGAAATTTGTGATAGAGTCTTTGCATCGCATTTGTTAAATTATCTAAGTTCAGTAGAAAAATGTGATATGCATATAATAGCTGGTGATATAAATATTGATCTCCTGAAGCTTAATATAAATGCCCAAGAATATTTGAATGTACTTAATTCCCATCAATTTATTTCCTATATAAATAAACCAACACGAGTTCATGGTAATGCGAAAACATGCCTTGACCACTTTTTTATTAAATCAAAAAATATTCACGATAGAATTGAAGCAATTGTTTATGAAGTAGATATTACGGACCATTATCCAGTAATTTTATTAATCAGATTCAATGATAAAGAAATACGACAAAATGAGAAAGTATTCTACAAACAGTATATAAATTACCCTAATTTGAGAAATGACTTACAAAATGAGACATGGGAAGAAGTTTATAACGGCAATAACATAGATGCAATGACGCATATATTTTTGCAAAAATTAAAACATTATATATCAAAAAACAAAAAAAGTGTAGTAATAAAAAATAAATATAAAAGAAATGAGTGGTTGACGCCGGGCTTAATAAATTCAATAAACAAAAAATATGAAATGTATAATAAATTGAAACAAAACCCGGATAATATAAATATGTTGCAGGAATATAAAAAAATATAGAAACAGATTGACAACAATAATAAAAAAAGCAAAAAGAGATTACACCGCTATAATTAACAAAAATAAGGATTCGTCTGAAAATATGTGGAATTTTGTAAACAAATTACGTGGAAAGAAAAATAATAAACAAGAAATATCACAAATAAGATACGAAGGTAACATTATCTCGAATAAACTGAATATTGCAGATATGTTTAATTCACATTATAGTTCACTTGGGGAAATATATGCAAATAAAATAAAATCTGTTATTGAATGTGATCAGGATGAACAAGTATTGCAAAATTCTATGTATCTGTATCCGACGAACCCTTCCGAAATTTTCAATCATTAATATAATCATTATTAAAATAATCAACCAACTAAAGCCCAAAAAGGCCCCTGGTCACGATCAAATCCGAGCAGAGACACTAAAACAAATTTCTGATGAAGTATCTGAACCGTTAGCGTATATCCTTAATAAATGCATTGACATTGGATATTTTCCAAAACTTTTAAAAATAGGTATAATTAAACCGCTGTATAAAGGTGGTGAAAAAACAGAAATAATTAATTACAGACCCATCTCTATCATTTCCAATATCGCAAAAATTTTTGAAAAAATTTTCAAACGAATTACAAAGTTCTTTAAGAGTTTTGGTATAATATCTGAGAGACAATATGGTTTTGTGGATGGGAAGTCTACCGAGGATGCCAATTTTAAATTTAACCTCATATATACATATATGATGCTTTAGACAAAACACAACCGTACCTTGGAATATTCGTTGACTTGGCGAAAGCTTTCGACACAGTGTGTCATAAAAAATTGTTAACGAAATTAAAAAACAATGGACTTCATGGGAACGTATTTAATTTAATTAAAAGCTATTTAACGGATCGAGTACAATATGTTAATATAAATAATTTCTTGAGTTCACCAAGTAATGTCAAATATGGAGTACCTCAAGGTACAGTGCTAGGTCCCATGCTGTTTACGTTGTATATAAACCAGCTTCTATCACGAAACATAACGGGCACCATTCTGAGCTTCGCAGACGACACCGTAATCCTTTTTAAAGCAAAATCGTGGGATGATCTAAAACAAATTGCCATACGTGACTTTAAAAATTTAAAAAATTGGTTTGATTATAATGTGTTAACAATTAATTACAAAAAAACAAATTATATGCCATTTACTAGCTATTCAAATCATTTACCTAACTTAGGCCCACTCAAAATTGATAAGGATATTGAAATACCGGAGGCTGTTTCAGTTAAATATTTAGGCATTATTGTTGATCGTCATTTGCGATGGGATTTGCAGGTTTCGAATTTAACAAAAAAAGTAAGAGGATTACTACCAATAATTAAATATACAAAAACTTACCTAACTATTAATCAATTAAAAGTTCTTTATTATACCTTGGTTCAATCTTTATTGTCGTATGGAATTATCGGTTGGGGAGGAGTAAACAATACCCACCTGGAACAACTATATATCGTACAAAAATGGATATTAAGAATTATATTTAGTAAGGAAATAACTTATCCTAGCGATTTACTGTACGACAACTCACAGTTACTTGATACAAGGCAATTATATTTCTTGAAAATAGCTTTAAAAACTCATAAAAATGTAAATGATTTGGAAAAATTACAACATTATTTTGAGACGAGAAATAAGGAAAATACCTGTCAAAAACCCCGTAGTTTAAAAACAATTGGCCAAATATCATATTCATATTTGCAGTCTCGTGTTTACAATGCTATACCACCAAATATAAAATGTGCTGAAAAATACAATGTATTCAAAAATATACTTAAAAAATGGCTACTCACTACGTCAAGAGCGCATATACATAATATTATTAACCAGAATATACTTACCTGAAAAAAAAAAAATTATTGTATTTAGATTAGGTTAGATTTAAAGAAATTATTAAAATAATTTGTCACTTATAAGCAAAGCATTGGTTTTATGTGATTTCAGTTTATTTTAGTTAATACATGTTGTAGGTATTATATTGAATTGTAAAATATTGTTATATTTATTGTATATTATTATAACATAAAATCTACAATACATGTAAATAATGTAAACACATTGTAACCATATTCTTGATAAATAAACTTATTATTATTATTATTATTATTATTATTATTATTTTATAAAAACAAAGATAAAATAGCACAAGACACGTTAATTTACAAGTGCTGTTTTGCATTAAGACCAAAAAGATTACATTTGGCAATAAATGCAAGGGGTAAAAAGACACTCACTATAGTCTATCATGTGTTAAAGAACATCGAAATGGTTCGAGTGTGTAGAAATGCATTCCTTGGTATTTTAAACTTAAAAAAATACAGAGTTCAAAGGGTTGTAAAACAAAGCGAAAACATTCCAAAGGAAAATAGAGGTGGCGATAGAGTTGGCTTAAAGAATGAAGAAAAAAAGCTAGCAATTTCCCAATTCACAGAAAGTTTAAAATTGTACATTTTAAACTTTCTATGAATTGGGAAAATTGAGTCCCATTATTGCAGGAGTCGCACCAATGCAAGAATTTACCTAAGCTGCACTTTGAATATTAGAAAATTGTATAAACTATACAATACATCTGTAGAAGATCACCTTAAAATTAAAGAATCCTCTTTTAGAAAATACGTAAACAGGAACTACAATCTTGGATTTGGAACTCCACAGACCGCTGTTTGTTCTGTTTGTTTAAACTTTAAAGAGGAAATAAAGAAAGAGAAAGGAGAAGCTTATTAAGAACAAACTTAATAACAAAACAAAGAATTCATAAACTTAAAGCCAATGCCTTTTTTGAATTGCTTAAGGAAGAAAAAGATAATGTGGTAAATTATTCCTTCGACTGCCAGAAAAATTTAGCCTTGCCCCGTTTACCAGATTCTTCGGCATATTTTTCTCAGCAGTATAATCTGTATAATTTTACAACTGTAAAAGGTTCTTCGAAATCGCAGTTACGTTTCTACAATGTGACATCATACCTGTGGACAGATGTGGATCTTCCAAAAAACTCAAGTATAATAGCCTCAGCCTTGTTTGACTTTTTAAGAAAAGAAGACATTCCTCCATCTAAAGATACAATTCGTTTGTTCGCCGATGGCTGCGGCGGACAAAACAAAAATCGATTGTTTTAACGATGCTTTCATTGTGGCTTGTAAAATATGCCTCGGCGTATGTAAAAAAAATTGAGTTTGTCTTTCCTATAGTGGGCCACTCTTTCATGCCTCCTGACCGGGTTTTTGGTTTAATTGAACATGAAATTAAAAAAATACAACTATATGTGAACCACAAGGGTACTACAGCATTATAAAACAACATTCAACAATAAAAGTTTTGGGGAAAGACTGGCATGCATGTGATTGGAAAGCGGCTATTCAGGATACTGTGAAATTGCCAGGAACATGGCACTTTCAATTCAATCCAACAAAAAGATTTTTCATAACAAGAAGCAACAATCAAGTTTTAGTTCAAGGAGAAGTAAACTATCGCTCCAATATGGGAATGCCTAAAAGTGTTTGCAAAAAGGGCAAAACAATGTTGTCCATTAAGCCGAAGAAACTAGTGCCTGGTCGTACTGTTAATAACGAGAAAAAATCTATCGAAAACTTATTATCGAAGCATTTTGGACCTGATTGGAAATCTTTGCAAAATCTAAAATTTTATAAAGATGCAATGGAGACTCAAAACGACCAAGATTTACCAGGGACTTCTCAGAACAACAACAGAAGAATTTATCTGCGATGAAAACCCTGAAGATGACTCAAGATTTGTATAGTTAGCTTGTTGAGTTATTATTTGTGTAACTCACTTTTTACTTTAGAATTAATTTTTAAAGTTTATTCAGTTTACTAGTATCGTTGAGTTACTTTTGTTTGTAGTTTTTTTTTTAAATAAAGTTTTGAATAGTTACAATAAGAGCTCTAATTTTAAAAGGATCTATGCCGCCAAGTTTAATAACTACTTTTTGCATGTTTTTAAAGGCATTCTTCATCTTTTTAAAAATTAGGACCCCTTTGTCAAGTTTATTTAAAGCACTTAATTTAGCTGCAAAACCCGCCATTCGTCAAATCCATTTTCAAACTCCGTCAACTGCATTCTATTTTTCGCATTTTCGATGTTATGCGACCTCTATGATTTATAAATACAGTTGAGTCATATAGACCGTAAGTAGTTATATTATAGGTGTGATTCTAATTTTCACTATTTTTAATATTTTACAGAACTAAGAGCAATGTAAATGAACAATTGTCTCAAATGGACAAGGACAAGAAGAAATAAAAACAAATATTGAACCCGTTACTAAAAAACGAAAATCTGATGGACTAATAGAAGAAATGAGAAAAAGCCGCCATCAAAGAGAAAAATATGGAAAATATTATACAGAAGCAGGACAGTACAAATAATCCAGTAGATATATTCTTCCAAGGTATAGCAGTCACAGTAAAAACTTTTCCTGCACAACTAATCGTAGAAGCAAAATTGGCAGTATCTAAAGCTAATGCCGATTTTGAACATACGGCTATTAATCAGCAAAATGTTAGGCAAGACTTTTATATGTCAGGCTATTCAGCATCACCGTCTACTTCATCCGGCATGTATAGCCCTCACGATGTAGAAGAAACCGAGTACACTCAGTTATAATTATTTGTATTTTATAAAGTACATGCAGAATTAAAATGTTACTTTGTTTATTTTTATAATGAAAGAATAAAACTTATTTTTAATAAATACCTGTTATCTTACCTCAAAGTTAAACAAAGCTTCTCCTCTGCTGTTATAGGATTGATGACTCGATTATGCCGACTTCTCAACATCATCTTTTATATGTGAAAATACATAATAGAATATTTTTCTTGATACCCTAAAATATTTTCGAAACTTGTTTTCATCTCTTGTAAATATTTTTTAATAAATATTTGAGTAATAAGTAGTTTTGCACGTTACGGAAGGGTATGTGGTAGTTTCAGTTTGGTTGGTTTAGTTAGATATTTAGTAGTATCCTTCTTCGTTTCTCTTTTTAAACATATCATGTTCTGTTTCCCTCTGCGTATAACTAAAGGCAATCGTCAATTCTTCGTCAATCAGCTATTGTCAGAAAACAGCGACGTGTTCAAATCAAGTGGAGATCCCACTTCATTGGCTCAACACCGTATTACCACCATCGATCATCCACCGATTGCCACACATCCATATCTGTTAAGTTTTCAGAAGAAGGAATTTTTACGTCAAGAGCTGGATAGGTTACTGAATGAAGGCATTGTTGAAGAGTGTGAATCACCCTGGGCCAGTCCTGTTGTGTTAGTACCGAAGAAGAACAATTCCTTTCGCCTATGTGTTGATTATCGACGCTTGAACAATATTACCGTTGCAGATATTCCCGATGCCTAGACTAGACGACTTCAACGGTTAGCAAAACCGACACCGTTCATGTCAACAATTGACCTTCAATCCGGTTATTGGCAAGTGCCAGTAGCTCCAGAAGACCGCGATAAGACGTGTTTCACACACCTTTCGGAACATTTCGTTTTACACGAATGCCTTTTGGACTGCGGAACGCGCCCGCGACATTCGCAAGGATGATGGACCGATTTCGTGCTACCTTAGGAGAAAGACTAGTGTTTGCCTACCTAGATGATATTCTAGTTTTATCGGAGACTTTTAACAACCAGCTTGAGGACTTAAGGGCAGTATTCCACAGACTTAGAAAGTGCAACTTACATGCTCGACGAGAGAAGTGTTCGCTATTCCGAGTATCCGTGAAGTATTTGGGACACATTATTACCCCCGAGGGTATCGAAAAGGACTCGAATAAAATTTCCGTAATCCGAGACATGAATCCGCCGCGTTTTAAGAAACACGTACAAAGTTTTGTGAGGACGTGTTCGTGGTATAGGAAGTTTGTGCCACACTTTTCTGAGATTGCTCGTCCATTGACTGACTTACTGAAAAAGAACCGCGAATTTCAGTTCGGAGATAAAGAACTTGCGCGCGAACAAGTGCGTTCAAGTTATTAAAACAAAGGTTGATCAGTGCACCAGTTTTGATCCAAGCTGACCTGAGCAAACCCTATGTATTGCGAACCGATGCAAGTGATTTCGCGTTAGGAGCTGTTTTACTCCAGGGGGAGGGGGTTAATGAGAGACCCATAGAGTATACAAGTCGCCTCCTGAGTCCAGCTGAACGTAATTACAGCTGCATCGAAAGAGAAGCCTTATCCGTAGTTTGGAGTAGCACTGAGAAGTTCAGAGTTTACCTGGAAGGAGCAGAAGTACTTATTGCTACCGATGACCAACCACTTCAATGGTTGTTTTCCATCAAATCATCATCTGGTCGAATCGCTCGATGGGCAATGCGTGTACAAAGGCTTAATATGAAAATAGTTTATACTCCTGGGAAAATTAACGTCGTAGCTGACATGCTTTCGAGACCTATTTGTGAGCATGATACCACATCGTCTTGCGAGATTTGTTTTGTATCCATAGAGCTCCCGTCATTTGGTAAAGGTGATTTTAGGCAAAAGCAAAAGGAAGACCCAGAACTCAACAAAATTATCATGGCTCTCGAAGAAGGAAACCCCCTCGAGTTAACCCGATGGACTGAAAGAGGATATCTGTTAGCGAATGAAATTCTTTATCGTTGGGATCCTGATGGAGAAACGGACGAACCACAGCTGGTCATCCCTTCGATTCTTCGTGAAGACATTCTGAATATTGTCCATGATTCTGCTACTGGTGGTCACTATGGCATAGATATAACCAATCAGAAAATTGGCTCCAAATACTATTTTGTTGGTATGCGCCGATTCGTTACTGATTACATCAAGAGCTGTGTAGAGTGTCAACGTTATAAAGCGACAAATCTCAAGCCTGCTAGTCTTTTGCAGACTCCAGCACCCTCACAACGTTTCGAAGTGATTTCCGTAGATTTGTTCGGACCCCTACCAGTTACACCGCAAGGAAATAGGTGGATCTTCATTGTGGAAGATGTTGCTTCCAAATGGGTGAAATTGTTCCCATTAGAAATTGCATCTGCCGAAGCTTGTGCTAAGATACTTATTAATGAAGTGATCCTCAGATTTGGGACGCCGAGGAAGATGACTTCCGGTAATGGCGTGCAGTTTATCAGTGATATTATGCAAAAAGTTACTTACTGTTTTGGGATAAACAGCACTTTTATACCTGTTTACCATCCGGAAAGTAACCCGGTTGAACGAAAAAACCGAGAGCTAAAGACGCAGTTGTCCATTTTATCTCAGAACCTGCATAATTTGTGGGACTTGCACATAGCTAGTATCAGATATGCCATCAACTTGACTGTCTGTAACTCTACCGGATATACATCGGCTTATCTCACTTTTGGAAGAGAGCTACGAGCTCCTCATGACACATTATATGATTTTCGTCAAGTGTTGTTAGATTCTGACAATTTTGTACCTTGTATCACCCCTTACCTTAGGGATATATCTAACGTCCTTAAACAGGCTAAAGAGACCTTGATTCAAGAGCAAGATAAAAGAAAAGATAAGGTTGACCAAGGACGTCGATTACTTAATTTTGAGTTGGGCCAAAAGGTACCCTTGAAAACTCATATGCTGAGTAATGCCCAGAAAGGAATTTCTGCGAAATTAGGTCCTAAAAGAGATGGTCCATATGTTATTACGAGGATCGTAACCCCAACCACTTATGAGATAAGTACTCTATCAAACCCATCTCAGATTGTTGGAAAGTACCACATTTCTGATTTGACAGCGTTCCGAGAAGCTGAGTTCAGTAATTCATCTCAGTCGTTACCAACACCATTGGTACTCAAGAAGAAGAGAGGTAGGCCAAAGACACCTCAACGTTTTCCTGTACTCCGCCGGAGGACCGTACGCGAAGTACAGAGGGAGAGAGTGTAAAGAAAATTATCAAAGCGCCTTCTAGGTTATACCTATAAATTTCAAGTTGCCCATCTGTTTTTGCAGTTCCATGGATTCAACTCTCGTGTCTAGAGTCTACACACAGATATTGTAAAATTTCAAGTAATGTCAACTGCCATACACATCCGGTAACACAATAAAATAAAATATTAAAACCACAGCGTTTTATAAGTTAAATATAATCTCTCTAGCATATATCGACAAGTTTTGACTTACACGATAAGCAAAACCGATTTTTTTTTAAATCTTCTTGCATATACATATAGTCAACATGCTTTGAAAATGTTAATCCTTGGTCAATAACTACACCCAAATACTTTATGCTTTCTATTTTTTCCAAATTTGTTCCTCCAAATTTAATATTTTCATTATAATGCACTTTTAGATACTTACTATTACCAACTATCATATATTTGGATTTTTCTGGATTCACAATCAGGTAGTTACTGTTCATCCAGTTCTCAATTTTTAAATAAGACACGGTTCAATTTTTGAATAGCAGTATCAACACAAGTATCCGAAACATATAAATCTGCGTCATCAGCAAAAAGATGCAGTTTACAACTTTCCAAATCAATTAAAAAAATATCATTCACAAACATAATAAAGAGCAAAGGGCCCAATACACTACCCTGTGGCACTCCACTATTTACTTCAAGCTTCCCAGAAAAAAACCCCAATTTTAACTATTTGGTAACGTCTTTGTAAATATGACTGGAACCATTTATAACTATTACTGTTAAGGCCAAAATAATATTTCAGTTTATTTAACAGCACTTCCCTGATAACCAGCTCGAACGCTCGTTTAAGGTCTAGAAAAACTACAACATTAACTAAACCTTTATTCATTGAAAACTTAAAGTTATTAATTATTTTTTGAAGTGCGGTTTCACAAGAGTGCCTATGTCGGAAACCAGATTGGTATAGCTAGTAAATTATTTTTTTCAATAAAATCAACTAATTGTTGATGAACTACCAATTCAAGAATTTTCTCTAGACAGGGTAGTGTATTGATGGGTCTGTGCTCCTCAATCAGTTTTGTCCTCTCTACTTTTACTATTGGTATAACCAAAGATGTTTTTAAAGTGTTTGGAACCTGAGACTTAGATAGAGATGTGTTAACTAAATTCAATAGATGATACCCAACAGTACTAAAAACATTCTTTAAAAGCTTGAAATTAATTTCATCTACAGAATATTTATTTGGTTGTTTAAGAACTATTTCCCTCAATTGTGGTAATTCGATATTTTTTTGTTTAAATTCGGTAAATTTTCATTTACACTAACACCATTGACAATTACTGTCTTAATAGAAACGTCATTTTGAGGATTAACAAGTTTTTTTAAGGTTTTCCACATTCTCTGAGAATCATGCTTAACATCATCAATTTTTTGCTCGTAGTATTTTAATTTAGTTCGTCGTGATATAGTTACTGCCACATTTCTCTTATTTTTGAAAATTTCCCAATCTTCCCTCATTCCAGTCATTTTAAATTTATTGTATGCAGAATTTCTTTCAAACACTGCCTTTTTTACATCCGAATTAAACCATTTCTTTGAAGGACAAATCAATTTTCATTGGATAGGACATTCCTGATTTAATATTTGAGTTATATTATGAACAAAAGTTTCACACAAAGTGTTTGGATCATTACAATTATATAACCAGTCATCAGAAATAAAAGCTTCTTTAATCCTGTCATAGTTTAAGTTTAGAAAATAAATGAGATTGTTCTTAATATTGTCAACAATATGAGTATCCATATTTAAGAAATTAATATTCAAATAATTATTCAAAATTTATATTAGAAAATATTATTTTTGTTGGTAAGGTTAATTACACCCTGTATATAGAAGTATTAAACATTCAGTACAAAATTACTTAAACCATTTATTTCTCATTCTAACAGGAAAATAATTCACACACATTTCTGTTGACTAATGATTTTAAAGGATGTAACAGGTCCAATTACAAAATGCATGATTCAATGAACGGCAGATATATATGCATCTCAATCTAAAGTGAGATTTTAACATGCATTGAACTTCCACCACTCCCAATATGATTTCTGAAGTGTAAGCATCTATTGCCATAAAAATTAAAATTGTGGATGAAACCAGAGTATTTTGACAATATTGTAGCAGCAGTGAAAGTAATCAGTGGATATAACCCAGATACTCGTGCATATAAAGCAGGAAGTTTAGCGTTACATACAACTCTCAAACAAGTTTGTGATACAGCAACTAAACTAATCATTAAGAAGAGCCGTTTTCTACAGTGTGATGAACCGCAAAAATGTTTAAAGGATATTAAACAGATTAAAAGCCTTTTTGTGAATCATTGGAACTCTGAAATATCAGGCTTGGCTCTAAAGAATTTAAATGAGAAACGATGGGAGAAACCTACATTATTTCCAGTAACAAGTGATCTAATTCAATTTCAGAAATATGTTCTCAATGAAGCTAAGGAAGCAAGTGACAATATAGGCAATGAAAAGAATATAAAAAAAGAATATAGACGGCTTGCAGAAAGCATATTAGCACTTACAATATTGTTAAACAGAAAACGTATTGGCGAAGTACAATATTTAACAGTAAAAACTTATAATACTAAACTATCAGAAAATCAGCAAGAAGAATTTTTGGAATCTCTCACAGAAACCGAAAAAATTCTAACTAATAGTTTTAAGAGAGTTGTTACTGGTGATAAGGGCACCAAACCTGTGGCTATATTATTTCCAAGATCGCTTCAAAAACATATTGAACTTATGCTAAGAGTAAGAAATAAATGCGTCCCAGATACAAATGAATATCTTTTTGCCAACCCTAAAACTGAGAACAGATGGTTAAGTGGATACCACACTATAAAAAAGTTAGCTTGTCAGTCAGGCGTCACCAATCAGGCGTTATTTACATCAACACGTTTACGAAAACAGATAGCAACCGTTCTTCAGGTCATGAATGTTACTGACTCGGAAATAGAACAATTTGCTAGCTTTATGGGCCATACTAGGAAAACACATGAGAGCTATTACAGGTAGTTTCATTCATCATTTTACTGATTATATCTTAATTCAATTCATATTTACATATGTATAGAGTATGTCACGACAAGTTAAATCGTTGGGTATATGGAAAATCAGTAAAAGTAGAATTTTACAAATTTTACAACTTTTTTATTTGAATTGGAATACTACATTTCTGTTGCATTTTGAATTCCTTTATAATTTCAAGAATTATTTTATTAAGGATTCTATATAGTTAAAATGTACCTACCATTTTTAAGATAGGTATTTATTTTTTTTTTGAAAAAATTGTTCACTGGCAATGTTTTAGAATGTATTTTAAAAATTCATTAAAATTCATACATTTTTATTCGAAGATTGCAAAAATTTCCCCCTCAAAACGCGTTTACGCTATTTCCTCTGAAAATATCAGATACATAATTTCGAGTGTACACTTTTTTATTGACATGCACTATATGCGTACTATGATTAATTCGTACCATATTTGACTTTACTTAAATGAGATTTCAAATAATATTATGTATTTTACGGCTGCACCTAAAAACTAACGACCCGTGATTTTAGATTACCACAGGATGTGTATCAAACAGCCAAAATTTCCAAATTATTATTGGCGATAAACAAAGGTCATTGTTGGGTTTACACCGCTTAATTAATTGCCAGGTCACGGTGACCTGGTTCCAAATCCTTTAATTGTGATTTTTTAATGAATAATACAATGCATTTTTCTGGATGTCTCGTTTTTATTTTATTTACTTGACAACTGTCACATTCCTCCTAGCTGGCTGGATGCGCATGCCATAACCACACCGGTTTAGCCTTCAAGGCGAGAGCGCTCTACACTCCAGGCCAGCTGATACATGCTAAACGATTATACATACCGCCCACCTTGAAAGGAGGGACTTTCAATGTAGACTAAAAATACAGCCTACATATACAAATATTTAAATAACATGGGCTATTAACCAACTAAGTATTTTAAAGAAAGATAATTCTTATACTAATTCTAAATGGCTATTTCTCAAATATCGATTGGAAGAACACTTATTTTAACAACGCCACGTTTAATGACGCCACCCTTTGTTTGCACACTAACCACCCTCACTAAATCGTCGTCACCAGGATGCAAAGCAACAATTCTTCCAAGCTTCCACTGTAGAGGGGGCAGGTTGTCCTCTCGCAACACCACTAATGATCCGACTTTGGGATGACTGGTAGAGTCTGTCTTCCACCTACTCCTGGGCTGCAATGTGGTTAGATATTCAGATGACCAGCGCCTCCAGAAATGTTGAGTTATTTGCTGAAGGCGTTCGTACTGCTTCAATCGATTAACTGGTTCATCACATACGTCATGTTGAGGCAAAGCAACCAAGGCATCACCAATTAGGAAGTGGCCAGGTGTAAGAGCGTTGAAGTCGTTGGGATCCGAGGAAAGCGGAGTCAGGGGACGTGAGTTGAGAATGGACTCGATTTGACATAGAATTGTGTATAAATTTTCATAGGTCAGATGGGCATTACCTATGACTCTAACTAAATGATATTTCGCGGACTTTACAGCCGCCTCCCAAATGCCCCCGAAATGAGGTAGCCTAGGAGGAATTAAATGCCAATTGATTTCTTGGGCAACGAGATACTCGCGAAATTTACCAGCTTTTGTAGACTCATTGAGGGCTTTAAATACCTTGTATATTTAATTGCGTGCTCCTACAAAATTGGTTCCGTTGTCTGTATAAATATTCTTACATAGACCTCTCCTAGAGACGAATCTCTTCAAGGCATTCAGGAAACTATTCGTACTCAAATCATTTACAAGCTCAATGTGTATCGCCTTTATGCTTAGACAAACGAAAATACATATATATATATATACCTTTACTAATTGTCTGCGTTTTAAAGTACCATCTTTTATTAAGATAGGACCCGCAAAATCGATACCAATATTCGAGAAAGGACGCTCTACTGTTAATCTAAATGGAGGTAAGTCCCCCATTTTTTGCGTGTTAATACGCGGATATACCTTAAAGCAATTTATACATTTGCGCAAGATAGCTTTAATAATGCTTTTCCCATTAAGCGGCCAATATTTCCGTCTTAATGAAGCTAATACCGCCTGCGGGCCGGCATGTAACAATCTAATATGTTCAGCTTCAATAATTTTTTGTGTCAGTACATGTTTAGCAGGCAACAAAATCGGATGCCCTTTGTCGAAACCTACATTCGCATGCTTGATACGGCCACCGACTCGAATTAGGCCATTACTATCAATAAATGGGTTTAAACTTAGCATTTTGCTGGATTTTGATACTTGCTTACCATTCATCATACAATTTATTTCTTGGTTGAAATCAGAAGCTTGACACATTTTTAATAGAGTTTCTAGCGATTTATCTAATTCAGACTTGCTTAAATTGCCCGCTAGCTTCGTGTGATTTTTAGATTTACAATTTAATATAAAACGGATCAAATACGCGACGATTCGTTGTAATTTATAAAAGGATGAATATTTTTCAAACAAGTTATGATCTTGTTGTATTAAAAAAGATAACTGAATTTTCTTTCGTCTTTCGGGAATTTCTGATAAGTTTGATCTGTAAGATTCAGGCCAGTACTTAGCATCCTTCGACAAGAAGTCTGGACCGGACCACCACAAACTTGACTCCTGTAAATATTGTGGGCTTGCCCCTCTTGATATAATTTTAGCGGGGTTTTGTTCGGATTTTATGTGACGCCACTGCTTTAAATTTGTAAGATCCTGTATTTCTTTAACGCGGTTCGCCACGAATGTCTTCCAAGTGCTAGACTCTGCCGCAATCCATTCTAAAACGATTGTTGAATCGCTCCACAGAAATTTATCAGTTATTTCTAAACCTAACGCCTTTTCTATCTGATTTGCTAAACGAGCCAGCAACACCGCGCTACAAAGCTCAAGTCTTGGCAAGGTTATGATTTTTAATGGTGCGATTTTAGACTTAGCACAAAGTAATTTGCAGAAATGGTTACCGCGGGAATCAGTGGAGCGAATATAGATACAAGCTCCGTAGGCTACTTCGCTTGCATCGCCAAACCCATAAATATTCACGAAATGCGGTATTTGTCGTGGTGCTTCGAGTTTATTTAAATACGGTAACTGTTCCATAAGCTGCATCCATGCTGTATGCAACTCCGCAGGTATCGATTCATCCCATTCCACTTGGCATTGCCATAATTTTTGCAGTATGACTTTCGCTCTTATTATAGTCGGACTAATAAGACCAAGCGGATCGAAGATTTTTGAAATCGTGGATAGAATATGACGTTTTGATATGGAGTGGGAATTATTTAAATTTACTGTATAACTCAAAGTATCATTGTTAGGGTTCCAAGACAAACCGAGTATTTAATATTTTTATCATCGGAAATGTTAAATTGCGATGAATCTACCAACTCCGATTCTTTTAAAATCGCTTTACTATTCGAACGCCATTTTCGTAAGGGGAAACAGTATTTTTTCATGATATCAGTTATTTCGTTTTTAAGTTTCAATGCATTTTCGACTGAATCTGACCCTGTGATTAAGTCGTCTACATAGAAGTCATTTTTAATTACGCTACTTGCTTGAGGATACTCTGCTTCACTATCAATGGCTGCCTGATATAAGGAACGTATCGCCAAAAACGATGCCGACGACGTGCCGTAGGTAACTGTGTTCAACCTATAACAATTTAGATCTTCGTATGGTTCCGCCCGCCATATGATACGTTGCAAATCCCGTTCAGCGTCTTTGACATTTACTTGCCGATACATTTTTTCTATATCAGCTGTGAAAACGACGTTGTGTTTTCTGAATGAAACTGCGATGGCGAATAAATCACGTTGTATAGTGGGTCCAACCTTGAGTACATCGTTAAGCGAAGCACCAGTATCGGTACGCGCGGACGCATCAAAGACTACCCTTAATTTTGTTGTAATGCTACTTTCTTTTAATACGCCATGGTGTGGTAAATAATATATTAAACCCGACTCGCTATTAACCTTGTCATTAGTAATTCGAGTCATATGTCCCAGTTGTTCGTATTCCTGCATGAAATCCGTATACTTTTTCTTTAATTCCGAATTGAATTGTAATTTTTTCTCTAGCGATTTGAATCGACTGACTGCTGTTAATTCTGAATTATCGAGTTCGCGTACATTATCTTTTAAAGGCAAACTTACTTCGAACCTTCCCTGTATATCACGTTTGTGAGTATCACGAAAATGTTCTTCGCATTCAATCTCCTCTTGCGAGAGATGTCCCTTTGTAGAAACTTCTTCAACGGTAAAAAATCTTTCTAATTGATTGTGTAGCATTTCATTTGAAATATTTAAGTTACAAGAAATAGTTTTGGCATTAGCTGGAAGAGAAATATTTCCGGTAATTATCCACCCCAAGTTAGTCTTTTGTAATATAGGGCCGTCTTTACCTATTTTGATTTGACCTATACACAAACTATCAAAGAAAATGTTTGCGCCTAATAAGACATCTACAGGACCAGCTTCGTTAAAGTTACTATCAGCTAAAATAATGTCGGCCGGTATATTTAAATTCGCCGTATCAAATGACATTTGTGGAATTTTCTCAGTAATGGTATTTATAATTAAAAAACTTTCCTTTGTTTTATATTTATTATTTAAAGACGAAATCGAAGCTTCTGTTTTATTTGAAATATTGTTGGTAATGTTACTGATGCCTGCCACGGGAATATTTGCGTGTCGAATTTTTAAATTTAATTTGTTCGCGAAAGACGTCGTGATAAAATTAGATTGAGAGCCGCTATCCAACATCGCTCTACAAATTAAATATCCACCTTGATTGTCGTATACCTTTATATTTGCCGTGGCCAATAATACCTGTGAAATTGAATTCTTTTTCCGCAAACAGTGTGAACTCACAACGACCAAATCAGTAGTTTGCGAATCCTTAGTGGTTGTCTGTTCACTTGTATTGGACAGAGATTTGTTTGCTACCTCTCCGTGCAATAGGGAATGATGTCGCTTCCCGCATTGCTTGCAGTTACTTGCCATGCATTGCTGCTTCATGTGGTTAGGCCTCAAACAATTAGTACAAAGTTTATGTTTTTTCACTTCATTGTATCTGTCTTGCGTAGGCATATTTTTAAATTTATCGCAAAAATGATTATAATGATTTTCTTTGCAAAATGTACACGTGATGTTTTTATTTACTACTGCAAAACTTTTTTCTCCGCACTCTGTATTGTGTTTTTTGACGTTGTCGTGAACTTTAGTTTTATTGTCAATCGTTTCTAATAACTGGCAACGCTTTGCTAAAAAATTTATCAATTCGTTTATACTAGGGGACTCAACGTCACTGGTTGCTTCCTCTCATTCGCGTTTCGTTGTTATGTCCAATTTCGAAGTTAAAAGATATATTAATAATGTATTCCACTTTTCTGTGGGTTCATTTAACGCAGTTAATGCATTAAAGTTCTTGTTGAAATTATCCAATAGCTTTCTGAGCGCTTGAAGAGACTCGGTTTTCAGAGGGTACAACTCGAAAATAGATTTTACATGATTATGTATTATAAGTTTTTTATTGTGAAATCGGTCTGAAAGCAATTTCCACGCGACATCGTAATTTGTCTCAGATGTTTTGAGCGACCGCAATGACTGAGCCGCCTCTCCTTTGAGGCATGACCGCAAGTAGTGAAATTTTTGTACATTAGACAACTGCGCATTATTATGAATTAGAGAAGTGAACGTGTCGTGGAAAGTTAACCACTCACTGTAAGAGCCGTAAAAATCTGGTAAATTTATGCTAGGAAGCTTTACTTCACCCTGTATGCCGTGAATAGGACCATTTTTCCCTTTTAATGAAATTTGTTTGGCTTGTGCCATTACCTTGTAAAATGAGTCCTCAAATTGCTGACGTTCCTCCTCGTCAACCTCTATCTCAGACAGAATTTCGATTTGCGATTGTATTTTTTCGAATTTAGACAAAATGTTACCTACATTGTTTACCCGCATCTCTATTTCGAGTACATCAAACGATGTGGCTTTTTCGAATTTTGTTAAATAAGTTTTGAAACGTGTAATTTGAGACTTGAGTTGTCCGCGTCTTAATTTTAAAGAACTTAATTCTGCATTAGCCATTTTTGTATTAAATATATTAAGTATATAAACCTGCACTAGACTGTGTCAACTCGAGTACAGTCTCTGGGTTCCTCTGGAATTACGCCGTGCTCGTGTGTTTTTTCTTAAAATTCTGCGTACGGTTCTTCTTTGCAGCTGGCGTTTGAGAGTGTGGACTGTATTTTTCTGTATTGTTTCAAGTCTGTATAACGAATACCTGGGTATATCCGGTTCGGCAGGACCATATGTTGGGTTTACACCGCTTAATTAATTGCCAGGTCACGGTGACCTGGTTCCAAATCCTTTAATTGTGATTTTTTAATGAATAATACAATGCATTTTTCTGGATGTCTCGTTTTTATTTTATTTACTTGACAACTGTCACATTCCTCCTAGCTGGCTGGATGCGCATGCCATAACCACACCGGTTTAGCCTTCAAGGCGAGAGCGCTCTACACTCCAGGCCAGCTGATACATGCTAAACGATTATACAGTCATGGTGCTAAATATAAAGGGATGACTTTGGAACAAATAGAGTTTTCCGATAATATAGAGTCGGATTCTGATACAGAATCAAACTTGCCTACAAATATACGTACATCAGAGAGTATGCAAAATAATGAGCAACCAGCTGCTAAAGTTGTTAATGAGGATATTTCAAACATATCTTCTGATTCTACTTCACATAGTGCGTCAGGTAAATAAATACTTTCTTTCCTTCATTTATTTTCCTAAATGTATGTTATACCCAAGTTTTCATCAGTTGACTTGTTGACTTGTAATAATAGTAATATGTACTAGAACTATGAATAAAAGTAGTACTAGAAATATCAGTGGTACTAGTAGTATCAGTAGTACTAGGGTTTAGTGTCTCGCTCGCTCAACCCAGTGGTCGTGGTCGTGAGTTCAAATCTTTATTTCACCAGACTGTATTTTTTAGTTTATAATTACAGTTGCCTACTCGTAGATTAAGGCTTTTTCGCAGAGATGGGTTGACAATCATCCTGGCGATACCCTTCCATCCTTAGGATGGAAAGAGTGTCAGCTTGGTGTTAATATGAGACATTAAAATCAGTTTATGTTGGACTGTCCCCCTAGTTAATGAGGTTTTCCAGGTGTCCCACATTTCCAGCCCTGAATGGTTTTTAGGGCCTACCAACTTAATTCGTTCCTGAGGTGCAAATGCTACCCATGAAATTATAATGCCGCCCCCTCTCCCACACAAGCCTCTGATTATTATTATTATAATAATATTACTATCTTGGATTATTTTTATATTAATTATAGGTACCTCTTTTTTAATAAAAGAAATGTGTATTTCTCTCAAGATTAAAAATATTTGCACTGTAGAACTTATCCTATACATTTCTAAAAGATTTTTTATTTTATATCGCATGACACATATCGTAATGTTAGCAGCTTTTTGTAAAATAACTAATGAAATTGTTTTTCCAGATACAGTATCAACTAAAAAAAATTCTAAGGAAACAAAACCTCGTATTGAAAGAGTACGATGGACAGACGAGCAGAAATCTCTATTAAAAGATTATTTTAAGGACCACATACAAAATAAAAGAGCTCCCAAAAAAGAAGAAGTGCTGCATCTGTTGGATGGAAATAAGAGTTTGTTTAAAGGAAAAAACTGGATAAAAATTAAAGCTTTTATATACAATACTTACAAAAATAATAAATAATAAAATAATAAGTGATTTTACTCACATTACGTTAATAAAGTTTTATACATATGTAAAATTTATATTTACTCTGTGTCCACTTAGCACTTCCTTCTTCTGTTATAGGTTTATATAGCTTTACCCGGACAAAAAAAACTCATTTGGAGAATGTCAACGAGGTTGAGGCAAACTCATTAAAATTAGTGACACATATAAGGTTTAAAAAAGTAAGGCGGGGAAAAGATGGCAGGAGGTAATTAAAGGGCGATTAAAAAATATTTAGTTGTATACAGGGCGAGTACAGTGGCAACGCAAATATTCAACTAAGAAAAATTAAATATCTTTAATTTTTTTTAATAGAAACACCTATTTTTTTATTTTAATGGAATCAATGCCCAAAGATATGGATAGTTTGTATTCACTTCCCTATAGGTACTTAATAATAACAGTTTTACTTAGGCAACTTATAAACAAAAATTCTGTAAATCTAAAAAACTTGAATGCTTTCTTATTTAATTAATTCTAAGTAGGCCAATTTTAAAGAAAAACTAGTTTCTTTGAATTTATTTTAATAAAATAACCAAGATGAATATTTCTTAGACGTTATTTGGACTGGTGAATCTAAATTTACAAAAAAATAGATTATTCAACCGACATAACTCTCACTATTAGTTCGATGCAAATCCTAATTTTATTAGGAAACGAAATTTCCAGGCTAGTTAACAAATAATGTCTTTTGTGCAGCGAGAAACACTTCCATTGTTATCTGAAATTTTATTGAAGTAATTTAACTGGTTAGATATCGGAGCATCTTACCAATTTAATAATTTTCTTCCTTTTTCAAAATCATCTCCAACAGTATTTTTTATTTCAAGTGAAAACTATTTAGGCATTTTAAATGAATTTTTGAATTTAAAATCCAATACATTAACTATTTGTCATATTATGAACTATCCAAATTACAGTATCAACTTAACGTGGCACCATCACATAAAACTGAACTTGTTAATGTATTTTTAACAGAAAATTTTGGAAATCAATGGGTTGCAAATAGGGATCTGTTTCGTTGGTCACCAAGATCACGAGATCTTGTACCCCTTGATTTTTTTTTATAAAAGTGTGCGTGTAGCATTTTAGTCTGTATCACCGGAGAAAATGCAAACAGATTAGAAACCCTTAGAAAATTAGAAACCCTTAGAAAATTAGAAACTAGAAAATTAGAAATTAGAAAAATTAGAAATTAGAAAAACAACAGGTTAGAAACCCTTATGATTAGGTAGGTAACTGAATACAAACCACCCATATTTTTGGGCTTAGAATTCATTATAATAAAAAACTTAAGTCTTTCTATTTAAAAAATTGCAGATATTTCCTTTTAGTTGGATATTTCCTTTGTCACTGTACTCACCCTGTATACAACTAAATATTTTTAAATCGCCCGTTAATTACCTACCGCCTTCCTTATAGCGCCCACAGTCAAATACTTTTAATTTAGTCGATGGCTAATATACTGATAAATCTTCTTTGCAAGAGTGCATCCGTAAAATTTTTTGTTAAAAAAATTAAAATATCGAAAATTATATTTTAGGAGTACACAAAGTGGCCCTAAAATTGTTTGTAGAATCCAAATATAGAGAAATAAACAGGGTGTTCCATTTAAATTAAGCAAGTTTCTATCTACTTCCGGTACAACCGGAAGTCACAGAACTGTTAAAATATTTTGTTTGCCGAGAACACCCTGTATTTACTACACGTCCAAAATTTTTGAAAAATCGCCTCAGTAGTTTCTGAGATATGGGTCGTGTAATCTCCTGACTGAACACACTGTATGTACCTATAGTTAATCAAATATACTTTTAGAAAAACATTTTATACTCTATACACCTATGGCATCAGATTTTTATTACGACGTTTCGTCCTTTTAATATTATCAACTTTAAATTTGTAAGTACTACGACTTAAATCTTGTATTTGACATCCAAAAACACTTAATAAAAATTGATTGGTACGTCACACTTTTGCTATTCTTTTCTGTTTTGGTTCACTAAAACCTATTTCGTTAATATTAAATTCATCTAGAAGTATCAATTGTCGCATTAATCTGCTTTCATCATCATACAAGTATATAATATATTTTGGGCGTAAAATTGAGGCCGAACTACCCCCCTAACGACCGATGAAATTGCGTCAAGTTTGATGATACTTTGATCCTTATAGCACCTATATTAAATTTAAAATTTTAATTTTAATTTTAAAGGCATATTTTTTATTTTCGTGTCGAAAGCCAACATGTTAATGTAAATTATTTACGTTAATATGTTGATCTGTATACACCATTAATATCTATTTATTTAAATAAAGCCAAATAAAAATTTGCAAAAATACGACCTATTTGAAATTGGTTTTCCAAAAGGTGTAGATATATTTCCATTAGGTAGGTATAAGTGTTCCGTTATTTTTTCGCCACAGTATAAGAGACTTACAATTATCTGCTCCAAATTGCAAAGAAATTGCTTGCCTGCTAAATATAAAAATAAGAAATTATAAATTCTGCAAGATAATTTTTGCATCCAAGAAAATTACTTACAATTAAAATAATAGTATATATAATAAACATTAGTAAAGGCACGTATGTGAAGTCTCTAAAATTATCAGTACTAACCACTACGCATCTACTACGTTGAAAAGCCCAGAGACCGGCGGTGTTGCCAGATTTCGGGTTAAACAAAGACATGTTCATGGGTGGGCTACACAAGATTTATACTGTATATAAGGTATACAAAACAGCGCCACCTACAGTGAGTTTATATGAACTTCCTGGCGTATGTCCAACTCATAAACACTACTTTGTGAAGCCCTCCGTAAAATTCGTGTACAGCCTTACTAACACTATATAAGCATAGCAATGACCAAATACACCTGGATACGTTGTTGTGCCCGAAATCGGGCTACACAGCGTATTTGCGGGCTACACAACGACCTGTTAGTATCTTAGACGGGCTCCTCAATGACCGTATATACCTCTATATACAAGGTGTTTCAGAAATGAGTATTCAAAATTTCAGAGGATGTAGAAGACGTTGAAAGATGACGGAAACCTTAGTACACTTTATGTCAGTGGCGGCTCCTAAGGGAGATACTGCCCCTTAAAGGGGTTATCTCAGAAACGGTTTTTGTTGCGTAACTTCATAACTGAATAACTAAGATGAATGAAATTTTGAGTGAGTATGTACATTTTTATTCCTAACGATTAGCATACATTACATTTTAAAATTTAAAACAGGGGCGTACGAAAATGGTGGGGGCGCGGGGTAAATTTATTCAAATCTTTTTTATGAGCAATTTTTTTCTGTTTCTGATGGGAAAATATAAAAATTTAAAGTATTTTACATAAAAAAGGTACTCTGGTTCAATTTCGCTAGAACGCGCCGTTCTCCAGTAAAATCGATTTTAAAAATCCGTAACATGCTGAAAAATTCAAATTGCTTTAGGTGAAATAATAAAATAATCAAAGTGTGCCATGAGAAAAAAAACACTAACTTGGCAGTGACAGTTATCATTAACAACGTTGTTTATTATTGTGTTTTAACTTGTGCTGCAGCGTAGAGTATAAACGTTCAAAATCATTGAAGAGAGTGCCACAGTATACATTTTCTGAATATGTAGATATGTTGTTGACATTAGGTGAATGTCATGGAAGCGCAAGAAGGTATGCTGAGAAGTTCCCAAATTAGATATGACTTCTGGTCTACCAAACTGCATGAATAGAAATGTTTTAAATGGAGAGAATATTTTGAACTTGGTTGAAGTTCTTGACTGACTGAAACAAATTATTTTATTACAAGTGTTTTTTATGATGTGTGTCTTATAAGCAGCTAATCATCCATTGCACTGGAAAAATGGATTTTTATCTGGAAAACCTCTAGAAATTATAAAATATAATCATATTGCCCATTAATCCAGTGGCGTAGAAGTTAATTTTAAATAGGGAAATAGTACCCCTGATTCTCCGGCACTGGTATTTGAATTTGGGATTTGTAGATCCATAACTGCGAGGAATATTTAGTGAAAATTCTGTACCGAATTTGGTTTAATTTGGTAAAGCCGTTTTTCACATATTTTAAGAATTCGTTTTTTTTATTATTTTCAAGGCCCATTGTCTCAGAAATGGTGCCTTTTTCCGCCCATGTTCATTAAGCAAAGTGATATTAATTTTTGTTGTTTTATACTTTCCTGAAGTTTGTCTATTAAAATCTGGACCACCCTGTATACAAACATAGTATCAATTGAAAACAAATTTAATGACAACATAACAAATATAAGAATATTGATTCTTACACAGTAGTAACAACAACATAATAATAAGAACACAAAGGAACAAAATTCAAATAGGAATAGGTGATATTACGCTATTTGCAGTGGTATTAAAGCTATTTAAATTTCAAAATGTCCACCATTTGCAGCAATACAAGCGCGTAATCTGCGTTCCAAAGAAAATAGGTTCCGCTCCAGGGTGAGTTCAGTAAACGCATCTTCTACACGCTGACGTAACTGCTCCTCATTGTCAATGACTTGTGAATATACCTTCTCTTTCATTTGGCCCCACACGTTGAAATCCATAGGATTCAAATCTGGTGTACGTGGGGACCAATTTATAGTAGCATCATTTCCAATGCCAATTGATTGTCTTGCGCTCCCATGACATTCGCCTAATGTCAACAACATATCTACATATTCAGAAAATGTGGCATTCTCTTCAATAATTTTGAACGTTTATACTCTACGCTGCAGCACAAGTTAAAAAACAATAATAAACGACGTTGTTAATGATAACTGTCATTGCCAAGTTAGTGTTTTTTTTTCTCATGGCACACTTTGATTATTTTATTATTTCACCTGAAGCAATTTGAATTTTTCAGCATGTTACGGATTTTTAAAATCGATTTTACTGGAGAACGGCGCGTTCTAGCGAAATTGAACTAGAGTACCTTTTTTATGTAAAATACTTTAAATTTTTATATTTTCCCATCAGAAACAGAACAAAATTGTTCATAAAAAAGATTTGAATAAATTTCCCCCTCGCCCCCACCATTTTCGTACGCCCCTGTTTTAAATTTTAAAATGTAATGTATGCTAATAGTTAGGAATAAAAATGTACATACTCACTCAAAATTTCATTCATCTTAGTTATTCGGTTATGAAGTTACGCAACAAAAACCGTTTCTGAGATAACCCCTTTAAGGGGCAGTATCTCCCTTAGGAGCGGCCACTGACATAAAGTGTACTAAGGCTTTCGTCATCTTTCAACGTCTTCTACATCCTCTGAAATTTTTAATACTCATTTCTGAAACACCTTATATATATATATACCTGATATAAATTTGAACTTTAAAAAGAGGACTTGTCCGGTTAAAAGAGGACGTCTGGTCACCCTAGGTGCGATTTAGGTACCTACAAGCCAATTCGTCGGCCTTCGGAAAAATATGTTGGAAAATGTATTTATGTACCATGATTTGCTAAGTAGGATACTATTGGGGCTTTGAAATTAATTGGAGATATATTCAAACAACATAATATGCCTCAATTTGCTGTCACGTTATATACAACTTCAGATACCAGTTGAATAAGTCATTTACGCAGCATTATGGCTTCTTCAAAACCTATAAACAAACTACTTCTCATCGACGATAGTCTTTATCAGCACTGTAACTACATACATGTATTTACAATTTTCCGAATAAGATGAAAAGAACTTTCCCTTTTTATATTTAAATATCATGTCTCAATGTTTCTAATATTTTGGAAAAAATAGACTTATCTTAGATAGATAGACTTAAATAGACTTAAAATAGGCTAATTAAAAATGTACTTTTCTCATTAGTTGCATTTCAACTATTTTAAACAAAAATGAAAAATATTTAAAACCCAGACAATTTATTAATTTTATATTATTTAATATTCATTTAAATAAACAAAAGATAAAATGTATATCAAAGCAAATTTATCATCATCTTCATCAGAAAATATCGTGACATGTGTCATTGTTGGTTGGTAAGGATTTGTAGAATTCCCAAAATATATCTGAAATATAAGGTATCAGTTGCATTAGATTAGCTTTCTTTCTTTTTTTTCAGAAATTGGAACTGGACTAACATTAAAATGGATTTCCAGTTTCAGTCTTTTCTTAATTCATTTCATAAGTTCATTTTTTAGGGAATGGTGAATTGGTGTATCCGTACGTTTTCTTGTCTTTTCAATAAGTGTATTATAAGTAGTATAAGTGGTATTAAAAACTTATGATTTATTACTTTAAGTATTGGATGCGATTTTAAGATAGAAAAATACATTCCTATCAAATGAAAATTTTTATTTTCCTCTGGATTCCATTTACCTATACAACTAATTTTACACACTGTAATATTTAATACTATGTATTAAACGTCATACAAACGTTGTATATGTATACATATGTAATATGTAATACTACGTTAATATCCGAAAAATTTTGTGGACGATTTGAGATCTGTTATCTTTTTTTGACAATCACAGAAAATTTTTATTTTTAATGGAATGGTCGGAATGGTCAGAAAGTGTCAAAAACAATCGCCGAACAAAACTGCTCACACACGTTAAACTGACAGACATTAAAAATGCACTGTCCGCATGTAAAAAAGTAAAAAAACCGTTTTCAACCATCAGAAACTTCTGCAAGAACAGACCTAATCTTTGCACAAAAGAGAAATAAGCGTCATTCGACCTTAATGAGCTGCAACTCTGGGTAACGCAAGCGATATTCGACCTTAGTCAGGCCTATGCGCGCGCTCGAATAAAAATTCGTAAAAAAATTGCAAATCATCCAAATGAAAAAGTGAAATATCCAACAAACTCGGGAAACTCTGCTCTACAATGTTATTAAAGGGTATTTTTAATTAGATCACATATAAAAATGTTACAGTAGGTTAGATGTAGAGCATGATTAAAATATTTAGACACTTTTCACCAGAGCGCTTTAAGTCTTAAGCTCTCGCATTTAACAACGTGCTTTATGGAATAATCAATAATTTTTTTTTATATTTCCAGTGTTCTGAGGTAAATGGTTCTTATGTGTAACTATTCAGCTGTTTTTCTAGTTCCAAATATCCAAAAATCATTTTTAGGGTAATTTTCACATTTCATCCCCTACAGCCACCCCGTACAGGACTTTTTTTGACGCCTTCGGGATTTTGATAGTTCTAAGGGTGGGGAATCATCTAAAATTGGTTTTAGCTTTTAATCTGAAAGTGCAAACGAAAATCACAATTTGAGCCTCCGTGGACCCTACTAAAAACCAAATTGTGACTTTGATAATATTTTGTTATAATTAAGATGTTCTACAAGTCTTTTCTTTATACATGTTTCTAATATTTTCCCAATGTTATTTATAACAGAAATTGGTCTATAGTTAGTCATTATATTCTGTTCACCCTTTTTAAAAATGGGTGTCACCACTGATTGCCTTCAAGGAATCTGGAAAAATACCATTCTGAAAACATATATTAAAAATATAAGTCAGTGGCTTAACTATTACATGCTGTATATTCTTTAGGGTTTTAACACTTATTTTGTCACAACCAGGAGCAGAGTTATTTTTTAATTTATTTATATTTTCTAAAATCTCCTTTTCTAAAATTGGCTTTAAAAACATATTTTTACAGTTTATTTCCCTAGGTTGTAAACGTCTAGTAATATTGATTTTACCTGCCATATCTTTGCCTATGCTAGTAAAAAAATCATTAAACTTTGCTGCTACAATTACCTCATCTTTGACATTATCCCCATTTATTTTTATTTCATACTGCACTGAATTGTTGCCCTCATTTAAACTTTCCTTTACAATTTCCCATATCTTTTTAACATTATTCTTTTTTTCATGTATTTTATGATAGTAATCTCTTTTCACTTGTTTTATTAATTTATTTGTCTTGTTTCGGTAAAGTTTATAATTATGTAAAAGCTCTAAGTTATTTTGATTCTGTTTTACCCTAAGTTTTAATTTATCCCTTGTTCTTATTGACTTTATGAGTCCACGAGTTATCCATGGTTTAATATTTTTTTCACTAGATTTTAATTGAGTTGTAGAAGTTGCATTATTTATGTAATAAAGGAGTTTTTGTAAGAATGTCCATACAAATAGTTTACATCCGTTATTTGATAAAGCTCCTGCCATTTTTCAGTTTGCAGATTCTGAATAAGTTTGTGGTAATTTATTTGCATAATCAGTTGTCTGTAATTTTTCTTATTTGGTACATTAACACCATCATCCTTATTCTCTATTTTTAATATAATTGGATCATGATCAGTTATATCACTTTTTAAAATTATCGGAATTATATTCAATGAATTTGATTTAGCTGGCGGCATTTTAATAAAAAAGTGATCAAGGCAGGCTTTTTCTCTAGTTGGACTATTAATGTAAGAGACAAATCCGTTTTCAGTCAATATATTTAGGTATTCATTTGTAATATGCAATTCGCGATCTAATAAATTAATATTTATATCTCCTACAAATATTTGAATTGATTGTTTATTTTCACTGTTGTCATGTAAAATTTGGTGTAGTTCATTTAAAAATATGTTTACATCTGTAGATGGCAGTCTATATACGGCTGTTATCACAAAATTAATATTATTTATTTGGACAAATAAATTTGCGTACATATTCTGTGTATACCTGGTACAAGAAAAGGAAGAAACATATTCTTTTTTAACATATAAAACTACTCCATCATTCTGGTTGTGACATCCTTCCGAGTAATAAATATTATAGCCATTTATATTATAATTATATAGCCATGTTACTTGCCGTGTTTCCGTTAATATGATTACATCATATGTGGACTCAAGACTGCTTAAAAGGATTGTTAATTGATTAAAATTTTTTCCGATACTCCTAACATTTAAGTGTATAATGTTAATTTGTTTTTATTTCTAAGAATCTCATGAGTATGCTCAGAGATTATAAAAATTTTTATATTTGCATAGTTTTCTAGCTGTAAATTAAAATCAACGATGTCCATAAAAATTTTAATAAAAAAAAATAAGAAATCGCAATAAAAGTTACTGTAAAAAGAAGTGTGGGAGTGAGCGAGGGCAAATAAAGAGAGACGTATCCAGGCACCGGAGGCACATGAATATAAAAATAATTTTCCAGCAATAAATGTACAGACCGAAATTATGTAATATTAGCAAATGAGGAATTAAGTATTTATATTATAAAAAAATTAAAAAGAAAAAGTATATCTACCAAAATCTCCAAATTTAAATTCACGTACAAATTCTAAGAAAAATAATAATCATAGAGAAAAAAAATATAATCCTTAATTACATATAAAAAAACTGTCTACTTATATTACTGTATACTTATCATTTAACAAATACCTATCTTTTCTCCCTAAAACAAACAGGTAACACATTTATTTCAATATTTCATGCAGATCCTCTAAGTGGTTGATTTTATGTCCTTTTCGATCTAAGTAAACATATACATATGTTTCCATCAAAGGTTCGTACCGATTTTCTGTCCATTTTACTTTTTACTTCTTTTAACAATGGCAGTTTATTCTTCGTGAGATCCTCAAATATTGCACTTTTTGTCTCTTTAAATTTCTTGCAGTTTTCATAAATATAATTCCTAATATACTGCTTTTCAAATTTTATAACTACAGGCCTGATTTTTCGAGAACTGCTTCCTATTCTATATGATCTAATAATGTCGTCCTTGCCTACATCAATTTCCATTTTAGCCTTAATTAAGTCCCTAATTTTTTCATTAAGGTTTTCATTTTTTTCTTCTGTTACACCATACATACATAAATGTTTCAGATGATACTAGACATCAGAAAAATAAGGTTACGAGACATGTCTTCGCACCAGTAGGCAAATTTGAAAAACCTTAGCAGCGGTTTCAGCATGTACATATCGACCTGGTAGGGCTGTTACCTTACTGCCGAGGCTATAGGTATATGCTAACATGTGTGGACCGCTTTACGCGGTGGTCTGAAGCAATACCCATACAAGACATCTCTGCTGAAACCATTACAAAAGCTTTTATTGACAACTAGATAGCAAGATTTGGGGTACCCGGAGCCGTAACCACGGACCAGGGAAGACAGTTCGAATCAGCCCTATTCAATCAGCTGACTAAGCTTATCGGTACAAACCATTTTCGAACAACGTCCTACCACCCTGCAGCTAATGGTATGATGGAACGATTGCATCGACAACTTAAAGCAGCCATACGATGCCAAGAAAACGATGATTGGGTTAGTATACTTCCTTTAGTATTGCTGGGCATACGCAACGTCGTTAAAGAAGATTTAGGCGCAACACCCGCCGAAATGGTCTATGGCACCACACTTCGACTACCGGGTGAACTATTAGTGTCTCAACATTACAGCCAACTAGAACCTACTAACTTTGTGAGCCAGTTCCGGAAAGAAATGCGTATGTTGAGGCCAGCACCTGCGTCACGTCATGGAAGCCGTCAAACATTTATATTTAAAGACTTGAATACTACGCCCTACGTTTTCGTCAGACACGATGTGACGAAAAGTGGATTACAACCCACCTACGATGGACCATTTCAAGTGCGCGATCGGAAGAAAAAATTCTATGCAATTGACATAGGAGGCAAGATTATCAATGAGTCAATTGATAGGTTGAAACCAGCGTATGTGCTCAACGAGGATGGCATACAGAATTCGCCACAGAAGTCAATGGGCCCCAGAGGTGAAGAACACGTCGCAGTAAATATAAAAGACAAAACATTAAAAGTTACGCGTTTTGGACGGACTGTCAAACCAGTGAGATAGATACACATACAAGCATATTTTGTATAATAGAGATACCTAAGTAATTTAGTTAGAAGTCAAATACTTAATTTTTCATTATAATTTTTGTAAATTTTATCATTACGTACTAGTAACGTTAACACTAGCAAGGGGGTGATGTAGGGACATAAATTAAATTAGTTTATTGTAGGCAACAAACCTTAGAATACTTTTAAGCCTGAGATTAGAAAGTGATTTCGGGACAGTTCAATTACCTACCCAGCTGAGAGTAAATCCCAGTAAATAAAACAGGCAATAAACCTCTTCATAGTGTTAGCCAAATATTTGTGAAAGTTAGTTCTTCCCTTGACCTGCGACTGTAACAATCATTATCAGCCAACCTTACTGTTGTTCATCAACAAATAAATAGTTACGTTAATTTACTGTGTTGATGATTTTATATAACCTAAAATCCCAATTATTTTCAGTATTTAAGTAACCTGTGAAGAAATCCGAAAACTCGGACGAAACGTCGGAGAAGGTATCAATGTAAAAAAATGAGCTGAAAGTCCTCCAAAAATAAAAATAAATGTTTCAGTTTTTCATTTTGATGCAAGTTTTCAATTTTATTTTCCAGTACAAAGACTTGCTGTTCTAAAGAATTTATTTTTTGTTCAAACTTACTCAGTTTTTTTTCCACCTTTTTATATAAAGTTTCTATAAATTGGTCGTCGTTTAACATCTCCTTAAAGCCACCTTTTATCGCCGTTTTTGTATCACTGTTCAATTTTGGACCAATTTTATAATTATAGATGTTCTAAAACACTATCCTTATGCACTAAGGATATTTTTTAACAATTCTTTGAGGGTATATTTAAGTGGTTTCACAGAGCGACACAAGCAGCAACTACTCAGTCTGCGCCATTTTACTACAGTCTAAGTATGCATATACATGGGATCCTTCACCTGTTATCAATTTTTTTGAACACAAGAGCCCACTGGCAGACCTGTCCTTAGAAATTCTTACGTATAAGATGGTAATGCTTATTGCCTTAACCTCAGCTCACAGATTACGGACTATTGCTTTGATTAGAGTTGAAAATATTATTATATATTAACTGGATAACGCATGTGATTTAGTCTTAGAAATTATACGTAATCATAAGCAACGATTGTTAACCATTAATCAGGCGGGATATGAAAAAGGTTATGATAAATTTGTAATGCAGGACGTAAAAACTTTTGAGTATACCGGCCGAACCAGGTTCCTATTTGCGTGAAAATCCTGAAAATATTCAAATAAAAATATTTCGAATTGAGAAGCTGTTGGCTCATTATTATTCGCCGCCCGAGTCTCGACCAGATATTAAATATGCAGTTAATTATGTAAGCCAATTTTTAGATTGTTACGCACAGGAGCACTGGTAATTTGTAAACAAAATTTTGCGTTACTTGAAATGCACAGTTGATTTTGGTATTACATTCGGCAACAGTAAGAGTTTAGATGTAGGGTGTTTGGATACAGGAAATCTAGAAGCAGGTTCGTTTTTGTTTTAAACGGTGCATCAATTACTTACTTGATCTAGTCAGCGCGATGTGTCGTATCACCATCAATTGGCGAATCAGAATACATTGCTTTAACACATCGTGTCAAAGAAGCTGTGTGGTTGAGCCAGTTTCTATTGCAATTAAATGTAGGTTTTAAAGAAATTAATATATTTGTGGACAACCAGGCAGCCATTAAGTTAGCAAGCAACTCAGAACATCATAAACGCTCTAAACATAGATGTAAGATACCATTTTATAAGGGATATTGTAAATACAAAACAGATTGAATTACGATATATACGTACCACAGATCAGTTGGCAGATATTTTTACGAAGCCTTTAGCCAAAAACCAATTTACTTATTTACGATCTCAGTTAAATATTTTAGACTCTTCAAAATAAGTGGGAGTATTAAGATTTGCCTTTCCTTATAAGTGATATTTTGAATTGGTACTTGTAAATCTCTCTGGCCTTTTCACGCAGCTGTTTTGTATTACGATACTCGAGCCTTCTAAACTGTTATGGTGCGGCTCTTTCCCATTTGTATGGATTGATTTATAGTTAGCATGAAATAAGTTACTCTACATTGTAGTAAGTAGTTTTAGTGCCGTAAAGTCTTGTTTTAGAATCGCAACAGAGCAGTCTCCTTCTTTAGTTTGTATTCTCACTACTGTTTTGTTTTTAATTTTTAAATCGGTTGTTTCATTTTTAATAACTAATTTTCTTTTAAACTCAATGAAGCTTTTATTTTCTGCTGATGAAACTTCAACACGAACATCGAATCGAGACTTCAGAACGTCTGCAGTTACTGAATATGCGTCCCGGCAGTCGACGTGATTAATGCCCGGATTAATAGTCGTAACTCAAGTTCAGCCGAAGTGCGACTTCAGGGAGCAAGTCCCGCCCTGTTCAATAATTGAAACTTCGATCAAACTTGGATAAGTTTTCTCGAGTTCGGTTGGTTAGTTATTTTTCGTATTTTTAATGTGGCTATTCTGTATATGAATGCAAAAATCTGATGTCTGTGGTCAAATTTGTTACTACTTCTTTATATTCAGTGATGATTAGCGGGTAAAATGAATATTTTAAGGTTAGTTCTTATATGTCTTCTGTGGTTATATGAAATGTCCTTTATATCTATGTATTTTGTATTTGTAGTAGCGATTTAAAAGAGACATTTGTGTTGGAAACAGAGTTATTTTATAGTAAATTTAATGTGTTGTGTACTAATATTACTGTACGTTACTGTTACAGAAAATGGAGAGAAAAAGTTATATAGAGCTAGAACAAATTATATTAGCTACATTAATAAAAGAAAAAGGTTCACTTATTGAAAGAAAAAAAAAACCGATAATAGCACCTTGGCAATAAAAACCAGGTTTCGGAGGAGATGACAAAGAACTATAATATTCAGCCCGAGGTGAACACAAAACGAACATCTCAACAATTAAAAAAAATATGGGCCAATTTAAAGCAAAGGTAAATAATTTTTATAATTGCAGTCAGATAAGTATTATGTTGTATATTATTTGTATACTAACGTACACTTGCTTCTGTAATAATAGTCTTTGTATAATATTGTATTAAAACTTTTGGTAGGAAGAGAATAAAGAACACGAGAGCCAGGCATGCTGGCAACAGGAGGAGGACTTCTAGATAAAAAAAGAAGACAATCCCGTTTTATTAATCGTAGATGATGCAGCACCGTATGCAGATGTGGAATTAACCTCCGCTTATATTTGGAACTCAACGGCGGTGATTGAAAATGCAACGACAGTTTGTGCAAGTCAAGGTTTCTTCAGTTTCTCCTGATATCTACCTGTTAAATAATTAAATAATTGGGCTACATACTCGTATATAGGCAAAAAAATATAATACATGGTTTTCATTGCAGACTCTGTAGAAGGTAATGTGGAGGTGAATGATAATGAAGTAATTTTACCAGGAAATATACAAACACCTACACAAAATTCAAATTTCTTTGGAAAACATCGAAAAAGACTCTGAGATTCCGAATACCTCACAAGCACCGTCAACACCCAGTTCATCATAAGGAGGCGCAACACCCAGTACATCAAAAGTGCTAATACCCAGTGCATCACAAGTAGGACCGACATGCAGTACATCGCATACACAACGTACACCAACTTCTTTGAAACCGAGTTTAAAACGATGCAAAAAATATTCCACCCAAACTTCCAAAAATCAAACAGTCCTAAAAGAAGAAGGAATGTTAAGGGTAGAAAAAATAAGGGAAGCAATAAACCAACAGAATGAATTGCATAATTTAAGAATGCTTGGAATTAAAGAAGAATTAGCTGCAGCCGAAGCGAAAAAAAACTAGAATAGGCTAAGCTAGAGGAGTATAAAATTTTTTTAAATTAATGTCTTATTTTGTGTAAACACATTCTGTTATTTTATTCTTAATAAAATAAAGATAGTTTTTGTAATAAAATAATTGTATGAGGCAAAGTTTAGGCAACGTTTAAGACCGACAGCAAAAACATCAATATTTCACCTTCAGATAGTGATAGTGATGACATTGTTCCGTTCACAGTTATGTAAATACAAAATTTCAGATCCTGGCTATATTAATTCCGAACTTTTTGTAACATGACTAAAGCATTTTATTGCCTTTGTTAAACCCACTATCCAAAAACTGATTTTATTGGATGGTCATACCACCCACTCCCGAAATTTAGAAGCCTTGGAAATTGTCGGATGCCACGGTGTCATTCTACTTCAATTGCCAGGACATACCACCCACAGACTTCACCCTCTTGACGTGGCATTTTCTAAACTTTTACAATCTTACTATGATCAAGCGGTATAAAAAACGTACCAATCCAGGGCTTTGTGTAACACAGTTTCAAATGTCTGGCCTAATAGCTGAAGCCTATGGGAAGGCGGCTACTATTGAAAATGCTATAGGTTGATTTCGTGGAAGTGGAATGCGGCCAGTGGACCGTCATGTTTTCAAAGAACATCAGTTTCCCGCTTCTGAAATTTTGAATAGAAGTGGTTTGAAGAACATGAACCACAAACAGAAAATTTTGATGTAGTAGAAATCAATTTGGAAAATACGGATCCATGTCAAATCGAACAATCAGAACTGGCTGTAGGTAGTTTGAATGCTAGTGAGTGAAATGAAGTACAAATGGAAATATTGAAGATATTTACCCACTACAAAAAATAACCCCACAAATGACCAAACGTAGGAACAAAGGAACGTAGGAAGAAACGTAGGAAGAAAACTATTGCAACCTGCAATAGTTTTAACAAGTAGTCCCCATAAAGATTACTTAGAAAGTCTAAGAGAAAAACATACGCCAAAGGCACCAAAATTGAGAGTTGCTAAACGAAAACTAATTGCGGAACCCAAACTAAAAAATAAAACCGTGAAAACAAAAGGAAGCATGACCAATCCTATTTCACTTCTAAGTACTTCTACCGCTTCTACTAAACTAGCCCCTATACAAACAGAAATTGATAAGTAGGAGTGGTACTGCGAAATTTTCATTGGAGGACATGATTCAGTATTCGCACTGACGTAGTTTTCTACATAACACCAAAACACTGTACTGCATTCGACGCGCGTTTCATCAACCAAGTTGACATCATCTGGATATGATAAAAATTTTGAGTTTTAATCATTTTTATAGCAGCATTATACAGTTTATGGCAATTGATAAAGTTCTTATTGTTTGTTGTACGCTTATAAATTTATCACCTGCTATTGTACCACTACTATATTGACCACGTTGAATTCAGTATACTTTAACGTTGATCCAAATCCAAAAATAATCTGTTCTTTAAGATCAATGATCTTAAATAAATAATAATAACTACCCATTTACTTTTATTTGCTAGACCTTTATTTAATATTTTCAAAAATCGAACGTACAGTCAAACTTCTATAACTCGAACTTTGATAACTCGAATTTTGTTTATTGAACAATGTTTCGAACAAAATTGGTTGACAACATACATATGCAATACTTCACTGTACAATTCAATAACTCGAAGTCTTGATAACTCGAATTTTTTGTGGCAAGTCATGGTTCGAGTTACCGAAGTTCGACTGTAATTGAAAATAAAATTGATAATAAAAGTACACAATACATTTTTTTAGGATAGACAGTAATATATTTTAAATATAAAATTAAAAGTACATTACATACATTATTCATTTAATCAACCATGCACCTATTTTCAATTTCACTTTCTCTTGTGAAATATTTTCCCAACAACTCAGGCAAGAGTACGTTATAGAAAAAGGTTTTGGCAATTATTTTACTTTCGTTTTGCAAAAAAGTTTTGTTGATAGTTATTTCTAGAATAAGTTTATTTTTATTCAACACTACAAAAATCAGAGTAAGCCAATTTTGTAATAGCAAGTTGCATCTGTACTTGATAATAATAGGAAAAACAGATAGGCTTATCCTGCAACAGGCTACAACCTAAATCTTGGCTAGAAGCATCACACTGTATCACAGTTTCTTTATTTTCATTAAAAAATAGCTAAAACTGGTTTATTACAAATTATAATCTTTACATTTCTAAATTCTATTTCATGTTCATTAGGTTATATTATGTGTTGACTGCCTCTTATTACAGGTTAAATGTGACAAAATTGGAATAAATTTAGAAAAAACTTAATACTTCTTTTTTATTTTTAGGACTCTGTAGAGCTTCAATGCTTTTTATATTGCCTGACTGTGGTTCAATACCATTTTTAGAAATTGGTTGTGCCATATAATTAACTTTATCCAGTTTATATTGAAATTAATCTAAATTAAACTTTACATTAAATTCCGTAGCTCTTTCAAAAACTTTTATTAAAATATTATCATGTTCAGTTTCACTATTTACAGAAATAATTAGGTCATCAAAGTAAATGCTGACGCCATGAAAGTCACCAAAAATTTTAAAACACTTTCTTTTGGAAAATTTCAGGAGCAGAACAAATTCCAAAGGGTACTCTGTTAAATTTAAATCGTCCAAATAGAGTATTAAAAGTACAATAATCTGAGCTTTGCTAATTTAATTGATATTTCATATCTATTACTGAAACTATTTTTTTACCAGATAAACCATTCAAAATATCCTCAGATCTTGGAAACATATAATGTTTACGACTAATAAACTTATTCAAGGGTTTTGCGTCTAAACACAGTCTAAGATTTCCATTATGTTTCTCTACAATAATCAAGCTATTTACCCAATCGGTAGGATAATCGACTTTACTAATTATATTTTGTTTTTCTAAATCATTTAGAACAGTTTTAAGTTTGACATGCAATGATAAAGGAACTTTTCTTTCACACTGTATAACAGGAATGGCATTTTCTCTTAATTTAATATTAATTTCTCCCGGAATACAACCTAAGCCCTGAAAAATATCAGCATAATTTGCTAGTAAATCGTTTTTGTGCTTTGGCAAATCCCGAATCAGAATTTCGGACATTACATTATCAATTCGTTAGATTAAATCAAATTTTAAACAATCGTGCAATCCCAAAATTGGTTCAGATTCAAAATTAACAACAATAAAATCAATGCTACACCACATATTTTTATAATTACAGTTAAAAGTTACTTGACTTAGAGGTTTCGATTTTAAATTTCCATATGATACTATCGTAACTGAGGTAGGATTAATTTGATAACTATTTTTATTAAATTTTTGTAAATACCTCATAGGTAATATACTTGATTCAGCACCTGTATCCAATTTAAAATTTATGAATGAATTGTTTACTTGCAACATTTGGTACCGATATTTACAGCTTCTATTGTGTCAATAACGATTGAATCACAAACCTCATTTTCGTCATTAGTTCTTACTTCTTTGATTTGAGCTTCTTTCTTCCTATTGTCTTGGTTACTCTAACTCGTATTTTCATGATTTGCCATTCTAGTTTCTCGGTTATTTCTGGAATTATTTCGTTGACTATGACCATCACTACTCCTGGGATTTTCTTCAGAATCCAAAGGATCGTTGATTTTCAGTTTATCGCTTTTACATGCTTTGGAACATGGTTTTTTCCTTGGCATTTGGCACACGTTTTATTAAATGCAGGTCATTTTCTCGGCAAATGTTCATAATTACATCTGGTACACATTATTTTTCTAGTTTCTGTAGCATTTATTTCAGTTCTAGTTTGTGTTTCATTGGGCTTCAAGAGTTTGATTTGTTCTCTACTGTATTCTATAGATTTACAATAATTCATAATTTTATTAAAATCCTTATCAGTTTCTCTTATCAATCTTAGTAGTGTAAAGTAGAGGTCTAGACACGACCCCCCACCATTATTACCCCCCCCCACTTTTTCCTCCACCACCACTCCCTCACCCAATGAGAGTTTGACATTTAGCCCCCACCACTTTCCCAACCAATTACAGATACTAGAGTTCTAAAGCTACCCCCCACTACTTTACCCCCACCACAACACAACCTGTAATAAGTCAACAACCGGTCAAGGTGAACAACCGGTCAGGGTCAATAACCGGTCAAGGTGAATAAGAACCAGTTATTAGAACTAGTGTGAAGGAGGGGGGTTCTATATTTAAGGGAACTAAGTTTACTTGAGTTCAGTTATGAGTACTCAGCCACACCATGTGGAATAAATTAATGATGTGTTTTTCAAAAGTGGTTTCCATTTTGATATACATTAAGAAAATATTGTCAAAAGGATCTAACACTGACAAAACACCTCCAAATTACTACTTTTTTACACTCCCTATTCGATCCTTTAGTTCTGAGGCACTGGGTAATTTTTCACTAGAGTATTTGAGAAATCTTAGTATTGAAGAAATTGTTTCTATATATGAGAAACTTCCGGAACCTTACAAATCCGATCCAATAATACAAGCCAAAGCGTTTCGTTGCTACGATCATTGGTCGAGGGTAGGTGATATTCCAGACTGCCCGCCACCTTTTAAGATTAAGTGTTATACATGCATTGTAAACAAACTACCTGAGAAAAATTCAAAAGTGGAAAGAGTTATCACAAAGCATCTATATGGGCAAACAGACTTTAGTGAGTTCACTTCGGAAGACATTAAATGTTTCCCATTGTTTTACTTAATGTATAATGTTAAAGGCGAATATTTATTGGATAGATGGTGTGAACTTCCTAAAATGTATACACTAAATACAAGTCTACTGTCAAGATTACCCTGCTTGGAACACAATATGGTGAAAGACTGGAGTTCAAAAATATCAAAATATATTTATAAATATGAATGTTTTATGTGTTTGAATAATAAATAAAATATATTTAATTGTTTCCAATTATTTTATTTATAAGGGAAAATTAAAAAAATATGAAATATAAACGTGAGTAAATAAAAATACAGGAATTGGAGCTACAAGATTTATTTATGCACAATTGTAACAGTTGTAGTAGTAGGTAATTGGTTGTAGATTAAGTGATATTGATGTCTTCATTCCAGTCACCCTCTTCACACACTTCACTGGCATATATCTTATACCGCGATTCAGGGGTTAAAAACTTTTCAAGACAATAAAGAAAATTACGTAGTCCTATATCTATCAATTCGTCTACCAGGCGACTCTCACATAATTCACCTTCCAGAAACTTATTACAAATTTCAGCACCTTTACTATATTTTTCAGTAAGTTGGTTGCATTCAGCTTCAGAATAAAATCTACCCATTCCATATACGGCTTCATGTTCAGCATCGAATTGCAGATTATCAAATTTCTGCAGTAAGTGAAGCGCACCACTTTTGATGTCGGTAATTTCAATCTCTTGCACATAACACATCCACATTTTACTATCAGATTGGTTAAGCACCTTTTAAGTGAATGTTGAATACTTGCACTGAAAATGTCCAGGATGGAGTTCCTTCTTATAAGCAACCCCCCACCAACAAACTTGAGTCAAAACCGGTATTTCTAGATACTATTAACAATCCCCATAACAAGTAATAAAGAAAAAACAAGTACACACAATTAAATAGCATTTATATCAAAGTTTTGTATATAAAAGTTACTCATTTCATCGAGCTCATCAACTGATTCAAGTTGAGAAATTAATTCCTCTAAATTGCTTTTACTCATGTCAGATTTTGAAAGTATTTTTTTATTTTTTAGTTCAGTATACATAGTATGTAAATGAGATCTGAATATATACATTTTTCGATACACTGATCCGCCATTCTCTACTATATGTTTATAGTCCATTACACTCAAATTCTTGGTAATATGTTTTGAAATTCCTTTAGCTTTTTTAGTTTCACCTTCACTCAATTCAACACAATATGCTTTTGCTACAGTGCCATAAAAACTTTTAATAGGAGTACCAGCGTACTCATCTTTCATTTTACCGACAACAGATTGATTTTTAGGTATACCATGAATGTTGTTTGTTTTATAATTCGATGTATCAAACAAATGTATATTTTTCTTTATATCATCGTAAATGTTATCAGCTTGAATTTCAATAATAAGCGAATCAGTATCAGTATAACAAAGAGATGTATTCTCACCATAAGTTTTTTGATAAAATTATAAAATAAATCATAAATAACGGTTTTTGATATATCTAGGATGGAAAAACCTACATATAAGGGTTTATCATAACAAATTGATACACGTCCCATTTGAATGGCTACTAAGTTTTCCGAAAAAACTGATAATGATTTAAAATTTGGCATACTTATAAAAGTTTCGGCACCTTTTTTACCGCGAATGTTTTGTTTTCCCAATGAGACAAAAGTTTAATGTCAACACGTTTATCTACATTCTCCATAGTTTTGCCGTATATGGAGTTTGTGAAAAATTTAAAGAGATTTCCTTCAAAAACATTTTTTGATGAATTTCGTAATTTTGTGTTCAACTCAATATATGGTTTCAGCCATGCAGACTGAAAATTCCATAACTTTATGAATTTTCTTTAGTTTTAATCCATGCGTCATGCACTGTTTCAAATTCATGTAATGAATAATATAGTTTTTCTTGTTATGGAGAGTTAAGAGGAGTTTTGAATATTTGCTGTTGGGTGGTACAAAATTTTATGGGCAGAAAGGCAGATCATTGTGAACGTCATGTAGGTATTCAGGGTATTCGATGTCAACTTGTAGTACGTAACCTTTCTCAAAATCATTATCCACAAGTAAAGGATTAAAATTAGAAATTTCGTTATTATCAAGTCATCGAAAGTTACCTGTTGGGAGGCTTTGGGACATAGCCCAACCATAAAGATTAGTAGCATCTAGATAAATTATAAAAGAATTTGGTTTTGAAGCATCATAATCAGGAACTAATGAATTATTAGCAACGGCTTTTCTGTTGCTGCACTGGCTTACACCTCCACGAATACCCTTTCGGAAAAAATGAAGCATATCGATATCTGTAATCAACTCTAAGGTGACACCAGTCTTACGCAACATGGCATCCCAACTCAGTGACGGAGCCGTCATATATTGAGCGGGATATAAACTATAATTTTCTAAAGAAACTTTTCGAAAATTCTCAAAAATGGCCGCTAATAATAGCACATCAGAAAGCAGATAGATATCAGAATATTCGCCAAGAGTTTGACATTTAAAGGTGTACCATACATCCAAAGCACGACTATATTCCTCGTCAGAAATACCATTCCCGCGTAAAATATCAAAAAAATTTTCCCTGGAAGGTAACTCTCTATCATCAAGTTTTGACATATTATCTACGTATGAATATGGAAAAACACCCTTACGACGTATTAATGCAAACTGATTTTGATCGGGAAAATACTTTATTATTTCTATGCACTGATACTATTCAAGTGTGTTACTTAAATTATCTAAAGATGATGGTAAAAAACGGAATGAATCTAAAAATTTCAATTTAATATAAACATCATTTTTTTGTCCATTACTTTTCTCAACTAAAATATGTTTGGAAAATGATATATATTTTTCTTTATTTTGTGCAAGGACGTCAATTTTTTCCTGGTTTAACGCTAGTTTTTTTATAAAGAGATGACAATCATAACTTGTGAGGTTATGAAAAATCAAAAGAATGAATTTCGGTACTTTAAAGTTTAAATTACAATTAGCGTGGGCAGCACCGCGAAAACGTCCTGTCAAATGGCAATGATCCCGAACTTTAACACAACAGCCATCAAAAGGTTTATTACAGATATGACAATCCTGAGTAGAGTTAAAAATTTCTTGCTCATCTTCAGAAAGAGGGAGCATGGGTTTGACATTTTTTAAATGGTTATTGTATAAATTAATTAAAATATCTTCAAGTTTTTGAATAAATGTTTCAGCCACATTTAAACCACGATAATGAACTAATTCCGATAAAGAGTCGTCAAAATTACATTTTAGGTAAAAACAAAACGAATATGGCACATGTTCGTAAGCCTTTAAAGTAAACGAAGATTTATCGCAAGGTTGCGCATTTTGAATTGGTTTTAAAATACTTTCAAAATCAGCATATATTACAAAAGGGACAGCAAGCTGTTTTTGGAAATTAGTGAACTTAAGTAAATTTCCAGGAAGTGTTTCACCAAACTTATTCATTTTAAGGTCAGTTGTCGGTAATTTTGTAAATATAATTACAGTCATGTTCCTGATGTAATCTTAGATGTTTGGTGGTTCTAAAAAACTGCAGACAGCCATCACATATGTATGTTCGTCCATTGTGACTCGATCTTTGTTTGGAAAGTAATCTAGACAAATTTTTAATATAACAATAATGACCATTCCCACTATCGTCAGTGATGAGCAAAAGATTTACAAGTATATTTTTACGAGATTCCGTAAAATAATATGGCCCTACAATTTCACAAACAGTCTTACCGTTTTTGAATTCATTGCTAATACCAAACACATTAACTGAAATTTTATTTAGATTTTCAAACTTGGGAATATCTGTAAGCTTAATAGGAAATTCCAAACCTTCAAAATCCAGTGCAGTAGAATAATGTGGGTAAAATGATATTAAATTTGGGTGTGTAGTCGCAGGAAATAAAGCAGCATTCACAGCCCATGCGAAGCACTTGTTATCTTGATTACGTATATTTACAACAGCTTTCTTGAGTTCAATTTGCTTAGGCAGTTTGATATATGAAGATGCTCGTAGAGGATTATATTTGTTAAGGTTTACTTCAAGAAACAAAATTTATTGTAAAGACCAACCTGAATCACGTTCTTGAAATTCAGCTGCTTGCGACATTATCGCTTTAATGAAATCTTCATAGGCTTTAGATAAATCAGAGGAGACAGTTATGATCCGATTTTCCGTGTTGAATGATTTCAGATCACACATGTCTTTGCCAGGTATCACATACGTGGAGAATAGTTCAAAGTTTATTTTTATTGCACTCCACTTTGTAAGGTATTCTGAAATAACTGCAAGTACTTTTGAGTAAATTTCCGAGAAGAATGCAGAGTGATCAATGTGGTGATTTTTGCTCGAGAAACGATAGCTAGCAATTCTAAATCTCATGGGACTATATAGTAGGTCAACACCATCCCCCTTTGGTGACATAACAGTTCTGTGTGAGTTACGCTTCATATGACCCACGAAACATTGTTTTGGCACACTCTCGCAACATATAGGACACTCAACTAAAGAGGTACTTTGTTGAATCTCAGAATTAACACAAGAATTTGAAGTATTTGCTGAAGTTGTTACTGAACCACGTTGTAGAACTTCATCATTAACAACTGAATTTGAAGTACTTGGTAGATCTCTAATGTCAACAGCCTGTGAATCGTCAAGTTTAATTCTTTTTATAGGTTGATGAGCATGACGGTTAGGACAACTTTCTCTAAGATGACGCGCCAAGTGATACTTTGAAGAAAACTGTTTATTGCAGTCTTGACAATACATTTCATATTTTTCACTTTTACAGTCTATGTAAAAGTAACTAACTATAGCTTAATAAATTTAATCGGTTTACGAGTGTTACAATAATTTAGAAGGCGGTCTAACCTGTTTGGGTAGATTATTCTCTCATAACTGGTTTAATCGGTCTATCGCGTCGCAACCGGTTTATCGCATTTTTGTATATTACCTTATTTACATTACAGACTTAACCAGTTGGACCACATTTTTTTTGTTAGAACCGATCAACCCACCTCTCTGTTTGGCAAAATATAAGAATATAAGGATCAAGATATTTGTCAGATAGTTATACTCACATTTCAGTAAGAAATTGACGATGCCGTTCCCAAAAGCTTGGGATAATAAAGTAAAGGTTGCTGGGTTCCCATTTCGAAGGGATAATGCAAGGGTGTGCCACAATTGTTGGAGAGCTTGGTATGCAGAGGAATTCAATTGTTTTACGGGTCTCTGTACTGGATGTAGAAAATTGAATCCCGTAAAAATTAATATACCAACAGAGAAATCTTCTTGTTGTTGTGTGTTAAAAAATACGAACTTAGGCGTCTGCAGAGACGTCTGTGGTACATGCTCCAACGAAAATGATTCCACGAAGCAAAGATGTCTAGTGTGCGATGAAGTAGGGCGACATTATTGGCACAATATTTGTCGTGGATGTTTAGATAAAGTAGATTTATGTGAACAGACTGGATATGTATACTGTAATAAGGATCATCATTTTCAAATATGTTGGTGTCTGAAGCATGAAGAGCAAGTGCAGAGAAATAAACAAAATAGAGAGCCCCCTACGATGGTGATTTCAAATAGTGTAGTTAATAGCTGATATGTATTAAGTTATTAAATAAATACATTTTTAAATGCTTTTATTATATGCTTTTTATATCTTGTATGTAATGAAACATTTTATTTAACTATCTCAGTTAGCTGAGTAAATAAAGTTGTAAAAATATATTGAAATAATTCAGAAAAGTGAAAATAACTGAATTTTTTTATTATTTATCAACGTTACTTTAAAGGAGATGGTAAACTTATAATGGTTAAAATAATAACTAAAGCTTTTCTGAACTTTACCTTTATACTGCGGATAGTTTAATTTGAATAGGATCTCTGTCATCTATATTGCCAATAAAGTAATTGGTGCTAATAATGTGCTGTAAGACATAGCTTAAAATGCATCTTATTTACTACAATGGCATTCAATAAAATAATGAAAACAGTGTGGATGTTTTTTAGTTATACTGTTTTAAAATTCACTTAATCTTTTTGAAACATATTGGCAAGAATATGAACATAAAAAAGGTAAGTTGGAATAATAAAATATTTTTTATTACAATAAATCTATATATTTACGAAATTTTAAATAATGATTATTATAATATTTACAAATAATATGTAGAAATTTATTAAAAAAACGAAATAAAATTCTTACTAAAGAACTAAACACACATATACAGAAAGTGAATAATATACTTTTGTATATTATTCACTTTCTGTATATGGAAAATGTTCAGCAAAGTATTTCACGAATTTTATTTCTTTTTTCCTCTTTTTTAATTCTTCCTCCGCGGTGATGATAAGTTGATTTATCATTCGTTGCTGCATCATTCGTTGCTGCTGGCGAACTTGGTCAAGACTGCGCGTTATACTGTTAGCGCTTTTCTGTATTTTTTTAATGTATTTGCTGGATTCCAGCCGCAAGGTCCTTTTCACCGCGGAGGAATAATCGTCCCGGTTCCGCTGGTAATTGCTCATCTCCTCGGCGAGTTCGGTTTTTACCATTCCAAGGTAAGATAACTCGATGTTATGCAGAGCCTCATCCTCCTCATCGCGGCGCCGTGGAGTTGACGCCGCTATCGGCGCGAAAGTGGACATATCCACAAACTTAGGGATATCTGCAAACGTGGACGGCGACGTGGACTGCCTTGGAACTGCCGGACTCTGGGGTTGCCGGCAGCGTTGAGTTTGTTCAACCGACTTTGATGTAGATGGACCTAGGAAATAATAATGCACAATATAGTGTACTTTATAGAATACATGCATTAAAATAAATATTCTAATGGTGCAGTTACATTTACGTAACAAGCAATATCAACTATTCGTATTCATTAGTATATTTTATGAAGAAATGGCTTAAGTTTTATAAGCGGTTAATATTATATTGCAAATCTGAACTAGTTCTGTTCAATATGTGCTATTGTATGTTTAAGAAATAACTAAACAAAAAAACAATTATATCGAAAATGAACAAAATTGGTTAAACAGTGTGAAATCCTTTCTATTTAGTAGCTGAATTAAATTATTTTATAAAAATTGACTGAAAATTAATTTACGATGCTCTTGATGACATATACAGTTAACACAATTAAACAAGTGTTTATTATATAGTATTAATTGTCTTACCTGCTTCGCTAATCACGGGTCTGTGGTTCCCAAATGATCCGTCGAGGATGACAGATTCTACGGTATCATTCACCCGTTGAACGTTGTTCGCCGCAGCCACTTTGGCGTCGAAGAATCCATCCTCCTCATCACTTTCTTCAAGCAACCTCTTCAAGCGGCTACTATAGGAAACTATTTTATTGTATGATTCCATTTTCACTCTTGAGAACTGAGAATCAAGAACTGAAGCTTTGCAGTCGATTTTACGTATTTATATTCGAGACTATGTGGTGGTAGAACCCACGCCGACTACCTGTTTCTTAGTGACGCTACAACTTACATACCACAAGAATATTTCTTTGTATCGAAACTCAGACCACCTGCATCTTACTAGCGTGTTAAAAATCTGTTAAATCTTGGGAAGATGTTGTATCATTAGTTTGTGGCTTGTATAATATTATAACTTAATAACTTTTTCAAAATTGATCCAGATTAATCACGTCACTCTTACAAACTGAAAAACTATTTTCAGGTCTAGGAGATGGGCTATTGCTTGTGGCTGTTTAAATTTACTGCTTGGTGAGGGGGTACTAGCACTATACAAGTCACATAAAGTTTGCAGTGTTCATTTTTAGGATAAAATGTTTCTCAATGATCTAAGAAATAGATTGCTACCTCAGGCTATTCCCACTTTATACTTGGACGATGGAAAATCTTCTACAACAGTATGCTTTCCTCAACATGAGGCATCAACTGATTCTACAGGTAATTGTTTCAACATTACACTTTACCAACGCCTGTACCTACTGTGATATTATTTTTTAGGTTTTGAAGTGAAGAAAAGGAAACTAGATAGTTCAAAAGGCCAATTAAATGTTGATTTAGATGTTACTACTACAAGAGGACTTTCTATTGAAATTCCAGGTAAAATATGTTACTGCAATTATTATAAACATACTTAATTCTGTTTTTTGATAAAATTTTATATATCTGTATAGTCACTTGTGGTAATAGTCAGTAATAATGTATAAAAGTTATTTCCCAACTTACCAAGGTTTTTTTAAATTTATTAACGTGATCCGGGTTCGATAAATTGGAATGTGACAAATTATGAATATTTTAGGGAATGAAACAAATCAAATACACATGTATACATAAAAATTCATATTAATTTGTATGTTCATGTGCATTTAGTTTGTTCTATTACCTAAAATCAGTCTGTTTTATTTGGTTTTAACTTGTTGATGTGCAAAATTTCAATGTAAGGGCTCCAATGCTCACCCCGATGTTAATAAATGTAACAAAACATAAACATATTGAAATATGCAAAGGGCTCAGTTATTACTTCCAGTTTATAAAGAAGTGATAATGGATGAACCTTGACGAAAATTTATTATTATGAACATTATGGTATTCCTTACACATATATTTTTATTTTCAGATTTTCTTGAAGCTGATCAACCCCAAGATTCCACAAGGTCTCCTTTACTTTCCCCATCTGTGTCTATTCAAACATCGCCTATAAAATCTCTTACGGCAGTTACTCAAACCACCTCAAAACTGTCTGAACATAGCCCTAGAAAAGAAAAAATCAGAAAAAGGGTTAAGGAGTTGCAGAGCAAAACATCATATTTGCAGAAAAGATGTCTTCTAAACCAGATAAAGAAAATGCTATTATCACAGACATGTCTCTAGACATGTCAACATTTTAAGATTTTGTGTGATAAATTTCTCCCAAAAACAACGGCACAGTTCGTTAAAATTCAAGCTGAGCGGCATGAAAAAAACCAAAAGGACGTAGATATACAAAGCAATTTAAACAGGTGTGTTTAACCATATATTTTATGGGACCAAAGTCTTACCGCTACCTTTCATCACTATTTTGTCTTCCAACAAGAAGAACTCTTTCAAAAATAACAGAAAACCTAAAGATCACACCAGGTTTCAAAACTGCAGCATTTGATACCCTCAAATTAAAAATTAAATCTTTTACTGAACAAGAGAGGTGTTGTTGTAGGCATTAAGGCATATCTTTATTACAACATTTCCAAAGACGAAGTCGTCGGTTTGGAGGACATTGGAATGGGAAAAGGCAAACAATTAAAACCAGCCCTAAATGTCTGTACTGTTCTATTAAAAGGTATATGGACTAACTGGAAACAACCTATAAGTTTTCATTTTGTCCACAGCTCGTGCTGTGCAACAGATTTAAAGGCAATAGTAGAAGAGTGTGTTCGCCATTGCAAAGAAATTAATCTGCAGGTTGTCGGAATTGTATGCGATATGGGATCTAATAATATAGCCCTCAGTAAGAAGTTGCACATTACTCCTGAAATGTTGACAGTAATTTAATTGTATTTATGTTTGATGTCCCACACCTGATGAAGTCGGTTAGAAATAATTTTCAAAAACATATTTTTTCTTTTGAAAATAAAATGACGTCATGGAATCACCTTTTAGATTTTTATAAAAAAGATAAACTATTACACAATAGATTAGCTCATAGATTAACTGACTCTCATATCTATCCGACTAGTGCAGAGAAAATGAAAGTTCGACTAGCTACACAAGTTTTGAGTGGTACAGTTTCTTCAGCATTATATACATACGTAAGCTGTAATTTATTACCTCCCGAAGCGAGAACCACAGCTGAATTTATTGATAAGGCTGATAGGCTCTTCGACATTTTTAATTCATCGTCTACAAGTAATACAAAAAAATATAATAGAGCGTTCAAAGCAGAGGAGTATCAAATCAATTTTTTGAATGAAATCTTTGTGTTTTTCAAAAACTTAATGGTAATTAATCATAATGGTAAAAATGTCACAACAAGCATGAAATTTGTGAAAGGTTGGCAAACTTCTATTAATGGGTTAATAGAAGTGCAGCGTCATATTTATAGGACGGCAAAGAGTTGGTTCGTTAGATTAAAACTCGCTTATTCGGACTTAAATATTGCAACGGTAACGTGAGCTACCAAGTATTTATAGTAAACAAAGTATCCGAGTTCCTTTAAAAAAGTCTTATTAAACCTATTAGATTTGGCTATAAACTATGGGCTTTGTGCAGCGACAGTTATTATTGCTATAATTTTTCCCTTTACTGTGGCAAAGATACTAGTCAGACACAATCCACTGGCCCTTTGGGCAGTAAAGTAGTTGCAAATATGTTATCAATTGTTGATGAGCCAGCAGGGCATGTAGTCTACTTTGATAACTTTTTTACTAGTTATAATTTATTATGTGATCTCAAAGCAAAAAGTTTTAGAGCGACAGGAACTGTTCGTGATAACAGAATCGCCAAGTGTTCCCTAATTCCCGCAAAAACTAAGGACAAAGATGTGAGCGAGATGTCAAAGAAAAGGTACCAGTTTCTCAGCCACTTGCAATAAACCGTTATAACCAGCACATAGGAGCTGGTTATAACGGTTTTCAAGCAACTCATGACTGGTTGCTTGAAAAGCATTCAATTGGAGTTCGAGGGAAAAAGTGGTACTGGTGTCTTTTTACCAGAATAATAGATATGGCCCTTGTCAACTCATGTGTGCTGTACTGGCAACTACACGGCAAAAAGTCAATCACTCTAAAATATTTTAGGCGGCAAGTTGGAGTTACCTATCTAAAATTAGGTCATGGAAAAAGGATAATGAAAGGCCGCCCATTTTCCCTTCCTAGCACTTCAAGAAACAACATTATTGGTGATGTTAGGTATGATGGCAAAGGACACTTTCTGGGAAAGAGAGATAAGCAGAGGCGCTGCCAGATGATAAACTGCTCTGGGAAACCATTAACGTTTTGTGTAAAATGTGATATTACATTATGCACATCCTGTTTTCCTAAATTTCACATCAAACCTTAGGTTTTATTAGCTGAATATATACGAGTATATACATTACAAATAATAAATCTAGACATTAATACACATATGTAGATATTGACCAGCGTCCTATTTATAGGACAGCATTTTTTTTCTAATAAAAACTCTTTTTCAAGATTTTCATTAATATTACTGATATTTAGGAAGCCTTAACTGTCATGTAAATGAATATTATCAATTTTGGAACGATTTGACAACACTGAAAATTCTGCAATTTCCAAGATAATTTTTCATTTCGATACTCAAGATGAGAAATATTTTTGAAACAAGATTCATACTTCCATGTTCCTACTGGAAATTGAAAATGTTTGCACGTTTGTCTTTGTGTTAGGTATATATGATTCCATATCTTTAATATTTTAAAGCTGAAGAAGTTATTGTTTCGCATCTACATGTTCCACTAAGACTATCAATATTACCTACAATAATGAACAAACATTGTTGTGTGTACTTTGTATAAAACACCACTGTACAATCTCAATTGTAAGGGAATGTGCGGTAGTGAAAATAATCAGACTAACCTAGCTATTAATGCTTAGATAATATTACTTCTATTTTATATTATAATATGTCAACTATTTATCCTATGTTCTAATGATTCATTTATAAAATTTCCGTTAAAAATAGCCGTTAAAACCGTTACAAATCAATGTACACATCATTCTCAGGATTGTTCCATTTTATGTCTAACGGCTCTTAACGTACTAATTGTTGATCATTTTGTCACGTTCCCTACAGATAGAAAAAGGGAAGTTCTATTTGAATCCGGCAGTTGCAAGAAAGATTCGCAGCAACCATGTAATTTACATATCGTATCAAATATATTTGTTAAAAGTAAAGTGCCAGTTTTTTCTTTATGAAAAAAGGGAAAACCGAGCGCACAACCACACTAATATTTTTATTAAGTTTTTATTAAAAAACTGTAAGTAATTGATAGGTAAAGTGTAATGTATATGCATGAAAAATGGAATGATTGATACGTTATACGTTCTTCTCGAAGCTATCTGGTATGTCTGGTCTTCTCTATGCATGCAGACGACACGTCCACCAATAGGAGCGTGGTTGCTTTTTCGCGCGTAGGGTAGGGGAAATATGCCAGGGCCGGCGTGTAGGGAGTTCGTTCACAACATAGTCGCCCCCCTTGAAAGCCTCAGGGCTTTTAAGACATCATAAATCAGGAACTAGAGGCATCGGCAGGATACAGAGTTTGACAGCGGGACGCTTGTAAATTCCATTTAACGTTTTGATAGTTGCAGTTCTGACAATGCCATCTGGTCCCGGGAATACTTCGACTACTCGTCCAAGCAATCATTTTAATGGAGGAAGTCCATCTTTTTTAACAAGAACTAAGAAATCGGGTTTCAGTTTCTGAGGAAAACTATCCTTCCATTTGGCTCTAGTTTGGAGTTGACTTATATACTTTTTAGTCCATCTAGACTAAAATCTTTAGACCATTTGCTGTGTTAACTGATAACGTTTCACACGGTTGATAGGCAGCTCGGTGTAGTCAGCTTCAGGTATTGATGTTAGCGGTTCACCGATGATAAAGTGCGCAGGGGTGAGAGGAGCAGGATCATTGGGGTCGCTAGATAAGGAATACAGGGGTCTGGAATTTACACAGGACTCAATTTGTGTTAAAATAGTACAAAACTCCTCAAACGTTAATGGAATATCACCAATTACTCGCTTTATATGAAATTTTATTGATTTTACCGCAGCCTCCCAGAGGCCACCGAAGTGTGGGGTTCTTGGAGGTATAAAACTCCACAAGATACCTTCCTGGGCAAATCTGTCTTGTATATCACGATGTGAGTTTTTTAGAAATTGTTTTAATTTAGAATCTGCCCCAATGAAATTGGTTGCATTATCAGAAAAAATCTTTACATACTTGCCTCGTCTCGCTACAAAACGTCTTAAGGTTGCCAAGAAAGAATCTGTCGTTAGGTCGCTAACTAATTCTAAATGAATTGCCTTTGTGAATGAATTGACTTAGCATTGAATTTGAAACATTTCATGCAATCATGAACAATCTTTCGCACCAAATTTCTACCAGATAAAGGCCAGAATTGTTCTGAGAGAAGCTAGTAATTGTTGAGGTCCTGCATGTAATAAACGCAGATGCTCATGTGAGGTAATTAAACGTGTAAATGTGTGCCCTTTAGGTAGTAATGCAGGATGTCTTTTTTCATAATCGAAGTTTGATTTTATAAGTCTTCCGCCTACTCGCAGTATACCAAACTCATCGATGAACGCGTTCAAGGTAGCTATATTGCTTTTAATATTTACTTGGCCATTTTTTCTGATTTCGCGCATTTCAGACCCAAAAGACTCATTTTGAAATATTTTGGTTAAATAATGTAGAGAATGTTTTAGTTCAAGCGGACTCAGGGGTCCTCAATACTTGGATGGGAATTTTGTGTTATTAATGAATCGTAAAAACAAAGGTAAATACTCTTTGAAATCGAATAAATGTAGAATATTTCGCTAATCGAGGGAATTTTTCGAAATCTCGTTTGATAGTGGTGGTTAAAGATAACGCTTTAGGACTCAATTCAGGAAGATTATCAAAAGGTAAGTTCAGGTTAGTATTATTCCATTCGCTATTTGGATATAATAGACGATCAGGTGCATGCCACCACAAAGATGAGGACAATAGTATAGTAGATGAAACACCTCTAGATAAGAGATCAGCTGGGTTTTCATGCGTGGATATATAGTGCCATTGGACAGAATCAGAAAATGATTGTATTTGGGAAACTGTTCGCTACAAAGATTTTCCATAAATGTGGTGATGACTTTATCCAAGACAGGGTGATAGTGGAATCGGACCAATAGAATGTCTTATCAATTTTTAATTTTAAAGATACCTTAACCTTATCCATTAACTCAGTTAATACTAAAGCAGCACAAAGCTCCAATCGTGCAATAGTCAATACCTTGAGAGGGGAAACTCTCGTTTTGGCACAAATCAGATTAGAATGATATTGACCAGTTTCGTCGAGAAACCTTAGATATATGCAAGCACCATATGCATTTTCTGATGCATCAGCAAACCCATGTATCTCAATTAGTTTTGGGGAGGAACAACGTATATGTCTAGGTACCTTTATGTTGTTAAGTTTGTCAAGATCTTGCTTAAACGAATTCCACATAGTGTGAATATGAAGAGGTATTGATTCGTCCCAAGAGACTTGAACTTGCCAAAGCCTTTGAATAATGATTTTTGCTGTGATTATAACAGGGGATAATAATCCTAAAGGATCGAATATTTGGGCTATCAGAATAATCACTAAATTTTATTGAATAAGTCAATGTCTGATTTTGGATGCCATAACAGACCCAAAGTTTTTGTCAGGTCATGGTCACCTAAATTGATAAGTTCAGAAGTATTATTTTCGTTGCTCAATATTTCAGCATAGTTTGATATCCACTTCCTAAGGGGAAATCCATATGAGGAAAGAACAATATCTAAATCTGATTTTATGTTTATAATTTCTTGTGGAGTTGAACCACCAGTTAGTAGGTCATCCACATAGAAATCATGTAAGATAATCGAACTAATGAAAGGATTTTGAGAACAGATTTGATGACCAATTTCATGTATGCACCTTATTGCTAGGTAGGACGCCGCAGCAGTACCATAGGTAACTGTGTTTAGTTCGTAAATGGAAATAGGTTCAGAAGGATTATTGCGCCATAAAATTCTTTGAAGAGGTCTCTGATCTTTAGCGACAAGAACTTGCCTATACATTTTGGCTATGTCGGCAGACAATACATAATTATGCTTCCGAAAGCGCACTAATATTGAAAACAAGTCATCTTGTATGGTTGGACCTACTAGCATCAAATCATTCAATGAGTACCCCGACGCTGATTTGGCTGAGCCATAAAAAACGACTCGAAGTTTCGTTGTCAAACTTTCTTGTTTTAATACACAATGATGCGGTAAGTAGAAATCAGAATTTACTTTAGCATTTGAGAATAATGTCATATGATTTAAAGCAGCATATTCATTGATAAAATTAGTGTATTGCATTTTTAGTTCAGGGTTTTTTAAAAGCTTGTTTTCTAATGAATAGAATCTTTTTTCTGCATACTGTCTAGTCTCCTAATTTAGAAATAGGTTCCTTAAAAGGCAACCGAACTATAAACCTACCAGTGTCATCTCTCTTGGTATTTTTAATAAAATGTTGTTCACAGAATGCCTCGTCTGGAGATAAATGTTTTTTATGAGATAACTCTTCTAACTCCCAGAATTTCTGTAATTGATTTTCCAAAGAGTAAGCAGTATCGTCAGTATTCATATTAATACTTAAATTGCAAGCTGTAAGTTGTATTTAATTTGGCATGATTATTGTGTAAATGCAATGGTCCAGATATAATCCATCCCAAAGATGTTTTCTGTAGCATAGGAGCGTTACGCCCAAGTTTTATTTGCCCCGCACAAAGGAGGTCACAAAAAGTGTCAGCCCCTATAAGCATATCTATTTTTCTACTAATATTGAAATCAGGATCTGCTAGCATTAAATTTGGCGGAATATCCAGTTTTTCCTTTTCAAAAGTATTACAAGGTATATTGCTGGTAATATTATCTATAATCAATCATGATAATTTTGTATTGAATGCGTTTGTTCGAGAATTAATTTTGACATTAACTCGAGAGTTTATATTAGATATAGTATTATTTAATCCAGATACCAGAGTATGAACTTTGTCTATTTTTAAATTTAATTTAGAACAGAAATCCCTAGTTATAAAATTCCTCTGCGATCCACTATCTAGTAAAACCCTACAATTGTGTGATTTGCCAAGATTATCTAATATAGTTACTATTGCAGTGGACAGCAAAATACAATTTTTACCCTTTGTAGAGCAATAAGAGTTTGATGTTGTTGGTTGAATATTGTTTACTGTGTCGTTTGCGGTTTCTTCAATAGTTTCATTCGTTGTATTATCAAAGTGAAGTAGAGTGTTATGCATTTTGTTACACTTTCGACACTTACTTGCCCTACAATCTTTAGTCGAGTGATTATTTCTCAACCAATTGATGCATAGTTTAAGATTTTTAATATGTTGATATCTTGGATTGCTATTGAGTGCTAAAAACTTTGAACAGTTTTGAATGGTATGTTCTTGCTTGCATGAAATACAAGAGACCTTATTTGTAGTTGCAAATGATTTAGATTTATTTTTAACCTGTTTACTATAAGAATGTTGAGAATAAACTTCATTAGTTTCACTAGTTTTTTGCAATCGTTTATATCGATCATTTAAAAAGTCTTTAAAGTCATCTAACGACGCTCTTTTAATATTAGCTATTTTAGATTCCCATTTACTCTTAGATCGAGTGTCAAGTTTTGAGGAAACTAAATGTATTATGAGGGTATCCCAAGTCTCAACCGGTTCTCCAAGCTTTTTTAATACCCGTAGATTTCGAGTTATAGTATCATGTAGTTGCCTAATGTTAGTGTGAGATTATTTCGATAGTGCAGGCAAATTAATTAAAGCCTTTGTATGATGAGATAATAATGCAGCTTCGTCTTCATACCGTTCGAGTAAACCTTTTCATGCGATTTCATAACTATCGTCAGAAATTTCTAAATCGCAAAGTACCTCGCCAGCTTCGCCTTTGAGTGCTAAGCGCAAATAGTGAAATTTGTTTACATCCGATAAGTTTGGTTTGTTGTGAATAACTGATTTAAACGTGTCCCTAAAAAACAGCCAATCATGCAAAGAACCACCAAATGAAGGCAGATTTACTTCGGGTAATTTTATGTCTACTACAAAGTTTTTGTTTTCAATTTGATTAAAATCGGTTAACTTATTATCACTAGCATTTTCACGCAATGCAGAAGTAATATTAAGAGTATTAGCATTAACAATAGGACAAGATTCTTGCCTGGCAGCAACATTAGCATTTTGTAAAGACTTTTGACTACCACTAATATGTTGTGATGTAGCTTGCACACTACCATTACTGCTAGAATCGTTTGAACCAATAATAGACTTTGTTGCGACATTACGTAAATGTTTTTTAGCATTACTTGTTAGCCTATAATAACATTCTTCAAAGTGTTGGCGTTCATTAGATTGTATAACAACATCGTTATCCTCTGATGTGAGAATTTCAATCTCAAATTGAATATTATTAAATTCTTCTAATAAGGGTTGAATGTTTTCTAATCTAGCTTGTAATGAAATAAAATCAGTGCTTTTTTCCAAGACAAATTTCTCAAGGAAGGTCTCGAATCGAGTTAATGTTGATTTAAGAACTCCTCGTTTAGCTTTTAAAGTTTTAAGTGGATCTGCCATATTGGTTTCTCCCGCTAAATATATGTAAATATATACGAGTATAAAAAGATGCTTGTTTGGGTGTACTTGATATTTAGCACAAAAAGATATAGGATGTGATATAAGGAGTTTTTTAAAAGAATAATAGGAGCGCACCTACCTCGAACTGGATGTTGTCTGGTTACGGCACAGCTGATTTTCTTGCGATCTTGGGAACGGTGAACCAAACCGGGCCAAGGTCAATGCCGCTTGCTCGTCACTGTCGTGTTTGCAAATTTGTATTTTTGTATTTTCTTGCTAGTATCACGGCCTGAAGGACCAAATGTTGTGTTTACTTTGTATAAAACACCACACTAATATTTTTGTTAAGTTTTTATTAAAAAACTGTAAATAATTGATAGGTAAAGTGTAATGTATATGCATGAAAAATGGAATGATTGATACGTTATACGTTCTTCTCGAAGCTATCTGGTATGTCTGGTCTTCTCTATGCATGCAGACGACCCGTCCACCAATAGGAGCGTGGTTGCTTTTTCGCGCGTAGGGTAGGGGAAATATGCCAGGGCCGGCGTGTAGGGAGTTCGTTTACAACAAACATTTTAATATGTATATGAGATTTAATATTAAATTTTACCTTCATTATCAAATAGGTTCTCATTAGTTTCTTTAATCATTAGGTTGATTTTAATCATTATTTAATGATATTAGGTTGTTAAGGTCTTGAAATTCTAGTGTAGTACAATAAATGTAGTTTATTAAAAAAAAACCTACATTTATTGAACTACACTACAATTTCAAGACCTTAACAACCTAATATCATTGAGTACAGCATAGCGAGAAGGCCCAGCTAACCACCCCTGTACTACCCATATATATAAGGTGTACTTACACTTTGTTACACATCATTTGACATCTCCTCCTACACATCTTGTAGGAGGAGATATGGCACTCTGGACTTCTTACCCTGACTCTGAACCACCAACTGCCACCTCACAATTTTGCACTCAAGCCACCCAAACTGTGACCTACATAATTGCATCCCACCTTTGGCTCCACAGTCGACCTGTGGTGAACCCAGGTGTTCAGCAATCATGCTGGCTGACCTCAATAATTTTTAGCTGTCTTTACTATTTTTGAATTGTACTTATTTGGTAATACATTGTAATCATTTGATGTACAGAGTGTTAAAAATCCTTCGTGGCAGTATTATTATCTGTCCTGTGAAGTCTAATTTTCCCTATCGACCGCCTGGCGAACCGTATCTTCACTGAAGCTACCTGTGTAGTGGTGTTTTTGCACTGTAAACATAAACTGGCGCCCAAGGCAAAATAAAAGAGAAACCGATCCTCGGGCACTAACGTGAAACTTTCTACCGGCAAATAGAGAAGTATCCGTCACACAATTTAAGAAAAAAAATTCCTTAGTATGGGCGTTAAAGCATATTTTTTCATAATTTTGAGGACATATAGCGTCCAAGCTAATTGACTTTATAGTAAAGTAAATTTAGTATGAGGTAAGTTTACTTAAACCAATATATTATTTTGGTCTAAGAAACATGTGATATTATTCTGTGAAGGCCTTTAAGAGACACCCTGTAAATTTGAAAATAACATGAGAGTTGTTCAACACTTACTATTTGCACATTTAAGGAATGAAATTGCTTCCTATTCACAAATGCTTCTTTATTCATTACAGGAGCAATGATATGAATGTGGGTGCCATCTACATAACCCAAGACACCATGTATCGGGCACTGCCCAAAGTGCATTTAAAAAACAAAAGTATTGGTACCTTAAATAAAAAAAACCTAACAATTGCCCTCCTCTCAGCTTCACTTGTAGGAAATCGTATATTGGAAATCAGTATTTCAGGGTGATTTAGGGCACTCACCACTTCGTTTAGGCATCTCCTCACAGCAGACTGACTTAGTCCTAAACTAAAGTCACAGCCTACAGCTTTCTGGAATGAGCCTTGCCCGAATAAATTCAGAGCCTAATACCTAAGAAAAAAAGTAGGATAATTATTAGGACAGTTGTTACCTATATAATGAAATCTAGGGTATAGATCATCAACAAAATATCACCTTATGATACTGGCATTCCCGTAGTTCTCTCATGTGACTCATGCAAGAAGGGTCGAAGCTCTTCAATGAGTGCACGAACCAGATCTTTTGATAATCTATATCTACCCGTCAAAATACTATCGGATAATGTGAAAGGGTTAGAGGAATACCTAAGATATCTCATGTTAACACATGAGATATTACGGATCTCCTGTTATTACGGATTTGCTCCCGTCTTATCTGTTCCATTCTGTGCCTTAGAATATATCTGTTGCGTAGCACTCCAATAATATTCATGACTGCAAAGCTAATAGAATAAATTCACCTTTCCCTTAAAACACTAATTAATACTCAAACACTATAGAAAAACATAAAATAAAAGAAAAATACTGATTAAACATCCAGTAGCACGCATCAACATAACCTCAAAAACCTTCACCGAAATCCAATTCGAAACCCACAGTGCTCTCGGTCAGCGAATTGGGGCTTGGATTGAGTTACCGATCGGTCCGATGCTACGGAATAGCTTTCACACTACTAAACCGAAAATGACGTCACAATGGAAGAAATCCTACCGAATCGAACGATTCGCCAGTTACAGAATAAGGTTCCAGGTCTCCCCCTAAAGATAAAAGGGGCAAACATTCCAATAGACTTCATAAAATACCTAACCAAATACAAAAAGACGTTACTAACCATATAACATCTTTTAAGGGCCATAAAAGTAATTACACTCTGAACAAATCTCAACGATTGTATCTTGATGAAAATCTAAATATTTCTAATATGCATCAATTATATATATGGAACTATACCCTGCGCATCCCATATCATGTGAGTCCTATCGAACAATTTTTAGTACTCAATTTAACATTTCTATTAGGTACCCCCGCAAAGATACATGCAGCATATGCGACGAGTATAAAGCAAAACAAAAAGAACTGCAGCTAAAACTAAAGAACGTTTCGTCTTCGTCAGAAGAGATATTGAGAAGCTTACATTCGTTAAGATGCGAATCGACAATGAGAATAGCTCGTGAAATTTTTGTCTCATGAAATAAAAATCTCAGGAAAAATTTTATTTCATTGTGGAAATAGGTCTGAGACACTTGATATACTAGAGATAATCTCTCGAAAGAATGTGTCACGAGTTTTTTGTTTCTCGAACAAGTTTCATCGTGTAAACATGAGATATTGCGAGTCTCGCATGAAACATTCATTTCACGCGCTGCATGTGAGTTTCGTTGTGTCGTAAGATAAACCTTTGTGTTTTCCCCAGAAATGAGTTCTACAAACGAAAAAAACGGTTTAAAAAGAAAAGATAGGACTTTTAACTGGACAAGAAACATGATACTGCAGTTAATCGAATTATATGAATTCTATCCTAATTTGTGGGACTGCTCGTCCGAAAACTATAAAAACAGAAATTTAAGGAAATCAGCTCTAGATGAAATTGCAAAGAAATTAGGAACTAAGGCTCAAGAGGTGAAGGATAAAATACATAACCTTCGTTGCCAATTCCAGACCAACAGAAAACGAAAACACACCAAAAGCGGTCAAGCAGCGGGAGATAATTTTGAACTGAAAAGGGACGTTTATAATTCATTAAAATTCATAGAGGGCCCGACATGCAGTAATGAAACAATAATGGATTCATTGGTAAGTTTAATCGTACATTTTTTATATATATTTATATTGCCATGGAACTTCTCCTTCTTGGTGGAAATATTGTGTAAATTCTTGTTGTACTTCTTTTGCTTCCAAATTTTCGCGAAGGTTAGGATTAATTTGTAAATTCATTAGGCCCTCAGTGTCTTGTCTCCATTCTCCTGGTTGTATTGTATCAGTTTCGTGATCTTCCACATCGAAAGTACCCTAGGAAGTGTAAAGTTTTTTAGCCCGTGTCAATAAAAAATTATATGTAACACACATATTGCAGAGTAGGGTAGTAATACCGATTCAAAAACCTCCGGAGGGAGGGTGACCTTGGGGTGCGGGGTGGGGATGACCTTGAACGACCTTGAGACGGGTGACCTTGAATTACCTTGAGATGTGTCACCTTGGGTGACCTTGAGATGGACATATATATAGGTCACCTTGGGTGACCCTGGGCCACTTGGGTGGTCCCGGGTGACCTTGGGCCACTTGGGCGGTCCCGAGCGACCTTGAGTTACATTGTGCCACTTGGGTGGCTCCGGGCGACTGTGTGTTTTCGATCTATGACGCAGTCGTTGCATATTTATAAAAGAGGGCCGCTTGGGTGGCCCCCGAGCGACCTTGGGCCACCTGGGAGGTCCTGTCAGTTCAAATATCTTATATGCAGTTAAGTGAGTAGGTCAGTAAATCATTAGACATTATCATGAGTGGAAGTATTGAAACAGACAGCGGTTATCTAAGTGAAGGTGAAAATATGGATAAGGATTCCATGGACTCTATAAATAGCAGTGCTGATTACAGTAATGAGCTCGATGAGATATTGGCAAGATACGAGCATGCAGCAAATAGGGAAAATGTGTATTTGTTACATACAATTTTCCCTTTGATGACTAACGCCAATCAAATCCAGTGCGGTTTGAGTCCGGCAAGAAGCTTTTGTCCTACTGTTATTATGCAGCACAATTATAAGCCAATGAAAATATCTTTCAGCACATATGAATGGTGTACATTCACGGACATTTTGCGACAATTACAAGCAAAGTTCTTCTCGCAAACACATGAAGGCCATCCGGACGAGTTAGAAGTAATAACCGACAAGTGTGGGGATTATATTTACATATCCCATATCCTCTATGAAGATGTCAAAGTAGTGAATATAAAAAAGTTTAACGCCAGCTTTGAACTGTTTGATCAAGATATAGAGGAAATTTTAATATTGGACTCATGTGTATTATCATCCCCTATTGCTATGTTAGGCTCACTAAATTTTTGTTCATATTATCATGATGTTTAGAATTAATAAATTTCTGGCTTAAATCTAATAGAGTAACGTTAAATGCAGAGGAGATATTATCGGCGTTTTCCGATGTATCCAACGACAGTTTGTTAAGTAATGCCGTGAGTGAATATCTACATTATTATAAAGATAATGTACTGTACGATTTAAATAATAAATAAAATGACTTAAGTAAGCCGTTTCTTTTATTTTAATCAGTGTTTCACAATGTCTGAGTCTGTCAGCTGCGATGAGAAAACAAGTACTTGCCCCTGTTGCAAAAACTAAAATTATGACGTCACATCATCACAACAAAATAAAGTACTTTGGCGATTTTACTACCCAACCATATAAAATTATACAATATTTCACAATCCCTATCAATGTATATCGAATTTGATATTTTCCCACAACCTAAAGCCGTCAAAATATAAAAATAATGATAGTCATCTGAAGACCCTATATATTGAATTTGATATTCAATATGTCTCTCAAATGTCTCTGACCTAGCACTATGTGCTTTTATTTAAACTTTACTGAACTAGGAAGCACTATGGCCATGCGATTTACGTATATTTAATTTCATTTGTCTGAAAACCAGAAAAATAAGTAATATGTAAAATTTGTATTAAAAAATATATATTAGACCACATAACTCTGTATAAAAGTATTTTTACAAAGCCTTATGTACCTAAACTAACATAATTTAAATATATCCTATTACACACACTACTAGAACTAATTTTCAAATCCTATAAACGCTATCTTAATCCTATCTTAATACTATAAACGCTATTCTAATTGTGTCCTTTCACTTCACTTATACACCTCTATTTCTTCCTTCCTCATTCTGCCTTGTCGACGATGGTCGAGCGTGCGGCAGTTCTGTAACAAATAAAAATATGTATTATAATCAGAAAAACGTACTTTTAGTGGGTAGAGTGCTAGATAGAGTGAATAGCACTAGAGCTGAAATATATATATATTTATCTTACCGAGTTCGTCAATCAGATTTGGGACTTCACCGGAAAATCGCGCATATAGTGAAACGACATTATCTATGTCGGCAACGTCCCCAGCCAATCCCCGCATGATGATGTCGAGCTGCACCTGGTGAGCCCTAATCTGTTCCAATTGTAGCACGATGGCAGCGCGACGTGTGCCCATCATCTTGCGAAAGTTCTCGCCCTGCTCATCTATATGCCTTTGGAATTCGATCGCCCACAAATTGGCACTACGATATAGCTGGGCACGTTCGTCTTCCGCATCATCGCGTAGGGCGCGATATATGTCCTCTGGCTGCAGCAATAATATCCTCGGGTCCCCGCGGTGTCGATGCCACTAACGACTGAAAGTCCGGGACCTCATCCATGATTGCTCGCTCAGGACCATGACTACATCCGGCTGTGGAGATCCTGGGGCGTTTTGCGGGTGGGAGATTCTCGATGGCGGCAGGTGATGGCCACAAATCTGGACTCCTATCAGCGGCGGATTGTCGCGAATCATATGGGCCTCCGCCAACGACAGTCATGATGTGTTTTGCAGGCAGGTTCTTGTCGGCATTTGGCGGCGTCCTCCCCTGCATAATCGGCTGGTGGGCACCGAAATCATCATCAAAAACAATTATACTTGCATCCGGGGTGTCACTAGCAAGGTCGTGAATCGCCTTAGTCGCGACCATACCTTCAAAGGATATGTTAGCTTGCCGTGTGGAACTCTTCTGGGGATGACTGTTAGCGTGTTGTTTATACATTTTTCTTTTTTTAATGTAGATGGCACAAACTTCGAATATGTCGTGAGTTGTAGTATGTAAAACACGGGGGTTTTATATATATTTGCCCGAATCTTAGGCGAACGCGTGAGGGGGCGTGCTATGCCCTGATTGGTCAAGCAATCTTTACCTGTCCAAGGGCGGGGCCGAGTTCTTATCGGGGACATGCGACAACTAAATTACCCATCGGTAAAAGTATAATGGAGCAATAAACCAATAATTTCAATTCTGCAATTGCAGCCCGATAAGGCGCCGAAATATCTATTATGTAAAATGTGTTTTTTTTTAAGAATGATACAACTTTGAACTTGAAAAAAATATTAAAGAAAATATTTTGTGATTAAAAAAGTTATATTATTTAAAAAAACAACCTATTACATTAAACATTTAAAAATTATTTGCGGCATGTGATCACCGCGGTTGTCCACAAGATAGCGTATTCTTTTGTTCCAATTTTGGGTGACTTTTCGAGCACTTCTGGTTGTATGTCGTGAATAACACGAATAATGTTGGCTTCTAAGGCTTCAATTGTTGCTGGTTTATCAGCATAAACTAATGACTTGACATAGCCCCACAGAAAATAATCTGCGGGCGTTATATCACAGGACCCGGGTGGATAGTTAACAGGTCCATTTCGCGAAATTAATTTGTTACCAAACCTTGTTTGCAACCACACTTTCACGTACAGCGGTAATATTCCTTTGATTACGCACGTTCCTTCGACGCATTGGTGTTATCAAATCATGTAGAGAGTATGTGGTACGAAATCTATCCACAGTACGACGAATAAATAGCTCAGATGGACGATCATGTAGGCCATAAAATTCACGAAATCTTCTATGCGTTTGGCGAACCGACAAATGATTTTCAAAGTAAATTTGAGGAATTTGGTAGCGTTGTTCAAGAGTGAATCTATTCATGATAATTTGCCAAAGTATACTGAAAATAAATTTTGTAAACAGTGTCACACTAACAGTTCAGTCTGATAGTAGTTGTCATGTAAAGTTCTATCAAACCTAAAAACACACCCTTTATATAGCCATATGTGAAATGTATATTAAAATACCTCAAACACAAAAAAACTACATTCGCACAGCTAGGTACATAATTCTTTTTTTTTTATTAAAATTATAGTATTTCTCAATATACTGCTTATTTATTTATAAAATCTCATAAATTATACACCGGTATTATGGTACACAAAGAAGAGTTGAGTATCACACAGCGTATTTTTTCTATAGATATGCAATTAGAGAGAGAGATTGTATCAATTCCATACCATGGGAGCGAGAATGGAATGCATGGCTAAAAATATATTTTCACACCAACTTAAGTTCCAGAATTTAGCATGTACCCGGTAAATGGGTGACGGTGGAACAATAAACCTCTATTTTTAATTCATGCGGCAGGTATATCTCGTGGAGATTTCGGGGCGATTATTCGAAGGATGCTGAAAGAGGCGTTCTTCTATAATTGCCCATTATTAAGCTAGTTCCAAAATATGTCGACCACCCAGTCGCTTGGGAGTTACAGTTCACCTAAAATCACACGTAAGATCACATAGTATGAGCGCTGAACATCTCAACACATAAAATATATTTAACAATGGGAATTTTCGGAACCATAAAAATTAGGGACGAGTTGGCGAGATTTCTATTGATTATATGCGGCATTGTGTCGTCATAAAATTAAGTGCCTCCTTACCTGAGCCGCAGAGAGTAATAAAAATGCCTTGAAAGGCCTTGCATTCAATAGACACAAAATAAATATTTCTTTCATTCAAATGAGGAACCCACAAGTCGTATGTATCTATGCATACAAAACTATTATATTGAGATACAATAGATTATTTACTTGGCGAAAACAGTCAAGATAAAGAATTGACTTATCAATTTATTACTGCCTATTATTTTCGTAAGTGTATTCAATAATATTACTGGAACTTTTTCCTAGTGCTTTTTGAAAAATATAAAGTAGAATAGAAGCTAGGAGAATTCAAAATGAAAAGTTCATATGCAACTAATGGTAATATTTCAGAAATTTGCATGAATGCATTTTAGAGTTTTACGTAGAACCCCAAAAAATTACAATAATAGACAGGGCGTTCCATTTAAAATAGCGAAGATGACATCAACTTTCGATATAGCCGGAAGCTTTTTAGGTGGATGCCGTTATTTTAGTTATGAATTATATGATTGGAGATATCATTGCTCGAATTTTCAAAATTAAAATCGAGGTATGTCCATAATTTTCGAAATATGTCTATAATTTCGCGTCATCACGAGTGGCATCCCATATATCTTTAGTTTGCCTTGCACTATCAGAATAATAGTCATTTAAGATTGTCTATTTTATATTTTATTTTAAATTTTCCCATAAGTGGAGGTTTCTTGTTAGTATCCATGATTGTATCAAGATATTTTACGTCATCATTCATTCCCGGTTGCTTTTTGAAAAATATAAGCACTTATCTTTAACTTCTCCAGATTACCTTTTTTTCTCGAAAAGTGTATATAAAGTTTCTCTTGGATTTATTCCTCGGTCGTCCCTCGTACACCAATATCTTGATCTCAGTGCTCGTTATGTGATTGACATCGACATATTTGAGGAATCTGAATAAGAATATATGTTCGACATATCTTTGAGTATATAGAGTAGTTTTGTTTGGTTCTAGATTTTACCTTAATACGAGTATTCAACTATTCAACTAGAGGTCTCTTTCATTTTCTAAATACCTAGGATGGATCTAACTTTACAGCCAATCGATCAGTATCAATCAGATATATTGTGAGAACCATCCATATTATACAATGTATATTATGCGAGCCTAGCTGGGCAGCTTTTATTTATTCGTTAAAACCTTTATTTATTCTTTTTACTCACATTGCATATTGAGATTGACATTATTCGCAAGACACATTGGAATAGAACTTATTGTCAAACGCCTATGGCAGCCAAAAATATAGGTGTGAAATGTTTTAAATAAAATATTAAAAATTCCGTACAGAATAATTTTATTGTTGTTTTTATATGTAGGGGAGACCAGGTACGAAAGTAACATTTTTTTATAAACATGGACAAAATAAAAATTTGCAAAGTTATATAAAATTATTTGCTATACGTTCATTTCCTGACACTTTCTTTACTTAAGAAAAATATTTTTGGAATAATGAGAGTTCATATTAGTGTGTAATTAATAAAAAACAGAGACTATACTTCGTTACTACCTACCCAACGGTATGGGTCAAAAGTAACAGAACATAGGGACGTTTGTAACATGGAAATAATAGATAATAACTATGTAGTGTTAGTATTTACAACGTATTTGTTTGGTTTTATGTTTATTAAAGTAAATATATGCTGGTATATATTTTTATTTGAAACAAAAGAATATATACATATTATATATAACACATAGGCAGGTATTTGACAGAAATAGGAACTTAAGAGACAATTCTAATTTGTTGTTGATTGCATAATACCTAGCTATTCAGATTCACAGTTGTGACACATATAAAAATCATCTCCTTTAGTGCATTCAGTGTGGGACCAATTTTTGCAGGACATGCATTGTGTCCATTGTTCACCGGGCTTGCTAGTTTTGTATGGCTCCAGGCACACAAGACAAACGCAGTCATCGACAAAGATTCCATATTTTGGCTGCTTCTCTAATAGAAGTGTTATTTTGAACATCTCTATATGCGCTTTCGTACTGCTGCAAAGTAGCTTTTCCCCGTTCTGTTGTTCGTTTTCTTTTGTTAGGCATTCTAAATAAAGAAAATAAAATTTTATATTCCTACACAGTCGTATTGATAAATTAAGAAGTTGTATCAACTAATATAATTTTGTAGCTAACTACAGAATTATCAAATTATCATATTAAAAATGACAGGGATGGTTGTAACATGTTACAATCGTCCCTCTATGGCATTGTTACAATCGTCCCTGCACGCATTTTTTATATGATTAGCATAATTAAGAGATAGATTAAGGTTAGATTAACATAATACTTAAATAAAACTTTTTTTAAAGATTATTTTTAATCAAAATACTTAGCCTAGGTTTTAGCCAATATTAAAATTAATCGAACAAGCCAATAAAACAATTTATAATTATGTTCAGTTCTAAGATTATGTTAGATTTACATAAAGAATGAAAACTTACTTCGCATATCACCTCACACCGTATAGATCGTAAGTCGAACTAAAACATACCACGGAGGTTATCGTTCAAATGAGTTACTCTAGATGTCACTGCCGACCCTATGATGATGGAATTTTGTGGCTAACTCACTTTAGAATGACAATAGGGCTACTGTTACAGCCAACCCGTGTTACTTTCGTACCTGGTCTCCCCTACAGTAAATCTTAGATCAAAACTTGGTCCAACTAAATCCCTACAAATAGCATTTATTACTCCTAAATACACATTATAAATATTAATAGTAATAAAAAAGATCCAATTTAGACATTTTACGGTGCCTATCTCCGGCCCTGGTGCGAGCGGTGCTTATACCTCCATTCGTCTCTCGATTTCTCGCACCTTCTTGGTTGAAATTTCCAAGGCCATGTTGCGTTGTTCAATATCGGCCAACATGACCTGTCCGTGTCTAATTAGATCATATGCTGTTTCCCTCAAGGCGGCATCGCCTTGAGAAGCCATCGAATTCGTCGCATGCTCTGTCTTAATCGATTTATATAATATGAAAAAATCATCAAATATTTTGATCTGATCCGGTTGGGAGAAAACTTGGACCGACTCCGAATCGGAATTTTGAATTAATTGTGTTGGTGGCAAATCATTTGCATTCTGATTCGCAGTCGATATCGTTGTATTAGAAGCGTGAGGTAGTTCTAATACGGCGTTTCCAGATTGTGAAGCTGCGGTCGATGCCCCTTTTGACATGGAGCTTTTTAGCACCCCCTTGCTTAACGGCCCTGATGACTTGCGGTTTTTTGCTTTAGGGCAGGTGGGGGTAGGTAGGGGAGCCTGCTTGCATAATATTTCCCTCAATATGGATCCCCAACGCCCCCATCATTCTTAGAATTTCTCACCTTCTTATAATTCTTCGCCTTCGTGTTTTTGCATGTCTTTGCATTTGAGTATGTAGGCTCGAGTACAAAATCACCGTCTAGCATAGAATTTGAATGACGATCTGTTTTAGCTTCAGAGGCGGCCTTTGTCGGGTGCGGTGCTGCTTTGCTGGATGATGTCGTCGATCCAGGGTGATCGTTCACCTAGCAAATTACTGCCGGCATATGAGAATGTGCGATGTAGCCACTGGCAAGGCTGCCCTCTTGCACCTGGCGTCCTACGTTACGCATTCCACCTCTAGTTTCATCTTTGCTTGAAGCCGGAAGCGGTTCACATAATGCAGAAGCACATGCATATGTGTCGAACTCTTCTAGCATGCCGTTGAAATCGGGCATTATACTTTCAAAATCCTGACTTGTCATATGAAACATCGGCATAATATCATCTATGGGAGCAGAGGTACATGGAGCATTGTTGCGATAGTCGCCATAGGTCGGCTGTGAATCCATGGTCCGATCACCTGCCTGAGATGCACCAGCCGCCATCGCTGTTGGGATACCACGCTCTGGATTCCTAACCTCATTTTGTAACATCTCGGGTGCTGAGCAATTTAGACCACCAGCGGTCTCTGACATCTCGGGTGCATACTGGGGGTCACAGGCATCGGGACCCTCCGATGCCTCAGGTGATGTTCGGTAATTGGCAAAAAATGCCATGAGCGCTAACTGTTTCCCCGGATCCGCAGAATTTGACTCGTTTTCAAAGCTAGCACATCTGATACTTTTATTAGGGCTCTGCATTTTAACTTGCAGAAACGACACAAACAACAAAACGGAATCTGAATTAAACACTGCGTTGGGGGAATGCAAAACACTCGGTGTCACAGGTGGAGTCGTTCAATGAACATTCATCGCAGCACCGCTGCTTAAAAGCTCTACACCCCCACTCCTTCCACCCGTATCGAGCGTAAGTCCCCAGTGGCCCAAAGTGACACAAGGTCACTCAAGACCACCCAAGTGGCCTAAGGCGACTCAAGGTCATTCAAGACCACCCAAGTGGCCCAATGTTGCACAATGCCAAGGCCATCTCAATGTCGTATCATTCTTAATTGCTCATGTGTGGAGGATATGGGGGCACGCAATCTATCATTCAAGGTCATACGAGTACCAAAATGGTGATATCTTAACGAAAAAAGCTCAAATTATAGTATGTGTTAGTTATGTGGGGTTAGTGAAAAGAATGATTACTTGTAAAAATAAAAGTCATAGATACATTCAAAATTTATTCAATAATTCCCATCTCACGTAAAATATATAAATATATGCTATAATCTAGGCCTAGATGCACGTTCATTCGTATTGCTGCGACTATATCATAATCGATGCCTAGGCGACGATTAATTCTTATCGCGTCGACTAAATCACTAGGATTTGTATTGTCATTCCAATCAAGCACCTCGTCTTGGTAATTTCTGCTAGATTGATTCAGATGGAGACTTTTAGGCTGGTAATTATATTTTCTGATAGGTAGCTGATGTTATTAAGCTACTTACATACGACGCCTAGGCGACGATTAATTCTTATCACATCGACTAAATCGCTAGGATTTGTATTGTCATTCCAATCAAGCGCCTCATCTTGGTAATTTCTGCTAGATTGATTCACATCGAGACTTTTAGGCTGATAATTATATTTTCTAATGTTATTTACATCAACAGATGCGCTTTCAGGCCAATATTTTCTATTGGTCTGTTCATCGACACAACTATCACTGTAAATTTAAATTAAAAAATAAATAAAGTAAATTTAAAAATTTAAATGTACTCATTGCACCGTCATCAAACAAAATCGCAATAATCGATTTTCCAAACCGTGTAGAAACTTCAAGTAATTCTTTTATAATATATGGCTTATCTACAGCAAGTGATTTAATTGTTTTTTGTTCTATAAATGGGGTATCTTTACTGATGAGCTCGTTAAGTTCTGATAAGCTAATATTGGATGCTGCCATTTTAAAAAGTTGTAGAATATAGCAAAAACTATCAATAAATAAAATATAAATAATCCTCACTTAAAATAATTGAGATTGCACAACACTCTGCTCGCTTAGCTGCATATAAGATATTTGAACTGACTGTGTGTGATCTGTGCTACCGCTCTTTTATAATCATGCAACGACTGCGTCATAGGTCAAAAACTCAAGGTTGCCCAGGACCACACATGTGCCCAGGACCTCCCAGGTGGCCCAAGGTGACACAAGGTCGGTCGGGGCCACCCAAGTGGCCCTCTTTTATAATTATCCAACGACTGCGTCATAGACCGAAAACACATGGTCGCCCAGGACCTCCCAGGTGGCCCAAGGTCGCTCGGGGGCCACCCAAGCGGCCCTCTTTTATAATTATGCAACGACTGCGTCATAGATCGAAAACACACGGTCGCCCGGGGCCACCCAAGTGGCACAATGTAACTCAAGGTCGCTCGGGACCGCCCAAGTGGCCCAAGGTCACCCGGGACCACCCAAGTGGCCCAGGGTCACCCAAGGTGACCTATATATATATGTCCATCTCAAGGTCACCCAAGGTGACACATCTCAAGGTAATTCAAGGTCACCCATCTCAAGGTCATTCAAGGTCACCCGTCTCAAGGTCATTCAATGTCACCCGCCTTAAGGTCGGTCATCCTCACCCCAAGGTCTCCCCCCGCGCCCCAAGGTCACCCTCCCTCCGGAGGTTTTTTAATCGGTATTACTACCCTACCTTGCAGATACGATAGTGATTACTTTTTCGGGTTCCAGTTCAATTGGTCTTCTTAGTAAACGAAATCTAGCTGAGGCTAAACCAAAAGCATTCTCAATTATTCGACGTGCCCGTGATAGGCGGTAGTTGAATATTCTTTGTTCACCTTGCAGATTTCTAAATGCATATGGTTTCATAATGTATGGCTTCATGGCAAAAGCGTCATCTGCTGCGATAACAAAAGGAACTGGCTTATTTCGCGCTGGCAGTGATTTAGGTTTTGGAACACCTAAACTATTAGTAGCCAGTTTATTTGACAAGGAGCATTCATTAAAAACACCCCATCAGAAACACCCCTTGTCAAATAAACTTTCAACATGAATGTATTGAAATTGTATTTTGCGTCAGCTAATGCCATTAATACTATACTATGCGTGCCTTTGTAATTGTAGTACAGACTTCCACTATGTTTAGGTGCTTTAACAACAACGTGTTTTCCGTCCAATGCGCCTATGCATGGGGAAAATTCCATTTGTCTTCGAACTGTTGCGAAATTTGCAGCCATTCTTGCTCGGTACAAGGCATCTGTGAAACTAAAATAAAAATTAATAATAATTATTAATTTTTGGTTAATTGTATATTATTTTGTTTTTAGACTAACGAATCAGAAGCCCTAACTGAACACCTAACGGATAATTCAGAGAGTCGAGACTCTCTTCCATATGAAACGAATCCGGATGATGACACTTCAAATTCAAACACGTCATGTTCTACACCGCTTACGTCATGTGATGTTACACCAAGTTCATCCAGAACGTCATCTCTTAAAATAACATTAAAAAAGAAAAAAGAACAAGACAAACAAGTTATACTTGACAAATGCCTTGGTGTAATGCCTAAACCAGCGGATTCTTTTGAAATCTTTGGAGATTTTCCTGCCTGGCTGACGAACTGCGAAATATGCACTCCAAAGATCCAACTCCTGGGCGAGGCGAGAAATACAACGAATAATCTTAAAAATGAACGACAACTATGAGCTCAAATTACAGAAAAATACAATTCCGCAACAACTGCAAGTACACCAGCCTCGACAGCGGCCCATAAACAATGAACAAACCATGTCTAACATGTAAAATAATAGTTTTAATAAAAATATGCTTCATATACTTACATGTAGATATTCTTCTTTTAGAACATTATAAATTGCAGAACACACTTCAGGTCCAATTCTTGAAATACTACATACAGGTATGCGAAACAAATACATTAGGGAATGGTAACTGTCTCCTAAAAAATATGCCTGTCTTTTCAAACTGAAGACTCAAAGCGGGTTTACACATGCATAGATTTAGTGTGGCCAGTGGCTATTGGCGCGCCAGTAAAATAAAATTTCATATGTAAACCTTCACTGGCATGCAATATTTATCAGTGCATGCACGGATGAAAAAAGTTAGAGCGTTCAAACTTTTCCATGCGCCAGTAATGACTCATGGGCCATTACAAATAAATTTTGCAAGTGTAAACCTGTTTAAGCACGCCAGTATATATTACTTTACTAGTTTAGTAGACCATGCTTTGTGTTTATTTTAAGTTTGTTCAATTTAGTTACAATAATGAGCAGAAAGTGGAGTTCCGAAAAAATTATTGAATTCTTAGAACATATTATGAACAATACCCGTTTTTGTGAGACGTACATTCTAATGGATATAAAAATAGGGATTTAAGAGAAGATGCGTATGAAAAGATCTCAAGAAAACTAAATATTGATGGTTTTAATTCTTTCGATGTAAAAACGAAAGTACGTTCTATAAGAAACGCATATACATTAGAATTAAATAAAATTTCAAAAAGAAGTGGGGGTAATTGCAGATGATATTTACACGCCGAAAGTTCCTTGGTTTGCAGTGGCTGATAGAATTTTGCATTCAGATAAGGAACACACAATCTAAAAAAATCGTAAGTATTTTATTTGTTAAAATAACTACATTATGAACTAATCATTTTCATTTGCCATGGCACAGCTCCTTCCCCCATGAATCAGCTAATTTGTTTCTAATACCAGCTGCCGTTTTAGAGTAACTACGAGTTTCATTTGTTACGGTCAAGTCCGGCAAACCTGTACCTCTTATTTCATGCCTCCAAGAACCATTTAATATGGTTATGGTTAATATGGTCCATTTTCGAAATCTTCTTCATCCACAGAGCCTCGGGAAATATAAGTAGTAGTTGTTTTTCGCAGCCAGTTATGTAGTGCAAGTCATCGATGGGCTGCCAGCCCTTTGGGACAAATCAGCCTCTGAATATTCAAACAAAGATGCACGACAAAGGGCATGGGTGAATGTAGACGAATCCAAGCACCCAGAGTGGCTCAAATTTACCTACAGAGAAAGAGATAACGAAAGTTCTTTTTTTTATTATTTTACAATAATCACAATAGAAAGTCTAGTCACACTAGAAAGTCTGAATGCTTCATAGCCAACCATGACAAAGGGTTGAGGATTTCCGTTTGTATTGGGCAAATTACGAGGTGGTGGCAAATTTAAACTTGCCGAAAATAGTTCTGGCATTTCCACCTCTTTAAGCTCATTCCAGATAGCTTGACACGTTTCTCGAATTATTAATCCGATTGAACATCTTGCGACATGAAACTCGTATTGTAGACTGAGAAGGTATTTCCAGTAGACAAATACCTACAAATGAGAATTACTATAGAAAGTGTTCCACTAGAGCGATATACTTCAATAACGGTTCGAAATTTAATCTGCATTTTATTACTTTTTAAAAGAAAATTAATATTCACATTGACCATCTTTATGGAATATTTCGGAATTCGAACATTTTAAGCAGTTATCGAGATATTGCAATATCAACCGTAGGTACTTGAACTTCATTATTACCAATGTTATTTACAAGTCATTATTTCTTTTTTACAGTAAAACAGTTAAAGAATAAATGGAGACATATCAGAGATGGCTTTTCCAAATCGTTAAAAATAGGAAAGAGTGGTGATGCTGCATCATCAACGAAAAAAAAGTATACATACGCAGATTCACTTTCATTTCTCCTAAATACTCTGGAAAAAAGAAAGACTACTGGAAATTTGGAAGATAGTGATGACAACCAAGATGGCGCGAGTGAAATAGACGAACATGGTGCAAATGATGAAGACGGAAATTCTGAAAATGTAATTGAAATCAACCACAGCCAAGCACTCGGATAGCAAACTTGCCAAACCCTCACAAAAGGAGGCGACAGAACAGTTCAAATCTCACTACTTTCCAAAGCCAGTTACTCAAGAAATTAAACGAGCATCAAAACACAGAGGAGGACGGAGACAAATTATTTTTGCTATCTCTCCATCCTGATTATAAAGTATATTTATTACCTAGTATGTTTGTACAAACACCATTACATTCACAATCAGTACATGTAATGACTCCTATGTATCCACGTTATTCTAACCCCATATCTCCAAATGATTCCCAACTATCTACTGAAACATCATCAGGCTCTTCTCACCTGACTTATGACTTTGCATAATGTTTCGATTCTATGGGCAACAAGTTACAAGTTTTGGGTAAAGTATATCTAAAAAATCTGACAAATATTCTTCCTGAACCTTGGGGTCGACCGGAGCCCGCTGACAGCACTACGAGTGAAGATACATCATTTTCTAGTATTTTATTTTTGTATGCATATATACGAGTACATAAACTATGAAAGTATAACGATCTAATATTAGAAATATCCTCAGTATAAAGCAGATTTGTATGGTATCTTTTTTGCTTACTAAATATAATTTTTAAAATATAATTTTGAATTGTACTCAGGTTCCGTAACGAAAACCGTAACCGTTCCGTAACCGGAAAAGTGACTGCGAGTGACCTGTAAATTAACAATTACACCTAATAGTCTATTATTAAATTTTCTTAACTTACCTAAGTGTTATAGTTATACGTTCTTCTGCACTTATTGCCATCCTCAATGTCGTATTTTGTTTCGTGATGCTTGGTCTCAAAATTTCAAGCAGTTGATCAAATGATTTTTGAGACATCCGATAGTAGCCAAAGAATTTATCATTGTACTTTCGAATTTTATAATAAAAGTTCTCAAACCTTTTTCTTCTTTCCCGTTCGGAATTAAAAGGATGAATCCAAATTTTACAGCTTTTCGGTTCTAGCAATAAATTAGCAGCTTCAAGTGCTAAAACAATATTTAATTTTGAAAGGGACATAGTTCTTATCGCTTCGTACTCACAACAGCAAATGTGCGTAGTAGTTTCACCAAGATCTCGCAATCCGTTTTAGCAGAAACGTATATATGAAGGCGTAAATCCGTTTCTGCGGCATCCTTCAAAACGGGATGCCGCAAAAACGGACCGTATAACACCGCACTTCCTTAACGACGCTAGCAAAACTGCAGCTCAAGGTAGCGTTATTGATGAGTTCCTTTTCGGTTGCGAATTTATGAGTAAATTCAAGGATACTCAAACTATCAGAAACGCAGGAAATGAAATCAAGAAAAAAGCGACATCTGCGTATTTACCCAAAGCAGGACCCTCGGGTTTCAGTTCTTTAAACTTCTCACGCCCCCAATTCAAACGAAACTAAAACGAGAGGGACGGAAACGCAGGCCAAGAAACGACGGATCTCCACAACGGTACCTGTTGAACTAAAGTTCACCTTCGATGAAATTAATTTCGATTGTGGACTGTATTAATTTTCTTTATTAGCAGAGACATTTACACACGGTACAATCTCTATTAAAAACATGGCGTACTGCCCCTCGAACGCATGCGCTCTAACATACCGGCCGCCTTGCAAATACATAAGTATTTACAACAACTAAATATTCATTTGTTACCTAATTCATTCAACATAACAGATTTACATTCAAATTTGAAACTTAAATTTACAGTTACATAAAATTTTTTAATTGTCACATCTCTCGAAACACTACATGTCACTCAACTGGTAAGACACAAATATTTGATATTGCTCGTGTTAGTTCCCCGGTTGGTACTTTTATGTCCACTACTCGAACAACACCGTCTGGACCTGGATGTAGTCTTGAAATTCTTCCTATTCGCCACATCATCGTAGGGGAATTCTCGTTTTTAATTAAAACCAAAGAACCAATCTGGAGTCGTTCTTGGGATTGGATTCTCCATTTCACTCGTGCTTGCAATTCACAGAGATATTCCTTACTCCATCTTTTCCAAAATTGCTGAGTCATGAACTGGAGATGTTGCCATTTATTGAGTCGATTTTCAGGTACTTCCGTTAAGTCGATTTCAGGAACAGCTGCCAGGGGTCTCCCAATCAGGAAATGGCCTGGAGTCAACGCGGTAAGATCGTTGGGATCTGGACTTAAAGGACAGAGGGGACGTGAGTTCAAAACACCTTCTATTTGAGTTAACAATGTTACGAATTCCTCATAAGTTAGAGGACCTTTCATTAATCTTTTAATGTGGTATTTAGTGCTCTTGATTCCTGCCTCCCACACCCCACCGAAATTAGGAGACTTGGGTGGAATAAAATGCCACCTTATTTTTTGATTACTCAGGTAAGTTGAAATATACTCTCTATTAGACTCCAAAAATTGACCAACCTTTGACAGTTCATTGTTGGCTCCGACAAAATTAAGCCCGTTGTCAGAATAAATATTTAGAGGTTTACCCCTTCTACTTACAAACCTATTTAAAGTTGCTAAGAATGCTTCCGTCGTCAAGTCTGATACTACTTCAAGATGCACCGCCCTGGTGCTCATACAAATGAATAAACAAAGATAAGCTTTCAGCAGTTTGGCACCTCGTGTCTTTCTGTCTTTTATTATAAAAGGGCCTCCATAATCTATTCCGACATTGGTAAAAGGAGGAGTAGCAGTTACCCGGACATCAGGTAAATCCCCCATAAGGTAAGTATTGCATTCCCTTGGTTTAGCCTTAAAACATGTTACACACTTGTTAACTAATTTCTTACAGGTACTTCTGCCAGATAGTGGCCAATATCTAGTGCGAATGGAACACAGCAATGCCTGAACTCCACAATGAAGCAATCGTTCATGTTCGTGACGCAAAATAAGTGTGGTTAATTCGTGGTGTTTTGGTAAAATAATTGGGAATTTCTTATTATATTCCTGATCAGAATGCCTAATTCTACCTCCTACCCTTATTAAATTGTTCAACATAAATGGATTTAGACTAAGTAAATTGCTCTTTTTATTTAAATCCCTCTTACCCTTTAGCGATTGATATTCTTGACTAAAACATTCTCTTTGAACTAAAATAATTAATGTGTTTATTGACTGTTCGAGTTCACCTGGGCTCAAAACTCCAGTGTGCCGTAGTTTCCTATTTTGAAATTTACTGTTTGATATAAAACGTAGTACCCAAGCAAATATTCTTTGCAATTTTATTAAACTTGAGTATCTTTTTATTAGACTATTTATTAATTCGTTTTTATAGCTAACCGTAACTAAACTTACTGTTTTTTGTTCAGGTATTTCTGTCAGTTTATTATCTGGGGTTCTATTGCAAGTATTAGGTTCATTCTTTAGCCACGACGGACCATGCCACCATAACTCGGAATTTTTTAAATATTCAGCAGAGACTCCCCGAGATAATAAATCGGCTGGATTGCTTTCAGAACTGACATGACTCCAGTCTGTTATTTGGGTTAATTCTTGGATTTCACTGACCTTGTTGGCAACAAATGTTTTCCATCTACAGGCTGCTCCCTGGATCCAAGCTAACACTATCATAGAGTCTATCCAAAATTGAAGACTTTCTAATTTGATTGTTAATTTTGTTCTTACCTTTGTGGCCAAGTTTGCCAACAACAAGGCACCACAAAGTTCAAGTCGCGGTACACTTATTTGTTTAACTGGAGCTATTCTAGACTTTGCGCACAATAAATTACAAACTACTTGGCCAGATCGCATTACTGTTCTTATATAGATAGTTGCCCCGTATGCTTTTTCGGAAGCGTCCGAAAACCCGTGTAGTTGTACACTTATACCTTCAGAACTAAACGCTTCTAGCAATTTTAATATCAATAATTTCTTGCAAATCTACTTGAAATTGCCGCCACTCGTTTGCTAAATTCTCAGGAACATCTTGGTCCCAATCTATGCCTAGCTTCCACAAATTTTGAAGAATTAATTTTGCTGAAATTATAATAGGTCCTAATAAGCCCAAAGGGTCAAATATTTGAGAGCTAATAGACAGTATATGTCTTTTGGTTATTTTTCTCTGATAATCTATTTCATTATTTAATTTATACTGAAAGACATCTTTAACCGAGTTCCAATAAACACCCAACGTTTTGTTTTGTTCATTTTCCCCAATTTTTAGAACACTAACATCTAATTCATCACTTACTTGAAATTTATCTAGAATATCCTCTCTATTACACAACCATTTTCTTAATTTGAACCCTGCACTAAGCAAAATTGTGGATATATCCCTTAAATCCCGTAAATTTAATATCTCTTCAATCGAATTTGCACCTGTTAATAGGTCGTCCATATAAAAATCCCTTTTTATTATTTCGCAAGCTTCTGGATGATTAGTTTCATTTTCAAGCGCTAACTGAACTAAGCACCTAACTGCCAAATAAGGAGAAGATGCATTTCCATAAATGACCGTATTTAATTTAAATATTTTTATCTCGTCAGTCGATGCTTCACGCCATAGAATTTTTTGATAATTTTTATGTGCCTCGGTTACCAAAATTTGTCGATACATCTTCTCTATATCCGCGGTCATTACGAATTTATGACTACGAAATCTTACTAAAATGGAAAAGACTTCTTGCTGTAATGTTGGCCCTACATATTGCACATCGTTCAACGAAACACCCGTAGTAGTTTTAGCTGAACTATCAAACACTACCCTGCATTTAGTGGTCCTACTTTCTCTCTTTACCACCGCATGATGTGGTACAAAATACCCTTGAGACAATTGTGACTGATTTAATTTATTTTCTTCAGACATATGCCCCAATTTATTATATTCTGTCATAAATGCAACATAGCCTCCCTTTAATTCATTAGTTTTATTTAACCTATTTTCTAGTAACTTTAACCTACGCATCGCATTATTATATGAATCCCTTAGGTTTTTTATTGTTTCTTTGAATGGAATATGTACTATAAATCTGCCAAATTCATTTCTAGTAATAGTCTTAGCAAAATATGATTCACAATATTTTTCATCCTGACTCATAGCCTTTGTACTGCTATTCACTTCTTCCAGCTCCCAAAACCTTTTTAAATTATCATCAATTTTTCTCATTTCCCTACTTGTAACTAAACACGTCACTGACTTTCCATTATTTGGAATACCTAAATCACCGCCTACAATCCATCCCAGTTGGGTATTTTGCATAGAAGGCAAATTTGAACCTAACTTTATTCTACCGTCACATATCACGTTCCAGAAAATCCCAGTTCCTAGTAATAAATCTACCTCCGCCGAAATATTAAATTCAGGATCAGCTAGTGGCAAGTCCTCGGGAATTTTCAATTTGTTTTTATTAAATGAGATTAATGGTAACTGTGAAGTAATGTTTGCTATAACAAAGCATTTTAATTTGAATTCGCGATTCATTACGCATGATTTTATTTCCACCTGTACTTGATCTGTTATCTCTGTAGCATTTTGACCCACACCTAACAAGGAATGTTCTAAATCTAATTTTGACAATTTTAATTTCCTACATAACCTACTCGAGATTAAATTACTTTGAGACCCTGGGTCTAATACTGCGCGACAAATTATCCATTTTCCCTCGTTATTTTTAATTTGCAGTCTAGCAGATGACAACAATCCCTGACTATGGAAACTAGTTTCAGTTTTTTTTGAAAGATTAAAAAGCAATACACTAGCCTCTGCCGCCCCTACTTGCTTATTCTCCTGTCGACCTTGACCTTGATTTCCCTCACGCACGTGTTCTGCAGTGGACCGGTTTATTTCTTCGGTAAGCCATGCAATAATTAAGGCTATAGACTTTTTGTGTTATTTCATTAGTTGTTACTATTGCTACACTTTGTAGTAGCTGCTATACATTTATTTGTTGCACCAAAAATATAAGAGGGAAAATAGAAACATTTATACTACATAAATAACTGATCTCGCCTGATATGAAAAATATGCAGACCAGAACAATAATCTTCTATTTTTATTTTCCGTACAAAATTCGTATAATAGTTTATCAAAAAGATTAAAACCTTCGAATGACCAACCTTTTTCTGATATTCCCTGCCCTGGTCGGACAGGGACTGCGCCTGCAGTCCCTGTCGCGTTTTGCGTAACTTCACGATTTATATGTAATATTGTGTTATGACGCCTATTACATTCTCTGCATTTGGGTAGTTTACATTGCCAAGACGCATGAAACGGTTTCAAACAATTCAAGCATAATTTTAATTTCTTTACTTCCGCGTTTCTTTCAACCTTTGATAACTTGACAAATTCCGCACAATTGAAAATTGTATGTGTACCATTACAAAAATAACATATTATTTGTTTATTATTAACTTCATTTACTACAGCTAGCGAGTTGCTGTATAATTGTTTATTAAACCCCTTATTTTTTATTTCAGACGTATTAGCTCTATTATTACTCTGACTTGACTTCATTTTATTTATTACTTGACATCTATGCCTTACAAATTCTTCAATATCTTTTATTTGAGGTAATTTCCTTGAAATTTATAAGACTCCCATTCTTTTCTCGTTTCCAAATCAAATTTACTTGACACTAGATAAATAACTAACCTATCCCACGTTTTTGTTTCTTCACCTAACAGGTTTAATGCCTTCAAATGACCTAGCGTATCATCCAACATATTTTGCAGTCCCTCTGCTGACTCTTTTTTTAACATAGGTAATTGAAACATGGCATCTATATGATTATAAATCATAATATTTTTATTTTCATACCGCTCAACCAAAAAATTCCAAACACCTTCATAATCTTCCGCCGATATTTCTTTTGATCTTAATTTTTGCCTAACAGAGTCTGCTAACGATGTTTTTAAATAATAAATCTTTTGTACATTAGATAAACTCGCGTCCTTATGGATCATTTCCTGAAATAATTCTTTGAATTCTAACCAATTTTCGGGATTACCGTCAAAAGTAGGAAGCCGAACAGCTGGTAACTTTACTTTCTTTAAATTTAAAGCGTCAACTACCGACAGTGCTGACATTTGTGAATTATTTGACTTTACTGAAGCATTATTAGACTTATTTGACTTCACTGAAACACTCTCAACACCCTCATTAGAAAATCCCTCATTAGACAGTATAGTTTTTATTTTTCCTATCAATTGAAAGTATTCTTTTTCAAATTGCTCCCTTTCAACTTCCCCAACTGTCTCTTTATTTACCCATTCAATTTGCGTTTGCAGTTCCTCGAACTCTGCCAAGGCTGATTCAATATTTTCGAGTCTACGCGCCAAATTATGCATTTCATCTTGGCTTATATTATTTACATCTAATTTGTCTACATAATTAGTGTATCTCTTGATTTTTGACTTTATTGTTTCTACTCTTAAATTTAGTTCTTCCAAGGATACATCTATAATTTTATTCATTTTCTAATTTATTATTTACTTATTTGACAAACTAATTTATTTTTACTTAGGTATTTGCTCACAAATTATTTATTTTATTTCTTATTAACTCAAATGTCCAGCTTAATTTTGCCTGAGACAGGTTTTTTTTTTCTTGTTATTTGAATGAGGATGACCTTGGGTGGAAAAGGAACGGAACGATCTTACCTTTACCGCCAAGCCACCAATTCTCGAGTACGCCGCTTCTCTGCTTCTAACCTCTGACTACAGGATTACTATTACTGGTTTCCTTCACGTATTTTTCACTAACTTTTATCATCCGGCTCGAAGACCAAACTTTGTTGAACTAAAGTTCACCTTCGATGAAATTAATTTCGATTGTGGACTGTATTAATTTTCTTTATTAGCAGAGACATTTACACACGGTACAATCTCTATTAAAAACATGGCGTACTGCCCCTCGAACGCATGCGCTCTAACAGTACCCCTCCAACAAACACCAAAAGAACCGAGATCTGAAGCGAGGCAACCGCCACCGAACACTTCCCACCAGATCCCACAGGAATTAGAGGTAAATGATCCTTCTGCGGGTAGACTAAAACAGTTTATTAATGAGTGGAAAAAGCTTACAAGCAATTCTCAAATTTTGCAATGGGTTCAGGGCATTAAAATTTCCTTTCACTCCAAACCCTTTCAATTGACTTATGCAAATGAAACTTTTTCTGAAACTACAATACAGTCCTTGGCTGTAGAGATTAAAGAACTTTTGCAGAAGGGTGCTATTATACATTTCAGAATGTAATTCAACTCGAGGAGAAATATTATCACCATATTTTCTAGTTAACAAACCGAATGGTAAAAAACGGTTTATTTTCAATTTGAAAAATTTAAATAAATTCATACCAGTTCGGCACTTTAAACTAGAAGACTATCGAATTGCCAGAAAACTCATTTCGTCGAATAGTTTCTTAGCAAAGTTAGATTTATCTTTTAAATCTAACTTACTTCCTTTTACCAATCGACCACCATTACAGAAAATATTTACGCTTCCGCTTTCAAAGCAAAACATATCAATTCAATTTACCTTTCGGAATAAATATAGCGCCCTATGTTTTCACAAAATTACTAAAACCTGTAGTAACAAAACTCAGACAATCTGGAATAAAACTAGTTATTTATCTAGATGACATCCTTATAATTGACGACACCTTTAATCACTGTCGCTTAGCTGTAGATAGACCCTCAACCTTTTATCATCATTAGGGTTTACAATTCATTTTAAAAAGAGCCAGACCACTCCTTCAAAACAAGTACAGTTTCTAGGATTTATTTTTAACTCGCAAACCATGACCTTGTCTCTGCCAGAAGAGAAAGTTAACCATGTAGTCCCATTACTATAATCTTTCCACAAAAAACATACTTGCAAAATTAAATATTTTGCTTTCCTAGTTGGGAAATTAGTCTCAGTTGCACCAACAATTAAATACGGGTGGTTACATATTAAACTCTTTGAAATAACCAAATTTAACTGAGGATGAATGCCATGAATTTCTCTGCCACTATGATCATTCCTTCGTATCTAAAAAACGAAATTACTTGGTGGTAACAAAACATTACCAAGTCTGGTACTTCCCTTAGTCCGAGACGATTTGAACGTGACATATTCTCAGCCGCCTCTCCTAGTGGCTGGGGAGCACATTGTAAAAACTTGACAGCATGTGGTGTCTGGGAAAAATCCAAAAATAATAAACATATAAATTTATTAGAGCTTCAAGCTGTTTATTGCGCTTTAAAATCCTTCACTAAACACCTCAATTCAGAAACACTCCTACTAAGAGTCGATAATAAAACAGCTATAGCATGTATCAATAAAATGGGGAGTACAAAACAGAGGCATTTAACCCGGGAGAACGCCCCATGTTATAAAAACTCTTAACATTTTCAGTTTCAGTACAGAGCTTTGCTTTATTTGACTTGCAAATGACTCCATACCCCAGGAATGCCTCATAGACAATATGTCAGGTATTTTATGTAGTTTTGTGGGGCGGGACAGAGTCTGGAAGGTAACCAAAGCCGAGCGTGTTCTAACGCGCGAGCAATCACGTTGATGTTTTTGTTTGCAAAAATCTAACGACGCGAGTTTTCACATTTGTAATTTTTTTTTTTTTGTCTGGGTGGTTTTTTATTTTTTTATTTGGAGATAAAATAGCAAATATTTATCAGCCATTATGGTGGTAATATGAAACTAATAATTTTGTAGTTACAAAATGGACCCAAAAACAGAATAGCAACTGCTAAAGTGGTTTGATGAAGTTTCAGACGGGGAATTTGTTCCTACGGACTCTGATTCCGATTTAGAGGATGCCGCTAGTGAACATAGTGATCATGCATCTGACACCGAACAGTCTGGTGATTATGATGAATTAGAGAATGCTACCAATGAACATAGTGAATGTATTATTTCTGACGCCGCACAATCCGGTGATGATGATAAAATAGTTTCACTATCCGCAAATGAAACAGTACAGGTTTTGCCAGAATATACAGGAAAAGATGGCACACAGTGGCTAAATCATAAGCCAAATTTTCCTCCTACGAAAGTTCGCGGTCCAAATATTATATCAAAGCTTCCTGGAGTGAAAGGTGCTGCCAAAAATGCAAAAGAAGTTATTGATTGTTGGAAACTATATTTCCCAGATGATTGATTTAATTGAAGAAATAGTAAACTGCACCAATAAAAAATTGAACCAAATTCGAGCTTCATATCAACGTCCAAAAGATTGCAGAGCTACTGATTTTGAAGAGATTTTAGCATTTATAGGCCTGCTTTACATGGCTGGTGTCAAAAAAGGTCAACATCTGAACACAAAGGAGCTATGGGCAACTGACGGAACTGCACCGGATTACTTTTTAGCCACAATGTCTAGGAGACGATTCCATATACTTTTACAAGCTATTAAATTTGATGATTTAGAGACGAGGGCTGAAAGATGTCAGGTTGGCAAAATGGCGCCAATAAGATTTCTCTTTGAAAGATTGGTCCAACGTTGTTCTGGTCATTATACACCTGGGGAAAATGTCTCGACAGACGAGATGCTAGAGGCTTTTCGAGGTCGCTGCAGCTTCAAGCAGTATATTGCTAATAAGCCGGCAAAATATGGCATAAAAATATATGCTCTTGTCGATTCTAGGACATTTTACATTCCTAATTTATAAATTTATGCTGGGAAACAGCCGGATGGGCCATACGAAATCCCTAATGGCGCCAAGAGTGTAGTCAAACGTCTAATCAAAACCATTGATAAATCTGGACAAATCTGGGCTGTACAAATTGCTAACGATTTGTTTGACAATCATAAGTTGACAATGGTAGGCACTTTACATCGGGTATAAATAAGGAACAACGGTTTTAGTTTTCCCCTATTTTCATGCTTGTCCTCCCCTCTGCGTTGTCTCAAAGTAAATTTTTTACTTATGTATCACCGAGAACAATCGAGAAACAAATAATGACGTTCTCATTTACACACATAAACGTCCTTTTCGTCCAGCCACGACACAAACGATTAGCAGTTGGATTAAGGAAGTTCTCGAGGCTAGTGCATATACTTAAAAAACATACCGCTTATGGACAACTGCGCATATATAGTGCGCAACCAATAAAAGGAGATAGATAATGACGCCATTTTCATAGAGAAATGTCATATTGTGACATTTGACAATTGTAAATTTGACAGCTCAACTGACAAATTTTTAACCCAAGCCGAGGAATTTGTGATATTTTTGTGTTTTATTTAATAGCGATCTATCTATCCAGTTTCTTTTGTATACAGTTGTTTACCAACATTTTTTGTTATACCTAACTATACATCGAAAAGCTGAAGAGGTAAAAAAGAAATATCTTCAGCAGCGTAGCAAATTATATGCAGTAAGCAAATCAATAGATACTTCACCACTTTAACCAATGTTTTAAAACATCTCGAGTCAAAGAATGCTTTGTCAACATTCGCATTAGAACATTCAAAAACGTCTTTTGGAGATATACCATATGCCCTTATGTGTAGAATGTTAAAAAATGTTAGGACAGGGTCTACATCTACAAGCCAATATCCTGAACAACTTAGGAAGTTTGCCATTACCCTACATTTTTACTCGGGTAAGACATATGATTATGTACGAAAAACTTTTAACCTAGCATTACCTCATCCGAGCACCATAAGGAAATGGAGCTGTACAGTGGAATGTCTGCCTGGCTTCTCCACACTTTGTTTTGATGCCTACTATTTGATGAAATGTCAATTAAAAAACAGATTCATTTTGATGGAGTTAAGATATTGGGTTTGATATTGGAATTGATTTTAAGGACGATGAAGTAGAGCCTGCTCAAGAAGCATTAGTGTTGATGGTAGTTAGTCTGAACGGATCCTGGAAATTACCGATAGCTTATTTTTTAATAAAATCATTGAATGCTACTGAAAAAACCAATGTTGTCTTGGAAGCATTAACCCTCCAACAGCGGCGTCCGCGAAATTCGCGTCCAACTCTTTCCATGAATATACGCGGGGAACGTCGATATCGGTCTCTTGCCTCACGTGAATGCGGCAGCCGCGATTTACCCGTTTGGATGAGATATATACGTATATGAATGCGGGTGACGCATTTTCCCCGTCAGACTTGTCTGTACTGGAAATATTCCCCTGGTAACAGGTGCTCTTCGCGGTATTCTTTTATATAACCGACAAATAGCTTTTTTAGTAAGATTTTTGTTAGTGTGGATTATGGCTCGTATAGTAAGGACAGTTTTGGTGCAAAAAACGAAATGCAGATTCGTCATGCGATGATGAGGAATATTATGTATCGTCAGATGAGATTGAGTACGCCGATTTATCCAGTGGGGAATCAGACAACGTATCAGATATTTCTGTTTATTCAAGTGAATGTTCAAGTGTCGAAGATGATACCCAACCACAAGATGTACGAATGTGGGTAGAAATTAATTTAGATAATATGCCACCTCCTGTACCGAGATTTCCCTTTTATGAAAATCCTCGGGTAGTTGCCAATATTGAGAATGAACGAGATGTTCTTTCTTATTTTGAATATTTCTTTGATGAGCATCTTATTGAAATTCTCGTGAGAGAAACGAACAGGTTTGCTGAACAAGAAAAAATAAAACATAAAAGAAAATCAAAAGGAAAACAAAAACCATGGGAACCAACGAACAATTCAGAAATGAGAATATTTTTAGGAGTGCTGCTATTATACAAGGTATAATACACAAACCTGAACAGGAGTGGTATTGGTCAAAACGGGAAATTCTACATACGCCTATTTTTGGAAAAGTCCTGAGAAGGGATAGGTTTCGGTTACTGATGAGAAATTTACATTTTAGCAACAATGATTCATTTGATCCTTCAACATACCCATGGCCCAAACTTTCCAAGCTGTATGGCATTGTAGAGTACTTGCGATACAAATTCAAAAATGGGATAATACCAGAAATGGATGTTAGTGTCGATGAAAGCCTTCTGCTGTTCAAGGGCCGCTTGGGTGGAAACAATATATTCCTCTAAAACGATCTCGTTTTGGAATCAAGTCCTTTGTTCTGTGTGAATCCTCAACAGGGTATATTTGGAATTATTTGCTTTATACAGGAAAAGATACTCCATTTATGGACAAATATACACATTTTCCCATATCAACAAAATCTGTACTTCATTTGATGGATGATTTGCTGGAGAAAGGCTACTGTGTTACAGTTGATAATTTTTATATGTCACCAAAGCTAGCGGATTATTTAGTAAAACATAAAACTGATACATATGGGACTTTGCGGGTGAATAGAAAAGGACTGCCTACAAATTTTGGAAAAAGGAAGCTGAAAAAAGGAGAAATTGAAGCCTACCAGAGGGGAAAAGTTATGGCAATGAAATGGCAGGACAAAAAGTTAGTTTGTGCAATGAGTACAATTCATAATGCAAGTACAGAAACTGTTAAGATAAAAAGAAATGAAGAGATAATAAAACCTAAACTAATTATTGATTATAATAATACAATGGGTGGAGTAGATCGTGCGGATCAAGAATTGTCCTATTATGAGAGTACAAGAAAACAACAGCGAAAGTCGTATTTCGTCATCTTATGGATCAAGCTGTTTATAATAGTTTTGTACAATTTCAAAAGAACAATGGAAAAGTATTTGATACAGTTTAGACTCCAGTTAGTAGAAAGAATATTTGAAAAATATGAAAGTTTTGGCAGTTTAGGTCAAGTAGGACCATCATATGCAAACATTAGCAGGTTGACAAGCCGGCATTTTATATCACATATTCCACCCAACAATATTAAAAGAGAACCACGACGAAGATGTGCAGTTCGTTGTTCAAAAAGAGACAACAATGGGAAGAAAATCCGAAAAGAAACAAGAACCTGGTGTGAAGACTGTGAAGTTGGTCAATGTATGGACTCTTGTTTCAAAATTTATCATACACAAAAATTTTTTTAAATATTGTGTTGTTGTTATTTCAAGTTTGATAAATAAATAGTTTGAGATTTGCTATTTAGCACAATTTTATTGTTTTATTTGGTAATTTTTGGTCGGGGCCCGGGTTTTGGGTCTATATTCTTCAGGAACGCGATAATCGCGTCTCCCGCTTTTATTTTATATTTGGGGTAGTATAGTTTTATAACTTTAATGTATTTTTTTGTTTAAATGTAGACAGTGGTTAAGCATATATAAATAGGTATATTTGTTGAAAAAAAAGTCTATAAATTTTTTTCACGAATATTAGAAGAAAGCTGCCGCGGTTGGTTAGAGGGTTAATAAGACTGCATGAGATTGGTATTGAAGTAATTTCGGTGACATGTGATGGTCCAACAATTCATTTTGCGATGTTTAAAGAATTAGGTTCCGATTTTAAGCATGTGGACAAACTGAAAACTAATTTTAAACATTCATCCGTTTTAAATCACAATATTTTCCCAATCTTCGATATCTGCCATATGCTGAAATTGATCAGAAATGCTTTGGCAGAATTAAAAGTCATTATCGATTCTGAGGGTAAGGAAATCAAATGGGATTTTATTTCAAAATTACATGAAGTTCAAGAAAAAGAAACTCTCCTATTAGCTAACAAATTGGGAAAGAATGACATGGAATGGACAAAACGAAAGATGAAGGTATGATTTCATTTATGTCAAAATCTGTTTCTTTATTAATCATATTTTAGGTTAACCTTGCCTGTCAAAAGTTAAGTAATAATGTTGCAGAAGCCCTTTTATTCTTGAAAAATGATCTGGTAGATCCTCAATTTCAAAACTGTGAAGCAACCACTGTTAGATTTATAAAAACAGTCGATACAATGTTTGATTAATGAATACCAGACTGCCTTGGAAAATAGGATTTAAGAGGGGATTTATGGCCCTCAGTTTTCGTAACAAGAATTAAATTAATTTTATGCAACTAAATATACATTTTGTAGCAATCAATACATTCAGAAGCAATAAAATATTCAGAATAGTAAACCAGATAAATATTGTCTGTGAAGGTTCTAAATTTTGTATAAAAAGTAAGTGGCCGACTTTGTGGCCAAGTGGCCGCTTTCTTTGCGGCTGATTTAAAAAAAAAGGGTTTGCCAATTTATGCCAATGCCACAGTCTGTAATCTTCGGTAATTTCAGTTTCAGTTTGTTGTTCTGCGACTGCGACTGTGTTCTTTTCTTGTGATTTGTTTTTTGTTTGTATGTTCTTTATAACTTTTTCGTAGTGTGTGATAAATACTGATAATTATTATTGTGTTCTATAATAAACTAGACCATTTATAGTATTGAATGCTTTATTATACCTACACATGCAGAATACCAAATACCTTACGAGTTGCGTTTCGCCGTTTCGCCAGTTCGAACGTCCAACGTAATTGAGTTTCTGACTAATGAATAACCAGGGCAGGACGCTGTTTTTTTTTTATTTAGAACTTCATTCATGTTTATGATTATGTGGCTAATCAAATGATTCCGTCAAAGGACTATTAACTTCATAAATAGTATTATATCGGTAGATAGAAATATATGTTTTACAATTTATCACTTATCAGGAATAAATGAACTAAGTCTCTGTCTCTACAAACTTTTGTTGTAATATTTTGTCATGAAATAAAATATACCTATCGTGTTTATACAGGGTGTCCCATTTTTAAGCTGAAAAAATTCGAGAACATGTAGAACCGGTAAAAATAATGGGACTTTGGTATATAAACTTATTTCCAAATCCGTACCGTTTCTGAGATACAGGGTGTTGAATTTGAAAAAAATATATTTTTTTATTTATATCTCTGACAGTAATAAACAAATTGTTTTCAAATTTTAATTGGTAAATACTACCGTGAATCTTTACTTCCACAGAAAAAATTAGCTCAATAGGACTAGCCAGTGTCGTGCAACCAACCCTTTTTTTAAAAAATTATGTTAAAATTAAAATTTGAAAGTAATGTGTATTAACTGTTTGTAGGTTTCTCCAGAAGATATTTCAAATATTGCATATGCAACTGTTGGACAGTGGGGAAATCCTGTATACGAGGCTCATCGAAAAAATAGATTGACTGCATCTTTATTTGGGGCTGTCATAAAAAAACGACAAAGTACAAGTCCTCAAAATTTTATTAAACAAGTATTGTATCCTAAAGGTATTATTCATAGTGATGCTATTGAATATGGAAAAACAAAAGAATGTGTGGCCAGGCAGAAATTTGCAGAATCTAGGAATGTAAGAGAATCTGGCCTCTATATTGACAAAAATTATGGATATCTGGCTGCTTCACCTGATGGTAAATATGTTTTATAAATGTTTTAACCAGTAGTGAAATTAATTATTATAGGTCTTGTTGGAAAAAATGGATTATTGGAAATAAAATGTCTATAAAGTTCACAAGTCTGGAAAATCTTTAGAAGATATGTTAACACATGACAAATCCCTTTGTGGTGTTGAATGGGTAAATGGACGAATAAAACTAAAAAAAATCACAATTATTACTACCAAGTACCCGATTTATCCTACATATTTTTTACCAACTGTATATCATATATTTTTCTTTTAGGTTCAAGGGCAGCTAAATATTACTGGCAAAGAACTATGTTTCTTTATTATATATATTAACGACCAGCATCCTATATATGTAGATGTTATTCTCCGTGATGAAATCATTTGAGTAAGGAAATATAAAGAGGTTTTAATTATTTTTTATTATTAGACCATTTTTCAAAAACTCCTTCATTTTGCCGCTAGTTTACCCATGAAAAGTAAAAACTGGTCACATGAGGTCACCATGCATAAGGCGAGGCGCGTACTGTGAACGTAACTGTTTCGTCACGACGTCCAATTACGTCTTATGGAGAGGCGCGCATGAAGAGACGATAAAATCATCTTTCCCCCCAGTACTGTTTTTCGTTTATTTCTTTTGTATTTAAAAATAACGGCGTACACCGCTGCAGTCTTCCACGAAATAGCTCCGTGAGACAAAGTCACTGCGCGCCTCCCCTTCATTGTGATTTTTGATCATTGTTTAGAAGTAGAAGAAGAGGTTATCATGCGGCGCAATCTATCTAACAGATGCCCAAGTTTATCTTAACACATCTACCCGCCAGGAGGTGCTCACAATGCTCACATACTGACACAATCAATGTAAGCAACTAAGCAAAACGAACTTTTCTAAAAAGTAAAGTCATTTTAGGCGTTTATTTATTATTATTATAAAAAGTTATCGTAATAGCTACAGTTTATTTCTATTTTTTGTTTGATAAATATGTTTTTAAATTTACAAATAATTTATATAATCATACAAATATATTTATTTTTTTTGTTTTGGTTTTTGTGGCTTTACAAGGGAAATAACTTGTAGCTGCAACAATTTGATACTCATATTTGCTTTCGAAAGTTTTGTATTTGATTTAATGTTTCCAGAAAGTTAAAAACCGTATATCTATTATTTAGCAATATGGTGGATACAAAATAATGTCCCCTTAAAGGTCCGCTAAGAACTGAAAATGAATCCCAATGGCGTCCATATCTAGAAGACTGTGTAGATTATTTATAAACTTAAAGGATGTTAAAGGAAAATATTTATGGCAGACTCCTAGAAAGACTCCTTTTCTTGGATTTGCCATATCTACAACATCCATAAGTATATTCGATTCCCTGGTTAAAACAGGGAAGCTGTCTTATCTCCTCACTTACAAATTTAGCCAAGACCACCTAGAACTCTTCTTTTGTTCAATTAGGCATGTTTTATTAAACAGTAAACAATAGCTGACAGTTTTTCTGAAAACATATTTAATTTTAGGTCAAGAAATGGATGGAACAATAATCCTAGCGCTCTCCAATTTATGAGGTCGCATAAAAAATTACTGATAAATATTGATATTTCTGAAGTGGTGGAAATTGTAAAGTTCTAGATACCACCTCAATTCTTACAGTTACCAGTGGCAATATTTTAAAAAAGAATCCCTCGTACTATCAGTGGACCTTCATGACGTTAGAAGAAACAATAAATATTACGCAGACTACGTTAACAGCTTGCAAGATCATAATTATGATGTTTTACCTAAACTAAGAAGCCTTACCGACTTCAGTCAAAATGTTGTAACGTATATAGCAGGTTACGTAATTAAAATGTTACTTCGTACTCTCCATTGTACTGACTGTTTAGAATTATTAGTGGAACAAGACCCGGATGATCAGAATTATCTTCTCATTAAACGAAGAAACAGAGGTATATACTTTTTCCTTTTTATCATTGATGTTTACTATTTTGTAATGATATTACTATAAGATAATAACCATAAACTTTTTGTAGGTGCATACGTTTATCTTTTAAAAAGCCTGGTTGCAATATGTAGTGAGACTGAAATGTTTGTAAAAAAATTAATGCACTTAACAGATAACAGTTTACCCTCTTCCGATTTAGTGCATCATATAATAAGAAATGTGTCAGTTAAATTTTTACACAACTTAGGACGCAATATATATGCAAATCATGAACATAACTTCCAATTGTTAAAATTGACAATTAATAGTTATTGCAAAATCAGACTACATAACTTACTATCAGAACTATAAGAAGAAAAGAGTATAAGAAGTATACGGTAAACTTACATGGCGATCTGGTGCGGTAAAAATTTAATAAGTTGGTATTATTTGTAACAAAATTTTAATCATTTTGTTCCTTTGTATATGACGAGCAGTATATTTCCGGACAACTAAAAATAATATCAAAAATCCGTATAGTTTTTCCCTGAATACCCGCAACCCAAATGCTCTCTACATTGTAATGTGTTGTCTACCTCTAAAGTGTTTCTGATTGGTCACTTTTATGAAAAGGTAGGGACGCAAAACAGACAGGAAATTAAGACATTTTTAAAATTCGAGGAGTCTGGTTTTCAACAGAGTACGAGCAAGTTGACAATTTTTACGCTTATTGAAAACACATGTTCTTAAATTTTACTTTCATTTAAATCTTGAATTATTATCACTATTGTTAGTGATCGGTGTTCTGATATAATAGAGTATTATCTGTAATAAGCTCATTAATTGATAGTATCACATATTTTTGTTGTTGTCACGAGATAAGTGATAATAAATTTAGTTTACACGTGGTGTAAATCTTCTGCCGAATTTTTTATTTTTTTTGCAGAGTTGTTGAGACGCTGGCTTAATCTTCCCAGGAATCTACTTTATATTCTCGTAAACCATCCTATTCCATGTGGAACGTCTTAGGACATATTCGAGGTGGATGCACGAGATTGGAACTGCACTTTGCATACAGGTGAGTACATTTCATTTTCTTAATAAATTGAATATGATTAAAGAAAATTGTACCCTGTATGCAAAGGTCTGTTCTCTGTGAAGAGCCTGGGTTGGTTAGTGCGTTTGTATATAACCATATGGTTATTTTTGATATACTATAAATTTTGTCTGCTAAATACAGAATCTATTATATCCAGGAATTTTATTTTTGATTACTTGCTGGTATTCTAGACCGTCTCACATTAAATTTTTTTTCAATTTAATTCTATTTCATTGTACTTGATATTGTTAATTTTGCATTTAAAATCTCATGTATGAATTAGAAATTTTCACCTTTATGCTAACCAGTTTTTTTGTGTAGCACAGTTACGAATTTTGTTACTGCAATTTTGGTAATTTTTATTGTAGTATATAGTACTGGTCATAAGTTACTTTTTGCTATGACAATTTTTTTGTACAACTCTGGGACGGGGCTAATCATACAATCTTTTACATGTGCCTGTTTCCATCTTTGGAGCCTGAAACCTGAAACCTAGCTACGTGGGATTTACTTACCTCCATCCATGCAACCCCAGCAGGTCTAGCTAGACGGGGACCTGTTCAGGAGTTCCTGATTAATCTAGGAGAGGATAGAGGGTGAGATCAATCCATAAGTAGGCCGAAGACTGGTGAACCCAGCCCAGTAAAAATTTTTTTGTAAAATTTTGATAAACGCTTTCAGGCTGTAGAGTTTTTTTCAATTTAACATAAATTGAGTTGTAAATATAATTTGTAATATATACTTTTATCTTAACGTAATTTGTTTGTTCTCTTACTTTCACGCATTCACAATTTCATATATTTTTTTTCTCATTTAAATTACCTGGTGCCCAATTTTTTATAAGTAAGCTTAACAGTAAAATCCAATCCCCGCCAGCCCAGAGCTAACCGGAGCTATGTCCCTGAACCTTTAGAGAAGAAGCTAATAATTCCCGTTCCCGAGGTTCACCATCAATAATTTGGTGTTGACTAATTCAAAAGTCTTTTTAATTATTATCCTAACATAAAAATAGATTTTTTGATCTTGATTAAAAACCATATTCCTAACATGCTTCACATAAACTTATATAAATCTGTTGTTAAAAATTTTACTTCTAGTTGACTACTGTTACTATGTTTTATATAGGTATAATTTTTCTGCAGTGCCAAGCTAAAATGTCCCATCTGATTTTATTTTTGTCATAAGGATACATACAATCACATTATGTCACTTAATATAAAGATACTATAAAACGTTTAAGTATGTTACTACCATTAGACCAAGTTCCAAAGTATCAGAAAGAAGGTTCCTGGCTTTTACCGTTATAAAAGATCCAATGCATGGCTTAATAAGACTAGCAAAATGCGCGAATGCAAAATTTGTCTCATTGTCAATTTTCTGTAATGGGGATTGATTGTCGGTGCTTCGGTTCATCAGTTTGCAGTGATTACAAGTGATTAGTGATTACTGATGAAGCATCGGTGATTGGTTCTTGTTACAACAAGATGGTGAAATAATTAGTGAAAACTTTTGCTATTTTGTTTTGTTTCGTATATTACGAATTCTGTTGTTTTTTTTTTGGTTAAAATAAATATTTTCATCTGAAATTGTTATTTCACTGTTTTGATTTTATTTCACTGGACTATGAGTAAAGTGCAAACTTGTGCGTTCTTTTGGTGGGAAAAGTATAATATTATTTTGATATACCTGTTTACAAATAATGTACACCTTTAATTTGACGCACAATATTACTTCGTTAAACATTTTTCTTGTGTGTATGTTTTTGTGTAGTTAAGAGACTGGTCTCAATCAAGAAACTGTACCATTATGGCCTTAATTAAAGTAGTGGACTAAATATGAAACGATTTACATAGAGCGCTACGGTGCTTTAATAAAGTGATTAAACGTATACTTTATCTCTGCAAACATATACTGATATTATACTGTAGTATAATATCTATTGTAACGTACCTTTTGAGGTTCGTTTCATTAGGTTGACTATTATGCACCCCGTAAAACACCCAAGCTAATTGCTGGTGGATTAAGTTCTTAATTTTCATCTAATACGCTGGAAGACGCTGATTTGCTAGTAAACGGTAGCCCCACCAAAAAATCAAGCGAACACGCCGGTGTGAATTAGGAAAGATAGTTCCAGGCTACCATACTAGGCAGATGTGAGTTATTTTACCTATTTGAAATATATAATTTATTAATTTTCATTATTGGTTGAGATTATTAGTGCAGAACTACGATAATAGCGATTTGTTGTTATTATTAAGTAATTATATTTCATGTATATATATATAAGTGGTATTAGAATTTACCTGGATCTGTAAGTAAATTATCTAGGCGTGGTTAGTTGAGCAATTTTTTTGTCACCCTATACGGTGAGCAGCAATACGAGCTATAACAGTAGATTAATTTCAATATTCATTTATAAATTTGGGAAGCTGTGTTCTATTCAGTGGATTTATAGAAAATATAGATTCTAGTAATCAATAAATTTTAGTTTTCTTGCCTTCATTTTGTTCCAAATCGGATTGCGAACATTCAATACCACGTGTCAGTGCTTTTGGGGAATTAAGTTTATCTATCGTATCTTATCTTATCTTTGATTATCTTCGCGTTACAATACCACAGATTGTAAGCGATTGATAAATGCTAATATCGTATTTCTGCACTAGGTTAAATAATTTGTTCTTTGCATTTATCTACCTTTGTTAGAGGTATTGTGGTTTTGTTTTGCCTACCTGAGTAGATTTTAATTAATAACTCACATACACGCCGATTGGGAACTGGAACCGTTTCCTAATAATTATAGACATTCATTGATTATTGTTCTTTGGCAACAAATTTGTAAAATAAATCAATACGAATTTTTATAACTTGTCACTCAGTCTTTTACATATAGCAGTGGAATAAATTTTCTATTTTAATTAGAGTAGTAATATATCTTTGCTTAACCGGTTCTGAAACCGTTGTTTTGGAATTTTGGGTCAGATGATAGAGGGTTTTTTATTTATTTTATCTTTGTTCCTTCTGAACTATAGTATTTTTAATTATTAAAGATTAGAGCTTTTTAATAATAATTGTCGAGTGGCTGAACTGTAATCAGTTCATTATAATGCAAATTTTTGGATAATTTTATTTGCTTCATTCTGGGTAGGGTCACTAAAGGTTGACACCAGGTTTTGTTTTCATTTTTTTATAATTTTCCCTGTGATAATTCACAGAGTATTTCACAAGAACCAGATTTTCTGGTACATTCCCTTCAGAAAAATATTTATACTTTTTAATCTTTGCTAAACTAGCCTTCAACGTTCATCTATATATACTTGTAAATTGTGGGGCACTCTTAACACAAACAATTCTTTGTATGTACTCTTCTGAGACGAGCCAGCTGTAACCTGACTGCAAGATCAATAACCTGCTAAAGAACTCTGGACGCCTACCATCTACAGATCCTTAGATAAAAGGATTGGACTTGAAAAGCAGTACATGACCGTCATCTGGACTAGAGCTCTAGCTTCCCCACTTGGCCACGGCAAGTCCACCAGGATCCAACCAGCAGCAACAGGTTAAGGGTAAGAGTACCGACATCATAGAAGGAACGAGATTGTAAGAGTGTCACCGAACCTCATAAAATTTATGTAAAGTTAGCCCAGGTTAAATTTCATTTTACCATTTTTTTTTTCAATTTTGTTAGTCAATATTATCTCAATTTTACATTATTATTGTTTAATAGCTCCATAGTTTAACTTCCAATTAATCAGTGTAATTATCTTTGCTTATAGATTATATTGTATTTAACTAACTTTTATATAGTTTTCTTTTATCTTATATCTAAAAATTATCCTGGTGCCCAAATAACTTGTCAACACTCAAAACCGTCCTACGAATACTACGCCCTAGTATCATAAATCTCCCTGAGCTACCGGAGTAATGTCAGTGAACTTAAGCTAGTGGAATTGCACATCCCTAGCTTATCTAAAGTTCATTGCACTATTTTAAACAGTACCAATGTACCAATTATTAAAAATTAATTTACGGATATGGAAAGTAAATTGCTACAGCGCTGTACTGCTACAATTATTTTATAATATTTCTATTTAGTTTTACCTTTTATTTTATATCGACGGTATCCTCGATAAGATTTCAATTTGTGGACTTTGTATAGTTTATTATCCAATAGGTTTTTATGAAAGTTTAATTCATAAAAAATATATATTTAATGTGCTCTTTAATCCCTTATTTTGCCTATATTCCTAAAAGTATGCCACCTGCATTACTATGTCGTGTATAATGGTTTAGCTATATCGCCGATATGTATGATATATCGATGATATTAATTCTTTTCAGCATATATCAAAATGGCGACCATTCATGTTATCTGATATGTCTGATATCTTTCTTGCGCGGTATATGTGTTTTAAGTATATGGGCTAGTGGAGTCGATATTTCAAAATTTACTAGTCATTCAGTAAGGCACGCGTCAACGTAACTGCATTTAGATCAGGCTAAAACATAGATCTGATTCGTAAAACAGCGGGATGGTCAAAAGACTCCCAAGTCTTACAAATTTCATAACAAACCCTTGACCCCGAACCCTCCGAATTTGTAGAAACTATACTTAATTCCAGATTGTAAACCTATGTATATGTATTATCTGAATCTGCTGATTCGCTTTTTATTTTTCTCTAATATTGCAATAACCTATATTGTTATTCTACCTACACTATTTATTATATATTACATTTTTTTCAATTCAATAAATTATGTTGTATTTTGCATTTAATCGCACTTGCTTTTTATGCTTTGAACATCTGCCAAAAACTATCATAGAAGGACGTAGATGCGAAGAATAATCGTAAGATTGATCGACTTACTTGTAAGGAAGATCCAATCTTGATTATTCGAGCATCGTAGTCCTTCTATGATAGTAACCCACCCAAACCCAGATATCCCTCAAGTGCGATTCGTTCCGCTAAAATGAACTGATTCATGCTGTTGCCACACGAGCGGACGGGGACCGAATTGTTTTTGTTATGTCTTTAAAAAACACGCGTGAACCAGCGATAAGATGTACCTACCAAAACCTATCATAGAAGGACTACGATGCTCGAATAATCAAGATTGGTTCTTCCTTACAGGTAAGTTGATCAATCTTACGATTTTTGTTTCTTTCCACTCGACGTTAATACGTCACTGTGGAAACAGCGCATTCAGAGACACCTTGTCTCATGAGAGAAAAATTCCATAACTCGAGTGTTTCACAAAAATATGTTATGTGGAAACATATCTGAGATAAATTTCACGTAACACAAAAATCTCTTGAAATTTTAGTCTCCTTGTGGAGACTTACCATTAAGGTACAAAATATTCTTCACAAAAAGAAGGCCCAAGTTTTGTCTCTAGACATCACTACCCGAAAAGAACTCTGAGTAATACAGCTTTAAATTGTACACTTGAAAAATTAAATTATTCAAATAAAAATAACAAACAGCTTGTAAAACATATTTATACGCATATTGTGACGCTCTTAAATCGGTTTGTGGTTTATTTCTCGGGTTTCTGCCTTCGGGCGCCACCAAACATGGGTTTAGTGTGGTGAATGGTCCACGCGGACTTTACTCGCTTATGAATAAAGGCTGGGTAACTACAGTGAAGAAGGTGCATGAATGCACTTGCCAGAGGGTCAATGTTTCTTAAGCTAGGTAATAAAAGTCACACATATCCAATTCCAAAAATATTTATTTTCAATAAATCGGTCGGTAAATAAAGCAGTTAACACCAAAAATATTGTTAGCAATCTATATATATTTAGTCATAGAAGCAGCAATAATAAACAAGCGGAAATATATTAGCAACAAATAGTATCAAGTAGCAATAACTAGACAAGCAACAAATAGTAAATATACAAGTAAATAAACAAAGTCGGTGGCAATTGTTATTAAACAGGTACTAATAAACGGTCAGTAAATAGGCTAGCAATTAAATACAATAATCGGTGTGGAAAATAAGCTAGACGGTGAATAAGCAACAAGCAACAACAACCAAAAGAAGCTTAAGCAAAACGTTCTATTATTTAGTAACAGGAAAACCTCAGTAAATATTTATAATCCGGACTGACACTACGGAAGTGGCTAGCGTCTCCAAGCCTTTTGCGCCAAGTCTGAACGAGAAATAAGATGCAGCTTTCCGCAGGATACAAGTCCCCAAGGCAATCGCACTTATAAAGGAAATGTACTAGCATTCAGCCACAGGTTCTTTTTCATCCAAACAAGTTGCAAATACACACAATACTACTTCGCCCAAGTTAATCGCTCTTAAAGGCGACCGTAGCTAAGTGTACCTGGAGCTTGCCTCCAACGGCCGGCGGGTCAGAACGGTGTCGGTAGGTATCGAATCGGTAAATCGGTAGATAATCTCGGTAAATATTTAAAATCCGAACTGACTCTACGGAGGTGGTTAGCGTCTCCAAGCCTTTTGCGCCAAGTCTGAACGAGAAATAAGATGCAGCTTTCCGCAAGATACAAGTCCCCAAGGCAATCGCACTTATAAAGGAAATGTACTAGCATTCAGCCACAGGTTATTTTCATTCAAACAAGTTGCAAATACACACAATACTACTTCGCCCAAGTCAATCGCTCTTAAAGGCGACCGTAGCAATGTGTACCTGAAGCTTGCCTCCAACGGCCGGCGGGTCAGAACGATGTCGGTAGGTATCGAATCGGTAAATCGGTAAATAATCTCGGTTAATATTTAAAATCCGAACTGACTCTACGGAGGTGGCTAGCGTCTCCAAGCCTTTTGCACCAAGTCGGAACGAGAAATAAGATGCAGCTTTCCGCAAGATACAAGTCCCCAAGGCAATCGCACTTATAAAGGAAATGTACTAGCATTCAGCCACAGGTTATTTTCATCCAAACAAGTTGCAAATACACACAATACTACTTCGCCCAAGTCAATCGCTCTTAAAGGCGACCGTAGCTATGTGTACCTGGAGCTTGCTTCCAACGGCCGACGGGTCAGAACGATGTCGGTCGGAATCGAATGGTTACTTACTCCTTCTGGTGATTGCTGGTGCTGGTGCTTGGTGCTGGCGGAAACTATATCTTAAAGAAGATCCTTTCTAGGCAGTTACAATGCCTTAAATAGGAAATCGGAGACACCACGTGACAGTAAATCATGTGGGAGAATCATCGCGCATTGGTTGCGCGGATATTTTAATTTTTGATTCAAAATCGGTCAGTTTAGTGGTACACGGTACTAATATTGTCAATATATTATTGCTGGCCTAGTCACAGCGTTAAATAATATAAACAAATTACAAAATAACAGTTTGATAAGCTCACGGACTTCTACATTTATTTTAAATAGCATTACCAAAAAGAATGGCTTTAAAACTCCCAGAAATAAATAAATTCACATTATAACACATCCTAAATATGTTAAATCTATTTTACAATATCAAACAATAATAAATAAATAATATCAACTTATTTAAACCAATTCAGAAAATACAAATTATTCTAAGCGCTGCAAAATAATGTAGAGACCTGAAATAAACTAAAATAGATTTAAGTAAGGGGATATAAACTCGGTAAAATAAACAATCTTATAATATTAATAAAAATGTAATTGACGGAATACTTTTTAAGTGACTTTTCTACTTTATATTATTATAACAATTAACTAGTACAATAGTTGAATGTTATAAACAACACGGATAATATAAAAAAACTTGACCCGGCCTGGAGATCAAACTCGGATCTTCCGTGTGAAAAGTCGGCACGCTTTGTACAGCGCTACGGAGCTCACTTCCAGTAATATATATTTCGGCGGATACTTATACACATATTAAATTCTATACTCAAAATAATAAATCCAAACTATAAGAAGGTAACTTCGTTACAATATTAAAAAAGGGGATAAAAAGGGGGATGAATAAATTATTTAAAAACATAAATGTACTGAGAAACCTCATTAGCAAACATTATTTTTAATCAGAACAATGCAAATAATGTAAACGTTTAAAATTTTGGATCAAGTATGTTTCAAAATATAAGTAGTAGTTTAATAGTTAATAGTAAGTAGTAATAGTTAAGTAGTTAATAACTTAACTTAATGGATAATTAGTAATTAGTAAGTTTTTAATCATGAATGAAAATGTTAAAAGGTGAAGTGGCTATTCGTTTAAAAAAACACACAAAGGACAAATTATGACCCTATCTATCACTTCCTTCACTTCATTTTTCTTTAGGAAATTTTTTTAGTCTTAAATTAACCCATATTTTAAACAGTTCTTGAGAGTTTAACATATGGGTTTTATTTATCGACCATTTACTTAGCTGCACATTTTCCAATTGAATTTCCATTGAAAAACAAAAACATTTCACCTACAAAATCATATGAATTATATTTGTTTTTAATGTCTTTTTACGTAATAGGTAGTAGAGCAGGGCATTGCTTTGAATTAAATTGCTTTTACAATTAATTAAAGCAATTATAATTGCGTGTTGCTTGTTAATTGAAGCAATTTTGTATCACAATTAATTTGTAATTGAAAATGAAGCACATTTGTAAGTTGCTTTGTATTTGTTAATTGATTCAAAATGCTTTCAAGCAATATTAAATTAATTCAAATACTTTTGAATTAATTGAATTACTTTTAATAATAATACTGCTGATAGTACAGAAGAAGAGGACTTCTTTGACTTTCAAAAAAATGACAATATAAATAATATATTTATTTTCTCCAAAAGTCAACAAGTCACAAATATTGAGATAGAAATCTCAGAAGATCAAAGAACTGACCTGGAAGTTGTAAAGAGATATCCAACTATAAAAAAAACTGTTTATAAAATTTAATACATGTCTGCCATCAAATGTTTCTGTAGAACGGTTATTTTCTATTGCAACAATCATAAATGATCTATGGTGCCATGCTTTGACAGATGCAAATTTCGAACATTTAGTACATTTAAAAGCAAACAGTAACCTCTAGGACTTAGAAAAGAGGTTTTATAAGTAGGTTATTATAGCCGGAATTGAGACTCCCCCCACCCCTTTTGACCTTGAATGACCTTTGGATGACCTTTGTGTGACCTTTGGATGACCTTGAAGTGACCTTTGGATGACCTTGAGGTGACCTTTGGATGACCTTTACGTGACCTTTGGATGACCTTGAAGTGACCTTTGGATAACATTGAAATGACCTTTGCATGACCTTGAAGTGACCTTCGTTTGACCTCTGTAATTGTCAACACATGACGTAATCGAATGTTTAGGGAAGGGGTATTCCATAATATGTATATATAGAGAGGAGATTATAGCAAGGAATCACACTTCGTTCACTGCCAACCTTATAGTCAACGTCTACAATAGTGCAAATTGTGTGTTGTCCTGTATTAATATTTTCAAGTGAGAACAATTGTTGTATTTATTACTATTTAGATATTACAGCTAGTTATCTTTAAACAAGAAATGGCATTACCAAGTGTTGATTTAAACAAAATTAATAGTAACATTAACAGAGACTTTATTGATATTGCTCGACGATCAATTTCCTCGTTAGAAATTGATACCCCTTATTTGATTAAAAAAATGTCATTTGTCAATACACGTTTTGGAAAGTGCGTTTTGGCTATACTGCTCGATAGTAAGAGCAATGTAAGCTTTAAGTGTTATTTACCAAAGAGGGTTATAGAACACATAACAGAGGATGTTATGAATAAAATGAATTCTTCTTGGGAACAGTACACGATAACTTATTTAGGTCAAAGCGAGCCTACATATAAAGATATTAGATCTAAAGCATTGATAAAATTTGGTATTGCCAACTAATTTTATTTAAAAAAATATATCTATTAGTAATAAATATAATTTGTAGATCATATCTTAGTATATTTACCTATTTACACTATTTAGCAGTATCTCATATAAGGTTGTTTTTCTTGTTTTATAAGTCTAAAAGGTAATGAATAATTTGCTATATTATACTATCAGTTTTAACAATAACGTTTATTTTGTAGAAAACTATTAAAATGTGGATGCATTATGCTAGCCAACACTGGACTGAAGCTATCGATATCCAGTCAGCTGTGAAAAGAATGAAGAGTGAGTTGGATTGCTTGGTAATGGATAGACTTCATGCTTGTAATTATGACAGGGATTACTGCTTTTCCGAAGAATTGGTTAAACAATTGCAGGAAGATATTGAAAACTATCGCCTTGGTGCTTCGTTGTGTGATAGTTATTTAAATAACACTTTAACTTTGAATAATTTTTGTGAGAAAATGGTGGAGAAAGGACTAAAATGTTTTCTCAATTCCAATTTGCTCGATTATCTACCGTATGCAGTTGTTGTGAAATATAAGTTAGCATCTCAAGAATATGGTAGTGATGATCAAGATAATGATGATCAAAAGTAATATAATTAATTTTTTTATAAGTTTTTCATTATTTTTACATTATTATATACATTGTATATTATAGTAATAAATTGTATTGTACTAAATATTTCTCTTATTTTGTTGTAAAACAAAAAAAAAAAAAACGATGTAATGTAAATAAAAAATAAATAAAAAAAATTTAAATCTTTTATTTCCATTTATTTGTCACATGAGCACAAAAAAAAAACATATATAAATATATTGAGTAAATACAAAAAATATATTAAAAATAGATTATACTTATAAAATAGAGTACATTAACATATAAAAATTGGAAGATGTAAAGAAAATGTTCATCAGTTTACTTAAATCCATTATGTACAGACCCATCCAAAGCATTATAAGCCAAATAAGAATCATGAATTATCAATGCATAAACCCGTGTATTCTCAGGAAAATGTTTCTTTCGAGTTTCAAATTCCAGTTTTATGTCTACAGTGGATGACTTCATGGCGTCTTGTTGATGTGAACAGTCGATAACAAATAATGGATTTTTTTGGAATTCACCAATATCCATCATCGGTTCATAATTATCTTTATCGTAGAAGCTGGATTGAAACTTTTCATAAGCATAGTAAGCTGAAGAATACAATTTCTTTCCAAAATCTAAATTCCAGCGTTCATATGGATATACTTCTGAGTTTAAGTATAGTCGGATGTTACTTACATCTGCATGGATGAATTGAGTAACGTCCTTGCTTATATTATCAGAACTGTCAGTACTCTGAAAGCCGATAATAATATATCGAGGTCTTTCTAAACTTGTTGTGGTTTTTATAGGCCATATATCAGTAGCTGTTTTTCTTAGAGTCGGTAATTCATATAAATCCCACATGCGATAGGCCATTTTAACCGTAGCATTTACACCACCTTTCTTAATGCGATTCAGCAACTTCAGTTTTTGTGTATCTTCAGGGATGATGTGCCTTAGCCTCCATTCGATTTTATTAATTTCGAGATCTGCATCAACTTCTCCAATGTAACAATTCTTAAAAGATCGAGCTATTATTAGTATAAGCTCTTGTTTGGTGTTGAGAATGCCCCTTGTATAATCTTCGGCGAAACCCATAAGATACTTTAGAGGCAATTTGCCACTAAAAAAGTGACTGTTGGTATCCAAAACGTCCTGGTTTTTCACTGTTAGTCCCCATCCACAAGATAGTAATGATTTTAAATGTGTTTGTCCCCATGACACCATGGTTTTCATTGTTGTTGTTATACCAGGTTTTCGAATAACAGCTACTTGTTCTCCACCCATTTCATAACGAATTTCATCGAAAAGAAATGCTAACGCATTATTGGATAGGTAACACATTTTAGTGGCATCACTTGGGGTAAATTTACCTTCGATATATATATAACTTTCAGCAATATCGAGAATAAGATCTTGGCAGTGAATAGGAATTCTTATTTCATCCGAATTTCTATAGTACGGTGATCCATATGGTTTGTAAGTGTGCTCATGTAGACTAACAAGTGAATTATCAAAGAAAGGTTCATCAAACACATCCAACTTTGCACTAGTTGACGTCATGATTACAAATATTAAGGTTTCAGCTTTAATCCAATTGACTGAAGAAAGATACGATCTCTAGCAGACAATTTAGATGTTGACCGTTTAACGTTCTTTCGTATAATAAATGGCTTGTCACACTTGTTCAAAACTTTATTACTATTTGTATGTAACAGAGATGGAAAATGTTTTCTTTGATTAAAACAAAAGCCCATTATATCCTGATAGTTTAATATAGCTTTTTTAATTCTAGCTTCACAATAATTTTCTCACCACGAAAGTCTACCAGAATACCATTATCATCTAATATACGTAATGTAATGTTTTCGATAAACTGACGTCCTTCAGGTCTTACAGACATATAAATAATATTTTGTGGTTCCTTGGAGAGTTTGAATCCAGGTTCAACATCTATATCAAATTCGTAGAGAGTATGTGCTTCTTCGCCATTCATATAAGCTCCAGAAGTGATATTGCAATCAACACGAATAATTCTAACTTTCATTATGTCAACTGGTAATGTAGATTCAAGTGAATTATTTGCAGAATATACTTTGTTTTCAAATCCTAATATAGTTGCAATAGAATACTTGTGAGTAAAGTCGATCTCATATTTAGATACTATTTCACATTTCAGCGTATTATTGTTGGCTTTTAATGTGAAATATTTATTAATATTGAAGTTGTCATCCTTAACACTGCGTTTTATTATAGATTCCAAAGCACTTTGAATTGCTCCATTGATTTCGTTCAACTCATATGCTCCTGGAGGAATTTGAAAGAAAGTAGTAGGTGATCTATTCTTCAATTTGAATCCAATAATATTATTTTTCTCATCAACATTTAATATTGAATTGTAAGAATAGAATCCATGTAGTCCCAATCCATATCGACAACTTGTATCGAGTTCAATTGGAGGGTAAAAGTTAGCGCTTAACACACTAGATTGTCCTGAGAACGTGAACGTACGAGACATGACTAACACATATAACTTGTTAACACATCGTTTTATTGCTGCTTACAGCAGCAGTTGAGACACATTTCCTGTCTTGAATTTGATGGTACCATATTAAACCTTGCAGAAACTTTATTTTCGGACGCTACAGTAACATCGCGTATATTGCAATAACAACACAAATATTTTCGTGGTGGAGGTCCGTCATTCACATCAATAGATTGGGATGTATTATCGCCACTGTAATGTTCCAAACAATATTGATACTTCATTACATCAATATCGCTTTTTAAAGCTCAGGTAATTTATCCCACACCCATGCGATTTCATTTGAAGCACAGGTGATCATCACTTCTTTAGGAAAATCAGCTAATTGTTCCTTTGTCAATTTTGTAAGAGTCCTATACTTTGAGAAAGCTCGCAACGAATCCGCCGTCTTTTTAATTTTTTCACGTTCTTCTTTTGGAGTCATTGGAAAATTCATTGTTAGTTAGAAATCTTAAACACAAATGTCCACACCACACTGTATTGTAGTTCTGCTGACGGTCGTAGTTGTAATAGATTATCGGCTTTGATTTAATGTAGAAATACTTTAAGAGTTCCCTGGGTGGGGGAAGATCTCCGAAACTATCGTAGTAGTTAATAATATTACCAATTTTCTTGTAGGCTACCCAATGTGTTCCTCTACCATTTATACCGTCTAAATTCAAAATTGCAGATTCAGTATGTAGGGCACCACTCTCAGGAAGATTGTCTCGCATAAATACACCTCGAAAATATGGAATTTTAAAAATATTAGCATAATAACTAATATCAATGTCGCTGAGAGCTCTTCGAGGTAGAGACTTTAGAAGTTTTTTGGATTGTTCGGTTTCAGATAAAGTCCTAATCCAGTTCGATATGGTTTTAAATACAATCCTTCGCCTTTTTTTCCAAGAGGCATAGATTCAATTTTTTTATTATGACGCACCCCTTCAGCCATGCGCTGATTTGCATTTTTTACATCACTTATTGTTTTATATAGACCTGCAGCACCGCCGGCTAAACTTCCCAGCGCCGATAATCCCGCAAATATAGGAATTAATGGTAAAATTCCACCAACTTTCGGTATAGGTATAATTCGCGGAGTACGAATATTCCTTTTACCCCCTGATGTTTTCACAAATTTTCGTGCTGCTTGTAAAGCAAAATGTGTTGCTTTTTTTGTATCATTAGAAACGAATCGTTTACCGCCAGCTTTACGTATTTCATCTCGTACTTTATGAACAATATTACCACCAAAGCTGACCTTCTTTTTCTTAATATTCTTCTTTTTATTTGCCTTTATTCTGGGAACTGATTTAGATTTACATCCCATACCTAAACGACGTTTTGCTTTCATGATATTTGTAACTAACCAGGCGGATGCTTTTTCTCTAAAATTGGCGTCTTTAGATTTAACCCTTTCCCAGGCGCGCTGTTCTAATTCGTAGTCTGCTTTATGGCGTGTTGGTAAATCTTTATGATCTTCGTAAGCAGCGTCGTGAACTTTGCAAGCTTGGTCCAGACCATTAATGCCTGGATCACCTCTGGCAATCCTTTTTTGAAATTTTGTACCCGGTCCACAGTACTGGTAGCCACCGGGTAAATGTAATTCAAAGGGTAGTTTATTTATTAAAGAATTTATAAATCCCCTTCCTGTTCGCGAATTAGACACTTTACGTCTAGACTGACTGACGAACGGCATTAAAATAAACAAAACGTAGTAAAACTTTCTTTATAACACCGATTACTTCGATGGTAACACTAGGAACGCTAGTTATCGATTAAAATATTGAATACACCGTTTATATCTATTTATATCTATTTATATTGTATCCAACCCTCAAACAATGCGGATTGTAAAGCAAAAGCAAACATTTGTAGTGGATAATTTCGATGAACGTGTAGGAAGTGGTGTAAATATCAACAATAGACGCCATGGACCCTTGTTGCCTTCAACAATTCGGGGTTTGTTAATCGGTCCTTCGAACTGTGGGAAAACAAATGTTATGATTTCCCTTATTACACATCCCCACGGTTTACGTTTTGCTAATATTTATTTATATTCCAAGTCACTGTACCAACCCAAATATGAATATCTTCAGAAGATTTTAAAACCCATTAATGGATTAGGATTTTACACATTTAATAATAACGTAGAAATTGTGGAACCATCTGAAGCAAAACCGGACTCCGTTTTCATTTTCGACGATATCATATGTGAAAAACAAGATATTATTAGGTCATATTTTAGTATGGGCCGACACAAATCCATAGATAGTTTTTATCTGGCTCAAACATATTCCCGAGTACCAAAACAATTGATTAGAGACAATTCGAATTTTATTATAATGTTTAAGCAAGATGAAATGAATTTGCATCATATATTTCAAGATCATGTATCACCGGACGTTACCTTCAAAGAGTTCTTGGATATGTGTGCAAAATGCTGGGAAGATAAATATGGATTTTTAGTAATCGATAAAGATAGAGAACTAAAAGATGGTAGATACAGAAAAGGTTTGGACAGTTACATATATCCGTAATGCATGCCAATATATATATCAATTGTAAAGGTAGTGATGGTGGGTGCACATCGAAAGAAAATGAAGAGATCAGTAGTTGATAAGGACGAAAATAATGATAGTGAAATAGATTTGAAACGTAAATTAATAGAAGCCACGGACGCTGTTCGCAAAAAATTCAATTACATAAAAAATAAACATGTAGAAAGTCAAATGGCCTTGGAAAAAATATATGAACCGTTAACGAAGCCATTAAAAACTATTTCTGAAACAACGCAGGAAACAAATCGTAAATTTCAAACCACACAGCAGTATTTAACAACACAGCCTAAAAAACCCTCTGCAGTAATCAAAACACCGAAATTCGAATCAGATGAAACAATTAGGGAAAGTAATTCTTATATGGAAACGCCGCCACCATCGTCTGTAGGGACACCTTCAAGTTCTACCACGTCTAGTAGTAATTTGCGAAATTTAACTGATGTCGTTTCAACCTACATCAATGGTGTTAAAGCTGGTGAATCTACGTTCGATAACAAGTATGGGGTGCGAGTTGATGTCGATACTGGAAAGTTAGCCATGGGCAACTCCGAAGTGCGATTTCAGGGTGACCTTATATCATTTTGGAGAAATAATAAGAAACTCGGAACATATAAAGGAAATTCTCAGTTATACGATTTACTGTTTTTAAAATTTCCCCCAGATCTAAACAGTGCGGGTTATGGAATCACCGATGAAAATAAAAATATATTTGGAGACATATTGAATATAACGAATGCGGCATATAAAAATTACAATGTAACATTGGGATACAATCCTAGTAAATCAAAAAAGTACGTCGAAATTATAAAACCACTTTTACAACGTGGAATGTCAACTCGATCCAAGAAAGGTGCGGGTCTAATGTCATCTCAGAAAATATATACAGGCAAAAAGGTGGATTACATATACTGGAATAAGCCCAAAGAATTAATCGACCGCTTAAGATTATTGTGGAGTTCTAAAATGGCTGGACATTCAGGTCATGAGAATGAAATAATATCCCTAATTGATGAATTAAGGGAAGAAGGAATCATCTATTAGAGAAATAACTATCGCATTTTATTTCATCAACCATAAATACATATATAAAGCAGATATCAGTTTATTTTGTCAATTGTAATTTGAACGCAATAGAACGATGGGCTCCATTGATAAATTTGGACGCCGAAAAGGACCTCATTGTAAAGGTCATCGTGGTCCGCAAGGCATCGGTTTTAAACTTACTACTGAAAAACAGTATGACATCCAAGGAAAGCAATTAAAAAATATAGGAGATCCTAGAGATGAAAATGATGGTGCAACATTAAACTACGTGAATTTAGTTATGGATGCCTGCAAAAAAGATATCCTTTCCGCTCTACAAAAATCAGCTAATCTTATAACCGATAATTTAGTAAACTACATAAAGAGAGAAAGGAAGGAAATCGTGGATGAAATAACAAAAACGTTTCAAAATTTACAACTAAAAATAGATACAACGATAAGCGATATGAAAACTGAAATAGATGAATTAAAAAATACAAGTGAGAGAAACTCGGATGCTCATACTAAGTTGGTGCAAAATATGACTGGTTTCATACTTGATGTAGAAAAAATTGAACAACTTATTGCGAAATACCATCCCCCGAGAGACACAGGAGGATTAGCATGGCCAGGTATTTCATTACGACCAACCGATTCTAAGATCATCACAAGTTGAGTAAAAAATGTATGCATTATATAAATAAAACAAGGAGCAGCTCATCACAATAAGTCATTTCAAACAGAACGTGGAACATCTAAATGTATATTACTATTATTATTAATAAACCTGAATAATAAAAAAAAGGTATAATGTTCATTAGTGGCACAAAACGACAAATTGTCAGTGAATTACATAAACCAGCACGAAAAAATTTTAGAAGGAGAAGAACCGTAATAAAAGGTTTGGCAGACTTATGGCAGATTGACTTGGCAGAAATGCAGAATTTTGCAAATGAAAATAAAGGTTATCGATATATACTCATAGTAATTGATTGCTATTCTAAATATGTTTGGGCCAAACCGCTAAAGAAAAAAACTGCTATGGAAGTTTCTATTGCGATGAAAGAAATTCTTCAAGAAGCTGTTTATTCCCCAACAAACTTACAGAGCGATCAAGGACTCGAGTTTTACAATCGCCAGTTCTCCACAGTGATGCATGAATATGGCATAAATCATTATTCCACATTCAGTACAAAAAAGGCAGCAATCGTGGAACGTGTAATTAAAACTTTAAAAAATTGGTTATATAAAGAATTCTCGGCCAGAGGCAATTACAAATGGTTTGATATACTTCCTGATATTATAAACTTGTACAATAATAAAGTCCATCGTACAATAGGGATGAAACCCATAGATGTAAAATATACAACAAAGTTAAGTGTATATAATCATCCCAAAGTCGCATTAAAATCAAAATTCCATGTTGGTGACATGGTTCGGATTAGCAAATACAAAGGAATATTTGAAAAGGGGTATACAGCCAACTATTCAACGGAACTTTTTAAAATTGTTAAAGTTAATGTAACAAATCCCGTCACATACATGATAGAAGATGTGAGTGGTCAACCTATTAAAGGATGTTTTTATGATTATGAACTTCAGAAGACTAAACACCCCGATGTATACTTAGTGGAAAAGATTTTAAAGAAAAAGGGTAATAAATTGTTTGTCAAATGGCTCGGAATACCACCAGATCAGAATGGTTGGATCAACAAGACTGGTATAGTTTAATATATGTATAGTAATTATCTTGCTTTGTAAAATGATATGGTAAAATATATGCTTAATTTAGTATATTTGCAACTGTATGTAACACTTATAGTTATATTTTTTTTCTATTATCACAATAAAATTACTTTTCAAGTATTATTTTTTTGTTTTTTTTTTATGCATATTGCATAAAAGAGGAGAACTTGGAATAAAAAAAGAAACACACTTTTGGACAGAAAACACACTATATTTAAAAATTAAAAAACAATACAAAATAATACAACTAAAAAATATACAACTAAAAATATAATACAAATAATAAAATAAAATACACAATTAAAAAAATAAAAATATACAATTAAAAATATAATTGTTCTTAAGTAGCAAGAAAAATTATTTCTTGCTACTTAAGAACTGTTGGCTCTTCTCCTCCTCTCGGCGACCCATCAGGTGGAGCCATCGCGCTCTTTCGGCATATCTATATGCCTTCTTCTCCGTCTTGGTCTTGTTGATTACCGGATGGCAGCTCCGGATTACCAACCGGTCCTGGATCGCCTCCCTGGGGTTGTATGTGCGTCCTGGGACGCACTCATCATCCCAATTCTCTTCATCTAGCTGCGGCGGCTCTGGTCCTTTGTGTGGTCGGTACGGGACACACTCATTATCCCATTTCTCCTCTGGCTCTGGTCTTCTGTGTGGTGGGTTCGGAACACACTCATTATCCCAATTCTCCTCTGGCTCTGGTCTTCTGTGTGGTGGGTTCGGGACGCACTCATTATCCCAATTTTCAGACTCGAGGATATTCATTTTATTTTGTTTAACTCTGAACTGTTGAGCTTATCTGCCAAACAGATTCAAGTTACGGATATATATATAGGCAACAGTCATCCCTCCTCTCGCATTTTGAATGAGAGAGATAATCTGAACCTCCCTTCCACTTACTATTGAATGGTAGGTTTTAAAGTTGTCCACTCACCCCTCCTACTTAATATAAAGGCATCCCCACTCTACCACGAAGACATCATATACCATAAAGTACGTTCTCATGCTCAGTGTGAATGTGGTAGCGTGAATGACATTGTACGAATGAAAGAGTACTTGTTTAATAATTATTTTATTCCCATTCCTAATTATTATTGTACAACATGTTATTAAGACATTGCATGTATATTACCTATATTACATACGTTACATATAATTATTATGTTTGTTTCTCAATTACCTATAATTACTCTGTATGTAATAATTATAATTATTTTCTGTACAAATAGTTACCCGTTCATAAAACATTGCATGTACATTACCTATATTACTTAGGTTATATATAATTATTAAGTTTGTTCTTCAATTACATGTAATTATATTGTCTGTAATAATTATAATTACTCTCTGTACAAATACAAATTATATTGTATGTAATAATTATAATTACTTTTTTTCACTACAAATAGTTACACGTCAAACATTTACGTTTCTAATTATTTTAATGATAATATCATACTTTTTTTTTTGTATTGGGCTAATGCGACATTACATACATTACGGGTAATGATTAACAATATGTTCGTATTTTCTATATATCAATTACCGCGTAATTAATGATGAGGTTTCTTCATATACAGTTTATTTACAAATTGCATCGTTTAATCTATCAAAAACTACTTAACACTATTTATTGCAAAGTATACAACAGTCTGTTAGTTTCAGTTGATTAAGGGGTAATTGACAAGAGTCGCAGGTATGTAATACAGCATCCTCCAGTCTGATTGTCCTATGTGATTCGATGTATTGGTATCTGGAGGTGGGGGTACCGTTAACGGTAAACCACTCAAAGCATCTATAACACAGGAAATAAAGTCTATCACCTGGCACTACGATGCAAGACACCGTATTGCAATACTGTTTTTGACTCCTGCGAGAAGACTTGCCGCAGGTCGTCTCCGCTATCATCTCCGATGGGCTGAGGTTGATTACCGCCCGGTTGTTCACGTCTTGGCTCGGCCGACACGTGAACATCGGCGCTGGTAACCAACCTTATGGGGGCCTGATGTTGGTTTGCCCCGTCAGATGGCGTCTCCCTCGCCGATGACGTAGTTGCCGCGTTGTTATCGGCCGCCTTAATCGACGAGGGAGACGCCATCTTGGTGCTTGGTTCCCCCACAATGGCGTCACACACGATCTCGTCTTCTGTGACGCTGCTCATCGGCGACAATAGCGGCGGCACCACCGTATTTTCTTCATCGCTGCCTTTTCCCGCAACTACCACCGCCCGCTCACTCCGAGTCCCGGCTTTCGTGGAAGTCTTTGGCCGCTTGGCCACCGGCACCAGGGCGATTTCGGTGCCCTGGGGAAGCTGAACCTGCGGTGGCAATTGCGGAATTGCCGGCTGCAACCACTGGCGATGCAAGATCCGCTGGGCCGGCGTCACCAGCGGTTGGGCTTGATGTTCAGCCCTTGCGGTGGTAAGCTTTCTCGGACGTTTTAAACCGACCATCGTTAACACAGATATTTGAAAATAAATGAGAACACAAACACGAAAACGCGAAAAACGAGTGAAGCTAATTTAACAACAATTGCTCAGACTCTTCACGAAGACACACGTCTGTACCCGGCGGAGGCTGGAAGGAAAAGAATTTCACAAACGTCTCTAGCGTGGTTCATGGCTTCCACTCCCCCTCTCAACTTGCGCAGTGATTCTACGCAGCTTGGGTTAGATTTGGACTCCCTCCACCTTTGATTATGCGCCCCGTTTGTCAGTGTTACCAACTCACCAATGTTACCAACCTCATTTTCTATTCATTCCATCTTTCTTTATTACCAGTGTTACCAACTTTCAATTTTATTACTTGCTCCCTTTTACATACTTCAGTCTCTGTACATTCTGTTCTTTCATTCCATTCAAGATTCAATTTATTTTTTTCAACCTTTATTTATTTTTCTATCTTACACTATTCTTACTGCTCTAACATTAATTATATGTATACATTTATTTAATACTATTGTTAACCTAAGGATTGTCTTATCCAGTTTACTTTATGTGTGAGTCTGTCGCGACGGTTACTTATCTCTTCCAGTCGACTAGTCGTGGCTGTGAATAGATGGTTTAAACGAGTGATTTCCTCCTCCAACCCGTTCGCTTCTTGTTGGGTACTTGTAAACTCCCGATCCGCATCCATTTTTTCCTTTAGCAATTTATTTTTTAATGCTATCGCTTGTCTAATTATTGTCATGTCTGTTTCTTGAGAAAACATGTTGAGATTCTCCTCGTCGTCGTCGGGTATGGTGATAGGGTTCTCTGTTGCTGCCGATTGTTCTTGCTCTCTTCTGTTCCCTATCGGTATAGCAGAGACTTCACCTAGCAAGTGTTTTAGTGTACTTGCTCCTTCTTCTTCCTTCACTTTTGGTTTTTTGGATGATCCATCTTTCTCGGTGGTGCGACGGGACTTTTTTGTGGATCGTCCTTTATCTTTAATTTTTTCACTTGTCGATTTTTCTGATTTTATAAAGTCGTCCTCGCTCCATGGTGACATTTGATGGATCATATCCGCTATCACTGCATTGCTTACGTTCTCATGACCCTCTTCATTGATTACTTCGGCCAGAGCTTGGTGTACGATATCCACTGGAATTGAGGCCTCGCCGTGGGATGTCTCCTGACCGTTCAACGATTCTGCTTGCCGCCATACATTTTGATATGGTTCTGTGAAGTAGCCCGGATGCTGTGATGTCGAAGCCGTGGGGTATGATGCGTTTTGTTGTTGTCCATTACCTGGGTTTGTAAATAATGAATGCAACTGGTTGTCTTGCATATTAACCCCTGGTATTATTATATTGGATAATACTTTAAGTGTTTCTATGTTCTTCTGCGGTGCTCTGCGTGATGTTGAATTATCCTTGGATTGATGCTTTCGACTTCCATGTACTTTTTGATTAACGTTTCTACAATTACCCATTGTATTAAACTTAGTACTTTGACAAACTGTTACTAGCACTGTTACACTCGACGACGACTGAAGGAGTGACAAACTCCTCCGATTCGACTTCAGCTTTTATAGGATCCGACTCGCTCCGCCCACCCTCCCACTGTACTACAGTGAACGAGTATTAGCTCCTCCTATCCTTCTTAACGTTCTATAGGATATGACTTTCTCCCCACCATCCCCACTCTACCACGAAGAGATCATATATACCTTAAAGTACGTTCTGATGCTCAGTGTGGATGAGGTAGCGTGAATGACATTGTACGAATGAAAGAGTACTTGTTTAATAATTATTTTATTCTCATTCCTAATTATTATTGTACAAATAGTTACATGTTAATAAGACATTGCATGTATATTACTTACGTTACATATAATTATTATGTTTGTTTCTCAATTACCTATAATTACTCTGTATGTAATAATTATAATTATTTTCTGTACAAATAGTTACCCGTTAATAAAACATTACATGTACATTACCTATGTTACTTACGTTATATATAATTATTAAGTTTGTTCTTCAATTACATGTAATTATATTGTATGTAATAATTATAATTACTCTCTGTACAAATACAAATTACATTGTATGTAATAAGTATAATTATTTTTCTGTACATATAGTTACGCGTTAATGAGACATTGTGTACATTACCAATGTTACAAGTTTATTCTTCAATTGCCTATAGTCACGCTGTACTTAATAATTATAATTATTTTTTTATTGTAATCCTTAACGTTCGTTACATTTCTAATTATTGTACAAGTAATCACATGTTAATACGACATTGCTTACATTACATATAATCATTACATTTGTTCTTCGATAGCCTATAATTACATTGTACTTAATAATATAATTATTTTCTATAATCTTAAACATTTACTACGTTTCTAATTATTTTAATGCTAATATCTTACTTTTTTTTTTTTGTACCGAGCTCATGCGAGATTACATACATATACATCTATACATACATCTATTACATGTGTTTGAATATTATGATATGTTACAGTTACTTTATATAATATTTATTTATTATAATTACATCTTTTCTTACTTCACTGTATGTCATAATACATAGTTTTACATTTAACTTTATTCTAATTACTTATGGTACGAGTAAACACACATATTCGTTTCGTCTCTATGTACAATCATCATATTAATTCTTCTAGCGCGTTTATCAAATATCTCAATCTAATTTGACTATTATCGATATTGCACCCAGCTGTTTGACTTAAAGCGGCTACGAACCATTCAAAATTTTTCTCCGCATCCGTTAAATAATATTGTATATCATTGTGGCCCCACGGTAGGCTTCGTGTTGTATTTGGTATTATGAATCTTTTGTCGTCGAAGTAAGACAATGCCACTTTATTTTTTATTTCTGTATATATATTGTGTAATTCGCTCCGAAACGAACTCATTTTTCTGAATATGGTACCGCCTTGCTCTACGATTTTCTTATAATCTTCGACTGTTAAATTCTTTTTTATTACTGATTTCTTTACGCCTTTAGCTTTTTTGACTTCAGTATTCACCGACTTTACGTAATAAGCCTTTGCACCTGTTCCATAAAATTCCATTATGGGATCCGAAGGGAATTCATCTTTCATATTTCCCAATACGGATGCCGTTACGGGAATACCGAACTTATTACCTTCTTTATAATTTGACGTATCGAATATGCTCGGATTTGACTTGATAAATTCATAAAAATTATCTGTATACACTTTTATAATTAACGAATCGGTATCCGTATATAGCAAAGAGGCCTCATCTTTATAGTTTCTCTTTATGGTGTCATAGTAAAAGTCGTACAACACTGTCTTGGATAACTCTAAAATTGAAAACCCCAGATAGAGCGGTTTATTATAATGAGTTCTTGTTCTCCCCATATGTATAGCCACGAAGTCTTCTGAAAATGCTGTACAAGTTTTAAAATTAGGACGAGCGATTAATGTGTTTGCCCCTAAGGATTTCCCCCTCCTTTCCCAATGAGTTATCAGTTTAATATCTCTTCTATTATCCACGTTCTCCATTGTTTTTCCGTACACTGCGTTATTCATTAATTTGTATAAATCCCGTTCGAATTTATTTGTTGCCTTGTTCCTCATTTCGGTATTTAAATCTATGTATACTTTTAACCAACAACTCTGCTCGAATTTTATTATGCGATGTATTTTTTTCAATTTTAAACCGTTTCTTATGGCTTGTTTTAAATTTCTAAAGTGTATTATGTATTTACTTTTATTATTCAAGTTGGGTATCAATTTAGGAATTTTTGATCTTGAACCGGGTGGAATCATACTTTCGGCTAAAAATGGTAAATCTCTATGTGCGTCGTGCAATTCCAGCGGATATTCAATATCAACTTCTAACATATACCCGTAACGATTCTCATCTGGAATATTCATGACGTTGAAATTACCGATTTCTTGATCGTTTAACCATTCGAATCCGCCGGTTGGTAAATACTGTGACATACTATGGCCGTATAGATTTGTTGCATCCAAATATGTTATAAAAGATGAACGTTCTTGTGGGTTATAATTTGGAACAAAAATATTATTTGCGATGTGTTTTCGCTCCGAACACTGACTAATACCGCCACGAATTCCTTTTTTAATAAAATGAATCATTGAAATATCTGTCAGTAATTCTAATTTTACTTGCGTGAGTCTTAACATAGCATCCCAAGCTAATCCCGGGGCAGTAAAATATTGTGCGGGATCCAAATGATATTTATCTAATGAAATGTTTCGAAAGTTTTCAAATACGTCGCATAATATAAGTTCGTCTGATTTTAAGTAAGTATCCGAATACTCCCCCAAATTTTGACACTTAAATATATTCCAAGTTTTTTGCGCCCTACGATAATCGGCATCTGATATATGCTCTTCTGATAAATTGTCATAAAATTCTTCTTTCGCGGGTAAATTTTTATTGTTTAGTTTGTCCAATGTCGTTAAGAAACTATAAGGAAAAACGCCCTTTTGCCTAATTAAATTAAATTGTTCGTAATCTGGAAAATGTTTAACCGTTTCTTGAAATTGATTATCGCTCAAGTTTTGCGCTAAATTTTCTAGTGAAGTGGATAAAAATTTAAAACTATCGATAAATCTCATCTTCAAATATTTTTTCTTTACTTTTCCCTCTTTGTCCGTATAATCATGCAAATACAGGTTTTTAGTAAAAGATATGTATTTTTCTTTGCTCTGAGCTATTACTTCTATTCTATCTTTATTAGAACACAACTCTTTAATAAAAAGGTGGGAATCGTAAGAACTCATACTGTGTAATATAATTGGGACAAAATTAGGTAATTTATAATTTAAATTACAAACAGAATGAGCAGCTCCGAACCTTTTCTTGCCCGTCAAATGACAATGGTCTCTGACTTTTACCTCCCCTTCAAGAAACGGTTTTTCACATATACCACAAACGGTTGCATTCGAAAAGTCCTGTTCTTCCTCCGCAGATAAAGGATTCATTGGAACGAACTCTTTCAAATGTTTATTATAGATATCAGTTAAATCCGCCTCGATGCGCTTTATAAATTCTTTACCGGCATTTTCCCCTCTGTATAATACAAATTTAGATAAAGAATCGTCAAATGAACATTTTATTATGTATGCAAATGAGAACGGTTCGTGACTGAACGTTTTGTTACTAAAAGATTTTGTAGGATCGGGTTCACAAGTGTCGTGTAGTTTTAGAACTGATTCGAAATCGGCATAAACTACGAAAGGTACTTTCAATTGCTTTTCGAAATTTTCAAATTTTAATATGTTTTCGGGAACGCTATTTCCAAACTTATCTATACGAAGTTTATTTGAAGGCGTCGTCGTATAAACATGATTGCAATCATTACTTTGATGTTGTAATAACGCTTTTTCACTACTGAAATACATTAAACAACCGTCACAAAAGTATTTTCTGTGTTCGTGAAGTGAAACTTGACTGGAAACTAATTTTGAAAAATTTTTTATCCAGCAGTAGTGACTTTTTATACATTCCTTTCTACAATGATGGCTCTCTCCACAGTCCTCTGTAATAAGTAACAAATTTACATGATAACGTAATTTCTTTGATGCATAGCGCAGCGGTCCTACTATTTCGTATTTCATTTTATTATCAACAAATTCCTTTTCTAAACCGTAAACGCTAACTGATATATTATTCATCACTTCAAATTTCGTAATATCTTTTAATTTAATTGGAAATTCCATACCCGTCACATTTAAAACTGTAGAATAATGTGGATACGAAGAGACCTCCTGAACTGGTCCTCTAGGTGGATATAGTGCTGAAGTAATGGCCCATGCAAAACAGTTCTGATCATCGTTTCTTATGTTCACTACAGCTTTCTTATTTTCGATAAACTTTGGTAACTTCATGTATGATGATGCGCACAGAGGACTATTTTTATTTATATTTACTTCCACATATAAAACTTCAACGATAGCCCAACCTGAAACATTGAATACATACATATATAAAACTAATTAATTGTATTTTATGAATTACATACCAGAATCTTTTTCTTCAAATTCAGATGTTTGAGATATCATTTTATCGACAAATTCTTGATAAATATTATTCAGATCTTTGGATTCATCTATAATCTTGTTAGAACTATTGAAAGTCTTAACATCCGTTGTTTCTTGTTTCGGTAATGTATATTTAGCAAATGTTTCCATATTCATTTTTGCAGATTTGTGGACTTTTACAATTTCTTCCAACAATTTCAATATCTTCTCCTTTACTTCGTTGAAAAACAAATTGTAATCTATATGTTGATTTTGACTATGCACTCGATAACTAGTAATTCTACATTTGAAGGCACTGTTAATAATTTGTACGCCATCGCATTTAGGAGTACAAGACATTGATCTATGCTCGAGGGTTCTGCGATGCGAATTTATTTGATTAGCAGGTATTTTTTTGTTACAACAAATAATGGTTTGAGTACTTGAGGAATCCATTCTAGCACGTTTAGCACTGGGTCCATCATCACTAGTCATTTTCGATTTGCAAGACATTATCTCATGACGACGTAAATTGTCACTGCGCGTAAACGTTTTACCACAATTACTACACAAATGCATTTTTTGTTGTATTACACGTTCCTCACGAGAATTTACTTCAAAATGATTTCAGCTTACCCATTCCCTCCTTTTAAATATGGAATTGGGGAGTGGGGGAGGAGTCGTGTCTGTTTACTAAATGACGTCACTCTAAGGTCATCCAAAGGTCAATTCAAGGTTATACAAAGGTCATCCAAAGGTCACTTTAAGGTCATATAAAGGTCACGTCAAGGTCATGCAAAGGTCATCCAAAGGTCACTTCAAGGACATCCAACGGTCACTTCAAGGTCATCCAAATGTCACTTCAAGGTCATCCAAAGGTCACGTAAAGGTCATCCAAAGGTCATTCAAGGTCATTCAAGGTCAAAAGGGGTGGGGGGAGTCTCAATTCCGGCTATAATAACCTACTTTTATATGTGCAGGTACAGTATATATTAATCAGATTTGTTAATTTTTTGGGTGTTGCAAATGTATGGTGTAACCCATTTGAAATGGACTAACACTTTAAAAAATATTTATAGAGTGAGTTTATTTTTATTTTTATACTAGTCATCAATAAGCAACAAAACAGTCTCTTGGTTTAATTTATTATATCTATATCTAATTAATAATAAAAAAAATAATGAATCCAAATTGCAAAACAAATAATAATGCTTATTTGATATATATTTTACTTAAATAAAAACATGTATCAATGAATATTGTCGTAAATATCAAGCACAATTCAACAATTAAATAATTCATTCAGCCATACTAAATTTGCTTGAAGCAAAATAACTATTTTCAATTACAAAACAATGTAATTGAAAATAGTTATTCTGCTTCAAGCAACTTTACTGAATTGAATTAATTAAATTAATCAATTGTTGCTTTGTGCTTTCAAGCACTTTTGCCAAACTAATTTGTGCTTTAATTACTTTTGCAGAGTGCTTTGCCCAGCTCTGATAGGTTGGTACCATAAGAACTTTGTTTTTAGTTTATATTTAAAGAATGTATACTTATGTATTATTTTATTTATTATATTTATTTATATTTATTATATTAATAAAACTTTTATACTGTTATTGCATACCGTCTTATTTATCTTAAAATATCCACTCATATTTTATATTAATATATACCTTTTGCAGAAATATTACAGTCTAAAAACACAAGTTTACATATATTTTAATTTTCTTCAAGTCATTTCCATACTCATTACTCAATCAGTTTCACTGAAATAGGTTTAATATAGTTGCCCATACTGGTACTAACTGGTACTAACTGGTACCTAAATCGAACCTCATAGCTATTTTATACAAATGGTTATTTACGACCCATTTATCGGTAGAAATCCAAAGTTTAGCACTGGTCGGCAAGCAATCTCATATATTTTTCGATTTGGCGCCATACAATCAGCAGTGCACCCGACATTGCGTTTCTAGTGCTTGTGTTGTAATTTTTCTGCCATCTTACTAAGTGAATATTCTCCAAGCAGATAGCAGTAAGTATTCTCCCTTTTGTAGACATTTATACCATACTTTTAGAAAGACTTTCCTATAATAGCGACCTAGAATTATTGTTCTTTACAAAAGTGTGGTTAGAAAAATTAAATGATACGTTGTTGCCTATATTGAACCGATTCACGGTTCCTATATTGAACCGGTTCAATTTATGATACTAATTTCAGGGAATGTCCAAGCGGGGCAAGACTGGACAAAACTGACATGGCTATGGCTATCAGAGCATACAAATAAGGCAAAGTAGGTTTAAACGAATGTGGTCGAAAGTACAATATCAATAAATCTACCCTTCTCAGACATGTGAGAGGCACTAACAAGCAAGCTAATGAAAATATAAAGAAACTGGGAACGAAGTGTGTTTTTCGTCCAAAACTGAAAATACTATTCCAGCTTTTCAGCTGGCAGAAAAACACAAATTGACCCATCCATTCAACCGAGAAAAAAAAATCGCCTGTAAAAAATGGTTTTATGGATTCATGCGTGGACATCCGGAACTAGTAGTTCGTCAACCGGAGTTCACATCGCTTGCCAGAACTCTTTTCAGAAAGAGAAAGTTATGCAGTTTTTTGATATTCCAGAAACCCGTGTTGACAAATATAAAATTACTGCGAAACAATATTCAATGTTGAACTAGTAAGTATGAGGTCCACCAACGGGAAATCTTACTGAAATTTCACTGGTTTTGTTATAAACATTTCCTGGTTACGTCAAGTCAAGACAAGCCTGTAATTCTTTTACTAGATGGGCATGCAACGCATAGCAAGAACCTGGAGGCTCTGGAGTTTGATAGTCAACACCATATCCATCTTTTACAATTACCTAGCCATTACAACACATCGGCTACAATCGCTCGACGTGGGATTTTTTAAGCACAGGTAAAATTACTATGTTCAGGAACAAGATTCATGCTATGAGTCTTACTAGTTTTGATTTTGATGACATCGGTACAAAAAAGGAAATCAGGTACAATTTAGGAGACTGTGTGGGACAATTTTGGCAACCTGTAGTCTAAATCGTACCACTTGCAAAGGTTTAAAAACACCAGTATATTTAGCAGAAAAAATTACGAAAAAATAAAAAAAATTAGAATGTTGGAAAGAGGTCCTAGATCAATACTCACTAGTTTTAATATGATTTTTCTCTATACCTCTAAATTGTATGAATATAATTACAAAACTGGTCCAATATAAGCAACCTTATGCTACATTAACGTAAATTTAGATTTTGAATGACACATAAAATACGTAAAATTACATAAACTATGAAATATACCTAATAGCATGTAATTTTACATAAATGTTTCTAGCGGTATGTTTTAAAAAGGATAGACGCATGTTTACTACACTTTATTCTGGAAGATGAAATAAATTAGCACCGCATAATACATACACTGTAAATAATTGGTCTGTGTGAATACCATAAAAGTAGTCAGTCAATTTATTGTGTTAATTTGTAATAGTTAAATGAGCCTATAATAATTATGTAATGAAAATACTGATCCTCTTTATTTGTTCTGATAAAGTTGGTTAGTTATGGGTTAAGCCACATAGTCGTATTTCAATATTCAAATATCTAAAGATATTTATATATTTTAGGAGCTGCTGTCCATTTTGAAAAAAAAAGGAATTGCAATATTGTTTTTGATGAATATGTCAAATTAAAATTCCTTACTACTGCAACAAGAAAAGTGTTGGTGAATACTGTGGTTGACATTATGTTTGAGCGACATGGAAATAATATACCAACACAAATTAAAGAGGAATACACGCCATTATTAAAATATTCCCCAAATTTCCTACAGCTCGAAAGGGTATGTACGTTATTAGTATTTTTATTAAGTAGACCATGTCAACAAATGTATTTTAATAAACACGACAATTTAGTTTTACAAATATTTCCACAAAGGTTAGTTCTTAATATTTACTTTTCTAAGTTTTATATTTCCTTATACGAAGCTTTTTTAATCCTGACAAACACGAAGGCTTTTTGGGCTGGAGAAGAAAAACTGTATTAAAATCCACCCCAGAAAACTTAACACGAAGTAGTAAGAGGAAATCTCTGAAAGAAAATACAAAAAATACTATCCCCGAAAGAAAAAAAAAATCATTAATCTGGTCAAGAAAAAGTTATTGCCTTTTTACAAAATTGTGACCTGAGAAATGATCCAAATATTGTTGAGAATTATCCTCGTTTGTTGGATACTCCTGGCCTGGTAGGAGTACATGTTCTATAGTGTTTTTGTTTGTTCTGCAGATTGAACAGGAATCTTCTTTGCTCTATCCAGAAAAACCAACACTTTCTGAATAAGGAAGTAACTGAAGGAGTAACTGAAAGCAGTTACTCCTCAGCCTCCACCTCACATTCTCAATAATGATGATGAAGACAACGATGGTATGAATAATCTTATTTTTCTATATTATTTATTTTAAATAATTGTAACCAAGTACAGATACATCTGCAACAAATGTAATTTAAATCAAAACACAGATGTCTTTGAAATATTTTTAAGTTTTTGACGTATATGTTGTGACCGGAACCAAATGGATACCTACGATGTATGCAATATTGCAAATAGAAAATCTCATCCCCCTTTGAAAACAATTTTTTTTATTTTTCACCAGTTTAATATTGCATAAAAACGGTCAGTATGTTAATGATTTCCTATATATTCCTGTTGCTTCACCAAAATATCATTTGACATACATTTTGACATCATGAGTCCATGGTGATGGGAGTGTGAATTTTACTCTGATAAATTACATTAAAAATGGACAAGAAAGATATTAATTAAAGTCGAAGTGAAGTTGAAGAGCGTCCCAAAAGACTGGTTAAAAAGCCTAATAGATATGACGATGAGGAAAATGGGAATAAGGATGAAAATGAGGATGAAACAACTGTTGAGACAAGTGTACAGGTTAGAAGTAGGCAAGGGGCGTCAACAATGGCATTGGCCTCAACATTTTCTTCTTCTTCCACGGAAGATAAGACTGTACATGCTCACAATTGGTGGAAGGTAGCGTTGGGAAAGGATGATATTTCGTTGCAGGAAGTCGGAGATGTCGTAAAAATGTTAATAGTAAAATGTGAACAGTTGGAAATGGAAAATGTTAAGCTAAAAACCCGTATAGAAGTGTTGGAGTTGGAAACCGAGAAAGAAAAGAAAAATGAAGTAGAAAAGCCAACAACATATGCGAATAAGGTTAAGGAGAATAAAAAAGAACATATTTTGGTTATAAGACCAAAACATAGGCAAGAATCGGAGAAAACAAGAACTGAAATGAAGCAGCATATAAAACCAGCAGAATTGAAAATAGCCATAAGAAGTGTGAAAGATATAAACGAAGGAGGAGTGATTCTTAGATACGAAAATGAAGTAGCAAGAGATAAAATCTATGACGAATTCAAGAATAAATTAGGAGGAAAGTATGAAATAAAAACAATCAAGCAAAAATTATCAAAGGTTAAGGTAGTGGGAATGGAGAATCCATTGAGTGAGATCGAAATACTGCATTGTGTAGCAAATCAGAACTTTTTCATAGATAAAGAAGCACAAATCAAAGTAGTGGTTATCAAGAGGATGAAGGTGCGCTACATGGCAATCCTAGAAGTAGACCCGAAAACATACAAAATATGAATGGAACGAGGTTATGTTGCTATTGATTATGATACATGCTCAGTATTTGATTGTGAGTATAAAAAGATGCTACAAGTGTGGGGGGCTTCAATCACTTTGCAAGTAAGTGCAGTAAAGCACAGGTATGCATTAAATGTGGAAAAACTGAACATCTCAGCGGCACCTCGCCGACAGCCCGGAGAAACCCTGCGAGGAGCCGCCGTACCACCAGTGTGCCGTATCCAGGCAGACGCCCTACAGAGACGGCGCTGGGAACTCCTTAGAGCCGCCAGACCCCGGATTGCCGCCCAGTTCTTGGGGAGGCGAGCACAAGCCGACCCGGTCCACCAGACCGCCCACTAGTCGCCCCCCGTTCACCGTAGCCTCCAACGACGTAGGCCACATCCTTTTACCACCGGGGCCAGTACCACTCGTTGCCATCAGCCATCCGGCCAGAACCACGGGGGCACCCACAATCGCCGTAGCCCCAGCTGTGCCACGCCCCGAATAAGGAGGTGACGGGAGAAGCCCCGCACCCCTTCCAGTCAACCCACCGACCGCCCAGTATCCCCCACGGGAACTGGTTGATCAGATCCTCCAGGCGGGTCCCTGTGAGAATTGGGACCCAACCGTATACCGGGCGATACAGCGCTACCAGCCGCCAGGGAAGAGAGAGGACCGACCCTGGCGGCGCTGGGTGCAAGGGTCCGATCTCCGGATCCGCTAGATAGCGGTCCGACCGCGATTGCAAATGTACCTGTACTAGTAAAGATGGTATGATTTGGTATAAACGGCCAATACGATCTACTAAGTGTACCAAAAAAAATATTATAAGACACGCTCTTGGGCTTACTGAATACAGAAAACATTTTGAAACCATGATGGACGTATTCTCCTTTTTTGTATCGGATACCATTATAGAGATTATAGTTGAAAAAACAAATAAGAAAGCTAATTTACTATATGACAAGTGGAATGAAAAAAAAACCCGGAAAATAAGAAAACATGGATACCCACGGATTCTATTGAAATAAAAGCTTATATAGGTCTTCTCATTTCTCAAGGAGCTCTGAAAGCCACTAATGCCTGTATGCACCGTTTCCTTATTTAAACGAGATTAAATAATCCAGCTTAAGGAACTGAGTTTTGTTTCCTATGCACCGTTGGTATAAATGTGCCGATTAGTTAATCTACCATGCGACTTGGCAACATCGCAAAATCTAGGGAAATTTAAGAATCTTACTAATTAACCAATGTCATTTGTCAAATGACAGCAAGTGGTTATGTTATGGGTTTTATTTAAATATCACACCACCACCCTTCAGTGATTTGTGCCACCAGTTCCCTCCTTTATTATCTATGAATCCACCTTTCCATTAATTCCGTTAGAGATAGACAACTTCCATTTTATTTATATTGTTTTTCGTGAATAGTGCGTAGCTGTGATCAACTGTGATAGTTGGAATTTTGTCTCTAAACTTGTGCCCATACTAGTAATTAAATTTACGCGTGTGCTAATTATTGAAACATGGAGGAAAAGAAAAGGTCACGAAATTTTACTATAGAAGAAAAATATGACCTGATAAATTTAATAGCAACTAAATACGCGTCTGTTCTGGAAGATAAAAAAACGGATCGGGCTTCCCTTGCAGACAGATTAAAAACGTGGAAGAAAATTGAACAGGAATTTAATGCTTCTTCTAGGAGTACGAGTAGTGGTTTTAGCGATTGGGAAACCTTAAAAAGGTTTTATGAAAATAGAAAAAAGGATATACGTAAATTGAAGGCCAAAGATGTACAAAACCGATTTCGAACAGGAGGAGGTCTAGAGGTAAAAAGTGAGATGGATAGTGCCGATCAAATTTTGATATCCATTATGAACAAAAAAACGGTTAGTGGAATGAGTAACGTTTTTGATTGCGACAGCGAACTTTCAAATATTATTCCTAATGACGCAGAGATTGAATATATTTTTGAAAGTGAAGCAGTTGTGCAGGTATGTTATAGCTACATATATGCGAGTAGTGTGCCAGTGATGAAAGAATGATACCTGTTATTTAACCAATAATCACATTAAACTTAAATCCCATCATTCTTTGGTATCTATTATCTACTGGGACAAATCCATTAGTGTGTTGCTGTCTATTATTCTAGCAAAATTTGTATAAAAATCTAAATAAGCTAAAATGTAATTTTTTTTAGGATCATACTTGTATGGACAATTCAGACAAGTACTCGGAAGGACCTAACAAAACACTTGTACACATAACAGATACGGTAATTCAACTTGCATTTTCTTTCATTTTATGACTAGGGACTTTTTATTTAAAGATAAAAGATTTTGTTATCCAGTTTCTTTTTAATTTGAAGTAGCATCAATTTTCCATAATATCCTTCATATGAAGATGTAGGTATTTATTTATTTGTTTTTTTTTTTATTTATTTATTTAGGAAAACCAAGAAATCGGCATCAGTGAAGTCACTTCACAAAGCTTATCTTGGAAAAAAGCAAGCGATTTACAAACTCAAATAAATCCAGTTTTAAGAGTTGCTTCAAGTTCTTGTACATCATTAAATGATATAATCTCCCCTTCGACAGATGTACATGCCAGTGTTGAATCTCCAAAAATTTTGAAAACGCCTATTAATAAGAGCAGAAGAAGGCCAACACATACTATTAAAACACTTACTTCGTCTGATGTATCAAACAAGTACTGTAACGTACATTTTAATGTCGTTTCATGAGGTTGACTATTATGCACCCCGTAAAACACCCAACCTAATTGTTGTGGCTTAAGTTCTCGATTTTTGAAATAACGCGCTGGAAGGTGCTGATTGGCTATAAACGGTAGCCCCTCCAAAATCCAACAGACTATCGGGTGTAATTAGGAAGGACAGATAGACGTGTCCAGGCTTTGAGACTAGGCAGATGTGAGTTATTTTACCTATTTGATATATTTAATTTATTCACTTTCATTATTCTTTGAAATTATCATTATTAGTACAGAAATACGATCATAGCGATTTGTTGTTATTTTTAATTAATTATATTTCATATATAATCAGGATTTACCTGGATTTTAGGTAAATTATTTAGGCATGGTGGTTGAGATTTTTTTGTCACCCTATATGAAGTAATACGATTCAAACAATAGAATATAGTTTCAATATTATATTATAAATTTGTGAAGCTGTGCTCTAGTCAGGAGATTATAGAAAATATAGTTTTTTAAACTAATAAATTTGAGTTTTCTTGCCTCCATTTTGTTTGAATCGGATTGCGATTATTCAATACCACGTGATTGTGCCCTTTGGGAATTAAGTTCATTTATCTTATCTTTATCTTATCTTCTCTTATAGTTGTAATATAAGATTGGGAGTTATAGAAAATTGTTAATATCGTAATTTCTGCACTAGGTTAAGTAATTTGTTACTTTGTAGAGATTTTAATAACTCACATGCTCGCCGATTAGAAGACTGGAACAGTTTCCTAATATTTGTAAATTCATTGATTATTGTTCTTTGGTAACAAATTTGTACAATAAATCAATAATAACTTTTATAACTTGTCACTCTGTCTTTGAAATATTAATGAAATAATTTTTCTCTTTTACCTAATTAGAGTGGTAATATTTCCTTGTTTAACCGGTTATGAAACCGTTGTTTTTGGAATTTTTGGTCAAATAATAGAGGGTTTTTTATTTAATTTATTTTTGTTCCTTCTGAACTATAATATGTTTAAATATTAACGATTAGAGTTTTTATTAAGAAATTGTCGAGTGGCTGAACTGTAATCAGTTCTTTTGAATGCAATTTTTTGGGTAATTTTATTTGCTTCATTCTGGGTAGGGTCACTAAAGGTTGACACCTTCCAGGTTTTGTTTTCCTTTGTTAATTACTTTCCCTGTGAGAATTTACAGAGGATTTTACCAAACCAGATTTGCTGGTACATTCCCTTCAGGAACTTATTTATAATTTTTAATCTTGGCTACACTAGCCGTCAACGTTCATCTATATATTTGTAAATTTTGGGGCACTCTTAACACAAACAATTCTTTGTATGTACTCTTCTGAGACGAGGCTGCTGTAACCTGACTGCAATATCTATAACCTGCTGAAGAACTCTGGACGCTTACCACCTGCAGATCCCTAGATAAGATGATTGGACTTAGCCAGTACGTGACCGTCATCTGGACTAGAGCTCTAGCTTCCCCACTTTGCCACGGCAAGTCCACCTGGATCCAATCATCAGCACAGGTTAAGGGTGAGAGTACTGACCTCATAAAGAAGGAACGAGATTGTCAGAGTGACCCCGAACCTCGTAAAATTTTGTAAAGTTAGCCAATTTTAAAATTTCATTAGTCCCCTTTTTTTTTGTTCATTTTTTAGTCAATATTAAATCATTTTTGAATTATTGTTAAATAGTCACCTTATTATTCAATTGTAATTTCAATTCAATTTGCTTATTTGATTATAGTGTATTCAACTAACTTTTATAGTTTTCTTTTATCTTATATCTAAAAATTATCCTGGTGCCCAAATAACTTGTCAACATTCAAAGCAGTCCTACGAATACTACGCCCTAGTATCATAAATCTCCCTGAGCTACCGGAGCTAATGTCAATGAACTTAAGCTAGTGGAATTGCACATCCCTAGCTTATCTGAGTTTATATTGTGACAGTACAATGTTTTATTGGATCGTCGACTTGTTTTAATTGAAAAACAAATTCTTCACATAGACGAAGAACGTACATTCCAAAAGGCCAAGCATAAATTGGAACTCGAATTACTTAGCTTAGATATCGCAAAGAAAAAATCATCAATGTCTTAAATTAATTTTTTAATGCAATTTATGTAAACCTTTTTTTCTAAGTAGTTAAAATAGTTCAGAAATCATTTAGTTATAGTGAATGTGAAAATTTAGTTTTGTATTTGCCAATATTTAAATAAATGGATAAAAAAGATTTCTATTTTAAATTTATTTCAAAACCCCTTGTACATACATATTTACAGCTGTTCAAAAAATGTATGAATAAGTTGTTCCCTGTAGTTATAATTATTATTAGCAGCTCCATCATTTGCTGGCCCTACTAGTGGAACGTTAGGTATTTGTCCTTGCTGAATGAGATAATTCAGTCCGTCAATGCCAATGTTTTCTGGTGGAGGTGGTATATCTTCATTTATTTCTAAAGCTATATTGTGGAGTACAGCAGTAGCAATTATTACAGTTAATACTGACTGCACCTTACATCGTAAGCCATAGGCTAATACGGGAAATCTACGTTTCCAAACTCCGAATAATCTCTCTATCGTATTTCTAGTTCTAATTTGAGATTCGTTGTACAACTGCTCTCCTCGTGTTATAGGATTGATAAGAGGAGTTAACAAATAAGGATGTAAGGCATAACCACCATCACCTACAATACAGGGTGTCCATTTATAAACTGACACATTTTAACTGCTTATAAGTCGAGAACGATAAATGATATCGATGTGCGGTTTTCACAGAACTTCATCAATTTTTTTAAAGTTTTTTTTGACAGTGTTGCCAAGTTTCAAAATTTACCTGAAATAGGAGGAAAAAAATTTATTACTTTCAAAGGCCGATTTGACAAAGAAATGTAATGGGACACCCTGTACTTTTTAATTTTACATGAAAGCCTGTTAACTTTCCTTTCCGAAAATGTATAAATTGTTTTTCATTGCAATCATTTCTTTGTCCAGAGCCAATTTTGGTAGATGACTCCTTTTTGAAAAGGTCCCTGCTCTAATTGATGAAAATTTTATGGTAATTACCTATGTATCGCTTTATCATGATTAAATGTTTTGCGCTATTGCCATGTCTATAAAAAGTATTTATTCTATTAAATAACATTCTCGGTATCAACTAACAACAATAACAACCTCTAACTTTGGCTTGTCAAGGAGGCTATGAATCGCATGATTTGTTTTGTATCCCTTAACTACTGTCAAATCTTGTTAACGTCGTTCGTTGGGCAGTCTCAATAATTAGTTCTCTATACTTTTGCAATTTGTTAAAGTTTTAAAATTGGTTTAAATATGTTTACCACCCAGGAAAAAGCACGTTGCGTGTTACTATTTAGTGAATGCAAATCAGTTCCGGAGACGAGAAGAAGATTTAGGCTGATTTTTGGAAAAGCTCCACCTTCACGCAATTCTATACTTCATTGGGTACACCAATTTTCTCAGGAGGGAACAGTTAAAAGGAAAGTTCGAACAGTCCTAAATGCACAAGGTAATCTGTTGGATGATATTTTGCGGGTGAGAGAAGTGTTGTCCGTGAACAATAACCAAATATCTATTAGAAAAATAGCCCAAACGATAAATATGTCAAAAAGTAAAGTACATAAAATTTTAAAAATAATTAAGTTTAAAGCCTACAAAATTCAAACTTTCCAAAAAATTGAAAATCACGCCCTTGAAAAAAGATATTTTATGTGCGAAACATTACTAGATCTTTTTAGAAATGAGCCGGATACCAACTTAATAATGTCAGACGAGGCAGCATTTCACCTTAGTGGGCGGATAAATAAGCATAACTGCCGAATTTGGGGGGATGAAAATCCTCGAACTTATAACGAATTTGAAAGGGATTCTCCTAAGCTGAACGTTTGGTGTGCAGTATCGAAGTCTAAAATTTATGGGCCATTTTTTTTTTTTCAAGAAGCAACAGTGAATGGAAACAATTACACCGATATGTTGGAAACATTTTTTTATCCACAACTTCAGCAGGAAGGGAATTTAAACACGGTCTATTTTCAGCAAGACGGTGCACCACCATACTTCTCCAGAGTCGCAAGGCATTCCTTAGATACTACTTTTGGAAATAGATGGCTTGGGCGAGCAGGTCCAATCGAGTGGGCACCCTATTCTCCCGATCTAACCATTCCAGATTTTTTTATATGGGGATATATAAAGGAACGTTGCTACAGTCCAACCCCAAGAAATCTGGATGAACTGCGCAACAACATAGTAAACGTTTTCAACCAAATTACACCGGAAATGCTACAAAACGCCTTCAGCAACTTATTTGTGCGTCTGCATATGTGTTCCGAGCAAAATGGGGTTCATATACAGCAGCTAATTTATTAGTTACGTATAAATTAAAATTAAATTGTTCAGTTGTTAAAATTGTTATAAGTATTGTTACCGAGGTTATTGTTACTGTTAGTTCCTATTTAACAGTATTGTTTAGTAGTTGTTATTTAATAGAATAAATACTTTTTATAGACATGGCAATAGCGCAAATCATTTAATCTTGATAAAGCGATACATAGGTAATTACCATAAAATTTTCATCAATTAGAGCAGGGACCTTTTCGAAAAGGAGTCATCTACCAAAATTGGCTCTGGACAAAGAAATGATTGCAATGAAAAACAATTTATACATTTTCGGAAAGGAAAGTTAACAGGCTTTCATGTAAAATTAAAAAGTACAGGGTGTCCCATTACATTTCTTTGTCAAATCGGCCTTTGAAAGTAATAAATTTTTTTCCTCCTATTTCAGGTAAATTTTGAAACTTGGCAACACTGTCAAAAAAAACTTTAAAAAAATTGATGAAGTTCTGTGAAAACCGCACATCGATATCATTTATCGTTCTCGACTTATAAGCAGTTAAAATGTGTCAGTTTATAAATGGACACCCTGTATAAGGATCAGAATTAGTGAGTTAATATTGGAAAACAAATTTTTTATGAACACGCTTACCAAGAAGAACACTATTTGGAAATTCACCAACTTCAAAGCGGGCACGGATTCTGGAATTGTTAAAAATGGTAACATCATGAACTGAGCCTGGCCATCTTGCTACGATGTCCATAATTTTCAAACGAGCACTTCCTACTACTTGTGTGTTAATTGAAAAATATGATTTTCGATTTCTATAGACCTAAATAAAAAAATATAGATATAAACAAGTTTCATATATTGGAGAAAATAATGCTACCTGGGGACTGAATTTTTATATGTGTTCCATCTAGGCAGCCAACAACTCTAGGAAATCGAGATATTCCATAAAATTCCTGCTTAACTTGAATGTTCTCGACTGGTCCTGGCATTTTAATATAATATGGCCTCAGATTGGCAATAGCTGCCGAAACTTTAGAAATTATTCTAGACACAGTTGTTTGGTGGACTCCAATAAAGTCACCTACGCTAATTTGATGTCCATCAGATGCATAAAATCTTAGAGTTGTCAGTAATTGGTTGATAGGAGAGACACTATCATTTCTGAAAAAGAATGATCGAATTATAAGTAATTATTGATATGGTACTACAAACTAGAATTATAAGTATCTATTTGCAATAATGTAGTACTTACAAATCGTTCTCAAACTCCAAATGATTTTCAGTTCGTTCAAGAACTGTAAGAACTGTTGGTTTGGTCAACCTAAATCTCCTAAAAAAGGATAAATCATCCATGCCATCGAAGTAATTACTTCTTTCGTAATGACGCCTGGGAAAACCATAATCTATTATATTTAAAATGTCTTCATCGTCATCTATAAATATTTCATCTTCTATTTCCATTTTTGTAAACACCAGACCAGAAACCAAGAAGACAAGACACAGGAATCACAGGATTTTAAATGCAAAACACAAACGAATAATTTTTTAAGGTTATACTAGTAGAGGTTTTCCGTAGTAGGTTATACCCAATACCACTGAACATTACATCATTGAACTCATCGTTATATCGCTGTACACGCAATACGCATGCCCGAAAACTAGGATTAAAACTAATCGCCCAAATTTGTCGGCTTAACTTTTATCTGGATTAAGGGCTGCACAAGTGACGGTGCATACAAAAAATTTGATTAAAACTTAGTTAAACTGTTAATCTCGCTTAAGTACATACGGTGCATACGGGCATAAGGAGCCTATTGAAATGTTGTGGATTTCAGATAAGGCCCATTTTTCCTGCGACTATGTCAAGAGACAGATTTATTGCACTTACAAAATGCATTCGTTTTGATGACTTTGAAACGAGAGAAGAACGTAAAGCTGTGGATAAGTTAGCGCCAATTAGATACGTATTTGACAATTTTGTCGAAAATTTCAAACGAATGATGTATCCAGGAACTCACATGACCGTAGACAAACAACTTCTCAGTTTTAGAGCCCGAGTGTCTTTTAGAGTTTACATGAAAAGCAAACCCGACAAATACGGGATAAAAGTTTGGGCTCTCTGTGATGCCACCAATGCCTATACCTACAACCTGCAGCTGTATTTAGGAAAGCAGAATAATGTCGTGGAAAAGAATCAAGGCCAGAGAGTGGTCCTCGATATGGTGGAGCATTTGTCTGAAGGGTACGGAATTACTATAGACAATTTTTGTACGTCTAAGTCTTTAGCTGACAAGCCCTTAGCTAAAAAATTGACCAATTGAGGAGAAATCCTCAGGTCGTTATGTAATCTGTTCACGCAAAAGAGATGGAAAAACACACAATAGATGTGAAGTCTGTGGAAATTTTGTCTGCCAAGAGCACAGCAAGAAAAAAATTATTTGCTGTCAATGTAAAACTTAGTTCATATTTTAGCATGCATGCATTGTAAGTTGCTATTTGGTAAAATCATTGTAAAATAAATATTTTTTATAAACATTTATTATTTGTGTTTGCTTTTACATCATTAATAAAGTATTTAACTTATTTTTGTAAAAATATGTAAACATAAGCTGGGGTACAAAAATACCACACTTAGTACTTCAAGGGGTATAAAGTCATTCAGTATTAGGAAGGTTAATATAATGGGTAAACAATTTGAATATGAAATCGTTTGTAGACATTGAAAGTTCAGAAGCAAGCAATTTTACATTGAAATATATGATGTACCTTTCAAACAAACAAAATTGGTATCTGACTTCGTGAAGTTCTATTTACACTTCAAATGTATATATACCCTTATCTTGCCGGACAAACATATATCTGTCTTTTGTCTTACTTTCACAAACACATTGTAATGATAAAACCAGTAAGTTTCTAAGGATGTAATTGTATTTATTTATTATTAAGTAACACCCTCTGTTATCAATTTATTGTAAACTTTGAATACAAATCAGTTTATATATCTGTGTTAATATAAAGTGTGCATTTAATGTCTTCTATCCCTGCTACAAACTTTAGAAGTATTCAATGTTAACTAACTGTGTAAAATGACGTACTGTAGAATGATAAATTTGTTTTTAGAAAAACAACAGTACCTATTTAGTTGCACTAGTAGTACTAGTGGTTTAGTGGTTGAAACTTACCAACCAACTCAATGGATTTTGGAGTACCTACGTACCTTAAATACAAAATGCATATGTGTATATGTGACTTCATAAAAAAGTCAAATGAAGTTAGATTCGATGAACAAGCAGGCTATCCAAGCGATTACAATATTCTATATTCAACTTTTTCCCATATTTGATTTTACAAAAAAAAAAAATACTTATCACCAATAAAAGGTCATTCGACACGTAGTTTGTCTGAACTCTATAATTTAATTAGTTCATAACTTAATGCAGGGATAATATTTGGGAGGAACACTATATAGTTTAATCTGATTAGATTAAAAAAATGAAAGAATAAATTTCCCAGTTTTACTATTGCACTGTTTAGAACTTTAAACTTTTTGCATAATTTTTCACGGATGATTATAGGTAATTTTAATGAAGCAAAAGAAAAGTTAAATTATCTTCTTTTAAATATTGAGTCTGAAGAAAGCACCACAGACAGTGTAATGAGTAGGAAAGAAATTCTCATTAGAGACAAAGCATCTTCCACATTCTCGTCTTCATCAGAGTTAAATGAAACTCCTCCAAGAAAGAAGCACTCCCACATTAGTGCAAATGTTCCTTCTACACGCCCGTTAGTACACACACCTCAAGAATCACCCGTATTGACATCAGCTTCCAGAACCCCTAATACATTGTTCGCATCACACACAGGTAATCGGGTATCCATTTTCATGTATTTGTCTAATAATTCATGCTTATACGATATAACGAAGAGGTCCTAAATTATTTAACAAAGCTTAACGAGAAAGTAGATCAGCAGAATATTGTTGTAAATGAGATATTAAGACATATAAAAGAGTCTAATGTCCAGAATTTAAAAAGACCCAGGATATTACAGAATTTCCACTGAAGTCTGCAATGAACCTAGTGGAAATTTAATGGGCTATTATCCACTAGGAACTACTGACATTACCTCCGGCTAAGCTCGTCGGTTGGGAAGCAGATTCGCAAAAAGAAATGTTATGTTTTATATTATCTTGTGGATGCCAGGATAATTTTAGATCCCATATAATGAAAATCTAACGAGACAATTAAAATAATTAATTGTATATTACAATTTAAAACAATCATTAACCATGATTCATTAATATGTACGAAATAATTAACCATAAATGATAGTGATTTTATATTTAATTATTATACTCAAGATTTATGGTTGTTACCACACAAAATTGACTTTACAAAAAGATGATTTAATGGCAATGATTTGGTTTACACAAAAAACAACAGATATTTTCCTCTGGCCTCGAAGCAATCAATTCAAACTCTCACCAAAAGATCCCCTTAGAAAATGTAGTTTGGAGTGGGACTTAGCTAAAGTGCAGCAACCATGCACCTTCTGCAGTATGCAATAAGATCGAAGTGCTAGCTAGCTTCTTGTTGATAGGGCTCTGGTAAGTTTGATATCAGCAACTTTGTCCTTGCCGGTTTCTAATGGTGGAGTTGAAAGTTCTGGATGTTCTTCTCTTCCAGGGAGCCAAGGTGTTTCTTATGAAATACAGTAAATGTGTTAAACCAAAATCATAAAATAAAATTACAAGAACTAGGTACTTTAACAAAGTATAATATCTAGAATATCTAGACAGTCTTGAGGTGATAACAATTCTCCCGTGCAATGGTAAAACATAGTAAGTCAGATTTTTGCCAAAATAAGATTATGACATTATCGGAATCAGCTAGGTTTTTCCTCTGTTTCAGTGTTTGATTTACGTTTGTATTACGGTAAAAACTTGTTTTATTTTGATTGGAATTTCCTAGCTAGCAAGTCAAAAAATTTGTGCTATTCCAATGGAAAAATGTAATAATGTTAGTTTAACACAGAAAAACCTAGTAATTTTACTTTACTATTGTAGTTAATAACTATTTGTTTCTTTAAACCAAAGGAAAAACAGAGCACATCGTCTTAGTTGGTTTTTCCATTGTTTTATGTTGACTTCGATGGTAGCATGTCACCTTACTAAGTTTTCTCATCGTAATTTTAAATTTACCGGCCTTTCTTGATAAAACGATTTTACCATTATAGTGTCTTACTATCTTTATCCATTGCAAATTACATTCAACATTGTTTTTTGCATTCCGTCTGCAGTCTTCGTAACAAAAGGTTGTCTTTCTGGTAAGAATAACAAAAGTGTGTTTTGCAGTGGTGACATATAGTTATTATATTGAAAATAATGTCACATAGGGGAAAATTATTGGTAGCATTAGCAACAAATAATCTTAGGTAAGAGAAAATAATTATATAATAATCACGCATGCATAAAATTCTATTTCATTTTGTTTAAACAGTCGTTAGCCGTTGTCTTCTTGGTAAAAAATAATGATCATTAATTATAAATATTATACCAAGGCAAATTTAGAAAGTTTCTTTTTTAACCATGTTTTAACCATCATTTTAGAAATGATGAGGAAAGTATAAGAAAAGGAGAGACATTCAATGAAGAAGTTTTAAGTAGTCAAGAATACGGTAGTCAACAGGTCTTTACTGAACTACAACCACTAGATTGTGCAGTTATGTTTTTTTGGAACATCGTAATATACAATATATAATGACTATCTACCATAAAATGTTTTAAACTATAGAAAATAACCAGCAAAGTAATCAAGATGGATATTTAGTGGAACCTCCAATGAGTCCTGTTGATGATTCAGATGCCGATCCGGATTATGACCTAGTATTTATAAACGGCAAAAACAATGGCAGAAAACGTAAAATATTTGTTGGCCTTCAACAAGGTAAATATATTCACATTCTACAATATACATTGTTTCTCGTTAAACAAATAAGAATTAAAAACAAAAAAAAACAAAAGTTAGTAAAAACAAAAACTAGATACTTTTTAATAAAATAGCCATTATATCTTATTCCGTTCATTAATAAACACGATGTTATAATTAATAACAAGATAATCCCTGCCATAAGAGAACAGGAACATGGACATCTATTCGGTACATTGTGACAGACTTTTGGCAATATTTTGCCTGTTACTTGAGAGATAGTCTATCAAACGTTTCTATTTTAGATCAGGTGCAGGACAATGAGGTTGCTGAAAGCTCAAGCGAGAGTGAAGACACAGAAAATATACGACCAGAAAAGAAAAAAAGGGCACGAACAGAAAAGGAAAAAGTTATAAGGAACTTGGAAAAATATAAATTACTTGAAGCATGCAATTGCAAAAGGAAATTTTGTCAGTATTTTAATAATGAAAGAAGAACACAGATCTGTGAAGCCCTTTGGAAAATGAATTTCGGCGAAAGGCGACAATACTTGGATGGCCATGTAACTCTTAAAGATATTAAGCAGAGAAGAACAAAGTGACAATAAACGACAATGTTCCATTATCTATACCATGTCAGAAGCAAGTGGAACAAAGAGAGTGGTTTGTAAAACTATGTTTTTACATAGCCACGGCTTGAAAACGGATGGTATGACTACCCAACTAAAGCGAGGAAAAAGTAGGTCTCAAGGTTTAGTAATAACAAATGATAATAGAGGAAAAGCTGCCCCACCCAACAAAAAAGACGTCTCTATATTTAAAGAACATGTTAACTCCTATCACCCCCAAGTTTCACATTACAAATTAGCACATGCTCCTAATCGCAGATACTTACCATCAGATTTGAGCGTAGCCTCTATGTGGAAGGATTTTTGTGAAAAATATGAGAGTGTGAGTTATGAAAAATATAGACACGAAGTTAATTTGGAAAATATTGGTTTTGATCAACCCAGCCAAGACGATTGTGATATTTGCATTTTACAGAAGGAACATGTTAATAGTTGCAAAGATGAGGAACATGTTTGCTCCACCTGCATTAGTTTCGATATTCACCATCAATGATCACTGGTATTTATTTCTTAAATAAATATATGTGATATTTTGAAAACTCGCATAATTTCTTAGGACCTATGGAATAAAGACATTACTAAAATATAGTATGCCTTCGTAGACTGACGTGTATGCCATCATTCCCGAAGATCTGGGTATGATGGAACACTAAAGCAAAAACACAAAATCTTGTTTTTATAGTTGAAGTTTATAACTAGGGGATTTATTTACACTACAAAGAAAGGGTATAGTAAGGCTCTATAACTATGTTTTTTTTCAAAATTTTATCTTTAACCGTTTTTAAATTATCGGCTATAAAATAATGTATGCCATCACAGCCGGATCTCCACTACATCTGGTCATAACTTGTCTTCTTCGTCAGTTCTAGATATCTCTGTGAAGAAATTTTACCTCCTCCCCAAGCTGTAGCCATTGGTACTGATGGAAAGCAAGCCAGAAAACGTGGAAAAACTGGTCATTTGAATTCAACACCAGAAATGTATGAACTTAAAGTGAAAGTGACTGAGAAGGAAGTGAAAATAAGAAAACAGGCCAGAGCAGCAAAACGCCAACTTGTCATTGACAATTCTGATGAAGATGAATCCGTCTTAGAAGAATTTTTAAGACAAAAAAGACAACTTTGATGCTAGTTGCATATACTGCAACGAGTGGATTCGTTGTCAGAACTGTCAGTCTCGGTGCCAAAATGAGTGTGCTGATGTCAGGCACCGTTGCAAAACATTTATTTGTGAATTATGCACTTAATTTTAGTTTGTTCTGATTTGTTAGAGCAAAGAAAATGTTTTGTTGTTCGTTTACGTAATGTTAGTTTGTCCTAATAATTTGTTATATATAACTGAATTTTGAAATAAACGTAGCCACTTTGCCTGGACTTCCCCTATACCTAAGACTAATGAAGTGACCCAGACACAATCAAGAATTTAAGAAGAGGATGTGACTCAAAATTTCAATAAATCATTTAAAGAAATGTTGCCTGAACTGAACCGTTTACAAAGAAAGACAGTCGGTATCAAAGAAAAAAATCTATCAATTACAAGGCGCAGTGTGTGACCAAAGACCTATTCGCTTCAAATTCTAAACCAAGCATTAAGATATCCAAAGAGAAAAACAGGAAACAGTCAGTGGCGGCAACTTCAAAAGTCTCGAATAGAAAACAAACAAGTGACACCAAAACGACTCTTGGTATTGCATTGTTTGTAAAGAAACAGAACAATTAGATATGCGATGCTGTGTGGTTTGTGGAAGTTGGTGCCACGAAATATGCATTGGTTTCACGAGAGACGATACAATAATTTTTTATGCATGATATGTTCTTAAATTAATTCATATTATGTTTATAAGTTTGTTTTAGTTTATTTTTAACAATTTTTAGCTTGTAAACTTTCAGATTTATCTAAAAACTGAATGTGCCTAAGTTGTTTGTTTTAATTTTATTTTTGTGGGCCTTATAAACAGAATGTTCGGGTTGTAAAACCCATTTACATTTTTTGGCTGATGTTTCAGTATGTTTTGCCTTTGTACGAAAATTTACTATACTATTAATTAGTGCTTCTGATGATACCGAGATTTTTTCTGTCTCGCTCTCGGTCTCGTAACGAGACCCGAGTCCGAAAGGGAGACCGATACGTTACGCCCGAGACAGAGAGCGAGACCGACACCGTTCCCCGAGAGTCTCGTTGCACCTGGGTGCATTTATTTTTTTAAGGTATATTTTTCAAACAAATTAAAATACATATAGAGGAAGATACTTGGTGTTTTTCACATTGCATTGTAAAAACAGTATATCTTTAAGGGATAATCTGCCCATTAAATAATTCTTTATAGGCGAATTATGGAAGAGAAATTAAAATAAATAAAATAGTTTATTAATACCCGCAGTTACAATATAAAAACAATAAATAAAGTATCTAATACGTAAATAATTTTAGTACGTAATAACAAAATATATTATAAAAAAAATTAAAGCTTTCCTGTAAGCCTATAAGTTGCCCATGAATTCAAACAAAGAAGACTTCTGGCAAAAGTATATACAACACTATGTATGTGTTCTATTGCGTTAGTGTATATTATTTTTATATTAATAAAATCTTAATTGTTCATTCATATAAGTAGGTACTTTTTGTAAAAAATTCTGTAATTACTAATGTAAATAAATATTATTATTATTAGGTATATTATTATTATATATATACTATGTACTATATACCAACACTATAACCCAGCAATCACACAATATGCGGCACTTAATTGGGCCATTGTATGGAGGCTATGATGAAAGTAACAAGCCAATTGAAAGCGAATTTTCCAAAATATTTTTAAAAAAACTTGACGTCATTGTGGATGAAACTCCAGAAGATGTCAATGATAATGAAACTCAGGAATTGGAAGAAACACTTAATGGAGACAATTTATTGAGCTGGTTGAGAAATTTTGACTCAATCGGAAAAAATGTTGAATCAGTTTCAACTGGCTCTGTATATGAAAGAGAGAACTTTCAGTATTTACCATGTTTTACAAGACCATTTTTAAGATTATTAAGGACATATACCCTTTGGTCTGCAGTTATGATAAAAGTTTTTGATACACCCGAACTCTCGGCTTCAACTTCATCAGTGGAAGGGTACTTTAATGACCTCAAAAATAGAACATTTCATAATGGAAAACTGCCAATGAGGGTAGATAAATTTATTTGCAAACATGTTAAGGAAATTGACGGAATGCTAATTTTGGTAAAACAAGGTGTAAATAATGATGTTTCAATGGAAAACAGAACAACAGAAAAAGCAAAGAAACGTATCGACTGCACTAATATTATTGAAAATTGGAAGGGTTTAGGTAAAACACCAACAAGAAAGTTTACAAAAAATTATTACACGGATAGCAGTGATGAGAAAAGTGACATTTCGGATGATAATATTAAATACTCAAACTCAACTAAAAAGTTAAAAACAATAATTATTTAAATTGTGGCAAAAAGGATACACTAGAGAACAAAATAGTGAAAGAGAAAGATAATTGGTTATTTTCCGCTTCCACAGTAAATACCGATTTTAAATATACGATATGTGATAGAGAAGGTAATAAAGAAAACAAACCACAGAAAAGGAAGAAACCTCGGTCATCTTTCTACTCTACACCAAACCCAGAGATCATGTATTTGAAACAAAAAAGAAAGATTGAAATACCCCTAATAAGAAACGGAAACATTATTGGATTGATTACCAGTGATGGAGAAAAATGTAAGGTAACGAACACCTGTCCATTTGATGCACTAATACAGATATTTACAGTCACGTATTGTGATAGTACAATATTCAAAAATGCTATAGAAGGAAAAGCTGAAGAAACTTCATTATACAATATTATTATTGGTATTGGAATATTGGTAACTGAAGAACTGACAAAGAATTTTTATTTAAAACGTGTAGAGCTAGTAAAGCACATATTGTCAGAAACGGTCCTTTTAAATCTTACGGTCCTACGGGAGATATTAGTAGAACAAATAAAGTTAGTCTGCCGCCTAGGCCTATAATAGTCTAATTAAAAATTACACCAGTAGGCTATGAAACAAAAAAAGGTAAATAGGTACGTCAAAATATTAAAACGTTTTAGTTTCATGTTAATGTCATTTAGTCAAATGTCGTTTCATGTCTTATTAAGTTTGTATTGTCCGGGTTTTTTCTTGTTGTTGTTCGTGTTGGTGTCTTGTTTTCTTACATATTTGTTTTCTTACAAAATGATTTATACAAACGAAGAGTTATTTGATATGGTAGGAGTTTAAATAACTTTAGCAGTAGCAATATACATATATATATATATATATATATATATATATATATATATATATATATATATATCTAATTACTACACTGGCCTGGATATTATATAATTAGTTAAATTTTCCTTGGATCATCTGCTACGTTCATTGGTAAGTATTTACCATTTTATTATGATCTACATGTTCTTCCTACCTATATGTTATATGTTGAAAAATTATTTGCCAATTTGCTATAAAGCGACGGATCTAAAGCAGTTTCATACCATATCTTTTGTGGGCTTCCGTTTTTGTAAATTATCAGTTTGTCACGTTCAAAGTCAAAAGTCGCATTTAGAAGACATAATTAAGGTAATTAAGATTTATTTGTGATAAAACAACAAATAAATCGTTAATAATATAGTCATAGGTCACTTATACTTTCCACATAAGTTCCTAATACCTTTAAGTATTGAGACAAGGTTTCCATTAGAAAACCTTGTCTATTCTTGTGGCTTCTCGAAGATCAGCTTGTTCGATTATATTTACTTGGAGGAATATACTTTTCAGTGTTTGGCTTGCACCTTCATTTTTTGGAAAACAAAAAAACTTTTTTCTGATCAAATAACATATTATTTCCGTGTCCAAACTATTTTTTTGGAGAATAATTTGACTAATATTGGCTTGAGCAGGTTTTTCCATTAAAATAGTATTTTTTAAACTTGTCTTTATTTTTATAAAAGAGGATATAATAATAGATTTGATGAAAACATTTATTGGATGATAACATTTCCTTATTAGTACCAAAAATCGGGGAAAGAACATAACACATCAGTGTTGCAATAAAAGTCACTTTTAGGTCACATAAAGGTCACCTTTAGATGTGTTTCAATATCAATATTTTATTTAATTGCGAACATATTCATAATCATGGCACATGTTAAAAATCATTACTGGTAATGTCAATTATTTATTTGTTAATTAAGAGTATCTTATATACTTTTTTTTCTCAAATATTTATATTTACCCACTATAATGATAATATTTTTATTGAAAGCTGCATCGCCTCATAAGAAGTCCAGAAATTCCACACTTCCAAAAAATAGAAAGGATAACTTTTATTTACTTAGTATTTTTTCTATATAACATTTATATTTTTAAATATTAGCACTTAGCCTACCTATCTGGACTATGAATAAAGCATATTTTATTTTGGAATAAAGGTGATATTATTTTCAGTTATCCTGCTGATTTTTCCACATCATAAATCAAAAATCATAAAAATCGTAAAAAAACAAAAATTGACCCGAAGTGCAGATACGGCGGTATATAGGTATATACTGCCGTGATTAGCAAAAACGCCGTATCTGCACTTCGGGTCAATTTTTGTTTTTTTACATCAATAAGTTTGAAATTACATTATTTATCTCGCCAAATTAGTAAAAATGCCGTATCGTACGTAAAAACTCTAAAACGGAATAGGTACCTAAAACGCCGTATCTGTCATAATATTAAACAAATGCTCAGGATAAACGCCATATCTACTGGCTGTTTAAGAAAAAAGCCGCATCTAAATTGCAAGTGCTGCATTTTTGCTAAGCAGGCATCAGATGCGGCGTTTTTGCCCGCGAACTCGCCATCATTTTCATCGGTACGGTTCCGTCGAGTCATAACAGGTCAGCAGAGACAATCAACGGTCAGTTTGTTTTCCGATTTTACGTTGCGAGCGTGCGTGAATTTATAGCTGCTGTTTTTGATTATTTGCATTGGATTCTCTTTTAATTTATAATTTTTTTGTGGAGAGAGCACTTGGCAGCAAGAACAACGCCAATAACGGTAATAGTGAGTTTTTTTTACCGAAAACCGATATCAATAATACATTGTCGATCGGCCCGCAAATTGCTGAAGCTTTGTCGTACCCGAATAATTTTGATGATATGGAAACAGATATGATTCTGCCTGAAAATTTTGAGATCCACGTTCCTACACCACAACCATCAACAGCAGCGTCAAGAAGTTTAGATACCAGTGAAAGTAGTACTGCTACAGACTTTCTAAATAGTGAAAAAACTTTCCAGGAACTGACTCCAGTAAAGTTGTACTGGCCGTCTTATGAGGTAAGATTTTTTTAAACATAATTTTATTACCAAAATGTACAGGCTGTTTTTTATAAGATGACCCACTATATTATCTCGGAAAATAAGAGACTTACGTAATTTTTGAATTTTTTTTAAATTTCCTTAAATATAGTTTTATTTCAAGGTTTTAAAAAACACTCTGTCTTTTAGCATGATCTCGAGCCCTCATGTACAAAAGAAGTTCCTATTTCTCATGCTGAAGCCACCAATAACAGTAACACAGTTGTCGAAAATGAAGTTCTTGGGAGTCGTTTTGTTGAGGTTTGTATAAAAAAGTCCGCAATCGACCCACAGTTATATTTTTTGATTTTCGTTTTATTTTTTAAAAATCAATTTTATTTTCAGGAAGATATGCCATTGTCGTTTTTTGTCAAAAACAAACTCTCTTCTGAGGAAGTTGATGCCTTTCCTAACCCACTCACAACAGACCACGAAACAGCGGCAGAGGTTAGTATTATACAAAATACAAATGTTTTTCGTTTTAACTTTTTTGTTTTTTTAGCATGAGGTAGGCAGTGAAATAGAATATACCAAAGCAGGACATGTGCGCAAAAGGAAGAAAATTCAGGTATCATTAAAAGCAAGGAAAATAGCTAAGAAACAAAGAGAAACAAAAAAACATGGTGTGCTTCTACCATGCGAAAGTTGCAAATTTAAGTGCAATGCACATTTTTCAGAAGAAAGGCGGCTTCGTGTGAACGAGGAGTTTTGGAACATGTCGTATATACAACGAAGAGCCTATGTTTTAGGCTGCTGCGAACGACAGGATGTTAAAAGGCGTCCTAATGGTAGTGATGGGGGAAGCAAAAAATTTTCTTTTAAATACACGTTAAAGACAGATACTGGTGAAAGAAGACAAATATGTAAATGTTTTTTTCTAACTACCTTAGGCTTTAAAGCCACCAATGACCGTTTTGTAAACGAAGTTCTTTCGAAAACGCCAAAAGGTTCCATAACTCCCGTAGAGGATAAAAGAGGAAAAATGCGATCTGTTAACTACATCCCAAAAGGGGAAATAAACGCGCATATCGAAACCTTCAATCCTATGATATCTCATTATCGCAGGGAGCATGCTCCGAACATTCGTTATTTACCCAGCGATGTAACGGTAGCATTTATGCACAAAGATTTTTTGGAGAAGCATCCAAAAATTAAGGTGTCATACAACGTTTATCGTCTACAAGTGAAAGCTAAAAATATATCGTTTGCAAAGCTGGGGAACGAAGAATGTGAAGCTTGCGAATCTTTTCATCTACATCCTCACAAGAAAGACAGCGTGATAGATAACTGTGGTACATGTGATTCATGGAAAACCCATATTGAGTTGGCCTCTGGAAGTAGAAGGCTCTACAGGAAAATGGCAGAATCAAATGACGATGCATCATGCTTTTCAGCTGATTTACAAAAAATTATAATGTTGCCCAGAGTGGATTCATTTAAGAAAGTAATTTTTACTAAGAGACTAACCGTTTATAATGAAACGTTTGTCCCAGTTGGAAGAAAAATAAAAACAAAACCTTTGGCTGTACTTTGGCATGAAGGTATTAGTGGCAGAGGCCAAGAAAACCTCATCAGCACCTTCTACGTATTCTGCAAGCGAAATCGAGATTTGAAATCTTTGACAGTTTGGCTTGACAACTGTTCAAGCCAAAATAAAAATTGGGCATTTCTAAGCTTTTTAGTTTATATAATCAACTCAAATGAAGTGTCCATGGAAACTATTGATATTCACTATTTCGAACCTGGGCATACTTATATGTCGGCAGATAGTTTCCACCATCAGGTGGAACTATCTTTAAAACACCAAGGAAAAACTTACGATTTTCCGGATTTTGTGACGGCGGTATAAACTGCCAACGGTGGAAAAGTAGAAGTTAAAGAGATGAGTTACAGCGACTTCCTTCTGTGGGAGAACCATGCCTCACAAAAGAAATTAAAGCAAACAAATCGTATTTATTTAAAAAACATAGTTGAAATAAAAGCAGTTCGGGGTTCTTATCACCTACTTTATAAAACGTCATATTTCGAAACCGAGCCTTTCAATTGTCTCGATTTTTTAACAGTTAAGGCTATTAAAAATGGTTTGAAGGTCCCCCCGCCATTAATGGGTCCTTGTGGTTTTCCCGCAGAAAAAAGAGATGCTTTACTTAAGAGCCTTGACCAAGTTCTACCCCACAATCGGAGGGACTTCTGGTTGAATTTGCCTACTAATTAAGTGTTTATTTATTTTATATATTGGACTAAAAAATGTTGTGTTAAAAGTGTGTTATTCAACTTTTTTTTAAATGTCTAATAAATATAAGTCTTGTTTTGCTTTTTCACAGTTTTTTTGTTATACTGCATTTTCAGAATACCAAAAACCTCTTTCATTACTTAATAAAAATGCAGTACGGTGTTTTTCTATGAGGGGCTGGGTTAAGTTTTGTGTTAAATGATTAGCAAAAACGCACTAAATGCGTTTTTAAAAAACTACAGGTCTTCTTGATCTTTTTTTTAGTCAGAATGTTTTTTTACCAACAATAAAAAAATATGATGCAGTAAAAAAAAGTTTTTAGAAAGTCGTTTGGCACGGCTGGGCAATTTACTTTAAACAGGATTTACTCTGTTTTAACTTTTTTGCACATACTGCGTTTTTGCTAATCACGGCAGTATAGTGATCATCCAAAAGTGTTTACACAAATTCATTGTTGCAAAAATGTATAATTTTATATTGTTTAAAGAAACGGTAGGTAGGATACGTACATTTTATTTTATTTTCCTCCTTATTTGGTATACATTTTGTATTATACCGTGGTCCAATATCATACAAAGGCTTTATTGCTTAACCAGAGATCAGTTATTTTATTGTTCTTACGCCACACCCGTTTAGGTATACAGTACAGATTCGATAATAGTACAGTCCGAAATAATTTCGTCTCGGGATAATCCGAAATAATATTGCATCATACCTTGATAATCCGAAAATCGTGTCGTAGCATGTCGAACTTCTCAGTACATAAGCTGACAGCCTCGCGTGCGGTGCGTTCCCAGTGCTAGTGCCAATACGAGTCTGAAATACAGTTGTTATTCGTGCACCATGTCTAAGAGGAAGCACAAGACACTTAGTCTTGCGCAGAAATATGAGATAATCCACAAATTAAACGACGGACGAAGCCCCGTGCAGCTCGCCGCAGAATATGGAGTTGGAAGGTCTACCATCACAGATATAAAGAAAAAGAAGAACCAAATTACTGAGTACGTGATTTCCCATCAACAACAAACAACACATCTGACTCTGAAGACGGCCAAACACCCGAATGTGGAGACGGCGTTGTACACGTGGTTTTTGCAGCAGAGGACAAAAAATATGAACATTTCTGGCGAAATTCTGCAGGAGAAAGCGAAATTTTTTTACAAGCATATTACAGGACGGGACGATTTCACGGCAAGTTCTTGTTGATTGTTGTTCTTGTTGATTGCAGAACAAGTGTATAATGCAGACGAAAGTGGGCTATTTTGGCGGATGTTACCCAAGAAGACCCTAGTACATAAAAACGAAGACTCAGCTCCGGGACGAAAGATAAGCAAAGATCGGCTCACCTTCATGCCGTGTGCCAATGGCATCCGGATCACACAAATTAAAGCTGTTCACAATTGGGAAAGCTGCCAATCCTAGAGCATTTAAAGACTGTCGAAATAAGTTGCCCGTGATCTACAAAAATCAGAGATCCGCTTGGATGGATCAGGAACTTTTCAGGCAGTGGTTCCATGAAGACTTCGTTCCTTCAGTGCAAGCACATTTAAAGCAAATTGGTTACCTCCTCGTGCTCTTCTGCCGCTGGACAACGCACCTAGTCACCCCGAAGAAAAAGAACTGCGGAGCACAGATGGTATAATTTGTGTTCTCTATTTACCACCAAAAGGTACCCCATTATTGCAGCCTATGGATCAACATGTCATTCAAGCGATTAAAATGCATTACAGGAAGCAGCTTCTTCTCCATTTAATTGCTGATGATACCGAACCTGCAGAAACATTAAAAAGCTTCAATTTAAAAGATGCAATTTTCAATCTCTACACGTCGTGGGAGAACGTCAGTTCTGAATTAATAAAAAAATCGTGGAAAAAGCTGTGGCCTTCCAATATCCATAAAAATTTAGACGATGAATATGATGATGAAGAAGACTTGATGCCGTTAGCAGAACTGAGGAGAATAATGATATCCTATGAGCAAGAATCTGAAGAAATGGCGGTTCTGATGAATGCCATTTCAACAGGGCAGACCATTGCAGCGGATGAAGTTAGAGCGTGGGCCTTGGGCGACGCAGCTGAAAATGAGCAAATAACGTTTTCAGTAAAAACGTTTATTCCTGCAAATTTTGCAAAACTGAATATAGCCGGCATGCCACACGGATGGCAAACCATTTAAAAAAATGCAAGGAGTGTTCCGAATTAGTAAAGGGTCAATTAATAAAAATAAGTAAGTACCTGTATTTTATAAATATTTTATTCCGTAGTGTAAGAAAATATTAAATTTTTCAAATTTAATTTATAAATTGTGTCCAAGATAAGGATATCTATCAGTCAACGTCAAACGGGAAAATTCAATGTGGCGCTTAAATTGAATAATGGATCTGTTTATATATATCATTTAAAACAAACAAGAACGGGATTACCTATGCACTTTAGAAGATAAAATAATAATTTAAAAGTTTCAGAAACTTGGCCGGGTCATTGTTACAAATTGTGGTCGTCAGTTTACCAGGAAAATGCAAATGAAATGTCAACTGCTAGCGATCTGTGATGTTTATCGATATTATAAAAATGTATTTGATGTGAAATTATTTTTCTTTTTCCAAAAATTTAAGAATCATTTTGGGCGACAAGTCTGCAAAGTGGAAATAGTTTTTTTTCGTTTTCTTCTAATTTCTAATTAGGTTATATGTTAATTATTATGTTTGGTTTTTTGTTTTGCAGTTTGCAGATAAGTATTTTTCATATTATTTCTTAACCGGAAAAATGGATTGATAATTATACTTTATAAATAGTTCAATAATATTATCTTTGGTAATTATTAACTTACTGGGCTTTTCTTCGATTTTTAGCATTTTTAAACGATTTTATTTAACGCGATATGGAGGTTTCACCGTGTTTCCGGACGGTGTTAGCGGAAGTTTCACCGCTAAGTCAAATAAAGAGCCTAATTGTGGACTTCCTTCTTTACCTCAAGCAAAAGCAAATGTTAGACGTCCTAGAAAAAAGCTACCATCACTTATAATTTCTAGCACACCGGTTAAGGATGCGTTGGAACAAAAAGAATTTGAGAAACTTGGAAAAGAAAGAAAAACCCGTAAGAAGAGATTAGAGCAGACAAATAATAAGAAACCGATGAATAAAGTTAAGAAATCAGGGAAAAAAAAAATCAGGGATAAAAACAAAGAATACAAAGCGTCAAATAAAATTTGACAATTCCTCTGATTCTGATAGTTCTACGGAAATAGCCTATGCTGATACTGATGATGACATGGATCCAGAATTTGAAGAAGATGACAAAACATGTCTAATATGCAGGGATATAGGTAAAAACAAAGAATTATGGTTTTAATGTTTTGTCTGTAAACATTGGGCACATGCTGAGTGCACTGAATTAAGTGTGGAAGAAGCAAAGGTGAAGATTTGGCATTGTTACCTCTGTGTTACTTAATATTAAAATATAATACCTACTGTTACTTCATTTGATCACTTATATGTATTTTGCAATGTTTTTTTTTAATATAAATTTATGCAATTCAATTTTAATGTTTTTTTTTTATTTATATTTCTCGTCAACTTATCTATCTTACTTCGCCAACTTAGCGACTATCGATGGTAAGATGACGAATTTACAAGTTTTTGAAAATCCATAAATTTTCAAAACCATACAAAATAACTTGCTAAACTCCAGAAGTACCTACTAAAGTAAAGAATGACTGTAGCATTATATTCTATCTAGGTATTTTATAAAACTTCATCTTACATTTATTTTAGATATTCCTAAGTATCTAGTATTTTAGAATTTACAGATACCTAAGTGTATAACGTATGGTTCTATCCATACCTACATACACTTTAATGTTATCAAAGAATATATATTTTTCTCATATTTTTTAACGCATATTGAATATTTCCATAATTTTTTTGTTTTGTAGTGTATCAATTACAATTATTGCTTCACCATAACTATTATTTTTTATTGTGGGACCATCTGAAGCAAATTATGGCTTCTGGTTCAAGTACTGCTTTTGCTACAACTAATGTAATCTTCTTATAAACAGACCTGTTCACGTCTTATATTTTATAAAATATAGGTATTTTCAGTAATCTGATTTGACACAAAACTTAAGGGCGAAAAAAAATTTCAAAAAAAATGTCTTATTTCAGCTTTATGGAATTAAACAGCGGCGATGAAGATGACGGCAGTTTCAATCTCTCCGAGACCGATTCTATGAGTTATATATTGAAAATACAAATGAATTTTGATTATCGTCATGACGATATTACGGTCTATATAGAAAATTCTGTTCTTCAGGTAGGTATAATATTTCATAAATAATTGGAACTGATTATGAGTATACATAAGTATGAATTATATGAATATTTAATGGTAGTTACAAAATTTCCGATTTATTTTTAGGTGACGGCAGAACATATAGATGGTGAATCTGTCAGTAATTTTGCATATAGGAAGTCAGTAGATGAGATCGTAGACTTCCAAAGTATTACCTGGGAAATTGCGGAAAACAGAATTTTAGTAATATTCATTAAAAAAAAAAAGGATTGGAACAGGTAATTCATCTGTAAAATTATAAAATCATATGATCGGTTTTTTAAATAATTTCAAAATAATACTGGTTGGTTATACTTAGTAGTTTTAAAACAAACCAAGTTGTTCACAGGCATAGTGCTTTGCTTGCATTTATTGCCTTTGATAATATGATACTGTTTCGTGCCTAGGTCCCAAAAGTGTTATTGGGAACCGAAATTGAAACTGTAAGTCAGCAAAATGTTTGTATTTAACATGAATGATTTTTTCTCGTAGTTCATTTACAAATCCGCATCCAATCTTCATCTTTAATTCAGATACTCAGTTACAATGGTGATTTTTTTTATAATTCTTTTATGTTTATATTTATAAATTCATTTTATTTGCAGGATCGGTCACAACAAAAAGAAATTTATACTGGAGTTAAGACGACTAGTCAATCAAGTGTATCTATTTCTGCATCTTCCACAAATGGGGGATCTAATGAAGTAGAAGCTAAAGCGGGAGCGGCTTCACACTTTAAAAAAAACAAGTAAGTACATAATGTTAACATATTATTAACATCTTTGAAAATTTTACTTGTTAATTTTATTTTGATATGATTTTAAAAATAGGAAAATTAAAAAAGAAACACCGGTCAATTGTTAATTATTATTATTTTTAAATATAGGGACTTCAAAAATTAATGTGCCATGCAATTTTTTTGTTTTATATTCATTCATTTAAAAAATTAATATATTGGATAATCGAACGGGTATAATTAATTAATATACTATTGGCGGGTCTTCTAGAAATGTTAAATCTATAAGTTATTTTAATCTTGTTCTTAAAATAAATATCCAAAATTACTCCAACATTTTTTTTATATTTTAACAAGATTCCAAAAAGTAATTGATCACTAGTTGCTAAATTAAACTTCAATGTTTTACATGTATTTTTTGTATTTATAATATCTATTATAGTTCATAGTTTGTTTCTTTTGGGATTACACCAACTATAAAATAACAAAAAGCAAAAAACTAGAATGTTTTTCTGAAAATAGAAGTGTCTTGTTACTACACTTTGAATATTTAATTTGTATGCTTCTGGTTTTCTGCTTTTTGTTATTTTACAGTTGGTGTAATCCCAAAAGAAACAAACTATGAATCGTCAAAATGCATCACAAATAAGTTACAGACATTATCTATTATAGTTGTTCAGAATTAGTAGACCTGCTACTTGAATCACCCTGCATACTAGATAAATTCAATATTCAAACATACTTTTCTTTTATTTCAGATCAAAAACCTCGTCTTGGTGGCAAATAAACGTTTTTGGGATACCTATGTGAATTACACACTGTGTTTCAAATAAAAGGTTACAAACTTTAGGACATAAAAACTGAAAATATAAAATAGGAACTCCTCACCGAAAATGTGCCCTTTTGTCATCCACGCCTTATAAGAAGTGCTAAAAATTTTGTTGTCTTAATACCGGTTAAACGTGCTTTATGACGCAATGGTTATTCATGGTAAACTCGAAAGAAAATTACGTGGATCCATACATACAAATTACGTAACGTTAGCAAAATTACTTTTGACTTACCAAATCTGAATGCCAATGAGGACTTACCATTTGTTAGGTAAATATCTTGTAACCGATCATTTACTTAACAAATGATGAGTGGTTATTGTCATTAAAATTTTATAAGTCAAAAGTAATTTTGATAACATAAGTAACTTGTATATGGTTTTCTTTCAAGTTTGTACGTAAGCATTGCGTCGTAAAACCCTTTAATGATCCGTAATCGATATTGAAAAAAAATTTGTTAGCACTTACAAGGTTCTGGTACCAAAACGGCACATTTTCGGACAGAATTTCCTATTTTATACGTTCATATCTTAATCTTCTCTACCATCTCCCAAAGGTGGTAACCTTTTTTTGAAACACCCTATATATATTTTAAAATGTTATACTGATATTTTATATTTTGCTTTTATCGCTGCTGTTAGTAGTGGCTTTTGCTGCTTAGTATGCTGTTTTCAGATAAGTGGTAAAAACATTAGTTTAGTTGTGGACAAACGAGATATGTAGGTTAGGGTAAACACAACAATGGGTACATTCCACCGGGTAGTGTAGTGCAGAGACACTCGTAAACTCAAGGTGTACCTACAAAAACAATTTATTAAAAGTTTTGTTAGTAATAAGTGGTTATAAGATGTTAAATTGATGGGAGATGTTAATTATAGTATGTAAAGTAGACATAGAGGTAGAAATTTAAGTCTAGAGTTATAATTTAGGATAATTTGGTAAAAATGGGTTGTAAATCTCAAAGATCAAATCAGCAACGTAGAAACATAAATGGGGTACCTATAGAACGCTCATAATTTGTATAATCCTAAAATCAACACAGTTTTGGCATATATTTAGGCAATAATTAGAAAAAAGGTAAAATAAAATATAATTTTTGATTTTTAAAAATTTCAATCTATCTCCATGGAGATCATCAATTGTCACGAAAAAACTATAAATTAAATCTCCGAAAATTCGGAAGGGGAGTCCATTTTGAAACTTCGTAGAGTAAACGTCAATTTAGATAAAACAAAAGAATTAAAGTTTGGTGATTTGATAATTTGAAATAGGTTAGCTGTCAAAGTTTGAAGGTTAGAAAAGTTAAAAATTTTGTACTTACCGTAATTTAGAGTAGTGACTTCAAAATTGTAAAACTTAATAGTAATCCAAGTGCAACCACATAAAACCAAGTGAGTGATAGTGCCCGTGAAGGGAAAATAAAAAGTGTTGCGAAACACTTCGATTTATATCCAGTCAGAGCAGCAACAACGTATTAAGCTGAGGAGTTGCCTAATCAACAGGTGCAGGCAGAATTCACAAATCCAGAGTAACGTTGGAGCAGTGCAGACAACACGACAGACGACGAAAGGTATCAAAATTTAAAATAACTAGAGGCCCTAGTCAACGAATTTAAATTCATTATTAACAGTACTGAGCGTTTGCAAACCATATAGTTATTTAAAATCAAAATTCACAACATTAACATTTGGGATATTTGGGATTTGTAACATTAGATAAGAATAGATTAAGAACTGTCATTTAGCGTAAGTTTGTTTGTGTTTTTTCAATCTCGTAAAAATTATAATAAAATTTGTTAAGTTGAACATTTTGATATTTTACTTGTCAAAATAATTGATTAACACAAAATAAAATAGTTAGAAAAAGAATATTTCTTGAAAGTTATACAGTGTGGTGAGGGGAGAGTACTCTTGCAATAACAAAACGTAATAATCTGAGCTAGCAAATCAATTTAAATAAATATTTTATAAAATAGGTAACCTACAAGTGATAAACAGGGAGATCTTGGGTATTGGCGTCCAGTGTGAATAAGACTCCGACTGTAAGTATTAATTTTCATTAACATGTCTTTACATTAAATTTTTCCAAATTCAAACATAACATATAACATAAACAATAATAATATAAAAAAAACAACGTGTGGCATTCACAAGTAAATAACAATACAATATATATATTGACATGTAATTCAATATAGGCATATATGGGACGACCATAATAGCGGGAAACCTGAGTATCACTTAATAAATATTTGTAAATTTGAAATTAATTTTGAGTATGAGAGTTCTACAGCTCAGTAGTTAGGTGAAGCCAACATGAATTTAACTATGAAATGAAAATCTAAATTATTTTGAGAAGTAAATACCTGGTGATTCCATTTTATGTATAATTATAAGTTAATTTTGTGGAAAACAATTTTATTGCAACTTGCATCATGTAAACTATAAATGTAGGGAATACAGAAAGGTACAGTAGTCAAGTCAATGGGGAGCCAAACACCTGGGGACATATCTTCCAGAAACCGTTCTATAGCTCTTCGGGAAAACGACAACTTTCGGCTACAATATAGAAAAACACATTTAGAGTTTACAATTGCAAATAAATTATATAAATAGGATAATAAAGGGTAAGATAGTGGGTTTATAAAGATAATTGGTGATAGTTAGAGACTTATAACAACATAAAAACGCTAGGAAAATGTTAAATAAACAATTACCGTACTTAATATTACAAAATGAACATTAAACAATGGGACAGTTAAAAGAGATATTAAAAATTAAATAATACTAACCTGAGTTAGTGTTTCACTAAGGGACGATTTAAATAGTAGGTAGGACTGTGAATCGTTGGGGTAAAAAAACATAGTGGTAGAGGTAACCAGAGACAAACGTGGGAAATACCTCACACAGTACACCCAAATCCATGGTAAAAACATTATTTGTCAATAGTAGAGAGATGTGGGTTGGTGTACAAGCAATAATGGGGACGATTTACCATATTGTGTTGCGTAGAGACCCTCGTAAACACAAGGAATATCTACAAAGACACTTTGTTAATAATTTTATTAAAAATAAGTGTTTATGGGATATTAAATTGATATGAAATGTTAGTTATAGTCTGTTAAGTAAATCTAGAAGTAGGAAATTAAGTTTAGGGATATAATTTAAGATAATCTGTGTAAAATAGGGTAAAAATATCAAAGATCAAATCAGCAACGTAGACTCATATATGGGGTATCAATAGAAAGGTAATAATGTATAGAATAATAAAATCAAAACAGTTTTAGGATATATTCAGGCTATAATTAGAAAAAAGATAAAATAAAATATTAATTTTTGATGTTTAGAAATTTCAATAAATCTCCATGGAGATAATCTTTTGTCAAGGAAAATCTATAAATTAAATCTCCGAAAATTCGGAATGGGAGTCCATTTTGACCCTTCGTAAAGTAAACGTCGAATTAGATGTAAAAAACAAGTGAATTAAGTTGATGATTTGATAATTGAAATTTAGCTGTCAAAGTTTGGAGGTTATAAAAAAAAAGTCAAAAGTTGAGTACTTACCTTAAATTTAAAATAGTGTTTTCAAAATTGTAAAAATCAGTATTAATTCTAGTGTAACATTCAACGAAGTGAGTGGTAGTGCCCGTGAAGGGAAATTATTAAAAATTTGTGAGGTTCTTCGATAAAAATCAGGCAGAGCAACAACTAAGGGTAAAGCCGAGGGGTTGCCTAATCAACAGGTGTCAGCAGCCGCAGCCGCATTCACATTCACAAATCCAGAGCAACGCAGAAGCAAGTGCAGACAACCAGACAGATGATGAAAGGTAGCAAAATTAATAATAACTAGAGGCCCTAGACAAAGCGTTTAAAATAAAATTTTACAGTACTGAAAGAGTTTGCAAAATATATAAAGATCTTTAAAATTCACGATATTAATATTTGGGTTATTGGGATTTTATGTTAGATAGGTTTAGATGATAAACTGTCATATAGAGTAAGTGTATTTGTGTATCTTGTTCCATATAAAATCGTAATAAATTTGTTAAGTTGAACACTCTGACTTTACTTGTCAAAATAATTGACAAATCACAAAATTCATAATAAAATATTTCATGAAAGTCAAAAAGAGAACTGACTACTGAGAGAAGAGAACTCATGCTATAAAAATAAGTAAAACAATAATCTGAGCTAGCAAAATATAAAAATTAAATATCTATAAAAGTGATAATCGGGGAGATCGTGGGATTGGCGTCCAGCGAGATTAAGACTCCCAACAGTAAGTATTGATTTTGTGTATTGGTCTTACAAAATATTTGAGCAGGGTCGGGTTTAGTAAATTTCTTTAAAACAAATTAAAATTTAAAATCCAATATCTAAATTTTCACCAATTTCAAAATAATTCAAAATTAATCATAAAAATAAAACTTACAGCACACTTACTATAAAAACAAAACATAACATTATAAAAAATTGGCTCTCAACGCGAGAACGCTCTATAATAACTATAAAAACTTAAAAATATATAGGTACACCTGCAATTATTGTCAAAGAAATTTTAATGACAAATGGAATTTTAATTCTCACATAAAAATCATTACACATTACGACGATGCCCTCAACTGCATCTTAGGCTAACCTCGAGAGGACAAAGCGACCAGATTATACGTCGGACAGTACCTACGTTGCTGATTGCTGAACAGTATGTTGTACTAAAATCATTAATATATCTTTTAATTAATGTAAACTTACAGGTAAATATGTAAATATTAACTAAAATTCGTGTAACTGCGACCCTAATTTTACTAACTTTTCAAAAATATATGACACTTAAATGATATAAATTACACTATACAATAATTTATGATTACACGTAAGATGTAAGATTTAGCAAGATGTAACTCTAAACAAAAATATTTTACCACTGGATTTTTAGTAATTTTCAAAAAAAAAAAATTTAAATTTGCGCTGTGAATAATTACACTTACCTTGTAATGAAGTACATTTTATTTCGCCGGTAAAAGTAATATTCTGCACCTGTAAATAAGTTTTCAATACAAAGCCGTAAATAAATATAAATATATATAACACCAGAATTTCTATCATTCAACATAGGCATAGTGGAATTTTTCCTCCAAGTATTAAAAGATATTGAGACATATATTTTTCGCCGTCTGTCTACTTGACCCAATATTTGCAGAGTCCGTAAAACAGACAAAGTGGAACTTTTCTAAGTCTAAAAAGGAATTGGTACTTAAACATTTTTGTCAGTAATTTATCTGTTTGCTGGGATATTCTTCAGAGTCCGTAAAATAAACCAGGTATAATTTATTAAGTCCCTGTTTCCACTGCTGCGCCGTTCCAAGTGTTCGCTGGCTCTACACCGAACTGAGACCGATTTAACTAGAGAGTCGGCTGCTGTATACCACGACAGTCCTGCCTGTCTCACCGCTGCTACTAGTACGTCCAGAGAATAGGTAAAATTCACAGTCCAGAGTCCACAAGAACGTGTGGACTTTTAAATTTCACCGATTATTGGCATACGACCATAAAATATACCAAGTCAGGTATTTCACCTCTGCGCATGTCTGAGGTTTTCATAGACCCTCTTATACTCCTGAGACCGACTCAGACATTCAGTCTGGGACCACACCGCATACGAGCAAGACCTGTCCACCTTCACCGCTGTCTACCAGTGTACAGAGACCAGTAAGTAAACTAGTCCAAGTTCCCAAAGGCATTGGGACTTGGTATAATTTCACCGACTTGTGTGGACTACGCCGAGAATATTACAAGTCGAAATCAGGAGCTACTGCGCAGGTATCGAAAGCTCTCCCACCAGCCATTCCAGTACCTGCTACTAGCCGGTGCCCAAGTATTCAGTCTTCACCGACCGCCCGACAGCAGCAGACGTGCCCAGGACTAACTAGTAAGGGAATAAGCTAGACAACGAGTAGGAAATTGTCACTTGGCTATTGTACCATATCTGTTTGTATTTACTAATTCTCTGTCTCTTTCAGATATCGACGGCCTACAAAACAATTAGCTGCACGCGACCTATTATTCAGGCAAGTGGGTCAATTGTTAGGATAGTACTAATCATACCTTCCTTTCAGTTACTGTCGCCGGCTATAAAACAATTTGCTGCACGCGACCTGTTATTCAGGCGAGTGGGTCAATTGTTAGGATAGTACTAATCATACCTTCCTTTCAGTTACTGTCGCCGGCTATAAAACAATTTGCTGCACGCGACCTGTTATTCAGGCGAGTGGGCCGATTGTTAGGATAGCACTAATCATACCTTTATTTCAGCTGTTGTCACCGACAATAAAACGACGTGCTGCACTCGACCTGTTATTCAGACGAGTGGGCCCCTTGTTGGATCGCTCTAACCATAACTCTCATTTCAGCTGATTACAACAGTCACCGCGTAGACAATAGCCAAGTGTGTAAATAATTTACTAATAGTAGCTTGGCTTTTATTTGCTTATAAATTGCTAAATGTTTGCTTATTAATAACTGCTTCCTCACCTGGTATCCACGCACGACCACCGTCCGTAGTTGACCTAGTAGCTTGTTGGCCGCCATAGATAACTAATTAGCTTGTTGCTACCCGCTTGCACTTTTTACCCAGGTGTGCTCACCCTCTGCTTGTTTACCCCGCACGTATGTTTTGACCCAGGAATAGATAGCCTGAAGTCTAAGTAGCTTTGTAAATAGTAGGCCTAGAATAAATAAATGTATTAAAGGTTTATTGGTATATTATTGTTATCTGTTCTGTGAAGTCTAATTTTCCCTATCGACCGCCTGGCTTACCGTATCTTCACTGAAGCTACCTGTGTAGTGGTGTTTCTGCACTGTAAACAGGAACTGGCGCCCGAGGCAAAAGAGAAATCGGTCCTCGGGCACTAACGTGACACTTCCTATTTGCAAATCGGGAAGTATCCGTCACAACCTTGTAAAATATACTGTGTTAAATTACTTCTATCGTAATATAATAATACACTGATATGTCTAACATGTCTGATGAGTGTTAATTCAGTGTTAAAATTAGGTACTTACTTGTTTTTCTTAGTGTGATTAATTTTATTTCTAATCAATACTATTACTCTATTAAATAAATAATTATACATTGGCAATCGATCTAAAGATAATGTTATATCAATATAATTTGAAATTTAATCCATACTAATATATTTCTGAGTCAATGTGACTTTATCAGTGAAATAAATGTATCTACAGTAGGTACAAGAGAACATAATATTATACTCACGATAAAACTATATAAATTCAATGATAGGGGAAATGTGGTTGAGATGCCATACATCGCGTATAAGCTAAATTATAGGCAATTGTAAAGACGAGAGTATATTGTGGGTTGCCTATAACCCTTGAGTTTCAGTTGGTGTTGAGTTTCGGAGAACAGTTGATGTTTGTAAGTGCTTATGGAATTTTGTTGTGAAAGGTAGATAAAAAATATTTTTTCATGCTAGGCACAGCGTGGAATAATTATTTTTCCATACTAAGTTAATTTAATCGAACGATGTACATGAATCCTAGGATTATTAATAGTATTTAGACGAAGTTTGCAGTTGAGGTTAAGTGATTTGTAGTAAGAAGTGTAATAATTATTAGGAGATACATATCTGGTCGAGATGGCATGATTATATGCCATCTCAACTGTTTAGGTACTAACTGCAGAAATATAATGTAGTTAACATATTTACACTTTAAACTACGTCAGTGTTCCTGCAACAACTTTGCGAAGAAGAGCAAAAAGAAACTTGGATGGAAAGAAAGGATATTTGGGAGGTAGTACTCCAATATTTAGCGCGAAACAAGAGCAAGAAATGGTGATTAACATTAAAGAAATAGAAGTTAGGCTCTTTGGTTTGACTACAACTGATGTACGAAAATTAGCATACAAATTTTCTGAAAGAAATGAAATAAAACACAACTTCAGTAGGAAAGATGAAATGGCGTGATGGGCTTGGCTTGATGGTTTTAGAAAAAGAAATCCAATTTCCTTAAGGGTTCCAGAAGCCACAAGTGCTGCCCGTGCAAGGACTTTCAAGAAACCTCAAATAAGAAAATATTTCTGGACCTTAGCAAAAGTGATAGATGAGGAAAAATTTAAATCAGAGAGAATTTATAACATGGGATGAGTCGGCCCCCTCTACTGTACAAAGCAAAACTCAAAAAATATTTGCGACATTAGGAAGGAAACAAGTGGGCGCTTTATTGAGTGCCGAAAGAGGAAAGCATATAATAGTAGTGTGTTGTATGAATGCAGCAGGCAATTATGTGCCCGCAGCCTTAATATTCCCACGAGTGACCAAAAAAATTGAACTGATGGACAACACGCCACCTGGTTCAGTAGGATTTTATCAGCAATCAGGATGGATGGCAGGTGAAGTATGTCTCAAATGGATGAAGCACTTCCAGAAACTTGTTAAAGCGACCATAGAGGACAAAGTATTATTTCTTTTGGATGGCCACAATAGCCATAAATGTCTCAATGTGCTGGATTTTGATAAAAACAATGGAATTGTTCTTTTTTGCTTTCCACCGCATTTCACACATCGGATTCGTCAACTTGCCCCGCCTTCCACTATGCATAATTTGAAGATAATATATGATAAAATTCCTAATATACTAGACATAGTGAATAAGTTTAACTCTGCTGATCAAATTGCTCCATTATCTGAACATCAAATGTAACATTGTTTGAAAGATTTTTAAGTTCATTTTCATGTGGTCACACCAAATGTTTTAGAAGTTTTAGTTCCTTGTCTTCACTTAAAAAGCATTTACAAAAACATTCACGCTGTGTCCAAGAAAATGTATTTGTATTGAACAACCAAACATATGAAGCAAAAAATCATATACAATTTGTTAATTATAATGCTAAAGAACAAATTCATAACACAGAAAATGTACATGACAGTGAGCCACCTGAAAATTTGAAAAATTTAATTGAAATTAATGCAAATTTCAAAATTTACAGGTAAGTTGTATAGTAATGACACCATTAGTCGTTCCGCGTTCATTTTTCCACGCAAAAGGTTTAAGGCAGAATTGATGAATAATGCACCAGCGTATCCCTTTTTGCCAAGATAATGGATGAATGAATGGAGAAACCTTCGTCCAGTGATTTAAGCATTTTGTGAACCAAGTAAAACCTTCACGAGATACTAAGGTTTTATTAATCTTGGATGGACATAGCAGCCATAAGGCGTTGGAAGTTCTGGAATATGGCAAGGCCAATGGGATTGTTCTGTTTTGCTTGCCGGCTCACTGCTCTCATCGGGTACATACACTGGATCATCTTCTTTCTTCACTTTCTTCGCTCCACTCCAAACGTATTACAACCAGGAATTCCACTCCACAACCATTCTAGGCCGAGTGGTTACTCACTTTCAGGTAACAGGGCTTTTCAAAAATGCATACCTTAAAGCTGATGTACCCACAAATGCCATCAACGGATTTAAAAAAATAAGAATCTATCCCTTCAATCCAGATGTATTTGAAGAATGGCAATTTGAACCTTCTAAGACTACAGATAGGGAACTTATGACCCTTATGCTAGAAGCAATTGAAACAGACATTTCTGCAAGTTCTTCAGCAACATCTGAAGAGTGTGGAAATAATGTTGAAGTTGGTTCATGTTGATGGATTGATGTTGAATCCCCAACTGTGACGCAAGTATCAAGAGATTAAATTCAAAACTTATCACTCATTCCAAAATTTCTGCCTGGAGTGCCTAAGAGAAAGCGCTAAAGGAGCAAAGTGGGTGTTATCAACGCCACACCAGATATTGCGCAGAAAAAAGATGAGCATAATGAAAAACTGTCTAAGGAAAAAGTAAAAAGGTGCACGAGCGGCCAAAATGATTATTTCCACTGTTCATAGAGAAGTAGTCACTTTCGAGGAGGAACCCTTTAAAAATGATGATGACGATGAATCGGATGTTGCATGTTGCTATTGCAGCAACACATATTCAAGGTCTAGTAGTACGTCAGCATTTTATGCAGATTATGAAGTCATTGTACAAATCTCAGAAACTATTTGCGTTTGTAAAAGTTTGGATGCTTTTAAAGCATCACGAGACTAAATTATAAACTCTAAGTATATTTCTTCCTTTACAGTACTAGACAAAACATCGACAAAAATTGGAGATGCACCTGTTTGTTAAAATAGTAAAGGTTCACTGTTCAAGAAACAATATTTATTGATGACTGAAGTTAGGGCAGAGTTCCTACATGCCTAGTTTTAATGATTGTTTGATATCTTACAAAAAAGTCATATTGGCATATTTATTGTCTTGTGTACTTTGTAGCCTTGGAGTCTGCTTTGTACTTAGCACACAAATTTGCCTTTTAACTGTTTTTATGGGCATGACTTTTGTCTAAATTCTTGTCATCTTGTCAATGGGCTTCTAAAGCGACCTGCGCTGCTGTTAATCAAATCACCCCTTACCCTTAAAGTTTGGGTAGGTAGGTATAGTTGGTTCGATGCATGTATGGTTTCCTTGGTTTAATTCTTGACAGTGGATAATTTATAACCTACATTGCATAATATTACACTGAAATTATGACTTTTCTGTCCACTATCACGGATAAAATCGAGGAAACCTTATACAGTGAAGCAACATACCAGTTAAAACTTTAGCCCATAGTTTATTTTATGTTTGTTGATTTTTTTTATCACAATTATAAATTCTACAGAAAAAATACACAAAATGACTATTTTGTCCAGTCTTTTACAGTCTAAACATAATAATTTGGGCTGTTTATCCTTTTTGGATAACCCTATTTATTATTTTACATTTACCAAAATAAATAATAAGACAGAACCCTAAAACATATTACTTTTAATTTCTAGACGAGGGTATTGATGACGAATTGTTATCAGATATATCCTCAGATATAAAGGTGAAGTCCAAAGTTTCTGAATGCCCAAATGAAGGTACCTATATAATATTACTTATATTATACTTATAGCCTAACCTAACTACTGTTTATTCAAGTAGATACTTTCATTCACATTTATCACCTACTTTTTTAGATAACATTTTAGATAAAATACAAGAACTACAAACATTAAAAACTCTAATAGAACCCAGGGAAAAGGTTTTGGCTCTCTGGGCGGACACTTATGAACAGCGAAGACTCAGGTTGCATAAAACATCATTATCAGTGCATGAAATATATAAAAAATATGCCCCTCTCTACTAGTTTGGGACCAGATCTGGTAATTTTTTTTGGCTTTAATCATGGATTAATAACCCAAAGTTTTAATGTACAAAACGTACCTACACATATACAATTTTTAATATTGCAGATTGACAGTGACTTTAATTCGAGATTTAAAGGAAAAGGCCATTTTATATACGCCGGAGTGTTTAATTTAGCGTCTAAAATATTGCCAGAGGCAAAGTCAGAACAATATCTGTGGCCAGCGATGATGTTACGGGTAGGTAAGTACCATCATAAATATTATATTTTTTTCTTATATTATGAGGTTTTATAACCACAAATATTCGAACCAAGTGTGGCGGAAATATGGCTCAGTATGTTATTGTAGTGAGCCATATTTTCGTCCTAGGTTGGTAAGCAGTTTGTTTTATATATTTTAGATTATGGGTAAGAAAAATAGAGGAGGAAAGAGATGTTGAAACAAGGTGTGAAATTTCTAGAACTACCCTTGGAAACCATATGAAAACTGGATGTGTAAAAATGATACTCTGCAGGATAAGTATTCTCTCACAAGAAGCAGAGCAGGAACTGATGTCAAGAATTCTAAGACTTGGAGATATAGGTGTGCCTTTAGTATCAAAATCTTAAGACGAATTGTATTTAGGTATTGAGGTATTGTGTCGATAATGTTCCACATAAACTTGCCAATGAAAAGGAAATGGCTGGTTTTGATTGGGGTAAATCATTTTTAAGACGGCATAGAAACCCACTCATGAGAGTGGGTTTCATTAAAACGAAACAAGCGCCTCAAAAATGTATGAAGGAAGCACCGGATGTAAGTAGCTAGATGTGTCCAATATGTGAAGAATCTCATATTGCAGATATGCCACAGTGTGCAGTATGCCAGAAGACATGTCCCACAAATGTCCCACAAAAGTATCTTCAACCTTAGAGTTTGTTCAGAGATATCTTATGAAAACGCACCCTGGTCAAGGCAAAAAAAGTGGAACATATTCAAAGAAAAAAGTTTTAAGACTGTTAACACACCTGTCAGAAGTATAAGTATAATATTTTGGAGTTTAGTTTTGTGGGTTTTTATTGGTTAGAAAACAATATATTATTTAACTAGTTTTGTTCAGTTATGTAAGTTGTAATACGTTGATAAAATACATTTGAAAACTAATATTTTATTTTAAATAAACTTTACAGTCCTTATACCGCAGAAATTCATATTTCAGACACCTTGGATGTGCCTGTTTCTCTAAGTTTTAGTGAATTAAACTCACTGTAATTGCTGGCTATATTATAAATAGTATAACGAAACAGTATAAATCATGTGACCATTGTATAAGTTATATAGGCTCTAAACACTAATGTACAAAACTTTTACAAAATTTACAAATCTAAGACACAGAGGTTTAAGTTCATTATTCTATTGTGCAGAAGAGATTTTTGAACTGTTTCTACTTAATAAAAAAATGTATCTAATATTCTTTATAATTTTTATTAAGAGCAATTTGTTTTATATTCACACTAAATACGTATTATTTTGCACGTTTACATTCGTCTCACTAATGAAGACATTAGTTTCATTTCCGAAGAAATAGTGTAAATTTTTGGACATAAAATTTCAGAAACATATTACATAGCACGTATACATAAAAGTGAAAGCAGAAATAACAAAGCTGGGATTTCAAAAGGCAAATTAGTCGACAAGTATAGAAATAAGATAGCCTTCATTTGGAGATCACTAAATAAGGATAGGGATAGTGAAGACAGTGTATCGGAGAGAAAACTTGACTTGAACGTAATTTCTTGAGTTGACTTTTTCTATTTCACAATTATTAGCCCCCGCCGCATGCTTCAGGGGGTACGTTAATACGGCGGCCCCTCTGGGTTAGTGAGTCCTGGCACAAACTAGTAAACGGGGTTAAATAAGGGTTCCTTCTCAGACAAGCTTTTGGGCTTTGGGCTTAGTTCTAGAATATAATGCAAATTCTAGTGCAAACAATATGCTTTATTTTATTTGCAGGTGGACGCCATTCAGCAGTTTTGTGGGCATTGCATGGAAAACTTGTTCCTACGGGTAAAACAATAAAAAAAACATGACAGGAAAACGACAAACAACAAAGTATACGATACAAGACTCTCAGCAATCATTTTATATGTATTACCTACCTCATAAATTCAACAAGGAATCTAAGCTAGCCGGCAAAGATTGGCTGTCGTGTTTTATAAAGAGAATCCCCAGCTGAGACTTCGACAACCAGAAGGTACAAGTCTGAACCGTATATCCTCATTTAATGCAGAACCTGTTGGATTTTTTTTTTCAAAAACCTAGAAAAAGTGTTGACCAAGTTTAAATTTCAGAGGAATCGAGAATCTTTAATGCCGACGAATCTGGTATAACCACTGTCCAGAAAAAAATCTGGAAAAGTTTTGCGAAAAAAGGACAGAAACAAGTCGGTGTTGTCATTTCAGCCGAACGAGGTCAAACAAACGATTACTATCTTATGCGCTGTCAATGCAGCTGGTACATACGTTCCCCCAATGATAATTTATCCGAGGAAACGGATGGTCTCCTCAATTAGAAAAAGACGGCCCAATTGGTTGCATTTCTTCCTGTTCTGAAAATGGGTGGTCTAATGATATTTTATTTCTAAAGTGAATAAAGCATTTTCAAAACTATGTGAAAGCTACGGAAGCTGACCCAATTTTACTTATCTTGGACAACCATGCAAATCATATTTCGTTGCAAATTTATAATTTCTGCAGAGAAAACCATATCGTACTCCTTACAATTCCTCCTCATACATCAAACCACCTTGAACCTCTTGACTTAACGTTTTTTGAGCCACTGAAGAAAGCTCTCTTTGTATGTATGACTTTCATAAGATTTCGACTGCACACGAAAGGATTACTGAATATAACGTGACTCGTTTATTCAATCAAGCATACATGAATGTAGCAACTATGGAAAAGGATGTCTCAGGAATCAAAGCTGCAGGTATATTTCCTTTCAACCCAGAAAAGTTTACCGAAGAGGATTTCGCAGCAGCTGAAAAATTTCTTGGACCCAGAAGAGCAGGGTTGAGAAGCTTTAATCCAGCTTCTTCACAGACAGCCTCAATATCTATAGATGCTTTGAAAGCGAAACCTTCAACCTCTGCAGTTGCTCCGGAGTCGCCTCGAGCTCTCCTTATTCATATCTGCTATCGCTATCCCCGTGTAACGAATAACGATTACTACTTCTTTAAGCAACGAAAGTCGACATCACTACCCATCTGATAGTAAAGAGCACATCCTCATTAGAATATCTAGAAATAACAAAACTGTATTTATTTATTGTCTATTATGTTTACAGTAAGAAAAATCTTAGACATCACATTCACCAAATAAAGATTCCAGATGTTTACAAGGAAATTCTAGGAAATTAACTGATCACATTCACGAGAAAGCATCGAAAATCTCGAAAAATATGCACTCTCACACCAGATATGTTTTATCTGGTTTTTAAAACCAGGATAAAATCATGCGAAGGCACTCATAGAAGGTCCTTTGCAGAGAAAAACTGTAGAGATGCTGGACACGAGTAAACCTCGAGCAGGAGCGTGACTAAGCTCATAACAGAGCAGTGCCATCTCAAGAAGCATATCTATAATTTAAGATAGCAGAAAGCCCGGTATGCCGGGGCTGCAATGATGCAGACGAGACTGCGCTTCACATTCTAAGTGAATGTGAAGGCTACGCTTGTATGAGGCTACCGCTCCTATGTAAACCATTCTTGCAACCTTCCGAACTAAGAGAAATTTCAGCGAGTAGACTTTTGGACTTTATGCATAGAACAAAGTTACTCGCTGAATAGAAGATCGGCGGGATGCACAGTAGGCCCAGATGTGGCCACAGTGCTTTGGGGCACGCTATAGAGAAACCGACCCTCAGGAGAAAGAAGAAGAGATATGTTTCATGATGAGGTAACAAACCAAGAGTTCTTTCATGAGATTTTGGTTACCTATGGTAATTATTTGTGTATAAAATATACTGAGCTCCATTTAAAAAACCACATAACAGCACAGTTGCACCTTTTGGGACGGTTCATGATACGAGTAAAGCCATATGACAATAGTATTAAAAGCTGTAAAGAATTAATTCATTCTAAACAATTGACACTGTTCGAAAGTCTATTGACGACATTGCCAAAATGGAACCTTTAAGTAACATACATACATACAAACACCCGAGCAATGCCTGCGGTCTAATTATGGAATTGAGAAAGATAATTTAAATTGTAAAAGCGGAAAGTGACAAAACAGAAGAATGTCTTCTCAAAAGAGCTAAAGCATTTTCTCGCAGAATGAAACAGGATTTGTCTCCATAGACCAATCGTGTATTCAAAAATAGTGAAAATAGGCTTCGAAGAACAAAACAAAAAATATCAATACAATGCCTGAAAATGAAGAAATTGGAAAATATTTAAAAAGCCTATATTCAAGTATTTGGTCTGCTGCAAAGGAATTAGAAAATACATATTATTTTATATTAATATGGAATGTGTTAGCCCAGAATGTTATGGTTTATTTAGCTGTGTTTAATAGAAAACGTCCGGATACAGTGGACATTGTATCCGAATCTTGGATAAAGACAAGACTGCAGGGGGAAATTGGTTAATAAGCTTTTTAAAGAAACAACTAACTTTATCAATCCGTGTTCCCAAGTTACAAGTATTGGAAGGGCTACGAACTTCAATAAACCCAACGTTGATGCCTTTTCCGATTAAACTTGCTAGAGTTCGAGACAAGTTTAAATTTTCCTCCTCTGAAATATGAAATTTGGAGGAGACTGGATTAACAACAGTTCAAAGACTGGGCAAAGTGGTAGCAGAAAAAGGAACTAAGCAAGTTGGAGACATAAGTTCCCGCAAACGAGGAGTTCTCGTGACACTCTACATAGCTGTGAGCGCTATTGGAAACCACGTCCCACCGATGTTTTTATTTCCTCGGAAACGTTTACACGATTATTTTATCCGTGACAGCCCGCCAGGATGGATTGGTGCTGGTAATGGATCTGGCTGGATGACCGCAGAGGAATTCTACATTTTTATGAAGCACTTTATTTCGCATGTCCGGCCGTCTGTCGAAAAACCCGTCTTGTTATTATTAGATAACCACGAATCCCATACAACCTACAATACTGTGAATGCGAAGGATAATGGAGTTGTGTTGCTGTCATTTCCACCGCACTGCTCACATCGGCTTCAACCATTCGACCAATCGATTTATGGTCCATTAAAAAAATATATGACGAGCGAACAAGATGCCTGGATGAGACACAATGCAGGCAAATCTATAACCATACACGATATACAGGTTTGCCTTTAATTTAATGGTTTGCTCGAAAACCATTACAACCTGCTCTTGCACAAAAGAATCTAATTAAAGGTTTTGAATGTACTGGCATTGAGTCTTTCAACAGAAACGTATTTAGTGACGACGAATTTAATGTAACGCGAGTAGTTAATTATAATTAGTGAATCGATCATCTTACTGTTTTTGTTTGTTTTACTGTTTAAAATAAAATGCCTGGGAGGATTCCAAATCGCTGTTGTGCACCAAACTGCAAGAACATATATTATTCATATATTACAGATACATCTTACAGAAATAAAAAGTTTTTCAGAGTAACCGCAGACAGGGAAATGTCTTGGATAGAATCAGTTCGCAAATTATGTAAACGAGACTTTAACCTTCTCAACAAAAAGTGTTTCTTTTGCGAAGACCACTTTGAATTAAAATATTATAAAAATAGTGAGAAGAATAGCCTCAACAAGATTGCTGTACCAACAATCTTTTAACCAACTAGTATTTGACTCGCAAATACTAGTTCATCATCCTTTAATTCTCTTAATAGTAATATTTGCTTGAAAACTGTTCAACAGTCAGCTATACAGTTTGTTAATGAAACATTACAGAATGCTGAAAATAATAAATGCCTAACATCAATTTCAGATGATTTTTCAGAACCACCATTTAAAAAACCAAGATACACTTATTCAAAATTACCATCTGTAAATACAACTGCAAGTACTTCAGTTGTTACTTCATTTTGTCAAAACTCCACTTTTAAGTCGAATGCTAGACAACAAAAAACACTTTTAAAATCTCTCAATGTAAAAAGGGTGTCTCAACTTTCAAATGAAAATAAAAAGTTTTATTATGTAGACCGTAAAGAAAAAAATAAGATTTTAAAATTGAAAACAAAATTATTAAAGTGTAGAAATAATTTGTCCAATGTTCGCAATATCGTTTATTCAAATTTATTCACAAATTTATCTCAACGTCTGGATCCTATTGGAGTAAAATTTATTGAGTCACAAATTAAAAACTGTGAAAAGAAACATCCTATATATAACTCACAAAATAAAACACTAGCTTTAGCTATTTATAAACGGGGTCCAAGGTGCTACCGATTTTTACAGAAATTTTTCGTACTACCTTCTAAATCTTCCATAAGAAAATATTTAGGCCAGATACCATTAGAAGTAGGAATCAATAAAAAACTTTTCCGTAAATTATCAGAACGTGTAAAGAAAATGTGTTCAAGAGATCGTGTTTGTTGTTTAGCATTCCATGAAATAGCGTTGTCTGCTGGTTTACATTATATTTCTAAAGACCAAGTAAGTGGGATATGTAGATCTTGGTTCCCTGGGTAGACAAAATGAAGTAGCAAATCACGCTTTAGTGTTTTTGGTGCAAAATTATTAGTAAGCACTGGAAGCAACATTGCATATTATTTTACTAAAGATGTGGTAAAAACAAATGATTTAAAAATTTTATTGATGGAAATAATTTCAGCTTTGCAATCTTGTGGATTAACAGTAATTTGTAGTTTGTGCTCCACTAATAGATCAGCCATTAGACAGTTACTTTTAGAGTCACCAAATAAATCTACTTTTAATGTTAATGGTCAAGAAATCATTCCTATTTTTGATGTTCCTCATTTACTAAAGAATACCAGAAATGCTTTATATAAATATAACATCAAATTTTCATAGAATAAAACAGCTAAATTTAATCATATGGTTCAATGTTATGAAATAGATAAATCGCAATGCTTCCAAGGTTGACGAAACTCACATGACCATCATTTTGGTCTCAGTCGTAGTAACATTAAACTGAAAGTTAAAATTGCAGCACAAACATTAAGTGCATCTGTAGCTCATGAGATTGCGTCAATGGTTAGTAATCCAAGTATCGGTATACCAGCTGAGGCTATTCATACAGCAGAATTTGTTAACGATATTGATGATCTTTTTGACAGTTTAAATTCTCATATAATTCAAGTTGAATAAAAATAGTTCTTTGACCTATTAGTGCATAGCGTCCCCTAAAAGGGACGCCACTGTTTAATTTATTTGCGGAACCACGTGCCAGCAAACATAACATAAAACTCACTTGACAGTACAAGTAATGTATTGGTGCTTTAACCAGAGTTCCGGTAATTTTATGAGAGTGTTCTTAATTGAATAAGTTTATATAAACGGAGAGATGGACCCAAGTCAGTACGACACTAGGCGTGGCGGGTGAGTACTTTTGAAATTACTACAGAAGCAAAATATTTCCATTGGCAAATTATCAAATTATGTTATTGCTAAGGAACTATATAATGGCATGGAAGTCAATGTGGTGCCATCTATCCACTATTATGTCACATAATCTGTTACTGAACATTGCGTCCCTTTGGAGGGACGTTGCGCATAGTGGCTACTTTTAGTTGAAAATTCAATAACATTACAGGTTGCCTCTACATGAGTTGCTAGCAGCTTTGGAAGAAGATGATGTTTACTCTGCTGATATTTACATTACTCCACCTGTAGATGGACAAGAAACAGATGAAGATAGCGACTATTCGGATGACGAACATGATGGAAATATAAACCATTTGGGTCCTGCAATGCTGAAAGCCGAAGGTGAGGTTGATTTACACCATAATGTCCAACTTGAGCTACATGATTCAAGTGACGACGATGAGTTGAACCCATCATTAGCGCAGTCATTCCAAGCGATTTCAGGCATGGAGCCTGAAAATTCACATGACTCAAGTGATGATAACCTGCCGTTCTCCTCATTCATAAAATCGAACCAAATATTACAAGATACATCTTCGAAAAAGTGCAAACCTAATACACCGACAGAGAAAAATAAAAAAGCTGTAGCTAAAAAAAGAAAGGCAGCTGTAAATAAAAAAAAGAAATACAGCTGAAATGAAACACAAAATCAGATGGGATGAGGTAGAACCTGTTTTTGTTTTGAATACCCAATGCAATGTGAAGACTCCACCAACGGAATTGCAAAATAAAACAACTTCTGTGGATTTCTTCTCGCTTTTTTTCGATGAAAATGTTATGCAACATATTATCCAGCAGAGCAAAGCATATGCATTAGAAAAAACCGCAAATATGCCACTAAATGTAACAAAAGAAGAGTTATATGTCTTTTTTGGTGGTCTGCTGCTCTCTGGATATGGAAAATATACTAACAGAAGGATGTATTGGGCCCGAGAGAATGACGTTCCAAAGATTTTATCTGACAGTATGCGATTGAATCGTTTTGAATCAATTTTACGAAACCTTCATCTCAACGATAACACTCAAACTGATAAAGAAGATAAACTCTATAAACTAAGGCCCCTTATTTCTATTCTAAATAAAAATTTCAAGACATTTGGTGGATTAGAGGAGAATTTGAGTATTGATGAAAGCATGATCCCCTACTATGGCAAACATTATGCCAAACAGTACATCAATGGTAAGCCCATCAGGTTTGGATTCAAAAATTGGGCCTTATGTACTGACAATGGATACATGTTAGCATTTGACATATATACTGGAAAATCAGCACAAACGACAGAAACACACGATTTTGGATTAGGGGGTCAAGTAGTGTTATCATTGATAGACCTTGCCGGCATACCTTCGAATGAAGGCTATAAACTGTTTTTTGATAACTATTTTACTTCTGTAGCCCTACTAAGCCATCTTTCTGATCAAGGATATTGTGCCAGCGGAACAATTCGTGATAATCGTTTGGGAAACTGTCCTTTGAAAGGTGTAAAGACTAACAAGAGCTGGAAATCAAAAAATCGTGGACATTTCGAGTACCGCTCTTCTGAAAAGGTCGCCGTGATTCAGTGGAAAGACAATAAAATTGTGTGTGCTGGCACAAATTTTGATGGTGTTGGAACAAGAAATGTTCTCCGATACTCAAGGGATGAAAAGTCAAAAATAGCAGTATCGCAGCCAGAAATTATAAACCGCTACAATAAAGGAATGGGGGGAGTGGATAAATTGGACGGAATGGTTGCTAATTATAGAAGTCGAGTCCGTCAGCGCAAGTGGTGGTGGCCAATATTCGCTTACTTATTTGATGTGTCCGTTGTGAACGCGTGGCTACTGATGCGAAAATTTCATCCCAATGACATAGTTTGTAAGTGCCTGATTCTTTTACATACCTACGGTGTAAAGTCTATGAAAGGTAAGATGCCTCCAAAACCTATAGATCCGGTGAGATATGATGAACGCAACCACATCGTAGATTATTGCCCAACAGACAGAAGATGCGCCACATGTGGAAAGAAAGCCAATTTTATTTGTATAAAGTGCAATGTGGGTCTACACCCTAAAAGTTGTTTCTTAGCTTATCATACACGTTAGTGTCCTGTATGCATGACGTCCCCCAAAAGGGACGGTCCATATTTCAGATTTCTTCAAAAAATTTTTTTTTCTATCGTTTTTTATTCTTTCTTAATACTATTATTACACCAGTTATACAAAAATTTGGTTCCTGCTGTACCTTGAAAACCTTATGCACTAATGGGTTAAAGTCTTGTATCACTAAAAAATCAGTACATATGAAATTAGGGAGTAGTATGTTAGAAAAAATTATTTCTGGGCAATTTCAATCTATTGAAAATGATAAAATTAAAAATAATCTTCCTGTAAAATATGGTTGGATTTTTACTATCCAAGGTATTCAGAAAATTTGGAAAGAATGTTCGGAGAATCATGGCTTCACCTATTTAAGAACGAGATACTTAAATCAGGATCCTGTGGAGAATTTATTTAGTTCTGTTCGGCAGTGTGGTGGATTCAATGATAACCCAACTCCTTTACAGTTTATTTCAGCCTTAAAAACATGTATTGTTAATAATTTAATAAGTAACCAAAATAGAGGCTCGAATTGTGAAGAAAACGGGGCAACACTTTTGGAAAACCTTCAGAATTTTTTTGTGAATGATCCTGAGAGTAGTAATATTATAAATAATAATAATGAAAATGAAGAATTTCAAAATTTTGTTATTCCAATTGTTTTAGAATCAGTCATTTCTGATAGTCAAGCTGCAGCATGCATGTGTTTGCGGATTTTTAATAAGAAAAATTGAATTATCAGAATGTATTAATTGTAAAAATTGTTCACTAACAGAAAATTTAGAACCACAACATATTTTAAACATGCTTAAGGAGTTTGATGATTCCCGTCGACTGAACTATGTTACTCGAAATTTGGTAATTTATGTTATTAACATACACGATACAATAATAAATTTCTTAAACTCATTTGGTCACATCACTTCGTTACGAACCAAATTGTTATCAGTATTAAATAAGATAGATTTTTCATGGGAGTGACGTGGACCGTGGGATCGTACACATACACAGTAAGAACTCACAAGTTGTTGGTTGAACTGTTTATTACTGAAAGCTATCATAGTTAAAGCGAGCAAATTATTTATACCATTATTCTGCAACTCTGCATTTTATTTATGCAGCTCATCAATTAAATATTCATAATTATTAGTTATATAAAAGAGTACAGTTATAGATAAAATATATATAGGGTGTCTAACGACTAACTAATATTACTTGGGTTTCAAGTTCAGAACATTTTGATCAGATTAAAAGTCAGTTATTGGATACGTCTTCCCTATTAATAATTCGAAAACATTTTGATGATATCAATAGTAATTTTAAAAGTCGTACTCGCAGAAAGGCAATTCAAAGAAAAATGAAAATCCTTTGTCAGTCTAAAGTTGAATGGAAAAATGAAAACAATTATCATCCACTGTTAATTGTTTTTTATTTTTATAGTTTATTTTTAAGTAATGGCAGAATCTGCATTATTTAGTATTTGTATTGATTCCAATGTTTTTATTCCATTTTTATGCCAAATGTATGTTTATTTACTGGAGCAGTTCTTTTAATTTTTTAATGAATATTAAGAGTTTTTTTAACAATGGTAGATACATATGTCTACGATTCTACTGATTTTTGTTACTTACCTATACTAAATTATGTTCCTGTCAATATTTGTCATCTATTTTTATTTTATAAGACCACACACATATTTCCCTTAATAATATTTTGTTAAAAACAATAAACATGTTTTGTACATAAAATAATCAACAACCACAAGTTGATAACAAAACATATAAAAGACCAAATCTAAATTGTAATAAACAGAGATGTTCCATGAGTTGAAGAATAAACAACTAATAATCGAATCTTTTATTTTTCACTACGAAACGCACTCACGTGCGCGAAATAGGGATTCCTCCAGCAAAGTAGAGACGTCAAAAATATTGTGCAGTCGTTCCTCAACAGGAGTGGTAAAACTAGCAAAATATTCAAAGACAATCGTCCTAGAAATGACGATTGTTTTCTGAAAAGGTATCCACAGCTCACTATAAAAATGTCAGATAATGTGAAGCGTGTTAGGGCCGGACTTACTCGTACTGTAATACAACATTATTTTTCCAATTTGGAAAATAGTTTCAGAGATGTTGCAACTTCTAATATAGTGAATTATGATGAGACTAATTTCACAGACGATCCGGGTAATATTAAAGTGGTAGTACGACGTGGAGTCAAGCACGCAGATAGAGAATATTGGACACATCTAAAACATCAGTAAGTGTAATGTTTTCAGCGGCTGGAGATGGTACAGTTCTTCCGCCTTATGTTCTGTATAAAGCAAAACATCTTTATCCTGGTTGGACCGAAGGGGGAATTCCAGGATCTGCCTACAACAGAAGTATGTCCGGCTAGTTCGATTCGGTTGCATTCGAGGACTGGTTTTCGAAAATTCTACTTCCTTACTTTCGACGTTTGCCAGCTAATCAAACAAAAGTTGTCATCGGTGATAATTTGTCAAGCCATATAACATTAAGTGTGATACAGGCGTGTGAAGAAAATAATATTAAGTTTATTCTTCTTCCTCCGAATTCGACACATTTGTGTCACCCGTTAGATGTGGCATATTTTCGGCCGTTAAAACGTGCTGGAGAAATATTTTGGAAGAATGGAAGAACAAAAATAGGGGGGTTGTTTCCAAAACTGAATTTCCAAGATTACTAAAAAAGGCTTTTGAAAAGGTTGGAGAAAATAATACAACTAATGTCATTGCCGGGTTTCTAGCGTGTGGTATCGTGCCATTTGACCCAAATACTGTTCTTAAAAAGATTCCTGAGCAAGAAGATGAAGAGGTTCATGAAACTCCTTAGACACAAGCATTTGTTGACCAACTAAAAGATTATCATCACACTCCACCAACCAAAAAAACTCCTGGAAGGGGAAAACGGATGAATATTGAAGCTGGTAAAGGTGTTGTGGCCGATGATCTTATTTTACGAGAGCTCATTAATGAAGGAGGTAACACTGAGGAAGAAGCAGTTGATGAAAGAAGTTCAGAGGAAGATAATGTCGAGGAATGCAATGAAACTGATGAGCATGAGGCACTAGACGAAACAAATGAAAACGACGAAAATGAAGCACCTGTACAAAACTGCAAAACGGGAGACTTCGTTCTAATGGCCTTCTCAACTAACAAAAAACCGCGATTGTTTATTGGAAAAATTGAATCGAAGTTAGATGAAACTAACTGCATAGTAAACTTCCTAAGAAAAGTTGTTGGCAAGAAGGAAGTTTATTTCGTTTATCCTAATGTGCAAGATAAACAAACTATTAAAATAGACATGATACAGAAAATTCTGAAATGCAAAGATTTGCGAAGAGGACGCCACACTTTTCATTCTAGTGCGGTAGGGAACAATGTCGAATAAAAATTATTTTAATTATCGTTTAACAGAAACGCTTCATATACCTACATTATTATTATTGAAAAGGCTTTAATTTTAACAATTTCTAGTCACAACTTGCTCAAGAGAACTCAGGTTTTTATTTTTATATGTTTCAGTTAAGTTTTTATCCATGAACGATGGTATCTACTTAGTTGTTTTTTTTGTAGCATTTTGGGGGAAAAATATTTTTTAAAACGTTCTTTAACGATCCTCTTCATACCTTATACATTCCAAGTGAATTTTTTCCCATTTTAAACGTCTGATCCACTTCACCCCAAATAACGGGGTGAAGCGGGTCACTATTCAACTTTTTTTCAAAAGAAATGTATTTGTCCAATAAATTTTCTCAGAACATCAATACATGCAGCAAGAATACCACAATATACATGATTTTTTTCACAATATATTAATAATTCTTTTAATTAATTAATCATAAATAATATTTATAATTTCCTTAAAAAGAAATAAAAAAGTTATAAATCATTCAAACCATAACTGTCATTTTGCGCCACCCTGCATTATTATATAGCGTGTAACTTACATGAAATAAAATTCATAAATCATTGACTACATAATTTCGTAAAAAATTTTACAACGTGAATTTTTGTATTTTGGACATGTAATTTTTTACGAAAATTTGTACTCGATGATTATGAATTTTATTCCATGTGTACCTTACACTGTATATTATGGTATATTTAAATTTACCCCCAAGCTTAGAGTCACTAGATAGACAGAGTAGCGCATCCCTTTGCGTCGGGCATTTGCCGCCGATTCGCCATAGTCCTCTCAGTTATCAGACGTACGTTAGGTTATACGTGTTTTTAAGAGCTCCGTTGTTAATTGAAACTTTATTTTAATTAAAATGCCCTGTTGTGCGGCCGTACAGTGTACAAATCGGTCAGAAAAAGTCGTGAGGTTGTTTAACCTGCCACAAGGCCCTCAAAATAAAGAAAGAACTTCAATTTGATTAAGGAATTTGTGTAGAGGGTATTTTGCCTACTAGTTGTTATATTTGTGAGGTAAGTAGACAGTAGACAATTTATTGGTATACATTACATAGTTTGTGATATTTTTAATACATTTTTAGGTACATTTTACTGAGGATCAGTTTGAAAATAACAAGGCTGATAGTAAAAGGCCACTTCGTTGGAATGCTATTCGTATGTTATTTTCACACCGTAAAATACCAGCAAGAAAACCTCCAACAAAACGATCATGTTTAGGTAACTAAACTAATTGTATTAATTTGTGCAGTATCCTCGTGTAGTAACAGTAATTATTTTTAGTAACGTCTGTCGAAAAAGAGGGGGCGAATGATGGTGAAGATAACATGGGACCAGAGAAAAATGACAGCTTGGATGAAGATAATTCAGATGTATCAGACAGAGAGAGGGAATTGAAACGGAAATTGAAGGCGGCATACAAGAAAATTAAGTGCCTTGAAGCTAAAATTATGAATTTAGAAAATAATTTAAGTAATGCATACAATTCTGATCAAATTCAATTTATTACGAAGCAATCGTTGAAAGGTTTTACATGGTCTAGTGAAACATTGAATAATGGCTTAAAATTATATATGACATGTGAACGTAATGGCTATGAAGAAATTAGAAAACAAAATTTGCCTTTTCCTTGCGTACGAACATTACAGAAGCGTATTGAAACTTTTAAATTTAAACCTGGAATGCTTTATGATGTGTTAAATTTATTAAAATTAAAGGTAACATTCTGAAAAATACTAAAGGTAACTAGATGTATATTTGAAATTTTTTTAGGTGGAATGCTTGAAACCACAAGAAAGGCACGCAACATTACATTTAATGGACAAATGTCCATTAAACCAGGATTAGATTATGACCACAGTATTTCAGAAGTTATAGGCAGGGTAACAATGAAGTCATCATAAGGTGGAGATGCAAACAGCAACAATATTTTGGCTACTCATACTCTTGTATTTATGTTAGCTGGTATAACGACTCGGTGGAAGCAAACCATAGCATATGAATATACTGGAAATTCCTATGATGCTAAAGAAGTAAAAGAAAAATTATTTAATTTAGTTCAGAAATGTTTTGATGCTGACATAATAGTTAAGGTGGTAGTGTCAGATATGGGCCCTCAAAATCAAAGTTTGTGGAAACTATGTAATATCGTTGGAACATGAAAAAGTTATTAATTTTTGTAAACACCCTTGTGATGAGATCGAAAAACTATATTGTATGCCAGATGTGCCTCATATTTTAAAAAATATTATAAATTCTTTAATCGATGGACAATTATTTTATTTAAGTGAATCAATTGTTACTAAATATGAACTTCCCTCAAATTTCATTTCTCTAGAAGCAGTAAAACTTGTTATAGCTTTAGATAGTAAATTAGATTTAAAAATCGCCCCCTATTTAAAAGAAAGTTTGTTAAGTCCGTCCCATTTTGAAAAAATGAATGTAGGACTTGCTTTGGGATTACTAAATCATGATGTTTCAGCAGCAATTAAATATTGTATATACAAAAACCAAATAGAATAAAAAATGTTATACTACTGCTTGGTTCATCGACACTATATTTCGTTGGTTTTCTTTAATGTCTGTACGTACACCAAAATTAGGTTTATCTTACAGTAATACGGAAATCTATAAACAGAGTGAATCTTTTTTATCTGATTTTATTGAAATAATTGTAAACGTTAAAGTGGGAACAAAAGGCTCTTGAAAACCCTTTCAAAGTGGAATTATTTTAGCTACACACACTGCTCTCGATTTAGGAAAGGAATATCTAAATGGGGAACACTTTCAATACATCATGTTAGGAAGATTATCACAAGACGCTCTGGAAAATCTATTTTCTATAATTAGATCACGAAATCCAATATCTGGGCCTCGAGAATTCAAAAGAGCACTGCGGTTAATTACGTTATCACAATATGAAACTAAACCAAGACATGGTAGCTACTCAGTACGTGATGCAGAATTCCTTATAAAATTTTGTGATGCACAAAATAAATTGTTGGGCGAAACTAAAAACATGGAAGACTGCGTGAACATGTCTGGTTGAGGAGGTGATGATGGTAGATTCAAATTCACAGGATCAATTAGATAGTAATTCAGAGCAGTCGTTGTTTTATCTTATCGGTTGTATTTTGTATAAAACAAAGAAAAACTTCCTTACTTGTGAGGTATGTTTTCAACCTCTTATTACAAAAAGTGATGATATATCTATCTCCCATATTAGTACTTTAACAAAATTTAAATCTTACAAAGATGAGGCGTGCCTGATTTTTCCTGCTTTACATGTTTACAATTTCTTCCATAATGCAGAGTTAATTTTTAGAAAAAATGAAAACAACTTGCTGCATAATAAAATAAAATTAGACCTAATTACTGAAACCTTTTTGAAGTCACACTCGCTTGATGTTCAAAATTGTCACAATATTGAAGGTAAAGTGGTCAAGTTATTTTTTAAAACCAGAATGTATTTTTTGTTAAAGAAATATAATGTCCAACGAACCACTGTAAGTGAGGCATTAACGGTTGCTCAAAGTAGCAGAAGTGTGGGTATGCGCATGATTACTAAACAATATTAGTGTAGTGTCGTCATAGTTGTATTCTTTTTTAATTTTCGTAGTTTATAAGTATTACGAGTAATAAATTCTACTTATCAACTTCTGAAAATAGTTTTTATTTTATTAATTTTGTTTTATTCCGTTATACAGTGAGTCCCCGGAAATATAGATAGATGTTGATTGTAAACAAGTTTTCTTAATAACTTTTTGTCCCATTTGCCACATAAAAGGTACTTTACAGAAAAATAGGTTTTTGGAACATTTTCAACACATACTTGATTTTTCAGATCTAAAATTATGTTAGAAATTAGTTTTAAACCAAACAGGGCTGAACTCCAAAAAAATGAAAATTTAATGCGAGAATTTTTTACCTTTTACAATAGTCGTTTCATCTATCCGGGGACACACTGTATAATTTATAACACTAATCAATAAACAGATAATAAGAAATAATTCTAGCAATATATATTTGTATTTCCTTTCACCCAGGAATCTGCTGTTATATCATGAATATTTTGAAATTGAGGAATCTGTGTTCAAAAGTGACCCTATCCATTATTGTTTCGCATCAAAATATGCATAGATTATATAAAGAAAATTTTAAAATAGCAGCAGTGTACGCCATAAGAACCCATTGTAATCTGAACTGCCGCCGTATAAATCGGACTAAAAATGGCGGCCGTTTGAGACGAATGCGCTCCTCTGTCTATCTAGTGACTCTACCAAAGCTTAACGAGGCGGTTGTCACAGGACGGCTGCGACTGTGCGCCTCTGTCGGTTCAATCAAGTACTAGCGATGTCAATTGAATATTTTTGGTTTTGGTCGCTGGTCGCTGATCAGTGAGTTGTGAGCATAGATAAAATATATTTAATTCTACTCTTACAACTTTATATTTTGTAATAGATATTTTGTGATTTTGTGCTTTTATACTTATACACAATTTACAATGAAGAAAAATTTGTATGTTCATATAAGGAACGTACATAAATTGAATCCTAAAGTATCTGACGGGAGACACAGGAACAATTTAGTTTGTAGTATTTGTTCTAGTATTCAGAATTCTTATTCAAATTTAAGGATTCATCTTACAACCAAACATGATTTTGAGTTATGTGAAGAAGCAGTTGAATTTGATAATGAAGAAGGTAAAAGTTAAAGAATTTACTAAATCAAATTTATGTTATTAGTAAGGTCAAAGTTCCTGAGATTTAATATTTTGTCTTTTTAAGATTTTTTGTTATGGAAGGAAACTAAAGAAAAGGATATGAAATGTTCATATGTAACAGACTGGAACAAAGCACAGAACAAAATGTAAAAAAACATATTATGTTTGTCATAGATCCAATGTTCAAGAAGTGTACAAATCTTCTGCAGTGGAAACAACAACAAGATTAACCAAATCACAAGGCACTGCAAAATTGACTTATTCATGCCCCTCTACCTTAGAACTCGTAGAGGCAGATGGAAAATTTAAAGCAATGTTGTTTACACCTCATATTGGTCATGCATGCTCATTGAGGCATATAAATTTGACAAAGGCAGAAAGATGTCAAATAGCAGGTTTGTATTATTTATATTAGTATTATTAAAGCATGATTAAAGCTATTTAAGAGCCTAAACTGTTCACACTAAGATGTTTTCAAAGTGCAGGATTACAGTATTAAAAATTACATTTCATTCAATTTATTTTAAGGAATACCTAGATATATACAGGGTGAGTCAGTTTATACTAGCAAAACTCTGGGATTTGAAAGAGCACCTTATTTTAAGTGAAGTTTGTCATATAAACATATGTCGGGAATCGCTTCATTTTTGAGATACAGGGTGTCAAAGTTTTGTTTTTTTTTTAGTATTTTGCAAACAGCTCCTATAATTTTGAAGATAATTTATTCAAATTTTTACGGTAGATTACCTATGATGGTTCACAAGTTTTGATATATGTAAACCATTTGAAAACGTACAGGGTGATATTTTTTCGGAGGTCAGGTTCCCTTTTACCCATCCCTAGGCCCTCTTGCATTTCATATGAGAATTTTTACCTAATTTTGTGTCATGTCCATGCAGTGTTATACCGAACACTCTTTTATTTCAACTATCATAATTTTTTCAGGAAAAATTGCCGAGGGTATCAGTTTTCAATTAGGAATAGTATTAACCCTTTTAATGATTTGGAAAGAATACACTTAGTAGATAGTCAAGACCTTAGAAACATAAAAAAAACAGTTTTCATTACAACATGATCAGTATCATCAGAATGATGTTATAAGTGTTGATCTTTGGGTGAAACATATGGAAACCATGGGAGATGACTGCCCAGTACTTTGTTACAAGAAGCAAGGATCAATACATCCATTTGTTGGTTTTGATGAAAATGACTTTTTTTTAGCGATAATGACAAATTTTCAGATGTCGCTTTTATCAAAATTTGGGAATAAAAAAATTTGTATTGATTCAACTCACGATACAACAGGGTTTGATTTTCTCTTAACCACTCTTAAGTTTGGAGAAGGTGTACCAGTAGCATTTTTTATCTCGAACAAAGTAAACACATTAACAGTTGCTTATTTTTTTGAGTTACTCAAAAATAAAGTAGGTATTATAAAAACAGACATTTTTATGACCGATGATGCGCCCCAGTTCTTTAATGCATGGACAACTGTAATGCAACCACCAAAACATCGTTTGTTGTGTGCCTGACATGTTGATAGAAACTGGCGAACTCAGTTATCACAAAAAGTTTTAGGTGACCAAGAACAAAAAGCTTGTGTTTACAAATCTATACGGTTATTAATGGAAACACCAGAAGAAGTACAATTTTATGAACTATCAATCCAAGTAGTATCTAGTTTTCTTGCTGAAGATTCAACAAAAGATTTTGGCTTATATTTTGAGGAATATTACATTAAGAGGTCAAAACTTGGGCATATTGTTTCCGAAAAGGGCTGGGGATTAAGACCAATATGTATTTAGAATCGATGCATAAGATTTTGAAACATATATATCTAAATGGGAAAAAAAATAAAAGGGTTGATAAATGTGTTTTTGCATTAATGAAACTAATTCGGGATCAAATGTTCAAGAGATTAAAAAAGACTGTAAAAGACAGAGGCCCGTATCGAATTAATTTAATAAATTCTAGTCATTTGAAAAGAAATGAAGTATTGCCAATTAACATTACTGAAATTGATGGCATGTCTTGGACAGTCAAATCTAACAAAAATGATACTAATTATACTGTACATAGAATTAGTGATTCTTGTGTCAGTGATTGCCATCTGTTTTGCAAGCAGTGTAAAATTTGCGTCCATATGTATACTTGCAGCTGTCTTGATAATTTTATAAAGGGCAACTTATGTAAACATATTCATGCCATACATAGAGACTCAAAGTTACCAAGTGCTCAGCCACACACTGACAGTACAATAATAGAAGAGCAACTTACAGCGCTTGTATCAGAACAGAATCAATCCCAAAATGTGCCAGTAAATCTAAGATTAAAAGCAAAGTTAGATAGGTTATAAGGCTTTGTTACCCAAAACTCTTGCAATGAGGAAACTAATTTAAAAGTAGAAAAAATTATTGATTCTGCCCTTAATTATATTCATAAAGGTAGTGATAATGTAAATAGTACATTGGCAAGATTGCAAAAAGAGCCATGCAATAAAAATATAAAGATACATGTACGGTTTAAAAGTACAAAACGGAAATCATCCTCAATTTCTAATAGGATTTTAAAAAAACCGTCTTTATCTGAAAAACAGGATCTTCATAATATGTTTAAAGAAAATAATATTGTTATTCAAAATATTATAAATGAACATAATTATAACAAAATGCCTGAATAAATTTTTATAACCAATTGGTCGTATTTTTTTAATCCTAAAGAATTGCTGCTTGTATTACTTTACTCATGATTTTAGACACAGAATTTGTATCTAATTGAATACGTAAAGCATGTACGATGTAAAGGTATAGTAGTTTGAATCGACTTATTAAAACATGTTTTCTTGATATTACAAAAATCAGTTTTATTATCGATTTAGCTCAAAAAAACTGATTTTATAGGGAAAAGTGATAAATTACTATTGTGTGACAAAATAACTAAAGATTTAGAAATATTAATGTTTCATATACAAATTATATTGATTAAGTTACAAATACAAATTTGTTTTTAAATATATAATGATAATATCTCTAGCCCTGATCCTTATTACAAACATTAGCCCAAAGTTTGAGATTTGTGGCAACATAGGCAACATAACTAGTGAGTTTTCCCTCATTAAAGCATTGAACGGTGGTTAGAGCTTATCAACGTTGAGTTAGGTAGAAATATTTCTTATATACTGTTTATATTTTTAAGGGTATCTATAGATATTTAAATACATATATCTACACATATATAATATAAATCATTAGAAAGAATTGTTTATGCTGTGGAATTACGTGAATAAAAGTTTAATTTTCAGCATGGCCTTTTGCCTTTTGATTTAAGTCTTATATTATTTTAAGTAAACTTTAACTACAGTAAACAGTTATGCGATGTAGTTACAAACAAAAAGAAACTACATCAATTAAGAAGTAATAATTTCTGAATTACTTCTAGGTAAATTAAATCTAAATGAACGATTATTTACTATTATGTATGCAACAAAAATTTTAAAATTGTGCGCTTATTTGCTAATTTCTCGAGTGAATAGAGGCGCAGAGTCGCAGCCGTCCTGTGCTAACCGCTTCGTCCAAGCTTATTATGCAGCGACATCTATTGTATGAGTAGTCTCAGACTCTAATCATTTCGTTATATTTGTCTCAAACCAAAAACGCGCAGTGCACTTGCTACTTTTTACGACAAACCGACGTAAGATGGCGCCAGTTCAGTTTGTGGAGCAAGCGTGCTTCCAATGAAAGACAAGGAAACGACGTCTTTTCTTTAGTTTACTCATTCAGTAACTTGTTGAATGAAATTAGGACGAGAGTAGATAATGGCGAAAGCAAAAGAAGTATTGCGGAATCGCTAGGAATTCCGAAATCAACTTTCCGAAAACGTCTAAAAAGCGGAACAGTTCCCAAATAACTCGGCCGATTTTGTCCAGTATTTACGACAGAATAGAAACTGAACTTGTCCAACATATAAAAAAATTAGATTCAATGTTTTATGGATTGACCCAAAAACAGTTGCAGATTGCTGTCTACCAGATTGCTGAAAGTAAACAATTAGGCCACAAATTTAACAAAACCAAAATGATGGCTGGAAAAGACTGGGTCATTGTTTTCAGACATCGCCAAAGTCTTGCACTTAGACAGCCCTAGAAAACAAGTCTTGCCAGAGCAGCTGGTTTCAATAAAGTGCAAGTAACATGCTTCTTTGAACATTTAAAGATTTTGCTTGTAAAATATAAATTTGATACAGCTCACGTTTATAATATGTACGAGACCGGTCTTTTGAACGTGCCTAATAAAGCGCCAAAAATAGTCGCAATCTGTCGGCAAGATTGTTTCTTCTGAGAGAAGTAAGAATAAATTTGCTTAAATTAGTTCTTATTCTATTTAAATACTAAAAGCTATAAGTATGCATTTTTCAGGCACTCTAGTGACTCCGGTTTGGTGTTTTAGTGGTGCTGGGCATTATGTACCTTCAGCAATAATATTCCCCAGAAAAAGAGAAAACAAAGCACTTATTGATGGCGCACCGGAGGGGTCCATTTTGTGGAATTCCGAGTCGGGGTCTATTAATAGTGACTTATTTATGAAATGGGTTAAACATTTTAAAACTTCCACAAATGCATCTGTGGAGTCAAACCCGATACTGCTGATTCTGGACAACCACAAATCGCACATTTGTTTAGACGCAATATTATTCTGCAGGGACCATGGTATTCATCTCCTTAGTTTACCGCCTCACAGCAGTCATAAGGTGCACCCTCTTGATGTTTTTTTTTTCAACCTCTCAAAGCAAGTTACAGTATAGAAGTTAATAAGTGGCATATAAATCATCCAGGTAGACCTGTAATGATATATCAAGTTTCAACACTGTTTGGAAGTGCATACAATAGAGTAGCTAACCTCGAAAGAGCTCAAAAGGCGTTTATGTCAACCGGAATTATCCCATACAACCCAAATGTCTTTTCAGAAGTTTGATACGATCGCATAAAATACTTGGAAATAAAGCTGCAAAACCCAAGTAGTTTACTAGATAGAGATAGCACTAGAACCCGACGTGCAGAGTTCTTGTCAACGAGGGTTACCGTTCATGCCGATTGCATTCCCGAATTTGCCCCAGGAAACCCTCACCTGACCGCGTCCAAATGGCTTGAGAAAATTGAGCAACTGGCCGATTAAATGGGTGGGATGATATAACCAAAATATATCACATGCAGTCCCGTCTAAGTAGCATTGCTCACAGCTGGTATGAAAATTTGCAGACGTATAGCCCATATCTGGTCCCAGTGGAAGGAGCTAATAATTAAAACATTCCCATTTAATGACTTTGCAACAACTCTGAAAAAGCTCATTTTTCGCGTTAAGTCTTCTAACGAAACGATGACTCAATACTATTTTGCGAAAATGCAACTATTAGGAGCTTGCGATATTAAAGATAAAAATGCCGTGTCGCTCCTGATAGATGGCTTTGATACAACGTTACAAACAGGCGCTACATTGTTCGTCATTATACCACGAAATACAAATCATTTAATGACACTTTTCCTCACGGCTCTTTAATAAAATGTGAAAAGTTATCTTTCTTCAAGGAGTCATTGCAACAACAACAAAATGTTATGTCAGTGGCGATATCACAAGATGCAGGTGACAAGAGCATCGTATGAAATTTGTTACATACTTGGTAAACATATGAAACCATTTACTGACGCAGAGGTTGTGAGGGAAGGTTTCCTCAATGCTTCCAATGTATTATTTGATAAATTTGGCCATAAAAATCAAATAATATCGCAAATCAAACACATGCAGCTTTCTGATTTTACCTTCGTTAGACGTATTGAAGATATTGCAAAACACCTTTCTAATCGCATTATAGAAGATATGAAAATACTAAAATAAAAACTTCAAAGATTATTTTCGCTAAAAATACGAACCGACTTAAAAAAATGTTTTCTTTTTTAACAGATGGCACGATATAAGAGAAAGACTGACCGTCGGCTTTTTTTTACTGATGCTATATTAGCAGAAATTCAACAAAAAATAAAAAACTGTCAGTCCAAAAAATCTATTGCAAGAGAATACGGAACAAAGGAGTCAACTTTGCGCAAACGGTTAAAACAAGGGACCATACATCTTTAGGACGTTTTAAGCCGGTGTTTACTTCAGAAATGGAATTAGAGTTGACGGAGCAGATAAGAAAGTTAGATAAATTGTTTTTTGGTTTGACATTAAAAAAACTACAATCAGCGGCTTTCGAATATGCCTAATTAGTAAAAGATAATACATCCTTAAGATCAAAGATTAAGAATAAGATCAAACATCCTTTTAATAAACAAAAAAAATGACGGGAAAATATTGGGTTATATAGCTCCATATACAGTGCGAACGCCGGCTGTGGAACGCTCTGAATAAAAAAATCCCTGGGGGTCTATGTCAAAAATGCTCGGACACGTCAACCTCAGTTTTTGAATGCGCATCTTCTCATGTAGTTGAAATTTGTTTTTACCCCCACCCCTTTTGTGCAATGACGTCATCGACTTTTTTTTAAATAGCAACCCCAATTTTCTTTTACGGATTCTGATTCTATTCGAAATTCTGGTACCAGCAATATTAAATTTAATGTCATATTCATCTGTTAAGTTAGCTGCATTATTACTTTTCATAAAAAATACAGCTTTGTAACAATCTAAGAAAAAACATCTTAGGGGGCCGTGGAAATTTTACTAATTTATGTCAAATAAAACAAAATAAGCTAAACTGACAGCAAAGTGTTAAGATACTTTATTGACAGTTTGTTGTAGAGTCGATTTGGCAGAGCTAATTGTTGTTATTTTAGTAGGTACTCATTGTTACTTTATATTATTTACTTCCCCCTATTATTTGCGTTTGTGAAAAATGGTTCGTTACTTAACAGAAAAACAACGAATTGAAATTTTGATTATGAGAGGTTGTGGAGATAACCAGCGTACACAAGAAGAAGTCTGCGTTTTATTTAATATTAAATATCCCGATGATAACCCCATAGTGCGCTCCACAGTAAGTAAAATTGAAAGAAAGTTTTCCGAAAGAGGTCATGTTAGAAGCGACTCAAGGCACCATCAAAACGTTTCCGAAGAAATACAACTGAATATGCTAGTGGAGTTGCAAGAAAATCCGCATAGTTCTACTCGAGTGTTGGCTGCTAATAATGGAATCAGTCAAACATCAGTTGTAAAATATTTGAAAAAACATAAGTGGCATCCGTACAAAGTTACATTAGTTCATGAGCTGAATGAAGACGATTATGACCGAAGGATTGAATTTTGTGATATCATTATGGAGAGGTGCAATGCCGATGCAGATTTAGCCAACCGAATTATTTTCTCAGATGAGGCTACATTTTGCCTTAACGGCACGGTTAATAGACAAAATTGTCGCTATTGGGCAGCTGAAAATCCACACTGGATGATGGAGGCCCGTACCCAATATCCACAAAAGTTGAATGTGTGGGCTGGCATTGTTGGTAACAGAATTCTAGGACCTTATTTCATTGAGGGAACACTAACGGGTGACAAATATTTGGAACTACTTAGAGATCATCTCGTCCCAGCTCTAGCTATACTCTATCCGAATCGCAATGACGCTGATATTCCCGATAATGCTTTGTGGTTCCAGCAAGATGGAGCACCTCCGCATTATAGCGTTATGGTTCGAGATTATCTAAATAATACCTTTCCTGAGCGTTGGATTGGACGACGGGGAACAATAGAATGGCCAGCTAGGTCACCAGATCTTACGCCCTTGGACTATTTTTTGTGGGGCTACCTTAAGAGTAAAGTCTATTTTAATAGGCCAAATTCAATCGAAACTTTAAAAGAAAGAATTCGACATGAAATCCGGGCAATTACACCAGCGATGTTACACAATGTTAGGCAGGAATTTATTCATCGACTTGCATTTTGCCAAGCGACAAATGGGGCTCAATTTGAACATTTAGTTTGATATTTGAATATTTTTAGTTTTTTGCCTTCTGTCATTCAATAAAATATAATCTCCACGGCCTCTTGAGATGTTTTTTATTAATTTGTTACAAATCTGTATTTCTAATGAAAAGTGATAATGTACCACCTAACTTAACAGATGAATATGACATTAAATTTAATATTGCTGGTACCAGAATTTCGAATAGAATCAGAATCCGTAAAAGAAAATTGGGGTTGCTATTTAAAAAAAAGTCGATGACGTCATTGCACAAAAGGGGTGGGGGTAAAAACAAATTTCAACTACATGAGAAGATGCGCATTCAAAAACTGAGGTTGACGTGTCCGAGCATTTTTGACATAGACCCCCAGGGATTTTTTTATTCAGAGCGTTCCACAGCCGGCGTTCGCACTGTATATATGGATATGGCTTATATAGCGCCATAACATAGCTGTTAGGCAATCCGAAAAAGTAAGCACAGCACGAGGTAGTAGTTTTAATAGAAACCAAGTTACTAGATTTTTTTAAAACTTAAAGCTTTGCCTTCATAAGTTTCAATTTACTGAGAGGTCGGTTATAATATGGATGTTTATGTTGGTATAAATAAATTTAAAATTCCCTGTAGATTCGAAGATTGAATGCGTTAGTGAAGCTGTTAGTTAGCTGAAGTTTCTTCTACATAATCAACTAGGAGTCCAACTTAATTGGAAAGGACGATATAATAAAATAGGTTTTGAACAAACCACTACAATGGCCACTGTTTATGGTAAATAATAAATAAATAATATAGTTCTTGAGATTTGTTTTGTTTCAGAAGCTGCCAAACTCAACTTTCCGTCAAACGAAAAGAACGAAATGCGAGTTGCATGGAGCGTAAAGAAAAGGCTCAAGCATTCATCAACTAGAATAAACCAAGGCAAACATAAATAAAAATACTTATTTGACAATTTGTTAATAAGTCAGAGCATATTGATTGATATTCAGAATTCAGAAACTTTATTTATTAAAAAAAGACTGATTTTTATTTTTGTTTCTGTTCTATGTTTAAGTTTGTACATTATTTACTATAAATGTTTATTTAGTATGATTCATGTTTAGGTTCAGTAAACACTCAATATTTTTGTATGAAAAGGATAGTTGTTTATTTTAATTTTTGAATATATTTTATGTTTAAACATGGAACAGTAATTAGGTATGTCTTTTAATAAACACCTTCATATCATATCATTTACATATTACATTGGGTATTTGCAACCGGAAAATTTTAAAATAAAAGTCTTGGAACTAATTCATTGCCGTTATTTATAGGTAGGTATACAGTGTATCCCAGATTGGAGTATTGGCAATGGGATTTCGAAGAATATTGTTAATAGTGAAATGGCAAAAATTTTTGTCATGTCAACTACTTTGCTACGCTGTTGTAAACAAAGCTATCATGTAATTTTAATATTCACGTGTATCATTTAATAACGAATATCTCTTACAAATAAAAATAATGGTTTGAAAGATAAAATATATATAATAATCGAACTTTCAGGGGTGTATAACGAACAGAGACAAAAATACGTTTTTTAAACCTTTCTTGAAACGTTAATATTGTAACATATTAACATATAAAAAACCGTTGAAAAAATATGTTATTTAAACCTTCTTCACTACATTTAATTTACGTTAACTAAAAACCTTAATATACCGTTATTTTAAAAGGTAGAAGTTAAAGCATGTTAATAGGTACCCATTAAAATTTATTGTTTCATAGTTACGAATATTAAACGTTTACACTTTCATAATCTTAAACGTGTAAAACTGCGAACATTTTTAAGTTAATTGTACGTATAAACGAAATTTCTTTTTCAAATGGTGTTGGGAAATTTGTACCGAAGTTCATGAACGTGCCCCTGCTGTCGGTCCCGCGCGAGTGTTAGGTCCCGCGCGAAACAGGTTTTAACCGAAACCGATCTGTTCAACTCACCTCAATTAATCTACAATATGGACGAGAAGAGTTGTAGATTAACAATACACCACTAACAAAAAGTACTAGCTCAAAAAGCTACTCCTAGGGTGCACATTATTACATCCGAGCACCCGGAGAACATGACAATAGTGGCGTGTGGAAATGCACTTATCCAGGACATTTCTCCCATGGTACTGTTTACGGGTAAACGGAGAAATGATTATTGGATGGATGGTATGCCACCTGGTATAGAAATTGTTAGGATACCTAAAGGTAGCATGACAAGGAGCACTTTTATTCAGTGGTTACAACATTTTTCGCGGGATAAAGTAGATGGTCATGCACTTCTAATATTTGATGGTGCAGCATCTCATTTGGATATTTCAATAGTAAAAGCTGCAGAAAACCTGGATATTACTTTACTATGTTTGTCAAGTAACACCACCCACAATTGCAGCCTTTGAATAAGTGTGTATTCAGGAGCTTCTAACACTATTGGGACGAGAAAGTCTTAAATTATTGGACAAATTTTCCAGAAAGAAAAATCACTTGTACGCGATTTAGGAAAATCCTTTCCAAAGTTTTTCCAAAAGCAATGTCTCCCCAAAACTTACAATCCGCCTTTAGATCAACAGGAATTTTTCCGTATGATCCTACTGTTATTCCAGATGCTACTTTTCTACCTAGTTTAGCAAGTTATAGAAGGGTGTTTCCTAGAACCTAGAAAAACGATACTCGCTTCCGCGTATTAACTTTAAACCGGCAATGTTTTATACTTCTCAGTATTAATATAAATTGGCAGTTGCTCAATTAATTTCAGGTAGAGAAGTGCATTTGTCATTTTTGTAAGGCAAAAGTAAAATCTACCTAGTACTTTGTGAGTGTGTGGTGTCGAAATCTAAACGGGCCAAATCGTTTTAGAGGTACGTATTAAATATTCCAAGTATAATGAATATCACTTGACTAATTTGTCGTTGTAGCACTATCGTAACCTTTCTATATTTTTATATTAAGGGACAGTTGGGATTGGTGTACCGAGGGACAGTCCCCCCCCTGGTATAGCATTACTTTAGTAAGACTTGTCCCTTGGTACATATCACTGACACATAGTGATACATTCTTTTATTTCCTCTACATTACAGAATGCCGCGCAGTAAAACCGGCAAAAAGGCCAATTCTATCGAAAGGCACTATGGAAGCAGCAGTTTAAGATGTTCTACATAACAATTTCTCTTTACGTGTGGGTGGAGATAAGTATAAAGTGGCAAAATCTGCAATTGACGTTATGTCAAAAACGCCAATTGCAGATTAACTCTGGGTATATTAGAGAGTTTACCTATATGCTCAAATTTGACATTGAATATTCTAGAAAGTTAACATATGATTACGCACTTGCCATCGGGAAAAATGTATCCGAATGAAAATCAAATAAAATTGGAGGTGTCAGTTGGTTTCGCATGTTCCGCACACGCCACTCTGAACTTTCTCTCAGAAAGCCTGAAGCCACAAGTCTTGCACGCTCGACGGCATTCAATAAAACAGTGGCCGAATTTTTTTACAATTATAAAAAAATTCTAAACAAAGGAAATTTTCGGGCAAGGCATTTCACAAACATAAAGGGAATAAAAATATTGCACTTCTCATTAGTTAAACCCAAATTAGAGTTTGCTTTCCTAATATGGCAACCGAAATACATTCAATCAGCGAATACTGTGGTTCTATCATTATATATCGATGGTCCTCTGCAATAACGACACAATTCAAAATTTTGTGTTTTTAGTTTAATAGTGAATCATATTGATTATTAACATATATTTTATGTGTAACGACATATCTCTACTTATCACCTAACCGCTAGGGTGCTCATATGTGTCGGTATGCCGAAATTCAAAATTTGCCATATCAGTTACTGAACACTGACACATCTCCCAATTGTGACGGAACCATTGCGGGTTTATGTACTATTTCTCGTAAACATTGGCATAAAGCAAAAAATTTCGTAGTTTAAGTCGCCTGTTTATATAGAATAACGACATATTTTCTGTTGTGTCGTTGATTAATAGTGCGGGTAGGCTAATTATTGTATATTTACTAAAGGAGAGTGACTTATTTCGTGTTGAGTCATTATTGTTAAAGAGGTAAGTAAATTTTACTAATTATATTTATTGCTTGTTGGCAATATTTTTAAAAGTGTCGTTATTCTACATAAAATTTATATTGATCAAGGGTGTGCTTTAGGTTACATTTAGAGTTAAGCCGCTATTCAGTAAACTATTTTTGTATAATTTTAGTTGTGTCTTTATTTCACATAAAATGTTAGCTGTGTCGCAGATGTTAAATTTTGCATAATGTCAATTAACAAGATGTTTATTATTGGTTAATGATAGGAACGTTTTTTATTTTTTCTATAATTTATTCTATATCTATAATTTGAAGATAGACAGGTAGTAGGTATTATCGGATTGTGCGTATGTCAGTGTGTAGTGTATGTTTCCACTTCATAGTAAAGTCTATTCATTTTTTAGGGCCGGCATAATGTCACGTCCACTAACACGAGCGGATAAAATGTTAGCATTGGTCAAGCAGACAATGAATTCAAAAGTTACTTTAGAAGATTTTGCAAAGTCGCCAGGATGTTCTATGGTAGAAAATGAAACAACCTTAGTTCCGTTAGACAATCCAGATAAGGGCGATAATGTCCACCTTTAAATTCGGTTGTAAATTCGTTGGCATATCCTATGGAACTGCTGGAAGCTGCCCCTGCAACAAATTTTCCTGTAGCTGAAAATGTGAATGCGGAATATCTAAATCCAAAAAATGGAAATTAAATTGAACTCGCCCTTGAATGCAAATGGTAAAGCATCAGAAAACATAGATTATTTCTTTTGGATAACTGATGATGCTTTTCTTCTGTTTAGAAGAGTACTTGAAGTAGTTACTTTTTGATAAATATTTATTTTCTTATTTCAGATGACCAACTGAGCGTTGATGAAAAACATTTAAGGTTGCCTTTAGCTCAGATAAATAATGCATTTGCTGAACCTTTGTCTGACAGTTCCTCTAGCGAGAGTTCGTCTGGGTCTTCATCTTTTTCCTCTTCGCAAGATAATTCGTCTATGTCAGAGGATAAGGACGATGATATCTTAGATAAAGACTATGTTTTACCATCGGTTTTACCTAATAAAAAAAAATAGCTTGGCTCTAATAGCTTTATCAGTAGACGACGAGGGTAGCAGCAGTGAATCATCTGATGAGAACAGGATGACAGTTATTGCCAGAAAGAGAAAAAGTCGATCGGATACATGGAAAAGAACAGTTGCGAAACGCATAAGAAATAGTGGGAAAGAATACATTTCACGAGCTCAAAAAGTGGTAAAAGAAAAATCAATTGGACCTGTGTGTAATGCCGAAAAGTGCCGCCATAAATGCCCAACAAAAGTTTCGAAGGAGCAGCGAAAGACTATTTTCACTGAGTTTTGGAAGACTGGTAACCTGCAGAGGCAACGTGAATTTGTTTTGTGTTGTATGCAAGCTATTAATCCCAAATACAAGTATAAACGAGAAAATAGTAATCGAAAACCAAACAACGCTTTTCATTTAACGATAGATGGAACAAAAAAGAGAGTCTGCAAAGTATTTTTTAAAAATACCTTGGCAATGACACATCGCTTTCTTAGAACTGTACTTGAAAAACAGTTGTCATTTCCTTGTGGTCTTCTTGGTCTTGACGGGCGGGGAAAACATGAAAAACATAGAAAAACTAATCCTGCTGTTCTAGAAGCAATAAAGGCGCACATCGATTCCATACCCAGAATGGAAAGTCATTATTGCCGGAAAGACACGAAGAAGGATTACATTGAAGGAGGACGGACAATAATGGATCTATATAGGGACTTCGTCGAGCTTTGGAAAACGCAGCGTAACACAGATCCAGCGAACTACCAAATGTACGCAAAAGTATTTAATAATGAATACAACATTTCATTTTACCAGCCTAAGAAGGACCAATGTGAGGACTGTGTGCAATACGACAATGCCGTCGGAGACGAAAAAACTGCATTCGGTGCAATCTTGTTGGTTAAGTTACTCTTCGAATACAGAGGTCTTCTACGACCTCGTATCCCTTTGCTTTGTTCGTCATTAACAACTTGTTCGGTATTTTCTACAATTTTGCCTTTTGGTTTTACAATCTTAGGTTTCCCTACAGGTTTTGGCTCGTTTTCTTGGGAATCACTGTCTGCATACTCGTTATGTATATTCGTGACGGGTAACTCACGAATTATCAGAACCACCAAAAAGAAAAGAGGCTTTCACGAAGTGAAAAAGAAAAGGCAAAAGTAGACAGTAATTACATAGTATTGGTCTACGATCTTCAGGCCGTATTGCAATGTCCCAGAGGCGACACGTCGGCGTTTTATTACGTGTCAAAAATAAATGCATTTAATTTTATTGTTTGTGATTTAGCAACCAATGATGTCCACTGTTATACTTGGGACGAGGCACAAGCAAAAAGGGGCGCAAATGTAATTGCGACATGCCTTTGGATGTATATTAAGCGATTGGAAGAGTAAGCTGCAAAAGCCGAACAAATGATTGATATTGTATTATACTGTGACAACTGTTGTGGACAAAATAAAAATAGGTGTGTGTTCCTTATGTACGAGTATGCCGTCCGTAGGTTAAAATCTGTAAACTCAATTATCCACAAGTTTTTAGTTAAAGGTCACACACAAAATGAAGGAGATAGTGCCCATGCAACTATTAGCCGAGAAATCAATAAATCTCTTAAACGCGGACCAATTTACACCCCTCAACAATATGTAATTTTGATAAGATCTGCAAAAAAGAAGGGTACGCCGTACATTGTAGAAGAAATGAGTTATATTTTTAATTTCAAAGATTTATCAGGCAAGATCAAAACATGCGGCTTTAAAGACTCTAGCAACGAGAATGTTCGAACTAGTGACATTGCTGTCCTTCGAATAGAAAAAGATAATCCACAAAAAATATTTTATAAATATGGCTACTCTGATGACCAGTTTGGTGAAATTGACATGGCATTGTCTCAACAGCGAAAAACAGGAGGTGGTACAACTGCGGGAGAATCTTTCAGTTTGAAGCCATTGTACGATAAGCCTATAGGACTGGATAAAAAGAAAAAAGAAGGCCTTCTTAAGCTAATAGAAAAAAATACAATACCAAAATCCTATGCGCCTTTTTATAACAGTCTTTAAATTTATGACAATGTATTTGTACCATGTTTTAATGCCGCCAATGTCAAGTTGTTTTTTGATAACTTGGAAAAGTCTTAAACAGGGACCATTTTGGGCCCAAGGATATTTATAACATCGACGAAACAGGGGTTACAACGGTTCAAAAACCTAGTCGGATCGTCGCTAGGAAGGGCATAAGACAAGTGGGAGCGATGACATCGGGTGAACGAGAACTCTTGTCACAGTTACAGTAGCAATAAATTCCATTGGAAATTCAATAGGAGCGGGTAATTCCAGTGGCTGGATGCAAGAAAAAGAGTTTCTACAGTTTCTAGAACATTTTCAAAGACACTCATTTTTCAAACACACAAAAAGTTCTTCTGTTACTGGATAACCATTTTTCACACATATCAATACAGGCCTTAGATTTTTGCAAAAACAAGGGCATTACCGTACTTTCTTCAGAGTAACGCAGAAGCAAGTGCAGACAACCAGACAGATGATGAAAGGTAGCAAAATTAATAATAACTAGAGGCCCTAGACAAAGCGTTTAAAATAAAATTTTACAGTACTGAAAGAGTTTGCAAAATATATAAAGATCTTTAAAATTCACGACATTAATATTTGGGGGTATAGGGATTTTATGTTAGATAGGTTTAGATTATAAAACTGTCATTTAGAGTAAGTGTATTTGTGTTTCTTGTTCCATATAAAATCGTAATAAATTTGTTAAGTTGAACACTCTGACTTTACTTGTCAAAATAATTGACAGATCACAAAATTCATAATAAAATATTTCTTGAAAGTCAAAAAGAGAACTGACTGCTGAGAGAAGATAACTCATGCTATAAAAATAAGTAAAACAATAATCTGAGCTAGCAAAATATAAAAATTAAATATCTATAAAGTGATTAGCGGGGAGATCGTGGGATTGGCGTCCAGCGAGATAAAGACTCCCAACAGTAAGTATTGATTTTGTGTATTGATCTTACAAAATACTTGAGCAGGGTCGGGTTTAGTAAATTTCTTAAAAACAAATAAAAATTTAATATCCAATATCTAAATTTTCACCAATTTCAAAATAATTCAAAATTAATCATAAAAATAACTTCAGCACACTTTATAAAAATAACAATACAAAACATAATAAAATAATTTGGCTCTCAACGCGAGGCTACTATAATAAAACTAATACAAAAAATAAAAATACGAGTATATATAAGTAATGGGTTATCGATATCTATTAGAATGTATATATCCACATATCCATATCTACCTTATAGGGATATGAAATATAGAAACTTAGTGAAACCTGGTGGTGGAGTCTTTCAATAACAGAAATCCAATTGGACATTGTGTTATCGAGATATTGCCTAAAGTTTATATTTTTTTTAATGGAACGCTTTGTATATTTTTATATATTTCGATTTAGCATTCGTTTAGAAATATGCTAATATCGGCGTAACCTTGGTATATGGATAGTGTGACGTTTACTAACATATAGGCTATTCAGGTAATTTGTTGGGTCAGCTTCCTCTCTGATGTGTATCTGTGGCGTACAATTTGAATCATTACCGATCTGAAAAGTGTTGCCAGTTGCGTACTTGTACTTCCTAAACTAAAATAGAAAGGCATGTGAACATATCGATAGAAACATATTATAACGTGAGTTATTTTCGCTTTTCGCCATACATAATTGTTGGCTCATACCATAAGAAAACTTCCATATGATTTCATTCGACGTTAATATTTTCCTTAAAAAAGGGTCTCACCCTAAAATAAAGCCAGTTTCATGGGAATTAGGCGTACTTACGCTATTTTTTGTTATGCAATATTTCAATTTTACTAAGTATAAGAAGCGTAAAATGCATTAAAATGACGCATTCCTTCAAGTAAATCTTTGTTTCAACATTAATTATGTACTAGTAGTGCATATATTGTATGAAAGAAAATAAGAAAACTTAAAAAAAAATGGTTTAATGAAAATATGTTTTATTTGTATTTTGTACAAAGCTAATGCTTAGCACATTTTGATTATAAAAGAGACAAATTATAATTTGATATCGTAAGTAGATTATCGAATTGTAGCATACAGATTTAAACATAATGTATCAGAGAAATAATAAATAAGAAAATATATATTTTATTGAGGAAAAAGTACTCAAATTTTAAGATTAAAAAACAGTATAAAAACACCTTACATTTACAAAAATTAAAATAAAAAGACATTTCAAATGTATTTTTTTTTACTTTAAAGTAAAGAATGTGTCTTCAAAGAACCCACTATAAAATATACGCCATGAAATTTTAATTACCTAGCGGAATTTACCCTGTCAGTATCCCCGGGGATGCCTGCCATATACCTAAAGACACATTCAAAGTGGGTAGGACATTATGAATATGTAGGCATGTCTTATTTGAGTAGGTATCGATATTGGGCTGGTATTGTTTATAATTAACATTATTCTAATTAGCTGATATTTCAAGAAGTACCTATATAAAATAACTTGACTCTGAAAATGTTCCACAGAGGGCGCATGCAAGCTCAACTATTTCCTAATATAGCCTGCTCCTAGACCTATTTCAGAGTCCCACAACATAATTCTTATAATGTGAAGCGATGCAGAAAATGTTCCACAGAGGGCGCATACATGCTCAACTATTTCCTAATAGTAGGCTTCTATATTTTATACCCACATAAGATATGTATCTGTTGAACAAATAACAATGGTCCGAGCCACAGATCGCGAGATAAAAAGACATTTCGAATGTATTTTAGAGATGGGATGTCAAGTCCTACAGGTCATGACTATTTGCAAATAAATTGTAAGAATGGTAGTGAAAACTCTATCACAGGAATTATAGAGGAACATCGATGGTTTTATAAAAAGATTTTAAAAGAAAATAATCTGGATGGACAAAACGGTAGGATGGATAACCTTATATTCCGTAGAAGAATAGCCATGGCCATACTGGAAGGACAACAACGAGCATTTGCGAGAAGATAAAGACCATTTTTGTTGGAAAATGCAGACTCTACATGTTCGAATGGACCATCTAATAATAACCCAAGGAAAACAAACTAGATGTAGGTTGTGCCAAAAAAAGTTTTGACCAAATGTATGAAATGTAACATAGAACTACATGTCGCATGTTACAAGCCATACCTTACTCTTTAATAAAATATGTATGTATATATATGCCTACTGCCCTTTTAAAAAGAACACTATTTTTTTTCTATAGTTTCCAAACTTCAAACTTCAAAATAGTTCAAAAGCATAATAAATATAATACAAATAACTTTTGTAAAATCACTAAAATTAAAAAAAAATAATTCTGGCATATATAGGTTAAACCCCATAACATGTAACTTACGATAAAAATTTAAAATCAGTTGATGAAACGATTTAATTTTAAAATGTTCCTGAAATTAATTCAGTTTCACCACAATCCTCCACCTCGTCCTCCTTTGACTACCCTGTATATATTATTTATGTTGTGCCCTTGGTATTTGATAATGATAATTATTAAGATTGCCATCAATTTATAAATTTATAAATGATGCGGAGCATCGTATCGCCAAATAATATCTGGAACACTTGTGAAGTGTTAAAAATATAAATTAATATAATAAATTTACTTTTTCTGGACAAGTCGGAGAAATTGATAACCTTTTTAAAAAATTTGTTTCCAATTTCCAAGACTTATACACCTGAAGAGAAAATATGCATAGACGAAACGGTAGTTCCTTGGAGGGGTCGACTACTTTTCCGCCAGTACCTACCAAAGAAAAGGCATCGCTGTGGGATCAAGCTGTACAAGCTATGCACGGATAGAGGATATTCATGGAACATGTCTGTATATGTGGGAAAAGACACGACCGATGGATGATATGTCAGCAACTGAAAATATTGTTGTAACTTTAGTCCAACGGCTTTAAGACGAAGGTAGGATACTTTACGTGGATAATTTCTATACATCCATACCCCTTGCGTATAGACTGATCGATCATCAAACGTACCTTGTTTGAACTAATCATTCCAATCGAAAATATATATGTGAAGAAGGGTGCTAGTCCATTATACAACTCTACGAGAAAATGTGTTTACACACTCCAATTCATTAGTACAATATTCTATATTCATTTACGAAGACATTTAGGTACGGATGTAGTCACGTACGGATTCAAGTAGTCACTTTCCGGTAGAAATTAATTTATTTCAATTGCTATTACACCATTATCCTGTATTGGTAACAACCACCATTGTTTCGAACTCATGCTGTGATACAATTTCATAGGGTGTCCTCGGTAGTTTCCGGACTATTTCGAGAAATCAAAGAGACTGCAACCAATCACGATGAAGGATTTTTTGGGTTATGACGCGTCTATTCCCCTTCCCCACTAATAACAGAAACCAGATAAATTTTCAAATATCGATCCAATTTCCTTTGTGATTGTGTCTAGTGTTAATATTATTAATATTACCATCCACTATGGATGCTGTTAATACAGTTCACGATATAATAACAATTTTACAGCACACTGATTTGCTTCGCATTTTACAGGAAGCATCTTTGATTAGACAAAATTTGCGTTGCAAAAATCGTCGCTGTCGAAGATACTGCATTGCAGGGGCGGTTTCTCCTATGAGGCACATGAGGCAGTGCCTCATTAACTCTTGTCCACCATTTACATATTTTTTTACGTTTTTTATACTGTTCGTTTCAAATTATTATATCTCAAATGAGATTTCATTAATCTAAAAAAAAAAAATGTTTATCTTTACGGCCTGCGATAAGCGCGAATAACTGCATTGCATTAATGATGAATGTTTACCTGTTCCAGGCCACAAGGAGTACCGGACGGCATTGACGGCAGAGACTCAGAGAGACACTGCCTCTTCATTTAAATAGCATGGTCCGTATGCTATACGTACCTCTGTCTGGCAGTATTTAGTATTTAGTTGCAAAGATATTAAATATTAAATGTAAAATAGGGAATAAATAATTAATATACTTGTTTGGATTGCTGTAAATTAAATAAAATACCTACCCATATTGTATAGGTACTTACCTATAATACCTATCCTATTTTTTTTATTTGATTCTAGATTTTCGTTATTTTAATTATTAATCATATTTTCCTATCATAGGGGGTTTTTAATTTTACCGCAACAATTAAACTACTGAATTATGTATTTTGTTCGTAATTATTTAATCAAATTCTGATATAATATCCGATTAGCTACTTCATAATTCCTATTCATCACACACCAAACGCTGCTGTATTAAAAATAATGAGTGCAACAAAGACAATAAACTGCGGCTATGACTCTGCACTTGATTTACATGGGACTCAGTCAGAGTGACAGTTTATTTTATTTGAATCTACATTTTCGTTATTTTAATTATTAATCATATTTTCCTATCATAGGGGGTTTTTAATTTTACCCCAACAATTAAACTACTGAATTATGTATTTTGTTCGTAATTATTTAATCAAATTCTGATATAATATCCGATTAGCTACTTCATAATTCCTATTCATCACACACCAAATTCTGCATGAAAACGCTGCTGTATTAAAAATAATGAGTGCAACAAAGACAATAAACTGCAGCTATGTCTCTGCTTTGATTTACATGGGACACAGGCAGAGTGACGGAGACAGAGTGACAGAGTTTAATTCCACTTTGATAGTTGATAGTTCCTACGCCTGTCAGACGTCATTATGTTTTTTTTTTAGTCTTCAGTTGCAGTGATTTAGTCAGTCCAATTCTTGTTGCACCTTGTTATAGTCGGGGTGTTTAAATCGGGTAATAATAATAATTATTAATATTATTTTGGTAGATTTTCGCGATTTTATTAATTAGAAAACGTGAAGTACCTTAGAGTACCTAGACCCTATTATTATTTTTTCTTTGTTTTAATTGTGCTCACGAACTAAGCGTTTAATTAAGCTCGTGACTGTTTTTGTGTTTCTGTACGTATTGGATTATTCTGTACGATTTTTAATAATTTGAATTTGAACTTTGAGTATGGAGAGCGAGAGTGAGGCAGGTCCTAGTGGAATACAGTCGAGACGGGTGGTAAACGTAGATTTAGAAATTCGCAATGCTAAGGATATAATAAATTATTTAATAAATAAATGTTCATTTTCGAAGCTTTCCTATGATCAAAAATTATACATTATTCAAGATTTAGGTCGGCCAATTCCTGATTTAAGTAAATCCCTAGTAAACTTAGGCGGAGCTGGAAAAGGCAATAGAGGTTTTAATAATATATGGTACGAAAAATCTGATTGGTTGGCAGGAAGCGTCGAGTTAAAAAAGTTATTTTGTTGGCCTTGTTTACTATTTTCAAATTATAACAATATCTGGTGTAAAAGTGGGTATGCAGATTTAAAAAACTTATCGCGTAGTTTGATAATCCACGAAACTAGCGCAGCTCATATTTCGTCAAAATGCAAACTTTTTATTATGAAAAAACAAAAACAAAATATTGCCAGTTATTGACTGTGCTAGTAAATTAGAAATTGAAACTTTTAATTCCATGGTTAAAGGAAATCGTAATATTTTAAAAAGTCTGATTATTATTACAATGCATTTATGCATGCAAGAGTTACCATTTAGAGGGCATAATGAAACTGAGCAATCATTAAATCGCGGTAATTTTAAAGAGCTTGTAAATTTAGTAAGTAGGTTTGATTCAAATTTAAAAACATTTTTGAAAAAAGATAATGACACAAAATCTGTTTTTTCTGGTACCTCAAAAACTATACAAAATGAATTGATAGACTCAATAGCATTTATTATAAATAAGAAAATTGAAAATGAAATTAAAAATTCTATGTTTTTTTCGTGGCAAGTTGATGAGACAACTGACGTCAATTGTCATTCCCAGCTTTCAGTTATTTTTCGATATGTAAAGGATGGCCAACCAATTGAACGATTTATGGTTTTTTTTGATGTTAGCTCAGGACGATGTGCCGAAGATTTATTTCAATTTTTAACCACAAAATTTGAAAAATTTGATATTAAATCGAAATTAGTAGCTCAGACTTATGATGGAGCTTCCGTAATGTCTGGAGAATTAAACGGATTACAGACAAAAATTAAATCTGTTGCACCCCAAGCATTATTTACCCACTGCTACGCACATGTTTTTAATTTAGTTTTAAGTGGAGCGTGTGCCTCAATCCAACAAGTCAAAGTTTTTTTCTCAACGTTATCGGGGTTTTCTGCATATTTTGCAAAGTCTACTAAGCGGACCCAAGTATTAGAACAGATTTGTGGAAATCGAATACCTACTAATGTCGCTACTCGATGGAATTTTACTTCTAGAGCAGTTTTAACGGTACATTTAAATAAGGATAAATTAGTAGAAGTTTTTGATTTTATTATTAAAAGTCCCGATTTTGACGAAAAGTCCATAAGAGGAGCAGTAGGCTTAAAAAATTTTATAGAAAATCCTCAAAATATATTTCTTTTGGAAACATTTTCTTTAATTTTTGTGCAAACCGATACGGTTTTCTCGATTTTGCAAAATAAATTTACTGATATGCGCCAAACGTCGTAAAGGAACGGAAATGGTAGACAAAGAGCAACAAATAAGGCAAATATTTTTTGAAATAATAGATATTATAATTAATCAAATAATAATTAGGTTTCAAGACATTGAAAAGTTACATTTCTTTGATTTAATAAATGTTTCAAAATTTAAGGAGTTTAGTAAAAACTTTCCAATTGATTGATTTATTAGAACAACTAGCAAAACAATATAATATTTTTGATATAGACAAATTAAGAACTGAATTAGCTGTTTTATATCAAAATAACATGGTAGAAAATTGTAATCCTCTGGAAATGTTGAAATTTTTTTATGATAATGAACTTCAGTCATGTATGCCTGAAATATTTAAATTACTTAACGTAGCAAATGTGTTACCTGTTACTTCAGCGTCTACTGAGAGAAGCTTCTCTGCTCTAAAAAGAATTAAAACGTACGTAAGGAATACAACGGGACAGGCGCGATTAAGTAATATGGCAAAAATTGCAATAGAAAAAGTAATAATTAAATGTGAAAATGATGAGAATAAGTTTATAGAAGAAGTTATAGATCATTTTGCGGAACAAAAAGAGCGCAGAATACCGTTAATATATAAAAACCTTTAAGTACCAATCTAACTAAGTCCCCGATAATAATTAGGTACTAGGTAACTAAAGTATGTATTTTTTGCTAAATGTTTTGCGTCCACCTAAATATAGATCCCAGTATTCATTTAGAAGCTTTTGTTAGTTTCCGTTTTTGCGAATTCCAAGTTGGTTTATTATTTTTTTATAGCTTATAACTTCGTATAAGGTAACAAAGTTATTGGAGTTCAACTGGACCGTTGATTTTTTTGTTTTGTTTTAGAGTTTAAATTTAACTTTATTTATTTAGAGTTCATGTTATGTGTTTTTATATTTTTTGTTATTCCTAATTACTAGGAGATTTTTAAAATCTCTGACCAGAAGAGTTAATTATTTATTATTTATTGTCCCAACAGCTTATACCTTTTCCTTTAGTAATCCTTTGATCCCATCCTTTCCCGGCAAGAGTCTTCTACACCTCCACGTGGTTCTTTGCTGGACAATTACTTAAGATATTATTACAAATATAATGTAATATCAAATGTAACTGACTAAGTAGAAATTCCTAATATACCTTACCTAGTTAAAATTTAAAAAATATTTTTCATACCTACTTATAAAAAATTGGATTTTTGTAATGGATGAGGATGTGCCTCATCAACTTAATTTTTCACCGGCCGCCACTCCTGCATTGTTCAACATCGGCATGATGCCACTCTAAGCAACGGGTTTTATTGCAAAACTTGTAAGTCATCTTATTCCATATTAGAGGGATCTTTTTTTGCTACTATAAAAATACCAATTAGAGACATTATCTACCTGCTATGGTATTGGGTATGTGAAGCAAGAGCGGGCACAATGGTAATGTCTCTCGGATTATCCAAGACCACTATAATTCAGATGCATCGATACTTCAGAGACATATGCTCCTGGAAGTTGTTGCAGCATCCAGACTTATTTCTTCTAGGTAATATATACTTGTCTAACATGTATGCAATACTACTTATTCATTTTGTCTTCTTCTCTTTCAGGAGGACCTGACCATGTTATTCAAATTGATGAAAGTGTCATCACAAAAAGAAAATTTCATGTCGGCAGAATAATTCCCCAAAAATGGATTTTGGGGATTTATGATGTTACTGCCGACCGTGGAGTTATTTTATACATCCCCAACAGAAGTTCCCAGACATTAATTCATGAAATTACAACACACGTCAAATCAGGGTCATAAATATGGACTGACTGCTGGAGAGGCTACACCGAATTATCAAATTTAGGAGGAGCTTCTCCATACATCCATAAAACTGTCAATCACTCCCGCAACTTCAAGGATCCTTTAATTGGAGTTTGCACCAATCACGTTGAGGGGTACTGGTCACTTCTGAAAGAATTTTTACGCCGGCTAGCTGTCACACAATCTCCATATTTGGTTGAATATATCGATATGTTTCTGTGGTGGCAGCTATACGGTCCGACACAGACGGAACGTTTTAGAAATTTTTTACATAACATCACGGAGAGATATACTTATTAATTTATTAAATATGTTACAATTTTTGTAAAACTTATTCTTGACATATATTTTTTATACACATAAAACATGTTCTTTTTTACATTCAGCCCTTTCTTTCAACGTATGCTTAAGGTTAGCACCTGGTTAAGACTTTTTTTTAAACAAATTTCTCAAATTCAATAATGGCCTTTTTTTCAACGTATGCTTAAGGTTAGCACCTGGTTAAGATTTTTTTTAAACAAATTTCTCAAATTCAATAAAGCCTTTTCTTTCAACGCTGTTTTGATGTTTCAACGTATGCTTAAGGTTAGCACCTGGTTAGGATTCTTTTTTAAACAAATTTCTCAAATTCAATAAAGCCCTTTCTTTCAACGTATGCTTAACACGTTGACTACCGACCGTCCCATATATGAGCCAGTCCAAAATTGCATATAGACCCCCGACTCATATAAGTAGAATAGCTATGGGCGTACGGAGCCAAAAACGCGTGTATTTTTAAAGGGGCCTAAATTTTGCAAAAAAGTGAGTAATTTTACCCCCTTCACTCCCACTTCAACCCGTCGAAAACGTCAAAAACGTCACGCTGCGTCGACACTGCATCAGCTATGGGCGTACGGCCACTTCAACCCGTCGAAAACGTCAAAAACGTCACGCAGGGTCGACGCACCGTGACGCAGTGTCGACGCACCGTGAGGCAAGGTCGACCCTGCGTGACGTTTTTGACGTTTTCGACGGGTTGAAGTGGGAGTGGAGGGGGTAAAATTACTCACTTTTTTGCAAAATTTAGGCCCCTTTAAAAATACACGCGTTTTTGGCTCCGTACGCCCATAGCTATTCTACTCATATATGAGCCGCAGAGGTATGTTATTAAATACTAAGTATCTCCTTGAAGTCTATATGTATAACTTTCTAACTCGGCAGGGGTCCGTACGAATACACGACTCATATATGTGTCGCGTGGTCTTAATATTTTTTAAGGTTATGTGGCTCTAATCGTAAACATAACGTACAGGTGCACAGTGCTCTCCTAAAACTGTTAAGTGGTTGTTTTAAAAATTACTAGCAATTATTATATTGTCATTACTAAAAGGTAAATACGTTTTTCATCTTTATGTGTAACAACTTAGAGTATTCTTTTGCTTAGAGTGCATGGCGCATCTATGAGCCTTATGGTCTCCAGCATTTTCTGAGGTTAGTACTATATGGTATGTATCTTTAGTGAACCTACATTTGCAATTGTTGTTATAGGTATCTGCTGCAAAATGTTTTCAAATAAAAGGAAACTAACCCAGAGTGAATTAGAAGAAGAAGTAAATAAAATTCAACAACGTGGTCTTGATTCGGACACAGACCAGTCATATTATGATGAATCACCTGAGGAACCATTTCAGGACTCCGGCAGCGATTATCAGCCCTCATCACCTGAATCCTCGCCTGAATCAGATAAATCTGAATCTTCAGGAGGCGAAAATGTAGAGGAGAATAAAAATACTTCTGATGGAGGGAGTGACCATGAAAGTGATGGTAGAGAAGATCTTGATAGCAATGAGTGGGTTGATATAGAACAACAACCCGTTATATTTGACTTCAGGTAAACTGAGGGTCTAAAAATAGTATTGCCAGATAATCCCAGTTCCTATGACATATTTTCACAAATATTTGATGATGCTCTTATAGAAAAAATTGTTACATGGACAAATACTCGACCTAATAAGATTTTATTAGAAGGTGTAAAAAAACATTCTAATATGCGAAAATGGAAGATGCTAACAAAAGATGAACTCAAAAAATTTCTGGGTATTTGTATTGCAATGGGAAATATAAAGATGCCCAGCATGAAACATTATTGGTCGAGAAATTCTTTGTACTATCATCCTTTTTTTACAAAAAATATGGGACGCAATAGATTTGAAATGATTTTACGCTGTATATGTTTTTATGATGAAAATGACGATAAAACTACACGTTTACATAAAATAAATAATGTGCTCAATCATATTTTGGAAAATATTCAAAATATTTATTATCCTGGACAGGGATAATAAATCCCTGAAAGCTTTACTTTTATGGAGAGGGCGGCTCTATTTTCGGCAATACATCCCTAATAAAGCCGCAAAATATGGAATAGATATATGAATTATGCACTCCCGACGGATTTCTTTTAAATGCCCTAATTTACTCAGGCAGAGGCACTACACAGGATGAGACACACGGACCTGACTACGCTGTAGTTGAGAAGCTCCTACAACCCTATAGTAACAAAGGGCATACGTTATTTCTTGATAATTTCTACACCAGTGTTGCTCTCGCTGAAAATCTGTTAATCCAACGTACACATATTGTAGGAACTCTCAAGAAAAAATAAAAGAGGAAATCCAAAAAGTGTAACAAATGCAAAACTAAAAAGAGGAGAGAATATATGGCGAAGAAAAGGCAAAGTAATTGTCAGCAAATGGCATGACAAGAGGGATATCTTGATGATTACCACACGTCACAAATTCGAAATGATTCAAACAACAAATAGAAGGGGTAGAGAATGTATCAAACCAAATATTGTAGTTGATTACAATCAAAATATGTCGGGAGTCGATAGGACTGATCAAATGCTTTCCTATTACACTACACCAAGAAAAACCATTAGATGGTATATGAAATTGTTTTTTCATTTACTCGATATCTGCATTTGGAATAGCAATTTTTTATACAATAAAATAACGAGGAAGAAGTGTAAGTATTTGATTTTCAGAGAGAACATTACAAAACATCTAACACATTGTACTCGTACTCCACCTGCATCTAAAAGCAAAGGAAATCACTACCCTCAAAGAGTTGAAAAAAGACTACGTTGTCGAGTTTGTTCCCAAAACCAGAAACGATCACAGACATGGTTTACATGCACTATATGTACTGATGAAAAGGGAAAACCAGTAGGACTATGTCCAGATCCGTGCTTTTCTCTATATCATTAATAAAAAAACATTACATTTTCTGTTCATTTTTGAATGTTCAACTATTCTTTTATAAAATAAATTTGGTTCCTTCATTTTTCCCGGCGTTTTATTAATATTTTATTGCTTTTTGCGTGTCTCACATATGAGCCTATAGGTCTGTATTGAAAAACATTACTATAGACTACCGTCTCACATAATATGAGACATGACGTCATAGGGTCTAAGGGATCCTTTTTTTTTGCAATAATTACATGTGACTTTGATTATTTCCTTCATTTTGATAATTTTATATGAAAAGTAGATTATGGTCTATGGACAGAGATTTTTTTTCTTATGGGGGTAGTCAACGTGTTAAGGTTAGCACCTGGTTAAGATTTTTTTTAAACAAATTTCTCAAATTCATACTGCAGGGTGAGCACGGAGTCATTTTCCCTCATCTACCTGGGCTTACTACACATAAGTTGCAACCACTTGATATCAGCTTTTTTAAGCAGCTAGAAATGTTCTACATTCAGGAAATGCAAACATATTTGCGAAAATACCCAAATTTAACTATTTCCCATTTTCAAGTTGCTCAAAAATATTTGAGCACATATTGAGACATGCTTTCCCTACAAACGGTGTTTTTACAGAAGACTGTAGACATAGAACCGTAGACTGAAATTGCTCCAACCCTAATGATTGTAGCACAAAGTGCTAAGATTAATCCAATGATTAATTTAAACAACTTAGGAATGTTCTCACTTATAGGCTACATTGACTCAACAAGAGCTGGCCCGTACTGGCATCTATCCCTGACGCTTTGAATAGTGTTAGTGAAGCTACCTGGAAAACTGTCGGATCTATTATCTCCGAAAAGTACCTATTAGCTAGACCAAAACCACGGATGTGTTGTTACCCCAAATTTTTGACGTTAATTTTATTATTAAATGTTTATATTTAAATGTTATTTATTTTAGTTATTTAGTTATTACGTTGGTAAGCTGGAGTAAATATACTCCAGCTTACCAACGTGCTGGTGTTAACGCAATGTGATTTCTGCCCAGTGCTCTGAATGTCAACGTGAAGAAATTCAAGCAAGCGCGGGTAAACGGCGGGAGTAACTATGACTGTCTTAACGATGCACCGCATGATGGCCGCCAGAATGGGTGCCCTTCCCTTGCACACATCGCAGAGGGGCTTTGTGTCTCTAGACGGCACTATGGGTAATTCTGTCATCCTCCAAGCGGCCATTAAGAGATGCCGTAGTGCCGCCAAGCCCTACACCATCACCTCACTAGACCTGAAGAAGGCTTTCGACTCCGTGCCACACAGTTCCATCCAGAGGGCACTATCCCGGTTCAGAATCGACCCGCGACTGGTCAAGTTCATGTGCGGGCTAACCGGCTGTGCCACGACCGTAGCAGCCAACAGAGTCCGCACAGGGATTATACCCATACTTAGAGGAGTAAAGCAGGGAGACCCTCTATCCCCCCTGCTATTCAACATGGTTCTCGATGAACTTATGTGCCAGTTGGACTACTTACCATCCGGGATCGATCTTGATGGAACGCCCGTACCGGCCTTGGGTTATGCTGACGATCTCCTGCTCCTGACCAGCTCGGATCGGGAGATGAAGATAGTCGTCAACAGATGCGTCACTTACTTCGACGCCCGGCATATGGAGCTTAACCCTGATAAATGCTCCACCCTCACACTGAAGCTTATGCCCTCCAGGAAGAAGCTTTACCTTTCCACAGCTTCCACCGTCAGTGTGAGGGACGTCCCCATTCCTAGGGTAGATGCCGAGGCCAATTTTAAGTACTTGAGGCACAGGTACGGATTCATGGGAAGCGACCCTTCATCCACGGACTCGCTGAAGACGGCCCTAAACAATCTGAGGCGCTCGCCCCTCAAGCCGTTCCAGAAACTTTTGCTTCTGCAGGAGTATATACTTCCTAAATTTCTATACTCTCTGCAGAATCCCAAGATAAATCTGGCAATACTGGATCGTGCAGACAAGGCGGTTCGTGTAATATATGCCCTGGGTGACCAGTCTCGCGTTGATCGTCCTGTATATAAAATTGGAAGTAATGATACAATGTAGGAATGAATGGCTCGTTGATTTGGGCGTGAGATCGTCGCATAAGAATCGATGATCAGCTAGAAAGACCGGATGCGACGAAAAGATAAGCGATTCGCGCGGCGGTTGCAGGTGGCCCGAGACAAGAGGCAGAGAGAGAGTGAATTGGGTATGAGAAAAGGTAGACGCTTGACAGGGGTAGTGAACAGAAGTAATAACCTTAGGGTAGCAGTGGTGGTTGATATCGTTTTTTTCTATTTTCTGGTTCAAGCGTAGTACTGGCGGAATTTAATTTAAAAATCAGATAAAAATCAGTACTTTCAGAAATAAAATAAACAGTGTGGGAACTCCCAATCAGGCGGTCAAGGCGCGACTGGAAGGGTGAGTTTATGTATTGTGTCCGATTTAATGTGATCTTGTAGACATATGTATATGGAATATTTTTTTTCTATATTAATATTTTCAGACTGAGACATCATCCAAATTATCCCAAATTATTATTATTAATTATTATTAACTTTGCTAACGAATTGCATATGCATATGTGTATTTATAGGTATAGCTATTAGTCTATTCGATACCATTGCAAATTGAAACAGCGTTTGTAAAGTGAGCAGAAAACTAAATTGACTTTTTATTATTGACGGTGTTAGAATTGAATAAATGATCTAGGTCGGAAAAAGTGGTATTATTGCTTTGTTTGTACCAGATCCTATACCTGTAGGTCAACAATCATTCTCTAGGGCTACGAAACCTGATCAAATTAGGCGTCGTGGTCACGTTACTTGCAACACCCTGTATTTATCATACAGCGGTTTGTAACATTCGAAGAACCGTGAAGGAGCTCCTACATCTGCCCCTTCAAACGGCTAACGCCTTGCTATACGCTAAGAGGTGCGATGGTGGATTGGGCGTCATGTGCCTGACGGCCCGGATTCCGGACATCTTGCTGGGTCGTCTCCGTCGGCTCTCATATCTGGAAGATCCCCAGGTACGAGCCGCGCTAGGCACTTCCTACTTCAGGAACCTTCAAGATCGTTTGGGGTCTCTCATACGCCCCTTCGGTGCAGGTGGACAGCAGGCTACTTTCTGGAGGCACCACCTTTCCAATTCAGTGAGCGGTGCTAGATTGCCCGAACACTCAAAGCACCAGTCTACCTACCAATGAATACGCGATCCCCTCCCCATTGGTCTGGTGCCGATTATATCCTAGCGGTGCAGCTACGGACGAACACCCTCCCTACTACTGGAGGGCTACATAACGTGCGGCTCCCAGCTGCCGCTAAACTATGCCGAGGTGGCTGCCAACGCATAGAGACGCTGTCTCACGTGCTGCAGCGCTCCATCCGGGACCCAGAAGGCCGCCTCCATAAGCCCGACCTCATGATTAAGTCTGGCAGTGCCATACATGTGATCGATGTCACTGTCTGCTGGGAGACACCAAGGCCACTTTCCGACCAATTCCAGAATAAAGTGGCCACTTACTCGACTCCCGGCTTTCTTCAAGCTCTCACGAGGCGACACCCCGGATGCTCCATAAGTGTGGGAGCCATGGTAATCGGCGCTAAAGGTACTTGGTGTCCACCAAACGATGCCATCCTCTCCAAGATCGGTTTGCCTAAAAGCTTCGCTACCTCCCTCATCTCGGGTGTGCAATGAACTTCAGATAAGCTAGGGATGTGCAATTCCACTAGCTTAAGTTAATTGACATTAGCTCCGGTAGCTCAGGGAGATTTATGATACTAGGGCGTAGTATTCGTAGGACTGCTTTGAAGGTTGACAATTTATTTGGGCACCAGGATAATTTTTAGAAATTAAAAACAAAAAAGAAACAACTATATAAAATTTAAGTGAATACAATATAATCAATAAACAAAGATGATTACAACTGAAATGGAAAAAATTATGTAAAATTGAAATTTTAAGCTGGGCTCACTTTACAAAAATTTTATGAGGTTCGGGGTCACTCTGACAATCTCGTTCCTTCTCTATGAGGTCAGTACTCTCACCCTTAACCTGTTGCTGATGATTGGATCCAGGTGGACTTGCCGTGGCAAAGTAGGGAAGCTAGACCTCTAGTCCAGATGACGGTCACGTACTGGCTAAGTCCAATCCTCTTATCTAGGGATCTGCAGGTGGTAAGCGTCCAGAGTTCTTCAGCAGGTTATAAATCTTGCAGTCAGGTTACAGCAGCCTCGTCTCAGAAGAGTACATACAAAGAATTGTTTGTGTTAAGAGTGCCCCAAAATTTACAAATATATAGATGAACGTTGACGGCTAGTGTAGCCAAGATTAAAAATTATAAATAAGTTCCTGAAGGGAATGTACCAGCAAATCTGGTTTGGTAAAATCCTCTGTGATTCTCACAGGGAAAGTAATTAACAAATGAAAACAAAACCTGGAAGGTGTCAACCTTTAGTGACCCTACCCAGAATGAAGCAAATAAAATTACCCAAAAAATTGCATTCAAAAGAACTGATTACAGTTCAGCCACTCGACAATTTTCTTAATAAAAACTCTAATCGTTAATATTTAAACATACTATAGTTCAGAAGGAACAAAAATAAATTAAATAAAAAACCCCTCTATCATCTGACCCAAAATTCCAAAAACAACGGTTTCATAACCGGTTAAACAAAGAAATATTACCACTCTAATTAGGTAAAAGAGAAAAATTATTTCATTAATATTTCAAATACTGAGTGACAAGTTATAAAAGTTATTATTGATTTATTGTACAAATTTGTTACCAAAGAACAATAGTCAATGAATTTACAAATATTAGGAAACTGTTTCAGTCTTCTAATCGGCGTGCATGTGAGTTATTAAAATCTCTATAAAGTAACTAATTACTTAACCTAGTGCAGAAATTACGATATTTTCTATAGCTCCCAATCATATATTATAACTATAAGATAAGAGACGATAAGATAAAGATAAGATAAAGGAACTTAATTCCCAAACAGCACGTGGGTGAATAGTAGCAATCCGATTCAAACAAAATGGAGGCAAGAAAACTCAAATTTATTGGTTTAAAAAACTATATTTTCTATAATCTCCTGACAGAGCACAGCTTCACAAATTTATAAAATAATATTGAAACTATATTCTATTGTTTCGAATCGTACTATTTCTAACCATATAGGGTGACAAAAAAATCTCACTGACCACCCCTAAATAATTTACCTAAAATCCAGGTAAATCCTGATTATATATGAAATATAATTACTTAATAATAACAACAAATCGCTATGATCGTATTTCTGTACTAATAATTATAATCGCAACCAATAATGAAAATGAATAAATTATATATATCAAATAGGTAAAATAACTCACATGTGCCTACTCTCGAAGACGGGAACTGTCTATCCTTCCTACCTAACTCACACCGGCGCTTTCGTTTGATTTTTGAGGGCTACCGTTTACTAGCCAATCAGCGTCTTCCAACGCAGAATACTTTAAAAATGGAAAACTTAAGCCACCAACAATTAGGTTGGGTGTTTTACGGGGTGCATAATAGTCAACCTCATGGAACGACATTAAAATGTACGTTACAGGTGTGCTACATGGAGGCACCATCATCCACCAGGCCTTTGGTGCTGCAGTTTGGGCACCTCCACATCTCTGACCGGCTGGTGTTAACTCTTTTCTTTTTACTGTTGTTCTTAGTGTAACTTTTGTATTAGCTTAAGATTTGGAACATTTTGTTTTGTACTCATTAACATATATATATATATATACTCCAGCTTACCAACGTGCTGCATCGGTCGAAAATGCAGCAAGTGGTTTTAAGGATACCGGAATATGGCCAGTAAATTAAATAGACGTGTTCCGTGAAGATGAGGATGCTGCAGCAGTTAACCTAAGGTTGGAGGATCCTATGTTAGAAGAAGAGACAGAAGATGCTGATGGAAATGAATTGAATACAGTTCCTATAAGAGGTGAGACTTAAGTTTAATATTTTTTTAGCCGTTAGTTCTAACTTTTATGTCGTTTTTTTTTATAGAAACCGTCCCAAAGCCAACTTCTTCAGTTATTGCCACACCATCTATAAGTAAGTTATAAGTAAGTTAAACATCTCTGTTGCTGCAATTTCTCCGGTGCCACAACCTAAATAAAAAAAGGGAAAGCGAGGATCCGAAGGGGCACAAAAAGCCTGCATTTTAATAGAAACCCCATATAAAGACAAGCAAAAGCTAAAACTAAAGAAAACCTTGTCATTGGGAAGCTCTCGTTGTTCCGTTGGATCAAGTTCTAAGAATATTAAGGCGGATAATAAGTACCAGAAAAACAGATCATCGTATTGGTATTGTATTTTGTGTAAAAAATACAACAGCTGGACATGATCCAGTGTCAACACTGCAGTAGATGGGTACATACTGTTTATGGGAATGTTAGTTCTCTTAGAAAATTTTACTATTGTCCTTATTGTTTAGGTTTAGATGGATATGAATAAGTATTATTAAATCATTTTTTAACATTTCCAATACCTTTCGTACATTAAGTTTACCAGTAAATTGTTTTTTTACTATCTTTGTTTGGGTTTTCTTGTAATCAAATATTTAGGTCCAATCAAAGCAACAGGTTTCCTTTTATTCATTCAACTAATATAGACTAACAATACTCCCTTTCGTTTTTTAAAGAAAAAATCATAAAAACCGCCTGAGATTTGTTAAAACCAAAAAGTGGTACAATTTCGACAACTTTCCCCTATGTATACAAGCTGAAGAATCATTTATATTGAAACCAACTTCTGTTTTTACAAATTATTAAGAATCTACGTCATTTTCTGGATTCAACGATATCCCATAAGTGATATTTCATTTAGGCACTCTAAATTGAAAAGTAAAATAACTCTGACGTAGATTCTAAAGATATATTAATATACGGGGTGTTCCACATAAAAATCGAGAGTTAATATTACTTCCGGTGAAACCGGAAACGGGAGAAAGGTAATTTTTATGTCAAAAAGTGACCTTTAATAAATACTTCTGCCATGCCAAACTTAAAATTTGTATCTGAAAAATAAGGGGGAAAGAGGTGTATACCATGAATCTGTGTCACACTGTATTGAACATTCTATTACCTAAACTTACTTATATGGATAAATAGAGAACTACAAGACCTTTCAAAAGAGCTATCGGATGACTCACATTTGTATTTAAAAAAATCGTCGATAACCTCATCACTCTTACACAGATGATGTCACATATAAAAGAAATATCTCGCAGAACGCACTTTTAAAAATAAAAATTGACATGTTTTTGTAGTGTTTTTGATGAATTTGTAGTGAATTTTGTTTGGCTATAGCCAAAAGTTAGGCAAAATTGATTATAAACTTTGTGAAACGATGTTAGTGCGAAACCAAGAGGATCCACAATTTTTACGAAAACTCTATGGACAGACGAGGTAAAATCTACTAGAGAAGGTACTTTAAATAGACATAACAATAATATTTGGCCCTCTAAAAATCGTTATAATATCCATTAAAATAATACAAAATTAGTTTTGTTGACATTATTAAGGTCTATCTTGAAATATGTATATAACGATTGCCTGGAACAGTAAACACAAATATTATCAATACCGATGGGAAAAACAATTTGCATTGTTTTTTGTAACCGGAGATATGAATGGAAAGCACTTAATGATGCGAACTCTCCTGTTTTAAGCAGAATAGACTCAACCAGTAGGAAGAGAGAAGCTCGAAAGCGGAGCGCGATAGAACATGCATATGTATGTTTGTATGTATAACTTCTCATGCTAAATTTTAATTTTTAGAACATTAAGGGAAGCCACACTGCATCTCCCTGGAACCATCTGTATCCTATAGTCCATACAGTGGTAGATTCTGTAAGTCTATCTCTCTATTTTTTATATGTTAATTAAATTCTTCAAGTAACCAATTTTAGAATGAAAACTGGGATGAAATTCCTCCTATAGATCTTCCAACATTCGATCGATACCCCGTTAAACAGCCGGAGGTCCTTTGTGTAAAATTAAACACATAAGTACTTTCAAAAATTTAAAACATATTTTAAATAAAATTTTAGGAAGAATCTTGGGAGACCGAATGTCTGGATACAACATATCAACCAGTATTAGAAGGCCATATTATTAGAACGCCACCAATAAAAAAATCGAAAAAGGTTAAGAAAGATTTTAAAGAAAAAGAAAGACTCAGAATCAAAAATTATTTAAAAAATAAAAACCACTAAATCTATCTAGAGATTGTTTTATTTGATATTCCCTGTATATCTATTAAGTATTACCAGTTATTTCTAATGACATAATTTATCATTAAAAGATATCGCCTTCACAGTATTACATAATATATGCATTCCAGGCTCTCGTTTCTTCGAGCGCTAAACCGCGCATAATTAACTATCGACTGCAATTATTGCGAATGCAAATCAGTGAATGCGGCCGTCGGCGACACAGAGGCGGGATCGGGGTTACTAGTATGACCGAGCCGGCTAGTTATTTAATCGATTACTACTGCTACTACTGCTACACTCCACATAAAGTTATTTGATCGATAAATATGAATGCTTGTATTCTACTAAATTGTTGGCACATTTAATTACATACATTACTATCTTATTTGTACGATCCCTACTCAAAACGACATTACTGCGCATGCTTATTCTAGCATTAATCTATGTTGGAGATAATGCAGATATTATAAAAAGAGACACACATATACCTATGGTAAAAAAGCTAATAAACTCAAAATTCCTAGTGATTATTTTCTATAAAATTGTATTTCATCAATAGTATATATATAAGTTTTCCAGAATTTCTTCCAACAAAGCACAAACGTTCTTATATATTGGAATTATCTACTTCATCCAAGTAACAGAAACAGCGTTCTGGGTCGTATAAAAAAATATAATTCAGAGTTTCAAATTAATATTTTAAATGAAGAGGGGCAGAGAGAAAATAAAAACGGATGGCAGAAAAACATTGAAACAGAATTTTAAGTGAATAGACTGGAACTAGAATTAAAAAAATTAAAGGCATACCCAAAATTTCTGTAACCTCAAATATAATATTAAAATTATCTGAACCAGTAAAAGTGGTGGCAAGGGATAATTCTTACTCCGTTACATCCAGTCAGGATGGAATTGAAGCGAAGGATGAGTCTCAGAGGTACTCCCCCATTTTCATTAGAACCACCAATCACACTTTTTTTATTCATCAAGCATCCCTTGTACTGTTACTCAGACGTCTTGCAGATAAATAAATAACGAAGTCTCAACTCCTACTAATAGAAGAAAGCGAAAAGTTTTGCAAGAAATCAACAAAGAAGCGCCCAAACGGAAATTGCGGAGTACGTCTGAACAAATCGATTCTACTGCCACGAATTAAAAAACGGCAAATGATATTCCGCAATTAAAATAAAAATATTCTAAAATTACTTGGAGCGCTGGAAATATTTCCGTATTTAAAGCAGAGGTTTTGGGCCAAGAGAATTTACCTTCAATTTTCAGACTTTTCTTCACCACTGGAATACTTTAGTGTGTTTTTTTTCTGACGATCTTTGCAAACATATTTCTGAGCTGCCCATATTATTTACCATACAAATAACTCCTTGTCTAATCCTTGTCTAGTAACTGTAGCAGACATAAAAAATACGTAGGCAGCTGTATTATAAATACGCAATTTATATCAACGTCGTTAGATCTTTGATTGCAAGTCGATGTCATATACAGAGTAACTAGAAAATATTTAGCCCAAATCTAAAGAAAGACGAAGCGATGTAAACAAGCACAGCGACGATGGTGGGCAAAGTACGGTCGGCCCAGGCCATGCCTTTGTCTTCTGTCCCCTCCGGCGGGTGCGGTGGCCAGCCGGCAGCTAGTACGACTACCGAGTACCGACTACATATCACGTCATTTGGAGAAGTAAAACCGAAGTAAGTGGATCTATCTGATAGTGATAATACGAACCCAATCATCTTATTAAAAATGGATTTTACGATAGAGGAGAAATACCAAATTGTTGTATGGCACCATAACGGAATATCCGAGCCACGGATTCGACAACTGTTTGGGGAAATGTTTCCTAATCGGCCTATACCTTCGCGAGCAGTTATCCGATACCTGATGACTAATCTCCGTACACATGGTTGTTTATCAGGAAGGCATCACAGAAGGGAACCATACATTAGGGCACCTAATCCAGATCGTGAACTGCGGGATACAATGGTTTGCGCGAGTGTAGAGCAAAATGCGACCTGGTCATTAGTAGATATTGCCGCAAATTTGACATATCTGCAGAACATGTTCGCAACATTTTAAAAAGGAATGGATATCGGTCCTATAAGCTGCAAAAAGCTAATGAAATTTCCGCTGACGACCTACAGCGAAGAATGGAATTTTGTGAGAGAGCAATGGAAATGGCGAACCAAAATGAAGATTTTATACAAAATATTCTCTACACCGATGAGTCGTCATTTCCAATACACGGGCGCCACAATCCTTCCGTTCATCGCTATTGGTCTAGGGACAATAGGCATCGTCTTTATGACGCTCGCACACAACGTCCACAAAAACTAAATGTCTGGGCAGGCATATTAGGGGACAACATTGTGGGGCCATTTTTTATAAATGGCATTCTCAATGCTCAAATGTATTTACAACTGCTTCAAAATTACATTATTCCCGCGGTGCGTGCTCTGGATATTGACTTTGAAACAATTTGGTTTGAACAAGACGGCTGCCCAGCACATAATTCTGCTGCAGTCAGACAATATTTGAATGAAATATTTCCAGGGGCATTCCTGTTCAAGGTATTCCTTGGCCAGCAAGATCTCCAGACTTGACCCCATGTGATTCTTTCTTGTGAGGTTACACAAAAACAAAAATTTATGGTTTTTAGGAGCAAAGGGCTCGTACCCTTTTACGTGTTTTCGAATATATAGTCGATAATAACATTTGAGTGGTTTTACAATTGTCCTTAACTTGTGAACATTTTTATTCATCATGCCAAAAAATCTGGCGAAAACTTATAAAAGGACTTAGCGTGCTAGTTTTATGAAACAAAGTTGGATAAAAAGACATGAAAAACAGTAAGTAATTTCCAAAGAATTTTATATTTGGCAACCCTTCTCTGCGTTGTCAAGTTGTTATTTATTTATATTGCCTATCTATTGTGTTGGTTTTTTGGTGTTTAGTTCTGCTTAAATTTTGCTCGTGTATTTTCTATTTACGTTTTCTAGTTATTCACTTTATTTATATTAAAAACAGTTCTTCTCAGAACTAAAACCATTGTGATTCTGTGACATTTTTCAAACTCCCGCCCGCAAAATGCCTAACTGACATGGTACTCAGCATACCAGCTGATGGTATGGATCACTTATTACAAGTGTTTAATAAATATGACTCCTTCCTCAAATTCACGATTGAAGAAGAAGATGATCAAGCGTCTGTTCCTTTTTTGGATTCTAGACTAATAATAAGGGTAGATAATACTATAATTACTTATTGGTATGAAACCAGGTGCATATGGGAGGTTCCTACATTATAACTCTTATCATCACCACAAACATAAAATTAACTTGATCGTTGCAATGAAGGATAGGGTCATACGTACTAGTCACCATACTTTGCGGAGACGGAACCTCTTGATTCTGTTCGATAGGTTTGTGTCAAGCGGATATCCTCCAAAAATTCTTTCTTGAAGGATATCCGCAAATAGTGAAATGAGTGCAATGAAAGAAAACAATTCTTATTCTCTTTATAACTTGCTACTCTCGAAAGGTATAAGTTTCAGAATTAACCATACTATTCAATGTTTTATTAAATGAATGAATAGTAATGATACTAGTAATAAATGTAAATCCAATATAATTAGAAGTGGTAAAGTTCGGTAAAGTAAATAATTACGGTTTGCTACATTAAAATTTAAACAAAATAAGTATTACCACTTCAAAGTATCTACTTGCACTATATATTTCTACTAGAAAACTGTAAATACTTACCTATATTATAATAATGTGTGTAGTGTGTTTGAAAACACACTTTTTTAAACTTAAAGCTAATTATTATTTTGAAAACTGCTGATTTGGGTACTATGTATTTTTTTTATCTCTATTACGCTTTTCAAAATAAACAATTATATGACATTCGAGATGGTGTCACGACTGAGGATGCACTAGGCAGAATTTATCTTTTAGATACAAGATTTAAAGAGCATTAAGAAATAATTTTTATTGGATTCACATGTTCAATTCCATAAGAATGATGTAATAAGTGTACAAATTTGGATTGAGATGATGAAGAAATTAGGAGACGATTCTCAAGTCCTGTATTATAAAGAACAAGAATGTGAAGATGAATTAGAATTTTTTCAGGAAAACGACTTTGTATTAATATTAAATGACTAGTTTTCATGTGTCACTAATGAAGAAATTTGTTGGAGAAAAAATATGTGTACATAGATGCTACACATGGAACAAACGGGTATGATTTTTTACTGGCTAGTAATTGTTGATGAGTTTGCTAATCGGGTACCTGTTCCCTTCCTATTCTCTAATAAAGCAGTATTTATGTCAGAACACCAGTTAATTTGTGCTTGGCATCTAGATACGAATGGGAGGAAAAACTTAAATAAATAGGACATTAACCGTAAAAAGTAAAAACACAACCATGTTCGTATGTTGATGGAATCACAAAATATTAGTGAATTTCACGAACTCCTAAAATTCATAATAGGTGAATTGTTGGCTGCTCAACCAACTAAATCATTTGGGGAATATTTTTCTAAATAGTATGAAAGTAGACCACAGTTGTGGGCATATTGTTATCGAAAGAGTCTCGAAATCAACACAAATATCCCCAGTATTTAAAAAAAATTTTGTCATCTCGTATTATTTTGTCAAAAATTAAAAGTAACGAATTAAAACTTATCTTTAATATTGATGGTGTGCCATTCAGTAAAAGTTCAAATCGACAATTTTAGCCAATATAAGGAAAAGTGTGGATATCTAATTTTAACATATATCCTTTTCCAATTGTTATTTTTTGTGGAAATGCCAAACCTAATTTGATCAGTTTTTTTTTCTGATTTCATTATTGAAATCAACAACCTCTTGCAGTTTGGAATTGAACATGATGGTATTAGATACTCTAAAAATTTTAAGTTTCACATGTGATGCTCCAGCAAAAGCTTTTGTTAAATGCGTTAAAGGCCATAATGGAAGATATGGCTGTGAAAGATGCAATCAACAAGGGTTGTATCAACAAGGGTTGTATCAACAAGGCAGAATGTTATTTAAAGAAACAAGAGCAACATTAAGAACTGATGAGAGTTTCGGAAACCAAGAACAACCAGAACATCACCATAGTGTGACACCTTTACTACAGATTACAGATTTTCACTGTATATCTTCCTTTGTTCTCGATTCCATGCATTTATGTTTTATAGGGGTCATGAAAAAACTATTAAAACATTGGTATTCGGAAACAGCTACAAAACTGCATTTACGGGATCGCACAAAAAATATCAGAATACTTAGAGTATACCGCACAATTTATTCCAGAAGAATTTAATAGAAAGTCTAGAGGACTTCACGAGTTAGATCATTGGAAAGCCACAGAATTCCGATTATTCGCTTTGTACGCTGGTGTGATAATCACTTTGTCTTATATCATTCTGCTTTAAGAATATTGTTCTCAAATGATATCTCGAATCATAATTTAAACTGTGCTAGAAAATTGCTTTTATCGTTTGTAAGCGATTTTGAAAAAAACTATGGAATTAACTCATTGATTTATAATGTACATAGTCTTATACATACATATTACCGATAATGTCCAAAATTTAAAAGTGAACTTAACACATTGGCGGACAAGGCGGCGCGGCATATACCGCTCTATATGCATGGGCAAGGCGGCGATTGCCGCTCGAGTTCTGCAGCTTGTAAAACACAAAGCGGCATATGCCGTCGAATTGCTCGCTTAAATACATATGCAATGGAGGGTACTGTCCCAGATTGGAATTTTGCGAGTGGTACCTCGGATGCAGTCAGGATGATCCGCGGTTCCAGCATTCCATTTTATGGTCGGATGAAGCAACTTTCAAGCTGAACGGTACGGTCAATAGGCATAACTGCGTGTACTGGAACGACCAGAATCCTCACGTCTTCATGGAAAAAGAATTAAACCTGCCTGGGGTGTGTGTGTGGGCAGGTATCCATGCTGGAGGTCTCGTGGGTCCGTACTTTTTTGAGGGTCACGTGACGGGACAAAGTTATCTGGAAATGCTCGAAGATTTATGTGGACAAATGGACAACGATCCAACACTGGCGAACATCCGTCATTTCATGCAGGATGGAGCTCCGCCGCACTACGCGTTATGTGTGCGGGAGTATCTTAATGTTCATTTGGGAGAATGGATAGGCAGACGAGGATTCGTTGAGTGGCCCGCACGATCATGTGACCTAACACCCTGTGATTTTTTTCTGTGGGGCCTTCTCAAGAACCGCGTTTTCGCAAGAGGACCATGCACCCTTCCCGACCTCCGAACCGCAATTGAAGAAGAATTTGAAACTCTTCGCGGACAGCTTGACATGCTTCGCCGGACCTGCCTCTCCGTTGAGGAACGTTGCCGTAAATGCATCGATCAGGATGGGCATCAATTTGAACACTTACAGTAACCCTTTTTCGAATACCTTTTGTATTTTTTTTTAATAAATATATTTTGACGCTGCATTTATTTATCTTAATGCAAATTGGTTGCCTGACTTATGCCGAACCCTGTATATTTAGTAAGTACGGTTATGTTTCAAATAGTTGAATAACCTATTTATTTATTATATACTGTAATTCTTGTTTCGAATTTTAGGTAGTTATGGATTCACTACTGGCGAATCTGAATCCGAGACTGATTTCAGTAGCGATGATGATGTTTTAGATCCAAGTTATGAATTGAATCGATGAGAACGATTTTCTGACAGTGAAAATTCTATACAGAGTGATGTTGATATAGAAAATGAAGTTTTACACGAAAATCCAGACACTATAACTAAAATGATTTAGATGACGAAGAATGGTGCGATAATGTTACAGATGTTCCTGATTTTCAGTTCGACCCATCACTTAGCGGTGTGAAAATTGATTTTGGTGATCATATTCCAACTGCTAGAGAGTGCTTTAGTAAGCTATGGGATACGGACATAATGACCATGATTCTGGACTCTATGAACTGTTACGCTGTTCTCTCATGTAACACTAATCGACCAAAGAGAAAATTCAGTAGATATAGTAATATAAAAAAGTTCACTATGGATGAGTTGGAAAATTTTCTTGCGATTAGTATTTTGTAGGGACAGAATAAATATCCTTCTGTTAGAAAAATATTTTCAAAGGATCCTTTATACTATGCTCCAATTTTCCACCATACATTGTCCAATAGAAGATACGAGGAAATGCTTAGGTGTTTTAGTTGTTGTTATGCTCTAGAAGTAGATACTTCTGATAAATTGCACAAAGTAAACCCATAGCTGCAAAAACTGCTTTTGAATTTCAGAAGTGTGTACTATCCCCCCTAAGAGGTATCATTAGATGAATCCTTACTTTTATTTCGTGGCCGTATAAGCTTCCGGCAATACATAAAAGGGAAACGGGCTAAGTACAGCATTAAATTTTATGCCCTTTGCACTCCTGATGGATATGTTCTAAATATGCAAATCTACAAAGGCAAATCGGAAGTAACTGAAGGAATAACAAAACTCGAAGCTCTAGTGTTTTCTCTTATGGAACCCTATTTAGATAATGGCCATCACTTGTTTATGGACAACTTTATAATAGCGTGTCCCTCGCGAAGAAACTGCTTACGCGAAAAACTCATTGCACCGGTACTTTGAGGTCTAATAGACGTGGGAATCCTAAAACCATCACCAACACGAAAATAAAGAAAGGCGAACATATCTGGAACAGAAGTGGTAGAGTTTACGTTTCCAAATGGAAGGACAAAAGAAATGTGCTTTGTATAACAACTAAATATTATCCAAAAATAGTAAATGTTAGCAACAGATTCAATCGGATGAAGAAAAAAGCAGAGGATATTGCTAAATATAACGAGTATATGTCTGGCATAGACCGAAGCGACCAAATGGTAAATTATTATTCTTCCCCACGAAAATCTATAAGGTGGTATAAAAAAGTACTGTTTCATCTGTTAGATGTTGCAATATGGAATTCTTTGTATCAAAAAAAAAAATATACCAGAATAAAGCAACACTTCTAGGCTTCAGAGATGAGTTGGTAAAAGAATTTATTCATATTGCACCTGGTTTGAAAGATGGAAGGGAACTGGTACGACCAGGAGCTCTGCATGGAGGTAAAAGAAGGAAATTTGAAGATGACAATTCCGAATCCCATAGACCAAGTAATGAACAACATTATCCAGACCATATTCCAAATGTAAACGATCCCAGCAAATCACATCACATGAGGTGCCGACTATGTTTGCAAAATAATAAAAAGGAAACCAAATATGTATGTAAAGTCTGTCCAGATAAACCAGCACTTTGCATTGTGCCGTGCTATGAACTGTTTCATAAAGCATTATATTCTAAAAACTAACATAACATATTTTTATTATTTGTTTTTATTATTTTATTGTATTATTTACAATAAAAAATGGATGTGACTTGCTAAAGCGGCAATTGCCGCTTTGTCCCAGAGTATATTAAATCCACATATAAAGGGACAAGGCAGGATTTCCCGCTTACATTTTTTTTTTTTTTTTGTGAAAAGCCATTTATATGGGAATAACAAACCTATACCTGTTTTTTGTGAAAATATCTCACGCATAGGTGAAAAGTTATTAGTGTGTATTTTTACTTGCCACCTCTAATTGGTAGGTGTCAGCGAACGTGTTAACTTTCCACTGGTCGCGCACTTGTCTGTGAGACCGATATATCGTCAGTACACAAGAAAAGTGGCACAATTCAAAATTTAGCTTCTTTCCGTCTTTTAAGTTTTCAAATTATAAAAGTGTATATTTTTATGGGAAAGAACAGCACCTTTTAAATTTTGATAATAACCGCTAGGTTTCGCATCAACCGAAAGTTGTTGTTCATCTATCTGGAAAACCGTCACATTTCAGTAGGCTCGTGGCAGTTGTCCTAAAAGGTGCTATTCTTTTTGTGAAAAAGTGGCATATTATTAGTTAGGTCGTCGAGTGAGAACAGGGATTCTCGAGAAAAGCGACACATTTTGAGTTGCGCCACTTTTCAAGAAAAGGTAAATACATTATTTATTTATTTTTTCCAACTCTATTATCTTTCCCATTCTTATTTCTAGGTAATAATTTACCAGTAGTTTTATATTCTATTACTTAAGGCAGATTCATCTACCTGGTCGTGCTGTACACATTAACATACAATTTTGTATTTAAATTAAAAAGTTATTTTTAAAAAGTTAGTTTTTGAACTTATTTACTTGTTTGGCGCAGTCTTGTGGATATTGCCCGTCGCATAAATAAAAAACGACGTACTTCTAAAAGTTTTAGGCAAAAAGAACCCAAGTGCTTTAAAAACTCAGTTTGGTGTAATTGTGCATCGAGCAACTTTTGTGAAGATTCCATCGAGGACATCCTAGCAGAAGACACCGGGCCGAATTTAGTAAGCCATCTGCAGGTGAATTGAGTAGCTTGCCAGAAGAACAAAAAAGAAGACATCCCTTGTACCAGCCCAGCGCAGATATCTCCAGTAAGGTCCATCCGACACAATCATCGCGGTAAGTCGAATTTCCTTTCTGTTCTTTTCCCCAAAACTTTATCGTAAAGATTTGAGGAACTGATCATCGTGATCAATTAGTTATAATACATTTTTATCGATTTATTTTATCGTATATCGAAATTTCGTAGACTCACTATCCAAGTGAAAAATTAGTTTATAAGAATTTTTACATTGAAAACAGTTTGTTTTGCAAGAGATTAAAATATTCAATTTAATTTAATTTTATTTTATTAAATAGTTGACCAACGAAGTTATAATCTAGCGTTTATCGCAAATGTTATTATTTCTTAGTAAGTAACTTAATATTAAGAAGTGCATTACACAAACGGTATAACATACCATAGATATTTCATGTTCTATTAATTTCCAGCTTAATAACTTGATACTTATTTTAATAAATAAGTATATGAAATTTGATACATAAAATTTGTCGTTTCATTCCCAATTTCAAAAAGTGATTATAGTATCTTTAATATTCTTATCAGAAGTTATTCTCCTACAATAAAACACATTTTTATTATAGTCCAGTAAACAATCAAATTTTTACATCATTTTATGACTGACATTTCTGTTGACAAATTAGTGAATTCTCTGAGAACACTTTCTGTTAGTGAAATGCCTGGAGAAGTTAACTACACTTTATTTAAAATATATTCAGGCACGATTCCACATTATGACGGTTCTGAAGAAAGATTAGAGGTATTTATAAATGCCGCAAATAAGTTTTACGACATATATCATAGTACTGACAATACACTTAACCAGTGTATAGATAGTATTATAACAGGTAAATTAGCTGGTAGAGCACAGGTACTGATTGGTGCTCGCACAGAATTAAAAACTTGAGAAGAAATAAAAAGGGAACTTAGAAATACATTCGCTGCTAAATAAAGTATAGATATTGTTGAACAAAAATTGTTTACTCTCGTATCCAACCGAAATGAACACCCATTAGATTTTGCAAAAAGAATACAATTATTACGTAGTAAATTAGCATTTAAAATAAACGCTTTATCAATTGAAGATATGAACGCTAGTACAAAACTAATTCATCTCAGACAATATGAATCGTTAGCATTAAAAGTATTTTTAAGAAATTTAAATATTAGGCTACAAGATAAAGTATCCGTTCAAAAACCTGATAGTCTTGAAACAGCCATGGGATTTGTTTTAGAGGACGAAAACTTTCGTCAGACATTAAATTCAAGTACATCATTCCAGAATAGACCAAGTCCTAGTAACAATAACATTCCCCCTAGACAAACGAATAACACACAGAGACAACAGATACAAAGAAATCCATAGCAAACTTATCAAAATTATTTCCAATATTCTCGAACATTTCAGAATACACAAAAACCAGTTTCCCAGTCAACCGATAAACGTACAACCCAGACCCGTTCAACAAAAATTCAATGCTATTCCTAAATATTATTATAATTTTTATAAAAATAAAAAATGCAAGTTTTTTATTATTAGTAGGTACTAGTGAGATTTGCGACTAATAAGATTATTAATTAAGAAAATATGTTTGTAGTACCAAGGAATATTATAAAGTTTATTTTCATTTTGAAGTTGTTTTTTGTAATTGGATTTATTAAAAATTTAATAAAAACATTTTTTACGAAAATTTTGACGTTTTTGTTACAGTTACGATGAATATTTTTGTCCAGAAACAGGATATAATTTTTCTAGAAAATCGGCATAAATCAAAACATGTTTCTAAAAAATCCTATAATTAAAACCCAACATTAAAATACAAAAATTTACTAAAAACTAATCTAGAGGCCTTAAGTGTTCCAATAAAATCACAAAATGCAAACAGTTTACTTTCATTGAAAATAATCTTATTTCTAAACAGCTCTCCTGTAAAATTTTATATTTTTGAGTTGTCAGTTTTCTTGTGTACTAACGATATGCCAATTTCTCCAATAACTTTCTGCGCAGTGGGCGTGGCTTCATCCCGCCTCAGTTATTCCTCTGTCATCTTCGTTTCCGTCTGTAGTCATATTGTTAGTTCCCGTGCAACAGCAGAACTGTAATTATTGTATAAAACGGTGCCAGAGACCGGTGCGACCAAACAAGGATACGGTTTGTGAGACCGACGCGACCAAGTCTGTTAGTAAATCAACAATAATTTTAGCAGGTAATAATTTATTCATTGTTTTATTTTACGAAAATAAGTAAATAACTTATTTATTTAGTATGTGGAGTTACGAAAGTGAACAGGAACGCTTACGGAAGTTGCTAGATGAGGTCGAAACTGAAGAAGCAGTGCAGTTTGATGATGAATCGGATAATGAGGAAGTAGATAATGAAATTTTCTCGGACCACAACAGTGAAAGTGAATAAAGCGTTGAAGAAGGAACAGAAGACCAATCATTTAGTACGCGTTTGCCTTAAGCCGGCTCCAGACGACGTGGCCAAGCTGGGCCAACGTGGTAGTTGTCCAGCTTGGCCATGTCGTGTGTACGAGAATTTTGTACCAGTGTTGGCCAACGTTGGTGCTGGCTGACGTTCGTCCGAAAGGCGGTAAATAGAACACACATCAAAGGGCTCAATTAGCGCTGGTACATGTTGGCACATGTTCGCACGGTCGTCCACATGAGCCGCAGTCTGTCCAGTATCAACAATAATTATTTTATTAATTTAGCAGTTGCGACGAAGTTAATTTAAACTGAGAGGCGTACGAGCCCTAACAACTATATTGGGACAACATAAAATATGAGTAAGTACATGCATAATTCAGGTGTTTGATTATTAATTTTATTTTTTTAATAACTATAATAATAATGCTGAATAAGCAATGATAAATAATCACAAAACATAAATATTATTTCTTTATAACGAACCTTATAACATGTAAGAGTGATCAAAATGTGTGAAAAACCAGTGACAACTAAATATTGGGACAGTATAAACTAAGTGCCAATAATGAAACGAGATAAGACAGGTAGGCTGGGAAAACAATGCAGGCGGGGACTACAAGAAACGTCAGTTTATTCTGCAGTTAATTTCTTATCGTAATGAGTGAATCATTGCATTTATAGAATAAAATGGTGCGTGGTATCTCTACAAATTCAAAACTTCGTGAGTTGGTGCTTAAAAATTATTGCGGCAATAAAACAATACGTGAAGTGGCGGACGAACTTAAAATTCCTAAAACTACAGTTTGGAATATAATTAAGCACTATGGAGAAACCGGAAGTATCCTAGTTTCTGATAGGAATAAGAGAGTATTAGTAAAAGTATGCAAAAAAGGCCCAAGAAATACTGTAAGGCAAGTTACTGCTGAATGGAATCACGAAACTGGATTAAATTTGTCAAGGGAATGCTGCCGCAAGTGGATACATAAATGTGGATTAAAATTTTATAAGGTTGAATTACAGGTAACAATTTAAAAGTACATTTACAAAATTTATATTTTCTCATAGGCAAAAGAAAAGCCACTCTTAACGGCAAAACAAAAGCAAGCCAGGCTCACATGGGCAAAATCTAAACTGTCTTGGTCGGTAGAAGATTGGTCCCGAGTAATTTTTAGCGACGAATCAAAATTCGACGTATGTGTTGGTGATTACCGCAAACGCGTGATTCGCATTAAATATGAGGCTTTCCACAAGGATTGCTTAAAACGTACGGTAAAATTTCCTAAAGGAGTGATGATTTGGGGTTGTATGGCAGCTTCAGGATTAGGATGCTTTGAATTTATTGAGGGCACCGTGAATGCTGCAAAATATCAACAAATACTTCAAAACAGCTTACTATCAAGTATCGTGAAGTTAAATGTGGGCGAAAATTACATTTTTCAGCAGGATGGGGCGGCCTGTCATACGGCCAAAACTACAAAAAAGTGGTTTGGAGACCACAACCTAAATGTTCTTTCTTGGCCTTCCACAGTGATGTGCCGGATAATTATCCATTTATAATTAACCGGATAATTATCGATAATTATCCGGTCGGCTAAAAATCCTTTCAAAATTAGCAGGCTAATTATTATTATAGTGCCAGTGGTAAAAATGGCCCCATAGGGAGGTATATATTGGAACTTTTATTTTTTTAATTTATACTTAATTTAGTTAGTAGGTAAGAATAAATAGATATTTTATTGGTAATTGCAAAAAAGTTATTCTGATGTCTGAAAAATTAAAAAACTGTATAGGTATTCTGCTAACGGCTAATTATAATATTTTTAGCCGGCTAAATGCTAATTATATAATTAGCATTGGCTAAATATATAATTAGCGGCTAAAAACCCATCACCGGCCTTCCAACAGTCCTGACCTTAATGTCATTGAAACAGTATGGCATAAAATGAAACAGATATTAAGAAACAACCCACAACGGACATTACCAGAACTTAAAGCCAAAATAGAGCAGATTTGGAATGGTTTTACCCCTGAACAGTGCAGATCCTTAGTCGAGTCAATGCCCTACCGAATTCGAGCGGTCATAAAGTCTAAGAGTGATGTTACTCCATTTTAGAAATAAAAATTCACACTATGTCCCAATATTTAGTTGTCACTAGTTTTCTCATATTTTGATCATTCTTACGTGTTATAAGGTTTGTTATTAAGAAATAGTAATAATGTTTTGTGATTATTTATCATTTTAACCATTGCTTATTCAGCATTATTAATATGATTTTTCAAAAAATAAATTTAACAGTCAAATACCTGAATTATGCATATATTTTATTTTGTCCCAATATATAGTTGTTAGGGCTCGTAGTAGGTATAAAATAAAAATGAACGATAATGAGAAAATTATTGAATTCTTAGATTGTTATAAACAATACCCCGAAATTTGGGACCCCACCAATGTCAATGACAAAAACCGTAATAAAGTAGCTGATGCATGGCACGAAATCAAAAATCAGTTAGGGGACGTATCCATTGATATGCTTAAAAAAAAGAAAGGAAGTTTGATGAGTACTTACAGAATGTTAAAAAGTGTTACAATCTAAGAAATCTGGCACTGGAAGTGACGAGATATTTAAGCCTAATTGATTTGCCTATGATGTTATGGACAACTTTTTATGTAACACCGGAAAAATTCGACAAACTTTAAATACAGAGGTAAGTAAACATATTTTTAAGTATGTTTTTTCTATTACTTGATGCAACGTTTTCTACAAGTAGCTATACATAAAGAGCATTAAGTGGGTATGTCTGTTTATAAGTACTGATTATGTACATCAACTTTAAGAATATTTTTCTTGCCATTGAATTCTCCCAACAGATGTGAAATAATCTGTGAACTCTTGCTGAATAATCTTCGCTTCGTGTCCTGATTTTCTCCCTATTATTTTTAATGAAGTAAAAGGTGTCATGCCTGCGGTATCATTTCGCCAAGATCCAGGTGTGATTCCTCTTTCATCATCCACGTCGAATGTTCCAGGAGGGGTATAGTGGCTTTTAGAAGTGCGACTTTTTCATAAAAAATTATGCATTACCACGCAAGCCATTATCACAAGCGCAGTTTTATCTGGTTCCAACAAGATTGGTTTCCGTAAAATTCTGAAAACAGATGCCATTATTCCGAAGGCATTTTCGACAATTCTCCGGCATCTTGACAAGCGATAATTGAAAATTCTTTGTGGACTTTCTTTCACATGATACCCGGGATATGGTTTCATGATTTTCTTGCAGAGGGGAAAGGCATCGTCCCCTACGAAAACGTATGGCATTGGCTTTCCTCTTTGGGGTAAGGTGTTACGGTGTAATTCAACTATTTGTAGATGTAGTATTTATGGAAAAAAAAAGATAGGCCATAATTAATTAAATTTATTAGGTTATAGTATAATTATTAATTTTATAAAAAGTTCACTCATCAAATTCAATATAACTAAATATTTAAACCATGTAAACAGATCTGGCTGCGTTATGGCAAGTGGAGGTTATGTTTGTTTATTGGGCAGTACACTCAATCGTTCAAAATATCTGCAAATTATATTATATTATTTAACATTCCAGGTGGTAGTAAAATAATTCTTACCGAAAATCGTATATTTTTGATATACGCGAAAATATAACCAATAAATGTCAATTTCATCGTCACTTAATAGGTTGGCCATAAAATATCACTAGGAAAATGACATCGTTTCAGGCGAGTTTTCTGACATTCTTCCACGCGACTTTGAGGCAAGACCATTAATTTTGGGTAATCGCATTTTGCGGATTTTAGGAAAAATATTACGGGCAATCTACTTTTGTTAAGGTATTTTGTGGTCATTGCAACCAGTTGGGTTGGATATTTGCCCTAACTCTTCGTCGACTCAAGCTATACGCTTGTCTCACAAGGCCAACCTACAACAGAGGCCTTTTTGTTGTTGTTTCCTGTACGCTTTACTTTCACCTCACTGCCTGCCTACCTGCCTGCCTGCCTGTATGCCACCAGAACAGCAACCTGCTAGTAGTGCTAGTATCTCTTGGACCTGTCGCCAGTCCTGGCAAAACCAGGAGTTACCGCACCGTCCATTGACGACAACTGTGGAGGCCACCCCTGGAGCCTGTCTACTACCAGATAAGCCTAAAACCTATGTTATCTCACATTTTCACCTTGTGCCAATGCTTATTAGCTTATTATTAGCTTATTATTGTTTTGCATGTACCTAAGTATTATTTTATCTCGCATATTAATTTAATTTCCTGGTCTGCTGCTTTGTGCTGAAGCTCTGCTTTTTTCTAATTACGTTCTTATTGCTACTCCGGGTGCATCTACAATAAGATTGAACAGTAGATGTAAATATCTGTATAGACATCCCGGTTGCTGTACTACAATTAACCTTTTCTCACTGGGTTGTACACCGACCCTATGGTACTATAGGGAGGGTCCTTAAATAAAGTGATAGTGCTGTATCTAGGAGGAGTCACACATTCTAATAGGACTAACCGAAGCCGACCGGTAGATCTACCGGTCGGCTTCGGACTAACACAGATGATGTTTGGAAAAGAGATGGCTACTTCCACTTGGTGATGTCTCAACAGAGATTCAAGTTTCTCCTTAGATGTATCAGGTTTGACGACAAGACAACCCGTTCAGAACACCTAAAATATAACAAATTAGCAGCGATACGTAATGTATTTGATATTTTTGTTTCCGGTTGTCAGAAGGGATACCATTTTTCTGATTTTGTTACAATTGACGAAATGCTAGTTGGGTTTAGAGGTAAATCTAACTTTCATCAGTACATTCCCTCTAAACCCAATACATATGGTCTGAAGATACTCGCTATATGCGACGCTAAAATGTTTTACACTGGGACTATGGAAGTGTACGTTGGTCAGCAGCCCGATGGACCATATAAAAAGTCCAATAAACCTTCGGACGTAGATCTGAGGCTTTCTCAAAATATCTCCCGATCAGGTCGAAATCTTACAATGGACAACTGGTTCACCTCCGTACCATTAGTGATGACTCTGTTCAAAGAACATAATATAACGGTTCTGGGCACAATACGAAAAAATAAGAGGAAACTTCCTCTAGAGTTTTCAAAGCCCGCATCCAGGCCTCAAGCAACAAGTATGTTTGCATTCAAGGAAGAGTGCACTTTGGTATCTTATATTTCAAAAAAAGGCAAAAATGTTCGATATCGAGCTTGCATCATGATGATGAGATCATTGAAAGTACAGGAGAACTACGCAAACCAAGAATGATAACAGATTATAATGAAACCAAAGGTGGCGTTGATGTAGTCGACAAAATGTGTTCAAGTTATAATGTAGCAAGAAATACCAAAAGATGGTCTGTAGTGTTGTTCTATCATATCCTAAAAATTGCAGGCATCAACGCTCCGATTGTTTACAATTCAAATGTTTCTGGTAATAAGTTACTAGGAAGGATTTTTTTGCGACAAATAATAAATAGTTTAGTTGAACCTCATCTCCATAGTGGCGCTCATTTACATAACCTCCCGGGGAGCCTAAAATGTAGGCTAGAAGAAATTTGCGCCATAGAATATCATCATGATGAGAACATTATTCCTGGTAGATGCTTTTATTGTGGAAGTAAAAAAAACAGGAAAACTCGGTTTACTTGTTTTAAATGTCATAAGCACATGTGTTTGGAACACATAACAGCTATATGTAGGAATTGCCAAGAAAACACTTAATTTCAAGAATAATGGGTCAAGAGTGCTTAATCATTCAAGTTTTGTTTTTATGTTAATGCCAATATGTATATTACTTTTAGTTTTTAATGTTTCATTAGTTTAAGTAACTAAAATATCTCAGAAAAGAATCATTTCATATAACTTCTGTGTAATATTAAACTTTTCTTTCTCATATTTGGTCGTTTTGTTCATTAAGTGAGAATAAAATCTTTTAATTGTAATGAGATTTGATGTAAAATAAGTGCACGTCATTCCTGACAAATTTTGGTCTCACAGACCGACGCGAGCAAACATGTTTGAAAAATTCGCACTGGAGGGTTAAATGATCTGTCTTACATTCTGTGTCGTTACAACATGCCTGTTCCCGTAGTGTGTCTTTGTGTCAGATGTAAGGGCGAAAGCACTGCGGGCCGCCTCGTATGCTTTCAGTGTTTGACGGCCGAGCTGTTTAAAATCAAGCATGGTTCAAAACATTTACCGGCCATTTATTTCAGCCCAGACGCCGAAAGTTCAGACGAAGAAGAAGCTGTTTTTCATTTGAGAGCTATTTAAGAAAACTTGTAAAATTGCTAAGAACACCCAATAGACCTTTAGCTCAAGTGATTAAACGCCTATCGGAAACTCATAATATGTTTTATATTGCCAATACTAAAACAGAACTTGAATTTAAGAATTATTTCTTCACCTCAAATAACTTTAAAGATTCGTTTATAATAACAAAGAAAAATAAAATTGGAACAATTAAGTTAATTTGTAACAATGACGTAAGTGTTTATAAATGTTTAGGTCAGAAGGACTACTTTTCCTATCCGTTTCCTTCGGGAACTGTTGCTATACATCAATTTCTTGAAATAAGCAATGTTGAAATTAAGCATAAAATTTGCGATATTAAGAACAAGCTGCTTGTAATTAAAGAATTTAATAAAAATACATATGTAGCCTTTGAACTATTGCATACAATTTAATATGTATATCTAATTTAAGGAGGTGACTGTAATAAATTTAAGCTATATTTATTTAACTGTGTAACAATTTTTTAAAAATATTAAATCCTTGTACACTATCTGTTGTGTTTAGATTAAAAATTAACTATGATGTCCTGGGACTTAGTTTTCTGGGCAAACAAGGAAACTGTTGATTATATTCCTTCAAGCTGGGCTCTTGACGAGCTAACTTACAAGTCGCCACAAGGCGTTTCTCAAGAGGTACGACAAGGCTTAATTGATACATGTGACCCATTAAAAAACATTAAATATCGAACAAGTCGAGGGATAGCAAGAAAAAAGGGAATAACAAACTTACAAAGAGCCAAGACCTTATGCGAGAAAGCTCTATATACTTCTTCTGTAGATACTACGACCGACACTGAAATTCCACAAAATTCCGACAATGACAGCATCAGTGATGAAGAAATTGTAGAGCCACTTCAAAAAACTACTCGTAAGATTAATAAATAACAATGTAACTGATCTAGTTTTTTTACTAGTTTGTTGCTGTTTTATAGGTTACAGTACATCTAGAAAGTCGCGTGAAATTCGACCTGGTAAGCCAAATAGAAACATATTCATGTAATACGTATTCTGATATTTTTTATAATAAAAAATATATGTCTCTTTCGATTAAAGCTTTTACATCACCGATCACAACAAAGTTTTTGGGTGGTGGAAATCCAAGTGGCAGTGCTGGAAGACTTCAAGCAGGTTTAAATAAACCATCGGATAACAATTGTAATAATCAGAGATGTAGCAGTAGTGATGAGGAAGCAGATCTATCACTTAAAAAACTTGCGCGCGCGCGCGTAAAAGTAATAACTTACGAATTAAAATATTTACTTATACAATTTATTAATCAATCTTTTTTATACTTAATTTTTGTAGGTCCCAGTACGTCCATAAATTCGCATGTGACTGCTGAAGGACCTGATGGTATGTCAACAGACATTATTTGAAAATGTTCATATTTATATGTTAAATTGTATATGGCTTTCTTTTAGTTTTTACCTCAAACAACAGACAATCTTAGCCCGGTCCAGACGCTAAGTTTTGCACAATGTTTTGTCTGTGCAGTTCAACTCGTTGCAGACAAAACATTGGGTGTGAATAGGAAGACTATGCAGTTTTGAGAACTTCGGGGAGACGGTACAGTTGCAACAACTGAGGCGGGCAGGAGTAGTTTATCTTAGTAGTAGTTCACAGAAGAGTGAATGGAAAGAAATCAATAACTTTGAAAGATTTCAGGCGTGAAGTTGCAATTACTTATTTAAAGCTTGGACATGGACGACCTATTTTAAATGACAGGCCACTTAGTTTACCATCAACTTCTAGAGCATGACATACCAGATATGTATATACAGAGTGCGGCACTATCAGGTTCTTACAGCGCGACGTAATCTGGTGCAGTACAACTTCGGCCTCGTTAGTTTGCGTTCTCAAACGATTGTGGCAAGGTGTTCGGTATATTATTGTTGTCCGTATGTTCATTCATTGTGAAAATGCAAGCTGGTGGATTTAAATTTACGCTGGAAGAAAGAATTTTCCTGTTAACGTCGTACATAAGAAATGATGCGCATTTCCAAACAATTTGCGAAGAATTCGCGCAACAATGTCCAAACCGTCGTAATGTGAGGAGACTGTACACGAAATTCCAGCAAACAGGCTCCGTTGCTGATGCGCCGAGAGCGGGTCGTCCTCGTAGCATGACGACTGAAGCGAATATGGAAACCGTGGCGCTATCCTACGTCGAAGAGGCGAACGTCAGCGCTAGAAGGCTAGCGAGAGAACTGCAGATTTCGGATCGTTCCATACGTCGAATGTTAAAGCGTATGAATTACCGTGCGTACCGTCCTCGCCTAATGCACGCGCTTCATGAGGATGACTACGGTCGGCGTTTGGAATTCTGTGAGTGGTTTATCGGTTGCCAAGAAGACGACAATCAATTCTACCGCTCGATCTTATGGAGTGACGAAGCCACTTTTAAATTGAACGGTACCATCAATCGACACAATTCTGTCTATTGGGCCACCGAAAACCCCCACGTAACCATTCATCAAGAACTTAATGCACCCGGCGTCAGCGTATGGGCTGGCATTCATGCTGGCGGACTAGTTGGTCCCCCTACTTTTTTGATGCCACTGTGACTGCAGAAACCTATCTGGAACTTCTAGAGGATCTACGAGGTCAAATGGATGCTGACCCAGATTTGGCCCACATCATCCACTTTATGCAAGACGGTGCCCCCCCACATTACGCTTTAATTGTGCGGGAATTCCTCAATGATCACTTCGGAGCGTGGATAGGAAGACGTGGGGAAATTGAATGGCCAGCGAGGTCTTGCGATTTAACACCCTGCGACTTTTTTCTCTGGGGCCTGATGAAGGATCGAGTGTTCGCAAGACGAGCAACAACAGTCCAGCAGTTGAGAAGAATCATCGAGGAGGAGTTCGACAACATCAGGGAACATTACGAAATGTTCCGTCGTACGTGCCAAACTGTCGTCACACGGTGCCGCAGATGCGTTGACCAAGATGGTCACCAATTTGAACACTTGTTATAAACTTATTCTAAGCTGTAAATATCTTATTTTCTGTAGCATACTCATTAAATTACATTTTATTCGCTTTTTCTATTATTCGCTTTTTCGTGCAAAATGGGGGCGGAACTTATGCCGGACTCTACATATTTACCTACTTATTTATGGTAAAGTATTTTGTGCCAAGTTTTGAAATTCTGATACCTACCTACTCATATATTTTTTAATTTTCTTGTTTAGGTAGATATTTAACAATGTTTAATAATCTAAATTTCTTCAATTATATAAACAAATTTATAATTTTTCATAGTTCATCAGATAGTTATTATGTAACTATATATAAACAATGGTTATAATATAATCATCAACTATTAATATAACTATATATAAATAATGATTAATAGTTATTTTGGCAACTCTGGGTTTCATCATTTTGATCAACTTTATTCTTAACTTCTGTGTTTTACCTATATGCAGTTAAGAAGCATGCTTAAGTAAAATTTTTCCGAAATGTAAAATTTTAAATAAATGCTATAAGAATCGGTACTTATACTGCAAATAAGTGAATATTACATATAATATACCGCACACCTGCACACATCCTGCCGCCATGTTGCACAAGCTTAAAGACCTTATCTCTAGTAGGTGGTGATCTAAGTCATATTATGACCAATTACCATAAGAAACCTTTGCATAATTATAAACAATAACATTAAACCAAATTGAACTAAGTACTTTCTTATAATCGAATATCATAGTTTTTTGTCTTTCCCGAAAAATTTGTATTTTTGTAGATAAAAGGTATTGTCACATCACCGACGATATATCTACTGAATTCAAAACATGTGATGTCTCTGAAACGGCACGGTTCCTGCTTTCGTGAAATATGATTTGGCCCAGAATTATTTATCTTCGTAAAGGGAAGGAACGACTAAATGCAGGAAAGGGCTCCTACTTATGCGCATGCTCGTTTTCATAACCTTTTGATAAGTTTGATTTTGATTTATTTCAGTAAATAAAAATAAGCAGTATATTTTTGTAAGTTTGACATTGAATTGAAACCCCATCGTAAGTAACAGTTGATGCATTCCTCATTCCACATAATATTGAATAGTTTTATTAATTGATTGAGTGGTTTTATTTCATAATAATTGCAGTTTTTTGCACCCTATGTGAAGACTTTTTCAAAACAAGCAAACTTACATAGATAGAAAAATAGTCCATGGAGAAACAGTTTCTAAACCCATACAATATGATGAAACATGTGGCCTCTTCAAATGCTTGGAGGAATGCAAAATATCTTTTAAACAAAATTCACATTTGAGATATCATTTGCAAGAAAAACATGCCATAGAAAATCGTGTCTGTGAGGAATCTTTTGCAACATACTATGGTAAATTGTATAGTGTAATCTCGACAGGGAATTTAATATGCTAATCAAACTTTCCTTTACAGATTTCAAAGGTTGGTTAAAGAAAAAGGAAGATAATAATAATGTAAGGTATGAAAAAGTAACAGGTGTGAAGAAATGCAGAGCTAATGATGACGATGAATTTGAAAAAACTATATTTTAATTGCATTCGATCTGGTATGATGATTTATATTATTTTAATTCTAAACAGGTATTAAAATTTGTTTAAAAACTTGTCTGTCTATAACATAATTAATATATATTTAAGAGGAGTTTCATTATTCTGTTTGTAGGAGTAGAACGTGAAGCACACAAAAAGGAAGAAACTGGAAGAATGAAGGAGAAGAATTAATGATACAAACTACAGATAAGAAAAACATATGATGGACACATAAAGAAGAATTGGAACCATTATCTTCGCATTAGGAACCACCCTCCGGCGAAAATTCTTCAAATCATGCAGAATTACCTGAACCACTTGAATATTTCAAGAGATATATTCCTGAAAATTTAATGAAGCTAATGGTAGAGAAAACAAACATCTACACTCTTCAAAATGAAAAAGGGACGTTTAGCCCAACAAATTTAAAGAAAATTAAAATATTTACTGGTTTGCATATAATAATGGGCTGTTTGAAATTTCCTCAGATAAGCTTATACTAGGATAAAACGTAGGGCATAAGTGTATTTCAAAATAGCATAACTAGAAACAGGTTTTACAAACTTCGAATGAATTTACATCAGGACAATAATTTAGAACGAGATACAAATGACACTTATGAGTTTTTGAAGGTAAGGCCCATTTTTAACACCATTAAAGGCCGAAACCCACTGGCAACACGCCACGCCATGCCACGCTACCCCACACCATGTGACGAAAATGTATGCGTATATTCTTCCATTTAGTTACCTGTGTTGCGTACACACTCGACCAATGTGATGCCACGCCACGCCATCCGACGTGTGACGATTCAAAATTCTCAGATGCTGCTGACGCGTGTTAGTACGTGTTAGATGTTCCCCCTGCCTCTCTAGCCCCGCAGCACACTGATTTCGTTCTTTCGTCTTTCATTTTCATAGTGTATGCAAATATTTTGACGCGCCGGGGTGATATTACGGAGCGAAATGCAACAAGAGCTGCTAATAGAAAAGGTACGGCAGTACGAGTTCCTGTATAATGTACATTCTGCACAATATAGAGATCAGAACATGCATCATGAAGCATGGGAAGAGATAGGAAGAGATTTAAAAATCACAGGTAGTTGATATAATTTATGACGAAACTGTTACCATTTATAAATTTAAATCAGTATTTAATTTTACCCCCTTCGAACGATTTCTTGTTGCCAAGGTACACTACCGTGAGGTGAAATGAAATATTCTCTAAATTGGTCTCTTACATAAAATGCTCTTTGTGAGATGTTACGTCTGAGTTGGTTAATATTAATTAAAGCTGAATTATATCCATTAAAAGATGATGTATCTGCATCAAAGTCGGGGTTTTTAGTGCATAGCATATTATGTAGACAACAGCATGCCAGTACTATATAATCTACCATATCTGCTTGAATATCTGGTGAAAACTCTCCATCTAGACGCAAAAATTCCAAAACAATTTTCCGATATACATCAAGTGGACAGACACCGTCACTTATCTAGGAGTACATCTGGATATATTTAAAACCTCCCAGATCGCCTTGCACAGATTTCACTATATTCCTAACAGTGTTGAATCCGATTGATCGAAATGAGTTTCCTGTTGCTAGGTACCTGAAACAATACGTTTTATTATTGTATGGAGACAAGAGATTAGAGAGATCGAACTTCGTTGTGAGAGAAAAAGCCATGTGAAATAATGTCGTAAAAAGTGCTTTTTGAATTTTCTAAAAAGCTTTATAGTGGTCACTACAGTTACATTTTATTTTTGTTTTAGCATCACAAGCCAAAGACACATGGTCTAAACTTAGAAATTGTTTTTCTAATGCTCTAAAGCGACGGAATGCTAAGAAAAGTGGACAGACTGCTAAAAAATATGTACCATGGAAATTTGAACAACAAATGGCTAGTGTTAGCTGACAAAGTGTCAGCTAACTCGGAAATATTCTGAATCATGCAGGCACGAAAGTCGGCGAACCAGGATTTGGATAGATAGCTGTCGCAATTGATTATGTTCTTGGGCTGCATCAAATTGGAGTGTATTATACATATCACCCAATTGCGGCAATTCTTCACGTCGAGGGTTTGATGTTACAGCCATACGAAAGTTGGGGACATCTACCTGGGCAGGTCGGCCGGTTGCTGCACTACTGCTGGATGCAATCGTATCGAACTCGCAGCTCTTGATTTCATCATGGGTGGTGAAGGAGGTACGGCGTACCACCTCTTCGCTGTTTTCTCAATGGTTGAAGCATTCTTGGCGCCGCCGTGGAATCCACGCTAGGCTTAACACCGGAGAAACTACCATTGAACAGGATGATGCTTTCCACCGTATCATTAACCCGATCATAGTTGTTCGCACCAGCGACCAAAAAAAGTATCGTCTTCGGAATCTTCCCCAATCAGTCTCTTCAAGCGGTTGTATGAAACTGCTTTTATAAGATCAGTAAATTGAATAGACATGATTACCTATTACATATGTATCATTCGAATTAAAGGAGAGAACTGTAAACTGAAGCTGTACTGAACTGCTCTAATTTAAATAATTTTTCAAATGCTTCAAAAAAACACGATCAGGCGACCAACCATTTAAATTCTGCTCTTGCTTTGTATAGTTTTGGCAAAAGTCGCATAGAAACCAGTCTTTCTCATCAATTTCGATAGGAAATTGTACGACATAATGCAAAGGTAGACAGAAATCGCAATATTATGCGTAGATTAATAGACATTACGTGTTATTTAGCATCTCAAGAGCTTCCTTCTTGCGGGCATTTTGAATCTCCTGGCTCTGTGAATCGTGGAAATTTTGTTGAGTGTGTTAAGTTACTTTCAAACTATGACGGCATTTTAGGTGATCATTTGCAATCAATTAATGAAAATGAAAAGCGAGTTGCGTTCAGTGGACTTTCTAACAGAATTCAAAACGATCTTGTATCTAGTGTGGCTGCTGTAATTTTAAATAGAGTGCATTTGGAATTAGAGCAAACGACCTTTGTTGCAGTTATGGTAGATGAAACAATGGACGTTAGCGGCAAGGAGTAACTTTGCATAATATTAAGATATTTTGATAAATGTAATGAAGTGGTCGATCGTTTTATTAGTCTCATTGACTAATTACGTAATTATTTATTAGCTTACTTAATTAATTAATTAATTAACTTACTTACAATTATAAAATAATTTGTTTGAAAACAAATGGTCATCATTTGAGTATGACTGTTCAATGTTCCCTCACTCCTTACCTTTTTTTTTGTTTGTTTTAAGTAATAGGTAGTCGTAATAAATTTAAGTTGTACAAGTACCCTATAAGGATTTATTTATTTTACTTTAATATCTCATACCGCGTTGAGTTATGTCGTCAGTGGAAGAAGGTGTCGAACGACTTCATAACCCCATGAGATTTAGAATAGTCAGTTATCGTTTCTCAAGTAAAAACCACCATATCGATCATGCTGAATTTTTTACAGAACTTTTTTGAAGGTATCTGCAGTTATTTCTGAGTATCCGAGGATGTGAAATGCCACAAAGGTAAACTTTGAACTATTTTCCACATACGTGAAACCAGACAAATATATATTCGACCTTCAGTCCTTCAACCCAGAACATCAGATCATTACGTTTCCCTCTGATTGATCTCAAATGTTCGAAGAATTTATTCAAGCCATAATGGCGAAGGCTTCCGAATTTCAAAAACGTGATTCAGGTTGGTCTCTACAACAAATTCTATTCCTTGAAGTCAATATTAACTAATACAACCCGTTAGGAGCTGGATCATATATAAAACTACCCAAAGAAATCGAACGCAAGAAAGCTGTGATAAATATATACAATCAAGATAACAAGTGCTTCACCTGGGCTGTGAATGCTGCGTTATTTCCTGCATCTACGAATGTAACTAGGACGTCTTCTTATCCACATTATTTATTCTACTGCATTGAATTTTGAAGGTTTGGAGTTTCCTATTAAGCTCAAAGATATCCCCAAATTTGAAAAACTTCATAACATTTCAATTAATGTATTTGGTATAAGCAATCGATTCGAAACTGGTAAGACTACTTGTGAAATTGTAAGGCCATATTATTTTACGGCATCTCGTAAAAACATACATGTAAATCTTTTGCTCATCACTGATGATAGGGGAAATAGCCATTACTGTTACATTAAAAATTTGTGTAGATTAATATCTCAGCAAAAATCAAGTCACAACGGTCGAACGTATATATGTGATGGCTGCCTACAATTATTTCGAAACACTGAACATCTAAATTTACACCAGGACTCATGACTACAATATTAAACTGAATAAATTTGGCGAGGCCCTTCCCGACAATTTACAGCTTTACAGCTGTAATGCTGCGTTATTTTCTGCATCTACGAATGTAACTAGGACGTCTTCTTATCCACATTATTTATTCTACTGCATTGAATTTTGAAGGTTTGGAGTTTCCTATGAAGCTCAAAAATATCCCCAAATTTGAAAAACTTCATAACATTTCAATTAATGTATTTGGTATAAGCAATCGATTCGAAACTGGTAAGACTACTTGTGAAATTGTAAGGCCATATTATTTTACGGCATCTCGTAAAAACATACATGTAAATCTTTTGCTCATCACTGATGATAGGGGAAATAGCCATTACTGTTACATTAAAAATTTGTGTAGATTAATATCTCAGCAAAAATCAAGTCACAACGGTCGAACGTATATATGTGATGGCTGCCTACAATTATTTCGAAACACTGAACATCTAAATTTACACCAGGACTCATGACTACAATATTAAACTGAATAAATTTGGCGAGCCTCTTCCCGACAATTTACAGCTTTACAGCTTGCTGTGCCTTTTTTAATATATGCAGATTTTGAAAGTATTCTGAAACCAATTCAAAACGTACAACCATCAGAGGACTCCTCATTCACATTAAAGGCTTACGAACATGAACCTTATTCATTTTGTTTTTACGTGAAATGTGACACTGATGACTTCTTATCGGAATTAATACATTACCGGGGCTTCAACGTTGCTGAAGTTTTTGTACAAAGACTTGAAGAAGTCACAATTAAGCTATACAACAAACATTTAAAAATGTCAAACCTATGCGGGAGCTCTCTGATTATGAATAAGAAATGTTTAACTCTAGTAAGCATTGCCACATCTGCAGTCAACCTTTTAACCCATTCCTGCCCATGGGGTCGGTAACGACCCACTTTAGTTCTTAATTTATAACAGTCCTAAGTATGCAACCAGATAATCACATGAGCATAGGTGTACAGTTACTGTTACAAACCTCCATTCGCGAAGTGAGTTGGTTAGAAAATCAGTGCTTTATATTTGATAATTTATCTCGGCAAAACATGGGTTTATATAAAGAATGGTAAGTCAATAACTATTTTATATTTTCACAATTTTATATGATATATACATGACATGTATGTAGAGTATGCAGTTGTTTTTAGATCGGTACAGATGTAAAATAGTTTTGTAATATAACCTCAATTATCTATAGGTCGTTAACGACCCCTTGGGATTACCATAGTTTTTTTAGAATATATAATTTTTAGGAAAAGGCCGCTTACTGCAGCCGAATTATTAGAGGAAATGGAAAATATTGATATCGACTATGTTGTTCCTGATGGAATTATTATAATGCCACCCGATGATGTCAGTGATAATACAGATTGTGACTCTGGGGAAGAGGAGTGCAACGACCCAGATAAGCTAAATCACAGACAACTAGCTGCTGAAGCTGAATTTTATTACAAAGATAATAATATAAAAGCTGAGGATACATCTGATGAAGATTCTGACGATAATATACCACTAGCTACGTTGCCGCAAAGAGATACGCTGTTCGTCCAATAACAGCCAATATATAAAAATGCAGTGGGTAGAGAATGCTGATCTTGTTAGAGATGCAGTTACCTAACAAAATAGTTTACACTTACCTCCGTCCCTTTTACTAGGCCCAGAAAGTCGTCCACTTCAGTTTTTTGAATTAATGTTAACACCACAAATTGTAGAGAATCTTGTGAAATACACAATCAATTATGCTGCAAAGGAGAAAAATAAATCCAGTTTCGAGTTATCCACTAATGAAACGTATGTTTTCATTGGTATTCTCCTCTTGAGCGGATATGTTCCAGTACCTAGAAGAAGGATGTTTCGGCAAGACACCGAGGATGTACATAATGTCCTCGTAACAGGATCAATGAGACGCAACCGCTTTGAGGAAATATCTAGTGTTCTCCATACAGCAGATAACGACGAGCTGCCAGAAAATGATAAGTTTGGAAAAATACGTCTTTTTGTAGAAGACCTCAACGTACAGTTCCTCAGATATGCACCAATTAAATCTGAGGTCGCTGTTGACGAATCCATGGTACCCTATTACGGGCGCCATGGATGCAAGCAGTTTATTAGAGGTAAACCCATACGTTTTGGGTACAAAGCATGGGTTGCAGCGTTAAAATATGGATACTGTTTACAGTTTGATCTCTATCAGGGTCGAAAAGTAAAAGCAGAAAAAACAAGTGTTGGCCTAGGTGAATCCCTTGGTACTCTATTTTGCAGATATTCTACAAAATAATTAACAAGATTTAAATTTTTCTTTTTATTTCGACAATTTCTTTACTTCAGCTTAATTAGTTCGAACTCTATTTGCAAAATTGGAGCCACCGGAACTGTAAGAGAGGGTCGGATGGACAAATGTCCTCTGCGAACAAATACAATAATGAAGAAGCTGGACCGGGGAGCAATAGACTATGCAGTTAGTGAACAAAATGATACGCTTTGTGTTCGGTGGAATGACAATAGTGTCGTTACAATACTTTTAAATCAATATGGGGTGAATCCACTGCAAAAATGCGTTAGGTATTCCGCAAAAGAAAAGAAGATAGTGGAAATTCCACAACCTAATGTTATAAAATGTTATAACCAACATATGGGTGGCGTTGATCAGTTAGACAATAATGTTTCAAATTACATAATTGCCTTCAGAGGAAAAAAATGGTACACACCTATAATATACTAGTTATTTGATTTATGTGTGGACATTTCTATGGTGTCAAAAAAGACAATTTGGAGTTTAGGCGTGATGTTGTAAGGGCCTTGTTGACCAAATACGGCACCAAAAGTACTGTAGTTGGCAGGAAACGGGTAGCTATAATACACCCTTCTATTGTATCAAGACATCTCATTATAACGGGGCAGTCCCGACGAAGATGTTAATTGTGCAAAAACAAAACTACTAAAAAGTGCGAAGCTTGTGATGTACCGCTTCATGATAAATGTTTTACTACATTTCATTCATAATTTAATTATATTTGACATAATTTGTTGAATATATTTTCGTTTAATATTTATTTATAATTATTTAATTCATTATTCTAAATCATATTTCATTATGTAAAATATTTACTTGAATTACTTTAGTTGGATAGTTAGAATAGAAGTCCATGGCGTCGTTAGCGACCCACTACATAATAAAAAAATTACAGTATAAATTTTTTTTTACAATTTTCTGGCGTTATACATATAGTAATTCACTATTTCAAATATTACAAAAATCCGAGACATACAATTAATCTGGGCAGGAATGGGTTAATAATATTTGCATTAAAGTTCGTGATCACTGTCATTTGACTGGATTTTATCGAGGTGCTGCACACGTCAATTGTAATTTAAATTTTAAGATACCCAAATTTATTCCGGTGGTGTTACATAACCTAACAAATTACGACAGTCACCTATTTATCAAAAAATTGGCTTTAAATCGGGAAAAAATTGACGTCCTTGCATAAAATAAAGAAAAATATATATCCTTTTCCAAGCAGTTGAGAAGAATAGCGAAAGAGAAAATGATGTGTATATTAAATTGAGATTTGTCGATTCATTCCGTTTTTTACCGTCATCTTTAGATAAATTAAGTCAAACACCGGAATCTGAGCAACGCGTAAACGTAAAAAAATATTTTCTAGATCAACATAAGTTTGAGTTAATACGTCGTAAGGGTATATTCCCCTATTCATATTTAGGTAGCATGTCGAAACTTGATGACGGAGAGTTGCCTTCCAAAGACAATTTTTTTGATGTTTTACGCGGTGATGGTATTTCCGATGAATTTGGTCGAGCGCTTGATGTGTGGAGCACCTTTCAGTGTAAAACTCTGGGTGAATATTCTGATATTTATCTCCTTTCTGACGCACTATTACTAGCGGACGTTTTTGAAAATTTTCGTAAAATTTCAATAAAACATTATAACCCGGATCCAGCCCAGTATATGACGGCTCCTTCGCTAAGTTGGGATGTCATGTTACGCAAGACAGGCGTTATCCTAGAGCTACTTACAGACATTGACATGCTCCACTTTTTTCGAAAGAGTATTCGTGGTGGGATAAGCCAGTGCAGCAAAAAAAAAGCTATTGTTAATAATATATTCGTTCGTAATTATGATGCTTCTAAACCAAATTCTTTCATAATTTATCTAGATGCGACAAATCTTTACGGGCGGGCCATGTCTCAAAGCCTTCCAACGGCAAATTTTAACCCCGTAATAGACGATGATTGTGGAAAAGATTATGTATTACAAGTGGATATCGAATATCCTGAATAGCTACATGACGCTCACAATGATTTACCATTCTGTCCAGAGAATTTTACACCGCCCAACAGCAAATATTCAAAGCTTCTTCTAACTTTGTATAATAAGAACAACTATGTTATTTATTACAGAAACTTGAAGCAGTATTTGGCGCATGGATTAAGACTAAAGAAAATACATAAAATTTTAGAATTTTCAGTCGCGATGGTTGAAACCTTATATAGACTGAAACACGAAATTACGAAATTCAGCAAAAACTGCGTTTTAAGAAACTCATTAAATTTTTCACCAACTCCATATATGGCAAAACTATGGAGAATGTAGATAAACGTGTTGACATAGAACTTTTATCTCACTGGGAAAACATTCGTGGCTGCAAAGGGGCCCAGAGTTTTATAAGTATGCCAAATTTTAAATCGGTATCAGTTTTTTCGGAAAACTTGGTTGCCGTTCAAATGGGTCATCTATCCATTAATTATAATAAACGTTTATATGCAGGTTTTTCCATTTTAAATATATCAGACTGTTATATATAATTTCTTTTACGACTACGAACAGATATATGGTGAGAAGGCGTCTCTGATACAGATTTGTTAATTATCTAAATTCAAATAGATAACATTTACGATGATACACAGATAACATTTACGATGATACACAGAAAAATATTGATTGGTTTGATACGTAGAATTATAAAGACACAAATGTTCACGGTATTCCTAAAACTCAATCTCTTGTAGGAAAGATGAGTATGCTGGTACTCCTATCAAAATGTTTTATGGCACTGGAGCTAAAACATATTGCGTTGATTTAAGTGAAGGTGTAACTAAAAAGGCTAAAGGAATTTCGAAAAATATTATTAACAAGGATTTCAGTGTTGTTGATTACAAACGTATAGTAGAGAATGGTGGGTCACTGTGTCGAAAAATGTATGTATTCAGGTCTTATTTACATACCATGTATACAGAATTAAAAAATAAAGTCGCCTTGTCGTATCACGACAATAAAAGATATGTTCCACCGGACTTCACAACAACCTTGGCATGGGGGCATAAAAATATACTTTCAACATCTTACATTACTAACAGCAATTTAGAAGAATTAATTGCACAATTTGAATCAGTCGATGAGTCTGAAGAAATTAGTAACTTTTATATACAAAACTTTGATATAAATTTGTAATTTAAAACTTGCTCAATCATAACCAGAAATACCGGTTTTCACTCAAGATGGTAGGGATTATTGCTACTTTATTATCTTGAAATACCAGTTTTTGATCTAGTCTGTTGGTGAGGATATACTTATAAATTATACAAGAAACCTCCGTACTGGGTGCAGTTACTCTTCTTATTCAGCAGTCAGTAAGAACATACCTACCAATAATAATGTGGATGTGTTATGTACAAGAGATTGAAATCACAGATTTCCAAAGTGGCGTGCGACATTTGCTGCAGACATTTAATAATCTGCAATTTGGAGTAGACCATGAGGCAATTTATGGTATGGGCCTGATTTATTCCGAGGAAGAAGAATGTCACGAAATAGGAGCCAAATATGGTGAAGGTGCTACACTATGCGAAAAGTATCTAGATGGTAGATTGTGTCCAAATTGTCTCGTGGATCAATTGATAGCTGTTATATTGGGTAACTTCTTGTACCGCTTTGAAAAGTATTTAACACCCGAGTTACTCTGCAAACTGGATTGGAGCACAGAACCGGAAGAGTTTGACAATGATGATTCTAATGTAGATACATGAGTAATGTAAAACTGTTATCAATAAATTTTGTAACTGTGTATTTTTATTTATATAATAAAAAGCTGTAACTGTTTTCAATACTTTTATTTATCATTCAAATACAAAACATTCCTATTTATAAACAAATCCTGACCCAGTCCCGTTCCATTTCAATTCTAGATTGTGCTCCAAACACGGTAATTTTGACAAACGATCTGTATTAACTGCATATTATTTCGGTAACTGCCATCTCTGCCTTAAAGATTTTCCTTTAACATTATACATTAAATAAAAAAGTGGAAAACATTTAATTTCTTCATCAGTGAAACCGCTAAAACTTGTTTGCCCAGATAAATGTCTTCCTACAACACTTGCACTTTTCGGAGATAGTTTGTTTACAATGCAGATGCAGTCGTAACACTTAATCCTAAAAGGTGGGCGACAGTCGGGAATATCAACTTCGGTCGGCCAGTGATCGTAGCATCGAAGCAACTTCGCTTGTATTATATCATCTACTTTGTAAGACTTCGGAAGCTTTTCATATATAGAGCTAATGTCTTCAGAACTTAACTTTCTCAAATATTCCAGTGGAAAGTTACCAAATGCTTCTGAACTGAAAGATCAAATGGGAAGTGTAAGGAAATGTTTTGAATCTCTTAAAAATACTCTCTTGATCAGCATGTAAACCCATTTTGAAAAACAACTTATTTTATCCAACATTGTCCGGTTGAGTACGGGTTTGAAATGGCTCAACTAAGTAAACATTATCATTTTAAATGAATAATTTAAAAATTAAAATTAAAAATTTAATAATTTAAATTTGCAAAACCCCAACTTCAAATTAGTTCTAAAATAAACCTGTTCACCTTGACCAGCTGTTGACTTACAGGTGGGCAAATATTTGGGGAGCTGTGGGGATAAAAGTGGGAAGGACTAATGGAGAAATGGGAGGGGCTAATGGTGGGAGGGACTAATGGTGGGGGAGTGCGGAAAGTGGGGGGTGCACATTTTTTTATCCAGAACTGTAACTTATCCCCTACTAAAAGCTACTAACACAAAAAGACATCGAGGTAAGTCTGCAATTTTGACTGATTCCTGATTGACTGATTTTGACTGAATTTGGGGTGGGGCCAAACCGTAATTAGCACTATTTTGTGGTATGCCCTTGTTTTAGTCAATAAAGATGTTTTCATTATTTCATCGATTTACTCTGTAGATAATGTTTGTAGTATTCAGTTGCCAAAATATCGGTTATAAATTAAAATTATTGAATGATATAAATTTTTTTACCTTAGCTACCCGGTTCTGCCTCCCGGTTCCCTAGATTAAGTTAAGAGAAGTTATGTAAGATTAATGTACCTACTAATTTTAAAGTTATTTCATTATCCAGATAGTTTAAGTTTATCTCAAATGAATTACTCATAGTATATTAAACATATTGTAGTATTATTTGTTGGATATAATTACCCCCTAAAACATTCACTTGAAACGTTATTGCTAGAAATGTATTTTCGTCATGTAGTAAAGTAAAAATTTGCATTATAATGACCTTTTATTTTAATATGGTAGCCATGTCCTTGAAATAACATGTTATGGTAAAATTAAATGAACACAAAAGTCTCCTGTAAAAATTGCTTTTTGGACTTAAGCTACTTCTATATTAGAGGGGGGAGGAACGAACTTCCCAGTAGTAATAGGTCACTATTACAACCCAGAAATATAAAATTTTATTAAACTTGTTACTTTCATTAAATTATTTAAAAAAAAGTACCCTATCAAGTTGCTAGACTTCATTCTACTTGCTATTAGTTTGAAAATCCAACTATAATGAGCATTTGAATAGGACTACGTTGCATTATCCGTTCAATTATAGAGGCTACAGTGCTCAAATTTCATATTATAAAGTACATTTCCATTCATACACTATATGTCAGTGTAAGGCCAATAAGGCATAGGAGTGTTTTATAAATTATAGCCTTTGAGCACCAATGTTTACAAAATTACAGATCCAAATAAAGTGTTGGATTGTCTTCAAGCAGTTCGCAGTACATAGTGGGTAATTCAATTATCAGATTTTGATTCTGGAAATGAGGAACCTTCTCAGACAAAAAAATTAAATATTCGAAGAATTTAAAAAAAAAAGTGGTTAAGTGAGCTCGAGGTAAAAACTGGGTAACTTGAAACAAGAGAATGGCGCTTACTGTAAAGCTTGCAAAAAAACATCCATGAAGACAACGAGAAGATGCGTCCTAATTCCACATAATGTACGAAACAAAACAAAAAATGTTGAAATAAAAAAATTCTGTAGTTTAGAGGAAACAACAAAAAAATCTGAACGAACAAATAGTTAAAGCCGTTTACGCAACAAATTCCAGTTTTAGCGATAGAAAATAAGGAAATTCTAAAGGCCATAGAAATGCTCAGACCCGGTTACGTTCTGCCATGTAGATTCTAGTTATCATCAACGGTCCTGAATGAAATATTTGAAGAATAATCTTAATGTTTTAACAAGTTTTCTGCACAGTCTGTTTGCATGTCCTTGGTCGGATGGTCTAATATACATAAGCCGATAATCTGCGTTGCTTTAACAACAGAAGATGGAAACAGTGTTCTTTTAGAAAGCAAAGATACATCCGGTCATCCCCATACAGCTGATTACCTTGGCGAATTGGTATTAACTCAATAAATAAATGTAAAAATGAATATAACTGTAAAGTTACCAGTGTTGGGGCAGATAATGCGGCCAACATGGTCAGTATGAGGAAAAAAATTACCGAGTCGTTCAATTATCCTATAATTACATATGGTTGCTCGGTAAGTATTTTTCATATTATTTCTTAACCTGAAAATGGATTGATAATTATACTTTATAAATAGCTAAATAATATTATCTTTGGTAATTATTGACTTGGGCTTTTCTTCGATTTTGAGGATTTTTAAATCTAGAATTCAAATCTAGTAATAGAGACTTGAAATAAGTTAAACGTTTTTATTAGTCACCAGAAAACACAAAAAATCGGAGTAAATGTAAAAAATAACTTGACAGATCCCTACTGTTTATAAAAAAAAAATAGCGTTGTCATTGTTGTCAATCAAATAGTTTAACTTAATTTTTTTATTAAATTTATTGGTATATGTACCTATATAGATACAGGCAGTTTTTGTGGCCCGTTTTTTACACATTTTTTAATTTGTTTGAAAGTTTACCTCAAATAAAACAAATTAAAATAAAAAAATCGTTGGATCATACAGCTCTTGGAAAAGTTTCAAAATCTTTAATTTTCCTGAAAACTTGATTTTTTTAGTGGGTTTTATTAATTTGTTTTGGTTAGATTTAGTTAGCTTCGTTAGTTTGGGTTAGTTTAAAAAAGTATTAAAAAAATATAAGTAATAATAAAATTTTTTTAAAAAATCTTATTTTTCTGATTGTCTCCTAATTTTTTCTCTAATATGAATAGTAGTAGAGCTAAAACAAAATAAAGACCACTTCTCAGACCTTTGATAAGCTTTCTCCTATGAAATGATAAGACATCTTAATTTTGGACACCCTACACACTATAATACTTACAGTCATTCGTCATTCTCATTTATAATCAATTAATTATACTATTTTAATGACATATAATTTACGTTTAATGACCAAACTTGATTTTGGGCACTACTAAAAATTAAATGAACAAGGTTAAGCATCTATAATTTCTGAATTATTTGGATTATTTCATGTTTTAGATACTAAAGAAACTGTGAATGAGTTATTCTCTATCATGAGTCTATCATTCTCATTCTGATTAGAATGAGAATGATAGAGGATCAATATCTTCGTCATTTTCGTCAGCAATTAAATCTGCTCCTAGTTCCTCCTGTGCCAGAAGTGGGGCCCGAGGTGGGAGTTTAAAAATGTTTCTTGATTCCGTTAATAATAAGGAGAAAGTAAGTAAGAACCCCGCTGCGCGTTTTTCGGTCAACTATACCGTCGCGTGCGGAACAATACTACTTTCTGCACCTGTTAGGTAAATAGCTATTCTGTTGCTGTTATAAACAATACTTATTTCATAACATATTAAAATATACTATATAATATTTTACCCTTCCCAAATACAGAAACACGCAGTAGGTACTCGGATAGTAGAAACTATACATGGAGACGTTTGTGGACCCATGGAGACCACTTCTATAGGAGGTTTAAAACATTTTCTCCTGTTAGTCAATCCCTATAGTAAAATATCATTCATATATTTTTTGAAAATGAAGAGTGAGTGAAGTTTAAGGAGTTTAAGTGCATGGTAGAACACAAGAGTGGCAAAACGTGAAATGCTTCCGCAATGATCAAGGTGGTGAATTTTGTAGCAAAGAATTTGAGACTTAACTAAAAAAGGAAGAAATTATCCACCAAACGACATATGCTTATACACCTCAGCAAAACGGTCTTGCAGAGAGGTTGAACCGAACAATTGTCAAGAAGGCAATATGTCTTTTGTTTGATGCAGGATTAGAAAGGTTCTGGGCAGAGGCAGTAAATACATCAAATTACTTAAGAAACAGAAGCATTGCTAGTGAACTAGGTGGAATGACGCCTTTCGAGATGTGGATCGATAAGAAATCTGATTTGGTTAGGCATATTTGGCAACAAGGTTATGGTACACATACCTAAAGAAAAAAGGTTAAAGTTTGACAAAAATCAAGTAAGTACATCCTTGTAGGTTATTCTGAACAGATAAAGGGTTACAAAATTTATAATCCCGAAACAAACGATATAACAATGAGTAGAGATTATTTATGAAGCAAAATTGTTATTGCAAAATGTGACGAAAATGACATCAGGTTTGTGTTACTTCCTCCAAACTCGACTCACTTAACACAACCCTTAGATGTGGCCTATTTTACACTCTATGCTGCCACTTAAGGCAGCCTAGAGAAAAACGTTGGAAACATGGAAATTGAAGAATAGAGGAGTACTTCCTAAAACCTTAATTTCCAAGAATGCTTAAAGAAGCCGTCGAAATAGTTGGACTTAAATCCAAAGCCAACTATCTTGCTGGGTTCAAGGCATGCGGGACAATACCGTTTGATCCAATCACTGTTCTAAAAAGAAATTCACGCAACACTGTCAGCGACGAAGATTTGCAGACATTTTGGACTAGTGCTATAGTATCTTGAACAACTTAGAACGAACTCAAACACAACAACTCCAAAAAGAGGAAAGAAAATTAATGCAGTTGCAGGAAAACGCATAAGCACATCCGATCTGTTACATACAGACAATTTACAAGAGAAAATTAAAAATCCTAGCTATTAGTCAACTTTAATTGAAGTTTTTGTCATTCCTTTTAGTTAAGTTTAGAAGAAAGTCCCTGTTTTGTTTTATATTATCCCTGATAATGTTTTTAATTTATTTGACCTGTAAGGTAAAGGCTGTGTGAGAAAGACTTGTAATAAAGGATATTTTTATAATTGTAAAGGTTTTATTCTATTAAAAAAATACGCAAATAATTTTTTTCGTTTTTTTTTATGGTATTACTGGTAAAAATGGTGGATCACCAACAATAAAAAGTCTACTTGAATTTGAAAGTGAGAGAGCCACATCCAATGAAAATGACACAGTATAAGCTAAACCTCGCCACGTCCGTCACAAGCTTCAGGAAATTGGCAAAGACCATCATGATAAAGCAATTAGAAAAATAACCCGTGGTTGTTACAAAAAAATTAAAAAATGACTTTCTTCAAAAGCGGCAAAAGGAACTAAAGGAGTGAACACTGTTTGCGAGATGTGCAAACAGGCATATTGTATTGATTGCTTCAATAAACCCCACTAATGTATATCATATAATGTTTCATTTTATAAGCAGTTATGGAATAAATTAATGTTTTATAGCATATTTTGTGTATATATGTATTACATTTATTTCTTAAGTCCCGTGAGCTATATATGGCTCATAATAATGCACCATATGTGCGCCCTGGACGTGCCAGGAACAATCACCCCAAGGGCGAAGTCTCAACCATCTAGCCCTTCAAATAAGGGAGATAGGCCCTTTTGACCACATTTCCCGAATGTTACCAGCGGTACTTTTCAATAACACCTCGTATAACTTGGCTGTCGATTATTTATTGAACTGCCCTATTATGTGGATTATTCGTGAGTATTCGATGGAAATTTCTACGAGGTTGTAGATTAGTTCACCGGAAGTCAGTCTGAATCAGACAGCGATCAAGAGAAGAAGCTACACTTAAGTGAAATAACTGTAATTTTTCGAAGTGTTTTCAGCGTATATTTAATTAAATATTGACAAGAAGTGTTGTGTTGTGTTTGAAGTGTTAAATAAAGATTTTTATTATTGTATAAAAGACTCACTTATCTTTAGAACCTCGGAAGGAGTAACAATACTAAAAGAAAATGGACATACTCATTATATTTTTTTATAATATAATAGAGATGTCAATATGCGAACTGCCAGTGGCTGAAGTGCAAATGTGTTAATTTTAAATTCAATATAAGGGTTTCATTGATATATACTGCACCCAATGCGCGTTTCACCAACCAAGTTGGCATCATCTGGGGATGATGAAACAGTTTTACGTCAGTGGGAAACTACGTCAGTGTTCCAACCAAAGGTTCCAACCCCTGTCAAGACATATTGAGATAGTTTTTAATACCCAACTGAACATAATATTTATTATCCATACGACAAACGTTTATAACTCTAGGTGTTTTGAGCAACGTTCTTGCATCCATTGGTAATTCCCATCATAGACCAAGATTCGTAATTTAGAAATTTGGGTTAATTCAATATTCTTATTTATTGCCCAGTCACGTAATTTTTCGTAATATGATTTTCGAGTTAGTACCTGGTCTTCAACTTCGTCAACTTTGTCATCAGATGAATCTGATGTATGAACTATATTATACATTTTCGGTATTTGTATTTTCTTCGCAAATTTCATTGTTGGTAGAATAATCGGCAGTTGATCATTTCGTATCATATGTTATTAAAAAGCTACCTATAAATTAAATTACTATTTTTTCAATTACACATTGATAATGGGCGCTATTCTGTATTAAATTATTATTTTTAACAGGTCTGTTTATTAGAATACACAAATTTTTTATTCTATAAACACAATATTTAACAGGCATGTTTAAATATTTTATTTGAACATACCTAGTCATAGACTTTATTTTAAAGAGAGGTACGCCGCGAATTGCTTGATAATTGTCAACTGTCTGATTTAACGTAAATGTTTTGGTTCGTTAATTGTCGTTATTGTAAGAGTAAATTAATATTAGCAGATAGTCATATAATATTCAAAAATGTCAGCCAAAAGGGAAAGGGCTACTAAGAGATAGAAGATAGAAGCTCTGGTAACATTTATGGAAAACAACGCAGAAATGTCCTACTCAACAGCACAAAGTCCAGGGGGAAGGATTGAAGATAGAAAAAAAGTGGGAAGAGCTAAAAATATATTAAATGAAATAGAAGATCCTAACCTAAATCAACAATTGCACAGTGGCAATCAGTATGTACCTATATCCATATACCTACTTGCATTCAGTTTTTCTGTATTTTTTACAATGAACTTTTGTTTTTAGGCTTTTGCAGATTTAAAAACTAATGTACACAGAAGAGCGCGCAATATAAAAAGGGATCTGGAAGGTATGGGAGGAGGCCCTTCAAAAATTAAACATCTTAGAGATCTTGAAAAAAGAATTTTGGATCTAATAAATGCTGTAGTAATAGATGGCATAGAGATAGCGGAACCAGGTCTCGAAACAAATGTAGATGATTGAATGAATTTGGAAACAATTATTATCGATTAGAACGTAGAAAACATGGATATTCCTCTTGAAGGGGGTTGGAACCTTTGGTGTGAAGATATCTTTGACGTAGTTTTCCACATAATACTAAAACATCATATTGCCCTTGACGCGCGTTTCGCCATCCAAGCTGGCATCATCTGGAGATGATTACAACTGATCAAGGCAAACTGCTAAAGTTTGCCTTGATACTGCACTTTGAATATTTAATTTATATGCTTCCGGTTTCCTGCTTTTTGTTATTTTACAGGTGGTGTAATCTCAAAAGAAACTATGAATCAGGGATATCCCTCGTCACCTATTAGATAGTAGTTTCCTCCATTCAGATACTGATTTTGCAGATGCCGATTAATGTTGGACATCATCCAAATAGTAGCATCGTGCACTGAACCTGAATTCAGTGCACCTGTTCATATCGAGTATATTTAAATTTGCATCTATTATCACTTGAACATTTATACTATAGAATCCTTTTCTATTGGAATATGGACCAGCAGGATATACAGGATATGTGTATTGTCGGAGGAGCAATTATTGCTACATGTACACAATCAATCACTCCGAAAACATTGGGAAACTGAAATTTTTGAACAAATATGTTTATATTTTCTAGTATTTTAATCTGGTATGTTCGGAATTTAATCCAAACATGCAAAATCTTCTACACAATATATTTACAACAGAATTTACACATCTGCTAACAGCTGGCTGGCTCATACTGAGGTGAAGATCGCTGCCAACATCTAGCTGAACTGCCATGTCCAAGAAAATGAAGTGCACATAATATTTTTAAATAATTAGGAATTGATGTATTTTATTTTCTGGTCTCTAAATATAGAATAATCACATTAATTATATATTCTGTACCCACTTTACTTCAACGAAACATTTTTAAAAATGTATTTTCAGCAAGCGCAAACAGATTACTTGCATCTCGTAATTTTCTCATAAATAACCTTAATTCTTCACTGAAATAATTAGATATTTGCCATGTTAGAATTATAAATTATTACATTGGTATTACCTAACTTACATTCTCAATCTTTCTTGCTCCTCGTCAAGTAAAATATTTTGAATAAACAAGACTGCAAGAGCCATTTTTCCGAACAAATAACATCCTGTTAAGTTTTAACGTTTGCTAAGGTAGGCGACTTTAAAATTTAACAGAAAATTCATAATTTTAACCGCTCATGTAAAAATTTTAATAAAATTATGCTTTATGGAATAAAGTTTAATTTTATAGTCACTGTTAATTTTAAACATGGTGTTAACAATCAACATATTGTTTACAGAATAGGCATGTCATCAATCTCATGTCATCTCCTTTACATTTAGCATTTACAACATTTTCTTCTACATTATAACTACAACATTAGTAGATCATCGAGATCTGCTTTCAAAAAATACATAAATAAAAGTTATTTATACGTTTACTGATAAACTGCTGATAAGAAAAGATATTTTATTTTCATGTGTGCCGAGAACGAGAAGAGGATTTCCTAAATTTTCGCACATTACCCGTTATCTAAGTTTTATCTTCATAAAATCTTTCTTATTGATAAATCGTTTTTATCTTCTTCTCTTCATAAAATCACACCAGTTAAAAAAATACCATTTCTGTTAACATTTTTACTCATCCAACATCCCATTTGAGCCACAAAAATATCACATGATCTGGTAAGGTCTGGTTGTCGACCCACTCACTTTTGAACCTCCAGCATCCCATTTCACTACCTTGTCCATGTATTTTTTAATGTTTTTCTCTAAAATTTATCATCTTTCTCAATTTTCTCCATGAAACACATCTAAAAACCATATATTTACTATAGCCCACTGGAAAATTTAATCACCTCACCTATATTGTACCAGACACAATTTATTCCTTTTCGTAATACAAATCCACAAAATTAAAACTTCGTCGGTGGACCAATTCATGTTTTCTTCATTTTCCATTTGCAATTAATTTTTTTTTAAACTACCAATGATACCTAAGTAATAGGAATTAAGTAATATTTTGCATACAAGTTTTTTTAATTAAAATACTTATATATAAATTAGAATAAAACATAATACATACCAAATAAGTAAACCAGAAATCTGAAAAAATATCCAAAACAAAAGTGTGATATGTCTTGTACCTGCTTCTTGTCAATCTACAAATATTCAGTTCCATTTTCTCTCTATCTCTCTCTCTTCTTACATTGAAAATATAGTTTTGTTGTAGTGATCTATTATCTGGCAGGCTATTCAAAAATCAAAAACATCAAAACTTGGCAGGTAACTGGTCTAATGAGCCTTAGTGGATCTTCATTCTTCTGAAACAATAATATATCAGGTGAAATTACCTAATAATAAGTGATTACGTTAATGTATCAGTTAAAACATAACATCGCTGTTCCTAGAATGCAAATTCTACAGGAATTCTAACCGACCTAACCTATCTACCTACCGACCTAACTTATTGGATTACTTATTGTACATTTCCAGTAGATAAATGATGTTAAATCAATATTTTACTATATTTTAGTTTGTTCAGTGACATATTTGTACTTTAGAACACACAATACATTCTGTCAATATTTTTTGTTATAGAATAAATGAACAGATTAAAATAAGCAATAACCGAACAAATAAAATTATACAACTTGCTGTAGACACATTTTGAAATGCAAAATTTAGCAAAAATGACTTGAGTGCACCAAATGAACCATACCTAACTCTCTTTTATTTTCAATAAAATAACGACAGAAGTGTAACCCCAATTGTGATCGTTAGACGGCAGTAATGTTGTGACATATCTAACTCGTAGCGATTTGTCAGTAAAACACTGAAACAAGTTAGTTCCGTCCTGACTTTCGTGAGTGTATGTACTCCCGCTGTGTGAAAACGACCTAATTGTGGCATTAACCTACCGACCTAACTTATTGGATTACTTATTGTACATTTCCAGTAGATAAATTAGGTTAAATCAATATTTTACTATATTTTAGTTTGTTCAGTGACATAATTGTACTTTAGAACACTCAATACATTCTGTCAATATTTTTTGTTATAGAATAAATGAACAGATTAAAATATGCAATATCAGAACAAATAAAATTATACAACTTGCTGTAGACACATTCTGACACTAAAATCTTAAACAATCATGATGAGAATAGGGAACTAGAGGAATTAAAAATGAATATTTTAATATAAATTGGTATTGCAGCAGAACTAAGTCAGGAAATTGAAACAAATCAATCAGTTGATTCTTCAGATACAAAAGATTTCATATACTTTTTGATATATTATTATTTCAGTATATAAGTTTAAAAAAACTTCAAAACAATGTGGATGAAGTTCATCCACATCAGGAACTTTAAACCTTCAGTCCTGATATTTTTAAAAGAGCCTTTTTCTGGCCTGACAAAAAATTACACTCAGAAGAAGAAAAAAAGAAGATTCCAACTGTTGTGGCGAACTATGGCAAGTACACAACAAAAGAAAAAGTGAGAAGAAAGAAAAATTAGAACAGGATAAAATTGAAAGAAAAAAGAAACGAGAGGAAAAGATGTCAAAAAAAACAAAAAAAGTCCCAAATAAAAAGTCACCAGAAGACAAATAAATCGAAATGGCTATCATAATCGAATGACGAATTGCCATTATTGCTGAAAAATATACTATTTTGCACTTCGAATCAACGACGATATGTCTCTTAATTCTCCATTATTTTAAAAAATAGAGGTTATGATGTTAAAAACCTGTTGATTCTGTCCATTTTTTTTTACTGTCTTTTATAAGGATAGTAGGCGTTAGAGGTATAGTTTATTATTATTTCAGGGGTCTCACGTTAAATGATCTTTTACGAAGTTTGGAAGAAGATGAAGACTTATTGCCTCCGGAAATAAATATTGGTTTGTTGCCTCCCATAAACTCAGGTGAACATTTAACAGACGAAGATTCTGGAGATGAGGAGTACCTAAACATAAACAACTAGCCCGATTCTCAGCTCTTGACACCAGCAGAGGTTATGACCAAAGATACAGATGTTGATGAAGATGCGAGTAATGCAACTTCGGTTGAGCTTAATTTGAATGCTTCCGAAAAAAGTGCAATGGCAGACAACTGGAATGAAGATGACATTCCCGTAAGTGTTTTCCAAGCGATAAATAAAATATGGAAATGGTCAAAAACAGATTTATCATTGCCAGATATCAAGTGGCCAACCATGCATAAAGTTGAAAATCAACTCCCATCGGCAACACAATTATTTCTGCGATTTTTTAATGAAGAAGTAATAGATATGTTCCTTTTTGGTCTAATAACTATGCGACAAAGAAAAATCGACCGGGAAATATAACACATGAGGAAATGTACGCATTTTTTGGCATACTCCTGTTAAGTGGATATCTACCTGTGCCAAGAAGACGAATGTTCTGGGAACAACGAAAAAACACGCACAATATGTTAGTAGCTAATGCTCTTTCAAGAGATAGGTTTGAATTCATTATGCAAAATCTTCATTGCTGTGACAATAACCAATTAGACCCATCGGATAAATTTACTAAAGTTCCCCCATTATTTGACAAGCTGAATAAGACATTTCAAGAAAATGCTCCTTATTGGGAGGAACATAGTGTTGACGAATCCATGATTCCATATTTTGGAAAACATGGATGTAAACAGTTTATAAGGGGAAAGCCAATAAGATATGGTTTCAAAATCTGGATGGGCGCGACCAGCACTGGTATGCCCTTTGGATCGAACCATATCAGGGAGCAAATTGCAAAGTTGACGCTAAATACAAATTATTTGGATTAGGCCCCTCTATTATACTCCAGTATGCAGATGTTCTGCAAAATATTGGAGAATTTCCATTTCATATTTTCTTCGACAATTTTTTCACTACAATTCCCCTCTTAGAAGAATTGCAAAAGAGGAACAATAAAGCCACGGGAACTATTAGAGAAAACAGAATGTCAAAATGTCCTGTTTTGTCCAAAACTGAAATTAAAAAAAAAACGAGAGGTACTTTCGATTTCAGAAGTTCTGATAATAAGGTTATCGTCGTCAAATGGCATGATAATAACCCTGTTAATGTACCATCAAATGCCTTGACAGTATATCCTACCTCTCAAGTATCCCGGTATTCTAGAAAAGAGTTAATGTTCAACAACCACATTTAATTAAAAAGTATAACTCATTCATGAGCGGAGTTGACAGGTGCGATCAAAATTCAAGTTTGTACCATACAGCGATTAGAGGGAAAAATTGGTATTTTCCAATTATTATGTATTGTCTTGATATTGCCGAACAAAATTCCTGGCAGTTACATAGACTCCAAGAAGGCAAAATGGACCATTTAAATTTTCGAAGGACAATAGTTGAGAATTTGCTAGAAAAGTATCAAAACAGTAGAAGAAAACGAGGAAGGCCTAAGTCGTTAGAACATTCCGAATCACGATTGGATAACAAAGACCACTATATTGTCTCGCAACCAAAACAAACACGTTGTAGAGTTTGCCATAAAAACGTTCAGCGAAAATGCATGAAATGTGATGTAGCTTTACATGTAGATTATTTTGTAATATACCACAATAATAATTAAAATATCTCCCCCCCCCCATCTACATATATATTTTTTATTTTATAGTTTTTTATAATATAATTCAGGCATATCTGGGTTAACAAATTATACAAGTTATGTACTTTGCTACCTATACTACTGACTTAAGTACGTACTTCATACATAACGTTTTAATGGTCAGCTACTGGATCAAAAAAGGTCAATTTCAAGAGCATTACAGTTTTTGACGGTCAGCTATGGGAACAACTGTCGACCTCTCAAGAAAAAATACCAATTAAAATAATTAGCAATATTTTGATACAAAGGATCAACAACATCTCAGGAAAGAACACCTTTAAAAATAATTAGCTATAATTTATTACAAAACCCTAAAGAAGATATAACTATACCATCGCCTTTTAAGAGAGCAGAAACCGGCTAAAAAAAAGAGAGCAGCAAAAGAAAATATTCCATCGGTAGTAACTTCCATAGCCATAAACGAACATTACTTATTGGCAGTAATAAACATAAGAGAAAAAACGTTCAATTTAATTGACCCATTGGGTAGTTGTTTGTATAAATGTAAAAGATATATCAACAAATTTATAAAATTTTTGGATTTATTTAACGAAAAGGGTAAACAATTTTTTGATATAAACAATTGGACTTGCACTTCTGTAGAACACATACTCCAAAAAGACTGTTACAACTGTGGTATGTATATTATATATTTCTTTCAGAATATTTCCGAAAACAAGAATCTAAAAATCCATAAAGACATGGACGCCTTCCGGTCCGAAATAAAAATGATGCTCTTAAAGCAATCATCTAACGTGAAGGACAAATGTTTGTTCTGCAATAAAGACGCCAAATAAGGATATTTTAAATGCAACATATGCCTTCGGTATACACATAAAATGCTTACTAACTGCAGACGAAATAAATGAAAGTGTTACGCCTGCCTCTAAATTTATAAATAACGTATGCGAATTGTGTCACGGGTATTGATAAAAGTAAATTAAAATATGTATTTTAATATTTTCACAACTGGGTCCTCGTGAAGTATTCGGCTAATTGAATTTATAAATTATTACTCTTTTTTTACTTAGATTTTCTTAGGTTTAAAGGTTCTATTTAAACACTCATGTGTTTACAATTTAGTTTATTACGAGGACGATCGTCAGCTTTTTACTCAACGCAACTATAGTTGATCCATTAAAGTTGATATCTCAATTACCTAATCATGACCATTAAATTATTCAATTGTGTAAATAATATTATAGTATAGTTTATAGTACATTAGTACTTTTTAGTTACTTCTGCCATGTAGTCGAAGATTAAATATTGAAGGTTAATATTGAAAAAATTCCAGTAGGTCCCAGGGGGTCGAAAGTCCAAGAAATTTGAAATGGAGGTTGGAAATGGTTACGATTTTTCAAAATATTTACAAACCCTTAGGACCCCTTGAAAGTCATTGGAAGGCCATGGAATTCTAACTGAAGGTGTACAATTATTTTACTACCTACCATCCCTGAAAGTGTAATTATGCTCCGCGATTTACTTCCAAACTTACGATTTTTAAAATTAATTCGTGTTAATCTTCCCATGGCATGGGAAGATTAACACGAATCAAAAGAGAGAAACAAAAAGGAAGAACAAAAGATAAAAAAGCCGAGGAACGACAAAAAAAGAGAGAACAGCAGATCAAATTGAAAGAACAGAAAAACAAAGTCTAAGAAATATTTATCGAGAAAACAAACCTACAAGTATAGTTTTCGATCCATCAGATTCTGAAGTGTCTAATTCTTGGGAGTGTCCCGTAAGCAGCGATGAAATACAGGATGAAAATGGCGATGAAGAACAATTATTAGTTGACATTCACACCCAGGACAAGGTATTCAAGGAGAATGATTATGTTTTAGTCGGGTTTCCTAGAAAAAAACTACAGTATAGATATGTGAAGATGAGGTAAACATAATATAATAAACTTATGTTTCCAGATATGATTAGATACGGAAATCGTTTAAAATATAAATTCAAAGAAAAATTATCTGTCGATGGCTATTTTTTTCTAGGATGATCTAGTGAAAATCTCGATCTATTTATACAAATTATTTTGTGTTATTTGCTGACATTCACCTATATACTTAATGTAATTATTAGTTTTCAAAGTTAGTTTAAAAAATCTGTTTGATTTGTTCAAATCATCTTAGTTATTTATGTTTTCTTACCAATTATTGTTTGTTAGCATTTTACCAAAGAGTTGAGTTTTGTTTTACTGTATCTAACATTTTATTTTCGATGAAACATAAATAAATATTTGATAAAATACAAATCTTTCAATGAATTTAGTAAAAATAATTACTGCAGAAAATAACTGAACCATAATTAATCAATAAATAAAGCAAAACTTACTATTAATTATTTTTTTTAAGGTTCTCATCTTATTGGGTCAGCTACCGGTACATTTACCTTATTGAAAAATTATATTTAAGGACTTATATTCATTACAGAACATGCTGTAGAATGCTTTCTATAACATACAGGTTAATTTAGTTGAAAATGTTGAAATAAAAAATAAAATTCCTTAGGGTGGCAATAATTGGCTGTTACCCTACAATTTTTTTTTTGTGAATTTAAAAATATATGCATTAGAGAGTTAAAAGAAATAAAAATATCAAAATTAATGTATTGAAAAATTATATTTACTTAACACATATTTAATTGGAATTAAGTGTATCTAAAAGTATTTAAAGGGATTTAGTAATATTCAAATGTATTTCATAGTATTTAAGCGTATTTAAAGGTATAATGTATTTAATTACACTTCGCAGTCCTGTCCTCGTTATTACGCTACGCTTACGCTGAAGCTATAAATTTTACTCTTTATGTTATACATGTATTACTCTAATAATTATTGTTTTAATTGTTATTGCTACATTAGTATTATTATGGTTCTTCTAATTTATGATTCTGTATAACTTTTTTTTGAAGTTTGATTTATTTTACATTATTTACTTATTGAACAATTTTCTATTATAGTCCTGGAAGTGGGTATTCCTGTTGGACTAATAAAGTTATTATTATTATTATTATTATTACAAAATTAGACACCTGTAGCAGTTTTGTTCCTTCGAATTGGTACGTTTAGATTCTTTTAAAAAGAGGCACACTGCATCATCCATCGAAGAGGTCTCGAGAGGTACGTACGGAATTTTTGAAGGGGAAAAATTTGATACAAATATGAGACGATACCACAAGAAAAATAATAATAAAACAAAAAAGGAGAAAATAAAATGACTCAACCAAATACTAGATAAATTTAGAGAACTTTCATTTAACAGTAAGTAAAATATTACATATTACCTACTCAATACTAATTAGAATTAGGTGCAGGGGTGGCAGCCCTAGCTCAGCCATTAAATAAGGTGTGTTCATCTCCAACGGAGGAAACTAACTCTATGTTACTCAATATGGTGGGCGCAGCAAAATTAATTACTAACGTACACCACAGCATATCAATCCATAGAAGGTATTACTATGTTTATATTTTATTGGAAATTAATTTTTTTATATGCCTGTTTACGAGCTCTAATTTAAATTTAAAGTGTAATAAGTATCAAGAGTTGCCTACCTATAGTTCCCTTAAATCGTTAAAGGTTTTTTGGTTCTGATAAGGACTGAATAGGTAGCACACCAAAAAAGAAACTTTTATTAGTTAGTTAGTTAGTCACAAGCACGTGAATAGGTATCATTATTAGAATTAGACATCATATTATTAAATATAGAAAAGTGGGTGAACTGCCTATCCAGTATTTCAATATTCTGGAACCCAGATCCTTTTTCCCATCCCTTACTAGGTTCCAGGATTTAAGACAATTGAGCAGGATAAAGGTAAGAATTTTTTATATTAATATACCCATTTTTCGACTGTGTCTAATTTAAATAACCACCAGAAAATACAGTCCGCATAATTAGCCAAAACAGTGCCTATGTAGATGCAGATTTTGCGTATAACATTAATGATAGGAAGAGCATTAGTGGTTTTATACTAAATTTAAATAAAAATGTAATATTTTGGAAATCAAAGAAACAGGTCACAGTTGCTTTATCTAGTTGTGAGGCTGAATATGTAGCTTTGTCTAATTGTGTCACAGAATGTATTTTTATTAAAACCCTTCAAAGCCTATAGTTGCCATATGGCAACAGAAAAATGTAAACGCTTATGTATTCTGGGTTGCCAAACCGATAAAACCATGCTAGAGACTTCTACCAATGAATAGATGGCACTGCCGTAATTAGTGAAATGTTTGCTAGGCATCCAAGGTGTCTGTGTTTAGATAATTATTTTCTTGATGAAAAAATGGACATCAGATGGGAGTAAGTAATTTATTCTCTATTCTAATTGTAGTTGCATGATAATATTAGAAGTTTACATTACCTAATACATTATTTTAACAATACAGTTTACTTACTTTGATACATTTTATGTAGGTTAGATTCCATGATTGTTTTTGTAGCGCGTTGCCATATGGCAACGCTAGGCTTTTAGCTACTAATCTCAAACCATTTTATTTTCAGGCCTGGATTTGATCTACAACAAGCTTTAGCTATGCTAGAGGATTCAGATGAGGAAATGGGAGATGTTGGAGTAAGAGAAATATATATTTCTCCCCCTGAAGTTACCGAACTTACTGATGAAGAGTCCGGTAAAGAAGAGGGAGGTTTTGTAGACAATTTGAATAGAAACCAATTACTAGCCCCAGCAGAAGTTGTCTTAGAAAATAATAACCGAATATCTGAAGCTCCTGTACATCCGATAGAAAATGACAAACAGCCCTTATCTATAAAAGGAAATCTCAAATTTGATTGGATTGATGGCGATATCATTGATAACAAGCCAGAGCCATCAGCTCCCAATTACATACAGTTTTCTAATAAGTCAGTGTTAGATATCTTTGAGATGTTTCTAGATGAGGACATTATCAAGCTTCTGGCAGAAGAATCCAACCAATACGCAGGATTCGTCAATTGTCCGTCACCAAATATCACCGAAGAGGAAATTAGATGCTTTGTAGCAATATTATACCTTACAGGATATGTTGTTTTACCCGGAAAAAGATTTTATTGGGATTCAGGTGCAGATATGCACAATAAATTAGTTTCTGATGCCATGCGACGAGATAGATTTATACAGATAATGAGATTTATTCATTGCGCAGACAATACACAATTAGATAAAAAAGATAAAATGGCTAAGCTGCGACCATTTATTGATAAATTGAAGAAAAACTTTCTACATTATTTTGTGCCAACACAAAATCTGGATTACGATGAAGCGATGGTGAAATACTATGGCCGTCATCCTTGTAAACAATACATAAAAGGGAAGCCTATTAGATTTGGGTATAAGATTTGGTCCCTAAACACCGATTTTGGGTACTTGGTAAACTTTGATATTTATCAAGGAAGTAATCCAAACAAAAATGACTTATAATTCAGACTTTGGTGCATGTGCCGCACCATTAGTGAAGATGATTGACGAATTGCCAAATCAAACTTTCCGGCATAATATATATTTTGATAACCTCTTTACTGGGTTTCCTTTACTCTATCATCTAAAAGAAAGAGGCTATGGTGCTACTGGAACGATAAGGGAGAATCGTCTTCCTAAGTCCTGTCCTATCATAGATAAAAAATCAGCCAAAAAAATGGCAAGAGGAACATATGTTTCGAAAATATGTAGAGAAACTGGCATTTCAGTAGTAAGATGGAATGATAATGCCACAGTCACTTTAGCGTCAACTGTTCACGGTATAAATCCAGTTAACACTGTAAAAAGATATTCGCAGTCTGAGAAAAAAATTGTCAAGTACCAAGGCCATATACAGTCGCGAAATACAATAAGCATATGGGAGGAACGGATAGGATGGACCAAGATATTTCGGCTTATCGCATATCAATTCGAGCGAAGAAGCGGTATTGGCCCATTTTTACTTGGCTACTTGATGTCGCCCTCCATAATTCGTGGATAGTATACAAACAGTCGGGACACAAAATAACCAATCGAGAGTTCCGACGAGAACTAGCACAAACATATCTAATTCGATATAAAAATCCCTCCAGAGGTCCTGGTCGTATACCTTTATCAAAAAATAGTATTTCCCTAAGTCGAGTGTCGGATGATGTTCGATATAATCGACTCGATCATTTGGTGATACCAATACCAAATAACAAAAGGTGGAGGTGCGCGGGGGAAGGATGTACCTCAATAGTAAGAACAGCATGCAAAAAGTGCAATGTCGGTCTATGTGTACCCTGTTTTGATATATTTCATTCTGTCACTTTTTAGTTATTTACGTACTAAGATTATTTTATGTTTATATAGTTATTTTTTTTAAATAAAGCAAATTTTGCAGATGGTGTACTTTTAGTCCTCTCAAAACCAAGCGTTGCCATATGGCAACGGGTTATATCTCAGAAATGATAAGTATGAGATTATTTTTTTGTTATAATTATATGTTTATTTGGTACTCTAGAGTAGGAATATAACATCAGAAAATAATAATTAAAAAATTCGGAAATTCCGGCTTTGGAGGGTTAAACAGTTATTGGAAGAGATAATCAATCTTGTATGAAAGTAGCGACTACATTGGAAACTAAGCGTTCAAAACATATAGATATCAAATATCACTTTGTTAGAGATTGTGTTGAGAATAATATTGTAACTTTAAAATATGTATCGAGTGAAAATCAATGTGCTGATATGATGACAAAAGTTCTACCGATTAGAAAATTTGAAAATTTCAGAGAGTATCTTAATGTAGTTCCTACTTGCAGAATTGAGGGCAAGTGTTGATATTGTTAGATTGCAATTCTGCACTAATATTATATTGCTAGGAGTTGGCAATGTTGTTTTTTAGTTGTAACGATTCTATGGTCTATGGAAGAAAAAATTTTAAGTTGTATTGTGTTTTTGGAAAATAAATAGTTTAAGACAGAGGATTTTTAATAAAAAAAGGAACTTAATAACAAATATTAACAATTGAACACCTTAAACCTTTAATTAACTAATTCTAACCATATAGTTTCCCTATGTATGAAATAAATGTTAATAAATGTACTTTTTTAGGTCTTTCGATTTTGCACACTTTCTACGAAAGTTCTGTTGATGTAAAATGTTTTGTTGAAACTAATTTGTGTGTCACTGTTCACTGGATATCTATCTTACATTTTACACACACATATTTAGGATTTTGAATGATTTAAACCTTAAAAACTAACAAATGTCTTGCCTTGACTATGGCTATGCTATATTTTCACTTTATAATGATCTTTGAATTCTTTATTTGTGTAATATTTATTCTAATCTGCCAAAGGTATTATATTTTATGATATTTTATTACAATTTTGACTCTAGACTTATTTATATGAAAAATTCCTTCTTTATGCGTAGTTTTACCAATGTCAGATTCTCTACATTTCCAAATGTGCTTATCTACTATTGATTTTCCTTATTCAGAGTTCAGAGAATATTTCAGAGACTACTACGATCTAGATTTTGAAACTTGGGGCACTGGGGTTTTTGAGTATTCTCGTTTCAAAAAAAGTTATGACGTCACTGTAGCACTTCCGGTTGCACCGGAAGTTAGTAGTAACTTCGTTATTTTAAATGGAAAGGTATAGATTTTGTTGCATTTTTGAAATCTACGAAATTTTTTAGGATTTTTTGTTAATATATCCCTATACCAAAAATGAACAGTTCTGAAGATATTTCGATTTTTTAAAAAGAAATGACGATACTAAGCCTATATTGTGAGTGTAATATCTAGAACTTCTAAAAAGCTATAACTTTCAAAATTTAAGCAGTAGTAGAGCAGGCAAAGGGCTTTCCAAGAATGTACTGCTTCTGTCGATAGTCCATACGGGATGTTCAAAACTCAAGGGCCAATGTTAAAAACTTCAAACACAAAAAAGTGTTTTTTTTTTCAAATGGAACACCCTGTGTTTTATCTCATCAGTAGATGCAGAATTAAATTCTACATCGATTGGTATACGCATTCCCTATACCTGTCTCCAACAGTTTTTGAGTTATATGCAATTATTTATGTGAAAGAAACTTTAGCATCGATAATATGTATCTCTAAATTTTAAAGAAGGCTGGCATACCAAAAAATTGAACTGTGTTTGTCAAAAGTTTGATATTACTTTTAGTTGTTGAAGTTTGGTGGCAGTTACAATGCAGAACGAATTATTAAATAATAATTATACTAACGTTGATATTTTAAATTTATTTTACATTCATGGGGAATGTAATAAAATAGTTGAAAGAACTTGTCGTGTTTTCAATGAAAGATACTCAAATTTAACGAGAATGAATAAAACGAAATTCAGAAAAATTGAAGCGCAATTTCTGCAGTTTGGTATTGTCGTCAAGAAGACATATCCGAAACCTGTAACTGAAGATGAAGACAACGAAGTAAATGTATTAGGTTATTTTCACGTTAATGGTGAGAGTTCTATTCCTGCAGCCTCAAGAGATTTGGGGATATCTGCTACATCAGTACATAGAATACTAGACAGGAACAGAGTAAGAGGAAGCTTTAGAGAAGTAGATCCGCAATAAGAAATACTTTGGTTATCGAAGTAGAAAAGAGGATTATTCAGTGCTTAAATAATAATGGAAGGCATATTGAACATTTGTAGGTAAAAGGTTTAGTCCAAAGTTATATCATGCTCATAAAAGTTACAAATATTTTTTTATGTTACATTATGTATGGTATACGTGCAATATCCAGTTGAACTTTTAATTTCATCTCATACATGTTATTTGTCTTCATCTTCAGTTATAGGTTTGTGATATGTCTTCTTAATGTCAATTCTAATATGAAGGAATTGCAATTCCATCTTCCGAATTTTATCTTGTTCATTGTTGATAAATTTGGATATATTTCGTTGAAAATACGACAACAATTTGAAGCTATTTTATTAAATTCCCCACGAATATAAAATAAGTATAAAACACCACTCATTTGTAATTATTTAATTTTTTGCTGTATAATTGCTGCTATAATTCAACAATTGACAAACACAGTTCAATTTTTTGGTACCCAAGCCTTGTTTAAAATTTAGAGATACATATTATCGATGCTAAAGTTTCTTTCACATAAATAATTGCATATAACTGAAAAACTGTTGGGAGATAGGTATAGGGAATGCGTACACCAATCGATGTAGAATTTAATTCTGCATCTACTGATGAGATAAAACACAGGGTGTTCCATTTGAAAAAAAACAACTTTTTTGTGTTTGAAGTTTTTAACATTGGCCATTGAGTTTTGAACGTCCCGTATGGACTATCGACAGAAGCAGTAAATTCTTGGAAAGCCCTTTGCCTGCTCTACTACTGCTTAAATTTGGAAAGTTATAACTTTTTAGAAGTTCTAGATATTACACTCACAATATAGGCTTAGTATCGTCAATTTTTTTTAAAAAATCGAAATATCTTCAGAACTGTTCATTTTTGGTATAGGGATATATTAATAAAAACATCCTAAAAAATTCCGTAGATTTCAAAAATGCAACAAAATCTATACCTTTCCATTTAAAATAACGAAGTTACTACTAACTTCCGGTGCAACCGGAAGTGCTACAGTAACGTCATAACTTTTTTTGAAACGAGAATACTCAAAAACTCCAGTGCCCCAAGTTTCAAAATCTAGATCGTAGTAATCTCTGAAATATTCTAATGAACGGGTTACGTGAAAAACCCTGTATATCTAAATAGTTGTAATAGCTTCCAATCTATCTTTCCTTTATTCCTTTATTTCTTACAAATTGCTAATTTTATAATTTTATTTATATATTTTGTAGGCATTTGACAGCTTGTCGAACGTATGAGAATTTTGTATGTTATTTGTGCATTCAAATGATTTTAAACAGTGAAAATCATGGCATTTACAAAGATACTTATTCTAAACTTATTTATACCTATAATATTTAATATTTATGGAAAATTTATATATTATGTGGTTTTAACGTCTCTTTGAGATCTTTACTAAATGACTTATACTATCTTTATTGATTCAAAGTCTGTTTTGATAAAACTGTTGGTTAAATTAACAAGTACTTTTATTTTGGAATAATAAATGTAAATCCCATTTATTCTATAAATTTGATCGTTTCTGTTGCGGGCATGGTTATGCAACCCTTAAATCATGATGTTTTCACAAGAAAGCACACCGTTTCTTGTTCAAATATTGAAATTTTATGTTTGTTAGTCTGTCTGTTTTTTAAACATGGCAGTATCTTCTATTACAGAACCTAAACCCAGCTCTAAGGAAAACTATGGAAGACTTTCCTATAGAGGAGCAATTGTTTGGCCAACAGTTTTCAAATAAACTCAAAAAATCCAGTGAACTAAAGAAGACTATTAGAATTACAGCTTAATAAGCCCTCTGAAAGCAAGGGAAAATCCACCAATTATCCAAACAACTTCCCAAAGCGTTTTCTCAAAGTCAAGTACAAACAGAGAGGGAAAGAAGAGAAGAACCGTCACGTCAATCGCAACCTATACAACAGCACCCAACAAAAAAGAGAGGGAAGGAGATACCATCAGCAACGTTAGAGGTAGGTCAGTCACAATATGCAGGAAGGCTAAAAGGTTTTTATAATCAATGGACAAGTCTCACTGACACCTCATATGTTTTGAGTTGGGTCAAAGGATTAAAATTAAAGTTTATTATAAACCCAAGTCAAGGGATAGTTCCTAAAGTTAAAATACAATCTTTTAAAATTCCACATTATGAAGAAAGTATAAAAAATTTAGTGAACATCGGTGCTATATCACCCTGTACACATATATCAGGTGAATTTTTATCATCTTTCTTTCTTAGGGAAAAATCTAACAAAAAGTTTAGGTTCATACTGAATCTCCCAACAGATGAATCAGTTTTTAAATCCCCCTCATTTCAAACTAGAGGCCTACCGAACTATAACCAAATTACTGTTCAAGAAGTGTTATCTAACCCCACTGGACCTGAAAGACGCCTATTTAAACCATATAGAGTCTATATGGTTTAGACTCGGACAATAGCAGCGACATTGTCCGAACAAATTGTACCATTCCTGGACGCGCGCCTCGTTATCTCAGTTGTATGTCAGTTATAGTTATAGCATGTGTAGTACAGTAGCACAATAATATTGACTTAGTGACCTAGTGAAATAAATATTATTATTTAAAAAAATTACCATGAACAAACAAAAAGCAAAAAAGAGATTATTTCACGATGTGTGGACAGAAAAGTATGGGTGTATCGAAAATGGTGACAAATTGATATGTACTTTATGTACAGATATAATTACCGCTAGGACTTATAATATTGAGCGACACTTTTATTCAAAACATAAATATGTGAGTGAAATGGCAAATGAAGATAAATCTGAATACATTGCTAAACGTGTATTAAATTTTGGAAAACAAAATAAATTCTTAAAGAGTTTTGTTACCAGCAACAATCACGCTACGTCTGCCAGCTTTGTTGCAGCTCTTAGCATTGGTACCAACGGAAACCATTTACAGACGGCGAGTTTTTGAAGGTCTTCATATGAGGTTTTCATCATTAAAAAAAATTGGCTTTGCCATTTTGTCCACATTCGGGTCCACTTATAAATGTGAGCAAATATTTTCACAAATGAAATTTATTTTAAGCAAAAACAGGAGCAGGTATTGAAAATTCAGATGCTTGTGTTTGACTTAAAACGACTAACTATAAACCAGACTTGACTAAATTGACGTCACAAGTTCAACATCAGGGGAGCCATTGATATCGTAGAGAAAGTTTATAAATAAAGTTTATTTAACTATGTTTGTAATTATTTTCTTAATAAAATATATCTTATTATTTACTAAAATGCTGTTTTAAAACGAAAATATCTCTGACCCAAACGTCTCTTTAATACTCGCATTTTGGTTGATTTTGACCCGCGGCCAAAAAAGGTTGCCGACCCCTGATATAGACCATATAGGACCATATAGAAAATATTTGAGGTTTGAGTACAATGGTCAGCTATTTGAATTTAATTGCCTCTCATTTGGCCTCAGTACAGCCTCCTATATTTTTAATAAATTGATGAAACCGCTTTAAGAAAGTTAAAGGAAGAAGGCGTAACTTGCATATCTTACTTGGATGACTTTCTCATTCTAGTCACTCAAGATTTCTTCTCTTGTCCGAGTCACAATTCCATAGTTGTAACTGATTCAATAGATACCTACCCTATTCCTAACTCCTACATATGAACATGTTCACTTTATTACAGGTAGATGTCAGAAATGTCTCTTCCAATACTGCCCTGCTAAGACTAGTTGTCCTAACTGCAAAAATTCACGTTTTCAGATAAACATACTGTTGTACTGACAAACGTTTTACCTGTGATTACTAAACGCGAAAGTCCTATCTGAAACTGAAAAGGGTATTTTAATGCTGTAAAATTCATCCTAACTAGCAAATATTAGTCTTATCCTAAATCAAATTGTCCTATTTAATATTTGCTAATATAAATTGTCCTAACTGAACAGATAGTACATATCTACTTAGCAGAACTTAAAAAACCGCAAAGCTAAATGTCCTAAATGCTTCAGATAGGACAAATTTGTTTAGCATGATAATGACTTATCGCATGTATTATTAGTGTGTATTGTTAATTCAGTTTGTTGCTACTTTTTGTGAAATTTATGGAAAAATAAATCACAAAGGTAAGATTAATATTTAAGATTCAGGTTTGTTTAATACCGTACCCGTTAAAGTAACACAAACAATTAATAGTAATAGTTTAAGTAGGCTTTTTGTTTTTGGATTATTAGCCGTAATACACGTCTGGCACATTGAAGTCTTGGGTGCTGGTTTTAATGTAATAGAGTGAAGTGTCATAGAGAAAATTTGTCTTTATTTTAACTGAAGGCTTCGCCTTTGATAGTTTAATATCTCTTTTTATTGCATTGTAAACCGCATCCAGAACTTTTGCCAATGATTTGCCAGATGTATAAATATGTGCATTTTTTTACTAGATGACATATTCGACTGGTTCCAAAAGAACAAAACAAATTCTTTCCATGGCGTTAAACCAACAGTTTCAATTAAAAATAGATTCTATGCGAGAATCCACTCGTGTTACTAAATCAAAGTCTTACGATGACAATGATCCAGATTATTCTCCAGATTTATGTAAACGCATGCCATGGATTTAAGCAAAGCTAGACAATATAAAAAATATGGCAGTTTACGGAAACGAAAGAAGCATAATGAAACCCCAGCGAAAAGAAGAGAGGAAAAAATAAAAAATCGTATTAAAGATCATTACGTGCAAAAGTCCTGCAAATGTCCTTTAAAATGTTTTATAAAAATGAAACATCAGAGGCAAGTAGATATCAACAAACAATTTTGGCAGGTGTCTGAAAATGAACAGAAAATGTTTGTATCGACTTGTATTAAAAAACAATTTAAAAAGAGGGATACGACCAAAACAGACAATTCAAGAAGAAAGTATACGTTCTCATATTTTTTGCGTAATGAAAACAATGATACAGTTCCAGTTTGCAAAGTATTTCTATTAGCGACACTTGGATTTAAAAAAGGCAATGACAGAATATTAAAAAACGTTAGAAACACAGATTCTGGTCTTCTTAAGCCTAAATCAGATCAGCGATGTCGAGGTCATCCATCAAGTTTAAAAATTGATAGATCAGCCATAACTGAACATATAAATTCTTTTGGGCCTAGAATATCTCGCTACAGGAGGGAGCATGCACCATTACGTAAATATTTACCTAGTGACATTTCTATAACACAAATGTACAATGACTTCAAGAAAAAGTTTAACGCAACGTTTTCTTATGAACTGTATCGAAGGACTATTGCGGATATGAACATATCTTTTGCGAATCTAGGACACGAAGAATGCTGGGAGTGTGAAGAGTATCGTATACATAAAGATTCAGATGTTCATTCCGACAGTTCTGAATGTGACACATGTAGAAAATATTTGAAACACAATATGCAGAGACACAAACACGCAGAGAAAGCAAGAGAGGGATATAAAAAGGATTCGGAAGGACAATTAATGAGTTTGCAAGATCTAACTGTATCTGCAGACTTGCACAAAGTAATCTCTATAAAATACTGTTTTGTAGTTGCACTTTTAAATTTTATTATTCTAGGTTATCATGCTTCCGAGGCTCGAAACATTTAAGGAAATAATGTTTACTCCTCGTATAATCGCCTTTAACGAAAGTTTTGTTCCGGTAGGCAAAAAGAGTCGTTTCCATCCATGGGCTGTGGTCTGGCACGAAGCCGTGGCGGGAAGGTCAATGCATGACATCATATCAACGTTTTATGCCTTCTTACTTGGAGGGAAAACACATTTGGGGTAGTCGGCTGTTGGCTATCTGCTGACAGTCAGTTAGTTAAATGAGTTAGTAAAGTAAAAAGAAATGAGTAAATAAATATGACATAATAGAGTCAATGACATTATCTTTACATCAGCTTTGAGTCAAGGCTACTTGCAGTACTACTCATGAATGTTTTTATTTGTTTGTATACAGAATGTCCTAGTTTGCCGTTCCTGAAAACTATTAAGTGGACGAGAAAGAAACGCCCATAGGAGCTGTGAATCGTCTAGTGCTAGTGAGTCACGGTCATATACCCCAGAAAGAACACCACCTCGATCAGAAAGAACACAACTTCGAAGAAGTCATGATAGTTCAGTCATTAAAACAATTTACAGATGCCATGAGGGATCTTATTGGATCAATCAGTAGTCAGAAATCATCTAGTGGTTTTCGAGGAGAGGCGGTACCTATGTTTGATCCTGAGGTCAAAACACAAGATATCACATCTTGGTGCAGAAAGATTGATGAGTTGAGAGAGGTATTTCATTGGTCAGAGGATGCTACCATTTATTATGCTCTGGCAAATAGTCTAAAATCCGTAAAATATTCCTGGCTTGAATGGAAAGAAAAGCTTTAGAGAAAGCCAAGAGAGATTATGCCGAAAAATTGGACGAAATGATAAAGCGCAGAAAAAAGACAGAAGAAACCTATACTGTTATTATTATTAGAAATTGACACTAGTTAATGCTTGTAATATTACTGAGAAAAATGCAGTTTCTTGTATTATTTTTGGATTAACAGATAATTATGTGAAAACACCTGCTCGTGCAGGGAATTATATCCAACCAGAAGATCGGTTTGGTTATTTACAGTCGTTACAAGAACCAAGCACTAGTTCTAATCAAACAAGATGGGAATCAAAGCATTCTAGAAGGCATTTTGGGCAGATGACTAAGGGCAAAAGGGACTGGCATAGAAAGGTTGAAAAATCCAAAACAACAAAAGAAAAGAATGAATTAAAATATCGTTGTGGCGAAAAGGGTCATAGATTCTACGAATGTGCAGAAAAAGCATTTTGTAACTTTTGCAAAAAGAAAGGACATACTGAAAACAGAGTTTCAGGAAAAACTCTGAAAAACCGTCTAATTCCACTTTGTGACTAGAGACACGGGAAAATTCTAATGCTAAATATTTTAAAAACTGTATGATTAATGGACATAATATTAAGGGTTATATAGATTTAGGCAGTTCTTGTACAAATATTAGATATCAAGATGCTAAACAGCTTCGCTTATCAATAGATAAATATAAAGAAATATTCATATATTAAAGGCTATGGAAATTCAATAGTGAGGACTTTAGGCACAGTAAATTGTAAAATAGTTGTCGATAATGCACAGTGCGATGACACAGAAGTGCATGTAGTGCCGGACGATATCCAAGATATTTCACTGTTAATTGGAAGAACATTTACGGAATTGGAAGAACAGTCTCATGTCCTTATTTATAAAGATCACTCTACTTTAAAGTTATTTCAACAGTTACCAAATTGTCCAGAAAATAAGGAAAGAAATACGAAAGCTGAGACAGTGTGTTTATGGGCAAAACAATCTACAATAATTCCACAAAATTATGTAGGGAACATACTGGTCTGACTTTAAAACTGGAAAAATGTTCATTTCTGATGGATAACATTACATATTTATGTTTTGAAATTAGTAGTGAATGAGTAAAACCTGGATCCGCAAAGATTAGAGCAGTATCTGAGTTCAAACCACCAACAAACGTACATGAAATGAGACAATTCTTGGGTTTAACAGGCTATTTTAAGTGCTTTGTTGACATCAACATTAGAGGAAAATAGATGGGATGAGAATGTATTCCAACATACAGCTCGCAATTAATACCAATATGAGTAAAACCACTGGAAGAACACCATTTGAATTATTGTTTGGGTATAAACCGAGAACGATAACTAACCCGTTATTGTCTCACGAAATTTAATTATACTTAATAACTTTGTCTTTATACTTATTTGCTTTTTTATTTGAATATTTTTCCTGTTTATTTTAAACATGGCTTATTACTAGAAAAATGTTGATAAATTACAGAACTGTGGCACAAATAATAAGCTACCGATAATATATGTAAGTCCAGAAACTAGTTAGGACCAAACAAACCATTAAAAACGTGTCAGGAAATTCTTTTCAATCAATCACGATCTTACTGGCTTGCTGGTGATTGTTGCAAACGGGCCTATTAACACATTTATATTAACTTTTTCAGATCTTGTACAAAAAGAGCTGCTCCTCCCCCGAAGAACAAAATTCTGGCTAGAGAAAATATTTCTGCTGTGACGAGACCTGCCAAGGCAGCAAGTACTAATGAACAGGCAATGAATGTTTGCCTATGCTGTCCCTTGCACCGATCAGAATATGGTTTGTACTTTTTCTTGGTTTGTATATTTAATTTAATAACATATCTATTCTCATTTCAATAACTAATGAATTTTTTAAGCATTTTGCCTTGTCTAAATTAACCCTCCGTTAAGCATGTCACCAAGAGTGATGCGATTAGGTGTGCAGACTCCAGTGGACCTTAAGCTTAATAATCACATTGTTTCTTATTTATTGAGTTATAATGCAAGCGATTAAGAGTTGACATGCTCGTTGCATGAAAATGCAATATTTCTTGCATTTTCGAACTAGACATGTTTTTCAGAAACAGATAATAAAGGTCATAATCTATATAAAATGTATTTGTGCATAAGTATATTTATATAAATTTAATAAAAAATTTATACAAACCAAGAAAAAGCACTTATAAAATTGAGTAGATTCTTTGGAAGGATTTTAATAAATTTAGAAAAATTGCTGCTAAACTATCATAAGTGTACGAAAAAGAAAAGCACATTTTTGATTAGGTGAAAAAAATTTGAAATGAATCTGAAGCTGCCTTTACACGTGTTTTAAACTAATGGGCACTATAGTGTACTAAATTTGATTTAGATATCGTATATTTCCATTAGCATGGAAAAATATGAATTTTTTTTGGAAAATCTAGCTATTTCTCAAAAATAGAGCCGTTCTGGGATATGTATGTTTCTCAGAAATTTATTGATTGCACGTATTATTTATCTGTTACTACATTAATCTGAACCATTTGCAACAACTCCTTTTTATAATAAATTATGTAATTTTTTTTTGCAGAAACATATTTAGAGGAAATAATAAAAAAGCAAAATCTGCTTAGAGCCCAAATTAAGCAGCTGTCCGTTGATCTTCAAAATGTATCAGTAAATCTGACAAAAACCCCATGTGACAAGTACAGTGATATGAACCTTCTATATATCAAATATTCAGATTTCCATTGAAAACTGAAACTGAGATTATCGAGTCTGAAAATTTTTTGTCGATGAAAATTTCAGGAAGAAAATTTCAACAGAGTGTAATGAAGCACATTTTAAGTGCACATTCAAAGACATAATAATCGGTTCCTGTTATATCAACGCTATAGTAAATAAATAAATAGGAGATTCCCTCTACAAAATGTCTTTGTTTATTTAAATATAATCAGAGCGCCGAACCTAGCCGAGTCCGGTCGATTGACCTCACGCCGCTATGGCTTCAATAATAATGTACTAAAAATGTAGTCAGTCTGATGTCTGGCCGTCTACCGTCAACATCGTTGCTGGGCTAGTCTCCCACCTGTCTCCGAACACCGACTCAAGCTACCTAGTAAGTGAAACATATTCTAACACCGTATAATACGTTTTGCGTCGGCGTTGATACTTAGTCAAATCTACCGCCTGCTGTCTACTATTATTAAATATTCTTCTAAGTGCCAACACACAGATTGTAAAACATTTACAAGTCCGATCATTCCACTTCTGCGCCTGTCTCAGTTCTCGCCGATCATCTAACAAGTTGAGGACAACTCCAACATTCAGTCTACCGCCGTCCAGCATACGAAGCATTTCTGTCTACCACCGCTACCAGCACCAGATAGAAGTAAGTACCGCGCAGGTCTGGACACTTAAGACTGCATAAATCAATGTAGAGTATACGACAATTTACAACAGCAAAGTAACTATCTTGATTTTATGCGCAATAATTCGCGACAAAGACCAAATAAACAATCGACGCCACCCAATAGATGGCATAATCAGCGTAAATCAGATCACAATCAATTTCAAAACAGAATGAACTTTAATCAATACCCAAGATATAATAATTATCAAAATTTTAATAGACAAAGTAATTCCCAGAATTTACACCAAAATCAAAATGTTTTTGCCCCTCGAAATCAACCACAAACTTACACTTCTACGGCCATGTCAATTTCAACCAGGAATACTTATAACAATAATAACCAAAGAAATACAAATTTCTCGCAAAACACACGTACACAGCAAAATCAAAATCGCTACAATCACTTCCAAAATTTAGGTAATAGCAGACCCGATCGCATTATTGAAGAAATAACAAATATCGAAAGTGAAAATTCAAATCATGATCAAAATTTTCCAAGTCCAGCCTCTCAAACCCACATCACTTAGATATAAACAATTTAAATAATAAAGTAAAATTTCCATTTGTCTATTCGACAAACTTTCATTTAAAAATATTATTAGATACAGGTGCTTCAACTAGTATAATGAACTCCGATATTAGTAATTTTCCGATATTAGAAGTTTGAAAAATTTTCTAAAGTTATTTTTCCCCACGAGTTTGAAATTACTACCTGTAATAAAACATCCAAAGGACACTACGCTCTAAAATTACCAATTTTCAAAGAACATGGTATTTTTGATGAAATACTGTTTTTAGTTTTCCCATGGCACAAAAAATATGATTGTTAAGTTTCAACGACCTTACTAGTTTAAAATGTTCAATTGATTTATCTAATAAGACATTGAACTTTCCTAATAAAATTATTCCCTATCAAGAAGACTTAAATTAAACAATTAAAGTAAAAATTAAAAGTGGCACAGTGTTAGTTCCAGAAATAAAGCTAGGCAACGAAACAATTCCAGAATCAATATGTCAAGTAAAAGATTATTCATTGATAATACCCTACGCGGTAAGCAATACCGATATAAACAATATACAGGAACCGCTACAAGTTATTCCCATTGACGAATATGTCGAATGTGAACAAATTATCCCATCAGATATACCCAAATTTAACGTAGAAAAAGCTATTCGCACTAAACATATGAACGTAGAAGAAAAAGAAAAAATATTAAAAACATGTGATAATTATAAAGTATTTTATAACCCTGAATAAGCGTTAACAACATGTAATGTAACCACACATAACATTCGAACAAAAGAGGACAACCCTATTTATTTAAAAAACTTTAGGTACCCATATCATCTAAAAACAGAAATCCAAAATCAAGTTAAAAAACTATTAGAAAACGGTATTATTCAGCCATCGGTTTCACCCTACTCGAGTCCCGTGTGGATCATCCCCAAGAAAATGGACTCCTCTGGACAAAAGGAATGGTTATTGACTTCAGAAAGCGAAATGAACAAACTCCCCCGCATAGAGGAAATCCTTGAAAATTTAGGAAAAAGTCAATACCTTACAACACTAGACTTGGCACAAGGATTTCACCAGATACCAATGGACAAGGATTCCATAGAGAAAACTGCATTTACTGTGGAGAATGGTCACTGGGAATACATGAGGATGCCTTTCGGGTTAAAAACCGCGCCCGCAACTTTCCAGAGAATGATGGACCACGTTTTAATGGAATACTTACATAAATTCTGCTTTGTATATATGGATGACGTTATAATATTTTCTAAAAGTCTTGATGAACATATTTTACATATAAAATTAATATTTAATAAATTATTGAAATATAATCTCAAGGTTCAACTAGACAAATCAGAATTTTGAAGAAAAGACATACACAATAACATGAAAACATTGCGAGAAACTCAAGATAAATTACAAATGCAAAATACAAGAACCCTGTCTATCGCTTCTCGACTACTCGAAAAATTTGAAAGTAACTCTAAAATAATAAATCAAAATTTCAAACAAGTAAATGAATGCCTACAAAATATAACAAACTAAATGGAGATACAACAAACTATCTTAAATTAATTATTTACAATGCAGACATTTGAACGATTTCTTTCAGATCTTTTAAATACCATTAACTTTAGCCTAAATGAAGAACTAAATTTGCTACTAATCGATTCAACAGATCTCTTACACATTCAGGAAACACTTAAGAAATTATTTCCGGCTCAAGAATTATTACCTTTCGATAAACTTCATCTTTTTGAAATTACTGACATTGTTAAACTTAATAGTATCATTACTATTAAGTATTATACAGAATTATATTAATAAGGCTGTAAAACCAGAGAAGAGAGCCTATCTGAAGTATGCTTTCACTAATAATAAATCAACTAAAACTCTATACACTGAGTTAAATAAATTAAATATATATTAAAAAAAAATAATATTCAACTTCCGGATCATCTTTCAAATGTTGATGAAATTAATAACTTTTTTATAACAATCTCACAATCAAACACTAAACCTGACAGAGAGACTCTCGATACCTTTTCTACCACAGTTAAGTCTCGTATTAGTAGCTTTAATTTTCACGATGTGGATGAGGATTGCGTGTATAAAACCTTACTTTCTATAAAATCAAACGCCGTCGGAGTAGATAATATAACAATAAAAATGATATTGATGTGTTGTCCTTCAGTTATAAGTTATATAGCTTATATTATAAATTATACTATTGAAACACATTGTCTTCCTAGTTGCTGGAAAACTGCTTGTATAATTCCTGTACCGAAAGTGAAAAATCCAGCTGAACACAAAGACCTTCGGCCAATTAGTCTACTCTGTGTAATGTCTAAACTCATGGAAAAAATCTTATATGAACAAATTAAACGACATGTTGATTCTTATGATATCATTCCAATCAACCAGTCGGGTTTCAAACCTTCTCATAGCTGTTCCTAAGCTTCCTTGGCAGTGATTGATGATATTCTGTCAGCTTCTGATAATGATTTACTTACTACGCTAATATTATTAGATTATACAAAAGCGTTTGATCGAATTAATCATCAGTTACTATTTGCAATTTTTCACAATATCGGTTTTAGTAACAGTGCTGTACGTCTGATGAAAAGTTATTTTTTGAATAGGAATCAGTACGTGAAATACGATACTCATGTTTCCCAACGCGTACATGTGGAAAGCGGTGTACCGCAAGGTTCTATACTTGGCCCATTGTTATTCTCAATATATATACTGCTGCACTGAGGGATAGTGTCAAATATTGTAATAGTCACTTTTATGCAGATGACACTCAACTATATTATTCGTTTAAGAAAGCTGATATTGAACTAGCGAATGACAAGGTAAACGTTGACTGAAATAAACGTTGATATTAAACTTCCTTAATTTATATGCAGTAAAAGATAAAAACAAGATGGCTGCTTCGAATTCAGCTCACCGAAATAAGTTCAGTTATGACTGTATTTTAAATTGTTTGGTGAATTGAAAACCAAATGAGTATTCTATGAATTTCAAGACCATATTAGATTATATTGGAGTGGTTGAGCATATTAAGGGCTGATAGTACCTAGATACCTATTTCCTACTAGGTTAAGATGTCATTAACCGAACCGCTTACGCACCTACAGAGGGTGCTTTCTGTTTGCTGTTTGTGACATCTGAACAAAAAAAAGAGAGTAAAAATAAGATATTCCATTTTATAGAAATAATTAATTGAGGCAAGAACTATAACATTAATACTGGCGATACCTACATTAGAATTTTTAATGTTTAAAAAAATTAATTCGGCAGGTTTAAAGGCTGTTCCCTATGGGTCCCATTTAATGTTATGGTTCGATGGTGACTTGCAATCTTTATTCAAATACTCTCAAAATCTTTGCTTGTCACTTAATCTTGCCAAATCTCAAGTTATGCTATTCGGCAGAAAGTTAAGTCGTCAAAGATGTGTGGATAAAGTAAACATTATATTAAATAATGAAAGACTCCCAATTGCTAAGATGGCCAAAAACCTAGGTGTATGTATGGATCACCAACTCAGATTTGATAAACAGGTAAATTCAATGATTAAAAAATCTTACTCAAATTTAAAATTAATTTCTGCAAGTCGCAAAATTTTAAATATGAGAACAAAGATTATCTTATGTGACGCGTTGGTTCTTTCTAATCTGACATATTGTTATGCAGTATATGGACCATGTCTCACTAAATTTAACTGTGCTCGTTTACAGCGAGTACAAAATTCATGTGTTAGGCTGATTTATGGAATAAATCGAAACCAGTCGGTTTCTAGTCATATTAATAAATTGCATTGGCTAACCCTTGATAAAAAAAGCCGGTTTATACACAGCGGTTGTTTATTTAATAAAATAATAATGAACAAAACCCCTCAATATTTGTATAATAAAATAAGATTCAGAACGGATGTGCATAATTTGATCCTGCGGAAAAAAATGTTATTACTGTTCCAAAACACCAGACATCTCTCTTTTAACGGTCTTTTTCTTACACTGTCTGCAAACTGTTTAATGCTTTGCCCAATGATTTGAAATGCTCTAATGATCTCAGTTTCAAAAAGCGCTTGAGGACATTATTGTTGGATAATAAGCTTCCTGTCAACTTTAATATATAAGTAATATAATTATAAAAGCTTAGTTCTGTTTGTGCTATTTATTTATACATAGTATCTATAAGTCGATTGTGTGTTTAGGTATCTTACTGTTTTCTATGTAATTTTGTGTTAATTATGTTTGGTACTTGTCTGCCTAATTGTTATATTTGTTAAATACTGATTAACTGTTATTACAAACAGCAGGCACCTATAATAGGCTCTTTGGAAGAACATCTTAAATTGTACATCGTACAAGTAAATATGAATTTGAGTCTAATTCATAAGCATTGTACTATATTGTGTAAATCATTATATTGTGTAAGTTTTTTTTTATTGATGCTTATCGAATAAATTATTATTATTATTATTATTATTATTATTATTATTACTGATAACGAAATAATTTTTGTATTGAAAATTCCCATCCTTTTCCCTACCTCGTATAATTACCAAAAAATCTATCCTTCCATTTTTGGCAACCAATCATTATTGTTGTTACCCAGTCAACGAGTTTTCGAACATAAAAAGTTAGTGTTTGTGCAACAATGTATAACTTTAAGTGCAGTAACACTATGTGAAAAAGAACTACCAAGTACATGTAACCTCACGACTCTCGAACACTGTACAATAGTTTTTATTTCAGAAGATTCCATTGTTTATCAGCTAAACAATAATAACTTATTTATAAGTACTTATCAACCCTTATGTGGATTTGATGAATGTAATCATACCAAACTTTGTATTACAAGAAACTCTATTATAACCAACATTTGTAAATTAGAACTTAACAATGTTATTACTCATCTTTAAATGAAATATTTTCCATAAAATACCTTATATAAATTACACTAATATTAATCATTCTAATATACACATCAAAGAATTAGAACACTATAGTAATATTCATAATTTAATTGACAAAAATTATATAGAATTAGAATTAAAGGAATTTCAGTTTAAGCACGATGTTTAGAAAACATACTTTCTGTGTATCACCATATTCATTGTAATCAGTTTCATTATTTATAAGTATACAAAAGCAATATGGCATATGACCTCAAGACTTAAAAATGCACTACATAAGAAACAAGAAGAAATAGAAACAGAAGGACAAAGCGTTCCACTGCAACAAGTCGCCGATGCACCACTTTATCCAAGTTTGAAAATGGAACTTCAAACGTAAGGAGGGAAGAATTATGGAACAGGAAACCACTTTCCCCTATTAAGGTAGAGACGTATTTGAAGCCGTCTTATATAAACAAATATGTTTACTAATGTCTCTGCGATTAGTACATAAGCCCTTGAATGTTTGAACCCCCGTTCACAATATTTTGTACTTTCTTGCTGTTTCAAGTTTACATTGTGTCCCACTGTGTTAGGAGAAAATAAATTGTTTTTAAAAACGTGTTTTTCTACTGGCGAAACATAATTACAGGCAAAATTTTGTATCGCCATCCAAAATAAGACCGTACCCGAAAACTTCAGAACGGAAACCAACTAGAAAAGATCCAGTAAAAAGAAAATCCATAATTGCAACCGATATTCCAGAACGCGATGAAAATGCAGAAAAAAAATGGATAAAAAAGAGACCACTAATCGATCAAAATAAAATAGAGAAGCTAAAGAACAAAGTTATGAGCGACTCTTCTTCCGATGAGGAAGAAGTGATTTACAAAGACTCATCCTCAGACTTGAATTTGGAAGAGGATGAGGATGAGAACCTTACAAAACTTGAAGTCCACAGTTTCCTGGTTTGTAATGTGTTTGGGAAAAATCAGTTAGACATTATGCCGCTCAAATAGAAGAAGTTGTTGTGAATGGCTACAACGTGAAATTTTTGAAAAAGCAAGTTGCCTCTAACCGGTTTAGATTTAGTGAAGCGCTCCCAGCATTTGTGTCATACGAAGAAGTGATTTTGAAACTACCAAATCCTTTGACAGACCGAAGTGCCCGATATTTAGATATGATATATTTTAATGTCGATCTTACCGAGTACAGCTTATCTTAATATTAAAGTTATTGTTTTATAAACACTTTTTAAAGATATGTTTGTCAAATAAATATTTTGGGTAATATTATTGCTCATTGATTAATCATTGATTATTAATAATATATCATTAATTATTGAAACCAATTACTTATTGGTTTAGACATATTAGATATGGATATATATGTATATGTAACTTATAATGATGTAATACCTTTTCAAAAAATTATGCAAAAATGTATATAAGACGTATATATCAATCGGTCTGATTTCAAAATTTGAGTTATTTCTTTCTCATGTCCACGCCATGATTGATTTAAATATTGTCCAAACCCTCCCGGCGCTCCCCTAGGTAGGGTAGTGACACCATCTATTGTCACTGAACCAGTAATTGTCACATCCTAAATTAATTTCGATTTATAAGCATTTGAATATATATTTCAGCCTGTTAGTGCCATCTATGACTAAGGCAGACCCCTTACTACTGCTTTGTCATAGAAACAGTACTCCTAAAAGAGCGCCATCATCGCATTCTTTTTTATGTCGTCACCCCGATTTGGGGCCTTAAATATCGAGTACCTACATCTGTTGTGTGGTTTGTTAAGGATATTAATTTGGTTGTAGTGTGTTAAAAACATTTTTATACTTCAACAAATATTTTCTGTGGCTTCAGGTGAGTAATAATAAATATAAGTAACCAATATAATATATTTCATTGATTTTAGCTAAATTGTAGGTTAGATTAGAAACAGGGGTGACAATTACTGGTGTTCCATTATCGCAGATACTCTAGTAATTGGCACAGGTGCCAGTTACTGGTGTTATATAAAAAATTGAGATACCTATGTATCCCATTTTGTCAAATTCTAGTTAAATACAACAATTTTCGTATGAAACTGGAAAGATGGGACTATTTTAATGAAAAAAAATCCAGTAATTGTCAGTTAATTAAATATGTGACAATTATTGGTATATTTGAGTGACAATTATTGGTCCACAGAAAATACATTATGGAGAAGTCAAAAAAGCCGTTTTTCCGATATTCTGAGGATGCAAGGAATGGCATACTCTACAGCAGCAAAATTATATGGTGTCCCTAGGATGACCCTTAGAAACAAGGTTCTAGGGAAAACTCAAGTAGAGCGAAAAATGGGGCCTAAAACATTTGACACATAAAGAAGAAGAAGAAGCTCTGGTAAAATGGATAAAGGAAATGTGCAGAAGAGGTTTTTCACTTATAAAGGAAGATATATTGACTACAGTTAAAAAGATAATGGTAAATACTGGTCGAGAAAACCCGTTCACAGAAAACAAAGTGGTTACAGCTGTTTCTGAAGAGGCATCTAGATTTAAGTTTCAGAACACCAGAAACTCTAACGTCTACAAGGGCAGCTGTAACAGAACTTCAATTGAGAAATTGGTTTTCAGAAATAGAAAACTATTTAAAATCCATAGACTTGTTTGATGTATTGTCACATTCGCAAAAGATATTCAATTGTGACGAATCGGCATTTCTCTTATGCCCAAAAACTGGGAGAGTTATAGCGCCGCGAGGAGAGAAAAATGTATTTTATTTGGTTAAAGGTGCAGACAAAGAATCCATAACTGTGCCTGTCACTTTATGTGTTGGCGGAATAATATGCCGCCATTTCTGCTATATGCATATACAAGAATTCCATCACATGTTATACAAAATGTTTCTACATCTTGGGCAGTGGGGAAAACAGAAAATGGGTGGATGACGGGCAAGTCATTTTATGATTATATTGCCAATGTTTTCTTTCTTTCGCTTAAAAAGAATAACTCAGAGTTTCCCATAATTCTGTTCCTAGATGGGCATAAGTCACATCTGACTGCATTTATCAGAATTCTGTTCTCAAAATCAGATTATCCTTGTCGCCTTGTTTCCGAATTCAACGCATATACTACAGCCATGCGATGTGGAAGTTTGTAAGCCATTGAAAGATAAATGGAAAACAGTAGTTCATAACTGGAAGTGTATTGGAATTCATTTTTTACATAGAGGGAGGAATAGATCATATCAAAACGGGACGTTCGGGACTCCTCCCTCAAGATTTGTTTGTATATAGAGCCAATCATTTTTTTAGGTTCTAATTTCACCTATCACTACGCCAAGGGTGTGAAAAAAAAGTATCCAGACCGAGATGTTTCCAATGACGTCATATTACAAGCAGTTAAAAATGGTTTGTGATCAAAACTTGTCCATTAGACATGTAGAAAAAGTTATGAATTTATCCAAATCGGCTTTATCTAGGCACGTGGCAAAATATAAAAAAGAGGATGACAAAGCCAAAAATTTTTTCAAAAAAATCTCATCTGCAGTCTAATTTTCTCACCAGAACAGGAGGATTTATTGTGCAACTATTTAATAAAGGCCAGCAAGATGCATTACGGGTTGACAATTCTTCAAGTTCGGGTTCTAGCTTTTGACTACGCAAAAGCTCTTCATTTCAATTATCCAAAATCTTGGGCCGAGAATAATATGGCAGGCAGAGATTGGTATTGTGGATTTCGTGATAGACCCCAAACACTATCCCTGAGAGCTCCTGAAGCCACCAGTTTATCGAGGGCCACCAGTTTTAATAAACATAATGTTGAAAGCTTTTTAAACCATCTAAGAAATATATACACGAAATATAACCTGACTTCTGTTCGCATATTCAACGCAGATGAGACAGGTGTAATGAATGTACATAAGCCAAGTAAAGTGTTAGCTCACAGGGGTCAAAAACAAATCGGTCAAGTTACGTCGGGGGAAAGAGGGCAGGTTGTTACCGTTTTGTTCACAATAAATGCGAATGATTTGCCACCTGTATTTGTATTCCCTCGAGTAACGACCAACGACGCTTTTCTAAAGGGTGCGCCAAAGGGTAGTCTGGGTTTGAGCCATAAAAGTGGATGGATGACCAAAGAAAATTTTTGTTTGGCTTTCAATCACATTATCCAGCATTCCCATTGCACTAAGGAGAATCCAATCCTATTAATATTTGACAATCATGAAAGTCATGTCCAACTTGATGTAATTCAAAAAGCAAAAGACAACGGCGTACTTTTATTAACAATTCCACCTCACTGTAGTCATCGCCTTCAACCCGTAGACGTTTCGGTTTATGGACCCTTTAAAGCAAAATATAATGCAGGTTGCAACAACTGGATGTTGAATCACCCTGTTATTCCCTGTCCACTGTCCACATTCGTTGTCGAAATAATGGCTTCTCGCAAGCGTACCGTAATAGTGGAAGAATTCATAGAACAATATAAAGCCGAACCTTGCCTTTGGCCTCGTAAAAAGCAAAGATTATCATAACAGAAATAAGAGAGCGGTCGCATATGAAAAGCTCAAGGAAAAACTTAGAGAGATCGAACCGAATACTACGAAAGAGGAGGTATTAAAAAAAATTAATAGTTTGCGTAGTAACGTAAGGAAAGAGAAAGAGTGTAATGAAGTACATTTTATTTTGCCGTAAAATTAACCATTCTGCACCTGTAAATAAGTTTCCAATACAACGCCGTAAATAAGCAAAAATATATCCGAAATAAAACCTATTATTTCGACACCTGTACCTGAGAATCCGACGCGCACACATTCGCGCACCCCCGATGGCCCCGACTAAGACAAGACCGCGCGCTAAGATGTGAGTTGGTGTTCCGCCGTCCAAGGAGTTAGACGTACGAAAGAATCTCTGCCGCCAGCTGAATAAGTGAGTAAATATTTTACATGTCCGAAAAGTTAACAGTGAAATTTTGATACTTAAAAAATTGATACTTAAAGTATAAAAATAAATTGATACTTAAACATTTTGTCGACTAAACCGAATATTCTTCAGAGTCCACAAGAACGTGGGGACTTATGAATCTTTTCGATTTTGGGGTGTACAAGTATAAAATATGCAAAGTCCGAGATTTCACTTCTGCGCATGTCTGAGGTTTTCATAGAACCATATACAGCTGCGAACGACTCAGACATTCAGTCTGTGACAACACTGCATCGAAGCAAGACCTGTCCGTATACACCGCTGCTACCAGGACCTAGAGAAGAGTAAGTTAAAATTGGTCAAAGTCCACAAGCCCGTGTGGACTTATAAATTTCACCGATTATTGGCAGACGAGCATAAATTATATCAAGTGAGGTATTTCACTTCTGCGCATGTCTACTTATACTACTGAGACCGACTCAGACAATCAGTCTGGGACCGCACCGCATACGAGCAAGACCTGCCCACCGCTGCCTACCAGTATCCAGAGAAGAGTAAATAAACTAGTACAAGTCCCCAAAGGCATTGGGACTTGGTATAATTTCATCGACTTGTGTGGACTACGCCGAGAATATTACAAGTCGAAATAGGAAGCTACTGCGCAGGTATCAAAAGCTCTCCCAGCAGCCATTTCAGTACCTGCTACTAGTCGGTGCACAAGTATTCAGTCTTGACAGACCACCCGTACCCAGCAAACGTGCCCAGGACTAGGAAGGAAGTAAGCTAGATTTCGAGTAGGTTTGCAGTATTAAGTCAATAAATAAATGTATTTAAGGTTTATTGGTGTATTATTTTTATCTGTCCTGTGAAGTCTAATTTTTCCTATCGACCGCCTGGCTTACCGTATCTTCACTGTAGCTACCTGTGTAGTGGTATTTCTGCACTGTAAACAGGAACTGGCGCCCGAGGCAAAAGAGCAACCGATCCTCGGGCACGAACGTGACACTTCCTACCTGCAAATCGGGAAGTATCCGTCACAAAAGAAATATAAAGAATCGTTAAAGTCGGGAGCGTCTTCAGACGATGCGTACAAACCCACGTTGTGGTACTACGATCTGTTCGATTTTCTTGGCGATGAAGACACTCCACGCATGCTCAAATTTAAATGACGTTGACGGCAAAGTCGAAGCAGACAATAATAATACTTCTGAGGTAAGTAAATAAACTGTCAATTTATGAGTATAAAGGTTTCTTTATTTCTGTGTTAATATTAGTAACATTCAATTTATAGAATAATAACGATCATATCAAGTTAGTTATAAATATAATTATCTTACCATGGCAGTTTGCTCTCGTTTACAAAATCATTTTGAAATTCTTCCCTTACCCGTTTCCCGTCGTGGGTGATGTTTCCTTGACTTCGCCGATGTAAATGTTCCATGTTAGAACTTGCAGTGTTATAGCCTGTAGAAATGACAGTCCCGTTTTCAATATTTTCTTTATAAAAAGAATTTTCTGGTGCATAGGAATTTGATGCATGTGTCATTAAAAAATTAATGCAGGACGCACGTGGCCATTACTACTTTCTCGATGTTTTGTACGTCTAAATTAATTCTGGTATGATATATTCGAAATCGTGAAGCCATTATACCGAAAGCGTTCTCCACAATATGTCTCGCACGAGACAAAAGATAATTAAAAATTGTTTTATCTCGTGTATCCAAATCCGTTTGTCGAAATGGCTTAAGCATACTGAGTCCTAATGGAAATGCATCATCGGAAAGACATATAGGAGACATCTAGAGCTATTGGCAACATCTTCTGGTCTTGGGATTTTTAATGTTTTACACTACATTTTTTCGAAAAACTTAGTCCTCTTAGCATCCACTACTGCTAAGAGGACTATGCTGTGGCGAGTTTTATAATTGAAATAATACGATCCACAGCCAGCAGGTGGAACTATGTCAACGTGTTTGCCATCAATGGCCCCTAAGCAATGCGGAAAATTCCATTGCTTTTCAAAGAGACGCGCCATTTCTTTCCATTCGTCGGAGGAGTCAGGAAACTGAAAAAAAAAAATGTACAGGGTGAGTCAAAGTAAAAATAAAACGGATAGTATATGAAAAGGGTTGAATTTGTATGGTAATATAATCAGAACCTAATCTTAATTTAAGTTATTGTTTCAGGATAATGGTGCAGAAAATAATGTAGGCGATTCTGATGAAAATGCTACAGATGGTTCTACATCTAGGATGGAGCAACATTCTCAAAAATATACACAAGCAACAAGACCTGCTAAAAAGAAAAGTGGACAAGAGGCGTTAACCATTGACGTGTGACTTTCGGTGAGAGACCATTTCAAGCATCCTGCACCCTTTCAGCGACAGGAAGATCGGTATGATCTCTTAGGACGAACAATAGCAAATAAACTGAGAACATTAGACAAGCGTCAGCGACTATTCGCAGAGAAGATTATAAATGACACGTTATTTGAAGCAGAAATGGGAACTCTTAACAATCACTCATCTCGCGGCTGTTCACCGTCGACTAGGAATGTTCAACAATACCAGAGTGATTGTTATAACCATTCATCCACCAATTTCAGCCCTATGTTTGTTACTTCTCCAACTCCAAGCCCCACCTCAACAGCATCATCTCCTAATCCCTTACTGCTGCAACAATCCAATCCTGCTGTTGTGTATATCATCTCGATATACACAACAGCAACCAGTAAAACTTAACATGTCTCCTTCAGAAAATTCTACAAATAGTGCGGGATCTTATTTTGCCACTTATACTGACATATAAATTAAATATTTTGGAAATATGTTTTTATTTACGAGTACCTACAATTGTAGGATTTCTTAATAAATAACTTATCCGAACAAAGTTCGTCTTATTATACACACCTTCAGATAGTCCTTCCGTAGAGTTTTATAAATGGCATCATATGACTCTGGAATGATTTTGCCGGGAGCTTGCGGTGATATTCTAGTAGAGAATTTGAGGCATTCGTATCCCCTGCCTGTTCCAAGAAATCGTAATGTTGCTGTCAGACGTTCATGTGGCGATATAGCTTTTCTCATGGCAGTGTCCTGCTTCTGAATTAAAGGTGTAACCATTGATAATATTTTTAGGTAAGTTGTTTCATCCATTTTTAAATAATTGCGATAATCTTTAGGCTCTGCGTTTAATTCTTTTAGCAACTGAACGTGACTGTATTCATGTCTTTGTAATAACCATTCTTTACATCCCTTTTGTCGCGATTTTCTTTTCTTTTTCCCTAGGAGGAGAAGAAGACCTACTAACGCTACAGCATCGTCGTAGTCGCGTTGTACGGACATGATTGAAAGCCCAACTGAGAATTGCTTTCAGGTACGCCGCTACGTATATGGACAATCTCAAGTTCAGGTTAACTTGTCATGTTTACCTGAACAGGTATACCTGTCAGGTATACTGGAACGTGAGTGGCCGGCTTTAGGATAATATTCAAAATTGGTATAGCTATCCGTTTTGTTTCCTGAAAAATTAAGTTTTTCCAGTTACGAAGTAATGTCATAAAGTTTCAGAATACTGAAATTCGATGAAATTTTGGTATGTATCATAGTTATAAGTACGCGGGAAAATTATCAATACTTATAATGCACTTACTTACCTACAATATATCCATCACCTATCACTTCCCTTGAAATATTTTGGAACACATGGAATTAAATGTAAATACAAATTTCAAATAGAAAAACTAATTCGTCTTACTTAACTCATTATTTACATTTTAATAATTTCATTTCATTATTTCGTTAGTGGTATTTCATGTATTGATTGGCGTTGATGTTGTCTATATTTATTACTGATATAATTGTGTATACACATAAACTAGAAAATCTTTAGCCCAAATCTAAAGAAAGACGAAGCGATGTAAACAAGCACAGCGACGGTGGTGGGCAAAGTAGGGTCGGCCCAGGCCACGCCTTTGTCTTCTGTTCCCTCCGGCGGGCGCGGTGGCCAGCCGGCAGCTAGTACAACCACAGCTTGACCGACATTCGCTATCGCTCTCGCACTGAGAAGAGAAGTCAGAGTTTGACATATAATAAATATTTGTAGTTATCGTAAATACGCGATAACAGTGCCGTATTAAAAACTCTTGAAACATTTTATAAATAACTTTTGAAATAGACATGAATAAAACGTTGATGCCTAATTTAGAAATAAGTACTAATGGGATTCAGGTCTACCTATTTGGCAAAGTTTTAAAAAAGAAATTTGCGATAGTAATTATGTACATATGTTTATTACACATTAATTATTTACAAAAATAAAAATAGACAATACTTCAATACAGTGATGCCTAATTTAGAAATAAGTATAATAATGGGATTCAGATTACCTATTTGGGAAAGTTTTAAAAAAGAAATTTGAGATAGTAATTATGTACATATGTTTACTACACATTCATTATTTACAAAAATAAAAATAGACAATACTTTACAATGAGGTACCTATATATAATAAATAATAATAAAAAATCTTTATTGTGTTCTAACGAAAAAAGAAAGAAAGAACCACAAACGGTAAGAATTCGGCATTGCCGTTCTTCCATTCCACCTATATAAATTTTCAAAATTGAAGCTTGGCTTGGTTTTTATGAAGTGTGTCCAATTTGTCCAAAAGGTCTTCCCTATTGGCTTTCATTAGCCATATCTTTGCCCTAAAAAAAATTAATATTTTTTTTAAAAATTAGTTAAAATTATTTTTAAACACCGCAAAATATTAGCAAAAAAAAAATTATACTCGAAAACATGCGCAGTACTGTTCTATAATTTTGTTTTTCCTAAAACTAAAATATAACAGCTGGCCAACTTTTAAACGAAATTCATTAAATCTTAAATTGAGTGATTGTATAAACCATATTATTGGCTGTCTATGAATGAATTTCCTAAATTAAGTTAACTTAGATACTAAATTACATTTATGTATAACACATTTTTATATACTTACCGATGGGGTTGCTTAGGAAAGGTAAAAAAGCTCTTATTAGAATAATTATAGCTTTTATTATTGCAGTTTTTAGTTGCACATACGTTTCCTGTTTTTGGAACAGGAAAAAAAGGAACACTATAGAAAACAAAACAATAAAAAGCACAATAAATAAACACAAAACATTACACTCAAAATAAATTCCCAAGAATAACTACGTCGCTGGCTTAATCGATAATCAACACAAAGTGATTTCCCTATTTCGATTCGAAACTCTCGCCACTGTGCTGTTCTCTTCTCAAAGGCGGGCCTAAGAAGTGGCGCGCGTGGATCGGCGCAAACCGTCCCTGCCAAGAGAGCGAGCGTACCCTTCCACTTAGCTGGGCGGTGACTCTACGTCTACCACAACATGCATGCCTTTCACCCATTCGCTGAGGACTCTCTGTTTATCACATTGTTACCTACATCGCTTCGTCCCTCTTTAGATTTCGGCTAAATATTTGTTAGTTAATCTGCATATTAGGATGCCTAATTTACCGCAATAAATCTATCTATCTATCTATTTCTAACTTATGCTTCCACTTCTATATACACAAACACCAACTATTGAAGCACAGAAAAGATGATAGTTTTGACTATCGAAATATATCGATAGTTTTTTTAACTATCGTTAATATTCGATAGCTTGCTGTAGGACCCATTGCCTTACTAGGCGAAAGTTAAAAGTTAAAAGTCAGGTTTAGAGATATTCTGTGGTTGTTAGAGCAGACCTCTGCGACTCGAGAACATGCTTCTCTTCGTTAGCTACGACCTACGACGGGAATACGCCTCGTCCTCATTCATGATGTGACCTCGTCTATACGATACGTCGAGTCGACTGTCGACTGTCAGGGTCAGGGTCCAGTGATATAATATTTTCTATGGTCCGGTGCTCCGATACTCCGATGGTCATGGTCACTGGTCACTTCTCACCTTCTCACTTCGGCCATTCGTCAACATCAAAAACCAAAACATTTTTTATGATTTGATTATATTTGAGATTGATTTGAGCAATTTGGAAATGGAAACATGGAAACGTTTAGAATTTAGATTTCGTTGTGCGTGTGCAAAACCGTGTTTAATTAGGCGTTTTCGGTATTTGTATTTTGTCTAAACTTTTTCATAAATCACCCACTAACGTGAAGAAGAACACTCTCATTGACACTTCTAAAGCAATCAAAATCAAGACCGGTCCAATCCTGTCGGTATGTTTTCCAATTAAATTAATTAATATTAATAGGGATTTGGTAAAATTATTTACTGTTTTTTAGCTTCTATAAGAGAAGGACCGAATGACTCAGGAAACTCTCAAACCTCAGATGCAGATGTAGACTTGGACTCCATCGCCATCGCCTCAAGCTCTGCAAAAGTTGGAACGAAAAGAAAAAAAATCAAATGTTTGGAAATATTTTTAAAAATCGGGGGATCGTAAACCCGCCAAATGTTTAACCTGCGGAAAAGAATACAAAACAAGTGGAAATACTTCAAACCTGGAGGATCATATTAAACGAGACAGATGAAATATGTCTAACAAGTTCCAACATAGTGGTGGTGAAACTAGCTCTGCTCGATCAAGTGCTCGGTCAATAAGCCCATTTTTTCAAAGGTCAATTCAATATGATTCTACATCGAAAAGAAAGATTGATTTGGACCGAGCCCTTACTTTCATGATAGCAACAGATTTGCGACCATTTAGTATTGTCAATGATAATGGTTTTAGATATTTCATAAATCTGCTAGATCCTAAATATGTTATCCCTAGCAAATTTACCATTCGGGAAAAAATTACGAAGGATATGTATAGCAAGTGTGTATTAAAACTAAAAGGTATTTTAAAAGATATAAATTTTGTCGCTATAACAACAAATTCATGGACCTCTGTAAGCACAGACACAATTATATGTCATTTCACCGACCAAAATTTTAATTTAAATACCAGTATATTGGCAGTACCGAAAGTTAGTGAACAACATACATAAGAAAACTTAGCCAGTGTTTTACAACAAACATTTGATGAATGGCAGATTGCTAGCAAAGTTTCCTGCATTGAACCGATAGTGGTGCCAACATGCAGCATGTTTGTTACGTTATGAAATGTTTAAGAGTCACCAAAAAGAAAATAGTGAAAATGAACCAGTAAAGCTGATACAAGATGTATCAACACGTTGGAACAGCACATTCTATATGCTTGAAAGAATAATTAAAACTCAGGATACTTTAAATTGTACTCTCTTAAAACTAAGAAAAGCTCCACCACCATTAACGGTAAATGAATTATTACTTTTAAAAGACGTAAAGAAATGCTTATAATGCTTTGAGGAAACTACAAAAAAAAATTCAGGCAGCAAATATACAACTATTTCTTTAATAATTCCTTTAACATATGGAATTCATAATTATTTGACAGAATGTGTCACAGAAATAACTACAGAAGAGGGAAAACAATTTTGCATGGAACTTAGAGAGTCAGTTCAGAAAAGATTATTTCCATATGAAAAAACTTCAGTTACTAGAATGGCAACTATTATAGACCCACGTTTTAAGAAAGAAGGTTTCTGCAGCCAAGAAAACGTAAATCAAGCCAGTGTGTTATTAGAACAAGAAATGTGTCAAATATTACAAGTAAAAAGAAGCTGAACGGACAAATATGAAAATGGAAATGGTGAGCCCAAAACTTCACCGAAGAAGTCCCTATTGTCATTTATCGGACAAAAAAATGAAGCCAAAGTCAAATCAAATTTAGCAGATGCTATAATTATTAGAAGACAATACGTAGAAAGACCCAACTCGAATGAAGAAACCGATCCTCTTTTGTTTTGGAAAGTAAGTATAATGCAGTAAATTTTAAATTTTATAATATTTGTTAGTACATATGGTAAGTGTAGGTTTTTAAATGGTTTTAAACTAATAAATAAGAAGCAACCTAAATTTATTTCTTTATTTCAGATCACTGGAGAAAAACTCAACCCAATGCCGCAACTCTGCCAAAAATATTTTTGCATACCTGGTTCGTCAGTGGAATCTGAAAGAGCTTTCAGTACAGCTATTGCCATAATCTCTTTCAGAAGATCCTGACTAAAATCCAAAAATGTCGAAATAATAATGTTTTTAAACAAAAATACTTGACTTTTACAATAACAAATATTTATAATTTTGAAACATTTATTTAATCAGTTAATGAAATGTTAAAGTTGAAATATTTATATTTCATAAAATATTCGTAGTTCATAGCAGAATCAAAGATTTTTATTTCTTGAATAAATTAAGTTTTAGTCGTTATTTATCCCTTTTTACCTAATCTAATTGGGTATCAATACCCGTGTAATTAACAGTCCTATCATGTGCACTGTGCAGTGCAGATATTCTATTAATTTCCTTACTATCGAAAACTATCGATAATAATCGATAGTCAGGACCCGACTCTCGATAAATATCGATAGTGGTGACTATCAATAGTTCTCCACATCTAATTCCAACTCTCTTGTTCGAATCAAAAGCTCAGAATATCTATAAGAAGGTCATCCTACTTATACCTACAACGAAACAGCAATGACTTTTAAAAGCGCCACCTACACCGATAGAAATAAAATGGTTAAGAAACATTTGTAGGAGTGTCATTTTTAAATATGTTGTTTTAACAAAAAGATAATTAATTTAATAGTTTTTCGCACATTGAAGCAAAGCCCATTTTTTTTAAACAGCTTTGGTTCATTTAACAATCAAAATATTGTCCTAACATGAACTCACCCTTTGAACTAACTTTTTTTTTATGGCTTTACCTTAAATACCAAAAAATAATTGACCCGAAGTTTGATAATATTGCATTAATCTTGTATATTTATCAAAATAATACTTCTTTTGGTTTTCATCAAAGAACCAGTTTGCGTTAATCAATCAATTTTAATTGTTGAGTTAACCACCTATTAATTAAATGAATTGGTTAGGTCGTTATCTTAACATTTTAAAATGTTAATTTTAAGTGCCTGTAAAGGCCGCCAGGGGCGCTAGAACCGGCGGCGTTCCGGACCACGTGCATCGCGGCTCGCGAAGGAAAGATCTTGGCGTGGCCTCCTTACCTTGACCATTTTTCATTATTTCAGATTATTTTCCGCCATTGTTGATCTTGAATCATTGTGTGTGTAGCGTGCTTGTGCGGTTTTTATTGAGGTAAGTACCGAATATGCACTAATTTGGTAGCTTTTTCTTTTGTAACAGTGATTGATTAGCTTATATCATATGTACGTAGGTAATATTGCACAATATTTAATTTCCTACTTGTTTTCCTCCATTTTACTGCATGTTTATCACAAAATCAAATACCTACATAGGTACGCATGGGCAAGTATATGGTCAAAACTGAGCAAGGAAGACAATTTATTTCATAAGTTATCGAAGTTTAGTTATCATTTTTTGTCAGGTTAAGATTTTCACGACTACTGGCCCCCTTTTTTTGACCGCTCGCAATTACTTTATTTGGGCATACGTTTTCATGACGTTTGACAATATAATTTGTTCTGGGAAATTTCATGAGATTCTATAGGTAATCAAATATTTTTCGAACGGTCAAGAATAGGGGGTGCCTTTTCTAAAACCAGTTTTTCATCCATTTACCTACGTTTGGGTTTTTGTCTCTCTTTAAACATATAACAAAAACAATGGCAATGGCAGCTTGCTCGGCAGCTTGTTTTTCTTGTTTGTGTTAATCAAAGCTTAAGACGAACATATAATTATTGTTATTCCCTCGGTTATACCTATATGGTTTGGAAACAACTAACAATATTATTGTGCAATACATTGACCGTGCTACAAAAAAGGTATACCTTATTTAATCGATATCTCGTACTGTTATTGAGAATATCGCATGTCGTCGCCTTGTGACTGTGCTCCTAAATAAATTTTTTATTAATTATTTTTGTTTCTATGGTATAGTCATTGTAGCAACCAAATACATGTTGATATCAAGGCAACCGTTTAAAAGTTTTAAATTAAATTATATTTATTGACTCTTTTGATTTCCTTGGCAGCGGTTTCTTGTTTAACCTGGATTTCTTTGGTTTCCGAAAAACGATTAAAAAACTAAACGAAATTAAATCGTTAAAATTAACGAAATATGACAAATTTAAAATTAAAGTAAACAAATAAAACTTCTTTCCAAAATTTAGTTGCGCTCATTACGCATATCATTTACTGGGTGGTTGTATTATAACGTAAGTACACAAACCCTCGTGAAATAATGTTTAACATCATTTCAGCATAATTAATCATGGAGAAACTGCTACAAGACTGGGGCTTTCCAGAGCTGGTCACTGTTTTCCAAGGTACCTACTTTAATTATTTTTTGGAATAATCCTTACAAAAAATTTTAATTTTTAGAGCAAGAAATTGACTTAGACACCTTATTAGAAATACCACCAGATGGTAAAATACTTGAGTCTATACTTAAAAATACTGAGTCTCCCAGGGTCAGATTTATGGCCAAATTAAAAGACTATAAAATGATTATGAAATCGGAGGTGTTCCTAGTTGAAAATCTTCGCGAAAACAATGTAAGTTAACAATAACTAATATATATATATATATATATATATATATATATATATATATATACACGTATGGCAATGGTAGACTTACAAAGCTGTTTGTAATGCGTAAGACGAAAAAGATATGTGAATTGTTAAAGTTAGAGGGAGATATAGATAATCGCGCTGTTGTCAATTTGATGAGATTGATGACTGTTGAAAAAGTCACTACCGCAATAAGTGAAAATAGTGAAAGTGTTGAGAAAGTCACTACAATAGTGGGGGCAATCGAGAGGGAGGACCGAGCGAGAGGTCCATGTAACATCTAACATCGAACAGGCTGTGGGGGCTGGGTATCGATGCGCGCGCAACTGTTGCCCGCTTTAAGGGATTGCTGGTAGGGATGTCTTTCTAAGAGGGACATGAGTGTGGCATCAATGTAATATATTGCACTCTCTTTAACATTCTTAAAAATATAAGTTACTTTATCTTGCCCACGGGTTTTACGCTTGTAAGTCTACCATTGCCATATCTGTATATATATATATATATATCCTCATAAAACACACGGTGTCCTATTTTCGTGTATTTTATGAGGTTTCTTGCTTATAAGTAGAGTAACAAAGATGCGGTGTTCGCAATACTGTCCTTGTGAAACAAAGGATGCCACACAGATTTCTTCTACCCTCTTAATTTCTAAGATACAGAGCGTAATGGGAAACGTTGGATTCTATGACCCCCTCTTATCTTAGTTACTATTTACCTTTTCGAAAAAGGTAAAAAATTGTTCTTATGCAGTTTTTTATATGTAGAATCTAGAGGTGTAGTTATAGGATTTCAGCTGTGAGCCGTCATTTTTTAGATATGACTCAGTTAGGGTCAAATCTAGCTCGTCAACCAATAGGCCAAGTTGATAAATACTAATAAAATATCATGTGTGTTGTATCCGATAATGCTGCTAATATAGTTTTGGATACAAAAAAGACTCAATGGAGACATTTTCCTTGCTTTGCGCAAACGTTAAATTTAGTAATGCAGGAAGAAATAGGTGAAATTAAACAGCAAGTCGATAAAGTTAAGTCCATTGTGGAATTTTTCAAGAGAAGTTCAAATGCTTTAACAAAATCACAAGCTACTCAGGCTCAAATGGAATTAACACAGCTTAAAATAAAACAAGACGTAGTAACCCGATGGAATTCAATATATGACATTCTTAAAAGAATAATTACAGTAAAAATACAGTACTTAGTTATTTGGCCATTGACCAGCCACAATTCAATACTTTGTTACCATCAGATTGGGTTGTATTAGAAAAATCCATCGAAATTTTAAAAATATTCAACGATGTCACCGAGGAAATTAGCACTGAAAAATCTGTTAGTATTCCAAAAGTAATTTTATTTGTGAACTTAATGAAGAAACAGTTGAGAAAATTTTCAAGTGATGAACAAAATCCTCCAGAAGTTACTAATCTCCTGACAAAATTACAATTTCAGATTAAAGAAAGGTTTAAAGAAGTAAAGTTAATTGATTTAACTACTCAGGCTACACTCCTTGGCCCCCATTTTAAAAAATATGGTTTTTCGTCTGGCACTACGTACGAACGCACTTTACAAAATATCAAGTCCAAAATTTCCGCATTCCATGTTGATGATGTACCAATCACTCTAGATCCAGTAGCAACCTTGGCCAATTCAGAAGATGGTAATCAAAACAAATCCTCTATCTGGGATGATTTCGATGAAAATGTCAAGGACGTTTTCACTGTTCGTAATCCCACAGCTACAAGCATTATTGAAATAGATAGATACCTGAATGAACCCTTGATTAGAAGAACAGACGATCCGCTGCATTGGTGGGAAGAAAGAAAACAATTATATCCCCGTCTTTATAAATTAATGCGACGAAAGTTATGCGTAACAGCTACATCCGTTCCGTGTGAACGGATATTTTCAAAAGCTGGACTTACGATAAATGAAAAACGCAGTAGACTAAAACCCGAAAAAGCATCTCAAGTTATATTTCTTAACCATAACATGTAACGCTACGGCCAGCAAAATTGAACTTATAATAGTGTTAAATAAAAACGTTTAAGACAAGTATAAGTATGAGTGAATGTGTGGTTGTCCCGTGGCAAATAAATTACTCTTTTGTGCGTTGGATTTTTAAAAAGAAGGCGACAGCGTAGGGGCCAGGACATTGGCAATGATAAGTGAATGTGAAAGATGCTTTTCTACGCTGAATCACATAAAGTATAAAGACTTTTTTGCGAAGCACAATGCATTGGCAGTTTATTCTTATTAATAATCAATGAGATCATTGTGTGTGCTTGTGCTGGCAACAGGTCGTGTGTTAAATGCTCTGTGAATATTGTAGAAATAATCTGATTTTTAAGCTCTTTTTTTCTTTTCTCTCTTTTTCCGGGATATTATAACATCCTGAAGAGTTACAGAGTTGTGAGCTGGTGATTTGAACTCTTAAGATCATGATCTTCTAGAAACTAGTCTAGTACATAAACAATCTGGAAACAAAATATTGCAATCTACAAATCAACGGTAAGAAGTCTTCACAAAAACTCCGCTAGAATGTCCGCGTGTGTGAACTGTAGCAAACAGCTGGGTGGTCGACCCTGCCTTCAGTGTGACGGTTGTAAGCAGGAACTTCACGTGTCCTGTACTGATCTGCCAAATGACGATAGGGTTACGCGCAACAAGCTACGAAACATTAAGATTGTTTGCAATCAATGCAGTTCTAACATTGATAAATTAGGAGATATAAGGGCCCTCCTTGAATCCATGAGAAATGATATTCAAATCAGAATTGACTCTTTTGATGCCAAACTCGTGGACATTAAAGATAAGCTCTCCTCTGTTGATTATGTTAATTCTATCGAATTTCTGGACAAGGTTGCATCTGAGGCTGTCGATCGAACATCTAGAGCCAAAAATGTAATTCTTAAAGGTATTCCTGAAGTCCCTGGAATTCTAGACAACGCAAACGATCATGATAAAACTCAAATTCAAGAGGTACTCAATAAAGTCGGTTCAAACAGTGTACCAGTAGCATATTTCAGATTTGGTAGAGCAAATAATAGATTCCCCCGTTGCATTAAAGTTGTCCTGCCAAACGAATATGATGCCAAGTATATTTTACGCAACAAGAGGAAGCTTCTTGAATCAGAACGCACAAAAAATATCAATATCACTGACGATAAAACACCATCTCAACTACAGATTTTAGCTAATCTTCGGATGGAACTGGAAACAAGAAAAACTAACGGAGAAAACAACATAACTATTAAATATATTAAGGGCCAACCTATGATTGTTGAAAATAATTACCACCCCAACCAAAAAAACTAATAGATAACTTCAATGAGTGGTTACTCTTTTATACCAACCTCGACTCTCTGTTGGCTAAGTTTAATGATCTTGTATGCGTTATTAACACTCTCAAACCTCATATCATAACTATAACAGAAACCTGGCTTCAGCCTAACATCCCCGACTCTATTATACACATACCAGGTTATTCTATTTTTAGATCGGATCGTATAAACCGCCCCGGCGGAGGTGTATGCATGTATTTGTCATCGGAAATTTTATCAAAATTCAATGTAACCCCGGTTGACGTCTCTTTAGCTAATATTGATTCAATAGCCCTCAAATTGTCTTACAATTCTTTCTCTTTCACCACTGCCTGTTTTTATCGGCCGCCCAAAACAGTCTTAGAAGATGATACTGTTTTTTTCAATTGTTTATCCACATTATCTGCCTCTATGGACAATCTCATCATCACTGGCGACTTTAATTTTCCGAACATGTCCTGGCCAGTAACAAATTTACCATACACCTTAAACTCATCTTATTATTTTGCTGATCTCATATTGAACTCCAACTTAGTTCAACTTATTGACAAACCTACTCGATTTCGAATAAATCAGGAACCGTCTACCCTTGATTTAATTCTAACTAATGACGCACATATATTAACAACCCCAGAAATTTTATCGCCAATTGGAAAGTCTGATCATGCAGTTTTAACGACCAAAATTCAATTCAACTTAAATATTCCACAACCAAATTCAGATTATGTAATTTACAATTCCATTAATTACGACAATGTTAATACAAATTTAAATTCACAAGAGTGGGGAGATCTATTGGCATCTGAAGACCCGGAGCTTGCATGGCAAATTTTTCACAATATCGTCACGGGACACATAGAAAAAAACACAGTACGTAAATCTATTTATAAAAATCGTCTAAAGCCCTGGATTAATGCCGAACTAATCTCAATGGTAAAACACAAGAAGAACCTTTGGAGGAAATATAGACAAACTGGTAACAGGAACCATTTAATTGAACATAATACTTTTTCAAACTCATTACGTTTAAAGATCAAAAAAGCCAGATGCTGCTATGAAGAGAATATAGCTAACAGTGATAATAATAAGAGATTGTTCAAATTTATTCGTTCTTCGCTAGTTTCTAAAGTTTCGGTACCACTGTTAAGAAGGCAGGATGGTAGCATCTGTGAAGATATGTTGGAGGTGTCTGAAATTTTGGCCAACTCCTTCTCAGAAGTTTTCACCGAGGAACCTCCCAATGTCCCTCTACCTATTTTATTAACCGATCGAGTCTGCAATTCTCTATCTGATATTATTTTTACACCTGATATCGTCGCCAAGCATCTAGGGAAACTAAAAATCCACTCTGCTCCCGGTGTCGATCAATTATCTGCATTTTTTCTAAAGAAATGTGCTGCACCCCTCTGTACTCCTCTTTCTTACATAATGAACTTGTCTTTAAAAAAATTTACCGTTCCCTTCATTTGGAGGCAAGCCATTGTAACAGCAATATTTAAAAAGGGCGACAAACTCGATTCAACCAATTACCGGCCAATTTCCTTGGTACCAATAATATGTAAAGTGATGGAATCGATAATTACGGAGAAAATGAAATCCTTTTTAATTGAAGCTAACGCGATTCCTCCAGAGCAACATGGATTTATTCAAGGTCGTTCCACCACTACTAATCTTTTACAATGTGTAAATGACTGGACATTAGCTCTCGATAAGAAGGAAGCTACTGATGTTGTGTATCTGGATTTTTCAAAGGCCTTCGATCGAGTACCAAGGAGAAGATTGTTATATAAACTAGAAAATATGGGTGTACGAGGAAACTTATTACTCTGGATTGAAGCATTTCTATCTGATAGAACTTTCCAAGTTAAAGTGGGAAGCAGTCTGTCCTCCCAGAAGGCGGTTCTCAGTGGTGTCCCCCAGGGGTCGGTACTCGGGCCCCTTTTATTCATAATATATACATCGGACCTGCCACGTATTATAACATCTAGCAAGTCATTTTACGCCGACGATGCAAAAATTTATAACAACCCTACGTCAGGCCATCAAATTCTACAAAATGACCTAGACTTTGTGAGTAACTGGAGTGCTAACTGGCTTCTACCACTAAACGTTGAAAAGTGCGTTGTGTTATATATTGGGAAAAATAATCCGTGTCTGCCTTATCAAATTAACAATAAACCCTTAAGAATTGTCGACTCTCAAAATGACTTAGGCGTCATAATCAATAAAAATCTGACTTGGACAGACCATATATCGCATATTTGTAAAGCCGCTAATAATATGTCATTCCTTCTAAAACGATCTTTTGTTATTGTGTCTTTCGAAACCTATATCAGACTCTATAAAACACATGTGAGACCTATCTTAGAATATGCCGGCAGTGTATGGTGTCCTGAACTAGTGAGTGATAAAAATAAACTTGAAAATGTTCAACGTCTAGCTACTCGGTTGCCTTTTGGTGTTATTCGTCCATCGTACGAAGAAAGACTTTCTAGGGCCAAGCTGTCTACATTTGACCGCCGCAGACTTCGAGGTGACCTTATTACAACATATCGCATCCTTAAAAACGACTTTTCTGTGAGTTTGTCTAATTTGTTTATACTGAACGCTGAGAGTCGTTTACGGGGCCACCACTTAAAATTAAAAAAAGAAAATTTCAAAACTAAAACTAGACAGTCTTTCTTGAGTAATCGTGTATTCATCACCTGGAACAATTTACCCGAAAATACGGTTAATGCTCCAACTATAAATTCTTTTAAAAATCATATTGATACTTTACTATGACCTGTATCAACCTTTTTCCTTTTTTTCTTTTTGTATAACTTTTGAAATCTCACTAATTATTATATCCTTTTTTTTCTCCTCAAATGTTATTATTGCTAATACCTGTTGTAGCATAAGTAGTTGTTTTTGTAGAATTAGCCATTTTATTACTTTTTATTGATAATTGTTATTCTTTTTTTGGGCTTTATAGGAATTTTTTTTCCTCTGCCCTTACTTAATGTTAAATAAATAAATAAATAAATAAAATGCATTGGCAGTTTTATCCATTGTGTCCAATCCTTACTAGATTTTGGCAACAGAGTACCGTAAAACGGGGCTACTTAGCCACCAGGGGGCTACTTGGACACCTTGTGCGCTGCAGCCATTTTTATTTTATTTTTTATACTAATTCTTTTTTTAAGTTGGCAGTACCTAGGTTTTCTTTTGTTCCAGGTTATTAAGAGTTAAAAAATGGTAAGGACGTACAAAAGGATCCCAGGGTCCCGAAGCTATAGGGACTTCCGGGAAGAAGACATGGAAGGAGCGGTTAATGCTGTTAGAGGAGGGATGTCAAAAAAACTGGCAGCCGTAACTTATCGTGTTCCTCGAACAACACTAGGACGAAGGTTGCTTGGAAGAAATACCAGAGAAGTTGGCCACCCTACGGTTCTTAGTCGCGAGGAAGAGGCTTTAATTGCAGAAACCCTCGGAATGGTTGCACAATGGGGTTTCCCACTGACCAAGCTAGATATTCGGGATGTTGTTAAAAAATTTCTCGATAAACAGGGCAGAGTGGTCCATGCATTCAAAAACAACAGTCCAGGATATGATTTTGTCGAAAGTTTCATCAAAAGACAAAAACTGAGCACAAGAATTGCTTCCAACATAAAACGGTCACGAGCATCGGTCAACCGCGAGGACATTGTGAGTTTCTTTTAACAACATAGACACGGCTCTAAGTGACATAAAAGCCAAAAATTTGTACAATTATGACGAAACCAATGTGACAGATGATCCGGGGGCCCGAAAAGTTGTGGTGCCTGGCAACACCAAGCGGGTGGAACGAGTGCAAGAGCATTCTCGTGCTTCGATAAGCATAATGGTGTGTGGGAATGCAAATGGCGATTTGTTGCCACCCGTGGTGGTATATAAAGCATTAAATCTTTATGACAACTGGACAGAGGGTGGTCCACCTGGAAGCAAATATGCCAACAGTCCAAGCGGATGGTTTGATATGAACCTCTTTGAGACCTGGTTTTTCTCAGTACTGTTGCCCCACATTGAAGCGACCCAAGAGGGTGAAGAAAAAGTGGTGGTAGTTGGCGACAATCTTGCAAGCCACTTTTCCCCGAAAGTCATTAGAGCTTGTAAAGAAAATCATATCTACATGACACCATTTCCCGCTAATGCGACTCACTTAATGCAGCTCCTGGACGTTGCGGTGTTTGCCCCAATGAAACGAAAATGGAGGGAAATTTTGAACCAGTGGCGAAAGGAGAGTCGCTACTTGGGCTGTCTGCCAAAAGAACAATTTCCGCAGCTGTTATCTAGGCTCTGGAACGCGGTGAGTGATTCGGTAGGGAAGAATCTACAGTCAGGTTTTCGGGCAACTGGCTTGCACCCAGCAAATGCAGATGAAGTTCTTAAACGCATTCCCGGTGGATTAGAAGCAAATCTTTATGACGCCGGAAGATTGCTTGATGCAAGTTTAATTGAACTGCTCCAAGAACATCGAGGGTCACAAGAGAAATCAAAACGTAAAAGGGGCAAGAAGATCGCACCTGGAACCGACGCTTCAACCCTAGAGGACGCGGAACTTGTGGACGCCCCAGTAGCATCAACCTCCACTTCTAATGGATCGGGTAAAAGAGACAAGAAGATGGAATCGGATGCCAGATCTGAAAAGACCGCACCTGAAACTCAAGCTTCCACTATGCAGGACGATGGAAACGGGGACGTCTCACCCATAATTCTTCGAAAAAGCAAGAGGCAGAGGAAGGATGTGACGTCTCAGTGTGGAATCTGCTACATAAACTGGAAAGACTACAGAGGAAAAGTGGACTGGCTACAGTGTGTTAAGTGTCGAAAATGGATATGTGGTCCATGCAACCAAGACAGCAAAGATCCATTCTTTACCTGTGACAGGTGTGACGATTCCGAAGAAGAACCTGTGGATGACAGCGACAATGATAAGGACTTTGTACTGGACTAGATGAAGCACATATTGTGTTACCAAAAGTGCCTCTTATACGCAACATGAGTTCCTAAATGTTTAAGTTCACGTTTTCTTGGGAAATATAGTTTTATTTTTATATTTTTATGTTTAACAGTATTTGTTCGTGTTTGATATGTTTGTTTACCAAAGAATATATCTTTTCATAAGAAAACTGTTTTTAAAACCAAAAATACCTTGCTAAATTTAAAAAATATAATAATTTTGCAATTTGATGGGGTAACCTGGTCATTTCGCTCGTTTAAATGCATTTAAAACGCATTTTTCCCAGTGTGTCCAAGTAGCCCCAACCATGGGGCTACTTGGACACCCAACAAATTATTTTTTTTTTTCAGTCAAGTTTAGTTTTTTGTAAACTGTGAAGCCACCCACGGCTTCCGAAAGCTTATGTTGGTACAATGCATATTTTTTAACAGGAGATTAGGTTAATATTAGAGGTAACATTTACAAAAATATGTCCAAAAGGTGTCCAAGTAGTCCCGTTTTACGGTACCTAATTGAAGAATTCTGTAAATCAATCATAGGAGAATGGATTTCTTAAATAAAAAAATAAGGTCAGTATTTATTTTCTAATTCATTTATTTGGGATCTGGGAAAAGAAAAGGTTGTAATAGTTTTTGTAAAAAAGTTAGTGGTGAATAAAATAGAATAGGAAAATACTTGGTTTTAATTAACCGGCAACTTTCACTACAAAAAATAATTCAACAAATTGAAATTTAATGATTATGGTACTATGAGTACCATATTACATCTCTGGTTTATTATCCAACAATGGTATCAACTAAAAATCTGCTTCTAGAAACAACAGTCTTACACCTATGAGCCAGCTGTTAACAATTTTGAGATTGTATTCATGTGGTTGTCGTCAAGATTCAATAGCAGATTTTATAGGGGTGCATCAAACAACTGTCTCAAGAATTTTCAAAAAAGTTACAAATGCCATTACACGATTGAGGCAAATTTCATTAAAATCCCTAACGAACATGACATTATTCAGTTAGGAACTGCTTTCTACAATAATATCTAGACTTCCGGAAGTAATTGGATATATAGATGGGATACACATCAAAATTCAGTCACCAGGTAGGTAGATGGTTTTGTTGTATTAAATTTATGGTATAAAATATAAATGGCTTTTGTCATGTAGAGAAGGTGCAGAGGTTTTTAGGAATCGAAAGTCATTTTTTTAATTAGCACTTAAGTCCTTTGCGATGCGGACTTAAAAATTCGGGACATTGTAGCCAGATGGCCTGGTTCAGCACATGATTTAACAATATTTAATAATAGCCGGCTCGGAGCCAGGCTAGAAAATAATAAGTTTCCAGGTTCTGTTGTATTGGGTAAGTATTCATACAGGTTTATTTAACCGCAAAAATAATTGTTTAAAATGAGAACGTGCTATTTGATAAGACAGTATTATTTATTTTATAGGAGATAGTGGATATCCAGATCGGAGTTATTTATTAGTTCCTCTACAAAATCCCATTGCTAGACCACAGCAACTATAATAAATCTCGAGAAATTGTGTTGAGAGACAAATAGGTGTTTGGAAGAGAAGGTTTTCAATTCTAGCTTATGGTTCAAGGTACAAGGTTGAGGCAACCTGCAATATAATTATAGCAACAGCAGTGCTGCATAATCTGGCTATTGAAAGTAGAGAAGAATTGCACAAGGAGATATTGATCCAGAGAATGTCAATCATAATAAAGTACACAGGAGACTAAATGATGCAATATTTAATTATAGACGGCATCTTATTAATAACTACTTCACACATTTGATCTAACATTTTGGAATAAAACCTGGTTAGTTTCAAATAATGAGCGATGAGTGGCGCGTGCGCCTACCGCCGTTCTCCAGAGATGCGTGCAGAATAGTCAGTATGAAGTACGAATTTGTGTAACAAAGTGGCAGCATGCTATTTGTAAAATGTTAGGCTGGTTAATTTAGTCCAGTGTATAACAACAAAATCAATACAGTCCATTGTTCAGTATTAAAGGGAATTGGTTTTAATTAGTCAACCTTCCTTATCTCGTCTGGAAAAACAAAGTGGAATTGTCCACCACCATTTATGGTCTTCGAGCCTGAATGGTCAACGGAAATTCATCTGTAGATAATATTACGACCAGTGAAAAGCATTGTTTTGTGTGAAATCGAAATCCACCTGTGGAATCGGCGTGGAGACAGTAAGCAGCGTTGGAAGTCGTCCATATTGAAAAAGCGGCAAGGAGGTTACCCAAGCCATATTGAGACTCTACAAGGGTCAAATTAGTAGAGCCAAGGGATCGGCGCAGCAGTCGTCGAAAACAACCGAAGTCAGGTCAGCGGTAACGTGGCGGCTCCAGAAACAGTGAGTCTCCATCCCTTTCTTTTCCATTACACCTATTTAGCCTTTATTTAGCATCGCTTGATTTATGCTGCGGCATAACAGGATTGTTTGCACACCTATTTCTATTTTTTGCTTAAAAATAAAACAAACTTTTTCTACACCATATAATATTGATCATCCAATGAGATTAACATAAAATACCTCAATTGGATCTGATGATGAATTAAGATCCAAGACACCAACAGAACGCTTTCTATTAAAAACGACTCCCAAGAAAACAACTGCTCTTAGGAAATCAACTGAATCTCCTCCATCAGTAACTGCAAGCGACATTTTAAAGTCCCAACCACAGTGTTCGTCATGGAAATACAAACATCATATAGCTTCAACAATCAGTACAGGTGATATTTTAAATCCCCAAGCACAATGCTCATCATGGAAAAACATAAATCATAAAACGCATGTGGCTTACAACAAAAAGTCGTCTTTTCCTTGTTTATCACCGGAACTGGCTCTACCATTTCCAAAAATTCAACAAATGGTGAAGAGAGCTAATCAAAAAAGAGGCAAAACTGCTATTTTGACTTCAACACCGTATAAAGACGAATTACAAGAGGGTGTTGCTGCCAAAAAGATTCAGAAGGAAAAAAAAGAAATTTTTTATTGATAAGAAAAAGAGTGACATTAAAATAAACAAATCGAAAAAAATCAAGCTAACGAATAAATTAGAAGATAATGTTGATTCTTCCTCAGATGATAATGCATCTGATGTAGAATGTCTTTACTGTAACCAATTTTGGTCGAAGTCAGTAGAGGGGTGGATTGCTTGTTCATCGTGTCATAAATGAGCACACAATGGATGCGCAGGCGTAGATAGTGACGATGATGATAGTATCCTCGTCTGTGAATATTGCCAGTGACTGATTTGGTTTTGCCCAGCTTTTGTTTTATTCGAATTCGTTTTCTTTACAAATAAAAATATTATTCAAAAACTTGCCAAATCCTTTTTTTATATAAGACAAATCCATTATTATGTAACTGTTTTTGAGCAAAAATCACCTGTATAAGATAATAATAATAGTGCCCCGTTCTGCCCCACCCAAGGGGCGGAACGGGGCAAAATACCTTTTTTAATTGTTTGCAATTTTTTAACTGAACACATTAAAAGTAATGCTTAGGATGATGTTCAAAATATTTAACCAACAAGTCAAATAATCGATTCGTACCCAAAAATGTGAATATTTTTGTAATTTTGGGTTTTGAAATGTATTTCAACATTAAGTACGCCGTTCTGCCCCGCCTTCCGAAAATTTACATTTTCTACCTAGCATTGAGGAGATAATAGAATACATACACAATCTGTAAGTTTGAAGTATTTATAAACTGTAAAAAATGTTTGTTTTACATTTAGAAATAACTGCGTCTCCCATGAACCAATTATTAATTGCCGTCGATTTTATGCCACTGGTTGCCACCAGTTAAGTTTAGCGCATTTTGGTAATACGCATAAGTCTACTGTCTGTAAGGTCATCAAAAGGGTAACTGAAGCCATATGTCATTTATCAGGAGAATATATAAAATTACCAGTCACAGATGAAGACACTGGGGAAATGCAGATAGATTTTTTTCAGAAAGCTTCTTTTCCTAAAGTCGTTGCTTCAATTGATTGTACACATGTTAAAATACAATCGCCAGGTAAACAGCGTATTTTTTTATGAAGCAAGTATGTGCTAATCACTTTATTTATAGGAGGTATTGATGCAGAAATCTTTAGGAATAGAAAAGGCTACTTTTCATTAAATGTGCAAGCTGCAGTTAATTCTTCGTTTAAATTTCTTAATCTTGTTGCTAGATGGCCTGGTTCGACGCATGATTCAACCATTTATACAATAGTTTACTTCGAGGATGTTTTGAGAGGAATGATTACCCAAATTGTTTTTTATTGGGTAAGTATAAATATTCACTGTGGACGTGTCATGAAGACTTGCTGAAAATTATTTATTTTACAGGGGACAGTGGTTACGCATTAAAATCTTACTTATTAACTCCTTTGCTCGAGACAAATACAGAATCAGAACGTAGATACAATGAGTCCACATAAGGACCAGAGTGACCGTCGAGAATACTTTTGGCATTTGGAAAAGAAGATTTCCTATTTTAGCTTAGGGATGTCGAACAAAAGTAAATAATACGATGAACATTATAGTGGCAATTACCTACCATATTGCATAATATAGCCAGAGATGCTGAAGAGAAAAGACCTCAGAATGAAAATCGTGAAGAATTACAAAGAATACTAGACAATGCCAATGTCCCAGTATTACTAAATAATGTTAACGACTTTCATTGTTTTCACGCTCGAAATGATTTAATTAACAGTTACTTTTTCCGATTATAAATAACGGTATTATATTACCTACTTTTTGAATTTTATTTAAACTGCTATTGTAATCACTTAAATAACTCAACAGTTTCATTTTTTCCCAAGCTAGCTTTTAAGCTAAGCCTATCGAGGTAAGAATTATTTAGTTTTTAGTTATCCTACATAAGAGTTATTATACATAAGAGTACATATTCATCTAAACATACAACTAAAACGACAAAAATATGTTTATTTATAATATGTATTTTTTATGTTTATTTATATATGTAAAGCTCGCAAAAGTTTTTGGCACCTAAAGCTAAACCAGCTTAGATTTGATAAAAAATAATTTAAAAGTAAACTTCGTTGGCTTAATCTGGAAAACCAAAGTCCATGTTATCCATAATAAATAATAAGTATATTATGTAAATTAACGAAAAATTAGCAGTTTTTTTATTTGAAAGTTTTAATTTTATTTATTTTTGTCTATAAACTCAGACACCCAATCTGGACGCAGTTTTTTAAGGTCTTCTAATTTAATTTGAAGCTTACTTCCTGGATTTTCTTTTCAAGTTCATGTTTTTCTTAGTCTCTCTTTTCCTTATTAAGTAAAACTTCATGTTCTACTTCAACAACTTGCAAACGTTTCTCAGCGAGTTGGCTATATATCTTAGATATATTACTACTTTGTAGTGCCATTGCTGCAGTTGGTCTTCGCCTACTGTACGGAGTTGCTCAGGGGCTTTTTTGAATTAGCTGATATCCATTTACTCCATTCATCATTGGTTTCACAATCCTCAGGATTTGTTTCATAAAGCTCAGCATTTTCAATAATAGATGGTAATAGATGGTTCGGTAAAACAATAGATGGACACCTATGCCGATGTCGACAATTGGTATGATCAGTCATAAAATTTATTTTACGACTTTATAATACGAAAAATTTGGAATATTTTAAAATAACTAGCAATTCTTGATTAAACTCAATAAACAATACTCAGTAGAAAAATATTTGTGTTTCACTTACCGTAGACACACAGCTAGTTTTTCTTTAGGTGATAGACTTTCTCTAAAGCTAGTGTTTCTTTTGGTAATATCATTTTTAATTTGTCCCAACATTTCATTAAATTGGAATGACGTCATACGAAAATACTGAACAAATTTTTTTTCATCGTCAACGAGGTGCCTATATAACGTCAACTATTCTCCCTCGGTTTTTCGTTTTATTAGAGCTTCGTGAACCCAGTAGCGTCTGAGAGTTTTTTTCCATTTTCGTTTTCCTCCTCCTGCAAAATAATGGCAATCATTGCCAATTATCTTAAAGATAATTTCCTAATAGCCATAGTTTATTTTTAAGAAACTTCACGACACCTAAGCCTATTGTAGTTCTCTTGGCTACGCGTCCACGTTAACACGAAAAATGAAAATGTACAACAACCGACAGAACGGGACTGAACAACCGTTGTATCCGGGAATAGAACACTGTTGATCCGTTGCAGTGGGCATAGATTGTGTTCGGGGAGCCTGACACGTTCCTATACGGTCCTCTGACGGTCCTAGTATGGTATGATATAGTGGGCAGGGACCTTTATACGAAAGTAGTGGAAAAGGTTCTAAATATTGAAGACATATCTAATAACTCAGAAATAAATTTGGAAGTTGTGCAACATCTACGATACATAGAAAACCACATTAAAAATACAACTCTCCAAGTTTTATTTTTTGTAAGGTGGCGAGTGGGATGGGGATGTGGAGGATAAAAATTTATATGAAGTTTGGCTAAGCATTTTCAATAAGACTGGACTTAGTTTTCAAAATACAACAAATGCTGCATTAGTAGATAACGTGATAATTGAAGTGGGGGAGGGGATTGATTTAGAACAGGATTGGGGAGCGTTAATAGTGGAAACACCTGAAAATTAATTCGACCAAGAGATATTTGAAAACGAGAGAAAGATAAATATTATTTTGACAGGGCCCAAGACCTATGAGTAAATGACGAAAGTACTGAAAAATACCTAAAAAGCAAAGAAGAAAAAACCGGAAAAGAGCAAAACGAAATTAAAGTTATAGAAGAAGAAACAGACATTAAGAAAAAAAGACTGACAAAAGTACTGAACAAATTCTAGAAAACAAAAAAGGAGGAAACCGGGGAAGTACAAGATACCAAAGGAAGCACCGAAGATATAGAAAAAGAGACTGACGTAGTTAATGATGATAGTAGCAGCACTGGAATTAAAAAAAGACTGAAGATGAGAAAATTGAAGCTAGAGGAAATGATAGAGTTTTTCAGGAAGTTGAAAATAAGGAGATCGAAGAATTAAAGGATACACAAAACAATGGAATTGGGTAAACTGTAGATAAAACAACCGTTGACAAAATAGAAGAGACCAAGAAAGTAGGGAATACTGAAGAAAAAACTGAAAACGAAAAAAAGAAGTCCTCGAGAAAATTGATAACATATCTCCAGACAGGACGAAAGAGAATATTGAAAAGAATTCCAGCCTGTTAGTACAATCACCGTTTAAAAAGGAAAACATACCCTCTGTAACAACTTCCGAGTTATGGAAGCATTTTCAGCATTTATGGGGGAAAATTCAGCCCTGATGTGCTAAAAAAATAAAAATATTTTAAAGATTGTTACACATCAAGGCGAACAATAAGGCGAAACTACCCTTCGCATACTACCCTCTGAGAAAGTGTCTTCTGCACTGCCAAATGCTTTCATATTTTGAAATAATACATCTATCCAAAAAACCATGTTAGATGGGGCGTCATCATAAGACAATAATTCTTTTTATAAGCGAAACTACCCTTCGCATACTACCTCTGGGAAACTGTATACCGCATCATCGAATGCTTTCAGATTTTGATATAATGTGTTTAAGTAATACTTCTATCTAAAAATTCATGTTAGATGCGAAGTCATTTTAAGATAATTTTTTTTATAGGCGAGATTTTATATTAGAGATTGTTACACATAAAGGCGAAACTACACTTCGCATACTACTGTGGGCAAAGTGTCTTCCTTACTACCTAATGCTTCCAGATTTTGAAATAATTCGTTGACGTCCAAAAAACCATGTAAGATGCGGCGTCATTATAAAATTCATTTTTTATAGGCGAAACTACCCTTCGCATACTACCCTCTGGGAAACTGCCTTCCTCACCTCTCAATGCTTTCAGATTTTGGAATAATATATTTATACAATACATCTATGTAAAAATCCACGTTAGATGCAGCGTCATCTTAAGTTAACCCTCCACTAATCGCGCCTGATCTCAAAGACAGCACGCACACGTGCCTTTGTTGTTCCAGGAAACTGGAAGAGGTGGCGAACTCCCACTCTATCTTCGTATCTGAAGCCCGCGAGCGTTTGTATGTTAGTTTTAAAATAATTACATGGCTTTGCGGTCTGTGCATTCGGTTTATTATCAGAAAATCATCAGTACCAGATAATTTGATATACTATTGAACTTCTCTGTTAGAAAACTAATATTATTCATTTTAAATAACTGCACAACTAAAATAACTGCTATGGGTTCTTACGAAAAGGAACAAGAACGTCTGAGATTGATGGAAGAAGTTATGAATGAAAGTGACGGAATTGTGTATGATAACGAATCGGAAAAAGAAAAGTCGAGAGCAACGATTCTGAATAAAGTATTTCAAATGTTGAAGAAAGAGATGATAGCGACCAAAACAATCCTTAGATAATGACAGCATTGCTTTCTCATTTATCTAACCCAAAACAGTGAAAACTGGGAGAGAAAACATTTATGTGGCCCATCATTAGCAACAAGGTCTTTCAAAGGTGCCTTATGAACATGGACATACTCGTATTTTACCAATGATGAAATTATAACATAATTTTAAAGTGCACTAATGCAAATATTAAGTTAGCAGCTAAAAGTTTGCTCGCTTTGGAGATGCTAATATAACTAATAACGTAGAAATATGCGCCTTGTTGGGTTTATTGTATATTGCGGGAATTTACTATGCAAATCGATTAAACACTGGAGATTTATGGAAAACAGTTGGTTCCGGTGTGGAAATCTTTAGACTAACAATGTCATTACAAAGATTTAGATTTTTACTGCGCTGTCTTAAGGTTTGACGATAAAGACTGGTTTAGGGCGAAGATCCACTGATAAGTTAGCAGCTATACGTGTTGTTTTCAATATCTTTTGATACCATTTGTAAACATGGTTACCCAGTTTATGTGTTTTGTAGTTAAGCAGGTATTTTATCTATTTTGTAGTTAAGACCAGAAAAATGAGACGATTTCTAATAACTAAAGAAAAGGAGGACTCGGTTCGTCCACTGCCTCCACAACCAGGTCAAGCAAAGCCTTTTCTACTTCAGTTCAAGAAAACCCTGGGTAAAAGGGTGCACTACTACATGAATCGGACCCTACTTCTGATTCTGAAGAATCTGGAAGATCTTGCACCTAGTAAAAAGGACAAAAAACCTCTGAAGAAAAAATGTATTATCAAAAATACAAAACAGAGTGGGGGCGCAACACAAAAGTTTTAGGAAATGGCTACAGCCAAGTCCGTGTGGTATCTACATTTTTCAATGCAAGGTTTGTAATAAGGATTACACAGGCGGCGTAGCTCCCCTAAACACTTTTCAATTCAAAAAAACACGCAACAAATATGAATACAATGGTTAAGCAGCCAACTTTAACAAAAAAAAAACGTTTAACTTTGTTAAACCTGTAATTGCTGGTTTCATTGCAGAACATAATATTCCCATAAATGTGTGAGATCATCTTACAGAACTTATCAAATATATTTGTTTGTCTGGAATGAACCCTAGTCAAGTCTCAAAAATGTCTTGTGATCGAACTAAGTGTACGGCAGTCATAAATGAGTCGTCTAGATGCAAAACCAGTTCTAATTTTCAAATGTTTGCGGAAAATGTAGGGATATTTTTAGTTTGATAATAACGCATCGATTAGAAGCATAATTGTTATATATTTAGTAATAATATACTTAGTAATAAACAATTATATATTGTAGCCGTGTGTGGCTTTTACATTATTTTAATTGTTAAATATTTCTTTTGAAGGTAAGATTTCTTTTGTATCTTTTTATATATAGCTATGCGTTTTTTATGGAACAAGAAGTTCACACTGAGCATTGTCTCACTGTTCTTTATACTATACAGTTGACTTCAATAAATCGTTAAGTAATATATTTGTGTCTATTATTGAAGACATCACAATAATCAACATTCAAAACAAGCTATTTCGCATACTAAACCTTGATTAAATATTTCCCTGAAGATTAAAACAAGTTATATCCAGTCATATAAAACATGCAAATGCAGATATATCCAGCAACGTACAAAATCAGATATTATCCATATGGCTTTCATGTGCAATATTCCGGAACAATCAAAAGCAGTTCTATCCGCTTTGCGGTCACGTCGTTGCTGGTTAAATCAACATTATTTTTTATGGTTTTTGTAATAATAAAGTTGTGAATTGTTGTTGTTGGCAATTCAATATTAATAAAGCTGAAAAGAACAAACAAATTGTAGCAACATTTGATTTTTACAATCTAAAAAATACTCCATTAAACACTAATGCTGATGATATAACCACAGATCAAGACATGATACTTGCTTCTATTTTAGGCTTGAACACATTAGTTTATCGGATGAGAAATGATGGAATGGCTGCAATGCATCCATGATCTAGGGTAACAGCAAATGAAGATAATCTCTGTGTTTTAGGGAATTACATTGATACTTCAAGATTAATGTATAAAAATAAGGGCTTGATGACCAATAGCAAATTAGCAGCTGTTAAATTGTTTAATTTATCATGCACAAGGAAGCCGCATGAATTTTATCAACAGACAAAGTACTACAGTCCAGAATTAGCAGCTGCAGTATTGATTACAGGTGTAATGAGTTCAAAAAAGATAAGACCAGGTCTTATCAATATAGTACTTATCAGTATAGTGCACGTGCACCAACAGAAAGCACCCCTGATTTCGCTCGAAAGAAAGTTAGAAATGAAAAAATATGAAAAAGAAGGCTTGCACCAGAGTAAAGGTAAATTTGTTTATTTTCTGGCGTAAAGTTTTTAGGTTATAAAAGTGCTCATATTTTAGATATTCAGCTAAGGAACCAGCGAGTTTTGTCGTGTGCCAACATAATACAAAAAGTTTTAAATGCTTTCACTTGTCTATTCCTGACTTAACACATTTTCATGCAAAGTTTTATAGGTCTCGCAACAAGAAGGATCAAGGTGCATCGCTACCCAGCGATGCCAACCCTACCTATTTATCGGTAGTTCTACCGATTTGGTAAATAATCTACCGATATACCGATTTGTGATATCATCTACCGATTTTTGGGGATGTTATTTCAAAATGTATAAATATATGATATATTTAGATACTTTATTTTCAAATCTATATCAATAATACGTTTCAAGTGTTGAAAATGTATGCAACACATATTGCATAAAACCGCACATTTATGTATGTCAGTATGGGATACCCTATTCAGATAGTATAAATACATTTCGCCGGGTTGGGAAATTATAGTTTTGTCTTTTTATTGTCTTACGATATTTTAGCTGCAGAAAATATTTTAACGAAATTAAACGATCCTACAACTAAATTATTTTTACAGTTTTTGGATTTTGCTTTACCTTTCTTTAATAATCTAAACAAAGAAATGCAATCGGAATCTCCGAAATTGTATAAATTATATAGAAATATTAAGCAAATACTTAAATGTATCTTTGATTGTTTTATTAAACGGAATTATTTCAAAATAACTCAAATAGAAAATGTAGAATACAAAAATCCTTGTAACCATTTGCCAATTAAAGAAATCTATTACTGTGCAAATGTTACAAAATCTTTCTTACAATTAAACATAACAAGTGAACAAATAAAATTTTTTAGACTAAAGTGTTTAGATTTTTATGTAGAAGCCTGTAGCCAAATCATTCAGAGATTTCCATTAAAAGAAAATATAATAAAATTTTTGATTTCATTGATCCTAGCGTTGTGAAAGATGGTTCAGTAAGCTCTATTTGTGACGTGGCTCTTTTATTTCCTAATCTAATAAACGCTACCGAATTACAAACACTTGACTTTGAATGGCGGTTACTGATAAATACCGACGAAATTCAATCATTCTCAGACGACGCCGTATTATTTTGGCAAGAAGTAAAAAAACTGAAACTAGGTGACGGATCTTTAAGGTGCCCTTTGTGGACAGGTGGTTCCATAGAGGCACCACAAATACAATAATTTTTGGTAGGAGCCTAGTAAGCGCTAGCTGGGACCACATGTTCTTATACTCTTTAATAGACCCCCTCCATATTCCAGCTGAACAGAAACATCTCGATCGCGGTCAGTGCTAACATTTGTGTAATGTGGTGTACTTGTTTCTATTCACTGTAGACATAATCTCAGCAGAATTGCGATTTGTAACTATATATTAAAATTTGTGGTAAGTTTTTTATCATACTATATTTGTTAGGTATTAGTGATGTGATATTCAGTTTATTTGAGATATATATTATGAGACAGGTTATGATATTTGTTAAAAAAACTATCTGGTTCCATATGAAACCACAAGACCGCAGAGAAGTCGTATATAAACTAAGTCTTCCTTTGCAGATTATTCACCATGGACTTCAACAAACTTACTTCAGATGAAGCTTTTGCTTTAATTGATGAGATTCCCTCGGATACTGGATCAGTTACTTCTGGCGCTCCATCTGAAGACGATATAGAGGAACTTGATGACGACCACATTGTAGAAATTCGAGATAATGCCGAGGATAATCCGATTATTCATAATATAAATTTAGAAGAATACGACAGTGAAGATGAACTTCCACTTTCACATTTTGTTAAAAAGTCGATTGAGTGGACTAAAGATCCAAAATTTGCAAACACACCCATTGTATTTACAGAAGACTTTGGCCCCAATGTTCCTGATGACACTGAAACTCCAACTGATACGTTTCTGTGTTTGTTTACAACTGAACTTATCAATAAAATAGTTTATGAAACCAACTTATAGGCAGTTCAGAAATTTGGTGACCGTTTTCAGACCACCAACTCTGATGAAATCAAATGCTTTCTTGGCATAAATCTAATGATGGGAATTACAAGAAAACCAAGTTACCGAGATTATTGATCCTCCATATTACAGATAAGAGATCCTTTTATATCGTTTTACATTTCTCGCGATCGTGTTGGATGGCTGTTGAATAATAGGAGAAAGTCGGGGAATACCGATAGGGCGGGTAATGCCGAACATAGAATTTTTCATTGAAGAATACTGCTTATTTCACATTAATGGAATTCTACAGTCAGTTCATAGATGGCGCTACTTTCGTCAGAGAGGCTAGCGGTATAGCACTTTCAGTACGATTACGGACACCGTGAACGTGATTTGTTTGCTTCTCTTATAAGAAAAGTGGTGGATTAAAATCGTAAGTACATGAAATTTTTTAAATTTTATTTAAATGTTAACATATTTTCTTGTGTAGTGTTGTTTCTAAATTACTAATTTTCCAGCAGCACGTTAATTACATTTTTGTAAATATTTCTATAACCTAAACATTATGGCGGTGTCAATTCGGGTAATACTGATCAGTTGATCAGTATTACCCGCTTGGTTGATCGGTATTAACCGACATCTTTTTTTTTTCAGATAATGCCTTACAGATATACAAGACGAACAAATAGAGCATCATGGTCCGAAGACAATATGCTGAAAGCTATAAGAGTAGTGCAAAATGGTCTTAGCATTAGAAAAGCTGCCAGATTATATCAAGTACCTTATACTACCCTTTACGATAGAACAAAAAAACCTGTTCCTGATGGCACAAAGAAGCTTGGGCGAAACATTATATTTTCAGTAGAACAGGAAAAAGAATTGGCAGACCATATTATAAAAATGTCAAAACTATTCTTTGGTCTCAGTCGCTTCCATGTTAGAAGAATAGCATTTGAGTATGCAGAAAGAAATGAAATTCCTAATAATTTCAATAAAGAAAAAAGACTTTGTGGAAAGGATTGGTACTATGGATTTATCAAACGACACGGTGGACTGGTGTTGCGAAAACCAGAAGCTACGTCTCTAAACCGTGTTATTGCATTTAATGCTGAGGAAGTGAATATCTTTTTTAATAATTTAGAATCAGAGTATAGAAAGTACAACTTTGATCCGAAGCGCATTTACAATGTGGATGAAACGGGCATTACCCCCGTTCATGTCCCAGGACGGGTACTGGCACCAAAGGGTCAAAAACAAGTAGGCGCTGTGACAAGTGGTGAAAGGGGCAAATTAATTACAGTTATTTGTGCTATGAGCGCTGCAGGCGATTATATCCCACCCATGTTTATCTTTGCAAGGCAGCGAATGAATCCAGAACTAACCAAAAACGGACCAACCAACGCTTTATACAAAATATCAAAAAATGGGTGGGTTACTGATGACCTCTTTTTCGACTGGCTTCAACATTTTGCTAGTCACACAAAAGCATCGACTGAAGATAGAGCACTACTGATATTAGACAATCACTGTACTCATTGCACTTTACGGACCTATAACTTTTGTAGAGAAAAAGGAATTTCCGTAGTAACCTTGCCTCCGCATACATCTCATAGGTTGCAGCCGTTAGATGTTTGCTTTTATGGACCTCTAAAAAGGGCATATAACCTCGAGTGTGACAATCTTTTGAGGTCAAATAATTATGAGAAAATTCGCCAATCTGATGTCGCTGAATTATTTAAAAAATCTTACAATAGGACAGCAACTATACAAAAAGCAGTAAGAGCATTTGAATGCACAGGAATTTATCCATTCAACCGACATGTAATTTCTGAGGAAGAGCTGGCACCTTATCAAGATCTTCAAGAATCTAATAATACACCTTCAACTAGCAGTAACACTCAATTTCAGGAGCCTGTCGCTGGTCCATCTGGAATCAGAAATAAGGAAAATGTTACCCCTGATAAATTAAAAATAACTAATCCCTTCCAAAATAAATTTAATAAAAGTAAAGATAAGATAGTTAGTTCAGATAGTGACTCCGATTCGCTGGACCTTGTGACAAATTCAGAGGACACAGATGATGAAGACAAAACTGTAAGGCCAGTAACGTCATTTGAAGAAATATCTCCAACGCCTCTACTTTTAAGACCTAGCAGACAAGGGAAGAAAAAGCACTCTGAGGTTTTTACAGTCACTCCAAATAAAGACATCTTAGAAGAAAAGGAATCAGTCAAGAAAAGGAAAACTGCCTTGCAACAAGCTAAAACCGCAAAGAGAAATATTTCGACAACTAAAAAAACTACCAGTTTAGAGATTGCCGACGTACCTTGTATTATTTGTGATGAATATGGCAAAGATAAGGAATGGTGGGTAACATGTGCTTGCGGAAAATCATCCCATGCGGAATGTGCTGGGATTGACGTCAAGAAAGACAGGTACACATGCCATTTTTGTCAACCTTGAAATGATATTATATTAGCACGAGTTATAATTTTTGTTCTGTTTTTGATCTTTTAAAGAAATATGTTTCATTCTGTGCTTTGTCTAAAGCTAAATAAACGAATTACCCATTCAAATGTGTTGATCGATATTACCCGACCCTATGTTTGGTATTAAACACCTAGTCGTTTAATACCGACCAAAGTTTTTGTTTTGTATTATTTATTATATTTAATAAAAAAACAGAAAACTATTAGCTAAAACATTTTTTTATTGAAATTACGCAATATTTGGAATATTACAAAATAAAAAAATATATTAAAATTACTATAGCAACTATGTAAAAAAATAAAATATCTTATGCGATCGGTATTCCCCGACTCTCCCCTATGCACCTCAATGACAATACTGTTCAACCAAGAAAAGGCGAAGTAGGATTTGATAAACCGTTCTAGATACGACCAATGCTAGAGACGCTCGCAGAGACTTTTGGAAATGTCACAAACCTGGCAAAAACCAAAGTATTGACGAATCAATGGTAAAGTTCAAAGGCAGAATTGGTTTTCGTCAGTACATGCCTCTCAAACCAATTAAAAGAGGCTATAAAATATGGATAAGAGCTGCCCAGTCTGCATTCGTATCTCAGTTTCAGGTTTATACAGGAAAGTCTGAAGGAGGAGAGGAAGGCTTAGGGCGAAGAGTTGTCAAAGACTTAACTCGTCCAATTGTAGGAAAACATCACAGGGTGTTTTTTGATATATTTTTTTTAATTCAATTCCACTGCTGAATGACATGTTGAATGACAAAATTTATGCTTGTGGAACCATGAGAAGAAGGCGTAAAAATGAACCAAAAGCTATAGTAGACAATAAGACAAAAGTAGAAAGGGGCACTTGCGACTGGGCAATAAGCAAAAATGGTTTACTCTATCTAAAATGGATTTTCATAGTCCAGCTGACGCTGAAATTGTTAAGAGAAAACAGAAGGATGGAAAACAGAAGGAAAATATTTCATGTTTGAAACTAGTCAAAGATTATAATGCTCATATGGGATATGTTGATCAGTCTGACATGTTGGTTTCACTGTATAAAGTTAACAGAAAATCAAGAAAATGGTGGCATAGATTGTTCTGGATCTATGCCACCATTTCTTAGATCTAACCGTAGTAAATTCCTTCATTATATTTAGAGACCGATTACCGAATACAAAAAGTCTAAACTTAAAAGATTTTAGAGTGGCTGTTGCCATAGGATTGGTCGGTGCAGATCCATGTATGACAAAGAAAGGCAGGAAGAGTACAGAAAATGTACCAAATAAATTTAAGTTGAATATTCCTGCAGAAATAAGGTTTGATAAATGTGCATATTTACCAGTTCATGATACAAAAGTCAGATGTGCACATTCCAGCACACGTTCACAGCCATGTCAGAGAACTCCCACCACAGAGAAGCGAAGGCTTCGTCGGCTCCTTTGTAATTTGATACTCCTCAGCGATAGTAACATTGAAAGATAAGCAACCAAATACACTGAGAGAAAAGTTGATAGTTCCTACAAATTATTCTACACTGAGCAAAATATTTATACCTGTAATTTTTTAAACTCGGCGAAATCACTTACCTGAATTACATTATTTACGTTCTATTAAACCAATTTACAAAGGTATTTATAATAAATTTTACTTAAATATTTTGAAAATAAAACGGCATTAAAATATAAAACCGTTTTTATTTATAAATGTGATAAAATTTTTAGTTTCCTTTTTGTGGCCTTGTCCTTTTTTTGGGAGTGTATATCTCTGTTAGTATATTTAACAGAATAAAAAAATTTCATTCTGGGAAATAGTTTTACCAAATATTCTTTGGGGAATTGTGCGCAAGGATGCATAAAACTTACATTGTTCATTATAGCAAATAAAGTTTTGGAAACCGATCGTGACAAAGAAATTTCTTCAAATCGATTTTTAAATATTATTTCTAACTGATATATAAAGTTAATGAATTCTTCTGGGACTGACTGTAACTTTCCATAAATCTAAACAAACTGATTCCCTCTCCAGTTTTGCTCAAACACCCACGAAAATCACAATAGTAGCCTGATGCCGGCTCCACACTCGCGCGCGAATCGCGGCGTGAATTCACGCCGCGATTCGCGTGCGATTTTTGCACGAAAAACATGCCTCTCCACACTCGTGTTCGCGCTATTTCGCGGGCTTTCGCGGCGCGAGTGTGGAGCCGGCATGACATTATTCGTAAAAGAACTGTACTGGTGTACACAGACCAAATAACACATACAAAGAACTGTACTAATGCATCCACTAACAACATGCGAAAGTACCGGACTACGGCGAAATACGACGCATTTGGTCAATGACAAAGAACAACTCGGCACCGTAGTGGTGTGACAAAGGATAGCAACACAACCTAGTTGGCGCATGCGTTCACAAAACTGGGCCCAGCAATTATTGTTTATTTCGCTTCTCTGTGATAGGAGTTCTCTGGCCATGTAACTATACTTGATAAGATTTTAAAACATTTTCAGTATAAAACATGGAAGTAATAAAACGTATTATTTTTTAGTGAAGCTGGTACTTCTGGAAGAATACTATCATCAAATCCTTGTCAAGAACCTGAACCCTCGCCTGGTACTTCGGAACAAACACTCTCAGCAAATCCTGGTCAAGAAGAATCTGATTTCTTGCAGGAACCAATTTCTACAGTTGATCAGTCTTTACAGAGTGACAATCGTATATGTACTACCGCTGACAATTTATTGTTGGCTCCAGCTGCTCTAGAGGCGGAGAATTATTTTTTAAATAAAAAATTAGAGGAGAAAGAAGCTTTGATACAGACTCTTACCCAAAGGTTCACGTATTACAGCATCAAGAATAATGATAAACAAGTTCTGTTTATACTGGTTTACCGACAGCTAAAATATTTGAAACACTTTGTGAATTAATAGGAAACATAAATATTACATATTATTTAAAATGGAATGTAGTCAGTTTGAGTAAAATTGATCAAGTCCTTTTAACACTAATGAAATTAAGACAAAATTTTCCCCATGAGGATTTAGCGCTGAGATTTGGTGTGTCGCAAAGTACAGTCACAAATATAGTCATTACATTTATTCATGTTTTCTATGAAATCCTTTTTAAACAACTAATGAAATAAATTCCTTCCAAACAAAAGAATAAATCGTGTCTTCCTACATGTTTCAGTACATTCACCAATTGTCGTGCAATAATTGATTGTACAGAAATTACCTGCTCTGTACCTCGAAAATCTTTAAAAACACAAAAAGTAACTTACAGTAGCTACAAGCATAGGAACACATGGAAAGGTCTTGTCGCTGTCGCACCAAATGGAGTTATTACATATGTCAGTAGTTTGTATCCAGGCTCAACATCAGAAAAAAAAATTGTAGAAATTTGTGGAATATTGAAACAATTTAACCCGGGCGATTTAATTTTAGCCGATAAGGGATTTTTAATTAAAGACTTACTTCCAGCTGGAGTCAGCTTAAATATCCCACCATTTTTAACAACTCCCCAGTTCACACCCGAACAAATACATAGAACGCAGACAATAGCGAAAGCAAGAATTCACGTAGAGAGGGCCATCGGCAGAATGAAAACTTATAAAATTTTAGATTATATTCCACAACCTTTATTTATATATGCTAGTGTTATATTTAAAACAGTTGCTGCCTTAACAAACTTTCAATATCCTCTTATTAAAGAAGTGGAGCAGTTTTATTGTGACGATGTTCAACCTGGCCCGTCAGAACTGGAACCGTTACAACTTTAAGAATTATAATTTCCTAGATATAATAATATCTATTCATCGTGGTATTAAGATACTAAGTTTTGTTAAATTTTAGCTTCTTTTACACTGAACAAATTTATTTGTTAAGAATTATTGTGCATTTGATTAATAGGTATTTCATTTTTTACTTATTATGTGTCATTGAAGTGGTGAATTTCAGCTTAATTAAGAATGATAATGAATTTTTGTTGATTTTTATATTGTCTGTATTACATGAATTTTTCTGTAAACATGCTTTAAAATAAATACATAAATAAATAAATATTTTTAAAAAATATATATATTTTATTAATCACTACAAATATGTGGTATAAATTTATTCAAGTAAAAATATTTTAATATATCAAGATTATGCTTCCATTCTGGATCTTTGTCGATTACAAACACTTCATGTTCTAAACAGAACATGAAGTGAGAGTCCAAACAAAAAAATAACATTTTTCTCGCCCAGTTAAATAAAGTTGACTCTGAACTTGGTGATAATAATTGTGGTCCATTTTTATTACAACTTCTCCATCATCTGTATAAAAAAAGTAGTCTTTTTTTTCTTGGACAGATGTTTTTAAATTTCCATCTCTGTATTTATATGGACATTTTATTTCCAGGGTGCAGTTATCTCCAATCAAACCATCTGGACTCGCAGCCAAAAAACCACAATTATCCAACCACAAACCAGAATCTTTAACTGTAATGCCTGTTACATTCATAAATGTGGCTAATGCTGACTTTTCATTGTCTTTACCCCATTGCACAGCTCTTATTCTTTGTAAATCATAACCTTCTGTCAAATTTCTGAATAAAGAAGGCGGAAACTTATTTCTTTGGCAGGCACTTAAAACTATACCAAATTTACTCGATGTAAGTCTTAACTTTCTACAGACAAGCCAATTCTCATTGACATGTTGGCCAATCGTTGCATTTTGTATTTCCACTATGCGCTGTGTTGAGACCTCACATTTTAGTTTCAAAAATTCTTCTTTATTTTCTGCTTTAACATATTCCTCACAATATAATATGTCTTCAATTGTAGGTATTATCGACAGTATTTCTTCTGTTATTTCTGGCTTTAAAAGCCATGAAAAACCTACAATGCTTGTCGCACCTAATTTTTCTCTAAAATTGTCAATTTCATCTCCTGTTAGCTCTCTAGCAGTAGAAGTATATTGCTCTTTCATAGGAAACATTTCTGCGAGAGATTGTACACTTTCAGTGGCTTTTCTTGTCGTTGAAGCTGTCCAGCGACATTCTATATCAGTTGTACTTACATTATAGTGTGCATATAATAATAAAGCAACCATATGGTGGCAAACATCTTGGCCAACTGCGCAGGTACACTTGCAGTTTTCTTTTTCAATTTCCTTCTCTGGGTCAAAGTTAATCTGAAAAATTGTTATACTTAGTCAGTGTAAAAATTATGTTTCTATACATACTTCTACCCTATAACGTACATACTTCCTTTGGCTAGCATGCACAGTGCCTTTCAACAGAGCCGGTTTTGAACTTCCATCAAATATCATTTCAATAACGTGGCCATCATTGTACGCTATTTCACCCCTTTTAAGCTGCCTGTCCCGATTTTTACATAATTGGGTGATTGCATAAAACTGAATAATATGTTTACTCGCCATGATCTACAAATTCAAACAATTATATACAATGGGTACCAATATTTCGTACATTTAGAAAGATTATTCAAAACATTGACATATTCTCAGAGGAAAGCGTTAAACAGTTAAAAATACGACTAGGTTATGTTAATATTTTCACAGGTTATTCTATGAAAAATGAAAAATTATTTATAATAGGTACATGAAAATTATTGTATTTACCTTTGAGTCTTCTGTATAATGATTTCCACAAGTAAATAGTCTTTATATCTAGATCGCAAAATTAAAATAATTCACAGCACTCTAATCACACACAAAAACCCTATATAAACAGCTTTTGTTTGGATCGCGTCCTATGACCTTCCACAACAAAATGGCGCATATGACGTCACACTAATAGAGCGTATTCCTCAATATAATCCGTTTCAGTGACGTCACTACGAGACCCGGATACTCTTTCTCTCTCTGTATTGTGTGATTCCTTATCTATGACGCGTGACAAGTCACTGTCACGTAGCCGCAAGACCCAATCACGTGATACGGCTGATAAATTCTAAGGATCGAGCAATCTTATATAAGTTAAAAACCCTTGGTTAAAACCCTCGAAAAGAGCAGTAGTGCCCGTCATCGATTTTTTGTTGCTGAGAGTGTCGATATCCACTTGAAAGATTAAGGTACGTGTTTACTTATTCGTATTATTCTGTCGAATATACTTTTACATCATTACGTTTAAATGTGGTTATATAATCACTGTACTGTTGTGTTCAATATACTGAAGTGAATTTGCAAAAGTATTTTGTTTAATTATGTTTAAAAAAAAATATCAATAAATGATATCCACAGGCAAAAGATATAAATATGCCTGCTTAAGGCTAAATAACATACTCTATTGTTTTGCTTTTTGTTGTCTCAAGGGACTTTTTTACGTTTTATTTTTATTTTAGAATGGTGTCTAACTACACCAGAAAAACCAATCGCCAATCGTGGTTACCAGCAGTTATGCAAAAAGCGATTGAGGTGATCAAAGAAAAAGAATGGAGTAGTTAAGAGCCTCTAAGGAATTTAATGTTCCTCGAGTAACTTTGAGAAGGCATTGTCAGAATAAGAATATGCACGCTCGATAAGGTAAAAAGAAGTTAGGAAGATTCGGGAAGTCTTTAAATGGAAAAAGCTTTATTAGAGCACATCGTTGACTCCAAATTCTTTGGTTTGACGCAAATGGAACTTCGCACTGTTGCATACGAGCTTGCTGAACGCAGTGGTACACCCCACAAATTCAACAAAGACAAAAAAAATTTATTTGAATGAGAATTTAGATATTTAAAGAATTCTGACTTTTCATTTGGAGAAATTGATTTTTGGAAGAACGTTGGCGGTATTAAAAAAGGGGATGGCAATCTGGTATATCCAGAAGGCAAGTGTGGAAAGGCTATTTTTTATATCAATTTAAACAAAAGCAAACTGCGTAATCGCTTGGGTGCCAAAAGAATAAGTGGTATCTTACACAGCAAAACGTTAATTAATATTGACAATAAAAACTGCTTTAATTTTCCTATTACAAGTGATATTATTAAAAACACAATAATAATATGTACTCTTAAGAATCCCCCTTTTTTTATTAATTTGATATGATTTTAAACGAGTTATAGTTATAATTATTCCTGTATTTAAGTTTTATGTTACCTGATTTTAATTATGGCTGTTTTTATTCCAAATATAGTTTTAGTTTTGATATTATCGAGTATTATATTAGCTCATATTTTATTTGTTTATAATACTCTGTTATTTCGTTTTAAATATGATTGTGTTAAGAATAAAAACATCAAAAATGTTTAAAAATGCATTATTTTTTTAATCATTAGAATTACACAAGATCACACAACGATTTTAAACAATCTAGTGATTTTCTATTTGATCTAGCAACTTTTCGGCTACATTGCTAGTGATTTTTAATTTTTCGACCTGGCAACAGTGGTTTTATGTTGACATAATAGGTGTATGATAGCAACTTTTCTGCATTTAAATAAATAATGGATGATAACAATAAAAGAAGATTCACTTCCAATGCACAGAAAGAAACAATGATTGATTACTTAAAAAACCATCCAAATTTAATCAGTGGAAAATTTACGAATACTTTTAGATTTAAAGATGTAAAAAGTAATTAATAATGAATTTTTTTTGTGGGTTTCAAAAATAAAGCATGTACATGTAACTAATGAAAACATTATTTATTGGGCGTGGATATTAGTAGTTATCATACGGGAATTCAAACCCAATCTAAGGTCATCCATCACCAGTTGCTATCAGGAGCTAACTTCAGGATAGAATATCTGGGTAAGAAGTTACGGGAATGATGTCCACGTGGTGTATGGTGGAGGCCTGCAGTTGGGCGTAGCTACGGGAATGGTGTCCATCACCAGTTGGATGTGAGGCATTCAGAAGGAGTGAGGGGAGGTTGGATGTGGGTGTTGTGCGCTTAAAAATCAAGATGGCGGCTAGCTGTTGTTATGTATTAATAAATAATTAAAAATAGTAATTAATAATTAAGAATATTAAGTATGATAGTACATGCTTCTCGAGGAGGATGTTGATTTCGGATTAGGATTTATGATATGACATTAAGATATCTGAGTTAATATTATTGGTGTATGGCGGTCTTCGGGGAGCTGTAGAGAGATGGTGCACTTTGATTTATGATAAAAATATGGTTAGTTGATATATTTTGTGTGTTCGAGGAAATAAATGTGAGTTGCTTTAGCGCACAAGTACCTACCGACTTGCCCTAACAAGTTTGTATGAATTACACATCAGCCGGTTACTCATATTATTTTAAAACATATTGCACAACATTTCTTTACATAGACATTTTTGATATCTGAGTTAAAATAAACTAAACAGTGATGTAGTCATGTACGCTGCTAAATGCATGAGAAAGTAATTTTTGCATAGTAACCTATTCCAGACGTTATAAAATAAGAGATCGGTCCGTCTTGTAATCATTCCACTTCTAAAATTTGAAGAGTTAACATCTAACGAAAATGTCATTCAATAAGATCAACAAAGAAGCTTTTGTCAAGCCATTCATTAAAATTTACTATATGGAAGCTAACAAAAATATGAAATTGAAGACATCGATATTACGCAAAGCCAGTTTGGTCCTAGGGTTTTGGTTACCCTGGATGATGGTAAAGTTAGTTTACCTGAACGATATATAAGAATAATTTCGGAGGCAGATATTCTCGAAATTAAGAAAATTATTCAAGAAAAACCTGCATATCTGGTTAGCAACAATGCCGTGGGAACTACTACGAATCTAGAATTCGTAGAGTAATTATTATGGATTCTAATACATATTATACGGAGAGGTATGATAACTACTAGTATTGGTAGAATTGCAAATGGAAAATTAAAAATTTCTTCGCTCATTAGGCATTGAAGGTTAGGAAATGAAAATGGCTCTGGTGTTTTTTTAGTTATATTAAACTGCTGTTAGCGTGAATATAAAATATTTTTTTAAGCACTTTAGTAAAAAAAGGAGTAAACCCTGATGTCACTTGAATCAACATAATGGTTGGAACACGAAAATACTACTTGTAAATGGCCTCCAAATGATAAAAATATAAGCACTTTAATAAAAAAAAAGGAGTAAACCCTGATGTTACTTGAATCGACATATGTATACATTTCTAAAACACATGGTCAGTTTGGTGAGCAGTGTGATGATTGTATATGTCCCTGTATCATATTTTAAACATTAGTTTCTTTATTTATTTATTTATCATATTCCACAATTTTCAATTAGAAAACAATGTTATATTCAGGGGAGCACTTAAGTGATTAAACACTTGTATTGTGCTTTAGAGTAACAAGAAAAAAATCAAATTAGGTATAAATAGAAGATCAGAAAAAATGTACCTACACTTAGGTCAATTTATAAAAGCTATCACTACAAATATTCTCAATTAATTATCTAAAATGTTTATAAACATAGTTATTATGAAAAATAATGCATATAGATAAAGCTGCAATTTTTTTTAGTTTATTTTCCCGCTTGATGTATAACGCTAAAAGATTGTGCGTTTTTGTCATTATTTATATTTATTACATATAAACATTTATTATTTGTCTGTTTAGCAATTCAAGTGTCTACATACTTAATTTTTCTTTTGCACTATTTTCAGCAACTTATTTATTGTTCATATTTTCAAAAATATTCCACCTGTAACAATAAAATAAGTACGAATAAGTATTCTAAGCCAAGCTTTAAAAACTGTATATTTACTATTTTATATCTCTAGTTTGAATACCTACTTTCTATTTTTACAATTATTATTTTGGCAGATCCTATATTGCCATAATATTTTTTATTGCATACTAAAGTGATTATAAATGACCATAAAACACATGACTTGAAGTTACTTAGTTCCCTCTATTCAATTCAATTGAATAGAGGGAATTGAAGTTCAATTTGGTCCCTCTATTACTTTATTGCTAATATTGCTATTTAGTAACTATGTGTTTATTAGGTATTCCAACGACCTATCAGAAATGTGGGTACACAAACAGTAAAAATATTGTACTTATACGTGATCGATGATCATTTGGTGGTTTGATAGTCCCGTGTTTTGTGATTGAATTTATTGAATTCTCATATCCCAAAATTCCCAAAAATTCCAGAATTCCCAAATTCCCAAAAATTCTTTGAAGAAAGATAAGCTGTTGAGGTAGAATTAGAAATAGAAAAACAAGCTGTTGATGGAGAGATAGAAAAAAAGGAAGCTATTGATGAAGAGATAGAAAAAGAAAATGAAGCAACTGACGTGATGATCGAATTAGAAGAAGGCCTTATTTTAGAAGAGGGATGGAAAATTTTAATAACCATTGATAAGGGCCTCATAAATGAAGACGTTCTACTAAACACTACTGCAAGCATGGCAATGGAAGAAACTACCGAAGATGACAGTAATAATAATAAACAATTACCAGAAAATAATAAGACACCTGAACCTAAAGATAATCTTAACGAAAATATTCTAACACCAGAAAAAACTGAGATGCAGCTAAACATAGAGTGCAAAAGCATTTAAAAAATATAAACACGATAATTAACCAAACGGAAACAAACAGATCAAATTACCCCAGCTTAATAGCAGAAGATATTTCAATTATGAGTATCCCAAGAATCAAAGCTTACAGTCATGTAATAAAAACGAATTTAAGAAGAGCATCTCTCATGTTAACTTTTTGCTTATTAAATGATGCATATTATAACTACAAAGAGAATAAAGGCAAATATGCGATGCCATTTAAGAGTGACTGCAGCAAGGTTAGCTAATGTAACGCGCCCACCCTGTATAATGTGTTTATATTTCTTTATGTTGTATGTTGTGATGTTATGTGGGGGTAGTGGGGGACCGAGTGTGGTCAAGTGCGCGTGAGCGAATCAAAGGCAAGCTCAGTCGGGGGATGAAGTCACAGTGAGAGCTGCTATTGCTTCTTTTTAAGAAAATATCTCCAGACCACTGCTAGTGAATAAAATTTTTTCGTTTTAAAGTTAAAACGATAACCATACCTACAACCTACTGTCGAATATTCTTGTTCCTGAGGGCCCAATGTCGTCCGCAGACGACCTGGCATTATCCCAGCGTTAAAAAGGTGTTCGTGGGTAAAGTAGACTTTGGTAAAACTAGCACACGGTTCAAGTGAACCAATTGGTTGATTAAGGCAGGCACGGTTGCCGTTCCTTGGCCCATTACCATACTGAAAACTTCAATAAATCTGATAATCGAAATTTGTCGTCTTCTTATTAAGCCGCCTGAGAACCCATCCCCACATCCAGAGGTAACTCGAGCTAGCCGGCGTAGTACACTAACAATAAGATGGAACCAAGTATGTGCCTACATTCGTGACTAAGTTTTGTATTGATGTAGTGTTATTGTCATAAATTAATTTTTTTTAACTGTCGATTCGCACTTTGCAAGGCCGCTTCGTTTGTCAGGAAAGACCGTGTTAAATATGTCCAGATGTGCGATGATTTTATCGAACTGATTTGTTTATGTTACTTTGAAATCAGCAGTATCTACCGCTGGTCTGGCGAGAGGAATAAGGAATCATTATGTATATGTATTTTGACCCTTGCGAATGTCCACGTCTCTTAAATAAATAATTGTTGAGTATTTGATATCAAGCAGTGATGTTCCGGATAATTATCCGTTTATAATTAACCGGACTATTATCGATAATTATCCGTCGGCTAGAAATTCTTTTAAAATTAGCAGGCTAATATTATAGTGCCAGTGGCAATAACTGCCTCCTAAGGAGATATATTGGAAAATTATACCAACAAGGAAATGTAAGAGGGACAACCCTGAGACAACCTAACATCTTTGTTTGCAACTTTTGCCTTTCCTTTTGTTAGGAAATCCAAATTAGTAATTAATAAATTAATTAATTTAATGTTGTAATGATCGATTTAAAGTAAATTAGTCTTCTGATTGGCCAATGAAGTGAATTAGCGTGGTTAGAACCAAGTCAGGAATTTGGCAGTACTTTAAGAAAGTCCGACGTAAAGACAGCAAATATTTAGGAGCAAAATGTGTTTATTATGGAGCAGAATACCTCACTAACGCAAGAATCATATTCTAAAATGCAATAGAAGTCCCAACCAAATTAAAAGTAATTTGAAATTAATCTGTCTAAAGGAAGACTCCAACTACACGCAAACTAAAGAGCTTTCCGTTATTACATATTAGGTATCAGGTATCTATGACAGAATAATACCTATTATGCGTTTACCTGCCTAGTAGGTATATGAATAGATATGTTATTGATAATTGCGAAAAAGTTATTGTAATGCCTCAAAAATTAAAAAAACAATGTTTATATTCTGATAACGGCTAATTATAATATTTTTAGCCGGATAAATGCTAGTTGTATAATTAGCATTGGCTAAATATATAATTAGCGGGTAAAAACCCATCACTGATATCAAGTATTTCTTTTCTATAATTATTAATAGTCATTATTTACTGAAAATATACACCACTGCTATATGTCAGGGATAACATTCACCAGTTTGCTAGGAATTCTAATTTTCACAGTTATACCACACGAAATTCCAATTTGTTGAGTGTCCCTAAACACAGAACAGCCAAATTTGAAAGGTCTGTCATGTACCAGGGAATTAAACTCTACAATAAGTTACTATCGAGTTATATAAGTAAAGATAAACAAGCATTCAAAAGATCCATTAAACAATTGTTACTTGCCAAATGTTATTATAGTGTTAAGGAGTTTGTAAACGACAGTTTGTAATTTATTATACATGCATACATATATGTACTTTTTGTCTTGTTTTGCTTGTGCATTGTGACTTGTCCTATACATATATATGTCTTGAAGGAATAATAAATATTATTATTATTATTGTGTTGAATTGCTTTTCAGGGTGATTTTTATCACAGATTTGTAACTAATCAGATTTTTACTCTGTCGGCACGCTTTGATGTATGTGGTAAATATTAAATTTTTTTATAAATAATAAATTGTTATCATTCATTGAGGTTACTGACTTTAGCGTACCCGGCCTTACCAAAGGAATTATTGGACTCCTAAACGCATTTCAAATAGATTATAAAAATGTAATAGGATTTGGTGCAGACAACTGCTCAGTGAGGGTTACACAAAAATGGGATATAAATCCTGGATTCAATGATTTCATTTTTGAGGTGATTAAGTCAAAAGTCAAAAGCTCAAGTATACAGTTTACAGGGCTCGAACCAGTGCTGGGGCTTCCGCCTAGTTATGTAGCAAGGTCTATTGGTAACTGGATCAAGGATAGATCAGAGGAAGAATGGTCAAACGGGACTGGGCTGCGATAAGCCAGGCTCTTAATTAAAGGGCCTTGGTCAAACGCAACTCGATCAATACTTGCGCTAAGTCGTAACAGCATAAGGATTGTCACAGGACTGCTGACGGGTCACGGACATCTTAACAACCACCTTAACACTATCGGCCTTAGTGACACTAGAAGGTGCAGGTTTTGCGGACACGATGACGAGGACTCCATTCACATCCTCTGTCGCTGTGCCTGCCTTATGGTCAAGAGACACAAACATCTGGGTGCAGCATTTCTCCTGCCCCAGGATATTAGAGAGCTTCCTTTGGAACGGGTGTTGGCCTATGCGCATAGCACGGGTCTCTTCCAATAGCTCTCGACTAGCGGCAGGCACAATGGGTCGAAAGACTTGAGTGCTGCGGGTAACCGCGCCGCCTACCAACAACAACAACAAGTCAAAAGTGGCTGCTTTGCAAGACTGTGCTGAAGATTGTATTTTGTGTGGATGAAATGTCCTTAAAAAGGTTCTTATTTTATAACAGAGGATGGGTGTGATCAAATAGTAGGATTTCATGAAACCATAAACAAAACATTTTATGAATCAGCCAAAAATGTATTAGACCAGGCCAGGAGCATATTCTCAAATTGGAAACTCTCTGTTAATTTTTGTAGCGAAGAGCTAAAAAGCATTATCTTTTATAGTATTCGGAGGTTGAAGAATACAGGATTCTTTGTACATCCATTAATTTCTGATCAAGGGTCAAATTTTGTTCAATTTTCAAAACAAATGAATGTTTCACACATGAATCCATGTTTTATGTTGGATGATCAAACAATACAATTTTTTATATATTTGATGTTCTACATCTCTTAAAACCCTTTCGAGACTAACGGGACAGTACGTCCCAAGGCATATTTTATTTAGACTATTGGGAATAGTGATCCCAAATAAACGTATATAAACGCCAGTTCAGTCGTTTCAACGACCAAAGTAATCTAGCGTATGTTTGTTTACGAATAAAACGAGATGACCTCAAATTTTTCGTACACGTGGTTGCACCTAGTGCGTTTATCTAGTGAATTTGGTATTTGTTTTTTGATTAATTATTTGCTGTGTACCGTGTGTAATCATGTAAGTACCCCTACTTTAGCACGCCTAGTGTTTGCACCATATAACGTTTTGGCTGAGTCAATACGGTAGGTTTTATTTTCGAGGGACATTATGTCGCAGCAGGCTACTTTGATCGGATGATTTATCCCAGTAGGCGTAAAAATGGTTTTTCTTCTTTTCAGAATGAGCAAAAGAAAATTAACTCAAAAGGAGCTTGAAGAAATCGCTGAAAATTTGGACTTGTCAGAGACGGATACTGATCCTTATCATAACAGTGAGGATGAAGATTCAGACTGGGCTCCTTCGGGTTCCGAATCTGAACATGCATCTGAAGGCGATATGCAGACTTCAAGTTCCGATGATGGCGTTATCGAGCCTGAAGGTAACGAAGTTTTTCTCGATAGTTATCCAGATACAGTTAATTCCAACGTTCCAAACGCATCGACAATTCTTCAACCAGTGCCTACAACATCTTCTGGATCAGACAACATAATCTGGAATTCAGTGCCGCAAAACTATACCCCAAGGATTCAACTCCCCACTGCTAGGAATACAGAAATTCTTTTGAACTATATAAATAGTCAGTCTACAGAAATTGATATTTTTCTGAAGTTATTTCCAAGAAGCTTGTACATATTTATATCGCAATGTACTAATGAGAGGTTAACCATTCTGGAAAAGAAAACTAAGAAAAAAGTTAAACAAACAGACTCTTCAGAAATTATGATGGTAACTGGTGTTATGATGGTAATGGCTTATAACACGCTTCCAAGTTTGAGTTGCTATTGGTCAAAGCATACCTCCATGGGTAATACTGCAATAAAAAATGCAATATCACGTGACCGTTATAAACTACTTATATCCAAATTATACTTCAATAGCCCTGAGAAACCAGCAGATTGTTCCAAGATTTATTATATCGAGGAGCTTCTGGAGTGTTTCAAACATACATATCAAAATGCAAGAACGGATTCGGTTTATCAGTCTATAGATGAAAGTATGGCGAAATTCAAGGGCAGATCGAGTCTAAAACAGTATTTTCCCTTGAAGCCCATCAAACGTGGAATAAAGTTATGGGTAAGAAGCGACTCTCTTAGCGGTTATGTTTATGACCTCGATGTGTATAGTGGAAAGCAGGATGGGCAAGCAGATGGAACAGTAGGGGAAAGGGTTGTTAGAAAACTTACCAGCTCAATTACAAAAACTGATGTCGTAATATGTTTCGACCGATTTTTTACATCTTTGACATTGGTGAAAACCTTGCCATATGCTGCAGTAGGAACTTGTATTGGTACGCGAAAGAACATACCAAAGAGCTAGGGTAAATTAGAGAAGAATGAATCAACATTTCTATGCACAAATGACGGGATTACGTTTACTAGATGGCTCGATACCAAAGAAGTTTTGGCAATTAGCAACTGTCATGGGGATCAGCGTACATTTATTGACCGAAAGCAAAAGAATGGCGAAAAACTTGCTGTTGAATGCCCCGAGATCATCGCCTTCTTCAACAAATATATGGGAGGGGTCGATTTGACCGATCATTTAGCTGGCCTATATGAATTTGACCGCAAGTCTACCAAGTGGTGGAAAAAAGCTTTTTACAAATTATTAATGATAACTGCTGTAAACTCTTTTATTATTTACAATGAAGTGAGACGTAAAAAGATTCCATTTTTGGAATTCTTGGTAGCCTTGGCAGAAAGTCTTATTGAACAAGGGAAAAGCAAAGCCGGGGTGAAGAGACGTTCAACTTCCGGAAAATCATCAAAGCGGCAAAAAACAATGTTGAATGTTGGTGACCATATGCCGATTGTCGAGCAGAAACGGAGAAGCATAAATGAAGACGGAGAAACGGACAAGAACTGTTTGCAGAGCATGTAGTGTGCCGTTATGCAATGACTGTTTCACCCCTTTTCATATGTAAAATCATGTAATATTTTGACTAAAATTATTTGTTCAACTTATTTTTGTGTGTTTTTCCAAAACTGGTGGGAAATATTGTCCCAACAGGAAATATTGTAATGGACTAATGGGACCATATGTCCCGCTAAAAAAAAAACTAAAATACGTTAAAAAAAAATTGACAAAATTACAAACATCACTAAAAGCCTCCCAATTTCAAAATATGGAACCGCAAATCAAATAATAATCTTAACGAAAAAAATAAAAATACGTCTTGAAAGGGTTAAAATCAACACGAAACAATTTTTTCAGATACAAATTTTAAATAGGTGAAGGCACAACGAATAAAGGATATTTGGATTTTTTTATAAAAAGGACAAAAATTTACGTCTCTGTCCTAAATTAACAGATGACCATTTAAATCCATGACCAATGGTTTTAAGAAAATGAAAATTAAATTAGCTGCACAAATCTTTAGTGCTACAGTTTCAGCTGCGTTAAATACATATGTGTCACTTGGTGCTTTACCATTAAATGCAACTTCAACTTATCATTTATAGAAAATATAGACAAATTATTTGATTTATTGAATTCACACAAGATAGCTGGCAGCAAAAACATTAATAGACCGTTTATAGGAGCTGACTATCAGATCGAATTTTAAGAAGAAATATTTTCACTCTTTAATACTCTTAAAGTTGTTGATAATAACGGAAGAAATGTAACCAAGACCATGAAATTTATTAATAGCTGGAAATTTCTAGTCTTTTTTAAGCTTGTGGAATGTATTAAGAGAAAAAAAATGTTCATGCAATTTATACACGTTGCATAAATCAAGATTGCCTAGAAAATTTCTTTGGACGAATAAGACAACAAGGAGGAAATTCTTTAAATCCCACTCAAATAGTGTTCTAGGGCATTCATAAAATTATTCTCCTTAAATTATTTTAACATTCTGATAGTTCCAACTGTATTAAAGGTTTTGACTCTTTATTATCTTCCATAACGCCAGGAAAAATTCAATTGTGGAATATTGTATTGCCAGAAAAATCTGTATTTTCAAATTTAACTGTACAGGGTATTCGGGTAATAACTTTTGTATTTAAACTTTTTTCTAACTTTCTTAATAACCCCTGTATGTAGGGGTCAAAATATACCGAATACCCTGTACATACTACAGATTATATTAGTTTAAATTTTCAGGAAAAAATGCATTATACTAAATAAACGGTTATTTAATTAAAAAATGCTTAGACAAGCATTCATGTGACACTTGCATTATTTATGGTACCTACAGGCGATTCGGCGTTAAATGAAGGAAATATGTTTACTCATTTTAAGGCATACGAAAATAAAAATAAGGATATTTTTGGTAACCTCATTACACCACCACAAAATTTTGTTGAGTTTATTTGTTTATTGGAGAACAAATTTTGTGAAATATTTCCCAAATTAGCAACCCAGAAAAATGTGGGAATTAAAATAAAAAGTGAATTTATTCAATTTGACTCAACATCCGTGCGAAAACTTTCAGAAAGATTAATGGATTAAGATTAATCTTTATATGTTAGATTAAGAATCTTTTATTCTTTAAAATTTCTAAATAGAGAATTAGCCGCTACGAAAAGTTGTACTAAAAATTATAAACTAAGAAATTTACAACACTTATAAGAAGAAAGAAATCTGTCATATACTTTTAATAACATTCTGTTGTACGTATTGTAATTTGGAATTCTATGTTTTTGAAGGTTTTGTCAATCATATAAAGTTCTAAATCAACGTCCATTGTTATTCCAATCTATCTTTTGAAAATGTCCGATGTTTATTAATGTGTATGAGAATTCTGGAGAAATATCTCGCATTGTAGATACGTAAAACCTACAGTCTATGTGACTTGGATGAATTCATTATGTTGACCAAAATATGATAGTAATCCTAAAGGTGCGTATTGACTTGAGCATTTTAGTCCGAACGAACCAAACGCGCCGAGCGCGCACACACTAATTGCGCTAATCAGTACGTTTCTCCGAGCCGAACTGAACGCGCCAAACTTTATCCGTGGCTTATCGGTAAATCACGATTGCTCAAAAGGATTTAGTTGTTCGTTGGCTCATAGTGAGGACGGATGTTTGTAGCGTTCGAAGCGTTCCCGCGCAATTGGATAATTTGTGGTAAATTACTAAAACTAAAAACTTAAACAGATGGAGTGGACCCGAGAAAAATGTTTGCAACTCATTGACGAGTATGAAAGGCATCCTGTACTATGGAATCCAAAGCAATGTTTAGCAATTATATGACATATTAATCGTTCAAAATCTTCTGCAGTTATACGCGTGAAATGTTTCAAATGTACACTGCCGTATTTTCACATTGCAAAAAGACACGCCTCGCCCACATTTGTTTTGATTTTTTTTTTCTTCTTAATTAAGGATTTTATGAGAAAAAAAAGCACCAGTTGCCACTAATATTTCGTCCACGTCCACGTCCATGTTTTAAACTCGACGGACATACGATTACTGATAAAACTGTCGGCAACACAACGAATACAGCAAGCACTTCGAATATCCCGAGCTTCTTCAAAAATGATTGTTCCGTTTGTTCGTGCGCGCTTGGCGCGTTTGGTTCATTCGGACAAAAATGCTCAAGTCAATACGCACCTTAATATACTAATGATTTAATAGCTATTTACGTAACAAGTACATAATGTAGGATTTTATTCGAAGAGCGAGCGTAAGCGAGCGAGTCTGATAAAAATAAGGCGAGTCTAAAAAGTCCGATTAAGTACGAGTTACATGCAATGTAACACATTTGTAATGAAGCACTTTTTATTTTACCTTAAAAGTTATATATTTAGAGCCTGTGATTTTTTTTAATAAAAAGCCGTTAATAAAACATAATAGATACCATTACACACCCGAACTGAGAAACCAATGCGTACGCATACAAACCTTCGCCGTCCGCGCTGCCTAGACAAATGTAAAACTCTACAATTAAGGTCCGTATCTACAGACATCGAGCGTGTCAGATACGTGCCGTGGCACGTGTATACAGTGTATATTAACGTATTTATATCTATGGTAACACGGTCGCGCAGACGCCAACAGACACGGGTCGTGCCCGGCCAGTATTCTCGGAAAGAATATTTTGTCTGCGCTGTTCATATCTGTACGTGTCTGTGGCTACTTGCCGGGCAGTGTGACTATAGTATCGGGACCATGCAGACGTGTTTTGTTTTCTTTTTGCAATGGATAACGAACAACTCATAGAAATTGTAAGAGAATATAAATACATTTATGATTTAACTGATAAAAAATACAGTGACAATCAGAAAAAGGATCAGGCGTGGAGCGAAATAGGAATAAAACTTAAAAGGAATGGTAAGTACATATTTTATTTTACACACTCAAGTATTAAATAATAAGATAGCTATTAGTAGCTTAACGCTCCTTCTGGTGAGTCGAAAAACCTAGCAAAATTCTTTCTGACATTGAATGCGGCAGCCTGGTAATTGCCATCCTGTCTAGATAGGTTTGATAAAGAATGTGATGCTTTTTCTTCATTAGTCGAATGTGGTGTGTAGTGTTGAGCACCACCAGATTTTATGTAATTATGTAAGATACACGTTGTCATAACAACCTTGTAGGAACAGGATCAAGTTGTATTCTCCTGTTATAGAGACGAAATTTTTGAGCTAAAATCCCAAATGCATTTTCGACAACTTTTCTTGCACGGGATAGTCTATCATTGAATGTGTTTTTTCTTTGGTCACATACTTGAGGTTTAGGATATGGTCTCATTAGGTAGGTTCTTAAAGGGAATGGTTCATCTCCTATGATGACAAGTGGCGCTGTAATTTCAGAGCTAAGTAAATATTTGCTTTCCGGGACGTTAAATGTATTTGACATTAATGCTTTTCCGATATTTAGATTTGAAAAAATACCTCCTTGTTTCAGGAACATAATGTAAAAAAACATGGGCTCTGCTGCGAGATGCTTTCAGGCGTTCTATTAAAAAGAGAAAAGATACTAAAAGTGGGCAGGCTAGTGTTCCTGAAAAAAAAAAAATGGAAGTATGAAGATGAAATGTCTTTTTTATTACCGTACATGAAGGAAAGGCCTACTATATGCCCAATTCCAACAGTACCAGCTTTTGATATGATGACAATGCTAACGAAGAAGAGGATACTGTTCAGTCACCTGAAGTTGGGCAACAAACGACTGACACATTGCCAACTACATCATCACCAGCTACAACTCAAAACTACCCTCAGCCAAAGCGCAATAAACGAGGCCAAAAACAAACTAATGAAATACCTAGCACAATATTAATGAAGTATTTATTAGACAGTAAGAAAAATACTCCACCATCGGATGACATGGAACAATTTATGGCTGGGATTACAACTACCTTGCGATCTTTTTCGCCGAGAGAGAGGGCTATTGCAAAAGCCAAGATATTTGAAATCTCTCACATGGAAATAGATATTCTGAGCAGGCCATCCACAAGTAATTCTATGGTATCCACGCCATTAACGTATAACACGAACTATTCAGAAAATACTCCTATGTCAGATACCCCCAATGCAGGATTTCTGCGAAGGTAATTTTCCCCCAGATACAGAGGAGCTGACATATGAGCACTTAAAATAGTATTAATGAATGATTCCACTTTACTTACACAATATTATATGATACAAAGAAATTCTGTAATAAATCTTACCTGAGACATACTGCTAGTTTTTGTTTTAGTGACAAGACTTCCTTGAAAAGTGTATCTTGTTTGGTTATCAGCAATTCTATTTTGTTTAGTAAAATGTCAAACTGATACCGACTCATACGAAAATATCTGAAAAATTTTTCTTCATCGTCAATAAGTTCTTTAAACAGTGTCCAATATTCTCCTAATTTTCTTTTCTTGAGCATAGGGTGAACGGCCATGCATTTTGCTCTTTTTTTAGTTTTATCCCGGTCTTCTTCTTCTAGTAACAATGCAATTATGGATAAATCTTCCACAGAAAAGTGTCTGAACATTTTCAACAATAATAAACGTGCTTTTTTTACTAAAGCTATTTAGTAACTGCTGGTGAGAGCGGCCGCGTCCGACACCGACGACGGTGCCTGTCGTTTTCTGACACGTTGATCACACTTCACGTTAGATGTAAATAAATGGTGTCTGTCGGTGTCTGCCACGGCACGTGTCTCACACGTTCGATGTCTGTAGATATAAACGCACCATTAAGCTCGATTCATATCTGCTAGTAAGTAGCGTGTCCAGCACGTAACGTGGCAGACACAAAAAATCATTGCATACATTTTCTATAGGCGTATTCATATCTAGCGAACTTGAGCGAAGCGTGTTCGTACAGACACGTCTCAGCACTAGCAAGGATTCTCGTGAAGCATATTTTGGCTGTGTCGGTCCGTGTCTGTACAGTCTGTGACTGTTCGTGTGGTCAGTATGGTTAGTATGAATGGAGGGAACGTGCATGTACAGAGTACAGACATCGGACGGCTTGCCATTTGGGCATAATGAATAACGAAAAATTACTTGAATTAGTTAGGGGATATACCTTTCTATATGATTTGAGTGATCGCAGATACAGTGACAGTCAGCGCAAAGATGACGCGTGGAAAGAAATAGGAAAAAACTCCAAGTACAGGGTAAGTAGGGATTTACCTATTAAAATAATATTAGGTTAACTTGTTTATATTTCCCCCGCTGGTGAATTTAAAAACGAAGCTAATTTGTCTCTGACATCAAAAGCGGTAGATAGACTATTCCCGCCTTGTCTTGGTACATTTCTCAAATTTGTAACGGCTGTATTTTCACTTGCATGGACATGATTATATTTTATGAAGTTGTGGAGAATACATGTGGTCAATATTACTTTCTCTGCATTTTCGGGTTTGAGCTGGATTCTTCTATTGTATAAACGAAACTTTTGTGCTAATTGTCCAAAGGCATTTTCTACAACTTTCCTAGCGCGTGACAATCTATCGTTGAATTTTCTCTTGCACTCTATAGGAGCTCTATTACCAACAGAGAGACCCAAGAACATGCTGGAGATGAAGCAATGGTTCAGAAGAATATTCGGGAGAAAACTGTCAGTTGCTGCGGAGAAAAGAGAATTAGAGAGGTGTAGAAGAACACCAGGAGAACCATTGGGCGAATATGCTCAAAGAATAAAAGTAATTGTGAGTAAAATGTTCCCATTGAGGACCTTGACAGCTGCAGAAAAATTGTATCACCGAAACCTGATGATGGTGAATCAGTTTATACAGGGCCTGGACAGAAGGTTAGCCAATGAAATCCTGCGAACGGGGGAATATTATAACGTGGACGAATGCTTAGAGGTAGCTGAGGAGTGTGAAGACATAGTTTCAAGGATGCTCCCAGAAAGCAGGCAGGATATCATTCGTAGAATGGAAACCCACCAGGAGTATGAAGGAGGATCAGAAGAACAAATGAGCAAATATGGGGGAAGAGCCTTCGAGGACACCACTCATATGGCGCCTGGACCAAGTAGAAGAGGAGAGGCGATAAGAAAAACCGAATAGATACAGCAAAGAAAACCTCAGGGAAATGGGTCACGAGGCAGATACAGCAATGGAATGAACATAAGGAACACAGGAGTAAGAAGAATGAACAGTGGAACGAGACCTGCTAACGCCTCCCTACAACAATACCCATATATGAAAAACCGGTGCACCCGGTGTGGACAAGAAGGACACTACGCCGTAGGGTGCCATAACTCACGAGAACGATTCTGCTATCACTGTGGGAAAGTCGGCACGATCTGTGATTTAAATTCGCAGCGCCTAAGGATACAAAATCCGTCCTAAGGAGGGAACCAGATGTTGCGAAAAAGATAGTCCTACATATAACCACCAACAAAGCTAACTATATACAACTAGTAGTTAATAACCGTAATACTTCTTGGCTAATCGACAGCGGTGCTTCTGTAACTTTAGTTAAAAACCATGTAGTAGATGAGTTGAAGCTGTCCATTCAATTCTCTTCAACCACCGTAGTGACTGACGTATCAGGATACATCTTAAGCAGAAGAGGAACCGTGCAGTTATCCTTTCAGTTACTAGGGTCAGTTCTTTCTCATGAATGTATAGTTTGTGGGGACGAACTGAACCTCCTATCGGATGGTCTCCTTGGCCTGGACTTCCTTGACAAATTCGGAGTTATCCTGGACTTCAAGGACAAATTAGGATGTATAAGGGGTTGCCGACTCCCCCTGCTTAATCAACCGTATAGGGCCACCGGACCATATACCACAACAGTTCAGTCAGGGGACGAGCCGAGTGGAGACTCGCTTCTCCACCTACCCACACGAATAGATGCATATACGTGACGCGGCGTAGAAAGTTTGAATAATAGTAATAAGGCGCATAGTACGCCAAATAAGGGAGGTTTGCGGATTACGCCAGCGTCAAATAGGGCGCAAATAAAAGTCGAAGATAATGTGGAGCTGAATAAGGCTCATGAGTATAGGGTAAGGCCACCCTCTGCGTATTCCCGCTCCGTGTCACTGGTACCGGTGTGTATTCCGCGTGTGGGCATGAGCACCATCGACCCTGTTTCGTCAGATAGTACGAATGGAAAACAGTCCATTCACCAATCAAGCAATAAACCGGAAGATCTTGACAATGCCCGTCTCTTCAACACGAGTTCAAGAAGTCCGAAGACAGTAGATACGAAGACACCATAGTAAAACCAAAAACCTTAGTCCCATCTATCCTAAAAGTATACCACGACCTTCTGCTGTCAGGACATGTCGGGATAGATAAAACTTACGACCGGATCAAGAACCGGTTCTTTTGGAGAAATATGAAGGAGAACGTGAAGACATACGTCAACGCATGTATATCATGCGCCAGAAGAAAGACCTCTTCACATCTAAAACCAGCTCCACTACAGAAGATAGATATACCACCTAGACCATTCTATCGTATAGCAATGGATGTGGTTGGTCCTTTGCCCATTACATATTCAGGAAACAAGTACATCCTTACCATCCAGGATGCCCTAACTAAGTACGTTGAAGCTTTTCCCATGCCAGATCAAACAGTCAATACGGCGGCACAAACTTTTATAATGGGAATCATTCTAAGACATGGAACGCCGAAACAACTGCTCACTGATTTAGGAACTAACTTTACCTCCAGCTTGTTTCGGGAGATGTGTCAGATTTTACAAATCAATCACTTAAAGACAACAGCGTATAGACCACAAACGAATGGAGCATTAGAGCGCTTCCATAGGACTTTGAAAGATCTTTTGAGTCATTACATAAGCGCCGACCAGAAAGACTGGGATGAATGGCTACCATATGCTCTAGCAGCGTATTCTTCCATGACGCATTCCTCCACCGGAGAAAGTCCATTCTTTCTCATGTATGGAAGAGATATGGACTATCCGTATGATGACATATTTAAACCTATGAGGATAAGGTACGATGCGGATACTAATTATGTTTCAGAATTTCTGCAGAGGATGAAAATAGCTCACCAAAACGCTAGGGAAACCATGGAAAGAAATACGGAAAAAGTGCACAATTTGTTCAATAGAAAAACAAACAGACGAAGTTTCCAAGTGGGTGATAGTCTATTTACGCGAACCCGACGAGCAAGATAGGAGTGAGCAGTAAACTAGCCATGAAATGGACGGGACACCATTTCCTGCTAGACATAGAAGAGGGAGCGAAAGAAAGTTTCGAGACCGAAGAAGGGTTGGAGGAAGAGCGACAGGAACCCGTCCTAGAAGCGACTATCGAACCTGAGCCCGTAATGGAAGGACAGCGTCGCTACACTAAGAGCAGAGGACCGGCTTCAGAGCAGCCGTGGATAAGCAAAAATCGCATTTAAATTAATTTATATGTAGTTAACATTAATTAGTGCATGGTAGAAGGAAATGCAATCATATAATTAGGGTCGATATTTAAGATATAAATTTTGTAGATGATGTCTATTTTATGTGTCCTATAATGGTTGAGTGCTCTCCAGGGGACCCAAGCCGAAATCGTTGCCTATGACTGCCAGGACCAATCGGTGGAGCTGACAAAGCCTTGTCTGGATCCGAGGCAATTTAATTCCTCAACGCATTTTAAATGGAACAGCGCTCACTAGTCGACAACGGAGCAGACCGCTACGCGCCGATCCGAACGGAAATCTCCGGACAGAATACTTTCGCGGTCCGATCCGTTGCGTTGCCGATAGTAGTAGACAGTGCGCGCTGAGACGTGACGGCGAAAACACGCAGTAAACCCGAAATGGACGAAGAAAAATTAATAATTCTGGTTAGCGGGTACAAGGAATTGTATGATTTGGCCGACAGAAACTACTCTAATCAGGAGCGCAAATATAACTGCTGGAAAGAAATTGCCGAGCACATGCGACAACCAAGTAAGTTATTAAATATTAAATAATAAGCATTTATTTATTTGTATCGTACATTTTCTAATCTAAAAATTCTGAAACATTGTACAGGTTGTGGGAAATATGTTCTCCAATTACACTAAAAAAGAATATTATGTTCGCTAACATAATATTCTTTGATTTCTATAACCTCTTTGTACCATATTCGTTTGCCAATCTACGGCTCCTGTAGTACAAAAGTAATTTTTAAATTGTTCACGGATATGCAATGCTTCTTCAGTGGCTTTACCTCCAACATTTCTTAGTTCTTTAATTATTGATATATTATTGGTTTGCATATTATTATCGCCTAGATCAATTTCTGTCACACGTGAATCACCACGAAGAAAATTGTGTAGACAACAAGTGGCTAATATTACATTGTCTATATGCTCTGGTGACATCTGTAGCCTCCTCTGATAAATTCTAAACTTCTGTGTTAATATTCCAAATACATTTTCCGACAGCCTACGAGCACGACTCAGTCGGTAATTAAAAATTGCTTTGGTCTCATCATGTCGTGTCTGGGTTCCAGGATATGGACGCATAATATTTTTATGCAAAGGAAAAGCTTCGTCTCCCACAATAACATGTGGCAAAGTAGTGTTAGTACCAGGAAGAGTTTTATTAGGTGGCATTGATAGTTTTTCATTTAATAAGGCTTTTCCCATAACAGAATTGCTAAATATTCCACCATCACTATTTTTTCCATAAGATCCAACGTCAGCTATAATTATTTTATAATTTGCGTCTACTAATGCCAGCAATACTATACTAAAGGTCTTTTTATAATTATAATACAGGGATCCGCTGTTGGGTGGCGCTTCAATGACTACATGTTTTCCATCTATAGCACCCAAACAGTTTGGGAAGTTCCATTTTTCATAAAAATCTTTTGCGATTGTTCTCCACATAGCTTCTGTTGGAGTGGGCATTTCAGTTGGTTGTAGTCTTTTCCAAATTGAAATACATGTTGAATGGACAATTTCTCTTACAGTAGTGTGACCCAGTCTATAACTGAATGATATCGTTTTAAATGAATCTCCAGTTGCCAAAAACCTACAACAATAATTTTCATCAAGTATTAAATAATAGCAGACGCCGAAATATAATGTACTATTTTTTTTTCAGTATCCGATTGCAAAGAAAGATGGACAAGGTTGCGTGATAATTATAGGAAGGCATTGAAGTTTCGAAAAGGTAAAAGTGGAGATGCTGCTAGTAAAGTAAGGCCATATAAATTTGAAAAGGAGATGTCATTCCTGAAGAAATATTTGCTGGATCGAGATCAAAAGACAAATATTACTGAATCAGTCTCTGTTGTTAATAGCCCTACAGCTTTTGAAGATGATGAAGGTGATCGGGTTGAAGAAAATGATAATATGAGTGATTCGGAACCATTGACACCAGCCTCATCATCTAACAGCACAACATTTGGAACAACACCTACTTCTGTTCAAAGCAAAAAGAGAAAGCAAACCCAAAATACACAACCTAGTCCAGTTGCTAGCGTTCTCGAAAAATATTTACAAACTACTACGGCTACAAATTCAGGAGGTAATAGTTTGAAGCAATTTTTTATTGCAATGTATGAGACAGCTCAATCATTTCCACCCGAACTTCAAATACAAGTTAAATCGAAGATTTTCAACATTAACAAGAAGCAGAGCTAAAATGCTAACAACCTAAAAACACCACGCAATTTGCCGCCAATGTTTCCTCAACTGGATTTCAAAGTAAATATTAGTAAATCATTTCTACATTTTTTTTTGGACTTAGCCAATATAAACTAGCTAACCTATCTAATTTTTATTTTTTCTATAGATGAAGATATTACATTTCGTTGTTACCGGAACCTACTACGCTAAAGAAATAACTAAATACTCTTGCGGATTGCTTTCAAACCATACCGGTAGGGGTACTAGCTCTCTGGGTAGTTGTTTCAAAGCAATCCGCAAGAACATGGAGTTATTTCTTTAGCATACCAGATTTGAGTAACAAATAAATGTAATGTCTTCATATAATCTAGATAAAAAATAATAAATCAGATGGTTATCTAGTTTATAATGGCTAAATTCCTAAAACAATGTAGAAATAATTACTTACAGTAATGACTTACCTTAGGGTTACTGTTAAGCGTTCTGCTGGTGGAATGGAGCTCCTAAATGTAGTATTCTGTCTTGTCAGATCTGATTTTATAATTGACAACAGTTCCTGAAATTGTTCGTAACTCATTCGTAATTATTGGAAAAATTTTTCTCCGTGTTCAATTAATTGGGGATATAAAGTGGCAAATTCACTTTCGATTTTTCTCTTTTTGCAAATTTCACCCATTTTCGCTTTCTTCTTCTTATTACTGCATTTTGTTGTTCCTCTTCCTCGCATAGTAAACTTATAATTATAGCCGTTGCATCCATTTTCACCAAAGTAAGCTGAGCGACTAAACGGAAAATTTCCGACTAGTGCGCGCTAGGTAAAAAAAACTGCCGTTTTTTGTGGCGCGTTCCGTTGACGGCTGTTGCCGGCTAGTGCGCGCGAGCCTTTATTATAAACCTCCGCTGCTTACGAAGAAAAACCTTTTAGCCGAGCAATAAGCTATTATTCGAAGATCCGCGGAACTTTGCAATTATTGGTGGTGCCTGTTATGGGAATTAAAAAGGATTGCAGCATCAAGTAAACTATAGGATACTGGACCCAGGGCAAACCGACAGAGGGTTATTAGAGGGATGCCGCTAGAATATACCTGAGAAATGTTTGATTTATTAATGTACCGTATTTGCCTATCTTTACCGAATTAGCTTAGGTAAACTAAATTATGTTATGTTCAATTTAAAAATCTTTTAATTATTAAATGTATTGTTTCCGTTATCCCTGTATATAGTTTTGTTAATGCAAAGTATTTAAATATGTTATTTTGTTAGAAACCGATATTTAAATGCGGGTTGATGCAGTAAGACGTAAAAGTCAAAATGCTTTACTAAATATAATTAAAATATGTCCAATTACACACTGCATTGTTGATTTGGCGATATTTTAAGTTAAATAAAAGCAACTATTCCGCTAAATTTATAAAATTTGAGACCATATATTTAGTCATGGAATGAAATCCGCTTTCCTGATTGGTTCAAGCCAGCGGCCGAGCACTATAAAAGACGTGCTGATTTTCGTTCAAAGGGGACAGTATTTCACCGATCTCCGAAGCAGCAGCTTGAGTAAGTTCCAATGAGTAGGCTTCCTGTTCCAACCATTTGGTCTAGTCTTGACCTGTGTTGTGCGTATGCCTCCAGGAAGATTTCTACAAGCTATGCCTGTCCGAATCCTTTGGTAGATACTTGATGAATAACCTGTGACGTGCGTATGCCTCCAGGAAGACATCTATAAGTTATACCTGTCCGAACCCTTTGGTAGACACTTGATGAATAACCTGTGACGTGCTTTTGCCTCCAGGAAGAGTTCTACAAGTTATACCTGTTCGAAATTTTTGGTATATACATGATGAATAACCTGTGACATGCGTATGCCTCCAAGGAGACTTCTACATCCGTACCTGTCCCGACCCCTTGATACATGCTTGACGAATAACCTGTGACGTGCGTATACCTCCAGGAATACTTGGACTTCTGTATCCCTCTATCCGTCACGCTGTTCTGTTTCCACATAAAGCCGTTTTAATTTATTCTTATCCTTTGTTTAATATTTTCACCGCTTCTTTTCTTAAACTGTGTTTAAAGCTTTAGTTTGATACTGCCAAATTAATACTTGAATAAAATGTATTACCTACTGTTAATAACCTGGGTTTATTATATTGCATATATAATTTTATTGCTTATTACCGTTTCTTTATTTTGCTGTCTGCCTATTATATTGCTGCTTGCCTATTTTATTTCATTTTAATAAACCTTGTAGTAACTCCCGTTAAAGTGACTTTTATTACCTATATTTGAGAAACAATCTCTGGCATGTGTAATTTTACACCATCTTCACTATAGCTACCCAGCCTTTAATCATAAGTGAGTAGAGACCAGGTGGACCATTCACCACCTAAAACTAGTAAATAGTGGCGCTCAAGGTAAAAACTAGACCGACCGATTATTCAGGGGTAATAACCGATATTAAAGTAAAGGAAAGTCATAATTTGGCGTCTCAGAGAGTGAAGGAAAAAACAGCGTCACATCAATCTGTAGTCTGTACTGTATCAATACCGATATTTCAAAGTACCGATACTTGCCTGGCAATATATTAATGAATCAGTGATTATTTCTTCGATATGTATCGATACAGAATATCGATACTTTTGAAAGTATCTCCCAGCTCTAAATAGCAGAGAAGAAAGCAGCAAAATATAAAACTAGATATCATAGGCTAAAAAAGCGATCACAAGGAAAGAAGAAAGAGAAAAATAGTCCAAGGACTCAACTGGAAGACGATTTGAAAGACAAAGGAGTCTCAGGGGTATCTAGTAAAGAGAAAGCTAGTGTTGGCCGAAGCTTTAAAATGTCAGTTAGAGAAAAACTTTAAGGAAAAACCGGGGTATAAAGAAAAAAGTGAATTTGCAAAGGCAGTATCAGGCCAAATAGTGAGAACGTACAGGTATTTAAGTGAAATGAGAGGCTTTGCATCTTATAAGCTTTTTGGGAAGAAACCAGTTCAGAGCATTACTTATTATTTATCTACAAATACTCTCACACAAATAGCCAACAGGTTATGGGCTCAGTTTTGCGACTAAGAAAATAGTAAGGTTTTTTTCTCACTGAGAAATATAGTTCTTTCTTGTCCTTGGATCTAAAAAAAAATGGCTAGTACTACACATAACGTTTTTGATAAGTATGGTATTGTTCAGTTTGATGGCAAAAATTTTGATCATTGAAAATTCCGCATGGAAATTATCCTAGACAGTATCGATGTTAAAAAATGCATCTAGGCAGAGGTCACTGAACCTTCACTGGATTTTTTTAAGCTAGACAAGAAATGCAAAGGAATTATTGTGCAATGTGTTGCAAATAGCCATCTTGAATATATAAAGGATAAAACAAGTGCATTTAAAATGTGGAAAGCATTACAAGAAGTTTTTCAAAGAAAGGGTATTGTCGGACAATTATACTTACGGAAGAAGCTTTTAACAATAAAGACAAAGGTGACACTTTGGAATGACATTTTATAAAGTTCGAAGAAGTTCTTCGGGACCTGAAATTAGTTGGAGCGAAATTACTTTAGGTATAAAGGAGCCATGTTATACATTCTTAAAATATTTCGCACCCGACACATAGAAAACGCGCGAATGAAATGTCACGAATATGATAACCCGAAGCAACTTGCAGACAAATTTTATATGCAAATACGCCCAATGCTCCCAAAATACAAGCTCCTATGCAGAAAACTCTACATGATTCACAAGTACGCAATAAAAACCATAACTTCATTAAGCCTATATCACATCAACCCCAAACATATTTAGACATTCCCACAAAACTGCTCCCAGTTCTAGCAACCCCCACATTTTTTCATTTCAAAAAATAAATAATTTCGAAAACAATAATGCACTCGAAAGAAGAAAACTCGCTATACCAGCAGGAAAACGAAAATTATCAACATAATGTTTAGCTTCGCTAAACTCAAATTTTCTAGAAATTGCATCATCGTCGATGACACCCACATAGTCAATCTCAACAACATCGGAAAAAACCTCTTCCTTATCTATGCGTTTCAGTTCCTCGTTGCGTATTTTCTGTGCTGTTTTTCTGTGTTTTCCACTGTTTTACGTTAAATATCATTCTGCACTATGGATGTTGCTAATACTGTCCATAACATATTAAGTATTTTACAACACAGTGATGATGATTTCCTTCGAATATTACACGAAGCATCATTGATTCGAAGAAATTTGCGTTGTAAGAATCGTCGTTCCCGAAGATATTGCATAATTCAGCATCGTCATGATACTATTTTAAGTAACAGATTTTTTTGCAAAACTTGCAAATCCTCATATTCCATACTAGAGGGATCTTTTTTTGCTACGCTCAAAATACCAATTAGAGATGTTATTTACCTATGGTATTGAGGATATGAAGCAAGAACAGGCATCATGTTATGTCTTGATTATCCAAGACCACCATAGATCTCCAATGCATAGATATTTTAGAGATATATGCTCCTGGAACCTATTACAGCATCCAAACTTATTTCTCTTAGTTAACGTATACTTCTCTAACATGTATGCAATTATACTTATTCATTGTGTTTTCTGTTTCAGGAGGACCTGATCATCTAATACAAATAGATGAGAGTGTTATAACAAAAAGAAAATTTAATGTTGGAAGAGTGATTGTCCAGAAATTGATTTTGGGAATTTATAATGTCACTTCCGAGCGTGGACTAATTTTGTACATACCAAATAGAAGTTCCCGTACATTAATAAATCAAATTATAGGACATGTAAAACCTGGTTCAGAGATATGGACTGAGTTGGAGAGGCTATGCAGAACTTCATTTAGGAGGAGCATCACCATACATTCACAAAACCGTTAACCACTCACGTAATTTTAAGGACCCTGTAACTTGTTTTTGTACCAATCATGTTGAGGGTTATTGGTCACTCCTAAAGCAGTTCTTGAAAGATTAGCTCTAACACAATCCCCTTATTTGGAAGAATACATAGATATATTCCTCTGGTGGCAGCTATATGGTCCGACACAAACAGATCGCTTCAGAAGAAATTTCATTAATAATATAACAGAGATATAATTTTTAATTTATTACATACATATTATATATTATATATTCAAAAGTATATATCCGACGTGGAAAAAAAATTACTCTGATCCAAAGCGCGTTTGGAAAAAAAATCTACAGCTATTCTCTGTGTAATGAAGTATTAGGATATCGCTTTACATGATTCACAACAAATAGTTAATATTATTTATTTACACTAATACTATTAGACTGCGCCATTTTTTCTGCTCAACACACGGCAGAAATTCTCAGGATCGAATAGCTGAAAATTTTGGAATGCATCTGAGCGAGTACATACAGTTGAAACGGACAAAGCTCGAAATATAACTACAGCAATTAAATTAACATGCTGGAGTGAGTCATTTGCCATGTTTAGCTCATACCAAATTAATCAGAATCATTTTTTTAACACCATGTGAATAATAAAATATGAAATTACACATAATCTGAAAGCTTGATGGCCAGACTAACCATAATAAGCATTTCAAAAAGATGAATAGAACTTTCTCGAAAACCCGAATCAAAATTTTCAAAAAAAAATATTTCAACTTTTAATGAACGTGTTAGCTGAATCACTCTGTACGTTTCAGCAGATTACCGAAATCCAAGCCCCTGTAGAAGCAGCTCTAATGCGGAGGAGCGAGTAATTATGCTGGGATTTTGTGTTCTCCTGAAACCGTTGGACGATATAACAAATGAACTTAGTTCTGAAACACATGTTACAGTCTTTAAAATTATTCCAATGATTTCCGGGCTTCATTTGTATATAAGTAGATTTGAAACTATTAAATCTGTAATGGGTATGGACTTAAATTTGATGAGATGGGAAGTTTCCAGTGTCATAAGAAGCCTTATATGGTGGGCAATAAGTCTAGTTTCGTGGGTATATTCACTGAGCAAACCCCGATCACGAACAGTCTTCTTACACTGCATTATCCACCAAGATGTTCTGCGTAAAGCTACTATCGACAATAAACGCGCGCTTGACGTTGTAGTTAAATTAATCAATTGCAATCGTTCGCGCGGCTTACTGCACCGTCGATTGAAATGACAAACCAAACAAGTTGAGTACAGAGATCTTCTCTACCACACCAAAGTAAGATGAGTCTGGTATCTGAAAGACGAAATCGAGAGTATTCTCAGAAACCAATTCAAGATCTTAAAATATGAGGACTGGCTTGCGGACTTCGCATTTTATACCGACCTCAATGCACTCAATACAAAACTGCAGGGCAAAAATCAATTCTTGGATGAACTTTGGGGATATCTAAAAGCTTTTAAAATGAAACTGAAAATGAAAAACTAAAGTTTTTCTATGCCTGCATAGAGCAGCGGGATCTTTCACACTTTGAACAGTTGAATACCTCACCACCGGTTAAAACAGAAAAGACAAAAGAGTTTTTCGCTGCTTAAAAAGGCTTGTGCAATTTGACAATAGATTTCAAGATTTTAAAGAACTCGAAATATTACTGGCTCTTTTTTCGATGCCGTTCAATGTGGATCCCATAATACCTTTTAGTAGGAAGCCATGTCAAAATTACTAATTAATATCAAAAAATATAATTCAAAAGAATATATTGTACAGATTGACAACAATAGCTTGGCCCCTGAACATTGGATGCGCAGTAAACTTACGGTTTTCGGGTGGACCGAGCTCATTCTGCCAAGCGCTCTCGTGTAGTTCATTTCGGTACAGTCTGTGAGAAAGTGTAATTTCTGTGTTGCGAACTTTGATATTGTGTTATTTTTCTTGTTTGATCTGGACTGAAAAATGCCGTTTAAAAGCCGGATTAAAAGCTAAGTACTGGGTGGCCAGGCTCGAGAAATTGTAAATTCAGTTTTAGAATTTATGCAGAAAGAAGCTATCGCTAAGAAACCCATAATGGATTTAACAAAGATATTTATTTACAAATATATTCAGTATTTAATTGCTCTTTTAATTTTAAAGCATATTTATTCTTTACTTTTCAATTTCTTTGTTTTTCCTATTGTAGGCAACAATTTACGAGTATAATGTTTTTCAGGAAGAACGCGTTTCTGCTGCAACAGGTGTTAGTTTGCGAACCATAAAACGGATAAAACAAGAAGCCCAAAGTATTAAGGAAGGAGTAAATACATCGTTTTCAACGCCACATAAAAAACGCAAAAAAAAATATCAAAAAGTAGCTATGGACGACTTTGATCATTCCTTATTACGAAGAACGATACCTACACAATTTTCACACCACAGAAAAACAAATTCCCACGTTACGGCGAATTTATAAAAAATGTCCGAAGATTATGAATACCAAGGAAGTTTAGAATCTCTTAGAAAAAAGGTACAAAAAATTGGATTTCGTTGGAGGAAAATGCAAAACAATAGGAAAATCCTAATTGAAAAGCCTGAAATTAGACATTTAAGATTCGAGTTTTTGAAAAAATGAATAAATATCGGGAGGAGCAACGTCCAATTATATACATGGGTGAAACTTACATTCATTCATCTCATACACATAAAACTGCATGGAGTGATGAATCTAATATGGGGTTAAAAAGTCCTGTTTCAAAGGGAGCTCCTTTAATAATATTAAATGCCGGCGGTGAAAATGGTTTTGTACCAGGTGCATACGTGCGATGGAAGTCAAATAGCAGTACCGGAGATTATCACAATGAAATGAACTACGAAAATTATGAAAAATGGGTGACAAACAGATTATTAAAAAATGTACCCCGCCAGTAGTGTTATTGTGATTGACAATGCCCCATATCATAATAAGCAAGTAGAAAGATGTCCAAATTTTGCCACAAAAAAGGTGACATGAGAAACTGTTAAAAAATATACCGTTTGACGAGGATGCATTGAAACCCGAATTATATAATATAATAAAGATGCATAAACCTAGATATAAAATATTATTTAAAATAGATCAAGTAATTAATAGTATGGGGCACGATGTATTAAGATTACCGCCTTCTAACTCTAACTCTAACCTAATCTTAATCCGATTGAGTTGGTATGGGCAGCCATGGAAGAATATGTTTCTTCAAGAAATGTGAATTTTTCCACGCAGAGTGTGTTGAAATATTGCGAAGAATTTTTTGATCATGTGCAAACATGCCAAACAATTTGAGGCGCAATATACATATAGCACAAGAACCTACGATCGATGAAGTTGTTGATGAATTAATAATAAGGGTAAGCGAAAGTGACTCCAGAGATTCTGAAGATGAAGAAGAATCCGACGGAGAACTGTCAGGTATAGATGAGCTGGATGAAGATGTAGAAGATCCTGGCCCAAGTACAAGTACTTGTAAAAAAATTAATTTTTAAAACAAATTACATACATAATAATTTAAGGTCTTCTGCAAATAAATCTTTTAAAATCTATATTTTGATTACTACATATGATCAATATAGTTACGTCATACAATAACAATAGATGTTATGAAAAGGTGAGTATATTTTGTTTTGAATTCCAGATGCAGTTAAATAGAGATGAAGAAACATATCCGCAAGAAGAAACCGAGCCCTCGGTTGAAGCTGAAGCATGGCATATCAAGATGAAGAATCAACCAGCATTGCGAAAACCCCTCAAAGTAAACGAATTATTGAGACTCAAACCCCAAAAAACAGCAGACAAAAAAAGAGAAAATTAAACACTGCTGGTGATACCGAACGTCTTGATCAAGCCTTTCAACTTCTTCAATCCTCAGCCAATCAAATCAATGCCAATCAAGATGAATGTTACTACTTTGGTAATTTTGTAGCTTCCAAACTCCTTACATGTGACTCATTTACAAGAAGTGCTGTTGAAAATGACAATGGATATTTTTCAGTCGGTTAATAATGGCCGCTATAGTATGTATTCATATCCTCCTCTTCCCCAACCAACCCAACCCTTTAGTTAACTCATCCAACTTATCTGAAAACTACATAAATTATCCGGGTTCTTCCCGCTTGTCATACAACTCACAGAACACTTCCGTCCATAATTTACAAAATCCACTCACTTCCACGTCATTCGAGATATCACAGAGTTCACAAAACATTGAAACTTATGACACAGAACATTTTTCTTCCTCATCTACTCCTACTCCAGCGTTCCCCAAGTGACTATGTATTCTGATGATTTCAGCATTCAAGATTTAATATAGGTGCATTTTATTATATTGTATGACTTAAGTAACTATGGAACTTTTGTAATGTTTGTATGGCATGACAGCAAAATAATTTATCAATAAAAAGTTGAATATAAACTGTGTGCCGTTATATACTTTGTATCTTTTTGTAATTTCCTTTACTATGGTTTGCACTCTGCCATTCATACGTATTATCACTGTTGCAAAATAAATCTATAAAATAAAATAAATATTAATTACACAGTCCATTTCAAAAATTAAAATGCTCAATAATACAATAAAACTGACTCACCTGGAAAACTAAACACACTCAAGGAATACTCAATGTATTCCTTGAGTGTGTTTATAATCGCATCACATACTTCAGGGACGATTCTGCTAATTGACTGTTTAGAAATTTTAGAGTTTACTAACACAGACGGTGTCTTGGTAGTGAATGAATTTTAAAATCGTAAGTACTTGTTATAATATTTTCAATTAGTTTGAATCAAAATTGTAGAAATACGTGAGACCATATTGAGCTGCGATTATGGCGAATACAAGTGTGGTCATTATTGTCCACTTTACCTATAGATTTAAGTAGTTCCTTTATATGCATGTGAAGCTGAGGTTATGTTTATGTTTTTTTCAAACGCTGGGTAAAACGACATACCTCTTATCAGGGCAAAATGGCACAGTATGTCATTTTGGCCTGATACTTTTCTTTGTAAATGCAGTTGATTGAATTCAATATTTTTCTTAAAGATGGTTGGAAACTATCAAAGGAAAAGCGATCGACAGAGCTGGAGTGAGAATGCAATGCAGTGTGCTATTGATGCTGCCAACAGTGGACAAGCAGGTTGGTTGAAAGCATCCAAACTTTATGAGGTTCCGCAAGCTACGCTTCGGAGGAGAGCCCAGAATAAAAATGTAACCGTTCGTGCCACAAGAATTACGGAGTAGTTCGACGATTGCCAAGAAGAGGTTAGTTCAGCCAGAAACCTCTCAAAAAACAGGAACAAGTCAAGGTCTACGCCGCACAGCAAGACAAAGTATGAAAATTGGATCCATTTGAAGATGATGGCGAAGAAGATGTGGGCTGCCTCTATTGCAATTCCCTGTTTTCCAAATCCAGGAGTAAAGAAAAATGGATTAAATGTATTAAATGCAATCAGTGGGCCCACTGCGAGTGTGTTGATGTCACCCCAAAGTGTTAAGTTTTCATTTGCGAACGTTGTCTTTGAACAATTCCTTATTTTTGTACCTTTGATTGTTTATCGGCGTTGTAGAAAGTTTTTTTTTTGTTAACGAATTAATTCTCTGAAATTTTATAGCGTTCTTGAAACTTTCCTATGTCATTTTACCCGCATCTTTGGGCTAATTTAAAAACCAGAGGGTTAAAATATTTACTTCAGAAATCTAAATCAAGATCCGTTGGAGAATTTGTGTCAGATAAGGCAACATGGGATTTGTTCATAATTTGTTTCTTTTGGGATTACAAAAGAAATACATGTACCACAAATAAGTTACAGATATTATCTATGGGATTTGTATTACAAATTCCACGTTGCCTTATCAATTGTCACATGTCATCAATTTATTGCCGCTCTAAGGCCTGTAGTGGACAATGTGGAACTGTGTAGAGACTACAATATATTCAATGGACTCGAAATGGATTATTGCAGTTGTGGATGTAGAGTGGTTTATAAATACATCTCTATGCATACCTACGAAAGACTCGTTACCATCAACAAATCCGAAGACAAGGATGGTGTGTGTAGTCTGTAAACGTTATGGCCCTCATCCAGGGAGTAGTATGTGTTGCAATTGCAGTACTACGAAGAAGAGGAAATAAAGACTCTCCCTGATCTTTCGATGTTAAAGTCATCGCAACTCCTCTTTCAAAGGGTGGTAATTATGAAAAAAATAACTGTGGTTCTTTAAACTTTGGATCATTATTACAGAGATATATTTCAACTGACGTTGATTTGGATGATATTGAGTGTAATCATTTTGTGGATCTACAGCTGCACAACGATTTTAATGAGGAAAATAAAACAACTTCATACGTTGCTGGATACATTTTAAGTAAAATAAATATAAATATATGAAATATGCCAATCAAATTTACTTTCAAAAGCAACAGAAAAAACATTTATTCATCAGCCTTTGAAGAATTCGATAATAAGACACGATTAACATATGCTACTGATGATGCCATTATGTTAATTGATATAATCCACAAAGGATTGTATGAATTTGTTGACAGATATAGACACACATCCTGAATAGAAACAAATTTCAAACAAACAAATGAAAGTATTTTAAATAATTTTAAATCCTATGATAATCATGATTGTCATCAATTAATTATTAATAAATGTACTCGTTTAAGGATTTGCAAATATTTAAAAGAAAAGAAAAATAGTGAAAGAGTTAGTACAGGTCATACCAGAAAAATTAAAACAAATTACATTTACAAAACAAAAATTACAAAATTACTAAATTCCAAATATATACTGGAAAAGTTTCAAATCTTAGTTATCAAGTCAAATCAAAGCTTAGTTTGATAATCATTTTAGCCTAGTAAACTTAATGATTCGACTTCTAAACGAATCCATTTATGCATGTGGAACCATCAGAAAGGATAGAATAAACCTCCCAAACTTGAAAACTGATAAGGAAATGCAAAGAGGGAATATGGACTATAAATTGTTAAAAAATGGTGTACTGTAATATTGTAATGTCAAACTTTCATGATACTACAGAGGTCGAAACAGTACGAAGAAAAGATAAAGAGCCTGATGGTGTCCTATAACTCAAGTGAGGTGCCATGTTCAAGTCTATATATGAGCTTGACAAAAAAAGTAGAAAGTGGTGGCATCGGATTTTTTTTTAGATTTGACCATCTTAAATCCATATATAATAATTAAGTCATTGGGTACCTCTATGAGCTTAGAGGATTTCAAAATTGCTGTTACTGTTGATTCGATTGGAGCAAATCAGACATCTACTTCTAAACGAGAATTTTTTTAAAATACATACTTTATAGCGACGAAGCAACTTTTACTACTAACGGGGTAGTTTCCTCTCAAAATTTGCGTTATTGTCCGGAAGAAAATCCGGAATGGATTATTAATTCCAGAATAAAATATAAAAATCATATAAATAAAAAAGAATTAAAGTTCATGCATTGATTCTTTAACAAATCTTTATTTTACAGAGTTACCAGAAATAGAAGAAGATAATAGTGAATCTGATACTGAAATCGAGCAGGGTAAATAAATTTTTCTAATTCTATTTAGATTGTAATAAGTGAAGTCTGTTTTTTTAGAAATTGATTCAATGGCAATATAGGAAATTAGAATTAAAGGAAAAAGATCTCAGGGCTCAGTATCAACGTTTTCTCAATTACCAGGTAATTTAATAACAAAATCATTATTGTCGAGTAATTAGTTGTACAGGGTTTCTTAGTAACCCGTTTATTTAAATTACTTGAACCATCCAGCAAAATCATTTCGAAAATTTCGTACTCACGGTAAATTAAATTGACATATTTCAATAACGAATCACTTCCGGTTGTAACCCAAGCAGAAAATTTGTTTGTCATTTTAAATGAAATAAAATATTTGTATTGCAGTTTTTAATTAAACTCTCTTTTTTTTTGTAAGGCTACTTTGTAAAAAAGTACATTATATTACTATTTAAAACATGATCTTCTTTGAAATATTTAGATTTTTTATAAATTTTGTCACTTATGTGACCATTTCCAAAAATAAATATATTGGTAATTTCTAAAATTTTAACTGTCATTATTGTAAGAGATAAACTACTAGTTCAGACGAGAACTCAGGATAAATCAACCAGTTTTTCATTTTTGGAGAACAAATGCACGGCTTTAATGTTTTTTTTTTTTGAACATTATGTTCTCAACTTTTTTCATTTTTTAATTTCATTTGTTTTATTTTACTACGTGTTTTATTTTACTTACAGATATGTCAGTGAAAGCAGTGAAAGGTAAAAAAGTTCCTTGGAATCCTGAAGAAGTAAAAGCAGTAACAACATTTTTCCGTACATCAATTAAGAAAAAAATTGTACCCGGAAAACAACTGTGTGAGGAATGCCTTGAAAAAAATAAAAATGCACTTAATAGAAGAGCTTGGAAGGACGTTAAATATTATGTCAAAAATTATATTGACAAAATATCCAAATGCAAAAACGGGTAGATTGTAAATTTTTAACAAAAATAAATATATTAGTTTATATTCTATATGATATTTTTGTTTATAAAAGGATACCTACTTACTAAAGTGTTAGATTTTAAACCGATTAAACTGCAAAAATATAATTTTGATAACAATTGAATTTAATTGATCACTGATTTATTTAAATTATACAGTAGATATATGAACAAAATATACTCCTACATCAATGCATTGTTCAATACTCACCGTCTCATTGATGCTAGCTTCCAATCTCACTTTAAATTTAATACTTACCAGATTCCCTATTATTATGAGGTCCATAATACACAATATACATTTACATAAAAAGTGGGGCCATGTTAACACTTTTTCTGGTCTTCTATGCTTGTTGGGACTGTCCCCACAGCAATATCAGATGTGCATTCAATAACCAGCGAGTGTGTAGTAAAATTATGTATAGCTATTAGATCGCCACAAGACGATAGATGTCGCTGTTCCTATAACTTCAAAGACCCCATTGTACGGTAGATTTCAGGTGACCCCACAGTAAATGTAAAACATGTGTGTGTGTGTGTGTGTGTGTGTGTGTGTGTGTGTGTGTGTAAATTTTGTACGTTATTTACAGAGACAACACGCCATTTTATGTTACTCAAGGGAAAGGGTTTCAACGATTATTAAAAGAAGTGGCTTCTTTATATGTCATTCTAAGTATGGAAACCTTAAAGAAAAAAAAACTGATCTGAAATATGAGGCTATCTCGGATATTTATAAAACAAATTTTCTGAGATTCCATATCTTTTGTGACTTGCGATATTTGGACTGAAATGATGTCTTGTCGCAGTTTCTTGGGCATTATTGTGCACTTTATATAGAAGAACAAATTGGTATCTATATGTTTAGAATTTCACGAATTAAACAATTGCTGTTGAAGTGGAAAATTCACCAAGATAAGGTGGTTGCTATTATAACTGACAGTGAGGCTAATATGGTGAGCGTAGTTAACAGATATTTTGGCGAACACAAATATGTTCCATGTTTTGCCTATCTGATAAATCTAGTATCATAATCAGTTTTAACAAATAAGGACACACACAATATCGAAAACACGAATAAAGAATTTTATAGTCAGTAATCTACACATGTATCTGATTTATTACTTAAAGTTAGGGCAATTGTTAAGTTAGATAAAAAACAGTGTTAATATCAGTGATGAATTAAGAAAAATTCGGTTAGATGCTGGTGGTATTTCGGAAGGAAATGTTAAAAAGTCACGTATGGACGTGAAAACATGTTGGAATTCTCCATTTTATATGTTGCAACGTTTTATTCAATAAAACGTCAGCATGTCAGGAATTGTTAATGATTTATTGTTAAATAAACCCCAAGCTCCTGCAATGCTTACTGCCGTGAAAATATTACAAGTTAAAGGAGTAATAACTTTATTAAAACCGTTAGAATTCATGATTAAAGAGGCATCGTTGGAACAATATATAACAATTTCAAATCCAATTTAATCTCCAACAATGCTTGCCAACATCTGACATACAAAGCAGTGAAACATTCTACAAGCGTCAGTTGTGGACTTATGATCTGACTGTCCATGATTGTGATGACACCCAAGCCTTTTATTACGTTTGCTTTGAATCTTTAGCAAAACGAGGTGGAAATGATATAGGTTCCTGTCTCTATTTTTATTTAACAAAAGATCTCGACCCAATGATTAACCACATTATCATGTACTCTGATTCATGTGGTGGTCAAAATAAAAAATTATAAATGTTAATGTAATAGATTGATTTTTAAGTAACATTACTTTTTTAATCAAAAAATATTTTCTTTAATATTTTTTTAAAGTTTAAAGTTGTATCATCCTTAAAAAAAGACCTTTTACATTAAAAGGTGTAATGTTTAAAATCATAATTAATGGATTTCACTTGGATTGAAATCCATTAATGGATTTTTTAAATGCGCAAAATTCGAGATAAATAAGCGTTTCGATCCATATTGCCCCAGTTTCCACAATTACATTTACTGTAAGGACTTCTAAAATAAAGGGACTTGCAACAAAAGCTAGTCTTTCCCAAATTTACATATTCAAATGAATGAACAAATATCGTAAGAAAGTGGAAACAAAGACATTGTGAACATTACGGGAAAAGAAGCTTTGAAAAGTTTTCAGTTGAGTTGGATATGTGCTAAATACCGTCTAGAGGTACTTGTAAATACCGTAATTGTAAGTACCTACATACATGCTAAAATAAATGAGGAAGATGAAATGAATGCTAATTTCTTTTGAAAAAGTAGCGAAGGCTCGCAGCAAATGGTATTTCCTTATCTCTGTTATAAATACATCAGAAAGACTTTGAAAATGAGAGACCCTGTACAGAGTGATTCACTTTCCAGTGTGTAACATGGGTATCTCGCTTATTATAAAAGGTAGACTGTAGGTTTAAATTTGGCAAAGTTGCGGAATTTTGTGCTCAATAAGTTGGCGCAAAGAAAACCCCCATATCTGCTTTTGTTTTAGAGTAAGAGGCAAAAACAAATTTTTTCTTGTTTTCGTTTTCTGACCATAACTTCCATATTTTTGAAAATATTGACTAATCGTTTTGACATTATTAGGACACTTTCTTGAGACAAATACGATGCCGCAAACCGTTTTTTTAAAAAATGTCACTTCAATTGTAAATCGTCGTCAACTTTATTTTTTCTTATGGGCGCCATATTAATTTTTCTCATATTTGAATAAACCGATTTTTTCTGAATATAACAATATAATATTTGTCTAAAAAATAAGGGCATTATGAAGGAAAATAGGTATTTTTTTGAAAATGTCTATAGTTAGCCATGGCCATGATAGTCAATTCTTGACAAACCACAATGTCACTTATAATTTTTATAAACTGCATCTGTGGAGTACTTTTTACATTGACAAACGATGTATTGAACCGAAGAAATACAATATATTATAGATATTTATTACAGATGTAAAAAAAATTTAAACAGAACAGTTGAATAATATATCCTATCCTATATATCCTATATATATGAAACACATATCCTGAAAGACGACAACCATGCAAGACATATATTAACTGCCATAATTTCCTATATTACAGTGCAGTTTAGTAATATATGTCCTTCATGGTTGTTGTCTTTCAGGATATGTGTTTAAATATTCTTCAACTGTTCTGTTTAAATTTTTATTACATCTGTAATAAATATCTATAATCTTGTTTCTCTTCGGTTGAATACATCGTTAGTCAATGTAAAAAGTACTCCACAGATGCAGTTTATAAAAATTATAAGTGATATTTGTGGTTTGTCAAGAATTGACTATCATGGCCATGGCTAACTAGACATTTTCAAAAAAATACCTATTTTCCTTCATAATGCCCTTATTTTTTAGACAAATATTAACAAATATTATATTGTTGTATTCATAAAAAATCGGTTTATTCAAATATGAGAAAAATTAATATGGCGCCCATAAGAAAAAATAAAGTTGACGACGATTTACAATAGAAGTGACATTTAAAAAAAAAACGGTTTGTGGCATCGTATTTGTCTCAAGAAAGTGTCCTAATAATGTCAAAACGACAAGTCAATATTTTCAAAAATATTGTTAAAAAAAAGTTATGGCCAGAAAACGAAAACAAGAAAAAATTTGTTTTTGCCTCTTACTCTAAAACAAAAGCAGATATGGGAGTTTTCTTTGCGCCAACTTATTGAGCACAAAATTCCGCAACTTTGCCAAATTTAAACCTACAGTCTACCTTTTATAATAAGCGAGATACCCATGTTACACACTCGAAAGTGAATCACCCTGTACATAAATACAGGGTGGGGCAAAAGGTTTAGTGCAGTTTGGGATAGGCTGTATATCGTGTGTGGTGGGGGTAAGACCGTGGGAGGAGTCTCATTGCATCGGGTGGGTTGTGCCATTTTCAGTCGACATCATGGTTTGGTCCGGCGAACACCGCGGTTTCACTGTGCGCACATTTTTCGAAAATGGCCGTTCTGTCATCGCCACTCAGCGCGCCTTTCGGCGGCACTTCAATATTGCACGTCGCGGTGCTGTTCCTCACCGTAATTTAATAGCAAAGTGGGCGCGTACAATGGAAGAAACTGGTTCCACACTAAGGCCTAGGCGTGTCGGAAGACCCAGAACAGTAAGAACACACGAAAATGTAAGGAGAGTGAGGGAAGCTATTGAACGGTCACCCACGCGCTCTGCACGGAAACATGCAACTGCATTGGGCATTACTTCCCGCTCTCTAAGGAGGATTTTACACAAAGATTTATCATTCCACCCCTACAAGATTATGATTGTTCAAGAATTAAACCCTCGTGACTATGAAAACCGCATTAACTGTTCCCAAGAAATGTTGGACCGGATTCATGAGAGATCGACTTTTTTCAGTAGCGACGAGGCCCACTTTCATCTATGCGGAGCAGTTAATAAACAAAATTTTCGGTACTGGGCCGAAACTAACCCAAAGCATTTGCACGAGAGACCTCTTCATTCCCCAAAAGTGACCGTTTGGTGTGCGGTTTCCAAATTTGGGGTGGTTGGACCCTACTTTTTTGAGGAGGATGGAGAGACTGTAACTGTCAACGCTCAACGTTATGTTTACATGTTGGAAAATTTTTTTGAACCCGCATTGGAAGAACTGAGTGAGGAAACAGATTTGGGAGATATCTGGTTTCAACAAGACGGGGCTACTGCCCATACTGCTCAAATTTCAATGAGGAAACTGCGACAAATGTTCCCTGGGCGCATCGTTTCTTTGAGAGGTAACGTTGGGTGGCCCGCACGCTCACCTGATTTGAGCATATGTGATTTCTTCCTGTGGGGCTACCTTAAGGAAAAGGTTTTCAGACATCGGCCTCACACCGTGGAAAACCTCAAGGACCGAATTCGGGAGGAAATTAACGCTATACCCGTCGAGATGTGCCAACGAGCGGCCGAAAATTTCAGAAATCGCCTAAATGAATGTGTAGCCGCTGGAGGCCATCATCTTTCTGATGTTATCTTTAAAATTTAAGTAATAAAATGGCATAATGTACCGAACAAAATAAAAAAAAACATAGATTTCTAAGATGAGTCATTATTTTTTCACAGCCCTTCAAAACTGCACTAAATCTTTTGCCCCACCCTGTATTATCCTTGAAAAACCATGTATATGAACAGTGATAAATGCTAATCTAAAGTACCATTCCGTGGGTGTGTAATTTATTACATTAACCCTGTGCATTTCTTTTCAGTTAAATATTGATTTATAATATTGTGGGAGGTGGACTTGGTGTTTCCATATATTCTGTATTTTCATATATTCGGTGTTTTCATATAATTCGGTGTTTCCATATAATCGCTGTTTATATAATAATCAGCTGATTATAGTCTGTAACTAAAATCATGTCTTGCCGAGACTTTGTACTTTACCGAAGATATAATCGGCAGCCTTGCACATTATGCGCACATTTTCTTGAGGTGCGATGGGGACCGCACCAACAAGAACTGCTGGAGTGCTCATTGCGACCGCTTCCATTTAAAAGAAGAACAGATGGAATGCATAAAATTAAACCAAAGGTCATTTGAAGAGGAAGTGCAGAGGGAGGTAAATCGGGTAGCATATGTTATTAAAAGGAGTTATCACAAAAGGAAGAACATATGTACGAGAATATTGACGGGGGCGTACCGTTATTTGGATGAATGTCGTCCCTATCAATTAATGGATGCTAGTGATTTTCATAGATTCGTGGATTGTAAGTGTAACACACAAAAAAAAATAGAAAATAAAATACTTAATATTTTGTTTTTTTTTTAGACATGACCTGCAAAATATGTCATTTGGCACGAATATGGGCCTTTTGCAGTATGGGCATGTTTATCACTCCAGATGTTTAGAACATCTACAGTTGAATGTAGAAGGTGGACTAAATCGGGTAGCATATGTTATTAAAAGGAGTTATCACAAAAGGAAGAACATATGTACGAGAATATTGACGGGGGCGTACCGTTATTTGGATGAATGTGGTCCCTATCAATTAATGGATGCTAGTGATTTTCATAGATTCGTGGATTGTAAGTGTAACACAAAAAAAATAATAGAAAATAAAATACCGTAAAATGGGGTGAGTTGAAACCACTGTGGTTACTTGATAAATTCTACTCCTCCTATTTCAAACCCACATAACACCGCGCAAAATAGGGTACGTAGTGCTTGGTAAGACGTCTTGTGTTCCGGCAATAACCGCCAATAAAAACAGGTAAGAAATCGATATATCGAGGGACAAAAGGCAGTACCTCGTAAGTGACATTTTTAATGAAATAGCGGTTATGTTTGAAATGGATTAAATACGGTTACCTCCATCTACTGGCACATGATTATATTAAAAGGTTTATTGGTTTTAAAGGGAATTACTAAAAACATTAGCTCGTAAGTGCGGCTCCTACTTTTTAAGAACAGTACCTCGTAAGTGCGTAGTAGGGTGTAGTTCTCTAATGGAGAAATGTGTGACCTGTGAGTCTCCCTAGGAATTCAATTATTTTTAAGGTAAAATGCTTTTTATAACATATTAAAGTTATCATGTACCATTTGTTAGGCTTGGATACAGTGATCCTCATAATGTTTTTTTGCGTACTGTATATATTTTCCACTAAAACCTTACTTTCATTGCAGGTGTTTACATACGAGGTACTGCTGTATTAGATTCGACTTGTTTTGGTCACGTACGAGTTCCTGTTAATTATAAAAAGGAGTGTATCAGCGTATAAAAAATGTCTAGTCGCACAAAAAAAATTATGCTTTTAGCATCACAAAACTTTAATGAAGATAACCCTGCTCATAATCGTTGCACATCAAATTTGGCTATTCAAGATAACGAACTCATTCAAACTGCTTTCAGTCCAGAAGAGATAGAAGACATTATAAATAATGCCACAATTGTATTTGATAATAGTGGTATTAACTTAAATGCTTTGGAAAGTGATAAAGAACTTTTTCAGATTAATAAAATATTCGAGAAGGAATCTGACCATTTAGCCAGTGAAATAAGTGAAATGAATGAAATGCGTGATAACAGTACGCAAGACAAGTTTCCCTATGAGATTTGCCAAGAAAATCTGGGTAACAAAAATTTTGAATCGGGCAGTTTTCCAGAAAATTGCTTGCCATGTACAGCAGACTCTATCGAAGAAAAGGAAAACACAGACCCAAATTATTCTCCCAAGTCAGATGATTACGAGTCTGATAGTTCGACTAGTTCTGACAGTCATCGTTCGGACTTAATTAGACATAATGAGGATTTTACAGAAACTATAGCTGAACAAAATGCTTCCACAACTAAAAAAAGAAAGATTAAGGGTGAAAATAAAAGAAAAATTAATAAAAAATTACGTATGAATGGACAAGATTACGTGGGATTCAGAAAACCTTGTGGTCAAAACAATACGTTTCATGACACTAAAAGAAGGAAGAGACAGCTCAAAGAAAGATGTAAGTGTAAGAGTGGTAATAAAGAGCGAAAGTACAAGTGCTTACTTATATCTGATAAGGATAGAGAACAGATTTTCAAACAATTCTGGCAGGACATGACATGGGACCAACGAAAAGTATTTGTTTGTAATACAGTCACAGTTGCCGATAAAGCGAGACCAAGAAAACTAGATCATTCGTCACGTCGAAATATCACCTTTAAGTATAGTTTCATAGTTGGAAAACAAAAAATACCTGTATGTAAAACTATGTACCTCAGTACAGTAAATCTGGGAGAGTGGTCCGTTAGATTATGGGCACTACAAGGAAAGAATGGCATGAATGAAAGCTCTGAAATCACGCTTAGTAAAAGAGAACCTCGTGTCGATAAATTCAAAGAGGATAGAATATTTCTGGACGATTTTTTTACAAAACTGAATAAACTCCCGTCCCATTATTGCCGTAAAGATACAGACAGGCTGTACGTTGAACAGACGTTTCAGTCAGTCGCCGACTTATACAGAGCTTATAGTAAAGCCTGTGAAGAAAATAATAAAACACCTTTGTCTATCACATGCTTAAGTAATATGATGGAAAGCAAAAAAATATCTATCTTCCACCCCCGCAAAGACCAGTGTGACACCTGCTTTAAATTTAAAAGCGGAAATTTGACAGAAGAGGACTATAAACTACATGTAGCTAGAAAGGAAACTGCTAGGAATGAAAAAGAAAATGACAAAAAAAAGGCACAAGAAGGACAAATCTACGCCATTACAATGGACGTTCAATCTGTCAAATTATCTCCACAATTACCAGCTAGTGCTTTGTACTACAAAACCAAACTATGTTGTCATAACTTTACGGTATACAGTTTAGTAAATGGTCATGTAACATGCTTTTGGTTTGATGAAACAAATGCGGATGGTCAGGCTTCTACCTACGCGTCTTTCCTCGTTGATTATTTGGAAGAACATTTCCTCAAATCATCAAATAAAATCCCCATTGTAATTTATTCTGATGGGTGCACCGCCCAAAATAGGAATAGTGTCATGGCCAACGCTTTATTGCATTTAAGCAATAAATACCATGTTTCTATTGAACAAAAGTTCCTTGAAAAGGGTCACACTCAAATGGAGTGTGACTCTGTTCATAGTGCCATCGAAACTGGTTTAAAAAACAAGGAAATATATCTTCCTAGTGATTACGTAAGGATTACAAAGAAATGTAGACACAAGAACCCGTACGTTTCAAAAAATATGGAGTTTACATTTTTTAGAAATTTTGGGGAAAAAAGCCGACTAAAATATCATTCCATTAGACCTACAAAATTTGAAGGGGGTCATGTAACTGACATTCGTGCTTTAAAATACGCTGATGGAAAAATTATGTTTAAAGTCAACTTTGACGACAACTACCAAGAGTTACCAATAAGACCAAAAAATATTGACCTTGCTAATACTACTTTTCCGCCGTTGTTTAACAATAGGCTGGCAATTTCAAAAACCAAATACGACCACCTGCAGAAGATCAAATCTGTGATACCTAAAGACTGTTGGAGTTACTACGACTTACTGCCATATAAAAATTCTTAGATTTTAGAGTATGTTTAGATCCATTTTTAAACGTATTGTTTAAGTTTTAGTTTGTTTTATATTTTTGTTTGGTGATTTTATATTGCTCTGTTTTGTTCTTTTATTATTTTAGTTTTTATTAGGTAGTGTTTTAATTTTTTAAAGAAGTACAATTTTTATTACTTTATTAAGATATTTGGTATTCACACCCAAATATTATTATTTTATAATAAAAACACGTTATGTCTTATAAAGAGCTAGCACCGATTTTTTGTTTTATTAATATTTGAATACTTCTAACATGTTATTATAAAAAATGAATTAAGAACATTTCCTCGGAAGTCATATGCCCAAAAAAGCAGAACCTCGTATGTACTATTATTTAATTCAAATGATGGTTTTACATAATTCAGACTCAAATGGTACAACCGTCTAATTTTTGTAGGAAATATTTAAAAAAAACCGCAATTTTTTTATCCATTACTTTTAAGAAAACAGTTTTTTATCTCTCCCTGTAAAATTTTCCTTTTGCTACTTACGAGATACTGCCTTTTGACCCTCGATATATCGATTTATAGCTGCTATACTTCATATCGTGTACAGACTCCAGTAAGTGCCAATATGTCTCCTTATTTTTTTCTTAAACACCAAGTTTGTCAACAACGATATCCTAACCTCAAATTTGCATGATAAAGAAATATTCACCAGTGGCGTATCATTTTATTTTTCGATGTCATTTCAGGGGCTACTTGACAATACAGTACAATATGGTGCGGACCTACAAAAGCCAGGAAGCAGAACTTACCGGGATTATAACGAAGACATAGTAAAACTTGCTGTAGCGCGTCACGGGGAGGAGGGTATTGCAGTGACACACTTGAGTAAAATATATAAAATTCCTATTGCCACTTTATATAGAAAAATTAAGGGAAAATACCCAAAAAAACATGGAGGTCAGGCTGTGCTATCACAGCAGGAGGAGAATATCGTTGCTAACGCTATTAGTGTTGCAGCTGATTGGGGGTACCCGTGTGACTCACAGGATGTAAAAGATATAGTTCAAAATTATTTAGAGAGGTGTGGGAAGGCTGTACCCAAATTTGTTAATAACAGGCCAGGGGAAACTTGGTTACAAAATTTTTTATTGCGTCATAAGGAAAAACTGTCGAAAAGACTACCCAATCAATCAAAGAAAGTAGGGCCAAAGTATACCATGAAACAATAACTAAATATTTTGATAACTTAACGGAAAGTCTAAAAAATATTCCACCTGCTGCAATAGTAAATTACGATGAAACAAATTTTACCGACGATCCCGGCCGCGTAAAAGTAATCGTCCGTAAATCGTGTAAAAGAGCAGAGAAAATCATGGACACATCCAAAGCTGCTACCTCAGTTATGTTCCCTGTGCAGCCTGAGGACAGTTCCTCCCCGTCTATATAGTTTATAAAGCCGATCACCTCTGGTCTACATGGACGAAAAATGTACCACCTGGTGCTAGATTCAATCGTTCCCGTTCGGGCTGGTTCGATTTAAATATTTTTGAGGATTGGTTTATCAATATAATGCTGCCCTATTTTCGAACTTTACCACCTGGCCCGAAAGTATTAATCGGCGATAATCTGGCGAGTCATATTTCCGCGAATGTCATCCAAAAATGCGAATAAAACGAAATTCGTTTTATTCTGCTGCTACCGAATAGCACCCATTTGACACAACCGTTGGATGTTACTGTCTTCCGGTCAGTTAAGACAGTCTGGAGACAAATACTTCGAAACTGAAAACAAAAAATAATAAGGAAGTTGTAAGGAAAGATGTCTTCCCCCGTTTGCTAAATCAAGCATTTTCCCCCGTTTGCTAAATCAAGCATTAAAACACATTCAGGCTACTAGTGAGAATAATATAAAGTCTGGTTTTGAAGCGACAGGTATATATCCATTAAATATAAACAAAGTTCTGGATAAATTACCGAAGACAGATAAAAAAAGCTGTTTTGCTACAACCTTTCTTTGAAAGATTGAGTCGACAATGTCAACAACAGTAAGCAGCTCCGAGACCTTTCTCGTCCGCGTTAATAACGCGGAAGAGAAAAAGGCTTTTTTAAAGGCCATGGCGGAAATCGGGCAAAACCCGATCCCCAGCCGATCCCTCACTGCTGGGCAGGCACTCGACTTTGTCGATGCCCTCCCACGAGCCACACGCACACCAAAAGTGGCGGCGATGGCCTCTCGCGCCGAGTTGGAGGAGCGTAAACGTTCCTTTCAACTCGGACAAATTCCCCAAAGGGGAACATCAACTCGCGGCCGAGGCCGCGGAAGAGGCGGAAGTGTCGGGTCGCGGTCTGGACAAAGTCCAGCACCAACACAACCGGCGGGATCCTCTACAGGAGGACCCAAAGAAGCAAAGCTTCCCAGCGTGGCAAGTGTCAAAAAGGCACTTGACTCGCTCAAAGAGGAGACTCCCCCCACAAAAATCTTCGATTCTTGCGGGATTCTCCTTCGTCATGCAAGAAGGAAACTCGCTTCAGGCGAGGATCCTAACTTGCAGCTCAATGACGAGCGTCTACCGGAACCATTCCGACACAAAGTGACGGAGGTTCTGGCATGGAGGAGTTGGGCAATGTCCAAGCTCCACCCAACAGAGGACACAGGTCCTAAGTTGGCACCAAGCCGTGATCGACTCGGTTCTTTGTTGGTTTGAAAACCGAGTCTAACACTACTAAAGACTATGTGGCAAAAATAACAAGTTGTGAAGGAAATGACACTTATGTTATTTTTTTTGCCCCTTGGAGGGGCATATAAATTTTGTTTAAATACTGTATTGACTAGCTACCACCCCAAACTAATCTAAACTAATTTTTGTTTGATTTCAAATTGTATGGTAATGACTGTAGAGCGATCAATTTCCGAAAACGGTGATGAAAATGGGGTGAAAACTCACCCCATTTTACGGTACTTAATATTTTGGTTTTTTTTTAGACATGACCTGCAAAATATATCATTTGGCACGAATAGACTATGTCTTGCAGTATGGACATGTTTATCACTCCAGATGTTTAGAACATCTACAGTTGAATGTAGAAGGTGCACTAAATCGGGTAGCATATGTTATTACAAGGAGTTATCACAAAAGGAAGAACATATGTACGAGAATATTGACGGGGGCGTACCGTTATTTGGATGAATGTGATCCCTATCAATTAATGGATGCTAGTGATTTTCATAGATTCGTGGATTGTAAGTGTAACACAAAAAAATAATAGAAAATAAAATACTTAATATTTTGTTTTTTTTAGACATGACCTGCAAAATATGTCATTTGGCACGAATAGACTATGTCTTGCAGTATGGGTATGTTTATCACTCCAGATGTTTAGAACATCTACAGTTGAATGTAGAAGGTGCACTACCATCATATGACCCAAATGTAAGGACTGGCGAAGAAGCACCAGTATTTTTGATATACGATTCATCCGAGTAAGAGGAGAGGTAATTGAATGGTTTTTTTTTTGTAGAAAATAATAATTACTAAATTAAAACGTCATTAGTGCCTGGACATTGATACATATGAGTTATCCAAGTACTTACAGTAAAAAGTAGATATTTTTAGAGTTAAAGGTTTCCCTAATAATGTTAATCTAAAATTTTACCCTCTACAAAAAAGGCAACAGTTTAGAATATAGTTAGTTTACTTCCATCGTTAGAAAGAAGTACATATATAAGTACAACAATGGCTGGTACAACAAGGTGGTGCAGATTTCAAGTTCCTAGGCTGGTTAGCTCGCAGAGAGTCGCTCCAGACATGGCGGAAGTAGAGGAAGCTGACGAGGGGATAGTAGCAGATATCCCTGACAAGATGGAGGAGGCTGAATTTCGGGGCAGGCACATATCAGCCAAAGGCCTTGCCAAAGTGGATCAGCTATAGTGCTACACATTGGTTTGCATTTTGGTGGACACCATTGAGCGAAGAGTTTTGCTTGTGTGAAAGATGCTATATGGCATACAGAATCAGGCTGGCAGATCCTCCAAGAGGAGTGTTGCCGATGCTGCGAAAGTAGGCTAATGGTCTTTAGGTCAATTCAAGTGTGTACAATATGCAACTCATGTAAAATAAATCTAATTTAATATAATGTTTAGTTTTAAGATATATTCCATAAAATTAAAGTGCCTGCACTGAAAAGTATATACATAATAAAACATTTTAAATCCATGCTTCCGATGCATCCAATATCTCCAGAAAATGAAGAAAATGTTACTCCAGGCCGATGTACGTACTGTGACTGGAAAAAAAATAGAAAGACAAGATTTTATTGTTTCAAATGCTCTAACCACATGTGTTTAGAGGACATAACTTGTATATGCTAAACTTGTAAGGATAATGATTTTCAGGACGACTAATCGTTCAATTTTATATTAAATAGTTCAATCAAATACCAAAGTTTATTATTATTTAGTTTTATAATAGGTTATTCTATTTTTTAGTTAAAATGTCTGTTAGTTTATAAGGATAAGTTACAAAAAGTTGATTTTATTTCACAATAGTCTTGTGGAATAAATAAAGAACATTGTCTTGAGTAAATATTGGAAAGTGTCGTTTAGTCTTATACCAAACCCGATCGTGAGCAATTTTTAACAAAAATGTGTTTTTTTTACAAGAGGTACCCCGTCTCCCAGACCAGGGCGACCGTCCATATATCGAAAAATCCCGCGACCGCTGGAAGGTTAAGGTTCTAAACCTAACCTAACCTAAATTTATTTTTTATTTATTATTATTGATATTTTTATTGTTATTATTATATTTCTTTATATTTTCCAAAAATTTTTGTGATTGATTTTTGCCAAGGTTTCCCTTCTAATTTTTATTTTGATAGTATCTAACTTAGTTTATTTAGTTTAGTATTAATATTATTGATGATTAGTAATAGTCTCTTATTATAGTTGTCACCGAATATACTTTTAAATATTATTTCCCGCTACTTATTACAAATCAGTTACTAGTTACTAAAGTTTTGGGTTTGCTTTGGTTGCGTTCATCAGACATGTTTACATATTCTGTTACGCCCCTGGATCGACCCTGTACAAAACGAAACTTACTCTCAGAGCTCGTACGCGTTTATGATCCCCTTGGATTATTAAGTCCCATTACGCTTTTTATGAAATATTTAATGCAGCAATTGAAGACTACAGGGAAATAACGTGCATAGTCAATTTTTATCGAAATTGAGATAACCACGCCATCTTGTAGCACATATAATAATAATAATAATATTAATAATAATATCTCTACCCCTCATTCTAATCACAAGGATTAGCCCGGAAGTCGGAGACTTGTGTGAGAGAGGGGGCGTCATATTATTATTTCGCGGGCCGCATTTGCGCCTCAGGAACGACTTACGTTGGTAGGCCCTAACCACCATTCAGTGCTGGAATGAGGGAAACCTGGAAAACCTCATTAGTTAGGGGGACAAGTCAAACATCAACTTATTTTAATCTCTCACATTAACACCAAGTTGACATTCTTCCCATCCCAAGCCATCGCCAGGATGGTTGCCAAGCCATCCCTGCGAATAAGCCTTGATCTACGAGTAAACAATTTAATGAAAAATTGTTGGTGGAATGGGAATTAGAACCCACGACCTCTGGGTTGAGCGATCGAGACACTAAGCCCTGAGCCACCAGCTCGATATTCAATACTATAACCTAGTAAATCCATAGAGGAGGTAAACGTGCAGACTTACCGTATATTTTACGATTTATTATGGGTATAGATGGAAAAAACGTGCATAGTCCGAGCGCCACAGGGAAAGAACGTGTTAAGTCCGTATGTGTCGGAAACATAATGATTGCATTTCAGTTAGTTAGATTCTCTTTTGTGTAATAGATACAACTTAGTGTGATTTAAAATGGAGGTTGCAAGTGATGAGGAAAAAATAACACCAGTTGTTAACAAAAACTCTAAAAAAAGACAAAAAACGGGAAGGCTATCTGAGGTGAACAAGAAGCTATGTCTCCAAACTCATGAAGAAGGTCCTAGTTGTCAGTGTAAGAAATTTAAGTGTTTTGAGGTTATATCAATAGAAGAACGCTCTAAAATACTCGCATCATTTAATAGTATGGAATCTTGGAACGCTCAAAATGCTTATCTTGCAGGCTTAATATCTATTACTCCGGTTGTACAGGGTGGGCAAATAAGAATGGACGCCGGCTGTATCTCAGAAACTACTTATCGTATAACTTTGGGAAAAAAATTCTAACAAGTAAATCGGGCAAGAGAAATCGCTGGAAATTATTTTCAAGTTCGTAGGATGACCGCTAGGGGTCGCAATTGCTATGACCAATCAGAAAATGGAATTTTTCTCAAAAATATGCCAAGTTAAGAGGTATTTTAAATAGTGGCATTGTAATCTTTGTAAAATTTGCAATCTTTTTCTTGTAATGCACTTTGCGCTATCTTTAAAAATAAAGTGGTGGGGGAAGGTTAAACTTTATTTTATTCAAATAAGGATAACTCCGGTTTGGGTTAATAGAATTAAACGAACTAGGGCTCGTTTAAAAGAGATTTTCTTACTGAATAATCTGCAGTATATACTGTTCGTGAACTTATTTTACCGTGGTAGCTAGAGGGCGCTGTTTGACATCGTAACAGTTATTGCGCGTTTTCATAAAAATTTTAAATGGCAGGCTATGTCTCTTTTTACATAGTTAAATAGAGCACAAAATTTCCAAAAAATCAGCTCAAACCGCAACTTTCTATCTTCTCTCTAACGGGAGATATTAAGAGAACAAATAAAGTTAGGCTCCCGCCTAGGCCTATAATAGTCTAATTAAAAATTATACTAGTAGGCTATGAAACAAAAAGAGGTAAATAGGTACGTCAAAATAGTAAAACGTTTTAGTTGCATGTTAATGTCATTTAGTTAATGTCGTTTCATGTCTTATTAAGTTTGTATTGTCCGGGTTTTTCTTGTTGTTGGTTGTGTTGTTTTCTTATTTATTCTGAATTGTAGTTTATTGTTCGTTTTTTCTTACAAAATGATTTATACAAACGAAGAGTTATTTGACATGGTAAGAGTTTATTTTGAATCAACGAGAAATACTACAGTTGCTGCGAGAGTATATGCGGAACAATATCCTGATACACGCCACCCTAATAAAAAAGTTTTTCTACGAGTAATTCACCGTCGGCGAACAACTCGAAATGTTCATCTAACTGTATATCTTAGACAACGCAGAGGTCGCACCGAAGGGAACATTATTAATGTGTTAGCTTATATAGAATTTAATCCTCAACTAAGTACTAGAACTATTGCGAAAGAACTAAATATAAAATATTTTTCTTAATTTATTTTAATCTCAAAAAATAATAATTTTTTTAAGTAACTCAAACTACGGTTTAAAACATATTCAAGGAACATAGTTTTTGTTTCATAGCCTACTAATATAATTTTTAATTAGACTATTATAGGCCTATATAGGCGGCAGCCTAATTTTATTTGTTCTCTTAATATCTCCCGTTAGAGAGAAGATAGAAAGTTGCGGTTTGAGCTGATCTTTTAGAAATTTTGTGCTATAGATGCAATTTTGTTTTAGCCTGCAAACAATTCCCTGGTGCCCACTCGGGCGAGGCAATTGCAACAGTACTATTTGATCTGGTTACAGATTGGGGGCTCAATATTCAACAGGTCCATATAGTAATAGCAGACAATGCCTTCAATATGAATAAGGGAATGAGACTTGCTGGCTACAATTATCAGCCTTGCTTTGTACACACTCTTTAACTTGTTGTAAATGACTCAATTGACAGTCAGAGAGCAGTGATAGATTTAGTTGCTAAAGCTAAGCGAATCGTTGGTCATTTTAACCATTCATCTTCAGCTTGCTATAAGTTTGAACAAATTCAACTTCGTCTAAACATTACACCTCCAAAAAAACTGATCCAAGCAAATGATACACGATGGAATTCGCAATATTATATGTTATCACGCCTTCTAGACTTGAAAGGGGCTGTGAATTTATATATTGTGGAATTTCCCGGCTCAACTGATCTGACCTACCACGAATGGCAGCTGGCGAAAAGTGATAAATTTACTAAAGCCGTTCGAAGAAATCACAAAACTGATCAGTAGTGAAAACAGTTGCATTTCCGAAGTTATTCCATTTGTTTCTACACTAAAAGCTTACCTTAGCAACGAAGGGAGTAATTTTTCAGGAGTGGGTACGATGAAAGATCAGCTACAAGTCAGTTTGAATGCAGGTTTTCAGATATATGTTCAAATGATAACTCAGTTCTCGCTACATTCCTCGATCCACGCTTTAAAGATAGATTTTTTGACGTTGACACAAACCAGTTGGTTGTCATGAAGTTAAAATCGAAATATACAGAAATTAACCCGAGAATGGAACAAAGTGATAATGATATGGACGTACCCCTAAGTCAACTAACCGAACGTGCGTCTTGTTCTACACAAAATGTTCAAGGTGCTGAGAATGTGAGAGAGGAAGATGAAATGCCTCCAGTTAAAGATGCTCATCTTTTGTTTTGGGAATCGTACTATGATAAATTGATTATGACTTCAAACGAGACTAGTCCACAAAAAAGGGCTAAGGTTGAGTCACATCCCTTGGATGAGGAAATTATTATGTATAAATCTCTGTCAATAGTCAAGAAACATGAAGACCCCTTCAGATGGTGGGCTTCGAAAAAGGATCTGCTACCTGGACTACTTAGTTTAATGCAAATATATATGTCAGCTCCTGCAGGAAGTGTGCCCAGCGAACAACTGTTCTCAGAGTCTGGCATCGTTTACGAGCCCAGAAGATGCAGGCTAAATCCCGACAGGGCTGAATCTTTAATGTTTCTACACCATAACTTGGAAAAACTTAATTTTCGTTACTGATTGTAGATTGTATCAGTCCCATATTTTAATTTGCAGTGTTAAGTGTTAAGTTAACTTCATAATTTCAATTTCGTTCTCCCTAATAAAAAAAGATTTTTTTATTCTTTTATATTTTTATTTTAAGTTTTTCTGACAATCGAAGTCTCGATTGTTATAAATTTGTTTTCTATTTCTATTTCAATATATTTTATAAATTTTGTTATGTGTTTATGAAACATAAACATAAATTATGTTGACTGTCCTATCTTTTATAAATATTAAACAAATTTAAAGTACGAATAATTTGCTTTGCTCAGTCTCCTTTTCTTTAAAAAAATCGCATATCGGTTATTCATATCGGTCAAATTAGCGCCGATATGCCGATACACCGATATAGTAAAAAATGCCGATATACCGATATGCTTAATCGGTATCGGTCGATCCCTAGTCCTTATATTAGTATATGTGGATTTATGTGGAAAACGTAAGTAATACTTCCATCCAGAGTAGTTTTAAGTTACAAAATTTTTTCTTTTTTTTATATATAAAACATTTTCCATTGGGAAACTAAATGTTCCGAGGCAGATGTATGTTCGAAAGAGGATGCTAATTTTGGTCAACCACTATCGGAGAAAATCAAGCTTAGAAATATTATTAAAAAATAAATATAAATATTACACATCGAATTTTTAGGTAATATCAAATATTGTGTTGCCAAAAATGACGATGGCAACTTATTCCAACACATCCGAAAGCGTGTCTGATAATTCAAAAGACAAGGACTTCGTTATAGATGACTTAGCACTAGTGAGGATATTGATGCTGCCACTTCTAAACCTTCAAATAGCATCAAAGATGATCTGTCACATTTAATAGGCAGTAGTAGTGCCAACAGTGTCAGTAATACAACTGAAATAAATAGTACACCACAATCCGTTAAGTAAGTATGGTATCTGCGAAAAGGGCTGCTAAGCTTTAAATAACAAAAAACATTCAATCGTTGGTGTTGGAATACTTCGATTAACAATAGTTTTAACCACTAACCCAAGGTTTTCTGTTACAGCTGGTAGTAGGTATCTTTCCCTAGAAGCCCGAAACAACCCAAAGCGCCTCGGCGTCTACATTACATTTTTATTTCAGTCTGAGCCGATACCTTCAGTGAAGCAGAAGGCAGTTTTACAACTACGTTTATAATCCATAGACTTTTCGACTTGCTGTAAAAGTCTATTTTCCTACATAACTATTTGTATTAGTTTATCACGTGTTACTGTACTCACATTAGATAAATAAATATTATTTAAATAACCAACAGGTGGTACATACAATTTTTTGTAGGAAAAACAAGATAATGAAAAAAAAGTTTATTGTAACTTCTGTAAAATAGATGTAGGACTTTCCACAAATTTCTTGAGGCATTTAGAAAGACAGCACAGCTGTAATAAAGAAGAACTCAATATATTACAATGTCCAAGGGGTAGTAAAGAAAGACGTCATGCTCTTTATTTGTTCAGGAATGCTATAAATTTTGACTTTTATGTTGGCGGCACAGTGCAGCCAAATTGAAAGAATATAGAAATTGATGAAAATACAAATTATTATCCATGTGAATATTGCAAGGTTTGTTTTTGAAAAGTTACCTCAACTTGAGGCATTTAGAAAGACAGTACAGCTGTAATAAAGAGGTATTAAATATACTACAATGTCCAAGGGGTAGTAAAGAAAGACGTCATGCTCTTTATTTGTTGAGGAATGCTATCAATTTTGACCTTTATGTTGGCGGCACAGTGCGGCCAAATTGAAAGAATATAGAAATTGATGAAAATACAAATTATTATCCATGTGCATATTGCAAGGGTTTGTTTTATATTCAATCAGCCGGCCCCTATTTTATGTAGGCGGTGAGGCTATAAGGCAACTCCACCCCGGTGAGCTCCTTGGCTACTTAGGCAGGCGTTATGGCATAATGGGACAGGCCCAGAGTTCGATGCAGGAACTCAAAGGTCAGCTCGATAATATTCATAGATCTAGCTTAAGGCCACACCAAAAATTCTTTATTACAAAACAATATCTTATTCGAAAATATTTGGATCTACTTCAGAGCCAGACGATATCCATGAAAGTCCTAAAAACCTTCGATAGATCCGTGAGAATAGCTGTGCGAAGAATGTTGTACCTCCCACGCTCTTGCGCTGACGCCTACATTCATGCTCCTATCAACCAAGGTGGATTGGGGATAATGAATTTAAGCCTAAATATCCCAGCAATCATGCGACGCAGATTTGCAAAGATAATATCCACGGGCAGTGTTACAACCGCAGCTACCCTCTCGCTGCGTTCTGCGGAGCAATTCTGGGCAAAATTTTAGTAAAGTGGACTACAAACAACGGCGCATGTAGCTCCGTTATCGCAAGACAATTGGGAGAGCAGCTTCAAGCTGGTTACTCTAGGAACGGATTAAACCAAGGATTCGTCAATAAAGCAAGCGGAAACTGGATCAACAATCCGCCGCCCTACTGGTCAGGGTACGACTATATTAAGGCCATCCAACTGCGAGGCAATCTTTTACCTACGAAAGGCATCCCATCTAACCCACCACATGAAAGAAAATGCCGGATGGGATGCGACCGCAACGAGTCATTAAGCCATGTACTACAAAAATGCCCAGCCGCTCATTGGAAGCGTATTTAGCCGCACGACCAGCTCGTTACGTGCATCAGAAAGATTGCCGAGAAGAAAGGGTGGATTGTGGAAGTCGAAACCAGGATCCGCCTCAACAACGGTGCTCTGAAAATACCCGATCTGGTACTCCGGATGGGAACTCGAACTATTGTGTCTGACATAGCGGTCTCTTGGGACGGTCCTTCTGCCTTGACTGTAGCCGCGCAGAACAAGTGTGCATTATACACTGAGCCGATGTTTATTCAAGCCATGCAAGACCGATACCCCGGTACCATTATCAGCATGGCGCCCTTCATCGTCGGGGCTCGAGGCATCTGGTGTAGCGAGAATTATCAATTATCTAAAATTCTTGCATTTACTAACCAGGAAGCCCGGAATATAATAACAAAGACGATTCAAGGCAGTATCGCTATACATCGCCACTTTATGTGTCAATCTTAGAGGCTGTATGTATTTTTCCATCAAACATTATCAAGTCCCGCATTCTAGTCCTGAACTCACTGCATTCTGACACGTTAGTGTTAGTGTTGTCATGTCTTGGGTGTTTTCAGTATACGTCTTGTCTTTTTATATATACTTATGTGTTTTTAATATCAATGTAGGTGGCTGATAATTCTTTGCCCTTACCATAAGGCAGACTTCCTGATTCTGAGTGGGACGGCAGGAGGATCGTTGTATCCTCTTGGCAAACATCGGCCAATAAAGTGCGCTCACTCGACCGAGGGCGAAAGTTGAATTCATACTCATTACACGGTGTCCGTAAACAAATTATTGGCCACTGCGCCTTACACGCGCCACTACGTTGGTTGTGATGTTGGGCCGCCCGAGGACGGCCATCGTAAAGATGGTCAAAGTCTTAGCAGGGGCAGACCACACTAAGTCGCGCCGAAAACGAAATAAAGATCGTTTCGCTAACTGCGAAATAACTGATCGTGCAGTTGGGTGACCCGAGGACAGCCTTCTTAATAGTCGGTGATGTCTTTGAAGGGGTCAACGACGTGGCGGTTTTGTGTATGATGAAGACCAGTAGTCGCGGTCAGATGACGGTGGCTGTCTATCATGATGAATGGGCACCACTCGATAGACTCTTTTGTTTTGAGCATAGCACCAACCTGAAGTACCAAGATCACGGTAGAGGATAAGATAGAAGCATAGATCTTAAAAGGGGAGTCAAACAAGGAGATCCACTCTCCCCCTACTTGTTCAATATGGTGGTGGACGAGTTGATCTGCGAGTTGGAAAGCGTTGGAACTGGAATACCTGTCTCAGACCGCCTTAGGATCGCAGTACTGGGTTATGCAGATGATCTAGTGCTGCTTTCCGAGTCTGCACGAGAAGCGAACAAGCTACTCAGCCGGACAGTGGAGTTCTTTGCCAAACGGGGGATGGCTCTGAACCTGTCTAAATGTGCTGCTATCTCGGTTAATGTTAAATGAGGTAACAAGCACATATATTCAATCAGCCGGCCCCTATTTTATGTAGGCGGCGCGGCTATAAGGCAACTCCACCCCGGTGAGCTCGTTGGCTACTTAGGCAGGCGATATGGCATAATGGGACAGGCCCAGAGTTCGATGCAGGAACTCAAAGGTCAGCTCGATAATATTCATAGATCTAGCTTAAGGCCACACCAAAAATTTCACATTACCATACAATATCCATGAAAGTCCTAAAAACCTTCGATAGATCCGTGAGAATAGCTGTGCGAAGAATGTTGTACCTCCCACGCTCTTGCGCTGACGCCTACATTCATGCTCCTATCAACCAAGGTGGATTGGGGATAATGAATTTAAGCCTAAATATCCCAGCAATCATGCGATGCCGATTTGCAAAGATAATATCCACGGGCAGTGTTACAACCGCAGCTACCCTCTCGCTGCGTCCTGCGAAGCAACTCTCGGCAAAATTAGTAAAGTGGACTACAAACAAGGGCGCATGTAGTTCCGTCATCGCAAGGCAATTGGGAGAGCAACTTCAAGCTGGTTATTCTGGGAACGGATTGAACCAACGATTCGTCAATAAAGCAAGCGGAAACTGGATCAACAATCCGCCGCCCTACTGGTCAGGGTACGACTATATTAAGGCCATCCAACTGCGAGGCAATCTTTTACCTACGAAAGGCATCCCATCTAACCCACCCCATGAAAGAAAATGCCGGATGGGATGCGACCGCAACGAGTCATTAAGCCATGTACTACAAAAATGCCCAGCTGCTCATTGGAAGCGTATTCAGCGGTACGACCAGCTTGTTACGTGCATCAGAAAGATTGCTGAGAAGAAAGGGTGGATTGTGGAAGTCGAACCCAGGATCCGCCTCAAAAACGGTGCTCTGAAAATACCCGATCTGGTACTCCGGATGGGAAATCGAACTATTGTGTCTGACATAGCTGTCTCTTGGGAAGGTCTTGGGCATCTGGTGTAGCGAGAATTCTCAATTATCTAAAATTCTTGCATTTACTAACCAGGAAGCCCGGAATATAATAACATAGACGATTCAAGGCAGTATCGCTATACATCGCCACTTTATGTGTCAATCTTAGAGGCTGTATGTATTTTTCCATCAAACGTTATCAAGTCCCGCATTCTAGTCCTGAACTCACTGCATCCTGACACGTTAGTGTTGTAATGTCTTGGGTGTTATCAGTATTCGTCTTGTCTTTTTATATATACTTATATGTTTTTATTTTATAATGTAGGTGGCTGATTTCTCTTTGCCCTTACCTAAAGGCAGACTTCCGGATTCTGAGTGGGACGGCAGGAGGATCATTGAATCCTCTTGGCAAACATCGGCCAATAGAGTGCGCTCACTCGACCGTGGACGAAAGTTGGATTCATACTCATTACACGGTGTCCGTAAACAAATTATTGACCACTGCGCCTCACACGCGCCACTACGTTGGTTGTGATGTTGGGCTGCCCGAGGACGGCCATCGTAAAGATGGTCAAAGTATTAGCAGGGGCAGACGACACTAAGTCGCGCCGAAAACGAAATAAAGATCGTTTCGCTAACTGCGAAATAACTGATCGTGCAGTTGGGTGACCCGAGGACAGCCTTCTTAATAGTCGGTGATGTCTTTGAAGGGGTCAACGACGTGGCGGTTTTGAGTATGATGAAGACCAGTAGTCGCGGTCAGATGACGGTGGCTGTCTATCATGATGAATGGGCACCACTCGATAGACTCTTTTGTTTTGAGCATAGCACCAACCTGAAGTACCAAGATCACGGTAGAGGATAAGACTACTAGAAGCATAGATCTTAAAAGGGGAGTCAAACAAGGAGATCCACTCTCCCCCTACTTGTTCAATATGGTGGTGGACGAGTTGATCTGCGAGTTGGAAAGCGTTGGAACTGGAATACCTGTCTCAGACCGCCTTAGGATCGCAGTACTGGGTTATGCAGATGATCTAGTGCTGCTTTCCGAGTCTGCACGAGAAGCGAACAAGCTACTCAGCCGGACAGTGGAGTTCTTTGCCAAACGGGGGATGGCTCTGAACCTGTCTAAATGTGCTGCTATCTCGGTTAATGTTAACCGAGGTAACAAGCACATATACTCAATCAGCCGGCCCCTATTTTATGTAGGCGGCGCGGCTATAAGGCAACTCCACCCCGGTGAGCTCGTTGGCTACTTAGGCAGGCGATATGGCATAATGGGACAGGCCCAGAGTTCGATGCAGGAACTCAAAGGTCAGCTCGATAATATTCATAGATCTAGCTTAAGTCCACACCAAAAATTTCACATTACCATACAATATCTTATCCCAAAATATTTGGATCTACTTCAGAGCCAGACGATATCCATGAAAGTCCTAAAAACCTTCGATAGATCCGTGAGAATAGCTGTGCGAAGAATGTTGCACCTTCCACGCTCTTGCGCTGACGCCTACATTCATGCTCCAATCAACCAAGGTGGATTGGGGATAATGAATTTAAGCCTAAATATCCCAGCAATCATGCGATGCAGATTTGCAAAGATAATATCCACGGGCAGTGTTACAACCGCAGCTACCCTCTCGCTGCGTCCTGCGGAGCAACTCTGGGCAAAATTAGTAAAGTGGACTACAAACAAGGGCGCATGTAGTTCCGTCATCGCAAGGCAATTGGGAGAGCAACTTCAAGCTGGTTATTCTGGGAACGTATTGAACCAAGGATTCGTCAATAAAGCAAGCGGAAACTGGATCAACAATCCGCCGCCCTACTGGTCAGGGTACGACTATATTAAGGCCATCCAACTGCAAGGCAATCTTTTACCTACGAAAGGCATCCCATCTAACCCACCCCATGAAAGAAAATGCCGGATGGGATGCGACCGCAACGAGTCATTAAGCCATGTACTACAAAAATGTCCACCTGCTCATTGGAAGCGTATTCAGCGGTACGACCAGCTTGTTACGTGCATCAGAAAGATTGCCGAGAAGAAAAGGTGGATTGTGGAAGTCGAACCCAGGATCCGCCTCAACAACGGTGCTCTGAAAATACCCGATCTGGTACTCCGGATGGGAAATCGAACTATTGTGTCTGACATAGCTGTCTCTTGGGAAGGTCTTGGGCATCTGGTGTAGCGAGAATTCTCAATTATCTAAAATTCTTGCATTTACTAACCAGGAAGCCCGGAATATAATAACAAAGACGATTCAAGGCAGTATCGCTATACATCGCCACTTTATGTGTCAATCTTAGAGGCTGTATGTATTTTTCCATCAAACGTTATCAAGTCCCGCATTCTAGTCCTGAACTCACTGCATCCTGACACGTTAGTGTTAGTGTTGTAATGTCTTGGGTGTTATCAGTATTCGTCTTGTCTTTTTATATATACTTATATGTTTTTATTTTATAATGTAGGTGGCTGATTTCTCTTTGCCCTTACCTAAAGGCAGACTTCCGGATTCTGAGTGGGACGGCAGGAGGATCATTGTATCCTCTTGGCAAACATCGGCCAATAAAGTGCGCTCACTCGACCGAGGACGACAGTTGGATTCATACTCATTACACGGTGTCCGTAAACAAATTATTGACCACTGCGCCTCACACGCGCCACTACGTTGGTTGTGATGTTGGGCTGCCCGAGGACGGCCATCGTAAAGATGGTCAAAGTCTTAGCAGGGGCAGACGACACTAAGTCGCGCCGAAAACGAAATAAAGATCGTTTCGCTAACTGCGAAATAACTGATCGTGCAGTTGGGTGACCCGAGGACAGCCTTCTTAATAGTCGGTGATGTCTTTGAAGGGGTCGACGATGTGGCGGTATTGGGTATGTTGAAGACAAGTAGTCGCGGTCAGATGACGGTGGCTGAATATGATGAATGGGCACCACTCTTATAGACTCTTAGTTTCGAGCATATGCACCAACCTGAATAGCCAAATGCCTCGTCATCTAATTAGTGACGCGCATGAATGGATTAACGAGATTCCCACTGTACCTACCCACTACTGTCAGTATCACTGTCAATTAGTACAGACGTCTTAAAAGTCGCTCTGAGAAAAATACGAATTTTGCTTATTTTCAAGCGAGTACAGTGCTAAAAATTTGTGCGAAAGTTGTGGTGAGTGCCCGACTACAAGTGTAATTGGAGGGAAGTGTGAGAGTAGCTGATATCCAGTGATAACAGGAAATAAACAAGTCGCAGTGAGTCACTAACTTTTAAGTAGTTTCTCGTGCCAAAACACTGCTCGGCGAGTAGTCGAGGAGTGGTTCTTTGAGTCAATTGCTGTGTTCCTTTTGCACAAATGAGTTACTATTAGCAGCTCATGGCTTCACGCAAGCGTTCCTTTTGAAATGGGTATGAAACACATGAGCAGCCCAATTGTACCTCCTCCTTTCCCCTCATGCACAGCCGAATCGTTTGGGCTCGAAGCGCAAAATTATATATTTAAGGTTATGTCATAATAATTATTTATCTATGGTATGTCGGTCTAACTCTTAAAATAACCATACGTAGGTAATCATCACTAATCAATCACATAAATTTTTGAAAAATGGCACAGGAGTTAGAGCAAATCTACGAGGTAGTCATCAATGACCCAGAGCATGAAATACAATATAGTCTAAATCTAAATTATGATGATTATATTCGGTCGCAAACAGGTTTAGTACTGTAGTATAATAATTTTTAACATCAGCTTTAATGCAATTCTGTTTTCATAGATGAAGCATTTGCGAATTCATTACTATTTCACGCAAGATGTAATCGAAAAACAGTAAGCCAAAATATTGGAGTGACGCAAAATCTTGAGAATAATGAGAATAATTCAATTGTCGAGTCACAGCCTCACCAACAAGAGGAAAATGAGACTGAAGAAACTTGTAATTCTAAAGTAATTACTATATGGACGTTCAATCAAACTCGAGATATGATTCAGTCTATGGGTACGTTAATTTTTTACTATGCAAGTAAAATGCAAATACCTACTGCAATTATACAAGATAGATAATTTTTTTGTGATCACATGTAGGACTGCCTTGCAACATAAACAATTAGGGGTCCATATTACTAAATATCTGACGATACTTTGCAGATTGTGATTACAATTGGGTAGATAAAAAATTTTTTCATTTCATTACTCCCAGGATGAAATTTATATGAAATTGAAACACCCTTAGAAAGACGTTTATTATAGTATTGTATTTGAAAAATTTATTTATACCAAAAATTCTGCTTAGATTCCACAGATTGGTTTGGTCACTTTAGTTGTATTTTATAGGTAACCACATTGATGATCTAAACCACCCAAGAAAAAGGAAACATGTGTTTGACCTCATCGCAAATGATTTGGTAAGTAATGGTTATAATGTTAATGGTACTATGGTTCAAAATAAATGGAGAAGCTTGACTCGTAGCTATAATAAAGCAAAAGATAGCCGGAAAACAACTGGAGTTGGACCAAGTAGATTCCAATTTTTTGATATACTTGATGAAATTTTGGGCGATAAACCGACAAATAATTGTGGTCACTCACTAAACTCAATTGAAAATATAGAGCCAATACTTTCTGAAGTTGAAAACATGCCATGTACAAGTTCAGATATTATGGAAGAGGCAAACATAAATGAAAACAACAATAATATAGGTTTACAACAAAAAAAGAGAAATCGAAGTTCTACTAAAATTTTGGATAAAGAATATATACAGATGAAAAAAGAAGAATACAAAAATAGACAAAAAAGGCATGACGATAAGGTTCAGTTGCAAAAAGAAAAATTAGCTTTGGACAACAAAAAGCTCGAGTTATTGGAGAAATTATTGCTTAAAAAATAATTATTGATTGGGTATTCATAGCTATTTATTATTAAGAGTTATTGGCGAAAACTGTAAGGTTTCCCAATTCATATTTTTTATTATTTCACTAAAATAGTGCTTTTGTTGTTGTTAGATGAATTTATAATATATTTTGTTTAATAAATAATACATGTTTACATAGTACTTAAATCTTTATTCATTTGAAAAGTTTGAATACAATAAAACAAGGTATAATCTTAAACGAAATTGTGAACAATTTTAAATATCAGCTTTAACTTGTCTCTTGCCATTAAAAGTAGAGATATAACTTGATACCAGGCATTAATATAAACCTATTAACCAAATATGCATCTTTGGAATTAGCAAACAGAGGTGAGTAAAATTATTTAGATAAACTAATGCATAAGTTTTTTTGGAGTCAATTGTTAAAACTATTATCAACTATTGAAACATATTAAGCATTAACTCCTGACGTCTATTTACATTTTCAGAAACAGAAGCAGCATTATCTGTATGTTCTGGTTGATTATGATCCGATAAATCCACATCATATTCATTTATGTGATCATTTTCCTGTAAGCATATGTTATGTAATATACATGTGGCCATTATAATCACTGAGCACATTTTTAGATCTATATTTTCTAACTTCTTTAAACGCCGAAAGCGACCTTTTAATAATCCAAAGGCGTTTTCTACTACCACTCTCGTGGATGAAACTCTATAATTAAATAATTTTTCATTGTTATTTAATCGACCATTGTCTTTAAATGGTGTTACCAGCCATGGTAAATTGGGATATGCTGTGTCCCCTAATAAGTAATTATTCCTCATATCAATTACACCATTACAAATTCTATTATAAATTTCTGATTTTCTCAGAAGCCTTGCATCGTGCATTGATCCAGGTTCTCCACAGAACACATCTATAAATTTTTTATTGTAATCGACAATTCCTTGTAACAGTAAACTGTGGTATCCTTTTCTGTTGATATACGCATCCTGATTGTGCTTTGGCTTTCCAATTTCAATATGACTTCCATCTATCGCACCCAGTACATTATCAAGTCCCTGTATATTTTTAAAACCATTGTTAATAGTTCTGATCTCATTATCATTTGGCCATTTGATATAGTTGGCTTTCTGGGAAATTAGAAATTCTAATACTCTTTTCAATGTTCTGTATACACTACTTCGGGTGACATCAAATCGATCAGAAATTTGTCTATACGTTTCCTGATTGCTTAGGTACCAAAGAGTTAAGAGAAACGCCTTTTCTGGAGGAATTTTCTCTCTTCCTTCTTCATGAGTAGGTAGAAAATTAGACTGAGCAAGTAAATCTAAAAATAAATATAATAAAGAATGTAAACTTGTATATTTCAGTTTATAATCAACTTACCAATAAGTTTGTAGGCAACAACACGACCTATTCTGAAATGCCTTCGAAATATCTCATCCGTATACTTTGTAACTATGTTCTCAATATACATGTTTATTCTCGTAACAGATTTTCTTTCACATTTTTCTAAAAACAACATATCTTCTTCAGAAGATGTATCAGATATTTCTGTGGTACTAGACATTAGTTCATTATCTGATTCTGCCAGAGCCTTTAACAATACTTTTATGAAAATAAATTATTCCTTATTATTACCGATATACGCTTACCTCAAGAATCATGTCTGACAGATGAACCATTCTGCTTTAATGTTAGAAAAAACAGTTATAATAAAAATTAAGTAAATAATAATAAGTAATAATAAGAGCTAGTGATCAGTTTAAAAAGAAAACATAATAATTACATTAACCTTACTTTTCCTCATGTAAACTGTCAATTAGAAAACTGTTCCTTTTGTGAGCTGCCCAGAGCTGCACAAGTGTGCAGCACAAATGTTTCAAACAAACAAAAGGAACACAGTAAATAATAGCCGTTGTCGATTGTGAAATCGATAGCGGCTTTTTTCATGCAAAAATTTTTATAAGAGTGACATTTGTGCATGATATTTCTTTTTTGACATTTTTTAAATTTCGCTGTGATATCGTTAGGTACGATCCAGAAAAGACATTTGAATTGCCTAGTTTAGCTATGCACTCTTTGAAAATGGTATGCGATAAACTCACGCATTTAATTTTAAAGGAAAAGGATGGGTTTAAATACATATAAATTCTTAGCGGAAACCCATGCCTGGCTAAAAGAAGTTACCAAATTTAAATCTTTGAGTCGCGCTGGAATATAGAAAAATCTTTTCTGGCAAACAAGGATTTACAAGAAAAGAAGTGGAATAAAACACTTCTTTTACCATTTGTTAGCGACAAAAAAGTTAAGTAACGGATGCATTCAGATTGCAAGCGACTGCGAGAGGGTATTTTTTGAAAATATTGATGATGTTAAAACTTATACTCAGTTAATGCAGTGTATTTTAACTTTGTTAATAGTTTTTAACAGGAGGCCAATTGGGGATGTTCACTTTTAAAAAATAAGAACTATAAAAACGAAAAGTGAAGTAACATCACAGATTTTGAAAATATATTAACGGAAAGCGAAAAACTACTAACAACAAAATATAAGCGTGAAAAATTAATTGCGGAAAAGGATATCGTGCAGTTGTAATTTTAATACCTGAAATGCTGCAAAATACTTACTGGGAAATATCAGTAACTATTTTAATATAAGCGGCTTTCGTAGACAAAATCTTATCACCATCCCCGACAAGATGGCTAGCTACTAAAGAAGTAGTTAATAGGGTTCTAGAACGATATCAGCCATTATATGCATATTTTAAAGATACAGTTTTTGAAGATCCATCCATTACTACTGAAACTACATTGAAAACAATGTTAAACCATTTACTAAAATGTACCTTGTATTTATGTCTTATTCACTGGGCTCATCACAGATTTTAATGTGCTTTTTCAAACCGAAAACCCTGTGCTTCACAGGTTAAAACCTGAGACAGAAATGCTACTTAAAATAAATAATTGTCAAGATTGAACAATTCTAAGACTTGTTATAAGTAGGTATAGGTATAGTTATTGACTAAACTTGAGTAACAAATAATTACAAGTTTAGGTTGTACCTATATGTCTTGTGTGTAAATAAAAAGATCAAATTACTAATTAGTGGCTTTCCTATACTCCTTAAAACAAAAAAGAACAAACAAATAAACTAAAAGCAAAAAATATATTCTATATTTTTTACTTTATACGATAAAAGTATTCCAGAAAAAAAAGGTATTATTGAGAGGTTGGCAACCCTGCGCAAGATGAAAGGTAAGTAAGCCAGGTAGAATACTTAAAAGGGCCAGGATTTGACCAGTTTGGAAATTTACATGGGAGAGAAAAAGGTTTAGGTATATAGGATTGACAACAAAGAACTAAACCGATTAGAAAGCAATCCTAAAATATCACTTTAAAAGTTAACAATGAGCGGACATTACTCCAGTGAAACCCGAATAAGAGCAAAAGATAGAATTTAGCCTTTCCAAAATGCCGAAGTAAAATTATTTCAATTTTTAGATTTGCTTCCTGCGCTGCGGCAGGATGCAAATCTAAAGATTCTAAAATTCTAAAAGAATTATGTACCCAGTTAAAATCACGATTGCCCTTAAAAAATTACATTTTTAAGGAACTACAGTTTTTATATTATCAGGCACCCGTTTATGTAGAATTTAAAACTGTGACAAATGTTCTTTTAAAATTACCGAATATTGTATGAGAAGACAAAATTCCGTCCATTGACAATGAAAATAGGGAGATAAAATTAGATACTGATGCAGGAAACTTATTGTGCGGTAAAAGTAATACTACTGTGGGCCGGTTCTACATAGCAGGTACATACCACTGATAAAGTTATACTTAGAATATTGTTGAAAGGAGCGTTCTACAATCGCCGTATAACTTTATTCTGGGGATAAACTATGGAATAGCTTATACCTCCGAACTCGGCCAGATATACTCGGAATATAGTTATTCTTGCTTTCTATTGGGTATCTCGTAGCTGTGCCCCTTTCAAAAGCATAACCTATTTGTTCTTGGTATTGTAACAGGCGTAACTGAGGCAATAAGCGGCATTACGTGAACTTATATAAAACTACCTGAAACAATTCGCATTCAGTCACCAGGTGGAAATCCCTATATATATTCTTTGGTGGGAATCAACCAGTGATATACCGAAACCGTAAAGATTATTTCTCCTGGAATGTACAAAGTTGCACGGTGCCCTGAACCAGCACATGACCAGACAATTTTTAATAACAGCCGAATCAAGGGCAGATTACAAAGTAATGAATTTGACATTTGTACCATATTAGGAGATAGCGAGTATGACAATACAAATATTTTAGTAACACTTTTAAATCATCCAAATACACCAGCAGAAGTTACAAGAAATTGCGTAGAAAGAACATAAAGCGTGTGGAAACGCAGGTTTCCTATTCTCTCTTTGGGTATACGTTCATCACGAGAACATTCAAAAGCAGTTATCTTTTTCTCTCCTATTTTGAAACTAATTAAAGTAAAAATGTAAAAAATACTACTAGCATGTAAGTAAATTATAACTTGTGGTAGATTATATTATATGATCGAAGCGCGCTTTGTTTACATTTTAATTTTTAATTTGGCGGTAACTTTGTGGATGCGTGGTTTAGAAAAGTCTTCTAAATATTATTGCAAGAATTTTTGATTTTGGTGACCAATAAAGTGTAAAAATTTAAGTCATCATAAAAAAATGAGTTCGTGGAATACCGGCAGTAGAGGGAAAAAACTAGTTTCCCTGGCTACTACCTCAAAAGTTCTTCCAGTGTTTTCGGAGGATGAGTTTTTCTTGGGTAACCTAGATTGGTTTCTAGATTCTTGGGTAAAGATGGTGACACGAGCAGGACCACAACGCGACGGCAACGGAGAGGCAGAGTGGAATAGGTCGAATCGACGTCCGGGTGTTACTCACGATTATTATTATTATTATATCTTAAATAATTAATTCCGTAATATATGTGTCAAATAGAGCCACCGTGTTTGTATTTTAGTGCAGCGGTGGGATACCTTTGAGGCTTACATGCGAGTGCATACCTTGAAGGTACTCAAGGCCTCCATTGTGTGTTTCTACATGGTGTGTTTGTAAGTGACGAAACTAAAGAAAATATACAGTGCAAGTGAAAAGACACGTGAGTACTTTGGAATGTTGTCTATTGTAATTATGAATGATAAATATATGCCTGTGCGTGAATGCAAAAAGTAATTTTCCACTGTATATCGTGAACGGTGACATCATTGAACCGCTGAGCCTGATTCGTAGTATGTGAACGTCTTCGCGCAGAGAGATGCCCTGAAGTACTCCTGATGCACCTACTCACATCATGAAAAACGTACACGGCCGGACGGTAGCAGTTCTGTGAACGAGGATCGCGATCGCATACAGAAATTAGAGGAAATGGTGGAACGTTTAATGAGACGCGACTCTCAGTCAAGCGATAGGAGCTCAACTGCGGTATGCATGACAGTAAAAGCCGATTGAATTCCTGAATTTGCCCCGGGAAATCCAAATTTGACGTCTACAAAATGGGTGGACAAGATTGAACAGTTGGCTCAGATAAACAAATGGGACGAAAACCTTATAATCTATCATATGCAAAGCAGGCTCGCTGGCCTGGCACGAATGTGATATGATAATTTAACGACATATAATTATTCATGGGAAGAGTGGAAAGCGCTGATTAAACGCACATTCCCTGATCAGCACGATTTTTCCTCTACGTTAAGGAAATTGGTAAACCGAAGCAAGTTGCCCACTGAATCTATGACGCAATACTATTCTGCTAAGCCAGAACTATTACAAGCATGCGAAATTACCGGTACAAAAGCAGTATCGTGTTTGATTGATGGGGTCGGGGATCGAGCGCTACAAAATAGTGCAAAGGCTGGGAGATACGAAACTCCAGAGCGTTTATACAAAGAATTCTTATCCACTCTGACCGACGATAACGTGAATGATACATTTGAAGATGATAAGAGATTCAAATGACCATTTGATAAAAGACGATTGATGGAAAAAGGGTTGTCCCACAAATTTGAACCCTATCGACGATCAAAGGAAGCCACCCAATCCAAAATGCTGAAATGTTATAATTGTGGTACTCCTGGTCACGTATCTAGTAAATGTTCGAAACCACGATGGGAATGCAAAAGATGCATGTTCCTTGGTCATAATGAAGAGGAGTGTAAACGACCCAAAGCGAAAGAACCGGACGTTAAACTTATCAATGAAAATAATACCGAATCATGTTACTTCGTTGATTGTACGTTAAATGGACAGCCTACTAGAGGATATGTGGATGCCCAGAGTCTGCAACTAATAGTCTTAACATTACTAAAGCCTACAACTTAATACTTTTGTGGAGTCTCCTCCACAAAAGTATTAAGGGGCTACGGTGGAAGTCTCATACCAGCTATTGGTGAAACAGATGTAATCCTCGAGGTAGATTTAATCCAGGCCAAAGTAGAAGTCGTAGTTGTTTCCGATTTGGTACAATCAGTGCCACTCTTGATAGGGCAGACTTTCATTAACCAAAGTGATGTGACGGTAGTCATGAAGGATAACCAACTCAGGCTCTTCAAAAGTTCTTTGGCTGCTCTTCCAGAGATCGAACAGCTTTCCCCAAGGAAGATACCCCTCTGGTCGAAGAATGCTGTGGTAATTCTGCCCAACACTATTGGATTCATAGAGGTCTATGGATCGGATGATTGCAACGACGAGGTCTACGCCGAAGAAGTGAACAGTTCGGAACTAGGGTCCGAGTACACCATAATCAGTTGCATCACGAACGCCCATGGTGGAGTCGTCTCCATGCGGAACCTCTCTCCCAATGATATGGCCATTCAGCAGTCCAGGCTACTAGCAAGAGGTCGACCATGCATGCCGGAGATGCTGCACCAATTGGTAAGCGTTTTCCATGTTGATAAATGTAATTTAAAATCATTTCAGCCAGAGGGTATTGTCACTCAAGTAGACAGTGAATTATCTTCCGATTGTCGATCTAAATTGTTGAGTGTCTTAAATTCATTCCGTGACTGTTTCGCCCAAAATACAATGGAATTGGGTAAAACCAACATCACCGAAATGCAGATACGTTCTTCCTCAGATGAGCCGGTAACCTATCGGCCATACCGGTTGTCTTTCACTGAACGAGAAAATGTTAGGACTTTAGTTCAGGATCTTCTAGATAATGGAATCATTCAAGAATCATCCTCACCATATTCTAGCCCAATCCTACTAGTTAATAAGACAGGAGATACTCGCCTCTGTGTGGACTATAGGGCTCTAAATGCGAAAACGATTAAGGATCGCTACCCCTTGCCACGAATTGATGAATATCTAGATAGGATCCGGGGCAGTAAGTATTTTGCAACGCTTGATTTGGCTCAGAGTTATCATCAAATCGCCATGGCTGCAGAGTCGGTGCCCAAAACTGCGTTTATTACACCGGACGGTCATTACGAGTATCTTCGAATGCCATTTGGTCTTGTGAATGCACCGGCTGTCTTCCAGCGGGCAGTCAATTCCGTTTTAGGTAACCTGAGATTTACCACCGTGTTAGCATATTTCGACGATATCCTGTTACCCTCAGCAGATTTTGACTCGGGACTAGACTCTTTGAGACTTGTGTTAGAGGCATTTCGGAAGGCTGGGTTAACGTTTCGCTTATCAAAATGCTATTTCTTCCAATCGTCAATTAATTATTTGGGCCATGAGATAAGCAACGAAGGGATAAGGCTTGGAATAACGAAAATTGAAACTGTTAGTCGCTATCCACGTCCAACTAATGTACATGAGGTTCGTCAGTTCGTAGGACTAACTAGCTACTTCAGAAAATTTATTAAGAGCTTTTTCATTATCGTAAGACCATTAACTATTCTAACCAAAAAGGAGATGCCATTTAATTGGAATGAAGAACAGGAAAATGCTTTCCAAATGCTTAGAGCCAAGCTAACAGAACGCCCTTTATTAGCTGTATACGATCGAGACGCTCCAACTGAATTACACACAGATGCCTGCAAAACTGGGATATGAGGCATTTTAATGCAAACTCAGTCTGATGGGAAATTAAAGCACCGAGGGAAATTTGATACTGCAAGTAGATCTTAATGAAAGTGATTGGATACTTGCTGCACAACTAAAGGATGAATATTGTAAAAATGTATATGAAACACTAAAGCGAGAAGCCAAAACTGCTGAAGAAAGACGGCAGCAGTAAGAATTTGTTATAGACAATAACCGCTTATTTAGGAAAACACTTGGGAGTAGATGGGTAGTACCTAAAATATCTCGGAGTCAAGTACAAGTCGGAGTCAAGTCAAGCCAGTGTGGGCGAACGCTAACAGCAAAAATCAAATACAGAATGATTCAGATCGACGAGGTAAACATCCTCCCCCTAACAAAATGTTAAATACCCAAATAGAGAGTCACATAGACTCATTTAATCCATCTGTGTCCACTATAGAAGAGTCCACGCTCCTAATCGCCTGTATTTACCGAGTGACTTAAATGTTACACTTATGTTTCAAGACTTTAGAAAAAAATATGCCGATTTCATTTGCTCATACGAAAAATACAGAAAAGTCCTTAAATCTAAAAATATATCGTTTGCCAAATTAGGAAACGAAGAATGTGAATTATGCGAATCTTATAATATACATAATCCAGAACACACCGCTAAGTCCTTAAACGAAGATTGCGAGATATGCTGCAGTTGGAAAGATCATATTTTAAGAAGGCAAGAGAATCTCGTGAAAGATACGCATTGAACAAAGAAAACTTTAATGAAGACAAAGATAATTTATGCGTGTTTGTTGACCTTCAGAAAGTAATTATGCTGCCCAGATTGGAAATGTTCAAAAGAGCAATATTTGCTCATCGCCTGATAGTCTACAATGAAAGTTTTGTATCCGTCGGAAAAATTGGACATAGCACTTTTGCCGTTTTGTGGCATGAGGCCGTTAGTGGGCAACATCAATAAGATATTATCAGTGCTTTTAATGCATTTTTTCTCCACCATAGTGTAAGACGTAAGTAATTTTATCATACAAATAAACCAAAAACAAGGGTCCACTTAACAGGCACACGTGTTCGCTGGCGCTTAGCTGTAAATGTAACTTGAGACTTTGTTTGCTTTAATGGTATCTTATGGTCCAGAATTCCTCGTCGGCTTTTATAAACATTGGCCAAAACCACCACTGTCATACCCTACGAAAATCAGTTAGCTAGTTGAGTTGAAATAAAGTGGGTGCCGTGCCCTGTGTTAATTGTTTGTGAATTTGGATAGCAGTAATTACCTGGTGAGTCGATCTCACGGAGTAACCAATTTTACCTTTTACCTTCTTTTCCATTGTACATAATAGTATTTATTAATCTAGTTCATAATTAATTGCATGGATATACTAAGTGATTTATTTATTACGGAGTACGTCGCGCGTGCTTCTCTTCGTACTCTGCGTTACTATGTGGGTGCTTCCCTTAGTGACTTGTTGATGGCATGTCCTTGCACTGTTTACCATGGTGAATACTTATTAATCTATTTCTTAATAATATTTATTGATATATTCATTCAGTCATTTATTAATTTATTACGGAGTACGTCGCGTTCCCTTCGTACTCCGCTAGTTCAATAGAGTGGGTACTATGCGTGTGCTTCCCCTCGTACTCTGCGTTACTATGCGTGTGCTTCTGTATCAGATAATGCAGAGGAGTTTTGGGATAAAGTAAGCAAGTTACATGATCATGCTAAAAATTTTAAATATAAAAATATTTCCAATTTTGCAAAACAAATGCTTTGCCTCCCTGTATATCGAACGCAAAATGTGAACGGATTTTGACCCAGTTTAATTTAATAAAAACTACTGATCGAAACAAATTTAATAAAAATGTCCCTTTAATTTTACAGGCAAAAGAAGGCTTAAAGGACATTGGTGATTGTACCAATTTTCGTCCTGATTTGGATATGATAAAACTAATGAACGATAAAACCTTGTACAAAAATATTAAATATGATGATAAGTGTTTCGTGTTATAAATAAATTAAATAGTTGACTTCCAGCGTTATTTTTTTTATAAAGTTTCATCCAACATAATAGTTTGTAGATTTTTAGTATTATTAAAAATGAGTTTTAGTAAATTTTAGTAGATTCCATTAACAGAAACAGTAGATTTCCTGAAAAAAAGGTGGCAACACTGTTCCTGCCTTCGAATGGCATTTTGGCTTACTGTGAAGCGCATACAGACAAAAAATAGCTTTAGACAGAATGGTATTCAAAATAAACATATATTATATAAACTTGACAACTTTTATGTGAGTGACGCAAATTCACTCAACTCATACAGTTATAGCATCGTGAGATAGTTATCTCATGATGAGTATGCCCTACACATAAAGCGAAAAAATAATCACGGGTCGAAAAAGAACGTGATAAGCAGGAAGAACCAATCATATCCATAGGAGATTTGCAGGAAGTGCAAAAGCTACTCTCTGCAAATGTCAAATGTCAGCTATTTATTTTATTGCAGAACGAAGCTTCAAGTTAATAGAGCCTAGCGACGAAAATACTGAAAAAGTTATAATCATTTACACCGACGGATGCACTCATCAAAACAGGAACAGCGCAATGAGTAATGCTCTTTTAAACTCAGCTATGAATTTTAGAATAATTAAAAATCTATTAATTAAAAATATATAGAGGTCGCCCACAAGCACGCATGTGGAGGTAATGCAATGCAAGCAACAATAGAAAGACGTTTAAAAAGTAGAAATATCCATCCAATAGATCTACAATCCACATCTGGAAAATAGTCCGTAAAAAAAACGGAAACACTAAATAAGTAGAGACATATATAAAACATAACATTATTTACTATACTTTATATAAGTAGAAGTAGCTACTTACACATTCATTTGTGTTCAATATATTATATTTTCTAATTTTTTTTTTAAATAAATCAGAGATAAATAGTTATTTATTTGGGTAATTTGCCTATAAATATAAAATAGGTTAATTAATACGTGATTAAAGATTTTCAAATAAAAATTGGGAGATACGAAACAATTCAATTACGAAAATATCAAAATATGAAAAATCAAATAATATCGCTCCTAAGGAGCAGTAATTTCACACATGTAAGCACAGCAGTAAGAACACATGTTCAATTTGCTATGGGCTCATGCCGAGACCAACATTGTCCTGAAAGAGGAGGAGAAACTGACGAAACATCGAGACCTTCTCTTCGAACTCGCAGATTCCATCCAGAACATATTGTGAAGTTTGTGGTACTGATAATAGGAGCACTCAGTGGAGCAAGAGATACATTGCTTTCGGAACTGAAGATTATACCGGCATGCCGAGATTCGGCAGATCTTCTAGCTGGAAGATTGCCGGTCTACTCAGGGCACACGATTACCGGACTCCGGACTCAGTAGTTATTCACCCACGGATGTAGGTAGTAGCTACTGATAACCACCAGCGGCCGACCCTGAGAATCAGAGTCGGAGAATGCATTATGCTACATTTCATTAAATTATAATAAATTTTCTTGAGCACATTTGCTATATTTTGTAAATTAATTTTATCTTTTACTGCATAGTGTGTTATAGCGGGTAAATATTTCGTATGAAGTATTAAGGTTAAATAAATACATGTTTACAATTTGTTTGTATTCTGAGGCAGCTGGATTATTCAATAGGTACCCTTCGTAACAATGAAATTACAATTTCGTCCCTCGCCCTGGTTCTCCGTATGCCACCAGTAAATTAATCTAGCAAAAGTCCCATTGGTGTTGGTATAGCTACCATTCTTGCCATGCTATATTTGGCATAGATATAGGTATCTCTTAAAATAGTTCAAATGTCTGCAAGTGACAAATGTTACAGTGACAAACTACGGCAAGATGACTTTATAATAATAAATCTGTACCCTTCATTCTAAATACATTGATTAGTCCAAGAGTCAGACACTTGTGGGGAAGAAGGGGCGTCATATTATTATTATGTAGGCCGTAGAACTAGTTCTTCAAAATTAATTGGAATACATTTTCAGCGTTTCACTATCAATCAATAATTAATCTAATCTCAATGAGAAGTGGCGAAAGAATTAATTTATTAAAATAAATTATTGTTTTTCTATTTTGCGTCTACACCGAAAAAAAGATTTTTTGTCAGCAAACAAATTAATTTGTTTAAACATAATTTGTTTTCGGTAAACAAATCTTTTTTGATACAATGACGACTTTTTTGGTATAAATAAATTTATTTATTTGTTCAGAAACTTTCATTTGTTTGACGAGCATTTATTTAAATGAAACAAATATTTATTTGACTCAAAGATTTTATATAAATTTAATAACATATGTATGATTTTTCAAATAAATATTTTTTTCAATTCTCAAAATTATATGTTCAAATTTTTAAAAAATAGATATTTTCAAATTAAAAAAAATATTTTTCATTCAAATAAATATGCATTTTGAATGAAATAAAGTATTTATTTCCTTGAAATAAATATTTAAAATCCAAAACACCTGTAGTTAGCCATCTCATGCGCATGCGCAGTAGATACGGAAACGAACGAAGAGCTTTCGACCGGCAGTCGGTTGTATCGCCATTTATCGAAAAATCGAACTTCTAACGGCCATTGTTTTGTTCTATTGTTATTGTTACAGTGCGGCGTCTTAAAGAAAAAACTGTTTTTCTATTTTGTGGAAGAAAATAATTACCTATTATTAATGTGCTGTGTTCTCATTGTGTGTTGCTTAGTGTTTGAAGTAAGTAAATACATAATAATATGAAAAGGTTCTTTTAAGTTCATAAGAAAAGTGTCTATACCTAGGTAAAATCTTCCCATAAAAATCCGACTTTCTGTAATTTTTATTAAATAAACTATTAACTTTTTATAATCTACTTCACTAGATTGTGAATTAAAAATCGTGTTTAGAACTAACACGACACATTAACACAATGAAGTGTGTAGCTCAGACCAAATAATGACTTTTTTAATTAAAACAAATGGTTTGTTTAAAACATTTTTTTTATTTGTTTTTCCAAAAAAACGTTTTTTCAAACCAACAAATACTATTTCATCAAGGTATATCATTACAACGATATACAAAAAGTATATTTAAAAGAAAGAATATTTTTTTGATTGAAACAAATGCTTTGTTTGAAAACAATGAATTTATGTTTGGTTTTCCAAAAAAATAATTTGTTATCATGAAATAAATATTTGTTTGGCCCTATACAAACAAATGATTTATTTCAATGGAAAAATTTTTTTTTGCTGGCACCAAACTTTTTTTCAGTGTATAAACAAGTCATTATGAAACCGAATTCCGTATCGAAAAGAAACCATTTTCGACACTCGACTTTTTGTTTTGAAATGTTGAATGTACATCCTTTGCTTTGTATGGTATGCTATAGTTGCTATAGAAATGGTATATAAATCATAACCTAACTAAATTTTCAAGCAAAGAAAAGTTGATAAACGTCACTGACAGAAATTGTCCCAGAATATGTATACAAATTCTAATACGGGGATATTCTACTGATTTTTCTTTGCTTTCATAGATTTAAAAATTGCAAAATAGAAAAAATAGTATAAACAACGCGTTTCATACGGCGTTTAGTGTAATTTGTATAACAAAAACTAATAAAACCTACATTTATGCAACGCATGAAGTTTTTGATTTTTGAAATTCTAAAAAACAGTAACTTTTGTTTGCTTAGCCCAATTTTATTTTTCTTGAAGACTGGCATACAGGAGTCAACGCTCTTAATTGCGACCAAGTCATTTAAAAAAAAATTGTTCCTCCCCCTTGCGCCATCCCTGATAACTTCACATAGTTTCTTGCTTCAGACTCAATGCATTCAAAATAGACAAACTGACCTGTCCTAAGATTTTCCTCGAAACTCTATAGTCAATGATTTATGAATTTTATTCCATAATATGTTACACACTGTATATTTATATAGGTAGTTTCTTCGCAAACTTCATTTGAACTAGAGAAACATTTTTTTAAAAAGAATAGCGACACATTTTATTTTACACCACTAATTAGTAAGCTAATTCTCAACCAATCACATTTTCAAAATATTGTTTAACCACATATCAAACCCATATGTGACACTAAAAAGGATAGAGATATTGTGTGCAACACGAATGGAGATACATCCTATTTAAAGGGACGTGACGCATGCGCAGTTCTGCAAAAAATACATAATGAGATGAGACTTTCTTACTAATTTAGTAAAATTTGAATTTTTACATTTTAAACGATATTTAATGAGATCACAAATAATAAATAACTTTTATTAAATTTACCTATAGTTTTCACAGCTAAAATTGCAATAATTCTATTCATTATAAGGCTGTCCTAACTGAAAGAGATTAATCTTACCGGACGGAAAACCCCGAAATATGCCGAATAATTATAACCTTAATATTGGCGTTTAGGCACCATTGCGAATCTAACCTCATGGGGGTGAAAGAGAATTACGGAACCCAGCATCAAAGTGCCACCCCGAAATGTCATTTTAAAAAGAGAAAGGTTATATGCTCCCTCTTTGTTCTACCTCTGTCAATAACCTAAAATACTGAAATGTACGAAAGTAGAAGCCCGCGGTCGCTAATCATTTTCCCTCCTTTTCGGGTGACTGGAAAATTATGAATGTAGTGAAATTATGGAAAACTAGGATTGTAATAAAGTAAGTGTAATTTAGTTCAGGTTTTAATTTTTCTAGGGGTATGATAAAGTTATATATTAAGTATATGTCCTCCACTCTCCACTATTTGTAATTGTAATGATTGCCTTTTTGATTATAGAATATAATCAATTTTATAGTTATAATCAGTTACCTATACAGGGTGTCCACCTAGTGCGCGTAAGTCCAATATCTGGGTTAATAAAAGAGATAACTTAATTTTTTTTTCAACAGGGTTGTCTAATATCCCGAGCTGCACAAAATGAAAATATATTTACATATTCAGGGTGTTCAGTTTTTCCTGGACAGGTACCAACTTCATTTTTTTAAATGGAAACCTATATTTTTTATGGCATTATCGAATTCTACGTAAAAAATTAGTGGGACTTTGTGCATAACACTGCTATTAAAATATTGATAGTTTTCGAGATATTTGACTTTTAATTTTTTTTTCTTATGTTTCGTCACTAGTTCGTAATAGTTGACATAATTATGGTTGTATGACAGCTAGAAATTATTTTTTTTCAGAAACTGTAGAGTGAAGATGGCTCTTTCGAAAAACGTATCAAAAGTTGACCTGCGATATACAGGGGGCAACAGAAATCGTGCCAAACCTGATGGTTTAAAATTTAAAAAATCTCGACTTTTTCAAATGGAACACCCTGTGTTTTATGATTTCATTAGATGCCTTTCTGTAGACTCTACAATTTTATAATAGCTTTCCGTATACCTAAGTTGCGTAGTTTTTGCAAAAAACCCACTTTTATGAAAAATACCCGATTTGCGCACGTTCCTTTCTTGGGAAAAACGCAGTGAGCGTCTGTCACGCAATAAAATTTGTGACAATCAGTTTACATGTCATTTCTTCTTTTACTGAATATTCACGTACGAGTTTAGTACAGCAAGTACTAAGCGTGCATACAATGAACTATTCAAAAGAAGAATTAGTGAAAATGGTTTATGCCTTAGGAGAAGCTCATGGAAATTGTTTGCTAGCAGCACGTATTTACAAAGCAAATAATCCAGATTTACAGAGATTTCCACGTGCTGACCGTTTTGAAAATGTGAAAGAAAGATTTGAAAGAACAGCAAATGCGAATTATGAGAAAACTACCAGGAGATATGACGGTAACAATGACGATATTCAGTTTAATGTTGTGGCGTCTGCTGTTGAAAATCCAAATATTAGTGTCAGGAAAATCAGTAATAATCTTGGAGTTTCCAAAAGCTTGACAAACAAGATACTGAAGAAGAATAATTTTCATCCGTATCATATTAAAAACCATCAAGCACTGTTACCTCAAGATCACCTAAACCGCCTGCAATTTTGCCACTGGGCATTGGATAAAATTCAGGAAAGTCCAAACTTTTTTATGAATGTCTTGTTTACTGACGAATCAACATTTTCAAACACATGCTTACCCAATCGTCGCAACTTTCATCACTACGCTGACAATAATCCAAGATTATTGAGGGTACTAGATAATCAGCATCGTTTCAAAGTGAACGTGTGGGCTGGAATTTGTGGAGAACATATTGTTGGACCGTACTTTTTTGAAGGCAATTTAAATGCCAATGTGTATTTGCATTTTTTGCAAAACGAACTTCCCCTTCTACAGCTACAGAATATGCCCGCTGATTATTTGGTTCAACAATGGTTTCAGCATGATGGTGCCCCTCCACATTCCACTTTGGCGGTACTGTGATTATTTTATTGTTGTAGTACTTTTCCTATTATCTATTCATATTTCAGATTAGAGAACACCTAAACCACGTATATCCAAATAAGTGGTTAGGTCGTGGTGGTCCAGTTCCTTGGCCTGCACGTTCGCCTGATTTAAATATTCTGGACGTTTTCTTGTGGGGTTATATCAAGGAGCGAGTATACGAAGTACCACCAACGGATATGCAAGACTTGAAAGAAAAGATCCAAAATGAGTTTCTAACCATAACGCCCGAAATGTTAAGAAATGTTCACATTCATTTTCGTCGTAAATTAATGCTTTGTGTTGAAAACAACGGTGGACATTTTGAGCATTTACTTTAGGTTAGCTTGCTTGTATGAGTATTGCGTATTCTTTTGCGACTTGAGCAAGAGTGCATATTAGGAATTATTAAAAAAGTCAAGTCAATTGTTGAATTCTTTAAGAGAAGCTCAAAAGCTCTTAACAAACTGCAGGAAGTGCAGGAACAAATGAATTTACCCAAAATTAAATTGAAACAAGATGTCATCACCCGTTGGAATTCAACCTACGACGTGTTGGTCCGAATTTTGGAAATCAAAGATGCAGTAATTGCAACATTAGCATTAGTGAACAGGTAGGTACCAATAAAACATAATTCTGTCAATGTTTATTTTAATAAAAAAATGCAAGAATAATACGTAGTAACGTGTGATTATTATCATTATTATTATATACTATTATTACTATATTATTTACCGTTTTAGGGAATTAGACGTATTAAGCGAAGGGGAGTGGGCTGAACTAAAACAGGCGTCGGAAATCCTCTGGGTGTTCAACGAGGTTACCATAGAAATTAGTTCTGAAAAAATAGTATCAATTTCAAAAGTTATTCCTTTATATAAAACCATGCACAATCAAATTTCAAGGGCAAAATTCCCCGATGAAATTCTGAAACCAGGGTGTAAAATTTTGATTGAAAAACTTCGGAAAGATTTAAAAGACAGATTAGCTAAATATGAGGATAATGAATTAGTTGCCCAAGCTACTTTATTAGATCCTCGCTTTAAAATATTTGGCTTCAACGATAATAGAAAATATGACCGTACTTTAGAAAATCTTCGTAACAGACTTCAGTTTTCCATTCAATAAATTTCACCAGTAGAACAAACTGAACTCGTTGCATCTACTTCTACTGCTCCTCCACATTGTTCTCTGTGGGCAGATTATGATGCAATGGTCAAGAAAAATATAAGAAATGAAAATCCACGAGTATCTGTCATATTATCATATTTGTGGGTTTTCTATAAGGTTTTACAGGTAATAAATTGATACCTTTCTGTTCATGGTGCGTGAAGGTTGTGTGTTAAGTGCTGTGTTGAGGATTTACAGGTTTACCAAGCGATTCTTTTTTTTTTACCGTTTTTAGGGGTTGTTCTAAGGTATGGTACTGTCGTAGTTCCTACCTTACTGTTATTGGGAGGACGTTTTGATTTGTGAATTACTTTGTAAGCATCACAGTTGGCATACTACGTTTATACGAATACTGCCGCCAGTGGCGGATCACTTTTACCTGCTACCATGTCAACTTGTTCATCCTGTACTAGAACCAAGAACGAGGGTCTTGTTGGTTGTGAGGGATCATGTCACAAATGGTTCCATTATTCTTGTGCTGGCCTTTGCAACGCTGAATTTGGTATGCTCTCGAAATCTAAGAGTTTGTTTTATCTTTGTGAGGAATGTCAGCGGCGTTGTGATATTGTTGATAAGCCCCAAGCTGAATGTTACTCGAAAAACCTCACTGATATCAATGATAATATATCCAAAATAACCTCTGAGATACATAACCGCCTTGATGTTTCACTTGCTGGCTTCTCATCTGAAATTGAGAACTTCAAATCTGCGATGCTCAAATTAGTTAGAACTGAGTTCAATACTATTATTCAGACTGCCTTAGAGAAACTTATTACTCCTAAATTGGATGAGCTAAAGCCAAACGTCTTTGGCGTGTCTACTTCTGCCGTGTCTAGTTCTGGTCAAATGAAGTCATATGCCTCGGTAGTAACTCCGCCAACCCCTTCTATCTTCATAAAACCTGTGAATAAACAATCTGTATCGGCAACTAAATCAGATACGTTAGAGAATATTAACCCGATTAACTCTAATATAAACCTCAGCAAAGTTAGGAGTGCCAAGGATGGAGGTCTAGTTATTTCGTGTAATAGCTCTGAAGATTCCATGAAGTTTAAAGAGTTAGCGGCTCAGAAGCTCTCTAATAAATATGTAGTAGAAGAGTTAGCCACCCTACATCCTAGAGTAAGAGTTGTTGGTATAACTGAAGAGCTGGACAGTGAGACTATTCTTAAATTTTTGACTATGCAAAATAAACATGTAATTACTGCAAATAGTATATGTAAAGTTGTATCTATTAGTAGATTAAGGAAACATAGTGGAATTTTCCAGGCTGTTCTACAAGTTGACAGAGTTACGTACGTCCAAATTTTAGAGCAAAGCAAATTATTTGTAGGCTATGACTATTGCAATGTTTTTGATGCCATTGAGATGAGAAGATGCTTCAAATGTAACGGTTTTAACCATTTGTCTAACAAGTGTACTCTCCAGAATGATATGTGCCCCCGTTGTTCACAATGCCATAAAGTATCAGATTGTAAATCTCAAGATCTATGTTGTATTAACTGTGTGAATTATAACAAGGGACATAAAGATGCTGTAGTTGATATTAAACATGCAGTGTGGGAGAAAACGTGCCATGTCTATAAACTAAATTTGTGCAAATTTAGGAATAATATTTTAGGTACGCAATAGCAATCATCCTCCGTCTATGATATTCCTACAAAAAAAGACATAAATACTAAGCCGCTGTTATCAGATTGTACTCTTCAACCTATATCTTTTTATTTTCAGAATGTACGCGGCCTAGGCACAAAAACCAAAGTTTTGTATACTAATAGTGTCATTGACATGTGGGACTGTATTGCCTTAGTGGAAACATGGGCTCATTCAGGAATATCTGATACGGAATTATTCGACATAAATTTATACGATGTATTTCGCGTAGACAGAAATTTTGAAGCAACTAATAAAACTCGCGGAGGCGGTGTCCTGCTTGCTACTAATAAGAAACTTAATGCCTGTCTATTTGATATCCACACAGTGTGCCCGAACTTAAATAGCGTCAGTCTTATAGATGTTGTAGCTGTAACAATTCAATTTCCTGATAAATCTCTTTTAGTTTTGAATTTATACGTTCCTCCAAACGCTACTAATGAAGACTATGAGGTTCTATTTGACAGTATTGAGTCAATGTATGAACTGTATGGTAACTATATTATTATCCTGGGCGATTTTAATATAACCGAGTACTTCTCTGGTGCGCCTACCCGCAATAATAATAATTTGCAATATTTTATGCAATTTTATGACTTAGTTCAGTATAATAGGGTTGTGAATGCCAATAATAGAATACTGGATTTAGTATTGGCAAATGTTACGTGTGATGTTCATAAGTCAACTTCAGTCCTTATACCTGAAGATATACATCACCCTGCGCTTTCTATAAACTTGTCAGTACCACGTTCAAAAATAAACAGCTTTCCTATTAACACTGAACCTACTTTCAATTTTAGGAAAGCAAACTTTCAAGAGTTGTATAGAGCATTAGCTTCGCTTGATTGGACCTTTTCGTCGGACGAGCTTGATTTGGCTATTACCGAATTCTATGACAAAATATATGCCGTTTTTACTAGGTATATCCCTATGAAGGTACCGTCTCGCAAACACTACCCGCCGTGGTTCAATTTAGATATCATTAAGCTCCTAAATAGCAAATCTCGATCCTGGAAGAAATATAAGAAGTCTAAATGTCAGGCCGAGTTTAACAATTTTAAACGTCTCAGAGCTCTACTTAAACAGACATCTAATGAAGCCTATAATAAATATATTTCTGATGCCGAAAATTCTATAAAAAATGATCCTAACAAATTTTGGACTTACATTCATTCTAAACAGAATTCTTGCTCTATGCCTAACTCTATGAACTATAACAAAAATCTTATTGAAAATCCGCAAGACATCGTCAACAATTTTGCTTCATTCTTTTCAGCCGCTTTTATTAAATCTAATGAATTCAAACCGAAAAACAGTTGTTGTAGCAATAATCTTTCCATCAAGGAATTTAGTGTAACTGAGGTATTCGATGCTATTAAAAAATTAAAGCCTAAATTGACCGCTGGACCAGATTCCATTCCCGCTTTTATAATTAGAGACTGCGCCGCCATTTTCTGCAATCCTTTGTGTACCATTTTTAATATTGTCCTCAAAACGGAAACTTTTCCTGATATCTGGAAACAATCGCGGATATGTCCAGTGTTTAAAAAAGGTTGCAAACATGACATTGAGAATTACCGCCCGATTGCAATATTATGTAATTTCTCAAAAGTACTTGAATCCTTGATACATAATTATGTTTCCTTCCACACTAAAGCTATGGTCGTATCTGAGCAGCACGGATTTATGCAAGGGAGGTCCACGGTATCGAACCTTCTGACGATTACACAGGATATAGCTGAAGCTTTAGATCGGAGAAGTCAGGTGGATGTTATCTACACTGACTTTTCCAAAGCATTCGATAGGTTAGACCATGGTATTCTACTGAATAAATTAGAGACATTCGGAATTAGTGTTGCCCTACTGAATTTATTTAATTCATATTTATCTTATCGGTCCCAATTCGTGAAATACCGTGGTTTTAAATCTGCAGATTTTTCTCAATCATCGGGTGTTCCACAAGGATCGATACTTGGACCACTATTTTTTGTGCTTTTCGTAAACGATATTGTAAATGACCTCAATGTACACTACTTAATCTATGCTGATGACATTAAACTTTACTGGTGCATAAAATCTGAAGATGACTGTATCAGGCTCCAATATAATCTTGATATACTTAATACGTGGTGTGTTGATAATAGTTTACCGCTAAACCCCTCTAAGTGCAGTGCCATGTCCTTTTCGCGTAAAGTTAATCCTACAATCTTTGATTACTCTATACATTGTATTAGCTTAGAGAGACCAGAATTTGTTAAAGATTTAGGTGTAATCTTCGATCAGCGACTAACTTTCGGTAAACACGTTCAGGAATGTTTGTCTGGTGCCTACAAAAATTTGGGTTTTATATTGCGAAACAGCAAGGACTTTAAGGAATTACATACACTGCGTACATTGTTTATAACTTTTGTTAGGCCCAAGTTAGAATACGCATCCTTAGTTTGGAGTCCCTGTTATTTTGTGCACATAACAGCTCTTGAGAGAGTACAACGGCGGTTTTTTAAATCTGCAACCTACATCCTGGAGGGTACCTATCCAACTAGGGGAACTCCGCAGGAGTTGTTCCTAAATAGATTCCAGATGAGTAGCTTGGTAAAGAGACGACAAATGTTTTCAACCATTTTCTTATACAAGATTATCAATAACCGAATAAACTGTCCCAATATTTTATCTCGTATTCCCCTTCATGCTCCAAGAATAAATGCAAGGACAAATAATAATGTTTTCGTGGTTTCCACAGCGCGTACCAACATATTAAGCTCTTCTCCTCTGCATCAAATGATTGCCAATTACAGCGATCTAGAGAACAGGCTGGATATATTCAACTGTAAAATATCTGATATAAAAAATATGTTCTGATAACTCTCTAAACTTAAGGTTTTATTATTTCAGTGTTTTTATCTTTTTTCTTTTATTATCTGTTTTGTATAGCTGAGTGTTTCTCTTACCCCAACCTTAATCTTATTAGTTTATCAATGTTATTGAGTATTTTAACTGTTATTTTTGTGATTGTACTACTATTACTATTGTACTAGTTCTGAAATGTTATTTTTTTTTAAATTGTATGGAGCTGATATTTATCCTGTTACTGGGTTCTTCCCGTTGGATGAATTTAAAATAAAATAAAAAATAAAAAAATATTAGAACTCGATAGATATATTAAAGAACCACTAATTCCTAGAACGGAGAATCCACTAAAATGGTGGCAAGACAGACAAGCTATTTACCCTAAATTAGAGGAATTTGTGAAAAAAAGATTATGTATTACAGCAACGTCCGTCCCATCCGAAAGAACTTTTTCTAAAGCTGGCCAAGTCTTAATAGATAGACGAAACCATTTGTCGGGAAATAAAGTTTCTCAAATATTATTTCTTAACAGCAATGTACACTTAGTATAAACGAAAAAATTTTTTTTATTGTCATTGAAAAGTTGTTTCGTTGTTATTCTGAAAATATTTTGTTATTTTAATAATCTATAAATTTTATAACCATACAACATATTAATAGGATAAATAAATTTATTTTCCTTGTCCTGTTTTTTTTTTCATAAGTTTTCGCGAATATCACAAAAAGTTTCAAAAAAGTTTTATAATTCAACTAATCAGTACATAATAATAATAAGTATTGTGTAACTACTTATATATTTTACGTAACGAAATTTCCTAGTCGGTATTTCTAATGCAATTGAAATAACGGATCCGCATGCTGGGTTAGCTTTGCTTCGGGTCCGACCGGTGAACGCGAAACAAATCATAAACGTAAAGGAACCATTTGGGTGCCGGCCGCATTTTCGTAATTCGCCGACACATTAGCCGCTCGGAACAGTTCGGGTGATGCGAATTGCAGACTCGTAAAGTCCCGACGTATTAGACTTAATTCGTCGGCGATTTACGTATGAAGGTACTGCATGGCTGGAACCCTGCATGACAATCAGTGTTGCCAGAGGCTGCGATTTATCACAAATTGGGCGATTTTCAATATGCTCTGGCGACTCTAAATTTGCGAAAATCACAAGTCGCCAATTGGGCGATTTACACAAAGCCATAGTGTAATTTGTAATGAACACTGATTCGACCTGATTTAATGTCGATTCGATACCTCAGCGATACTACTGTCTCAGCGTACAGCGTAAACGTTCGCTTTCCGTAATCTACATTTTGTAGGCCCATTCCCATGGTACAAATTTTCCTCAAAATGACTCGTGCATTTTCAATGGTGCGATCAAATTGTTACAATATGCCCAACATGGTAAATTCAGCTAGAAATAACTTCGTCTTGCTGTACTTCAAGGAGGCTGATCCTGATTATGTATACGAGATCTTCCCAGCTAAGGATATACAAGGGGGTTCAAGATGCGTGTTGCAGAAGGGCAGCACCGTTTCCATTAAGATTGGTAAAGTGCGGGCTCAGGGCACAATTATAGATTCATCAGATAACAAAAAGAACCTCGAGAACGACTGGACCAGTTAATGCATGAAAAACGTGCGAAAGCTAAACAAAACAAAATTATACCAAAAAAGGAATGAAGGTGACAACTATGTTGTGTGGTGGTGGTCACCGTGGATCCATGGAACCCAGAGAACTAGAGAGGGCTTAATGGCCTACTCTGTTCCTGGTTCCTGTTCTCTGGTGGAACCATAGAGGTAATCGTTGAACCGTGTAAATTGACATTTGACAATTGACAACAATATTTCCATCATTCCATCAGCTGTTTGCTACTGATTTAATTTTATGAGATAGTACCCTGATAGTACAGAGATCAGTGATAATAATAATTATTATCTGTTTAATTAATAATTGTTTAGCAAGATATACAATAATGGGTAAATGGGCAAATTTCACAAAAAGACACAACAAGGATTGGGAACGTGAACCAGCGTTTAGAGGTTAGTAATATTTTTTAAAAGTTAGAGGAGCGGGTTTGAGTAAGAGTAGAGTATTTATTTCGTTAGTCGTTACTGGAAAATATGCTTCTGCTTTCTTCTAGGATGGCTAACATCCAAAGAAAATGGTGTTGGTGGAAGTGGTAGTGGTGGAGGTACAAGTAAAAGTAAGGTTATAGATATAAGTTTTTGTAAAGTTTGCTCAGTGGAATTACGATCTCATAAGGGTGATTTATTAAAGCATGCAAACACCTCTAAACACAAGCTTAACATGACCAAAATGGGAAAATCTCAACAAAGTATTCGCAGCTATAGTGTGGTATTATTAAAAAAATGCACGGTTAAAAAACGTATAGCATTGTGTTTTTTTCAGCTAAAAGTACAGTCCAAGACATGAAATCAAAAAAGACGGAATTAATTTTGGCGACCTATGTAGCTAACCACAGCGCAATTTGTAGCATTGATCACTTGAGTGAAGTAATAAACAGGATACATGGAGTAAAAAAACCGAATAATTTGGCTGAAGCCGATGCAGGAAATTTTCTCCGTTTGCATAGAACAAAATGTTCGGCATTGATTTTAGAGTTAGGAGATTCTCCTTTTTCTATAATTGTGGACGAATACACGGATGTTTCAACGGAGAAACTATTGTGTATCTGTGTAAAATTTTATTCTAAACGAAAAAACGATATTGTCACACAGTTTTTAACCTTTTTAAGTGTAACTCAAGCAACTGCAGAAAATTTGTATAGTGTAGTTTTTGAATTATTTTCTAACAATAATATCAGTCTTAATAACCTCATAGGGATTGGCACAGATGGCGCTAATAGCCTATGTGGCCAGAATCATTCTTTTTTTACCTTATGTAAAACAAATTTGAAACTTCCAAATTTAGTTCTGGTTAAATGCATATGCCATTCATTGCATCTTTGTGCATCTAAAGCGTCCGAGGCATTTCAAGATGAAGTTGATTTTTTGTTAAAAGAAACTTACAATTGGTTCAAAAATAGTACTTTAAGAAAAGCGAAATATAAAGAAATTTTTGATCTTATTAACACAAATAGCAATGAAAACAAGTTTTCTAAATTAACACAACTATCTTCAACTAGGTGGTTATCTAGGTATAAGGCTGTGGAAAAAATCCTAGCGCAATATTTGGAGTTACTTTTTTCTATCCATCATTTGACTGAAAAATGCTATACAGCTAAACTATTGCATGAATGTTACAAAAAAAAGGAAAACAAGCTTTACTTGCAGTTTTTGGTGCCCATTTTAAACCAAGTTTATTATCTAAATTTGTATTTTCAAAAAGATGATATTGATCATTATAGGGGTTACAATGACGTTATTTCATTAATATGGTCTTTAGCAGGACAGATTTTAAGACCTTCTTTACTTGCAGAATTAAAAAAACAAAATGATATTAGTTTGTTAAATAATGCATGAAAATTTGAGGATTTAAAACTATTTAAACTTTAAACTACTATTTAAAACTTGAGGATTGCGACTTGAGGTTATTATTTCAATATTGGACTGAAAAATGCTAATCTGCCTGCAGAGGAAGTAATATCTATACAACAAAAATGCTTAGAGTTTATAAAAAAATTGATTGAAGAACTTATTAAACGAATGCCTTCGCATTTAGATGTTTTTTCAAAAGTAAAATTATTGAGTCCCCAAATTATATTAAACCACAAACGCCCAAACTTTACAGAGTTGCCCCTACAATTTGCAAATCCAAATTCCATTTGTAACTTAGAAATGCAATACAGAAATGTATTAGCAATGAATTGGGACGATATTTTTGAAGGAAAAATTCCTGATGATTCTATAAAGTTTTGGCAAAAAGTTATAACGCTTAAAAATGCTGCAGGTGAATTGTTGTTTGAAGATCTTAGCTTGTGTGCCTTTGTACTGCTTAGTTTACCTAGTTCAAATGCTGTGGTTGAGCGAGTTTTTTCAATAATGAACATTGTAAAATCTAAATTTAGAAACAAAATGATGTTAAAGATGTTAAACTCGATTTTATTTATAAAATATCATTTCATTGTTAATAATTTATGTTGCCGGACATTTGAGCCAAGTGCTGATATGGTATCCAGATTTACCTCAAAGATGTATGTCGATGAAACTCCTGAAAATTTGTTAGAATTAGAACTTGAGATTGAGAAAACCGCAGAAATTTTGCAAATTTTAGGTTAGGGTTAGATTCCATTCCAATAATGTGATATTTTTTTTCTTGTAAAAAATATTTATTTTTTCTGTTTAATAAAATTCACGGTTAAAAATCTGGCGACTTTTTTTTTTTTTCATTTGGCGGTTTTTGGCAGCTTACGTGGCGACTTGGGAAAAATAAATCTGGCAACATTGATGACAATAATAATTGTAATCATTGCTCTTCGTGAATAAGATTGATGTAACTGAGCTGTGAGAAACATTGATTTCAAGTAAATATAAATATTAAGTTTATTAAAGCTGAATAATCATTAAATGGATCCAAAGACATTGCCAAATGTGTGTTACAAAGATACATCCTCTAATACGATTAGGTTGCAAATAAGTGATCAAGACGAGTTTAAGGTATGTAGATTTTTATTATTTGTAGGTTATGTTTATGTCATTCATATACCTCGGTATTTACGGAAGTGTCTGCTCGATCGTCGTATTCGAGTATGAGAAGGTCATTACTGTGAGTAGGTCTGGAAAATTGTTTTTTTCATAATTTTCTAGACTTTATACCTATAGCGAAGCGATAAAATTTGGAAGGTAGATAGTTGTCATGGGGGAAGTATAAATATTTTTTGGTAGATTTGAAGAGTAATACCGTCTGTATTTTTTTTAATACCTCAGATTGTGTCAAAAATCGAGGTTAAAGGTCGGCAAGTCATCTAAATCACTCGTAAATTAAAATGGTTTTCATTGACGTATTATATTTTATATGATCGCCATAGCTTTTATTGTTTCGAAATTATAATGCGTTATAAAAAAGTTGGTATGCTGCATGCTGCGATAATTTCAAAAGTGTTGAGTAGCTGTAACGACAGAAGTATAATTTACCATAAAATGACTAATGCCTTTATTTACGATAATAAATTTTTCATATTACGAGTAGATTTGTACTTTGTATATTCTCATAGACATTCCAGATATTAGACAATACTAAAGTTTTTCGGATATTCTGGATATAACACGTTTGGGTCAATATTTATTAAAAATTAAAACAATACCTACGTATACATTGGCATTGTTTCGCGTTTCGATATTTTATAAATCGCAGACGCATTAGTTCAATAATACGTCGGCACTTTAGGAGTGCAATTCGCATCACCCGAACTGTTCCGAGTGGCTAATGTATCGGCGAATTCCGAAAATGCGTGCCGGCCGGACCGAATATCGAATCAAAACATCACTTCGGATTCGGTCCGATCGGATCCACTACTGGATTCGGTCTAAACTCTAAAACAGAGCCTTGCCCTTTACTAGCAAGATCGTTCATATTTTTTGTTTCTCATTTTGTGGTAATTCTATGGAAAGAAAATGTCTTCCATGGTGATATTTAACTTTAACCTCTGGTTTAAACCAAGCTTTTCTAACGTTTGAAGTTTAAACTTTACACAATGGTTTAACCGGCAATCTACAAATTAACTAGGCTCATAAAACGTGCATTTTTTCAAGATTACAGTTTAAACGCCTACCTGAAGTTTAAACCTACATTATAAAACCCGGCCTTAATCTAAAATCTGAAGTTTAAACTTGAGATTATAAGTTATGGGTTTTATAAAATATTAGGAAGTCCCCGTTAAAAGATACACATTTTTACCTATGCATTTTTAAGTTGGTAGAGAAACTACAACTTCACTTCACTATATACTATATGTATTGTTTTTGTTGTTAGCAGAGTACATGAACGTTACTTTAATTAAGCCATAATTAAACTCTGTATAATTGCTTTTTAAAGTATTTTTAATAGGTACAGAACTGAACACCATCTTTCTTGATACTCTGAGAACATACACCTCGTTACACCACAGAATATAGTTAGACACTGACCATAGAACATAACATAGTATATATCATGGAACCAAAACTATTATACTTTACTAATATTAAGCATATCTAACATTTGTCAGCAAATGTCATTTATTGTGCGTTTAGTTTGTGCTTTAAAAGAAGAGATTTTTACTGACCTGTTTGGTGATTTTGACTGTTTTTATAAAAATTTGGGCATTATTTGGACTGATTATTGTTAATGGTAAGTAAGTAAATCCAGTACATTTAATTACAGTAAACTAGTTTTATGTTTATGTAGTTACGTTATGTATAGTTATGTTAATCTAATGTATGTACAGTAACATGGTTAAAAAATATTTTTAATAAATTTAAACTTTATATTAGTAAATGAAATGAGGAATAATTTCTTGTAGAGATAAATAATATGGAAGACTGTAAAAGTGCAATTAATTTCTCAAACGAGGACGTTACCCGGCTGATGGAATTAGTTAACAGGTATAAAAATGTTGTTGAGAATAAAAAACCGATTCTGTAACATGGAAAGAAAACGCAAAAGCCTGGGAGATTATTGCACAAGAGTTTAATGCTAATAGTAGTTTATTTAGAACAGTAAAGAATATAAGTGGAAAATATGAAAAAAACTGCAAAGAATAAATTTGCTGCTCAAAAAAGGGGACTTTATAAAACCGGCGTTGGTATCATGTACTCCAGTTGAAATTAACCCATTCGATATTGCAATAAAAAAAATGTAGGGAGTGTCTGTAGATGGGTTAAATAATGAATTTGACAATGATACTTTCGAGCCAATAATCATTGAAAATGAAACCGAGGAAGATAATTGGGAATCTTGGACACCAGCATCTTTAAAAAAACCTACATCCACATGTTCAATAAGTATTAAAGAAAATGTATTACTGAATGCATATGAACCAGAAAATATTTCCCCAAATTTATCTCCCTCCCTATCATCCTTGCCCATCACTAAAGAAGTAGAAAATATGTCATGCAATTTATTACCTGCCACTGCAGAATTAGAAGTTGTGTCAAACTAAAAACAAAAAATGCAAACTCCAACGACTTCCAGAAATAGTAAGTATTAATAATTAATTGTGTAAATGTACAATGATTTTTCTTTATTCTGATTCTTCACGAGCATGTATCTACTCGTATTGACTTAACGTGAAATATATTTCATAAAAATAGTGACAGAGATGTGTATTTCAATATGTCCTTAACTTCCACCATCTTTACTGCAATAAACATTTGCAAATTGCAAAAAGTATCTACCCAGTTTGTGATCAATCTAGTTTTGTCCACGTAACATTCTTTATAACAGTTATCGAAATCAAGCAAATACACGTACACTTTCGATAAAGAAAATTAAGGAAATAACAACTATACCAGCTATATACTATAACAATAGTGACTATCTACAACAATTTTGAATTTTTACAATTAGAAATTGACATACTTTTTTGTATATGACTGTACAATAAATAAGTTATGGAAATAAAATAATAAAGACGAAAACTGAGTTATTCGAATTAAAATAAAGAGACTGTCGAATTAAAATATATACTCTATCAGAAGCAAAATTAGAGCTGATTCAACTTCAAAAACAAGCAATGGAAGCTGAAATAAAACATAAACTGAATATAGCCAAAAAAGAAATCACAATAATATTGAGCATGAATTAAAAGTTGAAGAGTCCAAACTACGAATTGAAATTTTAAGAAAACAGTTATCAAATATAGACAAGTCTGTTAATTATATTTAATCCTGTTAACCCTCACAGTAACTCCACTGAAATTAATCCCAAAATAACAGTTCTAGTTATATAAGTGCTATGATTCAGATGATACAATTTTAATTATATGAATAGCTAATTCATATTGTTGCGTTATTCTTTTTCCAACATGTTTTTTTTATATTTGATGTGTTAATAAATTTTCTTAAATTGCATGTATTGTTTTATTAAAGTATACTATTCTAAAAAATATTTGTATCTTTCATTACAAAAATAAAAATTCAATGTATATTTCCAAAATATTCAGTAATTAAGTTTTGTCTGACGAGATAACCATTTCCCTGCGGTTCCTGCATTTCATTTTGTATAGGTTCTTGATTTTGTTCGATAGGTTCCCCAAGGTTATCCGGTTCCTGTACGTTATTTTCCACACACATATTGTGTAATACTGCAGTCGCCACAATTACTGCCATAATCGTTTCCATTTTTACCCTCATTCCTAGACTTAAAATTGGAAACCTTTTTTCCATATTCCGTACTGGCTTCTACTACATTTCTACTTTTTTCAAGAGATTCATTATATAGTGTTTCTGCTGGCATTCGTGGATTTTGTAAGGGTGTCATAAGGTAATCAGTTACTGGATACCCCGAATCTCCTTATTAAACAACTATCAAGGAAAATACATTCTTCAAAATGTGCTTTAATCCTAATATTATTAAATATTGTGCTGTCATGAGAAGCTCCAAGCAAACGTGCAACTACATTTATTATTTTTAACTTGGCAGCAGAAATTGTTTGTACATTAAATGAGAAGTACCCCTTTCTATTCCTAAAATGTTCAGCATTTTCTCCACCTAAAAACAGGTAAAAAGATATATTATAGATATATTTAAAAAAATAATATGTTCTTACCTGGAGATTGTATCCGTACATGTGTACAATCAATTGCTCCTATGCATCTCGGAAATCGGGCAATTCTGTGAAAATCTAGTCTTGTGTTTCGTATTTCCTCAACAGTTTGTGGCATTTTTATATACTGAGGAGTTAGTGCTGCTATTGAAATCAGAATTGTGAATGCTCACGATCAGTTTATCCCAAGATGCTACTCACCTCACCCTATTTACAGCTGCCCTGGAAGTCCTGCTAGGGCTGCCAAGCCTATCCACATGGATAATGAGGGAGGCAATGGCGGCCTACTTAAGAATGCGGGACTCAGAAAGCTGGCAGGCGGGAGGAAGAAATACCGGTCACGCGGCAATTGCACAGATGGCGGAGAGGGAAATACCCATATCTGCCATCTGAGTAACTGAAGCAAAAGACCGTCTCAGATTAAAGAGGAAATATGTCGTTATATTTCCAGAAAGGGAGGAATGGAAGCAGGATCAGTTTAAATTCCCCCCTGATTCTCTTGTGTGCTACACAGATGGTTCTCGTGTGGCGGACAAGTTCTCGGGGGCAGGAATTTATGTGGAGGATAGGGGCGTGCAGCAAAGTTTTGCACTGGGTTCGTATGCCACAGTCTTCCAGGCTGAAGTCTTTGCTATCCTAATGGCAGCAAACAAGGAGGAAGTAAGGAACTGTCCGGAGCAAAATATTTACTTCTGCTCCGACAGTCAGGCAGCCTAAAGGCTTAAAGGGTCAGGGTATCTCCGCCCTTGTCCAAGAGTGCGGAGATACCCTGGAGGAGCTGGCTAGAGGAAAAGAGGTCAAATTGGTATAGGTACCGGGCCATAGTGGAATCCCGGGGAACGAAAGGGCCGATGAACTGGCTCGACTCGGATCTCAGGGACCCGGCCAGGGACCAGAACCGATTTTAGGCATCACACGGAGGCAGGTCAACATAGCTCTTAACGATTGGGCTCATAAGACACTAAGTAAACAGTGGAGAAGGAGTGGGGGCTGTAGACAGGCTCGCAACTTTATAGTGGAGCCAAGCAAGACCAAGACGGCCTGGCTGTTAAGTCGTAGCCGGAAGGCTCTAAACCAGTTGGTGGGAGTTTTAACGGGTCATTGTAGGCTTAGAAGACATCTATCATTGATGGGTGTTGAGGGAGACCCTATCTGCCCAAAGTGTGGGGAGGGCGATGAAACGCCTTCCCACTTCTTGGCAGAGTGTGCGGCTTTCGGCAGACAGAGACACGACGTCTGGGGGGCCGGGGAGTTGCAAGGGGAAGAGGTTAGTTCCCTTGAATGGACCGACATTCTGACCTACATTAGAAGGTCGGGTAGGTTCAATGAGGGAAGAGGTGATGAAGCTAGGTAGGGACGACAGGGGTAGGTAAAAAGGGCCCGCTTGCGGCCTACTTGCCAGGTCTTGGCCGCCCCACTGCTACTACTACTACTACTAGTACTGCTATTGCCCTAGTGACGTTATAAACTACAGAACTTTTTTACATACCTCCAAAATCTCCACCGGTAATCAGCAACTCCCTGTTGCATAAAATAAAACATTTTTAGGTACCTAGTGAACAGAATATAAAAATTACAAAAATAATGTAGGTACTAACCTGTTCGTGGGATGGGAAATATCATCTACAATTTGATTTAAAACTAATGTAAAACTATGTTTAGAGAGCCTAAACCTATTTAAAAATTCTGTATCGGTCCATATATGAAAATGGTCAGGCCTAAATCTAAAAACACGGGGCAGACGTGAATGTTCAACAATATTTACAAACTCTTCATCTGTCAAAATCTCTTCAAATATATCAAAACGATCATTAATTTTGCTGTATAGAAAGAAAATCATTAATCAGAATTAAATACATAAATACAATTCCAATCAAAATCACAAAATAAAATTAAATTTCATGTCATAATTACCTTTCAAAACTTCGGTAACACTACTCTACGCAGAAGTTTTACCGATGCTTCTAGTACCGATTACCGTTTAATCCTCGGATTTTGGTTTACTTGACATTATAAAACCATTATTTTACTGAAAAACTGAAGTTTAACCAACAATCTTTAGTTTAAACTGACATTATAATTCCCAGCCTAAAACTTACATGATCTTGATCGTTACTGTACTCTTGTTTTTGATGAAATTTCGTTGAGTGCCGGTTTTTATTATGAAAGCAGTAAGCAAAGAATTTATGGATTTGAAGATTTGGGGAGAAAAACATGCTAATCATGCTTTTGTGTTTATGTTAAGGGGGATAAGGACTAATTACAAACAAGTTGTTGCCTACTATTTCACACATAATACTATTCCAGCATTGTCTCTCAAACAATTAATAATAGAAGTAATCGCCAATTTGCAAAAAATTGTTTTTCATATAGTAGCGACAGTTTGTGATCAGGGCCCTACGAATAGACTTGCTCTCTCTTCTCTTTGTTCAGATAATAAAGATCGACCTACTTCCTACCATTTTGTTGTAAACAGTGAACCCATTTGTGTAATATTTGATGTTCCACACTTGTTAAAAAATACTAGAAATGCACTTTTAAAATATACAATACAATTTGAAGAACATAAACATGCTAAATTTAGTCACATTAGAACAGCATTTGAATTAGATCAGCAAAAACGAACATACAGACAACTAACAAAGCTGAAGAGTGAGTATTTCAATTTTAAGGACACATTTTTAAAAATGAAAGTGAAAATAGCTGCTGCTCAGTTGAGTCACACAGTTGCAGCTTCCATAGAAACATTTCATGTCACTGGTGATTTACCTGCAGAATCCTTGCACACTGCTGAATTTGTTGCTATGGTTGATTGCCTGTTTGATTCGTTAAATGGTTCAAACGTTTATCCACAGAATGGAAAAAAATTTTGGTGTGCACTGTCTGAAGATTCTCCACACCTAGAATTTTGGTCGGATGTTTTAAAAAAAATTAGAAACTGGAAAATGATAGATCTTACAAATGGTAAAGATTGTACCAATTTAGTTCACTTTTTAACGGGTTGGCAAACAACTATCCGATCAATCATTTTCTTGTGGAATAATTTGAGAGAAAAAGGTTTTAAGTTCTTATCACTACGATCACTTAATCAAGATCCTTTGGAAAATTTGTTTTGTCAGGTGAGACAGCATGGGATTTCTAATACAAATCCTTCATGCTTTCAATTCATTGCTGCCTTAAAAACTGTGATAATTAACAACTTTGCGGTTCCTCTGTCGCAAGGCAAAAATTGCGAAGAAGATTATTGCGAGTCTTTAGGGGATCTTTGTTCATTTCTGTCTGAAAACTATTCTTCAGATAATCTCGATGATGGAGTTTTGATAACAATGATTTTCATATCGATTTTGAACCAGAAGAAAATCAGGCTTCGTCTTATGTGGCGGAATACATTTTAAAGAAAATAAATGTTCCAGAATGTGTTACATGTAAGGAAAGTTTATTTTCTTCAGAAGTAACTAACCGGCATTTATTTGTTTCTTTGAAAGAAGAAACAAATGAAAAGCTTCGCCTACAGTATGCTAGTGACCAACTCATTGATCTTGTTGATGGAATACATATACGTTTGTATCAGTTTCTTAATAATTATGGTCATAAGAAAGCAATTGCAACAAACTTTAAAACAGCCAATGCTGACTTTTTTAAATCATTTCATTTCTGTGATAGTCATAACTGCTTAGATGAAGTTATAAATATATGTATTCGGTTAACAATTTACAAATGGGTTAAGGAAAAAAAGGAAAGTGGCCAATTCAGCAGAGGACACGAAAAGAAAATAAAAAAATTAAAGGCATGTTAATTTTCTTATTTTTCATTTCCCCTATACTTCCATAGACTGAATTATTTGTATCTGTGATAATATTGGACTTTTATAAGAATTTACTAATTGTTTTTTTTCTCTCTGTTTATGTACACCCTGGATTGAGGATCGAAATGGAGAAGAATTTTTTTGGCAAATGAAGAAGAAATTTACAGTTTTATTTGTTACAGGGTTATATACAGTGAAGTTCACCTATAACGAATAAAAAAATAAATTAAAATGTTTCTCACTACCTTGAATTTGATATACTTTAATCAAATATGTTGTGTTCGTTATACTTGTGCTCTACCGTATTTTGTTTATTGTTATTATAGTAGGATGAAATTTATTTTACATTTGTTTAGAATAGTATTTATTTTTGGTAATTGAAATGTCTATTTATGTATATTTTGTATATTATTATTATTATTGTTATTAATTTTGTTGATATGTTTAAAGTTTATAATTTTGTTGAATATTGTTGTTGATTTGTACAATTAAATAAATTAATGTGGCCATACCCCATCCAGGCTAAATCCAAAATTTAAAAAGTAGCTATTTCTGAAGATATTTCTTAATTTAAATATTAAAATTTGGGTTTTGCTTAACCGGCCTTGTGGTAGGGGGTTTTTTAAACAAAACATATTTTTGCCATCAACTGTTGCATGATCTGGTTTTCGACGTATTATTTGAACTGAAAAGTTTTGGGTTTACCATAAATATGTAACTGGTATCCTCAATTAATGTTGGATAGGTGTAAAAAAAATAGAGTTAAACCTTTGTATTCTGAGGATCGATTATTCCTGCTTGGTCTCAAATGAAGATGTACGTGAGAACTTTGTCTATTTATATTAATAGACAAAGGTGAGAAACAGATAAACTTGTATTTTTAAATATACAAGGAAATGTAAACAAACGTTATATTAATAGACAAAGGTGAGAAACAGATAAACAATGTATTTTTAAATATACAAGGAAATGTAAAGAAACGTTGATTAGAATTTGAATTTCAGACTTGCATTCAGTTTTCAGACACATTGGCCTCTGATATTTTGATTTAGAAGTATATTCTGTAAATTGTAAATAAAAATGTAATCATACATACATCTTAGTAGTGACGAGATACACCGTTTATTGACACACCGTTTATTATATACACCGTGATTTTGCTTACTTTTTATTTTGAAACCAAGCTGAGATGATAACGAATCTTTTTTTACACTAATTACGGTATTAATCGGGGGCACCCCCATTCAGTCCTTCATTTCTGTAAATCGTATTTACTCGTACTCGTTACTTGTTTTATACTTTTATGTCTTTCTTAATATAGGTATTAAGCCAAGAAGTTAACTAAGAGAAATTTATTAATGAAACATCAAATTTTATATACCTACTTGTAAATACATATTTTTATATATCTTATGTTTTTAATTTCTGAAAATAACTTGACATTCCCATTTCCCATAAAATCTTAAAAATAAATATATTATAGTGTTATTAATTTTTCTAAAAATTAATAATATTTATAATATATTTATTTTTAAGTAAAAAAAGTAGTTTGTAGTAATAAAAATACAAGGTATACAGTGAAGGTGGCAATTCAAAATTCGCGCGGTTTGCCACCCCGAACTGTCATTCGTGTTTCTCTCTATTTACTAGTAGGTGGCACTTCTAATTCTTCGTGTTTTATGTCTAACCTGTTAAAATATCGTCTTCGTTGTGTTTGTATTTTTGTTTGTTGGTGAACTGTAGCTGTAAAATCGACAAATTTAACATATATGTGCTTTGAGTTTAACATTTTGATTAACCAGTGATAGTGAAGTGTTCCTAGCAAAATGAATTGTGCGTATAAAGACTGTAAAAATGAGTATAGGAAGTGCAAAACTTTAAATGAAAATATACACTTCCATCGCTTTCCCAAGGATGAAAATCCGTAAGTATAAAATTTTAGAGGTATTTTATAGTTGTTGTAACTATGTACATCTAATCATAATAAAATATTCTTTATAACTTATTTGTGGTGGAGCTTAACTTATTTGCGGTGGAGTATTCCACCACACCACCTTCTGTATTCTGTATTTCATTATATTGTTTTGGGATTTCGCTCTCGTTGTAACTATCTATGGAATCTATGGATTTCAGGATTTCACCACCCATAAAACAAATCTAAACTGTTAACTGCAGCACCTTTTAGATTATGGTAACGGAGTTAAAACGGAGTCAATCTAGGAGGTGCTGGTTAACTGTTTCTTGAAAATTTGGAGTGATAAGTATCCCAAAATAATAATATGATTGTTTATTATCTATTTACTATGACAGTTAATTCATATAATATTGATTATTTGTAACTTATAACATCTTACATTCCTACATAGTGGGCACGATTGGTCTCGGTACTTTTTAATTTTCGATAAGTATCTACAGCCATTCGTTTACCAATAATAATAATTATATGATTAATTACATTATTACATTGTAATTGTTGATTACATTATTATAGATGTCGGGCTTGGGTGGAAGCATGTGGACTGTCAGATTTATTGAACAAAACCGTGTCTCAGCTTCACAATAGTTACAGAATTTGCAGTAGACACTTTCAAGAACATATGTTCATGAACGTATTTGAAAGAAAATCACTTCTACCTTCAGCTATACCGGAAAAGTACATCGATCAGGAAAATTATGGTAAGTAAAATAATAACTTAGTGATCTCTTCAGATACCTACCTAATTATTTTATACAGGGTATACAAAACTTCACTGATTTTGTTAATTTAACAGAGCTGGGTCTTGCTTATATAAAATATAAATAAAAGTACACTTTAATAATCTAATCAAATATAATAACTAGAAACAGTATAAGAAAATGCTATAAAAGAGGTTAATATTACATACATTTCCAGGCAGCTTTGAAATTTCAGTTCAAAGTTTGTGTTTCTGTCTCATTCCCTGCAATTACTACTTTTTTGCATGCATTGTTTATAAATACCTACATGTAACATTTCAGAAAGAAAATACTTTTTTTTTAAACGACACTAATAATAGCTTATATTTGCAGATATTAATCAGCCGTCAACATCTACTTGAATCTCACACTCTCTAAAAACTCGTCCAAGCAAAATATGTATTCTGCAAGACATTACATTAACCCGAGAAGAGATATCTACAAGCCCTCCTCCAGAAAAGTCACCTGTAGGAGTACAGACTCCCCAATTTTTTGTTCGCCCCAAAAGACTCATCCTGAAAGAAGAAGTGAAAAAGTTGCAAATGGAAAATGCAAGCTTAAGAAAACTTTTGGATAAATCCAGTTCTTATACAGGTGAAGATTTTAAAAAAATGTGTGACAATTTTTTGTCACCAGAACTGTCCTCATTTGTAAAGGTGCAGCTGGAGCAAATGGACAGAAGCAGCAAAGGACAACGATATTCAATGGATTTTAAACAGTTCTGTTTAACATTGTATTTTTTGGGTCCACGATGCTACAGAAAACTTGCAAAAACCTTTACTTTTCCCTCCGTAAGAACATTACAGAGATTTGTTGAAGACATAAAATTTAAAGCTGGGATAAACGAAACATTATTTAAAATATTGGAATTGAAGGTGAAGAACATGGAAGATAAAGATAAAATTTGTTATATATGTGTGGACGAAATGGCAATTAAGAAACATTTATTTTATAAATATATAAGTGACGAGATTGTAGGACTAGAAGACAATGGAGAAGAAAAAAGAGAAGTTCCAGCTAGTTCGGCTGCTGTTTTCATGATTAATGGAATAAACACCAAGTGGAAGCAAGCAGTGTGTTACACGTTTTCTTTAACCACTCTTTCGGCTAACAGTGTTAAGAAGTTATTAGAAAAAATTATCCAGAAATTATCAAGCATTGGCTTACATGTGGTTGCTTTGGTAAGTGACATGGGATCAAATTTTATTCAGCTATCAAAGTTACTGGGTGTAACAACGGAAAATTCTTCGTTTGAGTTGGCTGACAGTAAATTATTATATTATTTTGATCCATGTCATTTACTCAAGGCAGCGAGAAATAATTTAATTACCAATAATTTTTATTGGGATAATCACCGTGCTTCTTGGGAAGATATAATTTTTTTTTATGAGAAGGATAAAGAAAAATTAAACCGTATGGCTCCTAAATTATCCGCAGCCCATTTGAAACCTACAAATTTTCAAAAAATGAATGTATCTCTTGCTGCACAGGTACTTAGTAATACAGTTGCAATGGATATCGATAATCATGTGTACTTTCATTCTCTTCCAGAAGAAGCTGCAGGTACAGTAGAGTTTATTGTAAAATTTGATAAACTATTCAATATTTTTAATTCAAGAAATATTAATCGTACTATAAAATTAAATTATGCCTTCTCCCATGACCAAGTTCAACTTGACTTCTTGAATGATATAAAAGATTTTTTTTAAAAATTACAGGCTTTGAATAAAAAAAGTAACAAAAATGTCACAAATCAATTAAAGCTTATAAAATGTTGGATTATTACAATTAATTCATTAATAGAATTGTGGACTATATTAAAAAATAGAGGATTTGAATATATTTTAACAAATCATATAAATCAAGATAATCTGGAGAACTATTTTGGCTCTGTAAGGCAGCAAAATGGAAATGCACTGAACCCAACTGCAATACAGTTTACCCGCTCTTTTAAAAAACTATTTGTAATGAGTTTCTTACATACTGACAATATGAACTGCAAAGAAGATTTTTTTGAAATATTGATATCCATTAAAGATTTTTCATCTAAAATAACACCTTTAACTTTTCCCTTATGCAGACAGCCATTTAAATCCTCTGTTCTTATTGATGGTGTTGACTATAGGCACATATATAGGCATATGACTCCAACAGAAATCAATTCTTTTAAATATGTTTGTGGTTACCTTATTCAGAAATGTTTAAAAATTCATAATTGTGATATATGTCAGGAGTTTGCTGTACAGGGTAACAAGATAGACGACACCACATTGTTTTTAAGGAAAAAAGCTTATGACACAAGTGTTTGAAAGCTCCCGATCAAATATTTGTGTCTTACGTTAACGAATTAGATGATATATTTATCAATTTAATACATAGTAGTATTACAAATCATCCAGGCAGTACTATATATAATAATTGTAAATTAGTTTTACCTCTGCAACATCCCTGTCCAAATTTCCCAACAGATTATTTACTAAAATTACTTGTCAGGTTACGAATTTATTACTATTTAAAAAACCTTAACCAACAATATGCTCAAAATCCTAATATTAAAAATGTAAAGTTAAATATCATTCGTAATATGTAAATAAATTTTAAAACAAACAAATATCTTGTTTTATTTCAATGTTTTCATTTTCTGTTGACATCCTCTATCTAAGAAGTACCTAGTATTTAAACCTTATGCTAAAACCTTTTTAATTTATAAAAGAAACCTGTTAACATGATTATTATTTATTATAACATTTACCAAAATCAGTAATAAAATAGGTACCTAAAAATTTTTTGCCGCAATTGAATGAATTCTTGTAGCTTCTGATTTCGATTGAGTTCATACATGCATATAAGCAAAACCAAAAATATGTAGATCTTTTTTAGTTCATTTTTCTTTTCTAATGTAAACTTATTAATGTGATTGCTATATTAATTAAAAGTGATTTACGGATTATCTCTGTAAATTATTCTAGTTTATTTTAATCATTTAAAACGCATAGTTTTAAGATTATCAACTAAATATTTCTACCCTGCTATTTAAAAGTTTTAAAAAGTTTGAAGTACCTAGATTTAATGTAAAATAGTTAAGCTGGCAACATTGTTGCTCATAATTTTGCCATTCTGCGCTCGATATGGCAACGTGTATCATCCAATTTAAATGCCCAAGGTCAACGGCGGCATTTGTATAAGATCAAAGGAGTGTCGGATATGGGTTTGATATGTGGTTTAACGTCATGAGAACTTAGGAAAGCATCAAACTTTTTTTAAAATGAAAACTACAAATTTTATTTTTGTAATTAGCGACAAATTCTAAAATTCTATATTTTGAAATTAACATTTGATTATGTAGTTGCCCTGCTAACTTTATATGAACTTTGCAAAACATTCAATTTTTTTAATAATACACAACTTTTAATTAAATAACAAATTAACAACAAATTCTGAACTATTTACATTTTCAAAATAATATATTTTTTATATAACTAGTTCCCCTGGTATGACCTTAGTACAACACCCATTTAAAAACTAATTAATTTTAGGAACCAGTCAGTAACCATGTAGGTACTTAATTTTTCTAATAATTATCTGTTAATAATTCTGCATTTCTTGGTAATGCATAGCCATCAACTTAGTACGGCAGGCAATAATGTAATTTTAGGGCCAAATATCTCTGCACTATGTACAACATATTATTGCACATATTTTTGTGTAGGTCCCTACCCAGTGGCGGCGCGTGAACATTAATTGTATGTGTTCTGCTTAGCATTGTCACATTGTTTGAATTCAATTCCGGAATATTAAGTCTGACCGGAGCCCCTAAATTTTAATACATTTTTCGTTACCTGTTCATTGTGTTTCCTTATATTATCCCAATATGCAGAATCTAACTGACTTCTTATGTTTATTTTACCTAATTGGGCCAAGCTAACCTCATTTGGCAAATAATTTTTTGTTATTTCATGTCTGACTTAAATGACTTAAATCTGTCGCGCCGTATATTGTCCATGCTTTATCCCCACCAAAAAGTAAGTACGGAAAACAAGAGTGCATTTTTTATATCACACCCGTACATCCACTCTGTTTTTGTGTATACATTATTGTTAAATTGTCGTTTGTAACTTTTACTTCGGCTTGTTCCACTAACTTCAATATTTAATTGTGGTGCTGGCCTACCTAATTATTTTATTTTCAGTTTATCCTCATAAGGCAGAGAACCAAATAAAGTTTTTTGTAAAAACGAAACGCTATTCATTTTAGTAACTAGGTATAATATCCGAGGACGCCTAAACGAAAATATTTACCCGTGCCGTTCACAGAAATAAACGACCACGTACCACATACTATTACCAAATATTACTGAATTTACTGCAGTGGCTGTTGTTGTTGCAGCCACATAAGCCCGTATGTTCGTGTAATGGGTCACGTGCCTGATTAGCCAATAAAAACAAAGGACACATCTAACTGTTCGCTGTGCACACATTTTGTATATCAGGTTGTGGTTACATATATTAAGGGGCTAGCTCGCGTCGTAATAAATAATAATATAAGCTCCTTGATTTATTTTTGCGCGAGAACATTTGGATTCTTTAAATTTTAAATATTTTGTTGATATTTATATGCTTAAGAGCTTAAATACATAAAATTTTATGTGTTCTGCAGCTCCGCAGCTCTTATGGTAAAACCGCCACTGTCCCTACCTAATATATAAATAATTTAAAAAGATAATTACTTACCATTATATTCGACGTATATTTATTCATTGACACTTTAATAATATTCTGGTCTTATTAAATAAGTACTTTGAACAATGCTCCTTCATATATTTAGAAACATAGGTAGGTATCTATACTTTTAACCATCAACAAATGCTGCACCGTGAGCACCGTGAGCATCGATGATGCTCACGGTGTGTTAACAATTTTTCCAAAAATGTAGCAAAAGTCTTCTAGAAAAATATTTTTGAACTTCATAAAAATGTCACTGCTACCATTAAATATCAAATAATTTTCTTAGCAGCACACAACTTAATATATCAAAACCCAAGTAGTAAATGACGGTTGGCGGGCAAATGTTTGAGGGAGGTTTGAGGGATGCGCACTGATTGGGCGGGGAGATTGAAAAGCATGCACGACGTACCGAACTAAACAGAGATGTGTGCGTTGTTATTGGTCGAATTATGAAAAGCGACATCTCAAGTAGCCATTCAGATTTAAACTAAAGGTTTTATTTCACTCAGCGCCCCCTACCATACTAAAGTACTTCTATTTTACACTCATTGAATTTAATATTATGTGATGTAATACTTTTACATACATTTTTAATATGTGGTGGTATTCCTCAACGAATACAATGTAATATATACAGGGAGGGAAAAATTTTAATGTTCAGCATTGGTATCTCGGAAACGGTAAAAGATAGAACGTGGCTCAAATTAGGAAAAAGTTGCTCAATTTCATCCTGATTCAAAATATGTAAACAAGTTTCTCTAACACCATTTTAAAAAGTAGACGTTCTATAACTAAAAATTAGATTATAATACATGTCATTCCAGCATACTGTGTTAGAATGACATTCTATCACACTGTGTTAGAATGTATTCTAACATACTGTGATAGAATATATTTCCGCCGCGCTTCGTACCTCGATCGCGCTACTTCACCGCTTATTAAGACGTTCAATCAAGTATTTCGTCCGGTTGCTATGGCAACCTCTACAAATAAGACATTTGTTTGTTGCTTCGCATTTGGCGTTTTAAAGTTTTAAACAAAGAACAACTTGTGCAAAGTGTTTAGTTTTTCATTATTTAAAGGCGTCTGGCAGTTTTTCAAACCTGTAAGTTGAGATAAATAATATAAATATTACTTATAAAATTAATTAAATAACAATTTGTAGAGAAAAATGTCTAGTAGCGAAGAAATACAATGTACACCAACAGGAATAAGGGAAGTTGCCAATAACACAATAGGCCAGTTATTACCAAGTAAATCAAAAAATTTTTATGAAGCGTGTTATAAGCAATTTATGGACGGGCGTCAAAAAAATAATATTAATTATTTTTCCGAAAACGTTTTACTGGCTTATTTTACCAATTTAGCTGAGAAATTTCAATCATCCACATTGTGGAAAACCTACTCTATGTTGACAACAACAATTAACATCAAACATAACATTAATATTTCAAAATATTTAAAATTAAAATCCTTCTTAAAACGAAAGTCTGTTGGTTTCCGAGCAAAGAAATCCAAAGTTCTGTCTGCACAAGAAGTAAACACATTTATTAAAGAAGCTCCCAATGAAATACATTTAGGAACAAAGGTAATAAAGTTAGATACCTATATTTTGTCTGCAAAAATAATTTATTGTTGCGGTATTTTTAGGCTGCTTTAATAGTTGGTATAATGGGCGCCTGTAGAAAAAATGAGCTGTATCAAATGAAAATTAACGACATCGAAGACCTAGGACATTTTATTTTGGTCAGTATACCAGATTCCAAAACGAACGTTTCCAGAAATTTTACAATTACTGGAGAATACTGCCAAATTTTTAAAAAATATGTTGCACTTCGACCCCCAAATGTTGATCGTGATAATCTCTTTTTAAATTACCAGAAAGGAAAGTGTACCCAACAAGTATTTATTTGGCTTAAACAAATTTAGTACTATTGCTAAAAACGTTGCTATTTATTTAAATTTAAAAGACCCTGAAAAATACACAGGGCATTGTCTTCGCCGTACTTCAGCAACTATGCTTGTCGACAGTGGCGGCGATATAACAGAGCTGAAAAGACATGGGGGCTGGAAGTCCACAGAGGTGGCAGAAGGGTATATTGAAAATACAGTACAAAACAAGTTGAAAGTTTCAAAAAAAATTATGCGTCATATTGAATCAAGCGTAGAAGTTTCGGTTTCGGAACCGCAACAAAATATAGAATTGGAAATGCCAAGTACTAGTGCTGCACCTCCTTTTAGTGCATTATCTAACAGTAATAATAAAGCTTTAGGCCATCTGGATGCAAAAAGAATGCCCAGCATTTCTTTTGAGAATTGTTCGAATATAACTATTAATTTATTTGCAAATGAAAAATAAAAATAATGAAATACATGTAAGTGTATTACTGTGAATTAATTTTGTTATAAATTAATATTAGGTTTGCTAAATTGTAAATTTTTCAAATAAATTTGTTCTATGTACAAATAAGCAATTTTTTGTATTATTTCTAAAATCTTGTTAGAGAAAGTATAGTCTAAAACACGTTTAGAATGGCATATTCCACAATTTGTTATAGAATATACTATTAACATATTCCGGACCGTTCGGGAGTTTTGCCAGAAAAAACAAACATCCCCAGTTTCTTTTATGTCAAATAACTTTTCTTGAAATAAACGTAAACTTTTGAAATTGTATGTTTACATAGTTGGACGAGAGCTTTCGATTGATGCATCTTGATACATAGAAGGCGTGCACCGAATTTCACAAAAATATCTAGGGTAATACCAAAGTTATAATAAAAAAAAAAATTCTTAAAACTTTGTAGTTCAAAAGGACTTTTAGGACATATATTCATATGAAGTTTTTTTGTCAAAATGGACCCAAGAATAACCTCCTTAAATATTAGCATGTTATTACGAAACAGCATGTAATATAATATACAGGGTAATTGATTTGATACAGGGTGAAAGCCGGCCACTGGCTGTACATGGGAAACTATTGGTCCTACAGGTTCGGGAAAAAATCTCATAAAAAAAGTGGCCATGAAAATTTCATCAAAAATATTTTTATCTTCTGTAAATGTCCGCAAGAGATGTACTGTATTTGTATATTTTAAAAACAGATGGCCGTTTAATAAAAAGTTATATTTAGAAACGTTATTACGGCCATTCATGGCTTATTATTTGTTTAAATAGTGTTTTATTACTTTTCTATTAATCAACTCATTAGTATTTCATTTTTAGAAATCTATACTCATGCCGTGGATAAAATGAAACTTCTTCAAAATGTATCTAGTGTATCAAGACGGATGATGAAGCCATAGACAGTAGCCAAATGACAAAAAAGGTATAAAAAGACATGTTCTAAATTTGTTGAATATGAACTGGGTTATGATGCTGACTCAACTGATAGTGAAAAATTACCAAATGGGCCGACTGACCCCAGAAAGGAAGTACACGATCCCGATAATAATAATAATAATTCTAACCCTATTGAACTGAATAAAAGGCAGCAGTATAATACTGACTTCAAACACCTGCTTAAACAAGTCGCAACTCCAGTGAGTGAATCCCATATCAGTAAATCTAGTGATGTACCTGATGGTAACTCTGAGTCTGTTCTTTCAAATGTCTTTTTACAGGAGGCACTAAGTGAGCCTCCCATAATAGCTAGGATGTAATAAATCAGAAGGTAAATTTTAATACGTTATTCAGTAGAATATCTTTTCATAATTAGTTTTCATTTTAATTTAAAAAAAATTGTTTTCTGTAAAAACTGATAACCTGATTTTTTTAAACTAAAATTAAAGTTCAATGTAAAAAACAGATTAAATAAAATAAATAACACCAAATTAAGCCATCTGAAAAATATGATTTTAAAACTATAACGTCTTCTTAAATAGAAATAAATAATGTCTGTAACTTATTTGTGGTGTATTTTGACGATTCATAGTTTGTTTCTTTTGGGATTACACCACCTGTAAAATAACAAAAAGCAGAAAACCAGAAGTATACAAATTAAATATTCAAACTTGTTTGCCAAACAAGGCAAACTTCTAAAGTTTGCCCCAAAAAGCACTGTATAACGTGTGAAAAAATAATATTTGATATATTGACTAAATTTTATCAGTGATTTTTCAGTTTTATACAAAATTCTATAATATTACATGTCATATTCTAAAATATGTCCAAATAAAATAGTTATAATAAAAAATTAAAAGAAATTAAACACTTAAACTAGCTTTCTTCTAGACGTTTCGAGTTGATCCTCAACTCTTCTTCTGTAGACTATTTTTATATTTAATTTATTTTGAATATTTAATTTGTATACTTCTGGTTTTCTGCTTTTTGTTATTTTACAGGTGGTGTAATCCCAAAAGAAACAAACTATGAATCATAGAAATAAATAGTTATGTTATGTAACTATTTTTTTTGCAATACCTTATAATTACTATATTAGGTACAGGGTACTCGCGTATATTTTGACCTCTACCTACAGGGGTTATTAGGAAAGTTAGAAAAAAAGTTTAAATACCAAAGTTGTTTGGTTTTTCACGTATTATCTTTTGGCTAGGTCGAAAAAAAATTGCATGTTGTAAATTTGAGGAAACCAATTGAAGATAATATTTTTAAATGGGACACCCTGTATAATTGTAGACGCTTAACAAACATTTTTTTCTATGATTTCAAAAATATATATTTTGTTGACATTTGCAATGACAGTTTTCGAAATATTTAATATTTAATGTTTACAATAAATTATAAAAAATATTAAAAAATGAAAATATTAGAAAATGTTTAAATAACTGAGGAGGTTGCATCGAAAATCGTAAAATATTTTTTATTACTGTTGGTTTCTAGTGTTAAATATTTTTAGTTCATTGTATTTTTTGAATTTTTTTATGGTACTCGCTGTCGGATATTTCGAAAACTGTCAGTGCAAATGTCAACAAAATATATATTTTTGAAATCAGGAAAAAAAATGTTTCCCCAAGCGTGTAAAATTATACAGGGTGTCCCATTTAAAAATATTATGTTCAATTGATTTTCCCAAGTTTACGAAATGCAATTTTTTTCGACCTAGCTAAAAGATAATACGTGAAAAACCAAACAACTTCTGTATTTAAATTTCTTTTTCTAACTTTCTTAATAACCCCTGTATGTAGGGATCAAAATATACGCGAATACCCTGTACATAGTTAATTGTGAACTCGTAGAATAAAAGTTTACGTTTGTTAATTATTGGAAATTTTTATTTATTATTTATTATTTTTAACCTAACTAGGAATTGTTATTTAACTAAAAAAACACCCGTTTTTGACAAAAGGGTGAATAAGCCTTGAACAATCGTCCGATCGGGCGACTGCCGATTTAGGTGGACATATTTATGGCAACCCTAAGCATACCGAATACCTGATAAAGGGATAGACTAAACATGCTCGCCCATATTGCTGGGAAATAGAAGTTCTTTCATAAGAATAATGTACCCTTAAAGCCGTGCAGTTTAAAGGCAAAGCTAGTGAGGTGATGTTTTGGTGGTGCGTGTCATTAAAGAAAAAGCTTAACGCCCTAAGGTGAGTAATCACTGAACATTCTTATTGTTAAACTAATGCTTGTGGGTATGAATGTTGTTTGTAATGTTATGAATTTGCAATGTGTTATTACCAATGAAAGATGTTTGAATATTCGAATTAATATTTAATAATATAGGAATGTTAGTGCTATTATTAGAAGCATTATCTTAGTGGTGCCTAAAAGTTGGATAGTATAGACGTATTCTCGGCAACCGAGTTGCGTCTTTAGGATGTTGGAGCAATCCCATCCCGTACGTAGGCTCGGCGATCCAGCTGCGTACCTTGAAGGGACTAGACAGGGTGTGGCAATCCGACCTTGTTGGATTGCAGCTTTGTCAATTCTGTGTAGGGCCGGCTATCCCTCTACACAGGTCCGTATTAAGTACAATTGAGATAATGATAAAAGAATATAATATTTCTGAGTTTGTATTTCCGACAAGTGAATCTCTTCTGTTATTTTATGTATGAATAGACTATGAACGCCCTCAATAGCAGAGGTTTACGCAGGTGTTCATGTAATGTACATATATTTTTTATTCTAGAATTGAAACTGTTCTGGTTCTTGAAAGGAAGTACCTGCACTGCACTCCTGACAAACTAAGGTAAATACCTACTGTTAGAAAAATAGAACTGCTCTGTTAATGAGATTTATAATGCTTATGTGGTTTATTAATTAAGAGGGCCACTGCCATCCGCAGACCCCTTGCCCAGCGCTAGTCTCGCATTTTTGCTCGAAATGTAAATAAATAGCTGGAAAATGCACCAAGGCCTATAGACAGTACAGGGTTAACCGAGTTATGTAAATAAACTATTGGCCACGGTGTGTCACCCCCATAGCAACTAAATCTACAACGCTTCCAGCAATTTTCAATACACTTACTTTGTAGTACGGGTTGCCAATTTATCTATTAGGTATACCGTTATGTCCAATTTGATTTTTTTATTACTATTTGTCAACGGCTGGGTGTCTGGGAGTGACGTCACTGAATGCGGAAAAAGAAGGTCATTTTTTGCGCCAGACCATTTGGCTCAAGCACAGCAATTATTTGAATTTGATTTGCAGCGTGCAGTTCGTGATTCGAGCGATTGTGGATAGTTATTTGTGAAACAGCTTTTGTGGACTAAAAATAACAACATTATTTATTGTGTTAATTCCTTTGTGATCTATTAGGTATAATGCCGAACAAAAATAATTTTGCGCGTACACGCAAACGAAATAAGAGAGCAAAGGCTGCTAAACAAGGGTGGAATAAAAGGAGGTTAGTAAACAATAAAAATTTTTTTCAACGAAAGTGTTTCATTTGGCATAATCTCGGGCATAATAAAACAGTATTTTGGCCGTATATTACGAATATTTTGTGGGAAACGTTTGGTTTTTGAATTATGATGCTCGGTTATGCCCTTTTCAATATACTCTACTCAATATACAAAAAAACATAAAATATAAAGTTAGAAAGGTGCACAAACTCAGGAACAGAGCTTGTCCGACAAAAAAATCTTAATCTATGGCCAAAAATACATAAGTAGGTATAGTCTTTATAATCTCAATTGAAACTGCATAAAAAATTCCGACAAACGACACACGTGCGCAAGCAAAGAGGCTGTCGAGGTGCAGGTGTTTCTTTTGTCGGAATTTTTTGTACAGATTCAATTGAGATTATATAGACTATACTACAAAAAATGATCAAAACCGGCGATATGTACCGGGATATCAAAAATTATCTTGGTCAAGGGTGGTTGTGGAATGTTTGTTTCTCTGTGTTTGTACTGTGTGGTAACAGGTACCTACGTTTTACATTCCACAACCACCCTTGACCAAGATCATTTTTGATATCCCTGTAGTACCTAATAGTAAGAAAATACTATAACACTAATTTTATTATGTAAATATTTCCGTGGATATAATTTTACAGCAAAATAGAAAATATGTTGGATACATCTGAAGCGGTTAATATGAATAAGGAGAACGAGAATAACAATATTTTAAGGTAGGATACCTTATTTCTTATATAAATCAATATAACATAACGTTACATTATTATTATCATATTTTCTTCTTTTAGCCAGCAGATTACTACAGATGTTAGTGATAGTTCATCCTTTGAAGATATTGTGGACGTACGGAAAAGGTAATATATTAATTAATAATAACCTTACTATTACAGTAGGTACATTAAACAAGATAAAAACCAAAATAGTAAATTAGGACGTAGGACATCTAAACAAATAATTGTTTATTACCTAGGTATTTTATCAATTTTTCATTATTTATGCCCCTACTCATTTTGGAGCACCCTGTATATTTGAAAATATTTTCAAAATGTGCCTCTCTACGAATAGTTTGTAGTCAAATTTAAACGAAATTTATAAAGGCACCAGTTCATGAGCAACAAGAGACGGGAGCTCACGTGCAGGACTCTGTATATGTACTTATGAATAAATGAATGTAATAATGAATACCTTTTTTTACATTATTCAGAACTCCATCTTGGTGCAATACTGTGTATACAGGCCCTCGTAAGCATGTTAGGGTGGAGGAACTTGAAGAATATGGTGTAATACCATCTGATGAATATGAAAGGTACCTAATATGAAGGACAATAATAATGATTATATGCTATTCTGTATACAGGGTGTCCCAACCAAGCGATAAAGCTCTGTGTACCTTTAATACTGAGGGATAGAAAAAAATGGTTGCATAATAGTAAAGGGCTCTACTGGGGCTATCTTTCAAAATTATATACACCCATACAGGATGTTCCAATTAGACGCGGCCGCATTCAACTTGATGTTTTTAAATAGAACAACCGGTATATTTTTTCATTTTCTATTTACGAATAAAATTGTCTATTCAATGATATTTTATTTTTGAAAATCCGACTATCCGTTGCGATGTTATTCAATTTAAAAAAAAATGAGGAAAACATTACCCTTTTGGAAAATAGCTTGCTTCCCAAGTTTTAACAATATGGAAATAAAACTTTAATGCGGGGTAAAGGTTGAGTTGAAGAATGTTACGTTGCTATTAAAACATATCTTTTCTTCACAGGGTGTTACTTTATGCCGTTCGAAGTTAAGAAAATTCAATGCCTTAAAAATTGATTTTTTTAAATGGAACGCCCTGTATATTTTTACTTCAAATGAAGTAGAATTAAATTCTCTTTCCAGTGATATGGTATTCTCCACACCTGACTTAAACAGTTTTCAAGATATTGCTATTTAAAGGTTACGGTAGGTACCTATTTTATTTAAAAAATAAACTGATAAGACGAACAATATGATTCTGTATGAAAAAAAAATGTTTATCATATACCACTGCACAGGAATAGTGTAAGGATATAAATCGGTTATCAAATTATGAACAAATTATAAAATACAATTTATACATATAAAATGAAAATCACCAACAAAAGTAACAGTAAATAAATTAATATGAAATGAAAATTTAATTAAAATATATGTTCAAATATCCTCCCTTGCTGTTGTATACAGTAACCAAATCTTCTTTATAATGTGGTAAACATTAACAAGTGTTTGTCTTGGTTTATTTTGAAAGACTTCTCTTATTCGCTGCTTTATATCCTCAACAGTAGTTGGGATTTCCTGGTAGACTACTTCCCTGATATAACCCCAAAGAAAAAAGTCCATTGGGGTTAGATCTGGAGATCTTGCAGGATATCCATTTTTATTGGATATCCTGCATCCAGGATATTCATTATAACCATTTTTTTCTATCCCCCAGTATTTAATGTACACAGAGCTTTATCGCTTGGTTGGGACACCCTGTATATGCACATTTTGGTGACATTAAAAAAATTGTAGGATCATGGACCATCAATTGGCAACTGAATATGTGACAGAAACTCATCCGACTATATCGGGTAACAGAATTGTAGAGCTTGGTTATGTTATTAAACAAGTACTGTCCATTCAAGCCTCTCATTTAAAAATATGTACATTGGCAAATATTCGTTACCATAAAGAAATTCGAAGAGGTACTGGCTTAGTCAGCTGTATTGAGCTAAAATGCAATGCCTGTGAGAAAGTATTTTCTTTCAAAACCGAGGATCCTGAAAAGGAAATTATTAATATAGGCTTAGTCTGGGGAACTTTAGCTTCAGGAAGTTCATACTCGCATACAAATGAATTGCTGAGTAGTGTCGATATACCTCCTATGCCTCAAAAGCTGTTCTCTGAATATGAGGAATATGTGTCGGAAGTAAGTAATTGAGTAATATAATAAAACAAATTATAACCACTCACTATTTGCAGGAATGGAAACGTTCTTTATGGTTGGAAATGGAAGATACTGGTAAACGAGAAAGAAATAATGCAATAGAAAAGGGTAATTTGTGTAGCGACGGTACCCCTTGGATTGTTGTATATGTAGATGGTTCATGGAGCAAACGATCATATGGAACTAACTTTAATGCTCTTTCTGGAATGGTAAAATAATTTAAATTTCAGTTTTAATTTTTTTATGTAAAACTGATCAAATTTTAAATAGCATTGAACAAATTTTATTACTTAAAAAAATAATGTAAGACGAGCAGCAAAAATTGAACTTGAGGTCTGCAAAATTTACTTACCTCTAGGTTACGCTAATTCTGTATAATGTCTAATTCATTGCATTCTTAGGTTGGCATTATTGGGAAACATACAGGGGAATTGCTATACATAGCTGTAAGAAATAAATACTGCAGTATTTGTGCCAGGGCCAAAACAAAAAACATTGAACCTAGTAGCCACCTTTGTTACAAAAATTGGGATGGTCCCACTACGGCTATGGAGGCAGATATGGCAGTAAAAGGATTTTGCCAAAGCGAAGAAATGCATGGAGTCCGATATTGTACATTTATTGCTGATGGTGACTCCAGCGTGTATGCAAAGTTGAAACGAGACGTTCCATATGGAAGTGAGATAAAAAAAATAGAATGTACAAACCATGCTTTAAAAAACTATGGCAAACATCTTCGCAGTATTAAAAATGACACAACAATTAGTTTAGCTGGTAGAAAGCTTCTTACAATAGCTAACATAAAAAAGTTGACCAAAAGAGCCAAGTGTTCTATTTATGAACACTCAAAAAATAGTCAAAATGTTGCCATACTCAAGTACGACTTGGAAAATGGTTTTCACCATGTATATGGTGATCATTCCAAATGTAGGGATGATAATTGTAATAATGTTGGAGACCAAAGTAACAACCAAATTCCTCTTCTTAAATCAACCCAAATTTATAATCATATTAAAGGTAAAATAATTTTGCTTTATAAAATTGAATTCTGAGGGATAAATCCCGCTTTTTAATTTTCTGCTATAAACTGAAACTATAATATTTTAGGAACAGTTGACCTTCTGCTCAGAAAGGCACATTTATTAATTGATAATGAAAATAACAATGCTGCAGAGAGACTGATGAACATAATTGCTCGATTTAATATGGGGAAGAGAGTGAATTTCATTCAACGGAATTCGTATAGTTCTAGGGTGTATCTATCTGGCCTCAGATATAATAACAATCATAACTGGTCCTATTCAACGTGGAAAAATATATTCAAAAAAAGTCCAGGAAAATATTTTAAAAAGTTTGTCGAAGAACAGAGTATCAAACATGCCAGTAAAGTTAGGAGAAGGCTGTTTGATACGCCCAAAACATCAAAGAGGCCTAGTGAGCATCAAGATATGCATTATGGGAAACATGCCGAGCAGCCTGAGATAGATGAGGAGATTGTTGTGGAAGAATGTGTAAAACTTATAAATGACCTTCAGGTACAAAAGTTGTACGCACACACACAGACACACGCATATATATACAAGTCTCAGACTTTCGGGCTAATCCTTGTGATTAGAATGAGGGGTAGAGATATTATTATTATTATTATTATTATATATATATTTAATAATAAACATTCTACGTTATTTCAGGTAACTTTAGAGGAACGCAATATGATAGCTGTAGAATCTGTAGGTCAATTTGGTAATAAGATATATGAAATGGAACGTGAGAAGAGACTGACGGCATCACTTTTTGGACGTGTTATGAACCGAAGGCCTCATACTTCCTGCCATGGTATTGTGAAGTCTTGCCTTAGCCCAAGTAAAATATTTTCACTGTCTTTAGACTATGGGATTTGTAAGGAATCAGTAGCTGTCACTCTCTTTGAGCAAAAAACCAAACTAAAAGTTCAGAAGAGCGGACTCTGGATAGACTTAGAAAATGGATTTCTAGGAGCATCACCTGATGGTTGTATCCAGTATTATATGTTAATTAGTGTTGTAGATGTACATATTTTTTTAGGTCTTGTAGGCGATGATGCTTTAATAGAAGTTAAATGTTTCTTTTCCTGCTCCCAACTTAATGTTACAACTTTAGATGAGGTGCTTGACATCAATAAAAAAACTTGCTTAAAAAAGAATAATGGAATGATATCTCTTAAACGAAATCACCCTTATTATTATCAGGTAATTTTTTAAATTTATTAATAATAATTAATAAATTATAATTTATATATATATATATATATATATATATATATATATATATATATATATGGATTATTGTATGTATATAATGAAAAAATTTTAGGTACAAGGCCAACTTAACATATGTCAACGGTGAAAATGTTATTTTATTGTTTACATAAATGATAATATTAATTTATTTGTGGAAGAAATAAATACAGATGAGGATTTGTGGAAAAACCATATGTTACCTAAACTTTGTCAGTTTTATAGAGAATGTATTGCACCTGAATTAATTAGAGGAAATTTATTAAAAAATAAAAGATGTATAGATCCACCTTTTATTTTAAATGCACAAGATTATGAAAAATCTAAATTAAAGAAAAAAAAATCTTAAAAAAACGACGAGGAGCAACACGGTGCAAATAATCAACTAACAGATGAAATTCAAACTGGGCCTGTATGTAACTGAATTTATAGGTCTAACAATAAGAAGAAATTAGAAATCACAAGGCCAAAATTATGGACGAATGTAATACAGAGTATTACAATAAAATAACTTATTGTGATATTTTTCAGCAACACATGTTAAAGCGGAACATTATAAATATTGTTTGTGATTACAATTAATACTGTATAATAGTTAGTTGTATGGTGTATATTATTATATTAAAGATTATAATATTTTACTACAGAATCATTTGTTTCTTTTAAGTTATCTTGTAAAGGTATTTAAAAAAATATTTTTGTGATCTCTAGCAAGTAACGTTAATATGTATAGCACATGTACCTACTACATTTGCTGGAAAAAAAAATTATTAAGAAGTGGTAGAAAAAGGTGTTTTTGTATATTATAGCTAAATACATAATATTTAATATTAAGTACCTACATGAGTTTCTAACAAGAATAAGTAGTAATATGAATTAATAAATTGACTACACACAGTTATTCACTTAAACTTCACAGAAACCGTTATAAATATTTTATAAATACTATTTTGATATGCAAGATATACATTCTAGGTTTTAGCAGTTGTAACTCTAAAACAGGAAAGTTGTCAAATGAAAAATCTCCCAATTAAAAAAAATTACTCCTTTCCAAATGTTTCTATAAACAATTTTACATTTTTCAAAATTACATAGGTATATTTTATAACCAGTAGGTATTTAGAAATATAAATATATGCATTATGTCTGTATGACACTCACTGTGTTTAGTTGGTTGCTTACTGAATTTTTACCGGTCTGCATTATTTCGTCTGCAGCGCCATCTGTAAATTAGGGTAAGAAGTTTCAAGCATCATGTCCATTCTCAAACTGTAATCTCTGGTGTAGTTGTCAACTGATGTCAAATTAAATTTTGTAGGATCACAATCAATTATGATAGATTTAAATTCTAGATCATATCCAGCTCTGAAATTTACTGTATACCTTTAGAAGACCTCTTGGCTCCTAATGACAAGTTTTGATCAACATCCTACTTTTACAAAATAAGATTTTGAATGTAAACTAATACATAAAAAAGGCATAATATCTCGTTAATTACTAAATATTGCTTAACACCATTATATCATTAGGAGCAGTATAAAGTGCTTAACCCGTACGAGGAATGTGAATTATGAAATCAAGTTTGTTGAATTTATTATCATGTTTGAAATTTTTTTCTAGTGCTGCCATCTAGTTCGCCTCTATTAGCAGTGGCCCTCTTAATATGAACCGGGTGGTCATTCCGTCTCTCTCTTACAAACCGTCTTACACTGTAAACCTATAGCAAGACAACCATCTCAACGTTTTCGGTATTTGGAAAAAACGTACCTTTCCAATGGGGTATTTCCCTTCAATCGAAATGAAAGTGGATACCTCTATTTTTATAAAATATATTTTTTTTTATATTTATTAGGATAAAAATTATTAAGATTGAATCGGTAAAAAATTTTTAATTCAATTTTGAAATTTTATTCTATATTCGTGACGTCACTAAGCGAAAACTAGGGAATATGTATCTATAAAGAGGCCACACTGATAATATGTGGCTAGTTTCAGTTTGTAACGATGAGAAACGACAGTCGACATTTCGATAATTGACATTTGAAGTTTCCTGTTTGTGTTTGGCTTGACAACTTGACGTGTTGTATTGTTGTTTTCTTGTGAAGTGAACTTTTATTAAACATGGAGCAAGGTGGCTAACTCCGACAATTTACCGGTTATAGATTCTTTTATGATAAAGATCCTATAGATCCTTTCAGAAATAAAAGGAATGAAAAATGTAAGGTTAGTATTCAACCTAACAGTATTACTGCAAAGTCGATTAAATATATTAAAAAACTACCTTTACAAATTACGATGTTTTTCTATTACTAATAAATACACTTGTAATCAGTCACAGGCAGAGACAACAATTCGCAGGTAAAAATTTAAACTAAAAACAATGTCTCATGTTCACCATGATGTTTATCTTAACCAAACAATTCAAACATAAACAAAAGTAAAAATGGCGCAAATTTTGAATTTTCGCTTAGTGACGCACATAGATATCCCGCACAATAAAAAAATAATTTATGGAGTTAAATGAACCCAATATTAAAATTCCAGAAATATGTATCTCTTCTTTTTCCAACTACTTTCCATTGACGATGTAAAAAAAAAAATAGGAAAACACCCCATTCAGCATATTTCACTGATAGAAATTGCTAATACTTACATAATGCTGAAGTTTTGTTTTACTCATAATAATACATTGCTTAATTATTTATTTTTGCATACTAACAGTCCATCGATATTTTTAAAATTCAAATAATATTATCTATATATTTCTCGTTTATACACTTTCCGAAATATTATATAACTGATTGTCAATACTACCTGAACTTTACAGGTTTCAATTTAATTAATAACTAGGTATATATCAATTTGCTCTACCCTACTTTCCTGAGGTTTTGCATTTAATGTATTATTCTTATCTTAAGGAATGGTTTTATTTCGGTGTAAATAATTGTAATTATTAACTAATTGGCTTATATTATAATTTTCGATAATAACTTCTTGACTTGGATTTGTTATTTTCTCATATTTTCTATGATAATTAAAAAATAATGTTTTCTAGGTTTATTGAGAAAAAAAATATTAATATTTCTTAATGTGTTTTGAACGCCCTGTATAGGAATTGTAATAATTAGATATTCTCTTCGAGAGTAAATGTGATAGTATATGATAAAGTTTTAACTGAAAATGTATTACAAGAAATAAATAATTGGAACAATTGTCTGCAGCACATTCGGAACAGTTGAACAGTTAACTAATGAATAGGTATGAAATTTCTGAAAAATGAAAAATTATCTTCAAAACTTATTTCTATGTGAGATTCGAGTGGTAGTGGAGAAAACCTCTTATAGTTTTGCGTTTTTTATTGAAACTGATTAGTTGGTTCATAAAAGTCAAGGTGATTAGTCGTGTTTTAACAGTGTTGAACTGAAAATTGCAGAAAGTGTTTTTCGAATAAGAAATGTCTAAAATGCACAAAAAGAAGTGTACTTGGAAAGAAATTGATCCTGCAGATAAATTAAAAGAAATTATGGAATCTGTGTTTCCATATAAAAAAATAAAGATAGAAAAGTAATAAATGACATTAAAAAGGATTCAGTTTTAAATACATATCAGTCCTTGTGATGCATTCAGATCTGCAGGTGTATTCATTTTTTATACTTTTCAAATCTTTCTTAATACACTGCTTAAATTTTAATTCTAGTTAATCCATTTCTTATACATCTGTACAGAACTGTTATTCTATACTTTTCATAACTTAAAAAAGAATGCCTTATGTAATCTCTACTAATGCTTATTATGGATTTTACTTCTGAATTGATAATTTTCAATCATTAAATAAGAATCATTTTTATATATAAAAAAAAAACGTTCTCTATTTTATCCATATAAAAGCAGGTAGTCACATACCTAAGTATTAAATATGTTTTAATTCTTAAGTAGGGATACAGACGTAATCCCTGTTAATTCCCTTAAAGATTAAGAACTTTAACTTTATTTTTCTGCTTTCTTCTCTCAGTCTATTACTCGCAAGAAAAATTATAATTTTTAGGAGGGTACTTAATATTGTTTATTTTTAATGAATTATAATCACAACTTTATTAATTCTTATATTGCCGTTAATTAATTTATAAAATTATTTATCTGAAAGGGGTTGGAACGTTTGGTGAGGAGAGAACACTAACGTAGTTTTCCACATAACACTATAGTGCACTCGCCAACCAAGTTGGTATCATCTGGGGATGAAAATTGAATATAACTGAAAAACAGTATTAATCATCTCCGGATGATGCCAACTTGGTTGATGAAACGCGCGTCCAGTGCAGTATAGTGTTTTGGTGTTATGTGGAAAACTATGTCAGTATTGTGAAAATTATTTATAATAAATTTTTTTAAATTATATTATTACCAAGGTAATCGTAAAGTCAGATCATTGTAGAATTGATAAGGGTAGGTATAGGAAGAAAATAAAACAGCAAATAGGTAATGTATCTTCAGTAATTTGATAAATGATTCATGATTCATGTGTAAAGATTTAATTAAAATAAGATATTTTTATTTTAATATATAATTTTACTTTAAAATACACATACCTACAGCCTAACAGTTTGATAAAAAAACATGAAAAAAGTTATTCGTAGTTTTTATCATCAAATAACATAAATGTTTTAACTCTAAAAGCAGTCCAGTAATGTGTTTGAAATTCTCATCAAATAATTGATATCTCAACCTAATAATAAACTATGATTTTCAGATGATATACGCCAAATCAATTCATACATTTCCTCGTCTGTGCCCCCTATAAGGGTGGTAATCTACCAACAATTTCCTAACCCCCAGGCTAATATATTCGAGGAGGTTTTCCTACCCTCCGGGCGGTGCTGGAGGGTTTTTTTCACTATAAAAAATGATGGTCCCGAGAATAATGATTAACGATGGACGATGGACGGCTCTATTTGTTCTAAGGATCCATGGTATCATATGGTAATATAACCATAGTTCTTTTAATATTATAACTATATGATTTTTTCTTTCTTTTCATGTTCCTTTTTTGTGGATCTACCCTATCCTCTAAACAAAATGCTATATTATATCATGCTCTGTGTATTCTTTCTTCAGAATAAATGTTATCTATAGGTTAATTGTGTTTTATTTCAATATGATAAGGTTATCATAAAAACTTATCACCTAATATAAGACCTATTTACCTCTTACGAATATATACATAACCAATTGATTTCGCATATACTCTTAGGAACTAATATTAAATGCATAATTCTAAGAAATTTATTTAAATTTATTAAAATAGAAAATACTAGAAACTTTAATATCTTTACTAAAACCAGACGAACATCTAAATGTTAACCATATTTTTGATATATTTTGATCAAGTCATTAGTGAATATTTTTTTCTATTTTTTTCTGCTACTGAAATCTTTAGTAAAATTTTTTTTTCTAAAACATTTCAACGATCTTTCTAGCTACATTCAAGTCATTAGTGATTTTTTTCTTATATTTTTTCTGGTACTGAAATAATAATAACAAAGTTGTATCATATGTATTATTTAAGATCGAGTTGTGAAATATAGATCTATGTGTGACGTCATAGGAATAAGTGTTGTGGAGTAAGATATGTTAAGGTAAGTAATTATTTTTCAAATGTCCTGTATAAACAATCAGAATAGTTCCAAACGTGCTAGCCAGCAATTCCTTATTTTAAATGTATTAAAAATTATTAGAAGTACTGACAAAATTTATTATTCAATAAGATAATTATTTATAAAATTCCAAAAGTTGCACTTTTCCCAGTTCTAAGAAAAAACGATATACCCAGGAAAAACGTATCTTTTTTTAAATCAAAAAGATCTCGTACATAATGGAACCTATATAAAATTTAACATATCATTGTGATACGCTTCAAGAACCACAAAATATTTTTCAGTTACCTTCTCTTAAAGCTCAAATGTGGGACACCCTGTATATATGGAGTTTAAAATACATTGAAAAAATGTGCCTCGAAGAAGCGTTTCTCAAACCTTGGCGTTATAATCTGTATTAAATAAATACAAAGATTGGTTTTTTTATTGTATAAATTTGTTTTGGTACCTACTGACCTAAGCTAGTAAAATATTATAAGAAACATATTTTGTACGTATTAATTCAGTTACAAATATGTTAAAGAAAAATGATATTTTTTATTACAGTACTCCTGGAGACGATCCAAAAATTACATTGCACTTATTAAATGTAAGATTTTACAACGTTACATACTCTCATATGAATTACATATAAGGAGTAACTATATAGGGCTACAAATATTTGAAAATCCTCAATTATTTTTTATTTTTTATGTAGATATGTACTATACGGGGTAGTACTAAGTATTGTACTACTTTGCTTTGCTTTGCTTTGCTACTATTGCCTGGTAGCCTTTTATTCTTACAACTTGTATTGCTAGTTACATACACTCATAACTTTTATAATCTGTTACTATATTGTACTTAAACATTACATAAAATACGCACATCAATAGCTTATCGAAAAAGTAATAATAATTACGGTTTCCTCTAACTCTACTGCGCATAAGCAACGGTCATCTCTGCTTAATGCATAATACATAATCAGGAGGATGAAAACGCTAATTCTAAAACAGGAAACACCGACAATTCACAATTCTGCAAAAATTGTGAAGTACAGGCATTGATTTGTTTTTGTTTTGTAATATTAAAGTATATTTCTCTATATTACAGTATGGCAATTTAATTCATAATTTAACAAAAGTAAATAATGAGAACCGACCTTTGACTAATTTTTTGTGCACGTGTTAAGTTTTTCAAGAGTGTGATAAACTACCGAAAAGAATTAATATATAGATAAAATCGCAAATAAGTAGTCATAGACAGTAGATTATTAACATGTCACACATCACTTTTCAGAAGTCCATTTTTTAGAAACATCTTTCAACACAACTCATCCACATGGAATTAAAATTTATTTTAGATTTTAGTTTATTACAAATTTTCAGGATTTTGGTTTCCATTGGGCTAAAGTAAGTAATAAAACGTTAACTAGATAACAAATATTTAAGTTGAACTTACATCTGAATATACTTTGGCTAAATAGTAGGGTAGTAATTTTTTTTAATACCCACTAAACTTGATCAACGACAGATTACCCTGATATGAAAATATTTCTGTGATTTTAACAGGTCTGTGATATTTCCTAACTGTGATTTAGACTTACGTTAGATCAATAACTAAATAATAGTCATAGTAACTAATTTGTGATATTTTTATATCTAACATATTTTAAATATTTAACTAAATCATGTCTAACTTCATTTCAGCATCATCTATTATTGGTAGAGCACTTTACCACTGCAAATACCCGGCCTGTAAAAGTTCATATTAAATTCCCTAGATTGCCTAGAGATCCTGAATCATTACACATATGGAAAAGTTTGTGCAATATTACATCAGATTTTAACTGTAAATTTTTTTTTATACGTGATGATCATTTTAGAGATTCTGATTTTGCTTAACCTACACTTCGTAATCGCTTACTTCCTAATACTGTACCTAAACAGTCCATTTTAGGTTCTGAAAGTCCACTTCCAGATACTTCTGAATTAGCAACTTGATTATTCTAAACAGCCTGATGTAACTATAGTTACTAATAATACTCCCGTATTAATAGAGAGTGTTCCATCCTCTTCATGTGTAATTACTAATAATGATGATGCTGTAATGACGTGCCCCGATAATGTAGAAACTGTTTGGATCAACGAGCACTCTTATTGTAAATCATTTTCAAAAAATTCTAAATATTCCAAACCTGTAGACTGTAGACCATTCAGATAAAGATTCATTTCTTTTAGAGAATAAAAAAGGTATCCTTGGCAAAGTAGGTCTCAACAGAAACGATTTAACACCTCAGGAGAAGGCGATGTATAAAATTCATCGCAACACTACATCCAAGTTGAGTAAGCTTAGGTCTCTCCTTAAAAATGAAGGGAGCAAATGCAGATTCTCTAAGAAATTTATATAATGATGGTAGATTTCAGTTTATCCAGGAAGATCTAAATGACATTAGTAAGGAATTTATAAATTCTCAATTACGTAATGTGTAGCATTTGGTTTTTCCAAACCACGAAATTATACATTTTTTATATTTAGCAGTTTAATACACACCAGGACATCTAGCGGCGAATAGGCAGTGGTATTCATTTACTTGGCACTTGGATTTCTTTTTTTTAAATAATAGCACTTCATATAATACAGGAGTATCGTACATATTTCATAGTGTTGTTCTGTGACATTCTTTTGTTATTCCGTGAATTAAGGATTCTGTGATCATGTTCGGTGAGGGGGTTTTTTGAGAAGTTCACAGGTAACTCTGGCTTTTTCTTTTTATCATCGAGATGGGGAAGTAGTCGGTTGTTTGCTAGAGCTATTTTACATCCGCAAGGGTTGGACTTCATGTATACTTTATTGGATTTTTATCCATTGTTAGTCGACTATGACTACGAAGTATTATCCCAGTCGGATTTGTCAGTAAATTCCTCACAAGTATGTCTATATTAAAAATTTCATATCCCCACGTGGTTCTATATACCTTTTAATTTTTTTAGCTGCCGCATTGCCGTTACTGATGTCTTGTATGTTTCATAAGTTTTTAAAACCCTCTTTATGCAGAGGTGAGTTGGATTTAACTTTTCGTTATATTACATAACTATAATGGGATTTGTATTCCAGGGTTTTAGGTTATAGTGTAAGAGTTTTAAGATTCAAGAGTCTTAGAGTACCTGGTTTCCTGGGTAATCTTTAAGCAAGAGGATGGTATCCTGTTTGCAGTTATAAATCTGGTTATATAATTTTTTTGTTCCTGGTTTAATTTTTTATGGATAACCTGAAGTCTTAGTTGGGGGGTGAACTATTCATAGTCCTGAGAATTTTGAATACTACCTGCCTTTTTGCCTGCTGGAGATGTTAGGATAAATCTCAGTTGATTATCACCGCTGTCCGAAGCCCTGTTTTGATGGTTACGTTTGATGGTCAGATAAGCCTTACATATTAATTCGTTATAAATTTGATTAGTAATATAAGTACTTGAGCTTCACTCTTTCAAATTTGATTAGTAATATAAGTACTTGAGCTTCACTCTTTCAAATTTAATTATTAATTTAAGTATACGAGCTTCACTCTTTCAGAATTGGTTAAACTTGTAAAATCATCTAGATTCTTGATTTACCTAGAGATCTCAATTGTAATTCTATACAGGTTAAACTGCCTGCTATAATACTTGAATACTTTATACTCCACCAGTAACAATAATCATTAAATAGATCATATCTCGGACCATATACTGTGTAGTTTTATTTGTCGAAAGAGGTACTACATTTTTATTTCAGCTAGCTAGCGTTAATTTCTAATTTGGTACATACCACTCAGAGGTACTCCACTTGCCTACCAATTGACCAAGGGTGGAGTGGCGCCCTAAATTAGGAGATTTGTTGACTCTTATAAGAAAACACGATTGACCAAGTAAACCTACGGCTCACGCTCTAATAGGCGAACAGCTGCCGTCCGCTGTGTAACATAGGTATTATCTTCTCACAAAAGAATAGAGAGAAATACGTTGCAAATGTCAATAGGTATTCTAAAGGTAGACGGTGGACTTTTAGACTAGGACTATTTTGTCAAATATACCTTTTCAGTGTGGGGTAATTAAACCCGTTTTAGATTATTTAAAAATTCAAGCAGAAAAAAATGGATGAGCTTGATCGGTGTTGTTCCTTAGTATTAGATGAAATAGGTCTATGTAAAAAGGCTTTTATTATGAAAGGACCAAACAATCCATTTCTGGATTTGAAGACTTGGGGAATAAACCATCCGGTCAGGCTGCAAACCATGCCCTACTGTGTATAATAAGAGGTGTTCGTAAAAGTTACTAACAAGTAGTGGCATATTATTTCGTCAAAGATACTATTGCCACAATAAATCTGAAACAGATTATAGTGGACGTTATCAATCGGTTACAAAGGATAGGACTAAAAGTTATTGCCACTATTTGTGACCAAGGCCTAACAAATAGATCCTCAATTGGAGCTCTTTGTGCGGAAAATGCAAACAATTCAAGTTCCTATCACTTTGAGGTTAATGGTCACTGTGTGTGTGTACCATTTTTGATGTACCACACCTTTTGAAAAACACGCGTAATGCACTTATTAACAATGTAATTAAATTTGAAGATGATAAAGTAGCAAAATTTGAACATATACATGCCGCATATATCTGGATCAGCAAAAACGAACATATAAACAGTTACATAAATTGTCACCATATCATTTTAATTTTAATGATTCATTTCAGAAAATGAAAGTTAAAATCGCTCAGTCAAACAGTTGCTGCACAATAGAAACATGTTTAGTATTTAGATTTACCTGCAGAATCACTTCAGACGGCTGAATTTGTTTATATTGCCGATAACTTGTTTGATTCATTGAATGGATCATGTCAACATGAAACCAGTGGCAAAAAATTTAAATGTTCCATCTCTGATGATTCCCCACATTTACAGTTTTGGTGAAATATAAAACGAAAAATTTAAAATTGGAAAGTGGTAGATTCAAAAACAATCATAAATCGTAGTAACTTTAAATTTATAAAAAGATGGCAGACTACTATTAAAGCTATTATTCTTCTTTGGAGAGATTTGAAACCTATGTGATTAAGATATTTATCACATAGAAACCTAAATCAAGACCCACTGCAAATTTTTTTCTGTCAAATTAGACAACATGGAATTAGTAATATTAACCCTACGTGCCATCAATTTGGTACTGCTTTAAAAACCATAGTAGTAAATTAATTTTGAAATTCCTCTCACAAAAGGCAATAATTGTGAAGAAGACTATATTTAGACCAAATACCACTAGTTGAGAGAACTCTAACAAAGGAATTTGCTCCGAATTTCCTTGCAAAGGTAGGTGCACAGAATATAAAAAAACCGTCAGAGGTATTAATTAAAGAGATCATCATGAAGGTGGACGAAAATGAACCCAACTTCTTAAAAGGAATTATAGACCCTAGAACTAATACGTATAACGTTGATACTGATTTGGCAGTACCAGTAAACCTTACAGCATCTGCTGATTTAAGTTTTGTTAGTTACCTATTATCATCATACTATAAGAATGACAAACAGATATCTAGGAGTGCACAACATTATAAGTTCACAATCAATAAGGCTATTAGTAACAATACACCTGTAGCTACCTTTAATTTTTATAATTTAAAGAATACGCCACTGAACACTAATGTGGATGGTATCACGACTGACCAAGACATGATACACGCATCCATATTGGGACTAAACACTATGGTAAAAGGAATGAGACAACAGGGTATGGCTGCTATGCACCCACTGTCTCGTGTTACAGCTAACGAAGATAATCTGGAAGCTTTATCTAACTTCATAGAAACAAGTAGAGAAATTGTTTGTAGATCTTTGGGGGACCTTACAATTTTTTTGAACAAAAATTATTGTCCAAGTTGAAAGTAACAATTAAACAGAAAACGAAGATGTTGAATTTGGTCCTTCAATGAACGACATTAATGAAAATAATCAAGCAACTTCATATGTTGCTGGTTATACTTAATAAATTAAAAGTTCTTGATTGTTTGAGTTGCAAACAACATTTGTTTCCACTAACACCTGCAGAGAAACATTTATATGTTCAGTTTAAATAGTATGACGAGAAACAAAGACTGACCCATGCGAGTGACCAAGGAATAAAATTAATTGATGAAATCCATATGAGATTATATCAGTTTCTTGACAAACATGGTCATGAAGCCCAAATAGAGACAAATTTTAAGCAACATTTTTCTGACATCAAATTCTTTTTGTCAAAATTGTCAAGAAATAATTTTTGATAAATGTGTTCAGTTAGGTGTTTATAAGTACCTTCGGGATAAAAAAAGGTACAAAGAGAAATAGCGACTTTCATATAAAGAAGATAAAAAAGTTCAAAAGTTCATAATGTAAATAATGTTTCAACAGATTCAAGCACTTGTCATCTTACAGGTCCATCTTACAGGAATATTGTATATGTATATATACAGGGTGATTTTTTTTGGGCGTCTGTTAGAAGTATCTCGAAAACGGAAAAATAAAAATATTTTCAGAAGGATATTCAAAGAACCGCACCCAAAATTAATGGTATCTGTTTTATCTACGGGTGGAGTGCGCGGGCGTCATCTGTAGTTTACGATACTAACTTGAGAATTTGCACTCTGTATTATCGACTAGATTTTTGTTCCTATTTTATTTCAAGATTTGCAGACAAAGTGAGGGCTCTGGTGAGGGCCAGTTATGTCATTGGTGTTGCGATTTTGGTACCATGAGAAAGACCTCCTACTTATAGATATTTTGTGTGCAAAACTCTACAATATCTACATCATATTTCATTTAAAACCATGGAACATTTACCGAGCTTAATAAAATCCATTTTTGCAGATTCGGAAATTGCAGCCCGAATTACTTGCAGCAGAACTAAAACTACAAAAGTAGTTAATGAATGCATTGGTCGTATGGTAATTTTTATTCAATTATTATCGACGAAACCACTGATAAATCCACAAAACAATGTTTGGCAGTTCTGGTAAGGTATTTTAAAAACAGGACAGTGGATGCCTTTTTAGGATTACTTGAGCTTGAGAATTATTCTACAGCTGTCTCAATCTATGAATGTCTTACAAATTAGCTTATCTCATCAGAAGTTAACATAGAAAATATAGCTGGTTTTGCAGCTGACTATTGTGCTACAATGATGAGACAATTTAATGGTGTTCAAGCTCTTTTAAAAAAAAAGGTTGCCAAACTCGGTTGTTGTAGGATGTAGCTCGCATTCTTTTAATTTATGCTCATCTTATGTTTGCGTTAAAATACCAAAAGAACTAGACGAACTAATAAAAGATATTTATGCTCACTTTTCCCACAGTTCTAAAAAATTACTTTAAAGGAGTTTCAGGTTTTTCGTGAATTAAAACCTCATAAAATTTTAAGACCTTCAGAAACAAGGTGGTTGCCGCTACAACAAGTTGTGGATAGAGTCTTACACCCGTATGCATAGTCGATCGCCAGCGACTTGCCAGAGATTCGCCGTTCGCTGGATGAAATTTCCAATGCACAGTCGTTCGCCGGCAAAATCAAGCATGCGCATTAGTCTAACTCTTGGCGAAACTCGGAGAATCGCCGGAGATCGCAAGTAGCATCTCTAGCAATTCTCCAGAAAGCAAGTAATCCATTTTAATTGTGTTTTTGAGATTGTTTCAACAATGGATCGTGATTTAGATATATTCTATAATGCAAACAGAGATATTTTTTATTTAGAAATACATATGTCACGTCGATAAGTAATTAAATCTTACAGGTACATTTGAGAAGAAATGAATATTGTTAATTATTGCAGATATGTCAGAGATTTGGAGAACCCTATGGAAAAATTTTATCTTTTCCGTTTAGAAAAGAAATAGTTCTTGTTGTTTCGTGATATTTCGTGATAATTTTCTTATTGTTTTGTATATTTTCTTATTGTTTAGTTTTATTTAGTGTTAGTTTATTAGTGTAATTTTTACTGTTCTGCATACGACTGTGACCGGAAATACGACATTCAAGGACTGACGCAACGCAAAAATTCATCTAAGCATGAAGCAAACTGTAAAAAAAATGCAAAAGCAATCTACGCTTGCATCTTTGTTGCTATCAGCATCAAAATCGCAGCAACCGCAGTAGATGGTAAAAATCGGCGAAATTAAACTAGTTTCATTGCGGAACATAACCTCGCATTTAATGTTGTTGACTAATGTCTGTTGTCTGACTAATTTAGTAAAATCAGTGTGTCCAGATTCGACAATCGCTGAAAATTTGTCAATGAGCCGAACAAAAGCTCGAGCTATTGTAGTAAATGTGACAGGATAAACGGATGAAGAAAACTTGATAGAAAATTTAAGGGAAAAGGATTTTGCATTATTGGTAGATGAAAGTACTGATAAGTCGACAATCAATGATTTAGCTTTTTTAATAGCGAGGGTAGGTAGTCAACTCAAATTATGAAGTAGAAAAAAAATTTCTAACTTTGATACCTGTTACCGACGATTCAGCTAATGTTTTATACAATAAAACTATAGAATATTTTATTGAGAAAGAAATTCCAAAAAAAAATATGTTATGTTAAAAAAGATCGAAGTCAAAAGAAATGTCTTACTTGAAGATAACAACAAATTAAATTTATTGGCAACTCCAGAACAAGAGTTAAGAAAATCGGAGAGAAAAAAAGAAAAAAGTATATATTGAAGATAGTCCAGATAATGACAACCATAGAGAGATAGAAATGGAAGACGAAGATGAAGATGCAGGCCGGAAAAAGCGAAATAGCCGGCAACAATTTAGAGGATTTCGACATAGAATTGTTTATTGGTGCAGTGCAAACACATCCTCAAATTTGGAATGCTGCATTGGAGGATTAATATGGCAGAAATAAAAAGAGAAATGCATGGGTTATTATTGGGCGTCAGTTTTGTGAAGGATTCAATGAGATGAAGGACAAAGATAAAAACATAAAATATAAGTGCAGTATTCTACTTATTTATTTTTTAATATAAAGTTCATTCAGCTCAGGTCAGTCTGTTCATTTTGGAGCATCCAAAGTTCAACTCACTCTGCATACTGGCGTACTCTATACAGTTGGAAAAGATGAGTATGATAAGAGTAAAACTATTGGTTTCTGTACAATATCAGCATCCATGCGACATGACGCTAGTGCAATTTGGGCTCATTTGTCTCCGATGCTGGCCATGATAAAATAAAACGTCACACGTTACACTTTTACAGTGATGAGCCAAACACCCAATACCGAAAGAAATCTTAACTTCTTTTTATTTGCCATGTTTTGTAAAAAATCGGATTTATGAATGCTTCTTGAAATTTTTCGGAAGCGAGACATGGCAAAGGGGCAACAGATGGAATTGGAGGAGTTCTAAAAAGAACATGACGCTACTGATATTGTTTCATTTGTCAAGGCCATGTCAGGTATTAAAGTAAAATTATTTCAAATTGAAGAATCAGATATTAAAATTGTAGACGTTCCAGGAACTATCAAGCTTCACCAGATCATCTGGACACATTTCGATGGAGAATTTCTATTTACCTCTAAGATTTATCCAGTAATATATGTAACTACCTCCTTTTCTTTCTAGCCTGTGGCGTGCTAGTTATCGTTTTCAAATTAAAAACATGAATTTTCCTCTTCCTTAACGAAAAGTAGATATCCCAAAGGAAGTTAAAGCTAACAAAATTCGTTGTGCTTCCTGTCTTCTTCTAATCGACGCGTTTTGTGATTTGTGAGACGCCGTTTTCTCTTGCACTTCCCCGATCTGTGATCTATTTGAATGCGATTATTTGAATTGAAATTGTGTTATAGTTATAGTACAAAGTTACTTAATAAGCTATAAGCTTTAAGCTAGCTGTCTTGTGTTGCTGTTAGTGTTGTTAAAATATCCCTCCAAAAAGTGATGTATGGAAATTCTTCACAAAACAGACCACGAATGAATCAAATTACCGGATATGTGGAAGAATAATTAAAAGTTCTGGAAATACCTCAAATTTACGGAGGCATTTAAAAATCCATAATGTCCCTGAAAAGGGTGACTAGGTTTAGATAATAATTTAAATAAAATTAACACAGTGCATGGACTACTTATATTATTTTTTTTATTTTTAGGAAAAAATTAACAAAAACAGAACTACATCAGAAACATATGCAACCTAACCATCACAATCTAATGCGTCAGTGTCGACGGTAACTTCCAATATCGATAGCGATTCAAATGCATACTCTGACATTAATCAGGTATAATTATAGAGAAGATATATCTATGTAAAAACAAATGTATAATGCATGTTCTTCTTCATACTTTTATAGTCTCCGTCTACCTCCACTTCTTCCACTGTATCAATACAGCAAGAAAATTTTCAACTTTTACCTCAACCTATGCGTTGCAAATGCGTTTTCTATTGAAAACGCATTTGCATTTGCCAATATTAGAAGCTTCACTGGAATATACCTACCTTGTTCTGTTCTTTGTATACTTATGTGTTGCAGATTGCGAATGAAAATAACAGAGATATTGTTAGCATAGAACAATTAATTGTTATTATTACTTTTTTATACGGGCCCTTCTAGATTGCAGTTTAGAATTACCTTTTTAAAGTATAAATAACTATTGACAAAATAACATTATTTTTGTAATATGAAACACGAAAATAATTTATTTTAGAAGGTGGAAAACAGCATAGTAAAGTGACTGAAGCCATAGTCAGAATTATCTGCACAGAAAATCTTCCTTTTTCTGCTGTGGAAAACAAAGGATTTAAAAATTTGATGAAAGAAATTGCTCCATTATACAAAGTTCCTTCCAGAAATAGTATTAAGAAAAGAATATTTGAAAAATATGACATAATAGCATAAAAATTTACAAATACCATATCAGAGGCAGTTGACATTTCATTAAACACTGACATCTGGTCGGAGATGATGAATATGAAAAGTTTCTTGGGCATTACAATTCATTTTTTAAGAGAAACTATTTCAGAGCAGATATTGACATAGTGGAATTATCTGAATCACACACGGGTGAATATATTGCAGATACTTTAATATCAGTATTTGAAAAATGGGGTATTGACATACAAAAAATTGTTGCAATGATAACTGACAATGATGCTAAAATGATAAAGGCGTGTAGTATTCTAGGCTTGGAGTTACCTACTGTGTTAATTTTTACCTAGGTACTTAGCTATTATATTGGGTTTATTGGCTTTTTTAAATATGTAAATATAGGAAAGTACAATTTGTTAATTTAATTTTCTTTCTCTTAGGTATGGATACTCCAAATGAAAATTAGAAAGTGCTGATTTGCATATGTTATCCGATGATGAGGCAAACATGAAATCTTAATTTTTACATTTTTACTACAGAAATAAGCACTACTAAGAGTAATTATGTCAACGATAATGAAGAATCTGCCATTTCGAAAGAAATTGAAAAAATTAAACATCAATTTTTGGATTCACTAAGTAGAGTTAAAACAATGTCCCAACTTCGATAAATCCGACATTAACTGCTGTGGAAGAATGCCCATCAAAGAATTTCTGTACACCTTGAAGTTACGTTCCATCAAATAAAAACATTTTGCCACAAATGCGATTTTATTCAACAAAAAAATCAAAGAAAAGCAAATCTAAAAACAGTGATAAAAAGACTAAGTTTTTGTGAAGGTCAAAATATCGCGGGATTTCTTATGAACAATTAAAAAAATAATGGTATTTGAACTAAATAATGTATAAGTAGAATAAGGTACTTTATATAAATAATAAAGCAGTTTATTATTATTTTAGTTCTATTATTATTTAGTGTTCTCAGTTGAACTGTAATAATTTATGTCTCAATAAATTCCTTTAAGGCTCCCCCAAACCAACGCGAATTATTCGCGGCGGATTCGTGACGGAAAGTTCGCAGCGAAATTCGTGGCGGAATCCGTAGAGAACCCCACACCAAAGCGAATATAATCGCATCATAAACGATATTTTCAGTATTGAAAAGGCTGATTGCTAACTAAAAACAATTGCAAACCTACTTATCTATCATACACAAAATATGTATACATCATCCGATGAAGAAGAAGCACTTGTGTTGCTTGCGTTGGAAGAAGACAATTTAAGGTAAAATTATTATTATATTTAAAAATAAATGTATTGATCATATTGTGTACCTAACCTTAGAAAGAAAAGAAAATGGGTTCACGGTATTAACCAAGAAAGACAACAATATGGGGAATTTCATACATTAATGCCGCAATTAAGAAAGGACGAGAATCGATTTTATACACGGACGGACGATAGATCCTCACTTGGGCTATATTTTAAAATGCGGTTTTTTCGAGGCAATAGATGTTCTACATCTGCACATTTTAAAATTATTTTCGTTTATACAGGGTGTTCATGTACGAAGTGTTGCACCAAACTTATATTTTTTTAAATGGAACACCCTGTATATTATGGCATTTTTGGAAAGACATGTTAATGCTGCTCATATTGATATAATATTGTACTAGGTTATTCTCAACCGTTCTGAAGTTACAGGGTGTTAACTATTAAAAAAGTGGTCTACTTCAGAGGTTTGTATCTGCCGACATATTTGAGATATTGATATCGGGTTTTGTCACAAAGATTGTTTTTTTTAGTGCAGATTGTATTTGTGCACAGTAATAAAACTTATTTATTTTCTAATATACAGGGTATTTACGTTTTGCGAAACTTAAAAATACTTATTTTTTTCAAATGGAACACCCTGTATATTGTGATTTTATTGAATGCAGAATTTCATAAGCTTTCCTACGATATCATATTTTTATAAGTTAAGTTGAAAACTAAGAGAGGGGTAGGGGTTAAAAGTTTTTATTTTTATTGGAATATGTTTAATATTCTTACACATTATCATCAAAATCATGGTAGCTCTGGAGGAAATTTGATATCTAACAATAGAATTAAACAGATATTTGACACATTGGGTAGTTGACGTTTTGCAAAGAGTATTTTATTAACTTAGTTTTTATTATTTTGGTGTTTGTTAATTTTTTCTCGTTGTTTGTTTATTGTTCTTTGTTTATTGTTCTCCGTTTATTTACTTAACATTACGCTTGAAAATGAACTTTAGTCATGAAGAGTTAGTGAACATGGTGTACACTTTGGGAGAGGCAGATAGAAATTGTCTACTGGCCTCCAGAATTTACAGGCAAAAATATCCTTTAGTCCGACATCCAAAACCAGAAGCGTTTGAGAATGTGAAACCACGCTTTGAAGAAACTTGTAACGCCAAATACAAGGCAAAATCCTAAGAAAAACCGTCATACAACCAATGAAGATGCAGAATTACAGGTTCTGTTAGCGATCGAGGAAAAGCCGCAGATAAGCACAAGACAAATTGAATATAATCAAGGTATAAGCAAATCCTCAGTTAACAGGATAATTAAGAAACACAAATTTCATCCCTACCATTTATGTCTTCATCAGTTACTTACTGCTCAAGATCAAGAAAACAGAATTAATTTTTGTAATATTTTTTCCAATATGATGGAAGAAATTCCGAACTTTTATAATATTGTTCTGTTTAGTGATGAAGCAACTTTTAATAATATCGGCGTAGTTAATAAACATAATATGCATTATTGCATTATTATGCTCGAGATAACCCACTTTGGGTACGTCAATTGGATTTTCAGCATCAATGGTCTTTGAATGTGTGGGGAGGAATTATAGGTGATAAAGTTATCGGACCATTCTTCTTTGAAGATCACCTTAATGGAGAACGGTACTGCAGATTTTTAGAGGATGCGGTAGTTATACCGGTAGTTTTTCACAATTTGAGTGGGTACGACGCTCATTTTATACTGGAAAATATCGCTAATGATGTGGCAGGACGCGTTGATATATTACCTATCACGAAAGAAAAATATATATCTTTTACAAAAAATTTAGATCAAAATTTAATCAAATTCCGGTTCATTGATTCATTTAGGTTTATGGGTTCAGCCTTAGATACTTTAGCTTCATATTTAACTAAATTTCCAAATTTAAGAAACGAATTTCCTGATTTAGATGACAATCAATTTAAACTGTTAACTAAAAAAGGCGTATATCCCTATGATTTTATGGATGATTTTGATAAATTTAATTTCGAAACTTTGCCTGATATTAACGGATTTTATAATAAACTTAACGATACCTATATTGAAGAGGAAGATTATGAGCACGCCAAACTTCTTAGTAAACCTTCTTCATACATAGCTTATTTTGATGTTAACAATCAGTATGGTTGGGCTATGTCGCAATACTTGCCATACGGCGGGTTTGAGTGGGTAGATTCAAATATTGATGTCTCTACTGTACCTGATGATTCTCCGGAAGCTTATCTCCTCGAGGTTGATTTAGAGTACCCGGAATCTTTGCATGATTTACATAAAGATTTACCGTTCTGCCCGGAACATGGCGCTCCACCCAGTTCTAAAAATAAAAAACTTTTGGCTACCCTATACAACAAAAATAAATACGTTATACACTATAGAGCTCTAAAACAAGCAATAAAACACGGTCTTATATTGAGAAAAATTCATAGTTTTGAAATTTAAACAGTCTCCCTGGTTAAAGTCATATATAGATTTGAACACCAAATTACGTGAGGCAGCTAAAAATGATTTCGAAAAAAACCTGTTTAAACTTATGAATAATGCACTTTTTGGAAAAACCATGGAAAATATTAGAAAACATTCAAATATTAAATTAATCAATAAATGGGTTGGGCGTTATAGAGCTGAGGCCTTGATTTCAAGACCAGAGTTTAAGGCAGCCACAATTTTCAATGAAAATTTGGTTGCTATTGAACTAAATAAAACGGAAATTTTCTTCAACAAACCGATATACGTAGGGATGTCAATACTGGATCTAGCCAAGCCATATGATTTTTACTATGAGTACATGAAACCGGAGTTGGGTAACGACTGTTCTTTGCTTTATACAGATACTGACTCGTTAGTGCTCGAGATAATGGATAAAGATATATATGATGTCATTCGTCGCGACTGCCATACTCGTTTCGATACCTCAGACTACCCCCCTAATAATCAATATAACATCCCTCTTGTAAACAAAAAGGTTTTAGGCTTAATGAGTGATGAGTTCCATGGAACACCTATAGAACTCTTTGTGGGACTTAGATCTAAAATGTATGCCGTCAAACATCTGGGGTCGGACAATATCACCAAAAAGATTAAGGGTATTAAGAAAAGCATTATAAAAATGTTATTACTTTGGATGATTATTTAGAATGTGTAGAGAATTTTAAAAATAAATATATTAGTCAAAATTTAATTCAGTCTGAAAAACATGCTGTATTTTCCGTAACCCAAGAAAAAATCGCCCTCAGTCCTGACGATGATAAGCGATATTTTATTGAGGGGTCATATGAAACTCTACCTTGGGGACACTATTCAATTACAGATACATGCTAACGCTCCTCACTTTTTACAAATTTCTCACAACTTAAAATTAAAATTTTATATATCTCGCCCTACTTCGCCCTTGTATCTCTTTTTACAATAAAGACATATTATTATTATATATATTAAGCCGGTTCTTCAATAAAATCTCTATAAAGCCAGATGTACTATCTCCCTCAGGCACTTAGACCTTGACCTCCAATCAGTTAACATGCCTAAAGAATGTTTCTGGGGAAGAGCATGCAATTGCTCTGAATGTACACCTAACCTCAAAGATCATTGTGAGGAATGTGGAAATGAATCCTATAGAGTTGCCTCCACATACCAGCGAGATAGAAAGAGAATAGGATACTATAAATTTGTTACATATTGTCAAGATTGCTACCAACTACGCTGTGGCCTAAAGGAGACAATCAAACTCCAAAATATGATTAATCAAGTAGATGGAATGCCACAAATTGCTCCCACAGATGATTTGTCTACTATATTGAAAAAACATTTTGCACTACAATCTCCTTTCCTAGAAGAACTAAGGAAAATCTCCAAAGGTTCTACATATATAATGATTCATCTAACACTACTCAGTGAAAAAATTAGATACCATACTGAGTTACCATGTATAATACTAAACCAAGAAGATGATATTCACCAGTGGTTTGAAACACTGATGTTGCCTGGAGCTCTACAAGAACTGCAGAAATATTCTGATCCTGTTTTATTATCAATGTATATAGATTATGATATTTGCTAATATATTGAAATAAGTATATTATATAAACTATTTACCAACATATATCTAATAACCTTGTTCATTAAACATAAAATAAATTAATGTATCTAATTATATAGAATAATAAATTATATGTATCTAAGTAATAATAAAAATATTATTCAGACTATGGTGTTTTATTTAGCCGGGTAATTCTTTATGAATTAAAACAAGTTAAATAATATAAATCTTTATTTTATCATGGAATACAATTACAGTAAGGGATATAATTTTTAAACATATTTTTCAAATACTTTTAGGTATCTCATTACAACAAAATATTCATTAATGTTTCACTATGTTGTTTATCCTTTTCTAGTCTTGTAAAATGTACTTCAGAGTTTTGAGTTTGTTATGGGGTCACTATGTTCATTTGGGTGATTATTTTTTATGTGAATACGCAAGTTCTCCTTACGCGTAAATTTCTGGTTGCATATGTTGCAAACAAAGAATACATCCTTGTGTATGTTTCTGTGTCTACTTAGAGCACTAGGCCAGGAAAATTTTCTACCACAGGCGTTGCAAGTATACATGTTTGCTGTTTGAACTTCAAATGTTGAATAAGTAAGTTATCATATTATACGCCTTATATACCCAGTATGTTTCTTTAATACCTTATATACCTTAAATGAAAGCAAGCATTCTAGAAAAACAAGTATTTCCTACATCTATATTCAACAAATCTCATACTCTAGTCTATGTTAAATGTTATCACCCTGTCTACTTATTCCATAATCTACTATTCTATTTCATTCTAGATATCTTAGTATTACAGTATTATACCAATAATACCATCCCATGTTAAAAATATGTCTATGAGTTCCACTATAGTAACAAATTAGCGCGAATTAATTAATCGTATCAGTTTTTCTCTAAATATATTTAAAAAATTAAATATATGTACTAGATTAAACTCTCAGTACTCGCTACCGAGAACGTACCCGCTGGAGATATCGTAGCGCGCAAGGTAGGGATGTCATAGTGCGCAAGTGAAAATCTCGTGACGCGCAACCTCTGCTACCTCGACGCGGATAATTAATACGTCTAATTTGGATATATGCTGACTGAAAACTCTACAGGCAATTTACTAATTTAAAAATTACTTCTCAATAAAGCTCTATGTTTTATATGTCCGAAGGATATTAAATCTGTATTTTATATAATGCATTTTCCTCCGTATGGGTTCCTCCGTTATTAAGTGATGAACCTGCAGGACCGCGACGACTAATTTCTCCGCCTGCCCCTGGAGGACGGCTGCAGAAGCTATGATGACCGCGAGGGTGCCGAAGAGCTTCTGCGCAAGCGTAAGGGTGGCCGGATCGGGGTTGGGGGCGTGGCCTATCTCAAAAAGGAAAGTGGAGGGGGTAAAATTACTTACTTTTTGACCCAAATTTAGGCCCCTTTAAAAATACATTGGTTTTTGGCGTCGTAGTGGTTTTGCCTATCTACTGACACCAAATAAAAAACGGCGAAAGTCAGCCTCCAAGACTGACTTAGACGACTTTGTTATGTCTCTCCTTCGACGCATTGTCGTCAATTTTTACATAGTAGAGAAGACAGTGCCCCCCGTTAAAAGAATCCACCAGAAATTTGTTCGAGACAATGCTTATACAGGATCTCGAGAAAGTATTAGAAGACCTCTAAAAAAAAATGGGATTTCGATGGGTGAAAACCAAAAATAACAGGAAACTTCTTATGGAGAAGCCAGAAATTCCACGACTTTTTAAGAACTATAAAGCGCTATAGACAAGAAGGGAGAGCAATCATGTTCATGGACGAGACTTATATTCACTCATCTCATACGCATAATAACGGGTGGGGTGATGGTTTGATGCCAGTTTCGAAAGGACAGAGACTGATTATATTAAATGCTGGCAATGAAAATGGCTTCGTGGCAAATGCATACTTGCGTTTTAAATCACATTCTAAAAGTGGTGACTATCACAAAGATATGAATTTTGAAAATTATAAGAAGTGGTAACAGGAAAAACTCATACCCAATTTAGACCCAAGAGGCGTGTTAGTGATCGATAATGCCCCGTACCACAATGTGCAAGTGTCCATGCACAATGGAGAAGTGTCCTAAAATGGGTTCACGGAAAGAGTAAATTAAACAGTGGCTGACACAGCGAAACATTATTATGTAAAAGCATTATTCCCTCTAGACAAAATAGTTGAAGAATCATCTCTGGCTCTTAGAAAAATAATGGACAATATAACTAAACACCTCAGAGCTCTAAAAGTTCTTAAAGAACCTACGAAAAATTGAGACAGTTTTTATTACAGACGGTCTTCTTCAAAATGTATTAAAAAAAAAAGAATACAAAAAAGATAGCCTATGTGCTCCTTCTAAAAAATTCACAGAGGTATTTAATGAAGTTTCTATAAAAATCATTTCCGAATATTATAAATCAATATGATATTAAAAAAACAATTGTTGATAGTGTAGTAGACAGTAAAATTGTGGAAACACTTTTTTGTGAAAACCACGAAAGTTTTTATGAATATTTTGCTTAATATTTGTATTTTTCATTAATAAAAATAATGAATAATATCCTTAACGGGAAGGACCTGCGGCACAAGGATTTTGATGTACTGACTAATGTAGCATGAGAAATTTGTTAAAAAATGGAAAATATAGTGAATACTCGTTTTCAAATAGTTTTTCTTTACCATCTCATATTGGTGATACAAGCCAAGCACTTGTCGTAGGTACAAAATAGCCCTGTAAATCCTAATCTGTAGTTAAATCCAATACTTAAAGAATACAAAAAAGGTAGTCTATGTGCTCCTTCTAAAAAATTCACAGAGGTATTTAATGAAGTTTCTATAAAAATAATTTCCGAATATTATAAAGCAATATATTAAAAAAACAATTGTTGATAGTGTAGTAGACAGTAAAATTGTGGAAACACTTTTTTGTGAAAACCACAAAAGCTTTTCTAAAGTTTTTCTGAATATTCTGTATAAAATTTGTATTTTACATTAATAAAAATGATTAATTTTATATCCTTAACGGGAAGGACCTGCGGTACTAGGATTTTGATGTACAAAATGTTTTTTAAAGTTTTTATGAATATTTTGTTTAATATTTGTATTTTTCATTAATAAAAATAATTAATAATATCCTTAACGGGAAGGACCTGCGACACAAGGATTTTGATGTACTGACTAATGTGGCATATGAGAAATTTGTTAAAAAAAGGAGAATAAAGTGAATACTCATTTTCAAATAGTTTTTCTTTACTATCTCATATTGGTGATACAAGCCAAGCACTCATCGTAAAACCTGTGCCAAATCATGGTGACTAGACGATCTTCTTCAAAATGCATCAATAAAAAAAAAGATTACAAAAAAGGGACTTTATGTGCTCCTTCTAAAAAATTCACAGAAGTATTTAATGAAGTTTTTATAAAAATCATTTCCGAATATTATAAAGCAATATGATATTAAAAAAACAATTGTTGATAGTGTAGTAGACAGTAAAATTGTGGAAACACTTTTTTGTGAAAACCACAAAAGCTTTTCTAAAGTTTTTCTGAATATTCTGTTTAAAATTTGTATTTTACATTAATAAAAATAATGAATAATATCCTTAACGGGAAGGACCTGCGGTACTAGGATTTTGATGTACAAAATGTTTTTTAAAGTTTTTATGAATATTTTGTTTAATATTTGTGTTTTTCATTAATAAAAATAATTAATAATATCCTTAACGGGAAGGACCTGCGGCACAAGGATTTTGATGTACTGACTAATGTAGCATATGAGAAATTTGTTAAAAAAAGGAAAATATAGTGAATACTCGTTTTCAAATAGTTTTTCTTTACCACAATTGCGAGTCTCGACTGGATTTTTTTTGCCTAAATAATATTTAGTCAATGCTACGCAAGTGTACTAAGCATCTTCAGTACCAACCGTGCTATTGTGGGGCGAAGTGCTACTAAAATGAGTTCAAGAAGTAAATTAATGGTTCAATTAGCCATACAACAAAAAATACAAGATCACGAAAATATTGATCCAAGAGATGTTGATAATAAACTGATTTATACAACTTTGACTTCTGTACAACTCGGTAAGTTAAATATAGTTTAATTTTATTTGTGAATATGATGTGTGTTTGCAGGTAGTTTTTATCACCTGGGCCATAAGCCTGGTTTCTCTGGAAACACTATACATTAATTTAAATAATAATAATAATAACGACTAAATACGTACTCAACTCAATATTCGTTTTAATAACAATATATATATATATATATATATATATATATATATATATATATATATATATATATATATATATATATATATATATATATATATATATATGAGAGAAACTAGGTTTTCGGGTTGAACCGCGTTGGAGATGATTAGTGTCTCGACGTTTCGGCTCCCGTTTTGGAGCCATTTTCAAAAAATAGCACAACACAAAAAGCTAGCACAACACCTAGCCAAAACACTCCAACCTTTAGCTGAACAAGCTACTTCTTATGTCAAAGATTCTGTCCATTTCATCCATCTTCTCAAGAACTATCCTATTTCCTCAGACGATATTCTGGTTAGCTTTGATATTGTGTCCTTGTTCACAAATATCCCTCTACCAGAAACAATAGATATTCTTAAAAACAAACATCATATCTCCTCCGACACCTTATCACTATTGCAACACTGCATGTCCAATACCTATTTTCTATTTCAAAATAATTTCTATAAACAAATCCAAGGAGCCCCAATGGGATCACCACTATCTCCCGTCCTAGCCAATATTTTTATGGAGGATTTTGAAACCCAAGCCCTAAACTCAGCCGAACTCAAACCAACATGCTCGCTTAGATACGTCGACGATACCTTCGTTATCTGGCCACATGGAAGTGATTCTCTAGACACGTTCCTACGTCATCTCAACAGCATAAATCCACATATTCAGTTCACAATGGAAACAGAAAACAATTCCTCCTTACCCCCCTCCCTTTCCTAGATGTCCTCATTACGAAAACTCCAAACCAGGGTTTCTCCCACACCGTCTATCGGAAACCAACCCACACAAACCGGTATCTGAACGCCAAATCCCATCACCATCCATCACAACTAAACTCTGTGGTCCGCACCCTAGTAACAAGATCCATCCGACTAACAGACAACGACAACAAACAGAAAGAACTAGACACATTAACACTGGCACTACAGCACAATGGTTATAACCGAAACCACATACACCGAACAATACGAAAAATCCAAAACCCAACTCCCACTCCACAACCAGAACCACAAACAAATATTTCTGAACAACACAAAGCCTTCCTTCCATATATCAAAGGCGTTACTGACAGAATTAGTCGAATCCTTAAATCCCAAAACATTAAAACCATCTTCACTCCTGAGCACAAATTATCCAACTTCCTAAGAACCCCTAAAGACACTATTCCTAACGAATCCCATGGAGTTTATGAAATCCCATGCTCAGATTGTTCACAAACCTATATCGGGCAAACAAACAGACGCATTCACAACAGGGTATACGAACACAAACTCGCAGTCAGAAAATCCGACCCTTCCTCAGCCCTAGCCAAACATCATATACAAACAGGACATAACATAAATTTCGACAAAGCCAAGACCATAGCCCCCATTTCCAACCTTAAATCCAGAATCATCCGTGAAGCCATTGAGATCGAGAAGCGTCCCAATTGTCTAAACAAAAGGGATGACGGTCTTCGACTTCCGGCAACATGGAAACCTTTGGTATCCAGCTTACAAACACACCTCCAACATCCCTCCGATATCTCCAACAACCCAGCAACAGTCACACGTGACCAACTTTCACAATCCACTAGTCACAGCGCAGGATCTTCCTCTTCTCCCACCCCGCTCTACACTACAATAAATACCGCACCCCGTCGCAGCAGTAGACAGATCTCTCTGAGGAGTAGGCAGATTGAGGCTTCAGAGACGATCGGTGGTGAGATCTGGGGAGTAGGCAGATTGAGGCCCCGGAATCGAACCACAACATCTTAACCCTTTCCCTTTCTCTGAAGAGTAGGCAGATTGAGGCTTCAGAGAACTCCACTATTAATACTTCATCTCTTGAAAATGGCTCCAAAACGGGAGCCGAAACGTCGAGACACTAATCATCTCCAACGCGGTTCAACCCGAAAATATATATTAAATTTATAATCAGTTTAAAAACAGTAAAGTTATAATTATTGTTGTTCTTGAAAAAAATGGTGTTTAAAAATAGTTTTAAAATTTAATAGCGGTACTATTTTTTTTAGATGAAAATCAATTGTCTGGATATATGTCTAATACTGAACCATCCACAAGTTATGCTAGATCTTACGCTGGAAGTGATCTTGATTATTCTAAATATAGCGATACTGAGGATTCTAACTATATACCATCGAATAGTGATGTTGAAGATTCCTCAGAGTCTGAAAACGAATCTTCAAATGTTTATTTAAATAGTGAACAGGATAAGGACAGAATCCCATCTCAGGAAGCTGATGAATTATCAGAATCCGGAATTTTGAAAAATAAGCTTACTCGAAAAAGAAAGAGAGATTCAGCATCATGGAAAAGAAATATAAGAAATTTAAGATTAGAAGGAAAACAATACTATACTCAGAGAGGAAAACTGAAACCAGCTAAACGTGTAAAAGATATTGAATGTCGTTGCCATTATAAATGCCAAGAGTTTTTTTCAAAAGACCAGCGAGAATGGTTAATGTCTGCCATAGACAGTGTTGAGCGTGGTGTTGTAGAAAGAAATGAAAATTTAGAGGCACTACTTTTAGCATTTTCTGAGGCCGAGTCAGAAAATAGTCTATGAATGATAATTATATATAACGCAAAGGCTACAAACTTTTTCATTGATAGACTTATAGTTCTGGAAAATTCATTCTTGTGCATCGCATTAACCCAAAAGTAAATTTGGGTTAAGAAGTGTATGTCTGTGTAAATAATTTAATTGCAATAAATAAATATAATAGTTGATGTTGTTATTTACTATTATTGCCCATGGTCTATATGTACATACTTTTGTAATACACATATCACTACCGCCAGCTAAAAACTAGATATGTCAAATTTCGGTAATTTTAGGTAAGTACATATTAAAAATGTAAATATTAATATCTATCGTTTGGTAAAAACCAAATAAGTGTATTTACTCTCTAAAGTACAAAAAATTGCATGAGAATATTCAAATATGTCTAAAAAGTTGTGTCACTAACAGCATAAGTTTACATATTTGATAGAATGTTTCAACTGCTACCATGTATGTAAATATATGTGTTTATTTCCGTTGGTAAATTGATCGAAGTTTTTCATATATGTGTACATGTTCGTTTTTTACCAAACAAATGCATTTCGTGTGACAACAGCAAGTATACATATCTGGTTATAAGCAATGATTTTTCAAATGTATATTAGCGAATATGTAAACATATCTTATTTATATCAATAAGAAAAGCTAGAAGTGGCATCGAGGGAGTCACATATGTCTACTTATTTAGTTTTAAACAGAGTAGTTGCCAGTTTATTTCACTCGTTTTGTAGACATATTGCGATTTTGCTGAACTTTTGTTTTGTGTTTTATTCGACTTTTTAAATGAGTAGATGTATAGATAAACTGTTCTTAATAACTTAAGATGGCAAGTGATAGAACGAAAAGAATAATGCAGGCGGTTATAAGAGACAATTGCATATTAGATGGTGAGTAATATTTATTTTTGTATTATTTTGTAATCATAACCTCACAATTCGTTTTCATTTTAAGCTCCTACGGAATCAAACATAGTTCAGTGGATTGATAATATAGAAGATATTCCTATTATTATTGAGGGTCAAAATTCAATTTATAATGAGGATGTATATGATGTTAATCCGGTTGCAGACGCGTGTCTACAAGAACAGGTTGATTTGCAGATAGAAAATCATGACATTCATTTGCCAGGCGAAGTAGTACGAATGGATACGTCTAACGTTATTCGTGATGATAATCTTTACACTAAACAGGGTGATACCGGCGCTGGAACCGAATTAGATGATAATATTGATGAAGATCATAATTCTGACCTTGATTATCAAACAGAAAGTGAACAAAGCAATGCCAGCTTCGAGCAGGAAAACCAAGAGAATAACCCAGAAGCAACAAACCAAAATGTAGAAAAACCAACATCTCGCAAACTAGTTTTTTCACGAAAATTAGCCAGAAATAGTGGCAAACAGTATGAAACAAAAAAAGGCAAAATTGTGAAAAAACGAGAATTAAAGCCTCTTAAGGAATGTAGGTTAAAATGTGCGAATCGGTTACCTGAATTATTTAGAAAGACTGTATTTGACGACTACTGGGGAAAATCTAGTTATTGCTTTCGTGTCCAATTTGTTACTGATTGTATTCTTCAGAAATCTAAGAATGTCACACGCAGACCTCATCCTGAAGAATCTAAACGTAAAAATAGAATGTTTAGCTATGAATTTTACCTGAAAGTAAAAGGTTCTATGGAAAAAGTTTGTAAGTCTTGTTTTCGTAACACCTTAGGAGAATCTAATAGTTTTATAGATGAGTGTATAAAAAAAAAGAAACAATCAGAGTCTGGTATTGCGAGTGCAGATCAAAGAGGGTTAAAATCGCCACCATTTAAACATACCGAAGAGACTATTGAGACTGTTAAGAGTCATATCTTATCATTTCCTAGATATGAGTCGCATTATACAAGGAGGAGAACTGCTAAGGAGTACCTTCCATCATACTTGAATCTAGCAAAGATGTTTTCTTTATATAAAAGTGATCCTGCCTTTGAACAGCATAGGGTCAGCAGAACATGTTACGAAAAAATCTTCCATCAAATGAACCTTGCCTTTAAAAAACGGAAATCAGACACATGCTCAAAATGTGAAACGTTCGCTATGCAGCTTAAAGTTGTGGAAGGTGAAGAAAGAGAGACTATTGAAAAATTGCAAAAAGAACACCAAGCAGAAGCGGACTTTGCTTATGATGTTAAGAGAAAAGATGTCGAGCTAGCAAAGAATTCTGAAGATCATAAAACTCTAATTTTTGATCTACAACAATGTCTCCCGACGCCAATGTTAACGGCAGATAAATCATTTTACAAATTGAAACTATGGACGTTTAACTTAACTATCCATGATTTTGTAAAAAAACATGGCATTGCTCACTGTTACATGTGGCATGAGGCTATATCAGGTAGAGGAGGTAACCAGATAGCGTCTTGTGTTTATAGACATTTATTAGAATTACCAGGGAATGTAACATCTGTTTCTCTATTTTCCGATACGTGTGGAGGACAGAACAAAAATAGCCATTTTGCCACAATGCTTATGTATGCCATTAATGAAAAGCCGTTATTAAAAATAATTGATCATAAATTTTTGATTCCTGGTCACACTCATATGGAGTGTGATCAGGATCATTCAATTATTGAGAGACAGAAAACGAAGACCAATTTTACAGTTAACCATCCTTATGATTGGTATAGGTTAGTAGAATCTTGTGGACAAAAGACAAAATTCATTGTACAGAAAATGGAATTGCAACATTTCTTAGATTTCGCTTCACTACTTAAAGGCAATAGTCTAATCATGCGGAAGACGAGTGAAACAAATCAGAAAGTGAACTGGAGAAATATAAAATGGATACGGGTGGTGAACGATCACAAAGGAATTCTATTTTATAAAGAAAGTTTATCAGAAGAGGAAGATTTTAAAGCAATCAATTGCAAAAGAAAAAAGAAGGAAGGAGCTTTCAATTTTCCTCCCATCAAAGTATGCAGCGAAAATAATGTACCAATAAATGCAAAGAAAAAGCAGAATTTAGTTGAACTTTGTCAACTAGATTTAATCGACAGAACGTTCCATGATTTTTATATGAATTTATTGACTGACGCAAGACCAGCCGTTGATCCAGATTTAGCTATTTCAGATGAAGAAGACGATTAATGTATGCCATTTTTCATTTGTCAGAATTTTGTTTTGTTTTTTAAGTAATAACTTTTGTTTTTTTACTATTTAGTACGTAGTTAAACGTAGTTAACTTAAGTTCCCAATGGAACAATTATTGTTGATGACATTCAGATATGTATGTTATTGCAATGAAAATAACCCTATAAGTACTTGTTTTTTCTGTTTTAATAAAAAATATTGTAGGATACATAAAGTGTATTTTATTATCTGCCTCCTAATTATATTTTTTATATTTATACTTTATTGTAAAGACTAATTTAATAAGGGTACTCTATTATGCAGTTTTTTGTTGTTTATGGAAAACTATACTTTTATACTTATCTGGTTTTTAGCTGGCGGTAGTGATATTATAAAAAGTAGGTATATTAAATTTTGTGTTACTTTTAACTTTAAACTTGGTGGTGGGAGATACACGAGGGCGAAACTTGTATGGCGAGTTCCTGACGCATTTAATGGGCGCAGGTGACCTCAACTTTCGTGCCGTTGTGGGGGTCAATAAGGTTGAAAATGGCATATAGAGCGTCCTGCGCTGACCTTTAGCCGACAAGGGCAACGAGTGGAAGGAGATGAGTGGGGGTATAGGGGCTGCTGATCGTCAGTGCAGCCACGAACGTTCTTTCCATCACCAGCTTTCAAGCAACGTGCAAGTGTTTTGCGTGCTCCTCACTGTGGTTAATTATTCAAGTCTAGTTTTTGTTGTTTTTTTGTGTCGTTTCTGTGTTAGAATAAACGATAAAAAAAATACCAAATAAAACTTTGTCACAAAGTGCTATGTTAATCGAAGTAATATATACCTGTGTTTAGATAATGAAATAAGCAAATTAATGGTGATTCAGCGCGAAGCGCATTATTACATGGATTACCAAAGACCGCAGTATACAATAAAAAGTGTATAAAAATATATTTATGTATTTCAATAGTCATCTTTGACCAGAAAATGACATGGAATGCTCATATACAGAAAGCCACTAAAAAATCAATGATCGCCCTTGGTAGGTGTAGAAGGATGTGTGGAAAAAATTGGGGCTTGAAACCCAAAATGACTCTATGGCTTTACACTAAGGTAGTAAGACCGATGTTAACATACGGGTCAGTGGTATGGTGGATAAAGACCTCTCAGGCCAGCGCGTCGAGGCTCCTTAGTGGCGTACAAAGGCTTGCCTGCCCGTGTGTCACTGGGGCGCTGAGGACCGCTCCTACGGCTGCATTGGAGGTACTATTGGATCTGCCACCACTACATACACGGTGGGCCATTTTAATCTATGCACCTGAAAAACTCAGTAAGTTCGCATCCTATCAAAAAATGACCTTTATAAAAGTTGTAGGATACGAAGGGGGTCAAACAATAGTGACCTTGAATTTGACCTTCAAGGTCAAATCAAGGTCAACTTGAGTTTTTTAAATGGAAACCCCTATTTTTTACACCGGAATCGGAAAGGGCGGGAAATTTTACGTCCGAATATGCTCTCAGGTCATCTGACCTCGATGACCTCAAAGGTCAGATGAAGGTCATAAATACGAAATAATCGGATGGCTATGAAAAATCTTAGGTAGGGTATTGCCGAAAAAGTAAAGGTCATTATTTAAGTAATTTTTAACGTGAAATTCAGTGGTGACCTTTATTTTGACCTTGGCGATGACCTTTAAGGTCAAATAAAAAATAAAAGGTGCTTATGAGGTCAAATACTGGTGACCTTGAATTACACCTTGAACTAAAGTTTTGTTGTTTCTTGCACTTACTTTTAGCGTTACCCAGAATCATTGACGTGGACGTAGTAAGTTTTGTGTCCTTTGGGATGCTTGATTAACGTGAGTCCCCTTGCCTCTCAGGATGGGGTGCTTGATCAGCAAAAGTTTCTTTGCCTCTCTCGAATTTAGCCAGGAAATAAATGTTCGAAGGCACCTTCATTTGCCTGAAAATAAATCGTTAAATCTGAATTCGCGTTAATGAACAAGATGTTAAACACGAGCTCTTTCAGTTAAGTTGCGTATCGTTATATCCGTAGGGTGTCGTCTATCAGAAAAAGTGCAACTTAGAGTCTCGCTGCAACACAAGCTTTATTATTAGATTTTTTTAGTATGACAGACGTGTCATGAATTTTTAAATGTTAATAAAAATTCTCTGCAATATGCTCTTACTCCAATCTCAAAGTGTTAAACCATACACATCCATTTGATGCAATAACTAACTTCAATATTTGTGGGACACGCACAGATTTCCCAGACGCAGATTTTAAAAGTGCTTTATTTAAAATGATTTAAGTATACTTCTTCTGGTTGTTTCATTTTAAATAAAATTAAAATTATTTTAAAGTTTTACAAATATCGAATGTAGTTACATTAATTTTTCACTTTTATAGTTTCAAATTTTTAAAATTTAATCATAGTGCACTACACAGAATTTGTATTACTTTTCAGATGTTTATGATTTTTCTGTAAATTTATTAGTCGAGCTTGTTAAATACTGTCATATTTAAATTGTTAAAATTAAATTTTTAAAATGGCTGATTACCCTCCCACTGAAATTGTGGACATGATTATGCTTCTGGGAGAATGCCATAATAATGCTCGTGCTGCAGCAAGGCTATATGCTGAACGTTTTCCTGGTCGAAGACACCCTACTGACATTACTATACGCAATTTAACTGAAAGAGCTCGTGCTGGACATCTTGTTCGTGAACGGAGGCATCACGAGTACAACGAAAACGATCCTCGTGTAGTAGCTGTTCTTGCTATTATTCATCTCGATCCACATGTTAGCAGTCGTCAAGTTGAAAGGGAACATGGTATACCAAGAAGAACGTTTTTAAGAATTTTAAAAGTCCTTCGATACCATGCTTACCATATTACTTTGGTTCAAGCATTACAGGTACATCATATGCAACAGCGAGTTGAATTTTGCCAATGGGCCATTCAAGAAATTGACTATAATCCTGACTTCTTTAACTTTGTCTTATTTTCCGATGAAGCAATATTTCAAAGTGACGGGCAACTTAATAGACACAATTGCCATTATTGGTCACATGAGAATCCTCATTGGCACAGAGAAGTAGATCACCAACATCGCTGGAGTCTTATGGTATGGTGTGGGATTGTAAATGGTTATTTGGTTGGTCCTTACTTCTTTGAGGCTAATGTTGATCAACACACCTACTTAGAGTTGCTAAGAGATAGGCTGCCAGAACTATTGGCAGACGTCGATTTAGAAACCAGACAAAGAATGGTATTCCAGCAAGATGGCGCAGCGCCACACTTTGCAGTAATTGTTCGACAATTTTTGTATGAAACTTACGCTGGGTGGATTGGACGTGGAGGTCCGGTTAACTGGCCCGCAAACTCCCCAGATATGACTTCACCAGATTTTTATTTGTGGGGCTATTTGAAGAATGTTGTCTTTCAACAACAGCCTACAACGCGAGACAACATGCAAGATCGGATTCGTGAAGCATGCGCTGCGATTCCAAGACAAACTTTGTTAAACACCATCCAAGAATTCCGTAGACGTTTAGGGCTGTGTCTTCAGGCAAATGGAGGTAACTTCGAGCATTTGCTTCGTGGTTAAATTTGTGAGAGGCAAGGGGACTCACGCTAATCAAGCACCCCATCGTGAGAGGCAAGGGGACTCACGCTAATCAAGCACCCCAAAGGAAACAGAATTTACTACGTCCACGTCGTTGTTTCTGGGTAACGCTAAAAGTAAATCCAAGAAACAACAACACGTAAGTTCAAGGTCTAATTCAAGGTCCATTATTTGAACTCATATGCACCCTTCATTTTTTGTAGAAGTCATTTTTTGATAGGATGCAAAATTTAACGGGTTTTTCAACCTGGATTTCGTTTTACCCCATTATGTCCGTATGGGGTAATCAGGACCTCACCGAAAAAAACATTATCTAAACGTAAAATTTCGCGCATTCGATTTTTAATGTCAAAATAAAGTGTTTTCATCTAAAAAAGAAATTTTACCTTGAAATAACCTTGAAAGTTATCGCCAAGGTCAAAATAAAGGTCAACACTGAATTTCTCGTTAAAAATTACTCAAATTATGATCTTCATTTTTTCGACAACACCTTACATAAGAATGTTGACAGCTACCCAATTATTTCGTATTTATGACCTTCACATGACCTTTGAGGTCATCGAGGTCAGATGATCTGAGAGCATATTCGGACGTAAAATTTCACGCCCTTTCCGATTCCGGTGTAAAAAATAGGGGTTTCCATTTAAAAAACTCAAGTTGACCTTGATTTGACCTTGAAGGTCAAATTCAAGGTCACTATTGTTTGACCCCCTTTGTATCCTACAACTTTTATAAAGGTAATTTTTTGATAGGATGCGAACTTACTGAGTTTTTCAGGTGCATAGATTAAAATGGCCCACCGTGTATATACATTCAAGGTGAGGCCCGGTCGGTGATGCACAGACTTATGCGAGGCCAGACACCGATCACACTGCGCCACGGGATGGAGCATCAGAGGCTTTACACAGAATTGAAGGCAGATCCTGTTTTAGGAATGCCCACGGACATAATGGTCCCAATGTATAGCTTCCAAAGAAACTTTGTAATCAAAATACCAGACAGGGAAGACTGGAATAATGGTCCCCCAATAACAGCTCAAATAGTCTGGTATACAGACGGTTCCAAGATAGAACAGGGAGTTGGAGCCGGGATTTATGGGACGAGGCCAATAACCAAAATCTCAATAAGTCTAGGCAAATGGGCAACTGTTTTTCAGGCTGAAGTAATAGCCATACAATGCTGCGCTAAGGAGGCGATACGGCGAAGCACGGATAACCGTTCGATTGCCATTTTCTCCGATAGTCAAGCGGCGATACAGGCAATAGGGTCCCCACAGATTTCGTCAAAACTCGTGTGGGACTGTCTGAATACCCTGAAAGAGCTAGGGAACGAGAATAGAGTGACCCTAGCTTGGGTACCTGGGCACGAGGGGCACAAAGGTAATGAGGAGGCAGACGCACTAGCCCGAGAAGGCGCATCAAAAGACCTCATAGGACCAAAACCCTTCTGCGGCATAGCGAAGCCATGCATTAAAACATCCATGGAGGAATGGATGAGAAACAAATCTCTAGAATGGTGGAGGAATCTGCCACAACTGAGACAGGCAAAACTATTCATTAAAGGACGGATGCCTAAATTCACAGCAGATCTGTTAGGCCAGAATAAAAAGGCCATCAGAATAATAGTAGGTCTCCTAACAGGACACTGTAGGCTAAATAAGCACATGAATTTTATGGGACTGTCAGAAGATGCAACTTGCAGATTCTGTCAAGAAGAAGAGGAAACCTCAGTACACGTACTGTGCCAGTGCGAGGGCCTAACAAGACTGAGATTTCAAACACTTGGGGAAGGAAGACCAAGAGCCAATAGCTACATGGAAGAGCCTCTATCAAGGCTGTGGAGTCTAATGCAAAGGACAAAGCTGGACAGAGTGCTCTAAATAGGTTGGGAGTGCCACAATAGATCTTCTAGGTCGCGGTGGACCAGGCCAGGGGGCCGACTCCTACATAAATCTGATCTGATCTGATTTCAATATTAATTTAGGTAGGTATAATCTAGGTGATTCAAAATTTGTTCAAGTGCTCTGCCTACATACGATGAGTATTGCTAAACCTACTCCAACCCTGTAGTACTAGCCCTATATCCACATAGACAAGATAGACTACCGTTAAATGAAGCGACGTATAGGGGGTGCAGGGCGCCAGTGCCAGTCCTTTTGTAGCGTGCGCGGGCCATGTTGGCTGATGTTCGGCGCCGCGGCATCGCCTTGGAGAAGTCGGCCAAGAAAGTCCGGGACATCGAGAAGCGGCTGGCGGCTGAGTGAGCGCCACTTGCATAGAGGCGGAGATGTATATATAATTAAGGATTTAGTTTAAGTTTTACTATTAATTTTAATTAGTTTTTACTTATGTTATATGTATTAGGATTAAAAAATTGTATTTACTTAGGTTAAGGTGTAAAATATAATATATATGTAAAAAATAATAAAATATGAAATCACAAGAAATCAGAAATAAAAAAAATGATTTGAGCTTGAGAAAAAATATAATAATTATCGGACAAATGTTTAAAAAAAATGAGGGAAAACATTCAGAGGTCAAATTTTGAAAAAAAAGTGAATAGGGTTCCCATTCCCCACAAACACCGTGTCAGAATTTGAACTCCGACTCTCTGGCTGGCAAGACGGCACTCTCAGCGCTCTGCCATGTGCCGTTCCTACAAAAGCTATTTCAAAACTTCTATTGTAGAGGCATACAAGCTCAACTATTAGTTATGTCCGATAGGAGGCCAGTGACAGTAAAATCAATAAGTTTGCCCATGCGCTTTAGCGTTCACAGAATGCCCAAAACTACAAATAACTCGACTCTGAAAAATGCCCAAAGAGGGCGCATGCAAGCTCAGCTATTAGACGGAAACAGGCGGATCACTTCTTGATCTGACTGAAGTCCATACAACAGAATACTGGCTGATCTGTTTTCCATTTTAAAATGGCATTCAAACAACTCTTTTTATTCAAAATTTCAGTTACCAATTTTTCCTGTTGTACATCTAATTTATCAAGTCCTTTCATGTGTGATAATTAAAGTATCGGATTAGCGGAGTACCCACATATATAATACATATGGATACGTATATATAATAGATAGTATATCTCCTCGTATGGATATGTTAACATGTCTTGTGTGGATATATAATATTTGCACTAATGAATTAATTCAATTATAGCCGCTCACTACTGAGACACCGGAAATTTAAAGAGATTCAGAACAGGCTATATTAGGAAATAATTGAGTATGCATGCGCCCTCTTGAAACATTTTCAGAGTCAAGTTATTTTCAATAGGTACTTCTTGAAATATCAGCTAATTAGATTAATGTTAATTATAAACAATACCACCCCAATATCGGTACTTACTCAAATGACACATACCTACATATTCATAATGTCCTACCCACTTTGAATGTATCTTTAGGTATATGGCAGGCATCCCCCGGGATACTGACAGGGTAAATTCCACTAGGTAATTAAAATTGCATGGTCTGTCCTACCCACTTTGAATGTATCTTTAGGTATATGGCAGGCATCCCCCGGGATACTGACAGGGTAAATTCCACTAGGTAATTAAAATTGCATGGTCTATCATTTTTTTATTTCCGCCCAATATTATACGGCTCCAGGATTATCCTGGGACGCCATGCTAAAACTAACCGGGGTTAAATTGGAATTGCTGACAGACATAGATATCATTCACTTTTTCAAGAAGGGAATCAGGGGCGGCATCAGTCAATGTTCAGAAAGAAAGCATATTGCCAATAATAAATTTGTACCAAATTATGATCCTAAGGAGCCTTCGTCATTTATCACATATTTTGACGCTACAAACCTATAGTATGTCACAACCACTGCCAACAGGGGGATTTGAATGGTTGTCTGAAAGAGAGCTAATAGATTTAGATGTTATGAATATTCCAAACGAAAGTCCCCAGGGTCTGGTGCTGGAGGTAGATATACATTACCCCCAAGAACTGCATGACTTACATTCAGATCTTCCCTTTTTAATAGAAAGTATGGCTCCACCGAGTGCAAAAACAAAATTTTCAAAATTGATACCGAATTTAATTCCCTTTGGTAAATGCTGATGATACCTGTGACGTGCGTATGCCTCCAGGAATATTACTACAGCTATACCTGTCCGATTCCCTTTGGTAAATGCTGGTGATGCCTGTGACGTGCGTATGCCTCTAGGAATATTTCTACAGCTATACCTGTCCGATTTCCTTTGGTAGACACTTATTGAACAACCTGTGACGTGCGTATGCCTCCAGGAAGATTTATATAAGTTAAACCTGTCCGCTTTTGGTAAATGCTGATGATACCTGTGACGTGCGTATGCCTCCAGGAATATTTCTACAGCTATACCTGTCCGATTCCCTTGGTAGATACTTGCTGAACAACCTGTGACGTGCGTATGCCTCTAGGAAGATTTCTATAAGCTATACCTGTCTGTCCTAAACTTTTGGTACATACATGATGAATACCCTGTGACGTGCGTATGCCTCCAGGGAGACTTCTACATCCGTACCTATCCCGACCCCTTGATACGTGCTTGACGAATAACCTGTGACGTGCGTATGCCTCCAGGAAGACTTCGAATTCTGTATCCCTCTATCCGTCACGTTGTCCCGTTTCCACATAAAGCCGTTTTAATTTATTTTTATCATTTGTTTAATATTTTCACCGCTTCGCCTCTTAAACTGTGATTAAAGTTTTAGTTTGACACTGCCGAAATAATACTTGAATAAAATGCACTACTGCTAATAACCTGGGTTTAATAGATTGCATATAATATGTATATAATATTGTTACTTATTACCGTTTGTTTATTTTGCTGATTTGCTACTTTTGCTAATTGATTATTTTGCTGTCTGCCTATTATGTTGCTGCTTGCCTATTTAATTTTATTTTAATAAATCTTGTAGTAACTTCCGAAACCGACTTTTATTACCTAGATTTGAGAAACATTTGACCCTCTGGCAAGTGTACTTGTACACCTTCTTCACTGTAGTTACCCAGCCTTTACTCATAAGCGAGTAGAGTCCGCGTGGACAATTCTCCACGTAAAATAGTGGATGTGTGGCGCCCGATGGCAAAAACCCGAGGATAAATCCGAAACCGAATTAAGAGCGTCACAAATTGGCACCCTCGAGCAGGGACCGTCACAAATTGTCGCCCTTGAGAAGGGAACGTCACAAATTTATTATATAATAATGTATTCTCATAAAATAGAATAAAACCAAATGAACACAAGACAATTATTTAACAGTAACTGTCATTCGAATTACAGGTAGAGTCGCCCTAGACCATTATATTTTGTTTTGTCTCTAGTAAATAATTTAAAAATAAGTATAATGGTTTGACTCTATGCTTCTAAATTTTTACTTTATCCAAGAAAATGATAAAATATGAGATTAGATATAAACAAATAAATCTCATTATCTTTGACTTGCATAAAAAAAAATTAGAAGAAACAAACCATAATAATTAAAAGGGATACTGTTACTGCCAACCGAAACTACGATGAACCAGTTGAAGGAGATAACTTCCAAACACCTTTTACCGCTACCGCTTCATGTCCAATGCCATCAACTTCTGGTTTACATAAAAAACGACCTTTTATGCAGCGCCGGACGTCGAATATCGAAGATAGCAGTGAGTCCGATTCCCATTATTCCCTACATGACGAATCAAGTGATGAATGTTCCGAACCACATGATAGTGACGATTTCTCCGGAAATGTGTTTTTTAACCTTCGAGCGGGCGCGCTGTCGTAAATTTTACAATTCCCAGTATTTCTGTTCCTCTTAAAATTTTCAACTTTAGGAACGTGTTTACCTCTTTCTATTCCTAGAATATATGTTTGGGTAGAACTTAGCAAGGAAAATTATTAAATTAGTTTCAAGGTTTAGTCTATATTGAGACATCTGAGAGAACCAGTCTGACGTAAACTTTACGACGTGCGACTTTTTGTGTAAGTATTTCACAATTTTTACTCATACTCATTTTTTTTATTGTATTGATTTGTTATTCATTATTACCATTATTTCATATAATTTTTTAATATTTACAGATTTTCCCTCAAAATGTCGTCTACAAACCCACGTTCTAGAGGCAATGTACCACTTTCCCAGGTTGAACTTGAACGTATTGCTCAACAAATGTTTGAGGATCCAGAAAGTGATGAGTAATTTCAGTCACCATAATAGTGATTTGAGTGATGAAGATATTGTCATAGAGAATAGCGATAGTTTGTCAGAGCAAAGCGCTTCAAAAGAGGAACTTGAAGAAAATCTTCCCAGCAGACAGTACTTTGTTGGAAAAGATGGGTCAACTAAATGGAGTAAGTCGACTTATGCTACTTTTTCTAAAACAAAAAAATTAACATAGTAAAATCGGCTGCTGGTGTAAAACAATGCGCTAAAGATATTACTATTGAATTGGAGGCTCTTCTAAAGATAGTCGACCTTGACATGATAGATGAAATTGTAACTTTCACGAACATGTTTATTGGTGAACTGAGACGAAAAAAAGAATATGCTAGAGAGCGAGATTGCAAGAGTACAACTCGCAGCGAATTTATGGCCTATTTGGGATTAGTATTCTTAATTGGAATAAAAAAAATCACATCATGCCAATGTGAAAGAAATTTGGACCAATGACGGAACTGGTATCGAAATTACAAGGGCAGCTATGAGTTATAAGCGATTTTTATTTCTAACACGATCCCTAAGGTTTGATGATAGAACGTCGAGGACAGAAAGACGTATTACTGATAAATTAGCTGCTATTCGCACATTTTTGAATGCATTCATAAAAAATTCCAAAGCCTGCTACAATCTAAGTGAATACACAACTATAGATGAGATGCTCCACCCTTTCAGAGGGCGTTGTAGCTGGATTCAATACATACCAAGCAAGCCGGCGAAGTATGGAATTAAAATGTATGCTTTGTGTGATGCCACTACTTTTTATACATCTAATCTTGAGGTTTATTGTGGTACTCAACCGGACGGCCCATTTAAAATATCCAATTCGCCCATTGATATTGTAAAACGACTTGTTCCCATTGAGAATTCCAAAAGAAATTTAACTACAGACAATTACTACACCTCCATTCCTCTGGCGGACCACTTGCTGTCACAAAAAATAACTCTGATTGGAATGCTAAAGAAAAATAAGAAGGAAATTCCAACAGCATTTCAAGCAGACAAGAGGAAAGAAATTTCTTCAGTTTTATTTGCATTCCAAAAAGACAAAATGCTCACATCCTATGTTCCACGTAAGAATAAAGTCGTGATACTCCTTTCTACACTACATGATACAGAGGAAATTAACCCTGTAACTAACAAACCTCAAGTAATTATGGATTACAATGCTACAAAAGGTGGGGTAGATACAGTTGACAAAATGTGTGCAACGTATTCAGTTTCACGAACAACAAAAAGATGGCCATGTGTTATCTTTTATAGTCTGCTGTTCATTGCTGGAATAAATGCCCAGGTGTTATATTCATTTGCTAAACCAACTTCTGTGAAACATCGAAGAATCTTTCTAAAAAACATGGCACTCGATCTAATGAAAGAACACCTCACTTCGAGAGCAGAACTCAGAAATCTCCCATCTGATATAGCTGCATTTCTGAGAACAAACTACAAAAAGCATGCAGAAGAAAGTGATGAAGTTCAACAAGCTTCCAAACGCGGTGTGTGTCGTTGATGTGTTTTAGATAAAAAAAGAACCTCTGCATCCATGAAATGTAATACTTATAATTCTTTTACTTGTAAACGCCATTTTATAACTGAAATTTTATGTATTAAGTGTCAAGAAATGAACTGTTCACTTTCACCATAAAAGTAAATTTTTATATAGGTACCTACTTTGGTATTATTTTGCTTCTTCAAAATAAAATAATTATGGCTTTAATTATGGTTTTTAATAATTGTCCTAAGGCATTGGCTATACCAAACAATATAAAATATTGATCATATTTGATACAAATATTGATATATTGATACAAAATGTTGAGTAATCACTCAGCGTAAAAAGTACGACACGCGCCTGCTCCTGTGAAATTAAATGGCGCGCCTGCTCAAAGGTTAAAGAAATGCTTGCTACACCCCACGAGATGTGCCAAAAAGGCAAAACTCCACGTAAGTCCGCAATAAATTGCAAGGCTCAAGTCGTCAAAAAAGATCTTTTTAAAAATTCCACTGGTGAAGACTCTACGGTCACAAAATGCGCATGTAAAAAAAAATAATAAAGGGAAAAACGTTGCTGAAAAGGAGTCGTGGTATTGCAAATTGTGTCAAGAATATAGAGTTGCAGATATGCGGTTTTGCACTAATTGCCTTTCCACGAATATATCCACGAAGACTGCGTCGGATTAACAACGCAAGACAAGTTAGCAGTATTTCTATGCCCGGAATGTGATGGTTAAATTTATCATTTCAAAAAATGTTTAGTTTCCATTTTGCTTTAACAAAAATTGTTATTTCTTTTGAAGAATATCTAAATTTTAGTTTTGTAATGTTTTTTAGCAATAAATTTTAATAAATAAATTTATTATATTTATGTGCCTGGTATAATCGTATTTAGAACCTTATTTAGCCGGTGGATTTACGTAAAATAATGGCCATGTTACCTGCACCAATTGGCAATATGACCAATTGCAACTTTTTTTTTTTTAGAGCATCCTTGGATTACCTGTTTTTCAGTTTTTGTCCAGTAGGAGTCGTGCGTAACTGTTTATATTTGACTTGTTGCGATAAAATATATCCAAAAAAGAATTACTGAAGTAGTCGGAGGTAGTCGACCCTTAAGGTGGCTGTATTAACTGCTTATAGTTTATTATAATAAAAGATCTACAACCGTTTTCGATTCTACATGATGATTCAGAGAATGGCTGAAGTTGAACCTGCATATCAGACATTCTAGAACAACTTTCAGCAGAACTTTTCTACCATTAAAATATGATGAGGCCGTGATTGTAGTTAAAAATAAAGTACAAGACGCAGATAACATAATTATAACCACATACACATGGACATCATCTGCCACAGAAAATTCTATCGCTATAACTGCTCATTATTTAGATAAAAATTGGACTTTTAATTCTTTACTTGTTGATTGTTTCAAGTTCGCAAAAAGTCATACGGCCGAAAACCTTAGAAACGAATTATTAAAATCTTTGAGGGAATAGAATATTTTGGAAAAAGTACACTGCATAGTTACGGATAATGCATTTAATATCATGGCCGCTGTAAAATTAATACTGTAGTAAACCACTAGGATCTATACGAACTTCTAGGAGGTTACTTTGTAAGATAGTATAAGGGATCTTTCATTTATTGAAAAATACAAAGCAGCTGGTTGTAGTTATGCGTGGGAAAGAGCTCAGCTTTCAAACGGTCAAAAAAGTCTTAAGACTTTGGGACCAAATTTATGCATCATTGAGGAACGTAACTATGAACAACTGGTTTACAACGGTACCACTTGTCCAACAAAAATATTGAAAGATCATAAATTGACTGTTGTCGGGACCCTAAGAAAAATAAAACTAGAATTATTACCAATTGAGTTTTCTAAACCCACCAAGAGACTGCAATATTCTGGTGTATTCGGTATCACAAAAGATTGCACCATTGTGCAGTTAATATTCCTAAAAGGGGAAAAAAACGTGTTACTCATTTCAAGCTTCCATCATGACGACATCGATGCTGCACCAAGAGATTTATATAAACGAATAATCATTACAAAATATAATTAAAGTAAAGGTGGTTATGTAAGTAAACTATGCGCCAGTTATGGCAGAAATATCAGGAGGTGGTCGATGATTTTATTTTATAGTATGCTCAATGTGGCAGGTACAAATTCTCAAATAATCTTCAATGCGAACAATCCGAACGCGAAATTACTCGGAAAACATTATTTTAGGGAAATTATAAATTATAAACTCGAGCTACGACAAACCTCCCACAAGCATTGAAATTCAGATTACAGGAATTTTGTGATCCCACATCGCAAACAGATCAAGAAAATGCTATTTCAGGCCGATATGTGTATTGTACTTGGAAAAAAACGAAAAACGAGATTTTTATGTTTCAAATGTTCTAAACACATGTGTTTAGAACATATTACATGTATATGCCATACATGAGGACAATGCGACCACTTTTAATATTGTACCCTTGAACATTGCTCCTGATGCAAGAGAGGAAAATACTAGAATGGAGGAGTGGACGCTGGGCAGGAATTTTAATGTTGCAGGAAGGTTCTGAACAACGCGATGAGGGAGATGAACTAGACAATGCTCTAAAAACACCGAGTAAGAAATGAAAAGTAAAATCAAAAGAGATGTCTGAATATGAAAGGAAACTATTTGACCTTAACGAAAAGAGGATAAATCAGGTAATACAGCATGCTGAAGAAATGCATCTGTTAAGAATGCAACAAGAAAAAGAATATCATGAGGAACGATTAAGATTACTTAAGAAACAAAAGTGATTATAATATGCATAATACTGTAGCAAACGCACTGACTTAGAATTTCTGCCAATACTGTTTCTATAGTGACTTTCATAGTAATTACCTTCTGCTTGCAATTTTTGCCTGATGCGTTCCCAGGCCTAGGTCATTTTATAATTTTTAAAAACACTTGTCTTCTTTTTATTTTCCAAAGTTAGTACATCTTCTTTAACAACTCAAATAAAAAAAATCTTCTCGACTTCATCCCAATTCAGAGACCGTTGCCTTTTTTCTGTAGAAATATAAATAATAATTATTATTATATATACCTACATTATACAAATATAATTTACTATAAGTATACCCACTATTATAAAGACTTACATCATTTAAATCCATAATGACTACTTCTCAAAATTAAACTTTACTAAACACAGGCCACACCACATGGAAGTAACTGAATTTGAGGTTATGTTTACCCACGCTTTGCACGAAAAGCACGGGCCCAAATGCTACTAAGAAAGTAAGTAGCTACTAGCGCTAGTACGGTATTACCTAGCTCTATTAATATCAAAAACTTTAGTAGCAACTTAATATTATCTTAGTAGCTACTAAACGTGTCTATTACTAAGGCTCGGACGATCTACTAAGGCTCGGATTTATCTTTTTTATACGAGGTATCCGGTCTCTGTGTCCAGGGCGACCGGATATGTTCTGAAATATCGCGCGACACTTGAAAGGTTAAAATAGGTTCTAATTATACATTCGATAGATATTATTTATTTGCCGATATTTTAATTTAAATTCAAGTAAATATTGCTCTAAATATATCAAATTTGAGACCATATCAGGTCATGGAACGAAATCCGCTTTTATTATTGATTCAGCCGTCGGCTGAGGACTATAAAACCGACCTGGTTTTATGCCTGGCCGGCAACGGAACGAAGCGTTACAGAACGCGAATGTATTTTTACCAGGTAGTTATATGAAACAGCGCGCACTACCCCTCACCGGATGGCAACGCATTATTTGATCGTCGACGGAAATCTCTGGTGAGAATAATTTTACGTACAAGTTATAAAGATTGTTTTTCGAGTAATTTGGCATTACGAGACAAGTATTTGCTTGGCTTTTGGGGCATGTCCATTTGAATAACAAGGCATGCCCCAAATTGAGGTGAGGTAAATTTTGATAAATTGTATAAGGTTCGCTCATTATTAGATATCCTATCAGAAACATTTTTGAAGTTTTACGATCCAGAAGAATTTCAAGCTATTGACGAATCTATGATACAGTTCAAAGGCAGATCCACGCTGGGACAATACATGCCCAATAAACCCATCAAAAGAGACTACAATGTAGTTACGGGAAAATATATCTAGATGTATTTCGGTGATTCAGATTTATACAGGAAAAATTGTTGATTCTGTTGAAAAGAACTAGGTCCTAGAGTAGTAAAAGATCTCACAAGAAAAATTGTAGGCAGGTATAACAGGGTTTACTTCGACAATTTTTTCTCATCTGTTGGTCTCATGAAGGATTTGTCTGCGGACAAGGTATACGATTGTGGGATAGCTAGAAAAGGAAGAAAAGGATTTCCAACAGACTTTCAAAATGATAAAAATGTGAAGGGAGAGTATGTATGGCATGAAGTGAATGGATAAAAAAGGAATCCTGTTTCTTAGTAATCATCATAATCCTGATGATCTTACATTTGTCAATAGGAGAATGAAAGGTGGTACAGTAGAAGCTGTACCATGCCCTTCTATAGTAAAATCATATAACTTGCATATGAGATATGTAAACCGGTTTGACAAGCTCAAAAGCTGTTACGAAGGCAGAAAAAGCCACAATTGGTGGCATCATGTGGTACTTTATTGACATGTCAATGGTGAACTCGTTGCTGGATTCATAGGCGCCGAAGCAGAAACACGTGCAAAGAGACGAAGCCTAAATAGGTCACTGCATTTTAGTGAAAATGTTCCTTAAGAAAAACGATACGATGCAGCAGCTCAAAGGCCGTTCATAATACTTCAAAGAGATGTGCTCATTCTAGTACGGCAGCACAACCACACAGAAGTAGATGGTCTTGTCGTACCTGTAGTGTCAGGTTATGTTTTAACAATAAAAAACATGTTTTGTTGAGTATCACACTCATTAATTCCTAGTGATTTCACCAAGTAACAATATCATAATTCATTTTTAGTAACATTTTATATATCTTTAAACATTTTGATGTATTTTTGTACTTATAATCTTTAATGTTTTAATAATAAATTAAAGATACATATTCATGGTTTAAGACAGAGCTCAAAGGATTAAAAGATAATCCGGTTGCCAGATATCTGTAACAAAATTATGATAAAAAAATATGTTTTCCAGATGCGAAGCTGAGAAAGTAGTGGAGTATTTGAGTGAGCAATTTTCTGTTGAGTTGGGGAAACATCCTCCACTAAGATCCGGAGATGCTACAGAAGATGTGTCTACATCCAAATGGCCGTATTTTACCCATCTTCTTTTCCTAAGGGACATTGTGAAACCAAGGACTACGACCAGCAATTTGTTACACACGCAATCTACCCAGGTGAATACCGATAGGAAACTCAGTCTCGTGCTGAATATGACGAGAATAGCCATAATGAAGAAGCTTGTGAAACTAGTGAACAGGAAAGTGTAGAAAATTGCATAACATCATCATTTGCTTCAAGTTAAACAACCTCGATTCCGACTCCTGTTATGCCAAAAAAAAAGACGGGGCATTACTGACATCTATCAAGACTCGATGCTGGAAATAGAAAGATGGAAAGTAGAATATCTAGAAAGTAAAGTGAAGAGAAACTGTTCTACCAATGAAGAAGATGGAACATATTTCATTTGATAAAAGTTTGCTACCGTTTGTGAGGAAAATACCCGAAAACAAAGTACTATCTTTTCGTTGTCGCGCACAGGAATTTGTAGATCAATTTTCCTATCACCCTAATATTATGCTCCTCTCCCATCATCTTCTATATCATCCTATTCAGTTTTGCAGATGTATCTTAAACTTTTCAAGGAAATTGACTATATCCTCGACTGTATTGTGATTCAAAACCAGTTAATAATAATAGAAGTTGGTGTAGATCATATAATCTGAACATGAATGTCTCTAAATGTAAAATCAGGAGTTATACAAGTAAGAAAACTCCTATGCTGTAAAACTATACTTATGATTCACAAACATTGAGTAGGTGCGATACTGCGATAGACTTAGGAGTTATTTTTGACATAGAACTGACATTTTTGAAACATATTAAATGTGTAACTACATAGGAATTGAGAATTTGGGATTTATTGTGAGAAATTGCTCTAGATTCGATAATGAGGTTGCTCTCAAGGGTTGTTATTTTCTTTTGGTCGTGCCAAGCTTGACTATTGTACTATTGTTTGGTCGCCAAACTATAATGTACCGTAATCTGGGGTGAGTTCGTACAGGTAGTGCGAGTTCGGACATTAGACGGAAGACGGAAATCACGTGACTAAACGTATACGTGTATTTGGATGGGGAATGTAAATACATTATTATATCCGGGTATAGTGCAGGTTAGCTCAGTTGGAGTCGCAGAGCGGTGAAGGTGTGTTCAAGGTAGGTAAAAAATATTTTATAAAACGTAGAAAATATGCATTTTCTACGTTTGGCCAAACTTATGGCCAAATTTAGGTGTTTGTGTATTTACCTCATTCCTTCACCTCATATAAAAAAAACATTTTTTTTGTTCCTCTTCTAATGTGGGTGAATTTTTTTAGAAAATATTTGCCGAGTGTGGGGTGAGTTCGGACACCATGCCACGACTTTATAGACGTCCACTCGGCATAAAACAACGGAGTAATTATCTGAAAAGCAATTTAGACAAGGCAGTGGCAGATGTTAAAGCAAGAAAGAAAACACTCAGAGAAGCTGCCGAATACTACGGTGTCCCAAAATCTACATTGGCTGATAAAGTTTCTGGCAGACACATAAAGTCAACAGGTGGTCAAACATAGTTTACTGCAAATGAAGAGGCGGAAATAAGTCAAGGCATATTAATAGCTGCCGACTGGGGTTTTCCATTGACTAGGATGGATATTCGGGAAATCGTAAAAATTTATTTGGACAGAAGTGGCACGAAAATTCAGCGCTTTAAGGAAAATAAACCAGGCATAGAGTGGTTTTACAGTTTCTTAAAAAATATAAAAAAATATAGAGCCGAAGTGGATAAGAAAACTGTTTGTGAATACTTTGGTAACCTGATGACGTCGCGTGAAAACATTCCACCACAGAATATCATAAATTATGATGAATCTAATCTATCTGACGATCCTGGCAGGGTAAAGGTATTGTGTAAGAGAGGTTCTAAACATATAAATAGGATCATTGATTCATCGAAAAGCAGCACGTCAATGATGGCGGTTAGTGCATCAGGAGTTTTTTTACTCCCATACATTGTATATCGTGCTCTACACCTTTACCCAACTTGGATGGAAGGGGGTCCAGAAGGAGCCGTATACAATAGAACTAAAAGTGGGTGGTTTGAGGCTCCAGTTTTCGAGGACTGGTTTGTGCAAGTAGTATTGCCATATTGTCGCAAGTTAGAAGGGAAGAAATGTCTAATCGGTGACAATCTTTCGAGTTACTTGTCGTTGCATGTGATAAAGCAATGTGAGGAAAACGACATCCACTTTGTTTTACTCCCTCCAAACTTCACGCACTTAATGCAGCCACTCGACGTAGCCTTTTTTGGTCCTCTCAAAAAATAGTGGCCTGCATGGAAACTAAAAAACAGGGGTGTTCTTCCTAAATCGGAGTTTCCCCGTGTTCTAAAAAAAACATTGGATTCCTTGGGAGAAAAGAAGCAAATATCAAAGCCGGTTTTAAAGCATGTGGCATTGTCCCATTAAACTGTCAAGCCGTTTTGGAAAAATTGACAAATGACTTACAGGAGAACCAAGAGAATTCTAATACACACTGCACACAATGTTTCACAGAATATTTAAAAGAAAACAGATGGGCAGAAGCGGAAACTAAAAAAGTCAAAAGAGGAAAAAAAAAATAATGTTGCTCCAGGAAAAGGCATTCGACTATCAGATATCTCTCGAGAGGAAATCAGTGAAGACAGTTCTGAAGAATCTGCTTCAATTGTCTCTGCAGATGAACAAGAAGACTATGATCAACCTACAACTAGCTGTGATAATGTTGAGTCTGAACGTATTGAACCTCAAAACGATAGAGAAATTCTAGTGGGCGATTATGTGATTGTAAAAGTTCCTTGCCAGGGAAATGAAAGGTGTCGACATTTTGTAGCTTTGATAGACAAAATCGTTGAAAAAGATGACTTATATTTGGCCAAATATTTAAGAATAAAGAAAGAAAAAAGTATTTGTTTTGTTTTTCCAAATGTTGTGGATGAAGGACTGTTTTTCAAAAAGATGTGGTGCAGAAAATCCAATTAACAGAAATAAGACGGGGCAATATCGTTATTGAATGTTTTTTTTTATACTATTTACCAAAGATTCTGATTTATGAATGTTGTTTTATTTTTATAAAATGTATTTTTGAGAATTGTTGTTTATTTTATATAAAGGTTGCTTTAATTTGCTGTTTTCTCTTCTTTAACATCCCTCCTAAATTATATTGCTTTATTGATAGTAGGAGAAGTCAGATATAAGTTTTTTTCATTTGGGTGTCCGAACTTACACATACTGTCAGATATGTTTGATTTTTCATGTAAAAAGAGGCATGTCCAAATTCACCCCACACATAGTGGTGAGTTCGGACACTTTTTGGGCAAAAAAATAAAAAAATCTAAAATTGAAAGAAACAAAATATGTAGTTCACTAATAGAAGGTTCAAAAATTCTAAATGAATTTTTTCAGATTTTTAACTACATATTCTTAGTTTGGAGAGAATTCAGAGGAAATTCTTGAAATTTTTCCTCCTTAGTCTCCTTATTTTTTGTGATACTTCATAATTTCAATAGAATTTCTGTGATATACAGTTCAGCTGTTTAAGTGAGGTTTTAGACAATGTAAATAGATTTGTGACGTATGTATATGAGTTGGTAACACTGGGGAATCCGGAACAAGGCAAGCAGCCACGAACCGGGGGAAGAGGACTCGACGTGACGCTAGCACGAGAGCTAGAACTTATCACCGGGTGTAACGTACCTTGTTAGGTAGTAATAATACGGAACCACTGTAGTATCTGTTTATATGGTAATAAATAGTTGTATTAACCCCAAAACAGCACAAGATTATTTTCTGTGTCTAATTTTATTGTGTAGCATTCTTTCTTATTTTACTTACGTTTACGTAAGTTACGTAAAATATTACGTTTAGTGTTCTAAACTAAGGTATAAAAGTTTAGTTTTTTAAATGTATGACAAAAAAACCTCTTGATTTCTTTCAACTATTTGTAAACGATGATATGGTTGAGTTGATTGTAGTGCAGATCAATCGATATGCGCGTCAGAAGTTGAATGCAGGTGATATCCATCCAAAAGCGAGAATTTCAAAGTGGGTATTTGGCCACTTTGCTGGCCTAATACCCACTTTGGTATTAGCCCAAATGCCCATAATGCCCAAAAAATAAAGACATTCATGGCCTTGGTTTTGGGATGGATTTAAAAAAAATTGTCAAAGTTGTGTCATATAGGTCCAAAAATCCTATATATGCAAATAAAATAAAGTTTCTTATGTCGCGTAATCGTTTCGAGTTATTGCTTGCGCATATACATTTTAGTGATGAGATTCGTGAAGATCAAACTAGGATGTATAAAACATTATCGCCCCTTTTGCAGAAGCTGATACCGAATTTTCAAAAAGTGATAGTGCCAGAGGAAGAAATCTGTATAGACGAAGCTTTAGTACCGTTTAGGGGACGATTGTCGATTTGTAGAAATAAAAGACATAAGACATAAAATTATACAAACTTTGCTTGAATGGAGATTGCACTTATGACCTTTAATTATATTGCGGAAATGACAAGGTCGAAAACAAATTGGTTCCAAATTCTGTTGTGTTCCGTTTAGTCGAGGTTATCGCTTGTGAAGATTTTCTAAATAAAATTAAAGATAACAATGACTTGCTCAGAAAAATTCATTCTGCAGAGAAATATGTTTAGGTAATTAAATTATTAGAATAACTTAGTGCATAGAACTATATATTGTTATTTTTTATTTTTTTATAAGGTATATTTGTTTACATTTCAAGTTTATATCTTTTTTAATATTACATATTAAAAGTTATTTTGTTTTACTTAATGACACTTCAAAAAGTTGTATATATTGTACATTTTTATACAAATTGTCCGTCCTAATTGGAACAAATAAATATGGACACTTTATATTAGGTAACCTTGAAAAAGTCCGAGACTCGGACAAAACGTAGAATATTTGTCCATGTACCTGGCATAATCCATCCAGGATATATGACTGCGATGAATCTGGGATATCAATTGTCCAATATAAACATTAAAATTATAGCTCGGAAGGGAAAAAAACAAATACGAGCGATAACATCTGCGGAACGGGGATCTACTATAAATATTTTTTTTTGTTTTAATGCCATAGGACATTATGTGCACCACTGATAATATTCCCCAGAAAGAATATGAAAATGGAATTGATGAATGGTTCCCCATCAGGTTCAATATACGGATGTCATCAGTCGGGCTGGATTCAACAGGAAATTTTGGTTCAGTGGCTGAACCATTTTATTGAATACACAAAGCCAACAACAGAACTGTAAAAGAATATGTAATTTGCATTTTACTGATAGACAGTTTACAAATACGTCGAAGAGGTGATTATCAAAATTTGCATTTCTTGATAACATATGCGTTGGTGACAACAAAACAGTACCACAAGACACTAAGGAACAATCACCATTATCCAGTACTTTGCAAGAACCAATGTCTGATATACAAACTAGTGAATTTTTGTCATTACCGAGTACTCACAAGATGTTTGCCCTGCAACATGACAGAAATTGTTTTCTGAAGTTATTTTTGATACTCCAAAGAAGACCAAAAAAAGTAATTATTAAGTACAAAGGTTCTATTCAATGTTTTTGGTTCTCGGAAACATTTCTATTTAAAAAAAAAATAGGCAAGAAAAGTTCAAAAAACTTAACCCCTCGAAAGAAAAAGCTGTTTGGTGAATACAAGTTACAAAGAACAACAATATGTAAATTGAAAGGGAAATTATTCCCTTTCAGACTCCAGAAATACTTTAAAAACTCTGTCCAAGGTAAGTGCAACAAACATGTTTTACAATTTGGAAGAAAACTTTAACGATGTTACAGTAAATTTAATTAAGAGCCAGCTTAGAAACTTAAAATTGAAGAGAGCATCCTGGACATTAGATGACAAAATTTTTGCATTAGGCATCCATAAACGTAGGCCTAAATGCTACAGGTTTTTGAGGAGCTTCATAAAATTACCTTCTGTCACAACCCTAAGTAGGTTATTAAAACAAATTCCTATTTGAACGGGAATAAACATGCACATTATTGTGAGCTTAAAAAAAGATTAAGTCGATACATGGCTAGAGTTTCAAGTTTTAACGAAGTTAACATTGGCAAGTTTTTCGAAAATTTGACTACTGTTCAGGATCGTCATCATTTTGACCCACGTGATATATGGAACGTTGATAAAACTGGTATTACCACCGTGCAAAGACCAGAGCGTATTGTAGCCAGGAAGGGAGTTAAGTAAATAGGTTCAATTACATCGGCAGAACATGGAAGTTTAGGCTGACACACTCATGGCGCTGAGTGTGTTAGCAAGCGGGAATTCTGTTCTTCCCTTTTTTGTGTTTCCATGGGTAAATTTTCGTGAGCATTTCATAGTAAATGGTTCCCCGGATGTCGTGAAAGTGCTAACTCGTCTGGGTGGATGAACGAGAACACATTTTAGGAATAGGGTCCATTTTGTTCAAAATGCGTTTTTCTGTACTGGCATATTCCCGTTCAACCAAAACATTTTTACTGAGGCAGACTATGCTCCAGCTTATGCTACGAATAGACCCAATGCAACCGTAGAGGTTGTTAACGTCGATGAAGTAGCAGAAGACCATCCCCAATCCCAACCAACCAATCCGTACACGGACTACAGTTGAAACAACTCCTGCGAAAAGACCTATTGTTACACCAGAAAGTATTAGGCCGTTTTCAAAAGCGGATCCTAGGAAGCCCAATGTTAGAATCAACAAGAGGAAGCGAACCACCGACATTTTAACAGATACTCCTATTCAAAATGCATTAGAGGTGCTGAAAAATAAAAAAAGGAAACAATAAGAAAGACAGGAGCTTGGGACACAAAAGAAAACTGCCAAGATTGTACAGAAGATAGGCCTAGAAGTAGAACAACAGGAAGAACAAGACAGCTCTGACGAAGAAGAAGCGTTGTGTCTGGTGTGCGGCGAACCGTGGGCAAATAGTAGGCTTAAAGAAAAATGGGTGCAGTGCACAAATCGTCGATTATGGGCTCATGATAAGTGTGCTTGTGAAAATGTTCTCTTCTATTTATGTAGTTAACTGTGATTCGGAGGATGACTTATAAATCAAAATGTAGTGTTACACCTATAATTACGTTTTTCGCGCTATCTTTGTTTATCTCCAATTATCTATTTATTTTCGTACTGTTGTAACACATGAGACAACTAACCCCGGCTTGTGTGTCAACTAGCCTAGCCCCCTTGTCGGGGTAAGTGGTCACATGTGCATAGCCTATAAAAAACTTGAATACAATTTTTTGTTTAATGTTTTGTCAACTTATATTGAAGTATTGTATACTACTACTTATTATATGAAGAAAACATTGTAGAAGAATGTTATTTTATTTCAATAAAAATTTGCGATTTTATTAAATTCAATAATATAGAAAATATTCTGCCTAATATTAAAATTGTGACAACTAGCCCCCTTCTCCACTACTAGAGGATCAGATGGATCAATGGAGACATTCTATCAAACATTATATAATATACTGGATCAATGCATACCTAAAAAGACGACTCCAAAAATTTATAAAAAATTTCCTATGTGGTTCTCTAAAGAATTAATACAAAAATTGAAACAGAAAAGACATTTCTTTCAAATGTCAAAAAAATAATAAAATTTAAAACAATATTACCAGCAAAAATATTGTGAACTAAAGGTTTATACCAAGAACTTAATAAAATTATGTCACACCAATTATATTAATAATAGAAAGTAATATTAATAATAATCCAAGTAACTTCTGGAGCTACATAAAAGATAAAAGACTCAACAGTAGATTATCTTTCAGGTTTACTTACTGTTGAGTCCCAGACAGTAAAATTTGCATACCTACTTTGTGCAGATGGGTACATTAGCAAATGGTAGTATGGGGTTTTTACACTGAACAATACGTCTGGCATTTATGGCCTACCGACGCTTCAAATGCAACCCTAACCAATCTATTTTAATATCAGGCATAATGGGTATTCCCAGTAATTCAGTAAAAACCCAGATTGTTCAGTTAGGTCCGAGTAGTTCTCTTCTCAATTCTTGGAAACCCCGACCAGGTCAGGTACTCAGAATTAGTAGCCAATAGAAATGTTACAAACTCGCCCTTCCTATGTTTTCACTATGTAACTCAATCCAGATTTAAGTAATCGATGAACAAGAAAGACATTAGTTTTTAAACCATCCAACCGATCACATCAGAGCTCTCGAAGTGCAAATCGAGTCAGTTCTCAAATAACTACATAATTGTAAATTTAGTATAAATATAGAGTATTTAATTTACCAGTACAATTTCATTTCAACAACAAAATTATTATATGTTTTTTAACACACAAACAACCCCACAACACTTACAATGACCAGGAGCTTACAGATGATGAAGACATAGCAAATGAATTTGCTCAATACTTCCAGACAGATTACAGTGACAGTAATTTGCCTTCAAATTTTAGCTACTCATTTGATTACAGTTTAGATGTTTGTAGCATAAGGAGGCAGTTGTAATGCTGTTGCTACTCTAAAACTTAAAGCTGCTGTTAGAATAGATGGACTACCAGCATATTTTTTTACAGCATATTCGGAAATACATAAAGTTCCTTTACAAATTGTAATGAATTCATCTTTAGAAAATAACTAGTTAATAACTAATTCATTACCGATAGTTAAGTAATTTACCAATAATAATTGATGAACATGCTGTGTTAGTATCCCACTTAAAAATTTTAATTTAACATATTGTGTTTATGAAACAGGCATATAAAAGAATAGATAATACTGTTGATCTACACCAGGTAGGTAGTTTTTACAAAAATAAATAAATAAATAAATAACGGATATAGTTTTTTTAATAAATAAAATTTTTCTTTTAGGTATGGAATGTTTCAAAATAATTTATATTACAATTATTATTGTGCAAAATGGCACAATCACATCTACTGCAAGGATTATCAAAATAAAGGCCAATGCCAAAAGGACAATCCTGTCAATTCATGCACATTCAAACAACTGAGCAAATATTGTATGACAGGGGAAATAGACACGTGATAAGTATTATTGGCAAAAAAGCCTTACGGAGCCTAATGCCGCAGGTTTAGAATAGAAGGTACCTGTGGCTTCAAAAATTGCAAATATATGCATGTTAAAATAAACGAAGCATTCAACTTCAAGTGCCCTGTATGCTTGGAGATAATATATCGGAATGAGCTAATTTGGCTAAAATGGTGCGGGCCTACTTTGTGCCTTAATGCGTTAATAATATAGCCGATCCTTAACTCAGCTTGGGGCATGGTGACTCATCTAACCGAATTCGATGAACATCCCGCAATGGTTACGGAGGTGGCGTGCCCCATTTGTAGGCAAACCAGCTCTGGGAAACTGATAAGGTACATTAGAGGGTAAATATTGTTCAATTTTATATGGGCCCCTCAAGGAAACTCCCAAACACTTGCGAGTTGGGGAGTTAATAGTCGTGAAACTATTGTCAGAAAACCCAGTATAATATACATATACCTTGCCCTGAAAAATCCATGATTTTATACTTAGTGTATTTACTAAATACTTTTTACGCTACTAACCAAAGCAAATAACTCTTTCAATTAACTTAACAGTTAACAGTATTATTATTGACAGTAAAAATATTTTTTTGACACGGTGTACAGGCTGTCACGCACAAACCATAACCAAGCATACATATAAGTTCACGTACTGACTGTGCAACGACCGACTGTACACCTACTGTGTTGCTTTTTTGTCGATCAAAAATTTGAATGCTCCATATGAAAAGCATTGAAGCCAAGATTTACATTTTCACATAAGACTCTGTGCTGGGACCGTGTCGTGCTGGTGTGGTTCAGTCGCTTCCAAATGTTATGTGCTATGCTTTCGCATAGCACATAACATTCTTTCCTTGGACACTCACCCTAAAAGATGGTCCCTTAGAATTTTGAGCAACATTCTATATACCCTGAGAAAAAAAATGGAGGTAAAATGAAAAAGACAGAAAGAAAACCTGCCATCTGTTATAACTTCAACAGCATAAGTTGAAATTGCAACAGAAAAGGAAAATCAAAAGGAGATAGGCATAAAAAGAAAGCTGGAAAATAAACAGTTAAAAAAGAATAAACGTCAAGGCACTACTAAAAAAATAATTGGAACCTACGTAATTGTGGAATACGAAGATTCTTTTGACCCCGGCATTGTTACTGCGGCAAGAAGAAAATCATTTTTAGTAAATGTTATGGAGAACTCAAGAAAATATTGGAGTTGGCCTAAGACTAAAGAGGAAATTAGGTACGACGAAGAAGAGATAATAGAAGAAATAGAATCGCCTGTACAAAGTCCAGAGAATTCAGAATTTTACATTCTTCACGAGTTAAATAATTGATTACTATTTTTTATTTTCCATTAAATACGGATACTTTTTTAAAAAATTTATTTCATTAATTTCCTAAGCCAGATTTACTACAATAGTTAGATATATAGGGATTTACGGATTCCTTAACAAACATGTTGTATGGCTAGAAATGGTGTCCTGAAAAACCACTTTAGGGCCGCAGTGCCCACAGTGGCAGAATAATATCCTTTCGTTATTTTCGTGTCGTGTTAAGTATATAAATATTTGAGGAAGGAATATTTGTGCATCACACTGTCTCTTAGTTATATACCGTCATGTGTATTTTTTTTTTTTTGTTTTTAAACTTTAAAATTAGGTAGAAATATTAGATGTACACAATTAATATCTTACGTTATTTTATTTATTTACCAAAAATTAATTTTCACTTAAAGAAAATGATACCTATATTATTACTATTTTTTAATAAAGCTTACATTAAGCTTTAATAATAATAATAATAATAATAATAAAACGATTCTTGAAATAGCCGTACAATAGATAACTTATTTAATCCTTTGTGGGCCGATGGTTCCATGATGGAACCTCCGGCATGATGGCACCTCATGGCTCGTCTGGTTTACGGATAGGTCCAAGACACCAGGGCTCAGGGACGGGAGTCCGAGGCGTGCGACTATCCTTCTCCTTGGGAAAATATGCCCCGGTCTTTCAGGTGGAAGTGTTAGTTATATCTACATCTGTTCAGGAGAATCTCAAAAGGAGATATTCTAAACAGCATATCCAGATATGCTCCTGCACAGGATCAGGATCACCTTCAGGGCGACCTTCTTAGCTTTTGGTCGGATGGTATAGAAATAAATAATTTTTCAGGCGCACTTCTACTCTTTTTTGTAGATTCTGGTACTATACAATACTTATTACTCTTTCCTTTCGAATTCATATTCAATAAAAGAATAAAACAAGCAATAACCCAACACAAATAATACTCCGAAACACCTGTAGCAACTATAGCACCGAGTCTGTGACTGATTGAAGCGGGAGCGGATGCCGTGCCTAGCACAATAGTCGAGGTCTATGCGTGTAATGACGTAACGCCTGGCCACGCCCCGAATATTGGGTGGTAGAGATTCATAATTATTTTTAAGGCACTAAACGGAACAATAAAATTTTGATTTTTTGCAGATCGATTATTTTATCCATCTACCTTCGATTTACGAAATAAAAAAATGCTGAACAAGCCGATTAGGTTATGTTTGGTTTTTTGTTGTTATTGTTATAATCTATAGTTGTAGAGGCACGTTTGCTATATAATCCTTTTATTATTTATTATATTAAACCCTTCCAACAATCTGACCTACAATTAGGTAGTTGCCGACAGGGCATACCAGTTCTCTATTGCTTTTATGATATTTCTTGTTATTCAGCAAAGACGGGGATTTCCCAATATTTAACATAATCACACAGGTAAAGAAACGGTCAGAGTCGCTGACCTATAAAAACATTACAGGACATCTTCAGTGGGGAGTAACACAATTCATTCCGTCAGATACACTCGGTATTTCGACTTTGCACTGTACACATCAATTATCTGTTCGTTTAGTTAATAAAGTGTTTTGTTGTTGCTAAATGTAACTAGTTTCCTTCAGCATCACGCATTCCTACAATTGGTGACCCCGACGTGATTTTTAATAAACGTGCTAGTTTTAAAACAAGTGGTTCAAGACAGAAGATGCCGGACAACACGCAACCTACGGAAACTGTTACAACAGAAGTTAGCCGAGTGTCCATCAAAGTCTCGCCATTCTGACAGAAAAACCCTTCTCGGTGGTTCGCGCAAATAGAAGCACAATTCGCGCTCAGCAAGATTACGTAGGACGAGACGAAGTTCCACCATATCATCGCAAATTTGGACCCTCACATCGGAGAAGATGTTGGCAACATAATCTATTCGTCAGCACCGCCAGGCAAGTACGAGCTAATCAAGAAATTAGCCGTGTTAGGAGGATGAGGATATAGGAGATCGACACCCATCACGGTTCCTTCGTTATTTTCGAGGACTGGCAGAGACAGCCGTGAACGACACAATCCTCCGATCCCTGTGGATGAACCGGCTTCCAAATCACGCACAGGCTATTTTAGCTATGGACGACGACGTACCTACAGACAGAGTTGCGCAAAAAGCGGACAAAATAGTGGAGACCATGAGACAACACCAACCACAGATTGCAGACTTCAAGACAAGGCAACGAACACCTGTTTCAACCGATAAACACGTTAGAGAAAAAGTTATCGAAGTGGTTCAGTGCGCAGGTTTCACAGCAGGTTTAAGCCGCGGTGACAAGCTTCGGATAAGTTAACCTCCTGAGATCCACCGTTCATATCGTTGGACATTCAGTTTTTAATCTATTATTTCGTATTTGTTCTAAATAAAGTACTTGCGACCCATTGTACATCTTTGTGGACATTACCGCAGCGCCATCTGTTGGTTAGTTTGTCTATTATCGCGAATTACGGTGATCTACATATTATTTCAACCATGGCAACTTTCACGAAAGTGTCGTATGAGAGTAAGTAGTTGTTTTTGAACCGATTTTGCTCTTTTCCTTTATTTTAACGGAATGAAAATAATTAGTAAAGCTTATTAAGACGTCAGATCTTATATGCGACTGTTTCCTGTCAAAATAATAATCTCACATTTTACTAATTAACTTAAAAATTCCAATTTTTAGGCATTTTTGGTAAAAATAAGTACCTGAAAATTGAGGATAATGAGGAAAAACTAAGACAATTAGCTGAAACGTCCGACATAGAAACGAAGAACGAAGTGTCGGAAGATGAAGTAAATGAGAAGGTTGAAAGTACTCATGCTTACAAGTTTTTGAAACATTGTTAAATGATAGATTTACTAGGTGGATGTTGTATCTAAATGAATTTGATTATGAGATGAAATATGTTAAGGGACGCGATAACATTGTAGCCGATACTTTGTCGCGATACCCTTCCGGAGTAGGTGATGTATCTTTAGTTACAGAACGTTCACCATTGATGGCCACAACATTTTCCGACTATCTTGGTGCATTCTTTGAAATCAGTAATCTAAGTAAGTTGCAGGTACTTATGCGAGAATTTAGAGACTATCAGCACCAAGATCATTTTCTAGGTCGGATATATCAGTACTTAAAGGAGTTAGCATCGCAATGTTGAGTTGGCGTTGGCAATGGTATTGAACCATTCCCGATTCAACCCCAAGAATCTCCTACCCATTCTCAACATCCCCCACACAAAATACTAAAAAATCCGAATCCTGTTACATTTAGCCATAGATGCCCACCTAGATACTTCAATTCATTTAAGCCGATGCAAGCACCTTCGGGTGGAGAGCATCAGGAAGACGGCCTTCAGGCCAGACTCATTCTCGTCAGGATTCCACCACCATTCCTAACTTCAGTTTTCACCATTCCACCACCACCATTCCTAACCAACTTCGTTTTTCTAAATGGAAATATATATTTTTTATTGCTTTTTCGAACTAAACCCTTGATTTTAGTAGGACTTTCATCAGCCTTCCCTATACCTAACTTAAACTGTTTTTGAAATATTGACGGGTGAATATTGACATTTTTGCAACTTTGACACCCTGTAAAATCTAAACGGTTTGAGATCAAGCAAAACGGTTTGCACATTCCTATCTTAACTTTTCATAAGCTATGGTTTGGTACTAATTTCAGAATTATCCAAAAATTTAAAATTTTCTGAAAATTTTGAAAATTTTTTATTCCTGTATAAATTTGAAATTAGTATCAAACGATAGCTTATGAAAAGTTAAGATAGGAATGTTCAAACCGTTTTGCTTGATCTCAAACCGTTTAGATTTTACAGGGTGTCAAAGTTGCAAAAATGTCAATATTCACCCGTCAATATTTCAAAAACAGTTTAAGTTAGGTATAGGGAAGGCTGATGAAAGTTCTACTAAAATCAAGGGTTTAGTTCGAAAAAGCAATAAAAAATATATATTTCCATTTAGAAAAACGAAGTTGGTACCTGTCCAGGAAAAACTGAACACCCTGAATATGTAAATATATTTTCATTTTGTGCAGCTCGGGATATTAGACAACCCTGTAGAAAAAAAAATTAAGTTATCTCTTTTATTAACCCAGATATTGGACTTACGCGCACTAGGTGGACACCCTGTATACCGCAGGAGAAATAAAAAACCCGGTAAAAATTTTTGTATCCGAACGTGTAAATATTGGATTAAAAACGATGTGTTTAGTGAGTGACATGGTTCAAACTATTCGGAATTTGCAAATATGTTAGATGTATGTAAATTTACAAAATACCATATTTACACTTGCCGAAAACCAGCTTTTTCATTATTTTGACCAATGACTAATCATAAAAGCTACAAGAAATAACTCTTATTAAACACATTTCATTGAGATAAGTAGGTAGCATCTTGGAATGACAGAACAATTTTATTTAAAAGACAAAGCACATTACAGACAAATTAAAATTATTAATAAAAAAGAAACACAAAGTTAACATTAAATAAATAAAATGTTGGAGAATCACCATTCATTCTTTACTTAGACTGTGGAATGTACTAAGTAATGACGGATTTAAATTCATTTACACTAGACGTGTTAACCAAGATTGCCTCGAAAACTTTTTTGGAAATATTAGCAAGCAAAGTGGCAATGCTGTCAATCTGACATCAGTGCAGTTTACAATGCATTTCATAAATTATTTGTATTGCATTTGTGTCTGATGTTGCTGAAACACAACAATCAGGCACCATTATACAAGGTAGTTGAATATTGTGAAATTATTACCAGCAGACCGATGCTGGTAATAATGTACCAGATGTATATGCAAACATATACATCTGGTTAGAATATATGAGCTTAACGCTCTCTTTTAGACAATGTTGCCGAGGCTCTTGGTGAAAATTCGAGTTTATTAATAACAAATTATCTAACCAAGAATCTGATACTGCTGAGAACGATAAAGCTATACGGATTAAAATTCAAAGGGAAGAATTTCATAAATGAGTGGACAGTCTAGGCAATGATGCTTTCCAAATATACCGCTCGTGCATACCTATGAAGTTGTGTCTTTTGAAACTTGTATAAATGAATAACACCACATTCACTGCACTACTCTAGTCTGTTATTTTCGTTAATGGGTTGAAACTGGTTACGGACTTTACTTATTCTACTACCACACACAGTACTAACATAAGTGTCTTTGTATAGGGCATAAGCTCTGGCGCTAAGTACGGTTGATCGCTGTTGTGGTTGGAACATCAATATCTACAAAATTTTTTAAAAAAATTATTCATTTAGCTCAAAAAAATGTTTTTGTGAGTTGAAAGAGGAAATCAATTCTTCATCCACTTCTTCATTAGAACCCAAATTTAACAATCGTTTTTTCTTATTCGGGTTCGATTCTACCGCCTGCGAACTCGATGGTCCACATCAGTGATCCCCAACCTTTTATCGCCCCCTTTACAAGAGAACAAAAATTTCAACGCCCCCCTAGTCCATAATAGTTAATTTTATATGAAATATTAAAATATTGTTGCCTATTATCTGTACCTAGTTTATCCACGACTACTATATTAGAAGGAATAATTATAAAAAAAATATTAAATATAATACAGTATGTATATTGTTTTATTAGGATTAAAAGTGTCACTTTTTTGGCGAGACAAAAAAATACCCTTTTAATCCGAATATAACATGTTATTTTTTGTCCAATCGAAATCCCCCACTTAATTATGAATTTGTGCTTTGAAATTATTGAATTATTTCACCGTTGTTAGAATTAAAAGTGTCAACTTTAGCTCCTAGGATTAAAAGTGACTACTTTTGTTGCTAAGATATCATTTTTTTTCCAGTAAGGAAAATGTCAACCTTACAGACTTCTGACAGTAAAAAAAATTCATAGTTGTGTGACGGTTGGAAAAAAATTTATTTTATTTATTTATTTATTTGACCGCCCCTCATGGCTGCCTCAACGCCCCCATGGAAGGCTCCAGCGCCCAGTGGGGGGCGGTATCGCCCCCGTTGGGAATCCCTGGTCCAGATAATACCATCATGGGGAAAGGTTCCATGTTGTTTTCCTCCACATGATCATCCAAATCAAAATTGAACCTTTTCATAGCCTTTTCAAACAAGTTAAATTCCTTCACATTTTCAATTTTTGTACGAATGTACTTGATTGGTAGATAATTTTTTTCACACCATAACTATAAAGCAAAACACACCATAACTATAAAGCAAAATACATGTATACATAGAAAAAAAAGATAAAAAATACTTACCTAAATATTTGTTTAAACACCACCAGTGCCATTTTTATTGGAAAATTTATTTTATCGGTAATTGTTATGATTAAAGTTGTTGCAGTTGTCATTTTGTATTAGCTTTTCACTCTTTACAGTTCGGTTGACTAGTATAACACTCACACTATAAGATTTCCTATTTATATCTTTTATAATCGTTAGAATGCAAAACTAATGACATTGTAAAATGCGTGCATGGCATATATGCATGACGAAAATACAGAATAATTAATGACATTGTTAAATTTTCCCATTAATTATTGTGTATTTGTGTCATGCATGTACGCTTATTATTTAAGGCACGTGTATATTTTTAATTATTCGTATACCGTAGCATGTTATGATAGTGAAATTGGAATAACAATTGATAGACCTAAGGTTAATTGTAACTGATTAAATATTAATTTGAATAACAACTAGGTAATAATTCTAGTCACTTGTTCATACAACTTTAAATGCCTCATCACATTTAAAAGTTTAAAGAACAACAAAGACATATAAAGCAACTACAAACTTCTTACTCAATGTACTCTAGTCCTGGATCTAATTTTTAAAAGAAAGCGAATTGGGGAAGTCCAATTTTTAAACATTGCAACGTATGAAAATAGTGTTTTTACAGGAAATCAAGATGAATGTTTTAGCTCACTCACTGAATTAGAAAATAACATGTGCGCAAAGTTTAAACGTGTTGTGGTGTTTGGAAAGGGTAGCAAGCCAGTGCCAATTTTATTTACCAAACATATGCAAATATATATTGACCTGCTCCCACCCCTCTAAATAGTTGACTATTCGAAAAACTACCAAATAGTTCCCAAGTTCAATACATACGTTTTGTGCTAATCCTGGTTCGAGTGACAGGTGGATGAGTGGGCCATCTGTGTTGAGAAACTTTGCATACAAATGTGGTGCAAAAAATCCAGAACTACTTGCCAGTACCAGATTTAGAAAACAAATAGCCATTTAGCCACCTATGAATTTTGAAAAGGATGAAATGGAACAAATAGCTCGGTTTATGGGCCATACCTACTGAGAAAACTCATATGGAATTTTGTCACTAATAAAAAATTATTCTTTAAAAACATAATCTCTTACTAAATGTTCATGAACAATATAATTAAACAAATTAACTTATCCCCCAACATTGCCATGCACAGAAAATCTATCGGACAAAAATAAAAAATATTTTGTCAAAATAGAACAAAACCGTGGCTCATAAGACTATTAATCAATTAAGCATGTTATTTACACCTCAGACATTATGCAATCATTTTCAGAGGTAGCGATTCCTAAAGTATTACTGTTGCAAATATTGTAATTAAAGGTCTTCCACTGTTCAAGATTCAACATTTTTGTATATGAATTGAATTTATGTATAGACAACTTCACACAAAGTTGACTTAAAATTGAACGTAGAATCCAAAACTGTAAAAACATACAGGGTGATAAGAACGTTGGTGTCGACTTCCGGTATAACCGGAAGTCGACATCAACCAACGTTCGTATCTACCAGAAACGTGAGAATATTTTAGGCCTCACTGACCTTTGTAAATAACCAAATATTCCCCCTGTACGTGTACTTTTCCATATATCGATCGCGACCTTTCCCGGTGAAACACCCTGTATAGTTTTCAATATTGCTACGGAAACATTAGTTGGCTGGCTTAGAAGGCTGGGAAAACAAAAAAAATTACGTTTTTCATTGTTATAAGTCAATTTATACAAATAAAAAATGGCTAGATACTCAAATGAAGATAAATACAATTTAACATCCGTGGTTACTTCTATTTGTCTAGATGAAATATTAGGATTGAGTAATATTTTTCTGCCTTTCTTGTTAAATTGTATTTATCTTCAACTGAACATCGAGTCAGTTGTTATTTGTATAAACTGACTTATGACAATGTAAAATTTTATTTTTTTGTTTTCCTTAACTTCTAAGCCAGCCAACTACTTTATCGTAGCAATACTGAAAACTTTTCATATTTTTCAGAAATTGTTAAAAAAATAATAGGTATATCAAATATATATATGTGGAATGCATTTTCAGTCCTTTCTCTCTCCATTTTATAAATGAAATATAGGATCTTCCATTTAAAAAACACAAGTTGTGGTGAAAACCCGAAAACAAGACATTAAATCAAATTTATTTTTTATGACATCGAATGTATGTTTAAAAAGTGCCTGAAATGTTCAAACCATTTTAAGGTATCTTGAATAGGAAACGAGAGACGAGCATCAGTCAGTTTTGTCAAAAATTAAGAAACGCTCTGTAGCTCGAAAACGGTAAGAGATAGAGGTGAGGTTTCCGCCATTGTAATTTTTTCAAAAAAAGAGCGCAGGATTCCTCCATCTTGCTTTATTACAAATTCTCGGTAACCCTTGAAAACATACCAATTTGAACAACTTGTACTTGCCATGGAATCGTTCGGCAGAGGTGTATCGGCACGTTCAGCATAGTGAGGCAACTAATAGTATATAATTAGTAAACTTTGCTATTTATCTTATAACAACCTTGTAAATTACGTTTCTACTAAATATTTGTAAAATTTTATTACGGTTATACAACTAATTTTGGCATGTAGCTGTTCAGAAGAAAGGGATATAACAGATTAGTGATGTTGTATTAGCTATTCTTCACGCTATTGGCCAGCACGAGTTTTACAATCACATACAAATCATATAAATAAAGAGAAAATTGTCGAAACCAACTTTATCAGTGTTCGGCATAAGGTTCAGGTGAGACAAAAGTGCATTATCTAACCTGAAAGTGTTTAAATATGAAGTTGACGAAGGTTTCGTAAACGATCATGACATAAACGCATGTTTGTTAGAAGAGATGGAAGCCGAGTTGGAGAAGGAAATACCAGAACTAGCTCTAATTAGGAACTTAAACAGGATGTTTCAAAAACGACAGCGGGTAAATTTAGCCATGACGAGAAGAGAACTAGCTCTACATGGTTCTTCTTGAATTGCATTGGTGATTTTTAAGAAGCAACCACACAATGTAACAACGAATCCAAGAACAGAACAAGAATTATGCACAGAAAAACACCAAAGTGCAAGATCTAATCTGAAAATCTCTGAATATGAAGTTGACGAAGGTTTCGTAGATGATAACGACATAAACGCATGTTTGTTAGAAGAGATGGAAGCAGAGTTGGAAAAGGAAATTCCAGAACTAGCTCTAATTAGGAACTTAAACAGCATGTTTCAAGGACAGTGGATAAATTTGGGCATGACCTAGATGATGACGACATAAACGCATGTTTGTTAGAAGAGATGGAAGCCGAGTTGGAGAAAGAAATTCCAGAACTAGCTCTAATTAGGAACTTAAACAGCATGTTTCAAGGACAGCGGATAAATTTGGCCATGGCGAGGATAAAACCAGCTGAATATGGTTCCCCTTGAATTGGATCGGTGATTTTAAAGAAGCAATAACACTTTGGCAACGAATCCAAGAACAGAACAAAGATTATAGATATAAAACGAAAAAATTAAATTTCTAATGGCAACCAGAATCTGTTAAAGAATAAAATTTAAATCAAAATTATTTTGTGCACTAAAATTGCTGAAATATTGTACAGTAAATATTTTTTTAGTTATCTTTAATTTTTTGTTATTAACCGATGAAAGGCTAGCGTTACCTTATGGTAACACTGTCAGTCATTGATACTTAGCACGCCATCTAGTAAGTTTTTCATTTAAGCCACTTCACAAATGGTGTTAATCTCTTCTATAATGATATAGGAATCTGCTGTCACTTGCCATTTCAGTAGAAAAGTCATAGTCACTGGGTTTAATGTTTTATATAATTTGAAGAACCAGGGATTCCATGCTACGGGAACAATAAGAGAAAATCGGCTACCAAAATTTTGTCCACTACTTCAAAAAAAAAGTTTTTTGAGAACAAAAAAACGCGGTGAATATGAATACGCTCTTGACAAAGAGGACGGCATAATTGTAGTGAAATGGGCTGACAATAGTGTTGTCTCTGCAGGTCCATTTCTCAGGTCAAGAGATTTTCTCAAGCTGCAAAAAAAAATTATTCAGGTAAATAAACCATCCATAATAACAGAATATAATCACTTTATGGGAGGAACCGACCTTTTAGATGAGAATTTATCTAAGTATAGAATTAGCATCAGACGAAAGAAATGGTGGTGGTCAATATTTACATGGTTGTTGGACGCAGCTATGACAAATGCATGGACAACAGCGAGACTATCAAACTCTTTATCTCGCATACCACAATTGGTATTCAGAGGAGAAATTGTGCAAACTTATCTAATGCGATACGGCATTCCATCAAAAATACTCGGTAGAAAAAGAACATCTGTATCTAGCATAACCCTCCATAGAATATCAGATGATATTAGATATGATGGTCGGAATCACTTTCTAGTTCCAAATCCGGATCAGAAAAGAAGACGATGCGCCGGAGAAGGCTGCTCATCTAGCATTCGCAGTATCTCCAGCAAATACAACGTGGGATTATGCTTAGAATGCAATTATATATTTCATAATAAATAAATATAATAAGTAATAAATAATCTAATTTTGTGTTAGACATTTGGCTAGCGTTACCATACGGTAATGCCTGTGTTTTCTAAGTTAGGTTACCACGAAATTTGACTTTTTTGTTTGCAAAAATATTTCACAAACATTCAACACAAATAATCACTATAGTCACTTTTAATCAACAAGAAAAAAGTTCGCCGTTAATGGGTTTAGATTGTAAGTATAAGTATTTTTTGTTACTTCTATTTTAGACAATAGTAAATTCTTAGTACTATTATAGAACTATTATATAGTATTATATATGTTAGCACCTCCCCTTCTTGCCACTCTATGTTAATGTTGATATGCGAGAATCCTCGAAGACACTTCGATGTGAGACGAAGAGGAGGCAGTGGTGGGACAGGCTGCGATAGGCATACACGCCGACGTGATCGCGGTGGCCGTTTGTGCTAATTTTGAGTTTTACTGGGGTAACAACCCCTCAAATTAGTACATTGCTAACATATATATATATATATATATATATATATATATATACACGGTGTCCCACCGAGAACCGCCTCGATCTATATATAGCAAACTATAATTAGGAAAAAACTGAAAATTGGGCAGTGTACCAAAGTCACTGGGGGCAAGCGATCTAAAATATTTTCAAGACGGCCGCACTTCCGGTTATACCGGAAGTAGGTGTTAACTTGCTTATTTCAAATGGAACACCCTGTATATTATGTAAACTTCGAGAGTTCAATTTAAAAGTTCAGTTAGCTAAATCTGAATTCCTATCAATATTGCAATTTGCGGAGTTTTATCGCAAGCATTTTATTTACGTACGATCAATTCAGCCTAAAGGAACTATTCAACCATAGAACGAGAACTACTAGCCATCGTGGAAATGACTAAACATTTCCGTTCTTACATTTACGGTAGAGTTTAAATAGAAACTGAGCAAATTGCTGTAAGCTTAAGTGCCATGCGTCTACACCTCAAACTTATAATCAATGACCAGGCAGAGTCAAACAATCGTAAATAAAAGTTGTAATTACTGGCAGATGCATCAAAATGCATAGGAGACGCGTAATGCATTCTCTCTCTCTCTCTCTCCACAAAAGATTTTAATAACTCGATCGCTCAACACGGAATATAAAAAGCTAGTAGAAAATGCCGGAATTTGAGAACACTTATATGACACAAATCTGCAAGAAAGTTTAAAATCAGCTTAAGCCGTAAAAAGGGCGGGTGCTGAAAAAAAGAGGACGTTTGGGGGAAGAATTAGAACCTTCATTGACCAATAACCGCATCCATCCACAAGTAGAGACCCTCAACGTCATATATGTTTATAGGAATCGCCTGCCCAGTACAAGTACAGTACAAAACATACAAGAAACTACTGTCTGGACGCAATTAGGTAGGTTAACTTACCAATTGCTAAATATCCCAAAATAACAGCAAGTCGTTCATTAGGAGTAATGAGGAGCTTTTCTCATTCGCCTATCTTCTTTTTTATCCTTACAGAGAAATATCAATAAAATAATTCTGCTAGGTAGGTATTGAATCTCATTGGCCAAATTCTAATTAGATTTCAGTCATTTGTAATGAATTATTGCCTACATATGTTTCAACATTAAACTAAATCTTTAACATTAAACCTGAAAATAAAAACTAAATATCAGTCTAACATTAGCGTACAACTTGTGCTGTACTTGACTTTCCAACTCATTTGATAAAATTATTTACCTTGCATTTGTAGATATACATTCATATCCATTATTGTTATGATTAATTTGACGTTCGCCAAATGTCAGTACCTTACCGAAAGGCTGACTAGTGTAAAACGGGACACGATTGGTGGAGTGTTAAATGTTACTGAGTGTTGCCAATCGCAAAATTAAATAATTATTAAAAGTTATTCAGTAATTAGTGTGATCTTGATAGGTCATATTAACTTTTGATGACTTATTTCATAAACTGATATATCATGCAACCGAATTGAGATAACTAAACTGTGTTTCAAGTTAATTGGTAATATACTCAATTTTAATTAGGAACTTAGCGTAGCGGGATCGAATTTGACATCCTAGTTTTTTGTTCATCTACAGGATTTTTGTCAGTGAAATGCTCATGGAGACTTGTGAATTATTGTGATTTATCTTAAATCATCCGTGTTCGGGATTTTGTTTCAAACCTTATTTATAATATTTGTGGAAACATTGGTTGTGGTTAATACATTGGTGAGGTGAATTTCAAAAATATATACCTTGATTGGGATTTTGTGAGCATTCATGTATGTGGAAGTCGCGCTGAACAGATAGATTCATTCCTCGGTATATCGTCAATTTAACCAGACAGGTATGTTTCGAAACTATAGATTTTCTAGCAAACAAGCTCAGTTTCCAAGTTCAAATTTATCTAAACCGTTGGATATTTAATTAATCATGGTATTTATTATTCATAGACGCCATAAGGGTCATTCATATTCGCATGTCCTGCATTTTATTAAAGATAAAATTCAAATTTTGCCGAAGTTTAGCGAAAAATCAAGACCTACTAGTTCAGAAGCTCAGTGGAAACCCCTTGGAAAGGGTATGTGATTGTTATTGTCATTTATGTGTTCATTTGTTCATATTTACATTTATTTGCTAAGTTACAGTAACATGTTCTCATTGATTAAATTAATTTAAATTCGAAAGTTAACAGAGCCTAATCCTATAGAGATAGTCCTATTGACACTAATTAAACTTTATTATAATTTGGTTTAATTTTTTTAGTTATTTAGCGTGGATTGATAATATTTAGAAAAATATTGCAAATTTTCATTTTTCTTGTTTAGAATTTACCAGTTTTCGCTAGACCTCGCTGTATAATTAATTCAGTCTTTACCTGATTAGCAAGATTATCATTACCATTCATTTTTTATCAGTAACTTTTTTAGGCAGAGCGGTGTTGCCAAATCTAATTTTCCCTCACCCTAGGGAAATTGTACACGATCTGGCAACACCGCCTCTCGGGGGTGCCAGGGACAACCCCCCCAAGGGCGAAAGTCCCGACCCTTAGGCCTTCAAATAAAGGAGATAGGTTATTTTGTCGACATTTCCTGGATGTCACCAGCGTTATTTATTGTCGATCATTTATTGAACTGCCCTGATATATGGGTTATTCGATATATTATTATTCGATAGAAATTTCTACGAGGATCTAGAAGCCTAGTTCACCTTTATAAAGGCCGCGGCGTGCCGGCGAGGATGTCAGTCTTAATCAGGCAGCGATCAAGAGCAAAGAAGCAATCCTTAAGTGAAATAACTGTGATTCTAGAAGTGTTTTCGGCGTGTATTTATTTAGATATTGTACAAGAAGTGTTGTGTTTGAAGTGCTAAATAAACATTTTTATTGTTGTTAATAGTTTCACTTATCTTTAGAGCTCCGGAAGGAGTAACAGTATAATAGATTTAAAATTGGTCTATAAAACAAAGTTATATTTTGTAGAGTTTTAAATATTGAATACAAAATTTTTTAATGGAATGAAAATGCGCTAAATAAATTGGTTGCAAAAAAAAGATATTTAACGTAAAGTAATTATATTTTATTTACTAGGGGTTTTATCTACGGTCATCCATTCAATGCCTCTAATGCATAATAATGTCTAATTTCAGAAGTAGAACTGCTTCTGAAGTTCTGAGGCTTGTAAAGGTTCAACAGAAAATGGTAAATTTATTCAAATAATTTATCCTAACCTAACTTTTGAATTTATTTTTTAATACTACCTGTCTATTTTTCTAATTTGTATTAGAAATTGAATATAGAAACATGAAAAATATATATATTTATGATATATTAAACAATTTATCTTCATCTAAACTAATGTTTAGCTTTTGTGGCCTCTTAATATATTTAAGTGTATGTACCTACTTATTTTTGAATAACAAGTAGGTATTAATTTTTTCGCACTTGTTTTGGTAAATTAAAAGTTATTCTCTATTAACCAAGAAGATAAGTTGATCAGTCTTCACGAAACTCGTAAAGGACAAAACTTGAGCGAATATTGTTATTATAAACTGGACAAATTGCGAGTACTTGACTACCAATTCCTAAGTTGCATTTAGTGGATGCTGTAATAGGTGGAATTACAGATGAAAATATTGCAAGATCTGAAAGAGCTTCACGGTTTACAGATACTAATGAGCTGTACCTATTCCTATAAGTACCTTGGGAAGCACGCCTAGCACATCTGCAGTAGAATAAAGCGATAAACACGTGATTGGCGCCAGTAACGATACTTATTATTATGAAATTGATATCGTAATAATGTCCCCAACGAATCGCAAAGATTCGGGCGATGAGGAAGTAAAGACAGTAAACAATTTAGCCGGTAGTCCGCTTAGATCGAAAGCAGAATTGATTAATGTACCTGAAAAGGATGATGAATACGATGATGATTACATTCCCTGAGTTTGTTAAAGACATCAGGTCAAAAACATTTCAATTGGGTAGAAAAAGATTTGGATCCCAAGTTAGTTTGCTGGTCTCCTATGATTGATGCCAAAGGAAACTTATTTCTATCCCAACTATTCTTCCAACTTTTCGATGATGATATTATTAGTATGTTCGTTCAATTTAGTAACTGCAAGGTATCCCGTGAATAAATGGAAAACGGGATTCCTGGTAATACTTTATTTCTTTCTAAACAGTAATCTTATAAGGTCAAATTAATACTAATGCTTTGGGGTTACGAAACCCTAAAAGGAGGATGGTACAAAATGTACAGCTGGATGTCTGAGCATCCAAATCCTAACACATACTTAGCTTTCGATTGGAAGCAGTTTGACAAGAGAGCACAATACTTCGTTATTGATGATGTTCACGATGTGATTAAGTCATATTGACTTTGAGCATGGATATATTCCAACTCAGGAATATCCAGAATCATGGACAGAACCAAAAAGGCTTCGAATCTATTTGAATGGATGAGGGATGCTATTAAGCATACCCCAGATTTACTCCCTGATGGAAGCATGTATAGAAGAGAATACGCAGGCATAACCTCAGGGTTTTTTCAAACCCAATTACTCGATTCTATGTATAATGCATTAATGCTATTAACAACACTTTCAGCATTAGGCTACAATATTGACACACTCAAACTCAAGGTACAAGGAGACGATTCAATTAGTGGATTACAATAGGCGTGTAAGAAAAATAAAACTGGTAACATTACTAATTGAGGTATATAACGTTTTTTTTTTTTGGAATTCTTTTGTTGAATAGTTACATTCCTATGGGAAACTTCATCTCATACCCGAAATGAACTCGTAGCGAATACATTATCTAGGGACCGATTTGAATTTATATTATCAAACCTCAATTGTGTTGATAATAATAACCTGGACAAAGAAGATAAGTTTGCAAGTAAGGCCATTATTTGATCAACTGAATAGAAATTTCCAAAACTTTGCACCCTGCTTGGAAAACCATAGTGTAGATGAATCGATGGTGCCATATTTTGGCAAACATGGATGCAAGCAGTTTATCAAAGGCAAACCCATACGCCATGGTTATAAATTGTGGATGGGTGCGACCAGTAATGGATACTGCGTTTGATTGGAGAAAGGAGTAAAAGCAAAAACATTCGGAAATTATAAACCATTAGGCCTTGGACCATCTATCATACTTCAGTACAGCGACGTACTTTCTCGACTTGGAGTTTCCATACCACATATTTTTTGACAATTTTTTTGCAACCGTTCCCCTCTTATATGAACTTCAAAACAAAATGTCCACAAAATGTCCTATTTTATCTAAAACTGAGATGAAAAAATCTCCAGGTGACTTTGGATTACCATTCCTGCGATAACAAGGTAGTTATTGTCAAATGGCATGACAATAATACTGTAAATGTGGCATTAAATAATTTACCAGTAGAGCTCTGTGGGTAACTAGGTACTCCAAAAAGAGAAGAAACGAATAACTATAAATCAGCCTCATAATGTAAACTTATACAACAGCTTGGATATATGCTACAAAAGGTCGAAAACAAGTGGGTCGTTCGTACCACCAGCTTTTATATTTCCTAGGAATAGTATGAAGCCTGAATGATACTTGATTGATTCGACCTTTACCAGATGAAAATCCATGAAGTTATTGACGCTAGGGTACTTTAAACTACTACTACGATGCCGAATAGCCACCCAAAATATATGGTTCTTCAACATAATATTTCGAAATTCAAACGTATAACAACTTATTTTGATTAAAAAAGAAAAGCCCCTTATCAATTTAAAGTAGGTGATTATGTTATGGTAAAAAACGTTGACGTCACACCCGGAACAAGTAAGAAACTGTGTTTAAAAAACAAACGTATATCCGATATATATACAACTAAGGACTGACAATCAAAATAATGCAGCAAGTAAAGGACGTAATTATGGTATGAGAAAATGGATATATGAAGACAGAAAATTACAGTATAAGAAAATGGATGTCCTGAATATTTACTTGAAGGTAACACACACTGAATTAGCTTATAGACTACATAGATTTGAATTTGATATTTTAGACAGACGTTAGACTGACTTAAAGTATAAAGTAAAATAAATAAAAAATTCAAGAGACAACAAAAGAAACTATCTAGACTTATTTCCATTAGAAATATAGAAGGGCAAGATAATAGTAATATTTCTGAACGTGTTTTTTTTTATAATATATTAACTAATTTGTCAAATATTGTTTGGACACCTGAAGAAACTAAATTATTAGAAAAAGTGGAATATCCTAGAGATGCAGTGTCACCACCAGTTCCACCAGCAATATCACAGATAAAAGATACAAATTATCGAAAACGTTTCTCTATCGTTTGATAGTGCAGAACTAAGAAATATGTTTCTTAATGCAAAACCTCATATGCCTATTGTTTTAGCAACTACCAATAACGCGGAAATTGTTATTTCGCATCAGGAAAATATTAAGCTTAGCACAAATGCTAAAATAGAACCTGACAGTGTAGTCCATGTAGAAAGCGAAAGCCATACAGAAAATGAAAATGATGGGAAACAAAGTTTTATGAACAACCACACCGATATCAACGACAATACCGACGAATGCTGCAATTCAAAATTTGCCGATTTAGAAAAACCATTTACCAAAGAAGCAGATGAAAATAGTTGTAAAAAAGCAAACAGTGAAAAACCAGCTGAGGATATCCAGATAGAAAACATTCTACAAATTCCAAAATGCAATAGAAATAGAAAAGAAGGTAAAGGAAAAAATCTGAAATATTGACTAGTACCCCATATAACGAAGAGATCGAAACGACAACGGGCAACGAAAAAAAGTAGCAAAAAAATTTCAAAAATCAACAAAAAGAAAAGTATTTTGTGAAAAAAACGAAAACGAAACCAGGCCAAAAAAAGTAACGAATGCAAATAATAAAGAAGGAAAATCGGCAAAAGAACCACGCAATGTAAAAAACAAAAATAGCTCAACAAGAATCACAAATCAAAAAGAACAGAATGAAAATTCTGCAAAGAAAAATAAAGTCGAGGACGATGCTGGTATTTGTCCAGACTGTGGCGATACTTATTCTGATCATCCTGAATTAAATCTGATTCAGTGTAAATTTTGTTTAGAATGGTGGCACGAAATTTGTACACATAATGGAATGACCCTGCAATGACTATTGCCCAGGAAATCCTCAACAGGATTAGAGATCCAGCTAAAATGAGGACCTTGGATCTAAGGAAACAAGAATCTTTCTATGGAAAGATCATCAACGATCACCGAGGAATCCTAAGAAGGAAAAGAAAAATGCAGAAATAATAAATAAATATTAAAAATAATAAATAATCAACAAATTCAAATTAAAGAATAAATATTTAAATGACATATCTATAAAAAATAGAGACATATAAATATAATAATTATTTAACAAATCGACGAAATGCATAAAGACGCAGGTAGACCGCAAGCTTAATCGACGAATAAGTGTAATAATTATTTGACAAATCGACGAAACCCATAAAAACGCAGATTGTCCGCAGGCTCAATCTAGAATTATTTGACAAATCAACGAAATGCATACACAGGCTGACCGCAAGCTTAATCGACGAATAGATTTAATAATTATTTGACAAATAGACGAAATGCATAAAGACGCAGGTTGACCACAGGCTCAATCGACGAATAAATGTAATAATTATTTGACTAATCGACGAAATCCATAAAAACGCAGATTGGCCGCAGGCTCAATCTACAATTATTTGACAAATCGACGAAATGCATATAAATCCTTGTTGTCAAAAATAAAAAATAAAATAAAATAAAATAAATAATTGATAAATAAACGAGAAATAACAAATGTATTAAATATATTTTGAGAAATATGAGAAAATAGACAAATAAAGAGTAACCACTGCGCCTGGCTTTACTAGAGGCGCAGCCGCGCCGGAGAAAATCCATTTGAAAAATGATTACTCCTGAGAAAGCAATTTGTCAATTAAATACTAAATATATTTGTCGATCGTTCCTGAGAAAACAACTTTGTTTTTATATATAGAGAAAGCATTTTGTCGATTTGTCAAATAATTATTATATTTATATGTAGATATTTACTGAGAAACTGTCAAATAATTCAAACTGTCTCAGTTTTTGAAGCCTCAGAGTGACAATAAATTGACAAAAATTACTGGGGGTATGCCTGTGGATAAGGTCAAAGTGGTTAAAATCCATAGGCTAACTGTAACCGCGATAAAAGGTGACCAAATTCTCGGTTCGTTCAGAAATTCGCATGTTTAGCTATTTTTTGACGTACCCTGCATACATGGAACTGGCAATTAAAAATAAATTTAATCCTTACACACCATTACAGACACCGACCATGCAAACTGTCAAGCCTTATTCAATTTATATTGTAATTTGTGGTTTTAAAAAAATTGGAAAAGAGTAAACCTATATTTATGATTATTAACTGTATATAATTGAAGAGTGGAAATACCAAAGGCGCTAAGTGCCAAAATCTCACTTTTGTAGATATTTTCTTAAAAAGCTTCTAAATATCATCGCCAATATCCTCACAAAGGTTCTAAGTGTAACATGATGTTTTAAGCTTCTGGAATATAAAACAAGATGGCGCTGAGTACTATGTTCCGGCAGATTTTATTTAGAAAGGTTATAAGTGCCAGTTGTAGGAAATATGTGTTCTAATCTGTTTCTAATCTGTGAATCTGTGTTCAAAAATTTTTAGTTTGTGTGGTGTTGTTTATTTGCAATATCCTGATCTAAATATTCATCGCCTTTATAAAGCATTTTTGGAAAAAAATAAAGAATCTTCGGTGACCTATAAGTTTTATAGAGCAATGTTTAAAAAAGATTTCCCGAATCTTAGGTTCCACCGTCCCAAAGTTGATACATGCCATACCTGCGATAGGTTAAACTGTGAGGCAAAGCAAAATAGTAGTGCCGGCACCAACGCAAAAAATCAACTGGATCTTCACCATCGGAAGTTGTAGAAAAGTATGAAATATATCAAAAATCAAATCTCTGATTCACAACTTCCTGGCAGTGAGAAATGTTGTATTTCATTTGATTTACAACAGGTGCTATTTGTTTCTACCTTAACACATTCAGATATGTTTTATCTATCGCAACTGTCCTGTTATAATCTGGGGATACATTTGCCCGACTCTAACCATGCCTTTATGTGTATGTGGCATGAAGGCGTTAGTGGACGTGGAGGTAATGAGGTAGCATCTATCTCTCTTAAGCTTTTAACATCTGGTATTACACAAAAAAAACATTTACTACTGTGGAGTGATAACTGTGCAGGACAAAATAAGAATAGTGTTGGGCTTTATAGCGACAATATTATTTGTTACCTTCGGGGAATTAGTTTTATTTGTGTGGACTGTATTTTCGCTGGATTAAAATAAAAATCTCACAACACTACATGTATGCTTTATTCTCTTGTTCACCATTTCTCACACACTTGACATTCAGTGCTGCCAACTGAACAGTGGTAACAGCACAGTTTACATACTACCAACTACTGAACAACAACAACAGTTTTCTCCAAATAGAATGGTAATATTTGTCTTGATATTCCTTGTTCTGCATAGAGTTTTTGACACAATAGAGTATAATTTTCTTATTAGTGGTCACAGTTTTATGAGTTGCGATAGAGATATTGCCCTAATTGAGAAGAAGAAGCGTGTTATGAAGGCAATAGTCCCAAATGATTTACATGAAGCAATAACTTCCGCTAAATATAATCCTCCTTTCGAAGTTATTGATATGTCAGCGAATGGATTTTGGGATATAAAAGAGACTACTGATATATTTCTCAACACCAAAAGTATAAATATCAGTAAGGCGATAAGGATAAAGGTTGATTTTAAAAATCCAACAGTTCTTCTCATAAAAGAATAATTCTCAGCTGTTGAGGAATGGAAACAAATAAATGTCTTGAAAAAAGGAAAAACCATTGCTGATCTAAAATCTGAAAACTTGAAACTTTTACCCCCTGAAAATAAGATTTCCGAAAATAAAAAAATCTTTATTGTCCATGATTCCTTACCTTGACAATCCTGAACATTTTACGTTTTACAAAAAACTTCTTAACATAAACGAGGAACAGTAAACAAGGGAAAGTTTGGGATTAAGTTGCAGTTCGAAACACTTTTAGCTGGTACTTATAACCTTTAAGTAATGTGGCATTTTAACCTTTGTAAAGAACATAGTTTGGATCTTATGCCTTTTCCGATTTAATTAAACAAACTTATAAACATTTCGATTTTTTTATTAAAGATATTAGACTCATATTCTAGGAGTTATCATTTCAACTTATTAGAAAACGTTATAAAATTATTTTAAAGGAAAAAATAAGAAAATATACTTTGTAAAATTGTTTTCTTGATTATCTCAAAATTATGAATTTGGCACTTTAGTGCCTTTGGTACTTCCACTCTTCAATTATTTCCATAGAAGAAAACAAGAAAAAGCTCCGCACTAATTACAAACAAGACTATTGAGACAACACTTTGCTACTGATACTGCAGCATCTACTGGTGGATAATCATCTGGAAGGCCGAGTTTCAAATTGCATGTCAAGCGTTGCCAATTACCAATCACTGTCAATATTGTTAGCCAATAGAATTGTTAGAAAGTCACCCTAACAATATTTGCCTTTGTAAATAACTATATAGTAATCCAGAATTTTAAGAAGGATTATTTTTCAAATCATTGTAACCATCACATCAGAGCTCTCGAAGTCCAAATCGAGAAAGTGCTCACATAACAAGTATATATTATAATTTAGTGTAAATAGATAGCATTTTATTTACTAGTGCGAATTTATTTCATCATCAAAAAACATTATTTCTTTTTAACACAACCACGACAAAATCTAAACTTAATCCGCTTTATACACTTAAGAAACTTTAACTAATTTTTACCTCAAAATGGCTGATCAAATATTAAAACAGATTGACAACGTCCGAAATTTAGATGCTGAAACATCTAAACCACGTTTTCCAAAGAAAGAACAAATAGAAACCAAAACGACTGACGAAAATAATTCAGGAGACATAGAAAACAAGACTGATGCAGTAAAACCTGAATCAAAGCACAAGACTAAACCTCAAGCAAATGCTAACAAACAGACTACTAGTATTAATTCGATTCTTACTCTATATTTACGTACACCCCTTACTGGCAAAGCAGAACCTGCTCCCTCTACTTACGTTCCTTCATCGTACAATATGTACTTTATTATCCACCTTATGCATGGAATAATTAGGAAAAATTTATACTTCAGAGGACAAGAAGATGCTTGGCATCCTCTCATTTCTCGACTTTCTTTTGGAATTTTATTCTATATCCAGACGCTTAGAGCAGAACTCAAGGAAGGTATCATATCTTCACAAAACAGGAGTTTAACAATTTGACCCCAACAATTTGAATAAAATTGTATATGTAGTTTTTCTATTCAATTTCTATGGGAGCATGAACCGGCCCTGTTTTCATCCGTGGAACGAATGTGGCCACGGGAGAGGCGGTTTAATGGGTGCTAGGTACATCGAGATTTTAACAATTCATGTGGTACCTTACGTCGACTACATTGGAGACTAATTTGTTTTATGCATGACATTGCAAGGTTGCACAGCACAAGAATCGTGCAGTCCCGACAAAGGATACAAATTATAGAGATGCGATAAGCCCAACTGAAAAAGTATTAATTATACTCAGATAATTTTCTATGATTTGGTCAGGTTCATTCTGATGACTCAGGTAATTTCCTGAGTAATCATAGAAAATTATCTGAGTGTAATCAATACTTTTTCAGTTGGACTTATCGCATCTCTATAAATTGTACCCTGTTTCGTGATATAGGGTGCTACAATGTTTACCAGTTCTTCAAAACTACCTGGATTCATCCGATAACAATTTTGAAACTGAGTAGGATGGAGTATTAGTTCTTGAGCACATATGCTTGCTACACATATTTTAACATTTTCTCTTTTACAGGTTCAAAACTTCGTCTACAGAAATATAGATCACATGTTGAAGGTATTTTAAGACAAAAGCTTAACCAATTCAAGAAATATTTAAAATCAACAAAGCAAAAGTTGTTAACAACTAGACAAAAACTAAAATATTTAGAAAAAATCCTACACAACAAAATATTTTTAAGGATATTAATGCAACAACGTTCAGATTTTTTCAAAGTCAGCTGCAAAATCAAAAACTGAGCAACCCAAAAGGGAGGCGATTCACCATAGACGATAAAATATTGGCTTTCTCAATTTTTAAGCATAGTGGGAAATGATATCGATTTCTATTTAAAATATTCAGTCTGTTTAACCGCAAGACTTGGCAGTGTAAAATTTCATTGCGAAATAAATGAATATATTTATTCATTTAACTAATGTTGTAAAGGAGAAAAAGAGATGGATAGATATTGCGTCTTAATGTTTGAAGTTTCATTGAGCACCCCAAAGGGGCCCCCAAGCTGAAACAAAAACAAAAGGGAGTCCTAAACCGTGAAAATGGACCCCATAGAGCTACAATTGAGAATGGGGCCCGCTCAGGACACACGGGGGCTCTGAAATGAACTAAACTGAACTCAACACCAGCAGTCAAAAGAATACATTCGACATGTACATGTTAAAACGGTAATCAGCCTCCTTGCAAGCGTGAGTGCGCTTTTGTAATAGTGACAATCACAACCAAGAGCCCAATAATTTAAATAATATTAGGTAATTACACTGCTAAGATATTTAGACAATATAAACATTGCATTATCTATTATGTTACAAGGTTTTTCACGTTTCCACTGGATGAAGTAATAAAGACACTATAAGGTTGCTGTCGAGCAGATAAGTTTAATGTAAATACTGGCAGAATAAATGTTCCAAACACTTTACAGATGATCCTTATGAGAGAAATCTAATTTAAACTACACACCTAGAGGGGGGAGTAGGAAGTTAAAGTCCACTGCAGTTCTGTCGCTCAATTTACCAAAGGGAAAGGCTATTATTGATTTACAAAAAGGAGGACAGTCTTAGGCTATTAGATAGAAGCTTTATATAAAGCGGCAGGGTTATGCCGCTTTATATAAGAAGGGGCATATTTTAGATAAGTGGAGAAGGGAAAGCAGGTACCCCGGGTGCATCCCCAAAAAGCAATTCCCTCCATTGCTATACAAACTGTGGGTCGGAATTAGTGAGTGTTAGTAAAAATTTAGTATCAGGCTTCAGGGCAAGTGGTCTGCATCCTCCCAATCCGATTAAGGTGCTGAAGAAGATTCCCGATGGGTTAGATAGCGATGGCGAGGAAGTTGAAAGGTGTATCGATGCTAGTTTGAAAGAGTTGTTGCAGGAGTACAGAGGAAGTGATGAAAAGCCGAAACGAAAACGAGGAAAGTAGAACCAGGCACTAACGCGTCTGCTACAAACCTTGAAGAAACAGGCACTAACGTATCTGCTGTGAACTTTGAAGAAACAGAGTCGAATGTCGAAGAGGCAGAGCCGGAAATTCCTTTGACTTCTGGGGCTATGACATCTGCCAATAAAAATGAGCCCTCTACATCTTACCTAAAAAATATCTCAAAACAAAAACCAGTTCGTCAAACTCGAAAATCAAAACATGTAGATTCATCTACTTGAGGAATTTGCCGTATAAACTGGAATGATTACAGGGGCAGCTTTGAATGGATCAGAAGTGTAAAGTGCTGCAGCTAGATTTATGGTCCATGTAGCGGAAGAAGCAAGGATCATTACTACAACTGCCCTCGTGACCCCAAATAAGGGACTACTTGAACACCCCTAAAACAGATTTTTTTTGGCTTCCTAGCTATTTTTTCAAATTTCTTTGCCGTTGCCGTTTAAAGCATGCTAAGCGAGTTCGCTGCCAATATTGATAATAGTTTCAGTCATGGTATAGTGTGCAGTTCAAGTTGTAGGTAGTAAAAGTGAATTTTGAGTTCTAAAACAATGCGAGTGCACCGGTAATTTGTGGTGGTGTTCTTTTTTAATTCAAAGGTAGTAAAGAAAATGGTGTGTGTACTAAAACAATGTGGATATTTCAGCTTCAGACTAGTTCGGTTGCCATGTTTGCTACTGTTTCGTACGCGAGCGAACAAAAAACTAAATAAATTATACATCACAAGTTATATACTAACCTACTATTACATTCTAGGTTTTGTTGGAGTGGGGTGGATCAAAATACCAACTATAATGGGGCCAATGGTATTTACGGGGGCCCCATTCCGAGGAGGCGAAGCTGGCTGCATACCTACTCATGGTCGTCAAACTGGGCTTAAAATTATAACTACCATATGTGATCAACGAGCAACAAATAATGTATATTGTTATTAAATGAAATAAATGCATATGGTGTAAAACAAAATATTGAAAATCGTTACCAGGGGTATTTAATTGACAACAGTGAAATTGTTCACCTGTTCGATTGTCCTCATTTACTAAAAGGGGTTAGAAACAGTTTATTGACTAATAATTTACATTTTAGACAAAACTGCGGCAATAAAGTAGCTTCATGGTCATATGTAGTTGACATATATAGAATGGACAAACAAATGGGGAGATTTAGTCAGTTCCCTAAACTCACTGGTGAACACGTTCTGCCAGAAGAAATGAGAAAAATGAAAGTTAAAAACTGTACCCAAGTATTTGGTCGGACGGTTGCTACAAGCATGAAAATTAGGGCAGAAATTAGCATAGAGTTACCTCCTCAATCACAGTTTTACTTAGATCCTCTAGCCTCAGAAACATCAGATCTATTGCTTTTCTTTGATGAACTATTTGACAGTGTTAATGGCAATTTGTTATGTTCATACATAATCCAAACATTCCCAAATTTGGCAAAATTCTTTACCCATCCTACCTACATTCCATGTTTTTAGTTCATCTTCTTCATCCCGGCATATTGTAATACCTTTTCTCAAAAACTGATATTTACACCCCATAGTTTCACATATATTTTGAGGATATTAAAAGACCTATGATTTAAATCATTAATCCTCGATTTTTTAACCAAGATCCTCTCGAAAACTTTTTCAATCTCATACGAAGCCATGGAGAAGAAATACAAATCCAACCTGTTCTTCTTTCGTTTCATCTACTAAAGCTCTTATCATAAATAACTTTTTTTCGTCTCACTCCCCCAACTCTATATTTCGACTGGAGCTTTAAACACTATCAAAGAATTGATCAATGCTACAGATGCATATGAAGATGAAATTTGATCAAATATTATTACTCCAATCCTCCCACCAGAAAAAGACACCACCACTCTGAGTCAAATTAACATTACTACTCCATACGTAGCGGGCTTTGTAGCGAAAAAAGTTCTAAAGAATAGTTGCAAAATGTGCAAGGACAGTATATTATCTAAAGAAAATCTTCCTCAAAATATATTTATACTACTATACAAGTCTTACAGAAAAAATAGTTTACGTGTACCATCAGCAATATTCACGAATATATTTTATGAAATTGCAAAGAAAATATATGGCATCTTACCAACTGCGATAAATCGTTTGTCAATAAAACATATAATTAAAACTCCTGTAGATGTAGATCTTCTTAAGCAATTATTTTCTGAAAACCAGCAAGATTTTCTCCATTTTTTTAATATTAGAGTTATAATATTTATTATATTTAAATTAATATTAGAGTTCACGTAATCGCAACAGCTTTAATGGTTTCACAATACAAGCAACATGTGTATATAAATTCATATTTATATGAAACAAAATTTTTCATCACACCACGTGTCTTTTTAAAAAACAAAATCAACCTGTCAGGCGTTTTTCAGAAAAATTATTTTCCTGAGAGTTATTTGCTCTGTTTCATTATTCGTGAGCCGAAATCGAAATCGTGCCTGTATAAAAGCATACTGGCCATTCATTATAAGTAACATTATTCCTGATTACAGAATTTGACACTGACAATGCGAAGGACAAATATTTTGAAACAAATTATTCAGATTATGATGAACTGAACAATAACAATGAAAGTGAATCATTAACATGTGCAACTAAAGTTTTCCCAGAGTCAAGATATGTTATGCAAAGGGTTAGATGACAGTGAATATGGTATGAGCATAATTCCTTATGTTTTTGTTAATAACAAAATGCTGAATGTTCTGAATATGTAATTTCTTCATAGAAAAATAATAATTTCAGTAGATTTCAATAGTGACGACAGTATAAGGGATAAAAATTTTCAACCAGGTTCCTCAGATTTTGATTCTTTGACAGCGTGTCAAATGACAGTGAAATTGAGTCATTGCAATTTAAAAATAACAAAATTACCAGGTACTTGATGGCGAAATATGCAAAGTAATACTTCATACTGAAAGTAGTAAATATATTTCATTAAATTGAAAGTGTACACCCACAGGTATAGGGTAATTAAAGAGCTTATTATCCCCTCTCATCTATGCAGTTTTATATTAATGCACATTTCATATTTTTCGACAGTGTACGAGTAGATCCAGTTTAGTCCTGCAACCTCTCAGTTGTGTAAAATTCATCATGATGTCTGTCGAACATGGGATGGCAGAAAGAAGCTTAAGACGGATAGACCCAGATATTAAAAATATTGTATCGAGTTCTTCTCACGTAGTGTTCTATACATTCGATAAGTTAGCAGGGGAGTGGAAAAAATGTGGGACGGAAGTACCTCTATTTATTTGCCGACGCCTTCAAGGATCATGACACAGTATGGTAGTGATGTGTACGAATAGATCCAGTTTAGTCCTGCAACCTCTCATTTGTGCAAAATTCATCATGATGTCTGTCGAACATGGGATGGCAGAAAGAAGCTTAAGACGGATAGACCCAGATATTAAAAATATCGTATAGAGTTCTTCTCACGTAGTGTTCTATACATTCGGTAAGTTAGCAGGGGAGTGGAAAAAATGTGGGACGGAAGGATCTGTATTTATTTGTCGACGCCTTCAAGTATCATTGCACAGTATGGTAGTGATGTGTACGAATAGATCCAGTTTAGTCCTGCAACCTCTCATTTGTGCAAAATTCATCATGATGTCTGTCGAACATGGGATGGCAGAAAGAAGCTTAAGACGGATAGACCCAGATATTAAAAATATCGTATCGAGTTCTTCTCACGTAGTGTTCTATACATTCGATAAGTTAGCAGGGGAGTGGAAAAAATGTGGGACGGAAGTACCTCTACTTATTTGCCGACGCCTTCAAGGATCATGACACAGTATGGTAGTGATGTGTACGAATAGATCCAGTTTAGTCCTGCAACCTCTCATTTGTGCAAAATTCATCATGATGTCTGTCGAACATGGAATGGCAGAAAGAAGCATAAGATGGATAGACCCAGATATTAAAAATATCGTATGGAGTTCTTCTCACGTAGTGTTCTATACATTCGGTAAGTTAGCAGGAGAGTGGAAAAAATGTGGGACGGAAGGACCTCTATTTATTTGCCGACGCCTTCAAGGATCATTACACAGTATGGTAGTGATGAACACATTGAATCTCACCAATATTTTCCAAGTAATAGAAAATGGCGTTGAGGGTGAAGTGAAGGAACCGTTTCTGCTATATAAAAACGCGCATAAAAAATTTTTTGGACTATGGTTTTATGAACATAAAGACTTCCTGACTATTTCGAGTCTATTGAAGTCAATACTTGAAGAACTTAAAAGTAGGTAGTGATGTGTACGAATAGATCCAGTTTAGTCCTGCAACCTCTCATTTGTGCAAAATTCATCATGATGTCTGTCGAACATGGAATGGCAGAAAGAAGCTTAAGACGGATAGACCCAGATATTAAAAATATCGTATCGGGTTCTTCTCACGTAGTGTTCTATACATTCAGTAAGTTAGTAGGGGAGTGGAAAAAATGTGGGACGGAAGGACCTGTATTTGTTTGCCGACGCCTTCAAGGATTATTACGCAGTATGGTAGTGATGTGTACGAATAGATCCAGTTTAGTCCTGCAACCTCTCATTTGTGCAAAATTCATCATGATGTCTGTCGAACATGGGATGGCAGAAAGAAGCTTAAGACGGATAGACCCAGATATTAAAAATATCGTATAGAGTTCTTCTCACGTAGTGTTCTATACATTCGGTAAGTTAGCAGGGGAGTGGAAAAAATGTGGGACGGAAGGACCTGTATTTATTTGCCGACGCCTTCAAGGATCATTACACAGTATGGTAGTGATGTGTACGAATAGATCCAGTTTAGTCCTGAAACCTCTCATTTGTGCAAAATTCATCATGATGTCTGTCGAACATGGGATGGCAGAAAGAAGCTTAAGACGGATAGACCCAGATATTAAAAATATCGTATAGAGTTCTTCTCACGTAGTGTTCTATACATTCGGTAAGTTAGCAGGGGAGTGGAAAAATGTGGGACGGAAGGATCTGTATTTATTTGTCGACGCCTTCAAGTATCATTGCACAGTATGGTAGTGATGTGTACGAATAGATCCAGTTTAGTCCTGAAACCTCTCATTTGTGCAAAATTCATCATGATGTCTGTCGAACATGGGATGGCAGAAAGAAGCTTAAGACGGATAGACCCAGATATTAAAAATATCGTATCGAGTTCTTCTCACGTAGTGTTCTATACATTCGATAAGTTAGCAGGGGAGTGGAAAAAATGTGGGACGGAAGTACCTCTACTTATTTGCCGACGCCTTCAAGGATCATGACACAGTATGGTAGTGATGTGTACGAATAGATCCAGTTTAGTCCTGCAACCTCTCATTTGTGCAAAATTCATCATGATGTCTGTCGAACATGGAATGGCAGAAAGAAGCATAAGATGGATAGACCCAGATATTAAAAATATCGTATGGAGTTCTTCTCACGTAGTGTTCTATACATTCGGTAAGTTAGCAGGAGAGTGGAAAAAATGTGGGACGGAAGGACCTCTATTTATTTGCCGACGCCTTCAAGGATCATTACACAGTATGGGAACACATTGAATCTCACCAATATTTTCCAAGTAATAGAAAATGGCGTTGAGGGTGAAGTGAAGGAACCGTTTCTGCTATATAAAAACGCGCATAAAAAATTTTTTGGACTATGGTTTTATGAACATAAAGAATTCCTGACTATTTCGAGTCTATTGAAGTCAATACTTGAAGAACTTAAAAGTAGGTAGTGATGTGTACGAATAGATCCAGTTTAGTCCTGCAACCTCTCATTTGTGCAAAATTCATCATGATGTCTGTCGAACATGGAATGGCAGAAAGAAGCTTAAGACGGATAGACCCAGATATTAAAAATATCGTATCGGGTTCTTCTCACGTAGTGTTCTATACATTCAGTAAGTTAGTAGGGGAGTGGAAAAAATGTGGGACGGAAGGACCTGTATTTGTTTGCCGACGCCTTCAAGGATTATTACGCAGTATGGTAGTGATGTGTACGAATAGATCCAGTTTAGTCCTGCAACCTCTCATTTGTGCAAAATTCATCATGATGTCTGTCGAACATGGGATGGCAGAAAGAAGCTTAAGACGGATAGACCCAGATATTAAAAATATCGTATAGAGTTCTTCTCACGTAGTGTTCTATACATTCGGTAAGTTAGCAGGAGAGTGGAAAAAATGTGGGACGGAAGGACCTGTATTTGTTTGCCGACGCCTTCAAGGATTATTACGCAGTATGGTAGTGATGTGTACGAATAGATGCAGTTTAGTCCTGCAACCTCTCATTTGTGCAAAATTCATCATGATGTCTGTCGAACATGGAATGGCAGAAAGAAGCATAAGATGGATAGACCCAGATATTAAAAATATCGTATGGAGTTCTTCTCACGTAGTGTTCTATACATTCGGTAAGTTAGCAGGGGAGTGGAAAAAATGTGGGACGGAAGTACCTCTACTTATTTGCCGACGCCTTCAAGGATCATGACACAGTATGGTAGTGATGTGTACGAATAGATCCAGTTTAGTCCTGCAACCTCTCATTTGTGCAAAATTCATCATGATGTCTGTCGAACATGGAATGGCAGAAAGAAGCATAAGATGGATAGACCCAGATATTAAAAATATCGTATGGAGTTCTTCTCACGTAGTGTTCTATACATTCGGTAAGTTAGCAGGAGAGTGGAAAAAATGTGGGACGGAAGGACCTCTATTTATTTGCCGACGCCTTCAAGGATCATTACACAGTATGGTAGTGATGAACACATTGAATCTCACCAATATTTTCCAAGTAATAGAAAATGGCGTTGAGGGTGAAGTGAAGGAACCGTTTCTGCTATATAAAAACGCGCATAAAAAATTTTTTGGACAATGCTTTTATGAACATAAAGACTTCCTGACTATTTCGAGTCTATTGAAGTCAATACTTGAAGAACTTAAAAGTAGGTAGTGATGTGTACGAATAGATCCAGTTTAGTCCTGCAACCTCTCATTTGTGCAAAATTCATCATGATGTCTGTCGAACATGGAATGGCAGAAAGAAGCATAAGACGGATAGACCCAGATATTAAAAATATCGTATCGAGTTCTTCTCACGTAGTGTTCTATACATTCAGTAAGTTAGCAGGGGAGTGGAAAAAATGTGGGACGGAAGGACCTCTATTTATTTGCCGACGCCTTCAAGGATCATTACACAGTATGGTAGTGATGAACACATTGAATCTCACCAATATTTTCCAAGTAATAGAAAATGGCGTTGAGGGTGAAGTGAAGGAACCGTTTCTGCTATATAAAAACGCGCATAAAAAATTTTTTGGACAATGCTTTTATGAACATAAAGACTTCCTGACTATTTCGAGTCTATTGAAGTCAATACTTGAAGAACTTAAAAGTAGGTAGTGATGTGTACGAATAGATCCAGTTTAGTCCTGCAACCTCTCATTTGTGCAAAATTCATCATGATGTCTGTCGAACATGGGATGGCAGAAAGAAGCTTAAGACGGATAGACCCAGATATTAAAAATATCGTATAGAGTTCTTCTCACGTAGTGTTCTATACATTCGATAAGTTAGCAGGGGAGTGGAAAAAATGTGGGACGGAAGGACCTCTATTTATTTGCCGACGCCTTCAAGGATCATTACACAGTATGGTAGTGATGTGTACGAATAGATCCAGTTTAGTCCTGCAACCTCTCATTTGTGCAAAATTCATCATGATGTCTGTCGAACATGGGATGGCAGAAAGAAGCTTAAGACGGATAGACCCAGATATTAAAAATATCGTATAGAGTTCTTCTCACGTAGTGTTCTATACATTCGGTAAGTTAGCAGGGGAGTGGAAAAAATGTGGGACGGAAGGACCTGTATTTATTTGCCGACGCCTTCAAGGATCATTACACAGTATGGTAGTGATGTGTACGAATAGATCCAGTTTAGTCCTGCAACCTCTCATTTGTGCAAAATTCATCATGATGTCTGTCGAACATGGGATGGCAGAAAGAAGCTTAAGACGGATAGACCCAGATATTAAAAATATCGTATCGAGTTCTTCTCACGTAGTGTTCTTATACATTCGGTAAGTTAGAAGGGGAGTGGAAAAAATGTGGGACGGAAGGACCTCTATTTATTTGCCGACGCCTTCAAGGATCGTTACACAGTATGGTAGTGATGTGTACGAATAGATCCAGTTTAGTCCTGCAACCTCTCATTTGTGCAAAATTCATCATGATGTCTGTCGAACATGGGATGGCAGAAAGAAGCTTAAGACGGATAGACCCAGATATTAAAAATATCGTATAGAGTTCTTCTCACGTAGTGTTCTATACATTCGGTAAGTTAGCAGGGAGTGGAAAAAATGTGGGACGGAAGGACCTGTATTTATTTGCCGACGCCTTCAAGGATCATTACACAGTATGGTCGTGATGTGTACGAATAGATCCAGTTTAGTCCTGCAACCTCTCATTTGTGCAAAATTCATCATGATGTCTGTCGAACATGGGATGGCAGAAAGAAGTTTAAGACGGATAGACCCAGATATTAAAAATATCGTATCGAGTTCTTCTCACGTAGTGTTCTATACATTCGGTAAGTTAGCAGGGGAGTGGAAAAAATGTGGGACGGAAGGACCTCTATTTATTTGCCGACGCCTTCAAGGATCATTACACAGTATGGTAGTGATGTGTACGAATAGATCCAGTTTAGTCCTGCAACCTCTCATTTGTGCAATATTCATCATGATGTCTGTCGAACATGGGATGGCAGAAAGAAGCTTAAGACGGATAGACCCAGATATTAAAAATATCGTATCGAGTTCTTCTCACGTAGTGTTCTATACATTCGATAAGTTAGCAGGGGAGTGGAAAAAATGTGGGACGGAAGGACCTCTATTTATTTGCCGACGCCTTCAAGGATCATGACACAGTATGGTAGTGATGTGTACGAATAGATCCAGTTTAGTCCTGCAACCTCTCATTTGTGCAAAATTCATCATGATGTCTGTCGAACATGGGATGGCAGAAAGAAGCTTAAGACGGATAGACCCAGATATTAAAAATATCGTATCGAGTTCTTCTCACGTAGTGTTCTATACATTCGATAAGTTAGCAGGGGAGTGGAAAAAATGTGGGACGGAAGTACCTCTACTTATTTGCCGACGCCTTCAAGGATCATGACACAGTATGGTAGTGATGTGTACGAATAGATCCAGTTTAGTCCTGCAACCTCTCATTTGTGCAAAATTCATCATGATGTCTGTCGAACATGGAATGGCAGAAAGAAGCATAAGATGGATAGACCAAGATATTAAAAATATCGTATGGAGTTCTTCTCACGTAGTGTTCTATACATTCGATAAGTTAGCAGGGGAGTGGAAAAAATGTGGGACGGAAGTACCTCTACTTATTTGCCGACGCCTTCAAGGATCATGACACAGTATGGTAGTGATGTGTACGAATAGATCCAGTTTAGTCCTGCAACCTCTCATTTGTGCAAAATTCATCATGATGTCTGTCGAACATGGAATGGCAGAAAGAAGCATAAGATGGATAGAACAAGATATTAAAAATATCGTATGGAGTTCTTCTCACGTAGTGTTCTATACATTCGATAAGTTAGCAGGGGAGTGGAAAAATGTGGGACGGAAGGACCTCTATTTATTTGCCGACGCCTTCAAGGATCATGACACAGTATGGTAGTGATGTGTACGAATAGATCCAGTTTAGTCCTGCAACCTCTCATTTGTGCAAAATTCATCATGATGTCTGTCGAACATGGGATGGCAGAAAGAAGCTTAAGACGGATAGACCCAGATATTAAAAATATCGTATCGAGTTCTTCTCACGTAGTGTTCTATACATTCGATAAGTTAGCAGGGGAGTGGAAAAAATGTGGGACGGAAGTACCTCTACTTATTTGCCGACGCCTTCAAGGATCATGACACAGTATGGTAGTGATGTGTACGAATAGATCCAGTTTAGTCCTGCAACCTCTCATTTGTGCAAAATTCATCATGATGTCTGTCGAACATGGAATGGCAGAAAGAAGCATAAGATGGATAGACCAAGATATTAAAAATATCGTATCGAGTTCTTCTCACGTAGTGTTCTATACATTCGATAAGTTAGCAGGGGAGTGGAAAAAATGTGGGACGGAAGTACCTCTACTTATTTGCCGACGCCTTCAAGGATCATGACACAGTATGGTAGTGATGTGTACGAATAGATCCAGTTTAGTCCTGCAACCTCTCATTTGTGCAAAATTCATCATGATGTCTGTCGAACATGGGATGGCAGAAAGAAGCTTAAGACGGATAGACCCAGATATTAAAAATATCGTATCGAGTTCTTCTCACGTAGTGTTCTATACATTCGGTAAGTTAGCAGGGGAGTGGAAAAAATGTGGGACGGAAGGACCTCTATTTATTTGCCGACGCCTTCAAGGATCATGACACAGTATGGTAGTGATGTGTACGAATAGATCCAGTTTAGTCCTGCAACCTCTCATTTGTGCAAAATTCATCATGATGTCTGTCGAACATGGGATGGCAGAAAGAAGCTTAAGACGGATAGACCCAGATATTAAAAATATCGTATGGAGTTCTTCTCACGTAGTGTTCTATACATTCGGTAAGTTAACAGGAGAGTGGAAAAAATGTGGGACGGAAGGACCTCTATTTATTTGCCGACGCCTTCAAGGATCATTACACAGTATGGTAGTGATGAACACATTGAATCTCACCAATATTTTCCAAGTAATAGAAAATGGCGTTGAGGGTGAAGTGAAGGAACCGTTTCTGCTATATAAAAACGCGCATAAAAAATTTTTTGGAATATGGTTTTATGAACATAAAGACTTCCTGACTATTTCGAGTCTATTGAAGTCAATACTTGAAGAACTTAAAAAGTGGTGTTTTGAATTGGTACTTAATTGTTATTTATAGTATAGTAAGTAGTTGATATATTACCTAAATTTTATTTTGTTCTAGTTTAGTATTTTTGTAGTATTAATAATTTAACTGGTTTCAATTATTTTAATTTGATAGAATGTAATTAGGGAAAATTAAATAAAACAATAGGTGTATGCAAAATAATTGATGTAAGCTGAATAAATAGATATAGATGGAAAAACTATTCTCATACCTTTTTAAATATGACTGATGTAGGCACAGTCAAAAGTTCTCAAAAAATTGTTCTAATTAATAAAGACGTTATTGTCTCAAAGACTACAAGACGAGAATCGAGTGGAACAAATACCTACAATAATTGGTACGTTAATAAGAGCAGTGAAACAATTTGTAAGTTTCGTTAGGTGCAAAAGCACATCTGAAGTAACTTAATATCATGCCTTAATAAATAATACTAAGTTAATAATAAACTTAAATAACACTAAGATTGTTAGACACTTTGAGACTGTGAATAATGATAAAAAACGTGTTCAAGAATTTCTTCATTTACCAAAATGTAAGTATTTTATGAAATTGTGAGAATATACAGTGTCGTTTTGAAAATACAGATGTGGGAAAAGTTTATATGTATGGAAATAACTTAATTTTGAGTTTGTCGTAAGTTTTTGCTTCAAAAATAGTACCTGCCAAATCCCACACAGAAGTGATCAGATTGATTTTATGTATCTTTGAAACTTATATTTCTTTAAAACCATTTAAATTCTATGTCATCGCACAAAATACATTTTATTAATCAAAAAGATTGGTGTTAATAATAAAAAATTGGTGTTTAGTAATCAAAAAGATATACATATCCAATTTTATATTTTCCATATTTAATTGTATATCTAAATGTTTTCATGGATTCTTGCCGTGCTGTATACAGGGTGTCCCATTTTTATGCTGAAAAAATTTGGGAACATCTCAGAAACGGTACGGATTTGGAAATAAGTTTATATATCAAAGTCCCATTATTTTTACCGGTTCTACATGTTCCCGAATGTTTTCAGCATACAAATGGGACACTCTGTATATGAATTAGTCTTAAGAAAGCACTTGTTTACTATAGTTTTAAGACATGTTTAGTCTGATCTTTGTTCAGCTACTGCCAGGAATAAATTGGGTTTTTTCATATGTGTAAACTAGATAAATTTTGTTTCAAATTCAATAAATGTTTATTCGCAGTTTTCTGTTTTTCCAAGAAAATATATTGCTATAAAACAAATTAATTAATTACAAAAATTATTTACATGCGATATTATAAATGGCTTTTTTTATACATTTTTGCTTACGTTCAACAAATTTGTTGGATTAAAAAAAAATAGGAAAATTAAGAATTTCAGAAGACTTCAATTTTACATATGATTATAAAATAGGAATCTAATAAGTTTTTCCTCTTAACATTTTCAACATTTTTAATTTGTCGTGTTTCCAATTTTTTAATTTGACAGAAAACATTGTGTGACCAATTCTGTGGTATTTTTTCAGTTGGTTTTGAACGTCGGAAACTTATATATAACCTCAGAAATGAAAGCAATTTTAAATATAATTCAGAAAATCTTAGTGGGGAGGTGCTAGCAGCTAGGAAATTGCACAATCAAGAAATGAAGGACGAAAACTATATGCCTTGTCCACACTGCAAAGTGTTTTTAACACAGGGAGCTTTAGACGGCATAATCGTTCCTGTGATAAAAATCGTCAGTGTAACAGTCAAAGAAATGTTCTAGTCACTATTAGAAGTCTATTATGCAGAATTCTTGATAAAGCTAATGATACTTTAAAATATAAAGTCTTTCCAGTAATGAAAAACGATACAGTCACAAATATAATTAGGTACGACAGGCTGCTTATAATATATGGAAAAACTTTGTGCCAAAAGTATAGAGATCCACACGATTTTAATATATAATCCGTAGTAGGATGAGATTGATGGGGAGATTTTTATTAAATTTATAAACAAAGACTAGTGCTGTTACGGACTTTCACTCCGTTTATAATCCAAAACATTTTAACTGTATTGTTGAAGTTCTTAAAAAAATGGGGAATTACAGCAAAGTTTATGGCACATACGAAAAACCAACAATATCCACAAATGTGGGAACAGCTTTAAAATATATCGGTAATTTAAAAATATCAGATGCTATCAAGGAGCAGAATGAAGAAGCCAAAGTCAATAGTGAAAACCTTCTGGTGTTATTAAGAACTGATTTAAACAGTACAGGAAATAAAATTGCGACAGAAAGTCTACTTGAGCAAAAAAGACAAAAAACTGTAGTTTTACCATTCACAGATGATATAAAGAAGCTTAATGTATATCTGTTAGAAAACATTAAAAAGCATTATGTTATTCTTAACAAAGAATTTAACAAACATTCTTGGATAGAACTGGGAAGATATTCTTTGGTTCAAATTTTAGTTTTAAATCGCCGACGACCTGGGAAACTTCAAAGAGCCTTAATAAATGATTATAAACAATTTCAAACGATACAAGAAAATAAAGCTTCAGAGGTATTTGATTCTCTTTCAGCAGAAGGAAAAACTGTTGAACAGTACGGTCGATTCACAATTAGAGGAAAATTAGCAAGAGGGGTGCCAGTGCTAATTCACATCAACACCAAAAAATGTCTTGATTTATTTTTGTCAATGCGTGAGCAAGCTGGTGTTCATCCTCAAAACCCATACGTATTTGGTATTCCCCAAAAAAAAATGTTGCACCTCAATACACAAAAGAAAAGACACATTTTTGAAGACTGGTTTGTCAATCTCATGTTACCCATTCTTAAAAAACAGGAAGGAAAGAAGGTACTTATAGGGGACAATTTAACTTCACACCTTAATATTGAGGTCATACGGCAATGTGAAGCAAACAACATTTCATTTATAGCATTACCTCCCAATACAACCCATTTAGTCCAACCGTTGGATCTGGCCTTTTTCAGACCCATGAAGGGTAACTGGAGACAAATTTTGCACGAGCGGAAACGCACTGTGTTTGGGAGTCGATATGGAATTATACCCAAAGACCAATTCCCAGCTTTGTTGAAAAAATTAATGACTACTATGCATGACAGAGCCGTGGAAGTTCTGCCAGCTGGATTCAGAAAATGTGGGTTGCACCCTTTAAACCGTGCAGAATGGCTTAGTCGCACGGCACAAGAAGTTTTAAACAACCAGAGCTGTAAAAGATGCCTTGGGTGAAAGTTTCATGGAACAGTTACAGAGAAAACGAGACACCACAACTGCCTTACGTCAACGTCAAAGGCGAAAAATGGTAAATGTAACTCCCGGTAAAAGTATAAGCGCATCTCCTTGCTGCTGACGACTTGCCAACAGGCAAACCAAAAGGCAGAAGCAAACAGCGCAAACGTAAAGAGCCAGCTACAGACAATGTTCCAGAAGATGAGGTTCAAAATATGCCATCAACGTCAAAGGTATCTGAAGAACCCTTGACGCAAATACCATCTGAAGAATCGAAAAAGAAACTTCGATTAAGGCGCCGAAGTAATTCAGAGTCGAGCGAAGATCTGATGCAATCTCATATAGGGAAAGTAGCTCGTCTCCCATTACGGAGTTTGAGTATGTCTGAAGAAAGTGAGATCCCAGAAAGTTGCTCAGTGGTTAATGATGACATAAAAGCACAGATTGAAAATTAAGTGATCATACGTTATGAAGGAAATTTGTTTCCTGGCTCATTACTGGCTTTAAAGAAAAGGAAGTTTGTGCTAGTGCAATGGGAAAAATGTGGAATCAATAATTGGAAGTGGCCTGATCGGCCACGAACTTATATGAATCTTATGACACTTCCGAAATCGTTCAGAACAAAATCAACGAACCTATGAAAATATCGTCTCGTAGAGAAATTTTACGCGTTCCGGAAATGGACAGTTATTTTTAGTCTAAGATACTTATATTTTCCTATTTGGTCCTGTTTTGTACCTAGATGATATTCTTTTAGTTAGGTACCAATGTATCATTCACCTTACGTTTCATTTTTTTACTGTTGCGTTGAATAAAGCATTCCTGTTCGATTTGTGGTCTTATCTGGGTACACTTTGTGCCATAGATTTTTAAATAATTACGATGTAAAGGGTGAATTTGTGACAAACCCGGCATGAAGAACATAGTTTTAGACCCATATTGAGCAAGAAGTCAACCGTCTGAACACCGACTTTGGGTATGCATGGAAAGCTATCGGTGACACAGTCACCCCAATAAGTGAGGTCAAATTGTGACAAATATTTTTGTAAATTACTTGTTTCTCTTTATTGTTTTTTTTGTCAATATAGGTTAGCTTAGTATGCTAAGCTAATTATGTATCTTTATGACTTATTCAAAATATTTTATTTTTATAAAATACAATTTGATAATCTATAAAAACTTCAAAGTCTGGCACAGTCACCTCGTTTTACGGTACTTCTTTATATTATATTATTTAAACTTTGCCGTGAGTTTCTGGTATATTGAGGAAGTCCATGTATGTATGTTAACAAACAAAGCTAGAATATGGATATCCGCCATTTTAACATAATTAGGTACTTGCAATTTCGTTTGCTAGAACTTGCTATGTTTACGACGTGGCCGACGTTTTTCGTCGACCACGTATCTTTAGTTTAGTCAAGTTTTATTGAATTTATTCCAGTTAAAAACCATGCACCCTATATAAACCATACACAGATATACTGTTGTTAAAAAGGTATACCAGGATGTTAGGAAATTCCGTGTAAATATTTTTAGAGGTGATTCTAAGTAGGGAACATATACAAACGCTACTTATAGTACTGCGTCTTTATTTTTAGCCTGGTCCAACATGGAAACTGTAAGAGAATCTGCTGAATGCTGAGCTAGGGGCCTATGTCATTTTTTGACGAAACTATTGAGTTTTTAGATATGATTTTTAGATATAGTTTATAGATATGATATAGATTCAAGCCGTAGCTCTCAGTTCAATACCTGACCTACAACGGTTTCATAAACAGAAAAAACATGTACTAAAATTATCATCATGGCTGAGTTAAACCTACAGTACTTAGGAAATTTTGAAAATAAAATTTACAAGATACATCCTACTTACTTAAGTTTTAAACATGTTAACCCCGTTTTATTTGGCTAGAATAAGCATTTACAACCAGATGAGGTTGAGAAAATAAGAACAGGTTACAGAAGATCAATCTTTACAGAAACTGCATTAGTTGAAGATTATAAAAGAGAAGTTATTAAACATCCCATTATTAAAGATAATCATTATCAAATTGCACTAGAAAAAGTTAAAGAGATTTTTAAACCAGCAAGAAAGTATAGACCAGTTGCCTATCCTGACACTCGTCTTTATCCTTGGACATTACCTGCTGAAGCACCGTATACACATGATCCTTATTGGAAAGACTATATAAGAGTGAAACATGCAATTCTATGTATTTAGATTTATTTAATGAACCATTAATTAAAGCCTAAATTTCATTTTTTGTTGCATTATCCCCGGGTAATACAACAGATGGGTCCGCCAATATTTTTTCAATCAATAAGGTATGAAGCTAAACATAAACAATTTAAAATGAATGCACACATTATTTCGAGTCGAAAAAACATCTCTTTGACTCTTGCTCTTAGGATACAGTTAAAACACTGTTATCGCTTATTTTCTTTAAAGGGGTTTAATGATAGCTAAGCTGCAGGTGTAATGTAAGAATTTGATTCAAGTAAATTTCTTTATGAAGATCCGGGTAATGTCTCATTCTTAAAAAATGCATATGCTGTAACCTAGTATGAATACAACCATATCCGTTACAGCCATTACACTATTTTATTGTTTGATGAAATTGATGATGTGCCAGAATTTCTCCAAATAGTTCATATTGTGGTTGACAAAGGTCAAATATTTTTTTTATGTAACCTTTTGTATACCCAGTATTTTGAATTGCATATTCATGCTTACTCTGTGAATAGTACTAATACATAATTTTACTAAACTTTAAATCTCTGGTGCATTATATTCCCTCTCTTGTACACAAAATGTCCGATGGACATAAGTTTGTTTCTACTTTTGGTTGCATATGATTTATAACGCAAGTTATGCACAAAATGACTGACAGTAATTATGACTATTATCTATAACTTCTGTAGTGTTAAATCTTTCAATGTTACTATATACCAAAAAGATTTGAAATGTTAAGTTTTTTTATAGAAGCTGTTATAATCATCATATATACATATATATATATATATATATATATATATATATATATATATATATATATATATATATATATAAGTAATATATATGTACACTTAGGGAAGCCGCACATCAAAGAAATATGAAACATGAAACGTGAAACAAGTTTTATGAAAATAAAACACGGCCAAACTTATGGATGTCCCCTTACTAGTGAAACGAGCGTGTTTCATGTGCGCAAAACATTTTTATCCTGTTGAAACGTGTTTAATGAAATAGATCGCGCTCTATTTTTCTGCTTCAGTTTCATTGTTTTTGGTCAAATAATTAAATGTGCTTACAATACGGAACGACCAAGAATTCAATTTAACGTTCATTTTGGTGGTAGAACAATTTGAAGAATTGTATAATTACAACCTGGACAAGTATTCGAACAGACAACCTCAAGAAAAAGCCTGGCAAAGTGTTGCAGACCAGGTAAAAAGTACAGGTAGGCATAAACTTTAATTTCATTTGGTAAATTAATAAACAAAGTAAAAATGCAGCAACAATTTGTTTATTTTTAACATGCGAAATCAAAACTTGACAAGCTATGCTAATAATTATAGTATCTATTTCATATAATGTGGAAATTAAATAACAGATAAATACGGGCAAGTAAAATAAACTACTAATAATAAAACCTTTTTCAAATATAACAATGTAATGTAATCAAATTTTACCTTTACCGAATATATCCATCACTTGATTTCCACACATTACAAAGGCAGGCGGTTAAATACATACTTTAACTATTTCGGAATTCATAAAATATTCATATAGCATATTTCTTAGGTCTTCCACATAATACAGGCAGAGATTTGCAATTTGCTGAATTTTGAAGCGACACATCTGAGGTTGCATATATTCCATCATGTTTCCTTATAAAATTGTGAAGAATACAAGCTGCTTTAATAATATCATCAGCTTTGTTAATATTACAAGCAATTGGCCCTTTCAAAAACTCTAAATTTACTAAATAACATTCCAAAAGCACATTCTATACTTTTTCGTGCTCTTGAAAGGCGACAATTAAAATTCTTCTTGGGTTAGTCAAAGATTTTTGTGGATAGGGTTTCATTATTTCTTTTTTTTAACGCAAATGCTTCGTTTGCAACGAAAAACATTGGAAAAGTAAATCCGATGTTTCCGGGTAGTTTTCTTTCTGGTGGAATATTCAACTTGTTTGTTTCGAGCAATTTGCTAAGTGTAGAGTTTTTGAAAACTGCACCATCACTATTCCTTCCAAAATCATCTACAGATATTGCTGTAAAAACCGAATCAGCATCAGCAATTCCCATCAGTACGATAGAGTGATAGGATTTATAATTAAAAAACGCAGATCCAGATTTTGGGGGAGCTTTGATTCGGACATGTTTGCCATCTATGCTTCCAATACAATTAGGCATGTTCCATAGTTCCTCATATCGTTGAGCAATTTCAACCCACATATCTGTTGTCGGTAAAGGCATGTATTGGTTTTTAAGACATTGGCAAATTGCTGCTGTTGCTGCTCTATTACTTTTCCTACCGTTGTCTCTCCTCTCAGGAAGTGAAATGCCAGAACCCGAAAAGCGGTACCAGTGGCAAGGTACCTAAAAAAGTATTTATGTATACACATTACATATTATCGTTGATACTGATCAAATTAATTAACTGATTAGGTAATTTGTTTCAGCTGCGGAATGTAAAAAAAGATGGAGGATGCTGAGAGTGACTTTCTTGAGATGTTTGCGGGAAAAAAAGAAACCGAGCGGTTCCTCCGGTAAAAAAAAGAAACCACATTATTTGGAAGATGCAATGAAATTTCTGATTCCATTCACCAAATCACGATGCCAAAATGCTGAATCCGATGATGAAACGGTCGACACTGAAAGTTATTCCCAAAATGATGATACTGAGATATCAGCAACCGAGAACCATGGTATGCACAATTCAGACGATGGTCCAAACACCCAAGACGAACAAGAAGAATGTATGGACTCGATGATTGAAGAAAGAGAAGCTCAAAGTCTACCAACAAATGAACTTCCTTCTAAATCTACGGATCACGATGCTCCAACAAGTGTTCAGATACCTATAAAAAAAATTAAAACAAAACAACCAAGTACCGAAAGTTGGGAACATGCTGCAGTTCAATGTTTAAGTGATTTGAGTTCCAAGTATAAAAGAAAAAATAATGAAAGATGTGATGAGGAAGACAGTGATTTCCTTTTCTTGAAGAGTTTGTTGCTTGATATGAAGAAGTTAAATGATGCTCAAAAAAGGAGGTACAAACAGAGAATATTGGTTCTTTACGATGAAATTATAAATGAACAATATGTACCTATTCCAGGATATTCTCCAGCGACATCTAACTATTCTTCGCTATCATCCCCATCAGCCTCTTACTTTAATGAAGCCAATAACCAAGCAACAAATTTACATCAAACAACGTTTTCCATCTTATGCTTCTCTTGTATCTGCTACTGTGACTAATGATCACCAATAATTTACTTTACTTTCATGTTTAATACAAACTAGTTTTAACTTACCTTAGTGTTATTAATAATTTTTCTTCAATGCTTAGACACATTCTGAAGTTCGTATCTTTCTTCCTTAAACTAGGACCCACAATAGAACATAATGTTGTAAATGTTTGTATACTCATTCTATAAAATAATTGAAATTTGGCGGGATGTTTATTTAATTCTCTTGCAACGAAATAGGTACTACGTTTGCGATTTATATTATTATATGGATGCACCCAGTACCGTCGTTTTCGTTTCTTTTTTTGTTTTTTCTTTGACAATAATAAAATTGCCACAACAGCAACGGCAACTTCATCTTCACTTTCCATTGTCAGCTTACTACTGATTATTATTTTACAACTATGCAAACTTCATTTTTGTTTCTTTAATTAGTACGTTAAGAAAGAAACGGTTTCGCTTTCTGTAATTATTGTTTCACGTTTCATATTTCTTTGATGTGCGGCTTCCCTTAAAACTTAACTGAAACTTATTTTCCTCATCTATCAGGTAGCTTATTATTATTGTGGCAAATACACCTTTCTTTATATTTTGGACATATTTAGGTCAATTCTGTTTGCATCTTGCTAAGAGTCTTGTTATAAATTTAAGTGGTAACAAGATTTTATTCAAAATTGGTATTCTGTTTGGAGAGTTATAGTAAGTATTCCCCAAGTTCTTCTTGTGTGGGGTATAAGCGGCTTGAAAGCTGGAGAATGCATATACGATTTTATTGGTACCCTCACTCTGGTGTTAGCAGAAGATGCGGTTTTTACACAGGCCATAGCATTCAGAGACGCCTGGGATCTCCTTAAGGCATCATGGGGGAATCTATTTGAGTACATGGGTATTTTGGGCTGTGAAGCCATAGTTGACCTCCAACACAGGAAGTACCCTGATGTCTACTACTGTGCTGTATACAATCGAATCCAGTCCGGGACCTTAGAAGAAAGGTGCATGTTCAAGATTACTGACCTTGAAATTATCACCCCCCAAAGGCCCAGCTCCGCATTTAATGCGACCGCTATCTGCCGTATCTGTTTACACTGACGAGAGTGCTCCTCAGATGCTCGAGAGACTGCAGAAACTCGGACATAATATTACCAAAGACACTTTAAGGGAGTCCTTCAAACGACGATCCAAGAGACGTCGTGATGATGAGGAATCGGATGCTGATGACCAGCAATAATGCAACGCTTTGACTGAGGAAACGAAAGTATTAGAATAAGACTGAGAATTTGTTAACCCATTTGTTTATAAAGAAAAAAAAAAGGTTGCAAAAAAAAGTTTACAAAAACCACAATATTGTTATAAGTTTGTGTATGTCGGGGTCAAATTCATTGGATATTTCTAGAAGAAGACAGTGGGGTGGGGTAAACCTCAAATTTCATGTTTTGAGTTTCAAGTCTAACGTTTCATCACGAATAACGATATATTCTTTAGTTTCACGCCTTTTAATTAATCTATGGTTTCACGAGCGTTTCACCTTTACGTTTACGAAAGAGTTACCTATGTGATTTGTGAAGAGGAATTAGTTTATCCCATAGAGAAAACGTTTCTTCTCTTTGCCATTACCATGTCACGAAGCGAGAAAAACAGACAAACCTCAAATGGAACTAATTGTAAATTATCTCGAAGAGCATCGTGTTATGGTAACTGGAAAATGACATCCGATGAAAACGAATGACATCGAAGAACACTGGGATATTTTAACTGACATGTTAAACTCTGTTGAAAATAACTTGATAAATTTTTCATTCGTAACCTCAAATGGGTTGCTTGCATCTAATACTTTTGAGTTTAAGTCCTAATTCTCTAAAATTTTAAAAATTCAATTTTAATTTAGGTACACGTTTCTGATCAAAATACACAAATAAAAATAATTGTACTTAAATATAACTACTTATGTACTTACTGATTTAGAACATTTTGAAACTCTTCATAAAAATTCTGTTGAAAATGTATAAATAATGGATTTATGACCATTTTAAACACTAAATATAACCACTAACATATTGCAATGTTCATAGCAAGCTCTAAAATGATGTTACTAAGATTACCAGAAATAAAAGCAAGATATGTTTAAAATGACAAATCATCTTATTAAAATTTATCAAACAGAATAGGTATCTTACATATCTGGTTAAGAAATAACCATATATGTTCAAAATAGCCAAAAACAATATTGTTATGTTCAAACACAATCGACCTGATTGTGTACGTTTTCGTTCTCTTTTACGATTTATTACACGAATAATGGATGAAAATGGAGTAAAACAGTCATGTGAACACAGTCCATTATTAGATGAAGAAACACGGGAATTTAAATGGATTCGTTTTAGTTCTACTGATTATCAAGTGCTTCAGATAGAAATAATGAATAAAACATTTCTAAATGATTTAAAACGTACATCGGATTACTGTCGCACAAGTAGTTTGGAAAGTTACCATAATGTCCGTCTTAAATATGTCCCACAACGAATTCATTTTTCTTATAATGGCACATATATACGGTATGGTTGCTGGAGATATATAACTTTCAAAAGCAATAAAACAATGGCTTTTTAAAAATATATATAAAAATAAAAATAACTTGCATGGTTGCTCGCAAAATAAGCAGACGTATGATAACTAGTCGTATGACGCAGCCTCCCCAAACGAATGTAGCCTAACAAACTCATGCCACACCCATCCCCACCCACACCCACCACACACCCACACACACCACACACCCCACCCACGCACCCAGGGGTGGGTGGGTGATAATGGATAGTGGGGTGGGCTAATAGATTTATATAGAGCCGTTGACGAAAGCGCTACCATAGACATCGTTAAGAAAAAATGAATAACCTTCCTTCAAAAAGAAATTAAAGAAAGCAAAAGCCTCAAAAGAAGTAGGTCATCTACAGACGAAGTCTATAAATCATCATTATGGTACTACGATTTATTTATTATTTACAGCAGATCAAGAAGAACCCAGAAACGCTATTGGGAATGATGATGACACTGGAAACGAGGAAAATGAAAACAGTGACATTGAGGTATTTAAACATTTTTGGCAAGGCCACAGGCATGCCTGTGGTCATGAATTGATTGCCCAAATACGTGAGTATGAATTGGGAGAGGGTATGACAAAGAGAATAAAGTCGCAACACGTAACCATTGTTAGTTAGACCTCTTACAGTAAAGAGTAAGATATGTATAAGTGCAGTGCTTGCGGTGCCAGTTTTACACGTGGTGATAATTTGCGTCGCCATCAGAGGCAAACATGAACATCTGCAAATGCTCCAGTTTGTAACTGCCATAATGCTCCTTCAACATCTGCGAATCTCCAAACTTATAATTGCTGCAATGTGACCCTAAGAGCAAATGAAATGAAAAATCTAGAAGAACATTGCGCACAGATCAAATTCATGTGTTCGTTTGACTGATGGTGTTCAAATTATTCACAGAGTCGATAGTGAAATTAAAAATTCAATTTTGCACTTACTGGAAAATGCGGTGCGAGTGCATACAGCAGTGAAGGTGAATGTGGAGATATGAAATCATTTAATACTTCCAACCAGATCCTGGATCATGGGATTAACTTGAATGATACCTTTGATGAATTTGTAAACATGATGCTTTCGCAAACTACAGAGTTTCAATAACGCGCTTCAGGTTTGTAAAATTTATTACGACAGTTCATTTTAATTGTTTATTATTAAATTCTTTCTTTGTAGCATTGGGCCTCGAACATATAGAATTTATGGAAGTTAATGTAAACAAGTACAGTTCACTAGGCGCTACATCATATATTAAATTGCCTAAATTCATTTCAAACAAGAAGACACAGTCCCAAAGGCGAAACTTACTGCACAAGAAAGAAATGACTTTCAGAATGCGACGACTTGCGGCATATGGAAGAAGTTGTTCACAGAAGGCGATATCAAAGTAAAAGATCATTGCCACTTAACTGGGAAAATAAGATTCGGCGCTGCACATTCTATCTGTAATTTAAAATACAAAATACCAAGTTTTATACCTGTTATACTGCACAACATGTCGGGCTACGATTGCTAGCTTGTTTCTGAACGAGTTATGACGCCATAAAGATAGAACTGATGTAATACCTCAATATAGTGAAAAATATATATCCTTCACAAAACATTTATATATGCACGATTATGTTAATATAAGGGGGAGTCGAAAAATAAATTTGTACAGTTAAGATTTATAGTTTTAAATTTATGTCAACATCATCATTACCAAATTTAGGTGAAGACTTAACTTATAATCAAATGGTTACAATGAGAATTTTTTCTCATCAGAAGAAGATGACTATAACTGAACTAAAGCTATGTGGAACCTATTTGGCTGCCAGAGTGTGGCTGAATATTCAGACCTTTATTTAAGATGTGCTTCTTTTATGTGATGTATTTGAAAATTTTCGCAAATTTGGATTACATAGATTTGGACTAGATCCCGCCCAATATTATACGGCCCCAAGAGTATCATGGGACCCCCATGCTAAAATTAACCGGGGTTAAATTAGAATTGCTAACAAACATAGATATGATTCACTTTTTCAAGGAGGGAATAAGGGGCGACATCAGTCAAGGAGGCTTCGTCATTTATCACATATCTTGACGCTACAAACCCATATGGCCATAGAATGTCACAACCATTGCCAACAGGTGGATTTGAATGGTTGCCTGAAAGAGAGATAATAGATTTAGATGTTATGAATATTCCAAACGAAAGCCTCCAGAGCCTGGTGCTGGACGTAAATATACATTACCTCCAAGAACTGCATAACTTACATTCAGATCTCCCCTTTTTAGTAGAAAGTATTGCTCCACCTAGTGCAAAAACCAAATTTTCAAAATTGATACCGAATTTGAATGACAACATTATGTTGTTCATTATAGCACTTAAAACAGAGAATGGCCTAATAGTAACAAAAATACATATAGCTCTTAAATTTAATCCGCCCCCTTGGTTAAAAAATACATAGATTTGAATACTGAGCTGACAAATAAGGCTGTAAGTAAATTTGAAAAAGATCTATTTAAATTAATGAATGCTGTTTTGGGCAGCCGTCGTTGGGGAAAACGCGATAGGCACGAGAAAATCCACATACCATACAGAGATTAAAATTCCAGCGTCGTTTCTCGATTAATGTTGGGTGTGGAATTATAGATCATCTAATAGAACCTTTTTTCTTACCAGTCAGATTAACAGGGGAGGCATATTTGAATTTTTTGGAAAACATCCTACTAGAACTGCTGGAAAATATACCTTTAAACGTAAGAGCAAATATGTGGTTCTTGCACGATGGGCCACCGGCAGACGCAAGTCGACATGTAGTCCGGCATTTAAATAATATTTTTAACAATCGCTGGATAGGCAGAAATGGTCCGCATCGTTGGCCAGCCCGTACGCCAGACTTAAATCCATTGGATGTTTACTTATGGGGACATATGAAGACCTTAGTGTATTCCACCGAAGTAGAAACAGAAGACGACCTGCTACATTGCACTTTTGCCGCTGCCAACGAAATAAGGACAAATCCTGGTATTTTACAGCGAGTGCGTGAAAATGGGATTCGAAGATGTCGTGCGTGTATTGAAAACAACGGTGGACATTTTGAAGATTTGCTGTAGTTTACTGTGTAATTACGCATTAAAAAATGACTATTTTGATGTTCGGTAAGTGTCTACATTCTTATTAACGGATGAAACCAGAGGTGGGGTATCTAATGTAGTGTCATGAGCAGCGGGATAGTCTTGCCAGTGTTGACATCTCGCATTTTTACGTGCCGACAGTAATTTCTCCGATGGACGATGACTCCAGCAGCGATTTTTTTCAGAAAGTGGAATTAATACTGAAAAAAGTTAAGCCGGCGTCATCAGACAAAGCGAAGTCAGGTTCGATAAAGTCGGAAGTAAAACCGGTTTTCCTTTAACGTCTTCAAAATCTAAGGCCAAGGTTACAGTGCAAGCGATTTCGCGCGAACTAACAAACCTACACAAACAAATGTAGGTGGCTATAGTATAAGCGAATCAGTCACGCGAATCGCTGGTTATCGCTAGAAGTTCAAACAGGTTTGTTTTTTTCGCGTGAACTGAAGCGATCGCGCGATTGTTTGGGTTATTGGCTAGAGCTCCTGCAGATATTGCGTTGCTTTGGAATAAAATGGATAGTGAAAAACTTATTTTCTTGGTGTTCGATAGAAGATTACTGTGGGATCAAAAGAGCAAAGGATACTACAACCGTGATAAATCACGAAAATTTTGGGAGGAAGTGGCAGGAAAATTAAATGTTAGCAGTAAGTATCTTTTATTATTTTATTTTGTTTTATACAGGGTGGCGCAGATGGATCGGGTGGTTTTGAAGTGGACTGTACGTCTGGAGTGGGGGAGCCAGGTGTTCGGCGGTCTTCGTGCTGTGGTGGGTGGGCAGGGAAAGTTTCAGTTGCAGACTGGCAGTCAGTCGCGATGGCTACGTGGTCCGTTGAGCATCGTGTTTTCGCAGTGGAAGAGTTTATACGTAATAACGAGTCAATTGTTGCTGTGACGCGTGCCTTTCGCCGGCGTTTCAACATCCCACCTCGCGGTAGTGTTCCTAAGCGAGATACGATATTGAGTTGGGTGCATAATTTCTGCACTACTGGTTCATGTGCTCCAAAATGGACGTCTACACCTCGAACAATAAGAACGCCTGAGAACGTGGAGCGTGTGAGACGCGATGTCATTACGAGCCCACGTCGATCAACGAGACATCGTGCTCAAGCTCTTGGAATGTCACGTCGGAGCCTTCAAAGGATTCTTAACAAAGAACTGAAATTCCACCCCTATAAAATCATGGTGGTCCAGAAGATGAAAACCTGATTATCATGATGTCTGACGAGGCTCACTTTCACATTAACGGCTACGTCAACAAGCAAAATTGCCGTTACTGGGCCGACACTAACCCAAGAGACCTACACCAACGGCCTCTCCATAGTGACAAAGTGACGGTTTGGTGTGGGGTTTCTAAGGTAGGGATAATTGGGCCTTAATTTTTTGAAAATGAAAGGGAGCAGGCGGTTACTGTTAATTCGCAGCGTTATGTGAACATGATTGAAGAATTTCTTCTCCCACAACTTGAAGAGAACAATTACGACATGGACAATATGTGGTTCCAACAAGACGGGGCAACTGCACATACCGCTAGGATATCAATGCAAGCTGTACGCGCTCTGTTCCCTGGCCGTTTGATTTCCCGTAATGGAGATCTCCATTGGCCCCCTCGCTCACCGGACCTCACGGTATGTGACTTCTTCTTATGGGGCTATTTAAAAGCAAGGGTGTACATGAACAATCCCCGGACCATTCAGGAGTTGAAGGCAGCAATTCACAACGAAATCACATTAATTCCTGGTGATGTGCTTGAGCGGGCAATGCGGAACGTTAAGGACCGACTCCAAGAATGCGTCGCTCGAGAAGGAGGGCATTTGATGGATGTAATTTTTAAAAACTAACTTTACTAATTTTTTGTTAATAAACTTCCATTTAACTACACGTTTTGCACTTTATTTCAATCCAATACCTTTAAAATTGACAGTTTGACAAGTATTTTAAAACCACCCGATCCATCTGCGCCACCCTGTACATCTTAATAATTAAAAATATAAGTATAGTATAATTTATATGTTTATGTATTAATATACTGCTGTGGTATTGCACTGATTTCGCTATTAAAATAATGTTTAAATATGTCTCATACATTATATGCCAAAGTGGCAGATCTATTGTTTACACGTGAGGTGAAATTGTGGTTACTCTGTGAATATAATAGCTCGAATTGTAATATCCTGGACTGATTGATACCTTCTCTGTCGATAATAATGTTATGTAATTTGCAAATACATTTTACTATTAAATCAACTTTATCAGGACGCATTCTATAGGTTTGTTAAGCAGTCTCCACTTTGCTGCCATTATTCCAAATGCACATTCGACCGTTCTTCGACACCGTGACAGTCTGTAATTAAATATTTCTTCTTCACGTGAAAGATTTCGTTTAGAATATGGTTTCATTAAATAAGATTTTAGAGGGTATGCATCATTAGCTACTAAAACGTGTGGAAGGACTACTTCTGAATTAGGAAGTTTCTTTTCGTCTGGAAGAAAATATCCGTTTTCTAATTGCTCATATAAAGTGGAAGATGCGAAAGTTTCGCCATCGCTTTGCTTGCCATATCCACTCACATCAATGAATAACAATTTATAATTTGCATCGGCTACAGCCTGTAGTACAATGGAAAAGTACCTACTGTTTGTAATTATAGAACATAGTACCTGACTTTTTAGGACTTTTAATACGAATATGTTTTCCGTCAATGCAACCAGCACAGTTAGAAAAATTCCAATTGTCATAAAATGTTATAGAACATTATTTAGTAGTGTGTTTATGGTGAAGCAGGATCCTCCTCCTCAGGTCAATGACCGGTCATGACCTAATTTCAATGACCTACCATGACCTAATATCAATGAACTGCCATGACCTACGATAACTGGCCCAACATAACCTAACTTGAATGACTTAGCATGACCTAAGGTGAATGATCTAAGAGGGAATTATTTTAATACTCCTCCCCACAATTTCCTATTTAAGCTCTATATTGATGAATTTTGATTCAGTTAGTGGAATAAGAGATCTCCATGCGGTTTATTCTAATTAGTAACTAAGTATGTTTCACTGTTGGCCTATGCGCATAGCACGGGTCTCTTGCAATAGCTCCCGATTAGCGGCAGGCACAAAGGGTCGAAAGACCTGAGTGCTGCGGCCGCCTACCAACAACAACAACAACAACAAGTATGTTTCACTACAATAAATGTGATGAGCAATTTTCTCGAAAAGATCATTTGAAACGTCATCAGAAATTTAATTGTAAGTTTCAAGAACCGCCAAAAAAAAATTAAAAATGATCCCTCAAATAAAAATATAGTGAAAGATGAAGCATCAACTAGTCAGAGTTCTACCAACTCTACTTTTTTACAAGATTTTAAACCGTGTAATGTGTACAACATTGAAGTTTTAGTAAATATTATAATTCACATTTAAAATCTTTATTGCGTAAACAAAATTTGTTGGAAAAAAAGGAAGAAGGAATTGAAATTATTAAAAGTGCGTTCAAAAGCAGAATTATTAGTTATCGTTTAGTACCTAAGAAAAGTTGTGGATTTCAATAATTTTTTTTTAAAGATGTTGAAGAAAATTTTTACAAAATTGTTAATGAAGAAGTAACGAAACATAATTTAATTAAGCTTAATATTGAAGTATATGGATCATATATGCAACCCACCAGTGAAGTATTCGATATTTAAAGTTTCAATACCAAAAATGAAATATGTAGTATTTCTTGTGATGTTAATGAGTCTTCAAATTGTAAAAAATATAAAAAAATTGCCATTGTGGATTCAGTTTAAGAATAAAATAGAAATGCCATTTGATTGGTGCCAATTTCTGGATCAAGGCTATTTTGATTGTTAAAATTACCTCTCTATATTAACAAGGACGCCGCAGAACCAGTCACCCTGTTACATAATTCCAGGAGATTCTGACAGTCGGTTTGTACAAAAAAAAAAAGGAAGACGATAGGACAAACTTTCGAAAGGTCAGATACTCTGTCAAATTTTAGTTTAAAAATTATTTTGAGTCGCCTTCATTTATATAATATGTGATTCTTAATAGAAATCCTCAACTCCACCTACCTAATTATAATATTCATAATATCAAGTTCACCGTTTTGGTAATCCTTTAGTTCTAATTAAGAACATTATTAATTTAAAATTTAATTCTGCCGAGATTACCAATTGATCTTAAGTGTTAATTACATTTCTTTTTATGTTAACAATTTATTAATGCAGTTTATATTTTTTTTTGAGTATACGCTCATATGAGGCTGCAATTTTGTATAATTCTAAATTTATAGATAAGCATTGTGAACCCATAATATAGCTATATTTGCGGTGAAAAAAATAGAACATGTTCATATTTCTCTTAATTCTATTGAAATATCATAAGTAGACAGCAGCCGTGTGAATATTATACATAATTTCCAAGATACTTTCTGCTTAATCAATATAACCTTCATGTATTCTTCTTTACTGTATCCTTTCATTTTCCTTGTTTACCTTTGGTTTTATTTCTTTTAAAATTTTATGCCACACATTAGTGACCCTGAATACTTTTGCTAGCCGGAAAATTAGCACGATATAACAAAAGCAGCATAATTCCATCTTTAACCACCCAACTATTATTGTGCGATAAATATTAAATTTTAAAGCGTGGCATAAATTGGCGCCCAACGTGGGGCATAGATTGTGATAGACTCTTAACAAAAACTGATCATGTTTTTCTATACATTTATTTTTATAATTCTTATAAAGTTGAGTATTAGTGATAGGAATCATCCCCAAATACTAAATAAAACGGTTTACTTATTAAAAGATCAAGGTATTCTAATTGAAAAAATAGGATTATCATTTTTACATGATGGCTTTTCTTATCATCCTATAACATATTCTTTTCCTATAACAACCTATAGCTCAACAAAACATTCTATAGATGAGAAAACACATTGTAATGTAAGTAATGAAATAAATGAAGTATTATCTAGATTAAATAATTACTTGGATCAAATTATCCCACATAAATATGGTTCTCCTCTCCAATCTCAATATAATTTTGTAGATAGCAGGGAAAATGCAATAAAAATTAAAAGTACTAAGAGATGGCTTCCCTTTGCATTATTCGGTGCAAATTTAGCTTTTAGTGGATGGAATAGGTACGATATATCTACATTAAAAAGTAAAGTACAACACCTTGAAGATTATGATTCTCTTATTAATATTAAATTATCAACTCTAATAAGTACAACAAACACTGTTATTGATGATAACAATAAAATACATCATATCTTGAGTGATCAAATAAATTATATAAATGATTTACATAATAATTATATGTGTACAACTGAACATTTAAATAATTTAATAATGGCATTAAACTATTGGGGTAATATATTACCTAATGAATATCTGAGGGTTTTTGACCATGCCTTAATGGGAACAATAACTCCAGATTTATTACCTACATCACAAGTAAAGGAGTTCTTGTCTACAATGACTGAATTGTCTCTAAGTCCTTATACTTTAGATTATACACTAATATACAATCTAGGATCTTTTATTACAACTAAAATAACAACTAATCCACATACTATACAGGGAATTGTCATATTACCTATAATAAGACAAGATGGTATCGGGGAATTATTTTCTGTAGGTTCTGTCCCCATAAAAAATTCAAATATGCTATTTAAATATAACCACAATAAAGTGTTAGTTAAAAATATAAATTCAATATCCTTTTGGAATCCCGATCCAATTAATTGTATAACACATCAATCTGTTGTAGTGTGTCCAAGAGGCTCAAGTGTTAACTTTGAAGATCTTTGTATAAATAATGTTATGAATAATGTAACAGATTTATCCTGCGAAATATTAATTAAAAATAGGAATATAAATGATTTATATGCTTATCAAATGAGATCTGGTTTACTGATTAGATCAGGAAAATTAACAACTTGTACAATATATGATGTCAAAAAAGACGGATCATTAATGTCTAGAAAAATAACAATTACTGATAAAGTTCAATTGTTAACTAGAGATATTGGAGATCATATAGAATGTAATGGTAAAATATATTCAGTTGGAATGCACACTGATTTATTTAATGTAACTCAAATTATTATGAAACCAGCATTTATTGTTCCTGATAATATTTATAACTTAAATATTCCTCATTGGACTCAATTACATAAAATAGATCTTACTGATTTGTCAACTCCATCTAACCATGACATAAGTATTTATACAATCATTATAATTATATTAATCATAATAATATCTGCTGGTGTATACTTTAAGAAAGAAATTAAAAATCTTTACAAAACATTATATGATATATTGACTAAGGAACATAAGGACAGTACTGATAATAACTTGTTAACATGAGAGAATGAGAAGTATTAAAAAATATTATGACGTATTTGATTAATTTTAATATAATTATAATTTAAAAATAAAGATTAAGAAAAAAAAAATGAAAAAACAATTTATGCCACGCTTCAAAATTTAATATTTATCGCACAATAATAGTTGGGTGGTTAAAGATGGAATTATGCTGCTCTATTTATATAGTGCTAATTTTCCGGCTAGCAAAAGTATTCAGGGTCACTAATGTGTGGCATAAAATTTTAAAAGAAATAAAACCAAAGGTAAACAAGGAAAATGAAAGGATACAGTAAAGAAGAATACATGAAGGTTATATTGATTAAGCAGAAAGTATCTTGGAAATTATGTATAATATTCACACGGCTGCTGTCTACTTATGATATTTCAATAGAATTAAGAGAAATATGAACATGTTCTATTTTTTCACCGCAAATATAGCTATATTATGGGTTCACAATGCTTATCTATAAATTTAGAATTATACAAAATTGCAGCCTCATATGAGCGTATACTCAAAAAAAAGATATAAACTGCATTAATAAATTGTTAACATAAAAAGAAATGTAATTAACACTTAAGATCAATTGGTAATCTCGGCAGAATTAAATTTTAAATTAATAATGTTCTTAATTAGAACTAAAGGAATACCAAAACGGTGAACTTGATATTATGAATATTATAATTAGGTAGGTGGAGTTGAGGATTTCTATTAAGAATCACATATTATATAAATGAAGGCGACTCAAAATAATTTTTAAACTAAAATTTGACAGAGTATCTGACCTTTCGAAAGTTTGTCCTATCGTCTTCCTTTTTTTTTTGTACAAACCGACTGTCAGAATCTCCTGGAATTATGTAACAGGGTGACTGGTTCTGCGGCGTCCTTGTTAATATAGAGAGGTAATTTTAACAATCAAAATAGCCTTGATCCAGAAATTGTTCGCAGAAATTAGTATCAGCTTCTTGTAGGATAATTTCTAAACAGATTGAACTTCAAGTGCAGCAAAAATTATGTAGGATCTCGCCAAGTTACTAGCAAGGACAAAACACCCTAAAATTACAATGGAATATGTAAAATTGTAATAAGAATGTAAGAATAACTGAATTTTACCTCTTTCCGAGGATGTTAATATAGCCTAGGAGTTGAAATGTTGGTAGTTTAGGCCTTTTTAGTATAGCTTCGCCCACGTGGTCCGAGGTTGGTTTAAATCCCTTAATCGGTGGATTTTCAAAAAAATACAACTCAGGAAATACTCTTCCTAACAAAACCATGAAAATCCCAAAACCTTGAGTGAAAATGGATAAATCCCCGAAGGATGAATACAAATTTATTTCCACTCTCACAGCAATACCTTTCTCGAAACACACTAGCAGAAGACTTCTTTTTCCTAATACCCCAAAAATCTATTTTAAAAAAAACTCCACGAAATTTGAAACAAGTCAACCACTAGAAATATAAAATTACTAGAATATAAGTTTATTGAAAACAACGGACATAGGCGGAACAACGTGAAGAAAACTGAAATAATAATGGACAATATCAGAAAACTGATAGTTAAAATCGACTAGTAACTTAAGAACTATTAATTATAAATCTAATGAAGTTATTCGGCATATCTAAATGTGTTGTATAACATTGATACGCAATTTATAAATAAACTGCCGAATAAATGTAAAATGCGCGCCTATGGCATGCTTGGTTTAACGTTAGGATGAAGGAGCTAAAGACATTCTAAAATTCACTAAATTGAAAAGGCGGTACCTATTCAGGAAAATAAGTAAACAGAGCTAACCTCCATAAGAATTCACAAGATTACTTGTATTAATTAAAATGAATTAATATTAATATTTTCTATTTATTTTCTCAATAAAATGATATTCTTTGGTATATTTATTTTATCTTTATAACATAAAACAAAATTATGAGAAAGTTAAATGTATCACCTTAACAAGTGTATTACTGGTTGTAGAGATTTGCAGTACGGGAATCTAATTTGCAAAATTCATCAATTCATTCAATTGATACAAAATATCAAACAACAAAAATTGAACCGTTACAAACCGTCTTAGAGAAGTTAATTTACGTCCTATGGTTCCAGCCAAGGGACCACGTCTGACCAGGGAACATCGAGTTGCTCGTCTCCAATTTGCTAGGGAACACAGTAACTGGGGCCTAGAAGAATGGTCTAGTATACTGTTTACTGACGAATCAAGATTTTGTTTATATTCGTCAGATAGACGTATGCCAGTATACAGAAGGCCAGGTGAACGGCATATGCAGTGCAATTTTCGACAGATCGAAAATTTTGGAGGTGGATCGGTAATGGTGTGGGGAGGAATTTCTGTTAATGGGCGTACGGCACTGGTGCCTGTCAACAATGGCAGCATGACTGCCCAACGTTACATAACGGATATTTTAGTTCCTCATGTGATTCCATATGGACGCTTGTTGGGTAATAATTTTACCTTAATGCAAGATAACGCACGTCCTCACGTTGCACGTATAGTAAGAGAATATCTTGAAAACAGTCATGTTGCTACAATGGACTGGCCTGCTCGCAGTCCAGACCTAAATCCAATTGAGCATGTATGGAACTACATGTCATGGAAAATCAAGGAGGGTCAAATCCCCTGCCGAACATTAAATGAGCTCCAGAACAAGCTTAAAGAGATTTGGAATGATATTGATATTATTATGATATGGAACCAATTTCTCACCACTCTATTGTCAAATGTGACTTAAAAGTGCAAAAAACTAAACAGGAATGTAAGTTTGTAACATATAGAGATTTTTCAAATTTCGATTATGAAGCGTTTATTAATGATCTTAAACTGATGAGCTGGGAGACTTTACATTTACTTGATTCTGTGGACGAGATGTTGGAATTTTGGAACTCCAATATATTGCTAGTTTTTGACACACATGCTCCGCAAAAAACTGTAAGAGTTACCAAAAAGCCTGCGCCCTGGCTTACGCCTAATCTTAAATTAATGATTAAACTAAAAAACGAGGCATATAATAAATTTAAAACCTAGACCTGGCAGCGATTATAATGCAATCTTGCGGAAGTACGATGAGACAGCCCCCTTTTTAAAAAAAATTAATTATTTTAAGTTGGTTACCTCAGAAAAAGTAGGAAAAATAATCAATAAAATTACTACACAGGCAAAGGGTTCAGATGGAATTAATAAAAAAATGTTAATGTACATATTTCCTTGTCTAATTGATCATTTTACTTTTATATTGAATAAATGTCTCTCAACAGGTGCCTTTCCTGTGGTCTGGAAAGATTCTAATGTTATACCAGTTCCAAAAAAGACAAACCCAACAGCTATGTCAGATTATCGACCAATTAGTATTCTGCCAGCAATGTCGAAGGTATTAGAAACAATTGTGCGGGAACAACTGAATGATCATTTAATTAAAAATCAAATCATTCCATCAGTTCAGTCGGGATTTAGAGAAATGCATAGCACTACCACAGCCTTACTTCAGGTAACAGATGATATATTTCGGGCAAATGATAAAAGTTTGTGTACTTCTTTAATACTACTTGATTTTAGTAAAGCCTTCGATACCTTAGATCATAACATTTTGTTAAATAAATTACACTTCTTCGGTATTGGTGAACTCATCAGTACGCAGATGATACCCAACTGTATTTTTCTTTTCACCCAGATAAATATGCTGCTGCTGCCGATTTCATTAACTTAGATTTGGAAGCTATAGTTAATTTTGCTAATGCCCATAAATTGATTTTAAATGAATCTAAAACTCAGTTTCTCATTTTCGGGAAAAATAGGCTGAATTTTTTAGAAAATCCACAAAATTTTGTTGTAAAAATAAACGACCTAGTACTAAAGCCAGTTAGTGGATGCAAAAACCTGGGACTTTTCATAGACACTGATCTTAGATTCACTTCTCATGTAAATATGTTGGTTCAAAAGTCATTTCACAAACTTAAAATTTTGTATATGCAAAGAGAATTTTTAAACACTGAGACAAAATTACTTCTCTGTGACTCACTTATTTTGTCACATCTCGCATATTGCGATGTGATATATTGGCCTGCAATGCGCGTAAAAGATAAGAACACCCTTCAAAAAATACAAAATAATTGCTTACGGTATTCCCTTAATTTGCGTAAATTTGATCATATATCTGCAGTGTTTCCGCGTACAGGTTGGCTAAAACTACAGGAAAGATATACATTTCATCTGTTATGCTTAATTTATAAAATAAGTAATGTAAAGTTGCCCACTTATCTTTATAATAAACTAATAAAAACTAGTGATATTCATGAATGCCCAACGCGTAACCGGGATCTGTACAGTGTGCCTAAACATTCTACGACCGAATTTGAGAGAGGCTTCACCTACAATGCTACAAAATTATATAATGCCATACCCACAAATATTAAATCTACTTCCACAATTCTGTCATTCCGAAAACAAATTAAGAACTACTTACTTGACCGTCAGAATCGTTAGTATTCATGTCATTATATTTCAATGTGCATTTGTTTTTTGTGTTCAAATCCTTGTTTACTATATCTACCTACTCTATATGTATTTTTGCTAGGTTGGTTACATGGAAGAGCGGCTTCAGCCGAATGGCGCCAACCAATGTTTTATAAATATGTTTAAATTGTGAATTTTGCTAAAGAAAAATAAAGACATTTTTATTATTATTATTATTATTATATAGGGGAAGATTACATACACAGTCTGTTTGAAAGTCTACCACAGCGTATTCAAGCGGTAATTGAGGCTAGGGGAGGAAATACCCGATACTGAAAATTGTTATTTTAATTTTATGACCTGTTTTATTGCTGTAAGGGTATACTGTTTTATTAAATTTGTTTAATGATGCACTTGTAATCGATTTTTTTTACTAAAATGACACTGAACCCTTTATTTTGAAATATCTCTTTTAATTATTGAGATATCGATGTGAAACCAAGACGATTATGTTAAGAAAAGAAGTCGCTTTAACTCCTATTAAGTTTTACTATGTTGCCATAACTGATTAACTCCACAGGGTGTTCTAAACTTCTGTGACAAATCATGTTACACTTGTTTCACCCTGTATGTATTCAAAATTATTTTTTTCGAGAATGTAACTAAACCAGTCACATTGCTAACGAATCAACCTACAATACAAAAAAAAATCAATTAAATCGGACAATCAGTTCCAGAGAAAACGAATATCAAAATAATAGCAAATTTTTAGTGTTGCGATAATTTTTGTGGGGTGTGTACATAGCAGGCTGCTCGTTCCATACCTTATACAGGTTTAACAATATTAAACCTGGCATTACGTTGCATTCTATAATAACTGATGATTTTCATTATGTATCATATGCTGAAATTAAATATATGTTAATTATATAATTTAAATATTATATTATGGGATACCTTTAATGTCTTATATTTGCAATACGTTTACATAAATAAACTGCATAATAAGTATTAGCGTTTTCGTTATTATAACAAACGAAATCTTCTAACAATAAAAACAAACAATGTTAAATCACAATATCCTTAGTAACCAACTATATACAACTGAACACGAAAATATGTAAACCATAGACCATCATAACCACTGAACGATTTTTATACTTAACACACCAGTAATTATAAATTTATAATTCGCATATATATACAGGGTGTCCACCTAGTGCGCGTAAGTCCAATATCTGGGTTAATAAAAGAGATAACTTAATTTTTTTTTCTACAGGGTTGTCTAATATCCCGAGCTGCACAAAATGAAAATATATTTACATATTCAGGGTGTTCAGTTTTTCCTGGACAGGTACCAACTTCATTTTTTTAAATGGAAACCTATATTTTTTATGGCATTATCGAATTCTACGTAAAAAATTAGTGGGACTTTGTGCATAACACTGCTATTGAAATATTGATAGTTTTCGAGATATTTGACTTTTAATTTTTTTTTTCTTATGTTTCGTCACTTCTAATAGTTGACATAATTATGGTTGTATGACAGCTAGAAATTATTTTTTTTCAGAAACTGTAGAGTGAAGATGGCTCTTTCGAAAAACGTATCAAAAGTTGACCTGCGATATACAGGGGGCAACAGAAATCGTGCCAAACCTGATGGTTTAAAATTTAAAAAATCTCGACTTTTTCAAATGGAACACCCTGTGTTTTATGATTTCATTAGATGCCTTTCTGTAGACTCTACAATTTTATAATAGCTTTCCCTATACCTAAGTTGCGTAGTTTTTGCAAAAAACCCACTTTTATGAAAAATACCCGATTTGCGCACGTTCCTTTCTCGGGAAAAACGCAGTGAGCGTCTGTCACGCAATAAAATTTGTGACAATCAGTTTACATGTCATTTCTTCTTTTACTGAATATTCACGTACGAGTTTAGAGTAAGTACTAAGCGTGCATACAATGAACTATTCAAAAGAAGAATTAGTGAAAATGGTTTATGCCTTAGGAGAAGCTCATGGAAATTGTTTGCTAGCAGCACGTATTTACAAAGCAAATAATCCAGATTTACAGAGATTTCCACGTGCTGACTGTTTTGAAAATGTGAAAGAAAGATTTGAAAGAACAGCAAATGCGAATTATGAGAAAACTACCAGGAGACATGACGGTAACAATGACGATATTCAGTTTAATGTTGTGGCGTCTGCTGTTGAAAATCCAAATATTAGTGTCAGGAAAATCAGTAATAATCTTGGAGTTTCTAAAAGCTTGACAAACAAGATACTGAAGAAGAATAATTTTCATCCGTATCATATTAAAAACCATCAAGCACTGTTACCTCAAGATCACCTAAACCGCCTGCAATTTTGCCACTGGGCATTGGATAAAATTCAGGAAAGTCCAAACTTTTTTATGAATGTCTTGTTTACTGACGAATCAACATTTTCAAACACATGCTTACCCAATCGTCGCAACTTTCATCACTACGCTGACAATAATCCAAGATTATTGAGGGTACTAGATAATCAGCATCGTTTCAAAGTGAACGTGTGGGCTGGAATTTGTGGAGAACATATTAAACATATCGTTTAAAATGCAAAACATATAATTTAGTAAACTATATATTTTAACAAATTAAAAGTACCACGCCCATGACGACAACATGATAACTCGGGTGTTTATCGATTTTACTCAGCCGCGCATGACGACCACTCCATGCTCAACTACGCATGACGGTTCCACTTGACTCAACCGCGCACTACAGACTCATATATAAACCCCCACAATTCTACACAAGCGTCTAGCCCCTGCGGTATAACTTTTCGCAGTCATGCGCAGTGTTGCGTTGTGACGTGACCATAGAGAAATATAAAATTAAATGTTGTGACTATTTGACAGCTAGGTCTGTTAATAATCATAGAATAAATAATAATTAAAAATTAACGTACATAATTATTTAAACGGTCTTGGAATCAACACAAATATGTATATGGAAGGCATGCATAAAACCTTGAAGTATGTTTAATTTAATGGAAAGAAAAACAAACATGTTGACAAGTGTATTCATGCCCTCATGAAATTAGTAGGTGACGAAAGAAATCAAAAGTAATAAAAACTGAAAGAGTAGTCAGACTCAGAAGGCAAAAATGGTGACACTGACTGTTTATATTGCGGAGCTTTTTACTCAAGTTCTACAGAGGGATGGATACGTTGTTCTAGTTGCCGCAAATGGGCTCATAATTCATGCGCAAGTATGGATGATGAAGATGACGAAGCAATACTTGTTTGCGAACTCTGCCAATAAGTTTTTTCGGTTAAAGTATATTAATTTTGCCCTATACGATGGGCAAAATGGGGTAAGTTGAATTATTTTCTTTTTTCTACAATATTAGATAAACGTTTACTTTTTGTTAGGTTCAAATATTGTTAATAAATAGTACAGTCACAATGATGTCTTATTTTCAGACTTTCAGTTTCGCATTTTTTTTTAATCCCACTTTAAACATTAAGTACCCCGTTTTCCCCGCCTGTCCCGTATGTGTCCGATCCGTAAAATATATACCGTACGCAATTTTCGCATAGATTGGACTTATTTTATTATTTTCAGAAAAATAACCCTACCAGGTAAAGAGCTTGAAGACATAGCTTCCTACGTAAATTTCCATTCATACTATTTTTACATTAGCAATTTCCAACGTTATTGATGAGTTATTGATTTACTAAATTCGTCAAAATTAGGAGGAACCATACATTTAAGGGCACAAAATTACAAGTGAACTTTTTACAAGAAATGTATATGTTTGGAAATTTATCCATTATAGATAAAAATGGAAGAAACATTGTAAAACGGATGGATGTTGCAGAAGATCTTGAAAGAAAAGGGTATTCCGAAATTATTTACTAGACGGTTGAATCAAGATTGTCTTGATTCTTGATGATTGTCTACACTGATTATAGAGCTTAGAGAAACAAAAATAATGACAGTTTTGGTAATTTAATGAACCCTGAAATAAGTTTTATATCTTATCTTATGGAAATAAAAAAGGAATTTGTAAAACACTTTAAAATGGCTGCATGTAAATCAAATATTGGTAGGTATTTAAAAGATAAAATAATGAAAATTCGATTTCCACACCCATGCTCGCAGACCAACGTACATAAATCACTGAAAATATCCCTGAAAGAAGAAGACCAATCTGAATTCACTAATCAGGAATATGACGAAGATCTTGATTAAAATCAAGATACTTCCCAAGGCAATAATCCTATACACCTAGTAAAAACGAAATTAACACTTTAACATCTTCACTTCCCTATATTCGATTAAAATATCCCCCTATTAAACTTATTATTCCTCGCATGCAGTTCCAAAACAATTCACAAACCTTCTGTAGTTAAAAAAACATTGTCTTCAATTTATAATTAATAAACATAATTAATTATGTTTATTATATAATTATAATAATTAATACACGCTCGAATTCATTGTTTCACAGAATTCAATTCCGAACAAACTCTAGACATAATCCTTTACGATTTTCATGAATACCTTGACAGAGCTTTAGGACTCGAAGACATTAAAAAATTATAAATTAACATTTCATTCTCCGATAATATAAAATTTAATCACTATTTTTCACTCCTTATTTGTTATAACAAACCACAAATATTAATTCCTAAACAAGAAACAAAAAAGTCACAATTCCCATTAATTTCCCAAATCGCTCAGAAAAAGGAAGGAAGAATTTCGGAGGCATGTTAATAGAGGTGAAAACGAAGGATATCTATAATTTGTACTTTAAATACTGACATTGAAGTAGCAATAAATACTTTGGAGAAGAGTGTATAAATTTGTCAACATTTTTTGTCATTTTCCAAGGTTTTCAATAGCGGGAAACTATAATACTATAATAGTGTTATTCACAAACGTAACAATGCTCAAATGTGTATAAAAAAAATTCCTTAAAACTACCTGTAGATTATCTATGGTGTAGATCTAGATGTTTTAATAAGATATGAAGAGGAATAGTTAATTTTCGTATCAATGTTTAAAAAAGCATATTACTTATTAGTTACATTTCTGCTTTAACTGCTCTTATTTTAGAAACGTCAAAGAATTAATTTGTGTTTATGTACTCCATAAATTTAAGTGCATCAACATTTGGCAAATTATCACTCTGGGTTTTAACAAACCCTATTATTATAAATCTTATAAATTTATTACCATTTTATTTACCTACTATTATTAATTTTCTTTCGCTTTTCTTCCTCGATAATTACACCATGTAGTATCGCTGATTCACAGGCCGGTACGATTTAAAGCAAAAATTGCAAAAACACAGGTTAGTCATCGGGCCCAGACCTGTCACTTCGTTATTTGTACCCGCCGTGTACACATCAATTAAAATCGCGCGTGATTGTGAGTGTGACAGAATGCCAAAAAGACATCGCGAAGACACTGGAAGAGACCAGAAAAGGAAGTGGAAAAGGTATGACGATATTTTGAAAGAATTAGATCGAATCCGAAATAAGATAGTTTCACCCTCGTCAAGCGAAATCTCCTCAGACGTAGAAAGGGAATCGGACGAATTTAAGTACCCATCTTATAAGTAACACCTTATATATAAAAGATCCTATTTAGTTACCTTATTAATGGGACTATGTAATTAAATTAGAAATAGATTAGGTACAAAAAGACAAAACTATCCAGACCGCGCTATCAGCATTCGGATTTATTGTCTATGTGGCAGCCAGTGGTAACCGGTGAAGTCACCGCGTCAAGGTTGCTGAGCTATTCAAAACTTATCTAGGGACACGCTATAAAAATATACAGAATACAGTGATACCCACACTTAGGTATTATATTGTACTTATTATACTACAAATATAAACACTGGCATCGAGGATTTGAAAAAGAAAAGGGACTCTCTTATGGCCACCTTCCGTAACTGCAAAAGCAAACTAAAAAGCAGTGGGAAAAGTGGTGCTGGTTTGAATGATGTGTATATCCCTCACTGGTTTACTTTTCAAAAAATGGCAAGTTTTTTAATGAACCATGATTCTCCAAAGGAAACAATAAATTCAGAGGTAAGATGTTTTTTATTTTTTCAAATTAAATTTTATTTAACAATATGTCTCCTGCCATGAAACTTTACCTTCATTCATGAAGTATACCGCAAATTCTTCTCTGATATTCTTTGCTACCAAAGTTGGTTTTCTCGCTACTCTTTGTAAAGGTAGCATAGATGACATATTGTTTTGATCCATGCGCCAAGATCCTGGCACAAAAGTTCCCTCGACTTCTAGGTCTAATGTTCCCGTTGGTGTATAAGCTGTTCGTGAAGTTTTGCTTTTACGTAGAAAATTATGTAGGAAACAGCAAGTCATTGTTATAAGAGTAACTTTATCTGGCTGTAGCAACATAGGTTTTCTCAAAACTCGAAAAACGGAACTCATTATTCCAAAAACATTTTCCACTATTCGACGCGCACGGCAGAAACGATAATTAAATACTCTTTCTAAGCTTCCTTTCATATGAACACCTGGAAAAGGTTTCAAAATATGTGGACTTAGTCCAAATGCATCATCCGCTACAAACATATACGGTAAACTGCTATTTGTTCCGTTTATCTTCTCGTTCATTGGTAAATTTAATAGGCCGCTTTCCATTTTTTCGAATAAAAAAGTATTTCTGAAGACAGCGCCATCACTCAATCTTAATTGGGTTTCACAATCGACGAACGTAAAACAATAGTTAGCATCTACCAAAGCTAGTAAAACTACGCTGAAGAAGTGTTTGTAGTTGTAATATTCTGCTAGATTTCAAACACTCACTATAATATTGAATTTATTACTCCAAAGTCTCCAAAGAAGTGATTATGTTGTATATTCATTTACATTTTCCCGGTAATGTTTACTTCGAAGCCCTTGAACCTCCTCCAGAGGGCTCAATGGTTTCAGAATCTTCTTTATTATACTTCGGATCCCAGAACGAGACCCTAGCCATGCCGGCATAGCCCACAAAATTAATCCTCCGCATGGACAAGGCTGACGGCTCATCTACGCCGAGAATCAACCGAGACCCTTTGCCGGGTACCGCGATTATTTTACGGATCTTCCAGAGCCCCGTTTGGAGCTCTGGGGTAGACCTCTCAATACGCAAGAGAATGTTGCGCCCGTCCACAGGTGCCCCCGGAATAAAGGCAACAATCTTCCTACGTCTGCGAAGGGCCGCTTCCTCCAAGATTTGAAGGGTAGTCCCCTGAAAGGGAGACATCCTGCTCACCTCAGAGGTAAGCCACTCCTTAGAGGTTTTATTGTGGCAGGTGACCATAATCATTCCCTTATCCGTCAACCTAAATTCGTCAAAGCACGGCAAAGAGCCCTCCAGTGGAAGAGCGTCAATAGCACGCGCTAATGCTGCCTCTAGGCTGTTTCGAAACTCGATCGAGAGCCTCATAGCCGGGAAATTCTCCCCTGTTATCGCGACCCTCAAGGTCGAGTTGGTAGACTGGTTAGAGGTGGCTTTAACACGGGCCATTCTGTAGGCATGTTGAGCTGAAGAGGGGGTAACCTCCGCTTCGCGAGCCCTTTTCAAGCCCATTTCGGCGGAGGAGCTCCCCCGCTCCGTTGGCCTTTCCATATAGGAAATTCCCGATGTAGAAGGACCTGCCCCTCCTTCGGGAGTGGGAGGAGCGACCTCGGTTTGGCTGTTTAAAGGGGCCCCTTCAGAGGAGCTCCTCGCAGAAATTTTTAAATTTGTATTTATACTATTTGTGTTCATGTTATTCCCACGAGTACCGGGGTTAGAACGTTCACCCCTGCAGAGCCCCGTTTGCAGGAGTAAGGCTTATTACAACAGGGTGTCGCCTGGTGCCCTAAGGGTACCGTTAATGGCACTCTTACCCTAGTACCACTCAGCCCTCGCCACGGTGACTAACAGCTTGGCTTGGAGAATGTTTTTCGACCTTCCGGTCTAGATCCGCCGAGTTTAGTTTCATCAGGGCCACCGCGTGAAGGATGCAATCAAGGATTGCATATCCCTGGTCTTTGCCAGGGATACCCGGCGATCTTGGGAGGCTATGATTTTAGAAGATGTAATGATCAAAAAACCTGTTTGTGCTAAAGCCAAACCTCCCCTGAGAGATTCAGCTTTACGCCGAATGGGAGTAACCCTTCTCTCTTTTGACCCCTCAAGCAACATATCGACCACATTTTCAAAAAATGTAATAGCAGATGTTGAATGGACCTTATCCTACCATACATATATGTATATTAAAATTTCCCCTTAAAAACTCAATTTTTTCAAATTTAGATCTTACCGATCCTCAAGTTGTGATAAATAAAACTATCCGCGACATGATCAATTATTCCAAATTTAATAAATACTTGACCCGGCGTTGGTACGGTGGGGTACCACGCCGGGTATCACATACCCCAGCCAAAGTAAATTGCTAATCTTAAAGAAATCTGCATTCGCATCAGTTTGAGCGTCTATGTACCTTCAAATTAGGTCTCACAGATGGCGTTATGTAGAAGGTAACCTCAATACTAGTCATTTGTGTGTTTAGTCTTCAACGGTAGTGGTCGGCGCATACCATACCCCAGTGTACAAGTGGCGTTCGAAAAAGGGACATTACGTAGAAATTCAGTTTTTATCTCGGTGTTAGTGATTTCGCATAATAAAGTAAGTAAACTCATAGTATTTCACTTTACTATACGTTTTACATGCCGGTACTTCGATTATAGGTCTTGTACTTCTTCAGTATGTCTTATTATGAAGGACAGAAACGTTTGGCTCAATTGTGGGCAGATTTTGATAATTTACCCGCTGCCGATGCTGAGGAACCCATGGGATCTGAATCGGATGGAGACTGGCCTGACCATGTGAGTGAACATTTGTCCAACTCAGATACCGAACAGGAGATTGAGCTATCTGATGAAATTGAAAATTAGCAAGATGAAACTACAGGCTATCAACTTGCAAATTATAATCGTGTCGCAAACGGTGGTCAATGTTCAAACGGTAATGAACTTGTCGGTGATGACCAGCCTGCAGACGATAATGATCCACCTGAATCAGAATCCAAATAATGTTCGGCGGTGGTATATGTAGGGTAAAGACGGAAAAACAAAATGGGTTCAGTCACCCGGAAACCAAGCTGCAAAAACTAGAAGCGGGAATATAGTGACACAACTACCTAGTCCCAAGAGAACAGCTAAGGCAGCCAAGACACTGTTGGAATGTTGGAGCCTTTTTTTCGACGTTATTATGTTAGATAATATTGTCAAAAACACGAATGAAGAGATAAATCATAAATCACAGAATTACACTGATAAACATATGGTAAGGGAAACTGATACAGTGGAATTGAAAGCTGTATTGGGACTTCTCTATTTAGCTGGACTCTTTCGTTCGTCAAGGCAAAATCTAGAAGACTTGTGAGCCAATGACGGAACTGGGGTGGATATTTTTATATCTACAATGCCTTTGAAAAGATTACAGTTTTTACTTGGATGTCTTCGATTTGATTCTGCAGGTACTAGAAACGAGAGACGTGGCATTGATAAATTAGCACCCATAAGAGCCATATTCGATCGGTTTGTAGACCACTGCCAAGAATGTTACACTCCAGCACAATATGACGATTGACGACAAATTGGAAACGTTTCGTGGCCCGTTGTGGATTCAGGCAATATATTCCCAACAAACCCGCCAAATATGGCATCAAAGTATTCGCACTTGTAGATGCAAGAACCTTTTACATTTTCAACTTAGAGGTTTATCTAGGCAAACACCCGGATGGACCTTTTTGCCTGAGCAACAAGCCAGATGATATAGTTTTCCGACTTGTAGAACCAGTTAGGGGTTCCAATAGAAATATTACCTTTGATAATTGGTTTGCAAGCTATCCACTCCTCATGAATCTTATGAAAGAATACAAACTCACCGCTGTCTGTACTTTGAAGAAGAATAAACGTGAAATACCTCCAGTGATGCTTACAGTTCGAGGCAGAGAAGAAAGAAGTTCCATGTTTGGATTCCAGTCCTACATTATGCTTGTTTCCTACATTCCCAAAAAAGGAAAAATGTCCTTCTCTCCACTTTGCACCATAACAACAAGATAGATCCGGCTACAAATGAATTGCAGCAACCTGAAGTTATAACGTTTTATAACTTTACAAAAGGTGGAGTTGACGTCGTGAATGAATTATCTGGTACGTACAGTGTATCTAAAAATAGTCGGAGATGGCCCCTCACCTTGTTTTATTCAATTCTCAACTCTGCCGCCATAAATGCAATGATTATATAGAAAAGTAATAATATCGATCAAACTGCTAAAACTCCACGCCGAAAGTTTATAAAGGAACTAGGTTTATCTCTTGTCAAAGAACATAGGGAACGAAGACAAGAAAATCCCCATGTACGACGAGAGCTTTGCAGACAAATTTCTGAAGCTGCTGGAAGACCTGATTTCGGGGGATACTTGGTGAACCAGGCGTAAAAAGGCAAAGGATCTCACGAAGATCTTATTTGTGTCCCAGAAAGGCTGATCGAAAGTCATTTTATACTTGCACTTCATGCAACAGTTACATCTGCATGGATCACTGCCGTCATATATGTAATGAATGCCAGACTACTGATAGCCCTTAAAATGTTTCATTTTTTCTTATCGTGAGACTTCTTTTGTGGTTCAATAATCAATATTTGCCGTAAAGCAGACAGTTTGCAAAAAAAATTAATTTTTATTTTAATTTTGTATTTTTAGTTTTAGTATGTTTTTTATATATATGAAAATATGCGCTTTCGAAAGATTTTATTTTTTTTCTGCTAATAAAGGTTTATTTATAATTATTTTCTACTAAATATAATCCACAGCAATTAATAGTTGTAAAAAAATATCAAAAATATATCTTATTTTTAAAATTATTTTGAGAAGTTTTGAAAATAGGGGTATGATACCCCAGTGTACCTATCACGCAATTTTTCTCCACCGTACCAACGCCGGGTTAATATGATACTAAATTCAAATTTTACTGACCTAGATTTATCTGGTGATGACGATGTAGTAGATTTTTGGCGTCAAATTTCAACTATAAAATTAGTGGTCACAGAAAATTGCATAACTTAATTAATTTTGTATTTAATTTATTATCTTTCCCACACTCGAGTGCAAAAAATATAGAAAGATGTTTTTCACGAATAAATTTAAACAAAACATAAATACGAAATCGATTAAAACCAAATACATTGGAAGGAATACTCCACACGAAAAGTTTTCTCTCTTTGAACGGTAAATTCACAATAATTGATCCGGAATAAATTTTTTTATTATTCTCATGTCACTTATTAAGTATACCTTCAAATAAATGTTCAGATACATACAACATATATAGTGCCTTTTATTACAAAAAATAAAAATAATAAATTTAAATCTAATATCTATGAATTTAAATTTTCGCTATGAGTTCTGTAGACAGAATATTGTATTAATTAGTGTCGCTAAAATGAAATTAAAGGGATTATTAAAGTTATATTAGGTACTTACTTACATATTTTAGAAAATCGGGTGATGCCGTTTACTTTTCGTGAGATCTATCCTGAAATCGGAAGTTCGCACGATTCACCGTGAGATCTGGGAACCCTGAATTCCATCCTTAATAGACATAATAGAATTTATTAAAAAACATCTATGAAATCTTCTGCGTGCCCTTTGAGGATCTTTTATAAAGATTTTTCATATAGAATGAATTCATGGTGTACGTAACAACTTTGATTGTCCTCTTTTAAACTGTCAAAGAGTGTTTCATAAAAATATGTATTTAAACATTTATGTAAAAAACACATTCATCATAAAGAGAAATCAGGAAAGAGCCATATTCCAGATTCGAGGAAAGTTAATTGTAATGATTCTAATACCACTTATAAAATCCATCATTGAACCAAGCAATTCAGAAGTACCGAATTAGTCCGAAACAAAAGATACCATTGTTTCAAAAATACAACTACATGTTTCCAGTTTTAACTGTGTTTTAAATGTCGACTAAAATATTTATTTCAAAGCTATGATAATTTAACAGCATGTAGAGCAGCTATTCAAAATGTTATTGATTTTACACTCAATAGTGGAATTTTTGGAAAGTTTTCTGCAGAATATTACTATAGATTTTGTACATCCACAAAAACATAAATGGCCATGCAAACTCCAGAAGATGTTTCTAAATTGTGAAACAAATGTAATTATGATAGCCATTAAATTTCGTAGTTATGGAATTGGTTAAACAGTTTTAATTTGTATGAGAATCATACGATTGATATCATGCACGACCTCTATGAAGGTGTTTACCGTTATGACATGGGAAGCATTATAAACTTTCCCATTGGGGAAAATGTATTCACAGATATTTTGGAGTATTTAAACCCCAGAATACAGTATTTTTCTTATGATGATTCTGAAAATATTACCACCTATTAAATTGGATAGTTTAGAATAAGGACTACTTATAATGTCAGCATCAGAAATGAACTGTTTGGTAAAAAACTTCAGTTTCTCATAAGAGACTTGGTTAATAAAAATAATGAATACTTGGGCACTGTATTTACTGTTATTGTATCATAAACATCACTAACTTTAGTAGTGGTGGGAAACACACCGTAGTGCCCTCTTTGGGTCCTTGCTACTATCTGCCTGACAATTATTGTCAAATTGACAGACAGCTTAATAATTGTCAAACAGATAGTAGCAAAGCCCCAAAGAGGGCCCCTTCGGTGTGTTTCTCAGAACTACTAACATTCACGATACCCATTAGGCAATCACGTCGCAACATCGTTCATCGAGTCCACTACATATGGCACTCTGATGAGCCCAAAATAAGCGCGAAACCGGTCAGTGTCTGGTAGAAGGTCTCGATGAACGATGTGGCAACTCCTATGGAGATGCCGATGTAATGCAATGCCAGTCGAGGCATATTGCAGTCGAGGCATATTGCCCATGGAGTAGTTGTTTTCGGCATCTCCTTCAAATAAATATATCACTAGATCACTATGTCACTATTCTTCTTTGTTCTTATTTTATATTTTGCATTGCAGTTTTTATAAGTTATTTTTTTGTCCATTACTTATTATATGCAATCTTAATATTTTTTCTCTATACACCTATTGGTTATTTACTGTTGGATAGTAGTAAATAAATAAAATAATAAAAAATAAAATAAAAAAAACTTGGGACGGCCCCCTCAATTGTTATCTTCCATGAGATTTCAAGCCAATCTAGAAAAAAATTACCATATACATTATTCAAAAGACATCAACTAAAATCTTGTTATAGAGTAATGTCACGAAAAGGTCTTGAAAACATAATTTCTTTAGGCGACATATGTGAAGTCGATACTTCAAAGTATGTCATATAAAATTAATTTGGAAAAATATATTTCTACGTCATTACTCAATTTTGCCAGATAATAGAGATATTTATTATCATACTGATAATATTGACTGGTATTCATTTTGTAAAAGTTTTTAACTACAAAATACATTAATATCCACTATAGGACATATTCTGTTCATTTCTCTAATATGGATTCGTGAGCATTTACGATTTGTTTTCAAATGACTTTTTGCTTACTGATAAAAAAAAAATAATGGAATGCTAATTTCAAAAAATTACTAAAGTCGTTAGGGTCGGGTATGGTAATTGTAAACACCGAGTAATGGTAATCCTGCGAAAATAATTTTTGTTGTAAATAGTTGACAACACTGTGTTCCCGACATCTCCCATTGTCATGTGCATATATTGCGGCCGAATTAAGCTTGTTAGTCGTCAGCTGATGAGCACTTTATTATTATATGTAACATTCTACAGGTCGTATCTTCAGAAGAACAACGACGCAAGTGCAAAATTTCAAATTTTTACCATACACAAAATGAGTGAGATGCGGTCCACAGCACTATTGAAAAATCGCTCAAGAAAGTGAAAAAATCGGGGCCTATATACGTGCCCCATGATCTAACAATGGGATAGGGATCTAATAATGAAACGGCTGTTAATGTTTCTTAATGAAACTAAGGACCAGTGTTTGCGAAACAATGCAGCAAATAAATATTTTTGTTTCCTGGTGCATAAACTAGAAATCATTCCTTTGTTTGATGTACCACATCTATTTAAGGAAATCAGAAATGATATTGGAAGGAGATGCCGAAATCAACTACTCCACGGGCAATATGCCCCGACTGGCGTTGCATTACATCAACATCTCCATGGATGTCGCCACATCCTTCATCAAGACCAAATACCAGACAATGACCGGTTTCGATCTTGTTATGATCTCGTCAGACTGCCATAGGTATTGGAATCCCTAAATGAAAAATAAATAGATAATTATCTTTAATGGAGTGCGCCTGAGATATAAATTTTAGTTTCTTCCAAGATAAGAGATGGCGCTGTAGCCAATTACCGTAGCGTTACCGCCGTATCATAGCAACGACTGTTGTTATAGCAATAATTGTTAGTGTTAGCGTTTTCCGCGCCACGCATTAAATTTAAACTTTTTGAGCCTTTTTCGTAATTTGTGATTTCTAATTTAAATTAAATTCAGTTCGTAGTTTTTGTAATTTATTAATTGTTTGTTCTCTTTCTATTAGTTTTTCGTGTTTTCCATTGTTTTGTGATTGTGTTTTGTGTTGTGTTTTGTATTTTTATCTTTCGTGTTATAGACTTATTGTGACCTTCGAGAAATTGTTTTATCGTTCAAGGTAAGTGTTTTCAAATTTATTATAAGTCTCACTTTCACGGCCGCGAAATGATGAAAAGAATTTTTCATCATATAGGTATGAAAGATATGGGGCAAATCAAGTAAAATTCACACAATAAAGAAACAATGCATATCAATATAGGCATTAAAAATGAGTTTTTTAAAACTAAATGTGATATAAAATAAAAATAACTCTTTTTTTTTTTGTTCTTTTGCAGGAGGTTTTAACTATCACTATAGTCTGTAGGCTGTAATAATATAAGATTATATCAATCAATCGATCAATCAATCAATCAATCACGTTCAGTCGCAATTACGTAGCAATAAATTTGTGGAAGTTTTTTGAGATCAATTTTTCATGGTTTTGATAGATTTTCATAGTTTTTGTAAGATATATACTTGTATAAATATGTACGAGTAGTTGATGTCACTTCTATTAGGACAATTTTATATTTTAAAGAGACATGTGGTTGTAAAATTGTATACTTAAATATTTGTTTATTGCAGATGGTTGCTATATATTGTGCCGTTGAAAGTTGTTGGGGATCTAAGCAGAGTAAACATCGCTTTCCAAACCCTGAAAAATATATGGATTTATTTAAAAAATGGATTGTTATGTGGAAATAAAATTTTATTTGAAATGGTGCCTGAGCAAGTTTTCAGCAATTGCAGAGTATGCAAGATGCATTTCACAGAAGCAGACTTTCTACCTAATAATAAACTTAATCATTATGCTTATCCAACAAAATTTTTACCAGGTGACTTCTTTAAAATTCAATAATTATGATTATTTTACTAGCTTATTTACTAATTCTACTGAATATTTATTTATTATGATTTCCATGACTAATTTCATTACAGTATTTACTACAGCAGAGAACTATGTCAATTGAAAATATATTAAATAAGTGTAGGTATATGTATTTATATTTAAAATGTTTTCAGAAACCAAAGATCTGTCACCTACAATTAAATTTTCGCCAGAATTAAATAGTACTGAAATGGATGCGGTCCAGCAGATGTTTTATCGAGTACTTCAGAAGTATCATCATTCACATTTCAAGTACCAACATCTCTTCCATCGACATCTCAAGACATATTTTGTACTGACGGAAGCATCATTTCCGCAAATGGCAAGTATATATATATGAACTTATTCTATTAAACAATATTTGTATAATCCCAAAATTTAAAATTGCAAAGTTCTTTACAGTAACGACCTTATATATATTAATGTAATCATTTTTCTCATAATAACATACAAATTAACTTCGTGCAATACATCTGCGAGGGAGAAATTTACCTAAAAAATAATTAATATTAGGTATAAAACTTACAGAGGTTATTCTGTAAAATAAACTAGTACAACAAGTACAGAAAAATTAATATGCTTTGGCCTCATATATCGAAAATTTTATGCAGTTTTAAAAATCTAAATACTTGCAAATATCTACATATCACAATATGTATTTGCAAGTATTTAGATTTTTAAAACTGCATAAAATTTTCAATATGCATTTTCTATACAAATTCGATATACAAAATATTAAAATATTGAAATTTGATATCTGCTGATCCTTTATAAACAACTTACATGTCCAATATACCATCGATGCAGATAAAATAAAAATAATTTTAAAAAATTATATAAGTAGGTACAGGAGAGTTTTAGAAATCATAACCGTAGTTTCACAGAATTTACTTAAATTCTTATGATCATTTTACACGTATACACAACTTCAAACTTTCTGAATTCTAAGTTTCTTGAATTTATATCTCCCGTTTGTTCATCATCATCAATATATATATATTTTTCCGATGTCCCTGACAGTATTATGAGCCCGCCTTCCGTAAAATGGGACAAATTCTGCAAAATAAATCTAATACTAGGACTACTTATTACTCAGTTCATGTTAATAATTCATCTATAATCTGTAAATCTTATCAGCCTACCATTTATTTTATTTTATTAAAAATTATTTTTATTTACTGTACTGCAATATGATAGTTAACAACATGAAGTATATTAGGTTTTTGGATCTTATACTGGAAAATTTCTTATTAAATTATAAATATTACTTATATATTTATCAATATAAAATAAAAGCTAGGCCAAAGAAAGGGATTACCTATACATTCATTATAAAATTTTCAATTGTATCCTCAGTTTAAACTGGTTATGGTTATTTTATTACTTATAATGTATGAAAGCAATTAATGTATTAATTTTTTATTAATAATAATAACTTATTTATTTGTTAAAGGGAATAAAATATTTTTATATTATATTAAAATGTTTTGTTTTTTTAGCTTATGGAAAGAAAAATAGAATTTTACTTTCTCTTGGATTAACACGCCAGTCACAACTTACCCAGAAAGAGAGAATGTTATATAAAAATCTCACACATTTAAAAAAAGTTACTTATAGATTACAAAAGTCAAAAACTACATTTAAAAGAAGATTACTGGAGGCTAAAAAATTTTCAAATAAGCATAACTTCAAAGAACTTGTGGAAAATTTGAATCCCATTCAAAAACGTTTTTTAAAGTGTCAATTAGAAAATGCTGGAAAAAAGGCAAAGGGTCAAAGGTTTTCTGATGATGACAAAATATTAGCACTTGCTTTATCGAAACAAACTGGTTCGGGATACAAGTATCTATCCCATATCTTTAGTTTGCCATCAAAGCAAACAATATTAAAATTTATTAATACAATACGAATAAGACCTGGTTTAAATAATGTAATATTTAATGCTTTGAAGTCTGAAGTTGCAAACTTTAAGAATCGGCTCGACAAATATTGCATGCTTATATTTGACGAAATGTCTATAGCTACTCAACTAAGTTACAACCAAAAAGAAGACAAAGTAGAAGGTTTTGATACAACTACAAGTCCTGGAAATGAATTTGCTAATCATGCAATAGTAAGATGTTGGGTTTATTCTATTCAAATCTGTTAAAAATATAGGTCTTGCTAAAAAAAATTAGTTATGGTAAAACCCGAAGTGTGTATTACCATTTATGGTGAAACCATAAAAAAGCAGATTTCTTGTATGCCCTCTAATCAACTTTGGCAAATATGTCTTAAGTAGAGGAGGATATTTAAAAAATACAGTATTTCTTATCTTTCCTAAAACAATTAATTACTGCTGAGATCTGAAACACTTGGACTTAATAGTTGGATTATGCCCCCTTGAAAGCATTTTCCAATTTGATTATAAACATATACTATATATATGTTATAAAATATCGCCTATTTACCTACTTTATGGACGTAGAATTCTTAACTTATTATTCAAATGTTATCTATCCATTTCTAACGTAACTTTAATATAGCTATGTGAATTTAATTCATGTACGTCCGGTAGCTTCTTATTTAACCATTTTTATAAACTAAAATGCAACTTCATCGTTGCCACTGACAAAGCCTTTAGATGTTATAAAAGGTAGTAAGGTCCCTCGAGACAGCCAGTATAGTATCAACTGGTGTAGTTTACTCGCTCGTAATATTATATAATTTCAACAAGACTCTTCGAAGAGTTTTTTAAACTGAAATAAAAGTTTTAAAAAAATCATTTGTTAAATTTATGATATAACATATATATATTATATATTAGGTATATTAGGTATATTAGGTATATAATATGTGTACATACAATAGTGGTCATAAAATGGTAAATGTAAAATAATGATCCTCTTCAAAATCCCATCTGTGGACACAATAAGGTATGTATATATACACATACACATACTTATATATTTTTTTGTGCAGGTGTTTATGGTTCGAGGAATAAGTAAGAGGTGGAAACAACCTATTTATTATAATTTTTCTGCTAACCCGGCCAGAGGGATTTATATAGCAGCTACAATAAAGCTCCTAATTAAAAAACTCAGGGAAACAGGGCTAATTGTATGTGCAGTTATATGTGATCAGGGCACAAATAACTCTGCAGCTCTTAGTTATTTGGTAAAGGAAACCAGGTCTGACAAACTTAGAAGAGGTGAAGAAATGGACCTATCAGAATTTTATTTTGAAATAGATAAACAAAAAATTATTCCGATCTTCGACCCACCCCATCTAATAAAATGCATAAGAAATAATTTAATTACTTCTAATTTAATTTATTTTTCTGATGGGGTGAAGAAAACAGCCAAATGGGAGCATGTACTTACCGCGTATAAAATGGATCCTTATTTTGGTAGTTTAAGGATTATGCCAAAATTAACAGACCAGCATGTAGTGCCTGATAAAATAGGTAAAATGAAAGTCTCCTACTGCACCCAAACGATTAGCAGAACTGTCGCATGTGCTATTAATCTAATGGCTCATTCAGGTAAGAATAATTATATAGGTAATACAATAATCCTTTGGAAGTATTTCAAGTGTATAATAATAAAAAAAACTCTTCATGAATTTACATCTACGTCACAATTGATTACATATTTTTACATAATAAAAGAGGCATGTATAAACATTTATCATAGTAGGTATATGGATAATAAAAAATATATTATTAACATAGTGTATACTCTCTATTACAGAAACTACCGTTAAAATTGACGGAGAGATTCTAAAAATGGAAAAAGAGGCAATGGAGACAGCCAGTCTATTGGAGTTTTTTGATAACCTCTTTGACAGCCTAAACTCCACTGGAAGATCACCAAAAGTACTTCGCAGGCCAGTAAGAGAAAATTCACCGCATTTTCAAGTCTGGCTTGATTCCATGGAAATTATTCGAAAAATGGAATTTATTAAGACGAGTAACGGGAAAATATTCAAACCGCCATGTTTAAAAAATTTTGTTAAATCTATACAAAATTTTTCGGAGTTATTCAGGATACTAAAGGGTTTTGGTTTTGAATATATGAAAACCAGGCAATTCAACCAAGACCCTTTAGAAAACTTTTTCGGACAGATGCGACAACGGGGAGGAAGATTTGTCAATCCAACATGTCAAGCATTTGGTCCATTTTACAAGAGTTTATTTATTAAAAATTTAAGTGCGAAGCATGCTAATACTGGAAACTGTGGCGACGACAAACTTGACATGTTTGTTAGTCTCAAAAATCTTATTAAAGGGGTAATATAATAATTAAAACATATATATTTAGTATGGCAAAACTATATTTAAAAAACCAACCTCTGATTTTTCTTGAAGGGGTGTTTATTTTTCAAAAAGATAATAAAATATGCTAGCATACTAAAATAAGCTAGAAAACTAAAAAAAGCAAGATTATGTGGACAATGTGCTACAAAATATATAGCTTTCACCAATATGTTGTTGTTAGCAGTTGTTAACTATATTTTATTTAGACTTGAATATGGAGGGGTTAATACAGCAACAGGGGTTAATACAACCTCTGGAACTTGATTGTTCCAGAGGTTGTATTAACTCCTATAATTTTAAATTATTGAAGTCAAATGTGTCATGATTTTATACAATAAGGACTTGATAACTATAATTACTATTGTTTACGCAGGAGTTATGTTACTACATTTTTTTATTTTTCAGGAGTCTTAGCAGATACTTAAAACAAAGTTCATTGAGACAATGTGCTACAATGAAATAGTTTTAGAAAATATACTGTTTCCAGTTATTAAACCTACTTTATTTTAGACTGTAGAAAACGACGAAGAAATAATTGTGCATGAACAAGCAGTACTTACTTTTCCGGAGTCTACTGCAATCCCTTTTGCAGAAAACCAAGCTTTGAATTATGTACTAGGTTTCATTTTAAAGAAGATTAAACCACTGATAAAGGACTGCATTATATGTAACGAAAAACTATTTACCAGTACATTGAGTGAAAATCACATTTATACTACAAGAAAGGAATATGTTGGTGGCAGGAGGAGCCTGATTTATGTAAATAATGAGTTTCAAAAACAATTAACATCAATTTATCTTGCCGTTAAATTTTGGTTAAGGCTGAATTTGCATAAGGAAACAGTTATTAATAGCATTTTGATGGGGTTGAAGCATATTAACTTTATGTGTGATGAACACAATCATCTTAATGCATTAATCTGTAAAAAATTTGTAAAATTAAATTTATACAACATAATGAAACAAATAAATAATATACTGAATTTAAGAGATACTCGAAAGTTAACAGCGAATGCACCTGCTATTTTCCATAAAGCAAAAACATTTGCCTTGCAAAGGTTTTCAAAAAAAACAATAAAATACTAAAATTCTCCAGTACTCTTTTAATTTAGTATATTTATTATTTATTATCACATGTCATGCATAATTTATTGGAACCATTTTAAAGCGATATCACTTATTTTTGACAGGAAAAGAAAATATAAATTATCATATTTGTAGTAAAAATTTACAGATTTAACAATTCTTGCAACTATTCGTGTGCACTGAAAATTAATTTTGCCCACTCTTCCACTCTACTCTTGGTCCCCACTATCTGACGAAACCAGGTCAAGGTGACTATCACTAATCACGTTACACTTTTCATCGAAACCTATTCATCGAGAACCATTACCTACAAAACCTACACTTTCAGACAACACATCATGTGAGTATACTTTGCATGTCAATATTTCTCATTATTTTGGTACAATATTATAATAAGGTCTAATATCTATGTATTATAATATAATATGTGTAACTATCGTTTTATAACTTCATACAATAAACTTATGAAATATAACTGATGACTTTTAATACTAATTATTGATAAACTTTGGTTTAAAATAATATAAAGAAATATGCACCCTTAACTTTACCCTTTTACTTTATACTACTTTAATTAATATTTATTGATTAACTTTAGCTAAATTTGCCTTTAAGTACCTTGGATTTCAATTATTGCGATAATTGTATGATGCAATGTATTAAAACGCAATATTTAGCTAACATTATTTGAAATTTAATAATTGAACTGGTTCTAAGGGGTGGCAAAAACCAATTATTAATTTATGCAACCAGTCATACAAGTATTACTGAAAAACTAAATCTATCGTCTATGCAACCAGTCATACATATTTTCTGTTTTCTTCCAAACCGAAAGAGGGCACTGTAATCATTTTTAAAACATTACTATTGAGATAGCCATCTATTGGTTATTTTATCTAGGTTGGAATCGATGAATGATCTGGCGACGTGATTGCCTAAGGGGCATAGTGAATGTTTGTAGTGGCGAGATACAGTGAAATACACTGCAGTGCCCTCTTTGGGTCTTTGCTACTACCTGTCTGACAATTATTGTCTAATTGACAGACAGATAACGATCTGCAGAAAGCAGATGCCATTACAGCGACCTCTATTGTCTTTGAGGAAGACAATCCTACTTAATTATTGGAAGGAGATGACGAAAACAACTACTCCACGGGCAATATGCCCCGACTGGCGTTGCATTACATCAACATCTCAATGGATGTCGCCACATCCTTCATCAAGACCAAATACCAGACAATGACCGGTTTCGATCTTGTTATGATCTCGTCAGACTGCCATAGGTATTGGAATCGATGAATGATCTGGCGACGTGATTGCCTAAGGGGCATAGTGAATGTTTGTAGTGGCGAGATACAGTGAAATACACTGCAGTGCCCTCTTTGGGTCTTTGCTACTACCTGTCTGACAATTATTGTCTAATTGACAGACAGATAACGATCTGCAGAAAGCAGATGCCATTACAGCGACCTCTATTGTCTTTGAGGAAGACAATCCTACTTAATTATTGGAAGGAGATGCCGAAAACAACTACTCCACGGGCAATATGCCCCGACTGGCGTTGCATTACATTAACATCTCCATGGATGTCGCCACATCCTTCATCAAGACCAAATACCAGACAATGACCGGTTTCGATCTTGTTATGATCTCGTCAGACTGCCATAGGTATTGGAATCGATGAATGATCTGGCGACGTGATTGCCTAAGGGGCATAGTGAATGTTTGTAGTGGCGAGATACAGTGAAATACACTGCAGTGCCCTCTTTGGGTCTTTGCTACTACCTGTCTGACAATTATTGTCTAATTTACAGACAGATAACGATCTGCAGAAAGCAGATGCCATTACAGCGACCTCTATTGTCTTTGAGGAAGACAATCCTACTTAATTATTGGAAGGAGATGCCGAAAACAACTACTCCACGGGCAATATGCCCCGACTGGCGTTGCATTACATCAACATCTCCATGGATGTCGCCACATCCTTCATCAAGACCAAATACCAGACAATGACCGGTTTCGATCTTGTTATGATCTCGTCAGACTGCCATAGGTATTGGAATCGATGAATGATCTGGCGACGTGATTGCCTAAGGGGCATAGTGAATATTTGTAGTGGCGAGATACAGTGAAATACACTGCAGTGCCCTCTTTGTCAATTAGACAATAATTGTCAGACAGGTAGTAGCAAAGACCCAAAGAGGGCACTGCAGTGTATTTCACTGTATCTCGCCACTACAAACATCAGAAATGATATGTTAAGTAAAAATTTGCAGAAGATAAAATGGGGCATGCACATCTTCGACGATACCATAGATAGAACCTTTAATGACCATATTTTTCTTCTTAATCAATGGAATGCAACTGAAACCCTACTCTTATCTGGCCTCCTATATTCATTAGAAACCAATAGAGATATAGACATATCGTTCAACATATATGGAAAAAGACTGAGTATACCTAATCCCGTGTCGTTCTACGAAACGACAATACCTACAGCGTTAGGTTGTCAAGAAAGTAACAAACAGTATAATAGCACCAACAGCAGAGTATATAAAAATGCCCAGAACACAGCAAGAAATGGAGTCAATAAAAAATAAATTTCATACATTGCAAGATCTCCACGAGTGCCATAGATTGTACCCATATAAAAATCATTTCACCAGGTATAATTTCCTTGTTATATTATTTACACAATACCATTTCAATGATTTTTCTTCTTTGAGTTTTAGGGGGAAATAATGCTGAATTTTTAGGAACAGGAAAGGGTTTGTTTCTATTAATGAACAAGTAGTTGGTGATTCTGATTTATGGATTGGAGATATTGCTGCACGATGGCCTGCATCTACACATAATCAAACTATATTTAATAACAGTAGAATGAAAACTCGTTTCGAAACACTAGAGTTTGGTAATGCAGTGCCACTCGGCGATTCATGATATGGTATAAAAAGCTATTTAATAACATCAATTGCTAATCCTGCAAGACAAGTGGAACAAATTTTTAACGAGTCTCAAATCAGAAGTCGAAATCCAATTGAAAGATTGTTTGGTGTATTAAAACGACGATTTCCTATTCTATCTCTGGGCATCCAGATTGTCACTGGATTCACCAAAATCTGTTATAATAGCAAGTGCCATCCTGCATAACATAGCACTCAGTATGAATGAACAAGATCTTGTTGATTTAAATATAAACTTCAGTATCGAAGAAGTAAATCAAAAGAATATTGTGCGTGACAATAATAATTTTAGGGAAGACTTTCTTCTCTATTTCATGAATTTAATGGCATAGGAGCATCAATAATGTTTTACAGAATATTTAGAATATGATAAAATAATTTATTGATAAAAATTTGAAATAAAACATTCTGATACTTGTTATTGACTTTTATTCCACATGCAATAATAATAGGTATAACCAAGTTTTAGAACAAGAAGCAAAAAGTACAGAATAAAAAAATAGGTCAGTAGCTAATAACTTTAAATACGTATAAAAAGTTGAATAATACCTGCTTAATTATACAAATGAAAACACTTATTTAGAAATAAACTTAAGTATTGTTAAAATTATTAGTGGCATAATTGGTTATATTTTTTGGTAAAAAATATTTCTATTTATTATTAGTCGTGGCTGAACCCTGTAAATAAGAATTTAAAACGAAACTTAATTCGCCAAAGAAGAAATATGTATGTACAAAACAATAAAAATAATTAGGAATCTACACTAAATTCCCTTGACATTAAATCTCCAAAATGCTTTTTTAACAAAAGAATTTCCAATTCTGGCTTTTCATTTCATAATATAAACATATTACCCCCAGCGCATTACAAATAATCTGATAAGTATTAATGCTTAATATAACAACATAATAATGCCATTCTTATATCGACAACCTTTTGATAACCATTATAGTTTCGAAGTCATGAAACTCTTATCAAAGACTTTTTAATAAACCCATCAAAGAGCGGTGTCATAATCCCAGTAAGATCGATAAAGATCTTGTTTATTACTGAAACACTAACTCAGGCTCATAATTATCAAGCATATCTTGAAATATATAATTATACTTCCGACACGATAACGGTGACAATATTCCAACTCTTTAATGTTATACCATTAGATAACAATTTTGAAACATGTACCCTGGATGTCTTTAATGATAAAATCACGAACAAGACTACTCTAAAATAGATATAGTAAAGTGCCTACGCACCGATCACTTAAATATGGAAGAAAGGATCACTATTACAAAACTATGTCGCGAATTTAAACGTGTTTTACTTCGATAATAAGTTGATTTCACTATGTTGATGACACTAAATCATTCAGGTTTCCTCACATTCATAAACCTGAAGTAGAACGCCAAATTCCTAAAATGCTAGAAGACGGCATTATTAGACCGTCTAACTCGCCATGGTCGAGTTTTATATAGATCGACGATCGACTATCCACTGCCAAATATCAACGATATTCTCGATAAGTTAGGTAAATGTAATTATTTTACGACTCTTCTTTTAGAGTCAGGGTTTCACCAAATAGTAATGTGCGCTAATTCTGTATGCAAAACTGCTGTCAATGTAGGAAATGGATATTACGAATTTGTTCGCATGCCATTCGGGTTGAAAAACGTTCCTGGGAGTAGAGAAGTATAGACGGTTGAACCCCTCCTCTGACCTTGGGCGCAGAGGTGCGTGAGCCTGTGACCTTGAACCATGTGACCTTGAACGCGGCAGATTCGACGTCGGATAACATCGAGATGACCTTGACCTTGGCATTTAACGAGGTCGATGGGTGACCTTGACCTTGAACGCGAGCGTTGGCGACTCTCGTATGCCCCTGGGTATACCTTCGACATTCACATAGATCTTTGCGTGTCCTTGAACAAACTTTGTGGGTATTGCCTTTGACCGCGTGGTCTGAGGAGGGTGACTTGATTTGGTGACATAGCAGCCGCACGATTATAAAAGAGGTCAGTGTAGCCACAGAGAACCAATGTTAGTTACGCCTCATACAGTAAAGAGTTAAATATGTATAAGTGCAGTGCTTGTGGTGCTGTGCTTGCGACACCATCAGAGGCAATCATGCAAGAACCCAGAGCGAGGTGGACCTCCAACAAAGCAACCCAAATTGGATTTAAATCAGCAAACATCTACAAATGTTCAAGCGAATGTTCAAACAAATATTCAAAATTGTGCATGTCATAATAGGCCATCAACGTCTGCAAATGCCCCAGTTTGTAACTGCCATAATAGACCTTCAACATCTACGAATATGCAAACATGTGACTGCTGCAATGTTCCTCTAACAGCGAATGAAATGGGAGGTCACAGAAGATCATTGCAACATAGATCAAATCCGTGTGTTCCTCTCACTGATGGTGTTGAAATGGTCCAAAATACCTTTAAACGAAGGATTGCTAGCTATCGAGTACATAGCGAAATGAACCACATAGATTATATTAATTTCTTTAACGAAATTAAGAATAAAATTTTGCATCTACTCGAAGAAGCGCTTCGAATTCATAAAACGATTAAGGTAAATATGGAGACGTTTGCTAGGTACATATTGCAAACAAAAGAAGTATCCGATATTAAATCATTTAATACTTCCAATCAAATCGTGGATCAGGCGACTAATTTGAGTGATGCCTTTGATGCATTTGTGGACATGATGCTTACACAAACTACAGAATTTCAGGAACGCGACTCAGGTTTGTAAACTTTATTACGATCGAAATAGAGTGTTTACTATTAAATTCTTTCTCTTTTAGGATGGGCCCTCCAACGTATAGAATTTGTGGAGGTTAACATCTGCAAATACAGGCCTCTAGGTGGCTCATCATACATTAAATTGCCCAAGTTCATTGCAGACAAGAGGGCCATAATAAATGTTGAGAATCAGGATAATCACTGTTTTGCATGGGCCATTACCTGAGAATTGTATCCCGCAATCAACCGCCACCCATCTGCGATATCATCATATCCACATTATTCAAGAGTCTTGAATTTGACAGGTATGAATTTTCCAGTAAAATTACGAGACATATCAAAATTCGAAGAAATTAATATTTCGGTGAATGTATATGGGTTAGAAAAGAAATTTGTAAAAAATAAGCTAAAATATGAAGTTGTAGGACCTTTGCGTTATTCTGGGAAAAAATTGCGGGTACACGTAAATTGCTTAATTTCCAGGGAATGTGATAGAGATCATCATTGTAATATCGATTGCGCCAACACACACTATTGTTGGATAAAAGATTTGTCTAGGCTAGTCTCAAGCCAAATATCATCCCATGAGCATAGAAAACACTTTTGTGACGGCTGCCTCCGATATTTTAGTAATGAGCATCAGCTTGTGCTGCACCAGAGAAATAATTGTAATCATGTCTATACAACCACACCGTCAATGCCATTTAGGATCGATAAATATGGTAAAGAAGTACCCGAAAATATATTAAAATTTGCGAACATTGTAATATCGATTGCGCCAACACACACTATTGTTGGATAGAAGATTTCCCCATAGTAGATCTGATTTCATGAAAATTCATTACAATACAAAAATGAAAACTACGGCGGAAGATTTCATTGAAAGTAATTATATTCCAGTACAACGTCTACATGATATATGTCGTGGATTCCATTATTGTAATCAAACTTACTTCTTGACGAGTTATGGACATGCTTTTGCTTTCCCTGATGATGTTCATGCTTGTTATCCTATCTGCAATAGATTCCGTGATATCCCTCCATGTTCAGCTGAAAGGAGACTTGTAATAGAAAAAACAACGAGTCATATTGAAGTATTATCTCAAATATCAGAATATAGCAGATACCAACGATGTGTCGATACAGTTGAAAAGGTTAAGAGAAATCAAAATTTAACTCGGAGAGATTTAGGGTTCATTTCCCCGATTTCGCCTGGAATAGGTTATGGATTTAAGATAACAAGTCGGGGAATAATGAAAAGTTTGCTAAATTATTATCCAGTCGAATTTTATTCGATGGACTGTATTCCAGGAAGTGTTGTTTGTTCAGTTTTGATTTACAATCAAAGAGATAATAAGATCAGATTTGATTTAGCATGTACACATGTTCGTGGATTGAATCAAACAAGTCAGTCATGTGAATGGTTTAATGGGATTATCTTGAAGGGGAATCAGATCATTTATCCTGATGATGGGATCCTAATGGAAGAGTTTGATCATTTATATCAGTTGAGTCATAAATTAAATTATGATGAACATATATTTGATGAGGACTTAGGCACAATGCAAACATCAAACGAGACGGATTCTCCTAATACCAAGACAAAAAACTTCTTTGACGCAGTGGGTGACAAGATAAGCGATTTTTTTGACAGTAATGCATGGTCGTACGTCGCAGGAATTGTAGGACTTGTACTCATCACTTGGCTGCTTGTTAAGTTGATCAAGTGTTACACTATTAAAAAACAAAAAAGGACAAAAAAAGAGCCTGTGGTCGAGTTTCATCAAAAAGAAAAAGATAATTTTTACACTACCATACTTTAATTGTTTCAACATGAAAAAAACTAACAGCAATCAACATGTTTGAGCAAGACGAATATGACTTCGCATTTGCCGAATCATACGATGACTTGCTCTCGAGTGATTCAGATTTTTCACTGATAACTACTGATTACAACAAATTAGAATATCTATCCAACGTTGACTACTCATTAAATTCACCATTAATTGAGACAGGCTAGTCTCAAGCCAAATATCATCCCATGAGCATAGAAAACACTTTTGTGACGGCTGCCTCCGATATTTTAGTAATGAGCGTCAGCTTGTGCTGCACCAGAGAAATAATTGTAATCATGTCTATACAACCACACCCTCAATGCCATTTAGGATCGATAAATATGGTAAAGAAGTACCCGAAAATATATTAAAATTTGAGAACTTCGAAAAACAGATGCAGTTACCATTCGCGGTGTGTGCACATTTTGAATCTATTTTGAAACCGGTTAATACTTGCGAACCAAATCCCCGGTATTCTTACACGAATAAACGTTTAAACATGAGCCCCACTATTTCGTATATTTTATAAAATGTTCTTTTGATAATTCTATTTCAAAATTTGAGTTATATAGAGGGCACAACGCGGCTAAAGTGTTCCTCTCGCGTATAGAAGCTGATATAAGAGAAATATACAATAAATATATGAAAGACATAGTTCCAATGGCAACCTTTACTGCACAAGAAAGAAAAGACTTTCAGAGTGCAACGACATGCGGCATATGCGAGAAACCATTCGTAGAAGGCGATGTGAAAGTGAGAGATTTAAGTTATTTTTCAGAGATCGCTACGGACAGGTGAACTATCTGCGGAGTCAAAATCAGCAGGTGGGAGGAGTGGCCTCTTTGGAGCCGGCATGGGATGGACGAGACATTTACTATATGGTTCTAAGCCTATTTTTTCTGATAAACCCACGTATAAGTACGTATTTACGAGCCTCGTAAAGTTACGGAATATGTTGGACGTGCGAAAAACGGAACATTTAGCTATCCCAAGAATCGCGTGCGGCTTGGACCAGAAATATTGGGAAATCGTTCGGTTCATGATCGCATACGTTTTTCGGGACAGTAAGTGTGAAGTTTGTGTTTACCATAAATGAATAGTTTTGGTAACCAACATCAACGGCTCTTTTTAGAGCCAAAGACTTTTTTGAAAAAAGAAAGTCGTTACGTTGCAACCATAATCAAATATTAAAGAAAGGTGGTGTATAAGGAAATGGCAATCTAACATAGAGATAACTTCCAGATTTTAAAAATGTAGGTTTTCACATATCTTTCGTGAAAATCGGTATAATAGGCAAGTGCGAGCATTTGACTTCACTTTTGCACGATTCTTTAAAAAAAAATGGATAAAAAAATAACAGGACGTAATATCAATACAATTCTTGATCTCACTTGTAAAGGATATATATTTTTTTTTAAATGTAAAAAGCTGCAAATCTCTATCGTTTTTTAAAATTTTTTTACGTATTTTCAAACGTAGACAAATTACTTTATAATTTTATAGAACCATGCAATATGAAAGAACCATAATATGGAAAAAATCCAAATTTTTCCTATCATATTAAAATGTATCATGTTGTACTAAATTGACCCTCTGGATTTTAAAAATGGCATCCGTTTTTAAGTATCTTTTGTAGAAATCAGTAAACTGAGCAGTGCGAGCATTTGGTTTCCTTTTTTGCATGATTCTATAAAAACATCGATAAAAAAATAATGCGATGTGATATCAATACGTTTCTTGAATTCTGTTATAAAGGATATATTTTTTAATAGAACGTTAAAAGCTGCATATTTCTATCGCTTTTCGTTAATTTTTTATGTCCTGTTAAACGTTGTAAATTTTGTTTTATAAATTTATTAAATTGAAAAAACCAAGAAATATGAAAAAAAACCCAAATTTTTCCCATTATCATAAATAATATTATTTTATATTAAATCGACCTTTCGGATTTCAAAAATGCCATCCTTTTTTACGTGTTTTTGGTAGAAATCGGTGTACTGAGCAAGTGCGAGTATTTGGCTTCTTTTTTGCACGATTCCATAAAAACATCTATAAAAAAGTTACGGGAAACGATATCAATACGATTCTTGAACTCGTCTATAATGAATATATTTCTTTATAAAACGTTAAAAGCTGCATATCTCTATAGCTTTTTTATGGGCTGTTGAACGTTGATAATTTTGTTTTGTAAGTTTCAAGTTAGAAAGATCGAGAACTATGAAAAAAATCTATTTTTTTCTATTATTTATCTTAAAATGGATCATTTTATAGTAAATCCACCTTCCAAATTTGTACTGTTCAGCATGTTTCATGCATACTAAGTTATGGACCACACGCAATGGCTTATCAAAGAAAGCACACAACAGTGGCCCACCGCGATGTTGCATCCGGGGAAGCATTAACCCTTTATCAATAGCAGTCCCTATGACGTAGAGATCCAAAAAGTTATATATTCCTAAAATGTAGTAGTTTAAGGCAGAATATAGTTGTTAGTCCGAGACTATGCTTCTCATATATTGGTAACTCATATTAATAAAATAGTTTTTAAAAACATAATTGTTCAAGTTATAAACTTAACTGGCGCTGCGAACAGGATGTGTAGACGTTTATAAACAGTTTATCAACGGTGTATTTTAATACCTTGCTACACATTCTGAGAATCTGTAACGTTTTCTTCAAAGAAATTCAGTGCGAATCACTTCAAGCGAAAACGACTGGTTCAACCCCAAAAAACAAATACTATTACATCGGACTTGCTGCTTGGAAATCTCCATCGAGGACCCCAATCCAGCACGGCTCAAGCATCGAGCGCGGAAAGCGACCACTGTCCAGAAGACTGTAAAGGCCTTGAAATGTTCATCGGTCTGATCTTCCTGTAAGTACCTTTTCATTTTCAAAAACCCCTCATAAACCTTATTCCATTTTTCGTATGTTACGAATTTTCAAAACTAGAATTTAAATAATATTACTAGAAATTTAAATAATTTTGCACTAATAAACACTTTTGTTTATTAGACAAAGTACGGTCAGATTCCGACTCTACAACATAATTTTTCGTTTTAAGTATTTAAAAATAATTCAGACATTTTTCGTACTAATAACCACTTCGATTATTAGAGAGTACAGTCAGATTCCGACTCTGCAACATAATTTTCAATGCCAAGAGATATCTTAAATATAGAAATAATTCTAAGTTCGTCAAAAGGTAAAATAAAAACTATAAATAAAAATAGTTACTCTCCCCGAAAGGTAACACAATCCGACGAAAACTTACTAAATTCGCTCTCAGACATAAACTTATCTGAATCCGCTCTTGAAAAAATACGTTTAGAATTAAATAGTGTACCAATAGTAGATAACACACTCTCAAAAATGGCTTTGTCAATGCAAGAGGTATCTGAAATGATGAAAACTGTTCAAACTTTTGGTCCTAACGATAATTTACCACATTTTATACAAAATGTCGAAAATGTAATCGAGATATTTTCAAAATTTCAATTATCAGAGTTCCAAAAATCGTACATCAAATTAAATCTCTTAAATAAATTACGCGGACAAGTTGTAGACGACGTATCACAAGAACCTACTGATGACTGGGTTCAAATAAAAAGTGCTTCATTAAAATACTACGGAAACCACCAAAACGAAAATTTGCTATATTCACAATTAAAATCATGCAAACAGAACGCAAATGAAGATATTACACAATTCTATCATAGAGTAGTTAAATGCAAAAATGCCTTAAATAACTATGCACAATTGTACTCTTCAAATGCTGCTGAAACCGAGTGGAAAAAGTTACACATTACAAAAATAAGTCTAGATCAATTCACATTAGGCGTTAGAGAGTCTTATTTCAATTTATTTACATACATTCCACCTGACACGATCGAAACAGCCCTAACTCGCTGTCACGAGCATGATAATAGGCAAAACGCTCATAAACAAATTTTCGCTTACCCAACTCATAATCAAAATCCACAAAAAACATTTACAAAACCAACATCTAGCTCAAACACGGCTCAACAAGGTCCTAGCCGACCGACTTTTCAAAATTCAAACCAAAATAAGAATAATTATCAAAGAACATTTAGCAACAATTTCAAACCATTTCCCCCGCGACCTTCACAAAATGCATTCCCTCAAAAACCTAATCAAAACTATGTAAAGCCACCTTTTAACAATTTTCAACAAAAAACAACCCAAAATTATACGCCGACGCCTATGTCAATTTCCACTATTGCGTCCAAACCTAGAATACATAATATAGAAAATACAGTCAGTCGAAAATATAGAAAGTCCTAGTGATGAGCATGAGTATTATGATTTAGAGCAAGAATCTTATACAGAGTGTTATACCGATAATAATTACGAACATTGCGATTTAACAGACGCAGGGAAAATTTTACGATAATAGCCTTAAACCACGCAGAAAACACAGCATTAGATTTAAATAATATTAATTCGAAACCAAAACTTCCATTTTTCTTCCTACCAGAAATTAATTTAAAAATCTTAATAGACACGGGTGCGACAGACTCTGTTATTAACCCCAACCTTCTATATCGCTTTAAAAAACATATTTTTCTTGAACCTTTCGAATTAACGGGCTTACATCGTACCGTTAAATCAGACAAAAACTTAAAAATTAAATTATTTGAAGAACTAGGCATTAAAAACGACATTAAAATAAGAGTAGTCCCATGGCACAAGAACTTCGATTTACTGATTGGTTCTAATGATTTGAGAAAACTGAAAGCTAACATAAATTATGAAAATCAGATATTATCACTAAATAAAATTGTTTCGGTTCCCTTTTACTTTGAATTAAATTTAGATGAACAAGTAAATTTATAATCCGCCGAAAAAGACAAAATATTAATTCCAACTACAATCGAAAACGGTACTGTCTATATTCCTACTATTGAAATCGACGAAAGTTTAACTATCCCAGACTGTTTAAGTGTTACAAAAAACGGCATAGCCGAAATTCCATTTGAAAAATCTGAAAACATACAAATTACATTTCCCCATCGTATACAAGTCATTCCCTGCGAATATTTTAACATAGAATCAAAAACAACTGAATACGACCATAAAAAATTAGAATTTTCCAAATTATTACGTACTGAACACCTAAACCCCGAGGGAACAGAGAAAGTAATTCAACTATGTCATAAATTTAAAGACGTATTCTATCATGAAAGCTGTGATTTATCTTTCACTTCACATGTAAAACATAATATTAGGACTGTTGACGAACATCCAACTTTTACAAAATCATTTAGACATCCTCAGTCAATGCACGAAGAAATACAACGTCAAATCTCAAAATTGTTACAAGAGAAAGTTATTAGACCTAGTATATCTCCATACAGCTCACCTGTTTGGATCGTACCAAAGAAAGCCGACGCATCCAGTAAGAAAAAATATCGAATGGTCATTGACTATCGGAAACTCAATGAAAAAACCATTGAGAATAAATACCCTCTCCCTCAAATAGAAGAAATACTCGATTACTTAGGTAAATGTACCTACTTTACAACTCTTGATGTTGCACAGGGATTCCACCAAATCGAAATGGATCCTCAATCTATAGAAAAAACCGCGTTCAGTGTCAACAATGGACATTACGAATACTTACGTAATGTATGTACTTCGGCCTCCGCAATGCCCCTGCCACATTTCAACGCATGATGTATCAAATCCTGAAAGAATATCAATATAAAACATGTTTCGAGAACATGTATGATATAGTAGTTTTCTCCAAATCACTCCAAGATCACTTAATTCATTTAAAACAAATTTTTCAAAAATTACGCGACGTAAACCTGAAAGTCCAACTAGACAAAAGCGAATTCCTACGCAAAGAAGTTGCATTTCTAGGTCATATTATCACACCAGAAGGTATTATCCCAAACCCGATAAAAATCGACGCAATTGCAAAATTCCCTATACCAAAAACCACTAAAGAAATAAAGTCATTCCTTGGTTTAGTAGGATACTATAGAAAATTTATACCAGGCTTTGCAAAACTAGTCCAACCTTTAACTAAATGCCTAAAAAAAAATGAAAAAATAGATATTTCAGACTATGATTATAAAAACGCTTTTGCAAATGCAAAAATTGCCATCAGCAACGCTCCTATACTTGTTTACCGAGATTTCTCTCAAAAGTTTACCCTGACTACCGACGCAACACAATGTCGCCGTTGGTTCAGTACTGAGTCAAAAAATAAACCAGTTGCATATTACTCACGCACTCTGAATTCTGCAGAGCGTAATTATAGCACAATTGAGAAAGAGTTATTGTCTATAATCGAATCGACTAAACACTTCAGACCATACCTATTTGGTCGAAGGTTTACAATCGAGACAGATCATAATCCCCTCGTATGGCTCTCGAAATTGAGAGAACCAAATCCGCGACTTGTTCGCTGGAAGCTCAAATTAGAAGAGTTCGACTTTGAAATAGTTTACCGTAAAGGCAAAGAAAACCATGTCGCCGACGCTCTTTCTAGAATAGAGATCAATATAAACGAGACCGAATCTGTAGCTCCCCAAATTTCAGAGAATCCCCCTACAATTTCAGACGCCGACATTGAACAACTACTATCAACGCCTAACGACCTGCCTGAATTTGAACCTAACGAAATAGACAATCTATTAGGATTAAATGAACTACCGGTAGAAACTAGCTCTGTACATAACGATGATACAGGCCTAGTTATCCCAATAACTGAAAAACCAATTAATACATTCAAGAACCAAATAATCATTCAAAATTGTGAAGGCTAAGTCAAAAAGCAAATACAAAACTCTTTTGAAAACAAAAAACGTATAATAATCTCTACTCCAGACACTAATGAATTATTTATCCAGATACTAATTCAATCTATTTCACCGAATGACATAACTTGTCTACATATCCCTAATCCAGAATTCAGACAGCAAGTAATTAGATTATTAAAAGATAAATTTAACAATAAAACAAAAATTATTCTATCACCTACACTACTTACTGATATACCAGCCGTAGAGCAACAAAATCAACATATTAATAATTATCATCATCAAACTCATAACGGTATTAACGAAACATACATACCAAAACACCTTTCAAAAAACGTTTATTTCCCAAAAATGAGAGATAAAATTACGGCCATTATTAATCGTTGTAACGTATGTCTGATGTCAAAATACGAACGTCAGCTACTAAACCCACCTTTACAAGGACCAATGATTTATAATAAACCGTTTGAAAACATCCACTTAGACGTATTTCAATATTTAAATATGAAATTTCTAACGATTATTGATTCTTTTTCGAAATATGCTCAAGCATATGCCCTCAAAACAGCAAATACTGCATGTACCCTTTATAAACTAAGGCATTTCTTCAGTCACCATCACATGCCCAAAAGAATTGTTTGTGATGGCGGTGGAAACTTTAACAATAATCAATTCAAAGAATTCTGCCAACTCTTCAATATAGAACTTCATTTTACTACTCCACATAACCCGAATTCTAACTCGCATATTGAACGCTTCCACTCCACAATAATCGAAAAACTTAGGATAATTAACTTTAAAAATCCACGAGAATCTCCTGATAGCCAAATGATTACCGCGGTTTGGATATATAATCAATCAATACATTCGAGTACCGGGTACTCACCCTTCTCAATATTATACGGCCCTTACATGCAAGAAATTGATTTTAACCTGACACCACAAAATTACCAAAGTTACACTGAACACAGGAGACAAGAAATTTTACCTTTCTTAGAGTAAATAAAAATAAAAAATCAACAAAAAGCACAACAAGCACTCGAAAAAAGAAACCACAATGCTCATGATATTACACCTCTACAACAAGGTTAAACCGTATATCACAAATCAGCGGAAAAAGGTAGACTCCCAAAAAATGCACCTATTTATCGATTAGGTACTGTAGTATCTCAAAACGATAAGCAGGTCCAAATCAAAACCCCTAAACAAACAATTGTTACTCAACCCCTAAAAAGCATAAAACCTATTAGAAAAAATGTTTCTTTGCAGGAACATTCCACAATTCCACTCAAGACCCAGGGTTACTACCAGGAATCTCTAGGGATGGCCAAAACCCTTGACTATTTTCACAAAATATATTTTTCATATAATCTCACGCAACTACGCCTTACTTTTGAAAACCTGTCAAATAGTACCCTAACTTTAATTTATAAAACAAAACAACCTCAAATAATACCAATCACGCACAATAAACAATTACTATTAGATACTCTGCAAAGAGTTAACGGTTCACTCAATAAAATAATTCACTCTAGAAATAAAAGAGGTTTAATTAATGGAATTGGATCTATTGTAAAATTTATTTCGGGAAACTTAGATCAAGAAGATCTCGAAGACATAAACCAAAACTTGGAAAAGCTTTCACAAAATCAACATAAAATAAACCAGGGATTAACCAAAACTATTACAGTACTTTCAAAATTGACAATGTCAATACGAAGAGAGTTTGAAACTTTGTAAAAAATTAGAAAATGTAATTAGAGATTATAAATATAGTATGGATTCTACAATAATTATAAATTCGCAAAGAGAGCTACTATTAAACTTTGAGAATCATTTGAACTTGCTAATTAGAACTATCACATTGACAAATCAAAGGATTCCCAATCTAGAAATAATCACTTACAGCGATCTTCAGCTAATTGAGGATGAATGGCTATTCAAAATCAATGTTACTGTCATACGACGAGAGTCATCCTTTCGAAATCTTAGAAAATTCAAAACTTGGAATTATCTCTGTTAACGACGTTCTCTTAATGGTTTTGAAAATTCCCATTCTAAATCCTACCCTGTATAATATATCAAAAATCTATCCTGTCCCAAGTCCAATTCAAACTATTTTAATACCTCCAGAATCCTTTTACATTCAATCTCCTTTTGAAAACCGATGGACCGATATATGTCGAAAAACAGGCAACCTATTTATATGTGAAAAACTTCTAACAAATCAGTGCGACCTCAAAAACTTTACTCAGTGTATCATTGCTAAAACTAGTAACTTCGAAATTTACAAAGAACTCTCTACCGGACTTCTAGTGAGTGTAAAGAATCAAAAATAAATTATTGAAAAGTGCCAAAACATTATTTCAAGACATTATCTTCAAGGGAATAATTTGTTAGGTTCACCGTGCCCCCTTTATAGACAATGCGGAATATAACTTTAACAAGATGATAATTTTTGCGGTACCCGACAGACACGCTGTAGGTCAAGGATCGCCACAATACACATTAACCTGGAATCTACACACCTTCATCAGCTTAAAAATCTGAAAGCTGAACTTCAACCCTAAAGTTCCCTAAAGTAGCTAAAGAAATGGATCTACAGGAAATCCATCTACACCCTAGACACCTATCCATTACTATCATCATAACAATTATTACGCTATCATTTGTAATAATCCTATGTATATACAGAAAGAGAATAAAAACTTTGTTCTGTACAACTAAAACAATTTTCCAAGTTCCAACCCAGGAACTCAAAAATCTTCAAGACTCAAGACACCCTTGACGAGGACGCCAAGATCTAGGGATGGAGGAGTTATGGACCACACGCAATGGCTTATCAAAGAAAGCACACAACAGTGGCCCACCGCGATGTTGCATCCGGGGAAGCATTAACCCTTTATCAATAGCAGTCCCTATGACGTAGAGATCAAAAAAGTTATATATTCCTAAAATGTAGTAGTTTAAGGCAGAATATAGTTGTTAGTCCGAGACTATGCTTCTCATATATTTGTAACTCATATTAATAAAATAGTTTTTAAAAACATAATTGTTCAAGTTATAAACTTAACTTACTACAGGGTGTAATAATCATGGAGAACAACAGCGAAGAATAATTATGGTGAAATTAACAGTTATGTAAAAAAATATATAATCTTTATATATTTTTTAAATAATGTAAAAGAATATTAACAATAGTTTAATATAAGTTGTGGTAATTGTGAAAATCATTGGACGCGTTGTATGTATAGGTATACGAAACTTTATTATCATAAATAATATCATTTTATACTAAATCGACCTTTCGGATTTCAGAAATGCTATCCTTTTTACGTGTTTTTAGTAGAAATGGTGTACTGAGCAAGTGCGAGTATTTGGCTTCTTTTTTGCACGATTCCATAAAAACATTTATAAAAAAGTAATGGGAAATGATATCAATACGATTCTTGAACTCGTCTATAATGAATATATTTCTTTATAAAACGATAAAAGCTGCATATCTCTATCGCTTTTCGTTAATTTTTTATGGGCTGTTGAACGTTGATAATTTTGTTTTGTAAGTTTCTTAAGTTAAAAAGATCGTGAAATATGAAAAAAATCTATTTTTTTCTATTATGTATCTTAAAATGTATCATTTTATAGGTAAATCCAACTTCCAAATTTACAATCCTATATGTTGAAAAATGTAAATAATGTAAAAACGAAGCCAAGAAAATTTGTAGATAAAAATTTTCAATCACTCTGCTAAAAACCCGAAAAAAAAACGTTAAAATCTATAACTTTGGTATTTTTTAAAATACATATGGCGTGTAAGGTATCAAAATGCTCGTAATTATGTCGTCTTTAAGACTGTAGTGATAAAAAATAGAAAAACCATATTTTTATAATGACTATATGTCGGTGCACTGAGGCGTCAAAATTTAAGATGAAATTATGATGAAAATTAACAGTTATGTAAAAAAATATAATCTTTATATATTTTTTAAATAATTTAAAAGAATATTAACAATAGTTTATTTTAAGTTGTGATATTGTGCGATCCATGTGCGATCCTATGGTGTATCCGTTATTGTTTCCTATAGGCGAAGATGGCCATTTCATGAATCTCAGATACAACGGACACCATATCACGATGCGGGAATTTTACAGATTTCGTATCCAATGCCCCGATTTTTTTTCCGCCATACACAATGGCGGAAAATTATTTCAACAATATTTAGTGGACGCCTGGATACGTGTGGAATCCAATCAGTTGTGGTGGATCCGGCAACACCAAGAAAGATTTAGATCCGTGGCTAACAGAGTAATAAATAGAATGATAACTATAAATCCGGAAAACGCAAACAGGGTGGGCCGGACAGTAATTTTACCTTTGCGCAATGGCCGTGGTCATGACCGTGGTGGCCAGACACGGTAAACCCGATTTATTCATTACTTTTACTTGCAATCCGACCTGGCCGGAAATTAAGAACAATTTGGAGTTTAATCAAAAGCCGGAGAACAGACCGGATCTGTTGTACCGTATTTTTCGAACGAAATTTTTAGAATTTATGGATGACGTAGTACAGAAACAGATTTACGGGGTAGTTAAAAATTATCACTACGTCATCGAGTTTCAAAAGAGAGGACTGCCACACGCCCATCTGGTCGTCACACTAATGCCAGAGGATAATTTATTAACAACCGAGCAAATGGACGAAATTATATCTGCTACAATTCCCGACATCCGTAGTCAACCTAGACTGTACGCACTGGTGGCCAAATATCAGGTCCATCAGCCGGGCGGAGCCCTGAAGTCAAATGCCTTCGATGCCACGATGCCGTCTGTATGCAAGATGGCCGTTGTAAGAAATTCTTCCCCAAGAAGTACACAGATCGTCCTGTCGTGGGGGGCGGGTACCGATAGTCGTCCTGTCTACCGTCGTCCCAGGGATAACAGGTACATCAGACTTCCCGACTGCACAATCACCAACACCCGCATTGTGCCATACAATCCCTATGCCCTGGGGAAATACCACACACACATTAACGTCGAAGTGGTAGGGTCTGTGTATTCTCTGAAATATTTATATAAATATGTGACAAAAGGGCCAGATTGCGTCACAATCTGTGACGTGGAGAGGACGGCGAGCAGGGTCGGTTCGAGGTCGATGAAGTAAGGCAATATATCGATTGCAGGTATGTGAGTTCGATTGAGGCTACTTGGCGCCTCTAAGAGTACAAGTTGTGGGATAGATCCCACGCTGTCATCGTACTCCCTATTCATTTGCCCGGAGACTATAACCTCATCTACGGGGAGGACGACGACGAGGATCGCTTGTAGCATCGTCTGCAGCGCAGGACGAAGTTGGAGGCCTTTTTCCATTTGAACGCGACGAATCCCGCCGCTCGACGGTTTCGCTATTGCGAAATTCCCGAGCACTTTGTGTGGGAGAATCGTGACTGTCGTGGCGGCCGCGTCGTCAAGTGGCCAAGATGATCGGCAGCGTGGCGGACGTCGCGCCCACACGGGGACAGTTCGAAACATTCTACCTGAGAATGTTGCTGAGTCACGTTCGAGGTCCCGTTTCTTACGAGGACTTGCGAACGGTGGCCGGCGTGGAGAGGGCCACCTTCCAAAATGCCTGCGCAGCCCTCAATCTTCTCAGTAACGTCGACGAATACGACCTGTGTCTGACGGAAGCGGCCATCATGAGGCATCCTAATCAGATGCGACGCCTGTTCGCCTTGATCATTTCTATATTGAATGACGAGACGATGGCGCAAGTTCCTTTGTTGTGGCGCAAGCATAGGAACAGTCTGATCGAGGATTTCCTGAGAAGGGGAGAGGGTAGACAGGAAGCGCAAGCAAGATGTATTAGGCAGATCGACGGCATTCTCCTAAGAAACACGACGAATCTCTGCTGCGCCGCCGTAGGCATCGTCGCAGAGGACGATCATCACCAGGGCGAGGACAACCGCTAAATGCCAATCGTCGGGGAGGAGAGGCAGAACGACGTAGACGCCTCGATCGAAGAAATTGAAAATCTGCAACGTCTTCAATACAATCCTCGTGTATTGAACGACGACCAGAAGAAAATTTTCATGAGGATTCTTCGAGCCGTCTCTCGTTCAACAGGCAAACTCCTTCCCGTCGAATTGTACGAAGATTTCGAAGGGTGTCTGTCCGCCGAGGAGATGAGCGCCTCCAGGCGCGAAAACGTCTTCTTCGTCGATGGGCCCGGCGGCACGGGAAAGACATTCCTCTACAATACGTTGATAAAGTACGTAACTGAGGAATTGGGACTGCATGTATTGGCGGTGGCGTGGACGGGAATCGCCGCCAATCTTCTGATTGGCGGGAAAACCGTCCACCGGGGGTTCAAGATGCCATTAACTTTACCGCCATGAGGCGGATAGCTCTAATACTGTGGGGCGAAGCTCCAATGACGCACAGGTATGCTGTGGAAGCAGTGGATAGATACCTGTGCGAAATAAGAGGGCCTGCGGATGCGTCCGTCGACATGGGCGGGAAGTGCGTAGTGTTCGGAGGCGACTTTCGACAAGTTATACCTGTCGTTCCCCGCAGCCCCAGAGCCGTCATAATTGACGTCTGTCTGAAAAGATGGGAAGTGTGGCCGCGTATCACTAAATTGAAACTCACCGTCAACGTGAGGGCGACACGAAGGACGACGGCGGGAGGCGCCGCCGAAGAAGGGGCGGAAGGACAAAGGGGGCCGGTGCAACACGCTATTCCTCAGTTACAGAACAGAACATTTGAGGAATGGCTGTTAATGTTGGGAGAAGGTCGTCTACCCTACGTGAGATTTGAGAGTATAAAAGCGCTGCCCTCGGATCTGATAGAAATTCCCCGTCTATTCTATTGTCCCAGTTTGGAAGATTTGTTGAAATTCGTGTATCCGGGCGGATATACGGACGAAAGCACTGCAGAGAGAGCCGTACTGTGTCCTACCAATGCCATGGTAGAGTTGGTCAATGAGTCGATTTTAGCCGCCGTTGAAGGCGAACATAGGACGTACGTGAGGATCGACGAGTGCAAGACGGACGAGGACGATGAATTGGAGATTCCGATAGATCTCTTAAATTCATTGAACGTAGCCAGTCTTCCGCCTCACGAATTAAACGTGAGCGTGGGTGCAATCGTCATGCTACTGCGGAACCTGGATATAGAAAACGGAGAATGCAACGGCTCTCGACTGAGGATCACCCGACTGGGCGATCACATTATAGAGGGCAAATTACTGGCAGGGGCAAATAAAGGACGGAAGATATGGTTGCCGAAAATCAAAATGATAGCGAGGCCAATTTCCAATCCGATTGGCCTACGCCATGACGATTAATAAGGCCCAAGGACAGACCTTCCGCAAAGTAGGCATTTGTCTCCAGCGCTCCTGTTTCGGGCACGGACAATTGTACGTGGCGTTTTCTAGGGTGGGCACTCCGGAAAACGTCAGAGTATTCGTCGAGGACGGCCTGAAGCAGGGATCTTTCAAGGATAAAGGAGGAAAGAAATTCACCATTCACCAGAAATTCTTCGTGGAGATGTCGCCGACCAGGCGGAAGTCGAGGAGATGTTCGGAGGCGACCGGGAGGATTACATCTTCGAGCAACTGGAAATCCCGGATGACGTCGAAGAAGTAGACCCAGGCGTCGAGGGCGTAGAAGTGGTTGGTAATCTCGCCATGCCGCCAGAGGATCCCTACGTCGATGAGAGCGGACTCGATATCAATATCGAATTTGCGCCTTGTCGTACGAGAGGGGAACTGGCGGCGCGAATATCCACCATAGATCGACCTGGAACAACAGGCGCTGGGTTAGAGAGATCGAAACCTTTCTTCCGTCCTGCGGCATCTTCATCCGACGACTCTGACTAAACACGTAAAAATGACATGCGCGTCGTAAATTGTTGTTGTAGTAAATGTAATGAATTATGTGTTGATGAATAATTTTCTTAATCAAATTTTTTCGTATAAAGAATATCGAAAATGTCATTTTTTGTGTATAGTGTTTGAGTCCTGTAATTTGTCAATTTTTCATTTTAATTTATCCTTAATGTCAGTCGAAATTTTACATTTAATAATTTAACATTACCTTCTTTTAACTGTAACTTTATTCGAAGTAGGTACACTTCAAAATTGAATACATTTTTCTTTTATAATTTTTTATTCAATATTCCAAATTGTCTTTAGAATGTGCAATAATTATTTGGAATTAATTTAAAAATATGCACAATTTTTTTTAGAATTGTTCTCGTAATATTCAATTCATTCTTATTCAAAATTTCCAAATTGTCATTTAAAAATTTTTTTTTAGAGCCGTTTATTATTCCTCTTTAATACTCTCATTTTCTTAAATCCATCTCTCCGTTGATACTGAAAATTCAAGTCGTCCAATCTTTTGTTCTGTGGGGGTACAATTTTATGGGGAACATCTCTCGAAATGAACACGTATCGAAACTCCCGATGTACCGGTATATGGCGCAGGCGAAGAAGAACAGCAGACCGTCCGAAAAAACAAAGAAAAAAATATAGAAACGTAGAAAACTACGAAATCCTGTACGTAAGTTTCTACAATTATTATACAAATTAAATTTAAATTTCTTTAAAATATTATATTCGATACCGCGATAACACGCGCACGAGTTGTAACGTCACTATTAAACTTATTTTTGAAATTTGAAAAAAATTATCAAAATTTTACTTTTTATAGCGGAGTGTTAAATGTAAGTGTATAGTGATGTGTTCTATAGTATAATGTTATATATTGAAAAGAGTGTATAATGGTGTATAGTGCAATATAGTGTAGTGTACCGAATGTGCAGTGAAATTACAAAAATTATCAAAATTTAAAACTTTCAAACTATGAAAAATTTCACATGGTGAAAACTTTCAATAAATATAATACAGGGTGTCCACCTAGTGCGCGTAAGTCCAATATCTGGGTTAATAAAAGAGATAACTTAATTTTTTTTTCTACAGGGTTGTCTAATATCCCGAGCTGCACAAAATGAAAATATATTTACATATACAGGGTGTTCAGTTTTTCCTGGACAGGTACCAACTTCATTTTTTTAAATGGAAACCTATATTTTTTATGGCATTATCGAATTCTACGTAAAAAATTAGTGGGACTTTGTGCATAACACTGCTATTGAAATATTGATAGTTTTCGAGATATTTGACTTTTAATTTTTTTTTCTTATGTTTCGTCACTTCTAATAGTTGACATAATTATGGTTGTATTACAGCTAGAAATTATTTTTTTTCAGAAACTGTAGAGTGAAGATGGCTCTTTCGAAAAACGTATCAAAATTTGACCTGCGATATACAGGGGGCAACCGAAATCATGCCAAACCTGATGGTTTAAAATTTAAAAAATCTCGACTTTTTCAAATGGAACACCCTGTGTTTTATGATTTCATTAGATGCCTTTCTGTAGACTCTACAATTTAATAATAGCTTTCCCTATACCTAAGTTGCGTAGTTTTTGCAAAAAACCCACTTTTATGAAAAATACCCGATTTGCGCACGTTCCTTTCTAGGGAAAAAACGCAGTGAGCGTCTGTCACGCAATAAAATTTGTGACAATCAGTTTACATGTCATTTCTTCTTTTACTGAATATTCACGTACGAGTTTAGAGTAAGTACTAAGCGTGCATACAATGAACTATTCAAAAGAAGAATTAGTGAAAATGGTTTATGCCTTAGGAGAAGCTCATGGAAATTGTTTGCTAGCAGCACGTATTTACAAAGCAAATAATCCAGATTTACAGAGATTTCCACGTGCTGACTGTTTTGAAAATGTGAAAGAAAGATTTGAAAGAACAGCAAATGCGAATTATGACAAAACTACCAGGAGACATGACAGCTGAACCGTCATAACTGAACGATATTCAGTTTAATGTTGTGGCGTCTGCTGTTGAAAATCCAAATATTAGTGTCAGGAAAATCAGTAATAATCTTGGAGTTTCCAAAAGCTTGACAAACAAGATACTGAAGAAGAATAATTTTCATCCGTATCATATTAAAAACCATCAAGCACTGTTACCTCAAGATCACCTAAACCGCCTGCAAATTTGCCACTGGGCATTGGATAAAATTCAGGAAAGTCCAAACTTTTTTATGAATGTCTTGTTTACTGACGAATCAACATTTTCAAACACATGCTTACCCAATCGTCGCAACTTTCATCACTACGCTGACAATAATCCAAGATTATTGAGGGTACTAGATAATCAGCATCGTTTCAAAGTGAACGTGTGGGCTGGAATTTGTGGAGAACATATTGTTGGACCGTACTTTTTTGAAGGCAATTTAAATGCCAATGTGTATTTGCATTTTTTGCAAAACGAACTTCCCCTTCTACAGCTACAGAATATGCCCGCTGATTATTTGGCTCAACAATGGTTTCAGCATGATGGTGCCCCTCCACATTCCACTTTGGCGGTACTGTAATTATTTTATTGTTGTAGTACTTTTCCTATTATCTATTCATATTTCAGATTAGAGAACACCTAAACCAAGTATATCCAAATAAGTGGTTAGGTCGTGGTGGTCCAGTTCCTTGGCCTGCACGTTCGCCTGATTTAAATATTCTGGACGTTTTCTTGTGGGGTTATATCAAGGAGCGAGTATACGAAGTACCACCAACGGATATGCAAGACTTGAAAGAAAAGATCCAAAATGAGTTTCTAACCATAACGCCCGAAATGTTAAGAAATGTTCACATTCATTTTCGTCGTAGATTAATGCTTTGTGTTGAAAACAACGGTGGACATTTTGAGCATTTACTTTAGGTTAGCTTGCTTGTATGAGAATTGCGTATAAATAACCCTCACTTAAAACGGTTGAGATCACAACACTATGCTCACTTAGCTGTAGGAGATTTAAACTAACTATAATTTTGTTTGGCTGCCCTGATCTATTTTATAATCATACGACCACTACGTCACATCAGACCCTCCCCCCCCCCAACTCATACCCACAGATTTACACACCGGTCGCATAGTCAAAGGCGATATCCACAAAGCTTGTGGATACCCAAGGTCACGTGGATACCCTGCCCAAGGTCACGCAGAGTCGAAAATGACACCGCGTTCAAGGTCACCCAATGGCCTCGTTCAAGGTCATGGTCACCCACCGATCGTGTTCAAGGTCAAGGTCACGCGCGCGCGCACTCACCGACCTTCTTCAAGGCCAAGGTCATCTCAAGATCATGCGACCTCAAATCGACCGCGTTCAAGGTCACACGGTTCAAGGTCACAGGCTCACGCATCTCCGCGCCCAAGGTCAGAGGAGGGGTTCAACCGTCTATACTTCTCTACTCCTGGGAACTTCCAACGTGTTATGATTTCCAACCAAGTTGGACCAGTTGGACTCAAAAGTGACTAGGCACCAACTATGAATCCAAGATGGTTGCGTGAAGTACAAATGCAGAGACGATGGACGGTAAATGTTTCGTGTGGCATAGTTGGCGATAAATTAATAGGGCCTGTCTTTATTGATGGTGTTTTGACGGGGGCAATGTACACTGAGTTTTTGGACCATCAATTACCACAGCTTCTTGAAGACATACCACTACAACTCAGGAGGAACATGTGGTACCAGCACGATGGTTGTCCACCACATTATGCACGGACGTCACGTGCAATATTGGACCGGGATTATCCTGGGCGATGGATTGGACGAGGTGTTCCAGTACATTGGCCCGCCCGATCCCCTGATTTGACTTCCCTAGACTTTTTTTGTGGGGATATCTTAAACAACAAGTTTACCAAGATGTACCAACCACACCGGAAAATATGCAAGAACACATTAGAAATGCTTGCCGCGACATTGACAGAGGCATGTTAGTAAGGACGGTGGACAATTTTGCAGTACGCATTGAACGATGTATTGCAGTCGAAGGCCATCACTTTGAACATCTGTTAGTTAAATTGATTAACTTTTAATTTCCGGATGGAATGATACTTCCTTTTTGCAATAACTTAGTAGGTACGCAATAAAAATTCTGTTACTCTCATAAATAACATTAGTTTTCCAGGGGTTTTCCGGGGGTTTTCCGGGGGGGTTCAACTTACCTTTAGTATCCAGTCAAATATTTCTCCATTTTTCAGAAGTGTCCTGTACTTCTACATTAAATGCGTAATTACTCGTAAACGCTGAGGTTAAACACGGAATGCCACACAACAAAAGTTGTTAGGTTTTTTACGAAGAATACGAATCATTAAAAAAAATAGGGGTTCCTATTTAAAAAATCAAAGTTACCCTTCAAATAACCTTGAAACTCTAAACCGTTGACTAAATATAAATAGACTGTTCACCTATAGTTCTCTTGCAATTTGTTAGATGGCGCGAGCAGTCACTTTCTTTAGAACAGTGTGGTGGCATTATTTTATTTATTTGTTTTGTACGAACCATCATAAATCACAGCGGTTGAAGGTCACACTATTTCTATTTATCAAACTAGTTCATATGTAGTTTCAGTTTATACAAATGGTTTCAAATTGTTGGCTTCTTGTTAATTAAATGTGAATGTGCCATTACAAATATTTTGTGATTGTGTGATGTGCTGTCGGCAGTTGTACTAATAGAAAACTAAGTATAATAATAAAAGTATTGTATCTACTGTATTGTAATTTAAACGTAACGTATTTTGGTAAGTACCTAATTTTTTTATACGTACCTACACACTTTCAATAATGAAATCAAAGATCTGATCACAACATTATAAGATAATGATACAAATAAATTTTTAGTAAGGTACAATTTAAAATTTAAGGGCGTTCATATCATTGAATATGAGCGGTAAATAAATGTACAGTGCTTTAATTTATTGCATTACTTCATACATAATCTCAAATATTTTGAATTTTCCTTATTATTTACGAGTTAGGGATCTGTTCGTCTTCTTCAGAATAATTTTTTTATAATAATTAGGTTTATTCCAACCCCTCCGAAAATCGTTCTGGTACGGTCACACTCATGCGCAGTAGATAAAAGCCGTTCCAACCGAGAGAATACCGTTCGTAGTATGATCCTACTAACGTTCCAACCAAACTTGTGATCGTGTGTGTCACGGTTCCGGGACGATAATTTCAGTACTACTTCAAAATTAAGAACTCGTTGGTATGACCTGCGCACTGCGTATTTGGCATCCAGCCATCTGATTTTTTTGCTGTTATGTGATGTGTAATACGGGATTATCCATTTTTAAACACTTTATGCCCACATACAAAAAAATATATATTTAGCAAAGTCGACAAAAGTAGGATTAATTCTACTTCTACTCTTCGAAAGTTTGGTTATGAAAATCACAGAAAATTGATGCACAAACCGGTCCAAAAATCGTTCCAACCATCTGCTAGTTGAGTACCATCGCGGAACTAATCGAAGTTCACGCATGCGTATGAATCGCGATCCTAACGATTCCAAAACCGTTTCGGGACGATACAAAAATACTGGTTGGAACAAACCTATTATCAGCTAATATATATTAATTTTATTATTCTAATATTTTATTATTTTAGCTGGCGCTAACAAATTTTGTTAGCGCCAGTTAGATTTAGAAGTTTCATCGACCACATTGCAGAAAAATATAGTTTTTAATTCATTACTATTTATTCACTTATTTTTTTTTTAAATATTTCTGTTTCCGCTTTTTTAATTTTATTTTGTTTTTTCTTTATTTTTTACTTTTTTACATTTTCACCCCGTTTCACTCAAAAGTTCCGAAAACAAGAAACTAAATTTTGGTACCTTCTGCAATTTATTTTTTAAAACAATATCAAATTAGCACCTCAATTTTCATTATACCATATTAGAAAATTCCTCTCATTTTATACAGTGGCACTTTTTACTAGACTCGTTTTTTTTTTAAACTTAACTTTGTTGCAAATTATTATTGTTATCCACTAATTTACCTCTACGAAATTTCCCATTTCATAGAGTGGTATTTTTTACCAGAGCCCCAGGGTAAGTTTTACAGGGTATTTCAGAAAGTCTAGATCAAAATTTGCAAGTGTGTTGTCTACCTACAAATATGGAGACGTTTGCTAGGTACATATTGCAAACAAAAGAAGTATCCGATATTAAATCATTTAATACTTCCAATCAAATCGTGGATCAGGCGACTAATTTGAGTGATGCCTTTGATGCATTTGTGGACATGATGCTTACGCAAACTACGGAATTTCAGGAACGCGACTTAGGTTTGTAAACTTTATTACGATCGAAATAGAGTATTTACTATTAAATTTATTCTTTTTTAGGATGGGCCCTCGAACGTATAGAATTTGTGGAGGTTAATATCTGCAAATACAGTCCTCTAGGTGGCTCATCATACATTAAATTGCCCAAGTTCATTGCAGACAAGAGGGCCATAATAAATGTTGAGAACCAGGATAACCATTGTTTTGCATGGCCATTACCTCAGCATTGTATGCCGCAATCAACCGCCACCCATCTGCGATGACATCATATCCACATTATTCAAGAGTCTTGAATTTGACAGGTATGAATTTTCCAGTAAAATTACGAGATATCAAAATTCGAAGAAATGAACAATATTTCGGTGAATGTATATGGGTTAGAAAATAAATTTGTAAAAAATAAGCTAAAATTTGTAAAAAAATAAGCTAAAATATGAAGTTGTAGGGCCTTTGCGTTATTCTGGGAAAAAATTGCGGGTACATGTAAATTTGCTCTTAATTTCCGGGGAGTGCGATTTTGATCACCATTGTAATATCGATTGCGCCAACACACACTATTGTTGGATAAAAGATTTGTCTAGGCTAGTCTCAAGCCAAATATCATTCCATGAGCATAGAAAATACTTTTGTGATGGCTGCCTCCGATATTTTAGTAATGAACGTCAGCTTATGCTGCACCAGAGAAATGATTGTAATCATGTCTATACAACCACACCCTCAACACAATTTAGGATCGATAAATATGGCAAAGAAGCGCCCGAAAATATATTAAAATTTGAGAACTTCGAAAAACAGATGCAGGTACCATTCGTGGTGTATGCAGATTTTCAATCTATTTTGAAACCGGTTAATACTTGCGAACCAAACCCCCGGCATTCTTACACGAATAAAACGTTTAAACATGAGCCCCACTCTTTCGCATATTTTAGAAAATGTTCTTTCGATAATTCTATTTCAAAATTTGAGTTATATAGAGGGCACGACGCGGCTAAAGTGTTCGTCTCAGCCTCGTATAGAGGCTGATATAAGAGAAATATACAATAAATATACGAAAGACATAGTTCCAATGGCAACCCTTACTGCACAAGAAAGAAAAGACTTTCAGAGTGCAACGACATGCGGCATATGTGAGAAACCATTCGTAGAAAGCGATGTGAAAGTGAGAGATCATTGTCACTTAACGGGGAAAATAAGATTCGGTGCCGCACATTCAATATGTAATTTAAATTACAAAGTGCCGGGTTTTATACCAATTATTTTACACAACATGACTTCCTACGACAGCCACCTCTTCTTGAAAGAGCTATGTCGCCATAAAGATAGAATAGATGTAATACCCCAAAACAGCGAAAAATACATATCATTCACAAAACATCTATATATGCATGATTATGTCAGTAAGAATGGCGAATCCAAAAAAAAAATTTGTTCAACTAAGATTCATCGATAGCTTTAAATTCATGTCAGCATCCCTACAAAATTTATGCAATGATTTAGCAGATAATCAAATGACTACGACAAGAAATTTTTTTCCTGACAACGAAAAATTCAGTTTAATGCGGCGTAAGGGTGTCTTTCCATACAGTTTCGTGGATAGTTTAGAGAAGCTAAATACCAAAAATATACCATCCAAAGAGCAATTCTATGATAAGCTTAATGAGGAAGAACTATCAGAGGAAGACTATGAAAGGGCTAAGAATGTGTGAAACTTATTGAAGTGTCAAAGTTTGGGCGAATATTCCGATCTCTATTTAAAATCGGACGTTCTTATTTTGTGCGATGTATTTGAAAACTTTCGCAAATTTAGTTTAGATAAATATGGCTTGGAACCTGTGCAGTATTATACGGCGCCGGGGCTATCTTGGGACGCAATGTTAAAATTAACTAAAGTCAAATTAGAGTTGTTGACAGACATAGATATGATCCATTTTTTTAAAAAGGGAATAAGAGGAGGTATTAGTCAATGTTCGGAAAGGAAACATATCGCTAATAATAAATTTGTTCCTAATTATAATCCAGAAGAACAATCATCGTTTATTTCTTATCATGATGCCACAAACTTATATGGACATAGTATGTCACAACCATTGCCAACGGGGGGATTTTCATGGCTGTCTGAAAGAGAAATAGCCTATTTAGACATCATGAGTATTCCAAATGAAAGTGCCCAGGGGTTCGTACTAGAAGCAGATATATCTTACCCCCCGGAAACACATGACCTACACTCAGATCTACCCTTTTCAGTAGAAAGTATTCCACCAGGGGGAAAATCAAAATTTCCAAAATTGATACCTAATTTAATTGACAATAAGCGCTATGTTGTTCATTATAGAAATCTTAAACAGGCTATAGAGAATGGCCTAATTGTGACAAAAATACATAGGGCTCTTAAATTTAATCAATCGTCTTGGTTAAAAACATATATCGATCTGAATACCAAGATGCGAAATAATGCCGCGAGTAAGTTTGAAAAAGACCTATTTAAATTAATGAATAATGCTGTTTTCGGCAAGACAATGGAAAATGTCGATAATAGGAAAGTGATCAAATTGGCAACAGACTGGGAAAGTATTAGAAGAGCTGTGGGTGCGAATGCATTAATAGCTAGACCTAATTTTAAAAAATGTAGTTTTCTCTGAAGATTTTGTAGCGATTGAAATGGGAAAACTGAAGGCTGTTTACAACAAGCCCATATACGTAAGGTTTACTGTTTTGGAATTATCCAAAACGGTGCTGTACAGTTTTTTCTATGACGTAATAAAACGTAATTTGGTCAGAGGGCATCTCTGCTGTACAGTGACACAGATTCTTTGGTCTTAAAGGTGTTTCGTGATAATTTTTATGACTTTATAATTGAAAACCCCGAACACTTCGACACATCGAATTACAAAGAGGGAAATAGCTTTAATGTTCCCAAGGGTGTATCAATTTTATGCAACATGAAGGATGAATTTCCGGCCGACCCGATAATTAGTTTCTATGGTACAGGGGCCAATGCTTACTATATACAATCTGTGGCAAATGAACTGAAAAAGGCGAAAGGTGTAAAGAAATCCGTTATTACAAAAGAGCTGTCAAAAGATGACTACAAGCAAATCGTAGAACAGGAGGGTTCAATAGTTCGAAAAATGAATACTTTTCGAAGTTACCTACATACTATGTATACGGAGATGAAAAATAAGGTTGCATTGTCGTGCTACGACGATAAACGTTTTGCCATCCCCAATACAACAAAGACTCTACCATGGGGACATTCGGACATTGTATTTTTTCAAACCGAGCCTGAGCAAAATGTTGAATGGCTTATGTCGGCGATAGATAGCGTACAGGTGGCAGGTGATGTTGTGAATGAGCGACATGAGCGAAATGAAAATTTGGAGGCATTAATTTTAGCAATAGCCGAACTTGAGTCACAAAATCTTCTATGAAATGTAACGCAAAGGCTGTAAACTTTTAATTAGCAAATCTCGTAGTTCTGGGAAATTCATTTTTGTACATAGTAATAATTGAAAATATTTTATTTTATGTAAGAACTTGTAATGTAAAGCGCTAGAGTAAAGTATTGTATCTGTAAATATACTGTATCCCATACTAATGTAATAATGTTGTAAATGATGGATTCAAATAAATCATATGTGTAAAATCTTCTATGAAATATAGCGCTGTAATGAGAATTATTAAGGCGCCCTCTAGGTTGAACCTCTGAACATCAAGTTGCCAATCTGTTTGGTTGGTATCCCGTGCACAGATGCTGAGAGACAGAGATAGGGCGACAGCTAGCCGTTCCAGTGGAAGATGACACAACTCCCACGTCTTCACTTACATATTGTATGTAATAATGTTGTAAATCAGGGATTCAAATAAATAATATGTTTAAAATCATATGTGTAAAATCTTCTATGAAATATAGCGCTGTAATGAGAATTATTAAGGCGCCATCTAGGTTGAACCTCTGAACATCAAGTTGCTAATCTGTTTTGTTGGTATCCCGTGCATAGATGCAGAGAGACAGAGAGAAGGCGACAGCTAGCCGTTTCAGCGGAAGATGACGCAACTCCCATGTCTTCAATTACATAATATTGTTAATTTTTTAAAATAATATCCACTGCCATACTACCTTACTATAATACAATAAAATATCAACTAAAACCATAGCGTTTTATAACGCAAAGGTAGTAAACTTTTAATTAGCAAATCTCATCATTTTGGGGAAATTCTATGTAAATTATGCAATGAAATAGTGTACTTATTACTAATAACTGAAAAGATTTTATTTTATATAAGACGACGCTCTAAAATCATATATATATATATATATATATATATATATATATATATATATATATATATATATATATATATATATATATATATATATATATATATATTGCAATAGAATTAAATTTTATAAAGAATTATTATTTAAGATATCGAATGCAAACGCTACAAAGCGAACAAAAATATTGAATTCTTCGTGAATTGCAAAGGAGGCAAAATTAATTATAGTAATCATGAATAGACAGATATAGTAAATCCTTCAATCATATCTATTGGCTCAAATAATGTTTATAAATAAAATAAATTATAATATCATACCAAAACATATCCAAATAGGTATACTTTGTTACCAAATTTGACACAGAAATCATTTATTCGAACACAAAACCCAGTGCAAGGCATATCAAAAGAAAGATAAAACTCCAGAGATTCTAATGAAACCATCTATTCCATCCAATATGCAATTTCCATAGAGAAATATCCATCTGAAATTCAAAATTATAAAATTTATTACAGAATTTGACATTAGAACAATAGCTAAAGTGACACATACCTGATATAAATTTTAAATACAAATATGGACAAAATATAACTTTATTATGACTTTAAACCAGATGAAGACTTTGTAAATAGTTTATAAATAAGTAAAAACAATATTTGTAATAGTTTTAAAAAGTGAATAAGGAGCAAATAGTGAATAGTGAAATAATAAAAAATAAGTGCAAATCATAACCACAGTGTATGGAACCTTTATCATAAACAATCACACAAAATCAAGTACTTAAAAAAAATGGACTATAGGGAAAACAATAAAATTTGTGTTAGCAACGAGGAGATTCGAAAAAATTTTAAGCAAGAGAGTAGCGTCGTTTAGATAAGAAGAGAATTTAAAAGTAGAAATTTAAATATTAGGTAGAAATTTTAATCAAGAGTTACATATAGTAGTACATATTAACTAACCTGAGCGAGGGAAAACAAAATCCAGTGTGTAAAAACCAGGATCCAGTAAATTCCAGCAGTTTAAAAATCCAGTGTTCCAGTGAGCCTGATAATTCCTAGTATCAGCCGAAGAAAGAGGCATAACACCATAAAATTTGCCCTAAAAGCATCAAAATAGAGACAACAGGTATTGTGCACAAAATTGAAACTAGCTAGCTCAAATAAAAATCGATATCGTAATAAAAAAGTATACTCAAATAATCTATAACAATTTAATACTTACTTGGCCTATAAAATATTAAATATCCATTATTAAGAACTTTAATTTCACTTGAAATATCACAAGAGACATTAGTTGTCCTGTTTCAGACACCATTTTTATAAACTTGACATTTGACAGCATTAAATTAGAAATTAAGCAACTGAAGAAAGGTATGCAACTTTTATTGCAACTATAAAGTACAGAGTTTTGCCTAAACATAAATTATTCGGTTTAAATTATAGATGTACACATATCAGATTGCAATGAAGGTAGTAGACTAATAAAATTTTGTATTATAATTAGATAAGTAAGGATATTGGTTTAAACTGATTTCATTATTCAATAGATAGAGATATCATTTGACCATATTTGAAGAGTACAGGGAAAAAACAAGGAATGTCATATTTTCATGAAATTGGGATTATTGCACCATCTGTTAGTTAAAACTGAGGACTATCCGCTGCCCTATCCATGCAGGAGAATAAAAAGGAGAGTCGGCCTAAATAAATTATCTAAGTATTTGGATACAGGGAAAGAACGAGGAATGTCCACGCGCTACCGGAGAAAAACAAGGAATGTCAGCAACTTTACCCGTGCATACATGGTAATAAATAATTTTGTGTGATCATTTAGTTTTTGTTATGCGTTGTGGCTAGTAGTTTGTGCGATAAAGTGGTCATAAAATACGATTATAATAATAATTAAAGATGGTAAGTTATACCGTACACTATAATGATTTGATTCTGCATGCTTATGATATTCTTTTTATACAGTCTCGCAATGAAAATGATGATACTTCTCAAACACCCGAGAAACGAAAGTTATGCTTGGGAAGAATGACATCTGTCTGCAAGAAATTAAAATTACAATCTCATGAAATGGGAGACGATTGCAACTGTAAACGATTAAAGTGTTTTCAGCAGATATCCGAACAAGAAAGAAGTCTTCTCTTAAACAACTTTAATTTGCTAGGTAGCCATAATAAACAGAACAGTTACCTGACTTCTCTAATGACAGTTAATAATATTCAACAAAGAAGACCTCGACAACATGAGGATATTGCTTCGCTCCATGATTGTTCATATGGATATAGGGTGAGAGTTAAACGTAATGATGAATTCGTAGAAATTCCAGTTTGTGCCAAAGCATTTGCTTCAATACATGGTGTCACTAAGGCTAAAATTGAATACATTCAAAAAGCCTTGAAATCTACTGGACAATCTCCTCAAGATGCACGTGGCCTCCACAATAATAGACCTCGAAAGATATCAAAGCCGATTTTAGACAAAATTGAAGATCACATAAAATCATTTAAAGGACGAACTAGTCATTACAGTATGGAGAAGTCAAAAAAAATTTATTTACCAGAGGAACTTAATGTTACAAAAATGTTTAGTATGTTTAAGGAAGTTAACCCCGAGGTTTCTATTTCTTATGAAACTTATCGTACTATTTTCAAGCACTTTAATATTTCATTCGGATATCCCCGTAGTGATACTTGCAGCATTTGCGATAAGTTTCTTGCAGAAATGAAAGCATTAACTTGTGAGTCAGAAAAACGAAAGTTAACAATCCTAAATAATGTCCATAAAAAAAAGGCACAGATGTTTTACACCCTGAAGAGAAATGCTAAAGCGAAGGCAAAATCGGATGTGGCGTTTGAGGCTATTGCTATGGACTACCAAAAGAATGTTCCTTTGCCAAACATTACTACTAATGACGTTTATTATAAACGACAACTCTCTATGTACAGTTTCAACATTCACATCTTGTCCACAGGCTAATCTGCTTTTTATACATATCCAGAAACTATAGCAAAAAAAGGATCCAACGAAGTGGTCTCTTTTTTATATCACTTTATTTACAACATCTTAGACGAAAAAGTTAGGAATTTTGAAATCTTCTGCGATTCAGCCGGTGGTCAAAACAAGAACTATTTAGTGTTCAAATTTATTCACTACTTAGTTTATCATCGTAAGAGATTCGATTCTGTTAAGATTACATTTCCAATACGAGGACACTCATATATGGAATGTGATAAAAATTTTGGAATTGTCAATCTGAAGACAAGAATGGAAACTCCTGCAGAATGGTATTTTCTTTTAAAAACGTCACGAGTGAAACCAGAACCCTTCATTGTGGTTGAAGCAGATCAAAATATGATTAGAGACTGGTCTTTGTTACTAAACACCGGGCTTCGTTATATAGCTAAGTGTCCTTTCAAAATTCAGGAAATTAGAGAAATTGCAGCTTCAGCAGCTCATCCTCGGATGTTAATTCATCGCTCATCGTATAATGGTGCAAAGGAAACTAGTGTTATAACTAAAAAAGCAGCAGGAAATGAACCTAGGCTTAATGGTAACGAATTTTATTATCCCCAGCAGGCGTACAAAGGTACACAATATATTTTTGTCATAATTTTTGTTTTTCTTATAAAGAATCTTTTTAGATCTCTTGCCACTCTCAGCTATGAAGTACAGAAATTTACAAGATCTAAAACAATTTTGTGGCCCAGAGGGTCGAGAATACTTTGAAAGTTTGCCACATGAGTAATTAGAATTGCTATATATTCTTTGTATTTTCAATACACTATAATAGTAAAATGACATTCCTTGTTTTTGATCTTTTTTCTTTGTCTCAGTTAATGTTGACGTCAAAAAAAAATGTTCTTTTCACCTTACCTAAACATTTCCAATACATAAGTGATAAATATATACAAAATAACATGTATCTATAAAAATTAACAAACCTGCTAAGTAGTTATCATTATAACACAAGCATAAAACGTTAAATCGTGTTTATTTCAATAAGTACAAAATATGACATTCCTTGTTTTTCCCCTGTACTCTTCATTTGTGGGAATTTGTTTAAATAATTTTCATGTTTATAAAAAAAATAAATATTTCTTGTCAAACATTTAAACCTGCCTAGTTATTGTTTGCATACAATAAAGCTGATTCCTGCTGAACCGACTACTGAGGTGAGATTCTCATACTTAAGAAAAGAACAAACTGAGCAAGCAAGGGCAAACATTAACAGAAACATATAAGTATATAAAATAAATAAAAAAATATTGAAAATCTTAGATATTGGCACCCAAACAAAAATAAAAATTAAAATAAATAATAACTATAACAAAAAAACCCAATAATAAAAATTACAATCCATTTTAATATATATATATATATATATATATATATATATATTAGTTGAAGTTTAAGGTTGATCACACACATTGTATGATTGTAATCTAAAGTACTAGAGAGTACAGATATAGGCCCCATACTAATGTAATAATTTTTATAAGACGATGCTCTAAAATCATATATATTAGTTGAAGTTTAAGGTGGCCCAGACATTGTATGATTGTAATATAAAGTACCTACTAGAGTATAGTACTATATCTACATATATACGATGCTCCCATACTAATGTAATAATTTTGTAAATGATGGGTTCAAATAAATATAACATGATTTAATATGTTATCGTCTCATATTCCCTATGTAATCGTATTTCTATAATCAGCCTTCAATTCAAGATCAACAAGCGAGCGACCTTCAACGTGTGAAACGAGGCCGACAGGCTATATGGATGCAAGGACGAAAGTCAAATATGTCGTCATTTCATATTCCCCATACAATCGTATTTCTATAACAATTCAGCGACCTTCACTTCAAGATCAGCAATAAGTTAGGTACAGCTAGCGACCTTCAACATGTGAGACGAGGTCAGAAAGATATAGGGCTGCTGTTAGGGGGGCGAAAGTCGTCTGAGGGGGGTACCAACGCCAAGTTACAGCCAATAAGAGCAGAGGGTGAAAAGACAGGGTAGCTAAGTTAGCTCAAGCCAAGCGACGCCAATTCTTTTCGTCTCCACAACCTCCGGGGGTAGTTTAAAGTGCTCTCGTGCTCCGCCGTTTTTTTTTGTGTGGCATTTTTCAGTTTTGTGTTGTTTCTCAGTTATTGTTTATACAGTGTAAAAATGGTAAGAGACGGTGAGAACAACGATTGTCAAAACCATGGTAAGCAAGTTTTAATTGATCCGGCGACGCAGCTCACGGTAATGACCTTTCTTACCAATTATAAGGCGTCGTCGGACATGTCTGAAGACTCGGGGCCCATTGATATCGCCGACAAACAGCCCTCCGAGGTGCCACAATTTGTAGGGTATTATGAAAACATCTCACCACCTCGGAGAGAGCTCCACGCATCTAATTATGTGGATTATGGGGTTTCGAGTGCATGTGTGGCCAATGCAGATGGGGTCACACTTGCCGATATCGACGACCTAATGGCTATACAGCATGCCTACCATGGATATGGCAATTCTCCATGTACAACTGCGACTGCTACAGAAGACATCCCTGTGTTACATGTGATGAGTCAGGACTTCGATAAAGTTCACCCCGACGCCGCTGGCTTGTTGCATGGCACCCAGATATCAGATATACCCGCGTTGACTGCAATCAGCGGTGAAGTCGACGTCGGTATATCTAATAAAATAGAGTGTCAGTCGCAGTGTCTCACCATCACCGACATTACAAACCAACAGCATGTGATTTCTACTCCGGTACTCAATGTGAAGTCGTGATCGGTGAGGCCAAAATATAAAGCACGCCGCCCCATAAAACGTCGTGTAATAAAATCGGGGAAATTTAAAAATAGGGCCCGTCGTCCCATAAAAACATCGAAAGGGGCATCTGCAAAAGTGCAAATTATGGGCGATGGGGCCATTTGAAGGGGGTTGCTGGCGAAGCCGGTTGTTTTGCCCACCCCAATCTGTCTTGAAGTGCAAAATCTTGCAACTCCAAGAATAGATGGCGGGCGTGCAAAATGACCGGCTTCAAAGGCGGTGGTGTCATCGATCGTAACTTCGGCAAATACAACATCGCCAATAGACCGGAGTAGTTCGATTCTGAATCAGGAATCCACCATCGTGACAGTGGATTTTGATTCAGAATCGGAGATTTACGTTCATAAGGACCATGCGCGTTTAATTAAAAATTTTATCAACGTGTATGGATCCTATAAGAGCGAACATGCTAAAAATTATGCGGCTTGTAAAAACGATGCCGCTTTACGTGACCAAGCCAATACTAGCATACGCTGCGCGGAAGAGGTCATTCGGGGGGGCAGAGGCGGCGATAGCTAATGCACGATTGACGATCGCCGAGCAGCGTGCGGTATTGGCCGTAATTGAATTACGCGGCATCGCTCTTGACAAGTCGCGGAAAATAGTTCAACAAATTGAGAAACAACTCAAACAAGTATGAGAGCAATTGTGGGGGTGGAAAGATTTTTTGCTATTTTATTTTTATATATAGGTATCCAGATATTTTTTAATTTGATTTTTTTGCCACTTTTATTTTTATAGGTATATAGATATTTCTTAAAAAGACACATAAACACATGTAATCCTACCAATATGTCTTTTATTTATCTTCTGTTTCAGTTGTCAGCTGGCAAATATAGCAATAAAAAAGATATTTCTTAAAACATAAAATAATGAGTGTGATTTATTGGACCAGCTATTTTGTACAGGTATAAGTTTTGTTGTGAGTATTCTGATATATATTTCTAGATATATCTCTATCTCTATCTCTGTTTTATGGCATAAAAAGATATATACCTAAAACATAACAGTCAAGTGTTACAAGCTAAATATAGCAATATATACAATACACAAAAGGTGCTTCTTTACAATAAAATATGAAAATATATATATAAAAACTAGATTTGTTATGTTGTAACAATAAAAATTACACATGTTTACAACTAATCTAATGTAATTCTTATTACATTAATCTATTGCAATTGTTCCAATTGCATACAAGCTCCAAATACCTGTTCCACCATACCTGTTATGGGCATATTCTATCATCCCCAGTTATGGAACTCCATGAAAATAAATAGTGTTTTGTTATATTCCCTATTCCCAAGGTCAAGTCAAATCAAGTCAAGTCAGGGACATACCGCTGTTGTTACATTACACATAATATTTACAATTAAAACACTTAATCTATTGCAATATGTATATTGCACTAACGTGTCTATGGTATCTGGCAATTGAATACACCTAATAATCTAATAGATCATGGTCACGTCACTACCCAAAATGGCTACTTAAATTGATAAGGATATGTCTCTCCGAATAGTTTAATTGATAATTTTTGTTATTAAATATGGATTTTTAGTGATTGATAAAGATAGGGAGGTACATGAGGGAATATACCGAAAAGGCTTTGACAGTTTTATATATCCCTGATATATTTAAAAACAACTCAATCGATCAACAGACATCGTAGGGGTTATATCAGAAATATACGTGTACATATAGTAATTTATATTGCCGACAATGATGAAAAATAATGTTAATACTGCGGAAATTAACAATGATATAAGCTTAAAACGTCAGCTGGTCCTCGCAACAGACGCTGTACGTAAGAAATTCAACTCCATTAAGAATATGAATGCAAAAGAAGATGCCTAGCCGAAGGGTATATTCAGAGGATAGTGATGATGCCTTAAAGGCCCCCATAGACGCTAAGGTTTACCGGAAGGCAAGCCTTCCGACTACCGAACCTGCAGGCAAATCGCATGGTTAGTGGCCAAACCAGCCGGAAGGCGAGGCCTGAACTCTCGCCCTTCCGCGAAACTGTCGACGCTTGATTTCTGCCGGCCGGCCGTGTCGTAATTTAACAAGTCGTAACGTGTATGTGCATCGGAGGCCGATCCGGAAGGTTTTATTATTATGCCTAGACGTCTACACAGTCTAGAGTTTTATTTTTTAGTGGGTTTATTAGTGGTGAACGTTATTACTATATTTTATTATTATGGCTGATATGAGAAATTGGTCTCATGAGTTTATTGAAAAGTTTATTGAACGCTATCGAGAACTGCCGTGTTTGTACAATATAAAAAACAAAGACTATACAAACAAACCAATGAAAATAGCAGCTTACGCTCAATTGGTAGATATGTTGAAAACGGTAGATCCAACGGCAACAAAAGATTTGGTGGTTAAAAAAATTAATAATATGCGTAGCTCGTACAGGAAGGAACTGAAAAAAATGAAATCCAGCAAAAGAACTGGCTCGAGTGGAGAAACATATGAACCTTCTTTGTGGTATTTTGATCTTCTTGATTTCCTTTATGATCACGAAGTTCCTCGAAAAAGCCAATCAAATGCAAATTTATCACCAACCGATAGTGAAGAAGACGAGGTAAGTGCTATATAGGTACCTACTATAATATATGTATTTTTAAATTGCTACTTTAATAATGTGATTTGTTGCCAATGAGAACAAAAACATCGTTTTTAGGTACAATTATTTAATATTTTATAAAACTTTTGCATATACAAGCGTGTTACATATTTTAAATTAAATTAATTAGGTATTATTTTTAAAATATTGAAGAAATAATTCACGCACTTCTTTAGCATCGTCAGTAGAACGCCTACTGCCGTGACCCTTTTGAAGAGAAGTCAAATTGTCTTGTACACATAAATTGTCGTCTTGGGAAACTTCTATGCAATAATTTGGATTTTTATTTCGTAAATAATTGTGCAGTGCACAGCAAGTCATTATTACAATTTCAATATTTTCCACTGATATTCCAATTTCTGTATGAAATATACGAAATCTACTAGCTAATATGCCAAAAACATTTTCTATTATTCGTCCTGCTCTGCTTAAGCGCTTATTAAAGTTTGAACGATCAACATTTAGTTCTCTTTCACTATACGGTTTCAAAAAATCCTTTCGAAGAGCAAAAGCTTCATCTCCAATGAATGCATATGGAAGATTATTACGATGGTTTATTGGAGGTAAATTTAATTTTTCATTTAATAATGCTTTGTAAAAAGATGTATTGTTAATAACACCACCATCAGATACTCGTCCATTTGTACCCACATCAAACAGTATTAATTCGTAGTTACTATTTGCAATACCCATCAATACTATATTGTGAAATTGTTTATAATTGTAGTAGTATGATCGACTTCCTGCTGGAGGTACTATTCTTACATGCTTCCCGTCAACTGCACCTAAACAGTTTGGAAACTGCCATCTATTCTCAAAATCTAGTCCTATTTGTTCCCACTCTTGTCTTGTGCGTGGAAACAGCAAAAACAAACATTATTAGATTAGTAATGTATTTTAGAAATCAAAATAAGAAACATCAATTTATAGCATGAAGACACAGAAAATGATAATGCATTACGAGAGGAAGACGGCCAGAACTTTCTCAAGACCAAGAATCAGTGCAATCGCCTATTTCTTCTGTTACTACACCATCTCTGAGTTCGGCAGCTACTTCCATAAGAAGGAAACGTAGCAAAGTAGCTAAGCGCCAAGCTACAGAACCATTAAATCATCAAGAAACTAATAGGAAGTGTGTTGTGACTAGTTCTAAACTAATAGGAACTGCATCCAGCAAGATCAAAAATATTAAAGATGTTCGATATTTGAGGTCAAGAAACTGTATCTCTTTATGACTTTTCACATTTATTGAAGGAATCAACCCTTATTTTATTCAATTTATCTTTATAAATATGTTGGTCTGTCAGCTCCAGTGTCCATTTCATTGTATATCTTGCCAAGTAGCCCGTTTCTTGATTCCATTAACGGTAAATTTCCAGTCATGGTTTATGAAACTGTTCTTAAACCTTAATTTGACAATCCGACAATAAAAACACAATCACTTGTAGAAAATGGATTCACAATATGCTCATCATATTAGTAAGCTCATGTTTCTACAAAACCCGTATTATTTACAAAACGGTATGATACGGAGCAAAAAGAAAACTGATATTTCATGTCCAAATATTCTCAAACATTACAATGCACATATGGGAGGTGTGGATCTCGTGGACATGCATGATTTCCCTATATATAGAATAACTCTCAAAACTCGAAGGTGGTACTTTTCTTTATTTGCACAAATGCTGGATATGTCTAAATAATGCGTGGCTGGGATATAGAAGATAAAGTAGTTTGCTAAAATTACCAGAAAAAGAAATAATTGCGTTAAAATGTTTTAGATATGAGGTTGCTGAGACTCTAAAATTAGTAAACAAACCCAAGAAAAAAGGCAATCTTTAGGAAACACCGAAATTTCTGCAAAAAAAAAAAAAAATGTCCGGTCATGCCAAGGCCACCCCAAGATGTTAGAAAAGATAATTTTGCTATCTATGGTATGAAGAGCAGGTGCACGAACTGTAAAAATGGAGAAACACATTGGTACTGTCAAAATGCAACAAGCGATTGTGCTTAATGAAGGAGATAAACTGTTTTTATGATTTCCATAACACTAAATAACTTGATTTTGTGGTTATTTTACTTTGTATTTAATGTTCCTAATAAATACATATGAATGCTCATTTAAATGTTATATTAATTAAAAACTTGACAATGTATCCTATAATATACAATACACCTCTCAATCATTTTCTACAGACATTGGCAATCTTATAAAACACAATTTAAAAAAAGTTTTATGGGCCCATTTGCAGCAAAAATACAACTCTTTTGTTAAAAAAATCTAATCAACATCTGCCAAATTAGAGGTTAGATGTTGCCCAAATTTTCTCACATAGAGTGTCTTCTACAAATAAGGAGGACTACGAAATATGGTAAACCATTAATCAAATACCATTCAAATATATTTTTTTTTTATTTAATTCTTAAAGACGAGCAATATTTTTGGCCCAACTGATGAAAATACAGCTGAATTTGTATCACTAATGGATTGACTTTTTGACAATGTTAATGGATCTACCAATGAAGCACACCATGGTAAATTATTAAGGTCGGCTATAAAAATTGACTTTTTTTACATTTTAAATTTTGTATAAACACCTTAAAATTATCAGGACAATAAAATTCAAACACTTAAAGGACAATAGAATTCGTAACACCTAGAGGACAATAGAATTCATATCACCTAGGAGACACAATGCCACCATCTGTCAAAAATTGGTTACAACATTAAGAGGATCCATACATCCTTGGATAAAACTTGAAAATCTTGGATTTAAATGTCCTCGTAATTTTGATAAAGATCCATTAGAATATTTTTTGGGAGTATTGGCAGTTATGGTGTGCAAAATATAAACTCATCTTGCGACTCGTTCATAAATTCTTTCAAGAGTTTACTTGTAAATAATGTCACCTCATCACATTCTACAATTATGGCAAATTGTGAAGCTGATGCGAATAATGTCCTAAATTGTTTAAAAGACTTCTTTACAGACAACAGCAGTAATGTGTTGACGAAGAACATGCCATTAAAAATATTGACATTGATGACAAGTATGAGAATAGATATATTATTATGAAGATTTGGACTTGACACAAATAATTCATTAAAAAGAAAGTCAGAGCTATCAACCATTTTTATTAGAATTAGGTTATCTGACGTATAAATCGATTGTGATTATTTTCGCATCCAGCCAGAGAGGTGTACGATATAGGTGTTGTTATCGCACAGTTTGACAATTAATTTTGGCGTATAAACCAAAAATGTACCTACCTACTACAAATTACGTCAAAGAGGCATATGTACAGGGTTAGTCACTATAATTTGACAACTTATTGTGATTTTATTATTGAAATTACAAAAAAGTTTTTTATTCAAAAGTTTTAGCTTTTTTATGAATTTTTATAATACTGTAACGGAAATCAGTAAATTAAACAAAAAAAAAATTTTTTAAATGGAACACCCTATATATTAGTGCATACTTAGCTTCATTAAATTTTTATCTCATATTCTTATATTCTTTATCTCTATATATTATATTCCCTGATGAATTGTTAGTGTCTTTGACTGATGATATTCAAAAATAATTTGGGGATATTATAATAAATGCTGAGCAAGAACAAATGAGACAAATTAATGCTGCTACATATGATGCACCAACTAGAGAATAACTGCACCAAGATGTAGAAAGACTTTATGGATATGAAAATGTTAGACGGATTTATCTTATGGCTAGCGAATGAGTTCTAAGGAATGAACCATCTTATTTGGGACCACTAAATCACATGTGCAGGCATTGTTGCGCATTATATTTTTTGACAGAAACTACACATCGTAGGCAATATACCAAATGTTGTCAAAATGGTAAGGTACCATTAGAACCTTTTCCAGCTATGCCTGATATTTTAAAAAATCTGTACCAACATAATCATTTACTTTCTAATGTTTTTACAAAACATTTATTACAATACAAATATGCTTTTCAGTTTGAATCTTTAGAGGCCAATCCACGTGATTTACCTCCAGAACGAACACCCCCAGTTTATGTCATCAAAGGAAAAATATACCACCATATTTCGCATGTTAATGTAAATCAAGCTTTACAGCGTTATGGACCTATTTACATATTCCCTCGATCCGCATGAAGCTATCATCGGGCACAAAATAATAACAATATATTGGATAGACGAGTAATTGAATTATTAAAACGAATTATATATTGTTGCACCACCTTATTCGCTCTATCTCCTTCAATTTTCAAGCAAATGTGCTGAAACTTCGCCAAAATGTTTTAAAAAATTAAAAAAAAATCGACCCCTGCACCATCTACCCCCCCTTACCCCCCTGCCCTAACGACTCCCCTTCCTACCCTTCCCACGGATGTAAACTTTGCGCACGCCTACGATCAACGGTTTTCGAATTATGCACACTTTAAAAAATTATGCGCAGTAAGTCCAGGAACATTCAACTATAAGAGCTTAATCAAATTTAATTTATATGTACAGGGTGTCCACCTAGTGCGCGTAAGTCCAATATCTGGGTTAATAAAAGAGATAACTTAATTTTTTTTTCTACAGGGTTGTCTAATATCCCGAGCTGCATAAAATGAAAATATATTTACATATTCAGGGTGTTCAGTTTTTCCTGGACAGGTACCAACTTCATTTTTTTAAATGGAAACCTATATTTTTTATGGCATTATCGAATTCTACGTAAAAAATTAGTGGGACTTTGTGCATAACACTGCTATTGAAATATTGATAGTTTTCGAGATATTTGACTTTTTTTTTTTTCTTATGTTTCGTCACTTCTAATAGTTGACATAATTATGGTTGTATGACAGCTAGAAATTATTTTTTTTCAGAAACTGTAGAGTGAAGATGGCTCTTTCGAAAAACGTATCAAAAGTTGACCTGCGATATACAGGGGGCAACAGAAATCGTGCCAAACCTGATGGTTTAAAATTTAAAAAATCTCGACTTTTTCAAATGGAACACCCTGTGTTTTATGATTTCATTAGATGCCTTTCTGTAGACTCTACAATTTTATAATAGCTTTCCCTATACCTAAGTTGCGTAGTTTTTGCAAAAAACCCACTTTTATGAAAAATACCCGATTTGCGCACGTTCCTTTCTCGAGAAAATTGTATTTTAATGAATTCGATTTTAGATTTTGATATGAAAATTAAGAGATGGTCCCAACTTCAAAATTTATTAGACACATTTAAATATACCTATTATTCAAGTAACTTAGAAACAAGCAATACTCAAAATGCATTGCAACAGGCGTTGCTGTATTTAAAACAAGCTTTAGATTTTTGTGATAACGAGACTTTTTTATATTCTAAACAATTAAACATTATCGTAGATCAAATTAACCAAATGACAAAGTTAAAAAGGAAATACTCCGCCTCCACTATAATGATGGCATTTCTGATTTATATTCAGTCTCCTACTACATACAATATGTTACAGACTTTTTTATTTTACCTTCTAAGCGTTATCTGCAGTATCTTTCATCTGGAATGGACATTTCTCCAAATAAAGAAAATAAGAATGAGCACTATTTAGTTAATATCGCTGCTTCAGAACAAGACTGTCACAACTCAAAAAATATGAAACTTTTATATATACTTTTTGGTGTAAAACTGTCAGATCTTAATTTTGGCTAGTTTCTCCTAGGTGGAGGCACTATCGGATGACACAAGTGAGATTCTTATAATAGATTTTAGGAAAGACCGTATTAACTAGTTGTGTGCGCAGCGTATTGGTGAAAGGTTGTACCAAATTTTAGTAAAGAAAGTCACATTTCAAAAAGTGCCTTTAGAGTTTTGCTAAATTTTGTTAAGCAGTGTCATAAACTTAATTGAGACTGTTATTGTTAAAGGTAAGTTTCCATTCCTCTAATTTATTTATGAGAAATAACGTCATAAATCAAAAAGTGTCACTCTTTCCCAAAATAAATATATTTTGCTTATGTTATTTTCAAAGATGTGCCTGTTTTTACGAAAATATTTTAACAATATTTGCCTCATGTTTTTAATAAAAAGTATTAACAACAAGAGGTGTATGCATATTAAATTCACTTTGTCTATAATCAAATAAATCGAATTTTTTGCTTTTTTCAAGTAAACTGTGCGCGGGAAACATGACCGAACAACACAGGCGGACTGATTTGATACTCAAATTATCAAGACAAAATATCGAGGTTCATAATGTAAACCAGTCGATGTGGACAATTCAGAATACTGTATTTGACACCGAACTACAGCATATCACCGAGCCTTCTAAGGATTCAGATTATTCAGATCACATAGAGAAAACGATTAACCAAGGTAAAAAGACTATAGAGTCAAATAAAATTCGTGTATTAACAGTATTTTCTTATTTTTAGGCTTAGAAAATAAAAATTGTTCAGAGAAACGAGAATGTTTTGAGGAAAAACACTTTTCAGGAGATAAAGGCTGTCTAGAAGAAAGAGGATTAGTGGAAAATAAAGGTAGGTGAATTACTGATTCTTTCTCAAATGAATTAAGTACCTATAATCATTTGCTTATATTTTTATAGATAATGGTCCAGATGAAGAACAGCAAACATCCTCTGTTGATCCTAAGATTAATCCGCCAATTATTGTTAGTTTACCGCTGTCTGATATTAATAATAAGGCCAACATTGCTAGCCACGGAGGTAATAGTAGTTACAAAACAAGTGCCTTATTTACCTTATTTTTATAAAGGATCTCATCTATCTTAAAATTTCAAATATCGATGTATATCTAATAGATGTGTAAATACAGATTTAGTGTTTTTTGTGAATGTCAATTCATTCATCTTTACTCTGGTTTTATGCTTACTTATTTGTATTAATTTTGTTGTAGACTCAGACAGTAGCAGCATTTCATCTAAATCCGAGGAATCTTCTGAATCAAGTAAATCTGATCCTTTTGGATCTGGTGTGTCAGACTTTGATCCAACTTATAAAAATTCATCTAGTTTAGTGCAAGCAGCAGTTCTGATGCATGCAGTAGCGATGATGAAACGGCGCAGAAAAAGAACGGATCAATTAGCCCATCGCCAAAACAAAGAGGCAGAAAAAGAAAACAACAAAGAAAACTGGCGGAGAAACGTGATCAAACGGTTAAGAAATAGCGGAGCCAGTTACAAGTCGGTTAAGGTTACCAAACTTCCTAATAATGGTACAGAAAAGAAAGTAGTGGAACGTACTGCAAAAGTAATGTTACCACGATGTGGAGATCGATGTAGGTTGAAGTGTACAACAAAACTGACTGAAGAGAAAAGAAAAAGTATTTTCGAAGAGTACTGGAAATTATCAGATTTGCAGAGACAGAGAGATTACATAGCATCATGTATGCAGACTGTTCGTCCAAAATATAGTTATACAAAAGAGAACCGCCGAAAAGAAAATCATGCATTCTATTTTATAAATAACAAGGACAGAATTCGAGTATGTAAAACATTCTTTATGGCGACGCTTGGAATAAACTCAAGAATCATAAGAACTGTAATAGAAAAGCAGGAACAAACATCCAGTGGTATCTTAAGAGAAGAAAATAGGGGCAAGCACAAAAATCACAAAACTGTTGGCGATGTTGTAAAGGAAGGGATAAGGACTCATATTAACTCGATCCCACGTGTTGACAGCCACTACTGCCGAGCTAATACGTCTAGGGAGTACGTGGAAGGTACAAAGACTATTGCAGAGTTACACCGTGATTACAAGGAATTTTGCCAGACTCAAGGCATTCCTCCAGCCAAATACGCAATGTATTACGATATATTCGTAAATGAGTATAATATTTCCTTTTATCATCCAAAGGAAGATGCCTGTGAATTATGTTGCCAGTTTATGAACGCCAATGAAGCTGAGAAACTAAATCTTAAAGAAAAATATGATACGCATTTAGAAGAAAAGGTCCTATCTCGCAGTGAAAAAGAAAATGACAAATTATCAAATCCAAATACCTTTGTTTTTGATCTCCAGTCAGTATAGCCATGCCCGACAGGAAATACATCTTCGTTCTACTACATTTCAAAACTGAACGTATTTAATTTAACAATATCTAACTTAAACTGTAGCAACGTGTTTTGTTATGTTTGGCACGAAGCTGAGGCAAATAGAGGCTCAAATGAAATTGCATCGTGTATTTTGAAATTTTTGGAAAATTTAGATGAGCAGTTAACTGACCCAACGGACATTATATTTTACAGTGATAATTGTCAGGGGCAGAACAAGAATCGAAACATAATTTCTTTATATTTTTATGCTGTCTCCAAATTTCAAAATTTGAAGTCGATATGCCATAAATACCTAATCACGGGGCACACCCAGAATGAGGGTGATAATATACATTCGGTTATTGAAAAGCAAATAAGCAGGTATAAAAAATCGGCCCCAATCTATGCACCTGACCAATATATTACCCTCATCCGTCAAGCAAAAAAAACTGGAAACCCATACAAAGTTTTAGAGTTAACACATCAAGATTTTTATGATTTTAAGGATCTCTCCGAACGTCTAGGTGTTAGAACTGGTTATAGGGATCAAAAAGGCAATCCTTTAAAAATTGCAGATATAAAAGTACTAAAAGTTGAAAAGGCACATCCTGAATATTTTTCTTATAAGTTATCATATAAGGATGAAGATTATTCAACTTTTCAGATTTTAAATCCCAGAAGAAAATCGAACAATGAAATACCATTGGTATTAAAAAAAGCGTATAATAAAAAAGTGGGAATAACTGAAGCTAAAAAAAAGGAAATAATGACGCTGATTCAGAAAAACACTGTTCCTAGTTTTTATAGTCAGTTTTATAACAGCTTATAAATACCTACCATGTAAAACTTAAAGTTTAGTAGGTATTTTTATGTTCCTATAAAACCAAAGTTGGTTAAGTTTATTTTATGTAAAAGTATTTTACTATTAAAAGTTGTTTTTTATTTAATAAAATGTTTCAAGAAAAGACTTTGTTGCCAATTTTTGACTTGTTCTGGGTGATTTATTATATAAATTTTTTTTTGTCCAAAAATATTAGATTTTTTAACTTCAACAATGTTAGTTTACTCATTAAGGGCAGAATTTACGTTGCATTAAACTAAAAACGGGTAAAACCGTCGAAATCTATTGCATATGGGCGTAGGTAAAGGAAAAAATAAAAGAGATGCCGACATTTTTTGTCCGGTTTTAGTTTTTCTCCGGTTTTACTTCTGCTTCTACAAAATTTACATACTTTTAGTGAATATTAAGACGGGTTTTCAAATAATTTTGATTAATTTCTTCTACAATATTTTGTTCAAGACAGTCACAAAAACATTAAAAAAAAAGAAAAAAAATGAAAATTGAAATTTAAAAAAAAATTGAATGTAGGTATATTTTTTTAGTATCCTAGGAGACCTTAGTACGATAAAATAAATAATGATCAACGAGCAAAATATCTATTTTATTCTCTTGCTAAATCTGTAAAAACTTTAAACAGCGTTTTCATAAAATTATACTTTTTGGAGTTGTGACGGTCTTGTTCTGAAGCAGCGATATGTCGTCTTCACTTACACAGACTGACAAGATAGTAGTCATTTTAATTGATGAAATAAATATATATTAATTGCAGATTAGATTATTGTGCAAAAAACAGCTTGTAACAAGGAGAATGTAGAATTGTAGAGAAAATTACTACCCGTATTAAATATCACAGGCAAAGAAATGGTTTCAATAACACAAAATGTTGTTAATATGGTTCAGAATTGTGGTTTTGTTTAATTCGAATTAAATTTTAATGGCCATCTAACAACTCAAACATATTCAGCTCTGCGACAGAGTACATTGGTTTTAATTGACATAATAGAGTATTCATTTAAAAACTTCTCAATATCATACATTCTTCCTGGAAAATTCTGTACTGATAAGGTGGAAAAAAGATTTGGCATATATAGACAATTGTGTGGTTCTAATTATAATGTATCATTCGATGAAGTTGTTAGCGCTGGTAAAAAAATTTTACTAAAACATATTTTTAAAAACCTGGAGCTAGTTCACATCAAATGTCGTTTAATGAAATAAAATCTAATTTTGAGAATGCAGAAAATTCTGAGGTTGGTTTTCATTGTTTAGAAAAAGTAAATAAACAGACGATGCAACAGAATTTAGATAAATTCTCCAAAATATTTTCTTCTAACTATTTATCAGATTGTGTTGATGATGCTGTGAGAATATATATTTCTGAATATGCATCTCATGTATTAACCAAAAGAATTTCCTGTAATATTTGCCTTTCACATGTTGAAAATAAGGGAAACTTTAGACTCTGTAGAAATTGACTTCCTTAAAACTAAAAAGCAAAGAGATTTGCTTGCAAGTTTAACTTTAGAAAGTATAGCTTCGGATAACTTTTACTTAGACTTCTTAGCCTGGTTGTACAATATGCCGATATACTACCCGATAGTGTTATCTTGCCAACAAGTCCGCTTTTGGCGTATTACAATATGCGGATATTTTTGTTGGCCATTTTGTCGGCGGGATAATCTGTCGGGTACTCGAAGCCACCGATAGTCCGTTATCGGGAAGATAAACGCGCCAATAACGCGGGAACATATACATAACCTTACTTTTACTTCATTTTGCCATTCACCTGTTGATCATTGTATTTTTGTCAGTTGCTTTTTGCTTTAAAGTTTTGCAATGGAAAAATAAAATAATAAGCGCACAGCTAATTATACGAAGGAAGAATGTTGGCGACTTGTTGAAATTATTGAAAGATATGTGCATCTAATAGAAAACAAAAAAACTGATGGATTGACATGGAAAGACAAGGTAAGTTTTTTTATTTGCCTCTATATTGTTAATATAAATATATGGTTCTTGTTAATTTAGACAAATGCTTGGAAAAATGTGTGCCTTGAGTTTAATTCAGTCGGTACTCAAAACCGGACATGGGAACAACTTCGGAGTAAATACGAAACATTAAAAAAGGAAACCAAAAGAGCTGTAGCCAAAAGCCGAACTGAAATATTGGGGACAGGTGGAGGTCCATGTGAATACAAATTTAATTCATTATATGAAAAAATTAGAGCTATAATAAAATTAAGTGCTTATGGGATACCTTCCCGTTTTGATAGTGATTATATAGGTAAATAAATAAATTGTAATATTTTTGGGATACATTGAACATTTAAACAGTTTTATTTATTATATTTCTAACATTTCCAACAATATTTGTATATTTTAGAAGACAATAATGACAGTAATCATTCTGTGGCTCACATAGAAAAACCGAAGAGCCCTGACCTACAATTGAAAGGGTGAGAATAAAAAGGGTATAAGTGCACGGTTTTGAGATTATGGGATAACTGCATTTTGTTATAGGAGAAATGCTTATTTATTGGAATAAAAAGGATCTAAGTGATTTTAAATACATTTAGCGACATCTATTGCCCACTAGAAAAATATGGTGAACGAAGGTACAAATTTCGTTGGAATAAAAAGGATACAAATGCACTTGTACCCTTTTTATGCTAACGTATCTATAGTATCTAATATAATAAGTATCTACTGTTTTCAGTTTTGTGCTATTTATAAATACTTAATACCTCACCCGCATCAACCGGATTGTTATGGACATGGAAAGTGATGAAGGTAAGTTGCAATGAAATGTAATGTCATATATTATTATTTTATAATAAATACCAATAAAATCTCATGAACACTAAATTATAAAAGAAAAAGTTAGGTTAAAATATGTTTATAATATTGTTTATCCTACTCATAAAATTTTAATCATGTATTTGCAATAACTCGTGAGTTCTACTGGGATTTTATTGATTTCGTTAGTAGTTTATTTGCTAGACTTCAAAGCTATAACATTTTATCTCACTTTCAGACCCATATCAGACGGACGAGGATGATGAATATATTCCTTCGTCAAATTCAGACACTGATGAAGGTGGAAATAATGCTGCTGAAGCTGCTGGCCACGTTACACCAAAACCAAAGACCAAGGTGTTTGTGCCAAGACAAATCACCTAAACGTAGCAGAACCTGATAAAAGGGGAAAAGGCAACTTATAGAAGAATGACAAATGAACGGCGAACTTTTGTAATCGATCATATAAAAAAATTTCCGAAATACAAAAGTCACTATTCGAGAAATGTAAATCCCAATACAAAGTACCTGTCCCCTGACTTAAACATAAAGATTATGTATTGTGACGGATACTTCCCGATTTGCACAGGTAGGAAGTGTCACGTTAGTGCCCGAGGTTCGGTTTCTCTTTTTACTTTGCCTCGGGCGCCAGTTCCTGGTTACAGTGTAGGAACACCACTACTCAGGTAGCTACAGTGAAGATACGGTACGCCAGGTCGGTCGATAGGGAAAATTAGACTTCACACAACAGATAATAATAATACACCAGTAAACCTGTTATACATATATTGTCTGAGACCTAAAATATATAAATCTAAATACTATCCTTCTCTAAAGCACACATGGGTCTTGGGCAGGTATAAACAAGCTTAAGCAGGGATCAAGCTACTAACGGGATGGCAACAAGCTACGTGATACTATTTACAGCGGGTGATGAATACTAGTGCGGTTACGGGCGGTGGTCGTGCGTGGATACCAGGTGAGGAAGCAATTATTACTAAGCAAGCATCAAATAATTAACAAGCAACAAGCTACAGTTATTTAAAAGCAATGGTCAATACTTGGCTATTGTCTATAAATATGAATAATACTCTATGGTTAACAATGGCAAGAAAGCTGGAATGAAGTTATGATTAATAATCGCAAGAAATCTGGAATGAAGTTATGATTAATAAATCTGGAATGAAGTTATGATTAACAATGGCAAGAAATCTGGAATGAAATTATGATTAAAACATACATACAGTAATAAGGCTTCCGATACGACACGATTTAAGTGAGCACGTCTGAAAGAGCAGCTTAGCCCAAATGAATCGATCGTATACCGACGATCCCTGGAAGAGAGCAGAGAATTAGTACACAAATAAATACAGTGGGCTTCGGATACGACACGATTCAGTTCGGCATGTCTGAAAGAGCAGCTTAACCTAGTGAATCGATTGTATCCCAGGAATACCTAGAAGAGAGCAGAGAATTAGTACATAAATAAATACAGTGGGCTTCGGATACGACACGATTCAGTTCGGCATGTCTGAAAGAGCAGCTTAACCTAGTGAATCGATTGTATCCCAGGAATAACTAGAAGAGAGCAGAGAATTAGTACACAAATAAATACAGTGGGCTTCGGATACGACACGATTCAGTTCGGCATGTCTGAAAGAGCAGCTTAACCTAGTGAATCGATTGTATCCCAGGAATACCTAGAAGAGAGCAGAGAATTAGTACACAAATAAATACAGTGGGCTTCCGATACGAAACGATTCAATTGAGCACGTCTGAAAGAGCAGCTTAACCCAAAGAACCGATCGTATACCGACGATCCCTAGAAGAGAGCAGATAATTAGTACACAAATACAATAGCCAAGTTATAGTGCCCTATTCGGAGATTTAGCTCACTTCCACTCAGGGGCCGGCACGTCTGTTCGGTTCTGGCGGTCGACAGGTACTACTCTCTGTATCGGCTGTTATTCCCTTTTGATGTCTAACAGGGCTTAGACATGCGCAGAACGGTGATCAGGGACTTAGTAGATATTTCGAAGTAGTAGACAGCAGGTAGTGAAATTCTACTAAGTGTAAACCTTGTGGACTCTGACAGATTTACTCACTTCTCTTCTGGTAGTAGGAGCGGTAGCAGACAGGACTTCCTCGTAGGCTGGACGGCTGCAGACTGAATAACGGAGTCGTTCTCAGCCGGGTAAGGTACCAGAGAAAACTCGGACAGGCGCAGAAGTGAAATTATCGACTTTAAACATTTACCAAATTATTCCACTTAGAAAACTTTAGCTACCTTATTCTAATCGACTTAGAATAATTTTATATACCTAGACAGCAGGTGATGAATTTTTACCAAGTGTCCAGACTTGCGCGGTACTTACTTCTAGCTGGTGCTGGTAGCGGTGGTAGACAAGACTGCTTCGTGTGCTGGACGGCGATAGACTGAATGTCTGCGTTGCTGCTAGCTGGATATGGTTCTATGAAAACCTCGGACATGCGCAGAAGTGAAATTTCGGACTTTGGCTATTTTATGCTTGTACTCTACTAAATCTGAAATAATCACAAGTCCCCACGGTCTTGTGGACTCTGAAGAATATTCGGTTTAATTGACAAATCGTCTAAGTCTCAATTTATTTTGATACTTTACAAAATTTCACTATTTCCAATTTACGGACTCTGAAAATATTTGATCAGGTAGACAGACGGCGAAAAATACACAAGTCCCAATCTGTTTTGATACTTAGGAAAATTTCACTTGTTGATTTTACTGACTTGTAAAATATTTCTTACTTACTGGTGGTACAAATCGGTATACAGGAACTCGTGATGTCTTAGTGCGGCTGGATTCTCGGACGGTGGCTCAGCAACTGAACTCTTAGCGCGTGAAATTTCCTATGTCCGCGTGGAGAACCAAAAGATGCGCGCGCCTTTGGCTTCTACTTCAGACGTCGAAATAATACACTTTATGTCGGGTGTAGTTCTTTTATTTACGGCGTTGTGTGGGTGACTTATAGACAGGTAAAATAATTATTATAACGGGGAAATATAATGTACTTCATTACAGTATAACTTATATAAAGCTACCTGCGAAGAAGAAAACCAAATACCTGTTAAACTATCCTATTATAGGCACATTTTTAATAGTGAATTCAATCTAAGATTTCATCGCCCACACTCTGACACCTGTTCCCGTTGTGACTCTTATCAAAATATTATAAAATACTCGAAAGATGAACGTAAAGTCGCAGAGAGCAAGGTGCAGCTAGCTGTTCACCAAAGACGCGCTGAAAAAGCCGTGTCAGTCAAGAAAAATTACATCCAAAATAATAAAAAATCAACAGATACTGTCGTTATATGCTTTGACCTTCAACAGTCATTGCCAACACCGCACTTAGCTACCTCAAAAGTGTTTTCCTTACGACAGTTATATATAACTTCTACATTTATGATTTGATTAATAATGCAGCTCATATATATGTTTGGTCTGGGGATGTAGCTTCAAGGGGTTCCCAGGAAATAGGCTCCTGTCTGCTTCAATTTATCAAGTCTCTTCCACCAAATATAAAAAAAAATAATCGCCTACAGTGATTCTTGTGGGGGCCAAAACAAAAACAAAAATATATGCAAACTGTTTATGTTTTGGGTGAAAGCTACTTGTAGTGTCCTGAGCCGATAGTGACGTGATAGGGTCTAGCCGGACAACCACTTGGCAGAGCGATAGGTGTTTAGTTAGACTATCGACTGTGGAGTGCGAGTCACGGAGAGATTCGAATACTACATTGGCGACGAGGATGGCGCAAAAAAAAAATGTTTGTTTGCATTGTGTGTGTGGTATAGAAGTGGCTTGTTTTTCTACTTTGGATATATTACCTTAAAGGTAGGTGGCTGGTTGTAAAGAGATAGAAATTGCTTAAATGCGTGTTGGAAGAGTGTAAGATCTGCTTGAACAGGAAATAAGCAATAGATTAAATTCGTATTGCATGGAAGAAGTACTTGAATAGGTGTTAGTGGCGATTAAATTCGTATGCCATTCAGAAAATGCGATAGATTGAATTCGTATTGCATGAGGAAATTGCTTAAATGCGTGTTAAAAAAAGGATAAAATTTACTTGAGCAGAAAAGGCAATAGATTGAATTCGTATTGCGTGAGGAAATTGCTTAAATGCGTGTTGAAAAAGGATAAAGTTACTTGAACAGAAAAGGCAATAGATTGAATTCGTATTGCGTGAGAAAATTGCTTAAATGCGTGTTGAAAAAGGCCAATGTAGTATTCGAATCTCTCCGTGACTCGCACTCCACAGTCGACAAGTGGTTGTCCGGCTAGACCCTATCACGTCACTATCGGCTCAGGACACTACACTACTCAACTCGAAGAAATACACCATAAATTTTTGGAGCCGGGCCACACATACAGAGTGTCCAAAATTCGAGTCTCTAGATAGGGATCTCAGTTATTATAAAAGATAGGAAAACGCTCAAATGGGGAAAGTTTTAGAGAATTGTATGCTGATTTCAAATCTGCATTGAAAGTTATCGTGAGTCAATGGTTTTTCGAGATATTTGAAAAAAACGAAAAATCGAATAATTTGTTTTTGGCCAATAACTCGCTAATGGTTAATCTGACACTTCTAAAAATTTGACATTATTAGTACACTTTTTAAAGACGAACATTTTGGCATAAACAAAAATTACAAGGCACTCTTTGTTTTTCTGTTATGAACCACAACTTTGCTATTTCTTATGGTCGCCATATTGGATTTTTATATCATATTTTAAAGCCAAAAATTCTCTTTCCAACGATGTATCATAAGCCTATAAAAGAATTTTTAAAATTTGTGAAATATTGAAAAAATCATTTAGTTTACTTTAGAAGTTGGCTGTGCCATGAAATGTTTTCTGTCACAAGTGTCAAATAAAACTGCTTAGAAAGAGTTAACGTGTCAGTGTTTTTATAAAGTGAAAATATGGAAAGAGTTCACAAATTGTCAAATGAAGAAAAGTTTGATATGCTTACGCTTTATTTACAAGCTCACCGTAATGCGGAAATTGCATCTACCAGATATTTGGAATTATATCCAAAAAGACAGCAGCCGCATAAAACATATTACAGGAGAACTGTTACCAATTTATTGAATTATGGTGCATTTGAGAATAAGAGGAACCACTATGAAAAAGATAACCATGATCGTGACGTAAACTTTCTTAATATAATAACTGAAAGTCCGTCAACATCTGTAAGATCTGTTCAGCATCAAAGTAACATCCCGAAGTCTACCGTTCATCAAATTTTGAAAAAACATGGATATCATCCTTACAAGCTTACTATTGTCCAAGGTCTTCGCGAAGGTGATTATGATAGGAGATTGCAATTTTGCCAGTGGTACATAGAAAAATGCAGAGAAGTTCCCGAGTTCCCTAATTTAGGAATATGGTCCGACGAGACCCGTTTTACTAATTGTGGGGTATTTAACAAACATAACAGACATCATTGGAGTATCCAAAATCCCCATGTGATGGAACAGCGACGATTGCAGTCTAGATTTGGGTTTAACGTTTGGTGTGGTCTTTTAGGTATTTTTATCTTCATTAATGATATTGTGAATAAATAAGCTAGTCATTAATGTATCATGTTAATGTATAATTATTTTAGGAAATCGTTTGGTTGGTCCGTTTCTTTTCGATTACAACCTTAATGGGGAACGATATCTAAACCTATTAAGAGAAGAAATAATTCCAGGAATTAGAAGGCTGGTACCCAATGCAGCTGAATTTCAAAGATTGTGGTTTCAGCAGGATGGTTGTCCGGCAGATAATACTGTAGAAGTTAGAACATATGTAACCCATTGTTTTGGGCAAAATGTTATTCCGAACAATGGACCAGTTATGTGGCCGGCAAGATCCCCAGATCTTACGCCACTCGATTTTTATTTGTGAGGACAAATTAAAAATGAAATTTACGAATTTGAACCACCCGTTAATAGAATTGAATTAGAAGCTAGAATTAGAGAAGCGTTTAACTTGTTAAACGGAAACACATTAGGAAGTTATGAGAAAGATTTTAAAGAACTGTGAAATGTGTCGTAACACATGTGGACGCAACAGGTGACTTCGGACAATCCCCCTCCGCGACGCTTTTTTGTCTCTGTCGTACTAACCATGTATACTAATCTTTACTAGACTTTACTAGGAAATTTACTAGACTGATGGGTTAGTATTGTGGAAATGTTGGGAGAGTGCGGTTCTACCCACAGGTAAGTAAATTTACGATATATTTCGCAATTAGTTAATTACGCGTTTTACTCTTTTTGACCAAAGTTAGAAAAGTAACCGCGCCACAACTGAGGTATTGATAAATAAGCTCTTTAAATGTATTTTGTGAACAAACAACATGAATAAAAAATGTAAAAAAAGCATGTGAAACGAACAATATTCGTTTCGTGCTGCTACCACCTAATGCAACACACATATGCCAGCCACTCGACGTATCGTATTTTGCACCATTAAAGAAATGTTGGCGAAGAATCCTCACAGATTAGAAGCTAAAGACCAAGGGGCCCTTTCAAAAGGCTGATTTTCCTCTCTTGTTAAAGAAAACTTTAAATGAAATTGAAGCGACATCCAAAAATAATATCCTGTCAGGGTTTCGCGCAACAGGAATATTCTCATTTAATCCCGAAGCAGTCTTATCAAAACGTCCAAATCGTTTAGCTCAACCAGCTAATGAATCAGAAGGACTTATTGCGAATACATTAATTACATTTCCACGAGATACTCGTATGCCAGAAAAACGCCGAACAAAACGAAAGCGCATCAATGTTCAACCAGGTCGAGAGATACGAGCTCAGGATATTACACAAAATAGTTTAGAAATTGAGGTGCTGGAAGAAAATGAAAATGTAGGTGACATCGATATGGAAAATGAGCATATAGAGGTTCCAGAGGATGATGCCATAGTAATACTTGAACGCCGACCAAGAAGAAATCATGGGAATTCTAATCATAAAACCACGGGAAAAAGTCTGGATTCTATAGAAATAACTGAGGATGAAGATAATGAAGACCCAGATAAGAAAAAGACTGATCAAGAAGACTACAGAAAACCAATTCCTATTAATACATTTGTGATAGCAAAAGTGCCTCTTCAAGAGTCATCAAAGTACAAATATTACGTAGGTAAGGTGATTCAGCAATTTGTTGAAGATCTCACATTGCAGACTTATGTACCGTAAAACGGGGTGAATAGGAACTGCGGGGCGAATAGGAACAGAAAGACGGAAAAAGTTAAATAATTTTCTTGTGACCCTCATGATAATTTAAAACAAAAATAAAAAACGGCTTTACATAGGGAAATCTAGGCAGATTCTGTTTTAAGGTGTCAACCCTTTTCCACTAACAATTTTGACAGTTGTCAAGTCTATTTCCCGCGCTGTCAAAATTTAGTTGTTTTGGGTGGTCGTCAAAACTTCAGTTGCAAAGTGCTTTTCCTTATTCAGGTGGGTTTTGAAACAATTTTTTATCGATTATTTACACATTTTTATAAAGTCTAGTACGTTTAAATCAGATGGATAGATAAATAAAACTATGATCTGTAATTTTTTTAATGACGATGTATTTTTTTAGGTTAAAAGGGGTGAATAGGAACGCGCAATAATGAGGACCTACCGACCAGATCCGCATTCTAAACGCTATAAAAAACATGATCCGGACCAGTTGCAATGTGCTGTAGATGCTGTGAAGAGAGGAATGACGTATAGAAAGGCCGTCAAAAAATTCCAAATTCCAAAAACTGTAATATTCAGGCATGTAAAATATGGGAAAAAAATGTTAAAACAAGGAGGGCAGACTGCTTTACCAGACGTACTAGAAAAACTGTTAGTTCAAAAGTTGATTTTGACCTCTTCGTGGGGGTATCCCATGGGCATCTACGACCTACGAATGATTGTAAAATCGTATCTTGACAAATCCGAAGTTGAGACATTCAGAAATAATTTGCCGGGCATAGACTGGGCTAAATCACTCCTCAGAAGAAATCGGACAGAATTGGCAGAGCGTATGTGCGAGAATATTAAGAGATCTCGAGCAGGTGTGTCCTCAGAGACTATTCTGAGCTATTTTGATCACCTTACGGTCACATTAGAAGAAGTCCCACCCGATAATATAAACTGTGATGAGACAAACCTGTCTGACGATCCAGGGAAATCGAAGATTATTTGCAAACGTGGCTGCAAGTATGCGGTATTAAGTTTTCTTCGTAAGAAGGCTGTGAATGAACAAATTCAGTTCCATTTTCCATCAATTCCGGATGAAGGAATTGTAGCGAGAAATGAAATTCTGCGGATATTAGATCCAGTCCCATTAAGAAGGGGCAGATTTATGTTTCATAATCTTCCCAAAGATATTACCCTAGAATAAAAGTATATCTCATTTTTTATTGTTTGTTATCAAAATGTGTATTTTATTTTTATATTTTATTTGTTTACCACAAAACGACCTATTTTTATAATGTTTTAAGAATAAATATTTTTGTTATCAAAACTGTAGTATTTAAATATTTATGTTGTTTTCCATAAACCTTAAAGGTTGCATATAATACAACAAACATTTTTTTTTAATATTCAGTGTCCGAAGTCACCCCTCGTAACTGTAGACATCGTTTCCGCATCGATTTATACATGTATCCGAAATTGCCCCAAAATTGAGGTGACTTCGGACAGAAAAAAAATAAAAAAAACAAAAAAACTAAGAATAATAGGAAAGTGCCATTTTAGGGTCTAGTACTAGAAGGGTGAAGGAACTAACATAAATTATTTCAGATTTTTTGTGCTACTAGTATAGATGCTACCGTCAAAAAATTGAAAAAACCGGCCGAAGTCACCCCAGTGGACGGTTAGTATTCATTTGTTTCTTGTGCAGTTCAGTAATACTTAATAGCAATCAGTAAAATATACCGTTTTCGATGTTTTTAACTCAAAGGGAATTAGAAGCGGCTATGGAGGAGATCGTGACGGAGTTGAAAAATAATGATGAAAGTCGTAAGTATTACTCGTATTTATGTATTTTTATATTTTATAGATGCAATATTGTAATATTTCGTCCTACACGAATTTATGCTAAAAATAACGTAAACTATTTATTTACAGAACATATTGACGCTGTTTATATCCCACCCGCCGTGGATACTTTGACCGACGAGGAAGATATGAATGATGAAGGTAATGTACACGAGTTTGAGGAACCAACTGATATAGTTGGAACTTTCGAGTTACATGTACCGGAATATACAGAGGTCCTTGACCAGTCCTGTACTTTGTCGACTAATGAACCTGAATGGGACTCATCAGATGATGAAACACTGAAATCGAAAAGATGTATGCTTTCTGCAAATGACAAGGCTTGCTTCTACAGTCAAATGGAAGAAAGAACAGATTGAATATACTCACACACCTATATCTGATGAATTTCGATCATGCGAGGAAGTAAAAAATAGACTCTCAGGAAAAACTCCCCTTGAAATATTTATGTTTTTTGATGACGAAGTGATTAACTTGATTTTAAATTTTTCCGTAAAATATGCTCAAGACAATAACCGCCATGAATTCTCATTATTAAAAAACGAACTTTTAAATTTTATAGGAATTTTGTTTTTCTCGGGTTACCATTCATTACCACATATTCAGCATTATTGGTCTACTGATGAAGACAAAGGAATTGATCTTATAAAGAGAAATGTATGGAGCCGCAATAGATTTCATTTCATAAAGCAGAACTTACATTTATCTGACAATAGTCTGTTGGATAAAAATGATAAATTTTCGAAAGTTAGACCCTTCTTTGATGCAATAAATAAAAAAAATATACAGTTTGGAATATATTCATTCAACTTATCCATAGATGAACAAATGGTACCTTACTTTGGACGTCACTCTTGCAAAATGTTTATAAAGGGTAAGCCAGTTCGTTTTGGATTCAAACTTTGGTCCCTTTGTTCATCTGATGGGTACCTATTTTATTCACTTCCTTATGGTGGTGCTCAAAATCAAACTCATTCTAGCCTTGGTCTTGGTGGTGATTATTTTGTTTTCACAAGACAACCTGCCACAGTTTTTTTTTTATAAAGCAGGCCTAGAGAAATGATAGACAATTGAAGTGCCATATTAAACAATAAATAATGAATTACCTGTCAAATGCGTTGACTGTTGAGTTTGATTATTTTAATTATTGTGTGTAATTTACTGTGAGTGAACTATAATTATGGAAAACCTTAGTTTAAATGAAAAAATTGAACTAGTTCGACTTGTTGGTGATAATGTTCGTTCAGTAAGGGATGCTGCCAGAGAATTTAATAATAGACATCCAAATAGACCCCCCGTAAGTTCCAGTACTGTAAATTATACAGTGCGAACGCCGGCTGTGGAACGCTCTGAATAAAAAAATCCCTGGGGGTCTATGTCAAAAATGCTCGGACACGTCAACCTCAGTTTTTGAATGCGCATCTTCTCATGTAGTTGAAATTTGTTTTTACCCCCACCCCTTTTGTGCAATGACGTCATCGACTTTTTTTTAAATAGCAACCCCAATTTTCTTTTACGGATTCTGATTCTATTCGAAATTCTGGTACCAGCAATATTAAATTTAATGTCATATTCATCTGTTAAGTTAGCTGCATTATTACTTTTCATAAAAAATACAGCTTTGTAACAATCTAAGAAAAAACATCTTAGGGGGCCGTGGAAATTTTACTAATTTATGTCAAATAAAACAAAATAAGCTAAACTGACAGCAAAGTGTTAAGATACTTTATTGACAGTTTGTTGTAGAGTCGATTTGGCAGAGCTAATTGTTGTTATTTTAGTAGGTACTCATTGTTACTTTATATTATTTACTTCCCCCTATTATTTGCGTTTGTGAAAAATGGTTCGTTACTTAACAGAAAAACAACGAATTGAAATTTTGATTATGAGAGGTTGTGGAGATAACCAGCGTACACAAGAAGAAGTCTGCGTTTTATTTAATATTAAATATCCCGATGATAACCCCATAGTGCGCTCCACAGTAAGTAAAATTGAAAGAAAGTTTTCCGAAAGAGTTCATGTTAGAAGCGACTCAAGGCACCATCAAAACGTTTCCGAAGAAATACAACTGAATATGCTAGTGGAGTTGCAAGAAAATCCGCATAGTTCTACTCGAGTGTTGGCTGCTAATAATGGAATCAGTCAAACATCAGTTGTAAAATATTTGAAAAAACATAAGGGGCATCCGTACAAAGTTACATTAGTTCATGAGCTGAATGAATACGATTATGACCGAAGGATTGAATTTTGTGATAGCATTATGGAGAGGTGCAATGCCGATGCAGATTTAGCCAACCGAATTATTTTCTCAGATGAGGCTACATTTTGCCTTAACGGCACGGTTAATAGACAAAATTGTCGCTATTGGGCAGCTGAAAATCCACACTGGATGATGGAGGCCCGTACCCAATATCCACAAAAGTTGAATGTGTGGGCTGGCATTGTTGGTAACAGAATTCTAGGACCTTATTTCATTGAGGGAACACTAACGGGTGACAAATATTTGGAACTACTTAGAGATCATCTCGTCCCAGCTCTAGCTATACTCTATCCGAATCGCAATGACGCTGATATTCCCGATAATGCTTTGTGGTTCCAGCAAGATGGAGCACCTCCGCATTATAGCGTTATGGTTCGAGATTATCTAAATAATACCTTTCCTGAGCGTTGGATTGGACGACGGGGAACAATAGAATGGCCAGCTAGGTCACCAGATCTTACGCCCTTGGACTATTTTTTGTGGGGCTACCTTAAGAGTAAAGTCTATTTTAATAGGCCAAATTCAATCGAAACTTTAAAAGAAAGAATTCGACATGAAATCCGGGCAATTACACCAGCGATGTTACACAATGTTAGGCAGGAATTTATTCATCGACTTGCATTTTGCCAAGCGACAAATGGGGCTCAATTTGAACATTTAGTTTGATATTTGAATATTTTTAGTTTTTTGCCTTCTGTCATTCAATAAAATATAATCTCCACGGCCTCTTGAGATGTTTTTTATTAATTTGTTACAAATCTGTATTTCTAATGAAAAGTGATAATGTACCACCTAACTTAACAGATGAATATGACATTAAATTTAATATTGCTGGTACCAGAATTTCGAATAGAATCAGAATCCGTAAAAGAAAATTGGGGTTGCTATTTACAAAAAAGTCGATGACGTCATTGCACAAAAGGGGTGGGGGTAAAAACAAATTTCAACTACATGAGAAGATGCGCATTCAAAAACTGAGGTTGACGTGTCCGAGCATTTTTGACATAGACCCCCAGGGATTTTTTTATTCAGAGCGTTCCACAGCCGGCGTTCGCACTGTATAAACAGAACGTTCAATGAAACGGGTGCCGTTTCACGGCAAATTCTTAAAAATAGGGGACCACATCAACGTGAGTTAAGAAATAATGAGCAAATAATAAATTATTTTGCAAATAATCCTCATTCGTCAGTAAGAATTGCTGCAATAGACTTAAATATCTCCAAAGAAACTATTAGAAGATGTTTGGTGAGAAACAAGCTCAAACCATTTAAGCCAAAGTTTTTACATACTTTAGAACCGGGAGATGAAGAAAGAAGAATGGATTTTTGTCTGTGGGCCCAGGGAGAATATTTAAATAACCACAACTTCTTCATAGAAATTTTATTTAGTGACGAAGCTACGTTCACAACAAACGGAATAGTATCTTCCCAAAATTCAAGATATTGGGCTGTTGAAAATCCACATTGGGTCATTAATGCTAAAAGGCAATATTCTCAGAAAGTTAATGTGTGGTGCGGAATACTTTCTGACAGAATTATTGGTCCCTTCTTTTTTGACACCAATTTAAATGGAAATCTCTTTTTGGAATTTCTAAGACGCGAATTTTGGGACGCAATACACGATCTACCAATTCAGATGCGGTTAAATTTGAAGCTACAGTTAGATGGATCTCCTGTTCATAATGACATCGTTAGAGATTGGTTAAATGAAAATTTTCAAAATAAGTGGATAGGACCAAACAGTCCTCTAATTTGCTGGCCACCGAGGTCACCGGACCTGACGCCACTAGACTTTTTCCTTTGGGGTATGTTAAAGGAAAAAGTCTATAAATCGAGACCCCAATCTGTGCAAGCTCTTCGTGACAGAATTACAGAAACATGTGCTGAAATCACCCCTATACAAATTAGAACAGTTATACAGCACATAAGAAAGAGATATGATAAGTGCATTGAGTTGAATGGGGGCTTAGTAGAGGCCACAAGAATATAATTTAGATTAAATATTTCGCATTGTGTTACTCAAATAAAATAATTCGTTTCTCAGTTGCTTTTACGTATTTATTTCATGGGTTACTTGATCTTCACAACGTATTTTGGGGCATAAATTAATTTAGTGAGAATTGTTATTAATATCCTGTACTTTAGGATGAAATTTGGTACAGAGCTATTTGAGGGGGCGCAGAATACAGTGGCGTACTTAGTTTTCGTCTAAAAAAATCGCTAATACGTTTTCTCGAAATCTCGTCCCCAAAAAAATTGCAAAGTAGGCCTTGATTTGTGTAACAGAAATCTGTCTATTTGCCACAAAATGCAATTTTCCATGAGTAACAACCTAAAAAAAAAATCATCAAAATCGGACTTAAAATATCCATTTTACAGAGGTGTCCTAAGTCCAAATGGGCCACCCTGTATGTAGAAAATAATTTACGTTTAGTTATTTTATGTAAGAATGAAACTATCTATGATATATTTTCGTTAAAATTATTAGTTATATCTTATGTGCCCCAAAATAATATTTCATATTACTTCCCAGTGGTTCGTTTACGCACCAGTATTTTTTTTGTATATTTTAAGTTTTTTAATTTTTTTCACACATGGAATGTATTCTTAAGTGTAACACTTTGTTCGTTCGTTTTTTGTAATTTATGATGCTTGGGATAAAATGGGTTAAGTAGCTTATTACAAACACAATTGGGAATGCACGTCAAATACAATCGGCCACAGCCTTCTCTGCTAGAGAGGCTGTGGGTCGGCGGTCGGACTAGAAGATCGGCGTGGCGCGGTGTTGCCAATTTCATTTCATGGCTAGTACTAGAGAAGGCTGGTGGTTCAGCCGACACCTCCGTCTCTATTATCAAGAAATAGTAAGTAAAATTTACCAAGTCCACAAAACCGACTCAAGTGGAAATTTGTAAAACTATGACTTGGTGTGTCAACAAATATACGTACAGAAATTGTCTGGTATCACTGCGTAGCAACTGGCTTTTGATTTTGTGCCATATTTTGAACATCGGGATTCAATTTGGTCAAATTAATAGGCATTTTTAATTTCAGATGCAAACTTTTTTAATTTGATTGGCGTTAACATTGTGGTTTTTTTAAGCTGTCAAGCAACTACTGACAGATAACGATCTTTAAGAAATTCTAAATGATAGTAACTTCTACTTGAGCGATGATGAAGAGGAAGTCACCGCCGAAGACACCGAGACAATTGAGGCAAGTAATGTCAACGAGGCTGACCTTGAGAGGGTGGACGCAGATCCGATTTCTGATACTATTGAAGAGGAGTCGGATGACGATTGTAGCATTTGGTTTTTCCAAACCACTACCTTTTTACTTCAGCTAGCTAGAGTTAATTTCTAATTTGGTACATATCACTCAGAGGTACTCCACTTGCCTACCGATTGACCAAGGGTGGAGTGGCGCCCAAAATTGAGAGATTTGTTAACTCTTATAAGAAAACACGATTGACCAAGTGAACCTACGACTCATGCTCTAATAGGCGAACAGCTGCCGTCCGCTGAGTAACATAAGTATTATCTTCTCACAAAAGAACAGAGAGAAATACGTTGCACGATGTACTTTCTGTAATTATAACAATAAGGGATAAGCTACTCCAGAAGCAAACAAAAAATAAAAAAGCAAAAGCAAAATGGAAAAGGTGTTTTTGAAAATCGGGAAGAAGTTTACCTTGATCCGTAATGACAGCTACAAGATCATCAAGAGTATTGGATACCGCTAAACTATTTTGGAATATTTCGCAGATGAGTTGGGAAAATTTGTCAGAACAAAGCAATATTCGTGCCATGCAGGCAAACGAAAAGAAACCCCTAAAGTCAACAGCCAAAGAATATCGCACATTGACTGGAATACATATTGTAATGGACATTTTTGGACTCCCACGATTGCGACTGTATTTTATGAAAGAAATTGAAAAATCCAGCATTACTCAATTATCGAAAGACCGAATTTTCAAATTGAGAAATTTTCTACACGTTGTCAATAACCTCAGTGTTTCAAACGAGGTAAATAAGTAAAATAGGCTATGGAAGGTTCAACCTATCATCGATGCAGTTCGTAGAAAGTGTTTTACTTTACCAAGAAGTAAAGAATTGTCCATCGACGAACAAATGATCCCATTTATAGGCACCACAACTCTACGACAGTATGTTAAAAAACAAGCCAAATCCTATGGGACTAAAAAGTTTCGTTTTGGCTACACCTTCTGGACTAATACTAGATTTTTTCATTTACCAAGGTGCAAAAACTTGGCCTGATGGTTCTCCCGATCAAAATTTAGGAATAGGTGGATCGGTTGTAAAGAAGCTTTCATCAGATTTGTCACCAGGGCATATAATTTATTTTGATCGTTATTTCACCTCAGTCAGTCTACTTGATCATTTACTGACACAACGAATATTGGGAGTGGGAATAATTATTATAAACAACCGGATTCCTCGAGGTTTCAGAAAGGAAATAAAAAAGACAAAGACCTGCTCTCGGAGGGTCGCGTTTCCTTCGGTGAGTTTGTAAGAGAAGGCAAAAAAATGACCATTCTCAAATGGACGGACAACAGATCAGTTACCATGGCATCAACATCATCTGGTTCTGCACCAGTAACAGATGTACGCCGATGGGACAAAAATAATTAAAATATATTAAAGTTCCATGTCCAAATTGCGTAAGTACCTGTGTTCTAGACTAATATCTTATTATCGTATCTGTATGCAAACAAAAAAATGGTCGATGAGAGTTTTCTGGCATTTTGTCGATTTAGCAATTGCAAATTCATGGATTGAAATACCGTCAAGACTGCTTCGCTTGTGGAGTTAGAAAAAACTCTATCATGGATTTACTTGAACTCAAAGTGTATGTTGGTAAATGCCTTGCCCTTGGGGACAAACTAAAAAAGTTTCCCAAGATCCAAGGCCTTCCACATCAGATGTAGAAGCAAGCCCACCTACTAAAAAATGCAAGACTTCGGAGATACCATCAAGAGATGTCAGGACCACTGGTAATGAACATTTACCAATATGCAGAGTTAATAACAAAAATTCCTATATTATCGTAATCAAAGCTGTATAAAAAACCGAGATTTTTCTGTATCAAATGGCTATATTTATATTCTCATTAGTTAGGGGGACAAGTCAAACATCAACTGATTTTAATCTCTCACATTAACACCAAGTTGACATTCTTCCCATACTAGATCATCGCCAGGATGGTTGCCAAGCTATCCCTGCAAATAAGCCTTGATATACGAGTAAACAATTTAATAAAAAATTGTTTGGTGGAATAGGAATTAGAACTCACGACCTATGGGTTTTATATGGAATATAGAGTGAAAATTGTGATCACAGAAACCTAGTAAGTTGAAAAATGATGTCAATAGGCTTTATTTACACAGATCAATGATACTTTTGCTAAAATTTTGGCTTAGTGGATTTTTTATTGCTATGTTACATTTACCCCGACAAACTGATTACTAGGGTTTAATGTAACAATTTTTATTGGGGTAGTAGTAACATATTATGTTTACCCCATTTTTATTCTTTTCCCTTGTAGGTAAAATGACTTAAACATGGTACGCCATTATAATAAGAAAAATAAATGCTCAAAATATGCTCAAGAGAATTTGAATTGAGCAATAGGTGCCGTTACGCTTGGGACAAGTAGTATATACGCTGCTTCTAAACGTTATGAAATTCCGTAGCCAACACTTTACTCATGAGTAAAAGGAACTACAGGGAAAATCAGTAAACGTAAAGGTCGTACGATCACTATTCCTTCCACAAAAGACGAAACTGGCAAATGGTATTAAATGTTTGAATAAATGGGGTTTTGGCTTATAAAGAAATGAGATTTTCGAACGCTATGTGAACGAAAACCAAATAAAAAGTAGTTTTAATAACGGTGTGCCTGGAGAGGATTGGTACATTTACTCCAGTAGGGAAATATAGACGGTTGAACCCTCAGACAAATAAATAAATAAGGGGACTGAGCATTTCACATTCTATCATCTTGCCAACATGAAGGCACAGTCTAAGTGCCGATTGTTTACATTGGTTTTGCCAAGTTTATTTTAAGTATTGAAACTCCATACTAATTTGTCACAAATAGAGGTGTTTTAGCTATTATTCAAAATAACCAAGTGCCTGATATGTGTATCAATGAATACCTTATATAACTATATTTGTTAAGAACTTATTTTATAGTTATATCAGTCACTATTAAAAATGTTTTTGGTCGAAATAATAATGTATCTTACTGATAGCTCAACATGTGGCAACGTCTTATAAAAACCTTCCATGTTTCCCTGTTACTTTGTTTACGTGTGTTTCGAGCGTTCCATTAGTGTTTCTATTTTCGTTATTACGGTGTGTGAGCGTAATTTAACTGGATTAGTGACAATTTTAACATTTAATTTATTGAAATAATGGTGCGGCAGTGCTATATATGCAAAAAAAAGAAACATAAGTTTCCTAACCTCAGTCTGCACAGGTAAGTCAACGCCATAGGCGTAGTAACTATCTATTAAGTATTTTACAAGTGGTGTAATGATAAAAGAAAATAAGTTTTATTGTGCAGCTGCACCACAAATAAGTTAGACAATAACACATATTTACTTTCTCAAGTTTTACTGGCTGTTGCACGTAAGTAACTTAAACTTTGGTACTGCAGTAGGTAGGTAGGTATGCAGTGATTCTTCAAAATTTTGGTGAATAGTACTTAGGTACTGGTTGTAGGTATTTAAAAAAGCTACTAAAGTATAGCTTTATAGTTGGTTACAACTTGTCCTTATATATCAATATAATAGTATTATAGGTAGTAGCTATACAGTTTTTATTTCCATTATTAATCTTTATAAATAATTAGATATGTATGTACATATATTGTGCCTTAATACTTGAAATAAGTGTTTAAAAATTGCAGTTTAATGTCAATAAATATATAATAAAAATTAAAAACGAAGTTACCTAATAATGTGATCTATTGCTTTAGGGTCACATTGTAAGTCATTAAAAGTAATTCATTGAAATATTTTAACATTGACAATAAAATGGCCAGTTATGAAGTGTTTCAAGTAACAGGTTTCTAGTTATACCGAGAGTTATACCTACCTATATACCTACCTAACTTTACTCTTGGGGTAATTAGTCTGACAAAAAAAATTACTCTTGACAATCTAATATGAAAATGTATCTATTCTCTTAAGAACAATATTTTTTATAAAAACAGTGTACCTAGGCAATTTGCAAAATTTTTGTTTCCCATTTTTTGCATGGAAGTTTATATAAACTTTTTTAACTGTTACCTTATGCAAGTAACTCCTCTAATTAGATATTATGTTGAAATCAGTGTTTCTATTTATTAAATTTTTATTTTCTCTTTCATACAGTTGTGTATAGTTTCTGTAAAAAGAGTGACTGCCAAAAACAAATATTTTGCGAATGTTGATTTGTGCACCAAGAGGCATCATTTTGTTGTACCACTGTTTTCAAAACTTCTGAATATACAACTTCGATCAAGGCCTTAAGCAACATTTATATCAAAGACTCCACCCCTAACATCGGCGTACCTACCTATATAAACTAAGGATAATATAGATAATAATTTTAATGCCAAAATATTTTGCCATATACCACATACTTGTACTATATTGTATATAATTTAAGAATTATTTTTATAATATGTACGTTTGTTATTACCTATTTTTATTATATAAAGTTGGATTATCACTTATGTATATACATATTATTTCCCAAAATAACATTCCTCCAATCTAACACCTATAAAAATTCAGAAAAATATATATTCTAAAATACCTACTTTTGGCATTGCCATAATATGGCAAATACATATACATGTATTTGCTTTGAATTCAATTAACTAAATTATACTGTAATTTATTTATTTTATTTGTGCCTGTTAAACAGTACGCCACTGTCGCATCAGGACGGTTTGTTTACACAGAGAGAGATAGAGAGCATACAGCTTACTTCTGTCTCATCTAGTTTATGGAGTTGTTGGCTGCAGCCTATTGTACAGTATAGGATAGGCAAAGCTCAGTCCCCTTATTTATTTATTTGTCTGAGGTTGAACCCCTCCTCTGACCTTGGGCGCGGAGGCGCGTGAGTCTGTGACCTTGAACCATGTGACCTTGAACGCGACCTTGGCCTTGAAGGTCGGTTTGACCTTGAACACGGTCGGTGGGTGACCATGACCCCGAACGATGTCGATGGGTGACCTTGACCTTGAACGCTGTCGTTTGCGACTCTCGTATGCCCCTGGGCACAGCCTGCTTTAGTACTAGCCATGAACTGAGAAAATTGCAACACTGCATCCCGTCCTAATTTCAGACCGAGCGATAAAGTTTTGGTAAATGGTGCGCCTGTACTTGTGGTATTAAATCATCCTATATATTTGTGTTAAATAGCGTTTAATTATAAGAGATAATTATTTCAGACCGTTGTATATTAAAGTATAATCAATGTAGATTGTGCCGTGTATTACCAATTTGATATGTAATATCATTTTCCCGAGTTTTTACATGTTCTATTTATTAGTTGGAGGTGAAGTGAAATTAACCTTGAATAGTGAAAATGCCGGCACGGTGCTGTGTACCAGGGTGTAAATCTAATTACGATTCCTCTGTAAAAAGTGAAGGAGTAAAAAGTGTTTTTGGATTCCCTAAGGACGACACATTTAAACAAAAATGGCTGAAACGTATCCCTAGGAAAGAATGGTCACCTACAAAATATTCCGTTGTTTGTGAGTTACATTTTGATCCTAATGATGTCGTTAAACTAGACAGACATCTTTTACCAGACGGTACATTAACAATGATTGCTTGCAAAGCAAAATTAAAAGCGGATGCTATCCCATCTATTTTCCCAAATTTGCCTAAATATATGTCAAAGGAAAAGTCGATTGTTCGAAAAGATCCTGAATGTAGGCGCCAACAGCAAGTTCAGCAACATGAAATGTTGATACAAAATTTTGAAAAGTCAGATCTTATTGCAAATTACAATGATTTTATAAATAATTTTTCGACAAAAATTAATCTTGGAGAAAGTTGGAATATAAAAGTCTTGACATCTAAAATAATTTTTTATACAATAAATTTCGATGGTGAAATAGTTAAAATTGAAAATCAGATATCAATAAATAACGACCTAACAGTTAAAATATTTGTAAATCGCAGTGAATTGTATTTTAATGAATTAAAGTGGATTTTAGATTTTGATATGAAAATTAAGAGATGGTCTCAACTCCAAAATTTATTAGATAGATTTAAATATACCTATTATTCAAGTAACTTAGAAACAAGCAATACTCAAAATGCATTGCAACAGGCGTTGTTGTATTTAGAACAAGCTTTAGATTTTTGCGATATCGAGACTTTTTTATATTCTAAACAATTAAACATTATCGTAGATCAAATTAACCAAATGACAAAGTTAAAAAGGAAATACTCTGCCTCCACTATAATAATGGCATTTATGATTTATATTCAGTCTCCTACTACATGCAATATGTTACAGACATTTTTTATTTTACCTTCTAAGCGTTATCTGCAGTATCTTTCATCTGGAATGGACATTTCTCCAAATAAAGAAAATAAGAATGAGCACTATTTAGTTAATATGTCGTCTTCACTTACACAGACTGACAAGATAGTAGTAATTCTAATTGATGAAATATATATTAATTGCAGATTAGATTATCGTGAAAAAAACATAATCGGTACAGCTTGTAACAAAGAGAATGTAGAATTCGCGAAGACAATATTATCTTTTATGATTTGTTCAGCATTTGGAAACTTTTGTGAAATTGTAAAATTACTACCCGTATTAAATATCACAGGCAAAGAAATGGTTCCAATAACACAATAATATGTTGTTAATATAGTTCAGAATTGTGGTTTTGAAGTTTTATGTATAATAACAGATAATCATAGAATCAACAGGACAATGTTTAACAGTTTACTTTCAGAATCAAATGCGAAATTAAATGTTCAATCAAATCAAGTAAACACAACAAAATGTAATAGCTTTATTCCAAATCCTGCCAACACGAATAAAAAAATATTTTTAACTTTTGACTTTGTACATATTTTTAAAAATATTAAATCAAATTGGTTAAATTTAAAAAATCTTGACAACACATTTGTATATCCCGATTTTAATACCTACGAAGTTAAGTATGCTAAATTTAAAGATATTCGTGATGTCTATTCCAAAGAGAAAGATATGCTTGCCAAGAAAGCCTACAAATTAAACTTTAAAACTGTTTTTCCTACAAATCTTGAAAGGCAAAAGGTTTTCTTAGTAGACAATATTTTCCATCATTCAACAATAGCCGCCATAAGAGATTATAATTATAATGGTACTGCAGATTTTTTGGACATAATTAAGAAATGGTGGGATATTGTTAATTGTACCAGTATAGTAGTAGGAGATATGAAAATAAATGAATGGGCAAAACCTATTTACTCTGCCACAGATTTCAGATTAAACTTTCTTCAAAAGTTCATCATTTGGTTAGACAAATGGCAAGAATTAAATTTTAATGGCCATCTAACAACTGAAACATATTCAGCTCTTCGACAGAGTACATTGGTTTTAATTGACATAATAGAGTATTCATTTAAAAACTTCTCAATATCATACATTCTTCCTGGAAAATTCTGTACTGATAAGCTGGAAAAAAGATTTGGCATATATAGGCAATTGTGTGGATCTAATTATAATGTATCGTTCGATGAAGTTGTTAGCGCTGAGAAAAAAATTAGACTAAAACATATTTTTAAAAAAACTGGAGCTAGTTCACATCAAATGTCGTTTAATGAAATAAAATCAAATTTTGAGATTGCAGAAAATTCTGAAGTTGGTTTTCATTGTTTAGAAAAAGTAAATAAACAGACGATGCAACAGGATTTAGATAAATTCTCCAAAATATTTTGTTCAAACTATTTATCAGATTGTGATGTTGATGATGCAGTGAGAATATATATTTCTGGATATGCATCTCATGTATTAACCAAAAGAATTTCCTGTAACATTTGCCTTTCACATGTCGTTGAAAATAAGGGAAACTAGATCGGATATCAATATTTTGATTGTTTGCAACGAGGTGGTCTATCGATACCGACAACTAACGTAACAATTTTGTTTTTTCATATGTATGCCATATTAGAATACATTATAAACAACGACTCTTTAGAAATTGACTTCCTTAAAACTGAAAACCAAAAAGATTTGCTTGCAAGTTTAACTTTAGAAAGTATAGCTTCGGATAACTTTTACTTAGACTTTTTAGACACCTGTGTCTGTGGAAATAATGTAAATTATATTTTAGGAATAATTTGTTCAATCTTTGCAAACGTTCTCTTAAATAACTATGTCAAAACACAAAATAATAGAATTCTGGAAGAAACACGATTAAAATCGCAGTTAAAAACAAATAAAAAACGATGTGAAATAGCACCAGAAGATAAAATAAAGAAACGGAAATTAGATACTTTCAAAAAAGCAATATAAATAATTTGTCATTCGTCAATAATTTGGTCAATTTGTCAATAATTCGTTTGAGCCATTTCATTAAAACCCATTATGTATAATAGATATTAAATAAGTACCAACCAACATTCATTATTATTATTAATCTAGTCTAGGTATGTCTTTGCTCTTTCACTTTGTTAATTCTTTCATTGTTTTGCATTTGTTATATTATGTGCCTATCATCTTCCCTTTATTCCTGTCCTAATATAAATCATTTCCTATATCCTATCCTTCATCTGTTTTTCTTTCCCTTTTTTTCCACTCCCGGCAAAAATACGCATGCTAGATGAATAATCTGAGAAATATATTATTATTTATTATTGTAGTACTACCTGATACACATACTGTGAGCAATAATATTATTTTTTGAATTATTTTAAAAGCTTGTGTAACTCTGCACCTTCACGTTGGTTTTGCTGAACAATCAAATATCACATGTTTTCATGTAAAATAAGGTATATATTGTTTTACATAAAATATTGTAATATTTAATTGACCAAGCAGAGAACGTATACATATTATTTAATATTTACTTAAGTAGCTTATTACAAACAAAATTGGGAATGCACGTCAAATACGATCGGCCACAGCCTTCTCTACTAGAGAGGCTGTGGGTCGGGAATCGGACTAGAAGATCGGCGTGGAGCGGTGTTGCCAATTTCAGTTCATGGCTAGTACTAAAGCAGGCTGTGCCCTGGGTATACCTTCGACATTCACATAGATCTTTGCGTGTCCTTGAACAAACTTTGTGGGTATTGCCTTTGACCGTGTGGTCTGGGGAGGGTGACTTGATTTGGTGACGTAGCAGCCGCACGATTATAAAAGAGGTCAGAGTAGCCACAGAGAACCAATGTTAGTTAGGCCTCATACAGTAAACAGTTAAATATGTATAAGTGCAGTGCTTGTGGTGCAAGTTTTACACGCGGTGATAATTTGCGACGCCATCAGAGGCAATCATGCAAGAACCTAGAGCGAGGTGGACCTCCAACAAAGCAACCCAAATTGGATTTAAATCAGCCAACATCTACAAATGTTCAAACAAATGTTCAAGCGAATGTTCAAACAAATGTTCAAAATTGTGCATGTCATGATAGGCCATCAACGTCTGCAAATGCTCCAGTTTGTAACTGCCATATTAGACCTTCAACATCTACGAATATGCAAACATGTGACTGCTGCAATGTTACTCTAACAGCGAATGAAATGAGAGGTCACAGAAGAATTGCAACATAAGTAGGTGTGAAATGACAGAACCTTGGTACCGAGCTTTGTATGCTATGCTGCGCTGGCAAAAAGCAGTGGATGACATCATATTGCGCATGACTACGGTATTTTGAAAAAGCTGACGACGATAAAAAAACAGGTCTAAACTTGTTTGAATGATCTTGAATCCTTGGTCCATTATAGATTTATATGATTATTGGTTATTCATTTTATTGATTTAGTGATTTATTGATTATTGATTATCGACTATTTTATTGATTATTAATGGATAGAATATAAGGTACAGAACATGTAAAACATACAACACATATTGAAATCAAGATTAATATATTTCACATATTTATTTTTACCCAACCAACCGCGTCAGTAATAAAACATCTGGTATTAAGAGATAATACATACGAATGATATGTTTCTGTTTTAAATATTTAATCCTATAACAAGTATATGATTAAATAGAGATTAATAAGAGATAATATGCATAGTAATAATATACCACTCACCTCCCACACACAAGTCAGAGGGCATCCATAATCAAATATTAAACAATATATAGTAATAATATACCACTCTTCCCCCACACAACTCATCTATAATCAAATACATCATAATATGAACAGTAGTAATACACCACACACAACTCATAGGCATGATGTAATATCTAAAATTAAATATCTGACGACGGTATTTTAAAAAACTGACGGCGATAAAAATTGTGGGAATAGCCATTAGAAGTAGTTCCCAGTAGTTGAAACACAAAAGGTTAACGAACATTGCAGACAGGTCTAAACTTGTTTGAATGATCTTGAATGCTTGGTCCTTTATAGATTTCAATAATTATTGATTATCGTTTATTGGTTATTGATTTTATTGATTTTACTGATTATTAATGGATAGAATATAAGGTACTGAACAAGTAAAACATACAACACATATTGAAATCAAGATTAATGTATTTCACATATTTATTTTACCCAACCAACCGCGTTAGTAATAAAACATTAGTATTAAGAGATAATACATATGAATGATATGCTCCTGTTTTAAATATTTAATCCTATAACAAGTAATATGCATAGTAATAATATACCACTCATTCCCCACACAAGTCATATACAGTGTGGACAAAAAGTCTGGAACACCTAAAATATCTCGCAAAATACATTTTTTTCGAAAAATCGCTCGAAGGGGTCAAAAGGTATTTTAAATTTGCCGTCTTTTGACATACTTGAATTCTATGTACAGTGGCGTACGTTAAAGGGGTCAAATTAAGCGCCTTTTTTTTAATGGCAACCTATATTTTTTGTTCAATATAACGAAAGAGCACATTTTTCTGAGTATTGTAGTATAAAAATTTTAATATGTTGCATAAAGAAAGTGTCGAGAAAAATGCAAATAAAGTTTTAATTGTGAAAATTGATTTATATTTTATATTTAACCTAGAAGGCGTTGACAAAAATTGATTTAATGTCACTTACTTTTATTCTGTCTGTCAGTAAATTTGATACTTCGGTTTCTCTAATCTAATCTAAAAAAAAAAGAATCAATAAAAATGTTACTTTCGGAAAAAGATCGAATAGAAATTCTTATGATGTATGGTTATGGAGATAGGAGAAGAACTACAGTGGAAGTTTGTGCCCTCTTTAATGAAGCTCATCCAGATCGCCCGCCTATAGTACGTTCTACAGTTACTAAAATTTTAGGTAAATACAGAGTACTTGGACATGTACGTGACAAACCCAGAACTGGCCGCCAAACAATCAATGCTGACACACAACTTGACATTTTACTAAGAGTTGAAGAAAATCCACATTCTAGTTCCCGGCAGATTGGTTTGGACATGAATTTAAGTCATGCTACAATACTTAATATTTTACATAAACATAAATTTCACCCTTATAAAGTTACATTGTCTCAAGAATTATCAGAAGATGATTTTGATCGAAGGGTACAATTCTGCGAGGAAATGCAATTACGTTGCCACAATAATAACATGTTTGTAAAAAATATTATTTTTTCGGATGAAGCCACATTTTGCCTTAATGGTACTGTTAATAGACAGAACTGTAGGTATTGGGCTTCACAGAATCCCCGATGGATGCAGGAGTTACATACTCAGTATCCAAGAAAAGTAAATGTATGGGCAGGCATAGTCAGAGACAGAATATTGGGCCCTTATTTTTTTGATGAGAACATGACTGGAGAAAGATACTTGCAATTTTTACAACAAGATTTGATTCCAACACTGACAGCTTTATACCCAAATATAAATGACCCAGCCATACCTGACAACAGACTTTGGTATCAACAAGACGGGGCGCCTCCTCATTATGCTCTTGCTGTTCGCAATTATTTGAGTAATGTCTTTCCTGAACGATGGGTGGGGCGACGTGGACATATAGAATGGCCGCCTCGTTCCCCGGACCTCACACCCCTCGACTTCTTCTTATGGGGTTATTTAAAAACCAAAGTTTACAGCAGTAAACCGGAAAACATAGAAGACCTGAAGGAACGGATTCAGCAAGAAATACACAACATCGAACCGGAAATGCTTGACAGAGTGCAAAAAGAATTTATTTTTAGACTAGGACATTGTCAAATAGTTGATGGGCAACAGTTCGAACATCTTATTAATTAATGATTTTTTTTCTTGTTTCGTTTTATTAAAAAAAAATATTTTCACAATTAAAACTTTATTTGCATTTTTCTCGACACTTTCTTTATGCAACATATTAAAATTTTTATACTACAATACTCAGAAAAATGTGCTCTTTCGTTATATTGAACAAAAAATATAGGTTGCCATTAAAAAAAAAGGCGCTTAATTTGACCCCTTTAACGTACGCCACTGTACATAGAATTCAAGTATGTCAAAAGACGGCAAATTTAAAATACCTTTTGACCCCTTCGAGCGATTTTTCGAAAAAAATGTATTTTGCGAGATATTTCAGGTGTTCCAGACTTTTTGTCCACACTGTATAATCAAATACATCATAATATGAACAGTACTAATATACAGCCCTTCCTCACACAACTCGTAGACATGATGTAATATCTAAAAATAAAATATCTGACGACGGTATTTTTAAAAAAGCTGACGGCTATAAAAATTGTGGGAATGTGGGAATGTGGGAAATTGAGCAGTTTTCTTATACAAGAGTGGTGAAGATAATAAAAAATGATTCTTATATTTATTTGGGATTTGAATCAGTATGCAAGCTCTGGTAGCTATTACCGTTGATCAAGTTCAGACTGGATATATTAAAAAGCCACCAATTTAAGAATTACTTCAAGATATTAAAAAAAGGACTACAGCAGGGAGATGGTAATGTTTTTCTAAATGCCTTAAACATACTTCATCCAGAGGATAATACACACTCTGAAAACGTCGGCACATGTTTGGAGCTTATTTATCTGTATCCAGAAGTATTTGAAAATCATTGTAACAACATACATGGAGACAGAGCAGAAGAAAGTTGCATTCAACGAAAAGCAGAACCAAGTTCATCATATAATAACTTGGAGTTTTACTTAGAACGCCGCTAGGAGGATATATTGGGAATTTGTTGCTCTCGACCGACACCAGCTCCATCAGAGGATTGAAAGGACTTCAAAACTTCTTAATCCTATATTAGAAAAAGAACATAGATGTGTAATATACAATGAGGTTCATATATAATTTACTGAAATAAAAATGTATAACAATAATAAAGAGTTTTATTTAAAAAACAAGTATCTACATTATATTATTTCTACTAATCCATGAGTTATGAGATTTATCGAGACCGAGTCATTTAAAGTTGTAATATACAAAATATTACTAAACAGTAGGTACCTATATAGTTTTAATTCTCGTTATTCACACAGGAGCAATATGGGTTGGTATTCCATAAATTAATAGATATTCATAAAGCTATATATAGCAGGGGTTATATGGAGGGTTCTACAAAAACAATAATATTTTAACCAAACACAATTCACTAATAAACCCTCGGTGACCAGAGTAATTAAAAAACAACTCTATCGATCAGCCGTAGCAGTACCCATATGGTGGAACTATCTTAGATTAAAGGAGTTCGTACACTACCGCTTAGTGTACCTATTTTTAGCCTTACCCTATTTTTTGAAATGATTCTTATTCTTATTCTGTATTCTTCGTACAAAACTTAACAACTTTTGTTCTATGACTGTCCGTGTTTACTTTAAGAGTTTACAAGTAATGCTGCCAGAAAAATTCGATACACACTATGGTATTTAACGGTAACAGGTAAGTTTATGACTATTTTGTGAAGGTATTTCCGTTTTTGTTCTTGTTTAAGTGCAAACTTCGCCTTTTTTTATTTAAATAAAAACATAACCCCAAAATATTGGTTCTCAGCTGTTACTTTGACCGGTCGGCCAAAGTTATGAATAGCGGTCAAAATTATTTTTTTTTATTTATTTCAGAAATGTCGAAAAGATATAAACTTGTTTTGATGAAGGCGAAAACAAAAAGAAGCTAGAAGACGTTCTGCGCATGACAAAATTGGGACAGATTTCGAGGACCGCTGCTACAAATAGATGTATTTCAAAGGGCACCATAATTAACAAGCTAAAAGAACGACATTTAGGAAAAATTGGTCGTGCTTTTGTAAGCCCCGTCCGCTTAAGCGGGTGGGGCTTTTCCTTTAGAAGGAAAGATTTACAATACCTAGTGAGTTATTTTTGCAACAGAAAATGAGTTGTAGTTCCACAATTCAAAGGAAATCTTCCCACTCTTAAATGGACCTCAAAATTCATCACAAGAAATAAAACACTCATACAATGGGTCAAAACATCAAAGTAGCTAAAGCAGAACTCACCCCAGAGGAAATGAAGACATATTTTAATGCCTCACGTGATACTCTTTCTGAAGATGGTGATTTCATAGGCCCAGAAAAGATTTATAATTACGAGGAGACGAATTTGTCCGATAATCCGGGATATTTAAGAGCGACACAAAATACTCAGATCGAACCCGAGATTCAACAAAATCAAGTGTATCGGTCATGTTCTGTGGATCAGCAACTGGTGTGATGTTACCACCTTATGTTGTCTACAAATCTGAGCACCTAGGGTCGACGTGGCTGGAAGGATGTCCCCTACACACGCCATATATTAGAAGCAAACGTGGGTGGTTTGATTCGGTAATATTCACTGATAGGTTTTGTAAACAGTCCGTTCCACAATAAAAAAAAAACACAACCACTGCCCCGAGCACCACGGCTGACACTCCCGACACCACGGCTACCCCCAGCACCCCACCGATAGGCCAGAAAATCGCCCAGGGGGGCGGCCATTTTCCCGGTAAGCCGCCTTCAGAAGGATGCCCTCCTGGCGGGCGAACACCAATCCATCCGGCCCACCAGACCACCAACCAGTCGAACCCGGAACCCAAATGGCCCCACCGAAATCAAGCGGATACCCCTGGCCCCAGGGGCCCGCACCTCTGGCTGTCATAGGCAACGTCGCCAACCACCGATAACCGGGCCAACGATAACCGCGCCCCATCCAACGCCGCCTCTTCCGACCCTCGAACGGGCCACCTCGTCGGCTTGCCAGGCCCACACCCCGACCGGCACAGCTCCATCCCCGTACCCCCCGGTGGAGATGATCAATCAAATCTTAACCGCCGGGCCCAGTGAGAACTGGGATATGGCCCTCTACCCAGCCATCCAGTGTTACCGACCGTTCGAGAAGAAGGAGAACTGACCCTGGCGATGCAGAGTACAGGGGTCCGACCAACGTGTCCGCTGGGTCCCCATACGACCGCAAGAAATACCCCACAGCCACTAGACCCCGGCGACGAAGGATCATCCAGTTTTTTTTTGTTTTTTTTTTCTCTCCTTTCTGTTTCTGTTCTCACACGTTTATTTTTTTAGTGGAAATAAAATTTTTTGGTGCTAACAATAGTCTCACTGTTCACCCCGGGCGTCCGCCACTCTGTCCTGTCCCGCTAGTCCGTGATATGGACAGGGTATAAATTTAATAAGTTCCTGTTTTCACTACTGCGCCGGTCCACGTTCTCACTGACCCTCTATCGAGCTGAGAATGAATGATTTCAAGAGCCAGTTTGTTGCTGTACACCATGACGACCTGCTATTCAGGCGAGTGGACTAATTGTTAGGATGGCGTTAATCATACCTTTTATTTCAGTTTTGTCGCCGGTCTATAAAACAATTCGTCGCACACGACCTGCTATTCAGGCGAGTGCACTAATTGTTAGGATAGGATAGCCAGAGTATATTTTTATTTATGTCCTAATCATATCTTTAATTGCAGTTATTGTCGCCGGTCTATAAAACAATTCGTCGCATACGACCTGCTATTCAGGCGGGTGACTAATAGGATAGCTCTAACCCATACCTTTTATTCCAGTTATTGTCGCCGGTTTATAAAACAATTCGTCGCACACGACCTGCTATTCAGGCGGGTGGACTAATTGTTAGGATATCTCTAACCATAACCTTTATGCCAGCTGGGCCTATCCATTACAACAGTTGTAACGTAAAACAATAGCCAAGTGTGAAAATAATTTAATAAGAGTAGCTTGCTTAATGTTTGCTTTTTAATAACTGCTTCCTCACCTGGTATCCACGCACGACCACCGCCCGTAGTTGACTTGTTACCGGCCGTAGATAACTTCGCTTAGCTTGTTGCCACCCGCTTGTCTCACCCCCTGCTTGTTTACACCGCCCGTGTGCTTTTGCCCAGTAAATAGACTGCCCGAATTCTGATTAACTTTGTATACAGTAGGTCTCAGGTCAATAAATTTATTGAAGGTTTGTTGGTGTATTATTACTATCTGTTGTGTTCTAATTCTAGTATTTTCCCTATCGACCGGTTGGCGTACCGTATCTTCACTGTAACTACCTGTGTAGTGGTGTTCCTGCACTGCAAACAGGAACTGGAGCCCGAGGCAAAATAAGATAGAAACAGACACTCAAGCGTCAAAGTGACACTTCCTACCTGCAATCGGGAAGTATACGTCACAACTTATAGTTGTACTTGAATCATATTGAAAAAAAATTGTAGTTAATACTTAAGTACTTTTTCTTCGTATTTACAGCAGCTCTGACAAAAACCACTGTTTTATAAATATAATAAATAAATGGGCGGAGTGGATTTATTAGATTAAGCAGTAAATAACTACAGAATACCGGTTTGAAGAAAGAAATGGTGGTGGTCTCCCCTATTAAATGTTACGCTGGTGAATGCCTGGAAAATATCACTTATGGAATCACTTATGCCTGGAAAACCCAATGGATTAATATCATTTCAGCGGAACACTACCTTATAAACTATTAAATTTAGTTTTTCTCCAAATCGTTCAATGGGGCCAGTACCATGGAGTATAATTACAACTGAAGGTGGTCACTTTCCAAAAAAATAGAAAAAATGCGCTGTCGTATGTCATTTAAGGACTCGTTGGAAATGCCTTAAATGGGGTGTAATCCTTTGCCTTGAACACCCCTGTTTTATAAGAACCTGTGGATTGAACTGGATGGAACGCTTTACCATAATGCTGCAGTTGTTCAAAACTATTCAAATTTGCATTTTGAAAATAAGTGGGTAGGGCCTAATCACCCTTTATAGTTTCCTCCGAAATCCCCAGATCGCCCTTTGATTTTTTCTTGTGGGGGGCCCCAAAAATAAGGTGTATAAAACTAGTATTTCAAACAGTATTGACCATTTGAGCCAGAACATTTTAAAAAAAGTATCCAATGGGTTGAGAAAACGTTATACAAGGTTTACAACGAAAACGTTTATACAACCATAATAATTGATACATTGAACTAGAAAAAGCATTGCTGTATGTTACTGGAACAAAAATTTTTGAAGTGTCGCAATGATAGTTTTTGTATTTTCCTACCTTCTTGAAGTAAGTAAAAATGAAATACTTTTTAACATAATTGGTTTTTCTTGGCCGTTTTCTAGAAAAACTCATTTCTCCACTTAAATCGAAATGTCGAAAAAATATGTAAAGACTGCGTCTACTTCTGCTAGTAATGCACCCATTTTTCTACAAGTAGAGACCTCAGTGCCTAATACTGTTTTCGGAACTAACACTGACATGTTAGAAGAATTCTCAGATTATTCAGACATCGATCCAAATTATATGCCTGAAGAATCATCTGATTCATCACATGGCCCCTCCCTCATATGTACCGATTTGCGCCACCGCCAGTGGCGGTCCGCCACTGACAGTATTTAGCCTATCTTCAGTCGAGTCGGCCGTTAGAGGTTAGAACGCTTCATCTTCGAAGATTGTGAATTCTGTGCGAGATTTTATATTTTTGGACCATCTGATGTAAGCAGCACTGTTTAGTATATATTATTTTTCATCCTACTGCTTTTTAAATATACGTATTTGTAGTTTTTATGACATTCGTTAGTCGTTTATTTACAAGTTTGCTGTGATGGCTGATGACTAGTCCTTCGCAAAAATTGTATTTGCACCTTTGTTTGCCTTGTTTTCACCTTGCCGCAATGCGGGCAAGTTCGGCAGATTCTGTCGATCTTGCCCACATTGCGGTCAGATTGATAAATTATAGTAATTGTTTTTTTCATGTTTATTTGTCAGATAAAATGGTTCATAAGTATAAAAGAAAGAGAGACACTGCGTATAGTGACGAAACTTTAAGACAAGCGGTTCTGGAGTTTAAGAATTCTGAACAGAAAAATCTGTGCATTGCCTAAAAAGTATGGCAAGCCAAGAACGTTACGATATTGGCGGGAAAAAGAATTCCCCGATGTTCACTCCAATGGCCGCTTTAAGGCTGTTTCTAATTTGGAGATGGAAAACGAGCTGAGAGAGCACATTGTGAAATTGCAAAGTGTTTTATGGAATGCCTCCCAGTCGACAAAGGTTGGCCTTCCAATTTTCCGTCGCCAATCAAATACAGCATCCTTTTAATACAGCTAGGAAGATGGCAGGAAAGGATTGGCTATGATCCTTTATGGAATAGAAAAGTTTAAGTTTAAGGACACCGGAGGCCACCAGCTTGGCTAGAGTAGCTGGTTTCACAAAAACCAAAGTGACGTAGATTTTTCGTTCTCCTTAAAGATACTCTAGAGAAGCATTAATTCAGAGGCGGAATCACATCCGCTGAAAGGGGCAAAAGCATCACACCTCTAGGTACCATTAGTGTAGGGGGAAACTTTTATTCCACCCATATTAATTTATTCAAGAACTCGAATGAATTCACAACTGCTTGTAGGTTCCTTTCCTGGAACAATAGCTTTTGCTAATCCATCAGGATGGAGTGATGCAAATTTGTTTGTAAAGTATGTTAGACATTTAACAAAATGTGTACGACCAACGAAAGAAAGGCCCATTCTTCTTTTACTAGATAGACATGGGAGCCACAAGTCACTTGAGGCAATAAACTTATTTAAATGTTAGAAATGTTATTCTGTTGCTGCTATATAGATGTCCACACTTTCTGGGTATGTTTAACATTATGTAATTTTTATTTGTTCTTATGTTTGTAAGACACAAAAAAGATGCTTAGATTCATTCTTTAGATTTCTAACAAGCCCAATCTACAAAATAAGTTTGTTTCTATCTGTTTTGTGGATGTAAATTCCACAACAAATTGTGGATATGTAATACTGTGATGTTTTTTATATTCCAGGAAATATAACAGACATCTGTGATCAAGCTATTAGAAACTGCGAGTACAATTATGAGAATGCTAATTTAAGAAATCGGATTGTAGTTCTAGATCTACTCCATCTACTTCTTCATCCTCTAGTGATGGGTCATCCGTCATCCTCAAGTGATGAGTCGTCCTCCTCCTCCTCCTCGGTGATGGTACATACGTTCCGGAAGGTAGTAATAGTGACACTGAAGGCATACTGGACACTCCATTTCCTACATCTAATACTACCGTTCGAACTCTCATTACTGATTCTATTAATCAAACATTTCAGTCTCAACCTTCGACATCAACGGAAACTACCTACACAGATACCAGCTTAGTATTACGTGAAATTGATAATAACATTGTCACCACTCCTTCAAAGAAATGTGTAAAGCGCAAAAGAAATGAAGAGAAATATTTTAAAAAAAGCTAGAAATAGCTATTTTATCGAATATTTACCCAAGACTTTTTTTTCCCGAAAAATATAGAAATAATAGAAATTTTTTTATCTAAAACTAAAAATCAACAGGACAGTTAGGGACAATGCATTAGATGCAGTTTATGACTTGCAGGCAGTCATGCAGTTGCCTAAAGGTGAGACGTCCAGCTTCTACTATAAATCAAAATTAAATGTTATGAATTTTACAATTTACAATTTGAAAAACAATTCCTGCGAATGCTTTGTCTGGGATGAGTCGCATGGGGGCAGAGATGTTAATGAATTAGGAACCTGCGTTCTTAAGTACATCACAAATAATATTACTATAAAAAGAATTGAGTAGCAACAAGACAGATATTTCTACTCAGATACATTTGTTTAAAATAAAATTAGTACAAAATATTTAAATGTTAATTTCTTATTTAATTGTAAAACGAGTTACGAAAGACTTCGATGTGTGGGATGTCATGTGGTTACAGTACATACACTTCAGTGTATATCTTTTATTAACAATGGAACTAAGACTTGAATACCCTTTCCAAGAACTCACACTACAGTTCGGCATGAGGCCAATAAGGCAACTTGGGGGAATGGTATTTATTTATAATCAAAATTCCATCACAGATACCTCAGTAATATCTTATTCTAATATTAGAGAACTTTTAAATGAAGTGAGACAATACAATACAATATAATTTATTGATAATAAAAGTAAACACTACAATTATTGTAAAGTTAAGGCTAAAAAACAATCAAGTTTCATAGAAGTACTGCAGTGCCAAAAGGTACAATTTTAAAAATATTTTGAAACATACTGTTTGGCCTGCTATGTACTAAAAACAAATATATAACAGAGCTTATTTCATAGATTAAGTACTAATAGTCTTACCAGTGATGCAGTTGAGACAATTAGAGAAGAAGGACCATACATCATCACAGGCACTGACTTCCGATCTAGTCGTTGACCATGTTCTAAAAAAAAAAATAGAAATATAAGAATTCATATGAATAAAATGTAATTAATAATTATTTTTATGCAGATATAACTTCTACCTGCATCATTGACAACACCCCAGAAAGAAAATTACAAAAAATCTTAAATTTCAATTCAGAACGGTGATTGATTGATTAACCCCCACGTACAAGACAATCTCTAAAACTAAATTAATCAGTTGTGAATTTTAGGTTCATCGCATTTGCAATGATATGAATCGTCTCACTTTAGCGTTGCTAGGTGTGTATGTTGCTGAAGATGAATGACAGATTTTGAGATGACAGTTTTCATGTGTAAAGTAGTACTTCTTGTAATTCTTAATATCGTCATAAACAGTAAAGTATCACTTTCTTACTCTTGATTAATTTTGTTAATACTTTATGTTGTGTCGCTATTGTCCTAATTATCTCAAAAGGAATATTTATCGTTTTATTTCTGTTTCTACACTGTTATACTATTTTATTTCTAGGGGTATCAGTATAGTGTGTAACAATCTAAATTCTTAAACTAAAATATTTCTTAATGTATACTTCATTTTTATTAATTACATACATTTCTTAAATTATCAAAATGAATAACGCAGTTAGAAGCGATTTTATTATGAAGTTCACACATCAAAGATATTGGAAACTATTAAAATATTCATTCGAGGAGCAACACAATAAAATTGCTGCCTAGAATTTTCGCGAGGTATCAAAAAATTTATTTTACCCAAAAGATCGGGGCAATCAACTCTGTCATTCAAGATGTTATACAGAAATCGAACCAACATTAAATTACGCCTGGTTTTTAAAGCAACAAAGTTAAATCTATTAAGTAGATTATTATGATCCAGACCTCTAGGCGAATATTATCTATCTTGCAAAAAAGACAAAAATTTTAGAATTTTCTTTGGACCGATTCTAAATGTCGGCAATGAACATCATATATTGGATATCATATAATCGACACGTATTCCCATTTAGACCTCACCAGAGCACAAAAGAGGGGAAAGTGCTTGCATCGGAAAAGTCCCGACAGTTGCGATAAATGAAGCCATATGATTTAAAGCCACTGGAAACAATATGATTTATATGATCAAGAAAAGTGAGCTTACTGTCAAAATAAATACCTAAATCTTTGAATACATGAACTCTGCTAATGAGATTATTACCAATGGAGTAATTGTACATGGGAAAGCTGGTCTTACGAAGTCATTACGTTACATTTAGATATATTGAGTTCCAGCCGATTTAGTTCACACCATGAAGACATTCGATTCATGCATTCTTGAAGATGCATTGAATCGATAGAAGAACTGATTTTAGAGTCAAGTTTAAAATCATCAGCAAATAACAATTTCTCACAAGTAATGACTTCAGGAAGGTCATTAATAAAAAATACAAATAATATGGGACCTAGATTGAAACCTTGTGGAACTCCCGATGTTACAGTAAACGTTTTCAGGTAAAATTTTGGAATCTTACCATGAATTGTCTATCGCTTAAGTATGAAGTGAACAACCTAATCAAAGCCTCTGAAAATCCAAAACTTTCTAATTTCAAAAGGAGTATGTTATGGTCAATCTGATCAAATGCTTTTTGGAAGTCTGTAAAGACAACATCAACCTGCCCGAACAACACCTCGTATTATCAACACCTCCGAAACGTACCGAGTAAAAACCGCCAAATTAGATTACCGCCTGTAATTAGAGAACCTACAGAGCAAAAAAATATCTCTATAATTTGAAACATTCTGACTTCCCTTTTTCGGTATAGGGCAGATGAATGTTTTTTCCAAGATGGGAAGGTAGAATTACATAGGATGCAATTGAATAAAATATGCAATGGCTCGGCAAAAGCAGACGCACAGTCTCTAAAAACAAAACTGGGAATACCATCTACGCCCATTGTAAATGTATCCTTGGATTGTTTAAGATTTTGTAAAACATCTTCATATGAAATATCCTGTAAATCAAAATGTAATACTAGATTCTTATGCGATGAAAACTGAGATGAATTTTAGTAAAGTTTACAACAAAAAATACCTGTGATTATTATATGGGAAAAGTTTTAAAATTTATTGAGAAAAGAGAGTACGAAGTAAATTTTTTGAGAAGGCAAAGCAATAAATTTATTTTTCCAGTTGTGAGAGAAATTAGTAGTGTTCTTCTATAAGATATAGAATTGCAATTACCCGACCCACACATTGCAAGAGGGACAGCTAGGACAAGCAATATGTTTAATCTTTCTAATAGATATGTTTTCCTATAATATAAATGAATTACTTAATATGTTTTAAATCTTTTTATATCCAAAATTAACTTTACTTTCTCTATTTTTTACAATCCTCATCAGATTTTTTACTGATAATAGATATCATTGTTTGAATATATTAATTAGTTACCTGTCTAACATAACTGTGATTTTATATTACTCATTCAAATACAAGTTTTGTTCACATTTTTGTTATTTTCATTTAATCAAAATAGCGGGGAGCAGTGGTCACTGTTAGCTTATGAAATGGCCACTGTATCCGATACTGAGGGTATAGTGGCCACCTTAGGCGTTAAAAAAATATTTTTTTTTACTACTAACATGAGAAAACCTTATTATTTACCTCATTTGTGTAATGAGAAGTAGTTCATTATTAACCTTGGTACCTTACCCAATCAGCATAACATACATAAATGCTTGAACATAAATGAATGCTATATCTTAACCATCCAAGCTGGGTTAAGGGTAACCCACACGGTATTATAGGGTAGGAGCAGTGTAGGGTCGAAAACTACTCCTCTGATAGCAAATGTTTATTATAGTGTCCGAATTCGAGTGAAGCAGGAATCACACACTCAGCTAGCAAAGTGGGGGGGAAGTGGTTCTTAAGTTAACAAAAAACATTGAGGTGGTTTTATACAGATATCATATACTGAACTTGAAATATGTATCAAGGAATCGATATACACACATATATATATATACACATATGGCAATGGTAGACGTACAAAGCTGTTTGTAATGCGTAAGACGAAAAAGATATGTGAATTGTTAAAGTTAGAGGGAGATATAGATAATCGCGCTGTTGTCAATTTGATGAGATTGATGACTGTTGAAAAAGTCACTACCGCCCCGTGTACAATAGTGGAGGCAATCGAGAGGGAGGACCGAGCGATAGGTCCATGTAACATCTAACATCGAACAGGCTGTGGGGGCTGGGTATCGATGCGCGCGCAACTGTTGCCCGCTTTAAGGGATTGCTGGTAGGGATGTCTTTCTAAGAGGGACATGAGTGTGGCATCAATGTAATACATTGCACTCTCTTTAACATTCTTAAAAATATAAGTTACTTTATCTTGCCCACGGGTTTTACGCTTGTAAGTCTACCATTGCCATATCTGTATATGCCTTTACACGTAGGCAATGGATTATGACTCGTAACAACTCTATATGTAGGTACAGTAAATATGATGTACATAAGATCATGTGGACCTAATCTATGTGTGTGTCACAAATACATGTATGTGCATATATTAATACAAAAAAAAAAAAACGACAAATAATCAGCGGATTTGCCTGGGCCTCTAAAGATAATGGTGTAGGACCTTATTCCTGCGGTGGTATCAACCTGACAACCCTGGTTCGGGTCCACGTAGAAGATTCCAGGGTGGGTGAACTGGTATACAACACTATCCTATTCACTGGACAGCAACCAGGTAGGACAGGAACGGAGCAGATCCAACACCAGTTAATAATGTCCTATTGAAACCATAAGTACATTCGACATTAAGTACAGTTAACTGATTAGTCACAGGGCATATTGTAATGTGGGTTTCTCTTACAGGGCTTTTTTTTCCTGGTTTTCCTTTTTTTCTCTTCTGCCGTCTTCGATGATCACTAACGGCACCGTTAGTGATCATCTAACCACTAACTGTCAGATAAATAAACACATAATAATTGCTGAAAATACTGACAACTAATGGTTTTTAAAACTGCATCGAGTCCCACTATTTACTGTTCTGAGTATCGATATCGCTGGACAATTATGTGAGAGCAAGCGAGTATTTATAGGTACATAATCAAATCTAGAATTCTGCTAGTACACAATGGTTTTTGAGGTAAATATACTCTGTAAAATAACTGTGACAAGGTGACTGGAAGTAACATATCCGTATTGTTTCTTTTTAGTTTATGGGCTGCTACTCAACCCAATTATACCTAGGAATTACAAAGTAAGCGAATAACTCTAGTGAACAAAACGAACCCCTGCACTCGGTATACATTTCATGGACAATATCCCAAGATCTAAGCTTTTCTATACATCAGATAGAGTAGGTACTACTCCTGGCTACTAGAGAGATCACATAACAGGAAGAAACCTATGCCATTTCCCTAACGAAGGAAAAAAACTAAAAATCAGCTACCCTAGTCGACAAACCATTATATTATCTAAACTACACATAGTTCTATGCAGTTCACATTTTACCCGTAGCAACCTAGGTAAATAATGATAATTCATTATTTACCTAGGTTAATAATAAATTTTATTGAAACCCTTCAGTTTCAATTCTTTTATTCGTTGCCTTGATAATGGAGCCCCAGGCTACTTGATATTTTGATATGTTTGAGTAATAGAGGAAATGGCTGATTTTAAAATAAAAATAAGATCTTTTGGTGTTAGTTCGACTATTAGTAGTAAAAAAAATACTATATATACTTCAGTTGAGAAGGCCATTATTTACCTCGAAACTTAAATATAGACATATTTTAGAATATGACATAATAATTATAGAATTTTGTATAAAACTGAAAAACCACTGATGAAATTTAGTTAATCTATCAAATATTATTTTATTACACATTATACAGTGGTTTTTTGGGGCAAACTTTAGAAGTTTGCCTTGATACTGTACTTTGTGTAATTCCAAAAGAAACTATGAATCATGAAAACGCACCACAAATAAGTTACCGACATTATATACAATATATCATTTACAAGTTATATAAAATATACGGTGCGGGATAGTCTATTTTAGTTAAAATTTGATAATGCAAAAAAAGAGTGACACAAGAGGCGTGGGTAAAATAGGAAAGGCAGTGTTCGATATAACTGGAAAAAATTCACCTGTAGTTTATGGACTTGGAACATCAGAATCAATGGAGAATATGCCATCGTAGTGTAACACCAATCTCGATGTTGCATATCATGTGGAAAAGATTGATAGGATGATGATAAATGGTTGAAAGCTATTCCTAGAGATAATTGGTCTCCTTCTCGATTTTCTGTTGTTCGTAGTATTCATTTTCCAGAAAAAATTATTAGAGAGGATATTTTTCAATTATCAGATGGAACTGTAAATAAAATTCCAACAAAAAGAAGACTTAAACCCGATACAGTTCCTTGTATTTTTCCAAATGTACCTAAATATTTGTAATAAAAAAGTACCTGTTTCAAGTAGATATCTAGAAGTGAGACATAATGAAAACCTAGCTCGTCATAATAAGTTGAATGAATCATTTGAAAAATCAGATTTAGTAAATAATATTGAGGATTAATTTTAAATTACCCTATAGACTAATATTTGTGACTCTTGGACTGTGAAAGTAAAAAAAGATGGTAAAATTTATTTTTATATTCTAAATTTAACAGATGACCCAATTAGCATTGTTAATCAAATTTCAGTTAATACAAATACGCTTGTTAAGGTATTTGTAAATAATACAGACTTAACTTTTAAAGATTTAAACAGGATTTTACTTTTCGAAGATGGTCCCAACTAGAAAATTTATAGTTGATACAAAGGCCAAATAAATATTGATCAATCATTTACCTTTTTAATAGAAAGAAGTGTGCACTTTTTGAGAGAAGCTTTTACAAAACTGGTACCAGTCAGATATTTTGGAGGCGGAGGATGGTTCAGAAGACGATAATTTAAATATATTACCAATTTTACTTAATCAATTAAAATTACTTCCATCCAGTTCCTCATGTGCATATGATTCAATGCGGAATTATTTAAATGATTTAATGCGGGAATATTTAATTTTACTAGCTAAAAGATATCTCCAATATCTATCATCTAGTCTTGATGTTGCCCCAAATGCTTGTCCAAGTACCAGTGATGACAGAAATACCAATAATTATCTAAATTTTGTAACTGAAGCTTTCAATTTTCTTGAAAGGGGTTGAAACCTTTGGTATGAAGATAACACTGACGTAGTTTTCCACATAACACCAAAACACTATACTGCACTCGACGCCCGTTAAGGCGCATTTCCACCAAACGGACAAAACAGCAACTCTGTCGATTTCGACAAAACAGCAACTTGAGTTTCCCAAATAAGAAACATTTTGGAGATTTTGAGTGGCCGGCGATTGTTTTGGTCAACAAGGAAAAATCCCGTCGCCGGACAGAAAGATCAAAGAGTTTCAGTGTTTTCTTTGTGTTTTTGTAAACAGAGTTCACTCGGTGGAAACGGTAGGCAACAAGGATATGCAGCAAACATCAACTCTTCAGTATATTTTGTACGTGTATTGTGGATTGTGTGTTCCACCCACTAAAAATCTTAAGGTTATAGCCAATCGATCCTTTACAGAAATAGCATCTCTGTAATTTGTATTCTGTTTGCAAATCTTTGGATTAATTTTTATATTAATTCTCTCTCTCAGTTCTCAAATTCGTTCTCAAATTCGTGATTGAACATTCTTACAAAATTATGAAACGATGCTCTCAGTTCTCCATTTAGTCCTGTCATCATTTATCACATCGGCCATTATTTTATTGGTTCCATAATCTATTTGTCGTTGTAAAAATGAACTCATCCAGTACCTTGGTTTCTTTCACTTTTGCTTTTTACTCAGTACTATGGATTACAAAAAACTCACATGTCATAATAAATACATCGTCAGGAGATGGCATGATGAAAACTGTTCGTCTAGTAAAAACGACAGAAAACATTTCAAAACAAAACTCGCAACTCAAACTAGTTTCAGCCTGTTTGGTGGTGTTGGATTATATAACAACAGGCAAAATCATTCATTGGATTTGTACGTGCTTAGCTCACTTATTGATTTTCTTTCTGTAGAGAATGCTGATTCATAGAAATACATGGTTTTATATTTCATTTCTTCTCGATGTTATCCCTTTAGTTTTTATATTAGCAGTGTGAGCTCACAGTTACTTAAGTAGAGTTTCTTCATATGTACAGACGTAAAACCTTCCTCGTTAATAATAAAAATAATTAATAAACGTGTTAGTCTATAAACAATAGTGTTTTTATTCTGGAAACCCTACAGGTTATGGGCCCAGATATTTAATGTATCAAGAATAAGTTGTTTTGTGGAAAACATTGCAAATTAGTGAAAAACAATGAAGAACTTAGAAGTGAAACGGAATATTAAGTCGTTTGATGGTGAACGTTACAGTATATGGAAATTCAGGATAAGGAACTGTTAACGGAACTTGAAGTGATAAAGGTGATCGACGAAGAAACACCGGAAATCCCGACAGAAATTTGAATCAAAGCTGACCGAACGGCAAAAAGTATCATTGTTGACTATCTATCGGATTCATTTCTTGTTTTTGCGCAGCCAACGAGTACTGCAAAAGAAATTTTTTAGTTTCGATAAAATCTATGCTAGAAAAAGTATTGCTACCCAACTGGCAATCCGCAAAAAGTTACTTGGCTTGAAACTCCATGGTGATATGCCCCTAATTAAATATTTTATGATTTTTGACGATCTAATAACTGAATTGCAAGCAGCAGGTGCAAAATTAGAGGAAACAGACAAAATTTCTCATTTGTTAATAACTCTACCTATGTCTTACGATGGTGTAATTACAGCAATAGAGACGTTATCAGACAAAAATGTGACATTGGCATTCGTAAAAACGAGATTCCTTGACCAAGAAATAAAATTAAGACGTGAAAGTACTGATACTAGTACTAAAGTACTTCCAAGTAGAAAAAGCCAACTTTGCAGAGACACAGAAAAACTCGAGAAATTATCGTTACGGGTAACTTAAGAAACAATTTCCAAAGCAACACCAGAAGTTTTTAAATATAAAGTGTCACCATTGTGGTCGAAGAGGACACATGAAAAGGAATTGTTATTACTATAAACCGGCAATTAATTATCAGAAAAACACCGATAGACAAAGAACAGTACAAACAGTTCAAATGGAACCATCAACGTCATCACAGTTATCGCACAATGCCTTTGCTTTTATGGCAAGAGAGATGAAACTATAAAAGGAGACAAAATCACATTTCTATTGGATTCTGGAGCTTCCGACCATATAATTAACAGGGATGATTTATTTACAAATTTCATCTATCTAAAAAGTCCAGAGAAGATCTCAGTTGCAAAGGCAGGATCTTTCATAATGGCTACAAAAAGAGGGACAATCAATGTCATCAGCAATATGGGAATTCCAGGAATTTTGGAGGAGGTTTTGTATTGTCCAGAGGTGCCACACAATTTGCTATCTGTGAAGAAAATGCAGCAGGCTGGGTGACCATCATTTTCAAAAAGGATGGTGTAGTACAAAAAAGTAGTAAGATAATGTTTAAAGGTAAGCCCTTACATAATTTATGTGGTATTGATTTTGAGGCAACTTCAAATTTTAAAAATTCCGCCAAACGGAAAACTATAATTTGTGGCATTAGGCCATATTAGCAAATTTAAATTCATTGAAATTAAGAATAATCAAATGTTCGAAGATACAAATAAAATAATTAATATTACACCTGACATTGACCCATCTAAAGCTTGTATCAAAGATAAACAAGCGCGCTTGCCTTTTAACCAATCTAAAAATAAGCCATCTGAGTTGTCCATTGTTCGTTGTTCATTCAGATGTATGCGGCCCAATATCACCTGTCACAGTTAATAACAAAAACTACTTTGTAATTTTTGTAGACGATTATACTCACTATTGTGTAACATATTTAATTTCATATAAATCAGATGTGTTTGCTACTTTTAAGGATTTTGTTGCAAAAAGTGAATGTCACATTTCAATTTAAAATTAATAAACTTGTATTGCGATAATGGAAGGGAATATTTATCTAATGAGATGAAAGATTTTTGTGTACAAAAAGGCATTACCTATCATTTGACAGTTCCTAGAACCCCACAATTAAATGGTGTCGCTAAAAGAATGAACAGGACGATAACAGAGAAAGGTCGCACACTAATAAGTGGTGCTAGTTTAGAAAAAGTGTTCTGGGGTGAAGCCGTTCTAACTGCTACTTTTCTAATTAATATAACTCCCACTAAAGCACTTAAACAGGTCAAAACACCATATGAATTATGGTAAAAAGCCATATTTAAAATATTTAAAAGTATTTGGTTCAACAGTATATGTTCACGATAAAACCACAAAACTAAAATTTCATGAAAAATCATGGAAAGGTATTTTGGTAGGCTATGAACCAAACGGATATAAAGTGTGGCATTTAAAAACTGACAAATTTGTTACAGTTAGGGATGTAGTTGTAGATGAGACTTTTTTTTTGGTATCCAGACCTGTAAGACAGATCTGAAGAAGTTATTAACACGTTGATGGACAGTTGCGTCTATAGCCGTCAAGTTCAAGTTCACTATGTGACATGACGGCAATAGCCGTCCAATACGAAACGGTCGTTTTTAGACACTGCGGCTGTAGCAGCACAAATGTGCATTTACCAGCGTACAAGTAGAAGCCTAGTGTCATGTTTTCGAAAAAAAATTTAGTATGCAAGGTTAACACATTGAGTATGCACGTGGTTGTGAACGGAGTAGTGCGATCTTGTTTTCTCTTCAATTTACAGTTGCTATTGATACATTTAACGATATTTTTTGTTTATACTGGTAAGTATTTGTTTATGATTGATTTTACACTTTAAATAGAAATAAAAAAATTTAAATTTAGCATTTTTTGATTCATTTAGCGATATTTATAGTTATACTGTTTACTTTTTGTTTTTTATGATATTACATTTGAAATATAAAAACAATAATGTAAATAATAAATATATAAATAATATACAATAAATAATAATATAAAATAATAAGTAAGTATTTGTTTATGATTGATTTTACACTTTAAATAGAAAAAAAAATTAAAATTTAGCATTTTTTGCTACATTTAGAGATATTTATGGTTATACTGTTTACTTTTTGTTTTTTATGATATTACATTTGAAATATAAAAATTATAATGTAAATAATAAATGTATAAATAATATACAATAAATAATAATATAAAATAAAATTGAATGTTTTATTCAATATTTATAGAAAATGGCCAGTTGGGAAAAAGAACAGGCTAGGCTGCTGAAGCTTTTTGAGGAAACAGGTAGTGGGTCAAGCAACAGTGAATCTGAACCTGATGCTGACTGTGCTGAAAATAACAGTTCGGGTAATGAAGAAAATGAATCAACTACAGATGAGGAATATGAAGCACCAGAAGAACCAGAAAATGATGAGACAGGGCATATCAATACAACACCTATAAGAAACTTTTCTTTTGATGCAGATGAAGAAAATGAATCAACTACAGATGAGGAATATGAAGCACCAGAAGAACCAGAAAATGATGAGACATGGCATATCAATACAACACCTATAAGAAACTTTTCTTTTGATGCAGATGCGGCTGGGATTCTTTTGGATATAGACGAAAATGTGTCTCCAATTCAGGTTTTTGAAAAAATTTGGGATGACCAAGTAATGGAAATGATTATAAAATCTACGAATGATTACGGCCTAAAACTTTGCAATCAAACACGGCCACATACAAGGCATAGTAGGAAGGCAAATTTCAAAAATACTGATACGATTGAAATGAGAAAGTTTTTGGGTTTGTGTTTGCTTCAGTCCCAGCTAAAATTCTCCAGTATTAGAAAACTCTTTTCCATTGATGCATTACATTACCACCCAGCTTTTCCTTCACAAATGTCTGGAAGGAGGTTTGAGCAAATATTGAGATGCTTTTGTGTAGAAGAAGAAAATTCAAACGACCGTTTGAGGAAAATAAAAATATTTCTTGATTTGCTCATAAAAAAGTTTGCGAATGCATATGCACCAAATGAGGCATTATCATTAGACGAATCTTTGTTATTATTTCGAGGAAGGCTTTCTTTTCGCACGTACATGAAAGGCAAAAAGGCAAAATACGGAATTAAATTGTACGAACTTTGTTCTGCCCAAGGTTATGTTTTGAACATAGAAATATACAAAGGCCATCGAGAAAACGAAGAAAACATGACAACTATTGAAAGTCTTGTGATGCGATTGATGCAGTCATATTTAAACAAAGGGCATCATTTATTCATGGATAACTATTACAACAGTGTACCATTGGCTAACAAATTACTGAGCAAAAAGACACATGTGACAGGAACTCTTCGTGTAAATAGGAAGGGTCTGCCGCAAGAAATAACACGTCGTAAGCTTAGAAAAGGAGAACATGTATGGCGACGCCAAAATCAGACATACGTGTCCAAATGGAAAGATAAACGGGATGTGCTATGTCTAACAACAGCTTACCACCCAAGTATGATAAACACAGCTAACCGTCGACAACAGGAAAAGAGAAAACCAATTGAAATAGTGAATTATAATCAGAATATGTCAGGTGTCGACAGAGCAGATCAGATGATGTCCTATTATTCCTGTCCACGAAAAACAATTAGATGGTATAAAAAGATAATCTTTCATCTACTGGATGTAGCAGTGTGGAATTCTTACTACATCTTTAAAGAAAAGACAGGTTCTCAAATGAAGTTTATAGAATTCAGGGAAGCAATTATACGATCTCTAACTGGCATAGATTATAAACAGGATGGAAGGTCTTTGGTTCAATTTAAACGTGCACGAATCCAAACCAATGAAATCAACAACAATGGAACACAGCATTTTCCTGAGAAAATTTCTCCTCCTGAAAATTATCAGCGAAAAACATATTTTCAGCGTTGTAAACAATGTTATAAACAGGGAGTAAGGAAGGAAACATCATATTGCTGCAAGAATTGCATATCAAAACCTGCACTGTGTCCTGCACCATGCTTTGAAACATGGCATACCGAAAATAATGTATAATAATTATAAAATTATAATAAATTTATTTGTCATTTATTTATTTTTGTTTGATCATGAACTAACATTTCGTGTAAAACTCCCAAAAATACTTTGTTTCTCACAAAAAATTGCTTATTTCAGTCATTAAACCTGTCATTTACGTTTTTAAATTTTTGCTGTTATAGCCGCCATCGTCCCATTACATAGTGTCTAGAGTCCGCTGGCGCCATGACGGTTGTAGCCGCAACCTAATTAAAGGTGCTGAATTAATCAAAATTAAGTGTATTTAAGCAGAAAGAGTAAAACTATACTTCTAATATTCTAAAAATTACAAAAACATATAGTGTCAATTTTCGAATTTCACTTGTTTCTACTGTCCGTCAACGTGTTAAAGAAAACTTTAGAAATAAAACTGATCAAATAAGGAAATCAGTAGAGTCTCATAAATCTGATCATAATAAATCAGATGTACTAGAACCTAGTTCTAGTAAAAATGCCAAATTAGACGAGTCTAATAAAATACCGGTTAGGGTTGATGTACACAGTGACATATCTAAAAATGACAGTCATAATGAATCTTCCGAACCTAGACAAAGTCAGAGAATTAAATCTATACCTCGTATTTCATACAATGAAGATATTAATCAGGGAGATTATTTATTTTGCGCACAATCTCTTTTATGCAAAATTCCTAGTTCATATCAGGAAATTAAAATTAGTAAAGATATGATACATTGGAAACGAGCAATTAAAGACGTAATCGATGCACTTTTAATTAATAAAACTTGGACGTTAGTTCCAAAACCGAAAAATAAAAATATTGTTGACTGTAAATGGGTCTTTGCAATAAAAAATGACGAGTTTGGGAACCCATCCAAATATAAGGCTCGACTTGTAGCTAGAGGTTTCAGCCAACAATATTTAGTAGATTATGAGGAAACTTTTGCCCCGGTTGCAAGGATCACAAGTTTTAGGTTAATGTTAGCTTTTGCAAATCAGTTCAATCTGTTAGTACATCTCATGGATGTAAAAACAGCATTTTTAAATGGAAAATTAAATGAATGAATGTTCCTGAGGGAGTAAAAAGCAGTTATAATGAAGTGTGTAGACTAAATAAAGCTCTGTATACATTAAAACAGGCGGCAAGATGTTGGTTTAAAATATTTGAGCAAGCATTGCTAGAAACAGGTTTTAAGAATTTATCAGTAGATCGTTGTGTTTATATTTTGAATAAAAATGATATTCAACATAACATTTATGTGGTACTTTAAGTTGATGATTTAGTTATAATTACTGGAAAGGGGAATTCTGTATGGTTGATTTACAGGATATTAAGTTGTTTGTAGGAATTAAAATTGAAAGAACTGATAATACAATGACTTTAAGTCAACCTGCTTATCTTAAAGCATTATTAAATAAATTTAAAATCCATGATTGTAAACCTGTTAGTACACCTCTAGAAAATAATGTAAATTACGAAGCACTCAATTCTGATGAAAAATATGATGCTCCATGTCGATATCTAGTAGGCTGTTTGATGTACGTTATGATATGCACAAGATCTAATCTGAGTACATCTGTTAATATTTTAAATCGATATGTTAATAAAAATAACAAAGAACTATGTCAAAATTTAAAAAGAGTACTACGATATATTAAAGGTTCTTTAGAACTTAAACTGACATATTACGAGGGAAATATGATAATATTCTTTGTGGTTATGTTAACTGAGATTGGGGAAGTAATTTAATTGATAAAAAAAGTACTACACGCTTTGTGTTCAAATTGTTTGCAAAATGTGTTATTTGTTGGAACACGAAAAGACAAAATTCGGTAGCAACTTCTTCTACTTAAGCAGAATACATGGCAGTATTTGAAGCTGTCAGAGAGGCACATTGGTTGAAATCTTTTGTGGTTAGTATTAATTTAAATATTTCAGAACCAATTATAATTTTCGAGGGCAACAATTGCTGTATTAGCATAGCGAGCAATCCAACTAGTCACAATCGATCGAAACACATTGGCATAAAGTATCATTTTTCAGAAGAACAAATTGAGAAAAAGGTAATTAAATTAATATATATTCCTACAGGTAGATTAAATTAGATTTCTGTAGGAGTCGGCCTCCTGGCCTGGTCCACCGCGACCTAGAAGACCTATTGTGGCATTCCCAACCTATTTAGAGCACTCTGTCCAGCTTTGTCCTTTGCATTAGACTCCACAGCCTTGATAGAGGCTCTTCCATGTAGCTATTGGCTCTTGGTCTTCCTTCCCCAAGTATTTGAAATCTCAGTCTTGTCAGGCCCTCGCACTGGCATAGTACGTGTACTGAAGTTTCCTCTTCTTCTTGACAGAATCTGCAAGTTGCATCTTCTGACAGTCCCATAAGATTCATGTGCCTATTTAGCCTACAATGTCCTGTTAGGAGACCTACTATTATTCTGATGGCCTTTTTATTCTGGCCTAACAGATCTGCTGTGAATTTAGGCATCCGTCCTTTAATTAATAGCTTTGCCTGACTCAGTTGTGGCAGATTCCTCCACCATTCTAGAGATTTGTTTCTCATCCATTCCTCTATGGATGTTTTAATGCATGGCTTCGCTATGCCGCAGAACGGTTCTGGTCCTATGAGGTCTTTTGATGCGCCTTCTCGGGCTAGTGCATCTGCCTCCTCATTACCTTTGTGCCCCTCGTGCCCAGGTACCCAAGCTAGGGTCACTCTATTCTCGTTCCCTAGCTCTTTCAGGGTATTCAGACAGTCCCACACGAGATTTGACGAAACCTGTGGGGACCCTATTGCCTGTATCGCCGCTTGACTGTCGGAGAAAATGGCTATCGAACGGTTATCCGTGCCTCGCCTTATCGCCTCCTTAGCGCAGCATTGTATGGCTATTACTTCAGCCTGAAAAACAGTTGCCTATTTGCCTAGACTTATTGAGATTTTGGTTATTGGCCTCGTCCCATAAATCCCGGTTCCAACTCCCTGTTCTGTCTTGGAACCGTCTGTATACCAGACTATTTGAGCTGTTATTGGGGGACCATTGTTCCAGTCTTCCCTGTCTGGTATTTTGATTACAAAGTTTCTTAGGAAGCTATACATTGGGACCATTATGTGCGTGGGCATTCCTAAAACAGGATCTGCCTTCAATTCTGTGTAATGTTACCTGTTCCTACAGGTAACCAATTGGCAGATATAATGACAAAACCTTTATCAGCAGTTAGATGCCAAGGACATCGACATGCACTTGGACTCAAATAAATAAGTATACATACATTAGTTTAGTATACATCAGCTATTAATTGTTTGAATTGTGCATTTATTGGTCTGATTCGGTTTTGCTGGGTTTTCCTAATCCTAACCAACAAATGTTGGACCATTATTGAAACTGCCCCAGGCATTACAGGAAGGTGTGTCTTAGTTTTTTTTAATGAATTATTTTGAGGGAGCGTGTTGGATTATATAGCAGGCAAAATCATTCATTGGATTTGTTTTATATTTCATTTCTTATCGATGTTATGGCTTTAGTTTTTATATTAGCAGTGTGAGCTCATAGTTACTTAAGTAGAGTTTCTTCATATGTACAGACGTAAAACCTTCCTCGTTAATAATAAAAATAATTAATAAACGTGTTAGTCTATAAAGAATAGTGTTTATATTCTGGAAACCCTAGAGGTGGAAATCGAGTTTCGAGTTTGTTTTCGAAACTGAAACATGTTTTTTATTTTTGCAAACAAAACTAGTTGCAAGTAAGTCTTTTTGGTGGAAATCCGCCTTTAGATCATGGAGGAAAAAATGTAATTAGTGTATCTCATAATGACAATTCACTAGCCACAACCCGTTTTAGCTTTTATGGTATGTTCGGCTTATGGAAATTTTTCCCAAATTGTCATATTAAAGGTACCTACTGAAATGGTTCCCATCACAAAAAATGTTATCTCTTTAATACAAAAAGTGGCTTTACAGTTTTAGATATAATTACAGATAACCATAGAATAAATCGGTTAATGTTTTCAAATTTAACGAATAACTTAACATTTTTCTCAAATCCTGACATTTCTGAAGGTACAGGGTGGCCCACATAAGATGACCCTATACCTTATCTCGGAAACTGTTAGAGATAGAAAAAAAAGTTTTATACAAAACTTGTTTGCAGTAAAGTAAATTTTTTATTTTTCATACTTTTACATATACAGAGTGATTCAGAAGTAGTGAATCAAATCTAACTTATGGTTTTTTTTAATGTAATGCCCTATATTTTCTTAGGCCATTATATGTGTCTGTAGGAGAGCAGTCAAATGTTTTTTTATGAAAATCCGTTGCGGCGTTGCCAAGTTATCGTAATTAAAGTGAAAATGCAGATGTTGGAAGAACCATTTGTTTTTCTATAGCCAATTAAACTTTTCGAAAATGTTTATTATGTGACTATTACTAATGGTCCCTCATGTAATACTGACCACACAAAATTAACTTAACTTATATAGGGTGTTCAAATTTGACCTTTAAACTTTTGGATTGTGAAAACGCTCTATCTCAATTTTTTTAAACGGAATGCATATATTTTTTTTCCAAAAATCAACTAAGTGTTTCAATATCTACAATTCATAGAATCAATATCCTATATAAAAATTTTCCCATTTTAGAGATATTAGCAATCACTATTTTTTGGTCGTCGTCAATTATTTACGGTCGGTTTTCTGTGCATAGTATTACTACTAATTTACTATTTATAAATTATTCTGTTGATATTATTTGTCTCACTACTCCTGGACTGATTTTTCTATTAAATCCATTTTATAGGGTATATTTTCTATTATTATCGATCCAATATGCTCACATAAAACATTTCACTTTCAAATTCAGTAGCAGTATCCAACTCCATTACTTGAAAAATTTAAAAGCATGGTACTTTTTATCTTCAGTGTTCTTTGAGTATTTACTAGTTTAGTGAATATTTGAAAGATCCCTTATGGCATTCCTTTGAGAATTTTCAATCACCTCCCAAAGTATAATTCCTTTTTTCTGATGAAATTGTTTTTAACGTTTCTTATTATTATGAATTGTTACAAAATTTGCCAAGTCAAATTTTGTAGTCAGCGTACAGCTGGTTTTGTAATAGAAGAGTACCAGCTAAGAAAATTTTTACAATAACACGGAACTTGAGAAATGGCGTAGTTACTAATAAAAAAAGAAACCGCCCAAAAACAGTTCTAACCGAAGAGAAGCAACTAGAGGTCCTTTTATACTTTGAAGAAAGAAATGAAAATTCCCAAAGGGACGCTGAGCAGGATATTCAAGATATTAGCAGAAGTAGTACTCAGAGAGCACTGAATATAAACAAGTACCACGCTTATAAATTTCATCCAGACAGCAATTATTTCCTCCTGATTTTGATAATAGGACGACGTTTTGTATGGACATAATGGATCGGCACTTTGAACATGGTATTCTGGAAAATATTCTTTTTACCGACGAAGCAAATTTTAACACAGCTGGTATTTTTAATAGAAAAAATTCGCACTACTGGTCGTCTGAAAATGAACACCGAGTAAAAATGTTGAAAAAACAAGGGCACCAAAGCGTGCATGTCTGGTGCGGAATGGTCAGAAATCAGGATTTTTTATAATGACATATTAAATGGAGAGAGATATTTCGACTTGCTGGTAAATCAAATACTTCCTCTTATTAACGCACCACTGCCAGATGATATTAGGGCCGGTCTTATATTTCAACAGGACAGTGCCTCTTACCACACTGTAAGACCGGTAATTAATTGGTTAAACCAGAATTTTAATACTTGGATAGGTAGACACGGAACCATACCCTGGCCAGCTCGGAGTCCCGACTTGACTCCCTTAGACTACTTTTTGTGGGGCAACTTAAAAGAACAAATTTATAAAAGGGAAATAAATAATACAGAACACTTGAAACAAAGAATGAGGGAGGAAATAAACAGATAAATTAACCCAATAATCTTGGTAATGAGACTTTAACTGGTCCCAATATACAAAATGCCCAAAAGACATCTGACGACTTCTTGTATTGACCCCCTTAAATCCGGTAAATGCTACTTTACAAGAAATAAGTGAAATTGTGCATGAAGAACCCCAAGTACCTACTTACCGAATTAACTAATTTGGTACCATTATAAAGTGAATTTGCAATTATTCACCAAGAAGCAGCTATCCAAAATATTGATAAGAATAAAGAGAAAATGGTGGGACATGCTGCGAATTTATAAAGGTGGATGCGCCATACCAAGTATCAAACAATCACGTGATTTTAAATACACTAGTAGAGAAAAAAAATTAAAGCAGCGACAAATCTAGTATTGGTAGAAGAGTGGAACAGTCACTTTTGGACGTGTGGCTCATGGATTAAATTTTCTGTCGAAGGATATTTTATCTACTCCATCTATATCTAGACTTTGTGCTCAAGTTAAAGATATTATAAAATTTTTTCGTAACAAACAAGCTGCCAGACAAGTCTTAAAATAAATTCAGCTGAGTAACCTAAATAAAGAAATCCAGTTGCTTACATTTTCTGAGACTCGTTGGGGTTCAGTGAGTAATTCCTTGGAAAGTCTAATAAACAACAAAGACTTTCTACAAAATGCTCTATTTAGCAAGTATGTTAAACCACTTTTTGGTCAAACATGAAACGTCTAATTTTTGACAAAGATATATATTGGCAAATGTATTAAAAATAGTAAAACTTATTGCTGAAATAATGACTAATGTAGAAACTGATAAACCAGGTCTTTCGAACATACGTACTGAAAAACCAAAACTTGAAAACCAGTCAAGTCCTGGACTTGACTGGTTTTTACACAGGACTGCCAGTTAAAATATTATGATTCAAGAAAGTATTATTGATATTGCATTGTTGTTTTCTTAAATTTTATCGGTTTTGCGTTCAAAATATAATGTCATCTACTAGTGAAAGTAAAGATGATCCATTTGGAGGCACGCACACAGACAGTGATGAAGATTATGTCCCAGATAATAATAAAAGAAAACCTAACCTCAACATGCAGCTCCTAAAAGGTTCTAGTTCGGATGATTCTGATGAAGTTCAAGGCCCTGGAACGATCCCTATTATGTTAGAAGATGTTCCTAATACGACATATGATGATGAAAATATTCAAATTCTTGACAATTTGAGTAATACGCCACAACGAGGAAAAAAGCGACTTGTATGTACGGCAATATGGAAAGAAACATACAAAAAACTAAACGAGTAAAGGGTGAGCCGTATTTAAATTTAGCTGGTATACATAAATCTGGTAAACATATTGGTAGTAACTGCCACTGTAAGCTAAAGTGTTTGGATGAAATTGGACACGAAGGATGTGAAAAAATATTTCGTGATTTTTATGCTATGGGATCAAAAGATCTGCAGGATGCATACTATACTTATTTGGAAATATTTATAAGCTAGAGCTACAGCGAGCTAGACCACGTTCTGGTGACGGAAACCAAAAAAATGCAACATTTAGTTACAAGGTAATTTATTACTTGAGCTATAAATTATTATACATTTTGGCTTAACTTTACATTATTGTTTCAGATTCACAACAATGGTGTGGTGCGGAAAATTTGCAAAAAGGCATTTCTCTCATTACATGGGATCACAAAAGCAAGACTTGAGCGTTTACAAAATCATCTAAAGCTAGGAAGTGGAACTCCTCCTGTAGATGGTAGAGGAAAACATGTGTTTAGATCAAATAAACTACCTGAAGGCACTGATGACCACATACGTGTGCATATACTTAGTTATCCAAGATACAAATCGCATTACAGTCTAAAAGATAACTTGAATCACTATTACCTCTCACCTCTCTTGAGTATTGCGAAAATGCTTCACATGTACCTACAGAAATACGAACCTGAAAAGTTACTTCCCCAAAACCAAAATATTAAACCGATTGTTAAGTATGAATATTATAGAAGGTTTTTTACTGACAACTTTAAAATGTCCTTTGGTAAACAAAATAAGATACCTGCCAAAAGTGTGACCAATTAATGAATTGTGACGCTCTCAAATCGGTTTCGGTTTTTTTCCTCGGGTTTCTGCCTTCGGGCGCCACCGTCCACTGGTTTTGTGTGGTGGAAGGTCCACACGGACTCTACTTGCTTATGAGTAAAGGCGGGGTAGCTTCAATGGAGAAGGTGCATAACTGCACGTGCCAGAGGGTCAATGTTTCCTAACTTAAGTAATAAAAGTCGCACACTTTCAAGGCCCAAACTATTTATTTATACTTTAAATAAATCGGTCGGTAAATAACACAGCAACAAAATAAACCAGTATAAAATATCAATAGCCATATATTTGTTAAGCAGGGGAGGCAGCGGAGGTAAATAGTCAAAGCAATTAAATATTAATATACAGGCGGAAATACAAATAGGTACTAATAATTATTGTGAGCAGGTAATAATGCAGCGGTAGATATACAGGCAAACAAATTATTATTAAGCAACTAACAGTGAACCAGTCAACTAACCGCAAACTTAAACAATAATCAATTAGATTCGGTAGCTATTATTACTAAAAAGGTAATAACAAAACGGTTGATGAATAAATTATCAGTCTAATTAATCAAAGTAATTATATTCGGTATCAAATATTACTAATAAAACGGTTGGTGAATAAATTATCAATCTAATTAATCAAAGTAATTATAGTCGGTATCAAATATTACTAATAAAACGGTTGATGAATAGAGTATCAATCTAATTAATCAAAGTAATTATATTCGGTAGCAAATATTACCAAGCAGTTAATACTAACGGTTAATAGCAACAATAGGCAATAAGCAATAAGCAATGCGGTAAAACAATGTAACTTACTCCTGCTGTAGGTATCACCCACTTTTACAATAATTCACTACTAAATTTATTTATCCCGACGGCCAGGAAAATCGGAGTACAAAAGAGAACTAAACTAGTGATACCATGGCTTTAATGTCCTTATCGAGCCTGGCTTAGCCAATCACAGTGGCGGATTTAAGTCATCTGCTTAATATATTTTCTCGAAAACAGTAAAAATTAATATAATAATTCATTAATTAATTTACAATATGAACATAAAACCATATACAGGGTAGTTTCTAATACCCAACTATCAAATAACAATTCAATAACTTAAATCTAGTTGCATCCTATTGTTATTCTCATAAATGCAATTCTATACATAACATAAATATCACCAATACTGGTTAACACGGATCAAAAATAAAATAATAACCTTTTGTAAACATATTTCCTTTAGTGGAAATAAATATTTAACGCTACAAACGCCTAACAGGCGGTGAATCAAATAAGTGCACTTTGTGCAGTTTCGGGAAGAGTTAGCTAGCTCAAACTTTACCATACCATTCATTATTAAATTTGCTATCTCAAAAGTACAGCCAAAAGTACATATCGATTGCATAAGTATTTTTAATTGCTATTGCTATTTAAATAAAATATTTTAAATCTCCAATACATTAAACATAATTTTAAGGTACCTAGAACTCGGCGTTTTACACATTTAGCGGCGGTGACAAAAAGTCGGTGAAACTATAAAAACAGCGGTCTGGAATTTCGGTAGATAGGCTTATTTAATAAATAAATATATGTATTGTTTATTGCTAACTGCAACAAGGAAATATTTAAACTTTACCGGAGAACTTAAATCTATTTTTATATACAGGGTGAACCTCAAAATAAATACATGACACTGCAATAGTTAAATTCGACTGAAATTATTCTAAACTAAATAGACGGTTTATAACAATAAAATAACTGATCATTATGGTTCTCTTGGCTGGTAACGGTCACATAATAAAAATAAACAAATTAACCTAAAGCCTGTTAATATTATCATCGGAAAATAGTGACTTCGTTACAGAATCAAATTGATGCTGCCGAGAATGATGAACAAAAAAGGCAGTTTGTGATAGAAAAAAAATTACATATTACAAAAGCCGAAACTTTTTATACAGTTATTAAATATAAAACAGCATTAGCTAAGAATGATATGAGTGTAGAAGTTTTAACATTTGATTTTCAACAAAATTCAACTCTGGGTAATTTTTGTGTCCACGTAGCAAGTACTGGAAAAAGTTCCTTTTATATTTATGATGAGACACTAGCTGCAAAAGGACAAAATGATGTAGCCAGTATGCTACTACATTTTATAGCCATATTAGTCAAGAAGTAACCGATATATACATATTTTCAGACAACTGTTCATCACAAAACAAAAATGATGTACTAGTACAGTTTCTTTATACTGTGTTAGGAACTACTGAAAGAGACTGATACAGCACAGGTACCTACCCCGAACCAGGACACAGTTTTCTTCCTTGTGATAGGAGCTTTGGAGCAATAGAAATACAAAAAAGAAAGTATGACAAAATATATTTACCCCAGGAATACTCAAAGATTATTGAAAATACTAACAAAAAATTTGAAGTCATTCATGTAACGCAGGATATGTTTTTAAATTTCAAGGTCCATTGGAGCAGTTTTTTGTAAAGAATCCTTCAAGAACAAATTTACCATTTCGAAATATCGTGTCCGTGTCATGCGATATGAAAAACTAGATACTGAAATATCAATGAAATGTAGTGAAACAGTCTCTTTAAACTTATTCAATGCGTTTGAAATACGAGACAAGAGAAATTTGCAGTCCCTAACCTTACCGAACCCTGAAAATAAGATGTATATTGAAAGAAAGCTCACGAAGAACAAATTCGATCATGTTATGAGTCCGGCAAAGAACTATGTGTCTCAGTGTGATCAATGGTTTTATGAAGAAATCCGAAATTACCATCAGAGCTTTTCGCCTGACAATAAAGATACTTCTGCATCAGAATTTAGTGATGATGAATAAATGAAAATATTCCAAGTTTGCGTTAAAAGTTAAGTTAAACCATGTATTTGTTTATTTCATTCAGTAAATTAATAAAAAAGAATATTTTCTAAATCAGATTTAATTTTATTTAATTTGTCCCCCCAAAAAAATCAAAACACTTTGCATAAACCAGTCAAGTCCATTTCCTTTCCCCCTATAACTCATTAAATTTTTTAATCCACAAATTGATTTTTCAAAACATAATGTAACAGAATCATCTGCAAATGACAAGAAATAAAAAAAAATCAATATCTAAAAATTCAACATCAAAAATGTTTTTTACCTGAACATTTTACCTCATGTGACTTAACTGATTTATGCATTGGACCCCTCAATTTCTCCTGATTGTAGTGTGTTTAATAAAAAACGATTGAAATGAGAATGATGGGTATTGTTTATTACCTGTATTTAATTAATTAACGTAGGTAAGCACTTATTTGCACTGTCTTCAAAAATAGCCTACTTTTGACATTTAAAAGTCATCAAAAATTACACATTTTTGACATAAGTATTGGAAAAAAAATTATGTATCTTAATACCCCAGGAAGTGTTGCTCCTCGACACAATGTGAAAAAATTTTTTGCGCATTTTGGTTTGCGCAAGTGGTGAACGACAACGGGTCCCAAATGGTCGCAAAGTCAGTGTAGAATTTTTCAGGCAGAATAATATAAGACACATTTTGACACCACCATTTAATCCACAATGTAATGGTGCTGCCGAAGCAGTATTAAAAATTTTCAAGGAAAAAATAAAAGCAGCAATCGACACTTCTAGAAATGCAGAGGTACCTATTACAACACTAATTTCCAGATTTCTACTGGTTTATAGAACAACAAGACATTACAACAGGTTTAACCCCGGCAGAGTTGATGTTCCGTAGACAAATTTGAACCAGGTGGGAAATGTTGCGGGAAACCGTGGCACCAGAAACATTTTCCAGAGAAAAGGAAGTATCCCCACAGGTAACGGAGTCAAGGAAGAGACAAAAAAAAAGGTATAGAGGTCGACGAAGAAGTTTTGAAAGGGGGAATACGGTAATGGTGCGGGATTATCGAAAGAGAAATGAAAAATGTGATAGCACATCATTATTGAAACACTGGGTAGTTCAGAAACCTTGGCAGCCGCGCCAGCCCCATGACTTCCTCTGGACCTGACTCAGCACAGGGACCCAAAATATTGTTTATAAAGAATGACACACTTCGATATTGGAATATGATTATTTTTTAAGGTATTCATAACTCATAGAGTTGGTGTTCAGTTCAGCTATTAAAAGATTTATTCTATACAGAGAGTTATTTTATTTCCGAGTTGAATTGAGGCTACAATTCAAAAAAGAATTGATCGCACCACGTATTTGTGCCAATTGGAATCTGGGGGGGGATTTGGAAGCGTCATGCAAATCAGATCAGAGGACGGACGCGTAGGTTTGAAGGTAGATGACAACTGATCAACGGGACGAGACACAGTTTCAGGTAACAGAAATGGGAGACTCGAAAGAACGTTTCATTCTAAAAATATTGACTCTGAGTATTATGTACATATGCCATCGAATTATCGGCAGGCTGTGCTGCTGACGGAAAGCGACGATGAGAGTAAGTAACCAGGGTGTAGTTACCAGGCAGCAAGGATTGTTAACTGTTTACAGGATTGCTCGATCCCTATACTACAATGTAATCCATAATTGTGACGTCGTCAAAGATCCAAAGATCTCGAACTTGTAGAAATAGGTACACTTTATACTGTTATTACAAACTTTAATAAATAATAATATTAATAATCATTCAAATACGAAAATTCTTTTGCAAATGTGAAATATAACAAACACAAAATAGGTATATTTCGACAATTCGATTACATAGATCTTCGATGACGTCAGAAAGGCGGATGACAAAATTGAGCGATCAAGCAATCTTGTAAACAGTTAAGAATCCTTGACCAGGCAGAGTGATAAAAAATTGCACATATTTGATGGAAATGGTAGTTCTGTTATTGGTTCAAATGTTATTAGTGACAGAGATGGTTTGGATGCTAACCATAGTTATGATGGAAAATGTAGAATTTAACAAGGACACCTGATTCAGGAGGGCCTGCTAAATTATCTAGGTTTACGAATGAGGTAGAACAATGCAGTAAAAATTAGGTGATAAAGTCTGTGTTAAAACCTACAAAGGTGGCAAGGAGAAAGTCTGAGAGAATAGTAAATCAACCTAGCAATTTGGGAGATTTTCTGACAGGGTCAGAATTTGAAAAGTTATGCGCAATAGGTAGTGAAGAATAAGAAAATAGAAAAAAAAGATTAGAGAAATAGGCATACATGTTATTGTTAGGTATCAATGTATAGGTTGGTTAATAGTATAGTGTATTGTAGAATGTAGTGTGTAAATCATGTTAAAATGTATTAGGGTAATAAAAAGAAAAAATTGTTAGTCTAATCAATACAATATTGTAAAACAAAACGTTATAGATGTACCACACGCTGTGATATAATGAGTAGAGATCTTCACGATTTAAGTGTGGCGATGTTATGTTGGCAACATTGCCAGGGGCAAAGGGGAGAACGGGGTAGTCCGGCTGGGTACGATGACATGATGTGAGGTGAAGATAAAATAAACCCTAATAACGTAAAACGCTTTTGATTTACCAAGCTGAGTCTAAGGACAGAACACTATTTATTTTGTAAGAAAACAGTTCTTTCCAAGGAACCAAAAGCTAGGTGTAATGCATGTTTATATTAGTTCCACACTACGTTCATATTCTAGTAATTACTCGGCAGATACTTCTCAAATTTGGTATTGTAATAACTGCATTTAATTGATTATTGTGCTAAGCTGTAAGCTAAATTTAAGCATTAGCTACATAAGTACCTAATAATCCCTTTTACCTATAAGTACCTTTTTCATTCGTCATCCAAATACCTCCCTATTTAAAATTTTATAATCGGCAAAATCGGAGATAACACAATGTGTATATGTATTTTGGTCTCAAAATTATTATTATTTATAGGTATATAATACAATGTGATTATTATATTTCTGTGGAAAAAAGGCGAAAGGGGATAAGTTGACTTATCCCAAAACAGAATTGTTTTTTATTTGTTTACTTTTCCTTAATAAATATAATTATCTTGTTGATACCGTACATATTTTATTTGGCCTGTAAGTCCCCTTCCCATCTTTGCAGGATATAACAGGTGGGGACCAGTATAATGTCAGTGAACATGTCAGTGAGAATAGTAGGTGGGTAAATATTTCATATACATGGGATAAATATATTTTTTAGAGCCGAACTAAGAACTGTGGGGGCTTGTAGGCAGAATTATTTTGGGGAGCTCATACAGCTTCATGCGAGTGGAGAGCATAGCAACCTAAAAAGTATGAGTTTTTTAAATATATTAAATAACTGAACCCAAATTCACACGTTTGCTTCTTTAAAAAAAAAAATGTAAAAATTTGTAGTACCTTGTATATAGAATCTATTATTTATAGGTACAAGGGTAGTACATAAGCCACAATTATGTTACAGCCATTTTGTGAGCGACAACACATTTCGCACTACCTTAAATTCGCCGGCCCTTATTTTTTCTATTTTAAATGGATATCAAAACCAATAATATACCACTAAAATGCTTTTATTTTAACATTGTCTACGCTTTCATAAGTTTTCACTCGTCATTCAAATACTTCCCTATTTAAAATTTTATAATTGGCAAAATCGGAGATAACGGAATGTGTATATGTATTTTGGTCTCAAAATTGTTTCTACCGCCGCGATGGTTTCGATTTCCAGTACTCTATTGCATCGCCACGGCGGTTCAGTAGCAATTTATTAAAATACCGCCAGCGGTTTAGCAAACACTTCCTTTTTACTACCAAAAAGTGAGGTTATGTTCAGTTCAAACAATTACAAAAATGAACAAGAAATTGCTTCTTTTTTTTCATTGTTACAAATTCATTCTTTTTCTTTCCATTTCCATTATTATTTATCTACATAGGTATTACATATTACTATATTTTACCCATCCAGCACCCCTTTTTCCCTCCCCCCTCCCAATCCACAAGTTTCTTTAATCATTATACACTGCAGTTCATCCACAGATTTTTTTGCTTAACACCTTCTATTATCAATATACTACACATTTCTATTTGGAAAATTAGTCAATTTCGACAAAACGATGGCAGTTATAAAAAAAATTTAAAAACGTAACCATTTAGGACTAAAACTAGGTATTCATCCAGTGGTCTTCTCTTCCCATTACAAGTATTGTATTACATTACAGGTATTGTACTGTATTACACAATACAGGTATTACAAATTAAATACATAAATACACTTACCAAGCAATATGCATCACATTTTCAAATAATAATACACATAATATTAACCATTGACGTCCCGAGCCCGACCCTACGTAGATTCTTACAAGACTTTTTATAACAATGGAAGGGAAGCGGAAGCATCTTTAGTAGAAGAAAAACTTCCGAATCGAATACCACAGCACAAACACAGAATAATTTACCACAGGCCACAGACAAAGAATGAATTAGAGAAATGTCATTCAAGAACGATTCGTCATAAAAGATCAAATCAGTATACTGATTTAAATGATTCAGCTTATGTAAACGAATTAAATATTTTCAGATTCACTATTCACTTTCACTGAGTCGTTCATTCCGAGTTTCATTGAAGAATTACACTGAGTAGTTCAGTTCGAGTTTCGTTTAGGAATTAAAGAATCAGAGTGGTATTCAAACAGAATCAGACAGGTTCAAATTCGGAATTGATCTATGTAGTATAACTCGTTTCTATTCATTTTTACCGTTTCAGTTCATCCATCTAGTCAGTAGCTATTGTGACTGTGGTGCGTTTTTTGATATTATTTGAATACCTAATTTTCATTATTGATTATTTAAATGAAGTGCAGTCAAAACTAATATTTGTTTCAATAGGCACTTAATCCAAGGTATCCCAATAGTCCGTTAAAGTTCAATAAACGCCTTATTGTAGGATTTAAAAAAAAACTTTCATGGAATTGATGCAATGTGAGCAGGCGCAAATTTTAAAATATTTTGAATTCTACAGAGTGGTTATCACTACAGAGCGACACTTTCAATGTTCACCATATTTATTATTTGTATTTGAATTCAACTTACAATCCTCTATTAAACGATACCTGACTTTTTATTTGGATACGGTGTTGTTATAATTAAAAAAATGTAAACGTTTTTGTTGAAACACGTCGATTAGTCTAAGGCTCCAAAGTATTATTTTCTTAATTATTCCTGTACTCACACAGTGATTTACTCTCAACTACTGTGTTTCAACCAAAATTTTCATTTTCATTTCAATACAGGCACTTCCAGAAAAGCGCTTTTTCCAAAAACTCTTGGATTTTGTACTTTGATACATTATTGGGAAACCCTCTATGAAATATTGTCCGTGATCGTTGAATAATACCCACTACGTTAACTAATTTTAATTATAAATCGTGGCCGTGGTGATAATATATGCGAATTGTGAAGATCTAACTCGAAAATTATGACTCACGTACTAAACGCGTAGGCAATCATTCGCGATCGAATCTCTATGAACGAATATTTTCAACTGAATTAATGAAATGTTTCATTCACTAAAAAGAATCGAACTTCCCCCTCTAGAATAAATGCCATCTTCGCCTAAAAATAAAAAAGAAAAAGTGAAAAACATTTTAAAAAAACAACATTTTTGTATTTGAAAAAGTCAAACCTTGACAGGGTTTTGTGTACGCATGAAATTTGAAAACATTAACCAAGCTGGAATTACTGCATTTTGTGTGCTACCCAATTAGATCCTATCTCAAAAAAACGAATTCACTAGCAATGATCAAGTCCACCGCTGAAAATGTCATTTTTTATAGAAAAACGTGATTATCTCTGAAACAGCATGATTATATCTATACAGTATGGCTGCTTTTTTGACTGGGTACATAAATTGCCTTCCACGCCAACTTGAGTTAGGTGATTTATGAATGAGTATGATACCCGTCACCGATGTAACGAATGGAATGATATGAACATGATTCTGTTTCCATATTATTTCAACTTCTATTGGTAGTTGCTGATGTTTTTCTCCCTTTACTGTCTATTTTTTTACTATGTTTTGGTCAGATGGTATTACCACATCAATAAGGTAGGTGATCCTTTTTATTTTATCTTGAAATATTACATCTGGTCTATGATGGGCTACGCTACCGTTTTAACGATTTTTGTGATTAGGATCCAGTATTATTTATTATATATTTTATAATATTTGTTTTCTATCATCGTTGGTGGTGAATACCGGTAGTACGCTTGAGCCCGTATTGTAGATTATATCGCAGGGCTATTGCCTTGTGAACAATTTTTGTCACTGGATTATGTCTATTATCGGTATATTGTACCTACACCTCCTAGTATAGTTTATTCTTTATTTGCAAAAATTTGAAATGGGTCATTGAGGTTTGCGTCTCTAATTAGGTTGTTGTCTAGTGCTTTCAGCACCTTGTATGCTGGAGATGTAGTTCGCATTATTGCATTTTGCATATTTAAGCTACTGTAATGAAGTACATTTTCTTTTGCCGCAAAATTACCCATTCTGCACCTGTAAATAAGTTTTCAATACAACGCCTAAATAAATATATACGACCAGAATTTCTATCATTCAACACCTAAGAATCCGAATACGCACGCATCCCTGTTTTACTGTTTACGCGGACCTAGGAAATTTCACGCGCTGAGATTTTAGTTGCTGTGCCGCTGCCCGAGGAACTGGTCGTACTACCGCATCGCTGCGAATCCCCGGACACCAACTGTCACCGGAAAGTGAGTAAAATATTACAAGTCCGAAAAGGTAATATAATGAAATTTTTATAAGTATCAAAGGTGTAATGAAATAACCTTTCTTAGTTAGGCTTTAATTCACTAAAAACTTGCACATATTTTTAAATTCTAGAATTGTTTGACAAGACAAATGAGAACTAGTAAAATAAACAACAAAAGACAAATATCATGGTAAACAAGGAAACGTATAATATTACATTTTCCCTTTGTTTTATTTTTGTTCATAATCAAGAAGATAGTTTGGAGATTTTCGTACTCTTGTAGATCTTCTTATTTCATTATGAGTTTCAGTTCCATTTGCGGTACTTTTATCTTCCATACCTCGAGAAATATTTAATAGAGTATTCTGGTCTTCGGATGTATTACCATTATTATTATTATTATGAGTTTCATTATCATCAAATAGAATTTCTTCATTGACAATGTTCTGTTCCGAAGGTTTGGAATTTAACAAGGAAGTATCTCCCCTAGGGGCAAGATGCTTCAATGAAACTGTCGATTCTTTTCCATCTTCGTGTCGGATTAATGCCATATTCTGGATTGACTTCTACTAACTCTACCTCTTCTACTAAAGGATCATATTTACTATTTCTAGCATGTTTCTTTAGTAAAACCATTTCTGAAGGATTGAGCCACGATGGTATAGAAATTCCACTGGTTGAGCGTCTTTGATAACTGAATAAGCGTTCATGCGGTGTGCAATTAGTCGATGTACAAAGTAATGTTCGTATAGGATGTAATGCATCTGGTAACACAGCTTCCCATTGTATATGTTTTAATTTTCTGGTTTTTAATGCTAAACTTACGGCTTTCCAAATTACACCATTATAGCGCTCTACTTGGCCATTTCCTTCAAAGTTATATGGAGTAGTCCGACTGGAAGCTATTCCTCGAGATTGCAAGTAAGTAGAAAGCTCTCGTGACATAAAAGATGAACCTCTATCTGAATGGATATAAGCTGGCATGCGAAATACGCAAAAAAGTTGATTTAAACATTCTATGATAGATGTTGAAGATACATCCTTGCATGGAAAGGCAAAAGGAAATCTAGAAAATTCGTCTATTACAGTCAGCATATATTTGTTGTTTGTAGAGCTTGGCAAAGGACCCTTGAAATCAATATTAAGACGTTCGAATGGTGAAGTAGCTTTGATCAAATGACTGTTACTGTTTCTATTAAATCTTGGTTTTATTTCAGCACATAATGGACATACTGATGTCATTCGTTTAACATCTTCCATAGAACACGGTAAATTGCGAATACGTATGAAGTGATACATCCTAGTTATTCCAGGGTGACATAAAGATTCATGTAATTCGTATAATTTATTATTAAAGCTTACTGAACAGATTCTTGAGAAGGTGTCAGCAACAGTATTCTCACGTCCAGGTCGATAAATTATATCGTACTTATAACACGCGAGTTCTAAACGCCATCTCAGTATTTTATCATTTTTGATTTTATTTGAATGTTTAGCATCGAACATAAAAGATACTGCTTGTTGATCTGTTATGAGTTTAAAATGTCGGCCAATGAGAAAATGCTTCCACTTTCGCAGTGCTTCTACACATGCATATGCTTCCTTTTCCACAGATGAATGTCTACGTTCAGATTCGGAAAGTGTTCTTGAAAAGAAAGCGACAGGTCTTCCAGACTGACTTAATGAAGCTGCTATTGCGAAATCTGAAGCATCAGTTTCTACGATCAACGGTTCATTCTCTTGAATAGTCCATAATAGAGATTTGGCTACATCAATTTTGAGATTCTCGAAATCAGCTACAACATTGTTTGGCAAAGGAAAAGTTTTACAATTTATAAAACTCCTAATTTTCTCTGAAAACGACTTTATCCATTTAGAGTAATGCGATAGCATTCCTACAACTCGTCGTAATTCCGTTATATTATTAGGAATAGATAAGTTGAGAAGAGGTTGTAGTCTTTCAGCATCAGGTTTAAGAATTCCATTTTCTATAGTATATCCCAGTAATTGAATAGATCGTGTGGAGTACTTGCACTTCTTTTCATTTAGTGTTAGTCCATATTTTGTTACTGCATTTAAGAATTTTTCTAAATTTTTATCGTGATTTTCATGATTTTTACCGCAAACAGTGACATCGTCAAGATACGCAAACACACCATCTAAATTTTTGTTTGATATTATAAAATCTATCGCTCTTTGAAAACAGGAAACCCCATTTGTTACTCCAAACGGTAATCTTCGAAATTGATATAATTTCCCATTTGCTTCAAATGCTGTAAAGGGCTTATCAGTATCTGCTATGGTATTTGAGGTATTTGATGATAAGCGCTCTTTAGATCGATCGTGCTGAAAACTAGCAGCCTTATTAATAATAAAACTTAGAATGTTCTAAGACGTGACTAGAATGTAATTAGTGAAAACTGCATTAATAATACCATTTAAATGCATGTCAACGCTAGAATGATGTTAAATCACTAGTTATCAGTTTGGGTATGTTTTACAATAAGTTAAAGTTAACCTAAAAATTTGACAAAAATGACAGCAGTTTTTCTTTTCTCTCCCAATTTAACAGATTGAGAACATTTTTCTGAAATATTAAATAATTTAATGCCAAATTTTCCGTATTTATGTCAGTAGCTTTAATAATTATATAAAATTTTATTATGGCATGGTTACTTATCGAATTCATTAGAGAGTTTTTGAACCCCTTAAATTTTAGCACGTCGTTATCGTTATTCTGAGCATGTGCAGTTCCAAAAAGAGTTTGAATTTTGGCACTGCGCGTGCTCAGTATAACGATTGCGGTAACGATAAGGTAAAAATTTAAGGTGTTCAAAATCTCCCTATTATAAAAGGCAAAGTTAATGCTTATCAAGGGCGGATTTACCATTAATTCAAATTTTACATTAGCAAAAAGCAAAAACGTAATTAGTTAAAAAAAATATAAACGTACTCCACTTAAGGATATTTTATTAAACACTTCTATTTGCTATTTCATGTTTGTCCAAAGAAAAACGTACCTATCTAAATGCACAGATAATTTCTAATTTCACAACATTTTTAAAAAATGTGGTTCTTTGAGATACTCCCCCATGTTGAAAAGCTAAATCCGCCCTTGATTGCTTATTAACACAAAACAGTCTTGACACAAGACACTTGTCAGTCTTGTCACTTAGCGTAAATGTTTGTAAATGCAGGTTAGATTTGTTGCAGTGAAATTAGCTCTATATATAGAATGAGACGTTGTCACATTAACTTCTTATTTAGCATGCTATTAGTCAATTGTCTATAAATATTTAATTATTAATATAAACTACTTAGATTGATTTAAGAATGCGGTTAGTTGTCATTAGTAAACTTGATGTTATTGTGATTATTATTAATATGGGTGTAGATGTTTTGCTACTTTAGAAACAACTGTTTCTATATGAGGTAAAGGGTAAGCATCAATTAAAGTAAATTTATTTATTTTCTGGGAGTAATCAATAACCATTCGTCGTTTATGATTTTCGTTTCGTGTCACTACTACTTGAGCTCTCCAGGGAGACATACTTTCTTCTATAATTTCTTCTTCTAATAGTTTCTTTACTTGTTCATCATCTTCGGAATAATGTCGAGATTTAGTTGCTATTGGTTTCCATCCTTCGATGAGATTTGAAAATAATGATGGTGTTTCTATTCTTGCTGCTGCTACACAACAAATTGATAAAGAAGGTTTTGGTCCACCAAAAGTCACATTAACTTGGGAATGCTGCTTCATGATATCATGGCCAATAATTAAGTCAGTGCATAAATTTTGGAGAATTGAAACTTTAAAATTATTATATTTAGCTTCCATCAGTTTCAAATTAATCAAACAATACCCTCGTATGCCAGAAGAGCATGATGTGGACGCCATAGAAACTTGTCCTTTCGCAGGATAAATTTGTAATTTACTTCTTTTTACAAAATCATAGTCCAAGAAACTATCAGAACTTCCAGTATCAATTAATGCATTCGCAGAAACATTATTTAGCATAACTTTAATTATGGCTTTTGACAAACAGTAGAGTTGTGATGCAGAGGCAATTAAAAATGTAGAAGCTGAAGTCGTTGAATTCGATTTGACCTTTAAATTTTTAAGTTTCATGCATACTTTTGAAAAATGACCAATCTTCTTACAATATGTACATAATTGTTCTCTAGCCGGACAAACTGTCCGTGAATGTCTCTTATTTCCACAAAAATAACAATGTTGGAATATAACTGCTGCAGCTCCAGTATTTGAGTTATCTTGAGATTCACTATTTCCATTCGAAAACACAGCATTAGTCTACTGATTTCTAGAGAAATAACACTCTGACTGTTTTTGTGCTTCTTCTAATGATCGAGATTGAATTACAGCTTCCTCTAGATTCAAAGTATTTCTTTCTAACAATCGTTGGCATATATCTGATTGTGATAGTCCATTTATAAAAGCATCTCGAATACAATCATTTTTATTTTGTTCTGCAGTTACTGTTTCAAAATTACAATCTTTACTTAATAGTTTTGAGGCTTGTACGTATTGATCGATACTTTCTGTAGCTTGTTGTTTTCTTGTGGCTAATAAATGTCTTGCAAATACTTCATTCATTGGTTTTACATATAAATCTTGAAGTAATTTGACAGCTTTTTCGTATTTGTCACAGTCACTTATATATTCATAAATTGAATGAGAAATAAAATTTATTAATATCTTGAGTTTATCTTCTTCTTGAAGTTTATCCTTGGTTTCAGTAATTTCTAAAAAATTCTTGAAGGTCTTAAACCAGTGCGTCCATTCTTTAGTGGCAGTTGTCGAACTAGGATCTGTTTCAAACCTCTCCGGTCTTAAAATTTTATCCATTTAATTTTATTATTTTAGTGAATTAAATTGTAATGAAATAACCTTTCTTAGTTAGGCTTTAATTCACTAAAAACTTGCACATATTTTTAAATTCTAGAATTGTTTGACAAGACAAATGAGAACTAGTAAAATAAACAACAAAAGACAAATATCATGGTAAACAAGGAAACGTATAATATTACAAAAGGAAATTGGGACTTATATATTTTTAGTAGTTTGTCTACCTACCACTTATTTTTCTAAATTCGAAAAGGTAGCAAGCGTAAACCGGCTAAGTCGATTAATAATAAATGTTGGGATAATTTCTTAAGTCCTTGTTTCCACTACTGCGCCGGTCCATGTGTTCACTGGCTCTATATCGACCTGAGACCGATTTAAATATAGTCAGTCCGCTGCTGTACACCACGACGAAGAGTCCTGCCTGTCCCACCGCTGCTACTAGTACGTCAAGAGAATAGGTAAAATTCGGAGTCTACAAGAACGAGGGGACTTATAAATTTTACCGATTTTGTGGTGTACAGGTATAAAATATCCAAAGTCCGAGATTTCACTTCTGCGCATAGCCGAGGTTTTTCATAGAACCATATACAGCTGCGAACGACTCAGACATTCTGTCTGTGGCCACACCGCATCGAAGCAAGACCTGTCTGTCTACACCGCTGCTACCAGGACCTAGAGAAGAGTAAGTTAAAATTTGGCAAAGTCCACAAGCCCGTGTGGACTTATAAAATTTCACCGATTGTTGTCAAATGAGCATAAAATATACCAAGTCAGATATTTCACTTCTGCGCATGTCCGAGGTCTTCATAGACCCTCTTATACTACTGCGACCAACTCAGACTTTCAGTTGGGACCGCACCACATGCGAGCCAGACCTGTTCATCTTCACCGCTGCCTACCAGTATCCAGAGAAGAGTAAGTAAACTAGTACAAGTCCCCAAAGGCATTGGGACTTGGTAGAATTTCATCGACTTGTGTGGACTACGCCGAGAATATTACAAGTCGAAATAGGGAGTACCTGCTACTAGCTGATGCCAAAGTATTCAGTCTTCATCGACCGCCCGACAGCAGCAGACGTGCCTAGGACTAGCTAGACAACGAGTAGGGAATTGCCACTTGGCTATTGGACCGTATATATGTTATCTCTTTCAGCTTCTGTCGCCGGCTACAAAACAATCCGCCCACACGACCTGCTAGTCTCAGGCGAGTCGGCGCATTGTTTGGATACCATATTGTACCTTCAGCCACTGTCACCGCCTGTGAAAACAATTCGCCCACACGACCTGCTAGTCTCAGGCGAGTCGGCCCATTGTTTGGATACCATACTGTGCCTTCAGCCACTGTCACCGCCTGTGAAAACAATTCGCCCACACGACCTGCTAGTCTCAGGCGAGTCGGCCCATTGTTTGGATAGCATATTGTGCCTTCAGCCACTGTCACCGCCTGTGAAAACAATTCGCCCACACGACCTGCTACTCTCAGGCGAGTCGGCCCATTGTTCGGGAAACATTAATCATACTTTATTTTTCATCTTCTGTCGCCGACTACAAAACAATCCGCCAAGTTGTTAGTGACTTCAGAGCACGGATTTCTTAAAATAAACTGGATCGCTAATACATACTGGTGGGGGTAGCTAAAAATAACAACTGATAGGCGGCCGCCATACTGTGCTAACTTCTAGGTATTTTATGAACTAAATGATGGTAACACTGTTGAGTTACCATCACTGCTTTTATATTTTCTTTGTTTTGTGGTTTATAAATGAAGTTCTGTGTGCAAGGTGCAAGTTATTTATTTCTTAATCTGAAGAGAAAACATGCAATTTCATCATTTCATCCATTTGGTCGAAGTATTCAATGTTGAAGGTTGCGATAAAAGTCTAAAAACGTAGATATCTGTTATCTGAAGAGTCAATCGAAAGGATACAAGGTGAAAAAGGATGCAGTTTTGGAAAGAGTGCAAATTGAAGAATTTTTGACTAAATCTTGTGATAAAGAATATTTTATGATTAAGGTAATAACTCTTAACTTTTTAGACAATATGTATTAATAATACTTTGAATCATTTTAGGTTGCGCTAGTAATAGGAGTCTCTGGTGCTTGTCGATGCTACGAATTGACGAATTTGAAAATCACTAATGTATAGGACACTGGCGCGTATCTAGTTGTTTCGATACCAGATACCAAGACCGGCATTTCACGAAACTTTAAAATTATAAATGAAGGATTTTCTATCAACGACGTAGAGATGTGTAGAAAATGTATTTCCCTAAGACCAAAGAACTTATCACAAAACAGATTCTTTTTACATTATAAGAATCAAAAATGTACTTCTCAGCCTGTTGGAATCAACACATTGGCAAAAGTTCCATCAAAAGTTGCACCGTTTCTGAACTTGGCAAACGCGGAAGCTTATATTGGCCACTATATGAGGGTGCACTTCAATAACTTTATTGGGAAATAAAGGTGCCGACTTTACACCCATCAAGCGGCATGGTGGGTGGAAGAGCCCTGCTGTGGCAGAGAGCTATATTGAAGACTCCGTATCTAACAAACTTGGTATTGCAAGGAAAATCCAAGGTTCTTCTCGTTCAAGTCATTCCTCAGGAGGAGACATCCAAAATTTGTTGCAAGAAGCAACTACAAGCTTCCTATTAACGGAAACGAAGTGAAATATGAGAAAGCGAAGAACGAAATGTCTATTAATATAAATATGTTAATGTTAATTTTAATAAGTAAATTAAATTTGGTTGATTTAAGTTTATATTTTTTTATTATTTCAGTAGTGGATAATAGGTTACTTTATATGCTTTATAAGTGTGGATAAAACTCCTATTATAATGTGATTGTATGTATAAATTATATTTTAAATGTGTTTTTATTAAATTCCTACCATAATCATAATGATTTTGAGTTTTGAAGTTGTTAATGTATCTTCTAGAAAAGCAGTTATTACCATATTGTGTATTATAAACTTCATGTAATTTTATAACAAAATAACTGATTAACCTATCCCAATTCATTCACAATATTTAATATATCTTAACAGTGTAAAGTATAAATTTGACTAATAACTACTTGACATTACTAATTGTATGATGTCATTCAGTTAAAAAATATTTTTTTAGTGCCGTTTTTACTGATAAGACGTGCAGCTACTTTCATCGTGGCTTTTTATATATGCAGCTCCTGCCACAATTAAAATAACTACAAACATATGTCTAATTCTTCGATAAATACCTACCTTATATCGATACCTTTTTGCCAAACTATCGTAAGTGACATTTTCCATGAAAATGACTATGGATCTATCGTAAGTATAATATGCAAATACACATCTTGGCAGAGGTAGATAGATCCATAAATATGTAAGCGTATTTAAATGTTTCACGGTTAAATAACTGCATACATTTTATCGTAAGTAACAGAACTGTAATAGGCAGAGTGGCAGAATTGTCGTAAGTAGCCTAAGGTAAAATTTAGTGAGTGACTTACGATATTTTGGCAAAAAGGTATCGATATTAGAATTCCTCAAAACTACTAACTAATTTTTATACTGCAATTAGACAAGGTTCAAATACTTGGTTGACAAACCATGTTACTTTAAAGTTTTTTGGGTTAGTTACTAAATTATGTTTAGACAAGTAACTATTATGAACCAGTATATAATTCCGGCTAATGAAGTTGTAACAGGAGAAATAAAGAGTGTCGTCAATGAATTTAATATACCTACATTGGTACCTACCAGACATACCATTGGAAGATTTGTACATGTAGGGAGTGTCTTTACAAGCACATAAATTTCGACTTCGTCGAAAATCATTTCAAGTCAAATTAAAAAGAGATGATTCCAATTATTTGAAATGTACTATAAATAGAAAAAAATTATGTGTACCTTTGCTGCACAAATATAACTCTTGAGTCCAGTCCTGTCAATTACTCGTCATATCTAATGCACAAATAATACAATTTAATCTTTGATATAACCCTATATTAAGTTAACTTTTTAAACCCGCTGCTAAAGTATTTTTATTACAACAGTGTACATATTTTATACCCATATCCATCCATATAAGTAAGATTTAGTTAGTCATATGCCCATATCTCACCAAACTATTTTCAAAATTTCCCTCTGTAAATACCTCAACATCATTAGCTGAAAACTAGCCAATGGAATGTTAGCACAGTGTGGCGACCACCTTACAACTGACAAAATGATAGTTAGGAATCAGCGATCCAGTTTATTTTAAGAAATCCGTGCTTCAGAGACATATTCACACTTAAACAGGTGAACAGTTTTAATCAGAATGTTAATCCTTTTAAAGTTAAAATAGTAATAAGGAACGACGAGCATCAGGCTGATATTGACAGTGGTGCTAGTGTGTCGTGTGTTAGCGAACAGACATATAATAAGTATTTTGCTAAATGTAAACTAAAGTTAGACGGTGTTATTTTGCGGGGATATAATGGGACAAGATTCGCACCAGTCGGGTACTTTTATGAACTTGTGACATGTAAAAATGCAACTAAAGAGACTAAATTTTATGTGATAAAGGATAAAGGGGAACAGCCCCACTATTATAGGTCGCGATTGGATGCGTGAATTTGCCGTTAAACTCGAAATGGTTCAGTGGATTCAGTACCTCAGGTGGACAGAGGAGTGCGAAAGGGCATTCCAGGCAATAAAGAAGGACATCGCAGAAGATATGACGTTGGTGCATTTCAACCCTGACTTACCATTGGTGCTCACTATCGACGCATCAGAGTACGGAATAGGAGTGATGTTGGGCCACGTTATGGAACGTGGAGTTGAAAAACCTATCGCTTGTGCTTCCAGAACGCTCATGCCAGCGGAGCGCAACTATTCAGTTATCCAGAAGGAAGCCCTATCTATTATGGTGTTAGGAAATTTGAGCATGGTCATAGATTCACATTAAAGACGGACCATCGCCCATTGGTCACGTTGTTTGGGGAACACAAACAAATACCGCAAATGTACGCCAACAGATTGCAGCGTTGGGCTACTTACCTGGTCGGTTTTCACTATGACATCAAGTATATAAAAGGCTCGAGGAATGCTATGGCAGATTATCTTTCGAGGGCCTCCCTGGCGATAGAAGTAATCGATACGGAATATGAAGGTAAAGGCGAGTATCTGAAGTAGTAGATAAGGTAGGCCGGTTCCCCACCACTTTCAAGGTTACAGCGAGCTCGATGGCCAGCTACCATCGAGCTAGACCGCGGAACTGCTAATCATTGACTTCAGGGTGAAGAACCAGACTTCTTGTAGCATCCCCCCATGTTCTTGTAGCATCCCCCCAGGTGTAGGAGTCCCAGGGGCTGCAGAAGAACACCCCAAGAGTGTGTGACGTAGGTTCGTCCAGATGGCGGCCTGACGTCACGAGCCGCGCCTAAGGTAGTAGCTCAGGCGGCCATTAGTAGGCGCGGCAGTCTGGCCAGGCGGCCACGAGAAATCTGAGATAAATATCTGTGAAATTAGTGGGTAAAGTCAAACGCAGCAAAAACAAGAGCTGCCGTCATGGACGCAAGAGGCCTCTGCTGCTGCAGTATGGCGGCAAATTCAAATATTTAGTATACAGGGTGAATCAAAAGTTATATACAGGATGAACAAAATAAGAGTATAGAACTGATGATCAGTTGCGACCGATTGTCAGCACCGATCATCGGTCCCATGTGAAACGGCACTTAATTTTCTTAATATACGCAAAATAAGAATCTATTAGATCAAGAAATCTTAAAATTCTGTTTAAATAACAACACAATTAAAAAGAAGTTATCTACGTTAAAGTTTTTATCGTAGTAACAAAAAAAATAATATAAATACAAGTCTCTAAAGAAAAACAAAAGCAGTGTATATAAAAAGTATACACTAAAAACATCGTATATATACCTACGTACATGAGTAAATAATAAAGAATGCGGTTTGTTCCAATTTGGATACAAAGACGGTTAGACGGGGAAAGTTTTGCAATTCTTCGATAGTTTTCAAATCTGTCCAAATGTATGCTGTTTTCGAGATTATTCCAAAAAACTAAAATTTTGTTAACACTGACGTAGTTTTCCTCATAACACCAAAATACTACTACACTCGACGCTCGTTTCGCCAACCAAATTGGCATAATCTGAAGATGATTAAAACTAAACCTAATCATTTCCAGATGATGCCAACATGGTTGGAAAAAGGCGCGTCGAATGCAGTATAGTGTTTTGGTGTTATGTGGAAAACTACGTCAGTGTTATCTTCACAACCCCTTTCAAGATAAATTTGCGTTATATCTGACGTTAACTTTAGCAGAAAAGTGAGATGTAAAAAAAATTCCCCACGAACTGTTTAACGCTATTGAAGAAAATACGCAGAAATGGGACACCTTGTATAATATCTGTATCACTGACGCAGTCTCGCACATAACACCAAAACACTATACTGCACTAGACGCGCGTTTCGACAACCAAGTTGGGCATCATGAGAGCATCTGGAGATGATTAAAACTTGAAGTTCTAATCATCTCCAGATGGCGCCAACATGGTTGGAGAAACGCGCGTCGAGTGCGGTATAGTGTTTTGGTGTTATGTGGAAAACTACGTCAGTGTTATCTTCACAACCCCTTTCAAGATAAATTTGCGTTATATCTGACGTTAACTTTAGCAGAAAAGTGAGATGTAAAAAAAATTCCCCACGAACTGTTTAACGCTATTGAAGAAAATACGCAGAAATGGGACACCTTGTATAATATCTGTATCACTGACGCAGTCTCGCACATAACACCAAAACACTATACTGCACTAGACGCGCGTTTCGACAACCAAGTTGGGCATCATGAGAGCATCTGGAGATGATTAAAACTTGAAGTTCTAATCATCTCCAGATGGCGCCAACATGGTTGGAGAAACGCGCGTCGAGTGCGGTATAGTGTTTTGGTATTATGTAAAAACTACGTCAGTGATATCTTCACACCAACGGTGCCAACCCCCTTCAAGATAATATCGGTAGGTAGATATACTCGTATTAATAATTTTTCAAATAGCCATTGAGCATGCTTCAGTTTACACTATGTTATATTTCTGAATCTATCTAACAACCAGTGGTACCTGAATTGTACTGGAAAAGAATAAAAATAGACGTGTTATATATAGCTATTGCAATGAAAATCCATGAAAAGCTGACAACGGAAATTTGGTATTAGAGCATTTTACATATTCCCCGTCCCGAATAATTAATATTTTCAATATTAATGTATTTATTGTCTAATAAATTAAATTATCTAATTTCTTTATAAGTCAGTCTGAATTAATAATCCATATTGCTTTAAAATAACTGCCTGTTTGATTGGAAATGAGTAAGTACATTTTCAAATCTTAATTGTTTTTTAATAAACATCTACAGTTTTTAAACTCATAATAACGAGACATTGTTTTTCAATTATTATTATTGCCATCATAACTGTACACACTCTAACTCAAAACAGAATGATTATATTGCTGCTTGTGGCAACGTGACAACATAGGAAAACCAAAAACTTCGCGTGAAAACGAGCGCACTGCTTCGAAGGGCGCCCTCTCATATTGACTGGTATATACTAAACATATCTTTGACATTGACTGGGTTTTAAGCAGTGTTTAACAGTTAGTCTACAGTGATGGGTTTTTAGCCGCTAATTATATATTTAGCCAATGCTAATTATATAATTAACATTTAACTGGCTAAAAATATTATAATTAGCCGTTATCAGAATAACGACTATATGTATACATTGTTTTTTAATTTTTGACACATCAGATCAGAATACCTATTATACCTAATCATATACCATTCTCAAAGCACTGCCAAATTCCTGACTTATATGGTTAACTATTATATTATGCTAATTATAATTACTACACTGACCAATATCGGGAGACTAATTTACTTTAATTCGATCATTACAAGATTAGATTAATTATTTTACTAATTACTAATTTGGATTTCCTAACAAAAAGGCCAACAAAGAGGTTAGATTATCCCCACGGATTTCTTAAAATAAACTGGATCGCTGATTCCTAACTATCATTTTGTCAGTTGTAAGGTGGTCGCCACACTGTGCTAACATTCCATATTGGCTAGTTTTCAGCTAATGATGTTGAGGTATTTACAGAGGGAAATTTTGAAAATAGTTTGGTGAGATATGGGCATATGACTAACAAAATATTACTTATATGGATGTATATGGGTATAAAATATGTACACTGTTGTAATAAAAATACTTTAGCAGCGGGTCTAAAAAGTTAACTTAATATAGGGTTATATCAAAGATTAAATTGTATTATTTGTGCATTAGATATGACGAGTAATTGACAGGACTGGACTCAAGAGTTATATTTGTGCAGCAAAGGTACACATAATTTTTTTCTATTTATAGTGCATTTCAAATAATTGGAATCATCTCTTTTTAATTTGACTTGAAATGATTTTCGACAAAGTCGAAATTTATGTGCTTGTAAAGACACTCCCTACATGTACAAATCTTCCAATGGTATGTCTGGTAGGTACCTATGTATATTAAATTCATTGACGACACTCTTTATTTCTCCTGTTACAACTGCATTTTTTAAATAAATTTTACATGAGCCGGAATTATAACTGGTGCATAATAGTTACTTGTCTAAACATAATTTAGTAACTAACCCAAAAAACTTTAAAGTAGGTAACATGGTTTGTCAACCAAGTATTTGAACCTTGTCTGATTGCAGTATAAAAATTAGTTAGGATCAGTTTTGTATATTATTTTAAGGAATTCTAATATCGATACCTTTTTGCCAAAATATCGTAAGTCACTAACTAAATTTTACCTTTGGCTACTTACGACAATTCTGCCACTCTGCGTATTACAGTTCTGTTACTTACGATAAAATGTATGCAGTTATTTAACCGTGAAACATTTAAATATGCTTACATATTTATGGATCTATCTACCTCTGCCAAGATGTGTATTTGCATATTAAACTTACGATAGATCCATAGTCATTTTCATGGAAAATGTCACTTACGATAGTTTGGCAAAAAGGTATCGATATAAGGTAGGTATTTATCGAAGAATTAGACATATGTTTGTAGTTATTTTAATTGTGGCAGGAGCTGCATATATAAAAAGCTACGATGAAAGTAGCTGCACGTCTTATCAGTAAAAACGGCACTAAAAAAATATTTTTTAACTGAATGACATCATACAATTAGTAATGTCAAGTAGTTATTAGTCAAATTTATACTTTACACTGTTAAGATATATTAAATATTGTGAATGAATTGGGATAGGTTAATCAGTTATTTTGTTATAAAATTACATGAAGTTTATAATACACAATATATGGTAATTACTGCTTTTCTAGAAGATAACATTAACAACTTCAAAACTCAAAATCGTTATGATTATGGTAGGAATTTAATAAAAACACATTTAAAATATAATTTATACACACAATCACATTATAATAGGAGTTTTATCCACACTTATAAAGCATATAAAGTAACCTATTATCCACTACTGAAATAATAAAAAAATATAAACTTAAATCAACCAAATTTAATTTACTTATTAAAATTAACATTAACATTTATATTAATAGACATTTCGTTCTTCGCTTTTTCATAATTCACTTCATTTCCGTTAATAGGAAGCTTGTAGTTGCTTCTTGCAACAAATTTTGGATGTCTCCTCTCCTGAGGAATGACTTGAACGAGAAGAACCTTGGATTTTCCTTGCAATACCAAGTTTGTTAGATATGGAGTCTTCAATATAGCTCTGCCACAGCAGGGCTCTTCCACCCACCATACCGCTTAATGGGTGTAAAGTCGGCACCTTTATTTCCCAATATAGTTAATGAAGTGCACCCTCATATAGTGGCGAATATAAGCTTCCGCGTTTGCCAAGTTCAGAAACGATGCAACTTTTGATGGAACCTTTGCCAATGTGTTGATTCCAACAGGCTGAGAAGTACATTTTTGATTCTTATAATGTAAAAAGAATCTGTTTTGTGATAAGTTCTTTGGTCTTAGGGAAACACATTTTCTACACATCTCTACGTCGTTGATAGAAAATCCTTCATTTATAATTTTAAACTTTCGTGAAATGCCGGTCTTGGTATCTGGTATCGAAACAACTAGATACGCGCCAGCGTCCTATACATTAGTGATTTTCAAATTCGTCAATTCGTAGCATCGACAAGCACCAGAGACTCCTATTACTAGAGCAACCTAAAATGTTTCAAAGTATTATTAATACATATTGTCTAAAAAGTTAAGAGTTATTACCTTAATCATAAAATATTCTTTATCACAAGATTTAGTCAAAAATTCTTCAATTTGCACTCTTTCCAAAACTGCAGCCTTTTTCACCTTGTATCCTTTCGATTGACTCTTCAGATAACATATATCTACGTTTTTAGACTTATCGCAACCTTCAACATTGAATACTTCGACCAAATGGATGAAATGATGAAATTGCATGTTTTTTCTTCAGATTAAGAAATAAATAACTTGCACGTTGCACACAGAACTTCATTTATAAACCACAAAACAAATAGAAAATATAAAAGCAATGCTGGTAACTCAACAGTGTTACCATCATTTAGTTCATAAAATACCTAGAAGTTAGCACAGTATGGCGGTCGCCTATCAGTTGTTATTTTTAGCTACCCCCACCAGTATGTATTAGCGATCCAGTTTATTTTAAGAAATCCGTGGTTGGAATGTAACAAGGATGCACGGTCGATTCGATATAGAACCGAGGAATCAGAATCTGCATTGGTACTCTGCGTATGCTTGTCTACAATAGAAAGAAAGCTATTATCGCTTTCTACTGGCGATCTCTATTTCTACCTAAAATGGTACTCTGCAAAAATATCGACAACCGTTCGGGCACAGTCTATACTATTCTATATACTATACTGCTATACTATTCAACGTAAATAAATAAGAGCTTTAAAATAGTAATTTTGGGTTTGTAACCAAATAAAATATAGGCGATTTTCCGTCAACATACTATAGGTAACTATCATGAAATTGTTACCCATGGTAACTTATAGTTACATGTTACCAGATTTTTCGTGATTTGTTGCAGTTACCACATCTTACTATGGTTAGTCAGGATGGTAACTACCTCTTCCCGATGGTTAGATGTTAGATACAAATTTATGTATTGCTTTCTTTCTCGTTTTATATGTCTTTCTCAGAATTTCTATTGCTTTCTCTTGTTTCTTGCTTTGTTGTTTTGAAATTGTCAAAGAATTTCAGTTATATATAGCCACTTTCTGAGGAGGAAATAAATTCTAGAAGACTGTTCTCTAAACCAAAACTTATTTGTTCTAGTAGTATTACAGCTAATTTAAGCCTCTTTGATGAGCTTGCCATTTTTTAAAATTTTAATCTACAGATCACAGCGCAACACTTTTATAAATAGAAAAATCTCAAAATAAACAGCAGATGAGTGATAGATACCAAAAAACAGTGATCTAACCACGAATAATTAACAGATTAGTAACTATACGAAATGTCAATTTAAATAATCATAGGTAACAATTGTATGTTGTAGTTAGCTGACGAAAAAACACCTTATATTTGGTACATGAAATTTTTAAATGTCATCTTTTAATTTGTTAACGTTTTGTATTTCAAAAGTAAACTATTTATTTTTTTTGCTCGTAAATTGTATAATTCGCTTATAATCACGTCATCTTTATTTAATTATCCCATATTTGTTTAATTTATATTGCATAGGTATTATGCTGAAGTTAAGGTAATTAAATATGCTTCCAATGATATTATCGTAAAATAAGAGGGTTCATAATAATTATTATTCTAAAATTAGATTGTTATTTTAGATGTTTCCTTTAGTTTGCAAGTTCAACAGAGGTCGTAGTCTTAAATTTTCATTTTTTACATGATCAAGAGACACATGATAAAAGTTGATACATTAATGAATGATAGAATGATAACTGAAAAGCTAAATTTATGTGCCTATACTTACTTATTAGTGTTTAAGTACTTATTCATACAAACCTTTTTCCATTCTTCAATACTTTTTCTCCGAACCCAAGACTGTTTAGTCTAGTGGCAACAGACTGCCAAAGAACATTTAAATTGTCTCTACCACCTTTGTACCTTTATTAGTAATTAAATTAGAATTTTCCTCAGCTATAGCTAAAAATAAATTCCAGTGGTCTACTCTTACACGCATTTGTATAAAAACAATAATAATTACAAACAAAAAAGATGCTAGAAATTCATCTATCCACAACGAATGATATTATAATTGTTTTGTGATAATAAAAATTATTAGGTATATTGTTTCCCACCACAGCTGTTTAAAATCATAAAATTGGGAATCTCCACCACTAAATTTTACGGTTGTGACTATCTCACTTACTCTCAAGCGCGCTTAGCGAAAGACGATATTTTCTGTTTCAATAGCTACACCTCTCGAGTCATCGCCAGAAAACGCTATCGCAGTGCGGGGTAAGGGGAAAAAGTAGATAACTAAACGCAGAGTACCAAACTGTCGCTTCGAGGCGATATATAGAATTCTATCGTGACACAGAGTACCACCGCTGAGCTCTGGTTTTCTTGGTTTGTCATCATTTGTGATCACTAAACACAATTAAAATGTGATGCCGATGTTTCGATTCTGTGGTGTTTAGCCTTGAACATGAAACATGGAATCCGTAAGTTTTATTCGTCTGTCGTCGCATAGATTCGGCTTCTATTTTGTGTGGCAGCCAACAAATATGTGAAAGTGAAACTACTAGCGTAAGCGTTTTATAAGAACTTTTTGATATTGCTTGGGTAAGTATTTAGTGTTTTATCCTATACGCCGTTTAGAATACTGGAATGTTTATAGCTTCTTTACTGGTACTGGAGTGCGTTCGGATGAAGTTGTTTTACCCAGCTGAATCGTTCACCCGGGTGAATGACGTCACAGAAATGTTACTCATAAAATACGAACGATTGTGGTAAGTATAATATGGCGGCAAACTTTAAATTCAAGCAAATGCAATCCAGGTTATGTGTAGTTTACTTCGAGTGATTTTTGAGTAGGTACAATAAGATTTTATCTGTTTTATCGTCAATGGATCAAAATCGTATTCATATTTACCAGGCTGTTGTTTCAACATGCACTATTTATATGAATAACTTTATGATGGAAGACAGTAGTTCAAGTGAGGATGATGATGAACAGGTACAATTTTATTTCGATCACGGTCTCATTTGGATAGATTACGGAACTGTTTGTTAGTGGAGTATGAAGTGTCTTCAAGAATAAAACAATTTTTGTTGAAGTTACAATTGCAAATTGCAGTGCAAATGAATTTCAAAGCAATTTTCGTATGAAAAGAGCAACTTCTCTGTCCTTGTAGTGATGTTTATTATACACACAAATACACAAAATATCTAATTATACAAAATCTCTGACAATGTTAATAACTGATAAAATGTCAAAATTCAATTTACTCACATCTGCGCATGTTGTGTGATTATCGTCCCAGTTTTAACAAGGGCGAAAAGTTGTTGTCCTAACGATTCTCCTCAAATAACCGAACGGCACGCTCGTACAAAACGCCTGTTAAAACCGAACGACTTTTGGGCGAAAAGCTTCATCTGGACGTCGCCCGAGCGTTATATCCGAACGGCCCCCTGGTCTACTGTCCACTTGTTGAATGCTGTACTACCTGGGGGCCGTTCGGATATAACGCCCGGGCGATGTCCAGATGAAACTTTTCGCCCAAAAGTCGTTCGGTTTTAACAGGCGTTTTGTACGAGCGTGCCGTTCGGTTATTTGAGGAGAATCGTTAGGACAACAAATTTTCGTCCTTGTTAAAACTGGGAATTGCTGAAAAGGAAAACTTGCATTTGCTTGAATTTAAAGTTTGCCGCCATATTATACTTACCACAATCGTTCGTATTTTATGAGTAACATTTCTGTGACGTCATTCACCCGGGTGAACGATTCAACTGGTGCTATCAGAGACAATAAAAAGACCAGTCAAAACCCTGTTATACGGTTGGCAATAAGAAGCACTGTGGCGCCCTCCAAGTCAGAACCCCGAAATATTAAAAACCGCGGGAGTTTTGAGATTTATTTACTTTTATTTAATGATTCGTATTGCGTCGCATTAGAATAACAAAGTTCTCTATCTGAACATTCAACCTTATTGAGAAATCAAAGGCTAAAGTTTGAATAACTTATAATCTATTATAAAATTAATGATATTCAATTGAGATAAATATTACCCCAATATTGCATAATATTTATCCCAATTGAATATCATTAATTTTATAATAGATTATAAGTTATTCAAACTTTAGCCTTTGATTTCTCAATATGGTTGAATGTTCAGAAAGAGAACTTTGTTATTCTAATGCGACGTCAGGTTGGTCGGTTGGTTGATTCGATAACCATTGGATCGATTTCAGAAAATATGTATTCAATGAGACCTAATATCCTGCATATAGATTACATGAAACATTCCTTAAATAAAAAAATAATAGTTGCAAAACCATATTACAAAATTAAAAAACGAATTAAAATCAAGGGTATATTCCCTCGATTTAAATGGAACGTTTAAAAATCAACTGAAATATACACTACTTATTAGCACACTTATTAGGTTATACTTATATTCTATATTATTTACTTTTTAAAAATGTAAAGAAATAATTGAGTAAATGCAGCACTTGCAGAAAAGTAGGTCGTATCGAATAGTGATTATAGGACCATAAAAAATAAAACTACAAACTACACGTATCATGGCACGGCACCACAATACCACAGAATACACTCAAAATCCGGTATCTTTATATAGGACTGCACGGTATCCATGCTTCCAGCGCCCTCCAAGTTGGAACCTGAGAAATTTCCATTCTGCCTATCCTATATCATTGAAGAGTCTTTTTATTGTCTCTGGGTGCTATCGTTTACGCTGGACGACACCTCCACCAAAGCTATCGACCATTTTTAGGTTAGATTACTCGATAGTCGAGGAGTCGATTTCCAAAGAGAATCGCTATTTGTACGATTCGATATCGTATCACTGTCGTATCGTCATTACAGAATCGCGACCCAAGGTTTCGAGTTGAGGTTTGTGTGGATTTCCACTGGTTGGCAGCATAGATTACATAGATTTAGATAGGAATCTTCCATTACCGACAAGGCGACGCGGAAAGCGACATCTGCAGAGATGTAGTTGAACTATCTCTTCTTCCCACAGTGTTGATGTAACAACTTTATATATTTTCATTCTCAAAATGGAGGGGAGGGAAAATATATTCCGGATAAGATTTAATTTTAAATAAATTAGTCTATAAATCTAAAATTTGAAGTATGAGAACTACAAATTTTTCATTTGTAGACTAAATTATTTAAAACATATCTCACCCAAAATATTAAAAATTTATAAACATCAAATCAGTATACTGGAGATTTATTTTAATTACATGCTACATGACAAATAGAAAAATATAAAGCAATAATGAAAGTGATAATATAAAATGTTGCTTATTTCTGTGTCAATATTTCGGGGATTGTTAAGTGACCAACCTTTTTTAAGATACTGGACATTGCTGGGAGTCACATATTTTAATAACGGGTTTGGTGCACATGATGAAAATATTGGTTAAATTATATCATGTAATTATACTTCAAATATATATATGTTCTACTAATAGGGTTGGTTAATGTCTAGACATTTATTCGAACACTACTTAGTATTAACTATTGTGAACATAAAATAAAAAAAAAACTTAAAAGACGCAAGTTTCAAAAAGATAAAATAAATTTGATCGGACTACCAAATTACTGTATGGTAGGATTAAGAGACAAAAAAGATTTAGTTTTGTTACCTTATCACTAAAATATGATATGCAGTTAAAAAATATCCCGCAATCGTAACGATAGTATATTATGTTACTAGGAGTAGAAGGCGAACATTATTTGTTGAGATCAGAAGCATATATTGCCAAGGAGTTAGCCAAGGCTGTGTAAACTGGGGCGAAACACATAAAGAGCTCTATACTCCCGAGTGACACACTATTTTTTCTTCAAGCATCAAAGTTAAAATTGTATTTCTTCAGACATTCATGATTGTATAAAAAGTGATCTTACGTAACGTTTAATTTCAAACTGACAGTTCTGAGAAATCATGGCTACATGACTCTCTTTTTTAATCAGTTGTTATGGTTACACTTTTACTTTTTTGTACTTGTAAGAAAATGAGAATATTTCTTTACTAGTAAAACAGTATTATATGTCTATGAGTAAAACAATAGGTCTTTTCTATAATACGTCTTACATAAAATAATGTAAGTATTACTATATGCTTGAAGAAAATAGATATTTACATACTAGTCCCGAAAGGAATGTTTTACTGGACGAGTGGGCAAGCCTGCGAGTCCAGTGAAAACACTTTCGGGGTAAGTTACATACACTATTTTTCCTGCAACCGTCACTTATTTTAAAAAAATACATTACAATTTTTAATAGTTTCAACATTTTTGACTTTTTTGCAAAAATAAGCCAAAATGACATCTTCAGTTATTGTTTTCGTTGCTGCAAACTTATCATATATTTGTTTGTAGCATTTCCTCAACTTCTGCAATAATTCAAAGTAGCTGCTGACGTTGCATCTGTAATTTTATTTGGAATAGGGCATAATGTAGGGCTTGCTTCGGGATTCAGATACATATTTGTATTTAAATCTTCTGTTGCAAAATGTCGGTGACATATTCTGTAATTACCAAATACTTTTGAGGGTTCCAAGCTTTTTAGATGGTCATTTCCAATAATCTCCAGCCAGTTATTAAATTTTACTAAAAACTTATTTGGATTTGGGAAGCGAAGTCTTGTAGATGTCCTATCCTCACAATCGGGAACAGCACATGTAAATGGTATCTAAAAATTTTTTCAGAAATGTGATATGCTCGGTAATTCGAATATGAAATTAAACTTTAAGGATCATGGTCCTCTGACTAATTATGCAGCACTTTGATATAATTTTTACTCAAAAACAAAAATAATACTGGTGTACTGATAAGTGTAAACAAACTTAAACTTATAATTTATATCTAAATGCTCATAAAATGTAAAAATCTAATTTTCTTGACTTACCTTGATAGTTTTCTCAGATCAATTAAAAAGTATAGAAAAAGCTCAAAACACAAATATTATTCACAAAACTCAAAGTCAAAGTGCATTAACAAACCGCAAAAACAAAACAAATATAAAATCACAATCACAGAATAATTGGGTATTGGGTTAGTAGTTTCACTTTCAATGTTCAATGCGATCAATGTAGCAAATATATAATCTGAACTGTGTTCTGTGGTTTCTGCCACAATGTGATTGCAGCTCTATTTTTACATTAGCGCCATCTTCTGAGATGTAGTCAAAATACTAATATTCTATCTCTGTCTTACAACTTGACTCCAGCTATTCCCATATAAGATCCCAGCCATAGATTACATAGATTTAGATAGGAATCTTCTATTACCGACAAGGCGACGCGGAAAGCGACATCTGCAGAGATGTAGTTGAACTATCTCTTCTTCCCAGTGTTGATGTAACAACTTTAATATATTTTCATTCTCAAAAGGGAGGGGAGGGAAAATATATTCCGGATAAGATTTAATTTTAAATAAATTAGTCTATAAATCTAAAATTTGAAGTATGAGAACTACAAATTTTTCATTTGTAGACTAAATTATTTAAAACCTATCTCACCCAAAATATTAAAAATTTATAAACATCAAATCAGTATACTGGAGATTTATTATAATTAGATGCTACATGAAAAATAGAAAAATATAAAGCAATAATGAAAGTGATAATATAAAATGTTGCTTATTTCTGTATCAATATTTCAGGGATTGTTAAGTGACCAACCTTTTTTAAGATACTAGACATTGCTGGGAGTCACATATTTTAATAACGGGTTTGGTGCACATGATGAAAGTATTAGTTAAATTATATCATGTAATTATACTTCAAATATATGTATATATTCTAATAATAGGGTTGGTTAATGTCTAGACATTTATTCGAACACTACTTAGTATTAACTATTGTGAACATAAAATAAAAAAAAACTTAAAAGACGCAAGTTTTAAAAAGATAAAATAAATTTGAATATAAAATCGGAAATACCCACGGACTACCAAATTACTGTATGGTAGGATTAAGAGACAAAAAAGATTTAGTTTTGTTACCTTATCACTAAAATATGATATGCAGTTAAAAAACATCCCGCAATAGTAACGATAGTATATTATGTTACTAGGAGTAGAAGACGAACATTATTTGTTGAGATCAGAAGCATATATTGCCAAGGAGTTAGCCAAGGCTGTGTAAACTGGGGTGAAACACATAAAGAGCTCTATACTCCTGAGTGACATACTATTTTTTCTTCAAGCATCAAAGTTAAAATTGTATTTCTTCAGACATTCATGATTGTATAAAAACTGATCTGTCGTAACGTTTAATTTCAAACTGACAGTTCTGAGAAATCATGGCTACATGACTCTATTTTTTAATCAGTTGTTATGGTTACACTTTTACTTTTTTGTACTTGTAAGAAAATGAGAATATTTCTTTACTAGTAAAACAATAGGTCTTTTCTATAATACGTCTTACATAATATAATGTAAGTATTACTATATGCTTGAAGAAAATAGATATTTACATACTAGTCCCGAAAGGAATGTTTTACTGGACGAGTGGGCAAGCCTGCGAGTCCAGTGAAAACACTTTCGGGGTAAGTTACATACACTATTTTTCCTGCAACTGTCACTTATTTTAAAAAAATACATTACAATTTTTAATAGTTTCAACATTTTTGACTTTTTGCAAAATAAGCCAAAATGACATCTTCAGTTATTGTTTTCGTTGCTGCAAACTTATCATATATTTGTTTGTAGCAATCCCTCAACTTCTGCAATAACTCAAAGTAGCTGCTGACGTTGCATCTGTAATTTTATTTGGAATAGGGCATAATGTAGGGCTTTCTTCGGGATTCAGATACATATTTGTACTTAAATCTTCTGTTGCAAAATGTCGGTGACATATTCTGTAATTACCAAATACTTTTGAGGGTTCCAAGCTTTTTAGATGGTCATTTCCAATAATCTCCAGCCAGTTGTTAAATTTTACTAAAAACTTATTTGGATTTGGGAAGCGACGTCTTGTAGATGTCCTATCCTCACAATCGGGAACAGCACATGTAAATGGTATCTAAAAATTTTTTCAGAAATGTGATATGCTCGGTAATTCGAATATGAAATTAAACTTAAAGGATCATGGTCCTCTGACTAATTATGCAGCACTTTGTTATAATTTTTACTCAAAAACAAAAATAATACTGGTGTACTGATAAGTGTAAACAAACTTAAACTTATAATTAATATCTATATGCTCATAAAATGTAAAAATCTAATTTTCTTGACTTACCTTGATAGTTTTCTCAGGTCAATTTAAAAGTATAGAAAAAGCTCAAAACGCAAATATTATTCACAAAACCCAAAGTGCATTAACAAACCGCAAAAACAAAACAAATATAAAATCACAATCACAGAATAAATTGGGTATTAGGTTAGTAGTTTCAATGTTCAATGCGATCAATGTAGCAAATATATAATCTGAACTGTGTTCTGTGATTTCTGCCACTATGTGATTGCGGCTCTATTTATACATTAGCGCCATCTTCTGAGATGTAGTCAAAATACCAATATTCTATCTCTGTCTTACAACGTGACTCCAGCTATTCCCATATAAGATCCCAGCCCGTGATCCCAGCCCGTGGTTGGCAGTGGTTGGTGTCTGGCGTCTGGTGTCTGGCGTCTGGCGTCTGGCACAGGTCGTAAAAGGACTATTTGAGGCATTGGGTATTGGTATTCAAAGCTGCTTTTCGTGGATGTCTGGGCTTGGTAGCTGCTGTAGTGGTGTTGATGTGCCTCTTCTGGTTAATTCGTGTGCTCCAGGGACATGTAAAAACATACAAGTAAGTACTGATCTACTTAATGTATACTTAATATAACTTTAAGTCTGGTAAAAAATACCACTCTCGGAAATGATAAATTTTCCAAAGAGATAATGAAAATAGACGTAATTTTAAGTATTTTCAGAGAAAAAAAAGTATGGATAAAGGTATTTTTAAAATTTTTTTCAAACATAACCTAACTTCTTTAACAAATTTACGGGACCTGTGAGTGAAAAGGGGTGCTGGGTGGGTAAATGAAGATGTAAAAAGAAGTAATTGAAAAGGAATTAAATAAAAAGTAGTAAAAAATAAAGATTAGTAATTTTGAAATAAATTTCTTAACCATGTGCTAACCTTTGGCAAACAGTATATGGAGGGCAAAATTAATAATTGTTTTTGTAATATCGCTACCTCAGCCAGCTGACACAGATCAATTTAAAGTGTAGTATCAGTAAAAATAATATTAAATGAAAAGCACATGTGAAAAGGAAACATTTTTTTATTGAACAAAGATTATTTTAATTACACAAGGTAAATATCAAGAAATGAAAGTGATAAATTAAAAATTATATCTTTCGGTTATATGTTGTATGAAACTAGCAAACCGAGTAGGAGCAGTGGGACCATATATTTCCCACCACAGGAACATGTCAATGTGTTCCTCAAGGAAGGGTGATTGCATCACACCTAAGCGCCTAAGGAACTGCTTCAGGCGTGACCAATAACCCTCCACTTGATTTGTGCAAACACCTGTTTGTGGATCTTTAAAATATCTAGAGTGGTTCACTGTTTTATGGGTGTAAGGTGATGCACCACCTAAATTGGTGAGTTCTGTGTACCCTCTTCAAGAGTCTGTCCATATTTCGGACCCTGGCAGAACATGTAGGTACTGTGATTTTAGTAATAATGTACGGGCACTCCTGTTCCGGATGTAAACAATTAATCCGCGCTTGGAAGTTATGTCGTATATCCCTAGAATCCATTTTTGAGGAATTACTCTTCCCACATTAAATTTTCGTTTAATGATCACACTTTCGTCAATTTGAATGATGTGATTTTGTCCTGCAATAAAAAAAGAAAAAGTGAATAAGTTAGATTGCATGCTTGTAGAAAAAATGAACCGTATCAAATAAAAATAAATCCGGTTGCTGCAGTAGCTTCCAGGAGCAAATGTCGCGAAAAAACCGGAACATTTGCACTATTGAGGGCTTAGATAGGCCAAGTGACATGACCATAGTTCCAATTCTGGTTTCACATGTCCAGTACCACATGAGGTAAATGACATCCCTGATAGGGATTTTAAGCGACGAGAAAAATGATCCTTCTACGATGGGATAGGAAACTTTACATGTATTGCAAAAAAGACTATGCGTTAATGTGGCGTCATGTCGATGTTGAATTACGCAATATCTTCGACAACGAGGCTTCTTGCACCTTAGATGTCTTCGAAGAAATCCAGCCTCTTGCATTGTTTCAATAAACTGCCTATCATTAAGTTGCAATACGGTGAATATATTATGGACATTATTAATCGCATCCATTTTAAAAAAGCAAACACAAACCACATGAAGCAAGTACAATGTATAATTCACAAGCGAAAGCCTGAACTGAAAGCAGTAAAATGATTGTATCTTGTCCTTGTCTCTGCTTCATATTCATTGGTTGTGTACTATTTGCTATCTGGTAAATGATACAAAAACTGCCGACGACACCCGACAAAATTGTATCAGTGCATGAGTAAAGGAAAATAATGATGGTTGCTGTCATGAAAATGGTCAAATAGTGATTAAATAAATATTGTTTTTAATTATATTTGTCACTGTAGAGAATTCATCCATACCTCAAATAAATCGTAAGTAAATGTAGATTCTGATAATACCAAATTGAAGTCCATAGACACAATATCTTGGAGAGTGGTATAATTTACTATCACCTGCATGCATTACTAATTACGGTGTGGCCACAAGCTACCATTTAGATTTACATATCTTACTTCTAAACTTTAAAATACAGAGAAAAAAAAAAAAGAAATCATAATTAGGTATCACATAAGATATTAACCCACATTATACTTGTTACTCCCTTTACTACTAAGGTATGCAATTAACATTACACAACGAACATTTTGCCTTTGGTAGGAGTCTTTTAGTTATGAGGGAAATATAATCTCTATTTTTGTGAATTTCTGTGCATGCTATTTTTAGTAATGCCGACTTAAACCCGCTACTCACTATTCGTTACTTCGTCAATTCGTCGCAGTAATTCACGAAGTATTGCTTAGTGAGTATGACGCGCTGCGCCGATGCTATTCGTTGTGCGGCGCTTCAGCAGACTTCGCCCTGATGTCGGTATTTGGACGAATCATCAAAGGGAAAATGAACGATGCGACGAAGTCGACAAAGTTGAATGCGTTCGGTCTATCTCATTCGCGAATCATTCGTTGAGGAAACCAGTCGTTGTGTGTGTTTAGTTTACTTCAAAATGGAATGGAATGACGATATTGTTTTTAAATTTATACAAAAAATACAATAACCACATAACAAGCTTGAGCTGCAGCGAGAAGAAGCAGGTCTTCTTCTTCACAATTCATTTTTACTAACGACAATAAAAAAAACACAAAATGTTTGTGTTAAACAGTAGATAACCGTAGTAAACTTGACCAGTATATTTTTATTCTGACATTGAAGTTTTTTGGTCGCACAATGGACGAATTTCCATGCATCATCGAAGCGAAGTGAATCAACGTATAATGAGTAGGATGTAATGCATCGGATGGTCGAAGCGCGAATTGACGAAATGAACCGACGAATCGCATTAACGAAACGAATAAACGAATAGTGAGTAGCCGGCTTTAGAGTCCACCCATATAATTGATTTGTTCAAATTTTTTCTGAGAAACAGGTATTGTTATTGCCTTGTTGATGGCTATGATTTCGGCTGTGCATATTTGGAATAGATCTGGTATTCTCGATGAGAACCTGCAATTTATATTTGGGATGAACACTCCAAAGCCTACCTTTTGTGACATTCTGTCCAATGATCCATCAGTGAATATCCATGTGTAGTTGGCATATTTTTCTCTGAACTGTGCAAGAAATTCATTATTATCCATTATATGTCCTTTCTTATTGTTAATATTAATGATTGCTATTGGGGAGATTTGATGTTGTAATTCATATTCATAGCATGGTAGTGTTTTAAATGAATATAGATGGTTAGTATGTGCGTCTGCTATATCTAGGGCTTCTATTAAGTAAGGAGATTCTTTATTTCGCCAATACTTATCCTTGTTTAGTTTTACAATATTCGTCTAGGTCCTGCAGAATATTTGTCTGGATGATTTGCCTCTGAAATGATTTTCCTCTGAAATGATTTTAATTGTGAATTTTGCTGCTAACCATTTTCTTCGGTATTCCAAAGACATTTCTGCACATTCTGCTAGTAAAGAGTACACCGGAGAGGATTTCATACATCCTGTTACAATTATTAAAGCTTGGTATTGAATTTTGTCCAGTTTACCAATCGTTTGTTTAGGACAGGGTTTTAAAAGTTGTGCGCCATAATCCATGTGTGATCGTACAATGCCTTTATATATGAGTAGTAGTGTAACCGGATCTGCACCCCACCAGGTTCCACATAGGGATCTCATTATGTTTATTCCTTTTACTGCTTTTTTTGTCACATATTCTACAGGCTGTTACAAATTCGCTTGTCATTACAGGGATCTTGGAAACGCTAAGACATACGAACTAGCTTTAATGAGGGCAAAGTTGCGTAATCAGGGGACCAACATTATGCCTCTAAAAAATCAAGGCTATCATGATTAGTTTTCGAAATATTTGAAAAAAACCGAAATTTTGGATATCCGTTTTTGTTCCATTTCAGCCTTGTTTGAGGTGATATTGAAAAAAGAAGAACACTTTCTCATGGCAACTTTTTGCCCTCTATCGAATGGCACAATCAATTTTTAAATGTAACGTTTCGTCCTTCCAGGATCATCATCAACTTCATCTTTTTAAATACGGCTCTGGAAATTTTATTACATTTTTTGCAAGCCTTCATGACCCCCAATGTTGTACTGCCTCAGCCCGAACCAGATTCAGACATTTTGTCTCAAAAAATTCATCTTCAATGTATTCGTTAAAAATTTATTTAAATTTTTTATTTAGATTTTTACGTTTATTGAATTATCGTACACTTTAAGTGTCGTTAGACTCTGAAATCCACCTGGTTATTTAAACTATTACCATTAGATAAAAAAAATTGTCAGAATTTGCTTGAATTTTGAGAACTCGAGAAACTTAGAAATGAATATGGACACGAGATGTATACTCTAATAATGTTTTATGTTAACCCGTGATGGTTTAAAATATAATTTAAATAACCAGATGGATTTCACACAGTCTAATGACACTTAAAGTGTATGATAATTCAATAAACATAGAAATCTAAATAAAAAAATTTGATAAATTTTTAACGAATACATTGAAGATGAATTTTTTGAGACAAACCGTCTGAATCTGGTTCGGGCTGAGGCAGTACAGTGTTGGGGGTCATGAAGGCTTGCAAAAAATGTAATAAAATTTCCAGGGCCGTTAAGTTGATGATGGTCCTGGAAAGACGCAACGTTACATATAAAAATTGATTGTGCCATTCGATAGAGGGCAAAAAGTTGCCACGAGAAAGTGTTCTTCTTTTTTCAATATCACCTCAAAAAAGGCAGAAATGGAACAAAAACGGATATCCAAAATTTCACAGATATTCAAGATTTTTAGAGGCATAATGTTGGTCCCCTGATTACGCAACTTTGCCCCCATTTAAGCTAGTTTGTATTTCTTAGCGTTTCCGAGATCCCTGTAGTGAGAAGCAAATTTGCAACAGCCTGTATATGTTCTGTCCAATTTAGTGTATGCATCAATATAATGCCCAAATATTTGATTTTTTTTTCCAGGGGATAGCAACGTCTTTGTATAGGACAGTGGTGTGTTGTGCGAGTTATTTTTTGAAGCGGATAAAGTCAAATTGTGCTCGTCAAACCATTTGTTCAGGTTAACTAAACAGCGATTCATCTCTTGTACCATGTTCGTTGTAGATTTGCCTCTGTGTAGTAGTACAATATCTGTATCAATACTGTAACAATTGGATGTTACCTGAAATGTAATTGGTTAGGTTTGCTGTATATATATTTAATGAGATTGGACTTCATGGGGACCCTTGCGGTAATCCTCTATTAGCTAATTTTGGGCCATAGATATTGCCCTTCTTATCTTTAACGAAAATGAGTCTGTTGGATAGAAAGTGAAATATTAAGTTATTTAGTTCACTGGATATATCCATATCGTGTAGTTTTTCATACAGTATATGCGAGTATATATATATGTAAGAGTTCAAGGGGTGATAACACCCTTAGTAATACAATTTGATAAACAAAGTTTGTCCTTGAGCTTTATTACAACTCATTCTGTATAATAATTGTATTTGAATTGAATTCAGCCCGGTCGCCATATTGAATTGCTGCAACTACAATATTATCTGCTCGTGTAGTGTATCAGTTAAAGATAGCGGCGTTTTCTGCCAATTTACTTGTGCCAGATAGGAAACCGCACTAGAAAATGTCTTTCTCCTCTTGGTTATTGCCCAATTTCCCACATTGGACTGTCGAGCTGTGGACACTCTTCCGCCATTTTAATCACTGATTTCTCACTATTATCACAATTTTTTTTTGGTTTTTAATCACTTAGGGTAGCATCCCACTTCTGATGTAAGAGTTCAAGGGGTGATAACACCCTTAGTAAAACAATTTGATAAACACAACAATTTATTAGATACAAATTGATCCACCCTAAGACCACTCCGAGCTAACGTGACAATACATCGTAGAGACTACTCTTATATTAAAAGTAACGCATGCGTATTTGGACAGTTGGTAGTTATGCGTAGCATGACTCGCTCCATCTCCAGGATGCCCCTCGAGAACAGGCAACGTTAACATATATATTCACATTGTCATATGCTGCATGTAGGTCCAGAAAAATGGCCAAGGTAAATTCATTCTTATCGAATCCTAACTGTAGGTAGATAAGACGTTATATACGCTCCACATCCCATGCAGCCCTTACCTCGACTGAATCCATATTGAGAGGTAGGAAGTAGAGACCCATTCTCTACATACCAGTCAACCCTATTTTTTATAATACTTTCCAGTAGTTTTCCAGGACAAGAGGCTAAGGCAATAGGTCTGTAGCTTTCCGCTGCATCAGGATTCTTATCTGGCTTCAAGAAGGGGTGAATTGGCGTATTTTTCCATTGGGTAGGGATATGCTTATTTCCTCGAAGGCATTCATTGTAGACATTTAAAAGGAGTTTATTCGCTACTGTTGGTAGATTTCATAACATAGAATAGGAGAACTGATCTATACCTGGTGCTGTTTCTTTTTTCTTTGACATTGCTGCTTCATATTCAAAATATGTAAACTCTGGTTCGATCGAGTGGAGTTTTAATGTAAACTCTGGATCTATATGACATGGGGTGAGTATATCTAGATCAGTAATAGACATTTACTCTATTGAAAAAGGCCTAACAAGCCGAAATACTAGTATATAGAGTGTTTTCTATATATTTCTTGGAACATCTAAATGAGATCAATGTTTTTTTCAAAACAATTATATCTAGATTTAGTGGGGCTTGAGTTTGTGATGGTAACTGAAATGAGTTTGATGGTACTTGATTACGAGCGAAGGCTTTGACTCTTTTCCAGATTGATGAAATTGGAGTATTGCGATTGAGTGTGGAACAGTATTTTCTAAAACTGGTTTTTCGTTTATTTTTTAGTGTTCTCCTTGAAACTACAATTAATCTTTTGGCATTAAGGTAATTTTGAAGAGAAGGGTATTGTAAAAAAGTTTTAATAGCATTTTTCCAATCTTTAATTGCCCTAGCACATTCATCGTCCCACCAAGGTACGGAAATCTCTATCGTAATTTTAGTTTTGGAATATGGAATTGTACTTTCCGCAACATTATTAATAATCTCAAAAAAGTCTTCATATTCTATATGATTGAACCTTGTTAATTCACAGCTTATTTTATCATAATATGTGATCCAGTCACCTTTTTTGTATACCCTGCGTTTGTTTGATGCAGCTGTGGGTAGATTAGTACCGGGATATCAAAAATTATCTTGGTCAAGGGTGGTTGTGGAATATAAATCTGAAATAATTATGTCACTGTCACACTGACATCATCAATAACTTACAAATTTCATACCTATTTATTTCAGTTGTAAAACAATAATGAACTACAAATTATGAAATAACGGTTTTAGTAACAAGAAAAACTAAATTACAGTAATTGTTGGAAATGTCCCCCGTTTTGTTCGATGCACAAGTTGACGCGCCTCCTCATGCTGTGAAAAGCGTTTTGCAGCATTTCTGGCATTATGTATTATGGTTGCACATTGCTGAACAATTCTTTGTTGCAGTTCTTGCAAATTATTTACCGGAGTTGCGAAAATCTTATTTTTCAAGTAAGGAAATATAAAATAGTCCATAATTGTCAAACAAGGTGATCTCGGAGGAAACTCAACTTCTGTATGCAAACTTATCAGCCGGTCATCAAAAAACTCGCGGAGGAAAGCAATATTTTCTCGTGTAGTATGTGCTGTTGCACCGTCATGCTGGAAATAACCGCACGGAAGTTCATCATCGTTTAACTGTTGCACAAATTCAGCCAAAAAGTTGTGTCTGTACCTTTCTGCGTTGACGGTGAAATCGAAAAAAATTGGCCCAATTATTCTTCTGCGAGAAACTGCCATCCAAACACCAATTTTTTGAGCATGTAGTGGCGATTCAGTAAAAACATGAGGGTTATCATTGCTCCACATTCGCATATTTTGAGAATTGATGTATCCCGAAAGGTGGAACCACGCTTCGTCAGAAAAAAAAGTTAAGTCCAAGTTAAAAAAGTTAAGTCCTTAAGATCGTCATTCATTAAATTATTGACAAACCAATGGCAGTAAGCAAGGCGTCTGGGGTGGTCTGCGGGCAGAAGAGCTTGATGTGCTTGCATCTTATATGGATGCATGTTCAAGTCTTTCTTTAAAATCTTATGATATGTTCCATAAGAAAGTGCAATTTCCTGAGAAAGACGTTTCAAAGGTTTTGCAGGCTCCTCTTCCATACGTTGACGAACGTCATTGACAACTTCTTCTGTACGAATTCTTGGTCTACCAGCACCTTTTTTATGAGTCACACAACCAGTATTGCGAAACACTTCAACACAATTTGTAAGGCACGCATAAAAATTGTCCGGTAACATTGCCACGTTTGGAAGTGCTCTCGAAAATTAATTGTCCAAACACAAACGTTGTCTGTATTGCCAATTTCCATTAACTAGCGCACCAGTTCGAAAATAGGCTTCAATCATGAAAATTTTGTGTTGTGTGGTAAGAGGCATGATTCAAAAACTGGATTAGAAAATTTCAGCACAATGATGACAGATTCTGACACAACAAAACATATTCAAAAATTTAAAGTAAGACACGTTTTACATTCCACAACCATGACCAAGATAATTTTTGATATCCCGGTATTATGATTCATGTGGAAGATAATTGGGAACTGCTCACTTGATCCACAGTCCTTCATCACATCCCAGGTACATTGTAAAGCAATTTCTGATAAAACCAAGGTAATGTCGAATGTCGACTACAGATTTGTTTTGGTTTGTGTTTGTAAAGCGTGTACGGTTGCCATTATTTAATATCGTTAGATTGTTATCTTGATTCAAATATTGTTTTGCCATTGAAGTTGGTGTCTACAGATCCTGTCACGGTTTTATTTTGCCGCTGGTATCTAAATAGGTACCTATCAGTCTGTCCTAAGATTTACTAGTCCTTTTCGCCCATTAATAGGCCACCCATAATACAATTCAATATCACCTTCAAATACCAGCACTAGGAATCCCAGTTTTTATCAAACCTTTTTTTATATACCCGCTTATGATATTTATTAATAATGAAATGAATGTTCAACCGATTATTTATCTAGTTTATTTAATATAGGTACCTTAAATTATTTTAGCAGCAAAGATAATAGGTTGTCATTATTTAAATATTTTCGCGGTAATTCCCATCACTAGACACCTACTTACTTAGTAATATTTAGGTCGTTTACGCCAGACGCGAAGAGTTATTGAACATGGACGTGCGCTGTTTTTACACTGGACAATTCATTTAATAAAAGTAATATCTCGTCTGTTACAATATATTTTAGGAGGTAACAAATTATTTATGGTGGCTTATTGATATTCCAAAGGGGCTAGTTTGTAAAATTTTAGATCTACTCAGATTTTTAATAAAATATCCCCTTTTTCCACCCATTGATCAGCCCATCTTCTCCCAAATTCGGTAAATTTATTCGTTAGTAATTTTCGTAAGATTTTGTTGGGTACTAGGTTTAACGTGTTTATTTTTTGAAATTAATTGAACGACATTTCCGTTTTGGAGACTTCTGAATAAGGTTGAAGCCACGAGGTATTCAAAGTGGACAATTAGTAATTTATCCTAGCGGGATATATCCATTTTGATAAAGCCAACCGATTCTCACAGTTTTGCGCAGTGCTGCGTACCAATTCGATAGAATTGTTTTGTTTTTGTGAGAATCTGACTCTATATGAGGATTTTGTGGTATCTTCCTCAGGACGTTCTTCAGGACATCAACAATCTTTACTCTCGGCTGGAGGTATGTTGTTCTATATCTATAATGCTTATTAGGTGTTACATTGGGTTACAACTTTTAGGGTCCTGCCTAGGGGGTTCTTGTACAGGCCAATCTTTCTGGTCCAGATAGCTAATTATTTCCCTCACATCTGATTAGCATTGTCATATTTCACCCTTGATGTCGAGACCTACCACGAGAAAAAGGTCAGTGTATTCTAATCTTAAGGCTGAAAGCCGAAACCACCGATTAAGTGTGCCTGCAGTAGTACATGCTGCCTAGCAAACCGTGCCTAACTTGTAGTTACAATAAACATTTATTTGATTTTTCTTTTGAGGTATACCTAAGCTGTCTACATATATAAGAAGTAAGGTCGTAACTAAGTGACTCTTTTGTCCGTCCGTTATCTTTTGGGATGTAATTAATATAACTTATAAGTACCTAATTAGAATAAAAAGAAATCCGTTACTGACTCTTGCTTAGTATTATGGTTAAAATCTCATAAATTTAGTTAAGACTATAGTGCCATTGCATTGTACATTTTATCTAAAGTATAATAATACCATAAGTAGGATATTTAATTTCTAACTATATTCATCCTTTTTGTAAACAAGAATATAGCTATATCCTTGGAAAATTAGGCAGTGCCTATACATTTATATAGTATGTACATATTGCGGTATTATAATTAGTAAAATCTGCCAAAAAGGTGCACTGCTGAATAACAAGTTAGTAGGTATATTTCTGTATCTCATTTTTCGTGATTTAATTTTCTTTGTTTATCGGTATCAGACAGTTATTTAAAATCACGTGGCGTCCTTTTTTTTTTAATCTCAGATCACACCCTTACTAGCTGGTAGCTAATGTTTGATCCCTAGATTCGCTACAGAACTAGTTATTCGGTAGGTGCACAGTCTGAACCGATCTTATGTAGTACACATCTAATGGCAATATATCCGTTGTTGCTTTTCTATTGATTTATTTTATACCTTTGGATGTTATAGCCGTGGCAATCCCCACATGGGGTGGTGGCTGTAAAAAGGTCAATTTGGATTTTATTAAAAATATGGAAAGACTAATTTAATATGGATATATTTAAATACTTCCACTGCAAGTGGTTTTACAAGACAGAATGAATCAACATTTTGCATAGGTTTACATCTTAGTCACGTCGTCGTCTGGTGCGACAAAGTTTATAAAACAGACCAAGAGCCAGCTGCTAACTAATATATTACTTATTTGATTAATAAATAAACTAAACCATAACAGTGGCCAGTTAGGTTGCCCATTATAATGTATGGCTTAGGGAGAGCTTCCACTAATCTTTTCCATCTTCTAGGAAAAATTTTTATATTGGGTAGATTATATATGTTGATTATGGAAAGATTAAGTTCACTAAGGTAGGTATATTTGTTGTACTTGAGTTAATTTAGATAAATATGATGAATCTTTGTTGAGTGTGATCTATATTGGTTTTGATAAGAAAGGCAATGCCTCCATATCCATTTTGTCTGTCATTTCTGTACGTATTGTGAGTACCTTCTTATTTATGTTTGTTTGAGCCATAATTGACGGGATTTGGGGAGGGATCATTTGATAGGTTTATCTCTTTTGTTAGGATGGACAATAACGTGAGTACCTATATGTTCTTTATTTTGCTGTGAAAGATTGATGAGTAATTTTTTAACTTCTTCAATGTAGGTAATATCTTCTTTAGGTGAAGAAGGGTTATCAGGGATATAGTATATACTTTCATATGAGATCTGCCATTTGGGAACATTAGACTCTCTTCATGTTGTTGTCCATTGTAGCCTGGAGGAGTGGCGCCCACCTCTTTCCTTTTTTCAGAGTTTCTTTTTGGGTTCTGTTACTGTATGTATATACTTTGGCAGATGTAGCATTTCCTTGGGCAAGTAAGCTTCTTCTTTGACTGACTGTTATATAATCAGATTCTTTTCTGGATGCTGGAAATGTAGGGAACTCTGATATTTTGAGTGTAAAGTTAGGTGCATGTATATTATTTGTTTTAGGGACCATTTGTTGTGCATCAAAATACGAAAGATTGTCCACAGACATGATTTCCTTTATCCTTTTCTGTCTGAGATATTCCTGACAGGTTTTGTTAACTGAGGTATGATCTGCGCTTCCACATTGTAGGCACATCTGTTCGTCTTGGCATTCCTCTTCATGAGTTTTGCTGCATTTCAAGCATTTTTTCTTTCCTCGACATTGTGTTTTGGTGTGTCCAAACCTAAGGTAATTGTATCATTGGATAACTGGGCTTATGTATGGTTCTACTCTCATTCCCAGGTTAAATATTGTTAGCAAAGCATTCCAACAGTAAATATTTACTGTTGGAATGTATTTAGCTTCATTATTTTATTTTTCTATTCTTCTATTGAGTCTTCGTACCTCTATTATATTAATATTTCTATTATTACATCCACTACACTGCAGAAGTTCATTCGTCAGATCTTTTTCAATATATCTTACTATACCTTTACAGGTTACATTATTGGTTGGAATAAACATTTCATATCCCTTGTTACTTAGTTCCTCATTGACCACGGAACTATTAGCAATGGTAAAGTTTTTTAATTCAATACTGATTTGGTTTTTGCCCTTTTTGGTAATCTTACATCTATCTAACAAACAAGTTTCTTAAATAATCCATTTATTGCATCATATACTTGTAATTCAAAAGAATGTATACTACAGGGTGTGTCATTAGTGGGTAATTGTTCGATTACTCACAAATGGTACATTACATCAAAAAACTTTTTATATGAAAGTTTTTGGTCACTAAAAGTGCATATTGTAAAAATTTTTCAATTACACAGTGTTCCAAAAATTCGGAACAAGGTGTAAGTTGGTTATTTCAAATGCGACACCCTATATATTATTATATTTTTGAAATCTAGGGATCACTAGGAATATATTTGCAATCTCTTCCCTATAGCTATAGGTTCCCTATAGCTATCTCTTTTCATTTTGGAGATATTTAACAGTTAATGGAAAGATACCTCTTAATACTGCATTGGAAAATAGATACAATTCTCTATCACACAATGTGAAAAGGAAAAAAATGTGATGTCAGTTAACACAAGGGATACCTTAAATATTCCACTTGAAATTATTCGACCATTTTATTCAGGGTGATTTTTATTGTGATTTATTTTTCACAATGTTAAATTATACCTTTATATTATATATAAATGATACCCAAAATCTTATTTTTTTTTAAATAGAACACCCTGAAATTTTTTATGGCATTAGATGTAGAATTTAATTATCTTTCAAATGGTATTAGGATATCCTATATGAAAAGTTGGCCGGTTTCGAGATATTCACAATTTTTTGATAATTTAGATTCCATAACTGATAATTAAAAATTATAGTCAAGTAAGTTATGAAAACAATTTATTTGTGGAAACTATTTAACTGTCAAATAAATATTTGATTTTGTGTAATCTGTACATTTTATATACACAATGAATTATTCCAAAATGCTCTCAAAAGTACCACGAATTCTGTTCATGTTTTCTTGTGTGGTTGGTGGTGTGCGGTAAACTAAATCTTTTGTGTATCCTCATAAAAAAAATCTAATTTTGTAAGATCCGGGTATCGAGGAGGCCATGAGATAGGTCCACCCTTCCTATCCATCTGTTAAGAGTACTCTGTATTTAAAAATCTCCCTACTGAACCTCTATAATGTGCATGCATCCGCATCTTGCTAAAATGTTCAGAGGAATATCTTCAAGATAATTTAAAAGTTCATTTTCCAAAAAATGCAAATAAATTTCTCCATTGATAGTCGCTGCAAAAAAATATGGTTCAATAACCTTGTCGCCTAGAACAGCATATCGCTGGTGACCTGGCAATACCTCCTAAGTAATGTCGGACATTTTTTGCAGGAGGAACAAAAAACTGTTCAATTCGCTACTGGTTCAATAATTGTATAATTTTTTAGGTCAGTGTTTTAAATTATCTAGCTATAACATTGTTTTATAGTAAAAGAGTAGGTTTGTCAAATTATATAGCCAGTAGGGTACTTAGGATATATTGATTCTAAAATATTGTCAAATAGGAGATTTTACAACACATAATCTTTCTCATAGAAGAAAATGACAGTAAAAAAATATTGAAAACATATTTTTTAACCTAAGAATACATTTTTTTAAAACTTATTTTATACAAATCATAACAAAAGAACAATGTTTTTTAACAAAAATAAGTTTTTCTAAAGCGTTTTGTTAAATAAAACACTTTTTTTAAAACCGCAGGACTATTCATGCAAAAGTGCATCGTAAAATGCATGCGTGTCTTTGGGGAGAACTGACTTCAACTCCTGAAGATGATGCCACTTCTCAGATTTAATTTTACATGGTCCTTGTAACAATTGGGGATATTCCAATATTGGTGGTATAAGTTTTGGTCTACATGGGAGTTCTTCGTACTCCCCATCATAATCTAATTTTATTTTTATAGTGCCGCACGGATCATATTGGATACACTTTATGTCAGTGATTACCGGATCGTTGTATTTTCTACCAGGCCTTATAGAGGAGTATCTTAAGTACTTGGAGGAGGAGAAATCTTTGAAAAATGAAGATTCCAAAAGTCGAGTTCTATAAGGGGCAGGAGTCTTTCGAGCTTCCTTCGTTACTGACTCATAATCACTGGGCAAATGGATTTCTCTGTGCCTCAGATGTCTTTCTATAACACTATGTACCGAGTCACACTCCCTTTGAGTGTGACCCGGCTCAAGAAATTTTTGGTATACAAGAATATTGTACCTTACAGCAAAATTCAGTAGGGCATTAGCTAAGACGCAATTCCTGTTCTGATAGCCACATCCGTCAGAGTACATGACAATTGGTGTTTTAGAATCAGTCAAGCAATTCTCCTGCAAGTAATTTATAATACAACTTGTGAACGTTGATGCTTTAAGTTGATTATTTTGGTTTTCAGAGAACCAATAACAGAGAGCATCTTTTGTCTTAAGGTCATACACTGTGAAATTGTGGCAACACAGCTTTGTTTTGAAATAAATTTTATTGGCGGGGAGGTAAGGACATAGCTTGACTGCCTGCAGATCCATTGTAATGACTATTAAATTTCCCTTTTCCGCTTCAGCTTTATCAGTAATTTTGGCTTCTCTAGCAAGATCTTTTCTTTTTATATGCAACTTATATTGCTCTTCGGAAATATTTCCATATTTAAATGAAAAGCAAGTATTGCATTGGTCTTTTTTCGGTTTGTACAGTGACAGGTTCTTCTCTTTAAACTTCTTAGAAAAAACGTTTCTTCCTAATGGAGTGACTTTTTTATCCTTGCAATAGTCATTACAGTAGAAATTGTAGAGTTGAGCCATGTTTTGAAAGGAGTATTCTAGGTACAGCTTAAGAGTATCACGGCGGCAATAATGAGAAGGAAGTTTGGGTAGGGAATAAAAAAAATCACCTAATAATCTATAATCCGTTGTAAATCTCCTTCTTACGTATTCTTTGGTGGTTATGCCTGTAGAAGATTCTTTACTCATTCCAAAATTGCTATTGTCGACCCAAGCTTGAACCGTTTTGTAGCCAAGATCTAAGGTATTCAAAAACATGGTACGGCAGACTTCAAGATTTTCATTGCCATCATTTAAATAGTAATGGTATGTTCCTAGTCTTCTAGAGTTTTCTTTGGTTTTCTTGCGAGTTGGAAGTTTCATAACGTGTGATGCAACAAAAACTTTACGCTGTTTCCAATTCAGATCACACCAAAACGTTTTAAAAATACCTTTCCTACAATCTTCAGATATTTCTGTACAAAATCTCACTTTAGAGTTTTTACATTTCTTCGAGTTACATGTTTCTTTAATGCTCCTTCCATTTCTTGGGAAATTCTGCCTCATTTTCTCTCCTTTATTCTTAGTAAATCCAAGATAAGGTTTTCCTTTCATCCTTAACCTTTTGTTTTTATTTCTAATCCATAGTGTCTGATCGGCAACGCGTTTTCTTTTTCTGACCTGATTATCCTGAGTTTCAGCCAATATTTCTGCATCATGAACATTAGGATGATTAGAGTTTTTATTTGTTGGATCACTATTAGACACTAGAAGGTGCAGGTTTTGTGGACATGATGACGAGGATTCGAGGTTTTGTTTAACTAGACCTCGCAGGACTAATTCTAATGAAAGTCGGACGCCGTACTTACCTTATCTTACACTTCATTTACAAACATACACTTGCAAGTTCAGATCATATGACAATAATCAAAGTGATAATTATATTAATATCAACGGCCTGACGTCCGTTACCTTTCGCTGGTTCTCAACTACTGAATTACTCTATTATTTTACTAGGATGAAAAAGCTCAAACTGAATTCGGGCTCTTTCAAGGTCGAACACCTGCAATCGTGTAGACAACAAGTGTTATAAAAACACACATAAAAGAAGCCGCAGTAACAGGTTTTTTGATATTTTGAGTACCCAACCAGGGATTCAAACAATTGGCGATGTACTCATAAAATACTTCAGAGCGCATCCAGTCTGTTTCGCTCAAGCCTAAACACCAAGATGGATCCATACTGTCTCGAACATCCTTTGGTGGTCGTATGTAAGGGAATACTACACAGGGAGGTGCAACGATACCACTAGCAGATACCACAAGTAAAACCGTCAATGCCTCGTTTTCCTTACCCTTCACTATTTGGTAGACATTTTTGTAGCCTCTGGGAGCTACAAATTCTCCGGTCTTTGGACACAACGTGAAACATGATTCGTGTCCGTTCAAAATCCTAGTGGGATCTAACAAGATTTCCTCGACACCTTCAGTCGTGAAATAGTTTTTCAAATCACGAAACCATTTTCTGATACTTTTTTCTGTGAGTGTTGCACGTCCTTGTGATAAATTTTCAGGGTTCCTATGCGTTAGTTCAGGATTACATCTGAGGAAAGCTTTGTACCATTTTTTTTCAGGACATCCGTTTATGAATGGAATATTTTTGTCATCGATGTTTTTGGATATTATTATTTTCTGAACTGTATTCAGTATGTTGTCCATTTTTCGTGGAAAACCAGATTTTGATAAGTTTATACACCATTCAACTATAGATTTTTCTTCGACTGTGCTCAGAACAGGTGGAGGGTCCATTTTTCTAGGCTTTTCAGCCACTTTTCCACTTAGTCTATCGTGGATGCTAGTTTTCGGCACGCCATATGTCATACTCGCTTTTCGCACACTGAGATGATTTTCTCTTACTTGAAATAGAGCCTCTCGTAAGGACGTTTCTGAATATTGATGTATGGGACGTTTAATGCATCTTTTAATTCTTTTTTCTCCCCTGTAGTTTTGTTAACTTTTCCCATTTTCTGCAAAAATTGGGAAAATCGAAAATAAGTATGGATGTTCACTCATTTCAATCTTAATACTTCACCAAACCCGTATAGATTAAGTAAAAGAAGTGGTCGACTTCTGGAAACCCAAAATCCAGTAACCGACATGGAGTAACATGACATCTTTGAAAGCGGTTGACTACTAGTAAAATGACAAAACTATGATAAATGGTTAATATAGTTGTTATAGTTGTTAATATAGTTGTATAGAAATTATACATAATATTATGTATAATTTCAGGACCAAACTGACCCCAAAGCTCATAATGGAAAATTTCCGAGTAGTCGACCGGGCCCTGTCGACTACTGGAATTTCATTTCAATCTTAATACTTCACTAAACCCGTATAGATTAAGTAAAAGAAGTGGTCGACTTCTGGAAACCCAAAATCCAGTAACCGACATGGAGTAACATGAAAACTTTGAAAGCGGTCGAGTACTAGTAAAATGACAAAACTATGATAAATGGTTAATATAGTTGTATAGGGGACGATTTTATGTATAATTTCAGGACCAAACTGACCCCAAAGCTCATAATGGAAAATTTCCCAGTAGTCGACCGGGCCCTGTCGACTACTGGAATTTCATTTCAATCTTAATACTTCACTAAACCCGTATAGATTAAGTAAAAGAAGTGGTCGACTTCTGGTCGACGATTTGAAGTTGTAGCACTCAGCAATAGTAGCTACTTGTGAATAAATTTTCATGTAGTCGAGAAAAAGTAAATACTTGCAGTAAATAGCGGAACACAGATCCTTATTATTAATAAAAAGCCCTAAATTAGAGCCCTGTGCAGCCCCAGAAGTAGCTGTAAAACTTGTAGAACTGTAACTATTATAAGATACATACTCTAATCTATTATATAAATAGGAGGTAAATATATCTAAGAGAGAATTAGAAAAATCAAAAAAGTTTACTGATAATGATATTATGGTCAATTCGGTCGAAAGCCTTAGAGAAGTCTGTGTACACGATATATAATACAATACGATAATACACAATTGCATTTGATATATATATTAAGTTAAACAAATCAAATTAGTTGAAGTTGACCTTTTCCCCATAAAACCATGTTGTACGGAGAAATATAGCTACCGCAGGGTAGATGGGGTTGTACAACGACTTCTCCAAGACTTGTTGTTTGGAGTAGAATACAGTACAAGCTTCATTAACATTTTAAAACTGACGCAAACTGACGAGTATAAAAATGGCCTCATTTTATCTATATTCGGTGATGTTATTTCTGTTACCCATATTGATGTCCGTCTGTTAGAGCCTTACATTCTGTACATTTAGAATTAAACGTTTTAGAGAATTCTCAGTGGGAAGAGGGTGTCTGTGAAATATTTCGCCTTAGCGATGTAATTAAGCGTCTGTATACTCAAACTGAGCTTCAAGAAATAATCAAATTACTGATTTGAACATATAATTACAGTAATTCCTAATAAATAACACAATTTTTTTTTTCAGCGGGACTGTCACACTTGCTAACAATCAGACATACAGAAGTTTGCTGTACGGAGTAGGTATAGCTGTCAAAATCCTCTACACATATAAACAGTTTAAAGAAGCCATACATAATATGGTAGATAGGATAATAAATCAAAAAGAAAATTTAAGAGTTTGAAGTATTTTTGGCTCGTTATTTAGCAGATCATGAAATCTACCAATAACAGGTGTGTATGCATACATTTCTTTATCGGGTAGGTAGATATTGAGAATAATCGGTCACAAGTATTTTAAGTAAAATATTAAATTGAAATAAATTATTCATGTGCGTGTAGTTACTTATTTAATCTTTCAGTATATCCAAAACCATAACATAACACTTTTCGTTTTGTTTTAAGTTGTTTTAGGTTTTATATTTTTTTATTTGGACGGCTAGAACAACTTATTTTTAAAAGATATTTGTTATTAAGCCTCAGATATAAATTGCTTGGTACACAATTGATAAGGGTAGAGCTGAAATCACTTAAATTAAAAAAAAAGGTTTTATTTAAATCACGATTTAAATAATAAAATAAAACTGGTGGGGAAAATCTACATGTAGGTACCTTAGGATAAGCTGAAAAATAAAAAACTTCAAATTGGATTTGGAATAGCGAGGAAAAGTTGCCTCTGATTAAAACAAAATTTAATGAATGTGTCTTTTTTTGGAAAGTGTTTCCTCAATAGCTTTTGTAATGTTTGCCGCTCCATCCGTAACAACAGTAGTAACTTTAGTTTCTAGGTTATTCCATTCCTTACATATACGTTTTAATACTTCAGAAATGTATTCGGCTGTTTGCCGTTCATCTAAAAGGTATACACCTAAGTCAAGAGAATTAATACAGTTATTATCTTCAAAGTGCATAGTAACACCAATAAAACTTCTAGATTGTATATCTGTTCATATGTCTGTCGTGAAACAGTAGCAAGACAAATTCTTTATTTATAAACGATATGTATTTGTAACAGCTTCATATTTATTATCAAGAAGACGAGTTATTGTTCTTCTTGAAGGTACTTGATACTGGGGAGCTATTGTTTTAACACGTTAACGGACAGTGGTAAATTATTTGAGATGCGCAGAAACGCACTTACTACTTTCCGCATTTACATCAGCAAATTCGATTTTTATATTATGTATGTATATTTATTGATAGTAGGGAATGTATTTTTATATTTTTTGGAAAATTTTGAGTTTTGACGCCGATAGACGCCTACTGTCATATTATAGTAGAATTTTTACAAAATTGCACTGGACGCTGAACGGCGTCCAGTTACAAAATATATGCTAATAAACATACCCCTCTAACTATTACAAAATGTTACCTTGCCAATATTTTCTAATGTATTAGAAAAAAATCATGCATAGTTAAATAAAAGTATCATACGAAATGAAACATTTTTTATTACAAAAATATAAAAAAATCAACAGAAATACATTTCTTTGATGTAAAAACTACAAAAAATTATTACTTAGTGACTACAGTTTGATGCCATTCTTCAAAACATGTTGGGCAAAGCGGCGGCTTGCTTACACATCCTTTGCACCGGTAACTTGTCTCTTTTCTTTGGTTTTTTCTTGTGCATAGCCTACATTTCTGAAAAACCGATGTTTTCTTTGATTTTGGTCCAGGAGTACTAGGAATTTTTTCTGGCCAATGACCTAATATCTGAGGTATATTGTCACTAACTACTGCTCCTTCTGCCTGCATGCGTCGGTTGTCGTGTTTTTTCTTGACTAGTACGAGATATGTCCCTTGTAATTCATTAGAAATATTTGTCAAATGTTTTATCAGGCTCTCTCTAAACTCACAATAACGATAGTTCTTTGGCACACCAGGTTTTCTTTTGTATAAATAGAACGCATTCCAAGTAGCTACATCGAGTAAATACAGCATTACTTTCTTGTACCACTTAATAGTTTTTCTGGGAGTGGAATATGTTGCAGCCATCTGGTCGCAGCGATCTATGCCAGACATATGAAGGTTGTAAGTAGCTACTTCTTCGGGTTTTAACTTTTCTTTTCCAAACCTGTTTCGTACAGTTACAAGTCTTGGGTGATTTTTTGTTGTTATTATCATAACCTCTCTCTTATCTCTCCATTTAGAAACATATACCTGTTTTTTGCGCATCCAAAAATGTTCACCCTTTTTCAACTTTTTATTTACTAAAAATGACGGGTTTCCTCTCCTATTTGACCTCAGTGTGCCGTTTGTATGAGTTTTCTTATCCAAAAGTTTTTCGGAAAGAGTAACGCTATTGTAATAGTTATCCATATATAGCTCATGTCCCTTATTCAGATAATTCTTCATCAGACGAAAAACTAAATTATCGGTTTTAGTGTTACTAACAGAATTATCTAGGGAACCAGTATACATTTCCATATCAAGTAAATACCCGTCCGGTGTCGTCAGTTCAAAGAACTTTATGCCGTAGCGGTCCTTTTTATTTTTTATATATACCCGGAAAGAGAGTCTGCCCCGGAAATGTAAAAGTGATTCATCTAGTGAAAGTTCTTTATGAGGAGAATAGGCAGATTGGAATTGATTGACGAGCATGTCTAGAAGAGGTTTGACTTTCTGGCCTTTCTTAGCTTTCAGATCTGCACAGCAGAGAACCCTAAGAATTGTTTCAAATCTCCTGCAGGACATTACAAAAGGAAACAGTGGGTGGAAATACAGCGGATCAGAATATGAGAAATATCGTCGGACGTTTACTGTTGAAATGTGTCCCTGTAGAAGTATCAGCCCCAGAAATGCCTTCATTTTATCCTTTGTGATAGGGCGAAAAGTAAAAGAACGGCTGTGTTTTTGTTTAGGTGTATCCGTTCGAGAAAGGGCCAGTTCATATCTATTCGAACATTCGATTATATACTCCAGTATCTCATGAGTGAATAGTAAAAAGAACACATCGGCTGGTTTCGCATCAGGGCCTATTGGAACTTTTAGTCCAGAGGAATTCTCATCAAAGCCAAAATTAGGGATTGGTGCAGTGGTTGTCTTCCATGATAAGTTTTCTACAGCAGGGGTACCCGATGAACCAGGAGTAATTGCATCATCCACATTTAGACCACTTTCTTCATCTTCTTCTAAATGCCTACTAATGTCACTGCTGGAGTCTGAATAACTCGAGCTGGGTTTGTAATTTTTGTCGGATCCGTATTCACCATCACTGTCATGAAACGGGTCCAATTCAGACTCCTGTTCACTAGAAGAAACTTGCTCCTCGTCAGAAGATACCTCTTCATATTATTTCAACAACCTTTGTTGGTCGCGTTCGTAAGAATCATGGCAGCTCGGCTTATCTTTGTCCGCCATCTAAAATATGAAAATCCATGTATAAATAAGAGGCAAGCCAGTTACAAACAAATATTATATGCCCAAACACTTGTAAATGTAATATACTTTGCAAATAACATGTGAATGAGGTAGATACTTACATTCTTATTTCTTCTTCCCAAAATAAAAAACAATTCACAACACGTGTTCCAACTTCGGCAGTGTAAGCAGCACTAATATGGAATAACAGTAAACAAGGACGCCGTACTGCGTCCTGACCAAATTGGGTGGAGAAAAATAATATGAAGGGAGGGGAGTATAATTCCACTGTAGCATGGCACTACAAAGTTCAAAGTCGTATTGAGAGTGGCAGTGGTAACGCCGCTCTGCGTTTGGCTTATTTTAATTCAAAATAAAAAAACGTCGATCGGCGTCCTGTCATTTTCAATTATCTTTTAAAAACGCCGAACAGCGTCGCTGTCCGTCAACATATTTTAATAAGGTTCTTAAAACCCTCATTTTCCACTAAAGATAGTGGCTGATAATCACGACATATCATATACAAAATTGCATTTGTAGTTTTTGTATATTTTGATCCCCCTTCTTGCCAGAGCAATATATTAGAAAATGAATCGGTAATGGTCGTTTGCTTGGAAGATTGTGAACTGGTTTCCTTACTTGCCTCTGACTCCGACGCAGCAGGCAAACTACTTGTTGAAGACAACGAATCATCATCAGAGTTTAAGCAACTTGGACCTGGTTCTGAATGTTCCTTATATTTTTTGGTTGGTGGCTCACTTGAAACTAGCCCCGGCCCTTTCCTTAAAGAGTAAGACGTAAACATGAGAAAGTTTAGATTTTAAGTGACACTTCAAATTCGATGTATTCCCTGTCTTAAATTCCTTTGAACATAGTTTACAAACTGCCCTATTTGATCCGGCCTTTCCTTTCACAAAATACTTCCATATAATGCTTTTTGGCGGCATATTTTCTTCTAGTTCTATCCTAATAAAAAATCTTACCATGTATATAGTTGCAACAAAATAGATCCATATTTACTTAAGCTTACGCCACACAGGATTATAAAAAAAAACACTAATCCTTAATATGCAAGAAATGTATTTCTTACCAGCACAATACAAATATGCAAACATGTGCGAGTTGCAACAATTTATTTCGTTGGGTGTTGGGACTGTTGGGTGAATCCCTCGAAGTCAAAACAGTGGTTAGTTAACGCCCGAACCTGAAACAGTTTCCTGTTGTAACCACAAAACCACATCAATTAATCGTAAAGAAGTGCCCATTTCTGTCGGTGGAATTAAAAACTTACTATCTTCACGTATAGATGCCGCTGATGTCACAAACCAAGTATATCGCTTCTCCGGAAGAACAGTGACGTAAATGAAAAAACCGTCATTTGCCAGAAATCGCATTTAAAGAAAATTATTGCCTATAAAGTACAAATTATGTCTTAAGCAGAAACTTTAAAACTGCTAGTGCCAGGGTTGGCTGGAAGATACCACACTGGAAAAAACCGGGTGGTTTTAACTGGTTTTTTGTGGCCTGGTCAAAATAAAAAAGTGGTTTTTTCCACATAAAGTGGCTTTTTCCAATTTTTTAATGTAAATTAACAAAATCAGTAGCTTGTATAACTTTTTATTATTATATGAAATAACAAAAATAATAAAACAAATGAGTATTAACAATTAACAAATAAATAAATATTCAAGAATAAACAAACAGAAAACTTAACACAATAAACTCTGTCATTCTTATTCTAACTCTATTAACACGGTAAGTATTATAATACTGATTGGCCAACTGCCAAAAAACTACAAACTTATTGGTAGGTAGATAAGCAATCAATTGTACGAATGTGTATAAGATGCACAATCAGTTTCAAATAGTGGTTTTTTCCACTTTTTATGGTTTTTTCCAGTTTCGTCCACTGGCCCGGACTTTTCTACAAAAAGACGGCTTTTTGCCAACCCTGGCTAGTGCAAACTGTATTATAGGTAGACGTTGGTAGTTTCGAGTACTGCTTATCATTTCACGGCACACCAAAAAATTTAAGAGTTAGAAAAAAAGAAGTAAGTTCCAATTACGTCGTTGTTTTATCAAATTGTGATAATCTTTTGCATTTCCGTCAGAATTATTATTTATGCGATTTTGTTTTCTTTGATTAACTGTACTTAATTTTGATAATTAAGTTTCATTAGATTATATAAAAACAAAGTTAGGATATAAAAATAATATATTCAGTAATATTAAAAAACTATACAACGAAATAGTCACTGCAAAAACTTGAAGATTACAGCTTCTAAACACTTTCAACAATGTTGTACTAGAAATAAACTAAAATGACTAACAAAAACTAAGTACTATATCAGCGTACAGTACTTAAGTTCTTGTTCAGCATCAAATATCAGTCAAAAGAAAGCATTATAAGAAGTTTCATAATGTTTTGGAATTATGTTTGCTTCCAAAAGAGCCTTTAAGTCTCTTTTTTTTGTTTTCTGAGATAGAAATATTTGTGTTGTAAGCCGGTTTTAAAGTAATATCATTCAACGATTTTACTTCATAAGACCGTGTGTTTCTATTTCTAATTGGAGTAACAGGAGCTCGTTCCCAATTTGCATGTTTATAGCTTGTTTTGTAATAATATACATCACTTCCTTTCTCAAAACGAAGCTGTTTTATATCAGCTAGTTTGATTTGATCCCCATTAATGTTTTTTTGGATGGTAAAACCAATATCATTTGCAAGCAACTTTATATCAATAAAATCGCTATAACTCAATTCCTTAACGTCAAATGAGGTACCTTTCTTCTTAGAAGTTCTAATCAGGGATACCAGTTAATAAGGTACGTATATAGGGCCTGCCTTTTTAGCCCTTTTAATAGACTTTTCTATGACGCTATGGGTGGCATCCCCTTCATTTTGCATATGCCCGCGTATTAAGAATTTATGTGGAATTGTGTTTATTTCAAACTTATCTACACCATATCGATACATCGCAAACATGAATCTGAAAAAAAAAGCAGTGTCTCAAATGAGTGCAAATATAGTCAATATTCTTTTTAAATTAACAAGAAATATTAATGCATCTTACTTATTCTTTTGCTGTCCACAGCAATTATCCGAGTAGAAAATGATGTTGCTACCAGGACGACTATTAGCAACTTCCTTGATAAACATTAGAACACATGAACCTATCTCCACGGCGCCTCTATTTCCTTGGCCCTCATGCCAGAAATAACACACAGTCTTATCGTTGTTAATTTCTGAAATCTATAAGACAAATTGATTAAAATACCTCTGAGTATTGGATTCATTGTCAGCCTTACCGTGAAATTAAAACAGTTTAATCTTGATTTGTAAAAGAATGCTGAACTCTGACCCATTGGCACGGGCAAAACAGCTTGCAAATCGTACGTAGCCAACATATATTGGATTCCTCTCCTTTCGCCACTTCTTTGTCAGCAGCTTTCTCCACTCTACTCAACTTTTTCTCTTCCTGATGTAATTCATAGTCTTGTTCCAACTTGTCTTTTTCTTCTCCTTTTGCGTTTTCGTATCCCTCGCAGAAGTCGCACTGGTCTTTCTTTGGATAGAAAAATCCTAAATTGAACTCGGTGTTGAAGATTCGGGCGTAATAATCATAATTTGCCGATGGTTTACCAAAGGATGTTTGTTGCTGCACATAATTCCTATGTAGTTCAGCTAGACAATCCTCCATCAATAAATTCTCTTGTTGTATTTAGTCTTTGGTAGTGGCTTTCAATCCTTGGAATTGAATTTATATGCAATCGAACAGAATTTAAACACTCCTGATCAATTTTTTGGTGTTTTCCATGCCTGCCACGTTTATCTTCATCCACTACACCAGAACCAGTAGCTCGCGCTTTAATAACAGTGCGAATGGACCTTTCTGTTATTCCAAAAGTATTAATAATGAATGTTTTGCAAACGCGTATTTTCTTTCCATTATTTAACATGTAAAACCCACAATTTTGTTTCCTTGCTTCTCCCAACGTAGATACGCGACGGTACTTCAGCAGTAATGCAGCTGTTCTATACATGATGCTAAGAAGTCCCTTTGTCGTTGTAATGTACCAAGGTTCCAGTAACTATTAAATAGTTCAAGCTTAACTTCATTGGAAAATTTTGTGGAGCATTTAAGAATGCATCTGTCAGGGCAAAGTGGTCCCATAGTCTTCTCTTCAACGACTTTTCCTGTTCTAGAAATATAAGATTTTCCTGCATTTTTTAGTATCTTAGCCTTAGTTCTCTTCCATTCTTCCGGGTTGCGTGCACGCTTTTTTCCTATTTTAGGAGTGCTGTTAGTTGCCTCAGAATCATTGGTTTCGCCTTCAAGCTGCTCGGAAACTTCCACTAATTTTGTTTGTGGGTTGTCAGGGTCTTCATCTGAAGAACTTTCATTGTCTGAAGGGACATACTCATCGCTATCTTCCCCCCAAAGATTTTCTTCGTCATCCGATTCATTTTTTTCGTACTCCACTTTTTTTGCTAATTTTCGTAGTTTTATTTTAGTCGATGAAATTTGCTCAACCACATTATATTTCTCTATATCAACAGAAGATGTACTGGCCATTTGATCATCATTAAGAGCACTGGAAACTGAATGCTGCTCCGGATGTTCCGAGTTATGGTCCACACATTCGGAGATTTTTGTGGCTAATTCTACCATCAATTTATTTGAATGAACAATGACAGAAAAGACGTTTACACCCCTGTAAAAATCAATAATTTCAAGGCAACAATGACGTATTGTGTACTTACGGCGTTTGTCCACTGGTCAAAGAATGAAAATTATAAAAATTTTGCAGGAATAATGACGCAATTGTCACTTGCGTCGTTGTTCCACTCTAACGAGCCACAAATTCCAACAAAAGTTGTACAAACTACAGTTACGGACCAACAGAACTAAAATTACAGTGAGAGAGAAGGCACTAAATTCAAAAGTAATTTGACAACTGAAATGTCATTTATGTTATATCGTTAGATTCAGGGTGTTCCATATAAAAATCTAGTGTTCAATTACGTCTGGTGAGACTGGAAGCGGAAAAAAGATATTAACTTTTATGTCAAAAAGTGGCCTATAATAAATGCTTCCGGCGTGCTGAATTTGAAAATTGTATCTAAAAAAATAGGGGTGTACCATGACTCTTATGTCACACTGTATACGATTCTTATAAATATATTCAACTTTTATCTATATAAGCTGTATAATAAAATTGATTTTAGCCATTTGCACATGGCTAAAATACGTATTGTGTACTTACGGCGTTTGGCCACTGGTCAAAGAAAGAAAATTATAAAAATTTTGCAGGAATAATGACGCAATTGTCACTTGCGTCGTTGTTCCACTATAACGAGGCACAAATTCCAACAAATGTTGTACAAACTACAGTTACGGCGTTATTCAAATGAAGACGATGTGAAACACTTGGCGACTAAAACCAGGGCTGCCAGAATGCAAATTGGGAAATGTACTAAAAAAGTAAATAAAAGGTACTAGATTTCAACAAAGTGTACCAACTGAGGAACAAAAGCAAAGTGTACTAAATGGTAGTAAAATGTACCATTTTTATACCAATATTTAGAGAAAAGTACTAGAAAACTGGCGGGAATTTTAAATTTGTACTTGTTTAACAAAATAAAGGATAATAATTAACATGTTTAAGGTAATTTGATAATATAACACTTACCCTACCACCAATAAAAAATGTATTAAAGCAAAACTCATGAGAAATACGAAGTTTTATTTTATTTACAAAATATATAATTATCTCAGGTATTTTAAAATCTATATAAATAACGTTTAAAGCATCTGTAAATAATAACATTATTATAATTTCTATGGTAATAACTAATGTGTATCATATCGGTTATTTTTAACAAACGATAACCAGTCCGAGTTAAATATTTCACAAAATTCAGGTTATACAGTACCTACCTAATTCGACAGTAGTTCTAACTCATTAAAAATAGACTATAATTACAACTACATACCTTACCCGAATACCTACATAAAAAAACAACTACCTACTTACTTTTAATTTCGAGCAAACTTTATTAGTCACTGAAATCAAATACTGAAATTCTTAGTAAACTAAAAAACAATTCATTTATTTTATGCAATTCACCTACCTACTCACTCATCTATTCATTTTATTCGTTTGTATTATAAACTACTTTCGTTTTTAATAGCTTTGCAGAAGGATTCCATGTTATGCAATTTGTATTTGTATCTTGTAAGAGGGATTTACAATGTAACAGGGAATTGCAAGTTTGGACAGAAAGAGAATTTCGAGTTTTAGACTTAATTAAAGTTAATTGTGAAAAAATCCTTTCCACTGCGGCACTTGAATGGGGAAAGCAAAGTATGTCACACATAAATTTTGATAAAGTGGGAAACATTATTTCATTTAGTGAATTTTCCATTGTTATAACAGTAAACCAAAATGTTTCAAAATCAGATTGATCAATGTTATTATATATTTCTTTAGGCAAATCCGCCAACTGTCGAAATTCACTACTAATTTGCTCTACATTTTCTTCACTAGTAATGAAATTAAATTGTTGTATTAATGGAACAATACTCTGAACACCACTAAGTACTAACCTAGGATTTAAAACATCAAAATTTTTATAATTTTCAGTAAAATTTTGAAATCGATTTTTTATTTGACAGGCTAATTCAATATAAAATTCTAGACACTTCTTACGAACGGCTTGCAGTTCAACTTCACTTATATCAACACTTCCAATGTACATATCAAATTTTGCTCCAAAGTAAATTTTATCTAAAGCTAAAAATTCCTGAACTTTTGTGGGAGCAATTTCCTTTAGGGTATTACATTTGTCGATGTATAACTTGTTCATATAATTTTTCGTGATGTTTTTAAACAGTGAAGTAATTCTAAAGTTCAATAAAAATAATTTTGGAGACTCTGATTGAAATTCCAAGTTAATCTGGTTTACTAATGGCAACACATATGCCAAAAATAATAAATACAATTTGTAAATTGGATTATTAAGTGCATTGAGTAGAGTTGCAGCCGATTGCAAATTATCTTCGACTGCAGCTAATGTAAAAAATGGTATTAATGAGGGCCATAACAATAATATTCTATTTACAACTTGTTCTAGTGACAGCCAGCGAGTTTGACTGGGACGTAAAAGTTTCTTTGGTTTTAAATTTATAAATTCCTGGAATTCCTTCAGTTCCTTCAAGCGTTTTGAACTATGACAAAAGTATGAATATAAATCTCGGGTGAAGTCTTCAACTTGCTTTGGTAATTTTAGAGCAGCTGCCGATGCGCAAAGGGCTGCCGAATGGCATACACATCCAATGACAAATATATTTTCATTAACTGTCTGCCTTAACCTGGCTTGTACCCCAGTTAGATTTCCAGACATCACAGATGCATTATCAGCTGCAAAGCCAATTAAATTGGAAAGTGGTAGATTATATTTATTTAATGTTTTAATTATTCCGTCGGTAATGGCTTCAGCATTACATTGTTCCATCTCAATCATATCCAGAAAATGATCCTGTACTTTTCTTTCCTTTATATTTGTAAATCGCAAGACCATAGCCAAACACTTTTTCGTAGAGACATCTGTAGTTTCATCAACCAGTATAGAAAATTTTTGATATTTAAGCATGGCAAGGTTTCCACTAAACTCAGCATTAAAAGCATTTATCAAAGCAACAGCTTTCGTACGAGCACATTTAATATTTTTTAAAATGTTGGAGTCATATCCCACTGATGCCATCAATTTTGGAAGGTGATTCATTATAGCAAAAGGAAGATTATGTTCTGCTAGGAACATAACTAATTTCAGCTCCGCTCGTTTTATTTCATTAGATAGCAAGTTAGTATTTTTACCTTTTTTTATATAATTTGTCACAAGTGGAGTTGACTTGGCAGCCTTCAATTTTAATGTATGGTAATTTGATTTTTCATGTCTGTTCAAATGAGCCACTCCACCAATGATATATTTGTAGCAAATTTTACAAAAATTTTTTTCAGTCTTTACCTCCAACCAGCTGAATTTCTCCTGCCAGGATTGGCGGAACTTTTGTTTGTACAGTTTTCTCTTCTTCCGTGCTGGTTCTGGTTTGTTCCCATTCAAGTCTTCACCTTCGTCTTCGTAATTCGAATCATCGTCATCACTCTCTATTGCTACATTTTCAGAGTCATCGAAATGATGAGGTTCAGCATTTTCTTCATTGCAAAAATCATACCTGTCCGGGCTAGTGGTAGGAGATGGTCTTTCAAAGTTTATTGGAGCCTCGTTTAAAAACATTTGTATTTCTGAGGAATTTATGTCTTCATCGACCTCAATAAAGATTTCTGGATTATCATCAGTGCACAGACAAGGACTTGTGCTCTGTGCATCAGTGATTGTAGTTTTTAAAACAAACCTTCAAAAACAAAACCATAAAATATTACAAACCTGTTATATGTTGTTTTATAAACTATACTTACTTTTCCAACGTGCTTTGCCTTTTCTGTGACATTATGCGAAAATTCCAAACGAGTAGGTATCTAGAATCTGTGGTCCAAACTTGAAGATTTTAGTTTTAATTTTAATTTAACTTAACTATCTACCTATAATCTGTGTTTAACTTTCAAACTACTAGTTTTTTTTTATTAAAACTAGAACTTTTCAACTGTCATCACCATCCACATTCCACAACAAAACAGACGCGCAGGCGCAAGAAAGAGATAAACAACTTCCTGCTTTTTTGTACTAAATAGGGTAAATGTTGCAGTGATTGGCCTCTTAAGGCTGAATTTGCATGTAATATGAGAATACTTGTGAAATTAAAAAGCAATTTGAATTACTTTTTCAATTACATGTTTTAGAATTTTCTCTTAAGTATTTCTTACCAGTTTTTGTAATACTTAAAATATAATTTAATTTTATACTTTCCTTTTTTTAATAACATGCAAATGATACAGTCATTGGCATATGTAATACAGTTATTGGCCATACTTGTGACAAATATTGGCCTGCTCATTGGTACATGGAACACAGTTATTGACCATACTTGTGACAAATATTGGCCTGGTACAGGTATGTACAGTTTTAATCATCATTGTTGGTTTTGCTAATGAACTTCGTATTAGGTAGGTATGTACTATCATACTATCATACTAAGTTGGTTGGCAAAACGTGTGTGTCGGTACTAGTGTATTATTTTCTTGTGGAAAACTCTTATGATTTTCCTTTTTCATGTAGTTTATAATAGTCTTCATATCTTTTCAGAATCAGGTAGGTTCTAGTTAGGTTTTGTTTTGATGAAATAAGTGTCAAGTATTAAAATTGCATTTATTATGTACCTATAAACCAAAACCTTCAAATATGTTTATTTAAGCATGAAATACAGGTAAATGAAGAATCAACGTCAGGATGCAAATGTCGCACACATCGAGGATGATAGGTTCTTAGACAAAGTCGACATCGAATTCCTTCTCTAGCTGTTGTAATGTTTTTAACACAAGTGTAACAAAGTCCTTTATGAACACGTTGATTGGTAAGATGAGGAGGGATATCTGATAATAGAATGTCTGATATTACTTTCACTCTTTTGGAACTGCCTATCTCTTCAAATAATTTTCGTTTTGGGATGTGTATTTTAGCAGGACTAGGAGATTTATCATGTGACTGTAAAACTATAGGATAGAGTTTTGGCAATACCTCTTTAGAATCCGTGTTTATAGCTGCAGTATCGGTTGTACCACCATAATTTGCAGGTGAAGCATCTTTCTTGGTTATAATCAGGGAAGATGTGGTGCTATCGTTTATTGGAGTTAAATCTCTAGCAACTTTAGTGTCGGGTTCAATAAAATCTATATTTTTTTTACTTTTGTCTTCCAGAGGTATTAGCTCAATAACATTTTGATGCTGATGAACAGGTAAATGAACCTTAACTCCTTTCTGCAACGTTATTGATTCCTTTTCTATTTGATCAACATCGACTTCTTTGGATATTACTGGGTTATTATTGGTGTTACATATCCCTTCTAATATCTTCGTGGGTTTCTTTTTGATGGTTGTTTTTGTTTTCTTTTGTTTATTCTGTTTCAAGCTTTGCCTCCTTTCCCTATCCAATTTCCTCTCTTTCTTTAGTCTTTCCTCTTCTAGCTTCTTCTCTATTTTTTGTCTTTCAATATTCCTCCTATCCGATGATGTCAGTACAAAAGGAAGCCTTTCACATTGTCTTTTACCTTTCCTTTCCGGTGTTTTAGGCCATGCTATGTAAGTTTCTAATGGATTAGTAATAGATTTATCTACTATAGAATTGGACATATCTACCGCTATGTTACAACTTGAGGCATTATCAATAGTTTCGTTGGATTTATCTTCAATTTCTTGTATTATGATTGGCTGCTTAGGTTCTAAGTTTTCTTTTCCTATACCAAAAATTATGGGTATTTCATCAATATTGAAAGTAGTTTCCAATATCTCCTGGTCGTCACCGTTCATAACATTTTCTTCAGTGATCTCTTGCTCTACGGTATTTATTGAATAATTTCGTGTTGAATTCTGCAGAAACTGAGTATATAAGTTTTTAAGAATTGGATAAGTATTTCCTAGTCCGTCTTCATGGTTTGAAGCTAACTGCTTTAATGTTTCACTCCCTACTATGTTTTTAAACTCGGTATAGGTAATTGTTGCTTCTGGGTTAATATATTCAGCAGTTTCAGCAATTTGAATATTATTGGTGGTAGTAGTAGATTTTTTCTTTCCTATACACTTGGAAAAGTCCAGAGCCGATGGATTCCAAGGAAATAAGCCGCACGCTCTAAATCCATTTTTTATCACATCTGGTCTCAGCAGAGTTACAGCGCGACTTAAAACTGGTGCAAATTCCGCTTTGGTTAAGGTTTTCGTTGGATTTTCTGTTTTGAATTGCAAAACTGCTCTATTCCAGTAAATCTTTAATGGTCGAAATGCTGATACGTCTGCTGGTTGCATAAGTCTGGTTGCATTAGGATATAGGGCTACTAAAATAATATTTTCTTCGGTACATAATTGACTTGTTTGGTAGGTTAAATGGGTTTTATGCCCATCGACAAACATTATCACTGGCAGTTTTATATTGTTTCTGATTAAATAAGGTTTAAATATATTTCCGATATACTCGTAAAAATTTTTATTATCCATCCAACCATTGTCGGTTAAACCAATTCCCCATGAAGAAGGGACTGATTGTAAAATATCGTTTGGAAGTCGCTTATAAGGATATATAATCATCGGGGGTATAATATCTCCTAATGCCGAAAATGAAAACATAACAGTCAAATTGACTTTGGGATGATGGTCTACTTCATTAACATTTCGTGAACCTTTCATAGCTAAAACCTTTTTATTTTTTGGGCATAAATAGAAACAGGTTTCATCACCATTAAATATTCTAGACGGATCTTCCAAAATATCCTCTAATCCTTTTTGTAGTAGGTATGATTTTATTTGATCAAACCATTTCACTAAATCTTCTTCTGAAATATTAGCGCTGGCTGATGTAACTGCTTCTGGCGTTCTTAAAGAAATATCAGGATGGCGTTTAAGAAACCCTGCTATCCACCCTCTGCCAGGCCTATTCTCCTTAAAAGGGTTTTGCCTTGGGTTGTCATCCAAATACCTCTTTACTGAGTCAGTAATTTCATCAGTGCGGATTGGAAATCCTCTTTCCTGACTGTGAAATATCCATGTCTTCAAGAGTAGTTCTTCCTCCTCCGAGAGAACTGGAGATGGACCATATGTTACCTTATTGTTGAATTTGGAGCTTCTTCGAAAGTTTAAGGTAGCCCTTGGTACTTTATAAATACGTGATGCTTCTCGTTCAGTAGTACCACTTTTAATTGCTTGTAGGGCGTTTTCAATATCTTCTTCCGAATATTTCTTTTTATAGGTTTGTTCTGCAGCAGAGTGTTTTGGCATGATAACTGGAAAAAGATCGTTATTTACAAGAAACTTTTAACAGAAATTAAATTAGTAGGAACGTTTTGCTCATATCTCATTATTATTACTTAATAGGTACTAACCTATATTTATATGAACATAAAAATACCTATTTTATTCAATTAAAATAGCCACCTGATGAAGACCTTTTGTGGCCAATCATTAATTACTAGATAAAATACTTTCATGCAATATTGGCCACAGAGGCCAATCATTGTTCAACCGAGGAATTTTGACATCAGTCGTTGGCCACTACAAAATTTTATAAGGAAGTGAAAAATACCTTTATATTTTTAGGTTAAATCAGTCAACAGACATATAGAACTTTGATTTAAACAATTTTAGGAATATATTCAGAAAATGCAGTTTATGACACTTACCCTTCTATATCTCACTTTGGTGAAAAATTAAGTAAAAAGTTAAGATAAGTTCACAGCACCATACACACCTTAACATGAACGGTCGCCATACTAAATCTGACGTCACTTTAACATTGCCAAACTGATATTTGACAGAAAACACGTTGCCGAATTGGATACAAATATTGAAATATCAAGATTTAGCATATCAGTCTTAATATCTCAGATACAAATCGAAATGGCCAATAACTATCACATGGCCAATCACTATGGCATTTACCCTATGTGGCTGTAGTACTAACGTACTGAAAAATTTGTAAATGTACTAAATCTAGTACAATTGTACTAGTTTTGGCAGCCCTGACTAAAACCGAACTGACTGATGCGTCGTTGTACTCCCAGATACAAACGTCGGTAAGGCAGAAATTGAACAACGACGTATCTGCCCTCTAGCGGTCATCGAACGTATTACATTTATGTCGATGTTCCACCGGAAAGATAATCACATTTTAAGTCTTGTGGCATATTTAACTAAAAATATGAAATTTTGCATTTGCGTCGTTGTTCTACCGGAGAAGCGATATATTATCTATCAGAGGAAGAAATTCGTCTGAGATATATCTAGGGACTTTAAAATCAATTATTAATCAGAATTCATTACATTTATTTTTGGGATACCTACATAATAATGTTTCGGTGATTATAAGTAACATCGATGTTAAAAAAATAATATCGAAATTACAACATCGATGTTTAAAACATCGATGTTCAATGGAAAACATCGATATTTCAAAAACATCGATTTTAGGTGCCCATCCCTACTCTACCGTGACTCAAAGATATTGAATTTTAACGAGTTAACCATTTTGGAGCAGTTCTTTGTGTTTTGATTCTTCTGGTGGACTGTATTAGGGTTGGTTCCACTTTTTAGTGGATTGATAACACTGATTTTTTTGTATAAGTGTATTAAGAATTCTCTTGTTGACATTGGTTTCTAGTACAAAATGGATTTTTCTAGCCAGCTTGCAGTGCTGTATGAACCATGCTGTAAAGTGAACAGTGGCTACAGCGATACTGATTCGAAATTCGAAATGCATGAACTGTTGGCGTGCTTCTACAGCGTTGCCGCTTGTTCTTAAAATTAACATGTTTGAAAGATAAACCTAAATCTAAATAAACACTTTGCTTGTTTATTAAATAAACACTTTGCTTGTTTATTAAATAAACACTTTGCTTGTTTATTAAATAAACAATCCAAAACTCAAAACGAGGAGGTGACTGCTCATCGAGTTCCATCTCACCCACCCTCATCTTTCGTGTTTCCACTCTTGTTCGTGTTCTCCATGATTTTTTTATTAACTCACTGCTGACACGATGCCATGCTTCATCCAGAGAATAGACAACATCGTTTAAGTTAATGTTTTTCAGTGTTTCATATATCAGTTTCTGAATTGACGATTGTTTTAAGTGACTTTTTTCGGTAATAGAGCGGTAATTGCTTGGATGACATGCTAATCCATGGGTTGCATTAAGGGCATGCAATTGGGGGGGGCATCTACCTAACAGATATTTTGTCATCGGTTATTAAATCGTCAGGATGACCTGGCACGCTACCTAAAATTAGAAGCACATTGTAAATTTAATAAATTTTTTGTATTAATTCCGCTGTGAATGGTTCTACTACATCAACGTTGCTAGGTAGCGATTTTCCGCAAATGCTTAATTGTCTTATACCAAATCTGTTTTTAAATTTTTGAAGCCACTTAGAAGAACTTGCTTTGAAATCTTCATTTTGAGATGACAAATATATATTATAAATGTATATTACTTTTTGAGGTTATCTTTCACATTTTTGGAGATATGCTCTGCTCTGCTCTCATCTCAAACTTATATCACTAGTATCAGAGTAACAAAATAATTAATACTTTTATTAACAACAAATATCAGGTGTATTAGGCATATCTGTTGCAAGATATATAGGTTGTTCCATTTAAATAAAGGATGTTCTCATTAATCTTTTTTTCATTAGGATCAAAATCTACACGTGACATGGATTTGGTTTTTAAAAGTTAAAAATACATTGAGAATTAACAAAAGAAGGGGCGGTCAATTTTACGTGAACCACGGGTTCACAAAATACGAGCGAATAAATAGTAACGAAACAAGTGGGTTAATTTTAGTTTTTATTTTCACATCTACAATTAAGTTGTTTTCGAAGAACTGCCATTTCAAGCTCATGCTTCTATTTATTCCTCTTCTCCCTCTCCTTGTGTTCTTTTTTCATTAAATTTATTTGCAGCTCCACAAACTCTAATTTTCGCTCCAGTAACAGGTCATGTGTAGCTGTTCCTGTGGCGGTTTCAGTCTTGCGTTTTCTTTCTGGAATGTTTCAAAATTAGATATTATATCATTGAATTAAATAAAACATGCTTACTCAGAGGTGTGGTTACAACTGCTTCTCGTAGCGATGAAGGTGATTGCACCTCGATCTTCTCTTCGTCTGCATCTGGAAATGTCATATCGCATCAATTTTTCCTTCTTTAAAAGCGACATGCTTCAAAATTATTAAAGAATTTGATAGTATGTATGCATAACTAATAACTCACATTTTGTGTAAGAGCAGGATGAATTTTCTTCCTCAATAGTGCAAGACTCCACTGTTATCAATCAGATATCTGAGTAAAATACAAACATTATACACTGAAATTATTACATTCATATTGTAACAAATATTTTTGAATTTCCAGTACTACAGTGCGGCTTCTATTCTTTTTCTTCCTCCACCTGAGGTAAGGGAGGGTTTATTTTCCTTGTCTGCTTTAACCTGGAATTAATTTTGAAGTAGTTACTGTTTTTATATGCATATATTACATCGGTCACATATCTCCAGAACTTTATCTACTCTACGTCGAAAACTACGTCTACGTTGGACAAATCAATGCTCGACTCGAGATGCAAATCAGCTGAAACATTTACTTATACTATATCAAACAGACTTTCATATTACAATGTGGGTTTTTATATACACCTTTATATATTGATAAGGCATGCATTTACAATGGACCTTCTACCTGCTGCTGATTATTGTGTGCTGTTATAACTCAATTATGTATTTGCTTGTTCGACTGAAATTTGCTCAGATAGAATACACAGGTGAATACCTACTCACTGTACATTAAGGATAGGAAACTACAAACTCAAAAACCATAAACTAGTATTATACCTTGACCATTATTAATACCACCACCAAAATTGTCTGAATCAAATGTATTTTCCGTTCTTGTTGCTGATACACCTATAATTCTTAACACTCTGTCTCCTCAATTTCCAAGCCTGATATCCGTGTTTGGGCCACCACCGTTCTTATACAACCAATTTTTCTGTGCACGGGTTCCCCATAATAGACTACCCGTTTTAATAGCTCAATAAAATTGTTGAAACTTAAAAAAGCAAACATTTTATTACACTTAATTACAATCTACTCTTTGGGATTTACTGTAACAAACCTTATCCTAACTTTTAAAAAGTGTCTTTTACATGACCGTCATTAACTTCAATGCACTTCAAGATTGGACAAGAAATGATTCATGACACGATTAAGCAAAACCTGATCTACTCACCGGAGTTCTTCAGCAATTCGGACTTTGAGTTCTTGGATGTTTTGTCTTTCGCCTTTGAATAGCCCCACAGAAAAAAGTCTTGTGCAGTTAAGTCTGGGGACCTCGAAGGCCAATTCAAATCCCCAAATCGTGACCATAACTTTTGGATTATGGAGATTGTTTGTAATGATTTTTTGAGGATTTTCGACTGGCCAATACTTAAAATTCTTTTTATTAACCATGCCATTCAAATAAAAATTTGCCTCGTCACTCATAAAAGGGTTGTGGATGTCTCCTCGATGTAAATTTAAAAATTCTTGGTAAAAAGCTAATCTGGCTTCATAACTAAGATGTTGCACCATTTATTATTTATATGGATAAAATTTTAAGTCCTTGTGAAGAATTAGATGTAGGCTCCCTTTTGATATTCCCAAAATAAGGGATTGCCTATTAGCAGACCTTGTGGGACTTCTCGTGAACGCAATTCTGACTCGTTCAATAGTTTGAGGAGTACGAATTGTGCTTCGATGTCTAGGTTTCTTTAAATTTTGAACAGAACTATTTTCACACCAATGTTGAATCCATGACATAACAGTCTTACGGTTTGGAGCATGAGCCCTAGTTAAATTGATGGCGGAATGCACGCCTTACTTCTATTGAGTTAGTTCTTATGTAAGTTTCTACGCAAAACACTCGTTGAAATGAATAATCATTGAGTATTAAAACTAAACGTTAAATTATGTGTTAAAACCTAATGACAATTAACTAATTTATTAGAAAAATGACATTTTACGAAAAACAATTTTATCCTTGTTTTGCGACAGGCGTCTAATTGATTAATAACATGTTGTTTAAAATCCCAAAGGCCATAGAAGATAACGGTATAAAGAAAAACAAAAATAGGTAGTCTATTATGGGGAACCCTATATATATCTTTTTTAGCTTGAATGTAATCAGTTATACAATCATGCTTAATAAATTCATTTGGGAGTCCATCTCCTCTTTGATTTAAGTGTTCCGCAATAAACAGTTTTCAACAGTTTGCTTGAATTTTTTTTACAAGTGGGACACCTGAGTAAAAGTTGTCACTATATAAGATGCTACCTGAATTAAGCAAATGGTCCATGAGGTTCATAACCACCTTTACTACATGTGAGTCGCTGGAATCACTTTGATTATCCTCTTTGCCACAATACATCTTTACATTAACGGTATAGCCTTCTAAGGTGCACAACTTGTCGAGTTTATCACCATACTAATACTTGTGTCGTTTGTTTTTAATATATTGGCATATACCTAAACGCCCCCTCTGGGGAATCATACTTTCATCAATGATATTTTCTTTTCCTGGTGTTAAAATATTTTGGTATTTGGTGTTCGGAGTAATGGACTGTATTGATTTGATTCGATATATTACTTTTAATGAATGTGTATAACACGGTTTGGTTTTGTACTATAAAACTGTCTGATCTCTACTAGCACGCTTCTCTCTAGCTTGAAGTCGACAATGAATCTTTTCTTCCCCGTCTGGATGTCAAACTTCAATTCTCCCCCACTCTGTTTTAACAATTTTTATTGTTAAAATGAACATATTGCAAGAGTAGCAAGAATCGGTCTCTAGTTATTTTCGGGCTAATATATTACGATAAAGGTTATGTTTCGACCAGTAAAGATTAATTATTGTGGAACTCTAACTAATCAGAAGCATATAATTATCACAAAGAATTTATAAATTTTTTGGTTGTATGTATTTGTCCAAAATTTGAAGCGAGACTTGTTCTTTTGAGTTCCAGTAGTTATCTGTGCCCTGGGGAAGAACTTCCTGTCGCCAGCCCTGCATACGTACAGTTTAATAACTTTCAATTCCATGGGTGAACTTCTTTTATTTATTGCAACTTTATTTATTCTTGGGTCCCGGGGGTGATAACATTTTCGATAAGTAACACTCATGATGAGTAGACGATGACTCTACGATGAAACTCGAACACAAAATAATACAGTTCAAACAAATATTCGTATTTATATCATTACTAATCCCACATTTCCCAAGTTTATGGTGTTACTACCTGTAGGGATGGTCCAGCGGCCAATCACATTCTAATTCGTTAACTTTATTTCCCCGTAATCTATTCCAATTTCGAAAAATATACCTTCCCTTCCTCACTGTAAGTATGGTGGGTGGTAACTTTGAAATCTTAAACAGGAACCTATATTTTTTATACCAAATTTGGTTTGTATAAAACAGGACAATATAAGGTATTCCTAGTAGAATTTCCGTCTTGCACTTTTCGTCATTAAATTGCTTTCTTAATTTTATATTATAATTTTGCAGAAGAAACAAAATCCTGTGTACTTCTTAAATTAAAGAACTGTTGAATTTCAAGTACAAAAGTAGGTTATCTCTTGCAGCATGTCCGTAAACAACTTTTTATTTTATGTTTAATTGTTTTTTTGACTTGAATATTATTGCTTAAATTTTCCCTTTCAAAAGTACTAAAAACGACACAAGTAATATTGTTGGGACAATTGCTCCTGTTGCAGAGCATACCTATTTCAGTCACTATTAAGTCCATGACTTCTTCATCTGTTTCATCAAGTTTAAATGTGTTTAAGGGACTGCTACACATTATCGGATCCACGTTAAATTTGCCGGAGTGAGTACTCATTATCTATATCCATTGATACTCATACGTCAGTCTGAAGATCTGCAAAAAAATTGACAATTGTAAATTTCCAATAGTGGCTGTTCTTTGTATTTGATTTATGATACTAAAAAAAAGGAAAGAGCAAATTGATTATCTAAAAATTGAGTCGCCTCATTTAAAACTTAATCTGCATTACTTTCAGACAGAGTTATTACACTGATAAAAAAGTTGCCTTTTCTTCTTGTGCTTTCCAAAATGTGAAGGCATCTATGTCGGCAAATTCCATAGATTTGGTGGTAATACTTATATCATGAATCTTTTGAAAATGCTGATATAACTGATGTCGGGAAAGTCTCTGGACCCGCAAATACAGCATTTTAAGGATTTTTGTCTGTTAGAACAATTTTCTTGGTGACGATTTTTATTGTGATTTTAAATTTTTCAGATGATTAAAATGTTTTTTACATTTGTCGCATTCATGTGTATACTTCTTGGGTTTCGTCAAATTCTTATCTTTATCTGTTAATAGTTGAAAGTACAGTTAATTTAGTTATTTATTTATAATCACAGAGGTAGTAGTTTTAAAGATAAAAAATGATTCATTACGTGGATGGAATCGCTTTACATGTTGTACTAATTTGAATACTTCACAAAACTTTTCTGGCATTCATTGCAGACTGCTGCTTGTTTCTACGTTTTGTATGGGGCTAATTTGGTTAATTGATCTAAAAATAAGTTTTAGACATATAATTATTAATTATAGAGATCGAATATGGAATAGAAAATCAGAAATGTAAATTAACTAATACCTAGATCGATCTCAGGGTGATCGTATTATATAGATATTTTTTCAAAATTTTAGGTAGATATGAATTGTTCAGAAGTATCTCATCATTTTTTTTATACCATCGTCCCTCATGGTTGGATGACAAATCTTATAAATTCTATTCTTCGGTGCCAAAATTAAATAAATATTCTTTTTTTATGCGTACCGAGTTATTAATTATTACTATTGGAGGAGAGTAACTCTTCATCTGAGGTATCTGAAGGTAAACTTGGGTCATAATCTGGATCTGAATTTGGGTGAGTGTGCTTGCAAATGGATCTTTGTGACTTTTCGTATCTATGCTTGGCTTATTTTAGTCAATCCCGGCATGCTTGATTCATGGCTTTATCCGTTGTTTCACCAAAAATTGCCTTTCTTTGTTTTTTCCCCTGAAAGGCTATCTTGATAGTTTCTGCAAAAAAAAAGACAAAATTAACTACAGCACAGCCTGCTAAAAGAAGTGCTCTATATAAACTGTGATATTTTGTCAAATTCACATGTGAAAAATTGATTATGACATGTTCGGTACTTATGAAAGCAAAATATAATTTATAACTCACCATTAATTGTTTTGTATGCATTTGTTTCTGTAAAAGGGTATTTCTTAGGTTGATTGGCAGTTTTCGGGCCACTACCCGACCAATTAAATGCCATACCCAGTTTATTACTTGTAAGATATTTCATCATGTTCATTACACAAGCTTTTACAGTGGTTCCTCTAATAGATGCTAGACGGGTCCTCTAAAAAATGGCCAATCGTTAAAAACGCCTTCAATTAATAAACAACTGTTCAAGAACTACCTACCATATATATAAAATTTTGATCTTTGTCCAGCCAATTTGCAGAAGTGTGGAGTAATTAGTGATTAATCAAACTATGACAGATATGTTGTTTGTTTTATAGTTCTGTATACGTTTCATAGCCTACCCACGCAAGAAGTTGAACGATTATTATTATTGTAACAAAAATTATTAACAATAGAAGAACTAAAAGAGATAGGTATAGGGAAGTGTAATATAGTTTGATAGAGAATAAAATTCTTTATCAGAATTCGAAAAAATATATAGTGTTGTGTTGGGAGCATTAGAGATATCTACATTAAAATCTGCAACTAAATATAAATGTCAAATTTTTTTCCAATAATTGTTTTTTCGAAGGTTCTTTTCTTGGTAAATAAATAAACTTTGTAGGCAGTGATAGAAGTAGCATATATATTACAATGAAACAAAGGGACTCTGTTCTTTTATAAAGTTAGTCTAAGATCACTTACACCGTAGGTACGTACTTCTCTTCTTCCTAAGCTGGGAGTTTGCAGCAGTAGAACCCTGTCGAAAATCGATAAACTGTAGTAGATGTGTTGAAATTTATCCACTTGGCAATTAACACCCACACTGGCAGGCTGTGGTTGTTATATCTTAACTTCTAATTTTTGGTGATTGTTACTAGTGTTGCAACTGTTAAATAACACCCAAAACAGAGACAACCTCGGAGACAAAGGACAATCTTTTAATAAATAAGTATTGTGCAAACGGTATGCTCCCGCTTTACACCTCACTTTGATTTATTCAGCAGAATAAATAATACTTCCTTTTTCCTCTCACTATAGGAACTCTCTCTTACACCTCACACCTTCACTTTACTATTACTATACAGGGCGCCCTATTTCTTGACCCGTTGCATGGGTAACTTTTTTATTAGTAGAGATACAAAAACGCTTAAATGAGCAAATTAGTGCAGTTTCGTATTAGTAATTCTACAGTAAGGCGAAAAATTATATACGGGGGAAGGTTGAAAAGTTATTGACAAAAAACGAAAAATCCAACTTTTCTATTATCCCTCGTAGCTCGTTCATTTGAAGAGTTAGAGAAAAATGCTTCACATGTTTTTTGCAGTATTTTTCATGTAAAATGACATGCACTTGCTACTTTTTATATATCTCTTAAAATGGTTGAGAATCACAGTAAAATATATTTTTTTTAAATGTAATGGATAGGTGGCTGTGACATTAACCGAAAGTCCCCTTTTTTCTCTTTCAGATGATATAACATAGTCCATATTTTATCCTTACAAAAGTAATAATAATCGTTGTTTTTAAAGAAAGTTTATTGTCACATCAAGAATGCTATGCATTATGGAACAAAAGAATGTTTTGAGAACAGAAATTATTAATTAATTAATTATATTGAAGTAAATGTTCGAAATGACCACCATCCTGTTGGATACATAGTAAGCAACGTTTCTGGATACTTCTTAAAACATTATTTATTGTATGTCCATGTATGCTTCTAATTGCATCTTGAATCCTGACTTTTAAATCCTCTATATCTAGAGGAGCTGTCACATAAACTTTATATTTCAATAACCCCCAAAGAAAGAAATCTAAGGGGGTCAAATCAGGTGTTCGCGCTGGCCAGTCGATATCCATTCTATTTCCTATAACATTATCAAACTGTTCATGTAAATATTGTTTTACCTCGCGGGAATTATGCGCAGGTGCTCCATCGTGTTGGAAGTATTTAAGATTTCTAAAAATATGAAGTGGTAATTCATTTAAATATTCCTCTGTTAGAGTATTCCTTAGAAAATGAAGGTAATTATTCGCATTCAAATTATCTTTGTAAAAATATGGGCCAATAATTTTGCCACAAAAAATTCCACACCACACATTTATCCCAAATTGACGTTGATTTCTTCTTTCAGAAACAAGATGTGGATTTTCTCGGCACCACATTATGTTATTATGGCGGTTAAAAATACCATTGTTGGTAAATCTACTTTCATCACAGAATAAAATCTTTTTCCAGAAGTCTAGATCCTCTTCGCATTTTGAAATGTACCATCGACAAAATGTCATCCTTCTTTGATTATCAGCTGGATATAAAGTATTGCATATGGAATAATGATAAGGCTTTAAATTGTTACCTTTTAAAATAGCTCTTACAGTTTCCTTGGAAGTGTTGCAGTGATGTGCAATTTCTGCAGTTGAAGAATCAGGTTTAAAATTTACATAAGCCAAAACATTTATTTCAGTGTCTTCATTGAAGTTTCTTTCATCCTTAGGCTTTAAAAAGAACCGTATAATCGTATATTATTTTCCAGCTGTCTAAATATTCTATGATGGGGTTGTCTTCGTTCCATGTAAGTTTCAAAATAAAGATTAGCTGCAGCTTGTGCATCTCGATTTTGGTTATAATAACAAAATAGCATATCATTTTTCTCTTCGTTGGTGTACATATTTGCAACACTATTATTTTGTATACAGTATTAATAATAAACAATAAACTACTTAACAAAAACTAAAAATGTCACTTATGATCTGTCAATAATTAAATGCCAACTAGACGTTTTTAAAAATATCAGGAATCTTATTTTTTGTTTTATTTCTATAGCATTCTTGATGTGACAATAAACTTTCTTTAAAAACAACGATTATTATTACTTTTGTAAGGATAAAATATGGACTATGTTATATCATCTGAAAGAGAAAAAAGGGGACTTTCGGTTAATGTCACAGCCACCTATCCATTACATTTAAAAAAAATATATTTTACTGTGATTCTCAACCATTTTAAGAGATATATAAAATGTAGCAAGTGCATGTCATTTTACATGAAAAATACTGCAAAAAACATGTGAAGCATTTTTCTCTAACTCTTCAAATGAACGAGCTACGAGGGATAATAGAAAAGTTGGATTTTTCGTTTTTTGTCAATAACTTTTCAACCTTCCCCCGTATATAATTTTTCGCCTTACCGTAGAATTACTAATAGGAAACTGCACTAATTTGCTCATTTAAGCGTTTTTGTATCTCTACTAATAAAAAAGTTACCCATGCAACGGGTCAAGAAATAGTAGTAAACAACTAATTACTACTAATCGGAAATTTATATCGTAATTTTAAACTTCTTAAATAAAATTTCGTGTAGACAGCCCCCTGGTCAATCATGCACTGCTTTCCCTACTCTCCCTTCATGTCCCCCTTCCTTTACACATCACGCCACACGTGCATGTCATCTGACGGCACCACTCTTCAACTCTAGCTACATTTTTATCTTACAAAACCAAATATAAAAAAGTTGTCTGAGCGGCTACTACCACAGGACCGGCTCAGTGTTCCATTTAAAAAATCAAGTTTTCGTAGTTTCAAGTTACGCCAATTTGACATTAAATTGTCATCACCCTGTATAAAATTGAGCAGCGTTCAAAATATGGTTAGAAAGGGTAAAGGCTCAACCACCTCACCCCTAAACATCTTTGCATTATCTCCTTTCTCCTAGGAAATATTTAATTTTAAGTTGTTATGAATTTTTCAAATTTTACAGTAAAATTGAAATATCTCGGAAACAATTGAGACTATATCGCTACCATAATGACATAAGGTCGTATGTTTAAATAGATAGTTTGGAGATAAAAGAACTTAAAATATTAATTTTTTTTTCACTACAATATTTTTGGTTTTAATAGAAGTATTACTGATTTGACTTAAACTTTATTTTTAAGGGTTATATTTCTGATTGTTAAAATAATAAAAAGATTGATTTGTTAATAATATTTTGAAAAATTAGCACACATACGTGTGTACCTTTTATAAAAAAAAGTGAACTGAAGTTGTTATTTACGACTTTATGTGTGTAATGTGTTTTTATAAATATAATGATTTCATTTCAAAAAAATCATAGAAACTTAACATAAAAATAAAAGAGAACAAACAATATACCTACTTACCAATCTTAATCAGCATAAATGTATATTTTTATGTAATTTTGAGACATTTCGATTTTAATACTTACTTTACTGATCATAATAATAATAAACTTATAATAATAGTAGTGGTAGTCGTAGTAATAATAATAATAATGACTAACACATTTATTGAAACTTTTATTTATACAAGAAATATAAAATATAAACATTTTTTAGAATATTAATCTACATTAATTCAAGCTTCTTGCTCATCCTCGTCTTCATGAACGATGCAGTCATCTGCTAAATCGTTATCACCGCGTTCAATAGTAAACAACGATCTATAGTAATTATGGTACATATCTGGAATAACTCGCTGATCACATAACGATAAGATACTTCTCTTTTTTTTCTCATCAACCGGTAACGGTTTATTAAATTTGGTTTTTAAAACTACTGTGTTGCTTATCGATTGTGTCCTAATTTTATTTCTGGTTTGTTTTTGAGATAAGCTGAATTCTTTATAATCGCCCTGGTAAGAATCTTTGTAGTAGATTTTATTAGGTACAAACTTCATAGCTTTGATTTGCATCTAGGAGACTTTATTGTTGTCGATGTCAGTATTTAAATTTCCGTAAGGTATTAATTTTTGTTTTAAGTCTTTGAGATCCAGCATATCTTTGTAACTTAAATTTTTTACTGTTAGGGGATATTTTTTACTGGCTGATTTTATTACTGTTGACCATTCAAGTGGTCAATAGATTGTGATCCCCTTTTTCGCTCTTTCTATCAAGCTGTGGATGCAATCCACCTCCATTTGTGTATGCCCTGTTTCCAGAAATTTTATATGAATTTCTTTTATTGGTAATGTATTAACGGCATACAATAATAAAGAAGCCATATATCGGTTGCGGTTTTGACCGCCACATGAATCAGATGTAAGAGTAACACACTTTGTATTTAATGGAAGGGCTTTCAGTAAATTGAAAATTGAAGTACCGATTTCATCGGATCCTCTTTTACCATCAGTCTCATTCCACATAAAACATATTCCTTTTTTCTCTGCCTGGTCATTTACTGTTAAATTATAGGTGCACATTTTGTGTGTGTAATAGAAAGACGAAACATTTGAGCAAGGACTGTATAAAACAGCTTGCAAATCAAACGTAAACGACTTGTATGTAGGGTCATCCACAGCTTTAATTTTATCTAATTCTTTTTCCGCCCTGGCTAGATCTTTATTTTTTATGTGTACCTGATAATTATGTGCATCTTTGGCTTTTTCTTCTTCAGACATATTTTTTTGTTTTTCACAAATGCGGCATGTGTCTTTTTTGGCTTGAAAAAACTTAAATTATATTGGGTGTTAAATATTTTACTGTAAGTACCAAATTTAACTTGGTCAGGTAGCTGGTTCTTCTCGCAATGCTCTTTATATAGTTGGTACATTTTGCTGATCGATAGCTCTGGATTTAGAAATCGTCTTCTGGTTCTTTTCCGGCAATAGTGACTCTCAATTCGTGGGAATGATTCAATATGGGTTTTTACTCTTTGTAGTGCAACGTCTGAGATTTTATGCTTTGGAGGATGTTTTCCACGCAAATCTTCTGCAATAAATGGAGAATCTGCATCAAGCTGTTTGTTTTTGGCTACAAAAATTGTTCTCTCACCAACATCTAGAGTCTTTAAAAAGAAATTCTTGCATACTCTAACATTTTCCGTGGTTCCCTTTTTAAAAAAATGGTAAATGTATGTAAAATGACGTCTGCTATTTTCAGATGATGTCTTTTGTCTTCTTGTAACTGGTATGTAGTTTACCATCTGGCATATAAAGTCCCGTTGTCTTGTGTAGGATCCAAGTGATCAATAATTTTCGTGCAAAACTCTTCTTTCTTCCTCAGTAAACTTTTCTGTACATCTCATTTTACACCTAGAACAGTCAATTTGCTTTACCATTCGATTTGGCGTTAAATTTCCTTTGGAGTTAACATATTCTTTTCCCTTATTTCTTAGAAATTTTCGTTTATTATTTTTATACTTTTCTGGTTGACACTTTCTTTTACGAGTACCTCTTTCAATAAGATCCCCAATTTCGATCTCTTCAATAGGTGAATTGTTCACACTTTCATTTTCAGTGTCACTATTCTGGACTTCATTTTCTATTATAAAATCAGGGTCGTCGTTGTCTTCTTTGTCGTTACGGTTAGATAAAGGCCTACTGGAATCTGTTTGAATATTATTATTTGAAAGATTTTCCAGAACATGTAAATTAGAATTTTCTGATGGAACCTTATTGGGATCTCCATCAAATTGTAAGATGTCACCTGATGTTGCTTGTACAAGATGCCTACCAAATGAATATTCTTCAAACTGTTCTTGGAAGATGATAGGTGTGTCCTCATCTATGGTAACTGATTCACTTCCAGTAACAATATTGGGTATATGAAATATCGAAGAATCAGGCGTATTTAATACAACTTGCGGTGCAATTTCAAAATTACTTTTTTCACACATATCAATAATAATAATAATAATAATAATAATAATCGTCTTTATTTCCAAATTAAATAAACGGTACAAACAGATATTACAACAAACGTAGTTATATATAATTTGGAAATCTCAAGGGGAAGTTCACATCTAAGTGTGTTCTGCCACTTAACCCTTGAATAAATAATAATAACATAAAAGTAAGTATATATAGTGATAGGTACAAAACAAATGTTTATTTGAAATTTATATTAGGAGAAATAATAAAAGCTGTACTATTTCTATAAAGAGATTAAAACTGCCTTCATGTATTCTTTAAATTTTATAACATTAATTGACTGCAATGAGTGGAACCTCGTTATACAATTTGTAAATGCAATATCTAAAACCTCGCTCATAAAATGAAGTTTTATGTACAGGAGGGCTGAGTAATTCTTTAAATCTAACATTGATATTATGAACATCACTTCGGAATGTTATCTTATTATATAAGTAAGGTGGCGTATTTGTAACATTATCCCCATATTGCATACCAATAGATATTGACTCTTCCAATTTATCAGTAAAATATTTAGGATTTTTTAACATAAAGTGTTTTACCGAAATGAACTTAGGCAGTAAAGAGCAAACATTTAGATGTGCAGCATTAAAAACAGAATTTACCATTTAAAAGATTACCCGAAGTAAAATTATACAAATAATATTTCCTATGAACTACAAAGAATAATACAATCCCAATAGTACAAAAACTAAATAAAATGAAACCACAGGCAATCTTATCAACAGTAAAAAAAAACTAGCAAAAAATGTGTCAGTGAAACAGAAGTAATATATATTCCAATGTACCAATGTATAAGTTTTACAGGTGGGTCCCTAGCCACAAATTGAATTGAAACTATAATTACATGACCCCATCCAGATCCATCAAGGATGAAAATTTATATAATTTATTATCTATTTTACATAATATTTTACCCTCGGAAGACCATACACTTCTTGGACCAAACTTCTCGCAAGCTTTTCTATAGACAGCAAACCTCCTACTAGTTAAGTCTTCTTTGATTACCATTTTACTACCCTTTAATTTACTTTTACTTTTGAAAACTTTTTGTTTAATTTGATTTCTACAAAACCTCACCATAATAGGTTTAGTTTTACCCTCTTTATTTTTAAGTCTGTAACAAAAATCTATATCATTCTCATTAATCTCAATATTGAGCTTCTGCTGCATAAGGTGTGCAATCTTGATATTAAGATTTTCATCTTTTTCTTCCGGTACACCATAAATTCTAATATTATTTTGTCTTGAGAATTGTTCTTGATCATCACTAGTCTTGGAAATATTTGTTATTTTAGACTCAAGTTCAATATCATAATATTGATCATCTACAGCCCTTTCATCAAAACTGTTTTCGGTAATGCAATCATTTTGTAATAGAGTTACGGAAGTAACCTCATTATTGGATTCTAAAATGTGCATTGTGACTTGACTTTCATTATTCTGTACTAATTTCTGGTTTTCGTGAAGTGGTGCATTGCTTTCTTTAAAATTATCAGCTTTCTGTGAAAACATTTCACCGGCCATCTTCAACATTAATTGAGTTCTCTGATTCATCTAGAAATAAAAAACTAAACTGAAAATATCTGCTGATATGGGCCTTAAAAATACACCTCAGAAATTTCTTTAGCAATGTACACAAACAAGCAAGAAAATTTAATATTTCCATACAATTAATCTTCAATATCTTTTTAAACAGTAGGTACACAAATCAATAATTACAAATAATAGTAAGTATCACTTTGCCAATAAATAATTTATGCACATTAAAAAAGCAAAACAGATTTAGTGACTGGGCTAATGTTATTAAAAATTACTAATCCTAGATTCTCCAAAATATTTTGTGCACGACCATGCCACTTGCCCTAGTATGGACCGGCATGTTTACATTAAATTAATACTAATATTACAAAAGAACTTACCTTAAACTATGAATCAGCACCTTTAGTTCACTATAAACACAGAAAATGTCTATTCTTGAATAAAGTATTTTAAAAACACTATGTTTTAAAGAAAATAATTATACAAACGTACACCATACGAACTGGTTTAATACTAACAACCTAACCAAATAAAAAATTAACCAAACGTCGTAAGTAACAGCTTTTTGCTTTAGACCCGCAGAACCACACTAAATTAGTCATAAGATAAAATCGTATGTGCTCACATACGACGTTCTTTCATATTCTTTGTCTTAAACTTCAAATAATAGTTTGAGAAAAGGTTGTAAGTGGACACATACGACTTTATATCAATAATTTATTTAAATTTTAGCAGCGTATGGTGTAGTACGCATGGAGATACGACTTTATATGATACTCATATTATTATTTGTTCCTGATTATCAGATATTAAGTTCAATTGGCCGTACATACGACCTTTTTTGGTGCTGTAAAAATGATTTTTACACATACGTGATTTAATTATTGGCAATTTTTAAATATTTCCGTTAAAAATCACTTACAACCTTCTGTTATATCGTAAAACAGACCATTTTTACATACGATATTATTAATATGTCAAAACAACAAAAAAATCACATACGACCTTATGTAATTATGGTAGCGATATAATATAACAGGGTGTTCCATTTAAAATAGCGAAGTTGAGTGCGACTTCCGATACAACCGGAAGTTGAAGAAGGACGCCATTATTTTATTATAGATCATGTCGAAAAATATGTACACATTTTTAAAACTGGAATCGAAGTAGTCTGAGAAATTCTAATAGACATTCACTGTGGGACACCCTGTATGTGCCCCAATTTAACCAAACCCGTATCTTTCACTAGCTACGTTTACACACTCCCATTGGTGAGCCTCTAATTTGAAACTGCTACGTTTTTACACACAAATAAAAATAAAAAATGTAGCAAAGTTTTTGGATGATATTACCATGTTAACAAATATTAAACGTTAATTCAGCTATAATTTCCACACCCTATTAATTAATAGAGGTTATGGGTAATATGAGGGGTAACATTAAGTATTATATACCAGTCACCCACTTGTTATACCTTTGCTAACTTGTTAATAAAGTTATCATCGTACCTAGGTATATAACATACATAATCTAACTAAAATCAGGATTCGAAAAGTTTGATACTACAGTCAGTTATGAGTAATATTAAGTGACTGTACTTTATATTAGATACAAGACGCGCAGATACAAGTAGGTACCTGTTATGTGAATTTCTCAACGGTTTGTAAAGGAAAATGGCACACAACTCTTTCCATCGTAAATTTAACCATAGCGTTGTTCTATATAAAAATAGATATTCTTGCCTTATATTGGTGATCATTCACAAAAACCCGGCAAAAGAATAGAATCATGTCTGAACTGAAATATTCACCATTTTGAAATCACAGCACAGACACAGACCTAAGAACTAAACAGTGTTGTCAGATGCCAACACTTAAATTTCTGGGAAAAAGTTATCACTTTGGATAAAAAGTTCCCAATTTAAGAAATATGTTTTTCTAATTTTTGGTCGTACAGGTGCCAAGAGTTATGAAGCATTATTTGAATAAGTACCTACTACTTTTTTGTACCACCATCCGAAGTTGAAGCTAGATCCTGTGCAACAGTATTGTGAATATCTTCAATATCTAGAAAAAAATAGTTAAAACTAGTTAGTTGATAAATGTTGAATAAAACTTCCCAGTCATTATGTCTATAGATGTCATCTGACCGATTGATCATAGTTAATAAGGTCTGGAATCTAGCGATGCAGGTGTCTTTAACCATTAGGAGTGTGTTTCGGTCCATAATGACACCATCATGTAAAAGGAATACAAACCCTGCAGAGATCAGAACCTTCCCGAAGTTTTTTGATTCGAAGACAAGATCTTCTTTATGTGTGAGATTTAAATACTTAACACCTTCTAACTTAGTGAGTTCCTCCCGTTCTTTATCGTCTATAGCATTTAAACACAGGGTAATCACATGTAAATCTAAGAAGTATGCACCCCATTTTAGAATCTTTGACGGAACACGGGATTTGTCTGGATTTTGTACAGTTTTGTCAATCCAATAAATAAAATATAATAATTTGTTATTACTATCGTACAAGGCTGATTCGTCTTGTAGATTTAATTTGTCCTCACTTTCATTAAAATCGTCCCCACTAGCTTCCCATTCCGAATCGGACACTAACAGCGCACTCAGGAACTCTTCTTCCAACAATTTTTTGTGGTTTTTTACTATGAATTTGGCTTTTCACTGGTTTTACGAAAATCTACTTTATACAGTAAATCATGTGAGAATTCAAACTAGTTATTTTATGGAAATATGTTCCTACTTGGAGACTCGGTTTACCCAAGTTTAAGTTGGGTCGTATCTAGGGATACCGATACCCGTTAATTTTACCCGGTAAATACCGGGTACCCGTTTTCAATACCCGGTATTTACCCGCTACCCGTTAATAACCTGGTATACCCGTTAATTATCCGTTACCCGTTATTTACCCGTTACCCGCTATTTATCTTTTACGCGATATCAACCCATAGCATTCAACATAGCAAATATTTTCCAATTCATATCATATTTTAGATCGCCAAACCTGCGCCAACGCAAAACCGCAAAAAAAAAACAAGTTATCATATGAATATGAGTGACATAGAGGGCGACCGAGTGCAGGTGCTTAGAGGGTTATCGGGTATTTAACGGATTATCGGGTTTTTAACGGGTTATCGGGTCCTAAAATGGGAACCGGGTAGCGAGTCGTTATCGGGTACCCGTCGGCATCCCTAGTGGTATCACCATTTAAGGATAACGGAAACTTGAATGCAGAATAGAAAAACCTCAACTATAAACATTCTTCAATAAGAATTATTGTAGAAAACGCATACGGACTTCTAAAAGGAAAGTTCCGAAGATTGTCCCATTTTGAAAATTTTAATTTAAAAAGAATAACTAAATGCATTATGGCATGTTGTGTTTTGTATAACATTTGTCTATTAAAAGATGATAAACCGCACATAGAAGATTACAATTATATTGATGTAGATGCAGACGATGCAGAAGATAATGAAATAGACCAGTACTATGGGAGACTGGGAATTGGTGAAAGAAGAGAGGAAGTTTTTAATCACATGGTAGAGTATGAACTTGTATACAAATCAAATTGAGTAGGTACTTGTAGATTGTATATTAAAATTTGTTTATTAAATATCGGCATAAAAGAATTGTTCATAAGATCTAAATAAAACAAATACTTTATCATAGCTTATATCCTAAGAGACATGAATTTTATTAATGGAACTAAGTGTGACTTTTCTAGGAACAGTTTTGTTTATTAAATGTTTAAGATGTTTTAAGTTTTATAACATAACTTAAGTTAAATATTAAGATCCATGATCTATGTCACAAGAAACAACATTTATTTATGAAACAACATACACTTAGTTATAAAATAAATAAATCGGTTATTCAGTATTAAATATTTTCTGACCAAATTAATGAATATAAAAGTAGTAGATAAGTAAGTATTCAACATTGGTCTAATAAACATTATCTTCTCAAAAAGTAAGTATATTTCTATTTTTACAAAACATGATATTTTCTACCGTTTTCTAAATATTTTTCTAATAAAGCAACCTTTTTTATCTGTCTATTTTTCTCTATCGGCGAATTTCCCTTGGTTTACTCATGGTAATGGTAATAGTGATGGTATTGCCTTCCATTTCATAGAAAAATAAAAACCTTACTTTACATATTATATTTATTATTTTTAACCTACCTACCATATATTTTATCCAGATTCCAGATACACATACAGTCACAATATATATATTTATATGTGGCTAAAAGTAGCCAAGAATTCATGAGATGGATGGATGCTTTCTTTATCCTGGACCTGTACGGCACTGATGAGACCTAATAGGTCGAAACAGGCTACCTCTCGTTGGTTTTAGGATGTTGACGGCTTGTATGGTGGGAGAGCATTCACTATTGTCTATACATATATTAAGCATTACAGAACAAAAACACTTCGGAAACATTTTGCTGACAATTGGAAAGTATGTATCATCACAGTCAAAGTTGTCCCAGGCATACTGATCAAAGTTACCCCTGAGGGTGTTTGGTCCGTGGAAGAATTAAAAAATGTAAACACTTGCAATCCGTTAATTATATTCTAGAAACAAGATCTTGGATCTTTCTATGGAAAAACTTTAAACCCAACAGTTTTTAAGCATGGCATTTTGTGCAACATTTAAGTTATGTGTATGTCGCTAATTATGACTTTCTACCTGACACTGTGAACCCAGTCACCGTTTTTGCGCGTGTGGCGGCAAAATAGGAATTACATGGGAATAGACTACGGTATACGACAACTGAATAGATTTTCCATATGTTTAAATGAGAAGGTCTATTCCAAAACTCGCTTTACCTCGTTTTGACTGTGTGCGTCACGTTCGATTAGAATCTTTCCCAAATTGCCATAGTGGCCTTATACTGAAAAATGGTGTAAGTTTTTGGGACAGACTTCTCACCAACTAATTGAAGCTTCAGACAGTGCTGAAAACTTATCAGAGGATGAGTAAAAAATCTAAACTTTGATTCTATGTGCACAACACTTTTGGTTTTAGGTTAGTTTGGGGTAAAGAATGTAATTTATTATTAGACAATAATATTTGCGATGCATTTTCGTTATTATAAATGTTTTAATGAGACACGTTAATAAATATAAACATTAATGTATAAATGAGTAAATAAATAATTAAATAAACATAAAAATCACACAAAATAATAATTAAATACTAGAAATATTTGCGATATGGAAATCAAATAATAAGATTATAATTATTAGATTGCACTGAACCTCGGGAATTATTAGCTTCTCTCCTAAAGCAAAATTTACAAACGATTTGTGCTAGGCTGGGTTCACCTTTCCTCTGGCCTACGCATGGATGTATCTAACCAAATAGCTGCTCCTAGATTAATAGAGGGACTCCTGTCCAATTCCACGTCTAGCTAGACTTGCTGTGGATGGATTACTTGATGAAATTAAATCCCACGGTGGTAGGGAATTGGAGGACTATAATGGCTTCTGGCCAGAACCCAGAAGCCTTCTTAACAAAAGATTTTCTTATAAAATTGATATTGTATTAATTATTATTTTTATTATACTAGCAAGCCATGGTCGGTTGTCCAAATTGTGATGAAATCTATGGTGATCAGAAAAATTTTAAATGTATAACTTCTTTTAAATAGTTACCTTTAAGGAAAGTTAAGCAGTGCCAAATAAGAGGTTTTGTAAGAAAACAACTAAAATTACATTTGGCAAAAAAAGAGGCGCTCTAAATTTTTAACCACCTTATATAAATATTTTTTGTATCTTAAATTGCCTCCATTAATGAAAACATGATCTCTATGTCTCGAAGAGTCCCGAAATATAATTTTAAGGGTTAAAGACATTGGTAAAATTGTGGTTAAAGATAGTGCCTATACAGTGTACTTAACCTGGCCATACTTAATATACATTACCTTCTGATTTCATATCAGTTTTTTCATAAAACTTTCTATCCGTAGTATCATCTTCATTATTTTCTTTTAGAATTTGGTCTGGGATCGATGTAGTTTCATTCCGTGTGGTTTCTTTATTCCACTTTTCTAATACAAGGTCGATTTCGTTGAAAGTCTTGCCTTTGTTTTCTGCACCCACCCCCTTTTCCACCATCAAGAGCAATTTGGCTACTTTGGCTGTCTGGAACTGTCTGTCTTGAGGCAATCTAAAAGGAATATATATTTTTTAATACGAACTCTATAGTTAGAACCTAAAATATATAAAATTTTACCTATAGAATTCTTCATGGGTTTTCTTAGTGTGGCCCTTAAACGTTGAAACTTGTTCCATTTCTCCTTCGCTTAAATTAAGTATTTGCAAAACCGTAGCTATTTGCTTTCTCAGTCTTAATGAAGTTAATATTACAGGATTACTGGCACCACAATTCACAGCAAATTTTCTTAAAACTGTAGAGCCATCTACCCATTTTGAAGAACTTCCTGTTAGTGCGAATAGGTATGGATTATCGTGTGGTACAAAATCTTTTTGTACCAGACGTTTTTTTTTCGAACTGAGAGTAAAATTTCCATGTACTGTTGTAGCTTACTTTAAAATAAAATTGGCACTGCATTACTGCCTTTTCCTATAGTTATTATCCTTTTGAAATATTTTAACAGAATAATTTCGTTTTCAGTGAGGGCGTTTAAACATTCTGTTTGGTTCGTACTTGTTAAATGATTGTTATAAGCTTTTAATTTGGTGTATTGTACATCACCCACTCTTTTCCTGTTCAATACGATTGTAAGAGCTAGAACAGCTTCAGTTACAGAACATTCTTAAGCACAGCATGCCTTCAGTTTCAGAACAGCCAACGTATGTAGCTATGGTTGAGGTAGTGGCTCCAAAGATGAAAATAAGTACATATAAACAAATACTAACTAGTAGTGAGTAACTGTGTCTGAAGGACGGTAGAAAAAATTAATAGGTAAAAGTAACTTAAAAACGTTTCTACAGACTACAATAAAAATTACCAAAATTGCAGTAACAAAATATATAAATATGCTACACAAAAAAACCAGTGATACCAAAATATGAAAACTTATAATTGTAACATCAGATATTTCAATTGCAATAATACCAGTATCAAGTACAATAATATGATAATATAAAAGGATTAATGTGAGACGGTCAAGAATACCAGCAAGCTAATCAAAAATAAAATGTCTGGATATAATATGTTCTGTAATCATCAGACAAAACAACTATAGTATATTAAAAAAATTAAATAACCATATGGTTATATATACACCCGCACCAATCAATGCAGGCTCCTCAGAGAGAACCTACTTTTGCATACAAGGTACATTTTATTTAATAAGATTCAATTTATTAAGAAAATAAAATGTACTCACCTGTATACAAATTTCGGCTCCAACCTCGTGAATTCAGTTCAAATTTGTCCTAAGACGTTTCACATGGAATACGATGGTTTCACGACGGTAGTAGAGTCCTTAGGAAGATTAGGCCAGCATCTCAGCAACTCTGCAAATATAAAAATTCAACAGAAAATCTACACCAGGTGTAAATAAAATCGATAGTCACGAATCTCGTGACAATCAAAAAATATACGCTAATACCGCTTAAAACGATCACAGGACTAATCTATTATTTCTAAACACTCATCACCAAAAATTGTGATGGTGATTAAAGATTTAAATTGAAAATTTCTTTCTGTTTGTTGCGCCCCTCTCTTCCATAAAAGTGACCAATTAATGATAACTTGAGAGGTAGACAAAACACATTACAAGGTGGAACGTTATGGGTTGCTGGTATTCAGGGATAAAATGTAAGGATTTTTGATACAATAATAATTCGTCCGGGAATATACTGCTCTAAATAACAAGAGGAAACAAAATGATTAACATTTTGTTACAACATAAAAAATTATATCTAATAATTATAAAATTAATAAATTTAGAATGTCAGCATTTGAATACGTGTTTTCATTTTCCATTTTTTAAATATAAACAATATTTAATTAAATCGCCTCTAAGGGTGTTAGACTAATGTTAGACTAACAAAAAATAACTGGTGACACATTAGTTGTTTATTTTGAAGTTCGGTTAATAATTTCACAGCTATCCTCGCAAGAAATTAAATGATTTTAGGTGATTACACAAAAAACAGTAGACAACTTACAAACTAGAAGAGATAGTGTAGTAGAAACTACACTAGTTAGTCAGTGATCGCGTAAACTTTGCTCGCTCATAAATGGGACCTTAAAGTCGATGTAAGCCAGAGAAAGAAGTCGGAGAGTGAGACCAGTGTAACAGAACCTACCTCAATTAGAATTTTATTGTACGCACTGTAAATTTTTTGTAACAATGTTGCCGAATTTTTTGTTGGAGCAGGTAGAGAATTTCGGGTACGGGATAAAAATAAAATAATATTTATTTATTATATCAATTTATTATTAATCACAAGTGTTCCAGTTATTATTTGGTGGTACTGTAATACTATTAATAGTAAAAGTTATAGACGCATGCCCTGCATCATTTATAAATTGATGGCAATCCTATAATCATCAAATACCAAGGACACAACATAAAATAATATATAGGTACAGGGTGATCAAAGAAGGACGAGGTGGAGGATTGTGGTGAAACTAAATCAATTCATGAACATTTTAGTACTGGATGTTATCAAGGTCAACGACAAGCACATTTTAAAACTATTTTGACATGTATAGGATGGCTAAAAAAAAGTTACGAACCAAACATACATTTTTTTATAATGAAAATTCCGGCCTACATTTCGCAGCATTCCCTCAGTTACTGTACGAAAAGCATTTTGAATTCACGTCATCACGTCCTCCTGCGTTGTAGACTTAATTTTTTACGTAACCCCATAAGAAGAAATCCATCTTTGTAAGATCCAGACATCTGGCAGGCCAAGCTGTAGGACCACCTCTTCCTATCCATTTGTCTGGATATTCAACGGTTAAAACTCCCCTCACTTGTCTACTATAATGTGGTGGTGCCCCATTATGCTGGAACCACATTATCCTTCTTAGTGCTGGGGGTATTTTAGTTCGATATTCCTGGGATTGGTTTAATAAAAATTCTAAATAGATATCACCGGTCAGATTTTCATTAAAAAAATGTGGGCCAGTTACGTATCTTCCAATAATTCCTCCCCAAACATTTAAAGACCATCTGTGCTGGTAATCGATAGTTGAAACAATGTAAGGATTTTCCGTGGCATAGTAATGAAAATTATGCTTATTAACACAACCATTTTTATGAAACTAATTCTAGATGTTCTGTTTTTGTTATTTACAAATGCCCAAAAATATTTCCGGTCATTCTTTAGTTGAGGTTTTACTCCATATTTATGCCTCTTATTGTGGATATACTGGCGCATACCCAATCGCCCTCTCCAAGCCACCATGCTTTCATCAATTACATCTCTGACTCGTGTTAGCATATATTGAAATTTAGTGTTAACTGCATTAATAATGGTCTTATATGAAAAAGACGATCTGGCGAAATATTTTCATTATTATTAAAATGTATGTTTTGTAAAAGCAACAAAAATCTGTCCCTTGTCATGCTTGAGCATATACAGGGTGTACCACTCAAGCGTATGCGGAGCAGAGGGCTAAACCGTAAGAGCTAGAAAAAATATTTTAGATAAAAGTTATTTTCATCAAGTGTTCTATGACCTAAAATTATTTTCGATTATACAGGGTGTTTAGTGTAGGTTGGGCGCAACACAACTTCGTTATTTTACATGGAACACCCTGTATATTATTACATATTTGGAGAGCACGTTGTCTGGCGAATACAGTGATATAAGGTTTGATGGGATCAAACCTTATCTAATAATATCTATCTCTAATATCCCTATCTCTATCAACCAAACCCTATCTCTAATAATAAGGAAGATATGGCCAAAAGAGTGTACCATAAGAGTAACACGGGACCATCGAAGAACGTTATTCAACTGACAAAAATGTTTAAATTGAAATGGAGTCAGCAGATACAAAACTAGGCTCTCATTGGTGCAATGGAAATGTCAGTTTTTGTACCTAAAGCAGGCTAGGACATTTTGGTTTCTGTTTTTCTAAGACAGGATTTTAAACGCAAAATGAGGTGGGTCTGTGTCGGGGTTTGCTTTATAATATGTATATGGACGTGTAGGTTTTGAATTCTTGATTTTTTGGTGTATACAACTCATTTTGGGAAAAGTTGCGACTTGTCAGGTTTTAAATCTAGGTGACTGATCTATTTCTCATAGTACGGAAAGTATATCTTACTTACAATATAATTAGCAAGTATGGAATTGTATAAAACAATCACGTCCCAAACACAGAGTGACATCACATTTCGTCGGCTTACTGTGAAAAATGCATAAGTCCAAAATAAGTAATTTTACAGGAGAGACAAAAAACTGCATTTGAGGTTGAACTTCAAATACATTACAATTTTTGTTAATTGGATAGTTTTTAACTTAAAAGAATGTTGAAAACTTTAATTTGAACAATTACTTCAAAAGTACAATGTAGTAAGGGACTTATGCATTTTTCAAACTTTAATTGTGAGCACAAATGGACTTGCAAATGCAAATTAAAGAAAAGACAAATCTTAAAGCAAGAATGTTTGTTGCACAAAAAATTTTTAAAAAAACATCAAAAATTTTTTAATTAAAAGTTTATTCATGCTTCAAATTATCATAGAAATCAGCTTCCATCGTTTTCTTCAAAAACATTAAATTGTCAAATTTTTCCTTTTTTATTTTTAAGGAATCCTTATAAAGTGCTGGTAACGAATTAAATGGTAGATACACTGGATTTCTACATTGCCTAATAGGTAGTTCCTTAAAATTGTGTGTGTCTAATTTTGTATTCAATTTTTCCATTTAAATTATACTTTAATGCTCTTATATCATTCACAGTGGGATCACCTGCTTTAAATCCTGGTCGAATGGATTTCACTAACTTAATTTCTTCAAAATTCTTGAAATGTTTATGATTTATATAATTAACGTTATAAGGCTTTGGATATTTTCTAGTATATTTACAGGCAGCCATAGATCACTGGCTTTAGAAATATTTGAATCTAAAACGAAAAAAAAAACAAACATTTTTTTATTATAAGCCCACTGTACTCAAATGAGTACAGGTCTCTTTTTTAATATCTTTCTACCCATAATCAAAGAGAGCAGCTACTATGTAAATAAATGTGACTAATAGGTACTAGTCCACAACTATTCCTTACTAACAAGAGAAGTCGTCAAAAGATGCAAATAATCAAAAACACTACAAAAAATAAGACACCCAAATTTATAGCGGCGGACTGACAGGTCAGTTTTAAAATATTTACTGCTGTGACTGCAGTGCCACATAACATCTAGTTTGTGAAATTCTAGAGGACATTCTATTTTAATTTTAGGCATAGCCAGACCTCAACTACTGTGCAAGAGATATTGCCACTAGGCAGTTTTGACTGTTGTACTCAAGTGAGTACAATGGGACCAAATGAGTTAAAAATATTTTTACTTATATAAAAATATAACTGGCAACCTACGGGGAGTTTTATCATTATATGATATTAAGATTGGTTACGTGTAGAAAAACCAGTATGACGTCGCCACTTCCGTGTAAACTGTGCTTAGCAGAACTGTGATTTTGTCATTTATTACTTCATTTGTTTCGATAGGTGTATCAAAATAGGTATTTACATATTATTTTACTTATATGTATTCTTTTTAAAGAGAGATTCTTAACTAAATGCTACCCTTACCCACAAATATTTGTGTTAATATTTTCCTGTTTAACAAATATAAACTGTGATTAACCGTGGTTTTGTCGTTTGTTGCTTCACAGATTCCAATAGGTATATCAAGATAGGTACTTATATACATAAATATTATTTTAACGTGTTTTATTTTTAGGAAGAGATTTTTAGCTAAATGCTAACCTTAACCTATTTAACAAGTATAAACTGTGATTAACTTTGATTTTGTCATTTGTTACTTCATTTGTTTCATTAGGTAACATTATTACGTGCAACATAATCACCCACAAACCTTATGACTTACATCCGACTTCATCCCCTCACTTTTCCATTGTTATGATGGCCTCCACTAATTGCATTTCCACCTCCAATGGAAGAGCCGTGTTTCTGCCGAACTATTGCTTTTTTTCCTCTTATTCCCCTAATTTGATAGCTAACTGTTATCTTAGGTATCTTGTATTTTCACTCACTTTATATGCGGTAATTCTTCCACTCATTACTTCCATGGTCCTCGTAGTCCGTTTTCTTTCCAAGTATTATAGAAATGCTCGGCTTTATAAACCACATAGCAAGGTAAGAGAATGCCTGAAGCAGTTCCAGCAAACATCACCGATGTGCTACTTTTGCTTGTGTCTTGTATTATTTCAGGTCATTTAAAACCTCTCCTTACGATGGCCTTTAAACGTCCTGGATCGTCAGTGAGATTAGTCTCGTCATAATTTATGATTAAATGCGGTGGTATTCCCTGAACTGACTTTTCTAAGTTTTTAAAATATTCTTTTAAAATGTTTTCGCCTATCTCAGCTCTAGACCGTTTTACATTTTCACACAGCCTAGTTGATAATACACCCTTATGCCTTTGTAAGAAAGAGTTTATCCAATCTGGACCAGGCAGATTATTTCTGAATCGAGCCTCGACCACTCGCTTCTGGTCTAAATACGTTCTAACTACACATCTAATATCAAATGCTGTTAGTGGAAAACCCCACTCCGCTGCTGTTGTTAAACCATTTATTAATTCTTGTTCATCCTTGCTTCCCAAAACTGGCGGTCTTCCATATTTGCGTAACTGAATATTTCGGCTCCTTTTATGCAGAGTGGATTTGGAAATCTTCCTGACCTCACCTCATCGATGCCACGTCTCATATTTTCCTCATCAAAATCATGATATTTCCTAGAAACTACTGTCTTCTTATGTAGAAAAATGTAGAAGTAGAAATTGAAGAGACCTAGGTGTCCGGGTAATATGGGACAGATTGGGTAACATAAGACAAGTATCCCAAGTTGCCCCGAATAGGTGATTTTTTGTTATTTTTGTTAAAAAAAATTAAATTTGTTATTTTAAGTGTTGTATTTAAGGTCTATGTAAAAGATATCAAAGTTATAACTTTAGATGATAAAACATCTTTATTTCCCAGTTAAAGTTATTTGCACTATATTTTAAACAGTTTTTAGTCTTACCTTTAACTATTTTTTCCTGCCATCCCGATTAGTCTTAATCACACAAATTATTCACTTTCATTGTTAACTCAATGTATTAAGTCACGTAATTAAATTTTGAGGTTACGTTCGGAACGGAAGTGCCTACAGCACTGACAACGTGAACGTAAAAGTTTTGTCCCAAATTACACCTAGTATCAAGTATCTCCGTTTTACGGTATATATTTTTTAATGGAACACCCTGTATATTTTTATATATTTCCATTTAGCATTCGTTTAGAAATGCACCAATATATGGTTTCATGGTTCTATCTCTAATAGTAAGAGAGATATTCTAGTCAGAAGCAATATAACCTCAGTGACATGTCAGGAGAGAATCCGAAACCCAAAAACCCGGAATAGAGGATCGACTATATAGTCAAAGTTGTGTAGCTTTTTGCACTGATTTTATTGGTCAAATCGGTAAATCAACAAAAAATTGCATTAAGTATTAAGATATTGACAAAAGCATATATATTTTTTAGTGGAACACCCTGTATTATGCACATATTATTTGACACACCTTCATGAGTACATTGATATAATGTTGAATTATAAAGACGATATTAATACTAATAACTCTTATTAATTCAAAAGTGAAATAAAAAAAGTCGTCTGACATTACTGTAGTAATCCATTAAATGTCACCTGTTGTTCCCCGGTATCTCCTAAACTAAAACAAATAGCGAATCGGTTAAATGAACTAAGTTATTTTTTGTGCTGATTCATGTGGAAAAATCAGAAATAATAATAATGTTTATTTATACATAAGCACCAATAATAAAGAAAAAAATAACAATATATGCATATGCATATACACATAAATAAACAATTATTCACTGAAGCTCTAGCATAAAGCTATTGCTTGTATGTGAATGAAGAAAACTTAATCTAATTTAACAATTATTTTCTAAAACTAAATAATAATTTAGTCCAAATCCAATTGGACATTGCGTTGTCGAGATATTCACCAAAGTATATATTTTTTTAATGGGGCATCATGTATATTTTTATATATTTCAATTTAGGGCTTTCTCTCAAAAGTATAACCATATAAGGTTTTATGATTTAATCTCTAATAGTAAGAGAGATAATCTCGTCAAAAACAAAAAAGATGCCTCTAGTGGGACTTGAACCAACGAAATTTTATATTTCATTTTGAGCGGTATGTTAATTGAAAAGCATTGTGATTGCTAAAGGTGTATTCGAGTTTATGTCATTAAACATGTTAAGTTTCACGAATAACTCAATATTCATTTATCCACCTATTGCTCGAGATGCTTGTAGGTGAGTAAAAAATAAAGAAATTGTTTGTATACTATATGTTCTAAATAAAACGCAATTTTAAAATATATATACAAATTTATTTTAAATTTATTATAAAAAAAAATATACTACATTATCTTATGCTATGTTGGCACCAGGAGCAGCTTCACCCTCGGGATCATCCTCAGCTTCACCATCAAGGTCAAGGTCGGCCTCTTCGAGCGGTTCTGTACTTGCAGACCACCCCGGCCTTGAGGCCTCCATATCTGGTACCACGGAGCGCCCAGGAGAATTCCATCAGTCGCTCTGGTCTGGACAACCTTCGCCGAACTCGCTGCCGCTGTCCGATGGTCGATAGGCCCAATCACTCCGGTCTGGCCCAGTGTCTCCATTCAGTATTTAGATGATATGTCCAAGGGGCCCATCTATTGTCCAATTAGACCGCTCAGCATCTATTGCCCAATTATTTCGCTCAGGCTCGCACAAGTCACTGGTAGATGTTACAGATGCGTCTTGTGTTGCCAACGATTGCTTCTCTGGAACTGATCCTGAGAAGCGGAGGAGTTTCTTATATATGTGAATTTTGCTCCCCACTCCAATCACTCTATTTATTTTCCATTATCTTAATACGCTTAGACTTAAATTAGAAATCATACGCATGAATACACTCAATACAATGAATACAATGAAATATATTCGAGTTTATGTCATTAAACATGTTAACTTTCACGAATAACTAAATATTCCAGTAAGTGAGATAAGTAAATGCGTAAAGAATAATTAAATTGTTCATATATTAAAATGCAATTTTAAAATACATATACAAATTTATTTGAAATATATTGCAAAAAAAAATATATAAAATATTGTACACTATGCCAGCACCAGGAGCAGCTTCAGCCTAATCCTCAGGTTCGTCCTGGGCTTCACCCTCAAGGTCAAGGTTGTCCTCAAGCGGTTCTGTACTCTCAAACCATCCCGAAGGCGAGTCCGCCATTGTACTCGCAGACCATCTCGAAAGTTGACTCGACCTTGTAGTCGTAGACCCTCCCGACGACGAACTCGACCTTGAGCCCTCCGTATCAGATGCCCAGGAGCGCCCAGGAGAAGTCCACCAATCACTCTGGTCTGGACGACCTTCGTCGGACTCGCTGTCAATGTCCGATGGTGGACCTATCCAATCACTCTGGTCTGGCCCAGTGCCCCCATTCAGTGCGTGGATGATGTATCCCAGGGGCCCATCTATTGCCCAATTAGGCTACTCAGACTCACACACGTCGGTGCTAGATGTCACAGAGGCGTCTTGTCTTGCCATCGCTTGCTTCTCTGGAACTGATCCTGAGAGGTGGAGGAGTTTCTTATGTACATGAATTTTTGCCTCCACTCCAATCACTATTTATTTGACATTATTTTAATATGCTTACACTTAAATTAGAAATCATACGCATGAATTCAAAGATATACTTTTATTACAAAAATTATTATATATTTTTAAAATTAAATACATTAAATACTATTTTATATAGTACAAAATTACATTAAACACTGTTTTATATATTACAACTAAACTAGACTAAACGTACTTCTTTTTTTTATTATTGCAGATGTTACAAACCGCCAATAGTCTAAATAGCATTAGAGGGTTTTTGCAACATCTGCAATATTCTCTTCGCGCCATGTCCACCAGGTTGGTGGTGGTGTGAGAGTCCACGTGCTGGTGTACCGCTCCCATTACCCTTAGGCTGTACGGGATGTAGCAGCCTTCACACAATTGAACCTTTTCATTGTCGACGGTATCTACAATCACAAACACCAACGGCGAGCAATAGAGCGTGTTCACGTCAGCAAGGTCACGGTTTTGGATGTCCATGCTGTTGAATATAGTTTCCTCGGCAAGGTCGGCCGCATCGGGGACGATTCCCTCATCTCCACTATCTTCAGTTTCGGGTTCCACCAGAGCATCATCTTTCTATGCCAGCTTGCGCAGAAATCGGAAATTTTGAGGTGCAGCCATTATTTTATTAGTCTCAAACGTTGAAAGTCAACTGACTATATTTCAGATTTCCTATTTTATATCAAATATCCGATAGCGTCGCTTCTGACGTCAGCAGAAAATATCTATATAAATAAGAGGAGGCACAAGGAGACAGTCAACCGGTATTATTCCTCTACTGCCGTTCTTCATATACTTCTAATACTTCATCCACCATGAATCACCCTGTGTATATATGTAAACGTTATTATTTTATTTATATATGAAACTATATTCTGAGAGTATACTGCTATTACTCACTTGAGCGTTTCTTGTGTAATGCAAAACTTATTCCTGGTGACTTTTGATTAAGGATATTAATTGCTTTTCTATTACCACTGTTATTAATTTCTGTTAGCATTTCTAAAGATATGTCATTTATGTCTGTTTTCATCATCACTTGTGTTGTCTTCCTCATTTAGGCCTCTTTGAGCTATTTCTAGTAATCTTGACATACGTGTAATATCCCGGGCTGCAGTCGGCATCTTATAATTTTCTTTGTGAATTTTTTCGGCATGGCCCATGAAGTCGGCCAAATCACTCACTTCATTGTCAGATAAATTATGAATACTTGACTGGGTGGCCATATGCTTTGTTAAAGTGGTTCCTCTAATGTTGAAGGATGTTGTGCACCACACAAAACGCAATACCCTCGTAGTAATTTACACCTATTATGACATTTATTCCACCCATTATGACTGGAATTCCCGGTATGACAAAAACAAATGGAATTTTGGCCGAGATTTTATTAATAATTTCATACTGGCCACTAGTTTTCCATGCAAAAGAACAAGTACTTCCCGACCTAATTAACCATGAATGGTAAACCTTGCATAATTTGCTGTAAGTTCTTCTATTTCCTCTGATATATTCTTAAGAAAATCCGGATCTGTTTTGGTGAATGATGTGACAATTTTTAAATCCATCAATTTCAATAAGTTGAATCTCTCCAGCTCTTCGTCTATAGAAAACTTGGATCGATATCATTTTAAAACATTTTAGAGTTTTGTAACATTCATTCTTCTCATTTCTATTGTAGCAAGCACCAGATGAAATTCGTATACTCCATTCTAAATCAAGAAGCTCTAGGAAGGATTTTAATTTCGTGTCATTATTGTCACTTCTCACTATGTCACTTGTATGTAGAGACTGTCACGAAGATATCCTACATATTTTCTTAAAAAATGACCGATTTTTAATGCCAAAGATGGAATTCCATATTCACTTATTTGCAAACTGAAAGTTTTGGCTTTGTACAATGATATAATTGGTAATATAATTATATAAAAGTAAAGTGGATTGAAGAAAAATTTTAAATCTGCTTGAAATTCTTGTTTACTTTTCCTTATTTCTATCAATGTCAATTCTACCTAATTACCTCATGGTCTGTCGTATTAAATAATTTTAAGAGCACCCATGTTTTTCGAAGGACATGGACATACGATGAGTTTTCTAAATTTCTTATTAAATTTTTATGAAGAACTCAACTGATAATTGAATTACTTGTCATTTGAATACTGCAAACCCTTCTTGTAGATTGCCGTGGCTTCTCTGGAATGGGCTGTAGGTACCGTGGGCGGAGGATCTTCAGAAATTGGGGAGATGTATTAAGTTACTTTTTGTCTTTTAAATATCCAATATAAATTTATTGGGAAAAAATAAAAGATGATACATTAAACAAAAATTGTGTTAGGGATTTAATGTTTCTTGATTTACAAATTGAATTGATTTTTTTCTATTGATTTGAGTCTATTTCTCTCCCCAGAGAATCTCTTCGCCCTTGACATTATGGTAGCTTATGAAGAAAATTATAAAATATACATATCAAACTCCTGTTGTCTCATCACACTGTATTGTAACAGGGGGCCAACCACGCTTTTGTTGATATTTTTGTCTTGAGAGGGATAATGATTTTGGGTGGTCATGGCCAATGGATTCTTTAGAAAATGGCGTTATCAAAGATATGCATAAATATTATCACTTACCGTAGGTAGCTTACTCGGGGGATCTCGGCAGCTGGTATTCCGGGGAAGGTAGGTGAGTGTTGCAGAATTACATCTACACAAACGATTTCACTCATAGGATATCGCGAACAAAAGGAGATGGAATAAAACACTAGATTCGGGACGAAGGCTTTATAATTCCGAAGTCGTAGCCAGGAATTCAACTTACAATGTTTGCCTGACTTTAACTATATCCTGCCTAGCTGATCTATCTAAATAATCTAAGAACCAAGATACTAATTTACCCGTGGCTGAAAACGGCTTTCAGCTTTAGTCACGGATGCCAAAGACTCAGAGGACTGGGTCGGGGTATATGACTAAAAGATGGTCTCCAAAATTTAGAATAAATTTTATGCTCGGTGTTTAAAATATTCTAAGTCAAAATTCCTCTAAAAGATTATCAAATATGCACTAAATTCGCGAACCCGTGTGCTGAACCGAACGACTCCAAGAGCAGAAAAGAAATTGTATTTTGGATGTTACTGATTTTCCTCAACACCTCGGTTGCCTTAGGTGGCTTAAGATTCCAAAATAGGATAGAGGTCATGTTGCATGTGCTACGAACGTATTTCGACCCCTAATAGCAACTAAAATGGTGTTGATGTCGGAGGGCGGTTCTTCCTCGTTTTAGCGTCGCCTGTTACCCCACCTTACTCTCTGTGTCTTAGGCTGATATTAGAATGTGACCATTTCCCTTAACTGCCTACTTTATGCTAATTATGGACTTACATTTCGTAACTTTCTTTACCTATATCTAATCATTTATCTATAACTAATTACTTCAGTTACTTCTACTTATACTATGTTGAATCCTCTGTACGAACTAATACTTTGATCTATATCGCCAAGGGGAACTGCGATGTCAATTTCGTTCTTAATTTATACCATCAAAGGAAAGTTCCCCTGAAAACCTCTGATATTCCTAGATCTCACCTGTCCCACTCATTCGGCATAACAACGGGTATTCATAGGAGTCCCTACGTCTCCATACGCTAATCAATAGCGACTCTTATGTAGATACCGCAGTAATGCAATACCAGTCGGGGCACATTTGCCGTGGAGTAGTTTTCGGCATCTTCAAATTAAATTATATATTTAGGGAAAAAATATTTTGAATAAAGTTTTATTTAGTTAAATTTGAGGTTTAAATTAACTGTTCTATGTTTTGCACCTTTCTGTCTCTTTTTTTTTAGTTCGCGTCTCCAGATGCACTCCCGCGACTCGGCAAAGTTATCGCGGCGGATGCAACCGTCGTTGCGTCCGCTCGCTGCATTCTGGTCTGGCTGCCAAAAATAATAAATCATATTAATATTAAAGTCAAAGTAAAAGCATAAAAAATACGATGTACCCAAATACAAACTGGTGGAAGAGGTATTGCTTATACCACATTATCTCCAGTAGAAGAAAAGTAACTAAGTGTAATGGGGAAAAAAGCGTGCTACAGTACTCTTATAAAAAAGTTCACCCTAAACCAGAACATCATTTTTGTTTCGGGATCTGTTTAAAAACACCCTTTAACTTTCATTAAGTTGAAAATGTCACTACCCTGGCAGCTTAAATATAGAACTTTTGCCTTCCTTCCAATCATATGCCATTATTGACATCATTTGATGAATCAATTTTAGTAACTGCCTTATTTAACATACCAAGCGCATCTTTCAAAACTTGATCATTATTACCTTTTACTGTTTGCTGATTTTTGGCCTGTCTGAAAATGGTTGATTGATCTGAGTAGTATAGCTAGCGGGTTCCTGGGACCGAGGATGGCATGTCCATCCGAGTCTTACCAATAGTAGGAGGGTTAAGTTCCGCACCTGAAGAAGTATCTCCAATGACCAGAAGGTATATTGAAGGTGTCACAAGAAGAAACAAAGGTGCGGTTTACAAGACAAAGGATGATTCCTCAGGTGTCACCAGTAGGTATCTTAATTACAGGTGACAGGTGACAGGTGACAGGTGACAGGTGACATGTGACAGGTGTAATTACCAGGTAGTTTCTGCAATTTGTAGGCACGTCAGGGTGTCACTTTTTACGTGTTGAGATGGAGCAAGAAGGCCTTAATTGGATGTATTTCTTGAGATATAAATGAAATGTTGTAACAAGAGAACAGAAGAGATAAGAGTTAAATTATTGCTGTTTGTTAGTGTCTAGAAGTTATAATTATATTAAACAGCTGATAACCTTTCACCTTGTTTTCGTACTACAAGTGTATTATCAATTGATTAAGGTTTGCAAATAAATTATATATTAAACAGCTGATAACCTTTCACCTTGTTTTCGTACTACAAGTGTATTATCAATTGATTAAGGTTTGCAAATAAATTAATATATTGTTGCAATATAGTTTGTATCAAGGAAATAAAACAAATAAGAGTGGTTAAACGTTTACTACAGTTAAGTGAAGTGTATTTGGAGAAGAATTGTGATTACATCTTTTTCTATTTTTATAATATTCAATGCAAATGTTATCATGTTTACTACAGTTTTAATTTCTTACATGGAGAAGAATTGTTATTGTGATTACATCTTTTTCTATTTCTATAATATTCATATATTTGCGTATAGTAATGGACTAGCGATTTTATTTCAGTCCAATATTCTTCACAAATGCCATCGTGTATACAAGCCCGTGCATAGCTCTCTTCCATTTCTTCCCAATCCTCTTCTGTTCGAGGCTGAGCTTGATACAAATAAAAATGTTCCTCCAAACAGGAAATCAAGTCCCGCTTCATTTGAAGAAAATCCTGCCTGGTGGGAATGTCCAATAAGACTGCTCTTTTCTTTGTAGGAGGCACATCCTCTCCAAGTCTTGTAAATCTTCGGTAATCCGTAAAGACGGAGTCCCAGTTGATCTGAAAAAAAACACGAATAGTTTATAAAAATTAAAAATAAAATCTAAATTTTTCTTACTTATTATCCGCTGTCTTGCTTGTCTAACAACATGAAAGCGAGAGAGAGTAATATTATCTAAAGATGATGATATTCAAAACCCCATGGTAAAGTATCCGTAAAAATATAGTTGACAACTCTTTTGTCATCATGTGGACTCAACGCCTTTTTAACTTGTTTAACAGTGTAAACTTCATGTTTTTTGGATAATATAGAATTTTGAACAACATCAATTTCAGTATTATCAAAGAGACAGTTGAAATAATCATCAAATGAGATAAGTTTTATAGCCGATGATTGAATACCCTTAGCTTTTTTTGTAATTCCAAAATTTTGAACAAAATTTTTTATATAATCTTCACTAAATCTATTATTTATTAATTTTTGAGTCTGTTTCTTTTGCTCATCCTCACTCATTTGCAATTTATAACAGTACATTTTTGATCTTAAGCCAATAAACTCCAACATAATTTTCCCGTTATTTTCGTCTTTCATTAACCCAATTTCCTTTTTATTTACAAGCGGCATATTATATATATTATCTACCGCATAGTCTGATGTATCAAATTTGTATATATCAGTTTTGATATGCTCATAAATATCATCTACATTAAAATGATAAATCAGACTATCAGTATCGGAATATAATAGCTTCGCCGTGTTACCAAATTTATTTTTAATATAATTATAGTGAAAATCGTATAGATATATTTTAGAAATGTCTAAAATAGACATTCCCATGTATATAGGTTTATTGTATTTGATTTTTAGTCGTCGCATCTCAATTAATACAAAATCTTTATCAAAAATTTCACAACTATGGAAATTTGGTTGAGAGATATAAAACTTTGCCCCGTATCTTCCCTCCCATTTAGTAATCAATTTAACGTCTCTGTATTTTTTCACATTTTCAATGGTTTTGCCAAATGGTGCAAGGTTCATTAATTTATAAAAATTTTTTTGAAAATCATTTTCACTCTTTTTTCTCATTTCAGTATTTAAATCAATATACTTTTTTAGGCATGATGATTGTCTGAATTTTAAACAGCGATGAATTTTCTTTATTTCTAAACCCAATTTAACAGCCTGTTGTAAATTTGTATAATGAATGACATATTTCGACTTATCATACAGAGTCGTTAATAATTTGGGAATGTTTGATGTTGAAGTAGGAGGCGTTATGTGCTCAGGACAAAGCGGTAAATCTTTGTGCAAGTCAAACAGTTTCTTGGGATAATGAAGGTCTACTTCCAACACATATCCATAATCGTGGTTTTCAGGTATGGTTAAAAAGTTTTCGTTATACATATCTATGTTCTTTACCCATTGAAATTCTCCAATAGGTAAGGCTTGACACATGGCAGCGCCATAGAGATTATTAATGTCTAAATATAAAAGATACGATGATGGTTCTTCGGGATTAAATTTTTCTCCCATGTATTTGTTATTAGCTTTACCATATCTATTGGAACACTGAGAAATTCCTCCCCTTATACCCTTTTCAAAAAACAAAATCATGTCAATATCTTGTAATAATTCTAATTTAATTTTAGTTATTTTAAGTAAAGCATCAAAAGCTAATCCGGGAGCAGTATAATAGTGAAGACTATCTAGTTTATAAGTTTGTAAACATACTTCACGAAAGTTTTCAAATATATCAACCAGAAGTAGCACATCGGTGGTTAAATAGAGTTCGGCATACTCTTGCAACGTTTTAATATTAAAACTATCCCAAACATTGCATGCATGTTTATAATCCTCTTCCGATATCTCTGAATTCCTAATTTTGCTATAAAAGCATGCTTTTGGAGGCAAAGATGTTTCCTGCAATTTCTCCCAACTGTCTAAATATTCATAGGGAAAGACACCCTTTCGCGTGACTAAATTAAATTTTTCATCATCCTGATAAAAATTTCTAGTAACTTTCTTTTGATTATCATTCAAGTAGGATGATAGTTTATCTAAACTGTTGCTCATAAATCGAAATGAATCCAAGAATCTAAATGTAATAATTGTATTTGGAATTTGTTTAGAGAAAGAGATATATTTTTCTTTGTTAAGTGGTAATAAGGTCACGTTCCCCTTTATTTCTTTACCTAGTGCCTTTATTATAAAATGGCTGTCATATCCCGATAAATTGTGAAATATTACAGGAACATGTTGCGCATCTTTATAATTCAAGTTACATGAAAAATGTGCAGCACCTCTAAATTCACCAGTTAAATGACAATGATCACGAACTCTGTCTTTAGAATCATGAAACGGTTCATTACAAATATGACATGATTTTGCGGAATAATAAGCTTTGTTTTCATCAACAGATAAAGTTTTCATGGGCAGAGGAGTTGAAAATATGGTATTTAGTTGGTATGCAATTTTTTGCAGTTCCTTTACAAACCATACCTGACAATCTTTACCCGTATAACGTGAAAATTTTGACAGAGTTTCATTGTACGAACATTTAAGATAATAAGCAATACTGAATGCTTCGTGTTTTTGATACTTTTCAGTTTTTACATTTTCATTAATATTAGGTTCCTTGTGTTTAACTAAAATGCTTTCTAGATCTGCATAAATTACAAATGGAACTTTAATCTTATTTCTAAAATTTTTAAAAGTTATTGCTGCTTCATGATCCTTTGGTAAAATAATTTTTGCGTCATTTAACATTTTACAATCATCCATATGCTTTTCTAAGTCATCCGAATGTGTAAAGTGGTTTAAACATCTTTCACAATAAATTTTTTTATTTCTATGATTTCCAACTTGTCTATTGATTAGACGACTTAAATTTTTAATATAAGCAAAGTGAAATATTTTCACATCATCATCATCCTCATCATCATCATCAGTTTCGTTTTCAAATTTCGAGAAATTCGTAATCATTAATAAATTAATGTTTCGAGGATATCGTGTTTTTGTTAATACTAGAGGCAAAATTTCTTTTTTCGATATCGTGAAAACGTTTATACCCAAATGGTTTAAATTTTCAAATTTTGGTATATTTTTCAATTTCATAGGAAAATCAATACCATCATACTTTAAAACTTCACTGAAATGTGGATAGGATGATGTGCGACTAATATTTTTATTTTCTGTAGCAGGGTGTAATGCACATACTACAGACCACAAAAAACAATATTGATCATTGTTTTTTATATTAACTACAGCTTTTCTCTTTAAAACAAATGAAGGAAGATCAACATATGTTGAACAACTAACATTTATTGGACTATATGTATTTATGTGTACTTTCAAGTAGTGAATTTCTAAAAGAGCATATCCGCTGTCTTTTTCCTGAAAGCTTTCTAGTTTATTTAAAATTTTATTTTCCACATACTGTTTATACCAATCAGCTATAATCGTATTTTGATCGATTATCTCATTTCTGGTAGAAAAATGTTTAAGCGATGTTTCAGCAGTTTGCGGTTTAATAAATAAACCATAAAACACAACATTTACCTTAACAATTGATTTTCTCAATGTCTCCTTGATTTTAAACGTGAATACACGTAAAGCTTGTTTTAAAAATAACATAGGATCTTTAAATTTAAGGTTTACTATTATACCCGTTTTAATCCTCCCCATAAAACACGAGTCCACATCTTGCCAAATAAGTTTCTTTGACTGAATACATTTAGATTTTTTTAAATTAAATTTAAATTTATTTAGATAGTAATTTAAATGGCTTAGGTTTGTCTCTATTTTAGAAAAATTTTTTGCGCATGCAACGCGTTGTTTTATAGCTCTCTTTAGTACCAAAATGTTTCTCTTCAAAAACGATATATATTTCTGATATTCATCTTTAGATTTTATTAATCTACTCACCATCTCCATTTTTTCAACTACAGATGTTGACAATGCATCAAGAACTTTTTCGCTCATAGTTGAAATAGAACAGCAACAACAACAACAACAATAATAGACAGCAGCAGCAGCAGCGGTGGCACTTTCTGAGAAGTATGTATTGGACTGGATAATGTGTCTCTGCACCATTCGGAATTTATACTGTAGATAATAAAAATCACTTGACGTCAATAAGATAAAATATATTATTTTCAACCGCTTGCATAACAAGATTAATAATTTCCATTGATTATGTTGCAATTAATTACAAGAATGATCGTAATTCTTTTATTTTTAATGATTCCAGTGTCAAGAGTGCTTTTGCGTATTAGTAATAAATGTAAAAAATCTTCTCCAACCACGTCTACTTGTTCACATCTACAAATAAAAAATAAAGTTAGTGTTTTTTATAGACTATTATAACAGTGTTTTGTATAAATAAATTTAATAATAATATTAACTACCAAAATCTGCCTGTAGAACCATAACCACCTCTGGATTTTATAACGTCTCTTTCAACTTGTAGACATCTCCTTTCTGGCATTTTCATTATAACAATTTGACAAAATCTTTCCCCGCTTTCTATGATACAATCCACCAGTGGAACGATCGTTGTGGATAATGTCTCTGCATATCCGGCATCTACAATTCCTGTCTGTAGCAGAATTCGATCGTGCCAAGAAGAACGTGAAACCAACATTCCGCAATACCCCACAGGAATAAGACACATTTCATTTAATTTAATTTTTCTTGAAATTCCTTTCTTCAGTTCATATGTTTCTTGTGATGTTAAATCTATTCCGGCATTTTTATCGCAAATCTTGAGAATTGTATTCAAAGTAGTTAAAATAACACACGAATCTCTCATGTGATAAATAAAACCACTTATAGTGGTTATCATTTCAGTTGGTTTTTCCACATCAATTTTTAATGTTGGTAAGTCAAATTCAGCAGCAAAGCATTCAAATACCAAATCCTGGGTTTGTATATAATTAATATTTAAAATGTCGATTCCATTATTTCTCAATTTCATTTTTTGTAAAACGGCATTTGAATCACCATTAGACAATAATATTAGTGCACGCCAAGACGACGGAAAAATTTCCAGTCTCTTCATTAATTTGAAATAATTTTGTACATCTTCTAATGTTTTTTCATTTTTCATTAATGCAAACACCAAAGCATAGCAAATGTTAGTAAAAGGCAATCTGTCATGAACACAATTTTCCTTTAAACGACACGAAACAAATGTCTGATATATCAGATCGGTAACTGGATCTTCATGTTTATTTAAAAATAAAGACTCACCAATACTGTGCTCAAAGAAGTCTCCCAAAACAACTGGCACGCCTTCTGACTGTAGTTTTAATAATGTGGTGCTCTTAAAGAGACAACAAGTTCCATCAACGAAATATTTCATTTTTATTTACTTGGGAATATTAAAAATCGAAAAAGATGTAATCACAATTCTTCTCCAAATACACTTCACTTAACTGTAACACTGTAGAATGAAAACCGTTTAAAATTTCTTTGCATTTATACATAAATTATTTTTTTATTCACTCTCATGTTTGACGTAAATAAAATTTCCAACAGTAAACAGCGTGATATTTGCATGTTATTTGTTAATGATCAGCAAATGATGCAATGTGTACCCAAATTTCCATCTTGTGCAAGCTCTTATCATAGTTGTTTGTGCAGTTTGGATATTGGCTGATGCAATCAATATTTGTCTTACATCCCGCAGTTTGAATATTGGCTGATGCAATCAATATTTGTCTTACATTCGCGACTTTGAATATTGGCTGATGCAATCAACATTGCATCCTGCATTTGTCTAAAGTGCATTTACGTACTATGTGATTAGAAATTTTTTGTAAAACTTAATATAAATATAAGGTTCTGATTTAGACAAATAGTATACAGTTCTACATTACTACTACGCTAGAAGAAGAAGAAATGGCCACCATTCCATCAACTATTGTCGTGTTCACCGAAGACAAAGTGAATTTTCCTTTAAAATGGGCGGTTGTTGTCATGAAACAATTATTTCAGTAAGTACTATTTTTTCTATAAATTTAATTGTTGCTGAGACATGGCTTTACTGTTTTGTAATTGTTATGATATTTCTCGTTATAATTAATACGAAACATTGCACTCTCGCCAATCTGTAGGTGGTTGGTTGGTTGACGTAGCGCGCGGTCTAAGACACCGCTCTACTTAAGATTGGGTTCTCGAAATGTCGCACTTGACACTACTTTTTTCTTTTTAGCTAGTGGTTACTTATACTACATACGTTTGATTTAGTAATTTCCTATTACTATTCAAATTCTGTTGTTCATATTCTGTATTATTCAAATGCTGTTATAATTTTCTCTTATTTACAGATATGGGGTTAATAAAATATCTGTTCGAGACGAAAAAATATTTATTGAACTCGCTTACACCCCGAATGCCCAACGATTAAAGAGTAAATTTGGAACTTTACCCGTAAGGTACATGCGGGTGAAGCTGGAAAACCCACAAGAATTCAAAATATTGGAAAATGTAGTGAAGCGCTATCGCTTCAACTTAATTGATGAGGATGCTTCCTCTATTCAAAAAATTGAAGGAGGCACCACCACCACCAATAAACGTAAATTGCTGTTAGCACCAGCATTTGACTTGGATGAAGGAGAGGAGACACTGGAGGAGGAGGAGACGCACGAGCATGACGGCGAAGCGGGAAGTAGCAGTAGTAGTGGTAGCAATAAAAAACAAAAACTTAGTGTAGATTAGCAATAAAACATATTTTAACATAATTGGTTTTTATTTATTCCCTTTACACACATATTATAATAGTAAATAAAGAAAACATTTTCCAATGTACAATTTAAATCATTATTTAAATGTCTTTGACAATGAAAAGATTTAAAAATTGATTTCATTTCATTTAATGACATACAGTTTTCAATATCATCATCTAAATTGTGAACATTGCAATTAAGAGATAATTTCTCCAACCATTCCTTTTTTTGGCTTCCTTTTACCATAATGACAACGTTCTCGTCTTGATCCCAGGAAATATTCGTTTTTATAAAGTTATGAATAAAATTGGTTAAATCTTCATAATTTACGTCATCCCATTGTCCATTTGACCACTCCAAACCATGAAAATTATTAGTTAACCAAGTCATATGCTTTTCAGTTTTAAATTTCATATGTTTCAAATCGAAGGGAAGCTTTACCATTGCATGTGCATATTGTCCATTAACTGTATTTAAAATAGAAATTTCCTTACAGAGAAAGTAAATGTTTCCATATTGAAAGCCTTGCAAATCAACGATAAACATTTTGATATCTCTTCACTCTAAACTGTATGAGACTAAACTGAAGAAAAATTTAAACTTTTTACTTATTTATGTCTTCTAATTGTTTACGGTATGCGCTCCACGAATGTTTTTGTTTACTGTTTTCAAGTACGCGAGATTCATATCCACAAGGTGCACATAAAGAATTACGTATAGGAGTTTCTCCGCCGCACTTTGTACATTTATATTTGTATCGGGTTGGAATAGGCATTTTTGAAAATATTACAAAAGTCTGACACGACCGGTTAAAGGTTCGTAGTTCACGTACTGTTCATGAAGAACTAAACAAAAAGCAGATGTGTTAATCGGTACATCTCCCATGGTTTCAAATTCTATTCTCGCATCTATAGTTCCATTTTTTATTTGCTCGTTTTGATAAGAACAGTCAATTACAAACAATGGAGCATCCGACTTGTACTTTGTCACATCAAGCAGAGGTTCAGATTTCTTATTATGAAAATAATATGACTGTTGAAATTTAGCATACATGTCATATGCTAGTGCATACTGATTCTTTGTAAAATCCAAATTTAAGTTTTCATAAGGGTAAGACTCGGAGTTTAAGTACAATTTAATATTTTTTAAATTGCAGTGATCAAACTTGCTGCCATCCATTCTTAAATTATTTTTTCTGTCGGTTTGAAAACCAAAAATAATAAATCTTGGTTTTTCCAAAAATGTAGACGATTTCAATACCCATGTAAAAGTTTGATTTGATTGTAGTGTGGGATAAGTAAACAATTCCCATCTTCTGTGCACTATTGGAATGGGATTATTTTTCTCAATTATATCTAGTATTTTTAATTTTTCATAATCAGACACCTTGTAATGAGGAAGTTTCCAAACGATTTTGGTTAGAACAATTTTTCCTTTTTCTGTGCCAGTAGATTCCATAGTTGCATTTAAATCATCACTTGATCGAATTAAAACGAGCTCCTGACGTAAATTGAATAGCGCCTTTTTGTAGTCTTCGGCAAACCCTAATATAGATGAAAGAGGCCAACACACATCAAATGTTCCCGATGCATCATCAAAAAAGTTATCTCTATCTACGGGATTCCATCCCGCATTCATTAAAGCTTTACTTTCATGAGGTGTTAGTGAAATATAAGATTTCATGGCGGTTGTTATTCCTGGGTTTTTTACTCTGTCAATTATCACGCCTCCAAGCTCATATCGAATTTCTTCAAAGAGAAATGCTATAAAGTTGTTAACTAACTTACATTTTGTAACATTTCCGGTTCCATCGTGGTTTTGAAGTTTCCCCTGAATCTGTAAGTAACTTTCTCCTGGTGCAGTTAGTAGTTCCTGCTGTTGGATTATTATTCTACATTCATCATTATATTTTAGTTCACCAGATGTATAAGATTGATAAGAATGAAATTCAACATTTGTAATTGAATTATCAAATGCAACCTTTTCATTGACGTTCAACAATCTATTCATGTTTTTTAAGTTTAAGACCAATCGAGGTTAGGAATTCTTTATTCTCCAACGTTAAGCCTTCTCGTCTCTTTTTATTACTAAAGTTTCTACTACATGATGGTTGATTTATACTTGAAGGAATTTTTCGAAGATAAGAATCACTATTGTTTAGTTCCATATAGGAAGTATTGAATCTAACTACCATAATTATTTTTCAGGAGCTTTCTTAAATGTAATGTTATCGTCATAACTTCTTTTCTGAAATTAACCGGTTCTCCATTCTGATCGATTATTTTTAACGTTATATTATGTATGACATGCGTATTAATGGGCAAATAGATAACATTCAAGGGACTCTCAAGTATTTTATATCCAGGTGGTTCTGTTGGGTAAAATGAATGTATAGTGTGAACTGAATTTCCATTGTTAAAAGAGTTTGTGGTAATGTTACAGTCTACTCGAATCATATTGACTCTCATAATATCTACAGGGAAATCCGAATAGTGTAATACGTTTGCTGATAATTTTCCTTTTTTAAATCCTAGCAATGGACCAATTGAATTCGGTTTTGAAAAATCTATGTCTTGATTACACTTAATCTCGCATTTCAATGTATTAAAATTTGCTTGTATCCGTAGAACAGTTTTATTTCCAGTTTCTTTCTGTTCTCTAGCAGAAAGAGCATTCCTTAGATATTCGCTTATGTTGGTTAATTCATAACTTCCAACGGGAATCTCTATACATTCATCTTTACCATAATAAAATTTATTATTTTTCTCGTCTACATTAGGTATTGAATTATTAGCACTGAAATTAGTTAATCCAATTTCATAATATGCATTTTCATCTAAAAGTATAGGAGGATAGTAGTCTGCTGATAATTCAGATGTTTCTTCACCATTAAAACAAAAATAGTAAGACATCTTACTAGATTACTGGTTGAAATAAAACTAAATTGTTGTTATATTTATTCACTATTTATTAAAAATTTTATACAGAGGTGTCCGCAGTTATAGTCGTTGAATTGTTGAAACCTTTCATGATTATATAAAATTTTTATAGGATCTACTGAGTTAAAATATTTTATAGCTTCTGATGGAGGAGACAAATTTCCAAAGCTGTCAAAGTAACTCACAATGTTGTTGATTTTTTTGTAAGCTACCCAGTGAGTTCCTGGGCCTCTGTCTTCATCCAAATTAATTATTCCACTTTCCTTTTTGTGTATTCTATTGGGTAATTTGTCTCGCGAGAAAACACCACGAAAATAAGGTATTTTAGATTTATATTTTTCAATATCAATATTTGTTAGAGGTCTATTTGGTAATTTGGTGTGTCGTGGTGTTTTCATCGACCTAAAAAAAGACCGAGACCTTTTTTATATGGTTTTAAGAATAATCCTTTTCCCATTGCGATGGCTTCCATTTTTTGATTGTGCCTTTGCGCCTCACTCAACTCCTGTTTTGCGGATTTTGCTTCATTAACAGCCTTTACAATACCCGCCGCACCTCCGCCCAAAGCACCAAGAGCACTGAGCCCAGCGAAAATTGGAATTAGGGGCAGTATGCCTCCGGTTTTTGGAATCTTTATTACTCGTCCAACTTTAATTTTGTTTTTTTGTTTCCTTGCAGTTTTTAATGCCACTGAAATTGCATCACCCACTGTTTTTGATTTACTTTTAGATAATTTTCTTTTAATGTGTTTTGCTACTTTAGTAAAACTTACGTTTCTCTTCCTTTTGGTAGAATTATTTTTCTTTATTCGCTTTTTAACTTTTTTGGTGGCTTTAACTTTCATTGTTGCTTCTAGATGAAAGACTGTTTTATTTCTAAAATGTTTTCAGCTTTTTATTATTCTCATCAGTATCGTCATCACTATCATCATCATCGTCATCATCAACTTTTCGCTTTCTCCTCAAGGTCTCTATATTATCGGTCATCTTGATTTTCTTTGTGCTTACATCATCATTATTATTGTCTAATTTACGTTTTCTAATCCTGGGCTGCAAATTACTTAACCTAATCTTTTTACCTATGTTTTCATTATTGCTACTACTGCTGCTACTACCGTTATATTTTCTTTTCAACGGTCTTTGAGCTTCTATCCGTTGATCATCAATATTATCCACCAGCATTACATTAACATCTTCAATTTTGTTCTTTTTTTCATATTTCCTCGTATTTTTAGTTCTATATTTCCGTTTCTTCTTTTGTGTTGAATTACTAGGAGTAGTAGTATTTAAATTAGTTTTTTGTTGTGAAACTTTATTTAAACACTTTTCAACACTTTGTTTTGCTTTAACTAATTCCTTTTCACATTGATTTAAGATTATCTTACAATGCTTTTGTTTTGATGACAGTCCCATACCTAATGTAACTTTTGTTTTCATTGCAGCAGCAACACCCAGAGCCGCCAATTTTTCCTTCCAATTGGAGTCTTTTGCTCGAAATCTCCTTAAAGCCTGCTTTGCTAAAATTTTATCAGCTTCATGTCTATATTTCAAGTTATCAGTTTGTGAGTAGGCAACATCATGATCCTTGCACGCTGAATCAAGTCCATTTATACCCTTGTCCCCTCTTTGTAGACGCTCTTCTAATCGTGTATTAGGACCACAAAATTGGTAACCTGGTAAATGCAATTCGTGTGGTATTGCATATAACGTTTTATCTAAAATACCTTTTCCCGATTGGTAGTTCATCGTGATGGGTTTTCTATATAAGTGAACACAAGACAACAAAACTAGTCTATTATAATAGAAAATGTTAAACATGAAAGTTGTTAAACAAAAAATTTCACTGGATGTTGATAACGTTGATTTATTAAAAAATCCTGCCATAAAACATAGTATTTTATTTCCAATGACATTACGTTGTTTAGTGATTGGTCCATCAAATTGCGGAAAAACTAATGTTATTATGAATTTATTAGAACATGTAAATGGTTTAAAATTTGAAAACATATGCGTATATTCAAAAAGTCTCGATCAACCAAAATATATGTATTTAAAGGACTTATTAAAACCTATAAAAGGAATAGGATATTATGAATTTGCTAGCACTGAAGACATAATGGATCCAACCGATGCTCCATCAAATACGATATTTATATTTGATGATGTGGCCTGTGATAAACAAGATATTGTAAGAGATTATTTCAGCAGGGGTAGACATAATAATATTGATTGCTTTTATCTGTGTCAAACGTATGTGAAGATTCCGAAACATCTTTTGCGAGATAATTCAAATTCCTTTATTATTTTTAAACAGGATGATATTAATCTTAAGCATTTATATCAAGAACATGTTGGGACCGAGATGAGCTTTGAACAATTTAAACAAATGTGTTCTCTGTGTTGGACTCGAGCATTTGGGTTTTTATCTATTTTTAAAGATTGTGAAATTGATAAGGGTAGATATAGGAAGGGGTTTGATCATTTCATTTATATATAACCAAATACCTGTTTCATATCCGATTAAACCCGTTCAATACCTGTTTCATACCTGTTTTTACCTGTTCAATACCTGTTTCATACCTGTTTTTACCTGTTCAATACCTGTTTGAAATACTCAGTTTACAATGAAAGTTGACAAAAATGAAAAGGATTTGAAAAAGAGACTTATAATTAAACGGCAAATAATAAGGCATAAACTAAAATTGCTTAAGCATGGAGAATTTATGCACGAGGATGCGCTGGATCCAATTACAAAGCATTTAAGAAACATAGAAAAGCAAATAACTGGTAAGGAGGATAAATCGAAAATAAAATCCGAAAAATACTTTGATCAAACAAAAGGCGTGCAAAAGGAAGAGGAACCTACTCTCTCGACTAGTGCTGCTGCTGCTGCTCACATTTCAGGAAATAAATCTTCAATTGATTTTCTGAATAACGAGGATGAAGAAATATTTGCAAGTGCTGGGGATGATGATAATACAGAAAAATATCAAATAGATGAAAATGAAGCATCTTTGGTACAGGAAATTTTATCTCCATCTACATCAAAAGAAGAACAAGAAAGTCATGAGTATTCAAGTGATATTGTAAACGAATATTTAGATCAGTACAAATGGTTGCCTAAAAAATATATTTCAGAAATGTTGATTGATAAAGAGGATCAATTTGACAACAAATATGGAATAAGATTCAATCCTACCACCGAATCTTTTAATATAGGTGATTCTAGAATATTTATCGACGACAATGATGTAATATTTAAAAACAAACGCTACAAAGGAACGCTCGGACTATATGAATTGTTATTTAAAAAAGCACCTTTCAAATATACTAAAGAGGATTTGGAGGCTTACAGAGAGATTATATTAAAAAGTAATGCATACAGACGTTACTATCAGGCTAATCAACAAGTGGATGGTAGTAGATTACCAAAATATAAATACATTATAGCACCTCTCATATCAGATGAACGCAAAGGATCACCATTACCAAAGAAGAGAAAATTTGGACAGGGGCTATTTAAAGAGGTGAATAGCAATAAAATTGATTATACCTATTGGGATGATCCTAATGAACTGGTTGATCGTTTACGTTTAATAATTGCATCTCAAGAAGCAGGTCATACAAACCATAGGAATGAAATTATTAGTATTATTGAGGAATTACGAGAGGCAGATATTATTGAGTAAATAGAAAAATGAAAACCAAAACATCAATCAAAAGACAAATTGTTAACGAAATTCATAAACCAGCAAGAATTAACTTTAACAGACGTCATGTTGTAATCAAATCACTTAATGATCTATTTCAAGCCGATTTGGTGGAAATGATTCCTTATGCAAAGGAAAATAATGGGTATAAATACATTTTAGTGGTTATTAATTGTTTTTCAAAATATGTGTGGGCATATCCTTTAAAAACGAAAACAGGTGAAGAAGTCTCAAAAAGTATAGAAAAAGTTTTTAAAAAGCAAGTTCCAAGGAATTTGCACACGGATATGGGTAAAGAATTTTTTAATAAGCATGTTAAAGAAGTCTTAAAAAAATATAATGTCAACCACTATAATACCTACAGCGAGAAAAAGGCCTCCATTGTTGAGAGAGTAAATAGAACACTGAAGAATTTAATGTGGAAGGAATTCAACTACCACGGACATTATAAATGGATTGATCTTTTACCAAGTATTGTGGAAACATACAACAATACTAAGCACAGAACAATTAAAATGAAACCGTCTGATGTGGGGAAACACAATGAAGAAATGCTTCTACGAACCGCATACAACATAATAAAAAGAGTTGACTTGAAAAATAAAAAGTTTGAAGTGGAAGATCATGTGCGAATTTCTAAAATTAGAGGAGTTTTCGATAAAAAGTATACAGCCAATTGGTCTACAGAAATTTTTACTATTGCAAAGGTATTACTTACGAATCCTATAACATACATATTGAAAGATCAAAACAATGAGGAAATTAAAGGTTGTTTTTACAGAGAACAATTACAGAAAGTTAAGTTTTCTGATGCGTATTTAGTAGAAAAAGTAATTAAAAGAAATAAAAATAAAGTTTTTGTTAAGTGGCTAGGTTTTGATTCTTCTCATAATAGTTGGATAAGTAAAAATAATGTATTGTAAATACTTTTATGAAATAAAACATTTTATAGATATACAGTTTTTTATTTCTTTATATATTCATTATTATACGTATACAAAACATTGAACATTATTAAAAAGTTTCACTTGTCTCTTTAAATCTTTTATAGATTTCAATTTCCTTCCTTGATAAATAATCTCCCTTTTCCTCAACAATCTTTTTAAACCATAATTCCCACAATACATTTGCTTGTCTTGCATCTTTGTTATTGGATAATAATTTTGATAGTTTCCAATTGTATATCCAATAGTTTCTCCATTAAGATTTTTTATTAAGGTACCCAGTTGAAATGTTGCATCTTCAAAATAAAATGCTGGATATTCTTTTAATTCTACCCCATTTTCCGATATCTCAAAAAGGAAAAAACTACCATCCTCTTGAATAGGAATGTAATAGAGACTTTCAATAATTATAGTTCCATTATTCTGCTCCTCAGTACACTCACATATACAGTTAACAAAAGCAACTGTAAATACAACAGCTAATAAAAATTTTATTAAATTCATTGCGGAATATGTCTTATTCTGAACTAACAAGAAGTTACTGATATGTAGATATCAGTGTGAGAGAATATATACATTTGTACACACTTGCGCAATGAAATTTAGTAAAGTTCATACTAGTTTCACATTGGCATCCACTTGATCAAAATTAGATTCACAAGAGCAAAAATGTACACAGTCACATCGAATTTTTTTCACAAAAATTTTTTCTTCCTCTTCCAAGAAGCATAATATCAGTTTACATGATTTCATAAAGCAATTTCCCATTTTCTCCGATCAGACCTAACCGCCTGTGTGACTATCAATGAGGAAGAAAGTATACAATTAAGACCTTTTTGGACATCCTAATAGGTAAAGAGTGACGTCACCTGACTTTAAATGTTTAACAACTTTTATTTGTTTTATTTCCTTGTCACAAACATTTTCTTGGGCCACACTATATCAACATATTAATTTATTTAATTGGAAACTGATACCACACTTGGATGAAAACAAGGTGAAAGGTTATCGGGTATAGTAAATATATAATTTAATATCATTAACAGCAGCAATAATTTAACTCTTATCTCTTATATTCTCCTGTTCCAACATTTCATTTATATCTCAAGAAATACATCCAATTAAGGCCTTCTTGCTCCATCTCAACACGTAAAAAGTGACACCCTGACGTGCCTACAAATTGCAGAAACTACCTGGTAATTACACCTGTCACATGTCACCTGTCACCTGTCACCTGTCACCTGTCACCTGTAATTAAGATACCTACTGGTGACACCTGAGGAATCATCCTTTGTCTTGTAAACCGCACCTTTGTTTCTTCTTGTGACACCTTCAATATACCTTCTGGTCATTGGAGATACTTCTTCAGGTGCGGAACTTAACCCTCCTACTATTGGTAAGACTCGGATGGACATGCCATCCTCGGTCCCAGGAACCCGCTAGCTATACTACTGATCTGATTCATCATCAGCTGTTTCCTCATCCATTTCACACTCGGTTTCACATGTTTCCTCCGTGTTTGCACTACTTTCTTCTGAGCCTGCGATTTTTTCAATTCCTCCTTTTCTTGGTCGTTCTTGCTTAGGTTTGTCGGGTTAATTTTCATTTCCAAGAAGTCTCTCGAGCCTTAAAAATCGAATGAGCCCTCTTCTAATAGTTTCTGCTTATTGTCCACGAAACGATTCAGTGTGGAAATAGAAGGTAGACAGTTTTTTTAAGTTTGCTTGCAATGTTTCGTATGCAAGTCTTCCATCTGTGTAAAACAAATAGAGGGCCATGTTTTTGGTGAATCCATCAAATGAATTATTGTTGTCCATGTGACCTTAATTGCAGATAGCGTTTCCTAGTAATTTCTGAAAAAACAATGAAAGTTTTTCTTTTTTAGTTTCCATGGTACCGGAAATATCTGAATTTGCATAAGCAATGTTATATAGAATTCTTTCTGTGAAGTCAGCTGATATAACATTACATACTTTATCAATGAAGCGGTAATAATCCGCCAGAAGTTTTTTATTACTCTTGATCAGATAACCTCTTTTTAATCCCTTTTTAATCGTTCAGACCCTTGATATTTTACATGCTTCCATTTCTGGCTTGATTTTGTATCTTGATTTTTAGTGTTGGATTCGGATTCAGATTGGCCGTCAGATATCTCAGCATTTCATAGCATTTTTTTTTTTGGAAGTGCATAATTAGGGAAATTCCGTAGAAAATTCTGTGGAGGCCTCGGTGGAGGCCCATTGTTGTCTGGAAAAGATTTTTGGGTTAGTCCTGGATTTAATTCTTCATTCACGGCTGAGGATCTTGTAATGACATTCTGCATTACCCTGATTTTTTCAGCTGACATTTTAGTGGGTGATTATGGAAAGTTTTTTTATGATGTTTACAAGAAATTATACAGAGATATCTCAACGTGGTTATTTTAATAATATCCTCCTCTTTTAGAAGGTGTTAATAATTAATATCAAAAAGCAGTTTAGGGAGGTATAATATGTGTATTTTTATATTAACCTTTGTTAATATAAATGTGGCAAAATTTTGAGAATGCGTCAAATATTACAAGGATTTGAGTACACCCATTAGACTGCACCAGTGCAGTCCAGTATGTCAATTGGTTTTTCACGAAGTTGCCACAATCCTGGTCGACGAACCAGCCGATATGCGATGATTCGTCATGATGATATAATCGCATTGTTAAGAGACGAGCTGCTATAGGCACAAAACACTTTGGAGGTTTCGTTTTCGTCACAACATTGTTTATTACCATCTGGTTATCAAATATTACGCGGCAAAACCATTATTCTGGAACTCTTGCAACGTATCAACATCTGCTAGTTTATTCACATTTAACGTTTTTAGAACAGATACTTTAGAGCACATTCATCGTCTATGGGGTTTAGACTTCAATAGTCTACATGGGTAAATTTACTATCCGGGCAATATTTAGTAGTAAAGAAGTCATAGTCTTGTAATTTTACCCACCAACAAAAGAAACATTCGGAAAAGAGGCACGCATTACAATAATATTCCTAGCTATACAAAATAATTAATATTAACAATTTCTTTTTTAACTTTTTCTGACATACAATGCAGTAATACATAACATTAGCTGTTGTAATTTCTCTCTTTAAAATACAATTTATGTGAAATATACTTAAGCACTTGCCGCACTTTATTCCCTGATTGAAAAACAGAGACGTTCTGAAACTAGATGGTTTGAAAACGGATTTACGAATTCAGATAAAGGAGATTTATTAATTTAGTTTTATTAGCTGTCACAAAAGTTTGTTGAACAGATTCCTTTGTAGTATGTTCCGATTCAGTTTCATCAATAAACAAGTTTTCTATTTTTTTGATCTGTGCTATTTATAATAGGTGCAGGTAATAGCTGCACATTGTTAAACAGATCTCTGACATGGGCTATATTAATTTTTACATCTGCGATAATATTAATTTTGCCTTCATTTTTATTTTCTGTAGCTTCTTTTCTATCTTTTTGTTGTAAGCTTTGAAGTTTTCTTTTGTTTTGTAAGTTCTGCTATAACTTCTTTTTCTTGCTTTTTGCAGCCTATCATTTTTCTTGTCTTATTTTTCTTTTTCTAAAAGTTTCTTCTCTTCTATCTTATCTATTTGCATCTTATTCCACACAGAGGAAGTCAAAATAAATGGCAGTTTCTCTACCCATCGTTGGTTCTTTCTTTCTAGGATGAGAGGGTAAGTAATTTATTCTTCCAGATAATGATTCTGTGACATTAAATCCTCTACCTTATTGTGTGTCATCTGATTGTCGTTTTCGTTTTTCCTTTGCTGCATCATTACAATATTTTCGGGCCCCTCTGTGAAAACTGGCGCACGTTCTCTATACAACTTATTCACTTCTGGCTCGACTCGGATCTCAGGGACCCAGCCAAGGACCAGAACTGATTTTAGCCATTACACGGAGGCAGGTCAACATGGCTCTTAATGATTGGGCTCATAAAATACTAAGTTAAAACTGGAGAAGGAGTGGAAATGTAGACAAGCTCGCAACTTTATAGTGGAGCCAAGCAAGACCAAGACGGCCTGGCTGTTAAGTCGTAGTCGGAAGGCTCTAATGTGGGAGTTTTAACGGGTCACTGTAGGCTTAGAAGACATCTATCATTGATGGGTGTTGAGGGAGACCCTATCTGCCTAAAGTGCGGGGAGGACTACGAAACGCCTTCCCACTTCTTGGCAGAATGTGTGGCTTTCGGCAGACTAAGACACGACGTCTGGGGGGCCGGGGAGCTGCAAGGGGAAGGGGTCAGTTCCCTTGAATGGGCCGATATTCTAACCTACAATAGAAGGAGAAGGGGAAGGTTCGACGAGGGAAGAGGTGACGGAGTTGGGTACCTAGGGGACGACAGGGGTAGGCAAAAAGGGCCCGCTTGTGGCCTACTTGCCAGGTCTTGGCCGCCCCATACACTACTACTACTACTACTACTACTATGAGACCAGTGGCTGAAAACGTGAACATCTCTGTTAATAAAGTGGATACCGGAAGCGGATCGTGAAACATCGTGAAAATAATTGTTTGAAAAAACACAGTTCTCATTTAAATGTATCAAAAAAGAAGAAATTTCATTTCTTGAAATATCTAATGAGAATGTGTATTTTCCAAACAATTATCACTGTTAAATTAGTTTTGGCCTGAGCAGGGTCTACCTCGTAGACGTTGCGTGTCCCCCGAGGTGCTAATACTGTTTTGTTTTTGGGACACAACATTAAATTAGTTTCATCACCGTTGAATATTCTTAATAAAATTGTTGAGGTCTTTTATGAACTTTCAGAGAAAGCTTCAACTTTTCTGTATCAGTTTTCTCTTTGCAACGTGATATTTGATTTTGGTGCCTAACGGAAAATCCACAAACATCAGAAGTGGAACGTCCAAACCCTATATTAAAAGTATTGTTTAATACTCTGGAGAAACACTTGTAATTTACTGTATGCTCCACATCTACTTTTTTGTTATATAATTTATGCAAAACCAATTGGGAATCCAAATATATTCTTCTAGACTTTTAGTTCTATTTCAATGGTTTTCCCTGCCTTTCAAACTTCTGATAAAATCCATGACTTTGCATCTTTTGTTAATAGTTTTTTGTGACTTTCTGTCCCCGCCGCGTTTTTCTGTAATACCATTCCAGATTTCATCCTCTTTGCTATATTTTGAACTCTTTTTTGACTCACTCCAAAAATTGTCAGGAACATTTTCTGGCAAATAAGGAATTTCTTTTCGTTTCTCCCCTCGATATAATATTTTAATGTTAATTCATGGTGTTTCTGACCTTCGAGTTTTCGACTCCGTTTTCGTTTCGGAATTTCAATTTCAATTAAGTGTGAAAGTTTTGTATCTCGTTTCACTTTATCAGCATCTGTATAAAAATTTTCTCGAGCCATTTTTATAATATTTTTTGATATATCTCGACATTGAAATTTGCCAGTTTTATGACTGCATGGCACTTTAAATAACTAACCTCGGATCAGAATCAGAATACCTATAAAATCATTGAAATTAATTAACAACTACAATCACGTTAAATAATTTCAATTTACTTTACTTCTTTTTTACGTTCCCGGGACATAGGGATTTGTTTTTCTGCTACCTCCGTCGTTGACGGCAACAACATGTTCACCATCCATAATTGAAGTTGATTAATAATATCACCAGCTCACCACAAAAAGTAACAACAGTCTGTGCTAACAACACCTCAACAAAGTTATACTGCTTTTTGTCAGTCTGGACATCGTTGTCGATTAACAACAAAATATATTTGCCAGGCTCAAGTTTGTTTCTAACCTAAACTGAAGCGACTACATGTTTTTTAGTATGTTTCAAAACATCTCAACAAATCTGTCGTTATCCAGCCACTTTTGTAGCATAATCCCAAACCTTTCATAAAAACTATTTCTTTCATAAGTTCCTTTCCTTTCATAAAACTATTTTTTAAGCGCACCAGTGGAAAAATATAAAATGGAGTTGGCTAAACTGAAGATAATTCCCACAAATGTGATGAGTGACCCCGTAAAGCAGACAGTGCCTGACAAACTTGTTTCTACCCTAATGTCGCAATAACTGTTGGTTTCTCTAAAACAGTAGTTACACTTTTTCCAGGTTCTGATAAAATTCCATTATACTCAATAAACCTTTAATTCTGGCTAGACTAATATTTTTGAGTTTTCTTAACAGCAATTTATTTTTATGGCACTTCATGAAGTTTAACATCCAATCTCGACCTGTCATGTTTTTATCGCACCATTCTTTATGAATATTTTTATGCATATTCGTATGCTAATAATCTTTCTACTTGCCGATAATTTAATCCATAATTTAGGTTGCAATATTTTTGTAAGTATTGGACTAGTAATAGTTATTCACCAATGATAAACATATGTTATCTAGCACATTTCGAAGCAAATTTTTCATTTTCGTCTTCGACCCCTGAATCTATAAAACCACCTTTACCTGCGATTAAGTATATCTTTTAACGCCATTTTAATATCAAAAGTCATTTGTCGTACTTATTTAGCACCTTTTTCGATTATAGTAGATGAGCATAAGAGTACGCACCTAGTGTATATAATGATAATGAAATAAACTACTTTTATAAACAAAACCTTGTTTTTTTACATCTCAATTTGAAAGTGGTTTTTATATAACACGTTTCCAATCAGTATGAATTGATATTATTAAGTAAAAATATTATATTTACGTTTTCTTGTAAGCCTACAAGTACACGCTCTTATATATGGATATGTATAAGAGTACTCATACATGTGTTTAACAGAGCGCATATTGTTATAGGTATACATAACTTTGCTACACGTAAAATTATCCTTATATAATCCCCTAGTTGCACAAGAAAAAAAAGTTTTTATTTTCAAATAATTTATGCACATGTTTGGAGAGGCATTTAAGAATACAAAAAAATTATTACAAAGAAAAATTTACAAAAAAGTACATTTTGAAAGTGGTACACATTATGTACCACCATGCATATAAAAAAAATTACAAATGGTAATCGCGAAAACAATTTTTGGATGTTGATAAACAAAGTGGCACTTTACACATTGTGCACATCCACTCTGTACGAACTTGATGCTGTTTGGTACTGCATCTACTACATCTTCTAGATGTTCGTATTAGTAGATGTGCTAATCTCTAACGGACTTGTAGAGATGTAAAGGGTTTTCGGTTTTTTAGTTGTATAGGAGAATCACCTCCGCCGACTTTTTTTCTCTTTTTTACCGATGTAAGTGCTTCACAAACTAAATATTCTACCACTTCTCGTCTGAAGTCTTTTATAGTCAAATGGGGTAAATTTAAGTTACTATGGAGAATGTAACTCTTGACAACGCATCCATCAATAAAATAAAAAATTATGCCACCATTTCCGTGATTTGCCGTCTATTTCATAGCAAGATTTTTTTTGATCGAACTTATCAACCGAATTCATGTGACTATTATAATCGGTTAAACTCATAGGACATGGTATATCTGATGTTGATCCATCATTCTGTCTTCTTTTCACAGAAGTAGTAAGACACGGATCATGAAAATTTGATACTAAATGCACAGATCTGTTGTCTTTCCATTTTACTACACTTATACCTTTGTTGCTTGTGTAGTAGTCGTAGTCCCCCCTTTTCATCGTCTTATCTGACAAAAAAGTTGGTAAATGTTTCCTGTTCTTATTTATAGTTCCATGTGGAACTATAAATAGATGGATGTTCATTTCCTTAACTTTGCCATCAGTTTGACTTTACTGAAAAAGTTATCAAAATACAGTTTATGATGTTTATCTTCCAAACCTTCACAAAGATTCTTAACAACACGAGGTCCTAATTCCTTTTCAACAGCACCTTCCTGTTTTCCAGTAAATTTTTTTAAATAATCAGAGCTATCTGCCAAACACCACACTTTATACCCTCTTTTGATGGGTTTTGTGGGAAGATACTGTTTGAGGCTACTTCGCCCTTTGAATTTAATCATAGACTCGTCGATAGCAATATGTTCAGATAGCAAAAAACATTATCAAAATTTGTTGCAAGAGAATCCAAGAAAGGTCTCAGTTTATATAATTTATCAAAACCAATTTCGTCCTTTTTTGGCATCATCTTTTTTAACTTCATTATTCTATTTGCTATTTCATCATAATTTCCCTTTCCAAAATTGTGTTTAAAAGTAAATTTTTTGAAAATGTGTTCCTCGAGTGGTTTAATGTATTTTCCGTAATCAATATTAAAAGTTATATGCCTGGCCTGGATCATTCTTGGTGGTTTGTATTTTGATGTCGTCATTTTTTCAATTTTTGTAAACGGCTGCACTGTCTTACTGCATGTCTTACTTTGAAGCCTGCATCCATCTCTGCCAAACTGTTGAGATAAATGAGTTGTTTGGCTTTAGGGTACATGGTTCGGCAATATTGTTCGCGTGTGTAGGGCCGAACGTGATGCACAAATTTTCGGAGATGGCGGTAACAAGCCTCTCATTATCATTGAGATGCAGGTTACCTAACAGCCAACTGAAACAGTTCACATTCATGAGTTGACTAATGAAGGGATCATGTAAGACTGAGGCACTGCTCCAATAATCTCTATAACTAGGGAGAACTTTTATCCCTATTAAAATATTTTTTTCCAAGAAATGTTCGCATTTCTGTTCTTGTTGTAGGGATTTAAGATTTACCAGTACGTTGTTGGATTTGCTGAGCATACAAATTTGTCTGAAACACAATATCATCCGCAAGATCGTCGCTAATAAAAAACTGAAACAATTGACCAGGGGTCGGTTTATTCATATTCTTTATAAAATCAGACGGGCCAGTATTTTCAACAAACGGACAAATATCTTCTATAGTTTGTTGCTTATCCCACTTTATGGCTGTGTCAGCAACAGGTGTTTTTTGGTGGGTTAATTCCGGTTGTCTACGAATTAATTCAGCAAGAGTAAGATCAGATTCCGATTCATATTCTTCATCTATTATAATTTCATTATTTTCAGCTGTTGGTTCCTCTTCAAAATCACTTTCAAAAACTTCAGATACAATAGATTCTACATCACTTGGAGTGTCAACATACAGATCATTCATTAATTCCTCTTCAGTCATCCCCACAAGTCGGAATGGTAAAGGCGAAGTTCTCTTATCATTCATGATTGAATCCTAAAACAAATGGAATGATGTCTTCTCAATACATTTACACATACCCTAAATAAATCATTTTTATTTTTTTGTAATGTTTCAATTACCATTACATAACTAATACAGATATTTAATTTATTTAAATCAGTTGCCAGCCCCAAAAATGACCAATAGTAGACATTTCATGATTTTCTCAAAAAATTTCAAAGTTGCATGGTGGTACACATTTTGGACGCAAATATAATGACGAATGCTACCATGAAAATTTACAAAAAATAATAAATATAAAACTTCACTTACCTATGCAAAAGTTATAAAATTATTGAAAAATATGTACACTATAATCAAAAAACACTCATAGTATCTTTAATAAACTCACGAATAATGCGATGCAATTACTTGTGACCAAAATCACCATCTTTAATTGCCAAATCAAATCTAAACTAGCTTGCACCATTTGTTTATGTAGGAACACACCCTAAGGTATATGATTTGTCCACGATACGCGCTACATTCTATTAGAGATATTAGCGGCAGCAGTTTGAATGAGGTGGTACTATTTTTGTACAACCATGCACCAAACTAACCCAATTATGTGGTACATAACATGTACCACAATGCCGGAAAGAGATAACTAACTAAATATGTATAAACATCCATTAACAAAAATAAAATATGCAAAAATAGAGCAAGTAGTAACAAAAGAACTCCTTCTATTCTAATGTTGTGATTTTACAATCACATAGGTTGTACAAGATTCATGCCACCACTGATTACATTTGAAGCACATAATCCAATTCTCTTTTGATATTGAATATAAACCACCACATCCTCGATACATCACATTTTCATCATTATTTTGTTTTGTCTTATTTTGCTGTTTGGGGATCGTGCCAGAGCGTGAACAAGTAGATTTTCTTTTAGTTGCTTCTTTCTTCTTTTCTTGTTGTTTCTTAGTTTCGGCAAATGCTTCGAGCTCATCTGTGAATGGCGTACTAGAAAGAATTTCTGATCTATGAAATTTTGTTTGGCGCCGATAGGGGTTTTTTTTCATTTTTGGTAAAGTTCATTTTGGTTTGGTAAAATATCTAAAACGGACAGTGAGTGATTTGGTGCATAATCTTTAGCAACATGTGTACACCTACTTGAAATTATTACGCCGTCTTCACACTCAATATCAATATAATTTAAATCTAGAGCTGGTGTATCTTGCAATGGAATGACATATCTAGACTCATCATAACTATGTAGGCAGTTTAAAGACATATCAGCTTGTTCTATAGCATCTAGAGAGTTTTGAATCTTTCAAATCGTAATTTGTTAATTTATTAATAGGTATGTTTACTGTTGGTGGAGAGTTCCACTTTATTTTTTCCAGGCGTTATAAGGAAGGTTGGATTAATTAAAACCAATTCCACAGAAATGTTGAACAATGGACTGTATTGATGGTTATACACTTGAATAAATATATAACATCGCTACTGCCATAGATTGACAGCCTAACAATTTACATATAGAGTACTACTAGCTTACACAAATTCATACTCCATACTGACTGATTATACAGCACGTGTCTCTCGAGGGCGGCGGTAGGCGCACGCGCAACTCATCGCTCATTATTTGAAACTAACCATTTACTTTTTAGCATAGCGTTTCACATATCAAAATTAAATTTCCTCTGTTTATTGAAGCCAGAAGTTGATGCTATGGATATCCGACTTGTCTGCTGTTTAAATGTTTAATTTTTAAATTTTTTGTAATCATTCTGTGTGTATTCTTGTGATCAAATATTGAATAAGATATAATAATAATATAATAATAAAGCAATCGAAGCACATTGCCCGTGGAGTAGTTGTTTTCGGCATCTCCTTCCAATAAATAAAATATTAATATATAAGCAATTTGTCGAGAAAAATTAAATAATCAAAAAATAAATTCTAAAAAAAAAATGAATAATAAGCACTAAAATGAATAATGAGGATAGGCGACAGAAAAAAAGCATAAAAAATACACGTCAATTGCTTATTTGTATATAATTTGTGCAGGTATTAAAATAATTTGTTGCTGCTTTTAAAATTTAACGTAAGCAAAAAACGCTTAAAATCCGGCCTCTATTTATAGCATGCGTGGTTATTATAAAACAAATTATTAATAATATGTAAATTGTTTACCTTGTAAAAACACTAAAATTGTAACATGCAAAATTACAGAGCAAATAGGCGAAGTTTGAAACGGCCATATTCCTAAAACTATGTCGATAGAGCAGATTTTCACTTTTGATTATATTAAAATAAGAAATTCATAATGTAACGTACTATTGAACAGCTTAATAGATGGCGATAATATAATAAAATATATTAGTGCGTACTTTTATACATATGCGTGCTCTTATACACATTTACCCTAAAACGTTTTTTTTGTTTATGACGGTCGCTGTCAATAGCTTACTCATATAAGGGTTATTCTTGGAATATAAATAAACGATATTATTCAACAAACTCATATTATTTTCATTAACCGATTACAAGACCTGCCTCATCACTAACTATTATTCGTCCGGCCCATCGACCACAGACGTCTTTTCGTCTTCTTCTTCTCATTATCATAATACTGTCTAAATGTAATTTAATACTAATCACTTCTTGACATTCCATTTTTACAAAACAACTCTTAATTAGTTAAGCTAAAACTTAAAAATTTGTAACATATTCAGTTAAATATTGTGGACTTTTAGACAGTCGACCAGTTCGAGAAATATAATTTTCATGTGAATCTGGGCAGGATCATCTCTAGTATGATGATTATTGAAAATGTTTTTAACTTGGTTACTATCTTTAATGTGACGATAATCAGAATCAAAATTTTGACTTTTTTCCCCTGCCCGCATTTTTTTTGACACTTCGTCGGGTACATCTAAACTAAATTCTAGTTGTGGTGAAGCTTTGCACATATTGAAGCGAGTTCTAACGACATTATCAGAGGATAATTGAACTTGATATGAATATGGTCTATCACCCTTACTCACAGCTTTTGCATTAATTATTTTATTGACATTATCTTTAATAAGTACAACCTCTCCCTCTGTAAAGTGAATGGGTGTTGAATGATTCTTAAAGTGAATGGGTGTTGAATGATTCTTTCTACGATGGTAATATTTATATACTTTTTGCCGTTGACATAAATGTTTTTGAATTTAAACATTTGTCATATTTGTGTCTCTTTCAAAATCCCCTAGGGTGGGTAGAAATGCACTTATATTCCGTCCAAATAACATTTCACTTGGAGACTTGTTCATTTTTGAATCAATAGGAGTATTTCTATATTCCATTAGAGCTATATATGGATTATGTCTACTGTATTCAGCCTTCTTTAACATTTGTTTACATGTTTGCACATACCTTTCTACTAGGGGTGTCAATCCCGAAGGGTTTTGTAATTCCTGGATTTTCCAGATTCGGTGTACCAAAGCCCAGGATCCCGGGACAAATCCCGAAAAATTAACTACAACATGTAAAAAATATTTTATTTAAAAAAAAAATATAAATTAACTAAAAGGGCATCTAAAAGAACTAAAATAACTGGTAATAAAAAATAAATTATAACTTGTTAAAATAAGACCTCAAAAATATGAGGCTTTCGTCTTTTAGGCTTGAACGAACTTTATTACATATATCCTGCGGAAGAAAAACATCGCTTGTAGGCTGGATTGTCAAAAAAGATAATCATATGTTTCTTGAAGCAAGCTAACCACGATTCCCGCTACTTAAAAAATATCAATTTCTTGGCCAGATATTCGCGTGGTCTTCGTTTGCATTTTATCTGAATGTGTATCTAATGCTTTTTAAAGTTTAATATTTAATGGTTCCTTTTCATTCGATGTTATAATTTCTGCAATTGGAATATCGTCTTCGTCACTGTCACTATCGTCAATTAATTTATCTTCATTGTCAAGCCTAGTTAAAAGTTTTTCTAATTCATATTTTATATCTATATATATATAAATTCAAATATTTGAGCTTTTAAAGCAGTCATCTTGTTCGGAGTGTATTAAATCTGGATTTTTGAGAAAGCAAATCAAGTCAATGAAAGATGCATAAAATATATGACATTTTTTATTTTATACATAAGGAATATGTGAATAAAGCATAATCATAATATACATAAGAATAATAATAATTAAACAAGCGTCTAGTTTGGATGATGTTGCCTTTTAGAATGATGGCTTCTTATGATGATGATGACGAGGCCTCATGAATTTCAAAACTAGCGGCAGCATTAGGTTTACGGCAGTCTTTTAACCCTCTGAATATCAAGGTGTATTTTTCGGGTATAAATTTCCCAATGTTTTTCTCGATGACCTCCAACCCTCTTTTGGGTAAAAACACCAGTTGAATAAATTGTTCTCCGGTGTTTAATTCTTATTTTTAATGATTGCTGTAGATCAAACTGAGAGGTGTATTTATTTTTGAGAGTTTAGAATATTTCTACTATGTACTAAATAAAAATTTCAGGACTAGTATTGAAATTATTCACCAATTCCGGGATTTTCGGGACCTGTTTTTGGCCGGGATCCCGGGATTGACACCCCTACTTTCTACCATCCCATTGGATTTTGGGTAATGAGGATTAAAAGTCACATGTTTAAAACTCCACTTTTTCCAAAATTCTATGAACTTAAAATTTGAATACAACGAGCCTCTATCACTGAGTGTTGAGTTCAGTTCCAATACTATATACTTTTTGAGAGGTGCAGTTTTCATTTGATACATTTTCTTTGTTAGAACTATTACTATCAGCATTTGTATCATAATTTGGTCCTGCTTGTTGTATGGCAATTGATAATTCATTTTTTGTTACTTCGATGAACGAGGGCTCATTGTAAGACTACTGCTTTTATTTAACTGGTTGGAAATTTCGGGGATGTTTTCTTGATAAAAAAACTGATGGAGTTGTCGTTTGATTTAGTTGGTTTTCCTCCATTTGCATGTTTTTTACGGCTTCAAATATTTTCTTTTGTGAATAAATTGTCGCACAATTATGCCATTAGATATTTAATATTTTTGAGGTAATAATGACATAAAATACATTTACGTCACTATTGCATCAATTTCGTAGGTATCGTTTGTACTTAGTACATCAATATGCACATTTATCGGGTGTAGAAAGACACAAAGTACACTTACGTCCTTATTTCTCCAAAATTACTTCCAGTTATTTACACTCTGACGGTCGTAAACTGAACTTATGACATTATTACAGCGGGTAACAATATATCACTAGCGGAGATTTAGCGCGACTGATTGATGCGGCGGTGTTCTCCCGGAAAGTTAGTGCAAAGGAGCAATAATGGAATAACGACGCAACTACCATCTCACGGTAAAATTTTGTAGTACAGTTATGGCAATTTTTTACCAAAATGGAATCGAGTCTTCTTTATTCATTAGTGTACTTAACTCGTTTCTAGAAAAAATTGCAGTTACGTCGATATTGTTCTGGAACAGCGATATGATGTTTCTGTTAAACCAGATATTGACGGATTGTCTGTAGTTGACTGATTTTCTCGGCCTCAGTAGTTGACTCGGTCAATTACAGAAATGCTGCCACTATGTTCACAGGCTCTTGGATAAGCCTGTCCAACACATGATGCAATATGATAGATATTGAAAGTCTCCCCTGGGTGAGACATAATCCAAGAATCCATTGCCGAATTGCAAAATGTTTGAAATGGGTTGAGCACACTCAAGAGGTTCTAATTTATTGGTACAGTGCGGAGGAATAGTTAATATGGTGATACCATTATCTTTACATAAGTTTATAACTTCAATAGAAAGATGACTCCCGATTATCCATTATTAAAAGGGCTAGATTTTCCTTTGACGCATTTGCACGTTTTATAAAATGCTTTATAAAACATATATTGTGCCTATAACTGGCACGAAGCATTCGCTGTTCATCCATCAACCTTTAGTTGTTAAGACTAGTGTTTTATTTGGAGCCCCCGACAACATGTGTGTCTTAAAATGCATCCTAGGAAATATCATGGCAGGAGGTATGCTATTACCTGTAGCATTTATTATGCAACATGTAGTAACAAGCGTTCTACGCTTAGCACTTCTTACTTAAGTAGGTTAAGAATGACAGTTCTGTACACAAAATGTGCACCCATTGTCAGGGAATGACAGTTCTGGACACAAAATGTGCACTCTCCACCACTTTTTGCACCCCCCAGCACTTTTATTGAACCTCAGCCCATTACCCCCGATATTTCCACTCCCCCAATCAATAATAGCTAACAGATTTCAAAATCTACATACATTGTCACGGAATGACAGTTCTGAACACAAAATGTGCACCCTTTATCACTTTGTGCCCCACAACTTTTTTGTGAATTTACCAAATGGTCAGATCCCAAATGATAACCATTTGATATCAGACAAATTATTTTATTGTCATTATAAATATAACTAAGGGTGTGTTTTACTAAAATTTTATTTTAAATAACTTTCCAATACAATAAATTTATGCCACTACACAAGTGGTACTATTTAACGAAATGGTCGCTTGTAATCTCCTTCTGCAGATAAAAATTCAGCCATTCTTGATTTATTGTTGATCTTCTCAGAGCCGTTTTTAATAAATATATATTTTTTTTATCTTCATCTTTTTATCTTCATCAGGGATACTGGTAAGCAGGTTCTACGTAAAAAATTGGATTAGATATTGATACTCTAAAATTTTTTTGCCAATTCGGCATTTTCTACGTATTACCTTATAAATAAATTTGTGCCACTACACAAGTGGCACCATTTGACAAAATAAGGATGACTTCTGAACGCCCCCTTCAATTTTACAGCTATTCGATGGGGTAGTAAATTCTCTATAGATTTCAGCTCACCCAACTGACCATGCATTTGAATTTTGTCGAATAAATGGTCGATTGTAATATTCTTCTGTAAATAAAAATTCACCCATTCTTGATCTATTCTTAATCTTCTCAACGTCGTTATTAATAAATACATATTTTTTTGATAATTATATATAATCTTCATCAGTGGCACTGGTAAGCAGGTTTTACGTATAAAATTAACTTGTTGATACTCTAACATTTGGTGCAAATATTCTGATCCATTCTGTCGCGATTCCAGAACAACGCCGACACATTGTTATAACATGTTTCACTTAGCAACTTAAACTCTAGTTGGTTATTAATAATATCAACATTTCGTGTCCACTGTTCATTTTGAAAGATTTCTATTATTAAACTAAATTCGATTGCCGAGTTCGAAAGCCGAACCCAATTTGTTTCAGTAAATAATAATTACTCACAAAAACAACATATAACAATGGGAGTTCCACAGGGTTCAATCCTGGGCCCTGTGTTGTTTTTACTTTACGTGAATGATCTTGTTGACATTTCTAATGACACACATTTCACGATGTACGCGGATGACACCTCTCTGATTATTCACGATTTGAATAATGGGGTGTTGAAAACTAATGGTAACGCTCTTTTTGGCAATTTGATGAACTGGTTTTCGGAGAATTCTTTATATTTTAACCCAAAAATACCCAGATTTTGAGATTTCACACTGCTCAGAAGGAATGTAATGTGATTGAGTTTCTTGTAAATAATACTGTATTAAGTACCAAAACTGATAGTGATACTGTCAAGTTTTTGGGCATTTATATTGATGAGAAATTGAATTGGAAAGCACAATGTCATGCAGTGATTAACAATCTTTCATCCCTAACATATTTATTTAGAAATATAAGAACTGTCCTTTCTTCGGATCAGGTGCTTTTCCTTTACCGCGCCCAAGTCGAGTCGCGACTAAGGTACGGTCTGTGTTTCTGGGGAGGTTCTACCTTCTCATCTCAGGTCTTTATTGTGCAGAAGAGAATACTGCGAAGCATTGTAGGTATGTTCATGAGTAAATGTTCATGTAAACAAATATTTAAAGATCTAGGAATTTTGACACTGCCCTGTTTGTTTATTTATGAGATGTCTTTGTATGTTTATCAGAACAAATATAAGTTTATGCGTAATAATTCTGTTCATGAGTATAATACGCGACAGAAGGATGATTTTCATGTACCCTTTGCTAGACTGAAAATGACACTCAATTTACCGAATTATTTGGGATTAAAAATTTTTAATCAATTGCTTTTAGATATAAGATCCATAAAAACGGGATTTTTGTTTAAGAAATTATTAAAAAACTTTTTACTTGATAGCTGTTACTATTCGGCTTCAGAATATCTTGGTGCTGTGTTGTAGATGTAAGTTGTTTTTGACAATTCCTATTTATTTTTGTAAAATATCAATAATGGAAAATAAATTATTATTATATTATTATTATTATTATTATCGGATGATAGTGGTGTTGGTTACACATGATTATACACATAATTAATTAGATTATAATAATCCATCATAATTTTTTTAATTCAAGTTAATTCGTTAGTTGCTGGTTTAAAAAATCAACCAAATTAATTATTTTTAAGCCCTTATATAACTGTCCTACATTGATTGGAAAATGCATTGAATCTAAGACCTACTATAATACTTGCTTTAAGTAAAACAAACATTTCTGAAAAGTTTAACATATTCTCTTTTAAACAACTACTTCATTTTATCTATTAACCTAATACATATTAGCTAGTAACTATTATCGATAGTATTTGTAATAACCATCGTAGGTGGTCTCGATTTTGCAGCCTTCTCAGAATTTGATCTTCATGTTTTAAACACCAACATATTTGAACATGGTGATCTTCGTTACAATATGTGTATCCCGTATCTTCGCATAAATATTGCACTTTATTTAAACAAGTATGACAAATATGATTCCAGTAATGATACCTTAATTCGTCGGAAACATCTTTGCTTGATGTAATCATTACTATTAGTGCAAACGCCACATCTGTCCCTGCAGATACCGATGTTCGTATTTTTTAACGCACAATAATACTTTGCGCACGTTGGTACACCAGCGGTAAAAGAAAGTTTCTCTGTTTGTATATTAATGTTTACGGGATCTAATTTTCTGCACTCAGTACAGAGACCCGTAAAACAATTGATGATGACCATCAGTCATATGACCATATGAGTCATATGATTCATCATCATATGATTCCAGTAATGATACCTTAATTCGTCGGAAACATCTTTGCTTGATGTAATCATTACTATTAGTGCAAACGCCACATCTGTCCCTGCAGATACCGATGTTCGTATTTTTTAACGCACAATAATACTTTGCGCACGTTGGTACACCAGCGGTAAAAGAAAGTTTCTCTGTTTGTATATTAATGTTTACGGGATCTAATTTTCTGCACTCAGTACAGAGACCCGTAAAACAATTAAATTCATCGGAATACCAAGCCCTACAACAATTGTGGCATATTATTGCATCATCTCTTGTAAATGGGAAAGCGGCAACTTTTATTTTATTATCCCAAGCTTTTGGGAAAGGCATAGTCAATTTCTTACGTATAACAAACAATCTTAAAGTATCTTGATATTTTTACAAAAAATACAAAAAATCGCCCAGCTCGTTACGCCAGGAATCTAAGTAGATTAATAATGGAAACCGGTTTTGAAACAGATGCAATAGACCGGTTAAACTAGTTATGAGAAAATATTCTACCCAAACCGGTTAGACCGGTTATAACGAAAACTTATTCTTTATTCTCATACATTGTGCATGCCTTATGAAACTAAGTATTACAGGTGATGC